>CM045759.1:42876877-45358327 GCA_025200525.1 Camellia lanceoleosa
TCAACTACAAAAACCTCCGTTTTTCAGTCCTAACAATGGTGGTTTGAGCCCATTTTTTTTAGGGGGTTGTCTCTCCCTTTTGCTCCTTAGCTTGTATAGCTTTTTGTGTTATCTTTCAAAGCCTTTTGAAGCAACCTTTTTTGGCCTTTTAACCACTGAATTCTAGGGAATTTCAGTGGTAAAAACTTGGCCTTGAGGTCCAAAATAGGAGGGGGTGGCCTCCCCTTCTTGTCTCTCTATGCCATGCCTAGTTAGCATTACAAAGTAGCATGTTCTTGTGGCTTGTGATAGCTTAGTTCAAGCATGTTTTTGATCTTGTTTCAACATGTTTTAACTCTGTTTTTGGCTGGTTTAGTCATTGGTTGCTTGCATCTTGCACTTGTAGTGTAATCTTGCTTACTAGCCTAACATGTTTGATGATTTAGTCTATCATTCTAGCTTGTGTTAGCTTAACTCCAGCACATTTTTGCTACTGATTTAGCATGATTAAGCTCTGTTTTGAGTGGTCTTGGACATATATGCTTTGCCTTGCATGGCTATAGTGTAGTTGGCTTTACTAGCTTTGTGTTTTCAGGTCCCTAGCATGCTTTGCTTCGGTTATTTGCATGATATAGCAACATTTTACATGTGATTTCAGAGCATATACCCCTGTCACACTCTCACATATTTCACTATTTCATTGCTTTTAAGAGTTGTGCTTTGTGCCTTGTTTATGAGCCAACATGCGAGCATGTTTTTCTTGCCTTTTGTGCCTAAATTTCAGCATGTTTTAGCTACTAATTTGGCATGATTAAGCTCTGTTTTGAGCTAGTTTGATCACATGAGCTTTGCTTGGTATGCTTGTAGTGCAATTGTGCTAAATTGCCTGGCATGTGCTATTGTTTTGGCCTCTTAATATAGCTATTCTTAGCTTATTTCAAGCATGTTTTAGAACTCTATTTAGGGTGTTTTAGGACTATTTTGGAACTGTTGGTCCCTTTTGAGCTTTGTATTGCATGCCTCTAGTGTTGTGTCCTTCACTAGTTTCAATGCTTTGGCCCCTTTCATGTTGTTCACGTGTTGCTTGCATATTGTAGCATTACTTGTCATGCCATTTCAGCATTGAAATTTCTACCACCTCCCTCATTTCTTCATTTTTGATTTGCTTTGACGGTTGTTTGGCCTTAAGTTTGTGTTTAAGCATGAGGTAAAGTTTGGGCTCAAATGGCTTTAACCCTCTTTTGAGGGTTCCTCCTAGTCAAAGGCATAATCCCTCTCATGTCCTAAACCACCCTTTTGGTTGATCCCTCTCATTAGAGGACTTTCACATTGGACTTAACCGGTTAAGGGATTAATCGGTAAGCTAAAATGTGTAAACAAAAATGAGCTAAGTAAAACATGACTAAGACAAGCATGTTGTTTGCATTGGATGTGTTTCGATCGGACGTTAATCCAAACACATGAAATGTGGGACGTTTCATACTCAAAGTGATGAAACATGTCACGTTTCTTGGTCGTCGTTATCCTTGATCATGCATGATAGGGTGGTGGCAATTTGTGTCTTATGTGTGCATTCATCAAGCTTGTACAAGCTCGGTTCTTTGGCCACCACGCATTGAAAGTGCTTGGTTGGTGGCTTGAGAGCCAAGTGCTACACTCCTTTGAGCTTGAGAAATGATAAGGAGGGTGGAAGTACATACATTTTCTTGCAAATACACTGCCATGTCTCTGTTTGCTCTCTATTGCAACAAAAGGAGGAATTTCAGGGAAGCAGTGGCCGACCGGCCATATGTCCTAGCCGATCAGCCACAAAGCCAGCCGACCGGCCATTAGTAGTGGCCGATGGCCATCATTTCTAGCCGATCATCCCTCAGTGTGTTCTTGAGATCAAACAGAAGCAATCTAAAGGTTGGCACAATTTTCAGAGGTCCAAAGATGTGAAAACAGAGGCATCTAGAGGCAAGGTGGTGGATTTTTGGGAGGACGTAATCGAGCATGCATATCTCCCTCGCTTCCTGAGGCCTTTTATTTGAATTGCTTAGCTAATTAGTTCATTAGCTTAGTTGTTTTGTAATTAATTAGTTAAGTGTTTAATTAATTAATTCGGTTCATAATTAATTAGCTTCCCGTAACTAGTTATTCAATTCGGTTTATAATAATTAATTAGCTAAGTTAGTTAATTAGTTGTTTTGTAATAATTAGTGTAGCTAGTTAGCTTATTTATTCGGACCCTCCTTCGCGAGGGCGCAATGTTGTAATAAGCGTGCATGTGTCTGTGCATGTCTTCCAACCCCACTTCTTTCTCCCTTTTACTTAACCGCTTCCGATGGTTAAATTAGGGCACATTTTCAATTAGCATACCTTATGCTTTGCATGTTTGCATCATTCATTTGTATTGCATGCACTGGGCTTACCGCATCATTCAAAATATATCGTATTTCAATACCTATTTGGATACGTGTATCAATTGTTGCATTCATATGCCATCTTAGATAGCCAAGCCTATTAGTTGCATTATTGCATGTGTTGCATTAGGCATCTTGTATAGTTAGGATCATGCATATTTCTAACTAGCTTTTGTTTTGGCTTGGAGTACACTGTAAGTTTTACGCTTTAGCATACTTGCATGAGTGTGAGTGTTGCCATGATAGCATGCTTGCCATAAAGCTATGTGCTTATTTGATTAACTGCATGAATGCCTGTGGATAAAGGCTTTATTGCTAGAATTTGGACAACTCGATGATTGTGAGTTTTAAGCCCACTATGCGAAATGGCAAAATCATGTTTTAAGCCCACTTGAGGGTGGCAAATCCGCGCTTTAGCCCACTTGCGAGTGGCACTTTCAAACCATTTTCGAAAAGAAACATGAGTTGTTTTGTTCCAAATCTCAAAATTTAGCCTATACTTGTATGCTGTGCGCATCACATAGTAAAGATAGCTACATAACCAGAATAAGAACATATGTGTTTATAAAACAACATATCACGCCTAGTAGAGGCCGATCCTTTGATCAGCCGAGTGGGGGTGCTCGTTTCAGGACCTTCCTCTCTCGTACCCAAGTTCCTGAGCTGAGGCAACTTTGGTGATGACGGACACGTGGCCTTTGGCACAAGTCAGGGTTTCCTAAATTTTCAAAAAAATAAAATATTTAGGTGGCGACTCTGTAATCTGGTAAAGCAGTCAAATTTTGGCATGATTTGATTTAAAATTTGATTTTTCAAAATGATTTGCCGGATTGGACTCTTTGGTGATTTATAAGTCTTACATTGCACTTTGTGATATTAGATTCAGAATCGTGATAGGAGTCCGAATTGTAGTAGAAGACCGATTCGTGCCTCTCTGAAAGGAGGGCGCGCGAAGAAAGTTAGGTCTACACCAAGCAAAAGTTAGAGCAAGAAAAAGAAAAGAAAAGAACAAAAATGAAAAAAAAAAAAAAGAATGAAAAGAAATGAAAGGAAAAGAAAATAGAGCTCGCAAGGTTGAAAACCCGAATGGGCGGCCTTGGAAAAAGTTAGAGTGTAAAAAGGCAGTGTCAACACCCGAGTGTACCTCAACCCGGAACTATGTCAAGCCTGATTCTGATGTTTGGGATATGTAGGCAACTTCATCCTGAAGTCCCGCCCTAATCATTTTTAGCTTGCTTGGCTCATCCACGTGGATTGGTTTATCCTTGTTCAACTCAGCTACCTTGTCCATTTACAAATTGGCTCGTCTTCATTCAAAATTGATTGTCCTACTCTGTTAGAAGATTTAGCTGCTAGACAATTCAAGTTCAGATATGAGGTTGTGCATTTCAATACTAAATTCTATGTTGGTCGAGCAGTGGCCATTTGCAAAAATAGTTTTTGAGAATTTTTAATAAGGTTAACTAATTCTCTCGAAAATTATTCCATTTTTCCAAAACTAGACCATTTCTTGGACCCAAAAAAGGAAAATTTTCAGTGCTCACAACCTGACTTGCGTGATTTCAAATCAGAAAATCGAACAAGTCTGTTAATTTAACTCTTATATTGGTCAAAATTGTTTTAGTAGAAAGCTAAAAGAAAAAATGGTCAACATGATGAACTAGGGGCACAGTTGAGTCAGGTTTTCTGTCTTTTTCCCGTTGTCAAAATACTTGCCAAAAAGGGCAACATACTTGCCAGAAAGGGCACCGTATTCGCCAGAAAAGGCATAACTGAAGCTAACAAGCAAAGGGCCGAAAGCCCTCTCATCCTCCAAACAAGGAGGTATCATGCCAAGTGCGAAGCACGAACTGGAAATGGAACTTGATATTTGACTCCCTCATCTAGACGGGTCTGATCACGTCTAAACTGGCCAAGGGCATCGTCAACCAATGTTAGTTGCAAATCTCCTGTACATTCAGTCGCACCACAACCCTTCTGTGGGAAAGTTCACGAGTTGTGAGCGGAAGAAAGAGAATCTAGTTGAATACTAGGGGCAAGAGCCCATTCCTCCTTATCCATCAACCACCTAGGGGAGGGATAAAAAAATAAGGGAGATTGAAGAATAGAGAGATGTGCATTGAGAGAAAAGTGAGAAAAGGGCTTTTAAGAGAAAAAGAGATTAAGTGCCAGAGTGATGTGAGAATCACAAATGAGAAAGGGTAGGAAACAATACCCGGAGAAATAGGCTCCTCGGGAACCGAGAGGTCTCTCTCCTTTGTAACATGTCTGAGTGTTGTGTGTGTTTTTTTGTTTGTCTCGATTCTTGTTTTGAGTCGTTTTGAGTGTCAATAGATCTGTTTAGGTTGTTTTACCTTTGTTTTCCTTTGGTTGAGTCGTGCAGTGTTCAGTCATTGGCTCAATACCCGGTTGAGAACCCTTTCTCACTTTCAATTTCAAAAAAATAAATTGTTTTGTGCTCAGAGTGCTGTGTCATTCTCCACATTTGTGCAGAACATGATTTGTTCTTTCATAAAACGGCAGGGTTCAACCCAGGTCATGTGAGAACAATCAAACCAAGATCTATCTAAAGCTACATAGGTTCCGGACTGCAAAGCAAAAGAAAAGAGCGAAAATTTGGAGCATCTTAACAAATTCCGAGACTGCATTCCAGGCGCGCCTTCTCAAGCCTCGCCGTTTTCTAAAGTATGAGTGTGCCTCTACCTCAAGCTCAAAATCAAGCCTGCTTCAAGTCAGAATGGCAATTAAAGCAGCATGCAAATGTTACCCTTCACCAGTATGAACCGAGTTTGTCCTTTTTGAGTTAAGCACGTTGTAAAGTCCTCTGAGTGGTAAATCGGAGGCACCAAAGTACATATTTTCCCCCTTATTGCGTAGAATGTACATTTTCATATACACTTTTGTTGCATGCATGCCGCACATCGTTTGTGATTCTTGCGTAGAATATGTTTATGTCTCTTGCATATAATATGCTTGTTTCATGCATAGAACATGATTTCAATTAACATCGTGTATCTATCACACAATAATCTCACTTAGTGCATCTATTTCACAATTTCATATCACTCACACTATTTTGTACACTTTATGGTTGTGTGCCACTTGCACTGTCTTGTTGTAGACACCCCATTTTTTACCGTCCTCAAGACTTGGACGTCACCGTTTGAACACTTGGTGATTACCCATGTTCATGTTCGTTTTGAGTTCTCGAAGGTCTCGGCTACGCGCCTTGCCTTAGGATCTCTCGACTTGCTTGTTTTGGGTTTGGTTTGGCACCAAACACTTGTTGTTTTGCTTCTGAGGGCAGGGAATGGCTTGTTGGCCATCCCCACACATCACCGGCCATGGCTTGAGGCCACCGGACCTGTTTTGTTGCTACCGGCCATTGGTGATGGCCGGTTGACACTCTTTGTGGTCGGCCGACCATTGTTTTGGTCAATTTGTCATTTATGGCTGGCCGACCACCGTTCATCTGCTTTTGGCTGATATTTTATGCCAGCTGTGATAGCTGGCATCCACAATGCACCCCCTCCATACACGTGTATGGAGGGATTTCCCTCTTGCTTAGCTTGTTTTGTAAGCTTTGCAAGATTGGAATTCCTATAAAGGGAGAGCTTCTCCTCCCTCCTCAAGGGTTCCAAGAAATTCCAGAGGTCTGATATTGGGGTTAGAGATCCTATATCTATCTATCTCTATATTCTCCCTCCCCTTTTGATTTGTGTGTGTATAAGGTTGTTTTGTTCTTAGTTTTGCACTAAGACACCTAGTGTTACACCATACCTTGGTTGCTGAGGTGACAAAGGGTTGTTCTTGGAGTTTTTGAGCTGGTTTTGACCTAAGGAGGCTGCTGGAGTGGTCTTCTTGAAGAAGGTCTTCAAGGGGAAGAACCTTACCCCTTTATTTCCCATTTTTGCACAAGATTTTGACCTATCTTGCATATGTTTTTGAGCTTAGTGCATAACTAATAAAAGTTCTAATTTTGTGAGTTTTAGAACTTTGTTTAAGGTTTCTTTGAGGTTTGGGGTTGTTTCCCTCCTCCAAGGCCTTGTTAGGCCTTGTTTAAGGCCATATCTTTTGGCCATTATTTCGAGATTTGAATGACCTCTCTACCACTGAAATCCAGAGGATTTTCAGTGGTGGAGAGGTGGTTTTGAAATCCAGAGAAGACCACTCCAAATGGAAGAGGGTCATCCCCTCTCCATGTTGTCTTTAATGCTAGCACAAATGGCTTGTGTGGATAGCTTGTATGATTAGCCTTGTTTGGCTCTATTTCAGTAGGTATTTGGTGTTATTTGATCATGCATTACCTCTTTTTTAGGTTGGTTTGTTGACCCCTTCAATGCGCCATACACTTGCCTTGCATTCCTCTATTTTGCCTAGAAATGCATCTTGCATTTGGACCACCATGCTTGCATGTTTTGACTTAGCTTCGTGAAGTTTTTAGTCATGTTTTAACATGTTTAAGCTCTATTTGATGTTGATTTAGTCATATTTTCCATGCTTTGTGTAGCCTCTTTGCATTCTAGCTTGTTGGCTTCGGGTGTGTGAGCCTTGAGCGTGCCTTACTTAGGCTATTTCAGTGATTTGGAATCACCTCTCATGCTCTTTCAGTCCATGTTCTATGCTTGTATGATTGCATCTACTATCCTTTCGATGTCTTGAAGAGTTGTAGCCTTATGCTCCATGTTTGGATCATTGTATGTGCCTTCATGTTAGACCATTTAGATGTCATCTAAGTGGGTTTCGAGGCTTATTTTGGCATGTCATAACTCTGATTCTATTTTCCTAAGTCATGCCATGTTTGGTTGTATTAGGTGTAGTATAATGCCTCTTTGATAGCCTTGCATGCCTCATGCTTTCATGCTTTGATTTAGCTTGCTTTGGCTTAGGTCTTTGCATGTTTTTTTAGGCTTATTTTGGCATGCTTGAGGAGTTTTTTGGCCCACCTTGGTCATTTGCTTCATGTGTCATATGGCCATAGTTCAATTCCTTTGGCTAGCTTTGAGCTTTAAGTTCATTAACATGCTATGCTTGTCTTGATTAGTTGATTTGGCATCATCTTTCATGTGATTTTAGAGCTTAGTATGCTTGTCATTTGTCCATAATAGTCTCCTTTAAATGTGCTTCAAAGTTGCCTCTTTTATGCCTTAGATGACAAGCCCTTGTGCATGCATGTTTGTATGTGCTTTTGCCTTTCATTCCATAGCATCATGGCCACTGTTTTGGTAAGGTTGAGGCCTATCCATCCTTAGTGTAAGTCCATACTTCATGCGTTTGTGCATTGTTATATGCTCATCGCATTGCATGTTGTTGCACCCTTGCGGTTTGTGCATTGTTGCATGTCCATCTCTTTGCATACTTGCCTATCTAGTTTGCATACTAGTATTGCATACTTGTGGTATTCATGATATTTGCATGTTTGCATTGTATCATGCTTGCATATTTGGTACATTGCATGATGTTTAGTTAGTTGCATAACATGTCATTGTTACATGCTTAGCATGCCCATGTTGCACTAGTTGATTGCATGTTTAGGATTGCATAGCATTGAGCATGCATCCCTTGCCTCTTGATCAACCATGATTGCGGTTGGGTTCCTTGTGTGTTTATGTGCATTACATTTGACATTGAAATACACACTTTGTTTCTTTGGGCCATCACGCATCGAAATGCGCGATTGATGGTCCGAGGATCGAGAACCATACTCCTTTGAGTCATAAACATGATAAGGAGTGTGGTTGTACAAACATTTGCTTTGAAATGCTTTGCCATGCCTTGTCTGCCCTCTGCTGCTGTCAAAACAGGGTTCTGCAAGAAGAGATGACCGATCGACCACATTTAGTGCCGGCCGGCCATGAATTGTTGGCCGAGAGCTTCATTTGTGGCCGATGACCACTTTCCCATGGCCGGTGACCATTCCTCTTGGCCGGTGGCATCCCACAACCCTCAGGGAGTATTTCAGAAGCATCCTTGGGACTTGTACAGTCTCCAGAGAATAAAAAACAGTGCAAACAGAGGCAGCAAGAGTATGGCGATGGATTTCCGGGCGGAATCGAGCACGCGTGCATTCATCCCTCTTCCCAAGGCCTCTTTACTGCTTTTCTTAGCTTAATTGATTTGTTAGTTAGTTAAGTGTTATAAATATTTAATTAGCTTGTAGGTTAATTAATTCGTATTATTCTTTCGGTCCCTCCGAGAGAGGGCGCAATTATGTAATAAGCGTGTGTGTGTGTGTTGTATGTCTTCTAACCCTACGTCTTTCTCTCTTTTACTTACCTGCTTTGATGGTTAGTTCTAGGGCACGTTTCAATTAGCATCCTTATGCTATGCATGTTTGCATCATTCATCTGTACTGCATGCACCGGGCTCGGCGCATCATACTAATTGCATCATATTTCAATTCCAACTTGAGTACGTGTTGAATTGTTGCATTTCATATGCCATTGTAGATTAGCCCAGCCCATTCTAGTTGCATGTTGTATGCATTGCATTAGCCATTTTGGCATGGACTTGGATCATGCATTCGATTGCTAACATGTTTCTTGTTTTGACTCGGAGTACACTGTAAGTGTTTAAACTTTAGCATCTTGCATGTATGTGAGTGTTAACATGACGGCATGCTTGCCATGAGGCTAATTGCTTATGTGCTATAACTGCCTGAATGCCTGTGGGTGAAGGTTGGGTTGCTTGAATTGGATCAGATTCCTTGAAATCCATGTTTTAGCCTACTTGCGAGCAGCAAACCTCGAACCATTTTTCAAACAAACGGATATGCGATGCATTGTTCCAAATTAGGCGATCTAGTCTATATTTGTTTTGCTGTACGCATCACGTAGTTAAAGACTAGCTAATAACCAAAATAAGGACGCATAATGTTTTCAAAACGAGATATCATGGTTAGTAGAGGCCGATCTTCGGATCGGGCGAGCGGGGGTGCTCATAGATGACCTTCCCCAATCATACCCAAGTTCCCGAGCCAAGGCAACTTTGGTGATGATGGATACGTGGCCTTAGTCATGAGTCAGGGTTTCCTAAATCCCCCCCAAAACAAAATATTTAGGTGGCGACTCTGTATCTGGAAAAGCAGTCCATGTTTGGCACTTCTTTACAAAAATTTATTTTTCAAAACGATTTGCCGGATTCGGACTCTTTGGTGATTTATCAGTCTTGCATTGCACTTTGCAAGACTAGATTCAGAACCGTGACACATTTGAGTCCGAACTGTAGCGTGAGGCCCTCGGGGCGCGTCTACACTTGTGCATCGCACTTTCTTGCGTAACCTTTATCCACTCGTGTGTGACGCGTTTGGACGTACTTGCACTTTCTTGTGCATCGCGCTTTCTTGCGCAACCTTTGTCCACTCGCGTGTGGTGCAACCTTTGTCCACTCGCGTGTGGCGCGTTTGGACATACTCACACTTTCTTGTGCATCGTGCTTTCTTGCGCAACCATTGTCCACTCGCGTGTGGCACATTTGGACGTACTCACACTTTCTTGTGCATCGCACTTTCTTGCGCAACCTTTCTCCACTCGCGTGTGGCGCGTTCGGACGTACTCGCACTTTCTTGTGCATCGCACTTTCTTGCGTACCTTTCTCCACTCGCGTGTGGCGCGTTTGGACGTACTCGCACTTTCTTGTGCATCGCGCTTTCTTGCGCAACCTTTCTTCACTCATGTGTGGCGCGTTTGGAACTACTCGGACTTTCTTGTGCATCGTGCTTTCTTGCGCGACCTTTCTTCTCTCGTATGTGGTGCATTAGGATGTCTTCGGTTTCGAACACTCGGATGCATTCCGGTGTTCATTCATACCCCTTCTCCTCTCGTATGTGGTGCATTAGGATGTTTTCGGTTTCGAACACTCGGATGCATTCCGGTGTTCATTTACTCTATTTTTCCTCTCGCATGAGACGCGTTTGGACGTATTCACTTCACTCTTATGGTCTAGGAGACCTTAAATCCTCTGAAGATGCCATTCCTTTGGTGTTTGTCGTGCCTGAACGACTTTCGGTGGTGTGGTATAGCCACCTGACTGTGTTTGCGGTGAGTTCCTAGGAGATCAACTGACACAGTGAAAACTAGAGTTCGAATGGCCGATGCCTAGAACGCAAAGGTTTGGGATTTCCGAGACTAAAGTTTAGTTTAAATACCTAGGGGTGTATCCTTGGCTTGAAATCTGTATGGCAGCCCCATAGGTTGAGGTAGCAGGTATGCGCCTCAATTCTGGATACTGAACCAACCTAGTCTGTCACCCTGTTGGAGAATAGGGAAAGTTGCGAACATAGTTAGGAAGAAAAGTATTCCTATGATTTGGAAACGCAAGATGCAGAAGGCGAAGATCCCCAACAGCATAAGATGAGTCATCACCAATTGCCCCTGTAAGGTACTTTCGAGAGCATGACTTCCTAGATGTATCATCGTATCTATCATAAGTGTTGCATAATATCTATTGCATTGCATATAGAATATATTCCATGTATCTACTGCATTATTCATTTTATCGTTCGCATCCTTTCCATGTTAAGCTCAGTCTGGCAGGTACTCATACATTTCCTTTGTTAAAGCATGGTTCTGAGATAATGTGTACGAGCCTATTCCACTAAGAGAATTGTGGTCTGAGGGTGTCGATGCTTTTTCTATGTTAGACGTGGCCTAGTTTGTGGTTAAATGTGGTTTGACCGCGTGCCTTATTCACTTCATCCACTACATCCATTGCATCGTATGTCGCTTTGTTGCATTCAGCATATAGGATCACGATCTTTCTTCAGCAAATCATTCCTCACTTATATCATGCCACCCAATTACTTGTATTATTTCTGCGAAACACACAGTTCTGCATGTACACATGCCTATTCCACTAAGAGAATTGTGGCTTGAGGGTTCCGGCACCTTTTCTATGTTAAACGTAGTTTGATTTTGCATCTCCATCCCTTTATGATATTTGTGTGTTTTTGAACTGCTTGTGGTTTGATTATTTCATTGCAATGTATATCATTTACACTGTTTTGTTATATTGTGTATCATCTTACATCCTGCCCCAGAACTACACTGGTTTGATTCCTTGCAAAGAGATACGTAGGCAGCCAGCGGGCACAATCATTTATTTATTTGTATTTTGTTTATTTGTCCAAGTCTTCGGCCTTGTCAAAAATGGGTCGTCTCTGGGCTTTGACATTCACTCACGTCACTTCATGACTCTAAGCTCTGTCAAAGAGGGGCAACTGTAGACACCCCATTTTTTACCGCCCTTAAGACTTGGGCGCCACTGATTGTTTACTTGGTGATGAAAGGTATGCAGTGCAAAGGTTTCATTTCTTTGGCAAGTGGAGCTTCAAATCCTAACCTTACACACCATTTTGGACCAAAACTATTTTGAATGATTTTTGGACCATAAAACCCTCTTTTTCAAAATATTTTCAAAAACTAAGTTCCTACGATGTTTCGACACTCGCATTTTTTTAAATGTTACGCTTTTCGGTAAACCAAGCAAGGACAAAGTGGAAATGAATGACAGAGAG
Source organism: Camellia lanceoleosa (assembly GCA_025200525.1). Lineage (NCBI taxonomy): Eukaryota > Viridiplantae > Streptophyta > Magnoliopsida > Ericales > Theaceae > Camellia > Camellia lanceoleosa. Next base: position 42,888,776 of record CM045759.1, read on the forward strand.
GTGAACTCTTTGAAAAACTCTTTAAAACATCTTGGTTAGAGGTTTGGAGTTGAAGAAAATTGGAGAAGAGGGAAGAAACCTAGTTAGTGAAAAAGTTGGGCATGAATCGTTAAGGGAGAGATGAGCAGTCCTCGCTAAATCGAGCCTATCAATTTGTATACTTCGATTTCAGCTATGAGGCCACCACCATTGGAAATAAAACTTTCGGGGGTTTCATTTTTCATTCAAGAATCTCCTCAAGCTGAGGCCAGATGAGGGAGATATGGTTGGTTGAAGTTAGCCATCAATCTGGTTGGATCGAAACTGAGCAGTCTTCACTAAAAGAGGGATATCTCTTAGCACACTTCGACTATTGATGTTAGGATGCCACCATTGGAAATAAGACTTTTGGGGCTACAGTTTAGGCTCAAGAATGACATGTAAAGGAGTCCAGATGAAAGAGATATGCCTATTTGAAGTCGGGGCCAGAACCAGTTTTTGCCGCCACCCTCTAAGGGAGTATGTCAGCCACAAATGGAGCTTGCCGGCCATAGGTCGGCCAAAAGTCACCCTTATTGGCCAACATTAGTAGCTGGCCGGCCAATAAAGTGGCCGGTCGGCCAACAGGATGGCCGGTCGGCCAAAAATTTCGAGAAAGCTCAAAATTTGCAGATATTTTGCCCCACTGTCTTCCAAATGCTCCAGCTGTCTCTATATTCAGATATTTCAATCAAGGCTTCCATTTTTTCTATAAATGAAGGCCATATCTATCATTTTTCAAGGTTAGAAGGTTTGGGAGTTTCTCTCTCTAAAATCTCTCTCTCTCTCTCTCTCTCTCTCTCTCTCTCTCTCTCTAGGTTTCTCTCTCTCTTGCCTTTTGTGCATGCAAGTAGAGAAACACCTCTCCTTTGCCTAGACATCCTTGATGAAAGTGGTTCATCTTTGGGTTGAGGTTGCTTGAAGCTTACTTGGAGCCTTGTTTGAGCTCTAGGAGGAGTGAGCTTGGTTTGTTGCCCATTTTGTGCCTAAGCGGTGTTTTCCTTCAAAGGTATAAAACTCACCTATTTAAGCTTGTTTTGCTACCTTTTCAAACTGTTTTTGGCCTGGTTTTCAATTACAAAAACCTCTATTTTTCAGTCCTAAAAATGGTGGTTTAAGGTCATTTTGTGTTAAGAGGTTGTCTCACCTTCTTATTTCTTATTTGCATGAGCCTTTGCATCAGCTTCTAGCATATTAAAGTCAAACTTTTTGTGCTTTTAAACCACTGAAATTCAGAGATATTTCAGTGGTGGAAAGTATGTTTTGAGGTCCAAAAATGGATGGGTTGGCCTCCTCTCCTTGTGTCTTCTTCCCATGCTTAGTTAGCATCACATGGTAGCATGTTTTTGTGGCTTAACCTAGCCTCTTTCTAGCATATTTTTGCCTCTGATTTGGCATGTTTTAGGACTATTTTGGGCTGGTTTGGTCCTTTGAGTCTTGCTTTGTATGCTTGTTGTGCAATTGTGCTTAAGGGTCTAGTTTGTGCTATGTGTTATTCTCTCATTCTAGTTCTTTCTAGCCTACTTCAAGCATGTTTTAGAGCTTCATTTAAGTTGTTTTAGGACTGTTTTGGACTGTTTGTCCCTTATGAGCCTTGTATTGTCAAGGTATAGTGCAAATGCCTTCATTAGCTCATTGTTTTGAGGCCTCTAATTTGTTTTGCATGAGATGATTGCATGTTGTAGCATCATTTCACACATGATTTCAGTGCATATAGCCTTTGTCGCACTCTCACATAATCCACTCTTTCATTACTTTTGAGAGTTGTGTTTTATGCCTTGTTTATGAGCCAATACATGAACATGATTTTCTTGCTTTTCATGCTACCATCTCAGCACATTTTAGCCTCTGTTTTGGCATGTTTGAGGTCTGTCTAGGGTTGGTTTGGCCATCTGAGTTTGATATTGCATGGTCCTAGTGTAAAGCTCTTCACTAGTTTTAAGGCTTAAGTCCCCTAACATGTTGTACATGAGTTGTTTGCATGTGAGAGTCTTGTGTTTCATGCCATTTCAGCACTGAAATTCTGCCACCTCCTCATTTCTTCATTTTTCTATTTGTTTTGAGGGTTGTTTGGCCTTAAGGTTATGTTTAAGCATGAGTTAGAGTTTGTGCTCAAATGGCTTTAACCCTCTTTGAGGGTTTCTCCTAGTCAAAGGCATGATCTCTCTCATGACTTAAAACATCATTTGGTTAACCCCTCTCTCATTAGAGGACTTTCACATTGGACTTAACCGGTTAAAGGACTAATTGGTAAGCTAAAATGTGTAAACAAGAATTGAGCAAAGTAAAACATGACCAAGATAAACATGTTGAGTTGCATTGCATTGTGTTCAATCGGACGTTATATTGCACACGTGGTAGATTGGTCCATTTCATACTTCAAGCGATGAAAATGAGCCAATCTCCTTTGTCTCTATTGCCTTTGATCATCCTTGAAAAGGTAGTGGTCTAGAGTCTTATTTGAGCATTCATTGAGTTTGTACAAGCTTGGTTCTTTGGCCATCATGCATTGAAAATGCTTGGTTGGTGGCTTGGGAGCCAAGTGCCACACTCCTTTAAGTTTGAGAAACGATAAGGAGGGTGGCAGTACACACATTCCTTAGAGAATACATTGTATTGCCTCTGTTTTCTCTCTGTTGCAGCAAAAGGAGGAAGTTCAGGCGATCAGTGGCCGATCGGCCACATGTACTAGCCGACCGGCCACCAAAGCCAGCCAACTGGCCACCAGTATTGGCCAATGGCCACCAATCATAGCCGATTAACCATCAGTGTGTTCTTGAGATCAAACAGAAGTAGTCTAGAAGTTGTCATAATTTTCAGAGGTCCAAAGATGTGCAAACAGAGGCATTTAGAGGCAAGGTGGTGGATTTTCGGGGCGAAGCCAACCGAGCATGCATATCCCCCTCGCTTCCCAAGGCTGTTCATTTGAATTACTTAGCTAATTAGTTCATTAGCTTAGTCTTTTTGTAATTAATTAATTAAGTGTTTATTTAATTTATTCAGTTTGTAATAATTAGCTTAGCTTAGATTAGCTTGGCTCATTCATTCGGACCCTCCTTCGAAAAGGCACAATGTTGTAATAAGCGTGCGTGTGTGTGGGCATGTCTTCCAACCCCACGTCTTTCTCCCTTTTATTTATCCGCTTTCGGTGGTTAGATTAGGGCATGTTTTGATTAGCATACCTTATGCTTGCATGTTGTATCACTCATTTGTATTGCATGCACCGGGCTCAGCGCATCATTCAAACTGCATCGTGTTTCAATACTTCTTTGAATACATGTATCAATTGTTGCATTCATATGCCATCTTAGATAGCCGAGCCTATTTAGTTGCATTACTGCATGTGTTGCATTTGTCACTTTGTATAGCTAGGATCATGCATATTTCTAACTAGATTTTGTTTTGGCTTGGAGTACACTGTAAGTTTTACGCTTTAGCATACTTGCATGAGTGTGAGTGTTGCCATGATAGCATGCTTGCCCTGAGGCTATGTGCTTAATTGCTATTAATTGCATGAATGCCTGTGGATGAAGGCTTTATTGCTTGAGTTAGGAAAATTCGATAAATGTGAGTTTTAAGCCCACTTGACGGTGGGTTTTTCAAACCATTTTTGAAAAAAAAACATGAGTTGTTTTGTTCCAATTCTTGCGATATAGTCTATACTTCTATGATGTGCACATCACGTAGTAAAGATAGATAATAACCAGAATAAGAACATATGTGTTTATAAAACAACATATCATACTTAGTAAAGGCCGATCCTTTGATCAGGCGAGCGGGGGTGCTCATTTCATGACCCTCCCCCCTCGTACCCAAATTCCTGAGCCAAGGCAACTTTGGTGATGACGGACACGTGGCCTTTGGCACGAGTCAGGGTTTCCTAAATTTCCCAAAAATAAAATATTTAGGTGGCGACTCTGTAATCTAGCAAAGTAGACCAGTTTTGGCATTATTTGATTCAAAATCAATTTTCCAAAATGATTTGCCGGATTGGACTCTTTGGTGTTTATCAGTCTCACATTGCACTTTGTGAGATTAGATTCAAAACCGTGACAGGAGTCCGAACTGTAGGAGACCAATTCGCGCCTCTTCGAAAGAGGGGCGCGTGAAGAAAGTCGAGTCTACACCTGCACACACATAGTCTGCCTTCTGCTTTACACACTCTGTATCCTGCACACACACAGTCTTCCTTTTGCTTTATATACTCTGTATTCTTCTATTGTGTACTCACTATTGCCCTTTTTCTCTCTGCAGCTATGGTTGTACGCTTATTTTCCGAGACTTGCACTAGAGCCAAAGGTAGAGATCCCTCCCGTCATACCGTACTCCAACCGGTATGATGGGAGATGCCAGCGGAGGACCCGGGAGTCCTTTTCATTTTTCTGTCGATACTTCGATACTGTGACCGCGACCAAGGTAACTCAAGATTCCCCGTTATTTCCATTTTCCTTTGATTTTAATTCATATCACAATATATGATGGCAACTAATAATCTGCGCACTCTCTATTTACAGATCACTTGGCAACCTTCGGCGACGATGCCTCAGGGAGTCAGAGATCAGTTTGCTTGTGCTTGAAAGGCTTCCCGCTTATGGCTCTTACTTGAGGGCTCAGTTTGTTAGGCATGGTTCTCAGGGGAGCGGTTCTTATGCTAGACCATCGGCTTGCCCGAGCCAGTAGTTCCCATGCCACCTCTGACATATATGAGAGCCACAGAGAAATACACTTTGCAGGAGATGATTGATTTCACCAAGGGCTGGGATGCTGACTTTTTCTGAGTCGAGGGTGATTACACAGCCTTCTTCCCGACATACCTCATGCCACCTCTGACTGGCGCCCGTTGAGGTGAGAGAGCGAGGGCCCTAGCTACGAGAGGGAGAGACAAAGAGGCCAGGGCGGCCAAGACCCATGGTAGGAGAGGCGTTCAGTTGGGACAAAGGACACAGTGGCCTAAACTGCCTACCACACTCACTTATTGGCGGCATACCGGGGAGGCTTGCCAGATCCCCATTGAGCTTGCACCAGCCAGGCATGAGCTTGTTAGGGTTCGAGGCCCGACTGCAGTATGTACCACACTTTACACTTTCCATGTTTAATTCATTTCAGTTATGCTTTATAGAACACTGATCCTCTCAACGCACTTGCAGGCACCTATAGAGTACACCGGACAGGCCCTTGAGCTGGTGGCTTCCCTGACCGAGATGGTGCAAAGGAGCACGAACCTGCTCAGCCTCTACAAAATTCTGGTAATTTCTTTCAGTTTGCACTTCATGTCATGAAATTTCTTGCTGATACATTAGCATTTCAAACATAATCTATTCCACACTGCACTGATCTGATACACTGCATTCAAACACTGCATTCAAACACTGTATTGAAACACTGCATTCTACACTGTATTCAAACACTACATTCTACACATCATTTTTTTTGCATCTGGTATACACTGCGACTGATGTATTTGACAAACTGCCCTTTTCAAATCCCAGCCACATCGGACACTCCAGCAGGAGCTGCAGCAGGACCATCAGTGCCTCCTCCAGCAGCAGGAAGAGAGAGACGAGAGGCTCTAGCTCGCAACCAAGGCAGAGCTAGGGGCACCCGTGACGAGAGTAGCCCTTCAGAGCCCATTCCGGACAACAATGATGTTGAGACGAGTGAGGACGAGGAGGCAGCGAGTCCACAGTCAGAGTCATCTGAGGATGGAGATGACAACACTAGCTCAGCTTCTGAGGGTGGAGATGATGCTGAAGCCGGTTCAGCAGCTTGCTCAGACACGGAGGCCTCTGACAGTGGCGCCGACAGAGATAGTTCTGAGTCCATGCCTGGGAAGAGGACGAAAAGGGCCTTCGATCCTGAGGTGGATGGCACCGATTCATATGTTTTTTTTGCTTAGTCTCTTTTTGCTAGTAGTGTTAGCACATTGTACAGTTTTATTTTCTTAAAAAAGACTTGTACTCTTTTGTGAAAAGAAACCATGATTGGAATGAAAATCAACTTTTTGCTGAAAACTATTGTGTTTTACATTATGAGCATCGCATTGCACCATTTTACACAAATACGGGATTGATGGAAATTGAATATTGTATGTTGTATTAGCAATTTCTTAATCAGGTAACGAACCGACAACCACATGACAAACAAAGTAAAACAACTCAATGAACAACTAATCATAACAACTCGATAAACAAAACAGCAACTCGATAAGCAAAACAACATCTCGATAAGCAAAACAACATCAATACAACTCAATAAGCAATAACAAAACAACTCGATAAAAAAAGTGAAACAACATAAAAAGTGACTCAACAAAACTCTTAAAACAAGGCGGCAAAATACACCAAGAACAGAACAAAACATAGGTTCTCAGCACTCTCAACACACAGGAAGACTAGAGGAATTATGTCGGCTATAGGCAGAGGTTGTCGGCTACCAAAAGTGGCTATCGGCCACTAGTAGTGGTCGGTCGGCTACAAAAGGTGGCCGGTCAGCCATCAACATGGCCAGTCGGCCATCAATGCAGGGGACCTCCAGATTGTTGCTGCCTGTCTTCCACTCAACACCTTATCTTCTACGAAAGTTGGGACTTCGCAGCTTCTTCATTCCAGCTCTGTTTTTGCCACAAATGGAGTCATTCTTCACTGAAAAACTCTCGACTTGGATTGCAACTTTAGATGGCTCAAAAAAATTGAATTTCTGGGGTTTCGGGATAAATACACTATTCACGCTAAGTCGTACCCCACAGTGTTTTCCATTCCTCCATGCTGCAGCTAGATGTTGGAACCCAGTTACACATGTTTTCAGCTTTGAGGGACAAGAGATATGTCTGACAATTGAAGAGTTCCAAGTTTTGATGGAATCCCGGCGTGATGAGCAAATCTTGCCCCAGTCTCGTTTTAGTCACATCCAGGCTTTAGGAAGGATATGTGGGCTTACTTTACGTGATGCCCGATCCTTGGTTTACAACGGAGAATTAGGCATGCCCAGTCTCATTCACCGATTTTCTAATGATGGCGACCGTGGTGACCGTCTTTAGCAAGGTTTTTGGTAGCATGCCCTCTACTTTTGTATGTCGGCTCATTTTCTACTTGGCCCGGGTTCCAGAGGGTCTAACATTCACTTGATCGAAGTAGCCCAAGGCTTGAAAGAGGGCAAGAGCTGCATTGGCTTAGCATTGGTAGAGACTTTGATAGGCTTAGACGCCTTCTATCGGCTAGAGAGAACCAAGTTCGTACGAAGCCCATTACTCTTGCAGGTACTATTTCCCACCCTGCCTCACATGTGTTTCTTACATCACTCGGCCCTCAAGCTCAGTTTTTCTCTCAAAACCTTTTCTCACTTTTTCCTCTCAACGCACATCTCCCTATTCTTTAATCTCTCTTATTTTTCATCCCTCCCCAGATATGGCTCATGGACAGGTTGAAAGTAGTTGACTCTTGCCCTGCATATTCAGCACGAGCCTACTTCTTTTGCCAACAACTAATTGATTTCCTAAACGAGGAGTGGTAGTGCCATTGGATGTGCAACAGGTCTGCTGTCGACATTGCTTGGTGTTGCCCCTGGTTTGATCTACCCAAGATAAGCTACAGCATGTCTCGACAACCTGGCATTCAACTAATTGGCTTGACAGACTGTATCTTCTATTTTCCATTCCGGTTCAGGCGTCAGTTCGGACATGACCAGACTTGCCCAGAAGAGGGGGTATAGTACCCGGCTCAATTTCCAATCCGAGACTCACAACTAGCTTAATATCTCACTACTTGGAGGACAAGAGAACTTTTGGCTCCCGCTCCCAATTTCAGTTGCGCCCTTTCTCGCTAATGCATAGCTTGGCTTGAAGATAAGGCGCAAACCAGGCCTACCTTAGCATCTGAAGATTCCACAAGCTTTGGGAGGGGACGCAGGAACACCTGACTCATCCATGCCCCAAGTTCATTGCTTTGATCTAACTTTCAAGTTTTCCTTTTGAATGTAATAAAAAACAACTTTGATTTGTATCAAGATGTGTAGAACTTTGTATTGAAATCAATGAAATTGAAGTTGTGAGCACTGAAAATTTTCCTTTTTGTCCAAAAATGGTTTAATTTGTAAAAAGATTATTTTGAACAAAATCAACTTTTATTAAAACTGTTCAAAACCATTTTCAATGAGGATCATAACTGGACACACCCGGAATCAATCCTTGAGAAGTACAACCCCGAATCCGGCAAATGGGAAGTTGCCCCTTGTCTAAAGAGCACTACACCGCAATGGAAAATTACCTCTTGTCTAAATAGCACTGCGTTGTATTCTAACTAGCTCTCAAAGTGAAGATCACAACCAAACTCTTGGATGTAGAAAAGACAAAGATGACTAGAACAATCTCATGGACACAGTTGATTTGGAAGTGTTTATGGCTGGACTTCAAAATGAAGTTGCCTACGTATCCCGAAGATGGAAATCAAGCCTTACGTAGTTCAGTTCGGGTTTACTCGTGGATTAACATTCTCTTTTTGCGCTCTAACTTTTGCCAAGACCGCCCTTTTCGGGTTTTCAACCTTGCGAGCTTAGTTTTTTCTTTTTTCTAATTTTTTGTGCTCTAACTTTTGCCTAGGTCGCCCTTTTGGGTTTTTAGCCTAGCGAGCCTCTCAAGGGTAGTATTTCTTCAACTTGTCCATGTTGATTGGTTGGGAGAATTCGAGGCCATCTAGCTCCATAAGAATGACAGCTCAACAACCAAATTGACTTGATGATGTAAGGACCAGTCCAATTAGGTTTAAACTTGCCCCTAGGGTCATGGATGGGAGCTTGGTTGTCTTTGAGCACCAAATCCCCTTCTTTTATATTCATGGACTTAACTTTCTTGTTGAAAGCCCTGGCGATTCTGCATTGATATCCTTGGACATGGCACAGTGCTTTCAACCTCCTCTGGTCGAACAACATTAGTTCCTCAAACCTGCTCTGCTGTCAATCCGCTTCTACTGTCTAGCACTCAGCCGTAACCCGCAGCGACGGAACCTCTATTTCAATCGGCAGAATAGCTTCCATCCCATAAATCAGAGAATACGAAGTTGCCCCAATAAATGTTCAAATTGATGACCTGTAGCCCCAGAGAGCAAATGGCAACTTGTCTAGCCAATCCCTGTAGGTTTCCACCATCTTTTGTAGGATGTGATTGATGATCTTGGTGGCGGCCTCAACAGCTCCATTGGTTTGCAGCCGATATGTGGATGACTTATGAAAAGCCATGTTGTATTTCTCCAACAAGTTGATCACTTCTTTCTTAAAGTGGGAACCATTGTCCGAGATGATCTCATTCGGGACCCCATAATGACAGATGATATTATTCCTTATGAACTTGGCCATGTGCGATGCTTTCAACACTGCGTAGGATTGGGCCTTGACCCACTTTGTAAAATAGTCTATTGCGACCAGGATATACTCATGCCCGTTTGACCCCTTCGGCGTAACCACCCCAATGACATCAATTCCTCAAACTGAAAATGGCCATGGTGAAGTCATGTTGTACAACATTGATGGCGGGATGCTCATGCAATTTGCATGAATTTGGAATTTGTGGCATTGCCAAACAAAACCGATACAATCCTCCTCCATGGTTGACCAGTAATAACCCTACCTGAGAATCTTTCGGACTAACATTACTCCACTCATATGCGATATGCACTCCCCTCCATGGATGGCCTCCATTAAGCACTTCGACTCTTCTGCATCAACACACAGCTTGTGCATTCCCAGATGGCCTCGCTTGTACAATTTACCCCCACAGATAATGAACTGAGTAGCCATTCACCATATTGCCCTTTTATCTTTGGCATTTGCCCCTAGTGGATAAATCTCTTTTTCTAAGAAGTTCCAGATATCATGATACCAGGGGTTTTGATCTTGTACTTCTTCTATTGTGGTGATCAGCTCAAAGGCCGGCACATACCTCTGTTTAATAATAATCAGACGCATCCGGACTCCCAAAGAGATGTCTATCATGGAAGATAGAGTTGATAAAGCGTCAGCAAACCTGTTGTTCTCTCTTAACAAATGCGTGAAAGTTAACATCTCAAATCGAGGAATCAGAACATCCAGGGTTTGGTGATAGATTTTCATCCTTTCTTCCTTAACCTTCAAGTCTCCTTTTGCTTGAGACACAACCAGGTTCAAGTCTCCAATGGCGTCCAACCATTTTGTCCCTAGTTCCAGGGCGGCTTCTAAGCCAGCAATACATGCCTCGTATTCTGCTTCGTTGTTAGATACTTTAAACCGGAGTTTGAAAGCTAAGGGTATGTGGGAATTGTCAGGTGCTATCAACAATACCCCTATCCCATAACTGTACTAGTTAGACGCTCCGTCAAAGTACATGGTCCAGATCTCTTCTTCGACTTGCAGAATAGCCTCATCTGGGAACAAATACTCCACTGCTTTGTCTTCCCCCACTGGGTGATCAACCAGAAACTCAACCACTGCTCTCCCCTTGACAAACTTGCGAGTCATACACTTCAAAATCAAATTCAGAGAGAAGAAGCAACCAACAGGATAGCCTACCCGTAAGCGCTGGTTTCTCGAAGAGATATTTGATGGGATCTAATCTCGAAACCAGAATTACAGAGCGAGCTAACAGGTAGTGCCTCAACTTCCTGGTAGCCCATACCAAGGCCGAGCAAGCCTTTTCCAGTGGGGTGTAACAGGTCTCATATTCCAGAATCGTCTTGCTCAAGTAATAGATGGCTTTCTCCACTCTACCCTCAGATTCCTGCGCAAGCATGCAACCCATAGTCATGTCAGTTACTGACAGATACAAAATCAACGGCTTCCCCGGCTCTAGCGGTGACATCACGAGTGGGTTCTGTAGATATGTAGACGCGCTCGTGGGCCTCACGCTACAGTTTGGACTCGATTGGTGTCATGGTCCTGTATCTAATCTCGCAGAGTGCAATGCAAGACCGATGAACCATCAAAGAGTCCAAATCCGGCAAATCGTTTTGGAAAACAGATTTTTTTAAAGAAGTGCTAAACATGGACTGCTTTGCTAGATACAGAGTCGCCACCTAAATATTTTTTATGGGGGAATTTAGGAAACCCTGACTCGTTTTCCTAAGGCCACGTGTCCGTCATCACCAAAGTTGCCTCGGCTCGAGAACTTGGGTACGATTGGGGAAGGTCAGCTATGAGCACCCCCGCTCGCCCGATCAAAGATCGGCCTCTACTAACCATGATATCTAGTTTTGAAAACATTATGCATTCTTCTTCCGGTTATTAGATAATCTTACTATGTGATGTGCACAACACAAAATTATAGATCAGGTCGCCTAATTTGGAACAAAGCATTGCATATCCGTTTGCTTTGGAAAACAGTTTGAATTTTGCTACTCGCAAGTAGGCTAAAACATGGATTTCAACGAGTTGTTCCAACTCAAGCAATCCAACCTTCACCCACAGGCATTCAGGCAGTTATGTCACATAAGCACATAGAAACATGGTACGCATGTTGTCATGTTAACATTCGCACTCATGCAAGATGCTAAAGCATAAAAAGCTTACCGAGTACTCCGAGCCAAGACAAAGAACTTGTTAGCAATCAATGTATGATCCAAGTCCATGTTAAGTGCCTAATGCATCGCATACAAAATGAAACTAGAATAGGCTCGGCTAATCCTAGAATGGCATGTGGAATGCAACAAATAACATGTATTCAAGTTAGATTTGAAATACTATGCAATTAGTATGATGTGCCGAGCCTAGTGCATGCAATACAAATGAATGGATGCACGCATGCATAGCATAAGAATGCTAAATTAAATATGCCCTAATACTAACCATCAAAAGCAAGTAAGTAAAAGGGAGAAACAAGTGGGGATTGGAAGACATGCGTCACACGCACGCACACTTATTACAAATTCACCCTCGCTCGGAGGAACCAAAAGAATAATACAATTTAATCAACTAACAAGCTAATTAAATAGTTACAAACCAATTAACTAGTTAAGCAAATTAACTAAGCTAATAAAGTGATAAAACAGCCTCGGAAGAGGGTCCAATGCATGCGTGTTCGACTCCGCTCGGAAATCCATCACGATGCACAAGCTGCCTCTGTTTGCATTGTTTTGTGCCTCTGAAAATTGCACAAGTCCCAAGGAGCACTCTCTGGACACTGCGGGGTGCCACCGGCCATGAGGAATGCTCACCGGCCATGGGACAGTGGTCATCGACCATCTATTGTGCTCTCGGCCACCAATTTATGGCCGGCCGGCACTGAGTGTAGTCGGTCGGCCACCTATGCCTGCAGAATCCTGTTTTGACAACAGCAGAGGGCAAACATGGCATGGCAATGCATTTCAAGCAAATGTGTGCACCAACCTACCCCTTATCATGTTTATAACTCAAATGGGGATGGTACTCGATTTTTGGACCACCAATCGCACATTTCAATGCGTGATGGCCCAAGAAACCAAATGTGCCATTTCAATATCAAATGAAATGCAAAACCAAACAAACCCATGAGGTCCAACCTCTATCATGGTGATTTCAAGAGGTAAGACATGCATGCTCAATGCAATGCAACCTGGGCATGCAAGCTAAACATGCAACATGAGGATGCAAACAAGCATGCTAAGATGCAAATATGTAACAAGTATGCAAGTTAAAAAGCATGCGAAGATGCAATGTGGACATGCGAACATGCAAGACATATAACATGTTAAGCAATCAAAACAAGAGGAAATGCATGCCAAATGCAAGGTGATTCAAACATGCCACACATGCGATAGGCCAAGTATGCAACAACATGCAAGGCTAGCATACAATAACACGCGAATGAAGGTCTTAGACTAGTTTGGGCAGCTCTCAAATAAGCCCAAAACAATGGCCGAATGCTAAGGAAATGAAGGCCACAATACACACAAACATACATGCACACATGGTTCAAAACTTAAACATCAAAGAGCAACCCTTAAGCACATTTAAAAGGGACAAACATGGACATATGGCATGCATACTAAGCTATGAAAATCATGTTATAAAGGTGCCAAACCAAGTAAACAAGACAAGCCAAGCATGCAACAATGTCCAAAGCTCAAGGGGGCTTAAACCAAAGCTATACGAAGCAAGCCCCAAAGGGCCAGGAGGACCTAAAACAGGTCCAATATAGGTCTAAACAAGACCAAAGACACACCTAGATGGCATCTAAATGGTCTAAACATGGAAGCATATATAAAGGTCCAAACATGGAGCATAAGATAGAAGCCTTTTAAGGCATTAAAGGGGGCATCAAATGCAAGCATGCAAGCATACCACAAGGACTGAAATGATGCTATAAGTGGTGCCAAACCACTGAAACAAGCCAAGTAATGCATGCTCAACACTCACACACCCAAGGCTAACAAGCCAAAATGCAAGGTGGCTATACAAAGCATGTCATGGATGGCCAAAAAAACCACGAAGAGACCTTAGGAACATTAAAACATGCATAAAATCTTCACAAAGCTAGGCCAAAACAAGTGAGCATGGTAGTCTAAATGCTAGGCACATGTTAAGGCAATTCATGGCATTACAAGACAAGTATGCAAAGCAAGCATGGTGTGTCTAAACCAACTTAAAAAAATGCTATATCATGGAAAAATAAGCACAAATAACACTTAAGACATGGCCAACATGATCTCAACAATGGTGCTCACACATGAGGCTAAAATGGCACATATTGAAGGCAACAAGGAGAAGGGATGGCCCTCTCCTTCTTAGGACCTTAAAGCACGATCCTCACCACTGAAATCTCTCTGGATTTCAGTGGTGAGGAGGCCCAAACAAGGTGGTCCCGGAGCTCACCAAAAATGCACAAAATGGGGACCAAACAAGGCCTAAGAGGGGTCAAACAACCCCAAACACCAAAGTAACCTTATAAAACTATTTAGAGCACTCAAAAACAAGACTTTTATATATTATACATTATGCTCAAAAACGGATTCAAGATAGGTTAAAAGCTAATGCAAGAATGGGGAATAAAGGAGGTAGGTTCTTACCCTTGAAGAACACTTCAAGAACACCAACCTCAGACCTCTCTTCGGATCAAAATAAGCTCAAAAACCTTGACACCAGCCCTTCAACACCTCCACAACCGGAGTATGGTGTAATACTAGGTGCCTTAGTGCAAAACTAAGAACAAAACACCCTTTTGGAACACCAAACACACACAACTATCTAGAGAGAGAGAGAGAGATAGACATATATATATATGCCCTAATCTCAGAGTCATTCTGTAATAACCCGACCCTCGCACATGATTTCTGTTATATTCTCAGCCCTCGATTGGTACTTTTAAATTCTTACTGTAAAAGTCCATGAAAAATTTTGATTAAGCAAGTGAAATCCATGTTTATAGATGCCTATCTGTTTCTTAAGAAAACTATCTGTCACCACTAAAACGTTTGAATTAGAAATTGGAAGCCTTAACAGCTTAATTATCTGAAATTGATAATATATTTGTGATCAGCATAATTTTTAAGTAATATTAAGCATGTTCGCGAAATTTTAATTTTGGAATGATTAAACGATTCATTTTTGTCTTATATGTCATTGGTTATGAATATATACACTTAAGTCTTATTGAGCTTGGATAAAAAACGTGAGGCATCTTTTGGAGAGAATAAGGGTTGATAAGAAGAGAAAAGGAGAACAAAGACAAGGTTCAACAAGGAAAGGAATTGAGGTTAAATTAGGAGATCAAGCTTAAGGTATGTTAAATTTAGTATATATATGAGAATTATCCTTTCAATTGTGAAGAAGAGTTGTTTATGCTTTATGTTTGATGATCTAGGGTTGTAATGGACAATTGTTCATGATTTATGTTTGATTGAAGAGGGTGTTCTCATCATTTGGTTGTTTTACAACCTAATTTAAGTGTGGTATGGAAATTATACTTCAATTATTGGTTTTATGCTACCCCTATGAACTTATGTTTATAGCATGTGTTATGTTTTATGGACATGAGAAAGTTGAATCCAAGGATGGAATTTGGAAAGATTGTGGTTTGATTAAGCTTCTAAGCATGTTATCTTATGATACTCAAGTTTTAATTCATGTATTGGTGATGTTAGATTAAGGTATTGCATAAGTTTCACTTTGGGTTGCATGAAAAATGAATTGGAAGTGCTAAAATTAGTGTTGAAGTCGAGCTGCCCAAAACAGGGATCACCACCTCACGTGTGGAGGTCATGGCCGCACGTGCGGCCAAGAGGGGAAAAATTGAAATTGCATTCTGTCTACGGCCGCTCGAGCGGAGGGGAATGACCGCACGTGCGGTGCATGGCCGCTCGAGCGGAAGGTCCGGCCGCACGTGCGGCCTGGGCTGGAAACATGGTTCGCTTAGTTTCGCATGCTTGGCTCACTGGTATTTTTACAATATTTTCTGATGATGTTAAGGTAGTTGTAAATTCATGTAAAGTGTAATGACTTCGGAAATAACGCAAGAAAGAAAAGGGAACTAATGTGCAAGTTTAAATGTGTGCAGGACACACTCCGGGAGGACGTAACACGCCACCTCAATGCTGTGAGTAGTAATACCTATGTAAATGTTATGCACTTATGTTGATGTTTTGAGGCATGTAAGGCAACTATGTTAATGTTTCAAGCATGTTATGTATCTATGTTACTGTTTAAAGTATGTTAAAAGTATGTAAAGAAAAGAAGTTCTCAAGGGCTTTATGCCGTTCTCAAGGGATTTATGCCACTTTCAAGGGCCATAGTGCCAATATGTTTACAAGGGCTTTATGCCACTTTCAAGGGCCATGGTGCCAACCTGTTTACAAGGGCTTTAATGCCAACAAGTTTCAAGGGCCATAGTGCCAACATGTTTACAAGAGTTTATGCCACCTGTCCCAAGGGCATCGTGCCACCATTTTCAAGGGCTTATAGCCACCAAGTTATGTTACGAGATTAGGCCTAAGGCCATTATGTACGTAATGCAGAATCAGACTAATGTATTGACATGTAATCTGTTCAAGTTAAGCAATGTTTTATTTATGTATTACTATTCATTGAGCCCGACTCACTCTCAATTATGTCTGTTTCTGTAGGTCACCCACCAGGTGGTCAATCCTAACTCAAGATGCCGCTTCCTTTTGTCAACCTTTACATGTCCAGGCACCATACCAAGCCACTTATTTTTGGTGAAACTGTGAAGATGTTGGTTTACTTATTGACTGCCATCTAAAGTTGTTATACATAACTCTCATGTTTTTTTGTATACGCCCAATCTTGGGGCTGGGACTGTAAATGTATGTGTATGTAACCGATATTCACGGATTTAGTTTTGAACTTTGTCTTTTTTGATGAAGTATATGAAGTAAGAGATCCTGGCATATTAGAAATAGCTCAATGGAGTATGTTGTATCTATGTTATGTCCGTAGTTTTATGCTTCCGATAAGGCCCCGTAGGTTTGTATACCAGGTTACGTGTCCATTTATGAATAGGTCATGCCCAAACTTTTAGACGCAGGTTTGGGGTGTGACAAGTGGTATCAGAGCACAAGTTGCTATCTCACACACGGATCCATTGAGCTGTAGGGTGTCTAGAAAAGATTTAGGCATCATGCATGACATCCTAAAAGTATAAGACCAGTTGATGGCAACATTAAGAGTACTCTGATAATGCTAACAATTTTGAACTATGTCTATTGTATATAATTGACTGTTCTGTAGATCATGGTGAGAACAAGGACAGAGGAGCAGGAAGATGCTACTGCCGCACGGTTGGATAGGATGGAGAGAATGATTATGGAAATGGCAGAGACCTTACGGCAACAACAGCAACAGCCACCATAGCAGCAACAACCACAAGAACAACCGCCACCTCCACCGGTAGTACCAGAGTTCCATGCTGAAGACCGAACTATCACTCTCACTAAGGAGTTTAAAAAGATGAAACCACCATCTTTCAAAGGAGGAATAGAACCGATGAAAGCTGAGGCCTGGGTGTTGGGCATAGAGAAATTATTTGAAGTTTTTCCTTGCACCGAAGCTCAAAAAGTGCAATTGGCTGCCTTTACCCTTGAAGATGAAGCACGCAGATGGTGGATGCTTACGAGAACAATCCATCCAGGGCTAACATGGGACAGATTTCTGGAGCTGTTTTATGATAAATACTTTCCTCAAAGTATGCGGGATAAAAAGGTGACTGAATTTGAAACTCTCAGACAAGGGAACAAGACTGTTGCTGAATATAAGGCCCAATTTGCGGAGCTAGCTCGGTTTGCACCGCATATGGTGGACACGGATTATAAGAAGGCACGAAAATTTGAAGGGGGATTACGAGCAGCAATTCTAGATCGAGTCAATATGTTAAAGTTGCCTACCTATGTAGATGTGCTGGAGAGGGCTGTTATAGCTGAGGGAAACCTTGCTGCTCAGAACCGGATTGCCGAGTGGAAAGGAAAAAGGAAAAATAATCAATGGTCAAAGGGAGCGACTACTCCGCCAAACAAGAAACAAAATTCAGGGACTTCAAATATATCTGCCTCTAGTCAGGGTACGATTCCTGTTTGTTCAGAATGTGGAAAGAGGCATCGCGGGACATGCTAATGGAGGTCTGGAGCCTGTTACCAGTGTGGCAAAACAGGTCATTTGAGAAGGGATTGCCCTTAGAGGAATCAATGAAATGGCAATAGGGCTGCTACTAGTTCAGTGGGGTCGACACCAACTACTAATACCAAGGCGCCGGTTAAACCTAACAACAACAAAGACACAGCGAGACAAGGCAGAGTGTTTGCATTGGTTCCAGGAGATGTGCAGAATGCAGCAATAGTGGTGTCAGGTACATTTATGGTTCACGGTCATTTTGCTTCTGTCTTATTTGATTCTGGCTCTACTCATTCCTTCGTGTCAAAATTATTTGCACAAAACTTAGAGATAAAACTGAGGAAAAACTGTCCTATGTGTTGTGTGTGTCTTCACCCTTAGGGGACTCTATGTTTTGTACTACTGCTTATTTTGGTTGTGAACTTGAGTTTGGGGATATTCGGGTATATGCTAATCTATTACCACTCGACATGATCTATTTTGATATCATTCTAGGAATGGATTGGTTGGGTGAATATGGTGCAACTATAGATTATTTGACTAAACAGATCAGTTTCCGCCCTCCGGGTCAATCAGAGTCTATGGTTCAGGGGCAGGAAGTGACTTCTCCACCTTACTTGATTTCTGCGGCAAAGGCTTGTAAATTAATTTAGAAAGGGTGTCAGGGGTATTTATGTAGTGTTTTAGAGGGGCAAGTGGTGAATGGGAGTACCGACAAAATTCCAGTTATTTGTGAATTTTCGGACGTTTTTCCAGAAGAATTACCAGGGCAATTGATAGACCGGGAAATTGAATTTACAATTGAAGTGGTACCGGGAACTCAAACCATTTCGAAGACTCCGTATAGAATGTCGCCAGTTGAGATGAAGGAATTGAAAATGCAGTTGCAAGATTTATTGGACAAAGGATTCATCCGTCCGAATGTGTCTCCGTGGGTTGCGCCAGTTTTGTTTGTAAAGAAGAAGGATGGAACACTCCGGCTTTGTATCGATTACAGGGAACTTAATAAAGTCACCATCAAGAACAAGTATCCATTGTCAAGAATCGATGACCTATTTGATCAACTTCAGGGGGCACAAGTCTTTTCCAAGATTGATCTACGGTCTGGGTACCATCAATTAAAAGTTAGGGCCGAGGATGTTGAGAAGACAGCTTTTCGAACCCGGTATGGTCATTATGAATTTTTGGTTATGCCCTTCGGAGTCACTAACGCGCCAGCAGCTTTTATGGATTTGATGAACCGTGTTTTCAAGCCCTATTTGGATGAATTTGTGGTGGTGTTTATCGACGATATTCTCATTTATTCAAAGGATGCAGAAGCTCACGAGAATCATCTTCGTTTGATCCTTCAAACCCTCCAGGAAAAGAAACTATATGCAAAGCTGAAGAAATGTGAATTTTGGCTACTCGATGTGGCATTTTTGGGGCATATCACCACAAAGGAAGGTGTGTTTCCGTAGACCCACACAAGATTGAGGCAATCATAAATTGGCCAACTCCTACTAATGTGACTGAGGTGCGTAGTTTTATGGGGTTAGCTGGCTATTACCGGAGATTTGTTCAAGATTTTTCTAAAATTGCTGTACCACTTACACAACTGACTCGAAAGGGAGTTGCATTCGAATGGTCAGAAGAACGAGAATCCGCCTTCCAAGAATTGAAGACAAGGTTGACAACAGCACCAGTTTTGGCCTTACCATCCGGTACAGAGGGATTTGTAATCTACAGTGATGCTTCGCACAAAGGGCTTGGCTGTGTGCTGATGCAAAATGGAACAGTCATCGCTTATGCTTCTCGGCAGTTGAAACCCCACGAGAAGAATTATCCCACGCATGATCTTGAGCTGGCAGCAGTAGTTTTTGCTTTAAAGATATGGAGACACTATTTATATGGCACTACTTGCGAAATATATACTGACCATAAGAGTCTTAAGTACCTTTTTACTCAAAAAGAGTTAAATATGCGGCAGCGACGATGGTTGGAACTTCTTAAAGATTATGATCTGCAGATTCATTACCATCCTGGTAAAGCCAACACAGTTGCAGATGCGCTCAGTCAGAAAAGTATGGGGACTTGGTGCTACATGGACAGGAAGCTTTAATGGCAACAGTGATGGCCCAACCAACCTTACTTGAGGAAATTAAATTGCATCAAATGGAAGATGAAACTCTGAGGAAGATACATGATGAGTTAGAAACAAAACCAAAACCGGGATTCAGTGTAGTAAATTCAGTGCTCAAATTTCAAAGCCGAATATGTGTCCCCAATGTGTTAAGCCTTAAGCAAAAACTGATGGAAGACGCACACACCTCAAGGTTCTCAATGCATCTAGGGAGTACCAAAATGTATCAAGATTTTGAAGCAGAATTTTTGGTGGCCAAGTATGAAGAAGGAGATCGCAGAATTCGTCTCTAAATGTTTGCAATGCCAGCAAGTAAAAGCAGAGCATCAGCAACCAGCAAGATTGTTGCAACCCCTTCCCATCCCGGAGTGGAAATGGGAGCATTTGACCATGGATTTTGTTGTGGGGCTACCCCGGACTCCCCGGGGCATGAATTCTATATGGGTCATTGTAGACCGATTAACTAAGTCCGCCCACTTCCTACCAGTGAAGACTCAATATAATGCAGATAAACTGGCGGTACTTTATGTGAATGAAATTGTGAGGCTTCATGGTATTCCGGTCTCCATTGTGTCAGATAGGGATCCTAAGTTTGTCTCCAGATTCTGGCAGAGTTTACAAGAAGCAATGGGTACAAAATTAAAGTTTAGCACGGCTTTCCACCCTCAGACCGACGGTCAATCCGAGAGAACGATCCAAACCCTAGAAGATATGCTCCGAATGTGTGTGATGGATTTTCAAGAAAGTTGGGAAACTCACCTACCGTTGATAGAATTTGCATACAATAATAGCTACCACTCGAGTATAGACATGGCACCCTATGAAGCTTTGTATGGAAGACCATGTCGTTCTCCTGTGTGTTGGGCTGAAGTTGGAGATAAATCCTTACTAGGGCCTGAAATTGTTCAGTTGACAACTGAGAAAGTTCAAGTTATTCGGGAAAGATTGAAAACTGCTCAAAGTAGACAGAAGAGTTATGCGGATAACCGACGGCGGGACTTAGAATTTGAAGTCGATAGTCATGTTTTCGTGAAGGTTACTCCGATGCAAGGACACTCAAGATTTGGAAAGAGGGGTAAGTTAGCACCCCGGTATGTTGGTCCCTTTTAGATTCTGGAAAGAGTGGGTCCGGTAGCTTACCGAGTTGCCCTTCCGCCACATATGAGTCAAGTACATAATGTGTTTCATGTCTCTATGCTTCGCGGATACCTTCCGGATCCGTTACATGTCATTGATTACCACCAAATTGAGTTGGACGACAAGTTAATTTACGAAGAACAACCAATCCGCATTTTGGACCGACAAGTAAAACATTTACGAAACCGAGAAATTCCAATGGTAAAAGTTGAGTGGCAAGAACATTACGGAATCGACGCAGCATGGGAAAGAGAGGAGGAAATGCAACACCAATACCCACACCTATTTCAATCCTAAGGTAAAACAAGTTTGGAGGACCAAACTTCTTTAACGGGGGGAGAGTGTAATAACCCGACCCTCGCACATGATTTCTGTTATATTCTCAGCCCTCGATTGGTACTTTTAAATGCTTACTGTAAAAGTCCATGAAAAATTTTGATTAAGCAAGTGAAATCCATGTTTATAGATGCCTATCTGTTTCTTAAGAAAACTATCTGTCACCACTAAAACATTTGAATTAGAAATTGGAAGCCTTAACAGCTTAATTATCTGAAATTGATAATATATTTGTGATCAGCATAATTTTTAAGTAATATTAAGCATGTTCGCGAAATTTTAATTTTGGAATGATTAAACGATTCATTTTTGTCTTATATGTCATTGGTTATGAATATATACACTTAAGTCTTATTGAGCTTGGATCAAAAACATGAGGCATCTTTTGGAGAGAATAAGGGTTGATAAGAAGAGAAAAGGAGAACAAAGACAAGGTTCAACAAGGAAAGGAATTGAGGTTAAATTAGGAGATCAAGCTTAAGGTATGTTAAATTTAGTATATATATGAGAATTATCCTTTCAATTGTGAAGAAGAGTTGTTTATGCTTTATGTTTGATGATCTAGGGTTGTAATGGACAATTGTTCATGATTTATGTTTGATTGAAGGGGGTGTTCTCATCATTTGGTTGTTTTACAACCTAATTTAAGTGTGGTATGGAAATTATACTTCAATTATTGGTTTTATGCTACCCCTATGAACTTATGTTTATGGCATGTGTTATGTTTTATGGACATGAGAAAGTTGAATCCAAGGATGGAATTTGGAAAGATTGTGGTTTGATTAAGCTTCTAAGCATGTTATCTTGTGATACTCAAGTTTTAATTCATGTATTGGTGATGTTAGATTAAGGTATTGCATAAGTTTCACTTTGGGTTGCATGAAAAGTGAATTGGAAGTGCTAAAATTAGTGTTGAAGTCGAGCTGCCCAAAACAGGGATCACCACCGCACGTGCGGAGGTCATGGCCGCACGTGCGGCCAAGAGGGGAAAAATTGAAATTGCATTCTGTCCACGGCCGCTCAAGCGGAGGGGAATGACCGCACGTGCGGTGCATGGCCGCTCGAGCGGAAGGTCCGGCCGCAAGTGCGGCCTAGGCTGGAAACATGGTTCGCTTAGTTTCGCATGCTTGGCTCACTGGTATTTTTACAATATTTTCTGATGATGTTAAGGTAGTTGTAAATTCATGTAAAGTGTAATGACTTCGGAAATAACGCAAGAAAGAAAAAGGAACTAATGTGCAAGTTTAAATGTGTGCAGGACACACTCTGGGAGGAAATAACACGCCACCTCAACGCTGTGAGTAGTAATACCTATGTAAATGTTATGCACTTATGTCGATGTTTTGAGGCATGTAAGGCAACTATGTTAATGTTTCAAGCATGTTATGTATCTATGTTACTGTTTAAAGTATGTTAAAAGTATGTAAAGAAAAGAAGTTCTCAAGGGCTTTATGCCGTTCTCAAGGGCTTTATGCCACTTTCAAGGGCCATAGTGCCAATATGTTTACAAGGGCTTTATGCCACTTTCAAGGGCCATGGTGCCAACCTGTTTACAAGGGCTTTAATGCCAACAAGTTTCAAGGGCCATAGTGCCAAGTTAAGCAATGTTTTATTTATGTATTACTATTCATTGAGCCCGACTCACTCTCAATTATGTCTGTTTCTGTAGGTCACCCACCAGGTGGTCAATCCTAACTCAGGATGCCGCTTCCTTTTGTCAACCTTTACATGTCCAGGCACCATACCAAGCCACTTATTTTTTGTGAAACTGTGAAGATGTTGGTTTACTTATTGACTTCCATCTAAAGTTGTTATACATAACTCTCACGTTTTTTTGTATACGCCCAATCTTGGGGCTGGGACTGTAAATGTATGTGTATGTAACCGATATTCACGGATTTAGTTTTGAACTTTGTCTTCTTTTGATGAAGTATATGATGTAAGAGATCCTGGCATATTAGAAATAGCTCAATGGAGTATGTTGTATCTATGTTATGTCCGTAGTTTTATGCTTCCGATAAGGCCCCGTAGGTTTGTATACCAAGTTACGTGTCCATTTATGAATAGGTCATGCCCAAACTTTTAGGGGCAGGTTTGGGGTGTGACACATTCAACATTTGGAAATGGAGGGGAGGCCTCCCTCTTATAAGCAAGGCCAATCCAAGCTTCCAAGGGAAGCTAAGTTAAGGAAGCAAATCCCTCCATACACGTGTATGGAGGGGGTGCAAAGTGTATGCCAGCTATCACAGCTGGCATAAAATATCTGCCAAAAGTAGATGCACAGTGATCGGCCAGCCAAAAATGACAAATTGGCTAAAACAATGGTCGACCGACCACAAAGAATGCCGGCCGGCCAAACATTTGGCCGATGGCAACAAAACAATGGCCGGTGGCCTCAAGCCATGGCCAGTGAGGTGTGGGGATGGCCAACAAGCCATTCCCTGCCCCTCAAAAGCAAAACACAAGTGTTTGGTGCAAAACCAAACACAAAACAGTCGAGTCGAGAGGTCTTAAGGCAAGATGCGTGGCCGAGACCTCCGGGAACTCAAGATGAACACAAACAAGGATGATCACCGAGTGTTCAAACGGCAACGTCCAAGTCTTGAGGACGGTCAAAAATGGGGTGTCTACAGTTGCCCCTCTTTGACAGAACTCCAAAGTCATAACAATGACGGGAGTGAATGTCAAAGCCCAGAGACGACCCATTTTTGACAAGGCCAAAGACTTAGACAAAGCATACAAGCTATAGATAAAGATATGCACCCAGAGGCAGGGGCAAAATGCAAAACATTGCACAAAGCCGAGCATAACTTATGATCATGCAAAGAAAGTTGTACCGAAGCAATAACATGCGACAGTTTTAAGCAATCAAACATAAATCCAACTACATTACAATGCAAAAAAGATGTAAGAGAATTATGTAATTCTCGCTATGTTTCACGCGGAGAATACAATACCTGTCCGGCTCGTCTGGTCGTGCCAGCTTCAAATGAACCGTACATACAATATCGTGCCTGAAAGAAGAAGAAACTCAACAGGTACAATATTGTTAGCAATATGCATAACAATGCAAGTTAAGACTGCGTAACAACGCAAGTGAAGGAGTGCATGACAATGCAGCCTATGTATGACAACGTGTAACAATGCGAAATGGATGCAAAATGATAATGCAATATTTACAAAACTATGTATAAACAATGCAAGTAATGCAATGCATTTAAAACATGATCAAAACATAAGCAGTTCAAAACCACACAAATATCATAAAGAGATGGAGATGCAAAGTCCGTCTACCATAGAAAAGGTGCCGACACCCTCAAACCGCAATACCAGAAGTGGAATAGGCCCGTACACATGCAGAACTATGAGTGTGTTGACGGAACACAAGATACAAGTAATTGGGTGGGATGATATAAATGGGGAAATGACCCGCTGTGGAAAGATCATGATCCTAAATGCTGGATGCAACAAATTACACTACAATGTAATATATGTAATGGATGAGGCGTGCAGCCAAACCGTATCTTGCCTAGGAAAGGCGTGGACTCATACAAACCATGTCTAACATGGAAACGGTGCCGTCACCTACAACACTAGGTGCGTACACATAATATCATAACCATGCTTCAACGTGAAAAGTACGGGCACATACCAGTCCAAGCTCAACAAGGAAAGGCGTAAGCCATAGATGGATGTGATGCAGTAAATGCTTGCAATGCTTTCTATATACAATGCAATGAGGGCTTGACAATGCAAACTATGTACAATGCAATATACATACTAAATGATGCAGGAAGGAAATGCATGATAATGCAAGCTAAGGAAGAATGCAATACAATGCGTATAAGGAAAGATGCATGACAATGCAAGCTATGTACAATGCAATATTCACAAGCTAGAATGCAATGGATGCAATGGGTAAGGCCTGCGGCCAAAACACATCTTGCCTAGGAAAGGCATGGACACATACAAGCCGCATCTAACATAGAAACAGTGCCGTCACCCACAACACTAGGTGCGTGCACATAATATCATAACTGTGCTCCGATGTGAAAGGTACGGGCACATACCAGACCAAGCTCAACAAGGAAAGGCGCAAGCCATAAATGGAGGTGATACAATAAATGCATGCAATGCTTTCTATATACAATATGCAATGGAATGTCATATTTACAATCGATAAGGCACGCGGCCAAACCAAATCTTGCCTAGGAAAGGCATGGACACATACAAGCCACGTTTAACACGGAAACGGTGCCGTCACCCACAACACTAGGTGCGTACACATAATCTCATAACCGTGCTTCAACGCGAAGAGTACGGGCACATACCAGTCCAAGCTCAACTCGGAAAGGCGCAAGCCGTAGATGGAGGTGATGCAATGAATGCATGCAAGTTACAATCCAATATATACAATATGCAATGTAATGTAATATTTACAAAGGCAAATTACAAAAATAGTCCCTATAGTTTGGGGCTTGTGTCACTTTGATCCATGACTTTTCAATTGTGACACATTTGACCTTGAATTTTGAATCTTGTTCCAAATAAGGACAATTGAATATATAATTAGATTTTTCAAGGGTAAAATTGTCAATTTGATAAAACATAAACTAATTTGACAAAAATAAATGTCAAACAAATATTTTTGAATTTTTAAAAATTATTTCTACCTACTAAAAATAAAATTATGTAAAATTGATAAATCTTTTAGACATTTTTTTTTTTTTTTTACCAAATTAATTTTTATTATTTGTTTGGATGATGATCATGTAAAATTAATTTTAAAAAATTAATCATTTAATTTTTATTAATTTTACATAATTTTATCATTGGTGGATAAAAATAATTTTAAAAAAATTAAAAATATTTTTTTGATATTTATTTTTGTCAAATTAGTTTATATTTTATCAAATTGACGATTTTACCCTTGAAAAATCTAATGATATTTTCAATTGTCCTTATTTGGAACAAAATTCAAAATTTAGGGTCAAATGTGTCACAATTGAAAAGTCAGGGACCAAAGTGACACAAGTCCCAAACTATAACGACTATTAGTGTAATTAACCCTATTTACAATGGATGCGGCATATGCATTATATACAGTGGATTATATACAATGAATGCATGACATATGTACTATTTACAACGGAATGCATGACATATGCACTATATACAATGAATGCATGACATATGCACTATTTACAGTGGAATGCATGACATATGCACTATTTACAGTGAAATACATGACATATGCACGTTATACAATGAATGCATGACATATGCACTATTTACAATGAATGCATGACATATGCACTATTTACAATGAAATGCATGACATATGCACGTTTGTTTTTTTATTTTTTTATTTTTATTTTTTTTTTGAAATGCATGACAATGTGAATGGACTTGGATGCGCAACAACGCATGTCTTTATATATGCATGACAATGCAAATGAACTTGAATGCGCGACAACGTGCATCTTTGGAAATGCATGACAATGCACATGATCTTGAATGCGCGACAACGCGTGCCTTTGGACATGCATGACAATGCACATGAGGTACGTATGACGATGCGACCTAAAGAATGTGCATACTAAATGCAAGTATGGCGTGCATGACAACGCATAACATATGTGCATGACAATGCAAGTACGATGCGCGTTGTAACACATACAATGATATGCACAACAATGCAAAGTATTTAAAGTAGTTTCCGAACTTTGCAAGATACAAAAGGATACGAAAAGGATACACCTTGCACGTATTCGAGTGCTATGCACAGAAGGCACGGCTCAGAGACCGGTTAAGCTTCGGAAATGCACTTTTCTTGCACTGTCTTGAGCAAATAAGGCCCCAAACCACATATCTGACCCAAACAAGGGTGTAGGAGGCTCACCGACCATGAGGGGAGTCCACCAGCCATCCACTGGCCACAAAATAAGGCCACCGGCCATCTATTTGGCCTACCAGCCAACAATATGGCCGTCCGGCCAAAAGTGACTGTTCGGGGCAGTTTTGTCAATTCAGCATGGGTCTTTAAATATAGGGCTTCTCGCCCTCATTTCTCACTTTGCCCTAGCTCGAAAAATCCTCCCCCACCTCTCTAGGTCATTTTTCCATCTTCGATCCTCATTTTTCCTTGGTTTTCGGGCCCGTTTCAACGTTTGATTTGCGAAACCCTCGCCGTTTCGAACATTTTAAACCGAACAAATCTTTGTTTCGGTGCCTTTTTCATGATTTTCGCCACTCGGGGTTTGTTTCCCCCGAGTTCATCTCAATCTTTGTGCCTTTTCCGCACCCCGACCTTTCCGGCCATTTTTCACCCTCTCGGGGTTGACTTTTTTAGTTGACTTTTCATATTCTCGCCCGGTTTTCACATTCCCGACCATTTTCGCACCATTCTCGAGATGGCGGACGACATTCCAGGCAGTGGGGCTCCCCCGGAGATAGATATGGACCCAGAGGCCGAGCTCTTGCCGCTTCACATCCAGTCATTCGACCCGGCGACCTACAGGCCGGCGATCCATGTGCTGCCTCCTGACGGCATTCGCCACTTCAGCAGCTTCGCGAGGGGTGTGGCACCGGAGCTCCTACTGCGCGAGCCAGAGTCACATCTGTCCTTCGGCGCCTCCGAGGTACACTCTTCTTCGTTTCATTTTTCTGTAAAGTAGAATGTATAACTGCAATAATTGATTCTGCCTTTTAACTGTTTAACCTGGATACACTGATATACCGCATGCTGTAGTTGACTGTGAACATGCTTGCACCTGATATCTGCTTGGATCTAAACATGTGCACTGATGCTGTATTTTCACTGAACCAGCCAAACACACTGACACATCGTATGCTGTAGTTCACTATGAGCACAATGGCACCCGATGTCTGTTTGAATCTGAACACATGCACACACGCTATATCTGTACTGATCCACTCGAAAACACTGACACATCATATGTCATAGTTCACTGCGAGCACACCGGCACCCGATGTCCGTTTGAATTTGAACACGTACACACACGTTGTATCCGTACTAATTCTGAGCACATTCAACACTGTATTCATAATGCCACTTCGCGACTGTTTGTTTTGACCACAGGGAGATTCCCACACCCTCCGGGGATATGGGAACATCGCTGCACGAGGTTGGTACATGGAGTTACCTGACGCGGTTCGTCGCATCATCGACCGAGCTGGTTTCGGGATTTTCTGCACGGGGCTCTCGCGCCTTACTGCGAGCAGGCCACTCCTTGCTACATTGGCGGAGAGGTGGTGGGACACCACTGACTCCTTCCACCTTTTCGCCGCTAGGGAGATGACGATAACTCCCTTTGATTTCTCCATGCTTACCGGCATCGGAGTGGGGGGTGATCTGATCCCCTTCGACACAGACATGGATGAGTGGGAGGCTGCCCAGATGTATCTGCTTGTCGCCCTACCAACTCTTGCTCATCTGAGATTCGTACGATATTCTTGGTTCGAGGCTCATTTCAGGATTCAGGCGCCGACCACTCAGGAGAAGGAGGAGCAGTATGCTCGCGGCTTCCTTCAGTTCTTGCTGGGGACGACCCTTTTCGTCAACCGGGCGAACATCGTGCCCCTTTACCTGCTGATCGCACTGGTTGGCGTGACTAGGATCCGTGGCTACGACTGGGGTGGCGCAGGCTTGGCCACACTCTACGGCTATATGAGCTCATCCTCTCGCCTAAGCAGACAGCTGCTCGGAGGCTACTGGCGGGCTTGGGAGGTATGTCTTCTTCTTCTGTTTTTCATTTCTACTTTACATTCTCAGATTCTCAGACACCGCACACTCGCACAATACATCGCACATACCACTTTTCGCTTTTATCGCATCTTTTATCTCGATAAGTATACCGATATTTGTTCATACATCAGAGTTGTGGGTATATGCCTACTTCCCTAGGCTTGCCCCAGTGCCAGAGGAGGAGATGCCCCCTATGATCCCATTCGCTCACCGCTTCGACGTGAGGTGCGAGCGGAGGCCTCGGGAGTCTTTCATATTGTTCTGCCGCTATTCCGATGCCATCACCGCCGCATAGGTATTTTAGAACTTGCAGTTCATTTAAGCTTCACTTTGCATTGCATTTTCAATAGTAGTAGATAATGAAATGTATTTTGTTTGCAGATCACCTGGCAGCTGTGGGCTTTCTTGTCCATCGCGGTACGGGATCGGTATGCTGGTGCCCGAGAGACGGCCCAATTCAGATTTTTACTGGAGGGCCCCGTCTGCCGCGCTTGGTACTTGGGGGAGTGCTTCTTGCAGCAGATGCTAGGCGTGCCAGAGCAGGCAGTTTCGCGGCCACCTCCTACTCATATGAGACATACCGAGAGGTACACTCTCGAGGAGATGGCAGATTACACGATCGGCCGAGTTGCGGAGGGCTTCAGGGGCGAGGGCGACTACGCAGAGTACGTTCGGACCTATATCATGCAGCCTTTGAGCAGTGGCCGTCGAGTTGAGTGAGAGAAGCCTGCGGCACTGGTGGCTAGGGCAGGAGCAGGAGTAGGAGCATCGAGGATGGCTCGGGTCCGTGGCAGGAATGGGACCCGGAGAGGACGGGGGGCTAGTTGGCCAGTACTGCCCACGATGATGACATACCGAGGGCAAGGTGGAAAGACTTGCCAGATCCCCATTGCTCCCCCTCCAGCTGATCACGAGCTAGTCGGGTTCTATGACTTGCCTCTAGTATGTACTACTGTATTTTGCATCTTGCACTGTCATTTCATTTCACTTCATTTGATATTCCGCAGAATACTAATGTTTCTAACACTTTTTGCAGGCTTCCTCCGAGTACACTCGCCAGTCCCTGGAGTTGACCGCCTCTGTGATGGGGATGCTCCAGTGGAGCCTCGATCTACTGACCATCTATGGCATTCCGATAAGTTCCTTTAACCGCAGTCTCAAACTTTACACAATCTGATGCATCGCACTATTAACGCAACACTCGATATACGGCCCTCACGGCATCTCGATACATCAGAACCCGCAGATCGCATAACATTACTCACGATTCATACATCAGACTCATATCGCATTCGCATCGACATACCGCTCACAACATTCATACATCAGACCATACACTACATTCTCAGATCGATACATTGCTCATAACATTCATACACTGTACTCATACACTGCATTCTGTACTGATATACTGCTCATAACATTCATACCCTGTTTTGCGTAGCATACTGATGCGTTTGCCATTTGCGCTTTTCAGCCTCCATTCCAGATTCTTGCTGCAGGGGGTGCTCCAGTTGGGCCTTCTATTCTGGCTCGGAGAGGAGGGCGAGGAGGCACAGTATATCCCCGCACCAAAGCGGGGCGTACTCATGTTGGAAGTAGCTCTCGGGCACCAGTTCCCGATGATGATGAGTCCGAGGCGAAGACATAGGTGGAGTCGGAGGCAGAGTCGTCCGAGGAGAAGACCGGAGATGACTCGGGCTCAGGCTCAGATGATGGTGCTGACGATGATGATGCTCATGGACCTTCGTCCAGGAAGAGGACGAGGACAGACTCACGGGTCTGAGACCAGTTAGCATTGATCCAGACTTTTGCTGCTTTTCTTCTTTTTGTTTTGCTTTACTTTTTATTTTTTTAGCTAGTAGTTTGAGTACTTTGTACTGCCGCTGGCAGGTTTTTGTTTTCTCCAAAACTATGGACTTAAAAAGATGATGAAATGAAGCGAACTTTTTATCTAAAAAAGTGTTACATTTGTACATTTCGTACTTCGCATCATATTATACTTCAATGTAAATGAGGTCGATCTCCTGTTTGAAAATCAAACACTTGGATTGTAATAATCGGATAATGAACCGGCCAATAGCAAAAATACTCAAACAACCCACTGCTCAATTTGAACACACAGCCCACAACACAACACTTGGTTCAATCTGCACACAGCTCATACAAGACACTGCTCATTCTGAACACACAACCCATAACACAGTATTTTGTTCATTTGCACACGACCCATTATGAACAAACAATTCAATCTTGAAAAGACGGGATACAAAGGTGGAATCTGCTGAGGTTGAAACACACTCAAAGGCAATCCTTGAAAAGACGGGATACAGAGGTGGAATCTGCTGAGGTTGAAACACACTCAGAGGCAATCCGGAACCCATATGTTCACTGTTTCCAAGTGACCCAGATTGAGCCCCTGAGGTTTTACAAAATAACCAAATCATGTTTTGTACAAATGTGGAGAATGGCACAACACTCCGAGCACACAAAATGATTTTAGAAAAGGGTTTTCAACCGGGTATTGAGCCTACGACTGAACACAGCGAAAACGAATCAACAACGGAAAAACAAAAGGTAAACAACCTAAACACAACGAGACACGCTCGGATACAACTCCAAACAAGAATCGAGACAAATAAAGCAAAAGTCACGACACACAAACGTGTTACAAAGACAAGAGACCTCCCAAATCATGAGGAGCCACTTTTGCTCACTTTTCTCTCAACTTACATCTCTTTATTCTTTAATCTCTCATTTTGTATCCCTCCCCTGGGTGGTTGATGGATAAACAAGAGGTTGTGGGTTCATGCCCAACACTGTTAGCTTACAGCTATTTCCTCTGGCGACGTTTAGTCAATGCCCCAGATGAGGGAGTGGAGTACCCTGATCCATTCCAATTCGTGCTTCGCACTTGGTTTGATACCTCTTTGCTTGGAGGATGAGAGCTTACAGCCCTTTTGTTGTTAACCTCAGTTGTGCCCTTTGTTGGCAGGTAGAGTGCCCTTCTGGCAAGTATGTTGACGACAGGGGAAAGACCAGACATCTGACTCAACTACGCCCCTACTTCATCATTTTGACCATTTTTTTTTCTACTAAAACAATTTCGACCAACATGAGAGTAGATTAACATACCTGTTCCATTTTTGATTTGAGAATCATGCAAGTCAGGCTATGAGCACTGAAAATTCTCCCTTTTTTTGGCTCCAAGAAAAGGTCCAGTTTTGGAAAATGAAATAATTTTTGAGAAATTAGTCAACCTCAGTAAAAATTTTCAAAAACTATTTTTGTAAACGGTCAATGCTCAATGAGCGCAGAACTTACTCTCGAGATGCACAACCTTGGATCGAAGGCACTGGAAAATTACCCCTTGTCTGGATGGCACTGCATGGCAACGGAAAGTTGCCCCTGGTTTGAATGGCAACTCATGGCAACGGAAAGTTGCCCCTTGTCTGGATAGCGCCGCAGCATGTTGTTAGTCAATCCTCATTAGCGATGATCACAACCGAACTCTCGGATACAGAGAAGACGAAGACGGTCAAAACCAATATATGGACACAGTCACTTTGAAAGTGTTGGTGGATGGACTTCGGGATGAAGTTGCCTACGTATCCCAAACATGGAAATCAAGCCTTACGCAGTTCCGGTTAAGGTACACTCGTGTATTAACCCTCACCATGCTCTAACTTTTGCCAAGATCGCCCTTTCGGGTTTTCAACCTTGCGAGCTATGTTTTTTTTTTTTTTCAATTCTTTTGATTTCTTTTCCTTTTTCATCTTTTCTGCTTCTCTTTTCTGTTGCGTTTTTTTTCTTCTCTTTTTCTTTTCTTTTCTTTTTCTTTTTTTTTTCTTTGCTCTAACTTTTGCCTAAGTCGCCCTTCGGGGTTTTTGGCCCAGCGAGCCTCTCAATGGTAAAAGTGTAGCTTTGTCCATGCCAAATGGTTTTGAGATCCTGAAGTCATCTGAATCCCGAAGAATAGCTGTTGTATTGATTTATAGAAGGATCCATCTTCGGCTCTTCGAGCACATCGGACATTTTTGCCCCTAGTCCGAGGGGTGCCTCTGATTTGGCTTTGCAAGCTTCTTCTGACAACAATCTGATCTTCTTGATTTGACTTTGGTGCCTCTTGTTCGAGGGCTGCTTCAAACCCCGCCACACAGGCCTTACATGATGGTCGGCCGTTGAACATTCTGAATGTACGTTCAAGGATTTGAGAGCAAAGGGGGTGAATCTTTGAGGCTGAGAGCGATCCTAAGCTGCACAATCTCAAGAGCGATTCCACACAGGTCTTCCCAAGACTGCGCAAAACATTTGTTTTTGAAAGTTTTTAAGAAAGTGACAAATCGCTCCCGCTGAAGACAAGGTAGAACCAATCTAGATCAAGTCAGGATCCTTCCCAATACTCACACTAACGAGCATGATTTCATTCATTAAGGGCTTAGCACGCCTCTCTTTCTCTCAGTTGATCAAACTTTGTAAAACCCGAGGAATTCCTTCCTCTTCATTTTCATCACATTGTTCAAAAAGTTTTGAAAAACTTAGGTCAATACAACGACTTATAGGCACAAAAGAGCAAGTAAAATGCGATGCCGTTTCATTCTAAACTTGCTAGCACAACAAGCTCAAAGTAGCAATAGGCATGGAGACATGATAGCCATAGCTGTTTCATTCAAAACCTCCAGTTGCAATTGGCTCCACAGCAGAGACAGACTCAAAAGAAAACAAAAGGGGCAATTACAAAACAAAAACGGTGTTCGCGGCAACAACCCCAGAATCACCTGACATTCTATACAATGGGACTGACTCGGCACAACAAGACAGACCCTTAAGCAAAAGATTGACTCAAGACAATGAGACAGACACAAAATAAGACCATAGAGCCGACTCAACACCCAAGTCAAAAACTACAGAATTAGCATTTACAGATGCTCAAAAAAAGTGCGTGCCAGACGCCACATCTAAAATACATCAGGCGCCACCCGCAGGTGATCCAACTTCTGATCACATACTCGCAGTATCCTCGAAATCTAACAATTCAGAGGTGACAGACTTTGCTGAGGTGGGTGGGAGGATGACCTCATTGTCGGACAAATCCTACACTTCGTGGCGAAGGCGGAAACAACCATCGGTGCTGTGACCGGTTTGCTGGTGGTACGCGCAGTACAAGGTAGCATCATGTGAGAGAGGGAGATTCTTCGGGAGAGGCCGAGGCTCAAGGGGTTTAAGGTGCCCCCTTTTGGAAAGGATCTGGAGCGCCCTAGACAAAGGCATGTAGAGTGTGTGGAAGACTTTGCGCCCTCGGGGTAGATACTTCAAAGTTTGCTGACTTTTGCTGGACGCACTGGCAAAAGGATCGGCAGGTGCCGCCTTGACTTTCTGATCCTTTCCCGGTGCAGAGTTGGGATTGGAGGGAACTGTTCTGGCATGACGGGGCCTATCCTTATTTTCTGTCTGGCTGGAACTCCCCTCGGTTGGAGCGGAGAAAGCATCATCCACAGTCTTAGCCACCATTGTGAATACCTGCTGCTTATTCATCCCCCCTGCTTTCAAAGCCTCGACTGCCCACAGAAGTTGTTCAACGGGATCAGCACCTGTTCCCACTTTGTTCTTACCTTTGGCCTCAGCTTGATCGAGGGTTTGGGTTGCCATGTCAGAGCAAAACCCGGTTGTTGTTGCCATGTCATGGCCATAGTTTGAGGCAGCCTCAGGTTGGCTAAGCTCGATCACAATCCATCCCAGTAGCGGGGGCTCTTGTGGTACAAAATTCCGAGCATACGATGTGGCTGGTGGCAAAGCCGACATCCGATAGGTGAGATCAGCCACAGACCTCTGGAGGTTGCCAATCATTCCCATTAACTCGAACGTAGTGGGCTCACGAGCCTGATATAACTGGGGTTCCCAGATCAGGTGCGCGGCAGGCGACCTGGGCGGATGTGGCACATCAACATTGGTTTCATTCTGTAAGATGATTCCTTGGTCTAATGCGGCTGTCATAACCACAATTTCCTCTGAACTTTGGGTCATCATAAGTCCTCTTGAACTGAACGGAGATGATGGATCAGATGTCTGTCTTGCCTCAGCAAAGGAGATCACTGGCTATTCTGTACTAACTCTTTGAACTGAAAGAGAAAACACGCAGCATTTCGGCCCAATCAGAACAGACATAAGCATAGCTGAATAACTGTACTCTACTACTGATCACTGTTCCCCGAAATCACTGTCCTCAAACTGAATCTGATATCCGCAGATATAACTGATTCTCAAATTCTGATACTGATGCCCTCAGACCTAATACTCAGACTTGCAAACTGATATAGGCATTCCCTGTAGAGGTTAACTCAAAAAAGCACATAACAAACAAGCAAGAGCCAAAACATCCCTATGTTGGGATAGGGTTTCCCTGTCCTATTTTGTCAGGAGCTAGGGTTTCATTACACACACAGCGGTTTCAAACAACCTATAATCGGGTAAGCAACCTGTCCTAGCTTGGAATGGTCACTATGGATTCTGAATATGCACTAGGTCGAATAGTCAGAAAGGGTGCCCAGGTAAAACCGGGGTTTGTGTTCCCATACTGGCAGAGCCCGTAACCGGTAAGCCTTATGGCACGCAGCCTCTAGCAAACCGCTCAGGAATAGCAGATGGCAAACACGGTGTCCTAGGCGCACCAATGCACATGCAATGCAAAGAAACACATGAGTGTAGTCAAAACAAGATATCATGAGTTCGAGTCAAGTTCTCTAAATCCCCAGCAGAGTCGCCATAAACTGTAGACGTGCCCGTGGGCATCACACTACAGTTCGGACTCGATTGGTGTCACGGTCCTATATCTAATCTTGCAGAGCGCAATGCAAGACCGATGAATCGTCAAAGAGTCCAAATCTGGCAAATCATTTTCGAAAACAGATTTTTTGAAAGAAGTGCCAAACATGGACTGCTTTTCCAGATACAGAGTCGCCACCTAAATATTTTTTATGGGGGAATTTAGGAAACCCTGACTCGTTTGCCTAAGGCCACGTGTCCGTCATCACCAAAGTTGCCTCGGCTCGGGAACTTGGGTGCAATTGGGGAAGGTCAACTATGAGCACCCCCGCTCGCCCGATCAAAGATCGGCCTCTACTAACCATAATATCTAGTTTTGAAAACATTATGCATTCTTATTCCGGTTATTAGTTAATCTTACTATGTGATGCGCACAACACAAAAGTATAGACCAGGTCGCCTAATTTGGAACAAAGCATTGCATATCCGTTTGTTTTGGAAAATAGTTTGAATTTTGCTACTCGCAAGTAGGCTAAAACATGGATTTCAACGAGTTGTTCCAACTCAAGCAATCCAACCTTCGCCCACAGGCATTTAGGCAGTTATGTCACATAAGCACATAGAAACATGGTAAGCATACTGCCATGTTAACATTCGCACTCATGCAAGATGCTAAAGCATAAAAAGCTTACCGAGTACTCCGAGCCAAGACAAAGAACTTGTTAGCAATCAATGTATGATCCAAGTCCATGTTAAGTGCCTAATGCATCGCATAAAAAATGCAACTAGAATAGGCTCGGCTAATCCTAGAATGGCATGTGGAATGTAACAAATAACATGTATTCAAGTTAGATTTGAAATACTATGCAATTAGTATGATGTGCCGAGCCTGGTGCATGCAATACAAATGAATGGATGCACGCATGCATAGCATAAGAATGCTAAATTAAATAATCCCTAATACTAACCATCAAAAGGAAGTAAGTAAAAGGGAGAAACAAGTGGGGATTGGAAGACATGCATCACACGCACGCACACTTATTACAAATTCACCCTCGCTCGGAGGGACCAAAAGAATAATACAATTTAATCAACTAACAAGCTAATTAAATAGTTACAAACCAATTAACTAGTTAAGCAAATTAACTAAGCTCATAAAGCGATAAAACAGCCTCGGAAAAGGGTCCAATGCATGCGTGTTCGACTCCGCTCGGAAATCCATCACCATGCACAAGCTGCCTCTGTTTGCACTATTTTCTGCCTCTGAAAATTGTACAAGTCCCAAGCAGCACTCTCTGGACACTATGGGGTGACACCAGCCATGAGGAATGCTCACCGGCCATAGGAAAGTGGTCATCGACCATCTATTGAGCTCTTGGCCACCAATTTATGGCCGGCCGGCACTGAGTGTAGTCGGTCGGCCATCTATGCCTGCAGAATCCTGTTTTGACAACAGCAAAGGGCAAACATGGCATGGCAATGCATTTCAAGCAAATGTGTGCACCAACCTACCCCTTATCATGTTTATGACTCAAAGGGGGATGGTACTCGATTTTTGGGCCACCAATCGCGTATTTCAATGCGTGATGGCCCAAGAAACCAAATGTGTCATTTTAATATCAAATGAAATGCAAAACCAAACAAACCCATGGGGTCCAACCTCTATCATGGTGATTTCAAGAGGTAAGACATGCATGCTCAATGCAATGCAACCTGGGCATGCAAGCTAAACATGCAACATAAGGATGCAAACAAGCATGCTAACATGCAAATATGTAACAAGTATGCAAGTTAACAAGCATGCAAAGATGCAATGTGAACATGCAAGACATATAACATGTTAAGCAATCAAAACAAGAGGAAATGCATGCCAAATGCAAGGTGATTCAAACATGCAACACATGCGATAGGCCAAGTATGCAACAACATGCAAGGCTAGCATGCAACAACACATGAATGAAGGTCTTAGACTAGTTTGGGCAGCTCTCAAATAAGCCCAAAACAATGGCCGAATGCTAAGGAAATGAAGGCCAAAATACACACAAACATGCATACACACATGGTTCAAAACTTAAACATCAAAGAGCAACCCTTAAGCACATTTAAAAGGGACAAACATGGACATATGGCATGCATACTAAGCTATGAAAATCATGTTATAAAGGTGCCAAACCAAGTAAACAAGACAAGCCAAGCATGCAACAATGTCCAAAGCTCAAGGGGGCTTAAACCAAAGCTATATGAAGCAAGCTCCAAAGGGCCAAGAGGACCTAAAACAGGTCCAATACAGGTCTAAACAAGATCAAAGACACACCTAGATGGCATCTAAATGGTCTAAACATGGAAGCATACATAAAGGTCCAAACATGGAGCATAAGATAGAAGCCTTTTAAGGCATTAAAGGGGCATCAAATGCAAGCATACAAGCATACCACAAGTACTGAAATGATGCTATAAGTGGTGCCAAACCACTGAAACAAGCCAAGTAATGCATGCTCAACACTCACACACCCAAGGCTAACAAGCCAAAATGCAAGGTGGCTATA
The DNA here is from genome assembly GCA_025200525.1 of Camellia lanceoleosa. Lineage (NCBI taxonomy): Eukaryota > Viridiplantae > Streptophyta > Magnoliopsida > Ericales > Theaceae > Camellia > Camellia lanceoleosa. The sequence continues at coordinate 42,927,021 of CM045759.1, forward strand.
CAAGGCATGTCATAGATGGCCAAAACAACCACAAACAGACCTTAGGCATATTAAAACATGCATAAAAGCTTCACAAAGCTAGGCCAAAACAAGTGAGCATGGTAGTCTAAATGCTAGGCACATGTTAAGGCAATTCATGGCATTACAAGACAAGTATGCAAAGCAAGCATGGTGTGTCTAAACCAACTTAAAAAAGTGCTATATCATGGCAAAATAAGCACAAATAACACTTAAGACGTGGCCAACATGATCTCAACAATGGTGCTCACACATGAGGCTAAAATGGCACATATTGAAGGCAACAAGGAGAAGGGATGGCCCTCTCCTTTTTAGGACCTTAAAGCACCATCCTCACCACTGAAATACCTCTGGATTTCAGTGGTGAGGAGGCCCAAACAAGGTGATCCCGGAGCTCACCAAAAATGCCCAAAATGGAGACCAAACAAGGCCTAAGAGGGGTCAAACAACCCCAAACACCAAAGCAACCTTAAAAAACTATTTAGAGCACTCAAAAACAAGACTTTTATATTTTATACACTAAGCTCAAAAATAGATTCAAGATAGGTTAAAAGCTAATGCAAGAATGGGGAATAAAGGAGGTAGGTTCTTACCCTTGAAGAACACTTCAAGAACACCAACCTCAGACCTCCCTTTGGATCAAAATCAGCCCAAAAACCTTGAAACCAGTCCTTCAACACTTCCACAACTGGAGTATGGTGTAATACTAGGTGCCTTAGTGCAAAACTAAGAACAGAACACCCTTTTGGAAAACCAAACACACACAACTATCTAGAGAGAGATATATAGAGACATATATATATATATATGCCCTAATCTCAGAGTCCTTCAACCTCTGGAAAGGGAGGGGAGGCCTCCCTCTTATAGGCACGGCCAATCCAAGCTTCCAAGGGAAGCTAAGTTAAGGAAGCAAATCCCTCCATACACGTGTATGGAGGGGGTGCAAAGTGTATGCCAGCTATCACAGCTAGCATAAAATATCTGCCAAAATCAGATGCATAGTGATCGGCCAGCCAAAAATGACAAATTGGCCAAAACAATGGTCGGCCGACCACAAAGAATGCCGGCCGGCCAAACATTTGGCCGATGGCAACAAAACAATGGCCGGTGGCCTCAAGCCATGGCCGGTGAGGTGTGGGGATGGCCAACAAGCCATTCCCTGCCCCTCAAAAGCAAAACACAAGTGTTTGGTGCAAAACCAAACACAGAACAGTCGAGTCGAGAGGTCTTGAGGCAAGGCGCGTGGCCGAGACCTCCGGGAACTCAAGACGAACACAAACAAGGATGATCACCGAGTGTTCAAACGGCGACGTCCAAGTCTTGAGAACGGTCAAAAATGGGGTGTCTACAAGATACTACTTGACCTGCTCAAAAGCAAACTAGCATCGGTCATCCCATTGGAATTTCTTTCCTTTCTTCAGGAGACCAAATAGTGGTTCACAAGTCATGGTTAATTTTGCAATAAACAGTCTTATGAATTGCACTTTACCCAGAAAGCCTCGCACCTCCTTTTCAATCCTTGGTGGTGGCATTTCTAGGATGGCCTTGATTTTAGAAGGATCGACCTCAATGCCCCTCTATGTGATCAAGAAACCCAGCATTTTCCCTGCTATGACACAAAAAGTGCATTTCTGTGGATTCAGCCTCAACCGATCCCTCTCTTTCCTTGGACTTGAGAATCACATCGTCCACGTACACATCAATCTCTCTGTGGATCATATCATGCAAAATCGTGGTTGTAGCTCGTTGATAAGTAGCCCCAGCATTTTTCACACCGAACGGCATCACCCTATAACAGTAGGTTCCCTAGGGTGTGGTGAAGGCAGTTTTCTCTCTATCTTCGGGTGCCATCAAGATCTGGTTATACCCAAAAAAACCCATCCATGAAGGAGAGCAACGCATGGCCTGTGGTGAAGTCCACCAATTCATCGATGTGCGGTAGAGGAAAGTCGTCCTACGAACTGGCTTTGTTCAGATCTCTAAAATCCACACACACCCGAATTCTGCCATCTTTCTTCGACACTGGAACAATGTTGGCCAACCAAGTAAGATACTCAGATACTAGCAAGAACCCTGCATCTATCTGCTTGGTGACCTCTTCCTTAATCTTCAAAGCCCAATCCAGGCATATTCTCCAAAGCTTCTGCCTGACGAGTCAGGCCTCAGGGTCAAGAGGGATCCGGTGCTGTACAATCTCAGGATCGATTCCAGGCATGTCTTCGTAGGACCACGCGAAAACATCTTTGAAATCTTTTAATAAAGCGACTAAGCGCTTGCGTTCCTCCGAAGACAATGTGGACCCGATCTGGACCAGATGCAGACCCTTCTCAGTACCCACATTAATTGCAACGATTTCATCAACAAGGGGTTTTAAAAACCTCTCCTCCTCTCGATCAATCAAATGTTTCAAAACCAGAGGAATTCCTTCCTCATCATTTTTATCAAAATTTTGAAAGTCATGATCAATGTAATATACAAGTGGCACAGAAAAGTACTCCGAAACAGCAGTGGTACCATTCTCATTCAAAGCCTCTAGCTCCAATTCCTCAGTTACAACTGACTCAAAAGAAAAGGAAAAAGACGACTTGGACAAAACAACGACATCCGGGTTATCAACCCTAGGAATGTCAGACTCTGACACAGAGGAACTGGAATCTAATTCCGACTCCACAGACTCTGTGGAATCAAATTTCGATTCACTACCTAATTCAAAACTGCTGGACAAAAAGCCCTCCTCGAACTGCCAAACAAGGGAGGGTGCGATAGATGCATCCAGAAAACCACCGGAAGAATCCACAACTAATTGATCTCCGATCATGGAAATGGTGAAGTTATTTCCCAGGCTCTCCAGTTTGATCTGACAATCCGAAAGGAGACAAGCTAGCATTGCTCCTCTCTTCAATTTACTGCCATTGGACTCATCCTCTGTATTCTATTCAGCTTCAGCTGGTAGGTCAGTCTGTTCCTCTGTGGATTCATCCTCTTCCAGCTGTAGATCGAAGAAAATCTCAAAGCCGGGAAAACGCCACTTCTCAGAGTTCAACCATGGCTCAGAAAAGCCACAAAATGGGAAATCTTCCCCCTCCCGAACAAAGTGGCCGTTCAGGGTTCCTTGAATGGGTCTATACACTAGCTCATAGTGCTTTCCACTTTGCTTAGCTTTGGCTCTTCCTGCCATTTCCTTCCCTTTTCCTTCCCACTTTGCTTAGCTTTGGCACTTTGGCCAATCCAGCAATGCCCTTCCGGCCGCTCCTTCCCAATCCCATCCCAGGTAGGTGTTGTAGCTTGTTCATGAGGTAAACTGATTGAGTACTGACATACAACCCCTCATCAATAGCCAAGATATCTTGCACCACCTGGGCCTCAACCAAGGTGAACCCAGACAAGAAGACATCCTCATCGCCATGTACAATTTCTAGTATCGGTGTAGTGACTTCTGGCAGAGGATGTATAGAAGAATTCCCAAAAACAATGGCTGCCCCTTTCCCATGGGGGTACTTCAACATCTGATGTAAGGTGGAAGAAACAACCTTTACTTGGTGCAGCCACGGCCGTCGAAGGAGTAAGTTAAAAGTGGCTGGAATATCCAGGATGTTAAACTTAATATCCTGTTGTGTCGGGCCAACCTGCATTCTGATCCGAACTGTGCCCATCACCTCCCTACTTGTATTGTCATAAGCCCGGATCACCTGGGACGTGGGTACAAAGTCTGCTGGCTTCAAGCCAATAGCATAGGCCATGTGCGACAGACACACATTAATTGCAGACCCAGTATCAACCACGACAACCGGTATCCACTTCTATTTACATTCAACAGAGGTGTATAGTGGTTTGTTATGCTCAGAGCTGTCATGTGGCAATTCCTTATCTGTGAAAGTCAAAGTCAGTGAAGCGCCCCTGGGAAGACCAGTCCCACTAATTGCTCGGGAGTTGTGCCGATAGAAAGCTTAGCCTTATCCATTACTGATAGGACGGCTTGCTTGTGTACTCGTGAAGCCATGAGCAATCCCCAAATTGATATGTCTACTTGAATCTTCTTTAGCTATTTCAGTACAGCTTCTTCTTCTAGCAGTTTCTCCTTTTGTCTTTCTGCCTCGTTATCTTTTCCAGAAGCTTTTGTTTAGTCCAGGTGTGGGGCCTTGAAATACCGCCCGCTCCGAGTCAGGTGATTGACTTCCTTGGAATACCAGGTATCATCTGGCAGATTCTATCCCCAATCTTCATCCGTGTGGGCAAGATGCAAATCATCATCTTCCCACCACATTCCTCTAGCAACTGACAAGCAATTGTTTGGTTCCGTTGTAAATATTCCCGCATTCTCATCACAGTCAGTCCCCGCAAGCCCTTTGGCCTTTCTAGCCTTCTGATCATTGTCATCACTTTCGTGTTCGAATCGCTTCAGTGCGGTCTCCTACTCTGTATCAGCTGTACTAACACTACTTAATTCCTGAGCAAAATTCTTAGTACCGGTGCTCTCTGACAACTTTGCCTTGTCATCGACCGTTTCGGCCATTGTAGCAGTTCCCGTTTCCATGTGTTCTTGCTTTGGTTGAGACCCCTCATCAACATCTGGTACATCACTGAGCCATCCCATATTATCCGTTGATTTGTTCATATCAAACCAGTCAATCTGTACACTCCCCAAGTCATGTTCATCGAAGAACTGCAGATTACTGATGTCCTCCTTGAGATCGGCTAAGTCATCCAGTCCATGGCTTGGTCTGTCCTCTCAGACTATATTAACCTCCATTCTCATCGGCAATTCCACCCCTGGTCTGGCCTGACTAGTTGGCACAATGTAGCGGCACGGGTTGTATTCCTCCTCAGATAAGATCACGCGGCCCTCAGGCACTAAACAAGCACTCCCTTCTTTCACTGAAGCAATCCCGCCTTCTTCTACCACAGCCACCACCACAGGCTTGGTCCGGGATATGGACGTGCCCTTCATGTACAAGTTTGTGCTTTCTGTGATGAACAGCGCTGGCTTAGGTTGGTGGGGGGGGTGATGTATATAATAGGGTCATAAGGGACGACCAGTGTTTGGATAAGATTTACTTGCCTGGTAGAGGGGGTTGATTATGTGGTGGAAGGGGATTTGTAGTAACGTTAGGCTTTTGAGGAGACGCTATCACCTTATTGTCAATGAGATCTTGAATCTCATGACGCAATCTAAAGCATAGGTCGGTGTCAGGACCATGTTGTTGGTGAAAGGTGCAGTATTTGGCTGGGTTGTGTGTAGAAGGGAGGGGATTAGGAAATGGGCGCGGCTCTAGGGGCTTCAGATGCCCTTTTTTGATCAGGACCCTCAAGGCCGCAGATAGAGACATGTAGAGTGGAGTGAAAACCCTTTGGCCTCGGGGTTCGTGCTTTATGGTTTGTAAGGTTGTATCGGCAAAGGGGGTGGTTGTTTTCGGTGTGGTGGTGACTATACCAACATCAGAAGTCCTTGCAGCTGCATTACTACTTGTAGCCGCATTGGAACTACGTGTAAAAGCCCTCTTGGACTGCTCTTTCTCATGGTTTATCAGACCCTGTTTCATTACATCCTCTATCTGCATCCCTATTTCATGGAGGTTAGCAAATGTAGGCAGAGATAAGACTATCATCTTCTGTAGCAGCCTCGGTTGCATATTACAAACGACCATTCCAATCTGGTCCTTTTCAACTAGCCGGGTGGTCATCATGAAAGCCTTGGCCCTCCACCGAGTGACAAAATCGGAGAATCCCTCCTTCGGCTCTTGGCGAGTTCCTTTGAGATCACGAGTTGTGACCTCGATTTAAGTGTTATAGGAGTATTGAGCAATAAAGGCCTCAACCATCTCTTCCCAGTTCCTCTTTACAGAATCCTCAAGTTTTGCATAGCAAATGGCCACGATACCCGACGGCCGAAGAGAGATAACTTCTGCAGTCTAGTTACGTCCATCGGCCGCATAATGTCTAAAAATAGCCGCAAGTGGACCATAGGATCACCCGAGCTGTCAAAGCAGTCTATATGCGGCATTTTAAACCTATCTAGCAAGGTCATCGCTGCATCATTATAGCCATCCTCTATATCCGGGATCGAATTGACACCCTGAGCTCGTTTGAAGAGCTTTTCAAGCTTGCTCACTTTCAGTGTGGTAAGGTCGACCTCAAACTCAAACGGTGCCTCTATTGGGTAAGCCGGTGCTTTGGAAGTCTGGGGTGGAACTGACTTTGTCGGAATGTTCGCATTTTCCTGGACATTAGTTGTAACCCCAGATATTGGGACCCTGACTGGGGGTGGTTGCGAAGTGGAAGCTGCTGCTTGTTGTGGTTGTTGTTGCTACTAAAGCCTATTGATTAACTCAACCTGCTGGGCTGCAATTTTCGCATGGCGAGCGGTGACTTCTGCTTGGCTTGCAGCATCCAGCTGCATATTCTCAATAGTTTGTTGGAGTTGACGCAGCATATCCTCCATGTTGACTACAGGATGTTGATCTACCGAAACTAGTATGTACTCCCTTTTTTGAAGTAGAAGCAAATAACTGGGTTCAACTGAGCACAAGTGAAGTAGTCAGTAACTGCTGAATTGGCTACTACTGAACCGGTGAGCTATGTCTGACTCTCCTCCGTCTTTTAACCGGGGGTAGTGAAGCAAACACTGGATGTCCTCCAATAAGATCCTCAGATCGGTAAATCCTCCTTACTCGAGTCCAGAGTGCTTGGGGGTAATTGCCTCGTCTGACGCAATTGTGAAACACTACCTTGCAAAAAGAAAAATAAAGCAAAAGAAACAAAAATCAGAAAACGCACGGCACCTCGGCTCAGACAGAAACAACACATAGTTGAAGTCATAAGTTGGACGACTGTACTCAAACACTGATTTCTGCCCCAAATCTCTGCCTCAAAACTGATACCCAGAATTGCAGCTAATACATACATTCCTGCAAAGTTTCACTCTAAAAGCACGTATAAAGCAAGTGAGAGCCAAAACACCCCTATGATGGGGTAGGGTTACCCTGTCCTAATCTCATCAAGAGTTAAGGGTTCACTACACAAACAAGCGGTTTCATACAATCCTGCATTGGGGTGAGCAACCTGTCCTAGTTTGGAACAGGGTCTATGGCTTCCGATATGCAACTAGGTCAATTGGTCAAAAAGGGTACCTCGGCAAGACTATCTAATATACCTCTCACACCTAACACCAAGAAGTGAAAGGAGGATCAACCGGTACGGCAGTAGTCCAGATCCAACAGTTGTGTTCTTATCGTGGCAGAGCCTGTAACCAGTCAGCCTTATGGCACGTTTCTCCAAGCAAGCCTCCAGTAAACCGTTCAAGAATAGCAAATGGCAAACACTGTGACTTAGGCGCACCAATGCAAATGCAAAGAAACACATAAGTGTAGATAAAACAACATATCATGAGTTCGAGTCAAGCTCTCTAAATCCCTAGCAGAGTCGCCAGAAACTGTGGGCTCCCCTTTTTCTACACCCTGTCTTTTGAAAAAGGTTTGAAAGAAGGCCTCACAGTTTAGACCCTACCTATGGTTCTGAATCTAGTCTCATAAGTGCAATGTGAAACTGATAAACACCAAAGAGTCCAATCCGACAAATCATTTTGAAAAATCGATTTTAAATCAAATAATGTCAAAATTGGACTGCTTTGCCAGATTACAGAGTCGCCACCTAAATATTTTGTTTTTAAGAAATTTAGGAAACCCTGACTCATGGCTCGTGCCAAAGGCCACGTGTCCATCATCACCAAAGTTACCTTGGCTCGGGAACTTGGGTACGAGAGGGAAAGGTTTTGAATTGAGCACCCCCGCTCGCCCGATCAAAGATCAGCCTCTACTAAGCATGATATGTTGTTTTATAAACAATATGTGTTCTTATCCCGATTATTAGCTAACTTTACTATGTGACGCACACAACCAAGTATAGACTAAAATCGCAAGAATTGGAACAACTCAACTCATGTTTATTTTCGAAAATGGTTTGAATTTGTCACCCTTAAGTGGGCTTAAAAGATGTGGATTTGCCACCTTAAGTGGGCTTAAAACATGATTTGCCACTTCGCAAAGTGGGCTTAAAACGCACATTTGTTGAATCGTTCCAATTCAAACGACAAGCCTTCATCCACAGGCATTCATGCAATTTAAGAAGTAAGCACACAGCCTCATGGCAAGCACACGAAACATGGCAACATGGCAATCACACTCATGCAAGTATGCTAAAGTGTAAAAGCTTACCAAGTACTCCGAGCCAAAACAAAAGCTTAGTTAGAAAGATGCATGATCCTAACTATGTTAAATGACTAATGCAACACATGCAACATGAATATTAATAGGCTCGGCTACTAATATGGCATTTGCAACACTTTGATAGCATGCTTCAAAACACATATTCAAATAAGTAATAAAATTGCAATGTAGTTTGAATGATGCGTCGAGGCTCGGTGCATGCAAGACAAAATGAATTGATGCAAACATGCAAGCATAAGGTATGCTAATTGAAACATGATCCGTAATCTAACCATCAAAAGCGGATAAATAAAAGGGAGAAAGACGTGGGGTTTGAAGACATGCACACACGCATACACACGTATTACAACATTACGCCTTTGTGAAAGAGGGTCCGAATGAATAAGCTAACTAGCTACGCTAATTAAGCTAACTATTACAAAACGAAACAAATTAACTATTCTAGTTAACTAATTATTACAAACCAAATTTAAGCTAATTAATTACAAAATGAATTAATTAACTAAATAATTACAGCACTTTGTATGAATGAATTAGCTACGGCTAACTAATTAAACAAAGCAAGTAAATGGCTTCGAGGGTGAGGGACGCATGCATGCTTGGTTGGTTTCCTCCCAAAAATCCACCGCCTTGCCATTGGACACCTCTGTTTGCACTTGCTTGAATACCAATAGTGCTGCCAACTTCAAGAACACCCCTACTCCAACTCAGGAACACAGTTGTGCAAAATTTCATTTTTGGCCGATCGACTACCAATGGTGGCTGTTGGCTACCATTGGTGGCCGGTCGGCTATTGTTGGTGGCCGGTCAGCCACTACTGGTGGCCAATCGGCACACCCTTCCCTAAACTTCTTCTTTTTGCTACAACAGAGAGCAAACAACGGCAAAGCAGTGTATTCTCAAGGAGTGTATGTACTGCTACTCTCCTTATCATCACACAAGTTCAGAGGAGTGTAGCTCTTGGCCCTTAAACCATCAACCAAGCAATTTTCATGCATAATGGCCAAAGAACCAAGCTTGTACAAGCTTAATGAATGCACAAACAAGACTAAACAAAACCACAACCCTATCATGCATGATCAAGGGTGATGGTGACCAAGAAAAGTGGCATGTTTCATCACTTTGAGTATGAAACGTTCAATTTTTCTCGTGCTCGAATTAACGTCGATCCAAACACATGCAATGCAACACAAAAGATGCATATCTTGCCTCTTTTACTTGCTCATTTTTATTTACTCATTTTAGCTTACCAATCCATTCTTTAATTGATTAGTCCAAAAGGCACTACAAGAAATTGCACTTTTGGCAACTACTTTTGGCGACGACGTCAATTTTTCATCGCCAAAAGTATATTTTTGGCGACACAGTGATCAATTTCGTTGGTAAAAGTATACTTTTACCAATGCAATTTGCTACCGTCGCTAAAAAAGTATAACATTATTTTAGCGCCAAAATTTTTGGTTGGCGCCAAAATTTCAGAACTTTTAGCTACGACGCTTATATTTTAGCAACACAATGAGCGTTGCTATTAGTGTGCATACTTTTGGCGACGACAAGTTGGCGTGGGTAAAGAGTTAACCATTTAGCGACGATAATGCTATTTGTCGGTAAAAGTTTTGCTAGTGAAATGATGGGATATAGTCATTTGTATTTTTTATTACAATTTTTCACAGAGCTTTAAATATTCTAATCACTGAATTGTAAAATTAAAATGATCATTGAATTAGATCACAAAATGAACCCATTAACCCCAAACACATTCTTAAGTTGAGATGACCAATTTGAGATAGTTTAAACTTTTTCAAAGAATATGGTTAGATTATCAATTTCAATATGTTTGGTTTTATTTTTAGAAACTAGTTTCAATTTTTTTCCCCTAAAAAACTAAAAAAAATTAGGTGAAATAAAAAAATACTTATTATTTTTGTATATTTTTATCTTTTACGTCATAAATACTTTTGAAAATTTTAAAAATATAATTTTGAATTTTATTGCTCTCAAATTATTTTTAATTTTTTTCAAAAAAACAAATTTAAAAATTGTTTTGAAATTATTATTATTATTTTTTTTTTGGGGGGAGGGGGGGAGTGATCTAATTATTTGTAGTGGCAAATTCCGTCTTAAAATTCCCTCCTCTTTTTTTTTTCCCCTCATCAAATCTCCCCTCATCAATCTCCACGATTTCACTATTGTACACCCTTATCTCAAAATTCGTAGTTATCTCTCCCTCACGATTTCACTCTTGATCGTAGGGTTTGTGCCATTTGCTGCTGTCGTGCGAGATGATCGGTGCTCCAATGTGCCCCTATAGGTTTGTTCCCTTTTTGCTTTCACTATAACAAAACTGGATTTTTACGGCTTTACATTAACGACATACAATAAATGCAAGCTGTAGTTTCTCACTTTTACGACTTGCTTTTTTTGTATGTCGTAAATAATTTTCCAATCATGACGTGTTTATTATGTAAGTCGTAAATGCTAATAACGATGATTTTTTTTACAACTTGCAATGTTAGCCGTAAATAATAAAACTTTCTATGACATGCATATGGCATGTCGTTAATACATCAACTATACACGACACACATATGCCACTCGTTAAAAGTATTACACTTTTCATGGCGTACAAAATGCTTGCCGTTAACATAATTTATATTGTGAATGGTATGACCAAAAAAAATAAGTGCCAAAATAAAATTTCTGGCGCCAATTACCAAAAATATATATATTAGAATTTTTTTCTTCCAAAATAACTCTTGATCTAGTTCCTCTAATCAAAAAGGAACATAGCAAGGGTTTCAATCTCTCTCTCTCTCTCTCTCTCTCTCTCTCTCTCTCTCTGTGTGATGATGAGGCCGAATCAATTGTTGAGGGTTACCAGTATCATCTCATCTCTTCTCTTCGGTTGTGTATCTGAAATCAAAGGTATTTATCGTTGTCTCGTTCTTCTCTTCTCTTCTCTATTGCGTATCTGAGTTTGGTTGCTTCCTCAAGGTGTTCCATTCGAAGGAAGAATATAGAAAATTGTTCAAAGGAAGGTGGACAGGTGTCATAACCACAGTTCTCAACAATTCCAAGTTCGTAGTCACCTTCTAGAACTGTCCCGACGAGATTGAGTTTGGGTTTTCGGAGTTGTAAGTTCACCGGGAGTGGGTCAACGGCAAATGGGTCTAACCCGAAAAGCAGGTATGGATTTAGGGTCTTGGTTTCTAGTGTTTTGGGGGTTTATGATATGCGCTTTGATTTCGGCTAGTATATGATGCTAGGATTTGATTTCTAGGGTTTTTGACAGTGAGGAATTTGATGAAATATCTTGATTTCTAAGGTTTTTAACTGTGAGGAATTTGATCAAATCTAATGTTATTGTCAATGTTTGTTTAATTTTGTTTTATTATTAGTGATTTTGATTTGTTTGATTTTATATATATATATATATATATTTGTGAATTTACTTTCTTATTAGACATCATTAGTGTAAACTATCTTTTTCTTCTTCTTCTTCTTTTGTAGATCGATATGGTACTTTAACTGGTTCTCGTAAGGGCGAGGTACTTATTTTTGCTAATTAATATGCTTTGGATTGCAATTCCAGGTTGTTTCCTTATTCATTGTGTGGAAAAAATTGAATGTACGTGTTGATTTCTAGTCTCTCTAATTCATTCTCTTCTCCATTCTTTATGATTTCAGTGCAATATGCAATGCAAATAAACTATTTTGGATTTTTTTCTTCAATGTGATAGCTCTAGCACACCACCTCAATAATGTCAACATACTACGTAACTAAACCCTTTTTTGCAATATTCCCTTCTTTGCCTCTTTGTTGTATTTGTTTGAACTTGGTGGTGTGTCTATGTCACCTACCGAAGCCTATGCTTATTTTTCTTCATTCTCTTGTTTCAAGAAAGTTTCATGGCAAGAGTATTTGAAGAAAATGGAGCAAAAGAAACTGAAGGAGCTTAGGTATGATAGGATGTCACATCTTATTTTTATATTCTTTATGCTTTAGTTTTTGTTCTACTTGTAAATGTGTTTATATAGACAGTAGTGATTGTAACGTGTAAAACTTTCATAAAAAAGATTTTGTCTTATGATTTTTTTTATCGGTTTTAATTTTGCATCCATGTCTTGGTAATTTCAGAGATAATATAGAAGACGAGCAGTATCTATTTGATGGTGTAAAATTGACTGAGGCAGAATATGGTGAACTAAGGTAATTAGATTGTGCTTTTGGATATACTTCTTCACATTCTCCACAATTAGTTGGACTTACTCTTGTTCTCATTGATGTCTTGGTTACAATGACATGTCATGAATAATTGATTTGTTTTATGGAAGTTGTCCCCTGTCCAGCCCCCCTTTTGAAATGAAACAAAGATATGTATAAGTAATTGCCTTTTTATGGATAAAAATGACTTCTTTCTTTGTTTTTGTTGTAAGTGAATCTGTGCTTGTGTTAAGGAATGACAATAATTTCTCCTAAAGTGAGTTTGTGCTGACTTTTTGAATTTCTTGTGTGGATTAGATATGTCCTTGAATCCGTAAAGACAATGAGTGCATCATTGGGAAATAAAAGGCATTTAATGACTAGTTTTTAGCACTCCAAGTTTTTGGTTGTTCCATTGTTGGTTAGGCTTTTGGCTCAGCGTAAGTATGTGACTTATTTGCCAATGCTGCTACTTATCTCCTTAATTAAATTTTCTTACTAGAGTCCTGGTTTGATTACTGCTATTATCCCTAGCAAGTTATATTTTATTGTGTGTGAAATTGCTATTTTATTGATCAATAATAAACTTATCATGGTTTTTACATTATGACATATATAAGAAAAGAAATATATGAGTTTGTTAGAAAGTTGTGACACGGGAGTTGAGTTGCTGCTGATTTTTTTGTTCTGTTTTCTTCCTTTCTTTTTCTAGTTGCTCTTAATTGGTTCCCATTGGAGAGGTGCAGTTGTAGCTGTTGTTTGCTCACTGGTTTTGGTGCTACTACTGCTGTATTGTTGCCGCTACTGGTAAACTGCTGATGTATGGTTTGGTGCTGCTAAACTGTTTATTTTTCAATTGTTCCTTTTCTTCTAGTGTGCTGGGCCCTCCGTTACATAAATGTAATACGCATTGGCAGGCTATGAACTGGGGCAGTTGTGTGGACTGGTTATCTGGGCAATTCTCTGGTCATTCTTTGGCCACTAGTGCTAAGAAATTAATGCTTACTTGTACTATTTACTGTATCTGGCAGAAGAGAAATGCTAGGTTCTTCTCATCTATTTGTACTCCTGCTAATGTGGTTGTGAGAAAAGTTGAATCTCTAGTTAGGTGCAGGCTCTTATTTGTTAACAACTTCAAGGAGGATGGGGATAATGATTGGTTTATGGACTCATGGCATTTTCCTCATATAGTGTTGAGGGCACATGCTCTTTGAGTTGTTTTTACTCTTATTTCCAGTGTCTCTATATATATTGTTGTGTGTTTGGATCTTCCTCTTGCAGGTCTCCTAGATCAGTCCTTTGGAGCTGCCTCATTTCCCCCTTTGTATTCAGGATTTTGCTGGTACTTACTTAGGGATGTTGTGGGTTGAGTGATTGTGAGCCTCCATAGTTAGTGTTGTGATGGAGATTATTGAGAGTGAGTGTTGAGAGCCTATATATGAGTGTTGTGTAATGTATGACATCCATAATCCTATTATCTTGCTCATTATTTTCTTTGCAGGTTGTCAATGCTGGTCTCTTGTAGGGAGAAGGGTTGAGATGGTGAGGCTCTATAGCTAGGTTTTTGTGGGTTGAGTGATGGTGAGCCATATAGTTTATCTAATTCTTTTCTGCAGGTTGTCAAGCTGTTCCTAATTGTAAGGGAGTTTTTTTGTTGAGGGTTGAGTGATTGGTTAGCCCTCATAAATTTTTTTGGAGTGCTGTGTGTTGCATCTTGAGCGTTGAGTGATTGAGGACTATTTGTTTCTGTGGGTCTACTCTACCCAGTCTTGCTGTCTATTTGTAATGAATATTTGTCAGTGTGTCCTTGCTGAGTTGTTACACATAGGTTATTGTATCTGTTCAACCCCTCCATAGGTCTATAATATGTGGTAGTTCAAGTTTACATCTGCATTTGTCTTGGGGTTGGTCTTGGTAGAAGCTTGTTGTGATGAACTATGTTGCTATTGGTTGCTGTTCTGCTGGCTGTGGTATATGCTAAATTGCTGCTGTTGAGTTGAAATTTGTGTAGTTCATGTGTAGATACTGCCCATGGATGGGTGTATATGGTTCTCTGCTAGTTGTTGAGTCTATGGCTCCACTTGTGTGGCTTTGCTGGTGCTGCTATCTGTTGTCTGCTATCTGCTGTCATGCTAACTGTGGTCTTAGCTGTGTTTGTGGTTCATGCTGCCATGATGTTGCTACTATATTTCCTTCTCTGTAGCAGTGTTGTTTTCTTTATAGTGCATGCTCTGGTGTTGTCTGCGGTTGCTTTCTTCTTGTATTTCTGAACTGTATGCTGCCCGACCTTTGTTTTGTTGCTGTTTGTTGCTGTCTTCCTGCCAGTAAGAGGTGGCTAATCTGCTTGGTTGGTGCAGCAAATTGGGCTAGTTTTTTGATTGGGCTCTGTTTTTTGCTGATCCTAATGGACTTAGTTTGCATTTTTGTGTTGTTTTCCTTTCTTGTTTGCGTCTTTTGTGTCAGTTTCTGTTTATTTGATGACAATGTTGTCTGGCTAAAGAGCCTTTCATTTTTTTCTTTGTGTCTGTTGCTAGTTTTGTGGTGCCTGAGGGATGCCTCTTTTAAACCTGTATATGTTATTGTTTTTAATTTATAACTTACTTACCTAAAAAAAAAAAAAAAGAAAACCCACAGTTTTGGCTCTATGTTTTGTGATTTATTAATTTCCTTCAATGGTTTCATCTTGTTTTGCAGGTCTATGAGGATGAAACAGTTTCTATTAACCCTTAGATTTATTTTATATTTTTATATTTTTGGCATTTTTGATTCAGGGATCCACAATTGCTGATCTTTCAGTCTCTATTACACGGGTTGAGAATTACCAGCTGCCTCCTGATGCTCCTCCCTTAACCCCTGTAAGTACCACGACTGTTAAAAATAATACTTTGGTATCTGTTTTTATAATACTGTTCTATCTATTCATTTTGAAAATTTATAGATAATGCGAATGTAAAAAAAGTTTGATGGGCTAATGACAGGTAAATTGGTCATGGACCTACTCACCTGATCCTGAGGCCCACATTGTAGTTTTTTGGAAACCTTAGTCTCTTTACTCCTAGAAGGATATAAAACCAAAGAAAATTATCAGTGAACAAGAAAAAAATAATAATGATGGTGATAATAACAATAAAATAAATAACTCTAAAAGAGAGAAATGAATGACATAGGAAAACTTCTTGATGATCAAGGTGTGATATGGTGGTAATTGTTTAAGACTGAAAACTCCCCTCCTTAGGCTACGTTTGCTTGAAGGATTTGTAGAGAGAAAGTAAGGCAAAATAAATAAAATAGAAATTGTATTGTTGTCACATTTCCCTTATTTTTCCTTTCCCACTGCTAATCCCCACTCAAATCCTAGTCCCTAACACAATCTTAATGTCACAGGTTTGCTACCTGCTGATTGTAGTAGCAAGCAGAAATAGGTCAAACCCTCTGATGTTTTAATCAGTGAAGAAAACAAACTAGAAAACTTTGAAAGTGATTATATATTTGAAACCAGGTGAACTTATAAGGGGGACACACATGTCCATTACTTGGAAAGACATGAAACACATTATAATTTTGAACAAAATAGCTTCGAGGATATATTAATAAAAGAAAAAACAATATAGATTTATACTATTAATCTCTCTTCCTTTAAACGTAGGAATTAGTCTTATATTGTATTTTTTGTACCAAACTTAGTTTGTAGGTTTTGGTTTTAGTGACAGCCTAGCAACTTCATATATTTGGTATAATTTAAGTCTGTAAGTTTTCAAATTTTTGCTGCTAAGGCAATGGAGATTATCTAATATATATATATATATATATGTGGAAGAGTAACTGTGATAGTGGTCAATATGAAAAGGATAGGGAAGAAAATAAAAACTCTGTTAGTATTGGATTACAAATATATATCTAGCTTACTCTTAAAGGTATTGGGAAAGAGCGAGTCGCTAAGTGGTGGTGGTCCTGGGTGGAATAGATAGGAGCTAAAAGGGCGAGGTTTGAACATCCAAACTAAAATAAGAGTGTTGGGGTAAATACCATTGGGCTAAAAAGCCCTTGGCTCAGAGTAAACAATTGAGTAGTGAGGTAGAAATTAACTTATATTCTCATAGAAAACTGCAAAGAAAACTCTACAACTTATATTCTCATAGGCATTTTCATTTCAATAGAAATTAACTTCAAATTCTTGATGCTTGCAATTCCAATAGTCTACATGGAAATTCACTCCTTTAGTGTTAAAAAGAAAATCCTTCTTAAAGTTATTAAGAAGTCTTGACTGATAATGCTCTTGAGATTTCATATACACATAAGCTAGAATGTTCTATCCATTAAAGCTTTATTTCAATTTATTTGGAAGTTGCAATATGAATCTGTTACCTATTGATCTTATTAATGTTATTTAAGTTATGAGAGGCATCATATGTTTCTGTACCTTGCATATTACATAAATTAAAAAATAGATAAGGTCTGTGGGTGTGGGAAACCAAAGGTTTTTATTTTATTTTATTTTTTACCAGATGATGGTAAAAGCTTTATGTTTTGGCCAGTACTTGCGCTTGCATATCTATTAACTCACACACACACACACACACACACACACACACACACAGACTGCTACCAGATCAATAAAAAAGCTAATGGACTTTGTTTTAAATTTGTCATTGATCAATACAGATTGCTACCAGATCCTCCTTTTTGCTGGTGGCTGATGGTTGTTGCTTGTTGGTCTGCTGCAGCTGCTGGTTTCCTGCTACTGCCGCCCTCGTGGCTGATCCTTGCTGGGCTGCTGCTGCTACTGCAATGTTGCTATGAGGCGACTGCTACTAGATGTTGGTCTACTGGATAAGTTTGTGGGTGATTTTCATGCCGTTTTTCCTGTCTTTGTTAGTTTCATGTTTTCATTTTGTTATCTACTGTTTTTACTATGGGTTCACAATTTGGATGTATTTGAGTATTTTAGTGAGTTTACCTTTTTAGGTTTTATACAACGCTTCCAAAAGCATATTTTTCAGCAGTGTTTTCTTGCCTACACATCAACTTTAGGTGATTTAATATTAATGTTATTAGTTTGTAATAGTAGTGCCTGAGGGATGTCTCTTGTAAATATGTAAATCTTGTAAAAAAATATATATGATTTTCAATTTTTTTTGCCGCTACAAATTTGTCGTTGCCAAAAAATAAAGCTTTATCGACAAACAACTTGTCGGTAAAATGTGTAGCCAGAAGTTTATTTTTGCCCACTCATATTGTGTTGCTAAAAGTGTATTTTTTGCCAATGTCAATTTGTCGTTGCCAAAACTAAAGCTTTATCGACAACCAAATCGTTGGCAAATGGTAACATTTACCGACGTAAATGTATCGCTAAAAGTTACTTTTGTCCACTCATATTGTGTTGGTAGAAGTGTAATTTTTGCCAATACCGATTTGTCGTTGCCAAAAGTAAAGCTTTAGCGACAAACAAATCATCGGCAAATGGCAACATTTACCGACGTAAATGTGTCGCCAAAAGTTTACTTTTGCCAACGCATATGTTCTTGCTAAAAGTATATTTTTTGCCCATGCAAATTTGTGTCGCGAAAAGTGCCACACAATCATCATATTTGAATGACTTTTACCGACGCAAGGTAAATTGCCGACGATGGATGAAAGCTTTTATCGACGACTATGTTCGTCGCTAAAGGCATTACTTTTACCAACGCAATGATAATTTCGTCGGTAAAAACTTTTGCCAACTCACTTTTGCCTACGGGTTGCCAACGTAGCTTTGTGTGTCGGCAAAACTCTTTGCCAACGAATTTTCCCTTTTAGCAACATATTTTGTTGCATTGCGAAAAATGTAATTTCTTGTAGTGAGGTGAGTGTCCTCTAATGGAAAGAGGGCTTAAACCACAAGTGCCTTGAGCATGAAAGAGACCTCATGTCGTTGGTTAGTAGAGACCCTCAAAAGAGGATTAAAACCATTAAGCACGAGTGTCTCAATTTCACACTCAAACCAACAAGGGGTTCAAAGCCACTTTCAAAATAAATGAAAGAGTGAAGAATAGAGGGAGATTGCAGAGATTTCAGTGCTGAAATGGAGTGTAAAAAGACACTAAAACATGAAAGCAACTCATGCAATTCATGCTAAAAAGCCTAAAACATTAAGCTAGTGAAGCCTCTTTACACTACAACCACACAATACTAGCCTCGAAGGACCAAACCAACTCAAAACAGAGCTGAAACTAGTCAAAACAATAGCAAAAACATGCTGAGATTATGGTACAAAATGCTAGAAAAACATGCTCACATGTTAAGCTATCTAGGCATGCAAACAAGACATAAGAAGGCGAGGCTACCCCCTCAAATTTTGGACTTCAAAATGAGGTTTTGGCCACTGAAATAACTCTGAATTTCAGTGGTTTAAAGTCCCAAAAATTTTGATTTGAACATGCTAAAAGATGGTGCAAAAGCTTACACAATTAAGCAACAAGAATGGTGGACTACCCCTTAACACAAAATGACCTCAAACCATCATGTTAAGCCTCAAAAACCAGGGTTTCTTGTAGTCAAAAACCAGCTCAAGAACAGTATACAAGGATGGCAAAACAAGTGTGCACAATAAGCTTAAATGAGGTAAGTTCTCTACCTTTGAAGCACAGCACAAAACAGCCACAATTTCAAGCTCAAACCTTCTTCCAAAGCTCAAACTAGGCTCCAAGGGACCTCAGCTCCAAGATGGTCAAGTTTGGTTAAGGGTTGATGTACAAAGGTGTAGAGAAACAAGGCTTTAAGGCACAAAACAAGAAGAGAGAAAGAGAATTCTAGAGAGAGAGAGAAATTTTGATCTAAATTTTCTAATCCCTCCAAATGGGGAGCACACCCCCATTATATAGAAAATCAAGGTTAAGGCTTGAAATCATCCTACCATACACGTGTATGGAGATGCACTTCAATGAACAACAGTTGGCACAACTGGCAAATAAATATCTGAAAAAGGAGAAAAATGGCCGCCGGCCACCACTAGTGGCCGACTAGCCATCAATGTGGTGGACCGGCCACGAACATAGCTGACCGGCCACCACTGATGGTCGACAGGCACAAGTGATGGCCGACAGGCCACCCTCTCCTCCAGACTTGAAACAATAAGCTCTTGGTCCACAACCAAGCACAAAACAGGCAGGTTTAGAGGCTGAAAAAGAAGGCGCTCGGCCAAGATCTTCTGGCAGTCAAAATGAACACGAGCATACAAGATCATCAAGTGCTCAAATGATGACGTCCAAGTCGTGAGGACGGTCAAAAATGGGGTGTCTACAGTCTCACGCGAGAGAAGAAAATATAGTATAACCAACGGACACACCTAACCGTATTTCATACAGAGACGGTAGAGGTTTTAACTTGGTAAACATCAAATTTTAACACGTTTCAAGTGAAGGGAACAAAGGTGGTGTAACCAACAAGCGTACCTAACTGTATCTCATATGGAGAGGGGAGAGGTTATAACCTGGTAAACATCAAATCCTAACATGTTTTACGTAAAAGGAACAAAGGTGGTGTAACCAACAAGTGTACCTAACCGTATCTCATACGGAGAGGGGGAAGGTTTTAACGGGGAAAACATCTAATCCTAACACATTTCACATGAGAGGAGCAAAGGTGGTGTAACCAACAAGTGTACCTCACCGTATCTCATATGGAGATGGGGAAGGTTTTAACCGGGAAAACATCTAATCCTAACACATTTCACATGAAAAGAGCAAAGGTGGTGTAACCAACAAGCATACCTAACCGTATTTCATAAAGAGAGGGGGAAGGTTTTAACCGAATAAACTTGAAATCCTAACGCGTTTAACGCGGAAGGAGAAAAGGTAAATTCGAAGTCCAAATGCGTCCCACGCGAATGGAAGAAGGTACACTAGAATGATTTTTTTTTCTTTTTTTGTTTTAAAAATTCCTTCTTTTTTTTGTATAAATACCAATACCATATACATATACATACCATATATATAATACAAATACATATATAGGCATACACGGCAAACTATATACATATACAGAGATACACACACACATATATATATACAATATACACATTCAAGGAATATTCCATTACTATCGAGGATATTTCATTTTCTGACGGTAGCAGTGCGTCAGGCTAGTGTCACCACACAAAAATAAAACAAAAATACAACTCTACTGCTATGAGGGTTTGAAACCCTAACCTCGGGCTCATTCGACCAATCCTTAACCGCTGAACCAAACCAATTCTTTGGACAAAATATATATACAAATAACAAATATAAAAGATATATGCATACAGACACAGTACATATACATATCTATATATTTCCCGCCTCCCTTGTTTTTGTCTCACTCTCTCTTCCTTCATCTTCTTTGAGCGTCGTGTCTGGCGCGCAATTTCAACAATTGTGGTGCCTGACCGACAGGTTGCCCCGATCTTCAATGATGTCTTGAGCCTTCTCTCCCACCATGTGTTCTTTTTCTTCCTCGTTCTCTTCTTAACCCAATGCATGTGAGAAAGGTAGAGCAAAAGGGTGCAAACTTTCTCTGCCACCACTCTGTAACCCCTTTCTTTTGTATCACTTTTTTTTGACATGGCCTTTTCCCGCGGTTCTCTCTCTCTCTCTCTCTTTTTCTAGACCTCAACGAGTCCACGATAGAGATGACTGATTCCGACTCCCATGAACCTCAACCCCGTGCTCCTCCTCCCTTCCCTGTTTTTAGCTTTCCAGCGATGTCAGTTGAGCAAATAATGGTGACACAGTCTGACATCGTAGCTAACTCATATACACTGAGGTCATGTATGGAGACCGTCACTGCGGTCTCCAACTTGTCTCGATGATGGCAAAACAGGATGCTTGATGTACATCAGTTAAATACACAACTCTCCCTACTCCAACATATGTACAAGAACTCTTGAATAGAAATTAGTGCACTGAAAAAGCATAACAAAGAGCTGAAATGATAGGCCACCTCCGCGGCCCGATTTGGAGTTCCTTCGCACAACAATTTGATGGTCGGCGAGGAGTAATTTCTTTCGAAAGCTCTGCCAATGCCGAGGCAGATTCTTCAAGAGCTCCTCGAGAATAAAGATGAAGTGAGCCAGCTGATAGTAAAGTCGAGCAAAAAAGATGTGTGCAAATGAAATAGGTTGTAATCTTCGCCGCCGGAAAACTGAGAAAATAATTACCTTCTCTCTTTTTGTTTTGTTTTTTTTTTTTTTTTCTTGTTTTTGTTTTTTTTTTTTTCTTTGTTTTGGAGTGGGCACCAATAGCTTTAACTCTCTCTCTCTCTCTCTCTCTCTCTTTATTTTATTTTATTTTATTTTTTTGTCTCTAAAATCGGGGATTACATCCCCTGACTTCAATAAAATAAGTTTCATTTTTGCACAACAATGGCGTGACTGACATATCACTTTAAGCTTGAAAACAATTTGTTTGATTGAATTTGAGAATGATTGAATTTTGAACTCTGAATTTGACACTGATTCCATACTGACCAGAATCAAAGAATGACTTAATGAAAGAAAAACGAAGCAAAACGATCCAAACACAGTTATATACACTGACTAGTATGAAAGGAACTTAAAAACGTGACTCTAAAACACAACCATTGAGCCTAAGCGATTCTGTAGCTTGTCATGATGGGTTGAAATTGAAACTGGTGGGCCGACCAAAATGTTGGCCGACGAACTGATGAACTAGCCAAAGAGTTGTTGTGCCAGTTGAAAGATGAAACAACACGCCTGGAATTGAACCCTACTAGATGAATAGTAACTTCCGGCGGCGAATAGTTGACTCGAGCGAGAAGAAGACAAAATCTCTAACTCGACTATGCCCGTAGTACATTGCCTTGACTTTTTTCTCTTGATTTTTTTTTTTTTTTTTTTTTTTGTAAAAATGTTTTGATCAACATGAGAGTTAGATTAGCATACTTATTCCATTTTTTGTTTTGAAATTATGTAAGTTAAGCTGTGAACACTGAAATTTTTTCCCTTTTTTCAGTCCAAAGAATGGTCAGGTTTTGCAAAAATGGAATAATTTTCAAGAAAAATTAGTCAGTTTCATTCAAAATAATGAAAACCTATTTTCGCAAATAGCCACTACCCGACCAACATGGAATCAACCTTTGGGGTGCATAGTCTCATGCCAGATAATCCTGAATTGGTTCTGTTGTAGCAATAGTGATAACTGAACCAAACCGATCCGAACCGAATAAAGCCGAGCAGAACTGGGCCGAACCGAACTAAATCGAACAGAACCAAATGAAGCCAAGTTGAATCAAACTAAACTGAACTAAGTAGAATGGAGACGAGCCATGCAAACGCGGATAAGGCAACCAAGTCGACTAAAGATACATCAGACAATATGGACGGGATGAGTGAGTTGAAAATGGCTATGGCCGAACTTCAGGATGAAGCTGCCTATGTATCCCAAAGATAGGAATCAGGCCTTACGTAGTTCCAACTAAGGTTCACTCGCGTATTAACACTCTCCTTTCTGCTCTAACTTTTTCCAAAGCCGCCTTTCCGGGTTTTTGACCTTGTGAGCTATTTCATTTTTTATTTTTCTATTTTTTTGCATTTCTTTGTCATTTTTTTTATTTTCTATTTTTTTCATTCTTTTTTTTTTTTTTTTTTTTTTTTGCTCTAACTTTTGTCTGGGTAGCCCTTTCAGGTTTTCGGCCCAGCGAGCCTCTCAGGGGTGGTACTTTTGTTTTAGCTTGTCCATGTTGATTGGTTGTAAGATCTCTAGGTCATCTAAATCTATAAGAATGACTGCTACACTTGACCAAATAGACACAATGATGTAGGGACTAGGCTAATTGGGTCTGAATTTGCCCCTAGTGTAGTGGATAGGAACTAGATTGTCCTTCAGTAATAAAACTCATTCTCTCATATTCCAACACTACAAGAAATTGCATTTTTCGCAACGCAACAAAATATGTTGCTAAAATGAAAAATTCACCGGCAAAGATTTTTGCCGACACACAAAGCTACGTCGGCAACCCGGAGGCAAAATTGAGTCGGCAAAAGTTTTTGCCAACGAAATTATCATTGCGTTGGTAAAAGTAATGCCTTTAGCAACGAACATAGTCGTCGATAAAAGCTTTCATCCATCGTCGGCAATTTACCTTGCATCAATAAAAGTAATTCAAATACGATGATTGTGTGGCACTTTTCACAACACAAATTTGCATAAGCAAAACAATATACTTTTAGCAACAAAATATGCGTCGGCAAAAGTAAACTTTTGGCGACACATTTACGTTAGTAAATGTTGCCATTTGCCTACGATTTGTTTGTCGATAAAGCTTTACTTTTGGCAACGACAAATTAGCATTGGTAAAAAATACACTTTTAGCAACACAATATGAGTTGGCAAAAGTAAACTTTGGGTAACACATTTACGTCGGTACATATTGCCATTTGCCGATGATTTGTTTGTCAATAAAGGTTTACTTTTAGCAACGACAAATTGGCATTGGCCAAAAATACACTTCTAGCAACACAATATGAGTGGGCAAAAATAAACTTTCGGTGACACATTTACTAACAAAACTAATTGAAAATAATTTATATATTTTTATAAGATTTACAGATTTACAAGAGGCATCCCTTAGGCACCACTATTACAAACAAATAACATTGATATGAAATCACCTAAAGTTGACGTGCAAGGAAAAAAACACTGTTGATACTACTTTTAAAAGCAGTGTATAAAACCTAAAAGGGTAAACTCACTAAAATATCCAAATACATCCAAATTGTGAACCCACATTAGAAACAACAGATAACAAAATGAAAACATGATACTAACAAAGACAGGCAAAACGACACAAAAATCACCCACAAACTCATCCAGCAGACCAACATCTACTAGCAGCCACCTCACAGCAATATTGCAGCAGTAGCAGCCCCGCAAGCATCAGCCACCAAGGTGGCAGTAGGAGCAAACCAACAGCAGCAGACCAACAAGCAATAGCCATCAACCACCAGCAAAAAAGAGGATTTGGTAACAGTCTATATTGATCAATGACAAGTTTAAAACAAAGTCCATTAGCTTTTTTGCCCTCTCTAAATTACGTACGTAAGTTTCCTTTAGCCGATCACTGGTAGATCCACTCTTAGAGAGACGCTAACTACCAACAAGGTGAATAAGATTCAGGACACCTTGCACTTGTTTAGTGCTTTGAAAAATAAGAGAAGAAAAATAGTTAATCATTGACTGGCATATTTGTGCAAGTGTCTGTGTGTGTATGTGTGTGTTAATAGATATGCAAGCGCAAGTACTAGCCAAAACATGTTGTCTTATTTAGGAAGTGATCTATGGATGCATAAGTGATCTATAGAAGGAGCAACAATTGAAAAAATTATAACTAGAGTGGGCCATACTTGATAATAAAGTTATAATTATTTCTTTCATAGCAACTGTATCATACATAACTATATTAAAAGATACACCAAAGCAGATGCACCAGAACAACAATTAAGGTAACAGCACAGAAACACCAAATTATCAAATGCACCAGAAACAAACAGTACTAGCACAGATACACCAGATTAGCAGAACAGAACAACATATACAGCAAATACACCAAAACAACCGAACAAAACAGAGAACAGCAACAAATTTGATCAAATCAGTTCAAAAAAAAAAAAAGTACAAGAACGTAACAAAGTTCTTTAAAAAAATCTAGATAATATAACTAGATTTACATAATATGCCTTTCATAAGCCATGATATAAGCACATGCCTCTAAATGACTCTAAATGTGCTTGTGAAACTTCAATTTTGGCCAAAATTGCATCTCACTCTTCCTGTTGACCAAAACTAAGTTAACATTTCAAAGACATGTTTTGACAACACAACAAGACATTTGCAAATAAAAAACAAAACAATCAAGGAAAAAATAAATGACTCCAATGAAGAGAGTCAGAATGGTGGATGGATGAGAATGAGAGATCTGGCTAGGACTACCACATCAAGGTAAAATGTGGGTGGTAGTAATATGTACTTCATGCACAACATAAAAAAGGTAAAGATTCTCCTCAAATGGCAATTTTATGAAAACATTAACATATATATCCACATTTTAGGAGTATCCAAAAATAAATAAATAAATAATAAGAAAAGAAAACCACTGTTCCCTTCAACATTAACAAGTTCACTACAACATTGTAGTTGCCACACCAGGAGATTTGCATAAGAGCAATTTAAGTAACTTCAATGGCACTAAACAAGCAGAAATTATCACCAGTTGACAACTCCAATCTCCAGAATAATGTAAATTCATGTAATAACTGGAGGAAACAAAGTCCTAAAGAAGAAGGTTAACAGCAGCAAACCTAATGTGAAATTAACTGAAACTGAATATTATTGAACTCATGCCAATACTTTTTTTTTTTTTTATCGGCAAAAAAAGAAACTATATTGATGAAAAAAACAAGTACAATGTACAAGACAAATTACATCAATAAAGGAAAGGGGAGTGCAAAAGCATCACAGTGAGCTAAATGATCCCAACTAGGTTGGCACCATCGAGCACACCCTATCATTTGCTAGCACCCCAAAGTTGGTGAGAGACCAACGGAAAAAAAGAAAGAAGAACCAAACCAAACAACCAAAGCTAGCTTTAACTTGACCATCATTGAAACCAAACAACTCATGCCAATACTTGACACACATAAGTTTGAAAACAAAGGAAGAATTAGCAAGCAAATATTTTGATAGACAAGTATAAATCATATAAAATATAAATAGAATGTTCTAAATAAACAAACTTTACAAACAAAATCATACCCTTAATAATCAGTCTAATAATTTAATACTTCATCAAAAGCCATTCAAATAGTGAAGTCACTATACTGAGCAATTTCATTTAAAGAAACTCACTGCTTCTCTAACTGGTTAAAGCGGCTAGATTTTAACCCCAATTCCTTTAGTTCGGCAGTCACTTGAGCACATTGCTTTCTTGTTTCTTCAATAGCTACTTCGAGTTTTCGTTCTTCTCCTTCGATCTTAAATATGAACATTGTGATCCCCAAAATAAAAATATTTTCCATAAAATACTAACTGGTAGGGTATTAAGAAGAAAAAACATTAATTCCATGTGTGGTCTGTTAAAAATATTCCATGAAGGATTTCTCACCTTGTAAGATTGTGCAAAAATAGCATATACATGTGCATCTAGGCCACCTTCACCTCAATTTCTTTAATGATATGAAAGTCGATTAATATATTTATAAAGGCCCATCAATTGCCTTGACAAAATTGTACACTTCTATCTAAAGTTGAGTAGCCACCATACAAATAATTAGCCAACAACAGTTTTCCTTTAATTGAGGGTAAAATGCTTCTTTACATATTTATTTTTAACATGTTTTTTGCACTTTTGAGTCAGAGTTCCTTCTGTTCTAGACCTTGAATAAAAAGGGTGGCAAAGAAACATGATAAAAAAAGAGAAAAGAAAATTAATTAACACTTAAGAAACACAAAATAAAATAAAATAATAGAATGAAAAAATGATTACTTAAAACTTGGACTCTTATCACCAGAACAACACAGTGTCATTAATATGAATACATGAATATGGGGCATAGTAAGTATGGCTTGTATAGTGCTTGTTGGACTCAATTAAGTGCCAAAATAATTAAGAGCACACCAAGAGAAATAGTTAAACCAGTATTGCAGTGAGTGGTATGAAAGATTGCTAAATAATACAATGATCATAAAGCCATACAATTGCATAAAATGAATGGAGCTGCTGAACAAAGCTTTGTAGTGAATTGAGCTGTTTGATCCCAAAAAAAAAAAGAAAGAAAGAACGAAAGATGTGTAAGTATATTGATAAAGGAAGTGAAACACATAAGCACGTGTTCAAGCATTTATACTCTAAATATTATAATACCAAAAACAACAAAGAGAGAAATAAAGGCTTGGAACTGAAGCTATCGAAATTTGAAATCCAATATATATATTTGATAACTTCGTATATGGACCGACTTGATCTAGAGACAAATCCCGTCGTCAATTGTAACAATATATCTATTCATCAAATGAACTAATAAAGTTAGAGAAGCACCTCATATTCTTTTGAAGCTTGTCTTGCAAAGCACAAATTAAAAAATTGAGTAGTATAGATTGCAGAATAATATCCTCAACTTAAAATTAGAGAAGGGGACATGTTGGAGGATCCATAGAAACCTAAGAAATGCCTAAAATTATAAGTTCCTAAAATTATAATAAACATGTATGTTGGGGCTATCAATAAATTGAATTATTAGATATTTCAAAGTATTATACCTTGGAATGTGAAACATGTAGAGATGATTTGCACACCTTAAAAATATAAAAGCATCCCTAGCAACAAGCCTTTTAGAGCTTACAAAGACACTCCAACCACTTTGAAGTAGGTGCCTCCATAGCTGACCTGCCATTTTCAAAATCACATGAACTAAGATGAGGCACTAGAACTCAACATGAATAAACGTTTTTCCAAAGGTAACCAAAATCAAATCCCACAGGAGTAGAAGTTTAGAACATCCCCAAAATAAGTATAAGCCTAGGACCCAGGTATATATTTGACATGAGTAATGCTCTGGTGATTACATTTTAAAAAACCCTTTCATTTGATATTTTGAGTGCAATATAATGTTTCATCCAAATGTGGTCACTCTAGCATTACTCATTTGACATTGAATCACTCCCTACTGCCATATAGTAGTAATAACAAAAATAAATATAAGTCCCTAACTTCTAGATGTACTTGTATAAAATGCGTTGTGGATGGTATTTCAAATGACTATATAAGCTAGCAAAAGAATATTTCAGCAATTACACTGAAAGATGTCCAAAACGCCACTCGTTTCCATGCAAATCCTTTATGGCCAACTCTTGAGTCAGTGGTTGCCGTGACATGTCCTGTCAAAATAGCAGACACTGATTTGTATGAGAATCTACTTCTAACAAAGCAAATGTGCAGAACGCATGAGTCTATGAGTAATGAATCCTAACTAGAGGGGGAAGGCATTCATCAACATGCCTTCTTAGCACCGAAAATCCACCATGAGTGCTGGTATCTGAGGCAGTTAGGGTCTTACAAAAGGAATGCACATGAAAGCGTGGTGGTGGAGGTGGCATAGGTTCTTTCTCCACCTCATTCTCATCTTCCTGGCATTATCAATATCAAACTGTTAGGCTTCAATTCTATGTCTATTGCCTTAACATGATCAGAGCAAACTTATATTTAGAGGAAGCAGGGTCACTTGGGCAAACACCTCATCAGTGTTCGGTTCAACCTATACGGATAAAAATCAAAAAATAGCTCTATCAGCAAAGTTAAAACCTAAACAAACAAAACCCTTGACCAACCAATAAAACCCCAAATACAACATCCATTACATGGATGATAAATTTGATAATACCTTCAATTGGACACTGAGCACACGGCAAAGGATCTTCAATGGAAGATTATACACTGGCATCTCCTCGTCTGCCACCTAATTGGTTGATGCCTCGACCTAACCAAACACCTAGAAAACCTATCATTCATGAGCTGCTCAACACAACCCATGCACAAAAATAGCAAAAACTCTGTAAACTCTTCTTAATTGCAAAATAAATTCTTGTTATAATGCTTCTTGACATGTGTGACTACAGTATCTACAACCCTTACTCTATTCTTTTTTCCCATCAAATTTGAGTAAAAAATTGTTTAAAAGCTTAATTGATATGAAATACTCCAACCTATACTCTTTTATTTATTTATATAATATATATATATATATATATTTTTATATCAAATTTTTTTTGAAAAATTACTAACTTATCCTGAAAATATGTTTTAACCATTTTTTTCATTAAAGAAAATCATCACAAATCACACTTTCTAAAATTTCATTAAATTTGAGGAAAAATATGGTTGTTAGAAATTTGGTGAAAGGTTTGGTGAACAAATTGGTTCTTCCTTTATTTGATACAGATTTTATGAAATGGTTGGAGCCATTTTTTTCATCAAATTTGAATCTGATGAAAAAATTGATGAACAATTAGAGATGCACAACCAAGAGAGACAAAACTGATAAAATTGTAGACAATTATGAGAAATCCTAATGAATCTAACCTCTGAGAGAAACAAATAACTCCGAATACGATTGCCTAGAGTTGAAAACTAACCTACTCAATATGTCCTTGAGGAAAATAGAACAAACTTGAAACTATATACTCCCTTTCTCTCTATATAGAAGAGATTAGCCAAACAAACTTGGAGAATTCTATTATACTTACACTTTCTCTCTATATCTGCACTAATATGAAAGAGAGAGAGAGAGAGAGAAAGAGAGAAAGAGAGAGAGAGAGAGAGACTTCATACCGTTGGTGTCTATAGAGCGAAATTGATCACAAGCAATCCCACAGTTCTTGAGAATCGATCACAACCAATTTCTTCATCACGGCCGTGGTCTCTTCTTCACATGTTGGTATAAAATTAAGCAAGCAAAGTCAAGACAACAAGAATGATCAATGCTTCATCCTCTAATTGTGCAACAATCCCTTTGGTCAAAGATAGTCTCTTTCGATTTCTTAACCTTCTAGGAAATCAAAAAGAGGTCACCCCTCGTTACCTAAAAAGAAAAAATAGATGGATGCTTCTTTTTCTCATAGAAGACAACTGTAATCATTCATGGAGGCCTGTCATTTTCTTGTGGACCTCAAATAGGTATTAAGGCCTACCCCGATATTTTGGGCATCCATTGCGGAGGAGGTTCATCTCGCTAAAATTTATGCTAACAACGTTAACAAATATATATCTTTTTCATAAATGAAGAAAAACATATTCAATAAATAAGTTATTTACAATATTCATTTGAAACAGTCATTTTAAGGCTACCAATTCATGTTTCAGTGGTCTATGTTGTTGAACAGACTAAATCTCTCACAAATAAGATTGACAGGTCAAACAACTTTTAAGTAGCAAGTTGTCTTTCCATCAATTATTAAAGGGGAATTTCTATTCAAAAAATTTGTAAGCAATTTTCCTGACCTTTTATGTATAGCATGAATTACATCAGCGCAAAATATATATATATATATATTGCCAGAGAAAATGACCTTTAATTATTTGACATAAAATAGGATAAGTGGAATTTATCTATACCAACTACAAATGATATGTGCACTTTCTCACAAAGATATAAAACATGATACTCACACAACTGCAAGAATCAAATTTCAAGATAAACTTTAACCATAAGTAGCTAACAGTTGAAACACAATTACCTCCTGACACGTTTTGCATCGGTAGGTTCCATGTTATTCGTTTCTGTTTCTCCTTCAGCTTCATCATCATCTAACTATCCTCTTGACGATCCATTCGTCATTGACTTCACCTGAACCATAGAGTTCTTTTCCGTGACTGACAATGAAAGAATTCCAAGGGGTCCAATAACATCCTTATCTTGTCCTTTTGGTAGACCATATCTAGATCCTACAAAAGTGACAAAATCAAAATTGGATGACAACATTCAATACTTTCTATGTTGTCTAATGGCATAGCTACAACCTATAAAAGTATTCCAGGAAGAGAAGCTTAGAGAATGTACAAAAGAATAAAGACTTGGCTAAATGGTGATAAAAAAAGAAAACAGACTTAAATTCAAATGCCAGCAGAACAAATTATGAATCATTGTCTTCATTGCCACCAATCATTGTCAATTCCTTCTTTCCTATCCACAATGCAAATCTTGATTAGCCTTCCTAGTCTATTGTTTACAACAAATTCAGACTGCTAGCAGCTTTAGGTCAGCTAACAGTAAAAGCTGAAAGTGGAGTCTAACACTATGGCATCAACGTAAGACTCCATATAACTTGCTTTAGTCCGTTAAATTGATAAATGGGACTATAAAAGTCAAACCAAAGAAATCCTTACTGCATGAAGTAGATGCTTCCAATCCTCTATTAACCAAAATTTCTTGTATGCAAATCATACTCACATGTATGTCTATGCATGCATAGACAATCTAATTATTAGGTGTAAATTGATGTTAAAATGATATTGGAAAGAACATTATTACTCTTGCTCTACCAGAAGCAATCCAACTCCCTTTGATTCTTTCTACATGGATGCAATATATTAAGAAGTGAACATGAAAATTATTTAATAATGTTTTTGACCATGGAAAAGATTAGGAGTGACTCACCAACACCCTTACAAACACACCCGATATGTATGCATATGCTCAAAGCATAGAATAATAATAATAATAATAATAATAATAATAATAATAATAATAATAATAATAATAAATGAATAAATAAATAAAACATTTAAACGGTAGGAGATACTAACCTTCACCAAGAGCTTGCATTTCCAATTGTCCGGTACTGGACGCCTGTGATCCATTGTCCGCTACAATAGGAGATTCTTGAGATTTTACAAAAGATGCCTATTGAAATGAATTATGATCCCAAACAATCTGCATGCATGCAGATTAAGATAGATACAGAACACAGAGGCCCATAAAGCTTACGCATAAAACATACCCCTTCAAATGAACATAAAAGAAGAAAGGGTGGTATAATCTCTCCCCCAAATTTTCCTTCATAATGAGATTCAAATCAGGTAGAGAAAAATATTCTAACACTTATATCAGTCCACATTCCCATGGCAGCTAGCTGACTGCAGTTGGGATGTTCAACAATGGGATTTATATCAAGGCATGATATATCATACTCCAATTGTGCATGTTTCACTTATGTCACTATCCCATCACCAATTTGTAGGTACACTAAATGACCACCACCAGTAGCCAATAAAACCTGTTGGGTACACTAAATGACTGTCTCATCACCAATTTCTAGCTATTGTGCGTTGGGAGTGTGTAGTTGATCGGTGTCCAACACCCAAACTACCAATCAAGAGAGACATCTAACATTTAACACAATATCAAGCTCCCACAGTACCTTGTCTCCTAAACACGGTCCTGACAAAATTGTTTCCTATATATCAAGTAGTACAGCCAGCCTTTAAACTCTTACCCTTTTCAATCAACAACAGCATCACAAACACAAAATGTTAGGCTTATAAATCTTAGGATTCACAATCTCACAAGATGCCATGCTAAACAAGCTGTGGTCAAACTCTTTTGGAACTTGACCTCACAAGCATCTAAAAGAAATTTTAGACTTCTTAAAATCTAACACAAATACTAGTATCTCATAGTTGGCAAATCCTTATGACGTAGCAAATATTAGGTCCTCAGCTAAAGTAAGGTGTGGAGAGAGCAAGATATACGCAGCCTTATCCCCATTTGTAGATAGCTGTCAATCAACCTACCACTGACTAATTGTTCAAGTATAACCAAACCTTCAGTGAGATATCTATGTCTCCAAATGTATGAAATTTACCTCAAAATGTTAGGTTAACTGCTTACTAAAAGTAAAATGTATAAAAGCAATTAATCATCAATGTTAAAATCTCAAACTAGTGTAGTAATCAGTTAATTTAAAAATAAATAAATAAAGGTTAACAAGATACTCCTGCCAGTGTACAAACTTTTCATGAAATAGATAACATGCAAAACCACAACATAAGCTAAGTAGAAAATCCAATATGCAAGTAGGGGTAACATGAGATTGAATTATTAATAATGTCATACCTAAATCTTTTCTTGTTTGTTCTATTTTCACTTGTTCTTGCAGCCTCATGTATCTTTCATGAGCTTTTTGTTTCTCTATCTCTTCTCTGTGAACAAACAAATAAAAAAAAAAAAAATAGACACAAATCCAAAAAGTCAAAAGGTCATATATATGGCAGCCATGCAATCCAAAATTATTGTGTTATTTTGATGGGATATAGCAGTTTACGTTCATACTTTTGAGAATGAATATAAAAGCAAAAGTTCAAAGGTCTAATAATTTAGGGTAAATTACACTCACCTCCCGTGAGATTTGTGAAAAATACAGTTAGCCCCAAAATTTTGGCATAATTATATTGACCTCCATCTTTCTAAACTTTCTACAGTCTCTTGCAGATGGATTTCGCGCATTGGGCTCACAACAACAATGGGATACAACATGAGCATCTTCCATAACTAGTTCTACCCAAATTCATTGTGCATTGGGAGTGTGTAGTTGATAGGTGTGATGAGCTCAAACTAGTTGGGAGTGTGTAGTTTATGGGTGTGATGAGCTCAAACTAGTAACGGAATCAATTTTTGGTGGCTGTGGCTATAGTCGGCTGGTGTTGGGTTATCCTATTTCTCTAGAATTTGTGTATGAATCCACGTAATTGTATTTGTCGTTCTTAGACCAACCGACTCAACTGCCTCAATCAAACCATCTCAAAACACTACGGTTTGGTAGGGTTATATGCTTTGTTTCGGTGCCCTACTATATACAAAATAAAAAAAGATTCAGTAGAACCCAAATTTTGATATGAACCCCAACCAAACGAAACCCCGTTTAGCCTCCACTCTCCCTAAATCAAAATGGCAGAGTAAAAACCTTACTTTTCTGTTCCAACCTCTACTCTCATCTGTTGAAGGAACAGTTTGGTTTTTGTAAGGCACTCAAATTGACCTCTTTCAATTTGAAAACTGTTATACAAATCCCCCAGAAACGATAAAACAAGCAGAAAGGACAATCATCTTGTTATCACTCCCAAGAAAACACTGAAATTTATAACTATACAAGTCAGCTAATTATTAACCTTTTTTTCCCCGACAAAATCAATTAACTATAGTTGTTGGTTTATTTTCTTGTTCTTTTTTTTTTTCTTTTTCAATGATAAAAAACGAGAAACTACCCTTATTCATCCCTTAATATATTGCAAATATCAACTGTTCCAAATCATCGGTATATTATAAAAAAAAAATACAAATAAAAATAATAATAATAATTGATGTAACTTTCTGAAAAAAGAAATAACGTTCCCGGGATAGTCATGCATTATTGGATGTTATGTTTATTGCCTCAAAAATCCAATTTCACCATCATGGAACATTCTTATCTGTGAAAGAAAACCAAATCAAAAGAATAATTGAAAAGCAAACCAAAAGTAGAAGAATTTGGGGAAGAAGGCAAGTCTTAATTTTTTGAAATAGAAATTGAGAGAGAAGCAGGGAAGGAGAGATACAAAGCAAAAAGGGAACAAACCTATAGGGGCAGACTGAAGCACCGATGGTCTTAGACAAGATAAAGAAAGCACAAACCCAACGATCAACAAACTCAGATGCGGGTAAAAGGATTGTGAGGATGAGAGACTACCAATTGTGAGAGAAGCCTGTGCAAGAGTGAAAATCGTGCAGATTGATGAGGGGAGATTTTTTTGATCAAAGATGAGGGGAGATTGATGAGGGGATTTACCTATCTGGAAAAAAATGAGGGAATTTTGGGAGGGAATTTTCCACCGCCTCATATGTTTGTAGAGGCAGATCGCCAAAAAAAAAAAAAAACAAAACAAAACAAAACAAAAAAATAATTCAAAACAATTTTTAGGTTTTTTTTTTTAAAAAAATTAAAATTAATTTGAGAGCAATAAAAATCAAAATTATATTTTTAAAATTTTAAAAACGTATTTATGACCTAAAAGATAAAATTATACAAAAATAATAAGTTTTTTTTTTTCACCCAATTTTTGTAGTTTTTAGAAAAAAAAAATGAAACTAGTTTCTGAAAATAAAACCAAACATATTCGAATTGATAATCTAACCACATTCTTTGAAAAAGTTTTGATTATTTCAAATTAGTCATCTCAACTTAAGGGTGTGTTTGGGCTTAATGGATTCATTTTGTGATCTAATTCAATAATCATTTTAATTTTACAATTCAGTAACTAGAATATTTAAAACTCTTTGAAAAGTTATAGTAAAAACACAAATCAATAAATCACCTCATTACATTTGCAAAACTTTTACCGACGAATAGTGTTATCATCGCTGAATGGTTAACTCACCCACGATAACTTGTCATCGCCAAAAGTAAGCACACTAATAGCAATGCTCATTGTGTTGCTAAAACATAAGCCTCGTAGCTAAAAGTTTTGAAATTTTGGCGCGAACTAGAAATTTTGGCGCATACTGAATGTTATGCTTTTTTAGCGACAGTAGCAATTTACGTTGGTAAAGGTATACTTTTACCAATGAAATTGATCACTGTGTCACCAAAAATATACTTTTGGCGATGAAAAATTGACGTCGTTGCCAAAAGGAGTCGCCAAAAGTGCAATTTCTAGGATTGGACTTGTTTTTTGGTCTTCATTAGCATGAGAAATGATCCAGTTTGAATCTTTGTCACATTCGACCTTATTACCCCTGATTCAAGGGCTGCTTCCAATCTGAATTACATCAGACCATATTGCCCCTAGTTCAAGGGCTGCCTCCATTCTGGCAATGCAAACCTTATACTTTGGTTGACTACTAAACATTATGAACCAAGGTTTGAAAGCTAAGGAGGTCGAACCTCAAGTCAAGAGGGATCCTATGTTGTACAATCTCAAGATCAATTCCAGGCATGTCTTCATAGGAGCACGCAAAAACATTTTTTGAAATCTTTTCACAAAGGGACTAATCACTCGTGCTCTTATGAAGACAATATGGAACCAATCCGGACCAAACCAGGATCCTTCTCAGTATCCACATTAACAGAAATGATCTCATTCATCAAGGGCTTAGCACACCACTCTTCCTCTCAACCGATCAAAATTTGCAAATCCCGAGGAATTTCTTCCTCTTCATTTTTATCAAAGTTTTGGAAAAACATTTTGTAATTTTTGGTCAATGCAATGAATTAAATGTAACGCCCCGACCCTCGTATCTGATTCTGTTATCTTTTCAATCACCTGTTGGATGTTTTTGAATGTTTATTGTGGAAACCTATGTGAAAATATAGTAAAAGTGCATGAGACTTAGCAAAATGAATTTCCATCTGTTGAATTAAAACTCTATCTGTCACATTTGAATTACTTTAATCCGAAATTGAGCACCTTAGAGATTTAATTTGCAGAAATTGATTTGGTATTTGGAATCTACATGATTTTTAAGCTATAATGGGATTTTTTCAGAGAATTTTCATTTCGGCACCATAAAGCGATTCGCTTTTGTCTTTTATGCACTTATATATATAGAGTTATATGTTTGTTTGAGTGTGGAACTTTGCTAAAAAAACGTGGGTCACTTTTGGGAGAAGGAAAAAAGAGTGAAAGGAGGAGAGAAATTGGGGGAAAATTCGTGGGTCATTAAGGAGGCTACTCAACTTGTTGATTTGGGTGATTTATTCAAAGGTAATTGAATTCTAGCTTAATCTCCAAGAATCTTAGCTCATGGTTGTATGATTGATGGGTAATCCATGTTTGATTCACTAGGGTTTCTTACCATTTGAACATGTTGGCAATAATTTGAGTATTGAATAAAGATATACCTAAATCTTTGAATTATAGCAATAATCCATGTATATATGTTGAAATCATGCAATATGTTTGAAGAATGTGAAGTTAGATTGAATTTGTGGAAGTGTTGACGTGACAAAACTCCTAACTTGGTTTCCATTGGTATAATTAAGCTTAGATTTATGTTTGGGGGTTGTTAAGTGAATGTATTGCATGAATTTGACCCTTGAATTCATAAAAATTGAGCTTGAATGATGAAACTTTGTCTTGAAATCGAGCTGCTAAATCGCTTGATCGTCCGCTCGGCCGGGTCAGAACGCCGGCGAGAAATGCACCTCCGAAGTTTCGAAAAACTACTGTCGCTCGAGCGTGGAAATGTGCGCTCGAGCGGAGAAATCAACCATCCAGTATTTTGGCAAGACATTATCGTGTCGCCGGCGGACAAAGATACGCCGAGCGTAGGCCTGTTCAACCGAGAAAATATGTTTTGTTCATTCTTCATCTTTGGACTCTTTGGTGTTATTAGAATATTCTTTTTCGATGAGTCTTAAGAGATTATAACTTTATAAAAGTGTGGAGGCATATGAAACGATTTCTAAAGAAAAGAATACTAATTTATTAGCTATGTTGTGTGCAGGGCACACTCCAGAAGGAACTCATATGCCACCACAACACTGAGAGTAAAAGTGCATTACACATACATTTATGTATCTGATCTGTAAGAGATGTTTGTAATTATGAACTGGTCTGAAAATGGAAGTGAGAACTATATCTCAGATATCTCTGTTGTGCATGAGGCTATCTCGAGCCGAAAGGCTATCTGCGCTTAGAAAGGCTACTGTTGTGCCGCAAGGCTATCTCGAGCCGAAAGGCTATCTGCGCTTTAAAGGCTACTGTTGTGCTACAAGGCTACCTGAGCCGAAGGCTATCTCAGGCCGAAGGCTACCGAGCCGAAGGCTATCTGTCTTAGAAGGCTACCTGAGCCGAAAGGCTATCTGTCCGGCAAGGCAACCTGGATCAATGGGACAATCTGTTATCTCAGTATTTGATTTTGATACATATGCTATTGTACATTGTGATTTTATTACTGCGTACTATTATTCACTGAGCTTGTCTCATTCTCAGAATTGTCCGATTCAGAGGAACCAAATGGGAGCCGATCTAGCATGCTTCATGCATTTTTGCCAGCTTAAGCTTAACCAGGCACTGGAAGAAACCCCTTGCATATTAGACCAGTTGGTTTTATATATGTAATTTTGGTAGTCACATTCTGGTCAGGGACGCTGTATCTATTGTTTTGTATGCCTAAGACCTAGGCTAATTTGTAAATGTTTTGTAACCTCCTTTTGTGTGCATGGTACTTTATTGTTAAGTTGATCCTGGTTTTTGGTAGTTGCTCAATGGATGCGCTCGTTTTATTAATTTCAATTACAATGCTTCCGTGACAGCCCTCAAATGTTATACCAAATAGGTTATTCTGCATTTTCGTTAAGGTCACGCGCGGACTTTTAGGGGGCAGGTTCGGGGCGTGACAAGTGGTATCAGAGCACGAGTTGCTATCTCACACACTGATCCATTGAGCGTTAGGGTGTCTAGAAGGTAGTAGGCATCAAAAAAAAAAAAAAGAATTGATAGCAACGTGATATGATTTTGCTAACACTAATGCTGATGATTGCATTTTGTATACCTTTGTGTATGTTGGCATGATTTGTTTTGTAGACTATGGTGAGAACAAGGGCTGACGAGCCAGAGGATGCTACCTCAGTGCGGTTGGATAGGATGGAAAGAATGATGAGAGAGATGGTCGCAACTTTACTAAGAACAACAACGACAAAATTACCACCACCCCCACCGGTACCTCCACCTGCAATGCAAGACATTCATGCCGAGGACCGCACGACATTACCGACAAGGGAGTTTAAAAAGATGAAACCACCTTCGTTTAAAGGGGGGATTGAACCAATGAAGGCGGAGGCATGGGTGTTAGGGATAGAGAAACTATTCGAAGTCTTACCTTGGACTTGGAGTTCGTAGTGCTTTTGCCGCTTTCACGCTTGAAGAAGAGGCGGAGGTGGTGGATGCTTACCAGAACAATGCACCCTGAGTTGACTTGGGACAGGTTCTTAGTGTTATTCTATGACAAATATTTTCCCCAGAGTATGCGAGACAAGAAAGTAACGGAGTTTGAAACATTGAGACAAGGAAATAAAACTGTAGCTGAGTATGAAGCCCAGTTTGCAGGACTGGCCCGGTTCGCACCTCACATGGTAGACACGGAGTACAAAAAGGCGCGGAAATTCGAGGGAGGATTGAGGAATGCCATTCAGGATCGGATCAATGTGTTGAAGTTACCGACGTATGTTGATGTTTTGGAGCGGGCTGTTATCGCAGAAGGAAATTTGGCTACTCAGACTCGGATTTCTGAATGGAAAGGGAAGAGGCAAAATACTCAATGGTCTAAGGGATCAACCACTTCA
The DNA here is from genome assembly GCA_025200525.1 of Camellia lanceoleosa. Classification (NCBI taxonomy): domain Eukaryota; kingdom Viridiplantae; phylum Streptophyta; class Magnoliopsida; order Ericales; family Theaceae; genus Camellia; species Camellia lanceoleosa. The sequence continues at coordinate 42,966,311 of CM045759.1, forward strand.
CCAAACAAAAAGCAGAATTCAGGAAACTTTTCCAATACAGCTTCTCAGAATTCAACTCCTGTGTGTCTAGAATGTGGGTTGCAGCATCGTGGGGTTTGTCATCGGTTGACTGGAGCATGTTTTCGGTGCGGTAAAACAGACATCCGATTAGGGACCGGCCCACAAAGGAATCAACAACCCGGTAGTAAGATCGCCACAAGTTCGATTGGGTCTACACCGACTCCAAGTGCCAAATCAATTTAAACCGACCAATGGTAAGGATGCCATGAGGCGGTAGGGTATTTATGCGTTGGTTCCGTGAAATGTCTGTAATGCAACAACCGTGGTGTCGTACATTTATGGTTTATGGCCATTCGCTTATGTTTTGTTTGATTCGCTCTACCGTTCTTTTGTGTCAAAACAATTTGCAAAGAACTTAGAAAAACTCAAGTAGAATTAGCCTATGTGTTGTGTGTTACATCACCTATGGGGACTTCTTTGATTTGTACTGCTTATCCTACATGTGAAATTCTCATTGGAGATGTCTGTATATGCTAACTTAGTTCCCCTTGATATGACTTCATTTGATATTATTTTGGGGATGGATTGGTTGGGTGAATACGGGGCTACTATAGACTGCCTAGCAAAACAAATTAAATTTCATCCTCCGGGTCAGTCAGAGACTATTTTCCAAGGTCAAGAAGTGACATCACCACCATATGTAATCTCGGCAGCTAAGGCTTGCAAATTGATTCAGAAAGGATGCCAGGGGTATTTATGTAGTGTTCTGGGAAGGCCAGCAGAGAATAAAACTATTGATGCAATTCCAGTTGTTTGTGATTTTCCGGACGTCTTTCTCAAGAATCGCCAGGCGCTAATAGACCGTGAAATTGAGTTTATTGAGGTGGTACTGGGCACTCAACCCATTTCAAAAACTCCCTATAGAATGTCGCCGGTTGAAATGAAAGAACTGAAAATGCAGTTGCAGGATTTATTAGACAAGGGATTCATCCGTCCGAGTGTATCTCCGTGGGGTGCACCAGTGTTATTTGTAAAGAAGAAAGATGGAACGCTCCGGCTTTGCATTGATTAATGAGAGCTTAATAAAGTCACAGCTAAGAATAAGTACCGCCATCGAGAATTGATGATTTATTTGACCACTTCGGGGCTCAAGTCTTCTCCAAAATTGACCCACGGTCCGGATACCATCAACTAAAGGTCAAGGTCAAGATGTTGAGAAAATGACTTTTCGGACCCTAAGACGCCACTATGAATTTTTGGTTATGCCATTTGGAGTCACTAACGCACCAAGCTTTCATGGATTTGATGAACCGTATTTTCAAGCCTTATTTGGATGAGTTTGTGGTGGTTTTCATTGATGATATCCTCATTTATTCAAAAATATGGAAGCTCATGAGAATCATCTTCGTTTAATCCTCCAAACCCTCCGGAAAAGAAATTGTATGGAAAAGCGAAGAAATGTGAATTTTGGCTATCGAGGTGACATTTTTGGGACATGTTATCACTAAAGAGGAGTTTCATGATCCGAGCAAGATTGAGGCCATCGAATCGCCAACCCCGACCAATGTAACTGGCGCGCAGCTTTATGGGACCGGGCCGGTTATTAATGGAGATTCGCTCAAGATTTTTCCAAAATTGTCGTGCCTCTTACACAATTGACCCGAAGGAATTGCATTTGATCGGGTCGAGGAACGAGAGTCTGCTTTGAATTAAAGACAAAGTTGACAAGACCTGCTTTTGGCCTTACCATCCGGGACGAGAGGATTCGTAATTTACAGTGATGCTTCACACAAAGGGCTTGGTTGTGTATTGATGCAAAACGGAAGAGTTATTGCTTATGCTTCTCGGCAATTGAAACCCCATGAGAAAAACTATCCTACGCACGACCTTGAGCTGGCAGCAGTAGTGTTTGCTTTAAAAATATGGCGACACTATCTTTATGGTACAACCTGTGAAGTCTATACGGACCACAAGAGTCTCAAGTATCTTTTCACCCAAAAAGAGCTGAATATGCGACAGCGGAGGTGGCTAGAGTTGCTTAAAGATTATGATCTACAAATTCATTATCATCCTGGTAAAGCCAATACAGTTGCAGATGCGCTTAGTCGGAAAAGTGCAGGGAGTTTGGCAAGTTTAGTTACAGGGAAAAAGGAATTGATGATTGAATTGGATAAAATGGGAGTAGACTTAGTACTACAAGGACAAGAAGCTTTAATGGCAACAGTGATGGTCCAACCGACCTTACTCGAAGAAATTAAATCGCATCAAGCAGAAGATGAAGCTCTAAAGAAGATTTGTGATGAACTGGGAACAAATCCGAAGGTGGGATTCAATTTAGTAGATTCGGTGCTTAAGTTCCAAGATCGAATATGTGTCCCCAACGTGTTAAACCTTAAGCAGAAATTAATGGAGGATGCACATACCTCAAGGTTCACAGTACATCCAGGGGGTACCAAGATGTACCGAGATTTGAAGTGCAACTTTTGGTGGCCGGGTATGAAAAGGGAGATCGCGGAATTTGTTTCTAAATGCTTACAATGCCAACAAGTAAAAGCGGAGCATCAAAGACCTGCCGGTTTATTGCAGCCTCTTCCTGTACCGGAGTGGAAATGGGAACATTTGACAATGGATTTTGTTGTGGGGTTACCACGAACTCCCCGAGGTATGAATTCAATTTGGGTCATTGTGGACCGATTAACCAAGTCTGCCCACTTCCTGCCAGTAAAGACTCAGTATAATGCAGATAAATTGGCGGTGCTTTATATAGCTGAAATTGTGAGACTTCATGGTATTCCGGTCTCCATTGTATCAGATAGGGATCCGAAGTTTGTCTCCAGGTTTTGGCAAAGCTTGCAAGAAGCAATGGGTACCGAACTAAAGTTCAAGATGACTTTCCACCCCTGATCGACGGTCAATCCGAAGAACGACATCTGAGACTCTAGAAGATATGTCCGAATGTGTGTCTTTGGATTTTCGTGAAAGTTGGGAAACTCATTTATCGCCGATTGAATTTATGATAATAATAGCTACCATTCGAGTATTCAAATGGCACCTTATGAAGCCTGCAGAGGAGACCGTGTCGCCACCGTGTCTTTGGGCCGAGGTGGGAGATAGGCCTTTGTTAGGGCGAACTTGTTCAATTAACTACCGAAAAGGTGAAAATCGCCAAAGCAAAGCAGTAAGAGTTACACCGATAACAAAGTACGAAATTTAGAATTTGATGAGAGCAGTCATGTCTTTGTGAAAGTCACACCGATGAAAGGCCACCCAAGATTTGGAAAGAAGGGTAAGCTAACACCCCGATATGTTGGCCCCTTTCAGATTTTGTAGAAAGTTGGGTCAGTAGCCTACCGAGTCGCCCTCCCGCCACACTTGAGTCAGGTTCACAATGTATTTCATGTTTCTATGCTCCGAGAGTACCTCCCGGATCCATCCCATATCATTGACTATCATCAGATTGAGTTAACCGATAAGTTAACATACGAAGAAAAACCGCTTCGAATTCTGGACCGTCAGGTGAAACAGTTAAGGAACCGGGAAATCCCAATGGTGAAAGTGGAGTGGCAAGAGCACTATGGAACTGAGGCAACTTGGGAAAAAGAGGAGGAAATGCGAAATCAATATCCGTATCTGTTAGCCCTAAGGTAAAAAACAAGTTTGGAGGACCAAACTTAAATAAGGGAGAGTGTAACGCCTGACCCTCAAATTCGATTCTGTTATCTTTTCAATCACCTGTTGGATGTTTTTGAATGTTTATTGTGGAAACCTATGTGAAAATATAGTAAAAGTGCATGAGACTTAGCAAAATGAATTTCCATCTGTTGAATTAAAACTCTATCTGTCACATTTGAATTACTTTAATCTGAAATTGAGCACCTTAGAGATTTAATTTGCAGAAATTGATTTGGTATTTGGAATCTACATGATTTTTAAGCTATAATGGGATTTTCTGTAGAATTTTCATTTCGGCACCATAAAGCGATTCGTTTTTGTCTTTTATGCACTTATATATATATAGTTATATGTTTGTCTAAGTGTGGAACTTTGATAAAAAAACGTGGGTCACTTTTGGGAGAAGGAAAAAAGAGTGAAAGGAGGAGAGAAATTGGGGGAAAATTCGTGGGTCATTAAGGAGGCTACTCAACTTGTTGATTTGGGTGATTTATTCAAAGGTAATTGAATTCTAGCTTAATCTCCAAGAATCTTAGCTCATGGTTGTATGATTGATGGGTAATCCATGTTTGATTCACTAGGGTTTCTTACCATTTGAACATGTTGGCAATAATTTGAGTATTGAATAAAGATATACCTAAATCTTTGAATTATAGCAATAATCCATGTATATATGTTGAAATCATGCAATATGTTTGAAGAATGTGAAGTTAGATTGAATTTGTGGAAGTGTTGACGTGACAAAACTCCTAACTTGGTTTCCATTGGTATAATTAAGCTTAGATTTATGTTTGGGGGTTGTTAAGTGAATGTATTGCATGAATTTGACCCTTGAATTCATAAAAATTGAGCTTGAATGATGAAACTTTGTCTTGAAATCGAGTCGCCTAAATCGCTTGATCGTCCGCTTCGAAGGGTCAGGGCCGCTCGAGCGTAGAAATGCACCTCCCAGAAGTTTCTGAAAAATTACACTGTCCGCTCGAGCGTGGAAAGGTGCGCTCGAGCGGAGAAATCAACCATCCAGTATTTTGGCAGCATTGCACTGTCCGCTCGAGCGGACAAAGATACGCTCGAGCGTAGGCCTGTTCAACCAGGAAAATATGTTTTGTTCTGTTCTTCATGCTGGACTCTTTGGTGTTATTAGAATATTCTTTTCTGATGAGTCTTAAGAGATTATAACTTTATAAAAGTGTGGAGGCATATGAAACGATTTCTAAAGAAAAGAATACTAATTTATTAGCTATGTTGTGTGCAGGGCACACTCCAGAAGGAACTCATACGCCACCACAACACTGTGAGTAATAGTGCATTACACATACATTTATGTATCTGTTCTGTAAGACATGTTTGTAATTATGTACTGATCTGAAAATGAAAGTGAGAACTATATCTGTATATCTGTTGTGCCGCAAGGCTATCTGAGCCGAAAGGCTATCTGTGCCGAAAGGCTACCTGTTGTGCCGCAAGGCTATCTGAGCCGAAAGGCTATCTGTGCCGAAAGGCTACCTGTTGTGCCGCAAGGCTACCCGAAATTAAAGGCTATCTCAGGCCGAAGGCTACCCGAGCCGAAGGCTATCTCGTGCGCATAAGGCTACCGGACCAATGGGTCAATCTGTTATCTCAAGATTTGATTTTGGTACATATGCTATTGCACATTGTGATTTTATTATGCGTACTATTATTCAATCGAGCTTGTCTCATTCTCAGAATTGTCTCGATTCTCAGAGGAACCAAATTGGGGAGCCGATCTAGCATGCTTCATGCATTTTTGCCACTAAGCTTAACCAGTAATCGAAGAAACCCCTTGCATATTAGACCAGTTGGTTTTATATATGTAATTTTGGTAGTCACATTCTGGTCAGGGACGTTGTATCTATTGTTTTGTATGCCTAAGACCTAGGCTAATTTGTAAATGTTTTGTAACCTCCTTTTGTGTGCATGGTACTTTATTGTTAAGTTGATCCTGGTTTTTGGTAGTTGCTCAATGGATGCGTCTGTTCTTTATTAATTTCAATTACAATGCTTCCGTACAGGCCCTCAAATGTTATACCAAATAGGTTATTCTGTCTGTTTTTGTTAAGGTCACGCGCGGACTTTTAGGGGGCAGGTTCGGGGCGTGACATTAAAAGCACAGAGAGGTAGGTAGAATCTATGGCACTTTTATTAAAAAGAAACTATGACTCAGCGATGACAACAAACTCGAAAGAAAATGACAAAGAAGACCTAGACAAGACAGAAATGTCTAGGTTAGCATTCCTGAAATGAACAGATTTAGACTTGTAGAATGACTCAAAATCCCAAATCTACAGACTGGGTGGAATCAGTCTCAGACTTAACACTCAATTCAAAAAGTAAAATGAAATCATTCTCAAATTGCTAAAACAGTGCGTGTCATCCACCACGTCTGGAAAGAAATGAGTGCAATCAGCAAGTGGTTCACCCCCCGATCATAGAGCTAGTTGCATTATCCCCCAAGTTTATTGACCCATCATTGTTAGATTTTGTGGGTTCTTTGGGTAGGGTGATGACCTTGGGTCTTTGGGGTTGAGGCGGAGCTATGGCTTTACTGTTGATGAGATCTTGAATCTCATGGCGTAAGCAAAAACAACGATCAGTCTCGTGACCATGTTGTTAGTGAAAGGCACAGTATTTATTGAGGTCATGTCTGGCTGGTCGAATATCAGGGAAAGGTCGGGGATCAAGGAGCTTGAGGTGCCCTTTTTTTACGAGGATTTCCATGGCGTGGGTTAGGGACATGTGGAGTGGATAAAAGGGTTTATTTGGGGATTGGGTTGACTCAACTATTTGTGGGCCAGTATTGCCAAAGGAATTGGCAATGGTGGTAGTGGTGGCAATGACTATGTTGATTTTTAAAGAGTTGGCATTAGCAAGTGGAGGTGGATAGGGATGAGTCACCAGAGGTGGTTGGACAGTGGACATCTTATATTGGTGTTGCAATTTAGCAAGAGCATCACTGTGAGTGGCAACCGTATTGGCGATAGCATCTATGCTTCTTTGGAGGGATAAAAACATGTTTGCTATATTCTCTGGAATTTGAGCCATCAATGATTCTAGCGAGGTGATTGGGGATGATGTAGTTAGCGAAGGAAGGGTACTTTGAACAGTCTACTGGTGCGAGTCTTACAGAACTTGGGGGATAATAGACTACTCTGAAGCTATAGTGCTACATACACCTTGCAAAAACAAAAATAGGACCTCCAATAAGAATTCTGGTCGGTCCAATTCACACAACTGACCACTGTATACATCACCGAAAAACTAAAACTCAACCTCACAAACTAAAATGCTTGAACCACTCATTCAAATTTGAGAAACCCTGTATAGATCCAATACATTGCACATAGTACATAGCAGGAAAGAGAAGAAACATCCCTATGGGGGTAGGGGTACCCTATCCTAGCTTTTGAAATGATCTAGGGTTCACTATTCAAACAAGAGACATCATACATCCTAGAAATGGGAGAGCATCTTGTTTTAATTTTGAAAGGTACTAGAGCTCACTATATGCACAAGGTTAGCTGTACTTTACAGGTTGAAGTCAGGGTGACGTTACCAAAGAGTCCTTTGGGTCATAACCAATGAAGATCCCAGGAAATCAGAAGAGTCAATACAGCCTCTCTTCAGAATCTGAGAACCTTAGATAGCAGAGCTAGATAGCAGAGCCACCCTTTTCACAGATCTGAAAAGGTTACAGCACAGGGCCTCTAAGTATCATAAAGATAGATGTAGTGTCACAAAAAGTATGCTTGTGCTACCACCAGTATCTGGACACCACAGGGACTTTAAGTGCACCAATGCATGCAATGCAATAAACATAAAATTAAAAATAAAAGTCATATCATGGAGTTCAAGTCAAGATTTCATAAAAACCCCAGCAGAGTCACCAGAAACTGTAACATGCCTAGGGGGATACCCACGCGCGTTAAACAGTTCGGTCCCTTGATTTCTTTGATCTAGTCTCACGAGTGCAATGTGAAACATAGACGATAGTCTAGATTTGGCAACTTTATAGAAAACCCATTTTATTACAAAATTATTTTCCATAAATGGACTGCGTCATCAGATCTCAGAGTCGCCACCTAATATTTTAGGAAATTATGAAACCCATGACTCATGCCAAGGCCACTGTTCTCATAACCAAAGTTGTCTTGGTTCGGAACCTTAGATATGAGAGTGGAAGGTCATTAATTGAGCACCCCCGCTCACCTGATCAAAACATCGGCCTTTACTAAACCATAATATGAATTTTATTTACTTTATATGTTCATATTCCGATTATTTAGTAAATCCTAAAAATTACTATGTGAAGCATACAAGTATAAATTATGTCATTTATTTTGGAATAATTTGATTTCATGTATTTTGAAAGAGTTTTGAAGATGTACAACCCAAATAAATTGAGTTTACAAACATGAAAAATCAACATTATTCCAAATTAAGCGACACAATCTCCATCCACTGGCATTCATACAGTTATATCAAGTAAGCAAGTAGCCACATGGTAGGATGCTTAAACATAATAAAAAGCCACACACACAAACGGGATGCTAAAGCATAAAAACTTACATATTTGTTGTCCTGCAAACAAGCTAGAAAACAAAGTTGGTAAATCATGCATGATCTTATATACAAAATCATAATGCAATTCACTCATGAGATGCAACTAACGATTCGGCTTCTAAGATATGACATGTGAATCATTTCAAGAACATGAGGTAGCGCACATAATTACATAGAAATTTATTAAATTCACGAATGCATACTTAGCCGAATCAAGATGCATGAAACATGGATGCAAAGCATGGATATAACGAAAAACAAAATATGATGCATATTCGCAAATAAAGAAAGCAAGTAAAAGAAGGGGATAGAAAGAAGCAGGGCGGGGAATTATTACAACATTTGAAAGAATAATTACAAACCAAATTAGAGAGGGATGGAGAGAATATTACAACAAAATAAAACCCTCACAAAACACTCAAAATAAAATAAACAAAAGAAAAATCTTCATATGCTTTGAAAACTACCGGAAACTGTTCCGCTTGAAGCAGGAAGACTGCTCTATCTTGTCTGGGGAAACTTATTTTGCGGGAGCACTATTCATCCCATGGCACTATTTACTGCCGACAGTACAATTTACCACGACAATTACTATTCACCCTTCTTGGTCGTTATTCATCGTCAGGGTTACTACTCATCACTGGAGGTAATATTCATCGTAGGGTTACTATTCACCTCCAGAGATTACTATTCACCGCCGGAGGTCATTATTTACCGTCGATCACTATTCATCTGGTGAGTCACATCTTTAACAAATTAGGTGGTTCGACCGACCATTTAAAATGGTAAAATTATAACAATTTATAAGTACTAAACTACAACATTTTATTTAAAACAATAAATTGCAAACAGTTTATATACAACAGTAAATTATAGTAGATATGTGGGTGGTGCAGTCTTCCCGTTAAAGCAATAAAATAATTATATAAACAAAATAGTAAATGACAATAGATATGTGGGTGGTGCAGTTTTCCCGTTAAAGTAATAAAATAATTATATAAACAAAATAGTAAATGATAACAGATATGTGGATGGTGCAGCCTTCCCGTTAAAGCAATAAAACAGTAATAAAAAGATATAAAGGACGTATTTAAAAAAAGTTATATCATATTTTAAATTAAATAAAAGTCTGCGAAAATTCACCTTTTGGGGAAATGATGAATTTTCTAATTCACGAATTTTCTTTTGATTGCCCTCAGGGTTGTGGAATGTGTTCTCAATTCTCAATCCAAAATTTGAAATTACAGCTTTAGTGGTTGGTTTTTGAATGGTGCATGGAAATAAAAGTTTGGTTAAGAAAAATAAAATATCTAAGAAAATATTTTATTTCCTCTCTCTCAAAAACTAATTTTCCTTCTTTTCTTTTCAATCTGATACTTTTTCCTCTCAATCTTCTGATCTTTTTTCCTCTCAATTCTCTGATCTCTCTTCTTATAGAAAATAAAATTAAGAAAATTACAAAAGAACAAACGGTGGAAGGAGTTGATTTCAAAAGTTGCATAGTGATTTTGCTATGCATTGCACAGTAAAATTACTATGCACTTTACAATATAATAATATATAAAAGGTATTATTAGCATAAATATATGTACAAATACCTAAAAAAATATATAAAAGCACACAAATATATAAAACTATAAAATAAAAAAATAGACGGACTAATAAAATATATTTTAGCAGGTCAAATATGTAATATAATTTGACCAAAGCGGGTCTAAAGCAAAAGAAAATAAAAAAGTAAACGGTGGGAAGCTGGGGAGTTTCAAAGGAGAAATAGTACATAACATATAAAATATTTAATATTTAATATATATTCTAAAGTATGGTTCGCGGGTAAAACCACGGCACCGAATAAATAAAATATTGTATATATATAACATAATATTACATATAAATAAAAGTAAAACAAAATAGAGAATGGATCTAAAATAATTTGGCAAAAAACATGTGTAAGGTTGAGATTAAAGTTTACATTCCATCTTTTCACTGAGAATTTTGTGAGATAGCATATTCTTATTTTCATCATTGGGTAATTAAAAGAAAGCGCCAAAGTCTTAGAGCCGGTCAAAATGGGGTATCTATAGTAAGTGGAAGTGCACTAGACAGTGCGATGTACGTTAAAATGCACTAGACAGTGCGATACAAGTTGAACTACACTAGACAGTGCGATGTAAAGTGAAATGCACTAGATAGTGCGATGTACGTTGAAATGCACTAGACAGTGTGATGCAAGTTGAAAGACAGTGTGATATAAAGTGAAATGCACTAGACAGCGCGATGTGCATTGAAATGCACTAGACAGTGCGATGCATGTTAAAATAAACTAGACAGTGCGATGTAAAATGAAATGCACTAGACAGTGCGATGTACATTGAAATACACTAGACAGTACGATGCAAGTTGAAATGCACTAAGCAGTGCAATGTAAAGTGAAATGCACTAGACAGTGCGTTGGAGTTGAAATTGTGTGGTATGCATGCAGTGATTTGTGCGATGATGCACATAATGATTGATTGTACGATAGATGCATAATGTGAGATTATTTTACGATAGATGCACAGAATGATCAAATGAACAAGATTTACAAATCAATACAGTGACAACGCATGTTCCATGCAAGATAGACAACCGATGCATGATGTTAATTGAAAGCATATTCTATGCAAGAGACAAGAGCATATTCTATGCAAAATTGAAAGCATATTCTATGCATGATTGAAAGCATATTCTATGCAAAATTGAAAGCATGTTCTATGCATGAATCAAGAGCATATTCTATGCAAAATTGAAAGCATAAGTATATGTGAAAATGTACATTCTATGCAACTAAAGAAAACAAAATATGTAATTTTGACAAAACGACAAATCGAACAAAAGATCTTGTTCGGCGATAACCTCCGATTTATCCATCGGAGACTTTATAACATGTTCAAAAAGGATATATCCTATTCATATTGGCAAGGGGTAACATCTGCAAGCCGCTTTGATCGCCATTCTGACTTGAAGTAGACTTGAACTCGGGGTCGAGGTACACTCATACTCCAGAGAAATAGTGAGGCCCGAGAAGGTGCACATGGAATGTAGTCTCAGAATTTGTTGAAGTTGAAGCACACAGTCTTGGAATTTGTTGAAGTTGAAACACACTAAGATAATTTTCCCTCTTTTCATTCGCTTTGCAGTTTGGAACCCATGTAGCTTCAGATAGGTCCTTGTTCTATTGCTCTCTCTTGATCGGGGGTGGACCCTGCACTTTATGAATGAAAGAATCATGTTTTGTACACCATGTTGGGAATGGCTTAGCACTATGAGCACAAAATGATTTATTTTTTTGCAATTGAAATTGAGAATGATTTCTTGACCGGGTATTGAGCCTACGACCGACCACAGTCGAAACGACTCAACAAAGGGAAAGTAAAAACAACCTAAACACAAAACGACTCAAAATGACTCAAAATAAGAATCGAGACAAACAAAAATAACAAACACAACACTCGAACATGTTCCAATGGCGAGAGACCTCTCGGTTCATGGGGAGCCTTCTTCTCCAGGTATTGTTTCCCACCGTTTCTTATTTGTGATTCTACATCACTTTGGCACTCAATCTCTATTTCTCTGAAAAGCCCTTTCTTCACTTTTTCTCTCAGCACGCATCTCTCTATTCTTTAATCTCTTGTATTTTTTTATCCCTCCCTTGGATGGTTGATGGATAAGCAGGAAGTTGTGGGCTCTTGCCCTTGGGTATTCTGCTAGATTCTCCTTCTTTCGCTCATAACTAGTGAGCTTTCCCTCATAGGGGTTATGGTGCGACTGGACGTGCAGCAGATCTGCAATTGACATTGATTGGCAATGCTCTTGGTCATGTTAAGTTACAGCATGTCCCACCGGCCAGGTATACAATTGATTGGTCTAACACATTGCGTTTTGTACGTCCTCATTTCGGGTCAAACACCAATTTGTGTGTGATCGAACCCGTCTAGATGAGGGGGTCAAATATCCAGCTCCATTTCTAGTTCGTGCTTCGCACTTGGCTTGATACCTCGCTACTTGGAGGAGAAGAGAGCTTTCGGCCCTCTACTGTTAGCTTCAATTGTGCCCTTTCTGGCGAGTGTGCTACCAATAGGGAAAAGATAGAAACCTGACTCAACTGTGCCCCTAGTTTATCACTTTGACCATTTTTTTGTTTTTGGCTTTCTGCTAAAACAATTTTGACCAGTATGAGAGTTAGATTAACATGCTTGTTCGACTTTATGCTTTGAAATCATCCAATTCAGGTTGTGAGCACTGCAAATTTTCCTTTTTTAGGTCCAAGAAATGGTCCAGTTTTGGGAAAAAAAATGGAATAATTTTCGAGAAAATTAGTCAACCTCATTAAAAAATCCTCAAGACTATTTGCAAATGGACACTACCCAACCAACGAGGAGTTAACTCCTGAGATGCGCAGCCTCAGATCTGAACTTGATTTGTCTTGCAACTGAATCTTCTAACGGATTAGGACAACCGATTTTGAACAAAGATGAGCATGAAGATGAGCCAATTTGCACATGGAGAGGATAGCCGAGTTTGAATAAAGATAAGCCAATCAACATGGATGAGACAAGCAGGTTGAAAATGGTTGGGGCCAAACTTTAAGATGAAGTTGCCTACGTATCCCAAAGATGGGAATCAGGCCGTACATAGTTTCGGGTTTGAGGTCCACCCGGGTGTTAACACTCTCCTTTTGTGCTCTAACTTTTGCCAAGGCCGCCCTTTCAGGTTTTCAACCTTGCGAGCTCTATTTTTCCTTTTCATTTTAATTTTTTTCTTTTCTCTTTCTTCTTATTTTTCTTCTTTGTTTCTTCTTCTTTTTTTTTTTTCTTATCTTTTTCTTTTTTTCTTGCTCTAACTTTTGCCTGGGTCACCCTTCAGGGTTTTCTGCCTAGCGAGCCTCTCAAGGATAGAAAAGTTAACTTGTCAATGTTGATTGGCCGTAGGATCTCTAAGCCATCTAAATCCATGAGAATGGTTGTTGTTGTTGACTAAAGAGTCTTGATGATATAAGGGCCCATCCAATGGGGTTGAATTTGCCGCTAGTGTTGTGGATAGGAACTCGATTGTCCTTCAGCCAAAATTTTCTTCTTTCAGATTCTAGAATTTGGCTTTCTTGCCAGTCTTCATTAGTTTGAGAGATGACCCAATTTTGAATCTTCGAGCACATTTGACCTTTTTTGCCCCTAATTCAAGGGATACTTCTCTTCCAGCTTTGCAAGCTTCTATTGATCACATCTAACCTTCTGGCCCCTAGTTCAAGGGTTGCTTCCAATCCGACCATGCAAGTCTTATATTTTGGTTGATCATTGAACATTCAGAATCAAGGTTCAAGGTTTGAAAGCAAAGGGGTCGAGTCTTGAGGCTAAGAGTGATCCTATGCTGCATAATCTCAAGATCAATTCCAAGCATGTCTTCGTAGAACCACATAAATCATTTTTGAAATTCTTTTAATAAAGCAACTAGTCGCTCATGCTCTTCTGAAGACAATGTAGAACCAATCTGGATCAAGCCAGCATCCTTCTCAGTACTCACATTAATAGACATGATCTCATTCATTAAGGGCTTAGCATGCCTCTCTTCCTCTCAACTAATCAAATTTTTGTAAATCTCGAGGAATTCCTCCCTCTTTGTTTTCATCATAGTTTTAGAAAAGTTTTGAAAAACTTAGGTCAATACAATGACTTAAAGGCACAGAAAAAGTAGGTGAAAATTACTGCCGTTTCATTCAAATCTTCTGGCACAACTGGCTCAATGGCAGAAACAGACACAAAAGAAAGAGTGTGAAAGACAAACACAAAACAAGAAAGTGATGCATGAGTTAACACGCACGAAATCACCAACCTCCGACACAGCAAGACTGACTCAATACAACAAGACTGACTCAATGCCCAAGACTGGAAGTAAAATAAACAACATTTGCAAATTGCTCAAAACAGTGCGTGCCATCTGCCATATCTAGAGTAAAATGAGCGCCATCAGCAGGTGGTTCCTCCCCGATCACATAGTCACATTATCCTCCCAGTTCATTGATCCAGTGCAGATAGACTTTGTAGGACCTGGTACAGCGATGACCTCGGTATCAATCAGATCTTGTATTTCATGGTGAAGACGAAAACAACTGTATGTGTCATAGCTGATTTGTTGATGGAAGGCACAGTACTTGGTAACTTTATACGTGGATGGAAGGGGATCAGGCAGAGGCCAAGAGTCAAAGGATTTGAGATGGCCTTGTCCTACGAGGATTTGGAGAGCTTTGGATAAGGTCATGTAGAGGGGATTATAGGTGCAGTTACCAGTCCTGGAGGGATTGACAGAGGGGTTGGTAGGTGCTGACTGGGTTTGATGATCTCTTTCGAGTGTAATATTGGAGCTGAAAGGGGTGTTTCTGGTACTGCAGCCCTTTTTATGGTTTGTCCCTTGATTCAAAATGCTCCCAACCTTAGTGACAAAAGTGTCATCCATAGTTTTTGCAACAACCACCAACACTTGTTGCTTGTTCAGCCTTTTGACCTTCAAAGTCTTAATAGCCCACTGAAGTTGTGCATAGGGATCAATACTTGTTCTGGCCTTGTTCTTGTCACTTTCTTCTGCTTGGCCAAGGGATTGGATGGCTATATCAAAGTGAGACCCATTTGTTATTGATCTATCATCACCCAGACTTTAGATAGTTTTGGGTTGGCCCTTTTCAACTGCAGCTCGCCCCAGGATTGAAAAGCCTTTGGGCATGAAATTTCTGGCTTATGATGTGGTCAATGATGGAGCCAAAATTCCAAATGCTAAATCTGCCACAGTTCTCTGCACACCTTTAATCATGCTCATCAGCTCAGAAGTAGTAGGTTCATTGGTTTGAGATGATTGGGGTTCGAGTGCATCCATCATACACAAGGTCGTGCTTTCTAGAATGAACACCTCAGGCTTGGGTAAATGCACTAGGGTGATGTATATGCTGGGGTTGTATGTGGATGGCAGTTTATGGATTAGGTTGAGATGTGAAGGTAATGGGTTATTGTTAGCCTGAGGTGCTTTTGGTAGAGCTATGATCTCGTCATCAATAAGATCCTGAATCTTATGATGGAGGCGGATGCAGCGGTTTGTATCATGACCGTGCTGTTGATGATAGACACAGTATTTAGCGGGTCATATCTTGGTGGAAGAGGATTTGGGAGGGGTCGGGGTTGTAGGAGCTCTAGGGACCCTTTTTCTCATAGCATTTTCAAAGCTTGAGAGAGACTCATGAAAAGATGATGGAAAGTTCGGGCTTGGGGCCGAGTTGAAGTGATTGGTTGGCTATTATCAGCAAAAGGGTTTTTGATAGGCATGGTGGCAGTGTTTACTTCTGAGCATTTCAAGGTTGTGCTACCATTGGAACTGCAAACAACATCCCTCCTCACAAGCTCATTACCTTCCACAATGAGCCCTTGTCTGATGGCCTCCTTGATTTGAATCCCAAGTTTATGGAGGTCCGTAAAGTTGAATATCATTTTCTGCAATATCTCAGCTTGCCTAACCATATCTTGCTGCAGCGAATCTACTGATTGCTGAAGACGGATCAGTAAATCCTCTAGATTTGTTAGAGGCTGAGCCATGATAGGGGTAGATGGTCGTGCTCTGAATAGAGGTGATCTAGCTGGTAAATATTGGAACAGTGGAACCGGTGAGCCCTGTATGACCCTTCTTTGCCTTGCCACCAGTGAAGGAAACACTAGGTGCCCTTAAACTAAATCTCCGACCTGACAAAGTCTATCAACACTAGTCCAGAATACCCGGGGGATATCAGAGCCTTTTGAAGCTATGGTTCCAAGACCACCTAGCAAAAGAGAAAACAAGTAGCACCTTAGCCCAATTTCACTAGAACGGATATGATAACAGCTGAATGAATGTACGCCTTGCTGATCTGCCCCAAAACATATACCAACTGTACCCTCTGATATGAACATTCCTGTACAATTTCACTATAAAGCACATACCAGTTAAAGAGAGCCAAAGCACCCCTATGCGGGGGTAGGGTTACCATGTCTTAGTTTCGTCAAGAACTAGGGTTCACTATTCAAACAAAGCAGTTTCATGCAATCCTGTATTCGGGTGAGCATCCTGTCCTAGTTTGGAACAGTCTCTACCACTTTCGATATGCAACTAAGCCAAATAGTTAAAAGGGTACCTCAGCAAGACTATCTAATATACCTCTCACACCTAACACCGAGAAGTAAAAAGAGGATCACACGGTACAGCAGTAATCTAGATCCAAGGGTTGTGTTCCTATCGTGGCAAAGCCCACAACCGGTCAGCCTTTTGGCAACCTTTTAGGCAAGTCTGCAGCAAAACGTCCAGGAATAGCAGATGGCAGACACAATTACTTAGGCACACCAATGCAAATGCAAGCAAATAAACATATAAGTGTAGATAAAATTTCACATCATGAAGTTCAAGTCAAGTTCTCTAATTATCCCCAGCAGAGTCGCCAGAAACTGTAGCTCGACTTTTTCGTGCCCCCCCTTTCGGAAGTTCAAATATAAGCCTTGCAGTTCGAACTCTCGTGGTTCTGAATCTAATCTCACAAGTGCAATGTGAAATTGATAAACACCAAAGAGTCCAAATCTGACAAATCTTTTGGAAAATCGATTTTGAATCAAATTCCCAAAAATGGACTGTTTTGCCAAATACAGAGTCGCAACCTAAATATTTTTTATTTTGGAGAAATTTAGGAAACCCATGACTCGTACCAAAGGCCACGTGTAGACCGTCCGGAACTCCGGCTCCGCGCTTGAGGGCGCGAATCGTTTGTTCTTAGCTACTACAGTTCAGACTCATGTCACGGTTCTAAATCTAATCTCACAAAATGTAATGTGAGACCAATAAATCACCAAAGAGTCCAAATTCGGCAAATCTTTTTGGAAAATCAATTTTAATAAAGAAGTGCCAAACATGGATTGCTTTGCCAGAGACAGAGTCGCCACCTAAATGTTTTATTTTGGGGAAATTTAGGAAACCCTGACTCTTGCCTAAGGCCACGTGTCCGTCATCACCAAAGTTGCCTCGGCTCGGGAACTTGGGTACGAGAGGGGAAGGTCATGCAATGAACACCCCCGCTCGCCCGATCAAAGATCGGCCTTTGCTAACATGATATTTTGTTTTTGAAAACATATGCGTTCTTATTCCAGTTATTAACCTAGAATTACTATGTGATGCGCACAGCATACAAGTATAGACTAGATCGCCTAAGTTGGAATAAAACATTTCATGTTCATTTGTTTGAAAACGGTTTAGAGGTGCTACTCGCAAGTAGGCTAAGTTGTATATTTTGCCACCCTCAAGTGGGCTTAAAACTCGCATTTCAATGAATTGTTCCAATTTAAGTAATCTAACCTTCATCCACAGGCATTCAAGAAGTTAATCACTTAAGCAGTTAGCCTCATAGCAAGCATACTAACATGGCCACATACACATCTCATGCAGGGATGCTAAAGCATAAACACTCACACTGTACTCCAAGCCAAAACAGAGAACTAGTTAGAAATCATGCATGATCCTAGTTCATGTTAAGATGGCTAATGCAACACATGCAAAAATGCAACTAAGATAGGCTCGGCTATTCTAAGATGTCCTGTGAATGCGACTTGATAACATGCTGTTTGAACATGTATTCAAGTAAATGTATTAAAATACAATGCAGTTAGTATGATACGCCGAGCCCCGTGCATGCAATACAGATGAATGGGTGCACGCATGCAAAGCATAAGGATGTTAATTGAAATATGCCCTAAAACTAACCATCGTAAGCGGTAAGTAAAAGGGAGAAAGAAATGAGGGTTGGAAGATATGCATCACACACACGCACGCTTATTACAACAGTGGTGCCCTCTCGACGGAGGGTCCGAACAATAAGCTAACTAGCTAATCTAAGCTAATTAAACTAATTATTACAAAACAGAACTACTTAACTAACAAGTTAACTAATTAGGTATTACAACACAAATCAAATAGCTAAACGCATTAACTATTTAAGTACACAACCAAAGCATAACTAGCTATCTAAGCAAAGCAATAAAACAGGAGCCTCATGGCGAGAAGTGTATGCATGCCCGGTCGCCTCGTTCAGAAATTCATCGCGATGCCCCAACTTGCCTCTGTTTTCAATTGTTCTCAGAACTCTGCATAAAGCTCTAGATAGTGTTTACTCCACCTTGGGAACCTGTAGGAGCATTGCCGACCAGTTGTTGATGTTGCCAACCACCTGCAAACCACCTACCATTGCTGCAGACCAGAAAAAGTGGTTGGCCAGCTAGTTTTTCTGGTCGGCCGACTAGTTTTGTTGCCACACTTCCAGTTTGCTGCAATAGAGAACAAGAAGGGGCATGGCAATGTATTTGCAAGGTATGTATCCCTCCCTAACATTTCATGAGCTCAAGGGAGTGTAGTTCTTGACCCTCAGGCCACCAATCACGTATCTCGATGCATGATGGCCGAGAAGCCAAGATTGCACAATTCAATGTGAAATGAATGCACACATAACGCATAAAATCCTCAAACTCTATCATGTATGACCAAGAGCGTCGGCGACCGAGAATTGAGGCATATTTTATCACTTCCAGTATGAAACGTCCCTCGTTTCTCATGTTTGGACTAACACCTAATCCAAACACATGCAATGCAACAACAAGCATGTTT
The DNA here is from genome assembly GCA_025200525.1 of Camellia lanceoleosa. NCBI lineage: Eukaryota > Viridiplantae > Streptophyta > Magnoliopsida > Ericales > Theaceae > Camellia > Camellia lanceoleosa. The sequence goes on from CM045759.1 coordinate 42,985,256, forward strand.
AAACACAATGCGAACAACAAGCATGCAAACAACATGCTATCCTACCAATGCTAATGGCATGCATACACAATGCAAACAACAACATGGCATGCACAATGCAAATAACAACACAACATACACAATGCAAACAACAATGTAGCATACACAATGCAATGTAACATGGCATACACAATGCTTAATGGACTTAAACCGAATATGGACGGACCTCAGTCCTGCCAAAACAGCGGCCATAATGCTAAGAAATGAAGACATGAAATGTAAGACAAAGCATACTCATGCATTGGCCCACCAACTAGGCCTAAGAGCACAACTCTCAAGAGTGCTCAAGGAGTGACAAATGTGGAAGTGTAGCAACACTATATGCACTGAAATCAAGTAAGAAATGATGTCAAATCATTCAAACAACACAAGTATGGCATGCTAGGGTCCTTAAAGCATTAAAGCTAGCAAAGAGGACTATACAAGGGACATGCAATATATGGCATAAATGGATGAGCCAACCATGGACAGAGCTCAAATGGGTCAAAACAAAGACCAAAGCATGCTGAGATGTGGGCTCAAATGTCTAAGCATGCATGCGTACACACTAGGCCATAAGCAAGGCAACAATGCACAACCCTTAGAGGCACTCAAAGGGTGAAAGAAATGGGAACATGGTAATACTATATGCTCTGAAATGACATGGTAAATGATGCCAAATCATGTACATGATACAAATGAAGCATGCTATGGTGCTCAAATCTCAAAGCTAGCAAGGCCAATTGCACAACAGCTATGCAATACATGAAGCATATGGATAATACAACCTAAAAAAGTCCTAGAGCATGTTAAAATGATGCTAAAACATGTATGGAAGGAAGCCAAAATAAGCTAGCATGGAGGGCATGAAGCATGGAATATACAAGGCCAAAAGGGAGGATTACACTACACCTACCAAGACCAAGCATGAGATGGCTTCGCCAACAAAAATCAGAGTTATGTCATGGAAAAATAACCACAAAAACACATTGAAATGATAGTTCGCAAGCTTAGGCATGAAGGCATACACAATGACTCATGTTTCAGGCATAAAGTACTAACCTTCCAAAGCATGGAAAGAGTAACAAATGCAAGTGTATGACCACACTACATGTACTAAAATCACATAATAAATTATGCCAAATTATAAAAATAGTCCAAGCAATGCATGCTAATGGACTCAATACACAAAGCTAGTGAGCAAGATTGAACCATGGCTATACAAAGCAATGCATGCATGACCAAAACAACACAAATCAGAGCTTAAGCATGCTAAAACATAGACAAAAGCTTCTTAGAGTTAAGCCAAAACATGTTAGAATAATGGTCCAAAAGCAAGGTGCATGTTAGGCTAGTAAATGGAAATGCACTACAAGTGCATGGAGCATGCATGAGGCCATCAAACCAACCCAAAATAGATCTAAGACATGTTAAAAAAAACACCAAAAACATACTGAGATGGACTCAAAACATGCTAGAAAGACATGCTACTTCATGAAGCACACAAAGCTAGTTTGTAACATCTACACTACAAGTGTATAAGGCATGCATGGGGTGACCAAACCAAGTCAAAATAGTGGTATGCCATGTCAAAATAACCCCAAATACATGCTAAGATGGAGTTAACATAAGCTTAACAAACATGCTCAAACATGAGGCAAATGAAGCAAGCATACAAGACACAAGGAGAGGGGATGACCCTCTCCTATTTGGGACCTCAAAACACCATTTCCACCACTAAAATTCCTCTAGAATTCAGTGGTAGAAAGGTCATATAAAGGCTAGAACAAAAGCCTAAAGGGATGGCTCAAAACAAGGCCAAACAAGGCACAAGAAGGGGTAGACCACCCCCAACACAAAGGAGACCTTAAACAAACATTTCAACCATGCAAAATCAGAACTTTTTGTAGTAGAAAGTCAAGCCAAAATAAGCATGCAAATAGGTCCAAAAGCTTAATCAATACAAAGGGTTAAAGGGCTAGTTGACTCACCCTTGTAGAACCACTTTAGAGCAACAACTCCAGCAGCTATTTTGGATCAAAACCAGTCCAAAAACTCCAAAACCAACCTCAAGGTACCTCAACAACAAAAGGATGGTGTTTGAGTGTGTGTTTGTGTGCTATAGTATGATGAAAATGCACTTTCAAGCACAAATATGGAGAGGATGGAGAATTATAGAGATAGAATGATATGTATAGCTCAAGCACAATTTTCTGAACCTAAAGCAAGAGGGGGGAGGTTCTCTTTTATAGAGAACCAAAGGTTAAGCTTGTTGAGCAAGCTTAGGCCTAAAGCCATCCCTCCATACACGTGTATAGAGGATGGTTTCTGTGCCCTCCAGCTGTTAGAAAATATCTCCAGAAAGGTAAAGGAAAGCTGCCGACCACTTGAAGTGGTTGGCCAGCTACTTGTAGTAGTCGGCCGACCTCCACAAGTGGTTTGCTAGGATAAAAAGTGGTCGGCCATGGGGGAGGAGTGGTCTACACACTGAAAGCAAGGTGGTGGTGTGGTGGCCGACCACTATTGGTGGTCCAAAGACCAAGAAAACCAGTTGGCCAACTAGAAAACTGGCTGACAGGCAGGAAAAGTGGTCTCCAAGGAAAAGAACTGGTCTCCCACCCTTATTCCACTCTCCAAGCAAGAAAAACAAGGTTTGTACCCAAAAAAAACCAAAAAGGATGCAAGACGAGAGTCCGAAGGCAAGGCACTCAGCCAAAAACTCTGGAAACTCGAAATGGGCACAAACATGTACAACCACCGAGCGCTCAATCGATGATGTCTAAGTCTTAAAGTCAGTCAAAAATGGGGTGTCTGCACCACGTGTTCGTCATCACCAAGATTTTCTCAGCTCGGGAACTTAGGTACGAGAGGGGAAGGTCATGAATACATTTGAGCACCCCCGCTCGCTCGATCAAAGATCGGTATCTACTAATCATGATATGAATCTTACGTACATTACATGCTCTTGTTCTGATTTTTTAGGCTAGCATTACTATGTGATGCGCACGCACAAAAGTATGGACTAACTTGCAAGAATTGGAACACTTGATTCATGTTTTATTTTGAAATTGTTTCGAAATATGTACCACTTGAAAAAGTGATCACATATGAACATTTACTCAAATTATTTCAATTCAAGCAATTAGCCTTCATCCACAGGCATTCAAGCAGTTTAGCATTTAAGCAATTAGCCTCATGGAAAGCATGCTAGACATGGCAACAATCACACACAAGCGATATGCTAAAGCGAGAAAAGCCTCACCTAGTACTGCAAGACAAAAAAGAAATAAGTTAGAAAAAAATGCATGATTCCTAACTATGCTACACGACTAATGCAACACATATGGGATGCAATTAATGGGCTCAGCTACTAATATGGCATATGAATCAATTTTATAACATACGGTCGTAGCATGTATTTAGAGAAGTTTAAAACTAACAATGCAAGTTAGAATAATAAACCGAGTCTCGGTGCATGTAATACAAATGGATGCAAACATGAAGTATGCTAAACAAAACATGACGTCCCTAAACTAACCATCACAAGCTGGTAAATAAAATGGAGAAAGACGTGAGGTTGGAAGACATACACATTATTACATTGCGCTCTCACGAAGGAGAGTCCGAATAAACTAAGCTAATTAACTAACTAATTAAACCTAAGCTAATTATTACAAAACCAAATGAATTTAGCTAAACTATTATAGTTAACTAATTATTACAACGTTTGAATCGATTAACTATTCTAGTTAACTAACTACAAAATGAAATTGAATAACTAGTTGAACTAACTAATTAAATACAACACTTTACAAAATTAATTAGCTAGAACTAATTAATTACAACAAATAGCTAAGCTAATCATTTAAACTTTGAACAAGCTCGGAATGCAAGGAATGATCATACGCATGCTCGGTTCCACCCGAAAAGCCTCTGTTTTGCTTCCGGAGAGCCTCTGCTACACAACAGAACACATACATTGCTGCCAACTTCCAGAATAACTCTGCTCTGCTTGAAGAATGCACTGCCAAATTTAGCATCAGTGGCCGGCCAGCCAGTGATGAAGGTTACCGGCCATCAAAGGTGGTCTGCCGACCACCTGCCTGCCACTACTGCCCAATTCTCCTCACTGCAACAGAGGACAAACAGAGCATATACAGAGTATTTCAAGGGTTTGTTTGCACAACTCACCCCTTCTTTTCATGAGCAAATCAAAAGAGCAGCAAGTTTGGTTCACAAACCACCAATTCAAGCAATTTCATTGCATGATGGCTTATGAACCAAAGTGTGCAATTTCAATAACTGCAACAAAATAAGACTCTAAACCTCCTCTCTTTCATGAAAGATCAAGGGAAACGGTGACCTTAGAGACTTGAATCATTTCATCACTAGCAAGTATGAAATGGCCCAAGTTCCATGTGTTTAATTAACGTCCGATTGAACACAACCAATTATTATCTTGCATCATTTTAGACTCATTTTATTATTCCATTTTAGATTACCAACTATCTTTTAATTCATTAAGTCCAAATGGTGAAGTTTAAGTCCTTTAATAGAGTGAAGTAAGAAACGAAGAGTTAACTTAAGACATGAGATAGATGCCATGCCATTGATAATGAACCCCTAAAAGGGATTAAACCATTAAGCATGACAACATCAATCTCATGCTTAAAAGAACAAGAGGCTTGAAACAACTCTTAAAGAAAAACAAAAGTCAAGAAAGGAGGGAGGTTGCAGAGATTATTAAGTGCTAAAAATAAGTGAGAAAAACATAAATCAATGCTATCAACTCAAACAATATGATGTCTAAGGCCTAGAACACCAAACTTGTGAAGACAATTACACTACAAGCATGCAAAACAAAGCTCAAATGCAACTAACAGCCCAAAATAGTGCTAAAACAGGTTAAAAGCAGTCCTAAAACATGCTAGAATTGACCTAAAAATAGCTAGATTAATATGCTAAAACATGGCACCAACTAGGTTAGTAAGGTAGACAAAAGGAGGGGAGGCTAACCCCTCCAAATTTGGACTTCAAAACATGATTTTGACTACTGAAAAAGCTCTGGAAATCAGTGTTTAAAAGCTTGAAAAAAGATAGCAAAAGGGTGGGAAACATAAGGGCAAAGGCCTCCAAAACAAGGTACAAAGAAGGGTGAACCACCCCCTATCCTTTAATGGCCTTAAACCCAAGTTTCAGCTCAAAAAACAATAGAGTTTTGATAGCCCGAAAAAATGGAAAAACAGTAGGAAAAATAGTAGAGAAAGCAAGCAAATCGATAAAGCCTTATACCTCTTGAAGAGAAGAGCAATTCCAAGCAACAAAACCAAGTAAACACACCCTTTAGAGCTCAAACCAAGCTAAAAAGTACCTCAGCTCAAAGATGAGAAGATTTGGTTAAGGGTGTATGGGCAAAGGTTGAAGATTTGGATGCTAAAGTATAGAAATTTGGTAGAGAGAGAGAGAGAGAATTGCAGAGAGAGGAAAATTTTTGATCTCAAAATTTTCTAACCTTAAAACATGGAAGAGGGGTCTCCTACATATAGAAAACAAGAAATTCCCTTAGGAGATCCAGCCCTACACGTGGGGATAGATGCATGCATCTGTGCAAACAGCTGGCACAGTTGGCATAAAATATCTGCAAAATACACTAGTGGCCGACCGGCCATCACTGGTGGCAGGCAAGCCACATCAGTGGTCAGCAACCAAAAAGTAATGGCCGTCATCCCAAAAGGGGTGGCCGGTAGGCCACCAGAGGCTGCAGGCTGGAAAAGCTAGGCTTGGTCCAGAACTGGGACAACAAAGGTATATGGTGCCTGTTTGGTAGAGCTTAATTACAGCTTATTTCAGCTTTCAGCTTAATTTAAGCTATTTTGATGTGTTTGGTTTAGCTTATAGCTTATAGCTTATAGCTTTTTGGAAGTCAGAAATCAGCTTATTTTTTGAGTGGGGCAGGAGATGCTTTAAGAATAAGCTGGAAATCAGCTTAAGCTGAAAGTTATAAGCTATAAGCTGTTTAGGCATAAGCTATAAGCACTTTCCCACAGCTCTACCAAACAAGGCCATGGTTTGAAAGGCTCAAAGCTGTGGCATTCCACTGAAGACTTCAAGCACTTGGCGAGCATATAAACTCATCATCAGGTGTGCATGCAATGGTGTCCAAGTCGTAAGAGTCGTCAAAAATGAGATGTCTACACAAACTGCAAAATTTTATTAAACTAACCAAAACAAAACGCAACATTTTTATAGGTGATGATCAAGCACAAACATCAACCCAAGAGGACGACAATGACAAACTCATAGCATTCATGAGAGCACAAATGCAGGAAATAAAACAAAAATTCATGGCTGAATTGAGTAGAAAGGAAGAGGAGTTGAAGGCAATGTCCACCAAAAAAACTAGAAGCACAGTTCCAAAGAAAAAAGAACATCATCAAGAACAAACAAAAAAAAGTTACAAACAAAGATTCATGGTCAAAAGAACCAAACAAAAGTCAAGAAAAGGAACACATATGCTAGATTTTGAATACCAACCAATGACAAAAGCTAAAGAAAATCTGCAGAAACAAAATGACAAGAAGGTACAAGGAACGAGAAAGAAGCTGTTGCTGATGTACCCAAGCCAAAAGAGGGTACTGATGAAGGAAAATAGAAGGAGAATGAAAAGACAAAAGAAGAAATCGGAAAAGAAAAAGAACCTACTGCTGAACCTAAGCCAAAAGAGGGTACTAATGAAGGAAAAGAGCAGGGAAAAGAAAAGACGACAGAAGAAATTGGCCAAGAGAAAGAAGCTGCTGGTGAACCCAAGCTAAAAGAAGATGCCAATCAACGGAAGACACATGTTCAAGTAGATGCTGATTTGGAAAGTGATGATGACTTCAAGGAAGAACCAATCTACAACAAGCCAGTCGCCCTTTCATTCCGCAAAACAAACAAGGTTTGGCATAGCCTATCCCAAAAAGACCAAGACCAAATTCAACTCATCAACAACACACAATCAACTGCTTGTGTCTAGTCTGGCAGCGATGATGAAAATTGCATATACATTTCAGATAAATGCAGATTGTGCAACATGAAAGCCTTATATGGAAATGTGGGTCTTAAACTGCACAATTTTACAATTTCTGTTCATGTTCAATAAACTATTCCACAAACCTAACACATTCTCATATATAACATGCTTCAGGTCATTAATGCCTTTGTAGAAATGAAATTGGCACTCCAACCATCAATTGAAGAATTTGAGAAACATGATCTAGCGTTTGCAACAAATCCATACACAGGAAGATCTTACGTTTTCTCAACACTCATCAATGTAAACAAAACTATTAACATACCTCTCAATATTATTCAAACTGCAAAATTTTCTACTTTCTTAACATGTTTTACTACATACTTTTATAACAAATTTCAAACATATATAAATTACAGACTCCACTACAAAACCAAGATCAGGCATTGAGAGAAAAAATGATGGACATCCATTTTCCAAAAGCTATGAAAAATAGATATATCCATTGCCCAATCAACCACGACAACCATTGGACCATTGTGGTCTTTGACAATGCTAATGGTATATTGAGGCACCATGACTCTTTGAGGCCAGCAAAAGGATGTCACCACAAGCACTTTGAAATTGCAAAGGAAATTGTAAGTTAAATAAGATTTCCTACTTAGTTCCATTCCTTTCAAAACATCTAAGCACCTCACTATAACTAACAAAAACACCCTCTAACTCTTTTGTAGGAACGTCAACTAAAATGGAATAAAGCATTATTCAGCAATCAAGGAAACATATTATCATCTCAAGAGTGCAAGATAGTAATGGCATCAATTGAGGAATTCCCACAGCAAGCCCCACACTCGTAAGATACAAACTCAATAACTAATGTTTCAATATGCTAAATTTTCTAGTTTTACCTAACTAATTCACTTCATCTAAAACATTGCATAAATGGTTATGCAATCGCGTCTGTAATGTTATCAACCAATATATCAACTGCTAACCTGTGCAGAAATCACTTCGACCAACTGAGTCGGTCACATTTCGAGCAGAAATCACCAGTCAATTCCTCAATGATAAGAACCAATCTTGGAACCTCGAGCATTATCAAATGTTGACAAAACATACCAAACCATAGAAACAATTAACAAACTTCTTTGCAATAGAAATACTCATGTGAACATATTTTTGTACATTTTTTTTTATTTATTTATTTACGTATGACAAGTACTTTTTATGCTTTTGGTGGTTGATCTTCTTATGGTTATCGTGGTTGTGTTATGCTTTTGGTGGTTGATCTTCTTATGGTTATCGTTGTTGTGATGATTGTTGTCATTGATGTTGTTGTTGCTGTTTTTGTTGTTATTATTCTTGTTGTTGTTCTTCTTGTGGTTATTATTGTCGTCATGTTTGTGGTTGCATATAAATTCATACGGGACAAGTTGTTTCTAATAATGCTTAAAACGGCAAAATTATGCAGTTTCATTACTCAAACAAAAATTATATTACACAATTATATAGTTTCATTATCATGAATTGCCTTCCACGCATTATAATATGTATTTACTACATAATTCTTGAAACTGCAAAATATTCCAATTTCATGACTCAAACAAATAGATTAACTACATTTCAAAATTGTAAATGAAACTGAAAAATTATACAGTTTTATCACTACGAAACATTATATAAATACATCATGTAGTAAAACTGCAAGATTGTACAGTTTCAATAAGAAATTTTCAAAAACCTTCTCAATATTCCAAAAAATAAAACCAACCAACTCCACCAAAAAAAAAAATGTTACAAAACAACTTCAATAACTAAAGAACACATCAAAAAATAAAAAAGAATGCAACCAACTTTATTTATTACTTCCATAATACCAAGTATCACATTTTATTATCATAATTTCTCAACTTCAAATACAAATCCAAAGAATAGACTATGGCCTCAAATAGCAGCCTTGCATGTTTTCTTATTGTGATTCCCATATTTCAAGCACCTCCCACAGTTGATTTGCTTCACATTCTCACCCCTAGAAGGTATCATCTTCTTCTTGTTCAGCCCGGGTTGCTTCTTTGTTATAGGAGGTTTGATAATCAAACTACCAGCACCATCATAGTCAAATCTCTCACTTGAAGGCTTTGGATAAACAGATTCCTTGTACGATTCTCTAAAACAATTCACACGAAAAAAAAGTATCAATGAAATCATACAAATCTCTACTACTACTACTACGCAAAGCATGCGCAATATGACAACAAGGAAAACCATTCAATTGCCATTCACGACAACAACAAGTCCGTCTACCAATATCAACATAAAACGAAATAGAAGAATAAATCTCAAGCACAGTATCACTAGCAACAATCACATCTCAAGACTTAGCTAGCTTCAAAAAGTCCACTAACTTCTTTTCCATAACTAGACACAATTTCGTAGTCCATCTTTTAGATTTAGCTCTCTTATTAGACAATTGAGTCATGATTTGAACCCTAATCATATCAACTATGCAAGTAATAGGCAACTCACGGGCCCCACCAATCCAATTATTGTAAGACTCGGCAACATTAGATGATATCTCACCATATCGTTTCTCTCTAAAAAATACTTTCGCCTGCTTATCATTTTGCAAACCATCCAACATACTATCAACTCTACCATTCCCAGCAATACACCTCAATTTCTCCATATAATGTTAGAAAGAAGTAACAGTTGGCGCATAAGCACATTTCACTAATATTTTCATCAAAGTCAGCTTATAGTTAGTACGAAAGTCCCACCAATTTGTCAATCAAATTTCTCTTCAAATAGTTCAAGCAATATGCTTGATGTGTATTGTGAAAAACCACTGAAAGAGCATGTAGCAATCTATGTTGACAGTCGGACACAGAGGTCAATCTCTGACCTGAACCAGCAACTTTCAACAACTGACTTCAAAACCACATCCAACTATCTTGATTTTCAGCATCAACAATCGCAAAAGCCAAAGGAAACAAGCCTGAAAACAAAATAACATGAAACTACAAAAATTAGCACTCACAATACAATATCAGAAACCAAAATCCACCAACTACTAAAACACACTGACAAACCAAAACTATACTAACTGCAAATAAATATATACCTTGATTACCATACTTTGATATTGCTGCAAGCAAATGCCCCTTGTAACGCCCCTTCAAGAATGTACCATCAACAATCAACAAAGGACGACAAAATTGAAATCCATACAAACATCCATGAAATGCCACAAACAACCTCCGAACACACCCATTACTTTCATCCACATCTAATTCAAACATACTTTCAGGATTCGTTCTCATACCCGTCTCAAGGGACCATCGAAGTTGGTCAAGAGAAGATGCAAAATCACCAAATAACCCATCTCTTGCCTTATCAACTCCTAACCATGCAACTCGATAAGAAACATCTATACCATATTGCTTCTTAAACTTTTTTTAAACTTCAATAGGACGAGTCAACAGATTATCACAAATATCATTATGCACAATATCAAAGACAAGTCTAGAACCAAGCAATTTGCTACAAGATCTACGAGTAACAACCCCACAAGTATGTACATTATCCAACTTCATAATAAAAAAAAAAATACTGGAATTCATCAACACGCTTCCATGCACAAACCATTTATAACTCGTAGACGACTTTATCATACATTTAGCAGTTACTCTTGTTGCATCATTCTTTAAATAATTCACTTCAAAACCACACTCAACTGCATACTTAGCCAATGCAATGCGGAACGCCAACACTCCACTATCAAATTCTTGACCAACACTGTGTATAATTCCCTTCCAACTTGCAGAAAACAAAACTCTCTCTAATTAGGCAACAAACCACTAAAATCATCACAATCGTTAACCAAAGAACTTTCACAAATTACAGAATCAATTCTAGAAAAATTATCATCAACCTCCATAATTCTCCTATCACCCACAATAACATCAACAACATGAGAACCACTAGAAGCTACCATTGACATCATATTCCCCAAATCATCATCACATTTAACAATACAATTAGAATATCCAGGAATAGAGAAAAACAAACAAAAGTTATCAATACTCCACTCCTTGAACTTCGCACATATTTTCTCAACAACTTCATGATGACTACATCACTCACTAATCTTAATAGTAGCACAAGACTTACTGCATTTGCAAATTAACATGAAACACCCGTCTATATTACAAATCACAAACCAGCAAACAATTGATCACAGAGTCCAAACTGCAAAATTATACAGTTACAACATATCAGTATCAAAACTTCAGAATTCACAATTCCAAACTACAAATTCAAAACACATTGCACTATACAACAGACAAAATTAAAAAAAAAAAAATCAAAATCATTACACTATATCACATACAAAAATCACAAAATAAGAATCAAACAAACGAACGTTATCACAAAACAGAGAACTATAACAAAATTGACAAACATGAACCAGTGATCATGCAAATTTGCTTATCTATATATATACATACATATATGTATCGAGAGAGAGAAAGAGAGAGACACACAAACATACGCGCGCGCGCACACACACACAGAGCGTACGTAGAGATCGCCTATGCATAGAGATTCAGATCGCATAAAGAGATTGACCTCACAGCACAAAGAGATCGACCTCACAGAGAGACATCGAGATCGCAGACAACTTCCTAGAGGCGAGATCCACATTCTAAAATTTGGTTTTTCACGTATATATATATATATATATATCTCAAGTCAGAAGGTAATACAATCATTTAAAAAATAGGAAAATAAAAAGCGGAACCTCCGGGTACGAAACTTAAAAAACTGTGGACCAGTTGGTTTATAAAAAATATAGTGGGATTAGAAGAGAAATATATCTCCTACATAAGACTACATAGTAATTTCCCCTTTTTTATTGCACTTATATTATTAAGTTCTACACATTTATTTTTTCTTTTTAATAATCATATGATCAAATTAATTAATATTATTAAAACAGTCAAATTAAAGTACAACTTCACCAAATTAACAAATTATGATAATGATAACGTTATATGTAAAAAGTTGAGAGTTAAGAAGATATCACCAGTTACTGTCAAATTCAATTTTAACAAATTGTGTTTATTTTATTTTTTATTTTTTTTGAAGTACAATTTATAAGGATAATATGAGCTGTCAAATATTGTTGTTGTTTTTAATTGGAATAATATTGATTTTAATGGATTAAATATTGAAGTTAATAGTGTTATTATTTATTCTATTTTTTTTGGAATAATATTAAATTTTTTTTTTTTGGACGAGATAGTTTGAGTTAGGTTGTGGGATGGTCAAGCTAGATTTATACATGCGGGTTTATATGAGCGGGGTTCATGGGCGGGCATGGGTTGCAAACCTTTGTCCAAATCCCTAAATCATCTTCTATAAAATGGGATGGGATGGGTTGGGCAGTCAAGCGGGCTAGGATGAGCCATGGAACGGGTTGGACGAGTTGGATAATAACGGATTTTTTATTTTTTTTCTGTGAGCCATTTGAATACTCTTACTAACACCCCAATAGATCATAATTAAAGGACACAACATCATAACTGAGGCATACACCTTTTTTGGAGGGTATCACAATGATCAGTACCTAAAAGTTACACATTTTACTCACTAACATACATTTTATTAGTTTATTTATTTATGTTATTTTATAATTTTGTATAATTTTATGTATTTATATATATTTTGAGTGTTTGTACCTAACTTATTATAAATATTATATTATATTATATTATAAAATAAAATAATAAAATAAATAAATAACTTTAGATGAGAGGTTCTTCGCCGCCGTTATCCAACATCTTCATTTATATATATATATATATAATAAAATATTATATAACTATAATGTGTTGGAAAATGCTTAGGAGATGGTCCTACAAAATAATGTGATGTATATGTTTGTTTTTTTATTTTTTATTTTATATATATATATATATATATATTTAACCTGTCAGTTGTGTAGAGTTGAATTTAGAACTCAATAATTAAAATTTTGAATCACAGGTCTGGAGGTCAATAATTAAAGTTTTTTTTTTTTTTGGTAAGTATAATAATTAAAGCTTTAAATTACGGGTCTAGAGCTCAATAATTAAAGCTTTCTTTTTGGGTAAGTACAATAATTAAAACTTTGAATCACGGTCTAGAGCTCAATAATTAAAGATTGAATCACGGTATTGATTGAGGCAAAGAAGAAAGGAAAACAAACAAAATAAACGTGGGAGACAAACTCTACCCATCCTTATCCATATATCTCTCTTTATACATGTAATACATTATATTTATTATCTTATTATATATATTAAAAAAAATGAGATTTCTAGTAAGGGCTCTAAAATCTTATACTAGTATTTTTAATTTTTTTAAAATTTTAAACAATTAAGAAAAAAAATTATTGGTTAACTTTCATTGAATCATATAAAAATAAAATTTTAATTAGTTTATGATTTATTTGATAATCTCACATCGAGAAAAGAATAAAAAAATGAGTTGTTTTACTTATATAAAGTGAGTCTTATACTCTCATTTAATATTATTGTGTTGTACATGTTTCAATTCAATATTATTTAAATTTAAAATAAAATTTAAAACTTTCAATTAATTAATTTTTGTGTAAGTTTGTTGGTCTTTTGACCTAGCCAATTGGGCTGAATCATTTTTGGTTTAACTAATTCGTTAGTTTAACCACGATTTTAACAAAATATGACGATTTAGATTTGTTTAATGGCAGTTTTATCAAAATATAATGGTTAGATTTGTTGATTTGAAATAAAGTAAAGATTAATCTGATTAAAGATTGAATGACTTGCTTGATTAGAAATAAACTTTCCGCTCAAACAATTGTTGATTTTTATTTTATAATCTCACATTGGGAAAAAATAGAAAAGGTGAATTGTTTTACTTCTATAAAGTAAACTTTATACTCCCATTTAATATTGTAATGTTGTACATACTTTAATTTAAGAAGTTTAAATCCTAAAATTAAAATAGCATTTAAAAGTTTTAATTAATTAATTTTTGTATAAGTTGGTTGGTCTTTTGATTTAACCGATTAGGCTAAACCGTTCTCGATTTGACTGATTCACCAGTTTAAATGTGATTTCTCATACTGATTTTCTTAATTTTGAACAATTAAAAAAGTTCCATTGACTAACTTCCATTTAACCATATAAAAATATAACTTTAATTAGTCTATGATTTAATTTACAGTCCCATATCGGGAGAAGAATGCCTGAATTATTTCACTTATATAAAGTGGATCTTATATTTCTATTTAATATTATAGTATTGTGCATAGTTTAGTTCAGGACAGTTTAAATTTTAAAATAAGAACTCTAATTAGTATATGATTTATTTTATAATCCTACATTAGGAAAAGAAGAAAAAAAGTAAATTATTTTACTTATATAAAGTGAATCTTATACTTCCTTATATATTGTACAAAAGGAGGTTTTAACCATAAGGGTTGTGGGAGCTCCAAATTCTCAACATAAATTTTTAGAATTTTTATATTTTTAAATAATTAAAAAACTTTCTATTGGTTAACCAACTAAGAAAAAAAATACTCTAATTATCCTTTAAATTTGATTGAAAAAGAAAAAGAAAAAGAAAAAGAAAAAGAAAAACTCTAATTATCCAGCAAGGAACAGGCAGTGGCTTCGGCTAAGGAAGCCACGGAAGAAAGAGTGTTTGTAAATACTAGAATGTGTGTTAAGAAATAATTTCTTGTTTTATGGTAGAGATGAAATTCTGACTAAGTAATTGGAATTTTATTGTATTTGGTATGTTTAGTTCTGATTTGGTTTGGATAAATTGTATAACTCAAAGATATTTTTGTACAATAAATGTTTTATTAAAATTATGTTATACAATGGTCTTTACTATTGTGTATCAAAATTGTTAGACGAGTCATATCTAGTAAGACGGGTCGTACATCAAAACGTAGTTTAGTGGTGATGGTCCGTGTTCGTGACATTCTGATTTTGATATACAAATCCTCTTGACGATGTACTTCTAATCAACTTACATCACAATATCCATATAAATGATTTTCTAAATACTAGATATCAATAACTCCCTGATTGTAAGGTTAGTGCTGGATTCAAAACCCTGAGATATTTCTTACTTTATTTTATGTTTTATTAGTTTAGTTTTATTATTTTCAAAACCAATCTTCTTAAATTACATTAATTATTATTTTTGAGTCAACACAACATGATTAGTCCTTGAGGATCGACATATGATCTAAACCACTATACTTCGAAATTAGCTATTACTTGGTTTTAATTAATATATTTTGGTGTGCAAACGACAAGCATCACATATAATTTCCTTCTATTTTGCTTTCATTCTTGTTTGTTCAGTCCCTAAAAATTGGAATATTGTCTAAAAATAAAAATATTATCTATGTTGAACATAATATTCTTAAAAATAAATTTATAAAATTTAATATCGCTTATTGAAATAAATTATGATTATATTTATTAAAACATTTGAACTATGGAAGTTTTTAAAAACGAAACTACTTAATAGAATGGATGATGGCTTCGTAATAAATTATTTGATCACATTTATTGAGAAATATATTACTTGAGATTTTGATGTTTAGCCTATTATAGATGTTTTCATATAATTAATTTTAGTAGACGAAAACATATAATAAAAGTTATTATTTTTGTTAAATTAATGCAAATAAATAAAATATATTCGATCATATTAGTTTTCTCAATTATGTCGACAAAGATTGCTCGATTAATCTTTTAAACTAGTAAAAATTAAAATTTATAATTTTATAACCTTTTTTTTTTCTTTTTGCTATAGAAAAATTACATTATTTTTAACCGTCAAAATTTACATTCTGAATCCATCCCTACTCCTATGGATGTAAGAAAAATCGAAAAAAACTAATTAAACTGATTGAACTAGACCAAACTGGCTATATTTGGACTATTTTTTAACAGAATCGGTCTGTGCGGTTTTTAAATTTGATTTTTTTCAATTTTCGATTTTCGGTTCGGTATCGGTTCAAGCACCTTGTGCACCGAATTAAACCAAAACCGACTGCTTTAACATATATTGTATTTATAATATATATATATATATATCATAATATAATGATATTAATAAGTATAATAAATTATTAACCTTGATTAATTAACCTTATCATCTTTATAACCTAAATTTGTAAACTCTTATTATATATAATCTTAACTCTAACTCATTATTTTAAAAAACTTAGTATTTTTTTAACTTTTTTTTTTTTGTTTTTATTTTTGTTAATTTAGAAATTGAAAAGTATTTATTAAATGGATGAATTGGATATGATTGAAATGGCGAACAAACAACTAATTTAATATTTTTATATAGATTAGTGATTATATTTAAAAATGACTAAAGTTTAAAAAGTCCTAGACTGATTAAACCAAACTGCACCAAACAAAACCGTTTTAATTGGTTTAGTTTGATTTGGTGCAGTTTGATGGGAAAGCAGTTTGTATCGATATTCAAAATAATAAAATCGATATTATCGGTTTAATAAAAAAATTTTACGTAAATACCGACTATACTAAACTGATTACATCCCTACCTACTCCCCCATTTCGTGTCATTGTTAGTGAAAACCAACCGGTTGATAGATCAACTCAACAACCAAAGCTTTGGCATGTATGGGCATAACTTTAAAATAAGAGATATTTATTTATAAGTCTCATTTAGTAAATTTATAATTCAAGTCCATAAATTTTTTTTAATATTTCATCAAATTTTATATATTTAGACTTCTATCTCAGGAGGTTTTTTTTTCCCTGATGTATATAAATTTTAGGACTATGATACCCTTTTGTTCTATTTTGATAATACATATTACACACAATAGGATATATACAATTTCCATATTTTATTATTTCTATTTTGGTAGTTTTGGTAATCAAAGATCTTGGAGGAATTCGTGGATATGTTTATATTATACGTTTTTGTAGGAGTTTCATTTACACGTTAGTAGTGAGAGAACATTCGAATAGCCTTCTTTCATTGTTGCAGTCCAAACTTTGTTTTCTTCCATTATTGCGGTTTTGAAGTTCTATTTCTTCTCCCATTGTTGCAGTTTCAAAGTTTAACATTGTTTGACAAAAGTTAGAGAACATTCAAATGCTATCTTCTTCTATTGTTGTGGTTTGAAATTTTGTTTTCTTCTATTATTGAAGCTCTATTTTTTCTTCCATTTTTACGGTTTCGAAATTCATAATTGTTGGGTGAAGGTTAGCACCGTTTTTGTTTTGCAACTACATGTAGGTATGCTTTTGGTAAGAATTTGTGTTCAGTAATGTTGGTGTATGTTCAAAATTATTCAATAATTGATTAAAGTTGGATTCAACTTTTGTTTCAAGAGAGATTGATATGGTATTATGTATCAATTTGTGCATATGCATATTGGTTTGGTATTTCAGTAAATGTGAACGTTCACATCTATTGAAGGCATTATTGTTGTGAATTATCAGATTTTAATATTTTGCATTTGGTGATGTAAACTTCAACATTGGAAGTATGTGATAGTTGCATGATGTGCATTGTAGACTTATGATTGCATGGTTATTGCATAATGTAAATGTTCACGTATTACTGATTATTGTATGAGTTTTTTTTTTTTTTTTTTTGTATATTACATGGTGGGAATATATATTGTATGGAGTCATTGCTTGTTGTAAATTATCATACTGTAATGCGTTGCAATTTTTGTTGTGATTATCACATCATTAATCAATGTTAATATTTATGTTCATAAATAATCATACAAGCACAAACAACATTGTGTTATTCTATCAACATACATTTGTATTGTGAAAGTTCATATCAAAATTTATTTATCACAACACATATTAAGCCAATGGTTATGTGTATACAAACATAAGCAACCACTAGCAAAGTAGATGTTCACAGTGTCTATATTTCAATTGATGTGAATGTTTACAGCGTTGCTTGTTCACATCACAGTAAGGTTAGACGATTTATGATTTTGGAAATATGAGAGATTTTCTCCCTAAAATAAGGAAGAGATTTTCTTCCTAGAATGAGAGAAAGATTTTATCTTTGAAATAAGGGAGAGATTTTCTCAATGAAATGCGTGATTGTTGTTATTTTTTATTGTGTATTGGTTTTAAAATAGAAATACGCGTAAAAAGATTGAAAAGGTGATTTGGTCATATTACTCTAAACAGGACCTAATGAAATATTAAAATGAAGATAAGTTAAATGGATATTTTTTAATAAATTACATTGACTTACTGTAAAATTGAAAATATATAGAGTGAGTTATACAATTTTAACATAATTATTGTAATTTTTATTTTTTATTTTTTGTCAATTTGTAAGAAAATAAATACAAATATAAAAAATATTACGTCAAACATTAAATTAAGCAACTAAATTCCAAACAATAACAAGAACATTTGACTGTCACTAAGTCCAATAATTACCGCTAGCCCAAATCAAAAAGAAATAAACAACTATACACAACCCTTATATTAAGGGAAAAATAAATCACCACAAATGATATCAAACTCCTCTCTATAAAAGTTAAACCCTTAATCTCACACCATAAATGGAGCTACAAGACCAATAGACCACAAAAAATGCTCCATCCCCAAATTTTTTCCCTCACACTCCCTCCAATAATGTGACAAACAATACCGTCAATGAACTATTTTCAAAAACTTCTATCTCCTTTCAAAATTATTTGTCATGTCATCAAGGGAGGAGTATTTAAAGGGACGAAATTAATGAAGATGAACTGCAGATATAAAGATAGTTAAGATAATTTGTATTTCAATATAACAGAGACACAAATATTATTTTTTCATGATATAACAAATGAATTAGTGGTAAAAATGAAGCAAAATGTTATGGGATTTAAAATCTCATTAAAACCCAATATAGAACTTAGGGGTCATTCTAAAATATACACCCTCAAAAAGGTGGGTAACATATGCAAGTTATAATATTTGTAATATTGATTATTATAAATGTCATAATTAATGAGTCATAAGCAAACACCACATCAGGAAAAATCAAAAACATTTTCAATCATAATTTACAAAATTATCGCAGTAAATCATAACTAAAATCACAACGAGTTATAATTAACACACCATGAATCATAACCAAGTCATAACTAATACCATAATGGATTATAACCAAATATCACAAATGTCATAACTTGACTTATGGTACACCTCAAATATGGTGTGTACTGTATTTTTTTTTTTTTTTTCTATATATGTAAGTTCTATAAAAATGCCAAAAAATTATTCTCAAAATTGATGTGTGGTATGGATTTAATTAGGATAAATTACACTAATCTCGCTTGAGGTTTAGACAAAACATAAGAAATCCTATAATTTTGACATAATTACATTGAGTTTTCTTGTGATTTTAATTTATATAACCTTTAGCCCCATTTTCATCAATAATTTATTAGTTATATGGATGAAAAACTGATATCGTCATTTCTTTTATATGAAAATGTATACTTTACGTTATTTATTTTTATATTTTTGCACCGTTTAGATTAATTTTTGTCCATTTCACCTTACTAAAAAGGAAGTTAATGTAATTATGTCAAAATTATGTGCCTTATTATAATTTTTTCTAAATCTCATGAGAAGCTAGTGTAATTTAACCATTTAATTATTATAGTGGAATTCATAATTGAAATAAATATTAGTCATTCAATGTTTTTTCTAAATATTTTTCTAAGCAAGTTTGTAAGAGAAATTCTAAACATACATAAAATTCACACAAAAAACTTGACAAGAATGATGTGATAATGCCACTATTGTAAATAAATTCATCCTTAGTAGTATTTTGTTTTGAAATAAAAGATCCACAACAAGCCACATCATTATATATAAATTTTTTATTTATATAGCTTTCTTTTTTCCTTATCTTTTCTCTCTTAATTTTTTTTTTCATTAATTTTTTTGTGAAGATTTTGGTATTTTGCCTTGACTGAAAATCCTAAGATGACCTCACAGAAAAGAAAAGAACGAAACTTGTAACCATTGATTTGTATCTTAGAATTCAGACCGATAATTTTTCTCAATAAAAAATGAACCAACAAATCATTTTTATCAAGTTATAATCTGTCTAACAAATTCTTAACCGTCGTCACTGCAATGCTGCCAGATGTTTGGTTAAACTGATTTGCCATTAAAAATTGTTTGTTTTGACTTATTTTAACTTTTTTGTAAAAAAAAAAGTAGGCTAAAAATTAAGAAGTGACTTTTTAATTCACTTTCCAAAATAAGTTGTACTGCTCAAATTAATCAATCTATAGATAAAACTATAAATTACACTATTAGTCCCTATAGTTTAAGTAAAGTGTCACTTTATTAGTCCCTGCAGTTTTAATTTGAATAATTTAGTCTCTACATTTTTAATTTTGTTAAAATGTAGTCCTTGCGTCATTTACCATTAGAATTTAGAATTGAAAAAAACTGTGTAAAACTAGAGGGACTGTGGACTCGCCTTTTTTGCACCTCCTTTCAGAATGTTTGAAAGAAAGGCCTCACGGTTTAGACTCTCATGGTTCTAAATGTAATCTCACAATTGCAATGTTAAATTGATAAACCAAAGAGTCCAAATCTGACAAATCGTTTTGGAAAATTGATTTTAAGTCAAAAGTGCCAAAATTGAACTGTTTTGCCAGATACAAAATCGCCACCTAAATATTTTATTTTGGGAAAATTTAGGAAACCCTGACTTGTGCCAAAGGCCACGTGTCCATCATCACCAAAGTTGCCTCGGCTCGGGAACTTGGGTACGAAGGGGGAAGGTCCTGAAATGAGCACCCCCGCTTGCCCGATCAAAGATCGACCTCTACTAATCATAATATGATGTTTTATAAACAATATATGCTCTTTGTGGGGAAGAGGTTTGGAAATACTCCTCAAATCCTGGAAGACGCCAATGATCCTCAGCTAGTCACCTGCAAAGATACAAATACTCCGGACGGGGGTGCCGGAATTAGCACTCCGACGGACAAGTTAGTTCCTGTACTCAAGAAAGCTTGTTTACTAAGTTTTTAGAAGTGATTCTTACATACCTTTCCTAGTCCATTACCATTATATTTATACTCGTTTCATCTGATCCTCGGGGCTAGGGCCTACTTTTTCAATCATTATCTCTTCCAATATTCGGCTCCAGGGATCCTCCCCTATTCGGCCTATTAGTCCTATTCGGCCTCTTATCCTCGCGGGATGTCTGCCGGCTAGCGTCAATCTTCTGATATATTCCTACTCTATCTTCGCCAATTATTCGGCTACCACAATTGCCCTCCGAACTCCCTATTGACGGCAGTTGATCGGCGTGTTTGGTTCAGAATTTGAGAAGTTTAGCATCAGGCGGCTTCGCGTGCCCCAATATGTCAGGAGGCGCACGCATTTTTGCTCATCATTACGCTTTCCCGCTCTATTCATGTGTATCTCAGCATTTATTGCGATTTGAAACTTTGGTCCTTTCGAATTCGCATTTCGTCGATTTTGTGAGACTTTCGGATCGCCAGTGCATATTCCTCTGTGACTCGTGTTTTCTGCAACTCCTTCCCGTCCTCCCTTGTCTCATCTGCTCTTCGTAAGTCTCCTTCTCCCTTCTTCGTAATCCTATTTTCTGTTTGCTATTTTAGCTTCGGCGAATATTTAGTTCTTTGCTAAGATGGCCAAACATTTAAAAGACCGCCTTTCTGAGGATCGTATTTCCGGTTTCCGGCAACATTTTTCTATTCCTGACGACATCCATTTATCCCTTGTAACGGACAACGCTCTCGACATGGAGAGGGAAGATCAAAACACGATCGTATTCCCCCTTTTATCCATTGCGGAGGGCGGGGTTCGTTTTCCTCTACACCCACTTCTTAGGGCCGTTCTCCGCTATTGGGGTTTGATTCCTTCTCAACCCAATGTAAATTTCTTTCGAATCATCATGGGGGTTGTAGAGTTGAATCGACGCCTCAGGATTAACCTTGGGATTCCAGCCATTCGGCATTGTTACGCCTTAGCCAAATCCTCCGGTCGGCTGGGGCGATATTTTCTCAGGGCCAAGGATACTGACCATCACTTGGTGACTATGCTTGCCAGTTCCGGTAAGCGAGTTGACGACGTGATGGTCAACGTCCGAGGTAATTGGGAGTTCGCTGAAGGGGAGGATCGCCTGGACCCTATTCCCAGACATAAGGGTGACCCAAGTTGCCACACGATGTTTTATGTTTGTTTGTCTATTTCCTATTCAGCTCTTTTCCCTAAATTGCTTTTTATCTTCTGCAGGTAACAGGTTGAAGAAAATTCTGACTTCGGTTGACGACGTAGTTCTTGGGGAAATCAAGACTGCGCTCACATACTTCGGCCGTCCAAACGTACAAAAGCAAGGGAGAGCCGCCCATATTCTCCTTCGGTACGAACCCACTTACACTACTTTCTCGGCTGCAGACAATATTCCGATTCCATCCGGCAATCAACAGCTCTCAATCCTTATCTTTCCCAGCTTCAAAAACCTTAGGCAGATCGGTCTCGCAACTTCTGATTCGGGGGAAGACGTTGAACCGGTTGTAGAGGTGATTGTCGAGCCGGTTGGGGAGTCCACTGAGGGGCTTGTAGAGGGCGAGGCCGTACGCTCGGCATTTGAGGCCGCCGAGCCATCCGCCTCAGGTCGAGCAGACTTCTCTTCTGGGGATATTTTTGCGAATTTGGGGGATCTACCTGGCGATTTTTTTGAGGGTATGGCGAAGGAAAGCCTAACGCAGATGGCGCGTAGAAGGAATGCCGAGTGGATAGCCGCCCGAAAGAAGGCCGAATGCGCCGAATCAGATCCCAGCTTGATCAAGCCCTTCGTACCCGTTTCTGAGGGGACGGTTGAGGTTGTTGTGTCCGACACGGGAAAAGAGGGCGGAGAACAGGCCGATGGGGAACGGCTGATTCCGGAGCAAGGCCAAAAGCGTGGTGCCGGGGAAGAAGCGAGTTCAGAAGTTGTCCCTGGTAGCAAACGGCCTCGGCTTGAAGAATCGGACGTGGTCGCTCGGTTCATTATTCAGCCAAAGATCAGGGATATGCCGATTTTATCCGATGCTTCAGCCATCGAGGATCCAGCCGTGGCTCTGAGCCTGGCGGCTTCAGTTTCTTTGCCAGCTGACAACAAAGCTTTCGGTGCCGTGCCTGATATTATGGCCGTTGCCCTAACTGCTCAATCGGCAATCCTGGTAGGTCACCTTCATTTCACTCTTGTTTGTTAAAGGCGTCTGATCATACTTAATTGTTTTGCAGACAATTGGAAGGATCGCTGACTTGGGTCGCCGCCTGCGTGATGCTCTCGGGAGAATTGACCATTTGCAAACAGAGGTGCAGGGTCAGAAAAGTAGGGCCGAGTTCGAAATTATGAGAGCTGAAATGGAGAGTGCGCGAGCCGAAGCGGAGAAAGAGAGGGTTCGCGTCGCCGAACAGCTTCGTGTTGATGCTGAGGGTAGGGCAAATGCGAGCGAGGAGTCGCTCAAACTCTCCATGAAAGCACTTGCTGAAGCGGAAGCTCAGTTAGAGGAGCTTAAGGCGGCCCGTGAGAAGGCCGAATCGGAGGCCTTTGAGGCAGGAAGAGGCGCCGCTCTGACGGAATATGTTGAAGAGGTGTCCAAATTTGAGAATCGCGGGTTCAAACATGGATGGCTCAAAGCCCTTGCTGCCGCTGAGGTTACATTGGATTTGCCAATTCCTTACGAGCAGGTGGATGTTGAGCTACTTGAATTCGATGCCAACGAGTGATTTGGGAGCCATTCACTGAGCAGGCATCTTTTTATTCTTGTTTTTCTTCTTTTGGATAGTGCTTTGTGGGTTCAGGATAGTTTTCATGTATAAATTGGTTAGCATCTGCGCGCAATTTATTAATGAAAATTTCCTTGTAATTTTTGCTAATTTTTGCTACCACCACACATTTTGTATGAAAGAGTTCTGTGGTCTAATTTTAATGAAAGAGTTCTGTGTTTGTCAATGCATTGGCTAAAATGGGATTGCATATACTGTGGGGAGACCCTGATTTGTGAGTCTATTTTATCTAGAACACTCCTAAACAAACCGTACATACAATATCGTGTGTCCAAACTTTAGTTTGTTCTTTACTTGAATCTGAGGTTTTCATCAACAGTTTGGGTTCCTGCAGACTCAATACATATCCCATCAAAATCACCATTTGCAATTTCACTGCCTACTGATCTTGGACCCTTAGATTGATGAATCTGCCCTTGCCCCAGAGGGTTCACGATAAGAACTCTGGCTCCGAATCAATTCGTGAGCCGGCTGGGGTACTTGAGCCGAATAGATTGATGAATCTGCTCTTGCCCTAATCATCTCGTGAGCCGGCTAAGGTACTACGCACCTAGGCCGAACAGATTCCATCAAAATCACCATTTGCAATTTCACAGCCTATTGATCTTGGACCCTTAGATTGATGAATCTGCCCTTGCCCCAGAGGGTTCACGATAAGAACTCTGGCTCCGAATCAATTCGTGAGCCGGCTGGGGTACTTGAGCCGAATATATTGATGAATCTGCTCTTGCCCTAATCATCTCGTGAGCCGGCTAAGGTACTACGCACCTAGGCCGAACAGATTCCATCAAAATCACCATTTGCAATTTCACAGCCTACTGATCTTGGACCCTTAGATTGATGAATCTGCCCTTGCCCCAGAGGGTTCACGATAAGAACTCTGCCTCCGAATCAATTCATGAGCCGGCTGGGGTACTTGAGCCGACTAGATTGTCCTACCGTCAACTTAGTCGGCGTTAGGCGATTGGGTTTCGCGATTAATGAACTTGCCTCGATCGTGCTGCCTCTGCGAGTGTTAAATGATCAGAGGTACAACTTTTAAGAGTCTGGTAGGTATCTGCTTCAAACTCCTGAGAGAAAATCTATTGTGCGAATGTCGAACAAGCTCTTCTTTAACAGCAAAGGGGAAGCCAAGACATTAGCTGAGCTTGGCGGTGACATGAATCGAAGTGAACACCGGAGTGAACACCGTGCTGGGAGTAAGAGTTCTATGGGTCGAGAGAGGCGTCAATCTCCTCGACGTCGTAGTAGGTCGCCCAGACGGGATAGGCAGTCCCAGGGGAGATCGCCACACGCCCAAGTCGAAGGGAGACTAGACGCGAATCCGTGCCCGTTAAGTTTTGCAGTATTTGTGAAGAATAGGCCCGTAACGGAAGCGGACTCGATCGTGAGAGATCCAGATGTGGCGGTCGAGTTTGCTCGACAAATATTTCCTCCGGAAGTTCAGCAGTCAATGGTTGGTCGTAAGGACTACGAAGTGTTTCGCGAGGGCATTCATGGGGCAATGAAAGGGCTCTATACGGCTTATGAAGTCAGCATGCGTTTACACGCCGCCCGCCGAGAGATGGAGAAAAAGGAAGAGCACATCCGCAGTTTGGAGGCTCGCCTGGCGGCGGCCGAACGTGAGTTAAGAAAGATCAAAGGGATCCGGTACAATCAGCAGGGCCGGTGAATCCAATCGTGGAGGAGAGGGTTACCAGTCGGCTTATAAGCGCTGCCATTGCCGATCGCGAAACGGTGAGTATGTTCGCATTGGAATCCGCAAAGGGGAGGTCTTATGAAAAAGGTTTTCACGAAGGGCGCTTGGTTGGAATCAAAAAGACCAAGGAGAAGCTTGCCGAAGAAGTTTGCCGATGTGAAAATCGTGGGTTTAGGCATGGTTGGATCAAGGCATCTCAAGTTGTCGAATCTCTCCGCTTGTCAAGCATTGATTCGGCGTCACCTCTCTACCACCGTAAGGACTTTCCGTTTTCTGCTTTCGAGGTTGAGAAGAGTGAGGATGAGGGCGACGCCGTATGACTTTAATTATTGTAAGGTTCGAACGCTGGTCGCGTTCGCAGTTATGTAATTTCTTGGTTTTTTGAATAAAAGACGCTTTATTGAAAATATCAAATTGTCTCCCGCATTCGGCGTGTCCGTGTTTAATTTTATTGCACGAATGTTTGAATTGACGTAAATACATCAATCGGACTCAGCGTCTGTTAAATCGATGCGCCGCTTCGTTAGCGCGATCGGCCTACAAGTAATGGCCGTTTACTTTTGAATAAAGCCACTGCGGCGTGTTGTTGATATTTGAAGAAGCCGTGAGCCAGGGATCGGAGGGGTTACGGCATTTTTAGACGGCTCGACTGTCAGATGTCTAGCCGATTGGGCTAGACAATTTTTGCCCTTACGCAGCCTGTGCGCGTTTTAGCCAATCGTTGGGTTAACCAGGTCATGGAGAATGTTGACCGACGCCTGTCTCGTGGGGTTTAGTGTTGATAAAATCACATCGGGATTTGGGCCTCGAGATCGCGGTCATTGCTGAGAATAAAAGCGGCAGGCGCCTCATGCAATAAAACATATTTGGCTCACCAGCATCTATTGCTTGGGATGGTCAACAGTTCTCACCATCAGATGGTGATGATAGTTGCAGGAGCTCAAATTCCGGCCGAACTTGGCGCTCAGATGGTTTGCGGCGGAGGATTCTCCGGTGTGGGAGGTGGACCACTAAAAGGAGAAGCTGGAAACATGTCAGCCTCCAAGTTGTTGAAGCAGATCGCCCCGAAAGAAGACACAAGGACCGTTGCCCCTAACCTCCTATGTCTTGGATCTTGGCCTTGACATTGTCGATGGTGTCAGAGGCCCGGTGACATGCCGATTCGGACGCGGTTAGATCGATGCGTTTTGAGCCGCGATGGTTGTTCAACTGACAAGAGTTGGATCGATCGGTTGATTTGTCTTAGAAGAGATAGATATTGTAATGTTCGAACGCAGCTTGCGTCTATGTAACAACTTTTAATCAAATAAAAAGTGTTATTTCATATAGTTGAGTCTTACTCTGAAAATCTTGTTTAACTGTGTCGGATGAATGTTCCTGATCCCAACTTTTAATGGTTAAGCACGTCATTTTGTATGGTTTAATGGTTTGCTATTAGTTTGCTATCGGAGCTTCTGTGTAGCTTAAATATTTTTCCTGTATTCAGGGATCGGCCCTTGCCTTAGGCGGGATGCGAGTTTAACTGAAATGGGTCGTACTCGTGGGCCGGCTATGGCACGCCTTGTCCGGCGAACCATATTAGTTAATCCGGATTAATTAATTGATTAAAACAGGCACCGGATCCGAAGACTTATTCGGCTTTAAGGCACCGGATCCGAATTCGGAGACTTATTCGGCCCTAAGGTGTCATACACCAAAGGGGGCTCCGAATCCGGAAACTTATTCGGCCCTAAGGTGTCTTGCACCAAAGGGGGCTCCGAATCCGGAGACTTGTTTTGGCCAATTGTGACATCCACGTAGGGCGCTCCGAATCTGGAGACTTGTTCGGCCCTAAGGTGTCATGCACCAAAGGGGGCTCCGAATCCGGAGACTTATTTTGGCCAATCGTGACATCCACGAAGGGCGCTCCGAATTCGGAGACTTATTCGGCCCTAAGGTGTCATGCACCAAAGGGGGGCTCCGAATCCGGAGACTTATTCGGCCCTAAGGTGTCTTGCACCAAAGGGAGCTCCGAATCCGGAGACTTATTTTGGCCAATCGTGACATCCACGAAGGGCGCTCCGAATTCGGAGACTTATTCGGCCCTAAGGTGTCATGCACCAAAGGGGGCTCCGAATCCGAAGACTTATTCGGCCCTAAGGTGTCTTGCACCAAAGGGGGCTCCGAATCCGGAGACTTATTCGGCCCTAAGGTGTCTTGCACCAAAGGGGGCTCCGAATCTGGAGACTTATTTTGGCCAATCGTGACATCCACGAAGGGCGCTCCGAATTCGGAGACTTATTCGGCCCTAAGGTGTCATGCACCAAAGGGGGCTCCGAATCCGGAGACTTATTCAGCCCTAAGGTGTCTTGCACCAAAGGGGGCTCCGAATCCGGAGACTTATTCGGCCCTAAGGTGTCTTACACCAAAGGGGGCTCCGAATCAGGAGACTTGTTTTGGCCAATCGTGACATCCACGAAGGGCGCTCCGAATCCGGAGACTTATTCGGCCCTAAGGTGTCACGCACCAAAGGGGGCTCCGAATCCGGAGACTTATTTTGGCCAATCGTGACATCCACGAAGGGCGCTCCGAATTCGGAGACTTATTCGGCCCTAAGGTGTCATGCACCAAAGGGGGGCTCCGAATCTGGAGACTTATTCGGCCCTAAGGTGTCTTGCACCAAAGGGGGCTCCGAATCCGGAGACTTGTTTTGGCCAATCGTGACATCCACGAAGGGCGCTCCGAATCCGGAGACTTATTTTGGCCAATCATGACATCCACGAAGGGCGCTCCGAATTCGAAGACTTATTCGGCCCTAAGGTGTCATGCACCAAAGGGGGTTTGAAGGAAAGGATGCCACAAAAAATCGATTTTCATTAAAAGGTGGTACTAGTACAAGCATCGGATCCCACAAGTCGGGTCCGTGTATAGATCTTCAAAAAGTCTGCGTTCGCGCGAACTGCGGTTAGCCACGGATCTCTTCAATGCCACGGTATGTTGGGAAGCGCATAAGCTGATGGTAGGTGCTTGGGACAGCCTTCATGACATGTAACCAGGGGCGCCCCATGATGGCGTTATACGGCGATGGAAGCTTCACAACCAAAAATTCCACGTCAACCTTTTTTGAGCCCGCTCGAACAGGTAGCACGATCTTCCCCAACGGGTATTCTGGATTTGTGTTGAAGCCGAACAGTGGCTGAGACGACGGTGATAGGTCTGACTCGTTGAGGCCGAGTTCAACAAAAGTTCTGTAGTACAAGATTTCCGAAGTGCTTCCTGGGTCTATGAGAATACGTTCAACGCTAAACCGACGTACGCGTAACCTAACGACCAAAGGATCAACGTGGCTGGCCACTGTTCCGACGAGGTCGGAGTCATCGAACTTAATTGTCGAAGCTTCTCTGGGCCTGCCGATTGACATGTTATGTTTTTGGGGAATTGGGTGCGATTGAATCGTATGCACGGTCGGGGATGCCGGCAGACCGTAGATTATGTGGATCACACCAAGCGGAGATGAGTCCTGTCTCAAGGCTAATGCTTTGGTTGGCCTTCCCTTGTTCACGTATTGCTGCAGTCGACCATCTTGTACCAGTTCCTCCAGATGATCCTTTAGCGCATAACAGCTCTCGGTTTCGTGGCCGTGATCTTTGTGGTATTCGCATCGCCTGTCCCTCCTTCGTGTGTCAGGAGGCCCCACCATCTTTGACGGCCACTTGAAAAATGGAAGGTGCAGGACTTTGGTCATTATTGCCACGATCGGCTCTGTCAACTCCGTATACTTCTTGTCGGTTCGCCTTGAGCGTCTGCTGTCGACTTGCAGTTGTTCGTTCGTTCGGTAGGAGCACTGATCGCTTGATCGGCGAGAATCCCGCCTTTTGTCTCGCTTGGTTCGTTGCCGGGGCTCAGGGCTCGGTAGCGGCACGGAGCTTATTGGTCGAGCAATTTCGGGGAGGGCCGTTTTGCTGGAGATTTGTCCGGCTTTTATCCTCAGGGCGTCATCTTCGACTTTACAATATTCTTCAACTTTCTTCATCAACGCCCAGACTGTTTTGGGGGGCCTTCTGGTCAAGGAACTACGGAGAGCACTGTCAGGATGTAAGCCCATTTTGAAGGCGGTGATGGCCATGGAGTCGTTGCAAGCGTCGTCAACAAGGTTGAAGCACTCCCAATATCGTGTCGAGTACGCTCTGAGCGTCTCTCCCGACTGGATCTGCATAGCCCAGAGGGAGTCGGCCTGTTTCGGTTGTACCTCGTTGGTGATGAACACCGCCTGAAGGATTTCGCAGCTTGGCGGAAGCTTTAATCGACGCGGCTCCAACTTGTAATACCACGGCGGTGGACCTAGGCTGCTAGGGAATATTCGGCACATGAGGGCTTCATTGTCTGCGTGCAGCGTCATGGCCTGTTTGTAATGACGGATATGATCAGTGGGGTCTGATTTTCCGTCGTAAAGGGTGAATGACGGAGCTTTGAATTTCTTGGGCAGGGACGCCCTTGCGATCCGTCGAACGAAAGGATCGTGCTGGTCTTCCTCGTTTGAGCTGCTTCTCCTGCGCTTGATCCTTGTTTGCAGATCCTCTTCGAAGGAGCTGGAGGTTTCGGATCGTCCTCTGGCGTCGAGCTCCGTGGATAATGAGTTGGAGTTGCTATCGGTATCCTTTGGTCGAGCCCGAGGTCTTTGCCCGCCTGCCCTCGGAGGTCGCTCTGGTTCCTGGCCCATGGCCTCTCTAGATTTTGCTACCTCCAGGGCCAACTCTTGACGGAGTCGTTCATTCTCAGCGATCATGTTCTCGAGCCTTTGTTCGTTCTGCTTTGCTTGTTCCATGATAGCCTGCATTGCTTCTTGTGCTGAAGTTGTTGGCGAATCAAAGTTCAAGGCGCGTCGTGCCGCGATAGTTTCTTTTCCGAGCATATTGGCTGGGGTGAGATCGTCTTACTGTGTGATCTCATCGGTGGCTATCGGAGGATCCTCGGTCACGCCTTCCATGGATGTATTCGAGTATTCCCACAGACGGCGCCAATTGTGGGGAAGAGGTTTGGAAATACTCCTCAAATCCTGGAAGACGCCAATGATCCTCAGCTAGTCACCTTCAAATATACAAATACTCCGGACGGGGGTGCCGGAATTAGCACTCCGACGGACAAGTTAGTTCCTGTACTCAAGAAAGCTTGTTTACTAAGTTTTTAGAAGTGATTCTTACATACCTTTCCTAGTCCATTACCATTATATTTATATTCGTTTCATCTGATCCTCGGGGCCAGGGCCTACTTTTTCAATCATTATCTCTTCCAATATTCGGCTCCAGGGATCCTCCCCTATTCGGCCTATTAGTCCTATTCAGCCCCTTATCCTTGCGGGATGTCTGCCGGCTAGCGTCAATCTTCTAATATATTCCTCCTCTATCTTCGCCAATTATTCGGCTACCACACTCTTGTTCTGGTTATTTAATCTAGCTTTACTATGTGAGGTGCATGAGCAAGTATAGACTAGTTTGCTCAATTTGAAACAATTCAATTCATGTTTGTTTGCGAAAATGACTTGAATTTGCCACCTTAAGTGCGCTTAAAGATGCGGATTTTGCCACCAAACATAGTGGGCTTAAAACATGATTTGCCACTCAACAAAGTGGGCTTAAAACACACATTCGTTGAATCGTTCCAATTCAAATAACAAGCCTTCATCCACAGGTATTCAAATAGTTTAACATTTAAGCACATAGCCTCATGGCAAGCATGCGAAATATGGCAACATGGTAATCACACTCATGCAAGTATGCTAAAGCATAAAAACTTACCAGGTACTCCAAGCCAAAACAAAAACTAGTTAAAAAAATGCATGATCCTAACTATGCAAGATATCTAACGCAACACATACAACATGCAATTTAATAGGCTTGGCTACTAATATGGCATATGAATCAATTTGAACAACATGTGGTTAAACACGTATTCAAGTAAGATATTGAAATTGTAATGCAGTTTGAATGATGCGCCGAGCATTGGTACATGCAATACGAATAAATGGATGCAAGCATAAGGTATGCTAATCGAAATATGCTCCTAATCTAACCATCAAAAGTGGTTAAATAAAAGGGAGAAAGACGTGAAGTTGAAAGACATACACACACGCACGCACACTTATTACAACATCATGCCCTCGCGAATGAAGGTCCGAACGGATAAGCTAACCAACTAGCTACGCTAATTAAGCTAACTATTACAACACTTGAAACTAATTAACTATTCTAGTTAACTAATTATTACAAACCGAAAACAAATAACTAGTTAAACTAACTAATTATTTACAACACTTAATTAGCTACAACTAATTAATTACAACATACATCTAAGCTAGATATTAAACACTAAATAAGCTTGAAAATGCAAGGGAGGCTCATGCACGCGTCCGGTTTCCATCCGAAAAGCCGTTGTTTTGCTGCTGCATGTCTCTGTTTGCACACTTGAACACCAAAGAAGCTGTCCACTTCTAGAACACCTCTGCTCCACCTCAGGAACACACTATGAAAAAATCACTGATAGCCGACAAGAGGGACAAGGGGCCGGTCGGCTACCAATGGTGGCCGGTCGGCCACTAGTGGTAGTTGTCGGCCACTGCTGGTTCACACTTCCATGCTGCAACAGAGAGAAAAACAGAGCAAAATAGTGTATTCTCACAAGTTGTCTGTATTGTTTACCCTCCTTATCATCACACAAGCTCAAAGGAGAGAATGTCTTGGCCCTCAAACCATCAATCAAGCAATTTCCATGCATGATGGCTAAGGGACCAAGTTTGTACAAGTTCAATAAATGAACAAACAAGACCAAAATGACCACCACCCTATCATGCATAATCAAGGGCAATGGTGACCAAGGAAAGTGGCACATTTCATCACTTTTGAGTATGAAATGTCTCATTATTCTTGTGTTCGAATTAACGTCCGATTCGAACACATGCAATGCAACACGAAAGATGTTTATCTTGCCTCTTTTACTTATCATTTTTTGTTTACTCATTTTAGTTACCAAACCATTCTTTAGTCAATTAGTCCATTGGTGAGTGTCTTCTAAAGCGAAAGAAGTGTCAACCGGGGGGTAGTTCAAGGCATGAGGGAAGCTTCATGCCATTGGTAATGAACCCTCAAAAGAGGATTAAACCATTAAACATGAGCCTCAACCTTAAGCTTAAACAAACCTCAGGTTGAAACAACCCTCAAAACAAATGAAAAAGTGAAGAAATGAGGGAGGTTGTAGAGATTGTATGTGCTGAAAATGAGTGATAAAAGCACTAAAAACATGCAACCAACTTACACCAATGATGGTTAAAGCCTTAAAACACTAAGCTAGTGAAGGAATTAACACTACAACTATGCCATACAATGCTCAAATGAATTAACCAACCAAAAACAGAGGCAAAACAACCCTAAATATAGTCTAAAACAGGCTGGAGTTGAGCCACAAAAAGCTAAAAAAATAAGCTAATAAATGAGGCTAACTAGGTATGCAAACAAGACACAAGGAATTTTGGACTTCAAAATAAGGTTTTTGCCACTGAAAAACCTCCGAAATTCAGTGGTTAAAAAGCCCAAAAAAGTTGGTTTTAAAGTGATGAATAATAGCACAAAAGCTTAACAAGCAAAGAGACAAAAAGGGTGGACCACCCCCTAACTCAAAATAGCCTCAAACCACCACTTTTAGGTCATAAAAAATAAAGGTTTTTACAGTTGAAAACTAGGCCAAAAACAGTTTGAAAAAATGGCAAAACAAGTGCACAAAACAAGCTTAAAGGTCAAGTGTTATACCTCTTGAAGCAAAGGACAATTCTATACACAAATGAGGCACTAAATCAAGCCAAGACCACCTTCTAGAGCTCAAAGAAGGTCCCAAGCAACCTTAGCCCAAAGATAAGCAACTTTGGTTAAGGGTTGATAGGCAAACTAGAAGTATATCTCTACTTGTATGCACAAAAGTTCAAGAGAGAGAGAAATCTAGAGAGAGAGGATTATAGAGAGAGAGGCTCACAAAATTTTTCCAACCTTGAAAACAATAGAGAAGACCCTCTATATATAGAAAAATGTGAGCTCAGGCCGAAAATATCTCAAAATGGGATAGCTGGAGCAGTGTTGTCATGACCCGAACCCGCCCCCATGGGTTAAGGACATAACCGGCCAGTAATCCTGAGATTACCTACGGCCTCAAACCAAAAAGAGACAAGACTCATCAGAGTAAAGGGGCCAAACAGAAGCAATAATTAAAAACTTTGTCCATAGAGCCGTGCTTATATGCACTTTAAAACAAACCATGCGCATATACGTTAATAACCCACAACGAAATACAGTACCGGAAAATCCTTTACAAACAGGATCATCTAAACTGAGTCAACCCATAGAAAACTATATACAATATACACAAGATCCTTGCCAACAAGACATAATATAAGCACGTAACAAAAAGGGCAAGGTTTGGTCTCGTGCGTGAGACACAAGGCTGACTCTTCCAAAACTCCTGCTGTCCCTGGCTAACTTCACTGGGGCTGGGGTTGGTCCTCACTTGGCTCACCCACAATTACATGAATGAGCGTGAGCGAATGCCCAGTGAATAATATCAAGTAAACAATATATAAGCAATTATTGGAACAGTTTAACAAACGGCCTTCGGCCCAATCATTTATGGCAATCGGCCTTCGGCCTAGTCATTCATGTCAATCGGTCTTTGGCCCAATCATTCATTTCCATCGGCCTTTGGCCCAATTATTTATTTCCATCGACCTTTGGCCCAATTATTCATTTCCATCGGCCTTTGGCCCAGTTATTCCTTTCCATCGGCCTTTGGCCCAGTTATTCCTTTCCATCGGCCTTTGGCCCAGTTATTCATTTCCATCGGCCTTTGGCCCAATTATTCATTTCCATCGGCCTTTGGCCCAAGTATTCATTTCCATCGTCGTACACCAATCAGTTAATGATCTTGCAAAGCTTACACAGAAGTAACACTTAGACAATAACATACTACAAATATCTTGCCAAGATATTACTCACAGTGATTGGTTTGTGGATTTGCCCTGGAGCTTGACCCTACACATTTCATGAACACAAAAGGGTCACTAACAGTTCAATCCGTTCTTTAATTCACATATTCCTCTTTAGGCTTAATTTTTATCTCATTAACTCATTTACAATGCTTAACTTATGCCTAAGAGTGCTTGCAAGTGAAAGAGAACGGAAAACAGAACACAGAATGCAAAAACAGGATTTCAGAAAATAGGGTCCCCGCTCGAGCGTAGACTTCCCCGCTCGAGCAGACCCTTAGGTCTGCAGAAGTACTGGTTGCCTCCAATCCCCGCTCGAGCGTGTATTCTTCCGCTCGAGCAGACTTCATGTCACATAGCTCCCCGCTCGAGCGGGCATCATGTCTGCAGAAAAATATCTTTGCCGAGCTCGATTTCTCGCTTCGCCGAGCCGGTTCACCAACTTTCTGGGTTTTCCAGAACTGTTCTTGAGCTTCAAATACACATTCAACCTGATATTTCTTGCATTTCACAGCCCATAGCACTCATATACATATACCAACATGATATAAACACCAAATTACAACATATTGAAGCTCAATTCCCATGAATCAATCACATGCAAACCCAAATTATACCAAACTTACTTCCAATACATTAAATTCATGCATTTAAGCTTCATATCCTCATCAATCATGCATGCATGTCAATTCTTGACTCCATTTCTATTTTAAACGGTACAAATGGTGCTTCTAACCATGAAACTCAACAAAAACATGCTTGCATGTAGGATTTAACACTCATATCTCCACATTCAACTTAATACATGCTTATTTATGCAAAACCATGGTGATCCTAGACATGCATGTGCATTTCAACTTCAAATTCATCAATTAGAGCACAACCCTTGTTCTTTATCACCAATTAATCTTTAATTCACAAAATCACAAGTTCAATCTCATGAATTTACTCACCTAGGAGCCTTAAGCACCCAAGCTCTAGCCAAATCTTGAGCTTAATCCCCAAATTTCCAAGCTTGAGCCAAAGAAATACACAATTCTCTCATTCTCTCTCTCTATAGCCGGTTCTCTCTTTATTTTGAGTCCCAATTTCAGCCAAATGAAGTGAAGAATAGAGGATGGAGAGTGTAGTGACCTTACCCAACAAAACCCACTATTGGCATTATAATAATAATAAAGTAATGGGGCACTAATTCACTAATTAATCAACTTAATTTGATCCAAATCAATTTTCAATTAAATTTCACCGTAGGCTCTAAAAATTATGCCAATCCCAATGGCGCAATCAGTTTCGGGTTCTGTGGCCGATAAGGCCTTCAATTTAATTTCCAAAGCAGATTACTCAGACAGATATTCCTACGGTGAACATATAGAAATTCAAAATCACATATTATCACACAATGGCAGACAAAATCATGCTAAACACATAATCACATTCAAATTAAGGACCAATTAGCTAATTACGGAACAGGGGTATCACAGTCTTTCCCCCTTTAGGAAGTTTGGTCCTCCAAACTTAAGTTACCTTCAGTAGAAAACAATTCGGAACACTTTTCGTTTAACGGTTCCAATCCCTTCTGATAGTCATTCACCTAGTCCTAAATCAAGCAACGCTCTATTTTCAATCAGTCAGAGACTCACCTTTTCCGCCATACGAAGCTTGTATGATGCCATACCGAAACTAGGGTGTGAGCTGTTGTTGTAAACAAAGTTGTCAACGATGGATATATCTTTCCGATTCCCGAAAATCTAACGCACACATTTGGAGCATTTCTCCCAGAGTCTAAAGACTTCTTTCTGATTGTTCATCAATTCGCGGATGGAAAACAGCGCCGAATCATAATTCGGTCCCCATTGCCTCTTGAAGGCTTGTCAGAATTCAAACACATTTCAGAATTTCTGTCTAAACAATAGACACTGGGACCCCATGCAAACAAGCAATCCTTTCTACGTGAACAGCGGTTAGTCTATAAGCATTATACGCAAATTCCGCAGGGAGGAAATGAGCGGACTTAGTGATTTTACACACAGTAATCCAAACAGGACTTATGCCTTGGGTGCTCAAGGTAGCCCCACAACAAAATTTGTAGTCACAGATTTCTATTTCCATTCCAAAATAGAGAGATTGAAGTAGTCTCACCACTATCTGAAATTCAACTTCGACCTGTGGGC
This sequence comes from Camellia lanceoleosa, assembly GCA_025200525.1. Lineage (NCBI taxonomy): Eukaryota > Viridiplantae > Streptophyta > Magnoliopsida > Ericales > Theaceae > Camellia > Camellia lanceoleosa. Next base: position 43,022,055 of record CM045759.1, read on the forward strand.
ACCGGAAAATATTTAGACACATTCCCCAACTGCCCTCTTCAAGGTAGGTCACCAACCGGCTAACTTTATCACAGATGTTCGGTCTATTCCTTGTCACAAAAGTTCAGTTCATTCTTCAACAATTCCACAATTCACAATCTGATTCAGTATTTAGTCTAGTGACTCATCACAATTATCCAAGGTCAATCAAAAATCTTCAGGGATATAAGGTGGATCCAGATACTGATTCTCGAATCAACAACGGTAACATCGAAGTAATTACCCATACCATACACATAGTCCAGACATCTCCATAATACTGATTGTAAAGTACAATAACATCGAAGCAGGTAATTTCTGACATAATACCCGTGTTCTCAATTCATTCAAACAATTCAGCTCAATATTCAATTCCCTGTTCTATTGAGTCTTTCCATATCATCAGATAGCCATCAAAAGGGTAAGGCAATTTATATATTAATCCTCATGATGTCAACGGCATTATCAAAGAAGTCAATCATATGTCAAACACAATTCACACATTCTCAGAGCCCCAATCACAGAATATGATGACACTGAGCGGTTATTCACAAAGCGTACTGAATTCACGCACTTACGGGCAATCAGGATTTTTCAAAGTTTCTTGGATGTTTAAACATCTACACATTACCAAAGGATGACATTCCGGTCAGAACAAAAGAATAATCGTCTCGGAATCGAAGCACACCCGTTCACGACCGTCGGTGGCCGACTTGAGATCGATTAGCCAAACCCACCCGTACAGGACTGTCGGTGGCGAAAGATGTCCCAACAAAGGTGCTACATAGGCTTAACGTCCCCTAGCACGAAAGGACGCCCCAAGAATGTCATCAAAACAAACATAATACCACTCACTACAACCTAATTCCCCAAAATCTGACAACATTGCAGCAACTACTCTCCTTTACAAAACATATTCTGATCAGTTAAAGACAAATGTTCAGTACTGCTCATTATCAAATCAATCTGCCATCATCAGTCCCCATAGCGTCAAACCAACAAGGATGGGACAATACACAAGTGTCGTTCCTTAAGACACCCAATCACGGGATTTGTACAATTTGGCTCATTTTCAACACATATGTCCTCGATAGTTGGGGGTTGGTTCTCAATGGTGTTCACGGTTAGATCAATCTGTCATAGCCCACAAAAGGTCTTTCAAATAGGTTAAGTACTCTAGACAGATTCAAGTTTCGGGTCTATTAGTTTTTCTGCCAAAGATAATCTGGCTATTTATTTACAGGCAATCCTCAATCCCTTTTTACAAGATTAAATCAGGCAGAGGGTCTTATCGAACCAATCCCGACACGGGTCTTACCAAATTAAATCAAACAAAGGTCCCATCAAATTATATCCCATGAGGGTTCTATCGGGTCAAATCAGACAAAGGTTCTATTGGATCAAGTCAGATAGAGGTTTTCTCAAATATGGTACATTCGGTTCTGTAAGGCTCGCTTCGTTTGTTTAGGCACATGGCTGATAGTTTCACAACTGCCCTAAGTTTATCAGTTCTCAAGGTCATATCGGAATCATTCATCATAACCGTTCATATCAAAGTATGTCAGATCATATACCATATAGCATTGTCCACATAAGTTCAAGTGTAGTTACATAAGCATGCAAGTGTTCATATCAGGAGGTATGTATCATAACCAGTATAGCAGTTCCCAAATAAGTCTTATATACAAGCACATAGTGAACAGTAACACGGTAAACAAGGTTCCTCATTTACACATAGCATAGGATTGTCATGCAAAAGTGCCAAATCAGTCACAAAAGCATAGGTTTATGAGTCGAGCCCGGTATAGTCACATACTCCAGTCAACTTTCTATCAATCAAAATTACATGGTCTCACAATTATAGAGTTCATCATTTAAAGTGTTCAGCTCAATCACGCAATCGCAGAATCATAATTCCAGTGGTTTAGTCATGGAAGTAGCAATATAACAAATCACCCTAAGCATAGGTTCAGATGTACATGTACATGTGCAGAGTCAATCGATATCCCAATACACATTTCACAAATTTCCCCATATACTTTCAACGAATACGGTCTCGATCTTGTGGGCCTAACCAATCTAGGTACACATACGGTAGGCACGAAAGGACATGTCGATCCAAATCAAATAATATCCCCAACAAGGATGTACACATGGACTAATTCAGAATCAATCAACACATAGGCATTCGTTTATAAACAGTATAAATACCTGGGATAACGGTTGCAATATTCTGAGTGCTTCCTGGGATGAGTGCAATCACTCCATCCTGAATAGCAATTCCTACCATTGGTACAGATTTAGTCGAGGCAGAGGATTCATTCACATTTTGTTCAATCCGGGGACAGTTCCTTACAGTATGGTCCACTTTACCACATCTATAACAAGCCCCTGAAATCAGATAACAAACTCCTCGGCGTTTCTTACACTGGTGGTGGCAAAGGTTTTTGCCGTAGCGGCAACTGACGCTGTTGTCTCAAGATCCCTACCAATCCTTGTGCTACTCTTTTCGGACTATCAAGTCGGGCTGTGGAAGAACCTTCCCACCCGTATGCCCTTAATTTGCCCATACTCTACACAATTTCTTATCAAACTTTACCAAATACTACGATGCCCAATACGAAATTAAACACAAATACACATGAGTACATTCGCGCGTAGGCACATTGTTATATTCTCATTTCACATATCGTACGCAATTAATCACTTATGTAACAGATAATCGCATACTTACCAAATATCGCATGTTGAACATTTACTAAGTAATTATATACTCAAATCATGTTCATATTTCATATAGGCACCCATAGGCAGAATTGAATGCACATAAACAACTTTTCATGGTTCATACATTCATGTATGTGCATTATAACAAAACAAACTTGTTGTACACATTAGTGATCAATTTATATCTCATATTCGAATCATGTGTGGTACTTCCTTTAGCGTGACATATCATGTTGGTCAAGCATATCAACATATCTCATATATAGGCCACGGTATTGTTTCCCCCGGGTGAGGGCCTGTGCCACGGTATTATTTCTCCCGGGCTAGGGCCTCGTGACCATGAGCCACAGTATTATGTCCCCTGGGCGAGGGCCTCCACTAAGGATACCACAATTACGTTCAAGGAAAATTTTGAACAATTATTCATTCATACGAAACAATGACTTTATAGAGTTATTACTCACCATCTGATTAAACTTGCATTATACTATATATAAAAGGGTCACAAGTATGCATATACCAGGAAGCATACATATTCTAATGGTTTATAATGCAAGCAATTCACGAATTTATAACACATAACTGTTCGTATCGAAACACTTAAGCATATTCTTGATGCTTCCAAATTCATATCTATCACATGAATGCATCCTAGATCTCATCTAGACGCTTATTGCTCTTTTGGCCAAGTGTGTGAGTTATTAACTCGTGCTCAGATACCACTCTGTCATGACCCGAACCCGCCCCCATGGGTTAAGGACATAACCGGCCAGTAATCCTGAGATTACCTACGGCCTCAAACCAAAAAGAGACAAGACTCATCAGAGTAAAGGGGCCAAACAGAAGCAATAATTAAAAACTTTGTCCATAGAGCCGTGCTTATATGCACTTTAAAACAAACCATGCGCATATACGTTAATAACCCACAACGAAATACAGTACCGGAAAATCCTTTACAGACAGGATCATCTAAACTGAGTCAACCCATAGCAAACTATATACAATATACACAAGATCCTTGCCAACAAGACAAAATATAAGCACGTAACAAAAAGGGCAAGGTTTGGTCTCGTGCGTAAGACACAAGGCTGACTCTCCCAAAACTCCTGCTGTCCCTGGCTAACTTCACTGGGGCTGGGGTTGGTCCTCACTTGGCTCACCTACAATTACATGAATGAGCGTGAGCGAATGCCCAGTGAATAATATCAAGTAAACAAGTATATAAGCAATTATTGGAACAGTTTAACAAACGGCCTTCGGCCCAATCATTTATGGCAATCGGCCTTCGGCCCAGTCATTCATGTCAATCGGTCTTTGGCCCAATCATTCATTTCCATCGGCCTTTGGCCCAATTATTTATTTCCATCGGCCTTTGGCCCAATTATTCATTTCCATCGGCCTTTGGCCCAATTATTCCTTTCCATCGGCCTTTGGCCCAGTTATTCCTTTCCATCGGCCTTTGGCCCAGTTATTCATTTCCATCGGCCTTTGGCCCAATTATTCATTTCCATCGGCCTTTGGCCCAATTATTCATTTCCATCGGCCTTTGGCCCAATTATTCATTTCCATCGTTCTACGCCAATCAGTTAATGATCTTGCAAAGCTTACACAGAAGTAACACTTAGACAATAACATACTACAAATATCTTGCTAAGATATTACTCACAGTGATTGGTTTGTGGATTTGCCCTGGAGCTTGACCCTACACATTTCATGAACACAAAAGGGTCACTAACAGTTCAATCCGTTCTTTAATTCACATATTCCTCTTTAGGCTTAATTTTTATCTCATTAACTCATTTACAATGCTTAACTTATGCCTAAGAGTGCTTGCAAGTGAAAGAGAATGGAAAACAGAACACAGAATGCAAAAACAGGATTTCAGAAAAATAGGGTCCCCGCTCGAGCGTAGACTTCACCGCTCGAGCGGACCCTTAGGTCTGCAGAAGTACTGGTTGCCTCCAATCCCCGCTCGAGCGTGTATTCTTCCGCTCGAGCGGACTTCATGTCACATAGCTCCCCGCTCGAGCGCCAACTTCCCCGCTCGAGCGGGCATCATGTCTGCAGAAAAATATGCTGGGAGCTCGATTTCTCCGCTCGAGCGGCGGTTTCCCCGCTCGAGCCAGCACCAACTTTCTGGGTTTTCCAGAACTGTTCTTGAGCTTCAAATACACATTCAACCTGATATTTCTTGCATTTCACAGCCCATAGCACTCATATACATATACCAACATGATATAAACACCAAATTACAACATATTGAAGCTCAATTCCCATGAATCAATCACATGCAAACCCAAATTATACCAAACTTACTTCTAATACATTAAATTCATGCATTTAAGCTTCATATCCTCATCAATCATGCATGCATGTCAATTCTTGACTCCATTTCTATTTTAAACGGTACAAATGGTGCTTCTAACCATGAAACTCAACAAAAACATGCTTGCATGTAGGATTTAACACTCATATCTCCACATTCAACTTAATACATGCTTATTTATGCAAAACCATGGTGATCCTAGACATGCATGTGCATTTCAACTTCAAATTCATCAATTAGAGCACAACCCTTGTTCTTTATCACCAATTAATCTTTAATTCACAAAATCACAAGTTCAATCTCATGAATTTACTCACCTAGGAGCCTTAAGCACCCAAGCTCTAGCCAAATCTTGAGCTTAATCGCCAAATTTCCAAGCTTGAGCCAAAGAAATACACAATTCTCTCATTCTCTCTCTCTATAGCCGGTTCTCTCTCTATTTTGAGTCCCAATTTTAGCCAAATGAAGTGAAGAATAGAGGATGGAGAGTGTAGTGACCTTACCCAACAAAACCCACTATTGGCATTATAATAATAATAAAGTAATGGGGCACTAATTCACTAATTAATCAACTTAATTTGATCCAAATTAATTTTCAATTAAATTTCACCGTAGGCTCTAAAAATTATGCCAATCCCAATGGCTTAATCAGGCCGGGTTACGTGGCCGATAAGGCCTTCAATTTAATTTCCAAAGCAGATTACTCAGACAGATATTCCTACGGTGAACAGATAGAAATTCAAAATCACATATTATCACACAATGGCACACAAAATCATGCTAAACACATAATCACATTCAAATTAAGGACCAATTAGCTAATTACGGAACAGGGGTATCACAAGTGTGAAACAGCTTGAGGAAAAATATCTGCACAAAAACTGCCTTTTTGCACCAATGGCCGACCGGGCCACCACTAGTGGCCGAAAAGGGTCACCCTTGGATGACACATGGCCGACAAAAGCCATTCATGGCCGACACATGGCCAACAAAGCCCATCCATGGCCAGCAAACTCCACTAGTGGCCGGCTAGAAAAATCTGCTCTCCAGGTCCAACTTCAAATGGGTATATCTCCTTCATCGGGACTCCTTTGCAGGTCATTCTTGAGTCTAAATTGAAGCCTCGGAAGTCTTCTTTCCAATGATGGCAGCCTCACATCAAAATTCCAAGTATGCAAAACGATATGCCTGATTTAGTGAAGGCTACCCCGTTCTCTCTTAACGGTTCATGCCCAACTTCTTCCCCAACTAAGTTTCTTCCCTCCACTCTTATTTTCTTCAACTCCAAACCTCTAAACAAGATGTTTTGAAAGATTTTTCAAAGAGTTCACCTCTCTTCCATTCATTTCCACTTTGTCCTTGCTCGATTTACCAAAAAACGCAACATTTAACGAAATGCGAGTCTCGGAACATCGTAGAAACTTTTCAAAAATATTTTAAAAGAGAGGGTTTTAAGGTCTAAAATTGTTTTGGTCAAAATAGTTTTGGTCCAAAAAGGAATGTAAGGTTGGGATTTAGAGCTCCTCTTGCTGAAGAAATCGAACATTTGCATAGCACAACTCTCATCATCGAGTGATCAATCGGTGGCCCCAAAGTTTTAAGGGCGGTCAAAAATGAGGTGTTTACAGGGACCAAATTATTCAATGTAGTCTCTACAATTTGTTTTGAATTTTACTTTGATCCCTTTAGTTGTCCATATAGTTTGCTTTAAATTTCACTTTGGTCCCTCTAGTTTTACATGTGATTTGTTTTTTTCGCTCAAAATGTTAACAACACATGAAAGAGGGATCACATTGCAACATAATTAAAAATGTAAGGACCAAATTGTTTAAATTAAAATTACAATGACCAAAGCAACATTTTACTTAACCAGAGGACCAATGATGTAATTTACCCTAAATAAAATATATGCTTATTGGTTCCAATGGCTTCCATGTAAATAAAGATATCATGACCCTCGCGTGTCAATTTGATTCTTATAGGCCCAATTGCATCAGTTTTATATTTGAATTTTTCATGTTGACGTCAATTCTAACCATTTTGCTCTTAATTTGTGTTCAATTTCTCAACAGATATTTCAATTGAACTAAATTAAAGTAATGTGAAAAATTATAGTGAAAAATTGATACAATTAAAATTATAAGAATCAAATTGACACAAAAAATAAATTACAAAAAAGACGGATAGTTTGTCCAAAAATATTAAGAAATAAAATTTGTTATTCTACAAATACTCTAACTAGATGTATCAGGCTAGCTCATGAAATTTTAAAGGGGAAAACTCTAAAGCTTGAATTTTATAATCAAATAAATTTTTAATTTTTTTATTTTAAATCTTAATGTTTTGATTTGTTTTCAATTTAAACTATTTATTTATTTTTATTAAGGAAATTTAATGAAAAAATAATATTTTAATCATTAAACTTAATGTGAATAAATGATGAATGCAAGTGTATTGATTATATTTACTTTTATTAATATTTTGTTTGGATGTCAATGAATGGGTGAATGGGTATTGTTTAAATTTATTTAAATTAATATTTCAATGTAAATGAATTAGATGCAAAACAATGAATTTGTGGATTGTTATGATACAGGAATGTCAAAAAAATAGTTCTTAGTTATTTGCAACACCAAGACACTGTCACAAATAATTAATTATTTTTGTACAATTTGTTTGTACTGCTAGACCTCATGCTTTTGTTTCCTTGGCTTTTGGCAGTTCACTATGTAAAAAAAATAACGACAATGCTACGTAGCTCAAATTTTGTGGCTCAAAAGTGGCTCAAATGGCCAAAACGACGTCGTTTTGAGTACAAAACAACATAAAAATGACCAAAACGACGTCGTTTTGGCCATTTGAGCCACTTTTGAGCCACAAAATTTGAGCTACGAGACATTTTCCTAAAAATAATCTGATCCTAAAAAAACTTTCAAATCTTAAACCCGTCCATTTTACCTAATAAATATAGACTATTAATTTTTTATTTTTTCTTGAAGAGATTAAATTATTAGATTCTTTTAATTATTATTTAACAAAATTTTAATATAATTATTGGATAATTCTAATTAATATTTTATATCCTAAGTCCAATTCAAATATTAAATGGGCACAAAATCTCACCACAACCTAATCCTATGAGCTAAATATAGGATTAATTACTAATTAGTCCTATTAAGTAAACTTAAATACTAATAGTTCCTATTGACTTTTGGAATGCACCAATAAGTCCTACAATATTTATATTGCCATTAAATTTATTTCCTCATAAAATTTCTTTCTTTTATTATCTTCTCTCTTTTTCTTCCATTTTTCTAGAAAGTTTTTTATCTTCTTCTCTCTCTCTCTACCATTTTTTTAGAGAGCTTTACACCACCGCCATCTACCTCCATTGTTGCCACACTACCATCATTACCGCCATCGTTGCAACACCACCACTATCGCCATACCGTCCACTCACTACTACCGCCATCATTGTTTGGCCGCCACAACCACCATCATCATTCACCAACGTTCACCAATCACCTCCATTATTGTCAATCTATACTCTATTGTCGCTGATCTACACTCTACCACATTCATCCATTGCCGTCAACCCCGCACACTTTTTCGCATTGTCTTTTTCCTTTGTTTCCATCATTGATGACTTTCAGATCTAGCCATTTTCAACTCAAATGTTCACTAATGGCTTTAAATTAGACCATTTTTTTATGTCGATTTAATCATGGCATGGTTGTCGAAACTTTTACCAATGAGATCGGGTCTCTCTCTATCTATGTGTCTATGTGTGTGTGTTGATGGATCTCCATCAATCTCTTTGGCCCAAAGTATACAATTTGTTTAAAAGGACAATTATTTGTTCAAATCAACCTATCTATCTATTTCTTGAAATCACTCAATTTGTCTATATGTTGAAATTCACCAAGCCTATTTTCTTATCTATTGAAATTCATTAAACTACCTATCTACTGAATATCATACATTTCTCTAACTCACCACCACCGTTTGTTGCTGCTAGCCACCAGTCACTAGCCACCACGACTTTTTCAGCGATTTTTCTCACTAATTTTTCGGCACCAGTGACTTTTCCGACATGTTCTTATCACAAATAAGATTCTACCTTATACCCTCTAAATTGGACTTTTCACTTAATTTTTTCTTATTATTACTTTCAATGTTATTGTATAAATATTATTGGTAAAACTCACTAAATTATAACATTTATAATTATTTATTACATCTTAACAAATACTAACATTTGCCTAAAAGAAAGGACTTTGATGTTGTTGAAGCAAGGAATCACTCAAATTAATGGGAAAAATCTTTGTACACACAAAAAAGATGTGAAATAGTTAGTAGATTGAGGAGGACAAAAGAGGAGGTAAATTTCAAAAATTAAGCAAGATATATTACTTCACTGCATAAAGTGAATTGTAAAAGAATCTAATTATCAAACAGAAAGAGTGAAAGAAAATAGGACATTGATGGGGTTGATTACAGTTAAGACTGCAAATGAAACGAGCTGTTTGTGAACTAATTTGTATCGGCTTGTTAAGGGCTCGGCTCAGCTCGACTTGACTCATTTAATAAATGAGCCGAGTTCAAGCTCGAATAAGTTCAGCTCGCCAAGATCGACTCATCTTTATTTAAATTATATAAAAATATATTATTTATGTATTAAATAATATACAAATATATAAATAATATATTTAACTAATCAATTAGCAACTATCCGAGATGGATTATATATTTTAAATAATATAAATACAAAAAAAAATCTTATCAAGTCGAGCCAAACTTGAGTATCATTAATATTAACGAGCCGAACTCAAGTCTAATTAGTTATCAAGTCAAGCTCAAACTCAATAAGTAAGTTCGAACTCAACAAAACTCGACTCGATGTGACTCATTTACAACCATAATTATAGTTTTGGTTGGACTATCAATTTAGTTTTAGGCAGTGATTTATAGAAAGACAAAGAAGAAAGAATAAAATGTGAAGAGGAATTTCACACTGCGAGGAAGATATATGTCAGTGTCCTTTTCAATTTTTAGTGGGCCATCCTCTCAAACTTCAAAATTACTAATTCTAGTTCTAGTTATGACAGTGATTTTCAATTTTTAATGGGGCATTTTCTGGAACTTCAAAATTACTACATTTAGTTTTAATTCCAGTATCAATTTTAAGGTGGCTAGTTTCCGGTCCGAAATCGGACTGGAACATATAGTTGAATTCGTAGGGCTTACAACGAGTCTAAGATAATTTGAACTATTTAATGTGTAAGACTCGTCGTGTATTTTATCTCTACAAAAAATTACGTTGATCGGATATCGATAGCTACTTAATCAGATTGTATTTTTGTCAATAGTAAATATGATTCTAAAAATAAATTGTTAACAAAAATATGCTTTGATCAAGTAGCTATCGATATATGATCAACGTGATTTTTTACGTAGATGAAATACTCAACAAGTGCTACACATTAACGATTCAAATCATCGAAATTAGATCTATGGTGGGCCCCACGGGCCCAATCTGAATCCTAATTTTAAATAATAATATTCAGATGCATGTTAATATTGGTGATACAATTAAATATTAATTCATATCGAATAATATCAATTAATATATTGATGAATAATTATGTTGAAGATTTAAAATACTGGCATGTATAAATCAATACAATGCATAATGACCGATATTTGAAACTATACTTTTGACGTACCTAAAGTGGACTACAAATCAACATCTAATTACTTTATTCATAGGCTCATAGCCTTCATTTTTAGGGTGATTATTGAGTAATCCTAGAGTATTATATGGTATGGTATTATGTGATACTCTCAACAAATGGCGTGACGGAAAACCTTTAGAAGTAGAACAATATTAATCCATCTTATTAGGTAGTTAGAAGACAAGAAATAACATACTCAATATGTATTACAATTTTTAATTGGTCAAGAACACCACATAAGTAATATCATATGATATTAGAGGACCGTTCAATAATTTTTTTCATTTTAAGGATTGCTTTTCAGGTACAAAGCTTTTCCATATAATTTATGTTGCAAGTGTTGCTACAGAAATACTATATACCATGAAAAGTACCCCGAAACGAATTGGTGATATGGATTATATTTATAATGATTGTAATTGTTAGATTTTTTTTTTTTTTCAGAGTTGGTGTTGAAAAATCTAGAAACCTCGTAAATGTTGATTTGTGATTATGTATCAATTTTAAGCCGAATATAACAATCCCAATCAAACAATCAAGAGAAAGAGACACAAAGATTTTACGTGGAAAAACCACAATTGGACACCTTCCAATTGTGATCAAAAAACCACGGGCAACAGCCACAAGAACAATCCACTAAGAAGATATAAAGGAATTACACAGGTATCACTCTCAATTATCTAGCGAATTCACAACGCCTAATTGAACCAACCTCTATGTGCCTCTTCCAACCCCATCTTCAGCACGGAATTGTCTTTCTGATGAGCCACTCCGGATTCCCTCCAAAGCTTGAGCTCAATTCTTCAGAATTCACAACTGAAGAACAACTCTCTCTTTTGTAGAACAAACAAACAAACCTTTGATGTATACTCTTTAAACCATGAGTTTGAATACTCAATAAGACATCAAAGAAAATAACAAAAAATAATCCCCAGATATAAACCTTTAAGATCCAAAAAGAAGATCTGGAGGAATAATTGAGTAGTCTAGTTTTGGGAGAAAACCAACTACTTATAGAGATCCAAAAGTAATCCCAGTTGGGAAAGAAGACCAAATCCTTAAGAAATCCAACTTCTTGCAGAACTCCAAAGTAATCCTACTTCTTATAGAAACCCAAAATAATCCTTGTTTCAGAAGAAAACCAACTCCATAATGAATCTGAAAACCTGGGATCGCGAGGTCCGCTCGAGCGTGGGTCTTCCCGCTCGAGCGGAGACTTCAAAATTTGTGATTTCATATAGGCTCCTTTCGGCGTCCGTTTCCGATCGGCGGGAATCACACCATCCAAGATTTTTTCATCCAACGCAGATCTTTGTGAACTCGCTAAACCCGCTCGGCGCCCATTTCCGCCGGCGGAAGGCCAAAACTGGAAAATCTTGAAAAGTATAACATGAACAGACAGGCAACTTTTGAATGCATTTTTGCATTTTGCTTGCCATGGTGACCGGCAATCGACCCCCGTAATAATCAGCGAAGTGGCAATCTTGAAAGCATTAATACCACAAACTTCTCTGCAAAGCTCGATTCAAGTTGGATTCGCATCTAATAAACTCAAAGCCTCACTAAAATAAAAGTGTGAATAAAATTACAACTCAAAGGAGTTTTGTCAATCGGGGTTGCCAAGAATAAAAACCTAACAATCTCCCCCTTTGGCAATGCCGTGACAAAACACATCTAACAAATAAAATCCTAATCACCTCAACCCATTACATCCAACAAAAACAAACTTCTTTCACAAGGTCATGATCTGCAAAACAGCTGTTAATGCCACAATCTCCAAAACAACTATTAGTGCCACAAGAGTATATGAAAAAGCAATAAACATATGACAAGATTATCTTGAAGCATGAGATGGAAAAAATGAATAACATGAATAGATGCAACTTGGAGATTTTAAGAACATGTAGTATGAAAACCTGAACCCAACACATGGCATAAAAACATGAAATCCTAAGACACATGAAAAACAACTTTCTCCCCCTGTTTGAATTGACAAAGGAATCTCAAATAACAAAATCAATATCAAAACCCTCACAAGCAATGATAACGATTAACCGAACGCCCTCTTACTAAAAGCAACCACAAAACCAAAAAAAAACATAAAGAAAACCAACAAATATAATATGGTGGAGCAAGCAAGGAATTTCAGATTTGTACCTTAAAACACACAAGATTATCCAAGAAGCACAATTACTTGAAAACACAATGTGCACAGCCTCTAGAAGATTCCTCATAAAAGAAAGTGATGCATTATGTGAAAAGCAGAGATCCCATGAGAAAAAGTGTGTGTGTGACTCTTGGAGTTCGACAAATACAAGATTCAAATACTAGTAGTGACATAAAAGCTGGACCTCCGACAAGAGAATCTAAGTACAACTAAGGAAAGTCAAACCACTAGGAATCAAGGGGTATTTGGTGAGTAAAGGCGGAGGCTCCCCCTTAATCAATGAATCCTTTATTTTTTTCACATTTTTTTTTTCTCTTTTCTTTCTTTTGCATCTTTATTTTCTTTATTTTCTTTCTTGTGCACATTTTTTTTTTTCTTTTCTTTTGCACACTCATCGGTGGCTGACACGCTCAAGAGTATGGAAACCGAACCAGAGAAGCATGGATATATTAAGGATGGCCTGGTTGGTGACTCTGAGGTAGCCTTTTCCTCATGCTTGGACTACAAAGAATAGAGGGGAAAGCCATGGAGATGCAAAAAGATGGAAGGTGGTTAAGAGACTCAACATCACCCATGATATGCTAGTATAGGTCAATTCCTCTAGAAAAGCAAAAGATATCATGCCAGAAGTCCATAGAAAAAATAACCACTAAGGCAAAAGACTCCAATATTTGCTAATCCAAGAGTGTGTACAGAATGAGACATACTAATCAAAGAACACACACTCCAAAATGAGTAAGGACCATAGAAAGCACACACATATCAACATGTAATGGATATTCTCATCAATTCCAATATACACCAAAGACTACTCAAAAATTTCAAGCTTGCAAAACCATACTAAGAAAATCTTTTTGAGTTTTTTTTTTTTTTTTTAATCTTTTTCTAAACAAAGCAAGACAAAAAAAAAAAAAAAAACAAACAATCACATATTTTTTATTAGAAAAAACAACTAAAACAAATAAACAAAAACCCAAAAACAAATTAACAAATTAACACAAGTCAAGTTTTCTCACCCAAATCTTTTTGGTCTTAACAAAATCAGGTCTAGCGGTCTTGGTAAAAATCATGGTGTTGTGAACACCCTCATGAATCTTGGTATTCCGCCTAGACAAATCAGGTTGTCTCCTAACCCAAAAAGTATTCGAATTTCTACCCTTTTGAGACATTCTCCCATGCAGCTTATAACAAAAAGGGCGAATATGACCATGCATACCACAATGATGACAAATAAAAACAGGATGTACCTTCTTTTCTTTTACCTTATCAACTCTAGGGAGTTTGAGAAGTCTTTTCTCTTGTTGAATCTTTTGTCCTCCCTTTCCTTGAGTTCTTGTGTCATGAGATGTGGAAGCACTCTGTTTTTGCTCTCTCTTATCTCTAAAGCCAATGCCACTCTTGTCAGAACAGATTTGTTGAGACCCAATGATATCCTCCAAAGTCTTTGATCCTTTGTTCCAAAGACCAATGGTAACCATGGCAACCTTGAGCTCTTCCTCTTTTTTGATCATCAGTTCTTCCAAAGCAACTTGAGACATCTCGAGAGATTCAATCTTTTCTTCATACATGGCATGAGTTTCCTGTAGCTCATTCCTCTCTGTCTCACAAGTCAACAGTTTTGCAGAAAGAACTTGTTGATCATCAGCTATCTTGATGGCATTGATCCTAGCCTCGGAAATCTCCTCCTTAAGTTTGACATTCTCACATTCACATGCTTTGAGTTTCTTTGTGAGTTTGTCATTCAATTTGAATAAATTAAGAGACTCCTTATACAGCTTTTCATAGGCTTGCTCAAGCTCTTCATGATCACTCTCCGAGGATTCATCATCAGTAGTATTCTCAACTAACCTTTTCGGAGACTCTGTTTGTCCTTCAGTTTCGGAAGCCACCATGAAATCAAGAAATTGCTTATGTCCCTCTTCGCCTTGATCTTCATCGTCACTTTTATCTCCATTAGATTCTGATTCATCATCCCAAGTGATGGCGAGGGCTTTCTTCTTCCTCAAACGAGTGGGGCATTCTAAAGCAAAGTAGCCAAATCCTTGGCATTCATAGCATTGGACGCTTTCAGAGTTCCCTTGTATCTTTCCTTTCTCCTTCTTGGCTATAGAATTAATTTTGACTTTATCTTTGCCTTTGGATTTATGAGTATGAGTAGATTCCAAAAGATTAGGATTTTTATTCAAAAAAGATTTTTTAAATTGTTTAACAAAAGCAGCCATAATCTTGGAATCTATCTCACAATCCTCATCAGAATCCTCAACCACTTTATGAGCACTACTAAAAGCAAGATCTTTTTGTTTCTTTTTGAAATTTCTATGTGCCTCATAAGTTTGAAGATTTCCAACCAACTGATCTAGCTTGAGGTTGTCAACATCTTGAGCCTCCTCAATAGCCGTAACTTTTGGTTGGAACTGATTGGGCAAGGATCTCAAAATTTTTCCCACAACTTTGGATTCTGGTATTTTTTTCACCTAAATTGAAGCTGGAATTTACAATGTCACTCAACTTCGCATAAAATTCATCAAATGTCTCACTATCTTTCATTGAAAGGTTTTCGAAACTGGATGTAAGCCTTTGAAGTTTTGAGCGTTTAACAGAAGGAGTGCCCTCATGAATAGTTTGTAAGATATCCCAAGCCTCTTTTGCGACTTCACAATTACAAATACGACTAAACTCTTCAGGTGTGACAGCGCAAAAGAGAGAATTGATAGCTTTACTATTCCAGCTACTATTTTGGTAATCAATTGTGTCCCACTTATCAATTGGTTTGGGGAAAGTTACTCCATCAACAGTAATTGTTGGTTCAGTCCACCCATTCATGACGGATTGCCAAACTTTTTCATCAATAGATTTTAAAAAAGATCTCATCCGAGCTTTCCAAAAAGAATAATTGGATCCGTCAAGTAGGGGTGGTCGAACCATAGAATTTCCCTCACGAATTGAATCCATTATCACAAATCAAACAAGATCTCGTTCTAAAAGAAATTTTTAAAAAAAAAAAAAACAATAGAGCGATCTAAAAGAAAATTTTTTTTAAAAAAAAATAAAATAGAACGACCTGCTCTGATACCAATTGAAAAATCTAGAAACCTCGTAGATGTTGATTTGTGATTATGTATCAATTTTAAGCCGAATATAACAATCCCAATCAAACAATCAAGAGAAAGAGACACAAAGATTTTACGTGGAAAAACCACAATTGGACACCTTCCAATTGTGATCAAAAACCACGAACATGACCACAAGAACAATCCACTAAGAAGATATAAAGGAATTACACAGTATCACTCTCAATTATCTAGCGAATTCACAACGCCTAATTGAACCAACCTCTATGTGCCTCTTCCAACCCCATCTTCAAAGACGGAATTGTCTTTTCGATGAGCCACTCGGATTCCTCCAAAGCTTGGGCTCGAATTCTTCGAATTCACAACCGAAGAACAACTCTCTCTTTGTAGAACAAACAAACAAACCTTTGATGTATACTCTTTAAACCATGAGTTTGAATACTCAATAAGACATCAAAGAAAATAACAAAAAATAATCCCCAGATATAAACCTTTAAGATCCAAAAAGAAGATCTGGAGGAATAATTGAGTAGTCTAGTTTTGGGAGAAAACCAACTACTTATAGAGATCCAAAAGTAATCCCAGTTGGGAAAGAAGACCAAATCCTTAAGAAATCCAACTTCTTGCAGAACTCCAAAGTAATCCTACTTCTTATAGAAACCCAAAATAATCCTTGTTTCAGAAGAAAACCAACTCCATAATGAATCTGGAAACCTGGGATCGTGAGGTCCGCTCGAGCGTGGGTCTCCCCGCTCGAGCGGAGACTTCAAAATTTGTGATTTCATATAGGCTCCCCGCTCGAGCGTCCGTTTCCCCGATCGAGCGGGGAATCACACCATCCAGTATTTTTCATCCAACGCAGAGATGCTGTGAACTCGCAAACCCCGCTCGAGCGCCCATTTCCCCGCTCGAGCGGGAAGGCCAAAACTGGAAAATCTTGAAAAGTATAACATGAACGGACAGGCAACTTTTGAATGCATTTTTGCATTTTGCTTCGGCCGCGAGCTGACCGGGCAGCTCGACCCCCGTAATAATCAGCGAAGTGGCAATCTTGAAAGCATTAATACCACAAACTTCTCTGCAAAGCTCGATTCAGGTTGGATTCGCATCTAATAAACTCAAAGCCTCACTGAAATAAAAGTGTGAATAAAATTACAACTCAAAGGAGTTTTGTCAATCGGGGTTGCCAAGAATAAAAACCTAACAGGTGTCACTGTTGCAAATGTTGCTATAGAATAATATACCTCTCAAAAAATAAGTCGATTGAATATCAATAACTTTTTCATCAAATCACATCTATGCGAAGGGGAAAAAAAATGAGTATGTCTGTATCAAATTGAACACAAATTTGATTTGATGAAGGGTTATTGATATCCAATTAACTTAATTTTTTAGAGTATATTCTTCTCGACGTTCTTAAAATTTAACCAGTTCAAATAAACAAAATAAGATTCAAAATGAGTGTCACGGACTGCATGACGGGTCACTGCTGTGCAGTCACGCGAAATCTTTTTTTCCTCGTTAATTTTTCTCGATACGTTGTATTTGTTGAGCGTTGCTAATCTACTACCCGCTCCTCTCAAGGAAAACACACACACATATATATAGATATACACAAATGCAAAGGCAAACTAATTAAGTTCCAAAAACAATATAGATAGCAGTCAGACATGGATCCCGGTTTATACAGAGCTGCCAAGGAAGGCAACATTGTTGTCTTGGAGCAATATGTTGACCAACTTGAAGCCCAGGTCAAATACTCAAGGCTCTACTTCTTATCACATCATTGTGGATATATTTGGAAGTCTTAAATGTGAGTCTCTAACATTACTCTATACAAAAATCTATAGTTATATCATCAAAGAAAAATTGAACAAATTAAATCAGTGTTTCACTTAAATATTACTGTTCTTATATTTTTAGTTGCAATTAATTCAATTATTGAGATTCAATTTTGAAGTAAAATCACTGATTGAGATTCAATAAATTTTTCTATACTGTCTAGGAAGTATAGTTAAATAAAGAGTTATTTCACTTTTTACTCCGTCAAATTGTCTATTTAGTCCCTAAACTATCAATTGAGTCTACTAGGTCCTTAAAAGTATATAAAAGTCTATTTAGTTCATGAACTATCGATTCAATCTATTAATTTCCTAAAGTATTTAATTCAAACTTATTTAGTTCCTGAAAAAATTATAAAAATAAAATATAAGTCATAAATATTATAAATTACTAAAAGATCCTACCTAATTAAGATTGTATTGCAAAATATTAATTTTAGATTTTGTTTCAATATAGTTCAATTGACAATAACATTAGGGTTATTACGGAAAAATAAAGTTGGGTTGGGTGAGATTAATTGACTGAGTTGATCAAATATATAATTTGCCCCTAAAAGCATGACTCGTGATGCTTATGTGCGCATTTTCTATAAAATAATGCTTTATTAGTTCTAATCAATTACACCAAATTGAGACAAAGTAAAAAAAAAATTATGGTCAAATTCAAGCCAATTACAATTATAGAAATCAAAATGACATTACTAGTGTAATTTTCCCTCAGATCTATTAAGCAGGGATGGAAGGGTAGGGAATTGCAGAGAAAATTTTGTCCACATGTTTTAGGAAAATAGGAAGCATTTTCCTTGTTCAGGTGGTTTTCATCTTTGTTATTGCTTTTGCTTAATTGTACTCCAGGAGGCACCAAAACTTGTTGGATTGGAAGAAAGATTTGGCCAAGGAACCAGACGTGCATGGCTGGGCACCATTTCACTATGCTGCGCGATTCGGTCATGTACAAAGGGTTAAACAGCTACTAGACTCTGATTAATCCATTGCATACCTTATTGCAGACCAAGACGATAATAAGACAGCTCTTCATGTAGCAACTAGTCAAGGACATGTTAGTGCAATACAAGAGCTTATATCACAATGTCCGGATTGTTGGGAGATGGTTAATCATAAAGGCCAAAATATTCTTCATGTTGCAGTGGAGAATGAGAAAAAGATGGTGATTAAATTCATCTTAAAAAATTATTCACTCAGTGGCCTTATAAATCAGAAAGATGCTGATGAGAACAACTCTCTCCACCTCATTGCTACTGGTAGATTACTTGCAATCGACCTCATAGACCACCGAAAAGAAGATAAGGTCGTCTTTAACGAAGGAAACTGGACTCCCCTTGACATGTCGACATATTCTGAAACCGCAGCTGTACAAAAGGTATATCGATGTCAACCCTCAATCCTACCCAGACAGCATAGTCACAGAAGGCTTGCAGGGTTGCTTTTTACTTTAATTCATTAAAGTTATTATTTAGATACAATGTTTTCCTAATTGATTGAAGAATGATTATTGCAGGTTCTCATAAAAGAAGAATTGGAAGCAGCTGGTGCTACACTAGGTTTGTGAAATGTAATTAGCAAAGATAATGAGTTTTTAGCAAACTAGAAGAAAGAACCCGCTGAATTTAAAAAGTCAATACCCATTGACGTCAGGAAAGCAGGAGACACCCATTTGATAGCGGCTACATTCATAGCAACTGTGACTTTTGCAGCTGGTTTCACCATGCCAGGTGGCTACAACAGCAACGATGGCCCAAATCAAGGCATGGCGATTCTAACAAGAGAAGCAGCTTTCAAAGCTTTTGTCGTAACAGATTCCATGGCCATGATATTATCCACTTGTGCTGTTTTGATTTATTTTGCTTTGGCCGATTATGGGGACGAAACTAAGCTTCTGTATCGCTATTCTCTCGCCGCCGGTCTCCTAATGATTGCAAAAGGAGCAATGGTATTGGCATTCATTACAGGTATATATGCCATATTACCGCATTCATCAAGCCTTGCCATTCCAATTTGCATTATCGGTTGCTTCTCCTTCGTGATTTACTACTGCCTATTCAAAGAAAATTTCCACAAGCAATTTGAAGCGATATCTTTTAATATTTGAGCCCCAGTTTCTCGAATGCATTCAAGGATCGAATTTCAAGGAAGGCATTTTCTTGAATGTCTTTCTTTTTAGATTAATTTGTAGTAGTGTTGGATTGCATCTTTGAGTTTGAGGGAACCGCAATCAGTATTAATAGTGAGGGAAATCAAGCATATACTAGCTTATGCTTCCATTGCTTTGTAAAAGTCTCTGATTCGTAAAGTGACAATCATATATTTCTTTGTGTTAAGTATTTTGATTAGCATATAACTATTTGCTATTTTGTACTTTTTGGGTATACATACTATTTTATCAAGAGAAATAGAATACAATCACAAAAAGCAAACCCCCATTAATTCCTGCAAGCAGAATGCCCCAAATTCACAAATCAAAAGTTAACTCAAAATTCTGGGGATTAATTGAATATTAGATAAGTCCACTGCACATTAGACAGCAGATCATAGGCCTCAGTGTAAGTGTAACCCTGTGTTTGGAAATTGAATTAATGCCTCCAATTTTTATTCCTAAGTTATGATCTCTTCCACCCGTCACCTGTCCCATCTCTTAGCAGCTTCCCTCTAAGGAGTATACTAGATATATAAACTGCATTTTGGTCCTCAAAAAGAGTTCAAGACTACAGAGAACCGACCATAGAACCAATCACATAAAGCATGGGTAGAGCAATCTAAGTAAAACTGTATCTTTTATAATGAATTCCACTATCTGATGTTTCATGTAATTGGTTCTAAAATCATTCGTGTTATAGACTAGTTTCCATAAATTCATGATTTAAACACAACCTAAAAATTTCCCATGAGAGGCTGGAGAATGGAGGCAGAGACCATCCTAAAGTGATGCTCAAGTTAAAGAATGAAACATATTGATAAATAACACAGCAGTAAATGCTTTGGCTATTGCTGATACCAGGTAACCAACCACATAAGATTTGTAAACAGCCCACAAATCACCTTTTATAAGAAGCAGCTCAAAACTTAAAAAGGCTTAAGATGTGCAAAAACCATTTTGATAAATAACATAACACTTCACAACACAAGACTAGTCATCATCAGTTTAAGCTGTCAAACATGTTTTTACATTGCCAAATGAGATAAGAAGCAGTGACTCAAGTAATGAGAAGCTTCACTTAAGAAACAGGTCCAAGAAAGTCGCCCTCCAAGCTCACCACTGCCTGAAAATCCTTCTCAGCCTCTATATACTTTGTCCCGATGACAATGAAGCGCACTGCCACCTCTTTCTCGATTCTGGACATCTTGTCATTCATGAAGATGGGATTTTCCCCAGGGACATACCGATAATCATGCATTTTCTGGTTCGAGAGGTAAATGTTCTCAACGGGCCCACATCTCAAGAACACACCGTGCTTCAAGATCTTGTGAACAACCCCTTCCAAGATCTTGCCCCTGTGAAGCTTGAAAGTGATGCAGCTGCAAAGTACAGGAAAGAGTCCATCACCCGAATGCTGCCTAACTCTTCCTTCCCCGATGTTGTCTAGTGTGATTAGTGCAAGAAAATAACCGAGCTCTTTTGTTGCCTTCTTCGTTGAAAAGTCATCTAAGAGGCGAATTATTATAGACTTTTGGAGCATAAGTCCTTTGGTGTCGAGGCTTTCAGCAGAATTACGACATTCCAAGGCAGCTGCACCTTTAGAAACATCCTTACAGTTTCTGCTATTCAAGATAAACAAAAGAAGAATGCAACTCCAAGTAAATGTCCTACTATTTTCTGTAGTAAATATATCCCACAAACAAGATTCTAATATCATTTTGCTGAAAAATAATGGGAAAATTGCACTTCAGTGCATGTTTTAAAAAAAAAAAAAATTACAAATCGGTGGTAAGTTTATCAACTTCAATAATTAAAGTTATAAACCTTTTCATGAATTTGTAAATCGGCAGTGATTGGGGCCCCGAAACAGGGAGCCCTGAATGCCCCTAAAAAAAAAACAAAGGCATAAGGAAAAAAAAAAAAAACAAAGAAAAATGCCCAAAACGACGTCGTTTTGGGCATTAGGGGCAGCAGAATTAGGGGCACAAATCATTTTTGTTTGTAAGTATGTTGTGAAGACACCACCTATTTGCAATTTTCCCAAAAAATAATCTTCCAACTCTGGAAATAAAAGCACCTAATGAGCTGCTTAGGATTGTTTTTTAATCCAATAACAAATGCTTAGAAAAACCATGTACGACTTACAATTCCAGCCTTGCTTGGGGCCCTCTCATGTTAATTTTTTTATCTTTTATTTTTTTAAAATGATAATTTAACGCATGAAAGAAGTCAAGTTTTTGACTCGTATGATCGTATCACCTTTGCCTATTCTGGGATCAATGTTTACAAACATAAAGCATTAAGTGAATTAGACAAAAGGATTGGGTCAAGAGTCACCGCTCAACAAGGACCATAGGATTTGAACCACAAAGATTAGCCGTTTATTATTTATTTTGCTAGAAACAACAAACCTATTATGAAAAATCTTTCATGAAAATAATCATAAAATCTTTGTGACCTTTAGATTACACTTAGAATAAAGCACCACACACTAATCAAGATAATCCAAGGATCAAAAATCTTTCATGATCATTTTCATGAAAAAATTGTCATGATCCCTAACTTTTCTCTAACACAAATAAACTCTCCTAAAATCATCAGCTATTAATTTCCTTATTGCCCCAATGAACTAGACAACCAAGTATAGAACTCTGTACAGCAGCTATTACTATTAATAATGCATAATAATCACCATCTTTTTTATAAGCAATAAATAACAACTACCCTTATACCAAGATCAATGTTCAACAATATGACATGCCAACATGAATTAATTTGACACACTGTCACAAATAACAATGAATCTCAATCAAATTCACAAAAGCCCAGAGCTAAAAATTCATACTCTGCACATTCAAATTATCAATATTAGAGACCAAGAAATATAGAAGGGAGAAAAGGCCACAAGAAAAAAATAAACAAATAAAAAGCGCCATACAAATTTTGACAAAGACGAATATTAGTTTTGTATTTCTGAAATCCAAAACAAAAAGTTTCCTTTCCTGTTGTTTAGGCTCTCTCTCAACAACCAAAAAAAACATAGAATTTAGGCAATGATTGAACAAAAGGTGCAAGTAGAAAACGAATCATTTTGACACAAAGCTGAGTGGCATTCAGGCATCAAGGTCAGTTTAGGGGCAGAGTTGTTCCCAAAAATTTCGTTCTGTACAGATCTAAAAACAGTCTGGTTCTATTGAACAGAAGATAATCAAAGAAGAGGAGATTGGAGGAGGTAAGAAAACTCACCGGAAACAAGAAAAATCAGATGTTGGACAGATCTGGTTGTTTGCTGCGAAAAAATGGGGGGAAATCTGGAAAAAAAAAAATCCAAGAAAGAGAAAGAAGAATCGAAGAAGAAGAAGAAGAAGAGGAAGAATCGAAGAAGCGGAACTAAGAGAAACTCACCGAAATATCGAGCTTTACCTTCGACCAGCTCTGTCGTCTTCGAAGGAGAGTTCAATCGCTGACTGTGTTTTTTACTCGAACTCGTCGACTGTGTTCTCCACCAGAAAGAATCGAATCAAAACAATAACGCTATTTGTGGAACTTGTTGAGAAAATAAATGGAGAGTGCTACAACGCCTTTCAAAATTCTTTCACCTTTGATTTCTTTGGAGCCCACTCTAAATTTTAAATTTTAATAATATTTTTTTTTGAACATCCCTACTTATTATCAAATTTATAAATATTCATAACATTTTCACAATCAAACACATACCCATCCAATTTTTTATACCACTCATTCCTTGACTGTCCGTCTACTCTACTCATCTTCTCCACACCGATTGAATCCATTCAAAGTGCTGCTAAAAGTGCTTGGGACATTGCCTTTTTTATTTTTCTTTTTTCTTACAAGTATCGCTGAAATTCGTTGGAAATTAAACACTTTCAAACCATAACCACGCAAAAGTATAATTTACTTGTTTTTTCTTACAAGTATTGTAGACTTTTTCATCTACCATCAAAGGTATAATTTACTTCTCTTTTCTCTTCAATTAATCATAACCACATAAACAAAAACCATTTACCAACCAAAACCACAACCACACAAATTCCTAATTGTGAGAGAATATTATAATGTAATGGATGGCCTGATTCCACATAAAATTCAAATTTTTTGGAGAATAGAGGTCTGAATATTATAATCTAATGGATGGCTTGAATATTATAATGTAATAGAAGTCTACATACCAACTATAAATAAAATTTAAAAAAAAATATTAGAACCTTTTGTCTTTTAGAAAATTTGTTTGGCTGATCCTTTGTCTTGGAGTGTTGAGTATGTTGATTGTGTTTTCTTTGTGCATGAAGAAAACAAAATTTGTTTGGTTGATCCTTTGTCTTGGAGTGTTGGGACCAGTTACTTTTTTAAGTGTGAGGTTTTTATGTCTGTACTGTATATATAGTATAAAATTGTCCATTTTCTATTGTTGTAAGGCATTGCCATTGCCATTGGTTTTGCCTCTATTTTCTATAATAAGCTTTAGAAGTACTTTCTTTTCATAATTTTTTTTTTTTTCTTTTGTATTACTTTTATTACTTAAACATTAAGGTTAGTTTTTGTTATACATTGTTTGTTGTAAATGACAAATCAGAAATTGTCAACAAAGAAAAGGGCACTTGACTCTATAATATTGTACCCTATTTGAGCCAAAAAAGTTATGTTCTTTCTTATATAATATTGTACCCTACAAATTCCAAGTTTATATTTGTTTTGTGGGTAAAAAGTACGAAAATGAAAATTTAGACTTCTATTATATCTGAATTTTCTTCCACATAAAAAACTTATATCTGAATTTTTTACAAAAAAGAAAAAGAGAGAGAGAGGATGCAAACAGGGCAGCAACCAACTAGATTATTTAATTCACACTTTCAGCTTCTTTTTCATGTATTTTCATACATCAACTTATAGCCACATAATCACACAACACTAGCACTAGCTGTCTTCTACATAAACTAACTCTAATTAGCACAATACACATCATAAACCTAACAAGAGGTAGGTGGGCTATTTGAAAACAGTGCTAATTTTAGCACATCATATCAACTTAGAGATGCATGTGATTATATTGCAACTATAGGCTTTGGGCCAATGTTGAATTTTCTTTAAGTACTTATAATCAATCCGAAATGTCCTAAAAAGCAAAACACACAACTTTTGCTGTGTACTAAGCCTTTTTTTGTTTTTAATACCAAATTCTATTGTTTAGGCTCTCAAATTTTTGTACTTTTTTTTGGAAAGCTTTGTTTTTGTCTATAATTTTATTTAGGATTTTTTGTTTTTAATGGCCTTGCTCTTGGCATGCTTCTAATGCATTACAATTCTCAAATTTTTGTCCAACTCAAATATCTTATTTTTAGTAATTTCTTTTTATCGTTTATTCATTTTGTGTTTGGCAAGAAACTATCTTAGTTTGTTGTTTCCTATTTGAATTTGTATCTTTTCTAAAACTGTCTCTAATTGATATCTACATACATAAAAATACATGTATATATACTTCTGACCGTGTATGTTTTTTTGCCTCATTGGTCATGACACACCTATTTAAGATAGGCTTCAATGGCTTATAAGTTATATATATATATATAATGTCCCTAGATGACATGCATTTTCGATACATAGGAAGGACTGACTATATTATTAAGGATAATTGACATTGGATATATTTGCTTACATTGTCATTGACTAACATCTAATTGTACTTGGTGGATAGCTATGGTGGAAACTGCTCAAGATCACCTAACAGCGTCTAGGAGACGTAATGTTGTACTTTCTCAAAAAGTGGCTAAGAGACGTCGATGCACTCGTAAGACTAAGGATCAAGGTAATGGAGTTAATGAACATGACATGAATGACATAGGTGCTGCTTTAGCAAAAACGGTTGATATTGAAAATGATGGGGGCAATCAATTAAATGTGAGTGACATGGGTGATGATTTGGGTAATGAACCAATAGATGTGGGTGATGAACCAACAGACATAGGTGATGATCCGGGTGATGAACCAACAGACATGGGTGACTATAAAGACCAACCAGTAGATACAATTGAAAAAGTTAATGAAGATCTTACTATACCTTTTCCTGGAGGGCCATATGATCCTTCAATTTTGAAGAGTTTTCATTGTCACGTAGCAACAAAAAATTGGCATAATGATGTAAGTCATTGTCTTACATTAATTTAATGTTTTAAATTTTGTTTCAACTTTACTAATTCTTTTTTTTTTTTCTTTTTTTTTTATTCTATGTTGCAGGAGCGTGGAATACTTAAATGCTTAAATTATGGTTTTAAAGTTGGTGAATGGTCATTCAACTTGGAAGAGAATGAACAGTCCAAATTTCATGGTTTAAATATGGATTCGGGGTTGATTTCTTTAGTGAGTTGCTCATATAAATTTGTAAACAAAGTTGTAGTTTCGGCCTTTATGGAAGGTTAGCAGCTAGAGACAAACACGTTTCATCTACCATTTGGTGAGATGTCACCAACCTTAGATGAGGTTAGTGTAATTCTAGGGATTCCAATGATTGGTAAATCAATCTCTTGCAAGAAGTTATCAAATGTTGATGCTACAAATCTGCTAGTTGAGGCTTTGGGAGTAACAATAGATGAGGCAAATGTAGCGTTGAAGGTAGCACAGGGCTAGTCTATCAAGGTAGAATGGTTGAGACAATGGTTTGGGTCAGTGTTTGATGCGAACAATGATATTAGAAACCAATACTTGAACAAAATGGTTGTTGTTGACAAAGCCAATACATATCTCCTTGTGAGAGGCAACAAATGTCGGTATTGACCTAAGAGGGAGGAATGTCAAACATTGTTGCATAGATAAGTGGACCAAAACGACTTGGTAGAAAGACGATATAAGATGACCCATGTCAGGCATCGTCATCCACCGGTCCAACCCAAGGTTTGGTTCAAAATATGCCAAGATGTTGGTAAGGTCATCGATTCTCTTTTGTGATCCAAATAATTTCCTGTAATGGTCACTATGCGCATGCAACTCTTTAAGTAAATCTTTTCTCACTTGTAACCATCCTTTTTCTCCAAACCCATCAAACCAGCAATAGCTCGGAACCCACAATTTCCATCTGCTATAACATCCTTAACGTATTTAATATATCGTCTCAATTCAGAAGGGAATGCCTCTAAAAAGCAATTTGGATTCAATGATCGAAGCTGGTGAACCTATTACAGGCCAATGCCAATGTTAGACAATAAAGTAGACAACATGACACAATTACATACCTCACTAATAAACCATTTACCTTTTTTGCCTTCTTTGTTTTCACCTTTTTTGTTGTTACACTCGCCTTGGCAATGACTCAGGGTGAATAACTATCTTGTGCTGAAGCAATTATTTCAAACGCAGATGGCTTACGACGAGTGGAGGTCTCAATCTTCAATTTTGGCCGACCCCGTGGATTAGACTTCACTTCCAGCTCAATCAAAAATGTACAGTTAGGTTTGGGTCACCCCCTCAATTTTTGTAACAAAAACCTCTTCATATCTAGATTCACCTCCTCGAATCATTTGGCAAACAATTCAAACTGAGGTGTACAAGTCCACTCTTCACTTACAGTGTGTGGGGCACTCAACATATCAAGCTTAGTCCAATATGAATAAACCAAAGTGAGGGGAATTGGCCGATTTTCCCTCATGTAATTTGTTATCTCATGTGCACATGGCAAACCATGAGTATGTCGAACGACACATCTACATGAAGTAATATCAATACCAACAAAAGATGCTCGTTTAGACTCTGCCAATATGATCTCTAATGCAATAATTGAGACATTACCACAAAGCTCCTTAAACTGCGTAGGTTTGAAATCATGTTGCACAACTATCTTGTTTTTCTCAAATGATGATTTTATTTCACTATGTTGCAACTCAACTAAATTGTGTATCCTTGTCCAATTCGACTCAAGATTTCCTTGACTTGATCCAAGATATCTTTTAAGTTTTGCATGTAAACTCTCAACCCTATATATGAAAATAAACTGTTATAAAAACAATACTATAAAAAAACTAAACAACTAATAAATTTAAATGTTCGTATTTACCTATTTGTTGTAGAATTTCCAAAGTGTATAAATGTGTCAGTCCAAGCAACCACAAATTTTGACTTGTATGTATCCAACCAAGATGAGGTAACATAATGAAGTGCATCTTGATAAGTACTGAACTCACTATATAGCAAAGATAGTCATTGCATGTATACTTCTTCAGACGATGACATAACCAACATATTCCAACTTATTATAGACATTTCTCATTTATCCTTTGTCTCAAACATCTTTTTGCAATTAGCAAGCACATTTTTTCCAAGATGCCATCTTCACAACAAATTTGTAGTTCCAGGAAACACCGTGCATATGGCATTCATAAGGGCCAATTCTCTATCTGTGACAATAACAGAAGGAAGAGTATTTTCATCCATGACACTACACAAAATACCAAGTGCCCATGTGTAGTTATCCTCCTTCTCATACTGGAGGTATGCAAATGCAACTGAAAAGGTCATGTCTGTCGATGTCACACCTACAATCTCCAGAAGGGGCAACCGATATTGATTGGTCTTATAAGTACAATCCATCAACAATACTTTTGGAAATGCACGTAACAAATTCAAACTAGTAGGATGTGCAAAGAACAAATCAGTCACTGTCTCAGTATCTGCACAACTCCTATGCCACTCAATGTACTTGTTCACCGCTAACTGGCCTAATAGTTGTTGCATTTGAGATCTCCCAACTTTCTCAGCAACTTTATACCTATGACGTGCATTGTAAATTGTCTTCATTGTGAAAGCATTTGCATCATCACGTTGTTTCAATGTAACCAATATCTCACTCGTTCGTAGCATACTCTTCGACATGTTTACCAACAAAGAGGTCTCCTCATGTGACAACATTCCAGCATAAGAATGACCCTCAAGATATTATACAGCAGGATGATTATGCACACCACAAACAACTATCAAGATCCAGTCATCATTTGTGACTAATTTTTTGCCCTTCAATAAAAAAGGACATTCACACTTTTTTGTACCAGTCAATCTTGCTTTTTTTGTCTTAGGCCTGCTATTTTTTCGAGTGTCCTTACAAGATTCACTCCTCTCACAAGCTAAGCTAAGTCTTGGCTTCCTACCACGAATACCACCCCCATCTGATTTCTGCACGACAATAACGAATCCATTTCTTCTTCCAACTTGATGTGCCCGTTGAATTAACTCATCTTGACTTTTGAATATCTGAAATAAATAAATTAAACTAACCAATTATTGCACATAAAAAAGGTACATTATTTGTAAAACAATCAAAGACTCACCTCATGAGCAACAAATTCATTACTATAATCCATTACAAGTTCTGAATCAACCTTACTGTCTCTAGTCGAAGCATCACCTTGAAAACACGTGTGAATGTAAATTCAAAATTGAAAAAAAGATGTTCATTTCGACAGTCCTGAAACTAATTGTTTTGTTCAGTTCAACAATGCCGAAAGTAAAGATGATATTCGATTTAACAGTACTGACTATCTGCATTAATGTTCGGAACCTATGTATTGAATGAAAGGATTATGTTCAGTACTGTATTACTGAACATAATCCTAATAGTCGGCAAACCAGTACCGAACAACTCAAACAAAACAGGAACAACCGAAAACGACCGAGAATGTCAATACAAGACAGATAAACTTACCAATGGAACGCCGGTCTCACTAGAATTGTTGTCCTCGTCCTCCATTGCTCTACACAGTGAAATAAGTGATGAAGTATACGTTATACTTGAAGCAAAACTTTCAAGTTCAATAGGGTTGATGATGATGATGAAGATATCACATTCGGGATTTAAGCTGATTATGAACAATAATAGATTTAGGGTTTACGCTGGTTGGTTATGAAAAGTAATAGGTTTAACGTTTACAAACATGGAATACGTATAGTTGTAGCTGGAGTTGGAGGTGGAGGTGGTGGTGGGGTGGGTGTAGGTGTAGGTGTCCAATATTATAGAGTATTAGTTCTTATTTGATAGGTGGGCGTTCCATTTAATAATGTGCTTTAATGTAATTTTACTTTAAGGTATAATTGTAATAAAATTTTTTTATAAAATTTGGGGTCCAAAGAATTTTGGCAGGTGCTAATAGCAGCACTCTAAATGAAATGATTTTTTAAATTTTTTTTAAAAAAATGATTGTAATTTCTCTCTTTTTTTATTTTAATAAGTAAGAAATAAAAGAAAAGAAATTATTGTAATTTCTCTCCTTTTTATTTGGTTAGATTTCATAAAAAATAATAATAATAAATTGTTTTATGTTATATTATCAAAATAACCTTTTTTATACTTTGAGGACATGGGTGTTAATCATTTTATTTCTTTTATTTTTACAGGGACAAAATTGGTATTATGAAAATACAAGAATTTGTTGGTTTATTTTCTCTCTCAATCTCTCCACCTTTGGAAAGATTGAAAATGATAGTTATAAGATAAATGAGTTTCCCTCTGTTTCTCTCACTTTCTCTCCATTTCTGTCTACTTAAGTTATCCAAATGAGTAAGAAAAATACATATCTCTCCATTTCTTTTCTTTTCTCTCCAAATCACTTAATCCAAACATAGTAAACCAAATTTCAATTTGTATTATGTTTTTATTATTACATAAGAACCCGAAAGTTATTTAATTTTTTAAAATAGACAAACAAAATTGCTTCTGTACCTTTATAATTGTTGAAAATCTTATTTTTTACCCCGGCATACCCAAAAACATACCCATCGCGTACCAGGCTTCTACATATTGTATAAAACGTATCCGGTGCATTTTTTCCGTACCCAATACGCTTACAACCGTACCAGTACCCGATAAGTACCTAACATGGTTAGTAGAATCCTGATCTGAATCGTAAGATCTTACGATCTACGATCTTAGTTTGGCCAAACGATCCGGATCACACTAGAATCTTAAATTCAATAGGATCTTAAAGTCACTACAATCCTAGTCATAAAGTGATGTAGAATCGCATACGATCCCGACTCTATTTCAATCTCGATCCTATCAAAAAAAAATTTATTATTTATTTCTTATATATATGTGTATATCTATATAAAAATTTTGACTATAAACTCATTTTTCAAATGTTTTCTCTAATTTATGTTAACATAGAATATACATTATAACAAATTTATCAATTTTCTTTAATCTTTTTGAAATTATGTAACAAAGATTATCATTATCGATAATTTTTCATTTTATTTTGCATTAAAAGTAGAATCTTATGATTCTCGATCCAAATTCTATGACCGGATCCATTAGTCCCTCCCAATGATCCTACCTGGGATCCCAATTTAAACAACCTTAGTACTCGGTGCTTGTACGGCAACAATTTTGGAGTACCCGTAACACAAAGCTGAGTGGCATTGAGGCCATCAAAGTTAGTTTAGGTGCAGAGTTGTTCCCAAAATTTCATTCTATACAAATCTAAAAACAGTATGGTTTTATTGAATAGCAAAAGGTTTTATCAAATTTGATTATTAAACCATCACTCCAAATGGTTTATTAAAAATGAATGGCTTTTGAAAAGTGACAGTTTTGCAAGTTGAAAGAGAATGTGTTATGACCACATTCCTGGTCATAGCAGTTAGATCTGCCATTCCATTCCAAGTTCAGGAACACTGAACAAAGTTAAAAAATTGAAGGTATAGAAAAATATACATACGAGAGAGAAGGTATTGTGATCTTTGGACTTTGACGCCTCTAACCACTGTGATCTTTGATGCCAGTTGTCACACCCCAAAATTTGGACAATTAAATATTAAATTAGAACTATATCCTAGCCAATATTCCATCATCCAAATCCTAAGGGCGAAACAAAATCTAAATGTTCTCATATCTATAACGTTTAAATAAATTTTAATGCTCAAAAAAAATACAAGAGATAAAAAAAATATATATATATATATATATTAACAAACGCCAACCAAAACATCCGTCATAAATTCATAATTATCCAATACCTCCAATATTAAAGTAGTAACAAATAGTCAAAACAACTTAAATAATATAAAGTTAAAAAGTAACCCACAATACCAAATTGTCAAAATGCTAAGGTCATAAAAAAATATATATAAATAAATTAATTAATATCAACTCTAAACTCAAGAAAACACAAGAAATCCAAAAGACACATCCTACAATCGTAATTATTTCTCGTCACCACCGTAGTCTCAACTAATCCTACAAAGGAAGTTCGGTTGCGCTCAAACAGAATGCACCCGAGTTGCCAAAAGACAAAACAGGTCAGTATACAAGCATACTGGCATAAGTACACTATTTGACACCCATGTGTCCCTAGACACAAGCAAAAGTACATTTAATTCTTGGTACAGGACAAGACAAGTAGTTCCACCCACACCGAGACGGAGGAGTAGTTTCTCCAGATACTGTGGCATTTAGTTTCTTGCCAGTACACAACTAAATATAAATTAAGTATAAAATAGACAAAATAAAAATATGGTGGGTTAGTACTGCATAAAAAGTTAGTAAAATCCACCATTCTGCAAAAAATAAAGTTAGTATAATTTAATAATAAATAAATTGCTGAAGAAGTATAAAACGCTCTGTTTCATGTTTAAATCATTCGAATTAACCAAAACTCAAAGAATAAAAGTTGTACAGAATCAAATTTTCTAGAGGGTGGCGTGGAAGGATTTAGTAGAAACTGAACAGGTTAAGAGAAAAACTTGATAGAAAAACCTATACGAAATTCAACCGAAAAATCTAAAACTCAAAACGAAAAGAAACTACTATAAGATGATTTTTTTTCGGAAAATTTCAAAGCACAAAAAGTGTTCAAAGTAATGTTTTACTTTAGTTTATGTGAAATCAATAAAAATGAGCTCGTTTCGTGGGTTAAAACAACATATAAAATCTGCATTGTTAAAATGAATAAAAACTATTGTAATCAAGATCATCCGATTACAAGTTTTAATCGATCTTTTTAGTATAAAGTTAAAATACAAAAGTTATCTAGAATTACGTATATATGCCTCTACCAAAATTTCGTAATTTATCGAGATCGTTTACTATTTTTCAAAATGTACAAATCAATACAATTTAAACTATACCAATAAGTTTATATTTAATTCTTTGTACTTTAACTCTATCACTTCGGCCCTTCACTACCAGCCCCCACATATATCCCATGTGTCTCCTGTATACCTAACACCACTCCAAAGCCAAACTTGCACGGGGATATCGTCCCTGTAATAACCCTCACCACTGTTTACTGAATAACCACCGATTACTATTAAACCGAGACTGATTATGATTGATAACTAAAGTAATCGAAGTACTGAACTGACTGACTGAAATCTGAAACTGATTGACTGAGTATGTGTTAGTTAAATTGCATTCTATCTGTTTGCTTGCCAAATTATCTGTTTATGTCTTTGTGTTTAAATTGCTAATTGAAGGCCTTATCGGCGGCCGAACCGAAAATTGATTGATGATTTAGGATCATGAGAATTTATGTGATTTTATGGTATATTTATTGAAAAAGTTATTTGGTATGATTAAATTAGATTAAAATAAGCCAATTACAAGAGTTAGCTTAATTACCATATTGCCATTGTGAGTGGGCCTTTGTTTACTAAAATATTGAGCCTTATTATTACACTTAGGCAAAGATTTCTTCCGCTATATCCCTTGATATTGCCGACTAGAGAGAGAGAGAGTAAGAGGAGAAGAGTGTGTTCAACTTGCTACATCTTGTATTGCTTGTAAATTGAGAAGGTTGGAAGAGTTTGTGACCATTTGAGCTTCTAGACTTGTATTTGAGGACTTAGGTAAGGAATTTATCCTCTTAATTATGTCCTTAAGTTGATCCTCGCATGATTTATGTCAAATTGAAGAGCTAATGCATGATTTAGTTCTAGCATGTTAAATTGAAGTTCATTCCATGCATGCATGTTTGAATAGTTGAGTTGCGAGTGATTTCATGGTCAAATGTTACATGCATGCTCATATTTATGTTTAAGTCCATGAATCTCTCATGTTTGGCAAGGAATTGGCTCAGTAGAGCATGTTTTGGAACTTGGAAGTTGTTTAAAGTTCATGCATGTCATGTTTGGATCATGTTCATGGAAATAGGTTTGAAATTGGATTTAATTAACTCACCCTTGGGCTTTGATTTCTCAAATTGAGCTTTGAAACTTATTGTATATTGAGTTTAGATGTGTTTTCCAGGAATTAGGCCCAAGAGGTCGAATGTATGTCCTATATTCTCGAATCAGACAGTGGCATCCTTAGCAACCATCACATTCTTGATTGTTCTTTATTACAGAGATCTCTGTCGGTTCCCTTGTTGGAACCACTGCTGTTTACTGATTGATGGCCATCATTTACTGTCCGGTCTTTTAAGACCTACTATTTACTGTACTGTTATGCTAATGGATGTACCACATATGACTGAATGACTGAGATACTGAATCAATGAACTGTTTTCTTTACTGTAAGGACATTCATTTTTAACCTCTTTACGCATTGTGTTATTCACTGGGCTTTAGCTCACTACTCATATATATATATATATATATGTAGGTGTACAGGCACCAGACCGCAGCTAGAAGCGTCGGGGTAAACTCCAGTTTTGTCAAGCCAACCACTGTGTCTCACTACGAGGTTCCGAGCCTGTCAAGCTATGGCTTAGGGGTGTTTTAAATTCCCCCGTCTGTCTCTGTAACTGTTTTGTTTACTGTATAGACTGTACCGTACTGTTTAGTGGGGATTAGGTTCCTGCTCTGAATGATTGTATATATTGTGCATACTGTTTTGTCACTGACGGTGTATATGTATGAAAAGTCTTTTTGCATACAGACTGTCACAGCTCATTGGACATTATTTATCTACTGTATTGGTTTCCGCCATGCCCTCAGACTGCTTTTATCAGCATTACGCTCAAGAGGCCTTGGTAATCTCGGATTCATCGCCTAACATCGTGCTAAACCCATAGGGGCAGGTTTGGGTCGTGACAGTCTTGAGTTTGACCCAGACTCCCCAGATAGTTAGCACATACGTACGCGCGTAAATCAAAACACTCGTCTACTTCCGAGAACAAGGCAACAATAGATATACACAATCCCTCATCTACTCATGAGAACAGACATAATAATGCCAAGAAAAAGGCATTCAAATAAATCTTATAATCCTCACCTCTTTTTTTTTTTTTTTTTTTTACACTTTTTCTCACAAATACTCAAATAAAATAACAATCCATAGAGTCATGGTAGAGTATTTAGAATTTATTTATGGGTTCTAAGTTTATTTCAATTTCATATGTCCATGAGTATGATTACAACCATAAAATAAATACATATAAAAACCCTAAACCTTACATACACAACTTATCAAAATAATTAAAATCAATCCATCATCTTCATGTAGATATAATATCAAACCAACATCAAATAAATAAATAATAACAACAAAGTAAACATAAATCAAGAAAAGTGAGTTTTGCACTCACAATATTTTTTTAAAGATCAAAGAATCACTTAAAGAATTAATAAAATCATCAAAATAAAACCTTAAACCTCTCTCCCTGCGTCTCTTTTTCGCTCTCGGCTTTCTCTCTCTCGATTGCTAGACATAGGCACAGAGCCCAGATCCTCGGCCGCCCTCTCCAACGGCCCTTCCTACGGCACCCCAAAACGACGTCGTTTTGGAGCCAAATTTCAATTAAAAAAAAAAAAAAAAGACAGAGCAGGAGCAAAGGAGAAGAAGAAAGAAGGGAGGATCGAGAAGGGAAAAGAGAAGGGGTAGAAGGAGAGGAGAGGAGGAGGCTGAAGCTCTTCCTCACGCTAAACTCCGCCGCCTTCCCCACCTCCTCCATCCTCTCTATCACTGTGATCGCCGTCGCAAACCTCATCTTCTCCTCATTCTTCCTCTCCTCGAACAACGGTGACAAATCAAACCCCTCCGATAATGAAATTATACGAAACGCATTCAGTGTCTCCTTCTCTTTCTCCTCCTCCGATTCAATCCCTCTCTGATTCACTCATTCGCTTCATGTTTTTGGGAATTTTTTTGTTGAATTTGAACCAAGATATATCCATGAATCTAAAGCTGAGATTCGTGTGATGGGATTTGGGTCGAGAAGTTTGTCCACGATCATCTGGGTTTCTGGCGAAAACCATGGTGGGTATTTGAAATGGGCTCTTAAATCTCTTTATACATTGAGATTATGTTATTAGATTGAAATGGCAAATACCTAGAAATCTTCAAGTTTGTTTCATTCTCTCTCTCTCTCTCTCTCTCTCTCTCTTCTTTGAAATTTCTGTTCACTGTGTTTGGATGTGAAGAAAACCAAGACAAATGAAATGGAAAATTTGTAGTTAACGTTTTTTATTTTGGTCTCTGAATTCTGTTCACTCTTCTTCTTCCTCCTCCTCCTCCTCCTCTTTTTCTCTGCCTTTCTTCTTTTCCCTTCTTTCTTCTTCTCCTTTGTTCCTGCTGTCTTTTTCTTTTTTTTTTTAATTGAAATTTGGCCCCAAAATGACGTCGTTTTGGGGCGCCGTAGGAAGGGCCGCTGGAGAGGGCGGCTGAGAATTCGGACTCCATAGGCACAACCCTCTCTTTCCCTTTTTTTTTTTTTTTTTGGTCAATCTCCCTCTCCCATGGCTGCTGCTCCTAGAAAATTCTTCCACACACACTTTTGTGATTAAACCTAGATCTAGTATATTATACTTAATTTACTATTATATTTATATTTTACTATATAAATATAATATATATAAAATATAAATATATAGAAATATTCATATTAATTATGTATAATTAAATACCACATGAAATTAATTAAATAATACATTAAATTAATTAAATATGTATTTACATAATTAATAAAATCAAAATAAATTAAAGTAATAATAATAATAGTAATAATAATAATAATAAATAATGACTTAAAAAAATCAAGTTGCTACACTGGTTTGAGAGGTCCTATGAGTCTCTAAACTTTCGATGCCCCCGTGAGAAAGACAGTGAAAATGAAATGGATTAAGGTGAACGAGGAATAAGCTAAGCCGATTAGGAATCTAAGGTTTATGACATGTGAGGACTTGATCAAGTGTGGAGACGTGCACTGCGTATAACGTAGGATATAAAAATAGAAATTTGTTATTTATCACTGAAACTTTTCATCTTCTATGCTCCTACAAGTATCTAGGCAACAAATGTCATGTGTATATGTAGGGCATTTAAAAAATAATCAGCTTGTTTGGTTTTTTTTTTTAAAAACAATTTTTAAAAAATTTTACTTTATTGTTTTCCGTTTTTTTTGTTTTTCATGAATTTTTTTAATATTTTAAGTAATTTTTTTTTAATTTTTAAATACACTTAACATAAATACACATAAAAAATATAATTTTTGTGAAAAATCTTTTAAAAATTCAATAAATACGAAAAATACAAAAAAAAAATGAAAATTTAGTATGTTTTTTGTATTTTTATGTATTTGTTAATTTTTTAAAATATTTTTTCACAAATTTTTTACTTTTTAGATACATCTAAGTAAGGTACATCTAAAAAAGTAAAAAAAAAAAATACTTAAAATTTTAAAAATATTCACTAAAAGCAAAAAAACACGAAAAATAAAAAATTCAATTTTCAAAAAATTTAATCCAAAATACTCAAACCAAACACACTGGTAGTATCATGCCACATTGGACACTATGTAGAAGGTGGAAAATACAGTGAAATATTTTGATGACATATACTATAGCATTTATAAAAGTATTTAAAAAATAATAATATTTAGTTTGATCAATTCAGTGCAAATTGGTCTCCAATTTCTGAGAACCGGGACCAAATTGGAATTTTAATTTTTTTAAAGTTTCAAAATTGATCAAACCGAACCATATTAAAAAATTGACCCAAATCAACCAATGTCATCCGGTTTGGTTGATTGATTTGGTTTTTCTGATTTTATTTAGCACACATAAGCAGGTTACTATTTATAACTATAGAACAACACCTCTTTCAGTCCAGGTGTGTATCCAAGCGTGATATCTTTTTAAACTTAAATCTTACTATATTGGAATATGCATCCAAACGTTATATTGTATAATATTCTTATATAAGATGTTATACATTTAGAAATATACTTCAAATTAAATAAGATCTAGAAAAAATATGAAACTTATCTGTCTTATTCATGTAAGAAAGTAGAAATATCTCTTTACTAGCAAATGTGAGCGTCTAAATTGGATATGGATGTCTATGGATGCCGCACACAAATTCCACAAATTTTACCCGTCATATCTGGCAGACACACAAGTACAATATGACAAGTAAAAGAGCCCATGTAACACAATATTATAGGTAGCCTTATAGCAAGTTCCCTAAAACTGTCCTGCGTTACTATGCCATCATCCTACATTAGGATACGACATTACAGACTACGTTTCTAATTTGAAGCCTAAGCAATTTTCTTCCAAATAGCCTAAGGTTGAAGCACACGCTTAATAAGCTCAAAAGAGAGAGAGGCCCACTGAACAAGCATGCAACAACATTTCATACTCACCAAGATTTTCAATGTGATGTAGCACCAAAAAAGAAAGAAGGAAGAAGTGTTGTTTAAATTCTGTAATTATTAGGGTTGGTTTGGGGTGTCCTAAAAAAGTGTACTTTTTGTCTTTTTACGAAAAGATGTGCAGAAAAGTAGAGAGGTGATGTGATGGAAAAAAGATAAAAAGATAAAAAGATGGATTATGTAGGTTATGCCAAACAAGGCCTAAATAAAACAGACATACAGGTTCATTCGAAACGAAATTGATTTACAAGAAATGAAATCATGGGATTATAACCTACAACTTAACAAACAGAAATACATAAAAGAAAAATAAGGACAGAAGTGCAAACCCAAACTTGTATAATACCACAATCTTCTTAAAATAGATTAATCGTCTCATCGTGGGTGCTGCCTCAACCAATAGTTGGGACCTACTTTAATTTCACATTAAAGTCACTATAAAACCATTTTGTCCAACAAAAATAACTAAGAATGAGGTAAAACAAGGAACTAAACCCAAATCAATATCTCAATAATCAATACTCAAAACGTAAAATCATAGTTTTGTTTCTAAACTATTACATAAAGCCATATATATAGGCAAACCAAATTAAACGAGCAATCCAATAAGGAAACAAAATCTTAATATAAGTCTAATTCCTAATACAACTTAATAAATACAAAATAGTGTCAAATAAATCATGAATCCCTAATTTTAAATTATTTTTTATCCAACGCCTTTTTGTTCCCGTTGCAATGTTCCTACAAAGTGGATCACTTCAATATGTAGAACATGAATGGGAAGTTGTACAGCAAATACTTTAGAATGTCGTACACAAGATGTATGCTTATATGAATTAAAAAGGTTGAATGTATTGAGGTATTTCAAAATACAAGATCATTTTTTTTTATATAAATTAGAAGTTGGATGAAACATAACATTATTAAAATAGATAAATAAAAGTGCAACCACAGTAAGTTGAAGCTTTGATGTGTTACGATTCTTTCCTTTTTCTCCGATTGACAATATATGTTATCCTGAACAGTTGTTCATCATAACTAGCTAGTTATTATACACTTCCTCCACTAAAGAAACTGAGGGAAGTAGGGGATTCTTTTGGACCTCCAAATTTAGTGAATTGTGGCAAAAGTGCAACAACAACAATGATTCATACCACTAAAAAAAAGACCACTAATAACACTAATGCATTGGGAATGCCAAAAACAAAAACAAGGCATAGGCGCCCACTGCCGCATCATTAGTGGTGCTATTAGAGTGCCATTTTTAGTGCTCTCAACCATTTTTCAGTGCAACAAATTTCAAGGCATCCATTCGGAAGCATAACTTGGTAGGTATTTAGGGGAGAAATTCTTTCAGTTTCAGATTTTGAAGCCTGATTCTTATATTTTTACAATTTCACGTATGTTCTTCTAGTAGATTTCCTTTTGTTCATATAATACATTTGTGAGGTTAAAGAACTGAGATTCATGGTAGATTTAGACATCTTGAGCCATGACCAAGGTTCTAAATCGCGGTATCGGGTAACATAACGGTATCGATCGCGGAGTATCGGTATCGGTAGTATCGGTCGGTACGTATCGGGAATCGGGTGTCGCGGCAGTGAAATTTTAAAAATCATTTCAAAGGTTTTTCAACTTTTTCTTTCCCGTACTGGTCCGAACCGGTGAGTATCGGCCCGTCGCGGCTTGTGTAACGGCTTGTGTAACGCTTACAGGCCGATACGTACCGGGACTCGGCCGATACGTACTGGGACTCGGCCGATACTTCTGCGATTTTCAATCTCAGTGGTATATCGGCCTGTATCCGTCGCGGTACTCCATTTTTCCGATACGTATCGGCCGATACGTAGTGTATTGGCCGATATTTAGAACTATGGCCATGACCATTAAAAAGATGAATCTGAATTGATGGTTAAAAACTCAGAACAATCAATGGAAATGAGGAATTACTTATTATCCATCTAACAAAGGATACATGCACCCATTCTACTCCTTTTGATGCCACCCTTAAATTGATTGACCCTCTACCTATTAGGGACATTGATGTAAAAATCTGAGGAAACTTCTTGCTTCATTATCCTCAAATTTTTCAATCTCCTTTTCCTTTACAACTTACAATTGTCTTGAGCAAAAAGTTGTCTCGTGTTCTCTCTAACGCACAACAGCAATAAGAGCAAGAGTAAAATGCCAGAAAAACATGTAACACATGCATCATGGTTTCAAGTATTGGCATCAGACTTTATACTGCTGAGCATCAATTATGTGAA
Organism: Camellia lanceoleosa; assembly: GCA_025200525.1. Classification (NCBI taxonomy): domain Eukaryota; kingdom Viridiplantae; phylum Streptophyta; class Magnoliopsida; order Ericales; family Theaceae; genus Camellia; species Camellia lanceoleosa. The sequence goes on from CM045759.1 coordinate 43,062,949, forward strand.
AAGATATGCCTATTAGTCATAAATTATTAGGCTAAGATTTTACTATTGAATCTCTCATCAATTTATGTGAGAAGATTTCATAATCTCACAAAAATATGCTTAAAAAAAAATAGCAGCATTTCATTATATAAAACAACAGTTTTTATGCATAGTGATGTGGTAAAGTCAACTACTTATACATGCTTTTGTTGGGTGCTTTATAGATCACAAGTATCACCATTAACTCATTCATTGCCTTCCCTCAATTATTTTCAAAATTTTCAGTATAAAATTAGTCATAAATAATTACTTTGAAGGACCACAATTTTGGTGAACATAAATGGTTTCAAAAGGTGTCAGCTAATTCTGCATTTTGTCTTCATAGAGGGATCTCAAAGAATCAAACAGAAAAAGGACCCCCCAAAAAAAAGAGTTATCATAACAACGAAATGAGTTTGCTTCAAAGATGTGCAAAAAAAAACATTGTTTATGTCAATCAACCGGAAGTTTTAGGCCAAGAACACTCCAATAATGAAATTAAATGTATTATAAGAGAAAAACAAAAATAACTTGAGTGTATAGTGTGTGACAAAAACGAAGCACATGTCTCTTCAAAGGAGTTGCTTTTCTTTTAGGTCACGTTTATTTGGCAGATTAAGTTGGATAAGATTGTTAGTGAGGAGGTAGTTAGTGAAGAGATTGTTAATGTGGGGATTAAGTAGAAGTGTCTTTATTTTGATGATAATGGGAGTGATGATTAGTGATGAGATTGTTAAATTATTTTTATATAAAATAAATATATATATATATATATTTCTATATAAAAAAAAATTCTAAAACAGATATAATTTTTTTTATACAAATAACAAATTGCATTTAGGTAAATAAAAATAAAAATAATAAATAATAAAATAGCACTTAATCTCTTCACTATTTTTTCAATCCCATACCTTCTTAAGCTTTATTAATCCGGTTGTAAAGGGGGATTGTCAATCCGGCTGAACTAATAATCCACTTATAAATTTTCCCAACTAAACATTCTTTCACAGGTCTAACCTCACTATCACTCCAATCCTACTACTCATGGGGCATAACAAACATGGCCTTACAGTGATGTTGATTTTTTGTCCTAAATATTTGTTTGGTGGGCCTCTTGATTGGGTGTGGCCCATTGTTCAAACTTGTTTAGATTGGATCTCAGTGGGTAAATTTTGTTCCCCACAATTCTATTCTTAAAAAATAAAAGAAATATCAATCTCAGTATGTTCTGGTGCCCCTAGCATGAGAATTCCCAATTAGATAAATCCGTACTTGTACACATACCTTCACCATCCTTAATATTAAGAAGCTTGAAGTGTTAATAGTTCCAAGATCAGTACAAACTATGATGACACATGACTTTTGCACAAGATTGAAAATGAAGAGTGAATTTTGATGTTTGGATGACCTCCAAAACTGAAACATATTGTTTTGAACCAATCGTCTATAACATAAAGTGCTTAACTTTGGTTAGAATAAAAAACAATATGAATTCTCTTTTCCTAGTGATGGAACATAATGCGAAACCGTGAACCTACTCAAATATATTAATTTAAAATTTATTCAAGCTATAAATGGATTTAAGTAGGGTTGGACATGAATATTGGTTTAAAAGGGTTTCACCAACACCTCTGTTGTCACCTCCATCACTATTGTCGCCGTTGTCATTCCACTATCACTACCATCTCTACTATCTATCTATTGGGAAAAAGTATAATAAAGTAAAGAAAAATGCTAAAAATTTCAAAAAAATTATCAAAATTTCTATCAAATGTCTCGCATGGGTATCACACCGGCCCTAGGGGTAGGTGACTAAGGCTGCCTTGGGTGAATTGAGATCCTCTCCTTGGGCTCTCTCTTTGTCTCCCTACTTGCAACGGTGAAGAAGCACCTTGAGTTGATCCAATGGTTTAGATTTGGCTATTTAAAAATAAAAATAAAATAAAACAAATTCAAATTTGCTTTTTCCACCCAAATCTAAACCGTTGGATCAACTCATGATGCATCTTTACCGTTGCAAGTAGAGAGACAATGAGAGAATCCAAGGAGAGGATCTCAACTCGCCTTGGGTCCCCAATTTTTTTTTGTTAAATTAGGGCCCGAATATTTTAAGGCTTAAGTAGTGTTTGGTTCATTGTAATGAAAATGGAATAGATGATCGTTTCATTCATAATGTCCATTATCATGTTTGGTTCACTAAAAAACAATGAAAAATGCATTACAAATAGAATCATTATTTACCATTATAAGTGAGTGATCATTTCATGTAAAAACTAAGGAATGAGCATTTCATTCAATTTCAGAGAATCAATCATAACGTTATTAAAGTTGAAGTTAATTAAATCTTATATGCACTCAACCATATTATAAGAAACATGAATAAATTAGTTATCACAATAAAGGTTAAATAAATTAATTATGGCATCTATTGAAAACTATGTAGTACATAAGTTAGATTAAGCAAATTCATTTTGTAACTTTGCATTTAAAAATGTGAGAAGAGTAATGTTTAAATAATATTTTGATTCAATTTTTATTTCGTATTATAATTTTAACTTTTTCTTGAAGCTTTCTTTTCTTGAAAAAATTTAAAACAAGAACGTATACATATTTTTTCTTTTCTTTTTGAGTTTTAAAGCAACAAAATCAATTTTTTTAATAAATATTTTGGACTTATAATGATGTGTTTTTATCTTAATCTGTGTAAATAAATTTTAATACATAATTTTAATGAATATATATATGTACAAACAAACTTTGTGTGAATATTAACAAATAAAAAAAATATATGCATACCTACTATTTTACTAATAATTTATTTTAATAAGTACAAAGACCTCCTTTCTAGAGTTCCCCTAGGGCCTAACAAAATTTATGGCCCACACCCATGTGAAACATTTAATAAAGATTTTAATAAATTTTTTGGAATGTCTAAAATAATTACTCTAGAGTAAATAGATTGGTCGGGTTTTTTTTATCCAACATATATCCAATTCAACCTAACCTACTTATACTCGTTTATTAAATAGGTAAGTTTGAGTTAAATTATTTTAATTAAAAAGAAAACCTATTTGTGGTTTTTAAAATTATTTAAGTCTTCTATGTGGACCAATATAAATATTACTTTAGAATTAACCTCATATTAACCACACATCATCTAAATTCATGGTTTTCATATATAGAACATATATATATATATATATTTTGGATAACATATAGAAATGATATTGGAGCAGAGATAATCAGACCTTTTTTTTTTCTTTTTCTTTTTTTTTTTTTTTTTTGATTCAAAGAGATGACCAGATTTTTGACACATAGAAATGGGCTCTTTTGGACTGGCCTTTGATATGGGCATATTTTCTAGGCTGGTAAGGCTTCTTCTCTGGCACAAGTAATGGGCTTGGGCCAGAGGGCTGGGCTACCCAAAATGAGGCATCAACCCAACTTCATTGGTAAAACAAAAATGGTACTTTGATTTGATTTTAGAATCATGATTTGAATTAAAAAAAAATTAATTTAATTTAAAACTAAATAAAGGTTTTAAAACTCTTTTTAAAAAAATTCATAACTAAAAAAGTTTTCAAAATTCTTTTTAAAACTCTGTTCTTATTAAAAAAATCAATTTTTTTTTTATTTTGTTCTTTAAAATTATTTTTTTGTTTTTGTTTTTGTAAGTATTAACCAAATAATTTTGTTATGATTTAGAAATATATGGATGATTCAAAAAATTTTAAAATTTAAAAAAATTAAATATTTAAATTAATAAAATAAAATATACATAATTAAAATATTTTGTGTTTGTGAGGTTGGGCCCATGCAAAAGTGGATAGTACAAACAAAAGTGACTTACGATCGGTACTTTTATCGATGACCAAATTGTCATAACCACCGAGATTTGAATTCAATATACCGATGTAGAATTTTAAGTTGGTTTTAAGTATTGGCAAAATAATTTTTTATGTTTTTGAGAGGGCAATTTGTGAACAAATTGGGCCGAGCTAAGAAAAATCTTATTTGGAAGTTGGGCTGCGCAATGGGCCGAGATAAGAACTGGTGTAGCTCGGCCTTAGGCTAAAAAGACACTAGGCCGGTCAAAGATGGGTTGCCAAGGCCTAAACCTAGTTATTTAAAGGTAGTCCTTTATTAGACCGAGATGTTGTCAATAGAGAGGGCAGAGCTATGTGTAGCTTAGCAAGGTGCCATTCGGTAGATCGGCTTCCGGTCACACAGCCCGAACTGTAGGGGACCGAGATAAGGCAACTCGGTCATGAATGTATATCTGAGCATGAGGGTGTGGCCATCTCACTTGGCTTGCAGTGATGATGGTGTGTTTTAAGGATAATCTTTATCCTTGGGCATGAGACTCCTAAGAGGACTCTGCTAAGGAGAGTATAGTCCTACTAGGATTGTACAAACCATCTCACTTGGTTGGTAGTGAGTAAGGTGTTATCAAGACAGGCATTATCCTTGGGAGTGTGATCCTAGAAGGACTCTTATAAGAAGAGTGAGAGTCCTACTAAGATTGTGCCAAGTGGAATCTATAAAAGCTCATGAGAGGACCTATGTATAGGTATCACAATTCTGACTCTAAAATACACAGAGCTTATTGTCTATTGTCTAGTTGCTGACTTAGGCATCGGAGGGGTTTCTGGCGCACATCCGCCGGCTAGCTTGCGTTTGTGTTTTCAGGTAGCAAAGCGACGACGTTTGGAGGAGTGCAAACTTGATCAACTGGATTATACGAGAAGATTATTTCATGCTCGTACAATTGGCGCCGTTGTTGGGGAAGATTACAAAGAACAAACCTTTTGATTGAGTTTTTCTTCAACTGATTTCAATGGCGCACAACGAAGACTTGCCTCAATCTGTTTTCGATGGACAAACTCCGGAAAGGGTTAGGAGGCGCGAGGATTTGCCTTTTGTCCCCACCCATGGCAGACTTGTGGACCCCCAGCGACGGAACCCACGGAGGGGTGTACGAGAGAAACGTGGCTCAAGTCCTCGTCACTCTTATAGCCCACATGGACAAAGACAGAGGGTGGATTCTCAAGTTCTAGAGGATCTCGTGAAAGAGCAAAACGAGTTGATAAAAATAAGGGCGGCTGACATAGAGACGATGAAGCACCAGATGAAAGGCAAAGACGTGGCAGGGGAAGAGATCCGCGAAGACAAAACGCATTCTCGCCACTTAAGAGATCGCGACATGCGAGTCACACCATCACAATCTAAAAGCAGAAGTCTCAGAATAGACGACACACAATTAAGAACCTCTAGGACTCGTTACTCTAGGTCTGAGAGAACGTGGACTGAAAGGTCTTACACAGAGGGAAGTAATTATCGACCCTCACATACGCATCAAACCACTTCTCAACACACCAAGATGCCTAGATCAATGGATCTGCGAACTGTTCTAGGAGAAAGGGCGCAAAGGAGGAAAGACGCCTAAGCCCATGACCCTCAGAAGATCTCGGCTCTACAACGGTTGGCACCTAGAACGCACGGGAGCATCGAGGTTAGAATGTCAGTACCGTGTCTTGCCTACAAACTAGCTAATAAGGCATTGGCAAGGTTGCAAAGCTCATCGTTCATTCCAGTAATAGAGAATGTACCACTACCTTTGGGCTTTAACCAGCCTAAGTTCACAATCTATGAGGGGAAGTCAGACTCGTACATACACTTGAGCTACTTTTGCCAAGTTATGGCCATACATCGGGGAAACGAAGCTCTAATGTGCATCTTGTTTCCGTCAAGCTTGGGTGACCTGGGCTTAACTTGGTTTGAAAAGTTACCAGAATGTAGTATCGCTTCATGGGTATAACTTGCAGAGACGTTTGTCACCAAGTTTAAAATGAACATCAAGATGCCAGTCGAGGTAGGTCAGTTACTTGCCATTGACATGGGTGATAAAGAAACGTTGAAATCTTACGATAACAGGTATTGGGAGACCTTCAACCAGGTAAAGATTGTCCTACCAACCTAGCTATCGTACAGTCCAAGCAGGGTCTGCCAGTGGGTCATAAGTTGAGAGATTCAATGATAATTACGTCGCCTCTTACTATAGAAGCCCTGATAGAGAGAGTGCACCAACACATCTTAGTAGAGGAAGATGGGATACGCACCAAGGTAGAGTCCGACATAATAGCGAGGTCGGAAGAAACACCTTTGGAAAAAGTAAACACGGTCGACAAGAAGGACCAACCACGCAAAATTTTTTTGCCCAACTGGGGGCAAAATGGGTTGGCAGGTTTGACCAACTCTTTCTAACAAATCTTTACCCGATTGGAGGGCAATAAAGAAGGTTGGCAAGTTTGACCAACACTTTTTTCATTCTTTAGCCGAGATAAGAATCTAGGCTTCAAAAGGTTGGCAAGTTTGACCAATACTTTTTTCATTCTTTAGTCGAGATAAGGATCTAGGCTTCAGAAGGTTGACAGGTTTGACCAACACTTTTTTTATTCTTCAGTCGAGATAAAGATCTAGGGTCAAGAAGGTTGGTAGGTTTGACTAACACTTTTTTCATTCTTCAGCCGAGATAAGGATCTAGGCTCAAGAAGGTTGGTAGGTTTGACCAACATTTTTTTCATTCTTCAGCCAAGATAAAGATCTAGGCTCAAGAAAGTTGGCAGGTTTGACCAACACTTTTTTCATTCTTCATCCGAGATAAGGATCACGGCTCAAGAAGGTTGGCAGGTTTGACCAACAAAACTTTTGCACTCTTTGGCTGGGATGACAGTTACTCAGCCAAAGTAGGTTGGTGTAACACGCCCGCGGGGGACCTCGGCTACAGTTCAGACTCCCCTTTTTGTTTGTTGCGGTTCTTAATCTGAACCAAAAAGTCCAACTCTGGCAAATCGTTTGAGAAAACAGATTTTTGAAAAGAAGTGCCAAACATGGACTGCTTTGCCAGATACAGAGTCGCCACCTAAATATTTTTTTAGAATGGGAAATTTAGGAAACCCTGACTCGGTGCCGAAGGCCACGTGTCCGTCATCACCAAAGTTGTCTTGGCTCGGGAGCATGGGTACGATCGGGAAAGGTCAGCTATGAGCACTCCCTTTTGCCTGGTCCGAAGACCGGCCTTTACTAACCATGATATCCGATTTTGAAAACATTATGTGTTCTTGTTCTGGTTATTAGCCTAGAATTACTATGTTATGCGCACAGCAAACAAGTATAGACTAGATTGCCTAATTTGGAAACAAGCATTGCATATCCGTTTGTTTTGAAAAGCGCTTTGAAATTTGCTACTCGCAAGTAGGCTAAAATACGGATTTCAATGAGTTTTTCCAACTCAAACAATCCAACCTTCACCCACAGGCATTCAAGCAGTTATATCACATAAGCAACTAGCCTCATGGTAATCATGCTTTTACGGCAACACTCACACGCATGCGGTATGCTAAAGCATAAAAACTTACCTAGTACTCCAAGCCAAAACAGAAACTAGTTAGTAATCAAGTGCATGATCCTAGTTAATGTTAAGATGGCTAATGCAACACATACAGAATGCAACTAAGATTGGCTCGGCTAATCTACGATGACACGTGAAATGCTGCAACTAACACGTATTTAATTTGGAATTGAAGTATAATGCAGTTAGTATGATGTGCCGAGCCCGGTGCATGCAGTACAGATGAATGATGCACGCATGCATAGCATAAGGATGCTAATTTTGAATATGCCCTAATCTACCATCATAAGCAGGTAAATAAAAGGGAAGAAAGAAGTGGGGGTTGGAAGACATACATACACTCACGCACACTTATTACACAATTGTCCTCACACCGAGGGACTAAAAGAATATACAGTCCCAAATAGTACAGTCCAAATACAGAATAAATTATTACAAAAATTTCTAATTTAACAGAATAGAAAAGGCCGCAGCCCCGCCTTGGGATGCGCGAATGATGCATGTTCGAATCCGACTCGCCCGGAAAACCCGCACCATACCACTGCTGCCTCTGTTTTTACTGTCCTGCCTTTCTGAAATCTGCCAAAGTCCCAGGACCCTTTCTAAGCACACTGCAGTACACCACCGGCTGGAGGAAATGACCACCGGCCGTTTAAAATAACCATCGGCTGCTTGAGAGGTTATCGGCCACAAACAAATGGCCGGTCGGCACTCTTTTATGCCGATCGGCAAACAATTCCTGCAGAAGACAGTTTTGACAGCAACAGCAGACAAGCAGTGCATGGTGTGGAATTTTGAGCATATGTAAGCATGGCCAATGCCCCCTATCATGTATGGGACTCAAGGAAGCATGGCCCTTGGTCCTTGGGCCACCAATTATGCCTATTGGTGCATGATGGCCTAAGGGACCAAGATTGCAATTCAATGTAAATATGCATGCAACACACAAATGAGAACCAAGACCTTATCATGTCAAGATCAAGGGCCTTAGTGACATGAGAATTGAGGTGTGTATTGTCACTTGAAGTACAAACACCCCTCATTTCTCACACTTGGTTTGACACCCCAAAGCAAGCAATGCAATGCGTGTTATGCAAACATGGCTCAACAATGCAATATGATGCTAAAATGCAAGGCATGCCAAATGCTATGCAACATATCATGTTAGGTATAAAGTGCTAATCATATGGGAGGCAAATGTGATGCAACCATGGACCAAAATGCCATGAAGCTAGCATGGTACAACATGTAACGAAGCAAATAAGCAACAAGCATATGATAAGCAAACAATGGTGGACTTAACCACAATGGGGCAGACCCCAAACCTCCCCAAAATGGTGGCGAAAATGCCCAAAAACATGAACAAGATGCTATACAAGCATGCAAGTTAATGAGCCTAAACCTAAGGCACCAAAGAGAGCATCTTACTACCACTAACATGATCACTCATGGCATGTATTAGGTGAGCAAAAACAGAGTTCTACCATGCAAAAATACACCCAAACCCCTTGACATGGTAGCCCCAAAATACCTTAAACACACAAACATGCACAAGGCCTATCTCAAGGCATAAAAGGACACATCCTCAAAGCATAAAAGAGGTCACATATACAAACATACAAACATGATTTATGGACTGAAATATGATCCTAAATGATGCCAAATCATGAGGATGGTCTAAGGTGAGCATGCTAGAGGCCAAAATACTTAAGGCTTACAAGCCCAAAATGCAAAACAACCACATCAAACATGCCAAACATGGCAAAATCAGTGGCTCACAGCCCTTAATCATGACAAAATGAGGCTAATATCTTCATGGAGTTATGCTAATACATGCAAGAAACAAGGCCTAAACCAAAGATGCATTTCTATGCCAAATAGAGGAATGCAAAGCAAGTATGTTAAGCATGCAAGAGGCCAACAAAATGCCATTAGTCAGAGATAAAATATGATCCAAAACACCCAAAAAAGTTCTGAAATGGCGCCAAAAACAAGCAAGCATGCATGTTGCCTTTTAAGCCAAAACAATTGGCAAAAGAGGGACAAAGGGGAGAGGGGTGTCCCTCCCCTAAACAAGACTTCAAACCACCTTCCTCACCACTAAAAACCCACTGGTTTTCAGTGGTGAGAAGACCAAAATAACAAAGCAACAAGGCTCAAAATAAAGGAACCAAAGAGGCCAAAATAAGGCCTAAGAGGGTGAGTTTGCACTCAAACCACAAAGTGACCTTAATGAAAGTTGAAAAGCAAGAAAATATAAGACTTTTTAATGTTATACACAAAGCTAAAAACAGCAAGAAAAATAGGTAAAAACTAGTTGCAAAAACGGGGAAACTAAAGTAAAGTACTCACCCTTGAAGAACACCTCAAGAACAGATGATCCAGCCCTGTTCTATTGATCAAAACCAGTCCAAAAGTTCAACAAACAACCCTCCAAGCCTCCCAATCTCGAGCTAAGGTGTGATGGTGTATGTATTGGTGCAAAAGTAAGGTAAAACCACACTTTTAGGCCTAAAAACACACACACAAGAGGAGAGAGAGGGAAAATGTAGAGAGAGGGAGTATATGGCAGATATATAGATATAGAAGCTCTGGTTTTTTGTTGAAAATGGCTAACCTCTATCAAAGGGAGAGGAGGGGAGCTTATATAGGCCAAGCCAAGGCAAGAAACTTAGAGGCTAAGCAAAAGAGAAAGGTTCAAGGGGTGCAAAAGAGTCTAGGCTTCTAGAGGAAGCTAAGACAGCTGGCCAAGCTTCTCCAAGAAGCTTGGCCAAAAGGGTCAACCTTCTAGAAGGTTAGAGGGTTCAAAGGTGCCCAAGGGTGCAAAGTGGCCACTCCCATGCACGGGGATGAGTGATGGTGTATTCCAGCTGGCCCAGCTGGCATGCACCATGCCTCAGGGGTGCAAAAGGTGCACGCCGGCCACCAAAAGGGGTCACCGGCACAATAAAGTGCCAGTCGGCTAAACATAGTGCCGGCCGGCCATTGTTTTTAAGAAAACATTGCCGGTGGTAGACATGTGCGGCCGGCGATGATAGGGGAGGGCCGGTGGGGTGTGGGGATGGCTAATAAGCCATTCCCTCCCCTTCCAAGGCAAAACACAAGTGTTTGGTGCAAAACCAGACACAAAATGGTCGAGTTCGGAGATCCTGAGGCAGGGCGCGTAGCCGAGACCTCCGGGAACTCCAAACGAGCACAAACATGGATAACTACCGAGTGTTCAAACGGTGACGTCCAAGTCTTGAGGACGGTCAAAAATGGGGTGTCTACAGTTGCCCCTCTTTGACAGAACTCGAAAGTCATAACAATGACAGGAGTGAATGTCAAAGCCCAGAGACGACCCATTTTTGACAAGGCCGAAGACTTAGACAAACATGCAAGACATACAAGATATGCGCCCGAAGGCAGGGGCAAAATGCAACTGAAAATGCAAGAAGCCGAGCATAACTTATGATCATGCAAAGAAAGCTGTAATGAAGCACGCATGCGACAGTTATAAGCTAGCATACACCAGACTACACTACAATGCAGAAAGGATGTAAGAGAATTATGCAATTCTCGATACGTCTCACGCGGAGGATACAATACCTGTGCGGCTCGTCCGGTTGCACCGGCCTCAAATGAACCGTACATACAATATCGTGCCTGCAAAGAAAGCAAACTTAACAGGTACAATATCGTTAACAACATGCATGACAATGCAGTCGAAAGTGCGTGGCAATGCATGCAATGTGTATAGCAAGATAGTGGGATTGAACATATGTGAGTAAAGCAATGCACGCATGCAGGCAATGTGTATACAAAGAAACCTGGAATTTGAACATATGCAAGTAAAGTAAGTGGTCAATGCGAGCAATGTATATGGAAAGAGAACTTGAACACATGTGAGTAAAGCAATGCACGCATGCACGCAATGTGGTATATAAAGGGAACTTGAACACATGTAAGTAAAGCAATGCACGCATGCACGCAATGTGTATATAAAGGAACTTGAACACATATAAGTAAAGCAATGCACGCATGCACGCAATGTGTATATAAAAGGAACTTGAACACATATAAGTAAAGCAATGCCCGCATGCACGCAATGTGTATATAAAGGAACTTGAACACATATAAGTAAAGCAATGCACGCATGCACGCAGTGTGTATATAAAAGGAACTTGAACACATGTAAGTAAAGCGATGCACGCATGCACGCAATGTGTATATAAAGGAACTTGAACACATATAAGTAAAGCAATGCACGCATGCACGCAATGTGTATATAAAGGAACTTGAACACATATAAGTAAAGCAATGCACGCATGCACGCAATGTGTATATAAAGGAACTTGAACACATATAAGTAAAGCAATGCACGCATGCACGCAATGTGTATATAAAGGAACTTGAAATTGAACATGGTAAAACATGATGCGGAAATGCAACGTACTGCAACACAGTATGATTGACATGATTTATGGAATTCACAAGATATAGAAGGATACGGGAAGGAGCGTCCTTCGCATGTACCGCGCATCGCTCACAAAAGTCATGGCCTGAGGTCAACTCGAAAGTCCACTTGCATTCTGACAGTGCATTTTCTTGTATTGCCTTGAGTGATGAAGGTGCCAAACCACACAATCGACCTGAACAAGGGCGCGAAAGGTACAATGACCACGAGGGGAGGTTACTGGTATCCATTCCGGTACCCTACTACCCTGTTATTTTCCTGCTTTACTTTCCTTTTTATTAGGAGTTTAAGCATATTGCATTGCCTCAGGCAGGTTCTGTTTTTTTGAAATCGCATATTTTTCTTATTCTTTTTTTAGAAATACATGACGGAAATGAAACAGCTATTTGTTCAAAAGGTGTTGCATTTGCACGTTCTAGGCATCGCATCGCAAGGCATCACATAACAATGTGAATCAAATTGACACTGTATTTTGAAAACGAAGCATCGCATCGTAATAATCAGGTAGTGAACCAATTACAACTCGATAAGCAAAGCAAAGGGTCTCGTTTCAACCAGGCACGTGCGAGTACAACTCGATAAATAGTACAAAGACTTAAAGAGAGTGAAATACAACTCGATAAGCAAATATACAACAACTCGATAAACAAATGGGCGCGCCCTCGTGAGAATTGATCACTGGAGGGTATTGGAAATGGTGGGATTCCCCAACTTCTTAGCATAAACAGCTCAGAGGACAAGGGGGAGAACCACCGGCCCAGCAAAAAGTCCATCGGCCATGAGGAAAGGCCATCGGCCGAAAAATTGATCCATCGGCCAAAACAGATGGCCGGTCGGCAATCTATTTGGCCAGTCGGCAATCTATTTGGCCGGTCGGCCAAGAATGGGAGGAACCAGCAGAATGCTGACACCTGTCTTCCATTCAACCTTATCTCCTACAAAAGACCCCAGCTTCGTAGTTTTCTTCATTTCCACTCTGATTTACTCCAAATGGAAGAATTCCTTGCCCAAAATCTCGCAACTTGGATTAACAACTTGGATGGCTCGGAAAAGCTGAATTTCCAGGCCTTTGGCATAAATGCACTATTCACTTTGCGTCGTACCCCGCTGCATTTTCCATTTCTTCATGCCGCGGCAAGGTTTTGGAATCCGGTGACACACGTCTTCAGCTTTAGAGGGCAAGAGGTGTGTCCTACCTTCGAAGATTTCCAAGCTCTAATGGAATCTGAGCGTAATGAAGAGATTTTGCCCCAACTTCATTTTGGCCATGCCCAAGTCTTAGGGCAAATGTGTGGGCTTTCAATACCCGATGCTCGTTCTCTGATTTGTGATGGGATGCTGGATGTTCCGAGCTTGGTTTGCCGTTTTTCTGAGACTGGTGATCGCGGTGACCATCACTGGCAAGGCTTCCGGCGACACGCCCTCTGTTTGTGCATGCTATCTCATTTTCTGTTTGTCTCAGGTTCCGGAGGGTCTAGTGTCCGGTTGATTGAGGTTGCCCAAGGCTTGAAGGAGGGCAAAAGCTGCATTGCCATGATTCTGGCTGCGACGTTGCTGGGCTTAGACGCCTTTTATCGTCGAGAGACGACTAGATTAGCAGGGAGTCCACTATTACTGCAGGTAATGTTTCCCACCCAATCTCACATATATGTTTGCTCACATCACTCGGCCCTCAAGCTCGATTTTTCTCACAAAACTCTTCTCTTACTTTTTCTCTCATCGTACATCTCTCTATTCTTTATTCTCTCATTTTTCATCCCTCTCCAGGTATGGTTGATGGATAAACTGCAGGTTGTGGACTCTTGCCCAGCTTATTCAGCTCGCGGTTACTTCTTCCGGCAACGCCTAGTTGATGCCCTTGATGAGGGTTGGTGGTTCGAATGGATGTGTAGTTTGTCCGCAGACCGTATTGCTTGGCGGTGCCCTTGGCTCAATCTCCCGGTAATGAGCTACAGCATGACCCGTCAACTCGGGATCCAATTGATTGGCTTGACTCACTGTGTCTTCTACTTTCCATTCCGTATCCTGCGCCAGTGCGGTCATGATCAGACTTGCCCGCCGGAAGGGATAGAGTACCCGGCTACATTCTCGATTCGAGGCGCACAGCTGGCCCGATATGCCACAGCATGGAGGACGAGAGAACTCCTGGCCCCCGTTCCCACCTTCAGTTGCACTTTATCTGATGAGTGCTTAGATTGGCTTAACGAAGAGGCACAGGAAGGGCCCACTTTGGCATCAGAGGCTTCGACCAGCTCTGGGAGGGGGCGCAGGGACATTTGACTTGACCATGCCCCGGATTTATTGCTTTATTAGTACTTTCAAGTTTTCTTTGTGAGTGTAATAAAAAGCAACTTCAATCGTATGTAAGAGCAAGAGAACTCTGTATTGAAATCAATGAAGTTGAAGGTTGTGGTACTGAAAATTTTCTGTTTTGGTCCAGAAATGGTCTTAGTTGTAAAAAGATTTATTTGAACAAAATCACCTTTATTAAAACTTTTCAAAACTATTTTCGATATGGATCAGAACTGGACACACCTGAGATCTGTTACTAAGATGCACAACCCCGGATCCTAGCAACTGGAAAGTTGCCCCTTGTTTGAACGCATCATGACACCTGACAAAGAACGGAAAGTTGCCCCTAGTCTGAATAGCACTGCACTGGAGATTGCGATAGACGCTGATGGACAAAGATGACCGAGATGATCAAATGGACAAAGTTGATCGGGGAAAAGTTTATGGCTGAACTTCAGGATGAAGCTGCCTACGTATCCCAAAGATGGGAATCAAGCCTTACGTAGTTCAGGCTTGGGTTCACTCGAGTATTTTCACTCTCCTTTTGTGCTCTAACTTTTGCCAAGGCCGCCCTTTGTGGGTTTTCAACCTTGCGAGCTCAGTTTTTATATTTTCTAATTTTTTGTGCTCTGAATTTTGCCTAGGTCGCCCTTTCGGGTTTTCGGCCTAGCGAGCCTCTCAGGGATAATATTTCTTCAACTTGTCCATGTTGATCGGTTGGGAAAACTCTAGGCCATCTAGGTCCATCAGAACCATAGCTCCACCTGACCAGATAGACTTGATGATATAGGGACCGGTCCAATTGGGTCTGAACTTGCCCCTTGGGTCGTGGATGGGAGCTCGGTTGTCTTTGAGTACCAAATCTCCTTCCTTCAAATTCCTGGACTTAACCTTCTTGTTAAAAGCCCGGGCAATTCTGCGTTGATATCCTTGGACATGGTATAGTGCTTTTAATCTCCTCTCATCAAAGAGCATGAGTTCCTCAAATCTACTTTGCTGCCAATCTACCTCGGCTATTTGACACTCAACCAATACTCATAAAGACGGAACCTCAATCTCTATAGGTAGAACGGCCTCCATCCCATAAACCAAGGAATACGGAGTTGCCCCGGTAGAAGTTCTAATTGAAGTTCGGTAGCCCCATAGAGCAAACGACAACTTATCTGGCCAATCTCGATAGGTTTCCACCATCTTCTGCAATATGTGTTTGATGTTCTTGTTGGCGGCCTCAACTGCTCCGTTGGTCTGCGGCCGATATGTGGACGACTTATGAAAAGCCACATTGTATTTCTCCAATAAATCAATCACCTATTTCTTGAAGTGGGAACCATTGTCCGAAATGATCTCGTTCGGGACTCCATAACGGCAGATAATGTTGTTTCTGATAAACTTTGCGACATGCGAAGCCTTCAGCACCGCATAAGATTGGGCCTCGACCCACTTCGTAAAGTAATCTATTGCTACCAAGATAAACTCATGCCCATTCGACCCCTTAATACAAGCAATCACATCAATTCCCCAAACTGAAAATGGCCATGGCGACGTCATGTTGTACAGCTTTGATGGCGGGATGTTCATGCGGTTTGCATGGATCTGGCATTTGTGGCATCGCTGAACAAAGCCGATACAATCTTCTTCCATGGTAGACCAGTAGTAACCCTGTCTGAGGATCTTCCGTGCCAGCATTACCCCATTCATATGTGCCCCACATTCTCCTCCATGGATGGCCTCCATCAGGCGCTTCGACTCTTCAGCTTCTACACACAACTTGTGCATTCCCAGGTGACCTCTTTTGTACAATTTACCCCCGCAGATGATAAACTGAACAGCCATTCTTCTGATTGCCCTTTTGTCCTTGGCATTTGCCCCTGGTGGGTACGCCTCCTTTTCCAAGAAGTTCCATATGTCATAATACCAGGGGTTGTTGTCCTGCACTTTATCTATGGCAGAGATTGACTCGTAAGCAGGTGCAAATTTCTGGTCAATAATGACTGGACGCATCCGGACTCCAGATGGGATGTCTATCATGGAAGATAGAGTTGCTAACGAATCTGCGAACCTGTTGTTCTCTCTTACTAGGTGAGTGAAATTTAACTTCTCAAACCGAGGAATTAATAAATCCAAGGTCTGGTGGTAAATTATCATCTTTTTCTCCTTGACTTTCCAGTCTCCTTTCGCTTGAGACACAACAAGGTTCGAGTCCCCAACGACGTCCAACCGCCTTGCCCCTAGTTCTAGGGCCGCTTCTAGACCGGCAATACATGCCTCATATTCTGCCTCATTGTTCGAGACTTTGAACCGGAGCTTGAATGCTAAAGGGATACGGGAATCGTCAGGTGCTATCAGCAACACTCCTATCCCATACCCGTATTGATTTGACGCTCCGTCAAAGTACATCGTCCAAGTTTCATCTTCGATGTGCAAAATGGCTTCATCTGGGAATAGGTACTCAACCGCTTCATCCCCTTCAACCGGGTGGTTGGCAAGGAACTCTGCTACCGCTCTCCCTTTTACCGACTTGCGTGTCACATACTTGAGATCAAATTCGGAGAGCAACAGCAGCCAATGAGCTAGCCTACCCGTAAGTGCTGGTTTCTCGAAAAGATATTTGATGGGATCGAGTCGTAAAACCAACATTACAGAGTGAGCTAACAGGTAGTGCCGCAGCTTCCTGGTAGCCCATACCAAGGCCAAACAAGCCTTCTCCAGCGGAGTGTAGCGGGTCTCGTAATCCAGCATCTTCTTTATCTTCCTGCAGAAGACAGTTTTGACAGCAACAGCAGACAAGCAGTGCATGGTGTGGAATTTTGAGCATATGTAAGCATGGCCAATGCCCCCTATCATGTATGGGACTCAAGGAAGCATGGCCCTTGGTCCTTGGGCCACCAATTATGCCTATTGGTGCATGATGGCCTAAGGGACCAAGATTGCAATTCAATGTAAGTATGCATGCAACACACAAATGAGAACCAAGACCTTATCATGTCAAGATCAAGGGCCTTAGTGACATGAGAATTGAGGTGTGTATTGTCACTTGAAGTACAAACACCCCTCATTTCTCACACTTGGCTTGACACCCCAAAGCAAGCAATGCAATGCGTGTTATGCAAACATGGCTCAACAATGCAATATGATGCTAAAATGCAAGGCATGCCAAATGCTATGCAACATATCATGTTAGGTATAAAGTGCTAATCATATGGGAGGCAAATGTGATGCAACCATGGACCAAAATGCCATGAAGCTAGCATGGTACAACATGTAACAAACCAAATAAGCAACAAGCATATGATAAACAAACAATGGTGGACTTAACCACAATGGGGCAGACCCCAAACCTCCCCAAAACAGTGGCGAAAATGCCCAAAAACATGAACAAGATGCTATACAAGCATGCAAGTTAATGAGCCTAAACCTAAGGCACCAAAGAGAGCATCTTACTACCACTAACATGATCACTCATGGCATGTATTAGGTGAGCAAAAACAGAGTTCTACCATGCAAAAATACACCCAAACCCCTTGACATGGTAGCCCCAAAATACCTTAAACACACAAACATGCACAAGGCCTATCTCAAGGCATAAAAGGACACATCCTAAAAGCATAAAAGAGGTCACATATACAAACATACAAACATGATTTATGGACTGAAATATGATCCTAAATGATGCCAAATCATGAGGATGGTCTAAGGTGAGCATGCTAGAGGCCAAAATACTCAAGGCTTACAAGCCCAAAATGCAAAACAACCACATCAAACATGCCAAACATGGCAAAATCAGTGGCTCACAGCCCTTAATCATGACAAAATGAGGCTAATATCTTCATGGAGTTATGCTAATACATGCAAGAAACAAGGCCTAAACACAAGATGCATTTCTATGCCAAATAGAGGAATGCAAAGCAAGTATGTTAAGCATGCAAGAGGCCAACAAAATGCCATTAGTCAGAGATAAAAGATGATCCAAAACACCCAAAAAAGTTCTGAAATGGCGCCAAAAACAAGCAAGCATGCATGTTGCCTTTTAAGCCAAAACAATAGGCAAAAGTGGGACAAAGGGGAGAGGGGTGTCCCTCCCCTAAACAAGACTTCAAACCACCTTCCTCACCACTAAAAACCCACTGGTTTTCAGTGGTGAGAAGACCAAAATAACAAAGCAATAAGGCTCAAAATAAAGGCACCAAAGAGGCCAAAATAAGGCCTAAGAGGGTGAGTTTGCACTCAAACCACAAAGTGACCTTAATAAAAGTTGAAAAGCAAGAAAATATAAGACTTTTTTATGTTATACACAAAGCTAAAAACAGTAAGAAAAACAGGTAAAAACTAGTTGCAAAAATGGGGAAACTAAAGTAAAGTGCTCACCCTTGAAGAACACCTCAAGAACAGATGATCCAGCCCTCTTCTATTGATCAAAACCAGTCCAAAAGTTCAACAAACAACCCTCCAAGCCTCCCAATCTCGAGCTAAGGTGTGATGGTGTGTGTATTGGTGCAAAAGTAAGGTAAAACCACACTTTTAGGCCTAAAAACACACACATAAGAGGAGAGAGACGGAAAATGTAGAGAGAGGGAGTATATGGCAGATATATAGATATAAAAGCTCTGGTTTTTTTGTTGAAAATGGCTAACCTCTATCAAAGGGAGAGGAGGGGAGCTTATATAGGCCAAGCCAAGGCAAGAAACTTAGAGGCTAAGCAAAAGAGAAAGGTTCAAGGGGTGCAAAAGAGTCTAGGCTTCTAGAGGAAGCTAAGACAGCTGGCCAAGCTTCTCCAAGAAGCTTGGCCAAAAGGGTCAACCTTCTAGAAGGTTAGAGGGTTCAAAGGTGCCCAAGGGTGCAAAGTGGCCACTCCCATGCACGGGGATGAGTGATGGTGTATTCCGGTGCCCACCGGCATGCACCATGCCTCAGGGGTGCAAAGGGTGCACGCCGGCCACCAAAAGGGGTCACCGGCACAATAAAGTGCCGGTCGGCTAAACATAGCGCCGGCCGGCCATTGTTTTTAAGAAAACATTGCCGGTGGGACACATGTGCTTGGCGATGATAGAGGTGGGGTGTGGGGATGGCTAATAAGCCATTCCCTGCCCTTCCAAGGAAAAACACAAGTGTTTGGTGCAAAACCAGACACAAAACGGTCGAGTTCGGAGATCCTGAGGCAGGGCGCGTAGCCGAGACCTCCGGGAACTCCAAACGAGCACAAATATGGATAACCACCGAGTGGTCAAACGGTGACGTCCAAGTCTTAAGGACGGTCAAAAATGGGGTGTCTACAGTTGGCAGGTTTAACCAACAAAATTTTTAGACTCTTTGACTGGGATGACAGTTACCTCGACCAAAGTAAGTTGGTAGATTTAACCAACAAAATTTTTACACTCTTTGGCCGGGATGACAGTTATCTTGGCCAAAGCAAGTTGGCAGGTTTGACCAACAAAACTTTTGAACTCTTAGAGAAAGATGGTTATCTCGGCCAAAGAAGGATGGCAGCGTTAGTGTAAAACGAGTTAGTCTGCTCGTCGAGACACAGAAAGAACGCCTCCTCGTACGATTGTGAACTCAGAGGATATATACGTTGAAGGCAAAAAGGAAAGGCTATTCAAATTTTTGAGAGGAGCATGACGGTTGTAACAGGAGAATGGGGCTAATAGGGGCACGCCACGTATCCTAGGAATGACGTCAGGTTAGTAATGCTAGATTAGGGGAAGGACGTGTTGAGCAATTGACAAGACTTATTGAAACCAAACAACTTTTCTAGCTCGGCAGAGTTGGGCGTTCTTAGCTCGACTGGAGGAAAATAATCTCAATCAGGCTACACATATGGAATTAAGGGGCAATTGAGAGGGTAATTTGTGAACAAATTGGGCCAAGCTGGGAAAAATCTTATTTGGAAGTTGGGCCGTGCAATGGGAAAAATCTTTTCTCTGTCTATAAGCCCTCTTCAGGTCAGGACAAAGTTAGGATTGCCGATGGTACTGTTTCTTCCATTTCTGGAAAAGGTTTAGTCCACGTCACTCCTACCATCCATCTGTCTTCTGTTCTCCATGTTCCCAATTTTTTTGTTAATCTGTTATCCTTGAGTCGTCTCACCCAGGATTTGAATTGTAGTGTGACTTTTTTCCTGATCATTGTCTTTTTCAGGACCTTGTCACGAGGAGGACGATTGGTAGTGGTAGTGCAGAAAATGGTCTCTACTTCCTAGATCAGCCGGACAAACGTGCTTATTCTTCCACCACGTCTTCTACTACCCCCGCTGATTTGTGGCTGTGGCATCAGCGTCTTGAGCATCCTTTATTTCATTTACTTAAGCATTTATTTCCTTCTAGTTCGCAAATCATTAGGTGTCTGACTTTCTTTGTGAGTCTTGTCAACTTGGAAAAAAACACAGAACTTCTTTTGCTCCCAGTTTGAATAAATCTTTAATACATTATGATGTTTGGGGTCCCTCTCGTGTTATGTCTGTGAAAGGTCATCGATGGTTTGTTACATTTATTGATGATTTTTCTTGTGCTACTTGGGTGTATCTCATGAAAGATAAGAGTGAGGTTTTCTCTGTGTTTCGCACTTTTCATAAGATGATTTGTACTCAATTTGGGGCCACTGTCAAACTCTTTCGTTCTGATAATGGCAGGGAATACATAGATTCTGGGTTAGGACAATATTTCTCTACTCATGGCATTATCCATCAGACCTCTTGCACCAATACCCCTTAACAAAATGGGGTGGCGGAACGCAAGAATCGGCATCTTCTTGACATGGCTCGGTGCATGTGTTTTTCTATGAATGTGCTTCGGCCCTATTGGGGCGACGCTATTCTCACCGCTTCCCATCTTATTAATCGTCTCCCTACCCAGGTCTTGCAAAAACAGGCTCCTCTTCACGTCCTCCTCGGTTCTCAGTCCTTGTTTTCTATTCCTCCAAAAATTTTTGGTTGTGTTTGTTTTGTTCATAATCACTCTCCCTCTCGTGGTAAGTTGGACCCTCGCTCCCTCAAGTGTGTTTTCTTTGGTTACTCTCCTACTCAAAAGGGGTATAAATGTTACCACCCTTCTTCTCGTAAGTGGTTTGTGTCCATGGATGTTACTTTCTTTGAGTCCCAGTCCTATTTCTTGTCCTCTCCGGTGTCACCGTCCTCATTTCCGGGGGAGCCTTGGTGTGAAGTGAGTCCTGTGCTTCCTATGGTGGAACCAGTTGTTCTTGCACCACTCTCTTCTACTGGGACTATAGAACCCCCTGTCACCAAGGATAAGGTCGGGCATGTTTATGTCCGGGACATAGACAGACAACAAGTTAACTGGATCCAAGGGACCACTTCTACTACTCCACTGCCATCTCCTGCTTCTGATGAGAATCTAGGTAACTTCGAATCTCTTGAATCCATTGATCTTGATGTTCCTATTACCAAGAGGAAGGGTGTGAGATCTTGTACTCAACATCCTATCTCACAGTTTGTGTCATACTCTCATTTGTCATCCTCATATAGAGCGTTTGTGTCCAATATTTCCTCTGTTAGCATTCCTAACCATTTTCAGGATGCTCTTGCTACCTCTGAGTGGAAACTAGCCATGATTGAGGAAATGAAAGCACTTAGGAAGAATGGCACTTGGGAATTGACTGAGTTACTTACGGGCAAACGACCTGTGGGATGTAAATGGGTATATACTGTGAAACACAAAGCAGATTGGTCTATTGAGCGTTACAAGGCAAGACTTGTGGCAAAAGGGTTTACTCAGACATATGGCATTGATTATCAGGAGACTTTCGCACCTGTGGCTAAGATGAATTCAGTCAGAGTACTTCTCTCTCTAGCAGCTAATCTTGATTGGCCGCTTTATCAGTTTGATGTCAAGAATGCCTTTCTCCATGGTGACCTCGAAGAAGAGGTATATATGGACATTCCTCCTGGTTTTGAGGATGATCAGACAAAAGGCAAAGTATGCAAGCTTCGGAAGTCATTATATGGTCTCAAACAGTCTCCAAGGCTTTGGTTTGAGAGATTCACTCAGGCTATGATTAAATATGGCTTGAAACAAAGTCAGGCAGATCACACATTGTTTGTGAAACATTCCTCACGTGGTAAGACTACAGCACTTATTGTTTATGTAGATGACATAGTTCTTACAGGCAATGATAGTGGGAAAATACCTCTATTGAAGAAATATTTAGCTAATGAGTTTGAAATCAAAGACTTGGGAAGCTTGAAGTATTTTCTGGGAATTGAAGTTGCTTGCTCTAAGGATGGGATATTTATCTCACAAAGAAAAAATATGTGCTTGACCTGTTGAAGGAAACTGGGATGCTTGGCTGCAAGGCATGTGCCACTCCACTGGAACCCAATCAGAAATTGGGAGATGATGAAGGAGGAGAAGTTGTGGATAGGGGGAGCTATCAACGATTAGTGGGTAAGCTCAGCTACCTATCTCACTCTTGTCCTGATATTGCTGTTGCTGTCAGTGTGGTTAGTTAATTTATGCATGCTTCTCATCAGATTCACTTTGAGGCTGTCATGAGAATCTTGCAGTACTTGAAGTCTGCTCTTGGTAAGGGTCTGTATTTTTCAAAGTATAATCATCTTCGTGTAGAAGCCTATCTGAATCTTGGTCATTGGTCAAGAATCGATAGGAGATCGACTTCAGGGTATTGCACATTTGTTGGCGGCAACCTAGTTACCTGGAGGAGTAAGAAACATAATGTGGTTGCCAGGTCAAGTGCAGAAACTGAATTTAGAGCTATGGCATAAGGTGTGTGTGAACTTTTATGGATCAAGTTATTGTTGAGTGATCTAGGTATTGATCAGACGAACTCCATGCGGTTATATTGTGATAATAAGGCCGCCATCAACATCGCTCACAATCCAGTTCAACATAACAGGACAAAACATGTTGAGATTGATCGCCACTTCATTAAGGAGAAACTCACTAGTGGTACCATTTGTACTTCTTTTGTCCAGTCTGGTGAACAACTTGCTGACATTCTCACCAAGGGGGTTGGGAATAAACCATTTCATGACATATTAGGCAAGCTGGGCATGAGAGATATCTTCGCACCAGCTTGAGGGGGAGTGTTAGCATATTATATTAGCCGAAAGTGTTAGCATATTATATTAACCGGAAGTTGCACTAGGGTCTGTAATCATTCTATGCCCTCAGGGCTCATCTTGTAATTGTCTCTCTTGTAAACCCTAATCTTCATTTATAAATAAGGAATGATATTCTATCATACCTTAAGCTGTTTAATCAAAGCTTCACAAGCTCCGTATCTATCCGATCAATCTGAGAAGACAACGACGGTGAGCTACCCGACGGTGTGTTGCCGGAAAACCCCTCCGACGGTCAATTTAGCACACCCTCAGAGATAGAGAGAGAAAGGAGAGTTGAGTGTTTACGTTTTCTCACCAAATGATGTTCCATCCCCAGCATGGGGGCGCAGTCACGCTTATATACTTTATGCGCTCAACTCTGCACCCATTAGTCTCTTGACACGTGGTGCTGCTCTCCCATCTGTCAGCACAAATCCAGCAATCACCACCTAACCCAACCGTCAGGCTACATTAGCGGGAACTCGGCAGCCCGGCGGAATCACCTCGCCCTTTCACGACCGTGCTGCGTAACGTGCCCGAGGGCTCCACTCGCTGAGCTCCATAACAGCCGAGCTCGGTAGCACTCTAGTAGGATCAAGTTCCAGACAGGTTACACTGGCACTCAGAAGACTTTTCCCACCGAGCTAATCGTGCTCCCACAAAACCCGGTAGCAGACGCTCATCTCGGCTAAGTAGACCTCGGGGACAGGCCTCGGCTGAGCAAGTCCAAATCCAGGGAAGCTCGGTCCAAACATGGGACCTGGACCTCAGACCTAGGCCTGGACCGAGCAAGATCATCTTAAAGGAAGCCCCAGTTAGCTCGGCCTAAACAGGGGCGAGCCTCGACCGAGCAAATCCCACTCTGATCAGGCCCAAGTTAGCTCGGCCCAAACATGCTCGGCCATCTTTTGTCCGGCTCCTTCTACAGCCCAAAGCCAGATTATAAATCCCCCTCTCAATTGCCCCTTAATTCTGTCCGCGCAAGCGTGACCGGGATTACATGATCCGACCGGGGTAGATTCTCTCTCGGTTCTTAGTTCGCAAGACGTTAACCGCGCTAATCCCCATGCTCGGTTTCTTGGCTTGCTCGGTTGACGCCTCGACTTGCCATCCTGTCTTTTCAGTACTGACACCGCCGCCATTATGAACACACGTCGTCCATTTATTGGCCTCGAGTAGCCGACCCAGACGTCCCTTCACATTCGAAATTTTGGCGGTTCTTTTCGCCTATAAACACGCCATATCTTCCTTTTATTCCCTTCTTACTGCTTCACGTCTGCTCCAGACGAACCAAAGCTGTTGTGCCAACCTCACTACTCAAACATTGTTCTTGCCTTGGATTGAAGCTCGAAGAATCAGCTTTTGCCTTTATACTGGTAAGCTCTTCGAAACTCCTCATTGCTTTTTTCATTTGGTATTTCACATTCTAGGGCACGAAATCCATAGATTTTAGGATTTAACCCCCCCAAAAACCTCTTCTGCCCCTACTCTCTTTGCTGTTCTTCAACTCCAGTGATGAACACACGAAGATCTGGAGTGGACCGAGCTCCAGGCCTTCTTTTGATCCCAAAAAACACCTAAACCGAGCAAATTGCGAGTTTGCAAAAACTCCTGTAGGAACCGAGGTAGGCAGAGGGCCTGACCGCTCGACCAGGCTAACATTTGGTCCGCTTGAGCGGCCGAGCTTCTGGATTTACCTTCGTGACCGAGGTGGTTTGGCACTACATCTGACCAAGCTAAAGTCAAGCTCGTTTTGCGCGACCGCACTCCCACTTACACTTACCCTCCTTTTCCTGCAGAGTCCAAGGGGACCATGCACCAACACTGAGGCTCTCAAAGACCGAGCAGCCATCAAACAAGAGTTTGTGCCAAACCAACACAGCCGTGCTAAAACCAGCCAGCTACACACATGGGCGCTACCGTTTCCTGGTTGACACGCCGGTCGCTCCTGCTGCGTTCCGGGAAGAATACGGTATCCCGGACGACGTTCATCTAGAGCTTGGTGCCGAGGACACGACCCCTTCGGGCAGATTAGACCAGTGCCCTTTCACCATGCTTTCCATTATAGAAGGTGGCCTCCGCTTCCCGGTTAACCCCCTAATGTGCGAGTTCTTGCGGCGCACTAAGCTAGCACCAACCTAAGTCTCAACCAACACTTATCGCATAATAAACGGGATTGCCGAGCTGAACAACCGGCTAGGAACCAACCTAGGATTAGCCGAGATACTTCGCCAGTATACCCTCGGGCATACAGGCGACGGCCTTGCCTATTATTTAAAGATCAGACCAGGCAAGGAGAAGATAGTGACCGGTACCCCGGACAAAGACTTGCACGACGACGACTTTTTCTGGGTGTCTAGTAATTACGAAATAGTCGACGTGCCGGGCTGGTATATCAGCAAGAACTTCGGTTCAACATGTAAGCCGTGCTAACTGCTCGATCAAATTATTTTCCTTCTATATTCTGTACTTAATATCTTTTCTTCTTCTCTTTGCAGCAATCGAAGCTTTGCAAGCCAACTACCATTATCTCAAAGAAGCAGCCATCAAAACCGTGCTGCAGTACCGTAACCGATATTGCTACGAACTTCTCGACTACGTACCAACCTACTGATACTCCGCTCCCCGCCGAAGTAGAGTAACACTTTCTTCGAGCGCCATCTTCGCCCCCGATCCAACTCTACCGGACGTGCCCCTAATTCGGCTGACAGAAGCAGAAGAGATAGCCAAACGAAGCCGCATCAAAAATCTTACCACCGCCATATCCACCGAGCTGCCGAGCATTCCTTCCTGTGCAGCTACTGCTAGTCAGACAAGCGGGACCGTGGTTGCATTGGCGTCACCTGCAGCTATGCAGACAAGCAAGGAAAGCCACTGAGTTGGGAAAAGGCCTTGCATCACAGATCCTTCAGCCGAGCTCGAAGCGGAGCTGAACACCGAGCAACCAGCGGTCACGACTGACCCAACACCTCCATGGAAGCCCCAATTGAAGCACCGGGGAAAAAAGATCCCGGCCAATGCTTCGGTCAAAGGAGACAAAGAGCACCTCCTCGCCTTCGATCTAACCAAAGCCCTGCTTCTGCCGAGCGATGTGGTCGGCA
This sequence comes from Camellia lanceoleosa, assembly GCA_025200525.1. Taxonomy (NCBI): domain Eukaryota; kingdom Viridiplantae; phylum Streptophyta; class Magnoliopsida; order Ericales; family Theaceae; genus Camellia; species Camellia lanceoleosa. The sequence continues at coordinate 43,089,300 of CM045759.1, forward strand.
GCGACCACATTCCCGACACCCGGCTGGTGAAGACCTCGGTCAAGTCTATGACCTGGGTAAGAATTTTGCATGCTTTATTCAAATTTTTCCAAGTGTTTGCTCGGTTTCCTTTCTCTAATCAAACTCTCTTCCTGCAGGCCCTCCAAAAACAACACTTGGTTTTGGAGCGCATTCATAGACTTCTCCGGCAGAAGGCATCCGACGCTACCAACCAGGTGGAGCACCTCCAGACCGAGTTGGGGCGGTAGAAGGCCTCCTTGGAGATAGCAAATACTGACAACTCCAAACTGCTCGGTCAGCTCGGTACCGCTGAAAAGGAACGGGACGCACTAAAAGCCGAGCTGGATGCGTTGAAACAGGCTAGGAAGGATGAGCTGGATGAGGTGAACAACGAAGGTTTCAAGGAGGCCGAGGAAAACTACACAAAGCAAGTTCATGCCACCCAAGACATTTTCTTCAAGGCTGGCTGGAAGGCTGCTTGCGAACAGTTTGGCCAAGGATCCGGAACCGACGTGTTTGCCTCTTCCCCAGCTGCCTTCCTGTCGACGTACATGGTGCCATATGCCAACGATGTCTTCAGCGCATTGCAGGCTGAAGCCGAGGAAGAAGGTGCGGAGGAAGCCGAGAAAAATGCCGAGGGAGTTAACCGCCCAAGGCAGGTCGGCCAAGTTGAAACCGGCGTCCAAGAAACCACAGCTACGGTTGACCTGGAGGCAACTGCAATCGGGGATGACTTCGCCGACCTATCTCTCTTAGTTTAGTTTTCTTTTCTTTCTTCAAGAATGTAACCGGGCTGTCAGTCCCACTGTATGTAATTCTGTTTCACATCAATGAAAAGTTCTGATTTCGTTAACTGTTGTACTGCTTTAGTTTCATCATCTCGGCAGGAACAACTAAGCAAAGTGTCAACTACTTTAGCTGGGGTAAAGCACCTTGGTTAAACCTACTGACCAACCCTTGAGCAAACCATCAATTCATCTAGCCGAGATGAGCCATCTCGGCTAAAACCAAAAGTAAATTGTCAACTCGTCTAACCTGAGTAAACATCTCGGTTGAGACCAAGCAGTAGAGTATATCATCAACTCGTTCAACCGGAATAAACATCTCGGTTGACACCAAAGAGTTGAGTAAACCATCGACTCATTTAACCGGAATAAAACATCTCTGTTAAGATCTAGGAGTTGAGTATATCATCAACTCATTCAATCGGAATAAATAGCTCGGTTGACACCAAAGAGTTGAGTAAACCATCAACTCATTCAACTGGAATAAAACATCTCTGTCAAGACCAATGAGTTGAGTATATCATCAACTCGTTCAACCGGAATAAACATCTCGGTTGATACCAAAGAGTTGAGTAAACCATCAGCTCATTCAACCGGAATAAAACATCTCGGCTAAAACCAAAGAGTTGAGTAAATCATCAACTTATTCAACTGGAGTAAAACATCTCGGTTGAGATCACAGAGTTGAACAAGTCAACTCATTTAACCGGAGTAAAACATCTTGGTTGAGATCACAGAGTTGAACAAGTGAACTCATTTAACCGGAGTAAAACATCTCGGTTTAAGCTGAGCAAATCATCAATTCATTCAACCGGAGTAGAACATCTCAGTTGAAACCACAGAGTTGAGCAAATCATCAATTCATTCAACCAGAGTAAAACATCTCGGTTGAAATCATAGAGTAAGCACCGAAATCAACAGAATGCTTCAGAAAAGATAAGTCACTTCTATTATATTTGATAAAAAGGGTGTTACATTCAGAAGTATAGGGAGCAAATCTTTCCACAAAAAATTATATAAGAACGTAAAATGCTAAAAATAGTACAGTTTGAGGTTGGCCGCATTCCATGGCCGGGGTATGCCTATTCCTTCCATATCTTCCAAGTAGTATGCCCCATTGCCTGCTAGACCGGTTATCTTGTAAGGCCCTTCCCAGTTTGCCCCTAGCTTGCCTTCTCTCGGTACCAATGTGTTGCCCATCACCTTTCTTAAAACCCAATCCCCCACTTTGAACGGTCTGGGGTGCACCGTTTTGTTATATTTTTTGGAGAACTCTTGTTGGTATGCGGCCACATGGATTAGAGCCTTGTCTCGACGCTCTTCCACTAGGTCTAATTCCAGGGCGATGGCTTCAGAGTTCAGCTTGGGCTCAAAACTTTCACTGCGGAGGGTGGGCATGCCAACTTCCAATGGGATAACCGCCTCCATGCCATATGCCAAGGCAAAAGGAGTTTTCCCGGTAGATCGCCTCGTGGTCGTCCGGTATGCCCAAAGGACACTTGGGAGTTCCTCGGCCCATTTTCCTTTGGCTTTCTCAAGTCGTTTCTTCAACCCATTAAGAATGGTCTTGTTTGATGCTTCGACTTGGCTGTTGGACTGCGGGTAAGCCGGGGTGGAGCTGTAGAATTCAATCTTCAATTCTTCACAAAATCCTCTAAATAATCGCCCGTTAAATTGGGTGCCATTGTCAGAAATAAGAATCTTGGAGACGCCAAACCGCGTTACCACATTCTGCCAGACAAACCGTTTGACGTCTTTCTCCTTGATAGTTGCTAAAGGTTCAGCTTCAACCCATTTGGTGAAGTAGTCCGTAGCCGCGATGAAGAACTTCCGGTTGCCTGGTGCCATTGGGAGTGGCCCCACTATGTCCAGCCCCCACATCGCAAAAGGCCAAGGGCTTGTGAGGGGAAGAAGTTCTCTGGCCGGCTGGTGAATTTAGTGGGCGAACTTCTGGCACTTGTCACACTTGCGAACATATTTCTGAGCATCCGCTTGCATGCACGGCCACCAATACCCTTGCGAGATAGCTCGGTAGGCCAAAGATTTGCCCCCGATGTGACTGCCGCATATGCCTTCGTGAATTTCATACAGGAAGGCTTCTACGCTGTTTGGGTGTATACATTTGAGATAAGGACCGGTGAAAGACTTCTTGTATAAAGCGCCAGATAGAGAGAGCCAAAACCGCTCTGACTTTACTCGGACTTTATGCGCCTCCTTTTTATCGGCTGGTAGGGTTCGCTCTTTTAGGAAGAGGATAATAGGGTCCATCCAAGAAGGGCCAAGCGCGGTGCAGAGTACTTCTGTCTACTCGGGTTCCTCTATACTAGGCCTTGGAAGAAACTTAATCAGAAGAGGACTGGGAGATGTTCTGTCGACCATGGATGCCAGACCAGTTAACTCATCCGCGCGGCCGTTTTCTTCCCGTCCAATTTGTTGGACCCTTATCGCCCGGAAGTGCTTGATGTGGTCACTTACCAGAGCTTGGTACTTTACCATTCTGTCATCTTTAGCTTCGTAAACCCCAGACACTTGGTTGACAACAAGTTGGGAATCGCTGTAAACCATCAGCTCGGATGCGCGCACCTGGATCGCGCTCTTAAGTCCGGCCAGTAGCGCCTTGTACTCAGCCTCATTATTTGATGCATGGAATCCAAGGGTGATAGAGTGTTCGACGGTCAGACTATCTGGCGAGATTAAAACTATGCCCAGCCCGACAACGTGACGGTTTGAGGCCCCATCTACAAAAAGTTTCCACATTTCACCGACGAAGAGTTTCCAACATTCTGAGGGATCTTGGGAGGCTTGAAAGTTGTTGGGATCATGGTCGCTCGGCCGTTTAGTTTCAGGTTCAATGCTGATCGGTTCCACTTCCTCCCCCCTTGGTGATGCAGTGCCGGACCCAACAGGTTGGTCTGTTATGCCCAAGTCCATCGTTGCATCGCCGGGCTGATGTAACATGCTGGGTGGAGGTTCTATGGCGGGGCGCGCAAATTCCGCATCGCCAACATTGCCCTGCTGTACAATTTCGGTTGAATCTTCGTTTGCGTCCTCGGCTATCGCTGTGAGATTCGCCGGACATACTTGGTGAATCCCAGGCGAGAATTCAGCAACAAAATCTGCCAATGCTTGAGCTTTTATGGCTGTTCGGAGTTGAAACTTAACGTCGAATTATCCCAACTCGACTGCCCACTTCAGAATTCGACCGGAGAAATCCACCCGCTCGAACAAGGCTTTCAGGGAAATTCGGTCAACACAATGATTGTGTGAGCATGGAAGTAGTGCGCCAATTTCCTGGAGGCCATCATCAACGCCAAAGCGAGTTTTTCCAGTGGCAAGTACCTCGACTTTGCCGGTAGCAAGGTTTTGCTCACATAAAAGATAAGGAAATGCTTTATACCCTCTGACCGGACAAGTACCGTGCTAACGGCGTGTTGAGAAACTGCCAGATAAAGGTAGAGTTCTTCGCCGGGCTTGGGTGTCACCAACAAAGGAGCAGAAGACAAATACGCCTTGAGCTCGGCCAAAGCCCTGTCGCATTCTTTGTCCCATGAAAACTTGGATTTCAAAGCTTGAAAAAAAGGGCGGCAGCGATCTGATGACCGACTTATGAATCTGTTAAGCGCGGCTGCCATATCGGCAAGATGTTGCACGTCCTTTGCCGAGTTGGGCTACTTCAATTCTTGTACGGCTCTGATTTGTGTCGGGTCTGCCTCGATGCCTCGGTTTGTGACTAGGAAGCCCATGAATTTTCCGGATCCCACACCGAAGGGACACTGTGATGCATTAAGGCGTAGCTTGTGCTGTTTGAGAATAACGAACATCTCGGCTAGGTCGGATAAGTGGTCAACCTGTTGTTTGCTCTTGACCACCATGTCATCGATGTAGGCCTCTATCGTCTGGCCAAGCAGAGGAGCAAACATTTTGGTCACCATCCTTTGGAAAGTCGCCCCGGCGTTCTTCAAACCAAAAGGCATGACTCGATAGCAGAATAGTCCCCTTGGAGTAGTGAAAGAGGTTATCTCGCAGTCATGGCCATGCATGGCAATCTGATGATAACTGCGGTAGGCATCCAAATAACTGAGCCTGTTATGTCCGGCCGTTAGATCCACCAGTTGGTTTATTCTGGGCAGAGGAAAGCTGTCTTTAGGGCAAGCTCGGTTGACGGTTTTGTACTCAACACAAACTCGCCATTTCCTATTCTTCTTGGGTACTACGACCGTGTTTGAAATCCACCAAGGATAGTGCATTTCTTGTATAGCCCGTGCTTCAAGCAAGTTCCTTACCTCCTCCTCGACTACCTCGGCGTGGTGCAGCGCCGATCTCCTCGTTCTCTGAATGACCGGTCGTGCACCAGGGAAAACATTGAGGTGGTGACAAATAAAGCTTGGATCGATGCCAGGCATGTTGTATGGCGACCATGCGAAGACTTCGATATTCGCCATCAAGAACTCTACCATCTCGGTTCGTTCCTGGGCGGTCAGGCTTGACCTGAGCAAAAAGAACTAGTGTGGACTTTCCGTGTCAATCCGTACTTCTATCAAGTCTTCAACAACTTTGTCCTCAGCCTTGGTGCCGAAGTCATCAAGGACACTCTGGTCTTCTAGGCCATCAATCATTTGCACAAAGCCTTTGGTAGCTCGGCTCTTGTTCACTGCCACGAAGCATTGCTTCGACATGACTTGATCGCCTCAAATTTCCTCAATTTCCCCCATAGCCGAGGGGAATCTCATAACCTGGTGGTAGGTCGACGCTACAGCCTGCATAGCGTGAAGCCATCCCCGACCGAGGATCAGGTTGTATGTGGACGGGACGTGCAATACCCAGAACTCCACCTGCTTCACCATGAATCCGGCTTTGACCGGTAAAATTATTTTTCCCAAAGGCCACTCTGGTTGCGAGTTGAAACCTACCAGTGGCGAAGTTGCCGGAGCCAAGTTTGTATCTCGGAGTTTGAGTTGTTTGAACGCATCATAGTATATAATCTTAACCGAGCTGCCCTGGTCTATCAAGATGCGCTTGACATCGAACTCTTTGACGCGGAGGGTGACCACTAGGGCGTCATTGTGTGGCGTTTGAATGCGCTCTAGGTCCCTTGTGGAGAAACTAATCATGTCTTTCTCCTCGGTCTTCCTCCTTTTTATCGCAGGCTGGACTGACAAAACTTCCCTCATGTGTTCTGCCTTTTTAATCATTTCTCGGAGCTCGCATACATGCGCCGGCTCCACTATGCCGTGGATCACAATAATCACTCCTTGAGGGGCGCCTCCAAGTCATCCGGTCCATGCGGATCGACCGGGGCGGGATGCGCGGCCTTAACACCCCCCTCAATGTAAAGATCTAAATGTCCGGCTGCGACTAACTCCTCCAAGTGTTGCTTCAAAGGCAAATAGTCCTCTGTCAGGTGTCCTCCCGGTGATATGTGCAGCGGTACCGCGGATTGAAGCCCTTTTGCGCGTCCCCCAACTTAGCAGGAAACCGGACGTAATCCTCGTCACGGATTTCACTAAGTATGCGATAGATTGGAATCTTAAAGACTGTGGTGATGCCCGTCTGAGCTTTCAACCTTCTGTTAGCATCAGCTACGTCATCGCGGGGGTATTCAGCTTGGTCATGCCGACGACCTCTTCCCCGATTTCGATGATTTGACCCACGGTTAGATTCCTCGGCGCGATCATTTGGACGGTTAGTCTCCTGTCCGACCGCATGTACCTTGCCAGCCGACCTCGTCTGTTACCACCGGAGTTGTCTTCGCGGTGGACGCCGCCGCATCGTCCTCTACTCGGATGTGCTCATTGATGTGCTGCATTAGTTGGCCTCTAGATGTCGGTTGGTTCATGGTAAGTGAGTCCCGCAGCCTATGTCCGACTGGGAGACCGCGCTTATTTTGGGTGATTGCTAGGTTGATCGGGCAATCTAAAATCTCATTGAAGGTTTCCCAGTATCGGGAGTTGTATGCCTTGAGTGTGTCGCTCAACTCCATTTTGACATTGAGAAGGTGGTCTACCTCCTTTGGCGTTTTAGTGTTGGTCTTGAAACGAGTCACAAAGGCTTCCGCCAACTGCTGCCACCTTTCGATGCTCCCCTCCGGCAGCCTTTCAAACCATTTCAAGCCCAACTCGCCCAAACTCGACGGGAAGATAAGGCATATAAGAGCGTCATTGTGCCTATGTTCGGCCATGACCTGCCAGAAGTGGCTTACATGCATGTATGGATCGGTCTTTCCGTCGTAGAGCGTAAACTTGGGCTGGTGACAGCCTGCGGGGAGCGGTGTGGTTTCTATCTCAAGGGAGAATGAGGTGGCGTTCAGCCTTGCCAAATCTGTGTCTAGAAGGAGAGGCATGGCCGGGCGGGGTGGTGGCATTATGACCTCTTCACTGGCGTGACTTCCATAAGACAGCCTCTGGAACGCCGACACCCTCTGAGTCTTTCGCCGGTGTGCCCGCTCCTTCAAGACTAACCGCAAGTCCTCTAAGCGAGCGGAGTAAGAATATCTCGACGTCGTCGTCGGACGTGAGGGTTGATAGGTACTATCTTGCGCGCTAGACTTCTCTACAGGTGCGTCGGAATCCTTAACCCTGTAACTTCTGGTGATAGAAAGGGAAGGAGTTTGCCGTTGGTTCTGACTGCCTGAACGGCGTGGTTGGGTGCGCTTACTGTGGTCTCCCACTCCAGCAACACCCTTCCCTTTGACATGCCGTTTGAGAGCTTTCATCTCCATCGCCATTCTCCGGATGACAGCGTCTTGGTCCCTTAACTTGTGCTCTAGTCGTCTAGTGTGCGATTCTCTTCGCCGCCGATGTCCGTCTGGGCTCCGAGAGTGACCAAAACTTCTAGCGCGCTTATCACGTGCATCTCTTGAATGTCCTCCCGGGCAAGTCTCCAGGTCCGCCATGTTCTGAACAGCAGGAAGTCCTTCTCTTCGTCTGGCTGACTCCGGGGTAATGCCGTCAATGACAGACAATGGTATTTCGTCGTTGTTTGCCATGGAAGGAGATCAAGACAAGGTTTTGTCTGACTACTTCCCACAGATGGCGCCAATTGTACGGGAAGGAAATATCCGTCGCTGTCCGTACTCCTTTCGTCCAAGCTCCGTATCTATCCGATCAACCTGAGAAGACAACGGCGGTGAGCTACCTGGCGGTGTGTTGCCGGAAAACCCCTCCGACGGTCAAGTGAGCACACCCTCAGAGATAGAGAGAGAAAGGAGAGTTGAGTGTTTAGGTTTTTCTCACCAAATGATGTTCCATCCCCAACATGGGGGCGCAGTCACGCTTATATACTTTATGCGCTTAACTCTACACTCACTAGTCTCTTGACACGTGGTGCTGCTCTCCCATCTGTCAGCACAAATCCAGCAATCACCACCTAACCCAACCGTCAGGCTACATTAGCGGGAACTCGGCAGCCCGGCGGAATCACCTCACCCTTTCACGACCGTGTTGCGTAACGTGCCCGAGGGCTCCACTCGTTGAGCTCCATAACAGCCGAGCTCGGTAGCACTCCGACAGGATCGAGTTCTAGACAGGTTACACTGGCATTCAGAAGACTTTTCCCACCGAGCTAATCGTGCTCCCACAAAACCCGGTAGTAGAGGCTCATCTCGGCTAAGTAGACCTCGGGGATAGGCCTCGGCCGAGCAAGTCCAAATCCGGAGAAGCTCGGTCCAAACATAGGACCTGGACCTCAGACCTAGGCCTGAACCGAGCAAGATCATCTCAAAGGAAGCCCCAGTTAGCTCGGCCTAAACAGGGGCGAGCCTCGACCGAGAAAATCACACTCTGATCAGGCCCAAGTTTGCTCGGCCCAAACATGCTCGGCCATCTTCTGTCCGGCTCCTTCCACGGCCCAAAGCCAGATTATAAATCCCCCTCTCAGATGGCTATGCAAAAGGATCATCCAATCATTATATTTATCAAAAAAAAAAAAAATTTCATCCAATCATTATGGTTTTCTGCAATTCTTCTGGCTGGTTAATCTGACACTTGATCATTGGTAGACTACTTATACAACTTGATATGTTAGATTTTGTTTTCTGTAGCTGTACCTTAAGTAATCAATCTGGCACTGCTTTTCATTCACTTGCAGGTTCCCATACCTGAGAGGCCACAATCAGAGGATTTAACAGAAATAAAAAAATGGAAATGTAGTGTGAGAAAGGCAAACAAAATCAACCAAGAGTTGCATTCTCAACGATGTGATATTGAACTTAAGCTTTCTGTATGATTTCTTTCTTTGAAAAAAAATTAAATATCGTATTGCTTTATTATGTTTCTTTGAACTTGCACTGTAAAAAATGAATTGCACAAAATGTACTTTATGAGAAACTCGAGAACTGTATTCAGACCATATGTTTAAGGTTTCATTGTATTGGAGTGGATTATGAATGGGCCCTATTTTGAAACAGGTGGCTCGGAAAATGAAAGATGAGGAAGGGTTTTACTATCCCCACAATCTGGATTTCCGAGGCCGGGCTTACCCTATGCATCCGCATTTTAACCATCTGAGTTCTGATCTCTGTCGAGGAGTTCTTGAGTTTGCAGAAGGGCGACCATTAGGGAAGTTTGGTTTACGTTGGCTGAAGATACATTTAGCAAACCTATATGCAGGTGGTGTTGAAAAGCTTTCATATGATGGACGCCTAGCGTTTGTGGAAAGCCATATGGATGATGTATTGGATTCAGCAGACAACCCTCTTCATGGAAATCGGGGGTGGTTAACTGCTGAAGATCCTTTTCAATGTTTGGCAACTTGTATTAATCTGTCAGAAGCTATAAAAAGCTCATTGCCGCATACTGTCATCTCCCACCTGCCTATTCATCAGGTAAGTGTTTTTGGATGCCTTGGAATCATAAAAGAACATCTATCAACTTATGCAAGCTGAAAAAATCTTTTGTAAATTTCTCCAAGGATGCTTTATTTACTAGGAAACATTTTTAGCAATTGCATTTGTAAGAGTAATGCTAATTATAGATCCAGCTTACCTTGTTGTAATCCCAAACCTACTGAAAGATATATAATAACTATTTTCTGCACCGTAGCCTGAGTTGAGGGTCTCCTCTACATCCATATATGCTTTATTGTTGTACTTGAGTAGATCTTGAAAGCAAATCACCTGTATATCACCCCTTTTGTGCTCATCAAATTTTACTTGCAAAGAAATATCTTATATTTTGCTTATTCCCTTTGTTACTAATCTCCATTTTATTGAGATGCATTTTACCTCTAAATTGAGATGTCTCTAATCTCCATCACTTGAAGAACTTGGGTCCTGGTTTGAAATCATGTAATTCAGATCTAGTAATGGGATATGCTTTCTTGGGGTGGGCCAAATAGTTCGGTTGAGGAATTGATTGAAACTAATGCATTTGAATCTCTCAAGATGTCATTAGTCAAAAGCATAGTTTCAATACGGGAAACATAAGCAGGAAACAGAAACATGGTCCAAAATAATTACGTGTAATGGAAAACACTAGGTGATATAAGAACGTATAAGACATGCATAATTAAATTTAGGTAAATTACACTGATGCATAACCCCACCCCCTACCCTTATGGAAGCCCTCTTTCTTCCTCCTCCTCCTCCCTCTCTCCATCATTCTTCTCCAACCTTCTACTGTCCACAACAAACCCCTTTCTTGTTCCCCTCCCCTCCCTTCGTCCATCATCCCTTTCCAAAATCATCTTGAGCCCACTCATTGGAAAGGACCATATTGATCGGAAATGTCTAGATCTCCATTAAATTGTAGCGATCGTGGATGTTTGATCATTATTGTTGACCCAACATGTTGATGAGCAATGAAGCATGGACACGGACACGGACACGGACACGGGACACAACACGGACACGTAAATTTTCAAAAAATGAGAGACACGACACACTGGGGAGACATTTAATATATATAATTTTATTTATTTATTATATGTCTAAAATTGAAAAAAAAATAGACAAAATAAAAAGAGGGAAAAAGAGGGTCTTAGTATAAATAAAAAATAGGGTTTTTGTTATAAATTTTTTTTTTTTTCAAACTGAGAAGAAAAAGAAAAAAATAAATAGAGAGCAAGAGAGAGAGAGACAAAAAAAGAGAGACGAAGACAATCAGTGAGAGAGAGAGAGAGAGGGGATCTGCGAGAGAGACAAGAAACAGAGAGGGGGAGATGACGAAAACGCAGAGAGATGCGATCTGCGAGAGACAGAGAGAGACGAAAAGTGCACACAGAGAGAGAGAGAGAGAGAGAGAGAGAGAGGACCTTCAAAGTGATGAAAGAAGAAGAAAAACGAAGCAAAGAAGAAGAACGAAGGAGGATATACCTTGATCTAGAACTTCGAGCTTCAACGTGTTCAGGTTTTGTTTAGAATCGTGTCCCAAACTTGTCCAAGCATGTCCCGAACGTGTCTGACTGCAAAAAAATTCTTAAAAAAAAGGGGACACCTCTTATAGAGTGTCGGACACATGGCCACCATGTGTCCAATGCGTGTTCGTGTCCTACACGTGTTGGACACCCATACGCTGTCTTCAAAGAGGTGTCCGTGCTTCATAATTGGTGAGGCATTTGGCATGTTGAGATAAGGCGAGGCATTTGGCTTCAATTTGGGCTTGTGTGGCTTCCCATTTTAAAGGAATTTCCCTGTTTTTTATTTCTAGGGATTGGGCTGCTGTTTGTCATCTTTAATGGTGGAATGTTTTCTGTTTTGTTTTTCCGTTTTTACTGGTTGGATTAATGCTTTGATCCTTAGTCATTGTATGAGGACGTCGTGGCCTCCACTCGGTTATTACTTTTGTTATTAATAAAATTCTATTGTTGCTTGTTCAAAAAAAAAAAAAAAAAAACACACGTTGGTCTTAGCCAACCATTGACCCAACATGTTGACCATCATTGTCAACCTAGTGGAATTGCACACCAATGTTGTTGATTATCACCATCAGATCCATTTCAACTCACTACTCGATTTGACTCTTGTGGGGTGGGTGGAGGGTTTCATGGTTAGGGTTAAAGGAGTTGCATTTTTCTTGAAAGAGATTGTTGTGGTGGTTAGTAGCTGATGGTTGTGGTGGCTGATGATTGCGTAGGAGATAACTGGTGGTAGTTGGTGGCGATGGTGGTCACAAAAGTGGGTGGGAGATGGTGGGGGATGGTTGTAGGGAAGGGGAGGCAAGAGAGGGGGGTAATGATGAAGATGAGGTGGTAGTGGTGGTTAAGATAATGGCAGTGAAGTTGAGTGCATTGTTTGTGCTTTGTTGTAAAGTTCTTGTGTTGTTTGGTTTTGCAAATAGAGAGTATTGTGGTTAGGTTATAAAATTGTTTCGTTACAGATCAAATGGAGAAAATGTCTCAATTCATTGTAGGGCTAAATAAGTAAAGACCGCCCTTTTCTAATGGCGTTAGGGAGACAAGATTGACAGGGAGGTCAGGGTTATTTTAGAAACCTCGAGGAAGAAATCTGGAATTAGCATCTCAGGGAGGTCAGTGTAATTACCCTTAAATTTATTAGGGATCTTAAAATGGTAATATAATGCATTAGAATACTTTCATTATCAATTAAACTATTGATGTTAACTAATATTTAGAGAAATTTATAAGAACTACTACATATTATTGTTGAAACTATATGAACATGAAAAAATAGTTGAAAAACTATAAATTATGAGAAGCGTGTTTCTAGGAAGTTTTCAAGTTTCTGACAAGTTCCTGAAATGTTTTGGAAATATTTCCTAGAGAATGAATTTCACTAGAGTTTTGTCTCCATTCCTAAAATGAGTCTCTTCTTTCAAAGAGAGTTTCATGTTAACAATGGTCAAAATTTGGAACTCATTTAAAAAGATACTCCAATGAGCTTTCCTTGTACTGTTTGGTATAAACAAAAGAGATACAGACATGCAAGAAGGTTTGCTTCCAATTCCCCTCTGCCCCAAGGTCCTTAAAGGTCCAGGTGCAATGAACTAAGAGGTAATCGATCTCAAATAGGTGATGGTGTATAAACCAGGTATCCACTCCATAGTAGCCATTAAGTTGCGCTCATGCGAAGACATCAATTGGTTATGGAAGAGAGAATTGATCAACATAATAACCAATAAGATATAAAGGAAAAAGAAAGAGTAATTTGTCCTTTATTTACACTGCCACTCATGTGTTGCTGTGCTGTCCATTTAGTTGGAGAGTTTGGTCTAATATTATTGGGTGGTAGGGTGTATCTTGGGTGCAGCCGGGGTTAGTGTCTGGTCTTCTTCAGTGGTGGACTGGTTATGGATGCAATAATAGACTAAAAGTACTCTGGAGGATAATTCCACTGGCAGTGCTTTGGTCTTTATGGAAGCAAAGGAATGAAAACATTTTTAATGATTCACGGGTGGACTTGGAAAAGTTGTGTGAACTTATCAAAACACGGATTGTATTGTGGTTCAGAGCTTATAGTCCTTCTTTTTATTATTCAGTTGATGATTTGGTGTTTAATTTGCAAAATGTAAAATTCTGCATCATGTACTGATGGGGTATAACCTGTGAACTGCTGGTTTGTTGGAGCCTCTCCTGCTGCTGATGTTCTGATGGGGTTTGCTGATGCTAATGTGGTGTTTGTGCTACCTCTCTGGTTTATATTGTTGTTCTGTTCTGGTGCATCATGATCTGTTGGGGAATATATACTGTTGGGGTAAATTAGAGCCTCTCTACTCTTGCTGGAGCCTCTCTTCTGCTGCTGCTAATGTGATGTTGTTGTGCTGCCTCCCTGGTATATATTGTTGTTTTGTTTTGGTGCTTCATGATCTGTTGGGGTATAAATTGTGATGGGATTAGGTGCATTCTATCGCTAATGCTGCTGCACTGCTAGGGTTTGGTGCATTCTATTTTGCTCTGCACTTGTTACTCCTTCTGGTTTTGTTTTCTTTGTTGGTTTCTCACCAACTAGGAGGTTGGCGCTTTGTTTAGCTCCAAACTCCTCTTTATTAATATATCTTTTCATACTTTGTATGGTTATATTATCAATAAAGTCTTTCTTTTTGCCGATCAAAAAAATTTACACCCCGCAACCGTAACCGCAACCGTTACAGCGACCACAACCGCTTTTTCAGAACCTTGGTCACATGTCATCACTTATCTATTTATATATATAGAGCAGTGAAATAAATATGATAAAAAATTATGATCATAGTAAATTAATCGATGCTGTTGCATTTTTTTTTTTTTTTTCAATTTTTTGATTTAATGCAATGTGAAAGATGAGTGCGACGGGAAAAAAGTAGTAACACGTCTACAATTAGTAACACATCCATCGCTGATTTTTTTTTTTTTTCTTTCACCTTTACATTTTTTTGTGAACGAAGAGACTTTACAATTAGTGGTAAATACTTTACTGTATCAAAGTAACAGGAGAGTGATACATTACAAAATTTTGACATCAATAGAAAAAAAAATACAAATAAAACATAACAAGATCAAAGAATGACAACCGTATCAGAATCACCAATACATAAAACATAACAAGAAAGGGTCACTATATATGTATAATAACAAAATTGCTTCTTTATAGTTGAAAGATCAAAGAATCAGTATCTAAACAAAACATATGTTAAGATCAAAGAATAACTACATATGAATTGTATTATATTGTATTCACAATACACAATATCACACTAGTACTAAACCATGGTAGCACAAAATGACCTACAAAAGGGACATCGACTAGTCTTTGGCAACCACTTAAACAAGCAATCTCTGTGAAACATATGCAAGCAAGGCGTTATCGCAACCATCATTCCTCCACATATCTCCCCCAAACAAAAATCGAACAATCATCAACTGGTTCTTCATCATCGTCTCCATCAAACTCCTTCACTCTTATCGCAGCCTCAATCTCGTGAAGCCCTTGACATTCATGGCACGACATTGGTTCCTCCAGGTCGGACAATAACCCATCACGAATCTCTTCAACTTCTTCGACAGACAATTTATTGCGCTTTAGATTTGGATTTATCATCATCATCATCTATAACTTTTTGCTTCTTGCGCCATGAAAAGGGTGATGGTGCAACCCTCTTTCGCGTATACCTCATAGTCATCGAAATATAAACATCTACCACTATGACGATTGTGGGATTTTGATAGTGTTTCAATATCGAACTTGAAACAACTTAGCAGATATGTAGATATATCTTTTCTCAGATTTATAGCTGTGTTTTTGGAATGGAAATGTTTGTCTTCAATGACTTGAGAAACCAAATATTGTGTGGAGTCTAGGGTTGATAATGCTTCGAGTTCAAACAAAGATGCTGAGTAGATCTTTCTAACACCGCCATGTTCAATCTGAGTTGCTCTCTTGGATGTGTTGTTGATGCGAAACATGAACAACCCTTGTGATTCTTCTATGTTGTGAAGCTTTTGGTTCCACTTGAAGACATGAACATTGAGGTCTTTCACTTCTTCATTAAGACTCACCATCTCTCTCTTCTCTCTCTCAACACAGGGTTCTTTCAGCAATAGAGGAATGGGCAGGTAGGATTTGTAAAACTAGTATACAAATTTGAGATGAGATGGGAGTTTTTTTCCGTGTAATATACTTGATAAGCAAGAAAGGGCAAGTACTTTCTTTCTTTCTAGGAAAATGCATTTTTGGTAAGTTACAGTTGCGTTAGGATTTGAGATAGATAGGGTATCTATTAGTCCTAATTTTGTTTTTAGTGAATTTTTAATAGTTTAAGCAAATTTTTTACTTTTTAATACACTTAATATAAATACAATTAAAAAGTATAATATTTGTAAATTTTTTTTAAAAAAAATTCACTAAATACCAAAAATATAAAAAAATATAAAAATTTAGTACATTTTCATATTTTTGTATATTTATTATTTTTAAAAAATAATTTTTTACTTTTTCGGTACATCTAAGTGCATCTAAAAAATAAAAAAAAAAATTTAAAATATTTTTAAAAAATTCACTAAAAACAAAAAAAATGGAAAAATAAAAATAAAAAACTCAATTTTAGAAAAAATTAAATTTAGAAAATTAAAACCAAATAGAGTGAATGCATTTTTTATTTTTATTTTTATAACACCTGATTTTATAAAAAATGCATAACTGTTTTAAGTTTGGTTAAGATATAGGGATGGCTCAACCTTTCTAGGGTTTAAAACAAAATTTTAAAGTGAGGTTTTTTGATAATTAAACATTAATTATAATTTTTTTAATATTTTATTTGCAAGCAAGATTTTTATTTTTATTTATTTATTTTTTGTGATTCAAAACTACTATCAATTTTTTTTTTTTTTGTGGATAAATTACACTTATCTCCCCCGAAGTTTAGTATAATTGTAGAAATCTCCCTTATCTCCCCCGAAGTTTAGTATAATTGTAGAAATCTCCCTTATAATTTTAATGATAACATTGACCTTTCTTACTCTCTCTCTCTCTCTTCATTTTTTTTATTAGCAAAAAAGAACTTTATTGATGAAAAGACATACAATACATATAAAAATACATCAATAAAGAAAGGAAGTGCAGAAAGCATCAAAGTACATCCCTCAATCCCAACTAGATTGGCACCGAGGAGTATACCCAATCATATTTTAGCACAACCGAAGAGTTGGTGAGAAACCAACAAGAAAAAGAGAAAACAAACACCAAATGCACCACAACCATCTGTTAACACACTAGCAAAACAACCAGCACCAAGCAGCTGCAACAGAAAACTCCCAAACAACTCAACAGCCACCCCTAATGTAGACTCTAACTTGCTGAAGGTTATGAACTAACTCATTAACCGAAAACTTGATAGAAGGGCAAGAATATTTGACCCACAATGCAATCTTAACCTTAATGGATTCACACAACCCATCAAAATGCACCTGAGCATTGTTGAAAATATTGCCAGTTCTCTGTTTCCAAATTGACTATAGCACTATCAGGAGAATTGCTCTCCTGATCATCTTCTCCTGCCTTTTAAGCTTAATACCAATGCACTAGTTAAACAGACAACTGACAAACCTAGGCATTACCCACTGAACACCCTACCAGTGTAAAATTCTAGACCAAATCCTCCAAGTAAAGGGAAAACAATAACACATGATTAACACTCTCCGCCTCACCTTTACAGAAAATACATCTAAGATCAAACCTACCACTGAGAACTCCAATTAGTTGGAGATAGCTAGAAGTCGTAATCCTACCTTTCCAAGCTAACCAACCAAAAAATTGAACTCTGGGTGGAGAGACATTCTTCCAATGAAATCTTTTTTTTCATTGTTAACATGTTTGTTGATTTCATAAGTCATAAAGCCAAAAATGTCAAGATTGTTCTGTAGTTATCTACTCAAATAGTACATTTCACTTATCCCTTGAGATTTTGTATAAAAATTAATGAAAATCAATGTATATTTTAGTAATCTTGAACAAAATTCATAAATTTCATATAATATTAAAAAAATTCTAAATTTTTAATATATTATTAAAATATTCATAGAAGAAAACTTAATTTAGGAATAAATAATATCTCTAAATTTAAACCGCACATAAGATGGTAAACAAAAAATTATAAAAAATATGATCATTATAACATTATTAATAATCTCTTTTTTTGATTAGCATTAATCTCTATACAACTAATCGTAGAACACAAAATGTTTGATAAAAATTTGTAATAATGTTTGGATGACTATATTATCTTATTATATTTTGTTTATTATGTGAAGGCATTTTTGTATTAGTATAAATATAAGCAACAAGATACATTATTATAATAAACTTAGGTTTCAAGTTGTCATAAGGGGCACTTATGTCCTAGTTAGGCGAGACCTTAGGTTAGAGTTAACAGAGTAGTGTCGGTCTGTTATAATATAACTTTACTAATTTATGAAAATGATATAAAGTGGTAACATTTTATATAATAAATAAGGAAAAATTACACGCAGGTAAGAGGAGGAGAAAAAAAAAAAAAACTAATACAATCTCTACAACCTTTCATTTGTACTCCATTACAAACACACTTGCAGCTTTATTCATTGGTAATTTTTTTTCTTCCACCTGCATGTAGTTTTTCCGATAAATAAAAGGGAAATTCTATGATATCATAATTTGATAGTAGGACATCATTGGTGTATTTTTCTTCTTCTTCTTCTTCTTCTTCTTCTTCCTTTATTTATTTTATATTTTTTTTTATATTTTTTATATGCATTGTCTCAAAACTTTTAATTGGAAAAAAAAAATCACAAACCATCAACACTATATCATCATATTTAAAAAAAATCAGTCAAGATAATATATATTTTTGAATTGTCTAGGGATTTTAAATTTTCCAAAGTAAATAGAAAATAAAGGAATAATTAAAACTTATGATAGTGGGATTTTAAAATTTCAAAATTAAATAGAAAATAAAGAAATAATTAGAATTTGTGGTAGTGAAAATATTTATAATTTACAAGACAAATATTAAACACAATGTTAGGTAGAATCCACATCAAGAGATAGAGTCAACATGCATATCTTGTATTGTAGTTAACACATTTATAGATATATTAATTAGTATTTCTAGTAAAATTGGACAACGGACTGAACTCAAGATTATATCTCTACATAAAGGATTGAAGAAAATAATCAATTTGAATTGATGATTGTAAGAAAGGGTTCAAGAAAGTAATTAGAAATTCGCGAATCTTCGAAGATTCTTCGAATTCTCTAGAATATTATGAGAGGCTTAGATTCTTCAATAGTCTCAACTCAAGAACACAAAAATAAAGGGGATGATGGAGATAAGAGATTGGGTGAAGAAGAAGGCAAAATGGCTAGAGAGAGAATAATGGCAAGGCTCTCCCATGGATCTCCCACTTTCACTCTCAAGGTTGATAATGGAGATAGGAAATTAGTTCTTTCCCATTGTCTCCCAAAATCCATCCCTTGTAAAGCTATGGGTGGGTGCTATTTATAGGCACCTCATGATATAGGACCGAGCCCATGTGCAAGGCACATGGGAGGTATTCTCTCTAACCACTTTGTCCGAGGAGGTGACCTTTCCGAGGAGGTGAACTCTCCGAGGAGGTGATTTCTCCGAGGAGGTGACCTCTCCGAGGAGGTGAACTCTCCGAGGAGGTGATTTCTCCGAGGAGGTGACCTCTCCGAGGAGGTGAACTCTCCGAGGAGGTGATTTCTCCGAGGAGGTGACCTCTCCGAGGAGGTGATTTCTCCGAGGAGGTGACTTCTCCGAGGAAGTGACTTCTCCGAGGAGGTGATTTCTCCGAGGAGGTGACTTCTCCGAGGAAGTGACTTCTCCGAGGATGAGAAAAACCCCGAAGAGGAGATCAACCCCTCGGCGAACCCTTCTTCTTAGCCACACCTAACCAATGATCCCCAATCATCCCACAGGGTCAGGGGTAGTCCTAGAGGACGTCTGCGCATCGGTCGTCGAGGGTAGTTCAAGAGAGCATACGCCGCAAAATATTGCCGAGTCTCAGAGACCCCCTAGATCGTGCCACCTCGACCCGGGTATAGGCTAATTTAACCGAAGAGTGAATTTATCTCCACTCACCGTCCTCGGGATCGGGTCCTTTGTTCAAACTCCATTACGCCCATGGTTCTGGTACGTAGATCCCGGAAAGCTCCGAGTCATAAGTGTTGTGAGACTCATTAACGGAGCGACCTTTAGATTGCATTTGAATCCGTTCGAAGCCAAGCGCTTCGGACCTCTAGGTTCGTGGATCCGAACCCTTTCGAGTCCGAGTGCCTCGGATCTCTAGGCTTGCTTAATACCCTTTCGAGTCCGGGCCGGAGTAAGTCTCTAGGTTCGTGGATCCGAACCCTTTCGAGGCTTAGGGCCATTTAGCCTGTTTGATGGCGATAAATCCGGGCCCACCAATTTTGGGCTTGCGATAAATCCGAGCCCACTAATTTTGGGCTATTGGGCCTAAATAACTTAGTGGGCCTAAATTAGCCCCTCTTACATTTGCCCCTTGAGTGTATGAGAAATTGTAATTTTCTCAGACATGCATAATTTCACCTCGTCAGCCATGCTTCACATTATATACAGGTATATACAATACAGAAATATACGGATCTATATACAGACATGTACGGAGATATACACTCGTGGGGAATATTCCGTTTGTAATCGTCAGTGGGAATATGCTGTTACTGAGAAGGCATATTCCGTTTGCCGACGTCGGCATACGCAAAACACGCAAAAATGTATGAATGTGGAATGTGAGGTTTCGAACCCCTGACCTCAAGTGCGGCCTCCGAGTCCTTAACCACTTAGCCAAACCATTGGACCCAAGCCACACCTGTAACTCAAATGTCCAAACAAATATCTATATTACATACTTATACAATATATATACATATATGCATACACAATTCTCCCGCGTCTCTTGCCGCGTTTGGCACGCGGGCTCTGCTTTTGTATTGATTGGCCGACAAAAGCAGCCCCCCTCGGTTTGCAAGCCTGCCTCGACCCTCTCCCTTTCTTTGTCTTTCTCTCTCGTCTTCTTCTTCTCTTCAGCATCCGCCTTCTTCTTCTTAACCATTCTCTTCTTCTTCTCCTTCTCCATTATCGCTCTTCCATCGTCCTCCTCGTTCTTCTTTTTCTCTTCTGTTTTCGGCCATTCTTCTGTAACTGCCTTCTTTTCTGCCATTTCTGCCTTCTCTTCTCTTATAAATGGCTTTGTCTCGACCCTTCTCTCTCTTTCCGGATCTTACTGGTCCATCGAGCTCCTCTGGGCCAAGTGCTCCTGTTCTGACTCGACCTAGTCTTCCCACACTTTCAGTTGAGCAAGTGATGGCTACTCAAACTGATATTGATGCTAACCACCTCACGCTGAAGTCGTGCATGGAGACAGTGGCGGCGGTCACCAACCTGTCTCACCGTCTCCAAAACAAGGCGTGTGAGGTGTATCAAGCCAACGCCCAACTGTCTCTCCTCCAGTGCATGTACAGAGATGCACGGGCAGAGATTTGTGCCTTGAAGGCCGAAAACAAGGAGCTGAAGGCCGAAAACAAGGAGCTGAAAAGGCACTCCACCTCTATGACCCGATTTGGGGCACCTTCGTACCTCTCCTTTGATGGTCGGCGGGGAGCCGACTCTGTCGGCGGAAACACAGTGGTCGTTCTTGGTGGAAGTACTAGAGAAGAGGCTTCGAAGAGCGACAAAAAGCGGAAGAGCTCGGCGACGGAAGAGCCGAGTAAGTGAAGTTGGCATGTGACCGGCACCGGCGAAGAAGAAGAAGAACAAGATCTTTTTTTTTTTTTTTTTATTTCTTTTTTTTTATTTTCTGTGTTTTTTGTTTTTTTATTTCTTTTCCTGGACTATGTATTTTTTTTTTTTTTTTTTTGGTTTGTTTTGTTTGTATGTTATTTTTATTTTTATTTTATTTGGAGTTTCTGTAATCGGGGATGTCCTCCCCTAACTGTAATGAAATCAGTTTCTCTTTGTTTTTGGTTTTGTTCATCACTGGCATGACTGGTATGTTTGAGCTTGAAAACAATTTGTTTGATTGAACTCGACTATGATTGAATTTTTTATTTTATTTATTTATTTTTTTTTTTTTGAAGTCTAAATTAGTCATTGGTTCATACTGACCTGAATAAAAAATAAAACAGTTCTGGGTTGGCAGAAGACTCGCGGTTGCTTTAATGATAAAAGGTCGCCAAATTGGTGTTTAGGGATACTATTCACAAACTTTCCCACTTACATGTATTAAAATCTTTTGTTAAAGATGCAATGCACATGGCTGGATTATTGTCTTTAAGGTTATATATATATATATATATTTTTTTGATTGTATAAGCCCAACTTTTTTTTTTAGTCAAACTTTGATTTACTTTCCTTCATCAAGTGGCGTATTATATATATACATAGCCTTATTTTTTTTTGTTATATTATTTTTTTGAATGAGGCAGACACAAACTTTCCCTTTTTCTTATTTTATTTTTTGTTGTGCAGCTGTAGCCTATCTTTCTTTAACAAATTTGAAGACCACCGCCTTCTCTAAATCAAGAAAGCAGAGCCAAATTTTTTTTTTTTTTTATGATTTAATAATAATAATAAGAATAAGATAGTAATGGAGATATATATGGATATACGGATGTATAAAGAATGTGGGGGGTGGTTGTCATGGTTTGATAAAAGAAAATAAAAAAAACAAAAGATAGAATCAATGGGAAACACGGATTGGATTTGGTGGAAGAAAATGATACTGCTCCCTTTAAAAAATTGAATTACTGCCAATGCTTTGGCCCTTTGCTGGATATTGGAGCTTGCACCGTTGTATTGAAAAATCTTCTCTTTAGTGTCGAGGATCAAAACATCATCATCGTTTTCCTTTACAGCTGTATAACCGAGCTTCAAACTCTTCCTCCGCTGGTGTCTTAAATCCAGATGCAACACCACCCTCCAATGGTATAATACACGGCTTGAAGTAAGAAATTTATCAGACTCATGACCCTGGAGTTCTCAATTATTTGCACAGCCGCAACAGGTCTCTCTTTCTACAGCACCAATCCAGCTTCTTTCTTCTTCAACGAAACAGAGCTTCTGCTTTCTTGGCTCTTCACTGAAGACTACTGCTGCCAGCCCTCTTCTTTGTTTCTTCATCACTTCGGCCGAGCCTTCACATCGCCGCTGCTGTTACTGATCATTACCGACACCAACCCATCTACAACACCACTGCCGCTGCTGCGCTACGGTTCGGCTCGCACCTGTGACCTCACTGTCGCTTCCATCCGTGATTAATCAATGCGAAACGCGTCGCCAACTCCGAGAAGTGCAACTGCTCTCAGGGACTTCATTCCAGCAGATCCAGCTCATTCATGAATGCTGCTTGGTCATCTGCTGTTCTAGTGAGTCGTGGTGGTGTGCATGCCGAGAGGGAGGTGGAGCTTGTGTGTGAATGAAACAGCAACCTTTGACATACTCACAGTTGCAGCTACATGCCCAATTGCATGCGCCACAGCAACCGGGAACAAACTCTTCCAAAACTCGGGATCAGTCTTTGGAGCCTCAACAATCCTTGTAGCCCACGAAGTCAGCATAATCAACGAACCCATTGCAAGAGAGAGTGTCGATGTGAGCCAAGGATAAGGAAACGCATTGAGAACTTTCTTGTTGTATATATTGAAAACCACATTCAAAGCCCACCAAGTTGCGAAATATACACTGATTTTGAGCTTCTGGGCAGCCTCTGATCTCACCTTAAGTTCCTTCTTCATTACCCTACTGATCGCATTCAATGCAAACCGTGGGGAACCAGATGTGAGGTAAGGCCTTCTATAAACCATTGCATGATCTTCTTTCATTTTGCAAGCCACACATAGTTACCAGTCATCATATGAAGTTTTTGAGCAACAGTAAAGATTCTCAATCCTGGGTCTGGATTAATATGAACAATAAAAACACGAGGTCCAAGCAATTTGGACTTGTTGAGCAGATAAGTTATATCGCTGAGATCATATTGGGTAGGCAAAGTCGGTTTAAAAGAAACTTTTGATATTTTCACTGCAAGCTCATCATCCAAAGCAGATGTTCCGTTTCTTCCGTACTCACCATCCACAAAGATGGCAATAACCTCTTTCACTGAGCCTTATGTGTAATGTCCTTCAATACAGAAAGCTCAGGCACAGAACAAAGTTATGTGAACTCGAAGGAACTCTTGTATATATATTTTGGGGCAGTTTATGTATATACATATATTAGAGTTTACGATTCCAATGACACACATTTTTCTTTTAACAGGTTGGACACTGAAGCCGTGTGTACATTGATTGCTATTGCAGAGCCAAATTCCATCTGCCATTGAAGCCGTGTGTACACTGTTGGTTTCAATCTGCTACTACTCCATTGCCACTCATTGTTGGTTTCTCTCTGCTGGAACTCCACCATTGGCTTCAACTACTCCAACGCAGACCACACACGTTCGCCCTCTCAACGCAACGTGTGTGGTTGCCGACTCTGCTACGACATCCCCATTGTCTTCAACGGTTCCAATGCACATCACACACGTTTGCCCTTTCAACGCAACGTGTGTGGTTGCCTACTCTTCTGTGGTTCCAGCGTTGCTTCCGACTTCAACTTGTCTGACGCCGACCACACCACCGCTTCAACGTGGTGTCGATCTGCCTAGTTGTTCCAGTGCTTTGCCTTCGTCTTCGGCTGTTCAACGCGAACCACACGTCGCCCACTCAACGCGATGTGTGGTTTTGCCTAACACCATCCAGCTTGTTGCTTTGCCTTCGTCTTCGGCTGTTCAACGCGAACCACACGTCGCCCACTCAACGCGATGTGTGGTTTTGCCTAACACCATCCAGCTTGTTGCTTTATATTAGCTTGAGAGGAACTGGCCTGGGGAGACAACACCTTGATTGTTGCATTTTCATGAACTTGCTTAGAGTAATAAAATTGTTGTAGCTTAAATAGATCATTATTATCTTGTCCCATTCCGATAACGCCTGAATCATGATATGAAATTGATATTGCTCATCTCATTTGTCGGTTTTGCTATTTCAGGCAAAAGAATTCTTGTAAGATCTCCACGACCTCGGTGCCCTCAGAACTCACACTATGCTGTTCCTCGGAAGTCCGAACGGAAGCAAGACTGTCCCTCGGGAGTCCGAGGCTGTCCCTCGAGAGTTTGAGCGAACATAAGGCCCTCCCTCAGAAGTCCGAGCAGAAACAAGACTGTCCCTCGGAAGTCCGAGCAGAAGCAAAGCTCTCCCTCAGAAGTCCGAGGCTGTCCCTCGAGAGTTTGAGCGAACATAAGGCTCTCCCTCAGAAGCCCGAGCAGAAACAAGACTGTCCCTCGGAAGTCCGAGCAGAAGCAAAGCTCTCCCTCAGAAGTCCGAGGCTGTCCTCCGAGAGTCTGAATAGTAATACACATTCTACTTCAATGAAAGATCCCATGACTTGCATTGAAGTAAAGGCTATTCTTCGGAAGTCCGAGTGGGAGCACACATGCTACTTCAGCAAGAAAGTCCCTCGAAGCTTGCATTGATGGAAGCAATGGCTGCTCTTCGGAGGTCCGAATGGAAGTACACTTCTACTGTGTCAAGAAAACTCCCTTCAGGTTGGTAACTGAGTCTACTATTCATTTTTCTTCTTTGAGGGACAACCAAAATTGAAAACTGTTTCAAGCAACATAACATAATGAAGATATACAATGTAGAGAAAATAACTTCTAATGGAGATACATAATAGAGAAGAAATAAATTTCTTCATAGCATAAGAAAGATAAAACTTCATGGACAATGCAGTAAATGCAAACTGTAAATGTCATAAATAGACTCCTTCTGCGGAATGTTGACATTTGCCCCTAGAGTTGCAAGGTCATTTGGAAAGCTTTCACCAGTTGCTCGGGTTGTGAGAATCTCTTGTTGAGTGTGTTGGAGTTCTTGAATGGCTTCAAGGATGAGAGGTGAGTCTTGAACTTGAGTCTTTTCATCACCACCATTGGAAGAGCCTTGTTGATGAGTCTCATCATCTGCCATTTTTACTAGTATTGTATGGGTTCCAGATCTTGTTGAAACCATTAACCAATCTGCCTCCCCAGCAGAGTCGCCAAATGTAAGAAAGGGTTCAAGAAAGTAATTAGAAATTCGCGAATCTTCGAAGATTCTTCGAATTCTCTAGAATATTATGAGAGGCTTAGATTCTTCAATAGTCTCAACTCAAGAACACAAAAATAAAGGGGATGATGGAGATAAGAGATTGGGTGAAGAAGAAGGCAAAATGGCTAGAGAGAGAATAATGGCAAGGCTCTCCCATGGATCTCCCACTTTCACTCTCAAGGTTGATAATGGAGATAGGAAATTAGTTCTTTCCCATTGTCTCCCAAAATCCATCCCTTGTAAAGCTATGGGTGGGTGCTATTTATAGGCACCTCATGATATAGGACCGAGCCCATGTGCAAGGCACATGGGAGGTATTCTCCCTAACCACTTTGTCCGAGGAGGTGACCTTTCCGAGGAGGTGAACCCTCCGAGGAGGTGATTTCTCCGAGGAGGTGACCCCTCCGAGGAGGTGAACTCTCCGAGGAGGTGATTTCTCCGAGGAGGTGACCTCTCAGGAGGTGATTTCTCAGGAGGTGACTTCTCAGGAAGTGACTCTCAGGAGGTGATTTCTCAGGAGGTGACTTCTCAGGAAGTGACTTCTCGAGGATGAGAAAAACCCGAAGGAGATCAACCCTCGGCGAACCCTTCTTCTTAGCCACACCTAACCAATGATCCCCAATCATCCCACAGGTCGGGGTAGTCCTAGAGGACGCTGCCGCCATCGAGGTCGAGGTAGTTCAAGAGCATACGCCGCAAAATATTGCCGAGTTTCAGAGACCCCCTAGATCGTGCCACCTCGACCCGGGTATAGGCTAATTTAACCGAAGAGTGAATTTATCTCCACTCACCGTCCTCGGGATCGGGTCCTTTGTTCAAACTCCATTACGCCCATGGTTCTGGTACGTAGATCCCGGAAAGCTCCGAGTCCGCAAGTGTTCTGAGACTCATTAACGGAGCGACCTTTAGATTGCATTTGAATCCGTTCGAAGCCAAGCGCTTCGGACCTCTAGGTTCGTGGATCCGAACCCTTTCGAGTCCGAGTGCCTCGGATCTCTAGGCTTGCTTAATACCCTTTCGAGTCCGGGCCGGAGTAAGTCTCTAGGTTCGTGGATCCGAACCCTTTCGAGGCTTAGGGCCATTTAGCCTGTTTGATGGCGATAAATCCGGGCCCACCAATTTTGGGCTTGCGATAAATCCGAGCCCACTAATTTTGGGCTATTGGGCCTAAATAACTTAGTGGGCCTAAATTAGCCCCTCTTACAATGATGAATGTTGTAAATGATTTTTTTTCTTTCGTTTTTCTTCAGATAGGGACAAAAATCAGAGGACAATTCAAATATATGCATGTGTTGTGTTGTTTTAATTCTTGAAATTTAAAATTTTGTTTTGCTGATGTAATAGAGAATACATACACATGCCAGCAATTGGACCCAAATGACTTCTTGTCTAACCCTTTTGGTAAGTTTTTGTACCTTAATTTAATTTTTAATTTTAACCTAATTTATTATTTAACAACATTTTAGAATATATATATATTATATTAATAAATTAAACCATAAATGAACTTAAACACCTTAATTTATTATCATAAAATTATCTTAATCTAATAACTTTTAATTTTTAACTTAATTTCTTGTTTAATAACATTTTAAATTAAATTATAGTATTGATAGAAGAGGATATTTGAAGGGTTTTTATTTTTATTTTTATTTTTAACGGGCGAGGACATTAAAGGTTAGAGTTAGGATTTAGTGAAGAATATGATTTAATTTAGAGAAGAAGATGAAGATGAGGATATTTTTTATTAAAAAAAATGGGTAAATTATGCAAATAGTCCTTGTACTTTACACGATGTGTCAATTTGGTCCCTGTAGTTTCAATTTGCTTGATTTTGCCCATTAATTTAACGGATTGTATCATTTTAGTCCAATAAATAACTGTTGTTAAATTAATTTAACAAAATGTCAAATAATGTGTCAATTTGGTTCCTGTACTTTGCACGATATGTCAATTTGGTCCTTATAGTTTCAATTTTCTTGATTTTGACAGGGATTAAATTGACACATTGTGGAAAATACAGAGACCAAATTGACACATTGTTTGACTTTTTGTTGAATTAACTTAATAACTGTTATTTATTAGACTAAAATGACACAATCCGTTAAATTAAGAGGCAAAATCTAGCAAATTGAAATTACAGGGACCAAATTGACACATCGTGTAAAGTACAGGACTATTTGCATAATTTTTCCAGAAAAAAAAAAAAAAAACTAACAGTATGACTTTAATCCAAAATTATAAAAGGGTTGTTTGGATATATTTAAACTATAGGGGTAAAGTGTTTTGTGACGATCTTGGGTTTTACTTTTAGGAGTGTAATAGGAGGGCAATGATCTCTTACAATGTGTATGAGTGTAAGTTTCAACTCTCACAAGGTGTTAATTAGGGATGGAGCTACATAGGGTCCAGGGGGGACACATTTTTTGAAAATTATACTATTACCTCTAATTAGAAGAAGTTTTCCATTTAACTCCCTTTTAATTGTCAAATATGTCTCAAAATGTTTATATCTCATCTTTCTTTTCTCTTTATTTTTAATAAATTCCTTATAATTTACCATTATAAATGTTTAATTTTATCAATATATTCTCTTATAATTATATCTCTCTCATTTCTCTCTTGTTTTTCTCCACATATATCTTCTTTATTTTTTTTTGGGGTATGCATTTTTATATTTTAAATTGTGATTATCATCATATTTAGTAACTAAAATAGCATAAAAAAAAAACATTGGTTAATAAAATATATCTAAGGTACATAATTTTGACATCACATTGATCTTTGGTCATTCTATCACCAAATAAAAGTTAGATTTGGTTAAGTTTTTTAATTGATATAGCTAAGGATTAATGGTGCCCTCATGAATCAAAATATTGGCTCCGCCACTGATGTAAATCTAACAATTAACTATTAATTTTCGCCGATAAAAAAAAAAAAAATGTTCCATGACGAAACCACGAGTGGGTATAATAAATTTTACCCTTTTATCTTTCGACTAGATGAATTACATATTTATATTTTGATTTGATGTGATTCACTTGGTTATTTATTTTTATTTGACACTCTCCCATGTTTTACCAAAGTTGTATTTCGATAGAACTCTTAAATGAACTTATGTTGATAGTTCATCGGGTTATTTAGGATTTTCGCGTGAACAAGATCAACTCGTTTTATAAGAAAAATTATAATTTGCTTCTAGGGTAAATTTATCTGGTGCTTCGATTTAAATGTTATTGACTAAAACAGTGTGTCCCACTAATAGAACACTTGTCCAATCATGAATGATGTAGGACATTCAAATAATTTCTCCTTTTAGGAAATGTCCATTTTATTCAAAAATTTAAATATAAAGGGTAGAGTGATTTAATTGTTGTGGCGCCTAATCATGGAATATAAATTCAATACAACAGCTATATGCGAAAAATCCACACTTTATGTTTAAAATCCACGACTTTATGTTTAATTTAATTTTTTCCCCAATGATAGATTGAATCATGGCCTAGATTATGAATTCTAAATAATTTTTTTGATTTATGGGTAAATTATACAAATAATCCCTGTAATTCACACGATGTGTCAATTTGGTCCATATTTTTTGAATTTTTTCGATTTTGCCCCTTAATTTAACGAATTGTGTCATTTTAGTCCAATAAATAAATGTTGTTAAGTTTGGAGGACGGAAAGTCAAACTATGTGTCAATTTGGTCCCCATAGTTTACACAATGTGTCAATTTCCATTATTTATTGGACTAAAATGACACAATCTGTTAAATTAAGGGACAAAATCGAACAAATTGAAATAACATGAATCAAATTAACACATTGTGTAAACTAAGGGACCATTTATATAATTTACCCTTGATTTATTTATGTACCATTTTTGTTAACTAACTTGATGACAACGTGTAATAAAATCATGTATGTGAAAGTATTCATTTATTTATGATTTCAAAATCCAAACTCAATTGGAATTTATTTTAGGAAACCTTTTCGTAGAAAAAGTACTACTTCCTATTTATGATTTCAATCTCACTATATATTATTTATGATTTCAAAATCCAAACTGAATTGGGATTTATTTTAGGAAACCTTTTCCTAGAAAAAGTACCATTTCCTATTTCTGATTTCAATCTCACTATATGTATATGCATATATATATAACCATTCCATTTGTTTTTCAAACCTTACCTGCCGTACCATTGCTCTATTCCTTGTTGTGAAAGAGAGAGAGATGGTGAGTGTTAATGAAGTGAAAGACCTAAAAGTTAGCGTGTTTAAGTGGAATGAAAAGCTCTACAACATAGAAGAATCACAAGGGTTCATGTTTCGCACCAACAACGCATCCAAGAAAGCGATTCAGATCAAACAAGGCGGTTGTGTTATAGAAATCTTTAAAAAGTTTGAAGTGTCAATATTCGATCTCATGAAATTATCAACTCTGAACTCCACAGAACAGTTGGTTTCTCAAGCCATCCAAGGCATAAAATACTTTTCCAAAGAAACAATTTTGATTTTGATTAAAGATGTATCTGTATACTTGCAGAGTTGTTTCAAGTTCGACATTAAAACATCTCATCAAAAACCCACAATCGTTATAGCGGTAGATGTTTATATTTCGAAGACCACGAGCTATATGCAAAAAAGGCTTTCACGGAAACAAGTTAAAAGACAGAAAGTCGTGGATGTAAACAGTGAAAACGTTTCGGGAAAGTTTTCTGTTGATGAAGTTCAAGAGATTCGGGGTATGTTAAGGTTGCTTCTGAAGGAACCGATGCTTTTGTGGGTGAAACCAATTTTGAACCAGAAGCGTCAAGGGCTTCACTAGGTTGAGGCCGCGATGAAGGTGAAGGAGTTGGAAGGTGATAATAAAGAGGTAGACGCATGTTCGATTTGTTTGGAAGGGATTTGTGGAGGGATGATGGTTGCGATAACGCCTTGCTCGCATATGTTCCACAGAGACTGCTTGTTCAAGTGGCTGCTGAAGGCTCGTCGATGTCCGTTTTGTAGTTCATGTTGTGCTATCTTGGTTTAGAGTTTGTGTGATATCTATGTGTATTACGAACCTAATATAATATAATTCATCTATAATCATTCTTTGATCTTTTTATGTTTTGTTTGGATCATGATTCTTTGATCTTTTTATGTCTTGTAGTCCTTTAAAGTGAACTTTCTGAAATAAATATTGAGAGAGTGATTGAAAGAACTAATACATTTTGTGTTCTTATTCTCTTAGAAACCAAATGGGAGCTCCATTATATAGGAGTTGTACATGTATCAGATGGAGGCCACGAAGCCACGAGGCCAAAAGCACCCATGAGGCCAAAAAGAACAAAGCAGCCACGAGGCCATGAGGCCAACAATACAAAGTTATCTATTTAATATATATTAAATATATATCAGCATACATGAAAGCTTGATTACCAATACTCCCCCTCAAGCGATGTGGTAGATGTTAATCATTCCCAATTTTTCCGTCAGATCTTCGAACGTAACTCGAGCAAGAGCTTTTGTGAGAATATCCGCTGTTTGACAGTTTGTTGGAGTGTAGCGGACTTGAAAAACTCCTTCGTCAATCTTTTCCTTGGTAAAGTGTCGATCTATCTCCACGTGTTTAGTTCGATCATGATGAACCAGATTCTTAGCTATACTGATAGCGGCTTGGTTATCGTAGTATAAAACCATGGGATGTTCAGATGGAACCCGTAATTCTTCTAACAGCCTGTTCAACCAGATTCCGTCACAGATACCTAGTGCCATAGCACGAAATTCTGCCTCAGCACTACTACGGGCTACCACTGACTGTTTCTTGCTTCGCCATGTAACCGCGTTCCCCCAAACAAACGAACAATAGCCAGAAGTTGATCTTCGATCGATCCACTGAACACGCCTTATCTGCATCGAAAAAATCTCAATTTTTCTTTTTGTTGTTCTTTGGAAGAAGAGACCCTTTCCCGGTGTCCTTTGTAGGTACCTCAATATTTTTGTCACAGCAGTCATGTGATTGTCGGTTGGATTATTCATGAATTGGTGACCACACTAACGAGAAGCGATGTCGGCCTTGTATGAGAAAGATAGATGAGTTTTCCCACAAGACGTTGATATCTCCCTTTATCACTTGGTGCACTATCGTCACTTTCTTCCAGTTTGATAGTAGTGTCCATAGGTGTTTCTGCCGGCTTGCATCCTAGCATCCCTGTTTCATTCAGTAAGTCTAGAACGTATTTACGTTGTGAGACTGATATACCTTTCTTTGACCGAGCAATCTCCATTCCAAGAAAGTACTTCAGGTTTCTAAGATCTTTAATCTCAAATTCCTTTGTTAGGAATTTTTTAAGTAAGCCAATTTCCTCTTCATGATCACCTGTTAAAATTATGTCATCCACATAAACAATGATAATTGCCAATTTCCCTCCGAGGGAGTGCTTCACAAATAATGTATGATCGGATTGACATTGAACAAAACCGTACCCTTTCACTGCCTTAGTGAACCGTTCAAACCAGGCCCTGGGAGATTGTTTGAGGCCATACAAGGATTTTCGGAGTCTGCAAACTTTGTTGAAATTTGATGTCGTCTCAAGTCCAGCAGGAATGTCCATGTAAACTTCTTCCTCTAAGTCACCATTGAGAAAGGCATTTTTCACATCAAGTTGGTGAAGTGACCAATTGAGATTAGCTGCCAAGGATAAAAGTACACGAACAGTGTTGAGTTTGGCAACCGGAGCAAAGGTTTCTTGATAGTCAATGCCATAGGATTGGGAGAATCCTTTGGTGACCAACCGAGCTTTATATTGTTCTACATTACCATCTGCCTTGTGCTTTACTGTGAAAATCCACTTACACCCAACTGGTTTCTTACCTCGTGGAAGATCAGTAATTGCCCAAGTACCATTCTTTTCCAGAGCCCGAACTTCCTCATTGACTGCCGCCTTTCACTTCGGATACTTGAAAGCTTCCTGAATATTCCGAGGAATGGGTATCTCCGTGATGCAAGAAGTGAAGGCACGAAACGAAGGGGATAGCTTATCATAAGAAATAAAGTTCCCAATGGGATGCTGAGTACATGATCTAACTCCTTTTCTCCAAGCTATGGGCATATTAAGAATAGTATTTTCTAACTCAGAATTATGAATACTATCTGTTGGAGGAATATTGTCACCTGGAATGTTGCTTGGATGAGAACCCGGTTCAGCCTCATGGGATTGTTGAGAAAGTGCTCCTTTCTCCGTTTCCTCTTGGATGTGCTCATTATCCCGCAAGTCAACAATGAACTCGGAATGTTCAGCAGGTAAAGATTGATGCAATGACTCAGGAGGTGTGGGATTGTTAGTGGTGATGGATGGCTCACTCAATGACTCAAGGGTCCAAAATTGAGATTCCTGGGTTGGAGTCTCCCCCTGAATAACAATTTTAGGGTAGTAAGACTGGGTTTCAAAAAATGTTACATCTATGGAATTATAGAATTTCCTTGTGACTGGAGAGTAACACTTATACCCTTTTTGATGTGACGAATACCCAATGAAGATACACTTGAGTGACCTGGGATCAAGTTTACTTTGATACTGTTGATGGATATGAACAAAGACAGAGCACCCGAAAATTTTTGGTGGGATGATGGAGATGAGGCGAGTAGTTGGAAAGGATTTTAGAAGAAGTTGACAAGGTGTTTGGAATTGTAGTACCTTGGATGGCATCCTATTGATAAGGTAGGCTGCTGTAAGAACAACTTCCCCCCAGAAGAATTGTGGAATATTTGTGAAAAACATTAGCGATCTAGCAACATCTAACAAATGCCTATTTTTCCGTTCAGCTATGCCGTTTTGTTGTGGGGTGTCAACACATGAACTTAGGTGAACTATCCCTTATTTTGCTAAAAATTCTCCTAGAAAGGAGTTAAAATAGTCCCGAGCATTATCAGACTTTAGAATTTGGATTTTTGACTGAAATTGTGTCTGAATCATAATTTGAAAATTTTTGAAGATTTGACTTGTTTCAGATTTGTCTTTCATGAGAAAGACCTAGGTTAATCTAGTATGATCATCTATGAATGAGACAAACCACCTAGTACCAGTTACGTTTTTTATTCTTGATGGACCCCAGATATCACTATGAATTAGGGAGAATGGACGAGATGCTTTATAGGGTTGAATGGGAAAATGGGACCGTACATGCTTAGACAATTGACAAATTTCACAATCAAAAAGTTTTGGAGTTTTAAATAATGAAGGAAATAAATGCTTGAGATACATAACATTAGGATGACCTAATCGATAGTGCCACAACATAATGGCTCTATCGTTATTTGGACACGAAACCGAAAAAGAACTACCACGAATTGCCGTTTGAGGTTGTTCCTGTGGATAGTGGTGTTCCTTAAGGATGTAGAGTCCAAAGCATTCCTCAGCATTGCCAATCGTCTTCCCCGAATCCAAATCCTGAAATTCACAATGAGTGGAGAAAAAATTAGTAACACACCTCTTTTCCTTAGTGAGTTTACTAATTGACAGTAAATTACAGTCCAAGTCAGGAACAAGGAGAACAGAGTTGAGAATAAGATTCTTAGACAGCACAACTGAACCTGTACCGGCAACCTTTGATAGTGAACCATCTGCTATTCGGACTGTTAAAGTATTTTGACATGAGCTATATGTATCAAAAATTTTTGCATCTCCCGTCATGTGATCAGATGCTCTTGAGTCCACAATCCAAGGTTTTTTTACGTTTCTTACTAACAGTATAGGCGTTCAAAGAATTACCTTTGTGAGCCAAGGTTCCGGATCCAATGATGTGGTTGGAAGACAAACCAGATTGTGACTGTAGTAGTTTCTAGAGCATCTCCATTTGCTCCTTGGTGAAAGGGCTTGCTTCAGGTTGTGGTGATAGTTCATTTGTACCTACATGATTACCTCGTCCTTCTTTCTCAAGAGGCTGACGTGGCTTCCAATCTGCTGGCTTTCCATGAATCTTCCAGCAGGTTTCTCTCGAGTGACCCGGCTTTCTGCAATGATCACACCAAGGCCTACCTCCTTTATTTTTCTGATGGTTGTCAATAGGAGCGAATTGAGTCTTAAGAGCCGAGCTTTCTGCCATATTCAGTTGTTGATGAGATCCTATCATGAGTTTTTTCCGACTTTCTTCGCGACGGACTTCAGAGAATGCCTCTCTAAGGCTAGGTAGCGGTTTTACTCCCATAATTCTTCCTCTGATTTCATCAAGATTTGTGTTCAATCCTAACAAGAATTTAAACACACGCTTCATTTCGACAATCTTTTTATACAACAAACCGTCAGCAGCACACTGCCAGTTATGAACCTCAAACGTATCAAGTTGACGCCATAGACGAGTAAGGGTATTGAAATATTCGATTCTGAAGATTGTCTTGACGTAAATCGTGGAGGGAACTTTCAAGCTGGATGATTTCAGATGTGTTTTCCTTGTCCGAAAACGTTTCTTTTGCCATGTCCTAGATCTCTTTGGCAGTATCAAATGACAGAAAATTTTCACCAATGTCAGTGGTCATAGAGTTGACGAGCCACGACATGATCATATTATTTTCAGCTATCCACCTTTTGTAGGTTGATGTTGTGGTTTCTGGTAGCGCCGAGGCTCCGGTGATGTAGTCATCTTTCTCCTTTCCCCGTATAAACATTAATATGGATTGAGACCATTGCAAATAATTTTGCCCATTCAGTTTATGGGCAGTGATCGGAAGATGAGAGGTTTCCATTTGATGAGAGAATAAAGATGATGAGATGATAATATCAGAAGAAGAGGAGGATGAGTTGATAGCCATTCCAAAAGCTGGACCGTATTTAGGCATGAAATAGAAGGATATATTTGAGTAGAAGAGAGAGACAAAAAAAATATTAAAACCAGAAAAATTTGAATACTGACTGAAGAGGCGAAAATGATGAGACAGGGTTACACTTGCTCTGATACCATGAAATAAATATTGAGAGAGTGATTGAAAGAACTAATACATTTTGTGTTCTTATTCTCTTAGAAACCAAATGGGAGCTCCATTATATAGGAGTTGTACATGTATCAGATGGAGGCCACGAAGCCACGAGGCCAAAAGCACCCACGAGGCCACGAGGCCAAAAAGAACAAAGCAGCCACGAGGCCATGAGGCCAACAATACAAAGTTATCTATTTAATATATATTAAATATATATCAGCATACATGAAAGCTTGATTACCAATACTTTCCTCTATAAAGAAACAATTTTTATTTTTTATTTTTTCTATTTTAACAAAAGGCTTCGTTTAAATTTCTTTAATTTCAAGCAGTGTTATGCAAGTTTTCTAGGTGGTTCAAAGTATTTGGTCCTCGTTATGAAATAATTATAAAAACAGTGATTGATTAAGATTAAAAAAAAAAAGAAAAAGAACCTAGTAAGATAAAAATGAAGGAAAGAAACTTATCGAAATTAATGAGGATGAAAAGAGCACAACACCAAAATTAAACTCTTGTCCTTAAGATCGATCAAGCCTCAATTCGGTGCAGAATGCAAATGGCTCTTTGTGATCGTTCTCCAGGATACAGCATTTAGCTTCAACTCATTATAGAGTAGTTGAAGGAAATAGAAGAACAGAAGAAGAAAGCAGAAAATATGGGAAGATTTCTATCTAGTCTTCTTCATTTGTTTATACTTTTGTTATTCTGTTTTGATTTGGTACACGAACAAATGTTTTTCTTGCTTTCCATCCAATATCTCAAATTAACTAACAGCATAGCCTTTCCAGATTTTTCATTTTTGATCAGCAAAAGAACAAAAAATTTTAGTGATGAAAATCAAGGGCGAGTGCAAAAAGCATCAAAGCAAGCAAGACCATCCCAACTATGTCCGATTTTACATGGATTATCTTCTTGATCCAAGCAAGCCTTTCCAGATTTTTCATGGATTATCTTATGGATCCAATAGTCTCAATGTCGGTATATTTGTTGCTACAGCATCTCCTTAGAAGCCCCAAACTGGCTTTTCACTTATTTTTTCTACATAATTACAACTTTTGAAACCAGAAAAAAAAAAAAAATGCAAGTAACAAGCAATGAATCAAACCTTATGAAGTATCAAAACAGAGAAAGCTAATTAACAAAAATAAAACTGCACAAGGACTACAAGCATGTTACATAAATCTGTGAATAAAGCCAATCAAAAGCAAATTCGACTTTCATGTTCTGCCTCAGAAAATTTGCCACTAAAGTTGTTACAATGAAGAATTGGTAATCACACTCACCTATCGCCTATCTAAGAAGCACAAAATATTATAGTTGATAAATAGAAATACATTAATGGTAGTGCCGATGCAATCATAGTCTTGCCAGTATTGCCATAGATGCATATAGAAATCAAGACAAATGTACCAGGTCAAGAGATATGATGCTAATGTAGTCTTGCCATAAATGCTTAATTTAATTTTATTTTTTCATCAGAGAAAAAGAGAGATTTTATTGATGGGGAGAAATTACAATGAAGCAATAATAGATTAGAGGCCAAGCTGAAAAGAAAAATGCATCATTACACAACAAAGATATAACAGAAGACAGAACAATGGTGGAAGAAACAGGACGAAGCATAGCAAAATTAGTAGCAACGAAGAGCAGCCCATTTGGAGGCACAAACAACATCTAATCAAGAAAAATAAAACTAGAATTGCTTGATAAAACAATCCACTCAGGTCCTAGCAAAGAAGGGTCAACCATATCCAAGATGACTATGTAGAAAAATATGTATCTAATCTAACAATTCTAAATCTGATGAAGATGCTGCAAAAAATCTTGGGTTGAATAATCCAACCTCTTGTGTTTGCTTTTAACCCAAGCTTTTTCCCAATTAAACACCGTATTGTTAGAGATGCAATTGTTTCTTGTCTTCTAAATAGACCAAAATACTGAGAAGGGAATGGCCTCTCAACTAAATAGAGCTCTTCTAAAATCCAAGTTCCATTCAACTCCGCCATCAATTTGTGAAAAAGGGCGGCGTGTTGTATTTATCACCTCCTACTTGCCACTTGCTTCCATTAGTGATTTTTTTATTTTTTTTTGGATCGGCATAGGAAAGAGGAATTTTTTTACCGAAGAAACAGAAAAAGCAGACAGATTAAAAGAAGTGGATCACCAAGAATAAGCGGACAAATTACAAGAAATGCTTCCATAGTAACTTAGTCTTTCACTATTTCAAAAGAGAGTGAATCAGTCATTATTGAAAGAGTGCTTAATACTATATTATTTCCTCAATGACACTAGGCCACATTGCTTAATATTAAGAGTGAGCCTCCCTCCAAAAGAGAGAAATCCCTTCTTTCCATGAAGTGAGTTTACTAATGACGTTTTCAGTTATTGGATTCCAAATGCTTTAAAATCTTTGGCTGGCACCCAAAGGCAACCGCAAGTATTTGACTTGTAAAGACTGCTGATTGCAACTTAATGCCTTGGCCACACTACTGGCAGTGCTTTTGTGGTAATTGGTTCTAAGGCCAGTGATACCTTCAAAACAATGCGGAATTCTTTTAGGCCATGTTTGTTTGGACGGATTGGATTAAGTTGGATTAGCATTCCCATGACTAATAGTCCTAGGACTACGAATTCCTAGATTGAGTTAGGATTATAACGAGGGACTAATAGTCCAGACTGGGCACTAATAGTCCAGACTTTGGACTAATCCTCCAATTTATATCCCACCCCTTCTGTGGGATTAAATAATCCATTATATGTGAGATACTATATTCGGATGAATTGTTAGTCCGTACTTCAATTGTTTAACAAAACATCGGATTAATAATTTTATTGGATTATTGGTTCAATCCCAAATTCATGTCCGCCCAAACAAGCATGGCCTTAATGGTCAGGGCATCGTGCCAACTTGCATTGCAGAACACTCTCGTGTCGTTAGCAAATTAAAGTTGAAAAATTGTAAGGCCATTTTACCCAATTTGAACATCCCTAATCAAACCTAGGCTCTTGGCTCTCTTGAAGAGAATATTCAAAACTGTCGGAGGCTGTTTAAAAGAAAAGGTGAGTGGGGGTCACCTTGCTGCAACCCCATTGTCATGGCAAACTACTGAGTAGGAGATCCATTCACTAAGACTGAGAGAAAGAGATGCAGTAGAAACACATTCAGTAATCCATTTTAGTCCAAAACTCTTCGTCATTGGAAAAAGATAATTTCGGTTCACACTATCAAATGGCTTTGCAAAGTCGAGCCTCAAAATTAGGCCATGTTCATTGGCAAATAAAGGCTGATTGAATTTTCTTCAGACAGTTGGAGGGTACTTTTGCAAGAACCGTGTAG
The DNA here is from genome assembly GCA_025200525.1 of Camellia lanceoleosa. Lineage (NCBI taxonomy): Eukaryota > Viridiplantae > Streptophyta > Magnoliopsida > Ericales > Theaceae > Camellia > Camellia lanceoleosa. Next base: position 43,127,951 of record CM045759.1, read on the forward strand.
ACAGTTCCTATGAGATTTATCGGCCTGAAATCACAACGAGCAATTGGGTTGTAATAATATACAACCGGTTCGGCTACAATAAAATTGGTTTATCTATTTATTTATTATGATTGATGATTTGAAAAAATTCAAAACCCCAACACCCAATTCCCAATATGTATTGCTTGATATTTTCGATAACATTATACCACCACAATGAGTCATCATGAATATATATATATATATTTTTGGTTCATCGGAAATGAGTATCATAAATATTATTTTGAGACATAATCAAACAATATAATGGAACATAATTAATTTTAATTTAATAATTTTCTAGCCCCACTATTACAATAGTTTGCAACAAGTTTCAATATAGACTATAATGTACAAATGGTATATACTTTATGTATTATAAATGCTTCAAACAAATTGACAATTCAAAAAACAGAAAAAAAAATAAAAATAAATTTGAGATTATGGCCGAATCTTTACAAATTATAGATCCAAAAACAAATGTAGTATAATAATCAGAGTTTTAGAAGTGGATGCAGGGGCGACAGCCTCGATAGCCACCCTTGCATTCGTCGCTATTCTCTGGCGCCATTTGTTTTGGGGTGTAGAGGGTGGGATGAGATTAGAATGGATGTTGTAACGCCCTCAAAAAATTACATAAAACCCATCACTTTAGATATGCATTGATATGAGAGAAATCAACCATTTATATTCATCAGGGTAGTTCTTACAAAAGTATTACATGTTAACAACAAAAGCAAATACCCTACGGGCTTACAGCTTTCCAAGTTAACACTTGGTTACACAGAAGAAGAGTACTAACTCTGTACAAAAGAAGCCCTTAGCTTGATATACATGTAATACAAACAAAATACACAAGAAGAGTCTTCAACTCTCATCCTCATCCAAGCTATGTCCTTGGAGGTGGCATGCTACCTGTACCTGAAAATGGTGTCCCATAAAGGGTGAGCCAACGCCCAGTAGAGATATGCTAAACATAGTATGAGCAATAACTAAGATATTAGCTATCACAGATTGAATCTGTTTAGAGTACTTAGCCTATTTGAAAGACCTTTTGTGGGCTATGATAGATTGACCTAACTATGAACATCGTTGAGAACCAACCCCCAACTATCAAGGACATATATGTTGAAAATGAGCCGAATTGTACAAATCCCGTGATTAGGCGTCTTAAGAAACGATGCTTGTGTATTGTCCCATCCTGGTTGGTTTGACGATATGATGACTGATGATGGCAGGTTGATTTGATTGTAAGCAGTACTGAACATTGTCTTTGACTGATCAGAATATGTTTTGTAAGGGAGAGTAGTTACTTCAATGTTATCAGATTTTGGGGAAATCAGGTTATAGTGAATGGTATTATGTTTGTTTTGATGACATCCTGGGAGCGTCCTTTCGTGCTAAGGGACGTTAAGCCTATGTAGCACCTCTGATTGAGTTATCTTTTGCCACCGACGGTCTTGTACGGGTGGGTTTGTCTAATCGATCTCGGGTCGGCCACCGACAGTCGTGAACGGGTGTGCTTTGATTCCGAGACGATTATCCCTTTGTTTTGTCCGGAATGTCATCTTTTGGTATTATGTGGATGTTGTTAACATCCAAGAAGTTTTGAAAAAAAAAAAAAAACCCTGATTATCCGAAAGTGTGTGTGAATTCAGTACGCCTTGTGTAAATAACTGCTCAGTGCCATTGTATCCTGTAATTAGGGCTTTGAGGATGTGTAAATTGTGTTTAACACGTGATTGATTGTCTTAGTATTACCTTTGATGCCACAGGGATTAATATATGAATTGCCTTCTGCTTTGGGCAACTATGAAATAGTGTGGAAAGACTCTTTGGAACAGGGAATCGAATGTTGAACCGAATTGTAAACTGTTGAATGAATTAGGAACACGTGTATTCTATTAGAAGTCGACTGCCTCAGTGTTATTGTACTTTACAATCAATATTATGGGGACATTGGCCTATGTGCATTGTATGGGTAATTACTTCAATACTATCCTTGTTGACCCGGGGATCACTGTCGGGATCCACTTTAAATTCCTGTGGACTTTTGGTTGACCTTGAATAGCTGTGACGAGTCACTGAACTAAATACCAGATCGGATTGAGCACTGTGAAATTGGTGAAGAATGAATTGAACTTTTGTGACCAAGGAATAGACCGAACTTCTGTGATAAAGTTAGCTGGCATCTGAAATGAATAAGTTGGCGAACTACCTTGAAGAGGGCAATTGGTGAATTTGTGTCTAAATGTTTTCGGTGCCAACAAGTCAGAGTTGAATAACAGTTATTGGCGGAACTATTGCAACCTCTGTCTATTTCGGAATAGAAATGGGAATATGTAACTACGAATTTCATTGTGAGACTACCTCGGACACCCAAGGTATAAGTCCGTTTGAGTTTTGTGTATGGGATTACTAAATTGCTCGTTTCCCCTGAAATTTTTGTATAATGCTTGTGGATTAGCATTGTTACATCAATAAGGTTGCTTGTTTGCATGGGGTCCCAAGTGTCTATTGTTTAGACGAAATTCAAATGTATTTGAATTCTGACAAGCCTTCAAGAGGCAACGGGGACTGAATTATGATTCAGCGCTGTTTTCCATCCGCGAATTGATGAACTATCAGGAAGAACTTTTTAGATCATGGGAGAAATGCTCCAAATGTGTGCGTTGGATTTTCGGGAATTGGAAAGATCTATCCATCATTGACAAACTTTGTTTGCAATAACAGCTCACACTCTAGTTTTGGTGCGACACCATACAAGCCTTGTATGGAGGAAAAGGTAAGTCTCTGACTGATTGAGAACAGAGTGTCGCTTGATTTTGAGATTAAAGTAAATGGCTATCAATAAAGGATTGGAACTATTGAATGAAAAGTGTTCCGAATTGTGCCTGACTAAAGGTAAATTAAGTTTGGAGGACCAAACTTCCTAAAGGGGGGAAGACTGTAATACCCCTGTTCCGTAATATGTCAATTAGTCCTTAAAATGAGTTTGACTATGTGTTTAGCATGATTTTGTGTGCCATTATGTGAAAATATGTGGCTTTGAACTTTTATCTGTTCACCATAGGAATATCTGTTTGATTTTTCGCTTCGGTAATTAAATTGAGGGCCTTATCGGCCACAGAACCCGAAATTGATTACGCCATTGTGATTGGCATAATTTTTAGAGTCTACGGTGGAATTTAATTGAAAATTGATTCTGGTCAATTTAAACTGATTAAATTGATGAATGAGGTGCCCAAATATTTTATATTAAAACATATGTTAGTGGGGTTGGTTGTATTAAGGCACTATATCTTGTATTCTCTCCTCATAACTTCCCTTGGCTGATCAAACTCTAAGAAAAACAAAGAGAGGGCCGGCTATAGAGAGAGAGAGAATGAGAGAATTGTGTATTTCTTTGGCTCAAGCTTGGAAATTTGGGGATTAAGCTCAAGATTTGGCTAGAGCTTGGGTGCTTAAGGCTCCTAGGTGAGTAAATTCATGAGATTGAACTTGTGATTTTGTGAATTAAAGATTAATTGGTGATCAAGGACAAGGGTTGTGCTCTAATTGATGAATTTGAAGTTGAAATGCACATGCATGTCTAGGATCACCATGGTTTTGCATAAATAAGCATGTATTAAGTTGAATGTGGAGATATGAGTGTTAAATCCTACATGCAAGCATGTTTTTGTTGAGTTTCATGGTTAGAAGCACCATTTGTACCATTTGAAATAGAAATGGAGTCAAGAATTGACATGCATGCATGATTGATGAGGATATGAAGCTTAAATGCATGAATTTAATGTATTGGAAGTAAGTTTGGTATAATTTGGAGTTATTTGAGACATGCATGTAAGTAATACAAGAAATTGAGCCCCATTGTGATGTGTTTTGATGTCTATGGCATGTTAGTACAAACATATGTGAGATTGGGGCCTTGATATGCAAGAAAAATTGGTTGAATGTTGAGTTTGAACTCAAGGGAGTGTTCTGGAAAACCCAGAATTTTTGACGTCCGCTCGAGCGGGGGAAGTGCCGCTCGAGCGGAGAAATCGAGCTCCCAGCATTTTCTGCAGACATGGGTCCCGCTCGAGCGGGGAGCTATGTAGACAGGAAGTCCGCTCGAGCGGCCGAGTTCACGCTCGAGCGGGAAATAAAGGCAACCAGTACTTTTGTAGACTTAAGGGTCCGCTCGAGCGGGGACCCTGTTTTCTGGATTACTGTTTTTGCATTCTGTGTTCTGTTTTCCATTCTCTTTCACTTGTAAGCACTCTTAGGCATATGTTAAGCATTGTAAATGAGTTAATGAGCTAAGAATAAAGCCTAAAGAGGAATGTGTGAATCAAAGAACAGATTGAACTATTTGTGACCCATATGTGTTATGTGATATGTAGGGTCAAGCTCCAGGGCAAATCCACATGCCGACCACTGTGAGTAATATCTAAATTATGTTATTGTCCCATTTGCTTACTCTTATGTAAGTTTTGTAAAGTTCATTAATTTGAATGGTGGACAGTTTGACATGAAAGGCCTATGTGCCAGTTTGATATGAAAGGCCTATGTGCCAGTTTAAAATGGAAGGCCTATGAGCCAGATTGATATAAATATGGGCTGAAGGCCGTTTGATATAAATGTGGGCCTAAGAGCCGTTTTGACACGAAAGTGTATTTGGGCCAAAGGCCGATGGAAATGAATAATTGGGCCGAAGGCCGATGGAAATGAATAATTGGGCCGAAGGCCGATGGAAATGAATAGTTGGGCCAAAGGCTGATGGAAATGAATGATTGGGCCAAAGGCCGATGGAAATGAACGATTGGGCTGAAGGCCGATGGAAATGAACGATTGGGCCGAAGGCCGATGGAAATGAACGATTGGGCCAAAGGTCGATGGAAATGAATGAGTGGGCCAGAGGCCGTTTTGACATAAATGAAAGATAAAGAGGCCAAAAGGCCAGTATGTTTAGAACCACAGTCACTTGACTTACATTGTGTATATATATGTTAATTAGAAATATGAATTGGGCCCAAGGCCGTTCGGATTATGTTGTTCTACATATTGTTGTATCTTTTTATTTGATATTATTCATCGGGCTTTTCGCTCACGCTCATTCATGTGTTTGTAGGTGAGCCAAGGAAACTCAAACCCGACCTCGATGAAGTCTGTGTGGAACAACAAAGGTTTTGGAGAGTCAGCCTTGTGTCTCACGCACGAGACCCAACCTTGCCATTCTGTTATGTAATTCCATTTTGTCTTGTTGGCAAGGATTTTGTGTACTTCGGTATGTAGTCGTGATGTGGGTTGACTCAGTTTAGATGATCCTGTCAGAAGGATTTTTACATTCTTGTATTTCGTTGTGGGTTATTAACGTATGTGCGCATGGTTTGTTTTAAAGTGCATATAAGCACGGCTCTATGGACAAAGTTTTAAATTGCTTCCGTTTGGCCCCCATCAACTTTGTTAAAATATGTTTGGTTTGGTTTGAGGCCGTAAGTAATCTCATGATTACTGGCCGGTTACGTCCTTAACCCATGGGGGCGGGTTCGGGTCGTGACAGAGTGGTATCAGAGCACGAGTTAATAACTCACACACTTGTCCAAAAAGAGCAATAAGCGTCTAGATGAGATCTAGGATGCATTTATGTGATAAATATGAACTTTGGAAGCATCAAGAATATGCTTAAGTGTTTCGATATGAACAGTTATGTGTTACAATTTGCAAATTGCTTGCATGGTAAACCTTTGGGATATGTATGTTCTCTAGTATATGCATACTTGTGAACCTTGTATAAAGTATAATGCTATGTTTGGCATAAATGAATGATTGTCTAAATTCTCCTTGAATGTAATTGTGGTATCCTTAGCGGAGGCCCTCGCCCAGGGGACATAATACTGTGGCTTATGGTCATGAGGCCCTAGCCCGGGGGAAATAGTACCGTGGCACAGGCCCTCACCCGGGGGAGATAATGCCGTGGCCTATATATGAGATATGTTGATATGCTTGACCAATATGTTATGTCACGCTAAAGGAAGTACCACACATGATTCGAAAATGAGATATGAATTGTTACATTAAGGTGTGCAACAAGTTTGTTTTGCTAAAATGCACGTACATGAATATATGAACCATGGAAAGGTGTTTATGTGCATTCAATTTTGCCTACGGGTGTCTGTGTGAAATATGAACATGATTTGATTATATAGTTACTTAGTAAAGGTTCAGCATGCTATATTTGATAGGTATGCAATTATCTGTTATGCGTGTGATTAGTTGCGTACAATATGTGAAATGAGAATATAAAGATGTGTCTATGTGTGAATGTACCCATGTGTATCCGTGTTTATTTTTGTATGGGACATCCCAGTAATTGGCAAGGTTTAATAAGAGATTGTGTAGAGTATGGATTGAGTAAGGGCATGCGAGCTGGAAGGCTCTTCCACAGCCCGACTTGATAGACTGGAAGGAATGGTATAGGAAATGATAGAGATCTTAAGACAGTAACGTCAGTTGCCGCTACGACGAGAACCTTTGCCATCACCAGTGCAAGGAACATCGGGGAGTTATTATCGGATTTCTGGGGTTTGCTATAGGTGTGGTGAAATGGGCCGCATGGTGAGGAACTGTCCCCGAACTGAACAAATGTGAATAAATCCTCTGCCTCAGCGAGATTCGTACAAATGGTAAGAATTGCCAATCAGGATAGAGTAATCACACTCCTCTCAGAAAGCACTCAAAATACTGCGACCGTTATCCCAGGTATCTGTACTGTTATAAATGAATGCTTATGTGTTGATTGATTCTGAATTGGTACATGTGCACATCTTGCTTGGGATATTAATTGATTCGGATTGGCATGTTTTTTCGTATCTGCTGCATGTGTATTTAGATTGGTTAGTCCCACAAGATCGGGACCATATCCCTTAAATGTATATACTCTATTCGAGAAGTTGTGAAATATGTACTGGGATATCGATTAACTCTGCACATGCGCATGTATAGCTGAATCTATGCTTAAGGTGATTTGTTGTACTACTGTCTTTAATGACTTTGTGATTGGGTGACCGAGTTGAGTACCCCAAATAATGAACTCTATGAATTATGAGATCATGCATCTTGATTAGTGGGAAGTTGAATGGACTACGTGATTATATTGAGCTCGACTCGTAACCCTATGCTTTTGTGATTGATTTAGAACTTTTACATAACAGACCCTATCTTATGTACAACCGGGGAACTTCGTTTAATATGTTACTATGCACCATGTTCTTGCCTATAAGACTTATTTGGAAACTGCTATATTGATTATGATACGTGCTTCTTGACATGAACAACCGCACGCATATATAACTACACCCGAATTTATGTAGACAATACCGTATTGTGCATGATTTGAAACATATTGATATGAACTATTGTGATGAATGATTCTGATATGACTTTGAGAACTGATGAACTTAGGGCAGTCGAGAAACTATCAACCATGTACCTAAGCAAACGAAGTATGCCTTACAGAACCAAATGTGCCCTATTTGAGAAAATTTTATTTGATTCGATCCGATAGAACCTTTGCTCGGTACTGTTTCGATGGGACCCTCATTTGATATAATTTGATGGAACCCTTGTTTGATTTAAATTGGCAAGACCTGTGTCGGGATTGGTTTGATAAGACCCTCTGTCTGATTTAATTTTGTAAAAAGGGATTGAGGATTGCCTATAAATAAATAGCCAGATTATTCTTGGCAGAAAAACTGATGGACCCAAAACTTGAATCTTTTTAGAGTACTTAGCCTATTTGAAAGACCTTTTGTGGGCTATGACAGATTGACCTAACTATGAACACCGTTGAGAACCAACCCCCAACTATCGAGGACATATGTGTTGAAAATGAGCCGAATTGTACAAATCCCGTGATTGGGCGTCTTAAGAAACGATGCTTGTGTATTGTCCCATCCTGGTTGGTTTGACGATATGATGACTGATGATGGCAGGTTGATTTGATTGTAAGCAGTACTGAACATTGTCTTTGACTGATCAGAATATATTTGTAAGGGAGAGTAGTTACTTCAACGTTATCAGATTTTGGGGAAATCAGGTTATAGTGAATGGTATTATGTTTGTTTTGATGACATCCTGGGAGCGTCCTTTCGTGCTAAGGGACGTTAAGCCTATGTAGCACCTCTGATTGAGTTATCTTTTGCCACCGACGGTCTTGTACGGGTGGGTTTGTCTAATCGATCTCGGGTCCGCCACCGACGGTCGTGAACGGGTGTGCTTTGATTCCGAGACGATTATCCCTTTGTTTTCTCCGGAATGTCATCTTTTGGTATTATGTGGATGTTGTTAACATCCAAGAAGTTTTGAAAAAAAAAAAACCCTGATTATCCGAAAGTGTGTGTGAATTCAGTACGCCTTGTGTAAATAACTGCTCAGTGCCATTGTATCCTGTAATTAGGGCTTTGAGGATGTGTAAATTGTGTTTAACATGTGATTGATTGTCTTAGTATTACCTTTGACGCCACGGGGATTAATATATGAATTGCCTTCTGCTTCGGGCGACTATGAAATAGTGTGGAAAGACTCTTTGGAACAGGGAATCGAATGTTGAACCGAATTGTAAACTGTTGAATGAATTAGGAACACGCGTATTCTATTAGAAGTCGACTGCCACAGTGTTATTGTACTTTAGAATCAATATTATGGGGACATTGGCCTATGTGCATTGTATGGGTAATTACTTCAATACTATCCTTGTTGACCCGGGGATCACTGTTGGGATCCACTTTAAATTCCTGTGGACTTTTGGTTGACCTTGAATAGCTGTGACGAGTCACTGAACTAAATACCAGATCGGATTGAGCACTGTGAAATTGGTGAAGAATGAATTGAACTTTTGTGACCAAGGAATAGACCGAACTTCTGTGATAAAGTTAGCTGGCATCTGAAATGAATAAGTTGGCGAACTACCTTGAAGAGGGCAATTGGTGAATTTGTGTCTAAATGTTTTCGGTGCCAACAAGTCAGAGTTGAATAACAGTTATTGGCGGAACTATTGCAACCTCTGTCTATTTCGGAATAGAAATGGGAATATGTAACTACGAATTTCATTGTGAGACTACCTCGGACACCCAAGGTATAAGTCCCGTTTGAGTTTTTGTGTATGGGATTACTAAATTGCTCGTTTCCCCCCTGTGAAATTTTTGTATAATGCTTGTGGATTAGCCGCTGTTACATCAATAAGGTTGCTTGTTTGCATGGGGTCCCAGTGTCTATTGTTTAGACAGAAATTCTGAAATGTATTTGAATTCTGACAAGCCTTCAAGAGGCAACGGGGACTGAATTATGATTCAGCGCTGTTTTCCATCCGCGAATTGATGAACTATCAGGAAGAACTTTTTAGATCATGGGAGAAATGCTCCAAATGTGTGCGTTGGATTTTCGGGAATTGGAAAGATCTATCCATCATTGACAAACTTTGTTTGCAATAACAGCTCACACTCTAGTTTTGGTGCGACACCATACAAGCCTTGTATGGAGGAAAAGGTAAGTCTCTGACTGATTGAGAACAGAGTGTCGCTTGATTTTGAGATTAAAGTAAATGGCTATCAATAAAGGATTGGAACTATTGAATGAAAAGTGTTCCGAATTGTGCCTGACTAAAGGTAAATTAAGTTTGGAGGACCAAACTTCCTAAAGGGGGGAAGACTGTAATACCCCTGTTCCGTAATATGTCAATTAGTCCTTAAAATGAGTTTGACTATGTGTTTAGCATGATTTTGTGTGCCATTATGTGAAAATATGTGGCTTTGAACTTTTATCTGTTCACCATAGGAATATCTGTTTGATTTTTCGCTTCGGTAATTAAATTGAGGGCCTTATCGGCCACAGAACCCGAAATTGATTACGCCATTGTGATTGGCATAATTTTTAGAGTCTACGGTGGAATTTAATTGAAAATTGATTCTGGTCAATTTAAACTGATTAAATTGATGAATGAGGTGCCCAAATATTTTATATTAAAACATATGTTAGTGGGGTTGGTTGTATTAAGGCACTATATCTTGTATTCTCTCCTCATAACTTCCCTTGGCTGATCAAACTCTAAGAAAAACAAAGAGAGGGCCGGCTATAGAGAGAGAGAGAATGAGAGAATTGTGTATTTCTTTGGCTCAAGCTTGGAAATTTGGGGATTAAGCTCAAGATTTGGCTAGAGCTTGGGTGCTTAAGGCTCCTAGGTGAGTAAATTCATGAGATTGAACTTGTGATTTTGTGAATTAAAGATTAATTGGTGATCAAGGACAAGGGTTGTGCTCTAATTGATGAATTTGAAGTTGAAATGCACATGCATGTCTAGGATCACCATGGTTTTGCATAAATAAGCATGTATTAAGTTGAATGTGGAGATATGAGTGTTAAATCCTACATGCAAGCATGTTTTTGTTGAGTTTCATGGTTAGAAGCACCATTTGTACCATTTGAAATAGAAATGGAGTCAAGAATTGACATGCATGCATGATTGATGAGGATATGAAGCTTAAATGCATGAATTTAATGTATTGGAAGTAAGTTTGGTATAATTTGGAGTTATTTGAGACATGCATGTAAGTAATACAAGAAATTGAGCCCCATTGTGATGTGTTTTGATGTCTATGGCATGTTAGTACAAACATATGTGAGATTGGGGCCTTGATATGCAAGAAAAATTGGTTGAATGTTGAGTTTGAACTCAAGGGAGTGTTCTGAAAACCCGAAATTTTTGACGTCCTTCGGCGGGAAGGGCCGCTCGGGCGGAGAAATCGGGCTCCCCGCATTTTCTGCAGACATGGGTCCCGCCGGCGGGAGCTATAGAGAGAAGTCCGCCGGCGGCCGAGTTCACGCCGGCGGAAATAAAGGCAACCAACTTTTTTGCAGACTTAAGGGTCCGCTCGGCGAAGTCCACGCCGAAGGGACCTGTTCTGGATTACTGTTTTTGCATTCTGTATTCTGTTTTCCATTCTCTTTCACTTGTAAGCACTCTTAGGCATATGTTAAGCATTGTAAATGAGTTAATGAGCTAAGAATAAAGCCTAAAGAGGAATGTGTGAATCAAAGAACAGATTGAACTATTTGTGACCCATATGTGTTATGTGATATGTAGGGTCAAGCTCCAGGGCAAATCCACATGCCGACCACTGTGAGTAATATCTAAATTATGTTATTGTCCCATTTGCTTACTCTTATGTAAGTTTTGTAAAGTTCATTAATTTGAATGGTGGACAGTTTGACATGAAAGGCCTATGTGCCAGTTTGATATGAAAGGCCTATGTGCCAGTTTGAAATGGAAGGCCTATGAGCCAGATTGATATAAATATGGGCCGAAGGCCGTTTGATATAAATGTGGGCCTAAGAGCCGTTTTGACACGAAAGTGTATTTGGGCCAAAGGCCGATGGAAATGAATAATTGGGCCGAAGGCCGATGGAAATGAATAATTGGGCCGAAGGCCAATGGAAATGAATGATTGGGCCAAAGGCCGATGGAAATGAATAGTTGGGCCAAAGGCCGATGGAAATGAATGATTGGGCCAAAGGCCGATGGAAATGAACGATTGGGCTGAAGGCCGATGGAAATGAACGATTGGGCCGAAGGCCGATGGAAATGAACGATTGGGCCAAAGGTCGATGGAAATGAATGAGTGGGCCAGAGGCCGTTTTGACATAAATAAAAGATAAAGAGGCCAAAAGGCCAGTATGTTTAGAACCACAGTCACTTGACTTACATTGTGTATATATATGTTAATTAGAAATGTGAATTGGGCCCAAGGCCGTTCGGATTATGTTGTTCTACATATTGTTGTATCTTTTTATTTGATATTATTCACTGGGCTTTCGCTCACGCTCATTCATGTGTTTGTAGGTGAGCCAAGGGAAACTCAAACCCAGCCTCAGTGAAGTCTGTGTGGAACAACAAAGGTTTTGGAGAGTCAGCCTTGTGTCTCACGCACGAGACCCAACCTTGCCATTCTGTTATGTAATTCCATTTTGTCTTGTTGGCAAGGATTTTGTGTACTTCGGTATGTAGTCGTGATGTGGGTTGACTCAGTTTAGATGATCCTGTCTGTAAAGGATTTTCTGTTACTGTATTTCGTTGTGGGTTATTAACGTATGTGCGCATGGTTTGTTTTAAAGTGCATATAAGCACGGCTCTATGGACAAAGTTTTAAATTGCTTCCGTTTGGCCCCCATCAACTCTGTTAAAATACGTTTGGTTTGGTTTGAGGCCGTAAGTAATCTCATGATTACTGGCCGGTTACGTCCTTAACCCATGGGGGCGGGTTCGGGTCGTGACACTCGTAGGCTGTGCCCAATCTTGCACTGCCTCAGTCTTGGATGTATCAACAGACACCCCTTCCCCGGAAACCACATGGCCTAAGAACTTGACTTCTCCTAGCCAGAACTCACACTTTCCAAACTTGGCATACAGCCTATGGGCTCTAAGTAACTCAAGCACCACTCTCAAGTGTGACTCGTGTTCCTCCTCTGAAGGTGAATAAATCAGGATGTCGTCCACGAAAACGACCACAAAACGATCCAAGAATTCCCGAAAAATCCAGTTCATCAAGTCCATAAAGACTGCCGGTGCGTTGGTAAGCCCAAATGGCATCACCAAAAACTCATAATGGCCATACCGCTGTAGACACCCCATTTTGACCGGCCCTAAGACTTGGGCATTTTATTTTGACCACCCTCACCAAAAAAATCAAATTGAAATGTTAAATTCCAAAACTCACCCATTTTGGCCATCACTAGTATTTTTGTTAATTTGTAGTGTTTTATAATGTGTGTGTACATATTAAATTAGGTGTGTGCATATCTTTTAAGTGTGTTTTTGTATAAATTGATAACTATTTTTAAAACAAAAGAAAACAAAAAAATAAACAAAAGAAAATTAAAAACAAAAAAAATATAAAATAAAAAAATAAAAAGAAAAGAAAATGGAGGGGGGGGTCAGGGAATATATGATGATGGAGGGGGATGGTCAAGGAAGATAATGGTGTTTGTTTTGGTAGGGGAGAGGAATATTTGTGAGCCATGTGAAATAAAGAAAAGGGGGAGGGATACACGGGTGGAGGGAGAAAAGGGCAGACAACACACACTCATCACACACAGCCATACACTTATCACATATTCACACTCATTCAATACACAGACCATCTCACACACTCTCTCTCTCTCTCTAAGAAAATTGTAAGGAGACACATGGGTTAGAGAGGAGGGAGAGACCCAGCTCTCTCTCTCTAGAGACCACACCACTCACACACTCCGGCAGCACAGTACACACCCACCAACAACTCACCATGCACGGCTATACACACGGGGACACACCCACATGCACACACATGCAACACCACACCATCACTCACACATAACATACAAAGACACCACAACAGACCACACTCCTCAGTTTAGAGCTTCAGTCTCCGTCAATGGCCTCTCATTTGATTCACTCACCACAATTAAACCCAGCTCGGCTCCCCCCTCTCTCGGCAGAACAGACCCGGCACGACACCCATGCACGCTGTTAACACACACCCATGCACACACCCACTCGAACTCTCTCTCTCATGGCTCTCTCCCTCCCTCTTCTCTCTAAGATACCACCCATGCATGACACATGCACACATACACAACATACACACACACACCCACCAACTTCACCCTCCCTCTCGGCCCAGCACCAACACACACACCACACGACCACTCACAGATACACGGAACACACACATCACCAACCCAGCCACCTAACCCACCTCGGCACCTCCCTCTCTCTCTCTCTCCCCGATGACACACCTAACCCACCTCGGCACCTCCCTCTCTCTCTCTCCCTGATGACACACCAAACCCACCTCGGCACCTCTCTCTCTCTCTCTCCCCGCTGACACACCAAACCCACATCACAAGACACACACGGCACTCTCTCTCTCTCTAGAAACCCATGCACACACCCATGCATAACACACACCCACACACCTACGGCTCTCTCTCTCTCTCTATAGAGACCCATGCATGACAATACACAGGCACACACCCACAAACCTCTCTCTCTCTCTCCCTCTCTCTCTCTCTCTCTCTCGGCTTAGAGAGAGAAAAGGTGGTGAGGGAAGTGTGGTTCATGGGGGATGAGTGAAATATTTTAGAGCAGAGAGAAGAGAAAAGGTGAAGTAGAAAGATAAGTGGGTGTTCTTGGATGTGGGTTGTGGGTAATAAAAAATGTTTGTTTTGAGATAAAAAAAAATGTTTCTGTTGGGTTCACATAGGATTGTTATGAATGTTTATGTTGAAGTGGTAGGGCCCTCCATTGAAGATGAATTGAGTACATGGGCTGAGATGTGCAAGTCTGCTGGATGGAAGATTTTATTTTATTTCATTTTATTTTGAGTGTTTGTGAGGATTTTATTTTATTTTATCTCTCCCTCATTTGGATTTGTAATATTCAACGTGTTGTAATAATTCCCCCACCCCGCTTCTTTCTATCCCATTCTTTTATCGCTTTCCCTAACTGTGTGTATGTATATATCTTGACATGTCATGCATATCTTTGCTTTACATCCATACCCCATGCATAAGATTTGGCTAAAGTTGCATCTTTGTGCTTCACTTGATTATCCCATGATTCTGTGTGCTATAGTATGTTTTGCGATGATTCACATGCCATATTCTAGAAGCCAAATCTTTAGTGCATCTCATGAGTGAATTGCATTAGGATTCTGTATATAAGATCATGCATATTTTACTAACTTTTGTTTTGTAGTTGTTCGAGGGACGTCGGTCAATCTGTGAGTTTTTATGCTTTGACATCCCATTTGTGTGTGATTTTCTTATTATGTTTAGCATCCTACCATGTGGCTATTTGCTTACTTGATATAACTGTATGAATGCCTGTGGATGAAGGCTTGTTGCCTGAATTGGAATGATTCAACGACTGTACGTTTTAAGCCCACTTTGTAGTGGCAAATTCACAAACTTTAAGCCCACTTTGTCAAGTGGCAAATTCAAACCCTTTTCGAAAAACAAACATGAAGTTGAATTGTTCCAATTTGAGCAAACTAGTCTATACTTGTATGCTTCACATAGTAAATTTTAGGATTTACTAAAATAATCAGAACATAAACATATAAAGAAAATAAAAAGTCATATCATGGTTTAGTAGAGGCCGATCTTTTGATCGGGTGAGTAGGGGTGCTCATTATTGACCTTCCCCTCTCATACCTAAGGTTCCGAGCCAAGCATCCTTGGTTACGACGAACAGTGGCCTTGGTACCGAGTCATGGGTTTCCTAATTTCCCAAAATATTAGGTGGCGACTCTGAGTTCTGATGACGTAGTCCATTTTTGACAAAATTGCAATAAAAAGGATTTTCAATAAAAGTTGCCAAATCTGGACTCTCATCTATGTTTCACATTGCACTCGTGAGACATGAGATCAAAGAGATCTCGGGAGTACGAACTGTTTAACGCGCGCGGGTACCCCCCGGGCATGTTACAACCGCGTACGGAATGCCGTCTTGGGAATATCCTCTTCCTTGACCCTCAACTGGTGGTAACCCGATCTCAAATCTATCTTAGAGAAACAACGGGAACCCTTCAACTGGTCAAATAGATCATCTATACGGGGCATAGGGTACTTATTCTTGACCGTAGCCCAATTCAACTTCTGGTAGTCGATACAAAGTCTCAAGGCACCATCTTTCTTCTTAGCAAAGAGGGCCGGTGCTCCCCACGGTGAAACACTAGGGCGAACAAAACCCTTATCTAGCAATTCCTGGAGCTGAACTTTCAACTCAACCAACTCTGCTGGAGCAAAACGGTAAGGTGCCATAGAAATCGGCGCCGTGCCGGACACTAAATCAATAGAGAACTCAATCTCCCGGTGAGGTGGCAAACTAACGAGATCCTCGGGAAAGACGTCCGAGTACTCACAAACTACCCTCGGCAACACAACCTGGGTCTCATCACACTCACCACTCTCAAAGCTAGCAAGTAAACCACTAAGCTCACTCCGCCCTCGCGGATCATACCCCGGTGGCACAACACTACCAACTCGGTCTCCCAAGAAATGGAAACACTCCCCGCTCACGGTACAACAAGTGACCCTCTGGCGGTAGCAATCAATAACTGCCCGGTATGACGATAACCAGTCCATACCCAAAATAACATCAAAGCCCTTCATGGGCATAACTACAAAAGGAAACGGAAGCCTATGATCGGCGACCTCTACATCCGTGTTTCAAAATCAACTCACCCCCAACAGGTGACACAACACAAATAGGAGATGCTAATAGCGCTAACTCCAACTCCAACACAGATGCAAATGCAACAGATACAAAAGAATGAGACGCACCCGTATCAATCAATACACTAGCAACCGAGTTGCAAAACAGAAAGGTACCTCTCAATAATGATGGAGTCGGTACTAGGTCCTGCGCGGTAACAGCATACACGCGCCCTGTAGGCCCCTGATCCACCTGCTCACCCCTCGGAGCATACGACTGCTGCACTGACTGGGACGACGAAGCCCCCGGATTGGCTCTCGAGGCCTGCACAGACTGAGCTGGCTGAAATCCCTGCGTCTGTCTATAACCAGACGCTCCTGAGGTGGCATTCAACTGTGGGCAAAATCTCTTCAAGTGCCCAGGCTGTCCACACTGATAACAAGACAAAGGCCGCCCTCGCCTCGACTCCGCCCCGAGGTTGGAAGAAGAAGAAGCAGCTCGCTGACCCCCTCCCTTCTACGGGCAAACCGAAGACTTGTGACCCAGCTGGCCACATGCAAAACAAGTCAAGCCTCCCTGACTCCCTCTCTCGGAGCCTGCACTCGATACCGGAAAAGTCGATCTAGCCAAACCACCCTGAGACTGCTGAGGGTTAAAACCCCTCTGTCTCCTGCCATCACCCTGGCCCTCTTGGCTCCTCTTGGAACCCTGCTGCTTCTCATCATCCTTCTCTTGCATCATAATTTCCATATGAGCAGCCGCATCCACCAGGTGTCTATACTCTCGGATGTAAGACCCACCAACTCTCAACTTGAGGCCTCGCCTCAACTTCCGCTCAAACTCATAGCAACGGAGTTCCTCGAATGCCACTAGTTCAGGTGCAAACCTGGACAAGCTAGTAAAAGTAGCCTCAAATTCGGCCACTGACAAACCCTGCTATTTAAGCCAGCTAAACTGATCCCTCAGCTTCTCCCTAGCAGCTGCAGATAAAAACCTCCCCTGGAAAGCCTCTACAAAAGCCCCCATGCACCACCAATACGGACCTTCTCATACTTCTACCATTGACCCGCATCTCCCTTCAGCTGGAAGGATGCCAAGGTCACTTTCAGTGTTCCGTCCTCAATGCCAAGCATTTCGAACGTCTTACTCATTTGTTCCAACCACTCATCTGCCTTAAGTGGCTCCTTCGGGTCCCCAACAAATTCGTCCGGGTTAGACCGGAAGAACTCCCTCTTTAAGAAAGAAGGTCCTGCCTCTGCAACCTGATTTTCAGCTCTGAGAATACCCAAAGCTCCTGCTACCTCTCTGGCCAAGGCACCCATAGCCTGCTGACCCGCTGGCTCGGCCATATTGGCCTGGCCAACTCCCTCCTGCACTGCCGGAACATCATCTGGTAAAGGTACTTCCTGCCTCACAGGCCTACCACGCCTAGCACCTCTTCCTCGTCCTGACATCCTAATAAAGGTAACACAGAACGTTAGCACATTCATAAATGTGCCGAAACTAAACACTCACGTCCTAATGCATGGACAACTGTAATTCACTCCATGTAAGCACATAAACACATAAGCACTTACGAATTTCATTTCCGGATAATGATAGTCCCGAGGCGTTACTAGAGTTCCGGTTAGAAACAGCATTAATAAAGTTCTTTTCCAACAAGACTCCCAGAAACCCAAGGATCCAATCAACATCCTAGAAATTAAACCCCATACCCACAGAGTCACATAAGCATGTTATCAATTTAAACACATAGCATATGACTCTACACCTAAGTCTTAATCAAGCGAGACAAACCCATTGTGATCCTAATCACTTCCCACGTACCCAAAGTATTCGAACCCGGTACGCTCTGATACCAAGTTGTAATGCCCTCAAAAAATTACATAAAACCCATCACTTTAGATATGCATTGATATGAGAGAAATCAACCATTTATAATCATCAGGGTAGTTCTTACAAAAGTATTACATGTTAACAACAAAAGCAAATGCCTTACGGGCTTACAGCTTTCCAAGTTAACACTTGGTTACATAGAAGAAGAGTACTAACTCTATACAAAAGAAGCCCTTAGCTTGATATACATGTAATACAAACAAAATACACAAGAAGAGTCTTCAACTCTCATCCTCATCCAAGCTATGTCCTTGGAGGTGGCATGCTACCTGTACCTGAAAATGGTGTCCCATAAAGGGTGAGCCAACGCCCAGTAGAGATATGCTAAACACAGTATGAGCAATAACTAAGATATTAGCTATCGACAAATGTTCGATTACCATAAACCAATCCGTAACACATTTCCATTACATGACCACAATATTCATATCTCATTTTAGTTTCCGTTTCTCATCATTTTCCCAATTTACATCGACGGCTCAGAACCTGGCCAACCACTTATAAGGGACAGTGACTCATGTTAGTCGTTTCCCGTTTTACAATAGATAAACATACTAGTTGTATCAACATCTTAACAGATAAGCATACAAGCTGTATCCACATTTCAACAGATAAGCATATTAGCTATATCAACACTTCCAAGGATAAGCATATGAGCTGTATCAACACTTCCATAGATAAGCATATTAGTTATATCAACACATTAACTGACAAGCATATGAGTTGTATCAGTGGAGTCCATCCCCTATCTCCTCCCAATCAACATCCGGTTTAGAGGTCAATCCTCTATCTTCCCATAAACCGTGGAGTACATCCCCTATCTCCTCCCACACACACAATGTATATACACAATCAATCAATACATAACGTTAATGTATTCTATCAGCCGTCATACTCTATGACGTAACCAATCGATTAGTTTTAGTTTGCCTAATCATCATGCATTGTCCACAACAATCAAAACTACCCTCCACCGGTAGCCCAAGCAGTTATTTCTAAACAGATAATAAAAGCTCCAACAAATAAAATATCAATGTTTTCGAAAATGAGCGATTTATAAATCCAACTCCGCCATTCCACAATATAATGAACCAATTTCACTATTTATAACTCAATTCCAGATAACAACAACTTTCCCAAATTAATTATGGCAATTAACTTATATAACAAATTAGGGCTTTCTTCCTCATTCCTCATTATTCACCCCAAGGTTCAATAATCAACAACCAACCACTAGAACATCATTTTAAAACTCAAAATACATCTTTAAGAATCAAACTCACAAAACCCTCATTCATGCTTTTTGAAACCCTAAGTCCCAAATCAAACCATTTAAACAATCGACTCGAAATCTATGTTAAAACCTATAAGAGTGAGTAGGAATCCCTATCTCAAGAGATGACACCCAATGGAGAAAATGACGAAAACAAAGTTGCTCCAAATCACAAGTTTTACGGATCAAAAGGTAGCCCTCGACGATCAACAACTTTTTTGTAAAGGCCAATGATGAGCAAATCAGTCATACTAGATCAATACCTAGAGAGAAAGTAGAGTTCTAGAGTGAGAAGCTCAACAATGGTGTTTTTGGAAAAGTAGGAGAGAGAAGAGAATGTGAAAAAATGATTTAAAATGTCAAAACACGGAGCTTTAACCCAGTCGCCCCGCTCGAGCGGCCAAACCCTCGCTCAAGCGGCACTCACAGACTCCCGCTCGAGCGGCCAATCCCCCGCTCGAGCGTCGGATGCACACTCCTAACACTTTTGCAGACAGGTTCCCGCCGGCGCTCAACTCCCGCCGGCGGCACACAAACTCCGCTCGGCGCCAATACCCGCCGGCGTCCAACACTACACAGGAAATACTGGATGGGTGTATTCCCCGCTCGAGCGCCCAAATCTCCGTTCGAGCGGACAAGCCAAAATCTGGGCAACTAAACTTGGCTCCTAAGCTCAACCAACCTGTTCCAAACCTTTCCAACACAACCCAAGACTCAAATATAAAGAGTAAAGGATGTAAACAAGATATACACAGCAACCAACTCCACGGAGCCTAAGTCCGAATACAACAAATAAAGAAAAGGGAAACCGGGATCGCTATAGATGTGGGGCCCATTTAGTGTTGTGTTTGTTTGTAGAGTTGGGAAAGAGATTAAGATGGAGGAGGGGATTAAGATGGAGGTTGGAAGGGGAATTGGGATGGATGAGGTGCATGTGGTATTAGAAAAATAGTGAGGAGACAAGATTTTTTATTTTATTTTTTACATGTTGGGCATTTTTTTTTTGAACATTAATTTTTAATTTTTTGTATTTTTTTATTTTATATAAAAATAATTTAACAATTCCTACACTAACAACTATCATTAAAACAAATACAATTTTACTTAATTCCCTCACTATCAATCCCCTTATTATGAATCCTCTTCATTCTACCTCTGAAAACAAACGGGACCTCTGTGTTATCTCCAACCCTTCTCTCCACGCATCTCCTTCCTACAACACCATTGCCACTCTAGGGAAGGTCTCTTTCATCTCCCTCCTACAGCACCACCATTGGAGTAGCACCATAGCCGGTCTACTTCGTCACCACAGATGGACCTAGAAGGGAGCAAGTGGGGGCGATTTCCTACGATTTCTTTTATATATTATTAACTATTAATTATTTTTAAATTATACAGATTCATTCACTAAAGGTTGTTAAAAAAAAAATTTAAAAAATTAAGTGGTTCCACAACTCACGCCTCTATTTATGAGTCCAACTTTTGTTCTTTTCCTGAGATTATTGCAATAAAATTCTCTCCAAACCCTTCTCTCTCTATATTTATGAAACATGGGGTTGAAAGTATAAAATTTAACAATTTTGACAAAACATTAAAAAAAAAAAATGTTTCTCACAACTAGTGTTAATAGATTGTCTTACAATTGCCATATTTTATAACTCAACATGAATATAGAAAAACATGTTTATTTATGTTTTTCATGTTTATCATATATATATATATATTTCATTTTTTATGTAGGTAGAAATTAATGTTATAGTCCATACTTGGTTTTTAAAATTTTTGTTAGTATAGGGCCTTCTTAGGCCTTCTTAGCAGATCATTTATATAAAAGATCAAATCGATGTAATTACTGTATTCACATAATTCAATCACATTTGTCTTCAAAATAATGAATGGTCAGGGCTAGCTTTGGCCCAAAACATACCGCCGCTTTGGGCTCCTGAAAAATGAGTGGATTACTAGTCTACAAAAGGTCCCAATCTGAATTTGCAATGCCTAGATAAAAGACCTCCACAAAATTCAGTGAAAATTCAAAATTAATATATGGCTAATGTGGTGAATTATTTAAAATTAATAGATAATTATTTTTATTGAAAAAAAATGAAAAAGTTGATTGATATCGTGAGTTATTTGAAATTAATAATTATTTCTCAAATGCATGGATTGTGCATATAATACAATTAATTATACCAGTTAGACTTATTTATGGGAAAAGAAAATTTTCAATTAAAAATGTGAAAATGGTGATGTTCAAAGTGATATTTTGTTACAGTATGTTCACTTTTTATTTAATACTTAAGTTTGGGTTATATGATCATTTTTTTAATTACAAACTTTGTTATATAATTAACTAAAATTTTAAGATAATAGTTATTTATAGAAGTAACCTTTTTGTAAATATTGTACAAAAATAAAAAATAAAAAATTAAAAAATAAAAATAAAAAAATGAATACATAATCTTTTGATCACAATTTTATTTATTTATTTTTTTAAGAGGTAAGAAAGGCCCCATATCGACAGTTCGTTGTAGGCCCAAAAATGTGCGCTGTAACGATTTATTCTTAAAATTATATTTACCTTCTATTTTTTTTAAACAAATAAGAATTAATCTTGTGGTTACTATTTTCCGAATAACTTGATTTCTTTTATGATCTTCTCATAAAATCATATAAAAAAGGACACTCGGTTCATAAATCTAAATTTAAATTTTGTTTAGTCAAAGGTTGATGCACTAAAATACTTTGCCCGTAAGAATAAACTTAGACAAGACAACTAAACTATCCATGTATGTGTATATATTGTATACCCAAACCAAACCCTAACACAAACTGTCTCTCTCTCTCTCTCCCTTCCACTGCTCTGCTGCCAAAACCATAAACCCAAAACCGGCATATGTCACCACCCTTCTACCTTTCTACTTCAGTATTGTCACCGGAATACCAGCTGCACCATCGTCTTAGCTATAAATCCCCCTACTATCGACTAACAATGGCACTCGTGGCCTCAACTCGAGACCTCATGCATCGAGTCCTAATATGCCTCAACAATCTCTCCGACCACAACACCCACTCCTCTGCCGTCGTCGAGCTCAAATCCATCACTAGAACCATCACTCATGACTCCATCCCCTCTTCCTCTCCTCTATCTCCGTCATCGACGCCTCCGACAAGTCTTTCATTAGTTACTCTATTGCGCCAGCCTCCAAATCTTTTTCTTTTCTATAGTGGTCAAGAAACCCAAGCAATAAGCCCCATCTCCAGACCTCTCTCATGGCTCCAAATCTCCAGATGTCACATCCCAATTTTTAATACTCGAACCTGTTATCAAATCCTTTATATTATTACCATTTTCAAGAATACCATATGAACAACAAATAAATAATAACATCGTCTAGGCTTGTACTAAATAATAATAAATAAAAAGGAGTTTACCCTTATACAGTACATGTTACTCGGCCAACGGATAAAAAGGCGACGTGGCCACAAAACAAAAGACTTTAAGTCCTAAACAATCTTTCAGCCGTGTACTTGAAAAATTTGTCAACACATGGGATGAGCACTAAACCCAGTAGAGATCCCAAAGATCATAACCAATTACAACATATAGTTAGAAATGATCATGCATGCAGAACAACATACTAGATAAGTAATGTGACAGTTGATATCCAAAAGTATACTCATATAAATATGTTTTCCCAAAAACATCTGCTTAACACAATACATTATGAAACCACTTGTTCCCCAATTTTAACTCCTGTTTTACTTCCAAAAACATTTCACAAATCCTGTTTCCTTTTAATAAAAATCTTCCACGTTGACATAAAAGTATTTCTTTTAACCATCTATTTTGAAACATAACCCACGTGCAAGTCATAACCCAACCCCATATCTCAACACATTATATACACCTACACCTCAATACACCTACACATACCTCGGCCATAGGCCAAGGGTAAAGAACAACCTACTAGGAAAACCGAGAAACACATATATCCAAAAATAAATAACTATGAGTAATACATACTACCAATTCCATCTCCACCGGCCTACAACACAAGTAACAGATTCTACAACGCAAATAATGCAAATAACACATAACACACTTCACCGGCCTCACTCGGCGAGGAACGACCACAAAACCATACTTTTTTTGGGTGCTAAGCGGAAAAGAGAATCTTTCTCCGACGACATGCTTTGCCGACTCAAATACGGCGAGAAACAGACCTCAGTTCATACTTCATCTGGCATAAACCGTTAAGGAGAGGAAACCTCTATCAAGGTGCCACACTTGCCGGCTCGGATTAAATCGAAGCCCTCATCACCCTCTACATTTTGGTCTATGGAACAAGGGGTAGAAAACGGGTGTAGCTAGATGAAACCCAAGCTTTTAGGTCGAAGAAACCTAAAAATGGCAGAAAGAGAGAGAAAGGAGAGAGAGGACTAGAAAAGTGATATTTTCCACACAGTGATGACTTATATGCACGACTCATTATGGCCACAGACCAAACCATTGCGAGCGAGGACTTGCCACCTCAACAGGTCGCAGACACAACCTATTCAACTGCGGGCACCACGCATTGTCACCCTGGTCGTGGGCGTGACCACCATTACCGCGGGCGTGACCCTCCTACGCACAGCTTGAAACCGCGGCCCATCGTGCACAACACACTCACTTCTCCATACATAAACCTGACCCCCAATTATAGGACCAGTTCATTGCGGGCGCGAAGGCAATGGTCACAGGTGCGACTTAGTGAAGGACAGAAAGTCTGGGTTGTTGTTCCACAGCCAGCCTAAGGTACCCCAAGGCCCTAAACCACACCAACAAAGCCACAAACACCTGGGACAACCCCATGTCCCAACCTGAGAGAATAAAATGGATTGGTCTCGGACCCAGGTCACTACAATCTCCCCCACTTAGGAAATCTCATCCCTGAAATTAAAGAGAATGCCCAAAATATCGGGTACACAATGGCAAAGAGAAATACACCCACTAATCCAAAGCTAGATCCATACACGTGATACTTTCCCAGATCGAGGTCCAACCCCTCAGTGCCCTAAAGACATCTGAGCAACACACAACAATAGCGAACCTGCAACTATCTCCTTGGCCCACGTAACCCGTTAGGATCTATGAGACTAAACCAAACAACCATGCTACTCGCATCCTAAATGCCAACCGCACTTATCAACTAAACATGAACTGAGCATTTAACACTCGAACCCCAAGGAAAAACCACATTAACAACCAAAACCCTCAGCCAACTCTCACCGAAAAAAGGACGACACCCACTAACCACGGTCTACGGAGACTACTCTCCGGCACCACCAAAAACAACCAACGTCAAACCTGTTCAAACCCAAAACATATAA
This sequence comes from Camellia lanceoleosa, assembly GCA_025200525.1. Classification (NCBI taxonomy): domain Eukaryota; kingdom Viridiplantae; phylum Streptophyta; class Magnoliopsida; order Ericales; family Theaceae; genus Camellia; species Camellia lanceoleosa. The sequence goes on from CM045759.1 coordinate 43,152,748, forward strand.
CTAATAACTGAAACCAAATCATAACACAATTCACCCCTACAAGGTCAAGCAAAACAATTACATAATTCGGTTAAAACAACAATTTTCTTATTATTTTGACAATTCTTTTATCACGTATACTGTAACAACCCTGACACATGATTAGCGCTAATTCATGCTTAAATATGCCAAACAAGTAATTAAGAAGAAATCCTGAGTTAATTACACGTGCATTGCATTATTTTTGTGTTTATATCTGTTTATCGTAAAAAGATCTATTCATATTTTTCATCAGTTTGCGAATTGAAGGCCTTATCGGCATCCGATTTAGAAATTGACTTGATTTATGTGTTAATTAGGATTTTTAGAACCTTATGGTAGGTTTAATTAAAATTTGATTTGGAACGATTTAATTATATTAATTTGATGCTCATGTGACTAGCCTTAATTAACCATCATTAGGCAAGCCTATATAAGGCACCTTTTGCCTCCACTCATCCTTTTTCATCCATTCAACACACTCTTGAGCCTATATACACACACAAACGTGAGAGAGGGTGAAAGGCCAAGGAATTGAGATCAAACTTGAGGGAAAGAAGACCATTACTTGGGGATTTAAGGAATTGCTCAAGATTTCCTCTAAATCTTAAGAAATTGAGAAGTTAAGGTGAGAATTTAAGCCTTTAGTCTTGCTTTTGAGTTGGTGAATTCATGAATTCAAGAGGATTGAGTAATATGAGAATGAGCTAGAATTAAAGAATTGTATCACATGTCATACATGCATGTGCACATCATGAAATTGTGAAGTTGTTTATACAAGAATTTCCAGATGCATGTTCATATTTTAGTTTTGTTCCAAGAATTCAATTTGTTTTTAAGCTTAATGACTCCTTTGATCTTGTTTTCGGAGGTTGGTAGTTTATAACAACTCATGCATGTTATGTTTCAAGTTTTGAGTTTGAATTTTGCACAATTGACATCCTTTCGGGCCTTGATTTCATAAAATGATCTTCAAACCATGATATTTTACAAGTTCCTAAATGTTTTCTAGAATTTTGGCCCAAGAAGATGAGTGTTGAATTGTAGAATTCAAGATTGGAACTTGGGAGTGCAATCTGGAAATTCCAGATTTTGCACTTCTGCTCGAGCGTCGGATTCTACGCTCGAGTGGACACCTTTGTTTTTGCACTTCCGCTCGAGCAACTGAAATTCAGCTCGAGCGCAGAGTTGAGTCTCACGCTCGAGCGACCGTTGAGCATGAAAATCACATAACCAGTACTTTTCAAATGCTTACAGATCGCTCGAACATGGAAGGTTGCACTCAAGCGGCCCCTCATATGTTTGCGAGTCCGCTTGAGCGCGGAAAGCTACGCTCGAGCGGGGACTCTTTTTTCAGGAATTTCACCAAGTGTTTTCCAACGCATTTTAGCATCCTTATTGCATCCTAAGCATTCCTAGGCCATGTTTAAGACACCATAATGAGGATAAAGAAGTAGAAACACACCAAGACCAAGAAGAGTTAAGTTAATGTTTCCGGGTGTGTAACTTTGTTTGTACTCGTCTGTACCCGTGTAGGTCATGCGCCTCAAGAGATTTGAATTGCCTACTCTACTTGACTATTTGAAGCCATCTGTTATTTCTGAGTAGTAACTCTATAAAGTTATGTTTAACTTTAATTAGTTTCTGATGATACGAAATGATTAGTTTTTTGTAATGTTATGCTTTGTGTGAATGAATGATCATCCAAGTTCTGAAATGTATTCGTGGCATCCATAGCATCATGTGATATTTTGTGTCCCTTTATAGGTCATTGGGTCCCTTCGTGGGTCCTCGGAATGCCTTTATGGCTGTCTCTTTATGGGTCATTGGATACGTCTCTGTTATAGGCCATCGGAACGCCTTCACGGCTATCCCTTTATGGGTCATCAGATTTGTTCACGCTAATAGATGTGCTACGTACGCTAATATGAAATGCATGAATTTTGATAATAAAAATGAATATGTATACGAATCTATTTTTGATTTGGAATCTGAATATGCCAAAGACTCTGATTTCTGACTTTATGATGGACATCATTCATTAAAACTCTTGGTTATTATTCACGGGGGTCCCACTCACTACTTATATTATGTATGTAGGTGATCAGGCGCGTAACCAGGCTCAAAGTTGATGGCCTGAAATTCTTCTTTTTGACAGCCACCCTTTGCGCCTCCCGAGGAGGTTCCAGATCATGTCAAGTCCTGTGGCCATATATATTTTTGTATTTCAGAATTCGGTTATTTTGTTTTGACTATGGACAAGTCCTACTTGTATGTATAGTGTATGGAGTGATGTGTAATTACTGTGCCCTTTTGATGTCACTTATAAGTTATAAAGTTTAAAATTATTTTGTCCCATGTATGTCTGCACAGCTCAATGGACGTTGCATTTTGTATAATTGCTTCCGCAGCCCCTTGATTATCTATTATTCTGTTCAAAGGCCGTTGGTAATCCAAGGATTATTGGCCGGTTACGATGCTAAACCTATAGGGGCGGGTTTGGATCATGACATATACCGTTTTCCAAAAGTTGTTCAAACTCACCATTTTCTAACTGAAAATTTGTTTCAAAAACTTCGAATGAAAACCATTTGTTTTGTAAACATTTTCCCAAAACAATTTACAACCCCAATATTGTCAATTTGTACGATGCCATAAGAGGCCATAAAACCAACAAAAAATAATCTCAAAATCTAATGATGAATCCTAACCATCAGCTCACTGTATCCATCACACCTATGGTGATCTTACAGCCCAACATACACATTGTTATAACAACAATGAATAGAAATAAACAAGGTGCTAAGAGAGATAATATAGTACACACAACTTTCCAAATTCTGAAAGTTTCAAACCAATACAAACACCAACGAGATAAATCACCAATACACAAAGGCGCAAAAGCGCTCCTAAAACCAAGATGCTAACACATTACCCCAATTCAAGGGGTTCCATAAACTCACACCGATAATCACGCACACATAAGCAACGCTCAACGCCCCCAAGTATAACCTAAGGCACTCCTCCACCTTACAACCATTTGCTCGAACTGAAGTAATTTCTGAGGTGACTACTTGTCAACCTACTTTGAATACCACACACCCAATCCATTGGTTCTAAACCAAACCAAAACAAACCAAACTAAACCAAACAAACCTTAAGTCCCATCAAAGGGGATCGGCTACAAGCATCTGTCTTCTCTTTGTGACTCAATCCAACTCACCAATTCTTTACTCGCACAATTCAAACCTCTACACATTAACAAACTTCAATCACCCGTATCTAGGGTTCAATACTCATATCCACGTTACATCCAAGTCTGAGTTGGACTTCCAAAAACCCAAATCTCACAACTCACACCCTTGACTCAACTCACCGTGACACCATGCTTAAGTGGCAATCCAACACTTTTCAATTCGCTCAAAAGACAGAAGAGGTCGATAACAAAACTAAAAAACAAACGGATAGGGTCAACAACAACCTCACAAGTCATGCAACTCGAAAACACCTATAGAACAACAAACACATTCATTACCCTCAGTCCTAAGAGACACGGGTCTCACAATCTCTCAAACCAAATATCTCTAATATCTCCCAAAGGTGCCTTCACTGGCTTCCAAACTCCACGAGTCTTGCTTCTCAAAACTAAACACACAAGATAGGATAGCTTTACTATCAAGCACCCCCGATCTAATCACAATACCAACAGCTATAGAGCGGCACCAGGGCTTCTAATTTCCACAACACCACTAGCTTAAGAAATTTAAACCTCTAACACGTGCCCAAATCATTGGGACAAAACAACAACAAACAAACAAATAACACGAGCATGTATACAACGCCTACTTCTACCACATGACCCACAATATTAATACTACCACCCAATTCCCAAAAATCAACACATTCTTTGTCCCTTTAAGGACCACTGAACAACACATGCCCATGCCAGGGGTAATGGCACCAAACAACACCCGATCACTCACAACTACAACAAGAGTAATTGTATTTACTGTGCATCTAGTGCACAAAAACTCTTCCCTAGTTGCCTCCCACTAGGCCTAGTATTCTCATACAATAGGATTCGTCGATATGGCTTTTGTCTTTCCCATTCTCACATACACCCTTCTATAATACCTCCTCAAGCAACCACACACAAAACCCCTCTCTTCAACCCAAAACAATGATACTTCCATACAGCCACCACCTCCAAAATAATCCTAACAACCAATTACATTCCGTCCCTTAATATGTGGCCGTGGAATAATCACCCGGCACACTCGACCAATGGTTTCCTTAATCTTCCTGAGTGGAAGGAGGAAGAACAAGCAAAACCTGGCTCGAAGAGCCTCGATAAAACCATCATCAACATCAACCCAAGTCTTAGGGACTTGTGCTAATCAACCACATGAAGCCAACTCAGCAACCATCTATCCGTCTTTCCTCAAGACACTTACCACCATTAATCACCAAATACACTAAGCACCAACTACAAAACACAAAAGTAAATAAACACCTAGTCACATAATCGAACCAATTCCACAAAGATAACTACTCATCCCAGAACTCTCAGGGAATTCTCATAAGAAACCATGTTGATCAAGCGTGTTTCCAATGAGACCTCTAAGCAAGTTCACCGGTGACAAGTATTATAGCATAAATTTAACCCCATGCTCACACAAATACAACACATAAAGTCCCAACACATAAGTCATCTATATGCAACATCCTTACCAAGCACAGCAAATCCACTGTGGTAAAAACCACTTCCCATGAGCCCAAAGTATTCGGCTCGGCTCGCTTTGATACCACGTTGTCACGCCCCAATTTTAAATACTCGAATCCGTTACCAAATCCTTTATATTATTACCATTTTGAAGAATACCATCCAACCAAGAATATGAACAATAAATAAATAATAACATTCTCTCACGACAATGATGATGATATATAATTAAAACTTGGTACAATGCCCTTAGGCTTACACTAATAAAAAGGGGTTTACCCTTATATAGTACTGGTACTCGACCAATAGATAAAAAGGCCCGTGGCCACAAAACAAAAGACTTCAAGTCTTGAATATTCTTCCAGCCCTGTACCTGAAAAATTTATCAACACGTAGGATGAACACTAAGCCCAATAGAGATCTCAAAGATCCTAACCAATCACAACATATAGCTAGAAAATGATCATGCATGCACCACAACATAATAGATAACTAACGTGACAGTTGATATCCAAAAGTATACTCATATAAATATGTTTTCCCAAAAACATCTTCTTGACACAACACATTATGAAACCCCTTGTTCCCTAATTTTAACCTGTTTTACTTCAAAAAACATTTCACAAATTCCGTTTCCTTTTAATAAAAATCTTCCAGGTTGACATAAAAGTATTTCTTTTAACAATCTGTTCTGAAACATAACCCACGTGCAAGTCATAGCCCAGGCCCATATCTTAACACATTATACACACCTACGCCTCAATACACATATGTAGCTCGACTTTTCGTGCTCTTTTCAGAAGACGATAAGCCCTACAACATTGGACTCTCGTGGTTCTGAATCTGATTCCACAAGTGCAATGTGAAATAGATAAACACAAAAGAGTCTAAATCTGGAAAATCTTTTGGAAAATCAATTTTGAATCAAAATGCCAAAAATGGACTGCTTTGCCAGATGCAGAGTCCCCACCTAAATATTTTTGAGAAATTTAGGAAACCCATGACTTGTGCCAAAGGCCACGTGTCCGTCATCACCAAGATTGTCTCGGCTCGGGAACTTAGGTATGAGAGGGGAAGGTCATGAATTGAGCACCCCTGCTCGCCCGATCAAAGATAGGCCTCTACTAATCTTGATGTGATTCTTATTTACATTATATGCTATTGTTCCTATTATTAGGCTAACATTACTATGTGATGCACACACAAGTATAGACTATCTTGCCAAAATTAGAACATTTGATTTTATGTTTATTTTTGAAAAGAGTTTGTGAATGTGCCACTTGAAAAAGTGGGCTCAAATGTACATTAATCAAACTATTCCAATTCAAGTAACTAGCCTTCATCCACAGCCATTCAAACAGTTTATCACAAAAGCACTTAGCCTCATGGTGAACATGCTAGACATGGCAACAGCCACACTTGTGCAATATGCTAAAACAAATAAAAGCTCACCTAGTACTCCAAGCCAAAAAAGATGACAGAGTTAGTATAATGCGTGATCCTAACTATGCAATATGACTAATGCAATGCATACAATATGAAATCACTAGGCCTGGCTACTAATATGACATACGAATCAATTTGATAGCATGCGATCTAAGCATGTTTTCAAAGAATGTTTAACTAACGATGCGAGTTAGAATGATGCGCCAAGCTCAATGCATGCAAGACAATGGATGTAAGGCATGAGAGATGCTAAACAAAACATGATGCCCTAAACTAACCATCATAAGTAGGTAAATAAAAGAGAGAAAGATGTGGGGTTGGAAGACATACACATTATTACAATTGCTTGCCCTCGTGCAGGAGTGTCCGAATAAACTAACTAGCTAAGCTAATTAACTAGCTATTACAAAACGAATTAACTAATTATTACAAACTAAATAAACTAACTATGCTAGCTAGTTATTACAAAACCAATTAATTACTCTAATCACGCATATTTGATGGGATCTAATCTAGAAACCAGGATTACAGAGTGAGCTCACAAGTAGTGCCTCAACTTCCTGGTAGCCCATACCAAGGCTATGCAAGCTTTCTCCAACAGAGTATAGCAGGTCTCGTAATCCAACATTTTCTTGCTCAAGTGGTAGATGGCTTTCTCCACCATATCTTCAGATTCCTGAGCGAGCATGTATCCCATGGTCGTGTCTGTTACTGACAATTATAGAATCAAAGGCTTCCCCGGCTCTGGTGGTGACAACACATGCGAATTCTGGAGATACTGCTTAACCTGCTCAAAGGCGAATTGACATTGATCATCCTATTGAAATTTCTTCCCTTTCTTCAGGAGACCAAATAGTGGTTCACAAGTCAAGGTTAATTTGGAAATAAACCGTCTTTTGAATTGCACTTTACCTAGAAAGCCTCACACCTCCTTTTCAGTCCTTCGTGGTGGCATTTCTAGGATGGAATTAATTTTGGAAGGATCTACTTCAATGCCCCTCTGTGTGATTAGAAAGCCCAACATTTTTCCTGCCGTTATGCCGAAGGTGCATTTCTACGGGTTTAACCTCAATCTGTATTCCCTGATACATTAAAAGAATTTCTTCAGCGTGGTGTAGTGGCCCTCTCATTCTTTCGACTTGACAATCATGTCATTTACGTACACCTCGACCTCTTTGTAGATTATGTCATGTAGAATGGTGGTCGCAGCCCTCTGATAAGTAGCTCCAGCATTTTTCAAACCGAACGGCATAACTCGGTAGCAGTAGGTACCCCACGGCGTAGTGAATGCAGTTTTCTCTCTATTCTCGGGCGCCATCAGAATCTAGTTGTACCCGGAAAACCCATCCATAAATCATAGCAATGCATGGCTCGCAGTGAAGTCCACTAATTCATCAATATGCGCCAAAGGAAAGTCATCCTTCGGACTAGCTCTGTTCAAGTCCCGGAAGTCTACACACACCCGGATTCTACCATCCTTCTTCGGTACTGGAACGATATTGGCCAACCAAGTTTGGTACTTAGATACTAACAAGAAATCTACCTCGATCTGCTTGGTGACCCCTTCCTTGATTTTCAACGCCCAATCCAGACAAATTCTACGCAACTTATGCTTGATTGGTCAGGCCTTGTGGTCAAGAGGGATTCGGTGCTGTACAATCTTAGGATTGATTCCAGGCATGTCTTCGTAAGACCACACGAAAACTTCTTTGAAATCTTTTAACAAAATGATTAAACGCTCGCTCTCCTCCGAAGACAACGTGGACCCGATCTGGACCAGGCTCTGATCCTTCTCAGTATCCACATTAAGGACAATGATTTCATTAGCATAGGGTTTAGCAAACCTCTCATCCTCTCGATTAATCAAGTTTTTCAAAACCAGGGGAATTTTCTCCCCTTCGTTTTCATTAAAATTTTGAAAATCTTGGTCAATACAATAAACCAACGGCACTGAAAAGTACACAGAATCTATAGAGTTCTCATTCAAAAGGTCTAGATCTTCGGTTATAGACTCAAAAGAAAAGATAAATGAAGACCTAGACAGGACTTTGGTATCCAAGTTACCACTCCCAGAAATACCAGACTCAGACCCAGAAGAACTTGAATCTGATCCCGACTCCATAGACTCAATGGAATTAGATTCTAACTCATCACCCAAGTCAGAACTGGATAGATAGCCTTCCTCCAGCTGCCAGGTAAGATGTGGTGCCCCTGATGCATCCAAAATGCCACTGGTTGGGTATACACCCGGTTCTTCTCTGATCATGGAGACAGTAAGGTTATCTCCCAAGTTCTCTAGGTCGACCACAGGATCTCTCAGGAGACTAGCCAGTGCTGCCCCTACTTCAAGTTTGTTGCCATTTGAGTCACCTTCCGTGCTCTGTTTAGCTTTAATACTTGGTTCAGCCCTTTCCTCATCATCACTGTCCTGTAGCTGCAGATCAAAGAAGATCTCGAACCCGGGGACACGCTGCTTTAAGGAATTCACCCAAGGCTCGGGAAAGCCACAAAAAGGGAAGTCTTTTCCCTACTAAACAAAGTGGCCATTCAATGTCCCCTAGATTGGCCTATGGATAAGCTCATAGTGTTTCTCGGGTTGCCTAGCCTTGGCTCTACCTCTCATTTCTTCTCTCTTCCTTATCTAGTCCTCTTTGGTGGGCACATAGCCCAGTCCAAAGGCATGTGGGTTGTATGGCACATTTGTCAGTGATACAACACCTTTCTGGCCACTTCTTTGGAGTCCTATTCCTGGAACATGTTGTAGTTTGTTCATGAAATAGATGGACTCGGCGCTGACGTACATGCCTTCGTCTGCGGCCAGAATGGTCTGCAATACCGGGCTTCAGCCAGAGTGAATCCCAAGAGGAATACATCCTCATTGCCATGGTTGATCTCCAACACTGGTGTAGTTACCTTTGCCAGCAGATGGATAGATGAATTCCCAAAAACAATCGCCACTCCTCCCCCATGAGGGTACTTCAACATCTGATGGAGAGTGGAGGAGACAGCCTTCACATGGTGTAGCCAGGGCCTTCCTATTAGCAAATTGAAGGTAGCCGGCACATCTAAGAAATGAAACTCAACCTCTTGCTTAGATGGGCCCACCTGGACTCTGACTTGCACTGTGCCCATGACCTCTCTACTCGTATTATCATATGCTTGAATTACTTGGGCTGTGGGAACAAAGTTCGCTGGTTTGAGGCCAATCGCATAGGCGGTGCGAGAAGGACAAACATTGATGGTTGAACTGGCATCTACCAACACGACCGACACTCATTTCTTCCTGCATTTGACAGATATATACAATGGTTTGTTGTGAGCCAAGCCCTTCGGGGGCAACTCTTTGTCAGAGAAGGTAAGAGTTGGCCTTACACCATTTGGAAAAACCAAACCCACCAGTTGCTCAGGCGTGGTGTCCATAGATAATTTAGCCTTGTCCATTACCGACAACATTGCCTATCGGTGTACCCAAGAGGCCATGAGAAGACCCCAGATGGAGATGTCCGCTTGGATTTTCTTAAGTTGTTTCAACACTGCCTCTTTTTCTAGTTGTTTCTCTATTTGTTTCTTGGCCTCTCTATTTTTTCCAGATGCCTTTGCTTGATATAAGTGCGGCGGCTTAAAATACCGCCCACTTCTTGTCAAATGGTCTATTTCCTTAACATACCACATGTTGTCCGGGAGGCACTCACCCCAATCTTCGTCGGTATGGGCCAAATCCAAATCATCATCGCCCCACCATTCGCCCTCAGCGGCCGACAAACAGTTGTCCGGCTCTGCTTGTATCACTTTTACATCATAGGTATCCCTCACAGGGTGTTGGGCCATTACAGCTTCCCGACTGTCTTCAACCCTTTCTCGTTCAAACTGCTTCAGTGCAACTTCCTGCTTAGTATCCACAGTATTCACAGTGCCCACTTCCAGGGCTAGGTTTTCCACACCAGTGCTCTCAGGCAGCTTTCCTTTCTCATCAGCCCTTCCGGCTACTATTTCGATCTCTGCTTCTTTTCCCTTTAGTTTCATTCCAGCTTCTTTTTTCTTGTCTAACTCATCACTCAGCCATCTAGAGTTGTTAGTTGATCCGTTCAAGTCGAACCAGCCGATCTGCACTTCTCTCTGATCTTGCTCATCAAAGAACTATAGGTTGTCCAAATCATCTTCGAGTTCTACCAAATCATCTAACCCGTGGCTCGGGCCATCTTCTCTGACCACATTGATGTCTACCAAGGTTGGCAGCACCAATTCAGGTTTGATTTGACTAGTTAGCACAATGTAGCAACTTGGATCATACACCGCATTAGGTAAGTCCTCAGAACACTCCAGTAATAGGCTAGTACCTTCCTCCAAGGTCGACTCTCTCATCACCACAGGCTTCGGTTGAGGGTTGGACGTGTCCATCATGCATAGATCTGCGCCTTTCGAAATGAACAACGTCGGTTTTGGTAGGTGGGAGGGAGTGATATATATGTTAGGGTCATAAGGGGTGGCCAATGTATGGATCAAGTTGAGATTTCGAGGTGGGAGGACTTGATTATGGGCTGTGAGTGGATTTATGGTCATGTTTGGCTTCTGAGGTGGAGCGATCACCTTGTTGTCAATGAGATCTTGAATATCATAACGCAATTGAGAGAACTGATCGGTGTCATGACCATGCTACTGGTGAAACGCACAGTATTTTGCAGGGTTGTGTTTGGGTAGAAGAAGATCAGGCAATGGACAAGGTTCTAAGGGTTTAAGGTGCCCTTTCTTGACTAGCACCTTCATGGCCTGAGAGAGAGTCATGTACAGTTGGTTATAGTTCTCTGGGATCGGGTAGGGTTGGATGGTGTTTATGAGCTTGTGTTGGCAAAGGGGTCGGCAGTCTTGGTTGTGGTGACAACGCTTACATCTGACGGCCTTGTAGTTGTGCTACCACCGGCAACATTGGAACTATGAACAAACGGCCCTTTTGCTAGCTCCTTCTCATCTGTAATAAGACCTTGTTTCATGGCATCTTCGATTTGGACTCCCATTTCATGCAGCTCTGTAAATGTAAACAACAAGAGCACAATCACTTTATGCAACAACTTGCCATGCAGATTCCGGACAACCATCATAATTTGATCCTTCTCAGAAGGCCTCGTGGTCATCATCGAGGCTTTTGCTCTCCACCTTGTCATGAATTCAGAGAAACCCTCCTTCGGCTCTTGGCGTGTTGCCTTGAGATCATGAGTTGTGACCTCAATTTGAGTATTGTACGAATACTGCGCAATGAAGGCCTCGGCCATCTCCTCCCAATTCTATTTGACAGAGTCTTCCAACTTAGCATACCATATGGCCGCTATACTTGACATGGTACGGCCAAAGAGAGACAGTTTTTGTAGTCTAGTTAGGCCCATCAGCCGCAAGATGTCTGAAAATAGCCAAAGGTGAACCATAGGATCTCCGGAATCGTTAAAACGGCCAATGTGAGGCATTTTAAACCAATCTGGCAATGTCACTGCAGAATCAATATATCCGTTCTCAATATCCGAGATAGAGTTAACCCCTTGTGCTCTCTTGAATTACTTTTCTAGTTTATTGACCTTGAGCACAGTTGGGTCAACCTCAAACTCGAATGGAGCTTCAGTGTGATAAACAGGGGTTTTAGAGGCTTGTGCTGGGATTGGCTCTACTAGATTGCCCTGGTTTTCTTGGACATTGGTAGTATGAGCAATGGCTCCGGGTGCTGGAATACCTGCGGGAGGTACATGGGATGCAGAGGCCGCAGCCAGCTGTGGTTACTGTTGTTGTAGCTTGGTTATGACCTTGGCTTGACGGGCCGTGACCTCGGCCTGGCGGACAGCATCTTGCTGTAAGGTTTCAACTATCTGCTATAGATGATGTATCGATTCTTTCATACTAGCAGGGAGATATTGTGTCATTGGAATAGGTGAGTGATCTCGTGTTGGGCTAGAAGTAGATGATTGTCCCTGAACCGGACTGGACAAAGGTGAGTTGAGGGGTGAATGTTGTAAAAGCTATATCGGTGAACTCTGCCTGATTCTTCTCCGTCTTGTAACCGGTGGGAGTGAGGTAAACACGGGTTGTCCCCAAACAAGATCCCTGCCTTTACAAAGTCTTCTGACCTGGGTCCATAGTACTTGGGGGATATCCGAACTTTCTGAAGCTATGATTTTAAACTACCTAGCAAAAGAAATAAAGTAAAAAGAAAACTGTAATCAGAAATCGCACAACACCTCAGCTAAGACGTTATCAACACAGACATGATCGAAGCTGTAGCACTATACTCCACCCTAATTTTTGCCCCCAAAACGGATACCAAATTTGCAACTGCTATGCACATACCTGTGTAAAACACATACCAGTTAAGAGAGACAAAACACCCCTATGAGGGGGTAAGGTTACCCTGTCCTAGTTTCGTCAGGAACTAGGGTTTCACTATTTCAAACAAAGCGGTTTTATGCAATCCTGCATTTCGAGTGATCATCATGTCCTAGTTTGGATCAGTCTCTATGGCTTTTCTATATGCAACTAGGCCAAATGGTAAAAAAGGATGCCTTGTCAAGACTACCTAATATACCTCTCGCACCTAACAACGAGAAATCAAAGGAGGATCAAACGGTACAGTAGTAGTCCAGATCGAAGGGTTGTGTTCCCATTATAGCAGAGCCCACGATCGGTCAGCATTTTGTCCAGCTTTTGGGCAAGCCTCTGGCAAGCCGTCCAGGAATAGTAGATGAAAAACACAGTGACTTAAGCGCACCAATGCAAATGCAATGCAAAGAACATATAAGTGTAAATAAAATTTCACATCATGGATTTCAAGTCAAGCTCTCTAAGTCCCCAGTAGATTTGCCAGAAACTGTAGCTCAAATTTTTATGCTCTTTTCGGAAGACAATAAGCCCTACAGTATCGGACTCCTGTGGTTTTTAATCTGATTCCACAAGTGCAATGTGAAATAGATAAACACAAAAGAGTCAAAATTCGACAAATCTTTTGGAAAATCAATTTTGAATCAAAATGCCAAACATGGACTGCTTTGCTAGATACAGAGTCGCCACCTAAATATTTTTGAAAAATTTAGGAAACCCATGACTCGTGCCAAGGGCCACATGTCCGTCATCACCAAGATTGTCTCAGCTTGGGAACTTAGGCACGAGAGGGGAAGTACCTGAATTGAGCACCCCTGCTCGCCCGATCAAAGATCATCCTCTACTAATCATGATGTGATTCTTATTTACATTATATGCTCTTGTTCCGATTATTACGCTAACATTACTATGTGATGAGCACACAAGTATAGACTATCTTTCCAAAATTAGAACATTTGATTTCATATTTATTTTTGAAAAGAGTTTGTGAATGTGCCACTTGAAAAAGTGGGCTCAAATGTACATTAATCAAACCCAATTCAAGTAACTAACCTTCATCCACAGACATTCAAACAGTTTATCACATAAGCACTTAGCCTCATGGTGAACATGCTAGACATGGAAACAACCACATGTAGACTCCCCATTTTTGATCGTCTTTAAGACTTGGGTGCCATTGATTGATCACTCGATTATGAAAGTTATGTTGTACAATCGCTCAATTTCTTCAGCAAGAAGAGCTCTAAATCCCAACCTTACATCCCATTTTGGACCAAAACTATTTTTTACCAAAACTATTTTAGACCTTAAAACCCTCTCTTTAAAAATATTTTTGAAAATGCTTCTACGATGTTCCGAGGCTCACATTTCGTTAAAAATTGCACTTTTCAGTAAACTGAGCAAGGACAAAGTGGAAATAAATGAAAGGGAGGTGAAATATTTGAAAAAAATATTTACAACATCTTATTTAGAGGTTTGGATTTGAAGAAAATAAGAGGGGAGAGAAGAAAACTAGTTCGGAAATGGTTGAGCATCAAACCGTTAAGACGGAACTGAGCAGCCTTCACTAAATCAGGCCTACCCTTTTGTACCCTTAGAATTTAGATGTGAGACTACCACCATTGGAAGAGGACTTCCGGGGCTTCATTTTAGACTCAAGAATCTCCTAAAGCCGAGTCCGGATGAGGGAGATATTTAGAAGTTGGGCATCAATCCGGTTAAGATAGAAATGAGCAACCTTCACTAAAATAGTCATATCTCTTTTCACACTTAGAATTTAGCTGTGAGGCTTCCACCATTGGAAAGTAGACTTCCAGGTCTTTAATTTAGAGTCAAGAATGAACTATAACCGAGTTTGGATAAGGAAGATATGTCCATTTGAAGTCGGGCCTGGAAGCAGATTTTTGATGGCAGCAGGTGGCCGGCAAAGGGTTGCCAACTACCACTGGTGGCCGGCAATGCACACTTTTCGCATGCCGGCCACTGGTGAAAAAACCTAGATATTTTTGGCAAGCTGTCCCCCACAAGCTCCAGCTATTCTAGGCTTGATATTTTTGACCTGGGGGGCTATTTTTCTATATATAGTGGACCTTCCTTCATGGTTTAAGATTGAAAAAAATTCCAAAAGTTCCAAAACTTGAAATTCTCTCTCTATCTCTATCTTGCAACCTATACACCCTCTCCATACACTTTCTAAACCAATATTGGAGCTCCCCTTGCTGAGATGTCCAAATTTCAACCCTTGAGAGTGAAAACTTGTTGGTTTGTGAACAAAAGTGTTATTCCTCTAGAGGTATAATTTTAAGCATCTCTGCACTACTTCTTTTCTATCTTTTCTTGCTGATTATGAAGTTTTTTTCAACTGTTTTTATGGGTTGAAGCTTGTGATTTAAGGCCACTAAAGGTAGAGAGGTTGATCACCCTTCTTTGAACCTTGTTCTCTAGGCCTTTACACTTGTGTTTCCCATCCCTTCATCAACTTCTTTTTGAGATTTTTACCACTGATTTTCAGAGGATTTCAAAGGCTAAAAAAGTGGTTTTGAAGTCCCAAAAATGGAGGGGTTAGCCACCCCTTCTGTGGCTTGTTTACTAGCTTAAATTGCTCCATATTTTAGTTTATTGTTTTAGTTGCTTTTGTCTTCATTCCAGCACATTTTTGTACTATTTTTGGATTGTATAAACTCTGTATTTTTGGGCTGAAACTTGTGGTTCAAGGCCACTAAGGGTGGAGGGGTGGTTCACCATTCCTTCTACCTAGCCTCCAAGCCCTTTACCCTTGTGTTTCCCACCTTGTTGTCACCTTGATTTGAGCTTTTAAATACTGACTTTTAGAGTATTTTCAGTGGTAAAAATCAGGTTTTGAAGTCTAAATTTGGAGGGGTTAGCTTCCCCTCCTTGTGTCTTGTTTGCTAGCCTAGTTAGCTCCATGTGTTAGCTTATTTTCCTAGCTTGTTGTAGCTTAATTCCAGCATGTTTTAGACTTTATTTTGGACTATTTTGCCTCTGTTTTGGGCTAGTTATTGCATTTGAGTCTTGTTTTGCACAGTTGTAGTGTAATAGTCCTTACAAGCTTAGTGTTTTAGGCCTTTAGGCACCACTTGTTTGAGTTGATTACATGTTTTTAGTGCTTTACACACTTAATTTCAGCACTAATAATCTCTGCAACCTCCCTCCTTTCTTGGCTTTTAATTTTGCTTTGAAAGTGGTTTCAAGTCACTTGCTTGCCTAAGTGTGGAATCGAGGTTTCATACTTAATGGTTTAGTCCCTTAGGGCCATATTCGGTTTAAGTCCATTGAGCATTGTTTTGCATGCCTCTTGTGAGATGCTCTTTACTAGCTTTGATGTTCTTGGCTTCCGAGCATGCCATGCATGCATTGTTCATATGTTAGAATCTTGTGCATGCCATTCTAGGATTCATAGAAGAGCATGTTGTTTGCATGTTGTTGTGTTCGCATGTTGTTGCGTTGCATTGTGTTTATTGTGTTTACATGTTGTCGCATTGCATTATGTTTGGCATGCTCATGTTGCATTGCATTATGTTTGGCATGCTTGAGTTGCATTGCATGTGTTTGGATTGGACGTCAATCCCAACACGAGAAACGAGGGACGTTTCATACTTGAAGTGATAAAACGTGCCTCATTTCTCGATCGTCGACCCTCTTGATTATGCATAATAGAGGTTAAGGCCCTTATGTGTTATTTGTGCATTTATTGACATTGAAATGTGCAAACTTGGCTTCTCAGCCATCGTGCATTGCGATGCTCGGTTGGTGGCCCGAGAGTCGAGTACCACACTCCCTTGAGCTTGAAAAATGATAGGGAGGGTGGTTCTGCACACATACCTTGCAAATACACCACTGTGCCCTTTCCTGTTCTTTGCTGCAGCAAAATGGAGTAGTGCAGAATTTTCTGGTCTACAGCATGTGTAAGTGGTCTACAGGTGGTCTACAACACCATTAAGTGGTCGGTAGCCCTCTTGGAGGTCTCCATGTTGGAGTAGAAGCTATCTGGAGGTTTGTGCAGTGATCTGAAATCAAATGCAAATAGAGGCAAGGTGGGGCATAGTGATGGATTTCTGAACGAGGTGACCGAGCATGCATGCACTTCTTGCCCCGAGGCTCGTTTTAACTGCTTTTCATAGCTAGTTAGCTATTTGGTTTTGTACTCAAGTAGTTAATGCACTTAGCTATTCAATTGTGTTTGTAATTAGTTAACTTGTTAGTTAATTAGCTTCGTTTTGTAATAATTAGTTAACTAGGAATAGTTAATTAGTTTTGGCTTGTAATAATTAGTTTAATTAGCTTAGATTAGCTAGCCAGCTTATTATTCGGACCCTCCATCGAGAGGACGAATTTTGTAATAAGTGTGAGTGCGTGTGATGCATGTCTTCCAACCCCTGTTTCTTTCTCCCTTTTACTTATGCTTTCGATGGTTAGTTTTAGGGCATATCTCAATTAGCATACTTATGCTTTGCATGTGTGCATCATTCATTCGTATTGCATGCACCGGGCTCGGCGCATCATACAAACTGCATTGTATTTCAATATCTATTTGAATACATGTATCAAGTTGCATTCATATGCCATTCTAGATAGCCGAGCCTATTTTAGTTGGATTTTTGCATGTGTTACATTAGGCATCTTAACATAGCTAGGATCATGTATTGATTACTAACTAGCTTCTTTTTTGGCTCGGAGTACACTGTGAGTGTTTATGCATTAGCATCCCTGTATGAGATGTGCATGCTGCCATGTTCAGCATGCTTGCCATGAGGCTACTTGCTTAAGTGATTAACTGCTTGAATGCCTAAATTGGAACAATTCATCAAATACGAGTTTTAAGCCCACTTGAGGTGGCAAAACCATGTTGTTTTCTAAGCCCACTTGAGGGTGGCAAATTCGCATCTTAGCCTACTTGCGAGTAGCAATTCCAAACCATTTTCGAAAAACAAACATGACATGTTTTGTTCCAAATTGAGCGATTTAGTCTATACTCTTATGCTGTGCGTATCACATAGTAATGTTAGCTAATGAACCGGAACAAGAACACATGTGTTTTCAAAAACAACATATCATGTTAGTAGAGGCCGATCCTTTGATCGGGCGAGCGGGGGTGCTCATTTCAGGACTTTCCCCTTTCGTACCCAAGTTCCCAAGCCGAGGCAACTTTGGTGATGACGGACGCATGGCCTTAGGCCTGAGTTAGGGTTTCCTAAATTTCCCCAAAACAAAACATTTAGGTGGCGACTCCGAAATCTGGCAAAGTAGTCCATGTTTGGCGCTTTTTTATTAAAATTGATTTTCCAAAATGATTTGCCGAATTTGGACTCTTTGGTGATTTATCAGTCTTACATTGCACTTTGTGAGATTAGATTCAAAACCGTGACAGGAGTCCGAACTGTAGTAGCTAGAACCACAAGTCGCGCCCTCGCGCGTGGAGCGAAGTTCGGGGCTGTCTACAAAAAGGGCACCACTGAAGCTAACAGCAAAGGGCCGAAAGCTCTCCCATCCTCCGAGCAGTGATGTATCAAGTCAAGTGCAAAGCACGAACTGAAAAGGGAGCAAGATATTCTACTCCCTTATCCGAAAAGGTCTGGTTACTTCCGAACTGGCCAAGGGCATCATCAGCCGATGTCAGCTGCAGATTTGCTACACACCCAGTTGTAGTGCAACCCCTCTGTGGGAAGGCTCATTGTTGTGAGTAGAAGAAAGAGAATCAAGCAGAATGCTAGGTGCGAGAGCCCGCAAATTCTTGTTTATCCATCAACCACCCAGGGGAGGGATAAAAAAATAAGAGAGATTGAAAAATAGAGAGATGTGCGCTGAGAGAAAAAGTGAAAAAAAGGCTTTTTAGAGAAAAAAATATTGAGTGTCAGAGTGATGTGAGAATCACAAATGAGAAAAGGGTGAGAAACAATACCCGAACAAACTGGCTTCTCATGAATTGAGAGGTCTCTTGCCATTGGAATACGTTTGAGTATCATATGTGTTGTTTTATTTGTCTCGCTTCTTGTTTTGAGTCGTTTTGTGCGTTAATAGATATGTTTAGGTTGTTTTACCTTTGTTTTTCCTTGATTGAGTCATTTTGCTTATGGTCAGTCGTAGGCTCAATACCTAGTTAAGAACTCATTTCTTAATTTCAAATTTAGAAATAAAATCGTTTTGTGCTCGAAGTGCTGTGTCATTCTCCACATTTGTGCAAAACAGAATTTGTTCTTTCATAAAACTGCAGGGTTCAACCCAGGTCATGTGAGAACAGTAAAACCAGGACCTATCTGAAGCTATATAGGTTCCGGACTGCAAAGCAAAAGAAAAAGGGGGAAAATGTGGAGCATCTTAGCATGTTTCCACTTCAGCAAATTCCGAGACTGCATTCCAGGTGCACCTTCTCAGGCCTCGTCGTTTCTCTGGAGTGTGAGTGTATCTCGACCTCAAGCTTAAGCCTGCTTCAAGTCAGAATGGCAATTAAAGAAGTAGCAGCAGATGTTCTCTCTCGCCCATATGAACAGGGTGTACCCTTTTCGAGCTGAGTGTGTTGCAAAGTCCTCTGAGAGGTAAATTGGAGGCACTAAAGTACATATTTGATGCCCCTCTATTGCATAGAATGTGCACTTTCATATACACTTCTGTTACATGCGTGCCGCGCATCATTTATGATTCATGCATAGAATATGCTTGCTTTCGATTCCGTATAGAATATGCTTTGCTTTCAATCATGCATAGAATATGCTTTCAATGTTGCATAGAATATGCCTATCTCATGCATAGAATATGCTTTTAATATTGCATAGAATATGCTTTCCACGTTGCATAGAAAATGCACTCTTCCATACTTGCATAGAAAATGCTCGAATCCTTTGCATAGAAAGTGCACTCTTCCATACTTGCATAGAAAATGCTCGTATCTTTTGCATAGAAAATGCTCGAATCCTTTGCATAAAAAATGCACCTCACTTGCATAGAACATGCATTTTATCGCACTTTTTTGTGCAACTTACTTGCATAGAACTTGCATTTTATCGCACTTCTTTTGTGCACCTTCCTTACACTTTCTTGTGCATTGTATCTCACGCGCACTGTCTTGTGCACTTACTTGGTCTAGGAGACCTTAAAATCCTATGTTTATCACTCGCGCTGTTTAGCGCATCGCACTGTTTAGTGTAGTTTATCTCTTGCGCTGTTTAGCGCATCGCACTGTTTAGTGTAGTTTATCACTCGTGTTGTTTAGTGCATCGCACTGTTTAGTACAGTTTATCACTTGCTCTGTTTAGCACATCGCACTGTTTAGTGCAGTTTATCACTTGCGCTGTTTAGCGCATCGCACTGTTTTGTGCAGTTTATACTCGTGATTTCTTGCGCATTGCACTATCCTATGCATTTCATTACATGCTTTCTTCTTGCATTGCATTGTTCGCGCTTTCTTGCCACCTTACCCGCACTTGTTAGTGCATTGCATTATTTGCGCTTTGTTGCGCATCTTACCTGCACTTGTTAGTGCATTGCATTGTTTGTGCTTTCTTGCACACCTTACCTGCACTTGTTAGTGCATTGCATTGTTTGCGCTTTCTTGCACACCTTACCTGCACTTGTTAGTGCATTGCATTGTTCACACTTTCTTGGGCATCTTACCTGCACTTGTTAGTGCATTGCATTGTTATTCACTTTTCATTTGCATTGTTATGCACTTTTCACTTGCATTGCTATGCACTTTTCACTTGCATTGCTATGCATATTTCCATCGGCATCATATGTGCACGCGTTTATCTTGTGTTGATATTGTATCTTGATATAGCGTTGATCATGTGTTCCCATTATATTGTACTTGTCAAAATCTCTCTTTTGTGCAGGCATGATATTGTATGTACGGTTCATTTGAAGTTGGTGAAACCAGACAATATTGTATGTACGGTTCATTCTAGAGAAGTTCCGGTTCAATTTGACTGTTACCCTTCTCCACTCGCGTTTGGCATGCGTTTGGACGTACCTTTCTCCTCTTGCGTTTGACATGCGTTTGGATGACTGCGCTTTCTTCCATAGTCCTTCTCCTTTTGCGTTTGATACACCGGGCGGTGTTTCGTTTGAGACTTTGGGTGTTCCCAATAGTCGCTTTTAGCCTTCTTCGCATGAGATACAATGAGAATTGCATAATTTTCTTACACCCTTTCTGCATGAGATGTAGTTTGGTTCGTGTTTACTTGCTTGTGTACGAGTTTGCTGTAGCATTTCTTCGCATAGCATTCGCTTAAAATGTTGTATTTATTTTGCATAAATGCGTCATTACATTCCTCTTTGCATAATCATAAGTTATGTTCTGCATCGTGCATGTCATTTGCATTTTGCCCCTGCTTGCGGGCGCATCTCTTTGTTATCTTGTCTGTTTTCTTGAGTCTTCGGCTTTGTCAAAAATAGGTCGTCTCTGGGCTTTGACATTCACTCCCGTCACTTCTTGACTTATGAGTTATGTCAAAGAGGGGCAACTGTAGACACCCTATTTTTGACTGACCTTAAGACTTAGATGAAATCGATTGAGCGCTCGGTGATAGTGCATGTTTGTGCTCGTTTCGGCTTTCCGAAGTTTTCGGCTAAGTGCCTTGCCTCCGGACCTCTGAACTCTTTGTGTTTTGGCTTGGTTCGTGGACCGTGTCTTGTTGACTTTGCCTGGAGGGAGAGAGAGGTCTGCAGACCACTTTTTGTGGTTGTGGACCACTTTTCCCTCTTGTAGACTAGTTTCCGGTTTCCGGAGCCTTCGGCCGCGATCTTTGTCTCGGAACCTCTTAATGTTCTCCTCTTGGCTTGGTTTTTGAACCATGCCTTGTTGCCTCTGCCTAGAGGGAAACAGAGGTCTATAGACCACTTTTTGTTGCCGTAGACCACCTTTCCCTCGTAGACCACTTTTTGTGCTCGTAGACTAGTTTTCGAGGCTTTCGGCTGCGCGTCTTGTCCCGCGGACTTTTGTCTTTCATCCTTTTTGGTTTGTTTTTGGCACAAACCTTGTTTTCCTTGCTTGGAGGGTGGAATAAGCGTTGTAGACCAGTTTCTCTCCCTGAAGACCACTTTTCTTCCCCGCTAGCCAGTTTTCTGGTCGGCCAACTGGTCTTGGTGGTCTTTGGACCACCAAAAGTGGTCGACAGCCATGCCACCACCTTGCTTTCTTTGTGCAGACTATTCCTCCCCCTTGCCGACCACTTTTCATTCTTCCAGACCACTTTTTCTGGTCGGTCGACCAGTGCAAGTAGCTGGCTGATCACTTCAACTGGTCGACAGCTTTCCTGCACTTTCTGCTGATATTTTCCATGCCAGCTGTGCCAGCTATTGGGCACAGAAAGCATCCTCCATACATGTATGGAGGGATTGATTTAAGCTCTTAGCTTGCTCAACAAGCTTGTTGCATGTTTTTCTATAAAAGGGAGCCTCCTCCCTCTTGCCTTAGGTTCAAGAAAATTTGGAGAGAGCTATACATACATTTCTATCTCTATATTGCTCCTTTCTCTTCATATTTGTGCTTGAAAGTGCCTTTTCTTCACACTTCTGCATACAAACACCTAGTGAAACACTACACTCTTGTTGCTGAGGCACCTTGAAGCTAGTTTTGGGTTCTTTGGACTGCTTTTGATCCAAAAAGGTTGCTGGAGTTGCTTCCTTGAAGTTGTTCTACAAGGGTGAGTTTTTAACCCCTTAAAGCTTTGTCTTTGATTAAGACTTTGGCCTCCTTTTCATGCTGATTTAGGCCTAACTTTAAACTACAAAAAGTTCTAATTTGAAGTGCTTAACATGTTTGTTTAAGGCTTCTTTGGTGTTGGGGGTGATCCATTCCCTTTTGTGCCTTGTTTGGCCTTGTTTTGGGCCATCACTTTAGGCCTTTGTGATCACCTTTATTTGGCCTTTCTACCACTGAATTCTAGGGAAATTTCAGTGGTGCAAACTTGAATTTGAGGCCTCAAATAGGAGGGGGTTGTCCCCCCTCCTCTCCTCTCTTGTGCTTGTGTTGATGGCTCACCAAGTTAGCATGTTTGTTAAGTTTGTTTGGGCTCCATCTTAGCATGTTTTTGGCCTTATTTCAATATGGCATACCTCTGTTTTGGCTTGGTTGAGTCACCCCATGCATGCTTTCTACACTTGTAGTGTAATCCTTGCAAACTAGCCTTGTACAATTAAGGTTTTAGCTCACCTTTCTAGCATGTTTTGGTTCCATTACAGCATGTTTTTGGTGTTGCTTTAGCATGACTTAGCTCTGTTTTGGATTGGTTTGATAGCCTCTTGCATGCTCCTTGCACTTGAAGTGCATTTCCATTCACTAGCCTAACATGCATTATGCTTTTGACCATCATTCGAGCATGTTTTTGGCTCCCTTCCAGCAAACTTTTGGCCATGTTTTAGCATGCTTAAGCTCTGTTTTAAGTTGTTTTGGTCATGCATGCCTTGCTTTGTATAGCCATAGTGCATTCTAGCTCACTAGCTTTGAGTTTCCAAGTCACTAGCATGCATTTCTTGGGCTATTTGCATGATTTGGCATCATTTTTTATGTGATTTCAGAGCATGTCTCATTGCCATGCCCTCACATCTTTCACGCTTTCAATGCTTTGGAGGGTTGGTGCTTTATTCCTTAAGTATGAGCCAATACGTATGCCATCTTGCCTAGCTTTTTGGGCCACCATATCAGTGTATTTTTGGTCTTATTTTTCCATGATACAACTCTAATTTTTGTTGGTGAAGTCATCTTATGCTTGGTTTTGGTAGGTGTAGTGTAATTCTCCTTATTGGCCTTGCATACTCCTTGCTTCATGCCTTTCATGCTAGCTTGTTTTGGCTACACTCCATGCATGTTTTAGCCTCATTTTGACATGCTCTAGGACTGTTTTGGGTTGCCTTGGCCATATGGTTCATGTTTTGCATAGCTATAGTGCAAGAGCCTATGCTAGTTTCAAGCTTTGAGCCTCCTAGCATGCCATGCTTGTGTTGTTTGGATGATTTGGCAACATTTCATACATGATTTCAGAGCATAGAGTGTTGTCATACTTCCATGTTTGTCACTTCTTAATTATGTTTGAGAGTTGTGCTCTTATGCTTAGTTGATAGGCCAATGCATTTGCATGCATTTTCTTGCTTTCATGCCATCTTTTCAGAGCATTTTGGCCACAGTTTTGGCATGATTTAGGTCTGTCTATATTCGGTTTAAGTCCATTGAGCATTGTTTTGCATGCCTCTTGTGAGATGCTCTTTACTAGCTTTGATGTTCTTGGCTTCCGAGCATGCCATGCATGCATTTTTCATATGTTAGAATCTTGTGCATGCCATTCTAGGATTCATAGAAGAGCATGTTGTTTGCATGTTGTTGTGTTCGCATGTTGTTGCGTTGCATTGTGTTTGCATGTTGTCGTATTGCATTATTTTTGGCATGCTCATGTTGCATTGCATTATGTTTGGCATGCTTGAGTTGCATTACATGTGTTTGGATTGGACGTCAATCCAAACACGAGAAACGAGGAACGTTTCATACTTGAAGTGATGAAATATAGCGATCTCGGTTTCTCTTCCTTTGATTGTTGTATTTCGAACTTAGGTTCCGTGGAGTTGGTGGTTGTATATCTTGTTGTTATCTTTTAATTCCATATGTTTGAGTTTTAGGATGTATTGGGCGTGTTTCGAACAGGTTGGTTGAGCTTTAGTCCCATTCCTTGTTGCCCAGAATTTTGGTGGTACGCTTGAGCGGGAACCTTTGCGCTCGAGCGGAGTTTGATTTTTGGTTGTCCACTCGAGCGGGTCTTCTTGCACTCGAACAGGGTTTACACACTCTCAGCATTTTGTGCCTCTGCAAAACTTCTGCAGGTGTGTTTTTCACGCTCGAACGA
The DNA here is from genome assembly GCA_025200525.1 of Camellia lanceoleosa. Classification (NCBI taxonomy): domain Eukaryota; kingdom Viridiplantae; phylum Streptophyta; class Magnoliopsida; order Ericales; family Theaceae; genus Camellia; species Camellia lanceoleosa. The sequence goes on from CM045759.1 coordinate 43,177,138, forward strand.
ATCTTCTTACACTCGAGCGGGTATCTTGGCGCTCGAGCGGGTAGTTCATTGTCTGTAAAAGTACTGGAAGGGGGAAATCTACGCTCGAGCGGCTTTCCCTTTGCGCTCGAGTGGATGTGTTTTGCAGTTGTGTCTTGACGCTCGAGCGGGTACCCTTCACGTTCGAGCGGGTCCAGTTTTTGTGCTTGACGCTCGAGCGTCCTATTCTCCGCTCGAGCGGGTCATACGTATATCAGATATCAGCCGGGTGATTTTAAACCACTTTTCAACTTCCACTCTCTCTATTACTTTTCCGAAAAGCCATTTTTGAGAGCTTCTCTCACTACTTTCTCCCTTCTCTCTTAGGATTGATCTAGTAAGAGTGATTTTCTGCCCTTGGGCCTTTGTAAAAAGTGTGGGGATCGTTGAGGGCTACATTTTGATCCGAGAATCTTGGGATTTGAAGCATTTTCGATTTCTTCATCACCTCCATTGAGTCTTATCTCTTGAGGTAGGAATTCCTACACATTCTTATATGCTTTAACATAGGTGTTGAGCTATTTGTATAGATGGTTGATATTTGGGAAGTTAGGGTTTGAGTTGTGTTTTATAAAAAGAGGGGTTTTGTCCTTTGGACTCAAATGTGTATGTTTTAGGTCTTAAAAAGTGATTATTGATGTTAGTTGATGATATTTAGGCCTTTAGGTCAATATTGGAAAAAGGGGGAAAAATGCCATGTTTGGGTATAATTTGGTCATTTATGTAATTAATGACATTTATGATGAGAATATGAAATTGAGTTGAAAATAATGAAATTGGCTCAATATGAGATGGAATAGTGAAGTTGGATTTATTAATCGCTCAATTTTGAAAATGTTGATAAATTATCTGTTTAGAAATAATTGCTTTGGGTTATCGGTGGAGGATAGTCTTGATTGTTGTAGACAATGCATGATGATTAGGCAAACTAAAACTAATCAATTGAGTAAGCCATCAAATATGGCGGTTGATATAATACAACAAAATTGTGTATTGATTGAGTGAACTTGTATATGATAATTGCTTATATACATTGTATTGTGTGGGAGGAGATGGGAGATGTACTCCACGGTTTAGGGGAAGATGGGGGATGGACCTCTAAACCAAATTTTGTTTGATATTGATACAGCACCAAAATGTGTATCATTTGTGAAGTATAGAAGTGTCTTTGTTTGATATTGATACAACACCAAAATGTGTATCATTTGTGAAGTATAGAAGTGTTTTTGATAATTTCTTATATACATTGTATTGTGTGGGAGAAGATAGGGGATGTACTCCACGGTTTAGGGGAAGATGGGGGATGGACCTCTAAACCGAATTTTGTCTGAGATTGATACAGCACTGAAATGTGTATCTGTTATGAAGTGTGAAATGTTTAATATGAGTTATTATCTCATCTGAAATAGAAATACTGTTGATATGAGATGTGATCTCATTTAAATTGTTTGGCCAGGTTCTGAGCCATAGTTATGAAATGATTCATATGAGTTAAACATTTATCATTGGCCAATGTTTTAGTTATTGCTTATATGATGTTTAGCATATCACTACTGGGCGTTGGCTCACCCTATATGGGACATCATTTTCAGGTACATCACTTGGAAAGCTGTAAGCCCCTAGGGCATTTGTTTTTGTTGTTAACATGTAATACCCTTGTAAGAAATACTCTGATGAAATGTATTTAAGCTTATTCTCTTATCTAAACATGTCAATATTGTATGATTTATGGGTTTATTTTGAGGGCGTTACAACTTGGTATCAGAGCGTACCGGGTTTGAATACTTTGGGTACGTGGGAAGTGATTAGTATCACAATGGGTTTATCTCGCTTGTTAGAGACTTAGATGTAATGTCATGTGCTTATATGATAACATGTTTACGTGATTATTTGGGTATGGAATTTAGTTTCTAGGATATTGATTGGATCCTTGGGTTTCTGTGAGTCTTGTTGGAAAAGCACATGATCAATGCTGTTTCTAATCGGAACTCTGGCAACGCCCCGGGACTATCATTATCTGGAAATGAAATTCGTAAGTGCTTATGTGATTATGTGCTTATGTGGAATGAATTACAGTTGTTCATGTATTAGGACGCAAGTGTTATGGCTTCGGCACATTTGTGAGTGTGCTAATGTCTTCGTTAACTTTATTAGGATGTTAGGACGAGAACGATGTGGTAGGCGCGGTAGGCGTGGTAGGTAGGAGATGCCTATACCGGAGGAGATTCTGGCACAGCAGGAGGGGGTTGGCCAGGCCAATGTGGCCGAGCCAGCAGGTCAGCAGGCTATGGGCGCTTTAGCCCGTGGGATAGCCGATTCTTTGAGGGAATCCATGGGCATCCTCAGAGCTAAGAATCCAGTTCAGGCCCAGGTTCAGGCCCAGGTTGTTGATACAGGGCCTTCCTTTCTGAAGAGGGAGTTCTTCCGGTCTAATCCGGATGAGTTTGTCGGGGATCCGAAGGAGCCACTTAAGGCGGATGAGAGGTTGGAACAGATGATGAAGACGTTTGAGATGCTTGGCATCGAAGACGGAGCATTGAAAGTGACCTTGGCATCTTTCCAACTTAAGGGAGATACGGGCCAGTGGTGGAACTTCATGAGAGGTTGTGTTGGTGGCACATGGGAGGCTTTTGTAGATGTTTTCTAGGAGAAGTTCTTGTCTCCATCTGCCAGAGAGAAGCTGAGGGACCAGTTTTGCCAGCTTAAGCAGCTGAGTTTGTTTGTGGCCGATTTTGAGGCCGCTTTTACTAGTCTGTCCAGGTTTGCACCTGAGCTTGGTGTCTGAGGAACGTCGTTGTTTGGAGTTTGAGAAGAAGTTGAGGCGTGAGCTCAAGATGAGAGTTGGGGGTCTACGACTTGACACTATGGGCGTTTGGTTGATGTTGCAGCCCATATGGAGATTATGATGCAGAAGGAGGAGGAGGGGCAGAAAGGCTCCAAGAGGAGTCAAGATGGCCAGGGTGATGGTAGGAGACGGACGGGTTATAACCCTCAGTAGTCTCAAGGAGGTTTTGCTAGATCGACCTTTCCAGTGTCGAGTGCAGGCTCTGGGAAAGGCAGTCAGAGAGACGTGACTTGTTACAAGTGTGGTCAACTGGGCCACAAGTCTCCAGCTTGCCCGCAGAAGGTCGGAGGGCAGAGAGCAGCTTCATCTTCGGCTCGACCTTAGAGCCAGAGTCAGGGCAGAGGTCAGCCACTTTCTTGCTACCAGTGTGGTCAGGTGGGGCACCTGAAGAGGTTTTGCCCGCAATTGTGTGGCACATCTGGTGCATCTGGGCAGAGGCGGAGTTCTCAGCCAGCTCAGTTAGTTCAGGCCTCATGGGCCAATCAAGGGGCTTCATCGTCCCAGTCTGTGCGGCAGTCCTTTGCTCCGAGAGGTGAGCAGGTAGATCAGGGGCCTAGAGGGCGCGTGTATGCTGTTACCGCGCAGGACCTAGTACCGGCTCCATCTGTTGTGAGAGGTACCTTCTTGTTTTGCAACTCGGTTGCCAATGTGTTGATTGATACGGGTGCATCTCATTCCTCTATATCTGCTGCATTTGCATCTGTTTTGGGGTTGGAGTTGGCGCAGTTAGCATCTCCTATTTGTGTTGTATCACCTATTGTGGGTGAGTTGATTTTGAAACAAGGGTGTCGGGGTTGTGATATAGAGGTAGCAGATCGCCGATTTCTATTTCCTTTTGTAGTTATGCCTATGTCGGGTTTCGATGTTATTTTGGGTATGTGCTGGCTATCATCATACCGGGCTGTTATCGATTGTTACCGCTAGAGGGTCACAGTATGTACCTTGAGCGGGGATTGTTTCCATTTTCTGGGGGATCGGGTTGGTAATGTGTTGCCACCAGTGTATGATCCGCGAGGACGGAGTGAGCTTAGTGGTTTTCTCGCTAGCCTTTTGAGTAGTGAGTGTGATGAGATCGAGATTGAGTTGTCGAGAGTGGTTTGCGAGTATTCGGATGTTTTTCCCGAGGATTTTGTCAGTTTACCACCTTATCGAGAGATAGAGTTCTCTATTGATTCAGCGCCCGGCACAGCGCCGATTTCTATGGCACCTTACCGTTTTGCCCTAGCCGAGTTGAGTGAGTTGAAGATTCAACTCCAGGAGTTGCTAGATAAGGGTTTTATTCGCCCTAGTGTTTCGCCGTGGGGAGCACCGGCCCTCTTTGCTAAAAAGAAAGATGGTGCCTTGAGACTTTGTATCGATTACCGGAAGTTGAATCGGGCTACAGTAAAAAATAAGTACCCTATGCCCCATATAGATGATTTGTTTGACCAGTTGAAGGGTTGTCGTTGTTTCTCTAAGATAGACTTGAGATCAGGTTACCATCAGTTGAGGGTCAAGGAGGATATTCCTAAGATGGTATTCCGTACACGGTATGGCCATTATGAGTTTCTGGTGATGCCATTTGGGCTCACCAATGCACCAGCAGTCTTTATGGACTTGATGAACCAGATATTTCAGGAATTCCTAGATCGTTTTGTAGTCGTTTTCGTAGATGACATTCTGATTTATTCACCTTCTGAGGAGGAGCACGAGGAACACTTGAGAGTGGTGCTTGAGTTGCTTAGGGCCCATAGGTTGTATGCCAAATTTGGGAAGTGTGAGTTCTGGCTAGGGGATGTCAAGTTCTTAGGCCATGTGGTATCCGGGGAAGGGGTGTCCGTTGATACATCCAAGATTAAGGCAGTGCAAGATTGGGCACAGTCTACGAGTGTGTTTGAGTTACGCAGTTTTCTGGGATTAGCTGGGTATTACCGTCGGTTTGTGAAGGATTTCTCCAGGCTAGCTTCGCTGTTGACTAGGTTGACACGGAAAGCGGTCAAATTTGTATGGAGTGAGACTTGTGAAAAGTCGTTCCAGGAGTTGAAAGTTAGACTTACCACTGCTCCCGTGTTGATTATTCCGGAGAGGGGTTTGGGTTATGCGGTTTATTGTGATGCCTCACGAGAGGGTTTGGGTTGTGTGTTGATGCAAGAGGGGAAAGTGGTAGCCTATGGTTCACGTCAGTTGAAAATACACGAGAAGAATTACCCTACACATGACCTAGAATTAGCAGCCGTGATCTTTGCCTTGAAGATTTGGAGGCACTACCTTTATGGTGAAAGGTTCGAGGTGTTCTCGGACCATAAGAGTTTGAAGTATCTGTTTACACAGAGAGACTTAAATTTGAGGTAGAGAAGATGGATGGAGTTCATTAAGGACTACGACTTTGAGTTGCACTATCACCCGGGAAAGGCCAATGTTGTGGCCGATGCCCTTAGCAGGAAATCCATTAGTGAAGTAGCTTGTATAGTCATCCGGGAGTGGGAGATGTTGGGTGCACTCACCGAGTTTGATTTGCTTCTGGGCGAATCTGTTGAGGCTGTAGCCTTGTTTTCTGTCGTTGTGCAGCCTACACTTGTGACTCGAGTGTTAGAGGCACAACGAGGTGACCTTGAGGTAGAGTCCCTCCGAGAGAAGATCTCCAGCGGGAAGGTTGAGAAGGGTTTGTCTGAGTATCCTGACCAGAGTGTGAGATACCGAGACCGATTGTTTGTGCCGGAGTCCTGCCGAGAGGAGGTACTCCGAGAGTATCACTATTCACGCCTGGCGATGCATCCAGGAGGCACCAAGATGTATCGTGGTTTGGGGCGCCAGTTTTGGTGGAGGGGCATGAAGAGAGATGTTGTAGTTTTCATGTCGAAGTGCCTTACTTGTCAACAAGTGAAGGCCGAGCATCAAGGGCCAGTGGGTTTGTTGCAACCCTTGCCTATTGCTGAGTGGAAGTGGGAGCATGTCACTATGGACTTTGTTGTAGGTCTTCCGAGGACTCAGTGGGGTAGTGATGCTATTTGGGCGGTTGTAGACCGGTTGACTAAGTCAGCGTACTTTATTCCTATGTGCGTGAGAGATTCGGTAGATCATCTTGCCGACTTGTATATTCGGGACATAGTGAGTTTGCCCGGGGTCCCAGTGTCGATCGTCTCTGATAGAGATCCTCGTTTTACTGCTAGGTTGTGGCAGAGTTTGCAGAGTGCCTTGAGTACTAGATTGACCTTTAGCACAGCTTATCATCCTCAGACTGACGGCAGTCCGAACGTACTATTCAGATCCTTGAGGATATGCTTCGAGGTTGTGTCCTTGACTTTAGTGGGACGTGGGAGAGGCACTTGCCCTTGGTGGAGTTTGCCTACAACAACATTTTTCAGTCTAGTATCAGTATGGCACCGTTTGAGGCCTTATATGGCCGACCGTGTAGGTCTCCGGTTTGTTGAGCCGAGGTGGGTGAAGCACCTTTGTTGGGCCCGGAGTTGGTGAGGCAAATGACGGAGAAAGTTGAGCTTATCTGTAGGAGGCTTGTTACAGCCCAGAGTCGCCAAAAGAGTTATGCCGACCGTAGGAGGAGGCCTTTAGCATTTGAGACGGGTGATCATGTTTTTTTGAAAATATCACCTAGGCGGGGTTTGATGAGGTTTGGGAAGAGTGGGAAGTTATCCCCTCGATTTATCGACCCTTTTGAGATCCTTGAAAGGATTGGCGAGGTTGCCTATCGCTTGGCTTTACCGCCGTAGTTGTTCGGAGTGCATGACGTGTTTCATGTTAGTATGCTTTGGAAGTATGAGCCAAATCTGTCCCATGTGTTGGATTGGACCGACTTGGAGGTTGACGAGGATATCTCGTATGAGAAGAGACCGGTTCGGGTCTTGGATAGGCGGGAGCAAGTCTTGCGAGGCAAGACCATTCCCTTGGTGAAAGTTTTGTGGAAACATCACGGAGTGGAAGAAGCCACTTGGGAACGTGAGTTAGATGTCCGTGAAAAATATCCGGACTTGTTTGTTAATGTATAGTCATGTATTAAGGTTTTGTAATATTGATAGACTTTAAGAGCATTATATATGTCTTAAGTTGTAAAACATTGTATATGTTTTGGTTTATGGAAGTATTTTGAAACTTGCCTTGAAATGGAAGTTTAGTGTAACATTGCATATGTTGAATGTATTATGGAAATGGAAATATATCATGAACGTTAAATATGATATAGAACTGTGGAACGTAGTTTTGGAAATTGTTAAATTTCAAGGATTGCATATTTATAATGCATGTTGTGGAAAATGTTGTAAATTGCCTCTTGAAAAGAGATGAGATGACCGGTAATGGGTCAAGTTGTTATATTTTGAAATGTAATGTTATTGGGAGATGAAAAAACTTGTTTTTGAAAAACTTGTACTTAATTTCGGGGACGAAATTCTTTAAGGGGGAGAGGTTATAACGATCCTGGTTTCTCTTCCTTTGATTGTTGTATTCCGGACTTAGGTTCCGTGGAGTCGGTGGTTGTATATCTTGTTGTTATCTTTTAATTCCATATGTTTGAGTTTTAGGATGTATTGGGCGTGTTTTGAACAGGTTGGTTGAGCTTTAGTCTCATTCCTTGTTGCCCAGAATTTTGGTGGTACGCTCAAGGGGGTACCTTTGCGCTCGAGCGGAGTTTGATTTTTGGTTGTTTGCTCGAGCGGGTCTTCTTGCGCTCGAGCGGGGTTTACACACTCTCAGCATTTCGTGCCTCTGCAAAACTTCTGCAGGTGTGTTTCTTACGCTCGAGCGGGTATCTTGGCGCTCGAACGGGTAGTTCATTGTCTGTAAAAGTACTGGAAGGGGGAAATCTACGCTCGAGCGGCTTTCCCTTTGCGCTCGAGCGGGTGTGTTTTGCAGTTCTGTCTTGACGCTCGAGCGGGTACCCTTCACGCTCGAGCGGGTCCAGTTTTTGTGCTTGACGCTCGAGCGTCCTATTCTCCGCTCGAACGGGTCATACGTATATCAGATATCAGCCAGGTGATTTTAAAGCACTTTTCAACTTCCACTCTCTCTCTTACTTTTCCGAAAAGCCATTTTTTACAGCTTCTCTCACTACTTTCTCCCTTCTCTCTTAGGATTGATCTAGTAGGAGTGATTTTCTACCCTTGGGCCTTTGTAAAAAGTGTGGGGATCGTTGAGGGCTACATTTTGATCCGAGAATCTTGGGATTTAGAGCATTTTCGATTTCTTCATCACCTCCATTGTGTCTCATCTCTTAAGGTAGGGATTCCTACTCATTCTTATATGCATTAACATAGGTGTTGAGCTATTTGTATAGATGGTTGATATTTGGAAGTTAGGGTTTGAGTTGTGTTTTATAAAAAGAGGGGTTTTGTCCTTTGGACTCAAATGTGTATGTTTTGGGTCTTAAAAAGTGATTATTGATGTTAGTTGATGATATTTAGACCTTTGGGTCAATATTGGAAAAAGGGAGAAAAATGCCATGTTTGGATATAATTGGGTCATTTATGTAATTAATGACATTTATGATGAGAAAATGAAATTGAGTTAAAAATAATGAAATTGGCTCAATATGAGATGGAATAGTGAAGTTGGATTTATTAATCGCTCACTTTTGAAAATGTTGATAAATTATCTGTTGATGCATTTATTATCTGTTTCAAAATAATTGCTTTGGGCTATCGGTGGAGGATAGTCTTGATTGTTGTAGACAATGCATGATGATTAGGCAAACTAAAACTAATCAATTGAGTAAGCGATCGAATATGGCGGTTGATATAATACAGCAAAACTGTGTATTGATTGAGTGAACTTGTATACGAGAATTGCTTATATACATTGTATTGTGTGGGAGGAGATGGGGGATGTACTCCACGGTTTAGGGGAAGATGGGGGATGGACCTCTAAACCTGATTTTGTTTGATATTGCTACAACACCAAAATGTGTATCATTTGTGAAGTATAGAAGTGTCTTTGTTTGATATTGATACAGCACCAAAATGTGTATCATTTGTGAAGTATGGAAGTGTTTTTGATAATTGCTTATATACATTGTGTTGTGTGGGAGCAGATGAGGGATGTACTCCATGGTTAGGGGAAGATGGGGGATGGACCTCTAAATCGGATTTTGTCTGAGATTGATACAACACTAAAATGTGTATCTGTTATGAAGTGTGAAATGTTTAATATGAGTTATTATCTCATTTGAAATAGAAATACTGCTGATATGAGATGTGATCTCATTTAAATTGTTTAGCCAGGTTCTGAGCCATAGTTATGAAATGATTCATATGAGTTAAACATTTATCATTGGCCAATGTTTTAGTTATTGCTTATATGATGTTTAGCATATCTCTACTGGGCATTGGCTCACCCGATATGGGACATCATTTTCAGGTACAGGTAGCATGCCACCTTCAAGGACGTAGCTTGAGAGGCTTAGTGGCTGGGTCATCTTTTTTATTACATTTTTGTGTCACATGTATATGAAGCCAAGGGCTTATTTTGTATAGAGTTAGTACTCTTCCTTTTGTAACCAAGTGTTGACTTGGAAAGCTGTAAGCCCCTAAGGCATTTGCTTTTGTTGTTAACATGTAATACCCTTGTAAGAAATACTCTGATGAAATGTATTTAAGCTTATTCTCTTGTCTAAGCATGTCAATATTGTATGATTTATAGGTTTATTTTGAGGGCGTTACATGAAACGTGCCTCATTTCTCGGTCGCCGACCCTCTTGATTATGCATGATATAGGTTAAGGCCCTTATGTGTTATTTTTGCATTCATTGACATTGAAATGTGCAAACTTGGCTTCTCGGCCATTGTGCATTGCGATGCTCAGTTGGTGGCCCGAGAGTCGAGTACCGCACTCTCTTGAGCTTGAAAAATGATAGGGAGGGTGGTTGTGCACACATACCTTGCAAATACAATGTTGTGCCCCTTCCTGTTCTCTGCTGCAGCAAAATGGAGTTGTGTAGAATTTTCTGGTCGGCAGACCAATAAAAGTGGCTGGCCAAACACTTTTTCTGGTCTACAGCATGTGTAAGTGGTCTACAGGTGGTCTACTAGTAGCTATTTGGAGGTTTGTGCAGTAATCTGAAATTAAATGCAAACAGAGGCAAGTCGGGGCACAGTGATGGATTTCCGAATGAGGCGACCGAGCATGCATGCACTTCTCGCCCCTAGGCTCCTTTTAACTGCTTTGCATAGCTAGTTAGCTATTTGGTTTTGTACTTATGTAGTTAATGCACTTAGCTATTCAATTGTGTTTGTAATTAGTTAACTTGTTAGTTAATTAGCTTCATTTTGTAATAATTAGTTTAATTAGCTTAGATTAGCTAGTTAGTTTACTATTCGGACCCTCCGTCGAGAGGGCGAATTTTGTAATAAGTGTGCGTGTGTGTGATGCATGTCTTCCAACCCCCATTTCTTTCTCTCTTTTACTTAACCGCTTTCGATGGTTAGTTTTAGAGCATATTTCAATTAGCATACTTATGCTTTGCATGCGTGCATCATTCATTCGTATTGCATGCACCGGGCTCGGCGCATCATACAAACTGCATTGTATTTCAATACCTATTTGAATACATGTATCAAGTTGCATTCATATGCCATTCTAGATAGCCGAGCCTATTTTAGTTGCATTTTTGCATGTGTTACATTAGGCATCTTAACATAGCTAGGATCATGTATTGATTACTAACTAGCTTCTTTTTTAGGTCGGAATACACTGTGAGTGTTTATGCGTTAGCATCCCTGCATGAGATGTGCATGCTGCCATGTTTAGCATGCTTGCCATGAGGCTACTTGCTTAAGTGATTAACTGCTTGAATGCTTGTGGGTGGAGGCTTGATTGCCTAAATTAGAACAATTCATCAAATGCATGTTTTAAGCCCGCTTGAGGTGGCAAAATCATGTTGTTTTCTAAGCCCACTTGAGGGTGGCAAATCCGTGTCTTAGACTACTTGCGAGTAGCAATTCCAAACCATTTTCAAAAAACAAACATGACATGTTTTGTTCCAAATTGAGCGATTTTGTTTATACTTGTATGTTGTGCGCATCACATAGTAATATTAGCTAATAAACTGGAACAAGAACACATGTGTTTTCAAAAACAACAGATAATGTTAGTAGAGGCCGATCCTTTGATCGGGCGAGCGGGGGTGCTCATTTCAGGACCTTCCCCTCTAGTACCCAAGTTCCCGAGCCAAGGCAACTTTGGTGATGACGAACGCGTGGCCCTAGGCACGAGTCAGGGTTTCCTAAATTTCCCAAAAATAAAACATTTAGGTGGCGACTCTAAAATCTGGCAAAGCAATCCATGTTTGGCGCTTTTTGATTAAAATCGATTTTCCAAAGCGATTTGCCAGATTTGGACTCTTTGGTGATTTATTAATCTTACATTGCACTTTGTGAGATTAGATTCAGAACCGTGACAGGAGTTCGAATTGTAGTAGCTAGAACCACAATTCGCACCCTCGCGCATAGAGCGGATTTTGAGGCGGTCTACTGTAGACACCCCATTTTTGACCGCCCTTAAGACGTGGGCGCTACTGATGGTTTACTTGGTGATGCAGGCTATGCAATGCAAAGGTTCGATTTCTTTGACAAGAGGAGGGTCAAATCCCAACCTTACACCACATTTTGGACCAAAGCTATTTTGAATGGTTTTTAGACCTTAAAACCCTCTCTTTCAAAATATTTTTGAAATAAAGTTCCTACGATGTTTCGAGGTTCGCATTTCGTTAAATGTTGCGCTTTTTGGTAAACTAAGCGAGGACAAAGTGGAAATAAATGAAAGAGAGATGAAATCATTGAAAATTCTTTCAAAACACCTTGTTTAGGGGTTTGGAGTTGAAGAAAAGAGGAAAGGAGAGAAGAAAACTAATTTGGGAGAAGTTCGGCATGAATCCGGGAAGTATCGAAACTGAGCGGCTTCACCAAAACAGGCATAACTTTTTGTACAATTGGAATGTTGATGCAAGGCTACCACCATTGGAAATCTAACTTTCGGGGCTTCAATTTGGACACAAGAATGACCTGAAAAGGAGTCCAGATGAAGGAGTTATGCCCATTTGAAGTTGGACCTAGAAAACAGAATTTTTCTGCCGACTAGAAAAATGGGCCGTCGACCAGAAAAGTATCCAGTCGACCCAACAAGGTGGTGGGTCGACCAGAAAAGTGGTCTGCAGGTCCCAAACTCAGATTTTTTGAAGATCTTTTCCCTTCAACTATCTTCCACAACCTCCAACTGTTCCATAGACAGATATTTCGAACCAACTCTTGCTTTTTGCTATATATGAGCCATGTCTCCCATTTTGCAAGGGAAAAACATTGAAGCAATTTTTGGAGCCTCTCTCTCTAAAAAATTCCTCTCTCTCTAGAAATTCTGGAGCTAAAATTCATCTTTTCTTTCTAGTTGGCTCTCTCTCTTGACCTTGTGTGCATACAAGAGATATACTTGGAGATATACCTCTCCTTTGCCTAAGCATCCTTGGTCAAACTTGTTCACCATTGGGCTGAGATTCCTTGGAAACTCCTTTGAGTCCTAGAAGTTGGTTTAAGCTCAGAATTTTGGCCATTTTGTAGCTGTGCTTCAAGGGTAAGCATCTCCCTCTTTTAAGCTCATTTTTGTACACTATCTTGGCCACCTTTGCATGCTTGTTTTGCCACCCTTTCAAACTATTTTTGGCTTGGTTTTGAACTGAAGAAAACTCTATTTTTCAGTCCTAAAAGTGTTGGTTTGTGCCTTGTTTGGCTAGGGGGTGTTCCCTCTCTTTTGCTCCTTGGCTTATAAAGCCTTTTGAGCCATCTTTTACCACCTTTCAAACCATCTTTTTTGGCCTTTAAACCACTGAATTCCAGAGGAATTTCAATGGTGAAAATGTGGTTTTGAGGCCCCAAATAGGAGGGGGTTGTCCCCCCTCCTCTTCTCTTGTTTGCATGTGTTGATGGCCAACCAAATGAGCATGTGTTTTTACTTCTTTGTGGCTTTGTTTAGGCTTATTTTTGTGACTTTTGGGACCTATGATAACTCTGTTTTTGGTCAACTTGGTCACCTCTTGCATGCTTCTTGCACTTGTAGTGCAATCTTGCTCACTAGCCTTGTTAGCCTTACAAAGTAGCATGCTCTTGTGGTTTGAATTATCTTAGTTCAAGCATGTTTTTGGTGTTATTTTGGCATGTTATAACTCTGATTTTGATTGGTGGACTCGCCTCTTGCATGCTTTATACACTTGTAGTGTAAATCTTGCTCACTAGCTTTGTATGCTTGCTATTTTAGCCTATAATTCTAGCATGTTTTGGCTCCACTCTAGCACATTTGTGGCCATTATATAACATGCTTAAGCTCTATTTTAAGTTGTTTTGGTCATGCATGCCTTGCTTTGTATAGCCATAATGCAAATGCTTTGACTAGTCTTGAGTTTTGAGTCCACTAGCATGCATTGCTTGGGCTATTTGCATAATGTAGCACCATTTGATATGTGATTTCAGTGCATGTAGTGTGGTCATACTTCCCATGCTTCACTCTTTCAATGCTTTTGGAGGGTTATGTTTTATGCCTTAAGCATGAGCCAATATCCATGCCATCTTGCCTAAGCTTTTGGGCTGCCATATCAATATATTTGGGGTCTTATTTTGCCATGATACAACTCTATTTTTGGTTGGTTAGAGCATCCCTCATTTGCTTCTTACACTTGTAGTGTAATCTTCCTTATTGGCCTTGCATGCTTCATGCCTTCATGCTAGCTTGTTTTGGCTATACTCCATACATGTTTTGGCATTGTTTTGACATGCTCTAGGATTGTTTTGGGTTGTCTTAGCCATATGGTTCATGTATTGCATAGCTGCAGTGCAGTTGGCCTTGCTAGCCCTGAGTTTTGAGCCTCCTAGCATACTTCATTTGTGACATGCACATGATTTGGCATCATTTAACATGTTATTTCAGAACATGTAGCATTGCCATGTTCTCACTTCTTTCACTCTTTAAGTACTTTCAAGAGTTGTGCATTTGGGCCTCGCTTATTGGCCTAACTTGTATGCATGCATGCCTAGGCTTTTGAGCTCCTATCTCAGCATGTTTTGGTCTTTGTTTTGACCTAATTGAGCTCTGTTTATGGTTGGTTCAATCATTTGTGTCATGTATTGCATGCCTCTTGTGTAATCCCTTTTGGTAGCTGTAACATGCCCGGGGGGTACCCGTGCGCGTTAAACAGTTCGGACCCCCGAGATCTCTTTGATCTCAATGTTTCACGAGTGCAATGTGAAACGTAGATGAGAGTCCAGATTTGGAAACTTTTATTGAAAATCCATTTTATTGCAATTTTGTCAAAAATGGACTGCGTCATCAGAACTCAAAGTCGCCACCTAATATTTTGGGGAAATTAGGAAACCCATGACTCGGTGCCAAGGCCACTGTTCGTCATAACCAAAGATGCTTGGCTCGGAACCTTAGGTATGAGAGGGGAAGGTCAATAATGAGCACCCCCGCTCACCCGATCAAAAGATCGGCCTCTATTAAACCATGACATGACTTTTTTATTTTCTTTATATGTTCATGTTCTGATTATTGAATAAATCATAGAATTCACTATGTGAAGCATACAAGTATAGACTAGTTTGCTCAAATTGGAACAATTCAACTTCATGTTTGTTTTTCGAAAAGGGTTTGAATTTGCCACTTGACAAAGTGGGCTTAAAGTTTGTGAATTTGCCACTACAAAGTGGGCTTAAAACATACAATCTTTGAATCATTCCAATTTAAACAACAAGCCTTTATCCACAGGCATTCATACAGTTATATCAATTAAGCAATTAGCCTCATGGTAGGATGCTAAACATAGTAAGAAAAACACACACAAATGGGACGCTAAAGCATAAAAACTCACAGATTGACCGACGTCCCTCGTACAGCTACAAAACAAAGTTAGTAAAACATGCATGATCTTATATACAAAATCCTAATGCAATTCACTCATGATATGCAACTAAAGATTCGACTTCTAAGATATGACATGTGAATCATCTCAAGAACATGAGGTAGCGCACATAATCACATAGGAATTGATTAAATCCACAAATGCAAATTTAGCCGAATCAAGATGCATGAAACATGGATGCAAAGCATGAATATGGTAAAAAATAAACGTGATGTTTATATACAAATAAGGAGAGCAAGTAGAAGAATGGGATAGAAAGAAGCGGGGATGGGGAATTATTACAACACTTGAAATAATAATTACAAATCAAAATAGAGAGGGATGGGTAGAATATTACATCAAAATAAAAACCTTGCAAAACACTCAAAATAAAAATAAATAACGTAAAAACTTCGTGTTCTTTGGAACCGCCGGTAGAAATGGGTCAACATTGGGAGATTACGCCATCTTGTTCGGAAGAAGCTAACCGACTGGCCAAATAGGTCGGCCGGCCAACTAGGCCAAGCAAAACATGTCTTGTTGCGAAACCAAGAAAAGGCACAAACAAAAAATATGTAGGTAGCTCAACTAACAACTACCGGTTAGATTAAAAAATGAGAAAACCAATATAAAATAAAATAAAAAGTGCAAATTTACAACATAAACCTAAAATAATAAAACAAATATAAGATAGAACATGCAAGATTACAACAAAACTAATATGAGACTAATACAAAAAATAAAAATAAATATGAGGTAGAACATGCAAGATTACAACAAAACTAATATGAAATTAAAACATGCAAATAAAAATAAATAAATAAATAAATAATTATAAGATAAACAAACCACTAGGATTATAACAACACACTATGAAATATAAAGTAAGAAAATAAATATGAGGTAAACAAACTACTTGGATTATAACAAAACACTATGAAATAAGAAACAAGAAAATAAATATGAGATATAAAATATAAGAAAATGAAAGACTAAAAATTCACCTTCCAAAGAAAGATTGAACTTCTTGATTCCCAAACTTCCTCTTGATCACCCTCAAGTGTAGGAAGTGTGTTCTCAAATTCTCAATTCGAAATTATGGAGTTTATGGAGTTTATGGTATGGAAAGTGGCTAACTCTCTAGTTTTTCTCACTTTCAATCACTAAGCACTCTTCCTTATGATCAAGGCAATTGATCTTTGGCTATATCAGAATTTTTAGAGTGGTTTTGGTGTATGGAAATGAGGAATTTCAGTAGCTATGGAAGGTATGGGGTGTATATGGAAGATAGGAATATTTTTGGCTCAAAAACTGAAATTTTCTCTCTTTTTTCACTCCTTTCTCACTCCTTTCTCTTCAATTTCGTGGTCCTCTTCCTTTCAACAATCAGATGTATACTTATAGGCTAAGCAAGTGGAGAAATGGTGGAGGATATGGTGGAAGACAAGATAGAGCATAAATGAAGGTAATGGAGCTAATGGAACACTAATGGAGCTAATGGGAGCAAAAATGGAGCATTATCTTCAATGGAGCAAACACTAGGTAATGGGGGATGAGTATACATGCATTGGAACATATTTGGGTTATAAAAATGGATCAATGGGTTGTCCCAACCGAACCAAAACCAAGAAAAATGGGCTATTGTTGTTTTGGGCCGAGTCAACAAAAACTGCTTTTAAGTCCAACTTCAAATGGGCATATCTCCTCCATATGGACTTGGTTTTAGGTGGTTCTTGGGTCCAAATTGAAGCCCCAGAAGTCTACTTTCCAATGGTGGTGGCCTCACATTTAAATTCCAAGTGTACAAAGAGATATACCTAATTTAGTAAAGGCTGTCTCGGGCTGGGTCAACAAAATCTGCTTTGAATCTCAACTTCAAATAGGCATATCTCCCTTATTTGGACTTGGTCTAAGGTGGTTCTTGGGTCTAAATTGAAGCCCCAGAAGTCTACTTTCCCTAGAAGTCTACTTTCCAATGGTGGTGGCCTCACATTTAAATTCCAAGTGTACAAAGAGAAATGCCTAATTTAGTGAAGGCTGCTCATTTCCTTCTTAATGATTTGATACTTATTCTTTTCCTAAACCAGTTTTCTTTCATCCCCTCCTATTTCCTTTAACTCCAAACCTATAAAGAAGATGTTTTTAAATATTTTTCAAAAAAAGTTCACCTCCCTTCCATTTATTTCCACTTTGTCCTTACTCAGTTTACTGAAAAGTGCAACATTTTACTCGAAATGGGAGCTCGGACATTGTAGAAACATTAAAAAAAAAATTATATTTTGAAAAGAGGGTTTTAAGGTCTAAAATAGTTTGGCCAAAAAATGGGTGAAGGTTGGGATTAAAACTTAAATTCCATCTTTCTTACTGAGAATTTTGTGAGAAACACATTCTAATTGTCATCATCGGGTAATCAAAAGAAAGCGCCCAAGTCTTAGGGCCGGTCAAAATGGGGTGTCTACAGTTGCCCCTCTTTGACAGAACTCAAAGTCATTTCATGACGGGAGTAAATGTCAAAGCCTAAAGACGACCCTTTTGACAAGGCCGTAAGACTTGGGCAAACAAACAAGATGTAATGCAAGTGGTTGAACCCAAAGGTTTCCTACGTATCCCTTTGCAAGGAATCAAACCAAAGATAGTTCGAGGCGTAATGCAAGTGACATGCTCAAAATGCAGTTTGAAAGTTGGACTTACACGCTTCGCGAAGCTGGTTGTTTGAAAATTCATGATGTATGCAATGCAATGCAATGTCATGGAGTGCTGGCTATGTTTGCAACTTTCCCTATTCTCCAACAGGGTGACAGACTAGGTTGGTTCAGTTTCCAGAGTTGAGGCGCATACAAGCTCTCTCAACCTATGGGGCTGCCATACAGATTTCAAGCCGGGGACACACCCCTGGGTATTTAAACCAGACTTTAGTCTCGGAAATCCCAAACCTTTTGCGTTCTAGGCATCGCCATTCGAACTCTAGTTTCCACCGTCTCAGTTGATCTCCTAGGAACTCATTACAAACACAGTCAGGTGACTATTCCAGACCGATTGAAGTCGTTCGGGCACGACAAACACCAAAAGAATTGCACCTTTAGAGGATTTAAGGTCTCCTAGACCATGAAAGTCATTTGGGCACGACAAACACCAAAGGACTTGCACCTTTAGAGGATTTAAGGTCTCCTAGACCCAAAAAAGTGTACAAGATAGCGCGATGCGCAAGGTAGCGCGATTGAAATTGATGCACAAAGTAGTGCGGTACCCAAAGCAGGGTGGTGCCCAAAGCAGGGCGATTGATATTGATGCACAAAGCAGTGCGGTGCCCAAAGCAGAGCGATTGAAATTGATGCACAAAGCAGTGCGGTGCCCAAAGCAGGGCGGTGCTCAAAGCAGGGCGATTGAAATTGATGCACAAAGCAGTGCGGTGCCCAAAGCAGGGCGGTTTGAAATTGATGCACAAAGCAGTGCGGTGCCCAAAGCAGGGCGATTTGAAATTGATGCACAAAGCAGTGCGGTGCCTAAAGCAGGGTGGTGCCCAAAGCAGGGAGATTGAAATTGATGCACAAAGCAGTGCGGTGCCCAAAGCAGGGCGATTGAAATTGATGCACAAAGCAGTGCGGTGCCCAAAGTAGGGCGAGTGAAATTGATACACAAAGCAGTGCGGTGCCCAAAGCAGGGCGAGTGAAATTGATGCACAAAGCAGTGCGGTGCCCAAAGCAGGGCGAGTGAAATTGGTGCACAAAGCAGTGCGGTGCCCAAAGCAGGGCGATTGAATGGCCTAACCAATAGGCGTATCTCAACGTAGTTTTATACGGAGAGAGGGAAGGTTAAGGCGATTGAAATTGATGCACAAAGCAGTGCGGTGCCCAAAGCAGGGCGATTGAATGGCCTAACCAACAGGCGTATCTCAACCTATTTTTATACGGAGAGAGGGAAGGTTAGGGCGATTGAAATTGATGCACAAAGCAGTGTGGTGCCCAAAGCAGGGCGATTGAATGGCCTAACCAACAGGCGTATCTCAACGTATTTTTATACGGAGAGAGGGAAGGTTAGGGCGATTGAAATTGATGCACAAAGCAGTGCGGTGCCCAAAGCAGGGCGATTGAATGGCCTAACCAACAGGCGTATCTCAACGTATTTTTATACGGAGAGAGGGAAGGTTAGGGCGATTGAAATTGATGCACAAAGCAGTGCGGTGCCCAAAGCAGGGCGATTTGAATGGCCTAACCAACAGGCGTATCTCAACGTATTTTTATACGGAGAGAGGGAAGGTTAGGGCGATGCACAAAGCAGGGCGGTGCCCAAAGTAGGGCGATTGAATGGCCTAACCAACAGGCGTATCTCAACGTAGTTTTATACGGAGAGAGGGAAGGTTAAGGCGATTGAAATTGATGCACAAAGCAGTGCGGTGCCCAAAGCAGGGCGATTGAATGGCCTAACCAACAGGCGTATCTCAACGTAGTTTTATACGGAGAGAGGGAAGGTTAGGGCGATTGAAATTGATGCACAAAGCAGTGCGGTGCCCAAAGCAGGGCGATTTGAATGGCCTAACCAACAGGTGTATCTCAACGTATTTTATACGGAGAGAGGGAAGGTTAGGGCGATGCACAAAGCAGTGCGGTGCCCAAAGCAGGGTGATTGAATGGCCTAACCAACAGGCGTATCTCAACGTAGTTTTATACGGAGAGAGGGAAGGTTAAGGCGATTGAAATTGAAATTTATGTGGTAGGTGCACGAAGTGAGATTATTGTGCGATAGATGCACAGAATGAAAGAAGGAATTGTATGTTCGAACCAAATACCGTATACATATACCATGTACAAACAAAATACATATGAATACGGCAATATACACAGACAAATAACAGACCTATACACTGGCATAGACATATACAGTATATATACACGTATATATGACACAGACATATACGGACCTATACACAAACATATACGGATATATACACAGATGGAGAATATTCTGTTTGCTACCGTCAGTGGGAAGATGCCGTTACTGAAAAGGCATATTCCGTTTGCTGATGTCAGCACACGTACGCAACACACAAAAAGAAAGACAAATCACAAAATGAATGGACATATGCGGGGTTTCGAACCCCTGACCTTAAGCTCGGCCTCCGAGTCCTTAACCACTGAGCCGCGTCACTCTTGTGACAACACATACAAACAAATATATAAAACCACAACAAACCAAAAGAAACACTCAATGTGGGATTCGAACCCCTGACCTCAGGCTCAACCTCTCACTCTTCAACCACTGGGCCTAACCATTGAACCCAAGCCACTCGGGTGACAGAAACAACTTAAACAAATATAGATATCTATATATAGGTGGACAAAACATATATATATCAAAACCAAAACAAAAACAAAACAAAGAAAGACTCGATGCGGGGTTCGAACCCTTGACCTCGGACTCAGCCTTTCAATCCTTAACTCACTAGGCCAAACCACTGAACCCAAGCCACACCTGTGACTCAAATGTTCAAACAAATATCTATATTACATAGCTATACAATATATATATACATATATGCACACACAACTCTCCCGCGTCTCTCTTGCCGCGTTTGACACGCGGGCCTTGCTTTTGTGTCGGCTGGCCGACAAAAGCAGCCCCCTCGATCGACGCTCGCCTCGACCCTCTCACTCTTTTTGTCCTTCTCTCTCGTCTTCTTCTTTTCTTCAGGATCCGTCTTCTTCTTCTTAACCATTCTCTTCTTCTTCTTCTTCTTCTCCATTACTCTTTCATCTTCCTCCTCCTTCTTCTTTTCCTCTTCTATTTTCTGCCATTCTTCTGTGACTCCCTTTTTTTCTGCCATTTCTGCCTTCTTTTCCCTTATACATGGCTTCGTCTCGCCCCTTCTCTCTCTTTCCGGATCTTAATGGTCCATCGAGCTCCTCTAGGCCAAGTGCTCCTGCTCTTACTCAACCTAGTCTTCCCACACTAACAGTTGAGCAAGTGATGGCTACTCAAAATGATATCGAGGCCAACCACTATACGTTGAGGTCCTGCATGGAGACAGTGGCGGCAGTCACCAACCTGTCTCACCATCTGCAGAGCAAGGCGTGTGAGGTATACCAGCTCAACGCCCAACTCTCCCTACTCCAGTGCATGTACAGAGATGCACGGGCAGAGATCTGTGCCTTGAAGGCTGAAAACAAGGAGCTGAAAAGGCACTCCATCTCTATGACCCGATTTGGGGGACCTTCGTACCTCTCCTTTGATAGCCGGTGGGGAGCCGACTCTATCGGCAGAAACACTGTGGTAGTTCTTGGCGGAAGTACTGGAGCAGGGCCTTCGAAGATTGATGACAAAAAGAGGAAGAGCTCGGCGACGGAAGAGCCGAGTAAGTGAAGTCCGCATGTGGCCGGCACCGGCGAAGAAGAAGAAGAACAAGACCCCTCTTTTTTTTTCTTTTTTCTTTTTTTTTTATTTCTGGTTTTTTTTTCTGTATTTTCTGTTCTGTTTTTTTTTATTTGTGTTTTTTTTTTTTATTTGTTTTTGAGTCTCTGTAATCGGGGATGTCCTCCCCTGACTGCAATAAAATCAGTTTAGTTTTTTGCACATCAATGGCGTGACTGGCATATCACTTTGAATTTGAAAACAATTTTGTTTGAATTTGATAATGATTGAATTTGAACTCTGAATTGGCCATTGATCCATACAGACCTGAATAAAAATAAAACGGACTCAACGTAAGAAAAACGAAGACAAAATAATCCAAACACACTTCTATACGCTGTCTGGTATGAATACCCTAACTGGTATAAAATACACTAACTGGTATAAAGACACACTGATATACATGGACTGGTATGAATACCCTGGTTGGTATAAATACATTGACTGGTAACACACTCATATACACTGACTGGTATGAATACACACTCATATACACTGACGAGTTGACTCGAGCGGGGGAGAAGATAGAATCACTGACTCGACTATGCCCCTAATTCATTGCCTTGATTTTATTTTATTTTTTTGTAAAAAATGTTTTGATCAACATGAGGGTTGGATTAGCGTACTTATTTCATTTTCTGTTTTGAAATCATGTAAGCTAAATTGTGAGCACTGAAAATTTTCCCTTTTCAAATCCAAAGAATGGTCCAAGTTTTGCAAAAATGGAACAGTTTTCGAAAAAAATTAGTCAACTTCATTCAAATTAATCAAAACCTATTTTTGCAAATGGTCACTACTCAACTAACATGGAATCAACCATTGGGGTGCATATTTCCAAACCATAACCGAACCGAGCCGATCCGAATCGAATGAAACCGAGCAAAATCGGACCGAACCGAACCGTCGAACCGAACCGAACCGAACCAAGTTGACACGAACCAAGTTGACACGAACCAACTGAACTGAGTAGAATGAAGATACACCAATCAAACATGGATAGGACAACCAAGTCGACTAAAGATACGCCAATCAAGCATGGACGAAATGAATTGAAAAATTATTGGGGCCGAACTTCAAGATGAAGCTACCTACGTATCCCAAAGATAGGAATCAGGCCATCGTAGTTCCGGCCAAGGTTCACTCGAGTATTGACACTCTCCTTTTATGCTCTAATTTTTGCCAAAGCTGCCCTTTCGGGTTTTCAACCTTGCGAGCTTTTCTTTTTTTTTTTTTTGATTTTTTCTATATATATATATATATATTTTTTTTTCATTTTGTTTATTTCATTTTTTTTTCTTTTGAGTTTCTATATTTTTTTGTTTTTTTGTTTTTCTGCTCTAACTTTTGCCTAGGTTGCCCTTCCGGGTTTTCAACCTAGCGAGCCTCTCAAGGGTTACTTTCATTTTAACTTGTCCATGTTGATTAGGGAATCTCTAAGCCAACTATAAGAACAACTGCTACACTTGACCGGTAGATATGATGATGCAGGGACTAGGTTGAATTGGGTATGAATTTGCCCCTAGTGTTGCCCCTAGTGTAGTGGATAGGAACTCGACTGTCCTTCAATAATAAAATTCATTCTCTCAAATTCTGGATTTTGCCTTTCTGGGCGGTCTTCATTGGGAAACGGTTCAGTTTTAACTCTTTGATCACATCCAACTTTTTGCCCCTAGTTCAAGGTCTACTTCAAATCTAAATCACATCCGACCTTCTTGCCCCTAGTTCAAAGGTTGCTTCCAATCTGAATCACAGGCCCTGTATAGTTTTGGCTAAGGTTCACTCGGGTATTGACACTCTCCTTTTACGCTCTAACTTTTTCCAAAGCCGCCCTTTCGGGTTTTCAACCTTGCGAGCTTTTCATTTTTTTTTTTTTTTTTTTTGTGCTCTAACTTTTGCCTGGGTCGCCCTTCCGGGTTTTCGGCCCAGCGAGCCTCTCAAGGGTGGTACCTTATTGCCCCTAGTTCAAGGGTTGCCTCCATTTCAACTATGCAAGCCTCACACTTTTGCCCCTAGTTCAAGGCCTGTTTTAAATCTGAATCACATTCAACCTTATTGCCCCTAGTTGAAGGGCTGCCTTCATTTGAATCACATCATGACTCTTAGTTCAAGGGCTATTTCCAATTCGGCTATGCAAGCCTTACACTTTGATTGATCATGGGATACTTCAAATCACGATTTGAAAGCTAAGGAGCTAAGGAGGTTGGACCAAGAGTCAAGAGGGATCCTATGCTGTATAATCAATTCCAGGCACGTTTTCGTAGGACCACGCAAAAACAGTTTTTGAAATCTTTTCACAAAGTGACTAATCACTCGTACTTTTACGAAGATAAGATAGAACCAACTTGGACCAGGCCAAGATCCTTCTCAGTACCCACATTAACCAAAATGATTTTATTCATCAAAGGCTTAGCACACCTCTCGTCCTCTCAGTTGATCAAAATTTGCAAATCCCAAGGAAATTCTTCCTCTTCGTTTTTATCAGAGTTTTAGAAAAAGTTTTGAAAAACTTTGGTCAATGCAATGATTTAAAGGCACAGAAAAGTAGGCAGACTCTATGGCATTTTTTTATATTTTAGTTTTTTGAATTTTTTTTTTTTGTTTGAAAAGAGACTATGACTCAGCAATGACACAGACTCAAAAGAAAATGACAAAGAAGACCTAAACAAGACAGAAATGTCTAGGTTAGCACTCTCGAAATCAACAGACTCTGACTCACTAGAATGACTCGAGTTTGATCCCAACTCTACAAACTTGGTGGAATCAAACTTAGACTCAATACTCAATTCAGAATTTAGAATAAAACCATTCTCAAATTGCCAGTCAACGTGTGGGCCATCCGTAATATGCAAAATAAAGCCCGTGCAATCAACAGGTGGTCACTCCCCAATCACAGAGATGGTCGACTTTGTGGGATTTCGGCATTTTTTTTTGTTATTTACAAAATTTTGTTTTGATTTTTATGTTTTTTTGTTTTGTTTTGTTTTCGAACTAATGGTGCTAAACTGAACAACCTGAACCACTCATTCGAATTTGAGAACCCCTGTATATATCCAATACATTGCACATAACACATAGCAAGAAAGAGAACAAACACCCCTATGGAGAGTAGGGTTACCCTGTCCTAGCTTGAAATGATCTAGGGTTTCACTATGCAGACAAGTGGTATCACACATCCTAGAAATGGGAAAGCATCATGTCCTAATTTGAAAGGTACTATAGCTCACTATATGTACAGGGTTAGCTCTACCCTAGGGGTTGAAGTCAAGGTGACGTTACCAAAGAGTCCTTTGGGTCATAACCAATAAAGATCCCAGGAAATCAGAAGAGTCAAATAGCCTCTCTTCGGAGTCTGAGAACCTTAGATAGCAAAGCCAAATAGCAGAGCTACATAGCAGAGCTACCTTTTTGACAGATCTTAAAAGGTTACAACACAAGGCCTCCAAAGTATCGTAAAGGTAGGTGTAATGTCACAAAAAGTGTGTCCGTGTTCCCACCAGCATCTGGGCAACACAGGGACTTTAAGTGCACCAATGCATGCAATGCAATAAACATATAATTGAAAATAACAGTCATATCATGGAGTTCGAGTCAAGGTTTCATAAATCCCCAGCGGAGTCGCCAGAAACTGTAACATGCCCGGGGGGTACCCGCGGGCGTTAAACAGTTCGGACCCCCGAGATCTCTTTGATCTCAATGTTTCACGAGTGCAATGTGAAACGTAGATGAGAGTCCAGATTTGGCAACTTTTATTGAAAATCCATTTTATTGCAATTTTGTCAAAAATGGACTGCGTCATCAGAACTCAGAGTCGCCACCTAATATTTTGGGGAAATTAGGAAACCCATGACTCGGTGCCAAGGCCACTGTTCGTCGTAACCAAGGATGCTTGGCTCGGAACCTTAGGTATGAGAGGGGAAGGTCAATAATGAGCACCCCCGCTCACCCGATCAAAAGATCGGCCTCTACTAAACCATGATATGACTTTTTTATTTTCTTTATATGTTCATGTTCTGATTATTGAATAAATCCTAGAATTCACTATGTGAAGCATACAAGTATAGACTAGTTTGCTCAAATTGGAACAATTCAACTTCGTGTTGTTTTTCGAAAAGGGTTTGAATTTGCCACTTGACAAAGTGGGCTTAAAGTTTGTGAATTTGCCACTACAAAGTGGGCTTAAAACATACAATCTTTGAATCATTCCGATTTGAACAACAAGCCTTCATCCACAGGCATTCATACAGTTATATCAATTAAGCAATTAGCCTCATGGTAGGATGCTAAACATAGTAAGAAAAACACACACAAATGGGATGCTAAAGCATAAAAACTCACAGATTGACCGACGTCCCTCGTACAGCTACAAAACAAAGTTAGTAAAACATGCATGATCTTATATACAAAATCCTAATGCAATTCACTCATGATATGCAACTAAAGATTCGGCTTCTAAGATATGACATGTGAATCATCTGAAGAACATGAGGTAGCACACATAATCACATAGGAATTGATTAAATCCACAAATGCAAACTTAGCCGAATCAAGATGCATGAAACATGGATGCAAAGCATGAATATGGTAAAAAATAAACGTGATGTTTATATACAAATAAGGAGAGCAAGTAGAAGAATGGGATAGAAAGAAGCGGGGATGGGGAATTATTACAACACTTGAAATAATAATTACAAATCAAAATAGAGAGGGATGGGTAGAATATTACATCAAAATAAAAACCTCGCAAAACACTCAAAATAAAAATAAATAAAGTAAAAACTTCGTGTTCTTTGGAACCGCCGGCAGAAATGGGTCAACATTGGGAGATTACGTCATCTTGTTCAGAAGAAGCTAACTGACCGGCCAAATAGGTCGGCCGGCCAACTAGGCCAAGCAAAACCTGTCTTGTTGCGAAACCAAGAAAAGGCACAAACAAAAAATATGTAGGTGGCTCAACTAACCATTACCGGTTAGATTAAAAAATGAGAAAACAAATATAAAATAAAATAAAAAGTGCAAATTTACAACATAAACCTAAAACAATAAAACAAATATAAGATAGAACATGCAAGATTACAACAAAACTAATATGAGACTAATACAAAAAATAAAAATAAATATGTGGTAGAACATGCAAGATTACAACAAAACTAATATGAAATTAAAACATGCGAATAAAAAAAATAAATAAATAATTATAAGATAAACAAACCACTAGGATTATAACAACACACTATGAAATATAAAGTAAGAAAATAAATATGAGGTAAACAAACTACTTGGATTATAACAAAACACTATGAAATAAGAAGTAAGAAAATAAATATGAGATATAAAATATAAGAAAATGAAAGACTAAAAATTCACCTTCCAAAGAAAGATTGAACTTCTTGATTCCCAAACTTCCTCTTGATCACCCTCAAGTGTAGGAAGTGTGTTCTCAAATTCTCAATTCGAAATTATGGAGTTTATGGAGTTTATGGTATGGAAAGTGGCTAACTCTCTAGTTTTTCTCACTTTCAATCACTAAGCACTCTTCCTTATGATCAAGGCAATTGATCTTTGGCTATATCAGAATTTTTAGAGTGGTTTTGGTGTATGGAAATGAGGAATTTCAGTAGCTATGGAAGGTATGGGGTGTATATGGAAGATAGGAATATTTTTGGCTCAAAAGCGAAATTTTCTCTCTTTTTCACTCCTTTCTCACTCCTTTCTCTTCAATTTCGTGGTCCTCTTCCTTTCAACAATCAGATGTATACTTATAGGCTAAGCAAGTGGAGAAATGGTGGAGGATATGGTGGAAGACAAGATAGAGCATAAATGAAGGTAATGGAGCTAATGGAACACTAATGGAGCTAATGGGAGCAAAAATGGAGCATTATCTTCAATGGAGCAAACACTAGGTAATGGGGGATGAGTATACATGCATTGGAACATATTTGGGTTATAAAAATGGATCAATGGGTTGTCCCAACCGAACCAAAACCAAGAAAAATGGGCTATTGTTGTTTTGGGCCGAGTCAACAAAAACTGCTTTTAAGTCCAACTTCAAATGGGCATATCTCCTCCATATGGACTTGGTTTTAGGTGGTTCTTGGGTCCAAATTGAAGCCCCAGAAGTCTACTTTCCAATGGTGGTGGCCTCACATTTAAATTCCAAGTGTACAAAGAGATATACCTAATTTAGTAAAGGCTGTCTCGGGCTAGGTCAAGAAAATCTGCTTTGAATCTCAACTTCAAATAGGCATATCTCCCTTATTTGGACTTGGTCTAAGGTGGTTCTTGGGTCTAAATTGAAGCCCCAGAAGTCTACTTTCCCCAGAAGTCTACTTTCCAATGGTGGTGGCCTCACATTTAAATTCCAAGTGTACAAAGAGAAATGCCTAATTTAGTGAAGGCTGCTCATTTCCTTCTTAATGATTTGATACTCATTCTTTTCCTAAACCAGTTTTCTTTCATCCCCTCCTATTTCCTTTAACTCCAAACCTATAAAGAAGATGTTTTTAAATATTTTTCAAAAAAAGTTCACCTCCCTTCCATTTATTTCTACTTTGTCCTTACTCGGTTTACTGAAAAGTGCAACATTTTAATCGAAATGGGAGCCTCGGACATTGTAGAAACATTAAAAAAAAAAATTATATTTTGAAAAGAGGGTTTTAAGGTCTAAATAGTTTGGCCAAAAAATGGGTGAAGGTTGGGATTAAAACTTAAATTCCATCTTTCTTACTGAGAATTTTTTGAGAAACACATTTTAATTGTCATCATCGGGTAATCAAAAGAAAGCGCCCAAGTCTTAGGGCCGGTCAAAATGGGGTGTCTACAGTAGCCTTGTGCCTTAGGCACTCTTGCATGCTATACTTGTGTGTTTATGTGATTTGGCGTCATTTAACACTTTATTTCAAAGCATGTAGTGTTGTCACACTTCCATATTTGTCACTTCTTGATCATGTTTGAGAGTTGTGCTCTTATGCTTAGTTGATGGGCCAATGCATGAGTATGCATTATTTTGCTTTTCATGCCAGTATTTTAGAGTATTTTGGCCACTATTTTGGCATGCATGAGGTCTATTTAGGGTTGGTTTCATCCATTGAGCATTGCATTACATAGCCCTTATGTTGCATCCTTCACTAGCTTTCATGCTTAAGGACTCTAACTTGGCATGCATGCATTGTTTGCATGTTGTTTGGAATGTTGTTGTATTGCATTGTGTTCGGATTGAACGTTGATCCAAACACGAGAAATGAGGGACGTTTCATACTTGAAGTGATGAAACGTGCCTCATTTCTCAGTCGCCGACCCTTTTGATCAAGCATGATAGAGGTTAAGGCCCTTATGTGTTATTTGTGCATTCATTGACATTGAATTCTGCAAACTTGGCTTCTTGGCCATCGTACATTGCAATGCTCGGTTGGTGGCCCGAGAGTTGAGAACAACACTCCCTTGAGCTTAAGAAATGATAGGGATGGTGGTTGTACACACAAACCTTGCAAATACACTGTTGTGCCCCTTCTTGTTCTCTGTTGCAGCAAAAATGGAATTGGGCAGAATTTCTGGTTGGCAGACTACAAAAAGTAGCTGGCCAACCACTTTTCTGGTCTGCAGCATGTTTAGGTGGTCTACTGGTGGTCTACACCACCATTTTCTGGTCGGCAGCCTTCCTGGAGGTCCCCATGTTAGAGTAGAAGCTATCTGGAGATTTGTGCAGTGTTTTGAGATCAAATGCAAACAGAGGCAGGTTGGAGCATAGCAATGGATTTCCGAGCGAGGCGATCGAGCATGCATGCACTTCTCGCCCCAAGGCTCCTTTTAATTGCTTTGCTTAGCTAGTTAGCTATTTGGTTCTGTACTTAAGTAGTTAATGCACTTAGCTATTCATTTGTGTTTGTAATTAGTTAACTTGTTAGTTAATTAGCTTTGTTTTGTAATAATTAGTTTAATTAGCTTAGATTAGCTAGTTAGCTTATTATTCGGACCCTCCGTCAAGAGGGCACGACTGTTGTAATAAGTGTGCGTGTGTGTGTGAATATCTTCCAACCCCACGTCTTTCTCCTTTTTACTTATCAGCTTTCGATGGTTAGTTTTATGGCATATTTCAATTAGTTATGCTTCGCATGCATGCATTCATTCATCTGTCTTGCATGCACCGGGCTCAACGCATCATACAAACTGCATTGTATTTCAATACCAATTTGAATACATGTTATCAAGTTGCATTCACATAACATTTTAGAATAGCCGAGCCTACTTAGTTGCATTTTGCATGTGTTGCATTAGGCATATTAACATAGCTAGGATCATGCATTGATTTCTAACTAGCTTTTTTTTTGGCTCGAAGTACACTGTAAGCGTTTACACTTTAGCATACTACATGAGATGTGTATGTTGCCATGTTAGCATGTTTGCCATGAGGCTATTTGCTTAACTGCTATAAATGCATGAATACATGTGGATGAAGGCTTCATTGCTTGAATTGGAACAATTCATCAAAATGTGCGTTTTAAGCCCATTTGAAGTGGCAAATCATCATGTTTTTCTAAGCCCACTTGAGGGTGGCAAATCCGCGTCTTAGCCTACTTGCGAGTAGCACTTTCAAACCATTTTCGAAAAACAAACATGAGATGTTTTGTTCCAAATCGAGTGATTTAGTCTATACTTGTGTGTTGTGCGCATCACAGAGTAAGTTAGATTAATAACCGGAATAAGAACACATGTGTTTTCAAAAACAACATATCATGTTAGTAGACGCCGATCTTTTAATCGGGCGAGTGGGGGTGCTCATTTCAGGACCTTCCCCTCTCGTACCCAAGTTCCCGAGCCGAGGCAACTTTGGTGATGATGGACACGTGGCCTTAGGTACGAGTTAGGGTTTCCTAAATTTTCCAAAAACAAAACATTTAGGCGGCGACTCTGAAATCTGGCAAAGCAGTCCATGTTTGGCGCTTTTTGATTAAAATTGATTTTCCAAAACCAATTGCTTGATTTGGGCTCTTTGGTGATTTATCAGTCTCACATTGCACTTTGCGAGGTTAGATTCAGAACCGTGACAGGAGTCCGAACTGTAGTAGCTAGAACTACAATTCGCGCCCTCGCGTATGGAGCGGAGTTCGAATGGTCTACATCTACAAGCCCCAATTCTCGAACTTGGGGACTTCTTCCACATAGTTGTCCAAGGCGGCATCCTTCCTAGCTTGGAACACTTTGGAAATCTCGGAGTCGGCTACTTCTTTTGCCTTTCTCGATTCTTCCAAGTCGGCTTCCAGCTTGGCGATCACCTCCTTGGCTAACTTCAGCACATCTTCGCTCGCATTTGCCCTCTCATCGACGGCAAGCCTTAATTGGTCGTAATTCCTCGCTCGGTCGGCCTCAGAGTCGGCTGTTGCATGTTCCTCCACCGCTTTCGATGCCTCGGAATCGGCCCTTTGACAGGCCGCCACAGCCTTGTTCTTTTCATTGTCAATTTCGGCTTTTAGGAAGCCGATCTGTTCTATGGCGTCATGTTGACAGCGGCCGATTTCGGCTATCCTGCCCACGGTCTGCAAAACAAGAAAATAGAGTTGCAGCAAACAAATAATAAGACTAAATATGTATTTAGTCGGAAGACTGCAGATAAGGCAAGTGATGTACCGAGAAGGCCAACTGAGCGGCTAAAGCAATTAGCATTAGGTCTGGCTCCGCCCAAAATGCGGCTCTGCCAACCGGTAGGGATATTGAGGAGGCCATACTCAAGGCCACAGCCGGGTCCTTCAAAGCTGACACATTAGAGGCAATCGGCATATTCCTTATCCTTGGTTGAACAGTGAACGGGACAACCAAGTCCAATTCCTCAATGCGCGGCTGTTTGTCGCTTTGGTCGTCATCCTGGACGGCTTCTTGCTCGGCAGGGCACTTTTCCCCCCGATGCTGAGCCTCCTTATCTCCTCGTTCTGCCTGCTCTGTCGCGACCGTTTCGGTCTGAGTCATTTCTCAGCAATCGATAGGAGATGAAAGATGATTGTACTCTCATCAGTCCTCTCCATATCAGTGGTGCTGTCTGCCACGAGTGACAGATGGACGTCGTCGGGATGGAATAATGGCGTCAGAAGCCGGAAATTCGGTCTACAGAAAGGAGTTCTTTCAAATGTTTTGCCATCCTAGCCAGCCTAAGGATTGTACAAAGCTAAAAATAAACGAGGAAATGGGATTCAAAGTGAAAGGGAAGAAAACTTACAAGAGGCAGAAGAGATAATGAGAGCAGGAGGAAGTTGCAAAGGTTGTGAAATAGAGGTATATTGAAAGGCAAACGAGAAGCTCTAAGTATTCAAAAAGAACTTACACACGAAAGGACAACATAGTTTCAGATTGCATTAAATGAAGAAAGCATACAAAGAGGCAGGAAGATGTAATAATGCCTAAAAAGTGTGTGCTCTAACATACGTTAGGATGAGGTTAGCCGCCGTTCTTTCTTTGACTTCTCAAATTCGAAACCAAACATGCCGAATAATTAGAGTTAATAGGATGTTTAGGGGGCAATTGTGAGAGCTGAATATTCCGGGGGCAATAAAGCCGAATACAGGTATGAGGATAGCCAAGGACGAAATTTGAGTTCGGCACTGAACCTAGTCGACCACAGAGCCGAATAGTCTAATCGACATTCCAACCAGCCGAACAAAGGCCGAATAAATAAACGTGCAATGGATCAAGGGTGGGCCCGAACCTAAGGCCCAAGGAAAAGAATATAAATAGAGGTGCATCAGCCAAAGAAAGGTATCTGAGAACAAGAAAGTTTAACTTAAGATATAAGCAACCAAGAGAGTATACACTGACTTATCCGTCAGAGTGCTAATTCTGGCACCCCCGACCGGAGTGTTCATTCCTTTTCAGGTGACTAGTTGAGGATCTTGAGCATCCCATTGGATCCAAAGAGTATTTCCAAACCACTTCTCTGCATGAACCAAGAGAAAATTTTCTTTTCATGTAAAAGGATCAATTGAAGGAATTAAATCTTGCTTTTAATGAACTTCATCGCTATATTTGAGCAAATTTTCTGTGTCATTAAATCCATTTTTGAAAGGTATGAACTAGTTGAGTGAGGAAGCCTACTAACCTAGGTTGGCCAATCACTTGTATCGGTGATGGATTGTAAATCAAATCTCCAATTTCAATCTTTTTCACTTAGTAGGTGCCAGAGGTTCAAAATATGCCAAAAACAACATGGGTCAAGCATGTTCAATCATGAGAAACAATAAAATGCCAACTACATTAATGAATTGATTTTCACTGTAACCTTGACTTTCTAATGAATTTTCTTTAGTGTGAAGAATCAAAATATTTTCTGCTTTCATGACATGAGCAACAATATTAAGGATATTGATATGGAAATATGTTCTCTAATGCTAACAACCTAACCATATTTTCTAGTCAGTGGATGCTTACTTTAGCAGCATAGCAAGCTGCATTAAAAAGTAGGCCATCATCAGTAATTTGACCCTGCTCCTCTAATCTCCTTTTGATCTACTCTCGTGCCCCAACATAAGTAACACCATATACTGAAGTCATCACTGTCTGTTTCACTGGTTTCCTATCCACCTGAAAGCTAACAAAGTTAAAGGTCATTATCTAGAATTAGTCATCTTATAAATATGTAATGCGGTCTAAAACTCAAACATTTCAGGGAAGTGAGGAAGAAGTAAAAGAAAACAACTTGTCCAATTAAGAGATTGGCTAATAAAGCATTTGGACTAGTTGCAGGATCCTTATTGCTGTCCCTTACCATGATATCATGAACCCTGCCAGATTAAACTGTTGCTTTTAAGGGTCATGAATACAACATTAAAATATTAACAACAAAGTAATGCATGAGAAAAAAGATCATCTCCCACACCTGTCTTTCCCTTCTCATTTTTTTATTTGGTTGAGAAGGGAGAGGGAAGGGTAAGAAAGGGATTACTAGTTTATGACTTTGCCCAAATATATTTACAAAAGTGTTTTTTCGAGGCAAGAAGGTGATGAAGAAGTTGATTAAGTATAAGGTTCCACCTTTCCTTCCTCCTGTTCACTGTTGGGTGAAAAGGGTAGGTGGAACCATGGAAACTCTCCGCCACCATTTTTCCTTCCCAATCTATTTTCTTACTATCAAATACTAGAAACTCCAAATGTTGTTTAGAGGCCAGAAGTGATGAAGTGTAAGGTTCCTTCCTTCCTTCCACCTACTCACTGTTGGGTGAAAAGGATATGTTGATCCAAACAAACTTGTGGGTACCTATATTATGCTTGGCACATGGCGAGCCCTACGGGCGTCACATTAGCACCACTACACATCCTCGTGGCAGACCCCTGAGGCACCACAATGAGTATATCATCACCACCACACATCTATGTAGCACACCCTTGAGGCACTGCGATGAGTCGGGGTCGTATACCTAGCCTAAGCAGGGGCATGCACACCACCAAGTATGAAGACAAGGCCATAGCCCACTTTGATAGAGTTGGCTCACCTAGAGCTCTCCATGGCCCTTCATAACTCAAGAAATATATTCTCTACCCACTCACTCCAGCTTCATAGCAACATAGTTGGACTCTTGGCTCACCTATATTTACTTAGCTATTCAAGATGAGCCCTTGGCTGACCCATGTACTCACCCTCTTGGCTACCTAGGTTGGGAGCAGGACCTAAGCCCTCCCCTTGGGATCATTGGAGGATTGTGGATTTGAGGCTAAGACCTTAGGATCGTCAAGGTCGTGTAGCTCTCTCCCTACAGTGACAACTCTCCTTTGACCTGGCTTAGAAAAAGGGACGTTGACCTTACACTTACATCTGATGCACATATGATACGTCTCTCAAGATATCATACCTACAGCTGCAGCTCCTATGATGCAACCTTCCCAAGGACCCGAATCATAGGACACAGCTAGTAGGGCTGATATCACCCTTTTTTCGAGTCGAGGAGAACTCGCCACCTGTCTTGAGGTTGCTTGGGCTCCAATACTCTTGGAGTCTATATAACGACATCATATGTCCAGCCACAATAACACAACAAGAGCAACAAGAATCATATAACATACACTAAGTGTTCAAGGTCTTTCACTGCCACCCCTTTCCTCTCTAAGCTTTCCTTGGTCTTCTCCTCTTCCACCTCTGGTCATCTCAGGGCATTGAAGTGCCTAGCATCTTCCTAGAGATCAATGACCAATCACCTCTAATCTCTATCCCCCACAAAACTCTCCCCCTCTTTTTTTTCCCTACCCTTTGTCCTTTCCTTCTATCAAATACTAGAAACTCTCTTCATCCATCATCTGGAAAAGAGAGAAAGGAGAATAAAAAGGAAAAGAGAAATGGAAATGATCTATGCACCGATAGGACAAAACCTCAAATTTGTGATCTATACTAGAAACTCTCTTCATCCACCATCATGGTGAGGAGTAAATTTGATTCACAAACCATCAATTGTCGCAAATTTGTTGTGTGATGATCTATGCACCGATAGAACAAAAGCTCAATAAATGGAAATGAAAGACCAACAACACCTCCTCCCCATCATGGAGTTATCTCAAGGGAACGGGTAGACATTGCTTCTTGAATCATTGAACATCACTAAAGAGTATGTAATGAGTCAAGACGCAATAGGTTCAATATAACGTCCGATTGAACCTAACTCAATTTTATTACCTTTTTTTTTTTTTACCTCTTTTACATTACCTTGCCATTTTATTATCTTTTCTTCATTTTTTCCAATAGTGATAATTACGTCCACTATGTGAAAAAAAAAAGGTGATAAAGAGATGTGTCAAACAAGAAGTTGTGCTTAGCATGAGAGAGATGTAATACCTTGGTAATGAACCTCCGAAGAGATTATACCATTAAGCATGGAAGGTTTCTTTCTTATGCCTTGAACAACAACCTAGTGTTTGAGACAACTCTTAATCAAAGAAAGCAAAGAAAGGAGGGAGATTGCAGAGATGATTATGCAAAGGTGATTATTACAAGTATGAATATTTATATGAAAACTATGTAAAGAAAGCTATCAACTCAAATAGATTGATGTCTATGGCCTAAATACCCAAATCTATGAGGACTTGCAACAATACAATCATGATATTCAAAGCTAAACTAAATAAACACACTAAAAAGCCCCTAAATAGCACAAAATGGTGCTGAAAATTAGTTTCAAAATAGGAGAAAACTTAAACAAAAATAAGAGGAAAGAAGCCTAATAAACAAGCCAAAGAAATGGTGGCTAACCCTTCCTCCTTTGGTGACTTAAAATCAAATTTTTAAGCTTAAAAACACTTTGAAAAATAGTGTGAAAAAGCAAAGAAAAGAGATAGAAAAAGATGATACAAAGGCTCAAAGATTACCCTTTAAAGAGAGGATGATCTTCTAGTTCACAAACCACAAGGTGATCCCTCTCAAGAGATGAAATTTATGTTCAATAATCTCAGCAAGAGACCTCAATTTAGGCTTAGGAAGTGTATGGATAGTGTATGTGTATTGCAAGAGAGAAAGGAAAAGTGTTTGGCAAGCTATAGGCACTTGGAAATTTTTTCTAACCCCAAACCAAGAGGGAGAGTCTTGTATTTATAGACAAAAGGCTTCTCACGTCAAAAATATCAAGAAAGAGACAGCTAGTGCAAGGCATGCACGTAGGGATAACTGGTTGTCTCAAAATATCTGTTGTCGTTGAACATGGCCGGCCGACCAATGAATTGTACGGCCGACCCAAAAAGTGGCCTGCCTAGTCCAATTTTGGTCTAGCTGCTAAGGAGATTCGGCCAGCCCCGAATACATACGGCCGGGCTCGAATTACCCATGGCCAGGTCAAAAGTTTGCAAAGATGGTTTTTAGGGTCTAAAACATGTTGGTAAAAAATGGGGTGTAAGGTTGGGATTATAAACTCAAAACTAAAACCTTTTGTTAAAGATTCAAACGATTACACAACGTAATATTTTATCATCGAGTGTTCAGAGTGAGGCACCCAAGTCTTAAGGGTGGTCAAAATGGAGTGTCTACAGTTACTTTATTTTTAAGCATTAAATTTGTCTTACTAATGATACATTTCATTGTTATATTGGTCATCCTTCCTTACAAGAACAATTAAAAGCCAACATCGCTAACAAAGAAAAGATAAAGACAAAACATGGGTGTGATTCTAGGTCAATCCTTGTTAGAGTAGAAAAACTGGTATGTAGACTTGCACTTTAAGAATCATATTAGATTCTTAGCTTTACTTATTGAATATTTGGCCTATCAAACTAGGCACGAGAAAAGAAGATGCCACCTGATCTAATAGAGTTTTACAAGGAAACTCATTATAATGAGAAAACACATGAGCGGATCTCGTCTAAAGCTCAAGCTAATTATGTGAGTATATACTGCAATTTTTATTAACAAAATTTTAAAATGCTATTTGTTATAATCTTATTTAATTGACTAATAATTATTTAATGTTTTAATATTTGATAGAAAAATATAATACAGACACAAGTTGATCACCTTTTATAGCTAGGATCAATCCCTTTGACTGCAGAAGAACTGTCAATCAAAGTCCTAAAGTCAAGGTCTGGCTACGTGAAGGGACTTGACATATAAGAACTCCATCCTCCATTAGGAAGACCACTACCATATCTGCTGAAAAAAATGATTATGTGAAGTTCCTTGAGATGGAAATAGAGGAACAAAAGGATAAAATAAAAGAGCTTGAAGAGGGTGGAAAGAAGCAAGGGCAAACAATGGTAGATGTCACGACCCAAACCCGCCCTGTAGCACTTGTCCCCGTTTTAAAACTTTGGGAAGTGTATT
Source organism: Camellia lanceoleosa (assembly GCA_025200525.1). Lineage (NCBI taxonomy): Eukaryota > Viridiplantae > Streptophyta > Magnoliopsida > Ericales > Theaceae > Camellia > Camellia lanceoleosa. Next base: position 43,214,044 of record CM045759.1, read on the forward strand.
TGAATCATTATTATGTTTTGGAAAACCTTTGGTGTTGTTATGGAATGGTTTTGGAGGAGCATAATCTGATTTAATCTTGTTGGGTTTGGTTGTTCATGTTTGTTTTTGTCAAAAGTTCCTTGGAGACTTAGAAATTCCATTCTAGGGTCGACACCAGCCTTCCTAGGGTCGACCCTTACCTGTTGGTGAAGTTCTGGAGGAGTTGTTGGAAAATAGGGTAGACACCAGACTGGGAGAGGGTCGACCCTCTTCTGTCTGTGTGTTGATTGCTGGAACATAAGATAGACACCAGTATGGGGTAGGGTCGACACCAGAAGTGCAGTCAAGCTTAGTTTTCCCAGATTTTCCTCTTTGGTGTCGACACCACTGTTGCAGAGGTCGACCCCTGCAGAGTTTTTTTTTTTTTTTTTTTTTTTCAGATTTTAGTCCGACTTTTGGCCCTACTTTTTGGGGGTTTTGACTTGATATTTTGGGTTGACTTTGGGGCTTATTTCTAATTTTACCTAGTGCTATAAATAGGCCCTCACTTGATCATTTTCTTTATTTTCTTTCTCTCTTTTCTTCCTCTAAACCATGGGTCTCTCTCTCTCCAAAAACCATTTTTTGCTCAAAAGTCTTTAGATCTACTCTCTTGGAAGCATCTTCTTGCCTTACTCCTTTGAGAAAGATTGTAGATCTCGTCAAGAGCTTTCGTTTTGATCCAAGTGGAAGTTGGTTTTGACAACTTTGGGGTATCAACCTTTTTGCTCATCTTCTCTTCCAAGCTTGAGGTAGGGACATTCTTGAGTTATATATACAAGTTTTGCTACCTTTATGTTGGTTTTAAGAGTTTTCATATAGTTCCTTGTTGATTTCAATCTTGTGTTTTGAAAATGTAGAGATGTGTTAAATGTGGGTTGTATCCCAACTTTTTTATAAATCCTAGAGGTTTTTCTTTTGAGTTATATATATTTATGTAAGTTTTTAGTTGATTTAGTAACTCTCCTTGAAAATTTCAAAAATGGGTTTGGTGACTCAAGGGATTGATGATTTTTATAAAACAAACTCTATCTTGTGTTCATTTAGAGATTTTCTTGAAATTTTGGACAACATGAGTTGAGATTGAAGTGTATGATTAGATTTTATAAAAGAGATGAACAATGTTGGATTTTTTTTGTGAAAACCTAGAAGATTGGGGCTTTTTGAAAACATGGACAATTCATGGAATAAACTTATTTCCTTGTGCTAAAATGGGTGAGTGAGTGTGGAATTTACGTCTTGATAAGAGAAGTGGTAATCTCCTTGATGTAAGCAAATGGAGGATTTATTTTCTTAAAGTTGCTGTTAGATGCATGAAAAATATTTAATTGAGAAATGTTAATTGTTGTGCATACTGGATTGTGAGAATTTTGAATGGTGGAGGTTAGTATTTGAAAACCTCATATGTGGCTTGAGAAGGGTAAATTGATGAAAAATTGATGTTGTGTATTGAAGACACATGGTTATCTTGGGAGTGAGTAATGAAAGGAGGAAATGGAAAATGTGATTGTTGACATTGTAGTGATGACTTGGAAATGGGAAATGTTTTGAGTTATGAGAAATCGCTACATTGCATATGTATTTAGTTATTATTTTTGCATTGTAAATTTTGATTGAAGATATTTATTTCATGAAAGAAAGTGATGTTGTATTAAGAACTATGGCAATGTGTATGGGGTAAATACGGTGGTAAGTCCGGATAGGGGGTGTAGATGATTTGATAAGTTAGCTTGAGTGTCCTTGGTGAAAGACCAGAAAACCGCACGGATAGGTGTCGAGCCTTCCGGTTAATCTCGGTAAAAATGACAATTTGGTAGTGCTTGTAGAGCCTACTTCCAGACACCAGCCTAGGAATTACTAGTGTCGTATTTACCGCCCCTGTTGATTAAATGGAAAGTTTTTGAAATGTGTTGAGATTGCAAGCTTTTGTTGAAAAATGGAAATCTTTAAGAAAAACATGAAATGAAATTTCTTTAAAGGAGCATGGCATAGCATTGGCATTTGCATTATTTTTATTGAGAATCGCATAACTGTATATACTTTGTTAGAATTCTCTACTGGGCATTATGCTCACCCCTATGGGATTTGGTGCAGGTTAAGATGTGGTGGTTTCGCCGGGCTAAGGGCGTGGATATGTTCTGATGACGAGTAGTCTTGCTCTTCCATTTGTTGTGATGTTTTTGTAAGCCAAGGGCTAATGTGTAAGGGTCCGAGAGACCATTTTGTGTTACCGGGCTATTGGCTTGGAAGATGTAAGCCCCTAGGGGCATTTTATTTGTGTTGAGATTAGATGCTTCACGTGCTGTAGATTCATGTATTTCTATATTCTTGAACGTTTAAACATTGATGGTATATTATGTAAAGGTTGGAGTTATGACATTATTGATTGGGTGAATGTTGATTAACGTGGGTGGTTCTTGTGGTATTATTTTGGGGCGTTACACGCCCCTATAGGTTTAGCGCCATATCCGGCCAGTAATCAGTGATTACCAAAGGCCTGCTTAACAATAATGACAATAACACAATGATGGGGCTGGCAGAAGCCAATCAATAATAGAAAAATAATGTCTAATGAGCTACGAGGACTTAAATGAACAAAACAAGTTTCATATACTTATATATGCACAAATACTTAAGTCTATAAAACACTTATATACAAAAAAAAACACAAGTTAGGGAATTTAATCCCCAAAGTAAAAATAGTACAACAAAAGTCAAAGATCAATCTTGTCACTTGAATCATTGCAAAAGGGTGAATCTGAATCACCCAATAAGCCTTAACACGTGTTGGTTCGGAACCTCGTAGTGAGGCACAATAGTTGGCTTGACAAAAACAAGGTTCTGGTCGATGCCGTTAACTCTGATCTGGTGCTCGATCACCTACATATATATAATAAAAAATGAGCTATAGCCCAGTAAATAACAACTGTGTAAAGGGGTTATGAATAATATCCTTATAATAATTGAAACAGTCAATTCATCAATAAACCAATTTCACAATCAATATTTCATATCATATCAATCATTTCCATTCATAATAGTCATACGTGGTACATCCAATAACAGAACAATCGATAGGTCTTAAAGACCAAACAATCATTTGATGGCCATCAATGCAATAACAATAGTTCCAAGATTTAGAACTGACAGAGATCTCTATAACAATAACAATAACAATAGCAATGATAATATGCTACGGATGCCACGAGTACAGTTTAGAAAATAGGACAATCATTCATCAATAAACATTATCATTTCAATAAAACAATACATTTTCATCAATCATAAAATAATAATAATGAAACATAGCTCTATAACAATGTTACTCACAGTGGACCCCTTGAAACACGTGCTAAAGATGCACCAAGGATGCGGCGTCCGACCTAACAAATAGATTCAAGCATAATAATTCAATACACAATTCGATCATTTAGTCGGTTCTATTCAGTTTGTTGTTTACTTGATCTGTTTCTAACTTTTCATTCTGTAATTCATTCGAGTTCATGAGATGCAAATGTACATGAAAAACACTTTAAAACCATGCAAATGGAGACCCAAAAGGTAGAAAAGTGGAGCGAAAACAAAACCGAGACCGCCCTTACAACCGCACGTGTGGGGCACTGGTTGCACGTGCGAAACCACCACCGCACATATGCCCTGCATGTGCAATTATTTTAGTATGTAAGCTCACATCTACCATGTTTTCCGCACATGCGGGACCCCAGGCCGCACGTGCGGTGCTTGGTGAAAATTTGTCCGAAATTGCTCCTTATTTTGAAATGCAACCTTTTGTAAAACCAACCTTATATTCATGCATTTCACTTCCAAAAACTCATATAAACATGCTAGAATTTGGGTCTTAAACATCAAATAGAAATCAAACTTGTAAACAAAATTCCAAAATTCCAATTTGAAAGATCAAAGACTCCAAATAAATTACAAAAGTATAAACCATGTGGTTTAAGGCTTCAATCTCAACTTGGAACCTTTAGAATTCATTAGACTTATGAAAGAAACGATGACATGTAGAAACAACAATAAAACCATGCATGACCATAATTTAAGCTAAGTCTTCCAATTATTTGATCAAAGCCTCCAAGAAGTTATAAAAGCAAGAACCATGCGTTTCAATGATTCTAATTCCAAACTTTATGAGGAAAGCTCTTTGAAACTAGTAGAATTCATGAAGCTTATGCAAGAAAATATGTGTGTAAACCAAAATATCATGAATTCACGCCATGCATGTTGAATTTAAGGCCAATTTCCATCACTTCTTTTCTAACTTAGCTTGCATGTTCTAATTTGTCAATTGCCACATTAAAAATTCCAATTAACCATGAATTCATCCTAATTAACCTTATATTTTAGAAGAAGATGAGTGTAGGAGTTTCAATTTCAAGAAATTGGATGCAAGTCTTACCTTAAAAATGATGGAATTATGAAGAGCTAACCTTAACTTCAATGTTTTTCCTAAACTTCTCTTCACTTGCTTCTTCCTCTTAGTTGAATACTCACTCACTCACTCACTCACTCACTCACTCACTCTCTCTCTCTCTCTCTCTCTCTCTCTCTCTCTCTCTCTCTCTCTACGTGTAGTGCATAATCAAGCTCCACTAGTTCTCTTCTTTATTCATTTGATGAGTAGGATTTGTTTTATATATATATATATATATATTCTCATTCTAAAGTTACCTTAGACTAATAAACCCCATTAATTAATGTAAATCAAATTCACTCAAATTAAATTAATCCTCATCATTTTATGACGTCACTCAAACTTACTAATGTGAATTAGGCTCTAATTCCCTATCCAATTATTTGATTCTAACTTGGTAAATTGTTGAATCAGACAGGTTTATATCATATTTTATCCTATCTGTTCACAATAACACAATTCAAATAATCACATGGAAATCTATAACACTTAATAACACATAATCACATAATTAACAATAGCATATAACCAATTTAGTTAATTTACTTAATTAAGGAGGTGGTTGTCACAGGAGATGTTGTCAATTTTCTAAGGAGCAAAGGATTCACTAGACACTTTGGGAGTGTGGGAAACTCATCCCCAAGTGGACATACTTCTTGGTAAGATATATTGACTTTAATATCACAAATTTTATAAAAAAAAATAATATATATTTGAAGAATTAGAAAGTAATGGAAACATGCATAGGACACCCAATTTGGGAACTAGTTCAAAAAAGGCTATTGGAGGGCCAAATAGTTAACAACTATGGAAGTGCCCGAAAACAAGAACAACCTACTTGGGAGGGACCATTATAACTGGTAGGACCTTACGGCACATGCAAGAGATCCACTGTTTGTGAATTAGACAAAAAAATGATTTGTTTTGATACTTTAGTTTGAATAAAAAAAATTTAAAAAAAAATCATCGGATGGCTAAATTGTTTGTCAGCAGCAAATGTTCACTAGTACTAATAGAAACACTTCAAGATGGACTAATATAAGTTGTAGAAACTCATAGTACATGCACATGATGTATTACTTGTAAATTGGCTAAAATAATGCTTTTTCTCCAAACTTAAGCTTGAAAAGGGGTCGTTGAAGGGCTAAATTATGACACAATTGCGAATGTGCATGGGAATTAACACAAACGCATTGGAAGGGACAAATATAACTTTGTAGACACCCCATTTTTGACTGCCCTTAAGACTTGGGCACTTTAGGTTGATCACTCGATAATGAAAGTAACACTGTACAATTGTTCAAATTCTTCAGCAAAAGGCCTCATTTTTTGGAGCTTCTAATCCCAACCTTACACACCATTTTGATCAAAACTATTTTAGACCTTAAAACCCTCCTTTTCAAAATATGTTTTCAAATGTTTCTACAATGTTCTGAGGCTCGCATTTTGTTTAAAATATTGTACTTTTCGGTAAACCAAGTATGGACAAAGTCGAAATAAATGAAAGGGAGGTGAAATCTTTGAAATATCTTTAAAAACATCTTATTTATAGGCTTGGAGTTGAAGGAAATATGAGGGGAGGGAAGAAAACTAGTTAGGGAAGAAGTTGGACATCAATCCGTTAAGACAAAAATGAGCAGCCTTCACTAAAATAAGAATATCTCTTTGTATACTTAGAATTTAGATATGAGGCCACCAGGATTGGAAATTAGACTTTTGGGGCTTCAATTTAGACTCAAGAATCACTTGAAACCGAGTCCGGATGATGGAGATATGACCTTTTGAAGTCAAGCGTGAAAGCAAATTTTTGTGCCGGTAAAACAGATATATTCTTGCCAGCTATGCCAACTGTCTACACAGGTTCATGCATTGCACCAGCTATCTCTATATAGATATTTCCAACTAAGGCACATGTTTTTCTATATATAGATGACCACCCCTCTTGAAATTAGGTTAGAAAATTCCAAAAGCTCCAGTACTTGCATAGCACTCTCTCTCTCTCTATCTTGCAACCTATATACTCTCTCTCTACATGTCCTAAACCAACAATTTGGCTCTTCTTGCTGAGGTTCTTGAGTTCAAATCTCAGCCCTTGAGAGTGAATACCTTGTCATTTGTGAACAAAAGAGTTACTCCTCTTCAAGAGGTATAACTTTGACTATCTTTATACTACTTATTTCTCTTTTATTATTCTTTTTATACTATTTTTGGACTTTTTAATATACTGAAACTTGTGATTTAAAGCTATCAAAGGTGGAGGGGTTAACCACATTTCTTTGAACCTTGTTCTCTAAGCTTTTGCCCTTATGTTTCCCACTTCTTTCTCAACTTTTTTTTCCAGATTTTTACCACTGATTTTCAGAGGTTTTCAACAGCTAAAAATGTTATTTTGAGATCCTAAAAATGGAGGGTTAGCCACCCCTCCTTATGCTTGTTTACTTGCTCAATTTCTCCATTGTTTTAGCAAACTTTTTCAAGCTTTTCCATGTTATTTCTAGCACTGTTTTTAGCTATTTTAGGACTGTTTTAGATTGTTCATTTCATTTATGCTTTGTATAGTATGCTTGTAGTGTAGTGGTCCTCATAGGTTTGGTGGTTTAGGTATTAGACACCAACTTATTTGAGTTGATAGCATTTATTTTATGCTTTCATACTTGTGTTCACTTATAATCACCTCTGCAACCTCCCTCTTTTCTTGGCTTTTTATTTCTTCAAGAGTTGTTTCAACAGAGTGTTGTTTAAGCTTAAGAAAGAGACCCTTCAATGCTAAATGGTTTAATCTCTTCGGAGGTTCATTACCAGGGCATTATATCTCTCTCATGCCCAAAACAACTTCTTATTTGACACTTCTCTCCATTTAGTGGACTTAATTCTCATTTTTTGGACTAAAATGACTAAATAATGGAAAGGTAATTAAAAGAGGCTAATAAAATTGGACTAAAAGAGGTGCGAGAATCAAATCAAGTTGAGTTCAATCGGACGTTAATTGAACTCATTGAGTCTTGAGTCATTTCATACTCTAGTGATGATAATGGTTCAAGAATCAAGGTCAACCACATCCCTAGAGAGGCAACTCCATGATAGGGAGGAGGTTTTGTTGGTCTTTTATTTTCATTTATTGAGACTTTGTCCAATTAGTTCATAGATCATCATGCAATAGCCTTGCGATCATTGATGATTTGTGAATTGATTCTAACTCTCCTTTGATCAATTTCATGATAGGAAGAGGCAGAGAGGATAAACATCTCCTAAAAACGCTCCATTTTTGCTCTGTTTCTTTTCTGTTGCACCAGGGGAGAACCCAGAACTAGTGGCCGACCAGCCACCTCTTGTTATGGACGACCACTTTTATTGGGTGGCAAGCCACCTCTTTTCAGCCAAGCAGTGTCTTTTTCCTCGCAAAACAAAGCAGAGGCTGGGGTAAAAACAGTTCAATTTTCTGACTGCACAACAGAACCATTCTGGTAGCAGAGCATAGGCATTTTCGGGTGGAAATCTGCATTCATGCATGAGCCATTCCTCACTTCTCGGGACCCGTTAAAATTATGTTTAATAGTAGTATGCTGTACTTAAAGTAGCAAACTTGTAATAATTTTGTAATAATTAATTACTTAGTTAATTACTTCTGTAGTGTAACTAATTAGGTAGTTCAATTCTACTTTGTAATAATTAGCTAGTGTATTTATTTTATTTGGTTTATAATGGCTAGTTAATTTGGTAATTAGCTAGGATATTCATTCGAACCCTCCTGCATGAGGGCAAAAGTGTAATAATGTGTATGTCTTCCAACCCCACGTCTTTCTTCCTTTTATTTACCTGCTTATGATGGATAGTGTAGAGCATCATGTTCCTTTTAGCATTTTCCATGATTTGCATCCATTTGTCTTGCATGCATAGGGTTCGATTCATTATTCTAACGACATTGTCATTTAGTACTTCCTTGAATACTTGCTTCACTGCATGCTATCAAAGTGATTCACATGACATATTAGACAACCAAACCTATTATTTGCATATTGCATGTATTGCATTAGTCATTTTACATCGTTAGGATCATGCATTTGGCTTGCCTTGGAGTACTAGGTGAGCAATTTTCACTTCCACGTATCGCATACGTGTGATTGTTTCCATATCAAGCATAATACCATAAGGCTAAGTACTTAAGTGATATACTTATTTGAATGCCTGTGGATGAAAGCTAATTGCTTAAGTTAGGATGATTTGCTTAAGTGTACATATGAGATCACTTTTTCAAGTGGTACGTATTCAAACACCTTTCAAAACACACATAAAATCAAAATGTTCTAACTTTTGCAAATTAGTCTATACTTGTGTGCATCACATAGTAAGAATAGCCTAAATAATCGACACAAGAGCATATACTGTACATAAGAATCACATTATGATTAGTAGAGACTGATCTTTAATCGTGCGAGTGGGGTGCTCAATTCATGACCTTCCCCTTTCGTACCTAAGTTTCCGAACCGAGACACTTTGGTGATGATGAACACGTGGCCTTTGGCACGAGTCACGGGTTTCCTAAATTTCCTAAAAATATTTAGGTGACGACTTTGAAATCTGGCAAAGTAGTCTATTTTTGGCATTTTTGATTCAAAATTGATTTTTCAAAAGAATTGTTGGGTTTGGATTCTTTTGTGTTTATCTGTTTCACATTGCACATATGAAATCAAATTTAGAATCACAAGAGTCCAAACTTTATGGCTAGTTGTATTTGAAAGGAGCACAAAAAGTAAGCTACAAACTTGTGCATGAAAACTGACACAAAAACCTTATAAGGGACCAATTTAACTTTTGGGAACTTATGGCACATGCACATGATGCACCATTTTTAATTAGCCTAAAAAATACCTTTTTTTTTTTTTTTTTTTTCCTGTACTTAGGCTTGAAAAATGGCCAACGAAGGGAAATGTTTTGAAATAGTCACGAATGTGCATCAAAACCAACACAAACACCGCAAGAGTGACCAATATAACTTGTAGAAACTTACAAATATGCACGGGATACATCATTTGTGAATTAGATTAGAAAATCAACATTTAAATAATTAGGTTTAAAAGAAGGCCATCGGAGGGCAAATCATCAAATAGCCGCAAAAGTTCTCATGATTTGGCACAAACACCTCAGGAAGGACCAATGTTACTTGTAGGAACTTACAGCACATGCATGGGATGCACTGTTTGTGTATTAGACACAAAAAAATATTTTTTTCACACTTACGATTAACGAAAGCCCCTTGGAATGCTAAATTGTTAAATAGTAACAAATGTGCCTAGAAATTGATACAAACACCTTGGGAGGAACCAATATAAGTTGAAGAAACTTATGACACGTGCACGGGATATATAAATTGTGAATTAGCCTAAAAAAAACTTTTTTCTCCCTACTTAAAGCTTCAAAAAAGGCTGTTGAAAGGCTAAATTATCACAGCCATGGATTTGTACAAGAACCAACAGAAACACCTTAGAAGGGACCAATATAAGTTACAGTACATTAGTGGGAGGCACCATTTGCGAATTAACCTTAAAATTAATTTTTTGTTCCCATAATCTTGAAAAAAAATATGTTAGAGGGATAAATTGTATAATTGTTCTAATTGTGAATTGATTAGTTACTAATGTTTTTAACTTTTGTATAATTGATTATTAGTTATTTAAACTTTTAATTTTTATTTATTTATTTATTTTTTATTTTTTATTTTTTTTATTTTGCAGATTGGATTGTGGTGGCATTTTTGACGTGCAATAATGATCTAATTTTCTTGAATGTTTATTTTTGTTTGATAAGGATACACATACTTTGTGGAGTTGCACTAGTTCTTGTTGGATGTTTGGTTGAATTGCATTAGTTATAACTGTTGGATATTTTGTGGACATTGCCCTATTTTATTGTATTAGGATGAAATTATTTGTAATGGTGAATGGATATTTTCATTTTGTTAATTCGTAAATGTGTTCATTTATAGCAGGTTAAGTTAAGCTATGATGGAATGTTATATTAAATATGTTTCAACAAGAACATGGTTATATTTGCTGAACTAAAATTTAAATTTTGATAAAATAGGCATATAATGCGGAAAAAAAATTTATGAAATTAGTGACAAAATTTTTCATCCCTAAAGAAGTTTTTTTTTTGTCCTTTATTTGGCTTAGGTGAATGACTAATTTTGTCATGAATTATTATTTCGTCGCTAAATGAATTTATCATGATGAAAAATATTGTCACAATTTGTAACTATTACCCTCAATGCGTGACGAATTTTTTTCCACATTATTTCATAATTTTTAATGATGAATTTGTTTTTGTCTCTATTGCTAGCTTCATTGACAAAAAAAATTCGTCGTCATTTATATTAAACGCGACAAAATTATTTCATCTCTATTTCTTATATTTATGGCAAAATACTTTTGTCTCTAATTTCTTACAAAATATTTTGTCGCTAATTACTTACAAGTATGTTCCCAATAGAGTGTAATATATATATATATATATATGTAACGCCCTCAAAATAAACCCATAAATCATACAATATTGACATGCTTAGACAAGAGAATAAGCTTACATATATTTCATCAGAGTATTTCTTACAAGGGTATTACATGTTAACAACAAAAGCAAATGCCCTACGGGCTTACAGCTTTCTAAGTCAACACTTGGTTACAAAAGGAAGAGTACTAACTCTATACAAAATAATCCCTTGGCTTGATATACATGTAATACAAAAATATAATCAAAAAGATGACCCATGCACTAAGCCTCTCAAGCTACGTCCTTGGAGGTGGCATGCTACCTGTACCTGAAAATGATGCCCCATATAGGGTGAGCCAACGCCCAGTAGAGATATGCTAAACATGATATAAGCAATAACTAAAACATTGGCCAATGATAAATGTTTAACTCATATGAATCATTTCATAACTATGGCTCAAAACCTGGCCCAACAATTTAAATGAGATCACATCTCATATCAGTAGTATTTCTATTTCAGATGAGATAATAGCTCATATTAAACATTTCACACTTCATAACAGATACACATTTTGGTGTTGTATCAATAACACATGAAAACACTTCCATACTTCACCAATGATACACATTTTAGTGCTGTATCAATGTCAAACAAAAACACTTCCATACTTCACAAATGATACACATTTTAGTGCTGTATCAATGGAGTCCATCCCCTATCTCCTCTCAAACAATATCCAGTTTAGAGGTCCATCCCCTATCTTCCCCTAAACCATGGAGTACATCCCCTATCTCCTCCCACACAACACAATGTATATATACACATGTCATATACATAATCAAATCAATACATAAAATTCATGTATTATATCAACCGCCATATTCGATGGCATACTCATTTGATTAGTTTTAGTTTGCCTAATCATCATGCATTGTCTATGTGAGACCATGAAATGTCCTCTCAAATGGATGTTATGGAGATCCAACGAAGAAAAGAGTTGTACCCCTGTAGATCTGCAATGAGGAACATAGTCGGTGCCACCCAACAGGGGTTGCCGGCCGAGAATACTTCAATGATGAAGTTAGTCCGTGAGTCAAGAAATAGTGTATATGTATATTAGAAGGGGTGTGTGTGTGTGGTGGAGGGAGAACAGACATACCTTTCACTTGGGATGCCCCCCTCTTTATATAGATGGGGGTGTGATATTTATTTGGGCTGGTCCTTTGTAGGCTTTGTTTGGGTTGGGCTCAATAAGCTAATACCTATAATTTTCTGGCTCCCACAATTGCCCCAAAACTTTCAGTGTCTGCGGTAGAAAGAATGTGAGTTTTTTCTTGCCAAGTTACGCTGTTCAAATAGCTGTTAGGTTTTTTGATAAAGAACACTTTGGATAAATGAATAAAATATATGAATGAATGACTGCATGTATGCTTGAATGTATGTATAAATGTACGTATGTCTTGAATGTATGTAAAAATGTATATATGTTGATCATAAGATGAGGGGGGTTGAGATAAAACCCAGAAAGGAATACAAATAAATCATAACAATAGGCCGCGGTATTCTAACCCCCGGGCATGGATGTAGGCTGCGGTATTCTAACCCCCGGGCATGGGCGTAGGTCGCAGTATTCTAACCCCTGGGCATGGGCGCAGGCTGCAGTATTCTAACCCCCGGGCATGGGCGTAGGCCATGGTATTATAACCCCCGGGCATGGGTGCAGGCCTTTGCTAACGGCGCTCTGTGCCGAGTGCGAAGATTGCGCTGTACTCGGAGACTTTTGCTGATTTTAAGTGGCAACTAAGTGCCAAAGTGGCAAGGACTTTAAATAATGTATCCTGTACCGAATGAGGTGGACGTGTTAATCACCAATAATATGCTCCGCTTATATGGAATTGCCAAGTAGATATTGGGCCAACTATTTAATTGCCGAGTTGCTCGGTTTGCGTTTAGTCCAAGGTAGACTTGCCCCATTGCTTTCGAATGTCAGGTGTTAGTCGGAAGGAATGTAGATTCCCATTGCCCTATGTTGCAGGGAAGGTTCGGCTTTGGTAAAATGACGGCGCGCAAAAATATGGAAACTGCTGTCTGCCAAGTGTGTAATGTATTGCCTCAAAACGGGCGCTTGCTTGAAGCTGTGTGAAAAGGAGCGGAAGTTTGTAACTCAAGTAATCGTCCTTGTAATGTTTGTACTAAGTTGGCCGAGTATTCATGCATATCAAAGGTGTCGAGATGATGATCGGCTGATGTGCCCCAATTGGAAAGTGGAAAATTGACTGATGTCCCAGTGGGCAAATGTTTTACCAAATAATGTTGTTAGATGAATAAAGTTGCCGAATACTGTGGCCAATGTTGCTGCATAAAGTTTGACGGTGCATAAAGTTGACAAATAATGTTGCTTAGCCGAATAGAGTTGATGTACGGCCGAATAATGATGATGCATAATGTTGAATTTAATAATGGTCGAATAATCTTGCCGGGTAAAGTTGATGCACTGCCGAGTAACTAGTGTCAAAACATTGGTGTCCATTTACACTTGGGTCGGCGATTGTGCCAATCGTTTGGTCGGCGGCGTGTCGGCATTCCTTCGGGGTTAGGTTTGCTAAGAACTTGGTCGGCAGTGGTTGCCAATTTAGTGGAGTTGAGCTTCTTGTCCAACGTATATTTGCACCATTGCTTTTGAATAAGATTTGTTATTCGGAAGGAATAAAATTGACTTGGGCCAAAATTTCCGAGTAGGCCGATAATGAATTGAAACGGATTCCGTGCCCCTGTTCGGTGCCGTGGCGATATCAGAATGAAGCCGAGGCAAAGTAAGGTACTTGGTGATATCAGAATCAAATCTGCAATTTATTTGTATTTTTATTTATTTATTTATTTATTTAATATATATGTATATATATTTTTGCAAGCAGAAATTGCATATTCTGACCGTACGGATGGACCCGGAATACGTCAAATAGCTGGAAAGGACTATTGGATCGCAGTGATCAGACTCCTGATGGCATAATTGTAGCCAAAATAGAGTTGACGGCTCAGATCGGTTGAGAATTGTGCGCCGCAAAGCACCGGATAACTTCTCTTGCATGTTTTGCTAGTTCGACGTCCGCAGAAAATTTCATCAATTCTGGGCAAACTTTGATCAGTCCGTACGGCGTCGTTTTAGCTCCGATTTTGACGCGGTTTGTTGCGTTGGACTCGTCTTAATGAGTACTTCATATTGGTATGGTCAAAACTTGAGTTTGACAGCTTTTGAAATTTCAGTTTTCGGCATGTGTGATCCGTTTCACAACTTTCGGCGGACTTGGGCTGCTTCTTGGCTCCTCGGGTTGGTGGATATGGAATCTTTGTGCCGATACGAATCTTATGATATGTTCAAATGTGGATTTCGGCAAGCCGAGATGCTAATCTTATGCCGAGATATTAGTGCCAAATAAGTACAACGTTGCCGAATAAATTCATCAATAGGTAATTTATCAACATTTTCAAAAGTAAGCGATTAATAAATCCAACTTCACTATTCCATCTCATATTGAGCCAATTTCATTGTTTTCAACTCAATTTCATAATTCCCAACAAATGTCATTATTTACACAAATGACCCAAATATAGCCAAACATGGCATTTTCCCCATTTTTCTCATTATTGACCCCAATGGCCCAAATATTTTCAACAACATCAATATACTCATTTTGAAACCCAAATAAACATTTTGGTTTAAAAGAAACAAACCCTTTTTTCTAAAAATTACACATTTAAAACCCTAACTTCCAAAATCCAAAACCATTTTATACAAAAGCTCAATATTCATGTCAAAGCTCATAAAGATGATTAGGAATCCCTACCTCAAGAGATGAAACCAATGGGGATGATGGAGAAATCTCGAAATGCTCCAAACCAAGAAATTTTCAGATGGATAGGTGGCTCTCAACAAGCTCTACACTTTTTACAAAGACACTAAGAGAGTGGATCACTCTAACTAGATCAAACCCTAGAGAGAAGGTAGATTCTAGAGAGAGGAGCTCTCAAAAGAGGTTTTTAGAAAGTAAGAGAGAGAGAGAGAGTGAAAGTGAAAAAGTGATCAGAAAGACCCAACTGATATCTGATATACGTATGACCCGCTCGAGCGGAGAATAGGACACTCGAGCGTCAAGCACAAAATTTGGACCCGCTCGAGTGCCAAGACACAACTGCAAAACACACCCGCTCGAGCGCAAAGGGAAAGCCGCTCGAGCGTAGATTTCCCCATTCCAGAACTTTTATAGACAATGAACTACCCGCTCGAGCGCCAAGATACCCGCTCGAGCGTAAGGAGATCCGCTCGAGCGTGAAAAACACACCTGCAGAAGTTTTGCAGAGGCACGAAATGCTGAGAGTGTGTAAACCCCGCTCGAGCGCAAGGAGACCCGCTCGAGCGGACAACCAAAAATCAAACACCGCTCGAGTGCAAAGGGACCTACTCGGGCGTACCACCAAAATTCTGGGCAACAAGGAATGGGACTAAAGCTCAACTAACCTGTTCGAAACACGCCCAATACATCCTAAAACTCAAACATACGAAATTAAAGGATAACAACATGATATATTACCACCAACTCCACGAAACCTAAGTCCAGAATACAACCATCAAAGGAAGAGAAACCGGGATCGCTATAATATATATATATATATATCGTCACAAATTTATCCTTTTCAACGACAAATTTATTTTTGTCTCCAAGACTTTTTAGCGACAACGATTTGGACAAAACAGATGATGAAAACTATTCATCATAATTAGTTTGGGTGACGAAATGTGTACATTTTGGGACAAATTTGTTTCATCTTTAAATCGCAAATTTGTTGTAGTGATTTTTAATTATTACCAAAAAATCTTATTTAAAAAAAAAAATTAAGATGCTCTTACATCCCACCATCATAGGACTTCCATCAGACTGTCATCGGAGACTCGCTGGAATATTCAACATCACCGAAATGTCACCGAAATATCATTCGAAATTCGTCGGAGTATCGCCAGAATGTTTTGAACGTCATCGGAAGACGTCGAAATGTATGGAATATTTGGACGTCCAGAATATCGCTGGAGACTCATCAGAATGTCTAGAATATTGTCAAAAGAATAAGAAGAATAAACTTATAAATTAAAGTGAAAAAATTAGCAAAATGTACTAAATATTGATAAATTGAAAGAAGAAAAAAAAAACTAAGAACAACAAACAACAACAATGAAAAAAAAACGTATGTTATTTTCAATTTTTGTAGGGTTTAAGCAAATAATTTCTAATATTGATCAAATTGAGTAAGCTTTGAAATTATAAAATGTTACAGTTTCAAAGTATGATTCTATTAAGTATTTATTTTTATTAATCAAACTGAAAAACATGTTATAAAATTGTAAAATTTTACAGTTCTAAAGAAAGTTATGAAACTGCAAAATTTTATAGTTCCAAAGAATGATTCAATTCAACACCAAAAAAACTTTCACTGCCTATAATTAAAATTCAAAAAAACTTGTTCAAAACTTGAAATTTTCTTTGTTATAACAGGAAAATGAAAGTGTATAGTACAAAAAAAGTATTAAAACTGAAAGATCGAAGGAAAGAGACAGATATAAAGAGATACTTGTACTCCAACAATTATTTTTTGATTTAAATCTATATTGTGATTATTAGAGAATGTGAGTAGATAGAGTATTATGTTGGGTGATTAAAGAATATGAAGTGATATGATAAATGATGATTGATTAGAAAGAATGAACACGTGGTACTCCGGAATATTCTATGGTTTTCCATATTTTGCTATGCTGATGGATCAATGATTCTAGAAGCATACGTTGCCAAGGTGACGTAATAAAGTTATGACTTTCCAAATTACACAGAGTAAACCATGAGGTTCTTTCCTTGACATCTGTATATAAGGATATGCAACCTGAGGGAGTGAACACGGCAAAAAAATCCTAGTCCTAGTTTTATATA
The DNA here is from genome assembly GCA_025200525.1 of Camellia lanceoleosa. NCBI lineage: Eukaryota > Viridiplantae > Streptophyta > Magnoliopsida > Ericales > Theaceae > Camellia > Camellia lanceoleosa. The sequence continues at coordinate 43,230,959 of CM045759.1, forward strand.
TTGATCTTAAAAGTTTGTGTGTGTGTGTGTGTGTGAAACAATGTGTAGTCATGACCATAAGAAAAAAATTGAAGATAAGATTGAGAGGGCATTCGACAAGGCACACAAGTTCATTGACGCTGTGACCTATCCTTTAGGCCCTATTGATGGAGTCATTCATGGTACTGCTAGAGGTATCAGGAATTGGCTCTTAGATGAACATCCCGGAGAGCACAACAACAACAACAACAACAAAAACAATTGTCCTCCAAACCCACCCAATCCATGTGCCCCAAATTCACAACCTATGAATCAGAAAAACTCCAACAACAGCTTCACCGACAACAAAATGGACAACCATTCCAGCATCAACATTGGCGACAAATAGCACCGCCGCTTGTTATATGTGTCTACACTCATATTTTGATGTCGGAGAAATTATAACCCTATAAATAATCTCTGATGTTATTATGTGAGAAAAGTAGAATAATAGGGGTTTGTTTGTTGTTTATGCATGTCATCTTATGTTGCTTGGCTTGACTACTACTACTGTTGCTACCTTAATTATTGTATGACCTAAAATTGAATGGAATTAAGAATTTAGTTGTTCAGATCTTGGTAGTTGTTGCATCTTCAGTTTAATTGTTTAAAACATGTGGGTTTGCTATGTTATTGGTTCTGGCACTACAATAAATTAAGATTTTAGAGATAAAATTACCTTTTAGGAATGATACATATTTGTTACTAAAAGTGTTATTATTATAATTTTAGCAACAAAATTGGACATTTAGTGATATATTACTAATCTTTTTGAGACCAAAATTTGTCTAAAAAAATAAACCTTTTTTGGACTAAATTATTTTGTCCCTAAAAGTGTATTTATTAGCAACATTTTAAAAAGTTTGTCACTAAAACTCTCCCTTTTTTACTTTTTGGGATAACTTTTTAGCAACTATTCTCATAATGGCAGGAATTGATCCCCAAATATTTTTTTTAACAAATTTTTTACTTTTAGAGACAAAAAATAAAAAAATATAAATATAAATTAGTGCTCAAAACTCTTATTTATTGTAGTGCATGTTGGTAAATTTGGATTGCTAGTTGATTGGCCCATACCAATCTAAGAACCAAACCTATATATGTTTTTGAAGCAATTCCAAATTTGTGGGAAGTAAAAGAAAAAAAAAAAAAAAATAGAGATCAAAGTGACACTACAAGAAATGATGGTTTTTATGGCATTTAATTAATAGCATTTTTTTAAACGCCACTTTTTTTAATATTTAACGCCGTTTTCCAAACGCCTTATTTTTTTTAAAAAAAAAAAATTAAACCTGTCCCATTTTAAGAATAGAAGTCATTTAAAAATGCCTTCAAACCCTTATTTTGAAACCTTCTCTCTCTAAAAACTCCTATACTGACCACAAAAGTCTGAAATATTTCTTACTCAAAAAGAATTGAACATGAGACAGAGGAGATGACTCGAGTTAATAAAAGATTATGATTTGTAGATTTTGTACCATCCAGGAAAGGCAAATACAGTTACAGATGCTTTGAGTTGAAAATCCATTGCGAATTTGGCATGTTTGCTTACTGGTTAGAAAGAGTTGTTATATGATCTGGAAAGAAATGAGATTGAGGTTGTTTTAAGTGAACAAGGTGGAATTCTAGCCGCCATTTCTATACAATCAATTATACTTGAAGAAGCGAAAGAAAAGCAACTGCAAGATGAGTTTTTGATGAAGATTGTGGAAGAAATTGCTTCAAAGCCAAGGCTAGGTTTTTTGTATGAAAATAATGTGTTGAAATTCCAGAATAGACTTTGTGTACCAGATTGTTCTGACCTTAGGAAGCGTATCCTGACCGAAGGTCAAAACTCCAAATTTGCTATACATCCGGGGAATACAAAGATGTACCATGACTTGAAACAAAATTTCTAGTGGTCTAGAATGAAGAAGTGCATTGTTGATTTTGTAGCCAAATGTTTACAATGCCAATAAGTCAAAGCTAAACATCAAAGGCCCGCGGGATTACTTCAGTCGCTTCCAATTCCGGAATGGAAATGTGAGCATATCACTATGGACTTCATTGTTGGTCTACCTCACTCTTCTAGAGGTATGGATTCTATCTGGGTCATTGTTGATTGTTTGACTAAATCCCCACATTTATCTGTCAAAACTTTTTATAATGCAGAGAAATTAGCTAACATTTATGTGAACGAGATTGTGAGATTGCATGGAGTGCCAATATCTATTGTGTCTGGTAGAGATTCAAAGTTTGTTTCAAGATTCTAGCAGAGTTTGCAATAGGATTTGGGGATTAAATTGAGGTTGAGCAGTGCATACCATCCATAGACAGATGGCCAATAAGAAAGAATGATACAGACATTGGAAGATATGCTCAGAATGTGTGTCCTAGACTTCCCAGGGAATTAGGAGACTTATTTTCCTCTAGCCAAAGTTAGTTATAATAACAACTATCATTCGAGTATTGGGATGGCCCCTATGAGGCTTTGTACGGAAAAAAATGTTGATCTTCATAAACGACTGAGAAAATGAAGTTGATACAACAATATTTGAGAACTACACAAAGTTATAAAAAAAGTTAGGCGGATGTTCAGAGGAGAGACAGAGAATATGAAATCGGTGATTACGTGTTTATCAAGGTAACTCCAATGAAAGGGCAAACTCGATTTGGAGTTAAGGGAAAGTTGGCACCCCGATACATTGGGTCGTATAAAATTATTGAGAAAATCAACCGTGTGACGTACCAAGTGGCTTTACCTCCAGTTATGGAGAACATGCATAAAGTTTTTCATGTTTTGATGCTTCGGGAATACTTACGAGATCCGTATCATGTCATTGAGCCAACACATGTGCTTCTGAAAGATGACTATACGTATAAGGAACAGTCAATCTAGATTGTAAACTGCTGAATTAAGAGATTGAGAAACAAAGAAATTCCATTAGTGAAGGTTAATTGGTAAAATCACGGAGGGACTTATGCAACATGGGAAACAGAAGAAGATATGATGAAAAAATATCCAGACTTGTTTCCATTAGACCCTACATTCTTCTGAAATGAAGGTAATTCGAGTTTAGAGGACCAAACAACCATGATCTGTGATTAGCCCATGATCCTTGATTAAGACTGCTTAATAAGTAATTAAGATGAAATTCTACGTTAATTGCATGTGTTATATGTTATTTGCATTTATATCTGTCTGTTGTAGAAAGACCTATCTATGTTTCTGTTTCATTATGTGAATTGAAGGCTTTATCGGCCATCGAATGCGAAATTGGCTAGGTCAACGGGTAATTAAATGTTCACAGCGTTGCTTCTTTACATCGGAGTAAGGTTAGACGATTTAGGATTTTGGAAATGTGAGAGATTTTATCCTTAAAATAAGGAACATATTTTCTTCCTAGAATGAGAGAAAGATTTTATCAATGAAACAAGGGAGAGATTTTCTTATTAGATTTTCTTCCTAGAATGAGGACGAGATTTTCTCAATGAAATGAGAGATTGTTGTTATTTTTTATTGTGTATTGGTTTCAAAATAGAAATACGTGCAAAAAGATTGAAAGTGTGATTTGGTCATATTACTCTAAACAGGCCCTAATGAAATATTAAAATGAAGACAAGTTAAATGGAATATAACGTTTAAGAACCCTTAAAATAACATGCTAAACAAAATAATTTTTTTTTTAATAAATTACATTATCTTATTGTAAAATTGAAAATATATATAGTAAGTTATACAATTTTAACATAATTATAGTAATTTGTTTTAAAATTTTTTATCAATCTGTAAGAAAATAATTACAAGTATAAAAAATATTACATCAAACATCAAACATCAAACTAAGCAACTAAATTCCAAATAATAATGAGAAAATTCAATTGTCACTAAGTCCAATAATTACTTCTAGCCCAAATTAGAAAGAAATAAACAACTACACACAACCCTTATATTAAGGGAGAAATAAATCACCACAAATGATATCAAACTCCTCTCTATAAAAGTTAAACCCTTAATTTCACACCATAAAATGGAGCTACATGACCATTAGACCACAAAAAATGCCCCATCCCAAAATTTTTTCCCTCGCACTCCCTCCAATGATGTGGCAAACAATACCAACCAATCAACTATATTTGAAAACTTCTATCTCCTTTCAAAATTGTTTGTCACGTTATCAAGGAAGGAGTATGGTTTAGGGGATTTTTTTTTTTAGGGTCTCTGATATTAAGATTTTATAGTATAAAGAACATCCAATATTTTCATAATGTCTAAGACCCCTCAACATCGATCCAGAGAAAATTCGATCCAAAGAATTTCTTTGAACTTCCTAGATAATTTCTTTCCAGAGATAGATTCTGGACTTCCCAGAGAAATTCTAGAAAGACCAGAGAATTTGTGATGACCAGGTCCTAGTTCCTTCTATTTTCTTTCTTTCTTCATTCTTCCATTATCTTCGTTGGACTTGAAACATCCGGGATTGGGTCTCTAGATTAGAGTTCTTGTTCTTGTTTGGTTTGGTGTCAATTTCCGCTTGTTCCGAAGAGCGTGATGTCAGGTCCGGAGTTCCGAGGGGTGGAGCCAGAATTTTTCTGGGCTGGTTGGCTAGCCGCACGTACGGGGGCCTTGGGCCACACATGCGGGAGAGGGGCCACACGTGCAGGAGGCTAGGCCGCACGTGCGGAATTCAGGGGAGGTGGGAGGCAGCATACTGCCTAAAAGGCACGTGCAAAAGGAGGTGTGGGGGAGGGCCACTGCACGTGCGGGGATGAAGGCCGCACATGTGGGAAGGGCGCTCCGTATGTGCGAAGAAGGGAGCTGCACGTGCGGCAGTCTGGGCAGCCCGAAACCCTATTTTTTTATGTCTTTTTGGTCCGAATGCCTCACTCATTTTACACATCTCTCTCTCACTTGAAACCCTAATTTTCTCCTCCTTCTCTCTAGAAAACTTCCTTAAGCTTCAAAACACTTTGATTTTACATATTCTTGGGTCAAGATCTTCATCATCTTCCTCTAAATCTTGAAGATCCAAAGTTAGGGCTTCACTTGGGTGGTGGAAATCCAAGGTTTTTCTTTCATCTTTGAGGCTAGGGTTTCATCTCTCCTTTCATCAACAAACTTGAGGTAGGGAAAGTTCCTTGAGTTATATATATTTATGTAACAACCCTCACTTTAACTTAGTCATATTTGCATACGTCCACATATGAACTTGTTTTGTTATGTTCCAAATCTTATCTTGTCTTGTTTTGTTTAAGTGTAGCCTGTGTTCTTGCTCTTGCTTGGAGTGTTACCGAGGTCATCTTGAGCCTAGAACTACCTGGGAAACCCTTTATTGTTGACCTCCATCTTCATCCTAACATATTGGCCGAGATGTCATTATCTAGGCCGAGGTGTTCATCGCCATGGCCGAGATGTGTATCATCTAGGCCGAGATGTTTGTCCTTGTACTTAGTGATTTTGTTCCTGGGCGGGTATGACCTAGACCGAGGTGTGGCACATCTAGGCCAAGGTGTGGCACAGCTTAGTCAAGTGCCGTCCTCCCAAGCCGATGTCATTATTTCCTATACTTGCCAAAGCTTTGTCCTAGCCGAGGTCATTGATTGCCGGAGTGCCCATGCCATTTAGCTTATTGAACACACCTTATCATAGTATTGTCTTGTCAATCAGTCACCTTTTTGAGGTAACCCAATCCGGTAGCGCCACGTGTCCGAGCTGAGGGTTAAGTCAGCCGACAGACTTAGAAACATATCATTTTGTATAAAATCTTGTCTTTTAGATAGAGAAACTCTCGGAGGAGAGAAGAAGAAGTTGTTGAGAGAAGAGTGGACTTCCAAGCTTGATCTTTGGTGTTTGAGCCGTTAGATTCGTGTCTTGAGGTTGGAATCTTAACCTACTCTTGTTGTTCTTATTGATCATCTAGCTGCACTGTATGATCGAATCTGTTCTGCATGCCATGCATTGATTTTAAAGTTGATTTTAGAAAGAGAACATAGTGTTCATGTGTTCTTGATGAAAAGCCTTGTTTTGATCTGAAAGTTGGTAACAAAAACTATGTTTTGTGTTTGTTTTCATATGGTCTTCTTGTATGGGTACCCAGGTCCATGTTTTCGAACTCACGGCATGAAATCTTAGATTTTTGTATTGGCAAGTTGTGATTTTAGTATGCATGATCTTCATCTTCTCCATCTTCCTGTTCTTCATGTTCTTCAAAAAGGAAACCCAGGTTTTCCCGACTTTGCTTTTGCATGTGGCCAACGAGACCACAGCTCGGTAAGGAGGTGTGGGACCTCGGCAAAGACCTGGTTGGTACCCCGTGTGTTTTCATAAGATGAAAAATAGTGTTTAAACCCCCCCATCATGTTTTACTTTGTTATTGACTTTGTTTTGGTGAGAGTGTCGCGATCATTTGCATGCATGAAAAAGCTTGTTTTGAGAATGTGTTTTCCATGTGATTGTAGGTCTTTGATCTTTGCTTTGAGCCTACAGCCAAAGAGCTGTGTGAGTGGTATTTTTAATAAAGCTATGTTATAATGTTTTGATAAAGCTTGCTTGTTTCGTTTTAATAAAAGTATTTGTTTGAGCATGAATGAATACCCTTGTTTTGTATATCAAGTGTAAGCTTTGTTTCGACGACCTTCTTGGAAAGTCCCTTGTACTAGAGGACTCTAAACTTTCACAGTACAAGTCCCTTGTGCTGGAGGACTCTAAACTTTCACAGTACAAGTCCCTTGTGCTGGAGGACTCTAAACTTGTGCAGTACTCTCGTGTTAGGAGGCTACGGGCCTTTGTAACATAGGTCCCTTGTGCTAGAGGACTCTAAACTTTTGTAGCACCCTTGTTTAAGATATCTCCCTTGCCACCGACTGCCTCGTGCGGGTGGGTTTGTCTAATCGATTACGGATCGGTTATTCCCTTGTTTTGCCACTGACGGTTTACCACGTGGGTTTGTTCGTTCGTAACGTTATTATTTGATATTTCATGAGGCTTGATAGTGCCCTTGAAGTTTGAAAGACTTTGATAGATGAATACGGTTCATCCCATGAATTGTAAAGTTTTGACAATGTTTTGTTTGGAATGGAGTTCGGCTATTATTCATGCAAACCCCTTTATTGATTATACTATTCACTGAGTATCCAAGCTCACCCTCTATATATATATATGTAGGTGATGAGCAGGACGTCGTCGGCGACGCCTAGATGTGTTTTTGCAAGCTTGTTTTGGGTTACGTTATGTCGGCTTGACTTGTTTCTTTATGTCGGCAATATTGTATTTACGTCGGAAATCTTGAAGATTATGCTTCTTGGCTTGTATTCATTGTATTTTGTACATGTCAGCTTGAAAAGCCTTTTGATCAAGATGCACCATGTATTTTGTTTATTAACGATTGATTGTAAGACCATATCTTGTATGTCTTTTCATTTAATCTATGCACAACTCTTATGGACCACTTGTACTTTAAGTTATTGCTTCCATATTTGTAAGCCCCTATGTATACTCTGTTTGTGTGTGAATTTTGCAAGTTGGCCTTCGGTAATCTCGGATTACTGGCCATCATGGCACCATCCTACTAGGGGCGGGTTGGGGTCGTGATAGAATGGTATCAGGGCACAAGTTCCTAGTATACGTTATTCACACACTTTGAGTCCTAAAGAGCCTAGAATTTCCCTTAGAAGGATGCTAGGATTTGCATCATACTGCTTGCTATTTGAACAATGTGCGCATCAATTCGGCATGCTTATTTGTTACTTGTCTACGTGTTTATTTGCTTATTTTTGTTTTAAAGTCGCACTTTGCATACCCCTATCATCACGAGGAGAGGTAGACCCCCAGTTGGCCGAGATCAGTCCGAGGACAGATTGGATAGACTAGAAAGGTTAGTTGAAGGTTTGGCCCGCAAGTTGAGGCAAACAAGACAACAGTACGCCAGATTCTGACGACTCGGTAGAAGCGGACAAACGGCGAAATGCGATCGCCTCCACCTCCGCCCCCTCCAGTACCACAAGTGCTCCCACAGCCAGCTTTATATGGGGATGGCACGATAGCTTTGATTAGAGAGTTCAAGAAGATGAAGCCACTGTAGACACCCCATTTTTGACCGTCCTCAAGACTCAGACGTCACCGATTGAGCGCTTGGTGATGTTGCATACTGTGCTCGTTCAGAAGTCTCAGAGTCGCGGCCGTGCGCCCTACCTCCGGACTTCCGAACTCTCTTCTGTGCCTTGTCTCGGTTTGCGAACCAGACTCGGTTTTCTCTGTTTTCTTTCCTGAGGGGAGGGAATGGTCCCATAGACTATCTCCCAGTGGCCGTGAGCTACTTTTTGTGGCCGTAGGCCATTTTGCCCATTTCGGAGCCCGGTTCCCGGTTTTCGGGACCGTCAGGCCGTGTGCCTCGGCTCGGGACCGCCCAGCCATCTCCGATTTCTCCGGTTTTTGGCATGCACCTCTGTTTTATCATTTTGAGGAACACTGGGGCCTCTGATGCCCACTCCGTGGCCGTATGCCACTTTCGGTGCCTGTAGCCGGTTTTCGGGACCCCGAATCGCGCGGTTTGGGCCCCGGGCATTCATTTTGCATCGGTTTTCTCTGATTTTTGGCAGGAACCTCTGTTTTGTCATTCCGAGGGACACTGGGGTCGCAGATGCCCACTTCGCTGCTGAACACCACTTCCGGCGCCTGCAGCCCATTTTCGGGATCCCGAATTGCCCGGTTTTGGCTCCGAGCGTTCATTTCTCATTAGTTTTTGTTCAAATTTGGCAGGTACCTCTGTTTCAACTCCAGGAAGATCACTGGGGGGTGGGAGGCCAGCAATTATCCCAGATAACCAGTTTCGCTCTTCCGGCGCCCGTTTTGCTCACTTCCGGGCCAACGTTGAACACCCTGGGGATATTTTCTCCCGACCAAAGCTACATATCTGTGATCAGGGGACATGGGAGGACCCTAAAAACTACTGGTCGGCCAGAAATTGTGGATTTCATTTTTGAGCCTCTCCTTCAAGCTCTATGTTGTGGCTCCTGCTTCAGTGTTGCCAATTTCCGACCTTGGAACCTTGTTCCACACATCTGGGAGGACCCTAAAAGTTGGTGGTCGGCCAGCAATTCAAAGTTTCATTTTTGAGCCTCTCCTTCAAGCTCTATGTTGTGGCTCCTGCTTCAGTGTTGCCAATTTCCGACCTTGGGGCCTTATTCTACACACCTGGGAGGACACCAAGGAGTGGTGGTCGGCCAGCAATTTTCATCTTCATTTTTGGACCATGGCCGGCCGGCCAGGGTGAGTGGCTGGCCGACCAGGTGGGGTGGTCGGCCGGCCACCTCCCAGAAAGTTACCTGGCCGGCCAGCTTTCTGCTTTCCAGCCCTTTCCAGCTGTCCGGATATTTTTCCAAAATATCCCGGGCATCCGGGGGATATTTTGGGAGGGAAAGCTTGGGTGCTTTTCCCTCCCCTTTTACACCCCTTTCTTGCCTATTAAAGGGGCTGGCCTCCTTCTTCATGGGGGTTAGACAATTTCTTCTCAAAGCTTCATCTCCCATAGCCTCCATCTTCACCTCCAAAATCCTTAAAAACTTCAAGCTTCCTAGCTAATTCCTTCACCAACCCTAAGCTCCACCATCACCATTCAATTTCCAGCAGCAAGGAAGGGTTCTTCAGAGGCTTAGAAGCAACTTTCATCAAGGCAAGAAGAAGCAAAAGACTTGTCTTCAAGGGTAAGTCACTAAATCCCTTTTTCTAGCATTTTCTTGCATCAATTTTTTACCCTATTTCATTTTTGTTTTGGGCTTTGACCCCCACTGGTTTTGTGCTTATTTTGAGCCCCTCTACAACTTTGTAGAAGGGCTCAACCTCATTTGGTGTCTCCATGATATACTTCCTTCAATATCATTCTTTAGGCCATTAATTTGCATGCTTTGTTTGGCTTTTGAGTGGTCTGATTCCGAGCATCCTATATACTGTGAATGTGCTTATTTTGATCCCCTCTACAACTTTGTAGAAGGGCTCAACTCTGTTTGGTGTCTCCATGATGCACTTCCTCCTATATCACTCTTTATGCCATTATTTTGCATGCTTTGTTAGGCTTGTTTAGCTTCGGATTTCAGCCTTCATCAGGCTTAGAAAATGTCTTTTTTTGGTCCATTATTCAAGTTTTATTAAGGGTCTTAAGTTGTTTGGTCATTACTTATGGTACCTCTCTTTATAGCCCTTGTTAGCTCATTATATTGCATGCTATTTTGAGTCTATCTACATACTGATTTTGGAGTTGTCACTCACTGTAAATATGCATATTTTGGGCTCCTCTTCAAAGTTGTAGAAGGAAATTTCGTGGTTTGAGCATTGTAAATACCACTTGCTTTGTAATTCCCCTCTTTCCCCGTATTTTTGCATGCCATTGTTGCCATATCTATGCTCACAATTTGACCATGTTTTGTACTGAAAAGATGCTATCTTTGCTGCCTTGCTACTGTTTTTTCTGTCGTGTGCCAATTTTGCATGTTTAGCATAGCCATAGGCCATTTCGAGCACTTAAAATCACATTTCGGGATGATTTCATGCATTGATTGTCATTTCGTATCATTTCGGGGCTGTTTTCCCCCTCATTTAGGTGCTGAAATTTGGTTTGCATGCTTGCATATCATTTCCCGTGCCATTTCGTGCCTTCGGGCCATGCCTCGGTTTGCGTGCCCGTGGGCACGCACTTCGAGGCACTCCGTTTTCATCCGACGGCATCCGATGTGAGTGTGGCTGAGGTCCACTCATGTTAGTATAAGCCCAATTAGCATTTCCATCTCATTTTATCATTGCCTCGATTTGCGTGCCTGTGGGCACGCATTTCGAGGCACTTTATTCTTATCCGACGGCCTCCTATGTGAGTGAGCTGAGGCTCTCCCATGATTGGTGTAAGCCCATCGTGGCATTCCGTATGCCATTTCATTCCATTTCATCGTTGCCTGGGTTTACGTGCCTGTGGGCACGCATTTCGAGGCACTTCGGTTTTATCGGATTTGCATTTCATCATTGCCTTGGTTTGCGTGCCCGTGGACACGCATTTCGAGGCACTTCGATTTTATCCGATTTGCATTTCATCATCGCCTCGGTTCGCGTGCCTGTGGGCACGCATTTCGAGGCACTTCGGTTTTATTCGATTTTTATTTCATCATCGCCTCGGTTCGCGTGCCTGTGGGCACGCATTTCGAGGCACTTCGGTTTTATCCGATTTTCATTCCACATCATCGCCTCGGTTCGCGTGCCTGTGGGTACGCATTTCGAGGCACTTCGGTTTTATCCGATTTGCATCTCACATCATGGCCTCGGTTTGCGTGCCCGCGTGCATGCTTTTCGAGGCATTTCATTCTCATCTCATTTTCCCAGTATAGTGCATACTAGACTGTATCTTAGTTGCATTCCAGGCATATCATACATATTGCATTGTGTTCGGAATAGGAGTTAGCCCGGGCACGAGAACGGTCCGCCCAGACTCCAAGTGACGGAACGTATCTCAATTCTCCAGTCGCCGACACTCCGGATAACCCATGATGGAGTTAGGTTTTCATTGTAGCATTCATATGCATTCATCCTATATTGAGTTGTGCAATTCGGCTCCTCGGCCATCATGCATCGAGATGCGTGATTGGTGGCACGAGGATCGAGGCATGCATATATTGGTGAAATACACTGCTATGCCCTTTTCCTGCTCTCCGTTGCAGCAAAATGAAGAATCAACAACTTTTCGGAGTCCGGCGCGCACTTCGAGAAATACTGCAAACAGAGGCTAATTGGGGCATCCCAGTGGATTTCCGCGCCAAGGCAGCCCAATATGCAACATACATCGAAAAAGCGGGTCCACGGCACAAGGCCATTCTGACTTTCTTAGTTTAATTTGTTAATTAATTAAGAAATTGTATATTTATTCGGACTGTATATTTCGGACTGCACTATTCTTTTATTCGGGTCTGTATTATTATTATTCGGACCCTCTGCGCGAGGGCAATGTTGTAATAAGGGTGCGTGAGTGTGATGTATGTCTTCCAAACCCCCATTTCTTTCTCCCTTTTATTTATCCGCTTACGATGGTTAGATATAGGACATATTTCAATTAGCATACAGTATGACAGCATGATTGCATCATTCATCTCTGCTTTTGCATCGGCTCGGCGCATCATACAAACTGCATTTGTATTTCAATCCCAAATTGAATACGTGTTAGTTGTAGCATTCCATATGCCATGTTTAGGACAGCCGAGCCAGCAATAGTTTGCATCTTTGCATGTGTTGCATTAGGCAATTCTGTGCATCTAGGATCATGCATGAATTTCTAATCAGTTTTTGTTTTGGCTTGGAGTACTCGGTAAGTTTTATGCTTTAGCATCCTTGCATGTGTGTGAGTGTTGCCATGATAGCATGCTTTCCATGAGGCTAAATGCTTATATGATATGACTGCCTTGAATGCCCGTGGGTGGAGGTTCAGATATCTGAATTGGGACAATTCATCGACTGTTTTAAGCCCACTAGATAGTGGCAAAATCATTGTTTTCCTAAGCCCACCTGAGGGTGGCAAATCCATGTTTTGTTCCAATTCAGACGACCCAGTCTATACTTGTTTGCTGCGAGCATCACATAGTAACCTAGGCTAATAAACGAAATAGGAGCATACAATGTTTTCAAAAACAGATATCATGGTTAGTAGAGGCCGGTCTTTGACCGGGCGAGCGGGGGTGCTCACGATGTGACCTTCCCCAATCGTACCCAAGTTCCCAAGCCGACTTTGGTGATGACGGACATGTGGCCTTTGGCACCGAGTTAGGGTTTCCTAAATTTCCCATTTTAAAAATATTTAGGTGGCGACTCTGTTATCTGGCAAAGCAGTCCATGTTTGGCACTTTTTTTCAAAAAATCTGTTTTTCTTCAAAACGACTTGCCAGAGTTGGACTCTTTGGTTCAGATAGATGAACATAACAAAATCGAGTCCGAACTGTAGCGAGGTCCCTCGCGGGGCATGTTACAGTTTCCGGCGACTCTGCTGGGGATTTAGAGAACTTGACTCGAACTCATGATATCTGGTTTTGACTACACTTGTGTGTTTCTTTGCATTGCATTTGCATTGGTGCGCCTAGGACACCGTGTTTGCCATATGCCATTCCCGAATCGATCCTGAGATTGTACAGCATCGGATCCCCCTTGACCCCGAGGCCCGACCTGTCAAGCAGAAGCTCAGAAGGATCCGCCCGGATTGGGCTCTCAAGATTAAGGAAGAGGTCACCAAGCAAATTGACGCAGGCTTCCTGCTGGTATCTGAATATCCGACTTGGTTGGCCAACATTGTTCCGGTGCCGAAGAAAGATGGCAGGATCCGGGTGTGTGTAGACTTCAGGGATTTGAACAGAGCTAGTCCGAAGGACGACTTTCCCCTACCGCACATCGATGAGTTAGTGGACTTCACAGCAGGGCATGCATTGCTCTCATTCATGGATGGCTTCTCAGGGTACAACCAGATAATGATGGCGCCAGAAGACAGAGAAAAGACTGCATTCACCACCCCGTGGGGAACATACTGCTACCGGGTAATGCCGTTTGGGTTGAAGAACGCTGGGGCTACTTATCAACGGGCCGCGACCACAATACTACATGATATGATCCACAAGGAGGTTGAGGTGTATGTGGACGACATGATTGTCAAGTCCAAAGAAAGAGAGGGCCACTACACCGCCTTGCACAAGTTTTTCCAAAGGATCAGGGAATTCCGGTTGCGGCTAAACCCTCAGAAATGTACATTTGGTGTTACAGCGGGAAAAATGCTAGGGTTTCTGATTACACAGAGGGGCATCGAGGTCGACCCTTCTAAAATCAAGGCCATCTTAGAAATGCCACCACCAAGGACTGAAAAGGAGGTGCGAGGCTTTCTGGGTAAAGTGCAATTCATAAGACGGTTTATTTCAAAACTAACCTTGACTTGTGAACCACTTTTTGGTCTTCTGAAGAAAGGAAAGAAGTTCTAATGGGACGGCCGGTGTCAAGCTGCGTTTGAACAAATTAAAGAATATCTACAGAACCCACCCGTTTTATCACCAGCAGAACCAGGGAAACCGTTGATTTTGTATCTGTCAGTAACGGAGACCACGATGGGCTGCATGCTTGTACAAGAATCAGGAGATAGGGTGGAAAGAGCCATCTATTACTTGAGCAAGAAGATGCTGGAGTATGAGACCCGGTATACGCCGCTAGAAAAGGCTTGCTTAGCTCTGGTATGGGCTACCAGGAAGCTGCGGCACTACCTGTTAGCTCACTCTGTAATGCTGGTTTCACGTCTCGATCCCATCAAATATCTTTTCGAGAAACCAGCACTTACGGGTAGGCTAGCTCGTTGGTTGCTGTTGCTCTCCGAATTTGATCTCACATATGTGATGCTAAGTCGATAAAAAGGAAGGGCAAGGCGAGTTCCTTACGACCACCGGTCGAGGGATGAAGCAGTCGAGTATCTATTCCCAGATGAAGCAATTCTGCATATCGACGAGGAAACTTGGACAATGTACTTTGACGGAGCGTCAAATCAACATGGGTATGGGATAGGAGTGTTGCTGATAGCACCCGACAATTCCCGTATCCCTCTAGCCTTCAAACTCCGGTTCAAAGTCTCAAATAATGAAGCGGAATCTGGCGTGCATTCTTTGGTTTGGAAGCGACCACGGAATTAGGGGCAAGGCAATTTGGATGTCATTGGGGATTCGAACCTTGTTGTGTCTCAAGCTAAAGGAGACTGGAAAGTAAAAGAGGAAAATATGATGATGTATCACCAAACCTTGGGTGTGATTTCGGAGACAATGGAGGTGTGTATATATAGAAATGGCCGAAAATGACCAAAATGCCCCTACTTTGGGCAAGTGGCCGACCGGCCACCTAACCTGGCTGGGCCGCCCTCTTTCCCCTGGCCGATGGCCTCTTCTAGGGCAGTGGGCTGGCCGACCATGCTCCCCACCCCCTCCCCTACCTCTCTGCAAATTTTGAGGAAAATCGGAGTTCCCGGGACCTGAAAAAGTTGAAGAAAAGTGCACTTTCTGGCGCCGAATTGCTCCACCGGAACTTCAATTGCAATTATTGACATGTGTCTCATCATTATTCATCAAAATCGGAGTGTATCCTTTTTAAACATGTTGTGACCTCTCCGGGAGGAAAATCAGAGGCCGCGATCGAGTTGCCGTCGCCGAAATGCGCGTTTTTCAGCTCGTTGTTGCGCAACAAACAGGCATCCTGATTTGTGCTCGTTTGTCATTATTTGGCTCATAATTTGCATTCTCATGAATATTTTGCATTGTCATGCGTGTCTTCTTGATGTACCATACTTCTGTGCTCGAGCATGCATTGTCGCGCGTTATCTTTTCTCGCATTGTGATGCATCCTTTCACCGACACTGTGTGTCAAACTTTTCGAATCATAGGAATCGCATTGAATATATGTCGTTAGCATATTGTTCTTGTTGGATTTCTCTCTTCTGCAGGCACGATATTGTATGTACGGTTCATTTGAGGCTGGTGCGACCAGACGAATCGCGCAGGTATCGTATCTTCTCCGTGTGAGACGCGACGAGAATTGAATAATTCTCCGCATTCCTAACTGCATGAAATATAGTCGTTGCTTTGCATTCTTGCTTAAAACTGTTGCATTTATTTGTCAATACTTGCTTCATTACAGCTTGCTGCACTTGCATAATCACCTGGCTCCGTGCCTATCATTTGCATTTTGCCCCCTTTTGCATGAAGGCACGCCTGCGGGCACACATCTCTGTTTATCTTGTATGATTGTCTAAGTCTTCGGCCTTGTCAAAAATGGGTCGTCTCTGGGCTTTGACATTCACTCACGTCACTTCTTGACTTCCGAGTTCTGTCAAAGAGGGGCAACTGTAGACACCCCATTTTTTACCGTCCTCAAGACTCAGACGTCACCGATTGAGCCCTTGGTGATGTTGCATACTGTGCTCGTTCAGAAGTCTCAGAGTCGCGGCCGTGCGCCCTACCTCCGGACTTCCGAACTCTCTTCTGTGCCTTGTCTCGGTTTGCGAACCAGACTCGGTTTTCTTTGTTTTCTTTCCTGAGGGGAGGGAATGGTCCCGTAGACTATCTCCCAGTGGCCGTGAGCTACTTTTTGTGGTCAGAGCCATTTGCCCATTTCGAGCGGTTCGGTTCGGTTTCGGGACCGTCGGTAGTGTGCCTCGGCTCGACCGCCAGCCATCTCCGATTTCTCCGGTTTTGGCATGCACCTCTGTTTATCATTCCGAGGAACACTGGGGCCTCGATGCCCACTCGGGTCAGATGCCACTTTCGTGCTCAGAGCGGTTTGGGACCGAATCGCGGTTTGGGCCGGGCATTCATTTTGCATCGGTTTTCTCGATTTTTGGCAGAACCTCTGTTTTGTCATTCCGAGGGACACTGGGTCGCAGATGCCCGCCCACTTGAACACCACTTCCGGCGCCTGCAGCCCATTTTCGGGATCCGAAATTGCCCGGTTTTGGCTCCGAGCGTTCATTTCTCATTAGTTTTTATTCAAATTTGGCAGGTACCTCTGTTTCAACTCCAGGAAGATCACTGGGGGGTGGGAGGCCAGCAATTATCCCAGATAACCAGTTTCGCTCTTCCGGCGCCCGTTTTGCTCACTTCCGGGCCAACGTTGAACACCCTGGGGATATTTTCTCCCGACCAAAGCTACATATCTGTGATCAGGGGACATGGGAGGACCCTAAAAACTACTGGTCGGCCAGAAATTGTGGATTTCATTTTTGAGCCTCTCCTTCAAGCTCTATGTTGTGGCTCCTGGCCGGTGTTGCCAATTTCCGACCTTGGAACCTTGTTCCACACATCTGGGAGGACCCTAAAAGTTGGTGGTCGGCCAGCAATTCAAAGTTTCATTTTTGAGCCTCTCCTTCAAGCTCTATGTTGTGGCTCCTGCTTCAGTGTTGCCAATTTCCGACCTTGGGGCCTTATTCTACACACCTGGGAGGACACCAAGGAGTGGTGGTCGGCCAGCAATTTTCATCTTCATTTTTGGACCATGGCCGGCCGGCCAGGGTGAGTGGCTGGCCGACCAGGTGGGGTGGTCGGCCACCTCCTGAAGTTACTGCCGGCCGACTTTCGCTTTTCTTTCCAATTTGTCCGAATATTTTTCCAAAATATCCCGGGCATCCGGGGGATATTTTGGGAGGGAAAGCTTGGGTGCTTTTCCCTCCTCTTTTACACCCCTTTCTTGCCTATTAAAGGGGCTGGCCTCCTTCTTCATGGGGGTTAGACAATTTCTTCTCAAAGCTTCATCTCCCATAGCCTCCATCTTCACCTCTAAAATCCTTAAAAACTTCAAGCTTCCTAGCTAATTCCTTCACCAACCCTAAGCTCCACCATCACCATTCAATTTCCAGCAACAAGGAAGGGTTCTTCAGAGGCTTAGAAGCAACTTTCATCAAGGCAAGAAGAAGCAAAAGACTTGTCTTCAAGGATAAGTCTCTAAATCCCTTTTTCTAGCATTTTCTTGCATCAATTTTTTACCCTATTTCCTTTTTGTTTTGGGCTTTGACCCCCACTGGTTTTGTGCTTATTTTGAGCCCCTCTACAACTTTTTAGAAGGGCTCAACCTCATTTGGTGTCTCCATGATATACTTCCTTCAATATCATTCTTTAGGCCATTAATTTGCATGCTTTGTTTGGCTTTTGAGTGGTCTGATTCCGAGCATCCTATATACTGTGAATGTGCTTATTTTGATCCCCTCTACAACTTTGTAGAAGGGCTCAACTCTGTTTGGTGTCTCCATGATGCACTTCCTCCTATATCACTCTTTATGCCATTATTTTGCATGCTTTGTTAGGCTTGTTTAGCTTCGGATTTCAGCCTTCATCAGGCTTAGAAAATGTCTTGTTTTGGTCCATTATTCAAGTTTTATTAAGGGTCTTAAGTTGTTTGGTCATTACTTATGGTACCTCTCTTTATAGCCCTTGTTAGCTCATTATATTGCATGCTATTTTGAGTCTATCTACATACTGATTTTGGAGTTGTCACTCACTGTAAATATGCATATTTTTGGCTCCTATTCAAAGTTGTAGAAGGAAATTTCGTGGTTTGAGCATTGTAAATACCACTTGCTTTGTAATTCCCCTCTTTCCCCGTATTTTTGCATGCCATTGTTGCCATATCTATGCTCACAATTTGACCATGTTTTGTACTGAAAAGATGCTATCTTTGGGGCTGCCTTGCTACTGTTTTTGCTTTCGTGTGCCAATTTTGCATGTTTAGCATAGCCATAGGCCATTTCGAGCACTTAAAATCACATTTCGGGATGATTTCATGCATTGATTGTCATTTCGTATCATTTCGGGGCTGTTTTCCCCCTCATTTAGGTGCTGAAATTTGGTTTGCATGCTTGCATATCATTTCCCGTGCCATTTTGTGCCTTCGGGCCATGCCTCGGTTTGCGTGCCCGTGGGCACGCACTTCGAGGCACTCCGTTTTCATCCGACGGCATCCGATGTGAGTGTGGCTGAGGTCCACTCATGTTAGTATAAGCCCAATTAGCATTTCCATCTCATTTTATCATTGCCTCGGTTTGCGTGCCTGTGGGCACGCATTTCGAGGCACTTTATTCTTATCCGACGGCCTCCTTTGTGAGTGAGCTGAGGCTCTCCCATGATTGGTGTAAGCCCATCGTGGCATTCCGTATGCCATTTCATTCCATTTCATCATTGCCTCGGTTTACGTACATGTGGGCACGCATTTCGAGGCACTTCGGTTTTATCCGATTTGCATTTCATCATTGCCTCGGTTTGCGTGCCCGTGGAAACGCATTTCGAGGCACTTTGGTTTTATCCGATTTGCATTTCATCATCGCCTCGGTTCGCGTGCCTGTGGGCACGCATTTCGAGGCACTTCGGTTTTATCCGATTTTCATTTCATCATCGCCTCGGTTCGCGTGCCTGTGGGCACGCATTTCGAAGCACTTCGGTTTTATCCGATTTTCATTCCACATCATCGCCTCGGTTCGCGTGCGTAGTGCGCATTTCGACTGCCGGTTTATCCGATTTGCATCTCACATCATGGCCTCGGTTTGCGTGCCCGCGTGCATGCTTTTCGAGGCATTTCATTCTCATCTCATTTTCCCAGTATAGTGCATACTAGACTGTATCTTAGTTGCATTCCAGGCATATCATACATATTGCATTGTGTTCGGAATAGGAGTTAGCCCGGGCACGAGAAACGAGGTCCGTTCCGTACTCCGAGTGACGGAACGTATCTCAATTCTCCAGTCGCCGACACTCCGGATAACCCATGATGGAGTTAGGTTTTCATTGTAGCATTCATATGCATTCATCCTATATTGAGTTGTGCAATTCGGCTCCTCGGCCATCATGCATCGAGATGCGTGATTGGTGGCACGAGGATCGAGGCATGCATATATTGGTGAAATACACTGCTATGCCCTTTTCCTGCTCTCCGTTGCAGCAAAATGAAGAATCAACAACTTTTCGGAGTCCGGCGCGCACTTCGAGAAATACTGCAAACAGAGGCTAATTGGGGCATCCCAGTGGATTTCCGCGCCAAGGCAGCCCAATATGCAACATACATCAGAAGCAAGGCAGTCCCTGGCCTGCGCGCCAGTTTACAGCTTTCTTAGTTTAATTTGTTAATTAATTAAGAAATTGTATATTTATTCGGACTGTATATTTCGGACTGCACTATTCTTTTATTCGGGTCTGTATTATTATTATTCGGACCCTCTGCGCGAGGGCAATGTTGTAATAAGGGTGCGTGAGTGTGATGTATGTCTTCCAAACCCCCATTTCTTTCTCCCTTTTATTTATCCGCTTACGATGGTTAGATATAGGACATATTTCAATTAGCATACAGTATGACAGCATGTTTGCATCATTCATCTGTTTTGCACGCATCGCTCAAGCATCATACAAACTGCATTTGTATTTCAATCCCAAATTGAATACGTGTTAGTTGTAGCATTCCATATGCCATGTTTAGGACAGCCGAGCCAGCAATAGTTTGCATCTTTGCATGTGTTGCATTAGGCAATTCTGTGCATCTAGGATCATGCATGAATTTCTAATCAGTTTTTGTTTTGGCTTGGAGTACTCGGTAAGTTTTATGCTTTAGCATCCTTGCATGCGTGTGAGTGTTGCCATGATAGCATGCTTGCCATGAGGCTAAATGCTTATATGATATGACTGCCTTGAATGCCTGTGGGTGGAGGTTCAGATATCTGAATTGGGACAATTCATCGACTGTTTTAAGCCCACTAGATAGTGGCAAAATCATTGTTTTCCTAAGCCCACCTGAGGGTGGCAAATCCATGTTTTGTTCCAATTCAGACGACCCAGTCTATACTTGTTTGCTGCGAGCATCACATAGTAACCTAGGCTAATAAACGAAATAGGAGCATACAATGTTTTCAAAAACAGATATCATGGTTAGTAGAGGCCGGTCTTTGACCGGGCGAGCGGGGGTGCTCACGATGTGACCTTCCCCAATCGTACCCAAGTTCCCAAGCCGACTTTGGTGATGACGGACATGTGGCCTTTGGCACCGAGTTAGGGTTTCCTAAATTTCCCATTTTAAAAATATTTAGGTGGCGACTCTGTTATCTGGCAAAGCAGTCCATGTTTGGCACTTTTTTTCAAAAAATCTGTTTTTCTTCAAAACGACTTGCCAGAGTTGGACTCTTTGGTTCAGATTTAGAACCGCAACAAAATCGAGTCCGAACTGTAGCGAGGTCCCTCGCGGGGCATGTTACAGTTTCTGGCGACTCTGCTGGGGATTTAGAGAACTTGACTCGAACTCATGATATCTGGTTTTGACTACACTTGTGTGTTTCTTTGCATTGCATTTGCATTGGTGCGCCTAGGACACCGTGTTTGCCATATGCCATTCCCGAACGATTTGCCGGAGGCTTGTCTTGTCAAGTCATGTCCGTAAGGCTGATCGGCTCTGGGCTCTGACAGCATGGGAACACAAACCCCGGTTTTATCGGGGCACCCTTTTTGACCATTCGACCTAGTGCATATTCGGATCCATAGTGACTATTCCAAACTAGGACAGGTTGCTTATCCGTTTATAGGTTGTTTGAAGCCGCTGCATGCGTAGTGAAACCCTAGCTCCTGACAAAATAGGACAGGGAAACCCTACCCCAACATAGGGGTGTTTTGGCTCTCACTTATCTGCTATGTGCTTGTTAGAGTGCGTCTCTATAGGGAATGCATGTATCAGTTGAGTTTGGGCATCAGGCCTGCGGGCATCAGTTTATGAGTTTAGGCATCAGGCCTGCGGGCATCATTCAAGATTCGAGAATCGGTTATGCGGATATCGGATTCATTTAGGGAACGATGTCTGAGAATAGTGATCAGTGGTTGAGGACAGTGTATTTCCAGCTTATTAACTGCGTGTTGTATGCCCGACTGTGTGTTGTGTGTATTTAAATTAAGCTGTTATGCTGCCCGTTTTTCTGGTCATTCATTTCCTTTTTTTGCTTTATTATCTTTTTGCTAGGGCAGTTTGTGGCACGATTGCTTCCGAACCAGTCGATACTCCCCAAGCAATTTGGACACGAGGTCGCCGACTCAACCGATCCGAGGATCTAGTTGACGGACATCCAGTGTTCTACTCTTTACCCCCAGTCACCAGAAGAAGGCCGAGAAGGCACAGTGTGTCAGAGCACGGATCACCGGAACAGCAGTCTACTCTAGTGTCAGACAGTCGGGTTGAGATTCCTGTTTCTGCTGTAGAGATACACTTGCCGGTTATTCAGATGGAACAACAGAATACAGTAACGGAGGCGATGATGCGCCAGATGAATGAGAGCATGAAACAAATGCAAGACGATGCTATCCGCCAGGCGGAATTTTCTAAACAAAGAAAGTCATCATGGCCCAACATCCGAAATGATCACCGACATAACAATGAACGCCAGATCTGCTTCACACCAGGTCCCTCCACCAGGAGCTCCATTGCCCGAACAAGCATCTACTGGGCAGAATCCCCCCCCAAATCCCCAGAATCTCCCACCACATCCCCAGAATGTCCTCCCCACCACCCAAAACACTCTGCCTAATGTCCAGAATGTTCAGGAGGACACGAGTCATCCAACGGGGCTAGCTCCGCCCCCGCTTCTGCCGCAACTGTCCAAAAATATTACACCCAATCACCCGGACTCTCCATTCGAGTTCGAGGTAGACCAGACAGCTCTGAAATTGAGCAAGTTGGAAAAACTCTTCAAGAAGTCACAGGGGGTGAAGGCCATCCCAGATATTGAGGACGGCTATACTGATGTGGCCGTGACATTTCCGGACAGATTTAAGATGCCCCAGATCGATCGCTTTGATGGGTCTGAGGATCCCATGGTCCATCTCCGGCTATTTTCAGATATCTTGAGGCCAATGGGCCTAACCCGACCGCAAAAGCTTTCCCTGTTCGGTCGAACTTTATCGGGTGTGGCATCCACTTGGTACGCAAAGCTGGAAGATGATGTGAAAACAAACTGGGATGAGATGGCTGAGGCCTTCCTTGCACAATATTCGTACAACACGCAAATCGAGGTCACAACTCGTGATCTCGAGACAACAAGGCAGGAACCCAAGGAGTCTTTCTCTGACTTTGTAACCCGGTGGAGGGCGAAGGCATCGATGATGACCTTAAGGCCCACAGACAGAGATCAAATCCGGATGATTGTGCGCAATCTCCAACCGGGGTTAATGAAATTGTAGTTCCCTTCCCAACCTTCGCAGATCTGCATGATATGGGGATGCAGATTGAGGATGCGATGAAGCAGGGTCTGTTCGACCAAGACCGGGAACAACCCCGGCGGACATTCAACCGAAACAACAATGCGGGCCCGAGTGGCTCTACCAATGCAAGAACTTCAGAGGTCGGAATGGTCACCACCAATCCCCCTTCCCAACCAAGGCCCGCAGCGGCCACACCTTTTTCCGATGCATCTGGGAGCAGTAACCAAGCCTCAAGATACCAACCCAGAGGCCAACGAACCTTTTCCCCACTACATATGCCTTTATCCAAGGTCCTCGGGGTTCTAGTCAGAAAGGGGCATCTGAAACCCCTGGAATCGAGGCCCCCTCCAAATCCACTCCCCCCTTCCCACAACCCAGCCAAATATTGCAAATACCACCAGCAGCATGGTCACGACACAGACCAATGCTTCCGGCTGCGTCATGAGGTTCAGGACCTTATTGACAAAAACATCATCCTACCTCCAGAAAGGCCCAACGTCACAACCAACCCACTCCCAGCACACAACCAAGATCCACCCAAAAGAATCAATCTTATCCAAACTGGGGACGTGTCTTACGACCCTAGTATCTACATTACACCCTCCCACCTACCCAAGCCAAAGGTGATCCTTCCTGATAGCACTGACTTGTGCATGATGGACACCTCCCCAACCCAACCTGAGCCAAAGGTGGTGACCACCGAAAATGGAACGGGGCAGGCTTCCGAGGAGAGCAAAACTGTTGAGTCTGGGGTGGAACAGTCTGAGAATTTAGCTGGCAGAGCTTATGATCCGAGTGGATATATCTTGTCAATGAGCCAGTCTAAGCTGAGTGTGGGGCCGCCGGAAGAGGCTGAATTGTGTATGATCCGGGGGGACAAACTTGAATCAGTGGGGGATGATTTGACAACGATGGAAAAGGACTTCGCCAACCTCCAATTTTTCAATGACCAAGAATCAGGAGACGCATCAATCAACTGGTTCGAATACGAGGAGTCAGCAGAAGTCGTTGGGTGGTTGGATGATCAGCCAGATATTGTACCATTTGTGGCCGGAAGGGCCGAGGGTCAGACTGAACCGCCGGAGAGCGCCGGTGCAAAGAATTTCGCTCCGAAGCAAGACATTTTGAAAACCGAACAATTAATGCTGGAGGAACAAGAAAAGAAATGGGATTCTGAGAGGATCCGAAAAGCAAAGAACCACGAGGAAGTTAAAAGTGCTGTGAGCACGAAAACTGAACATGCTGTGAGCATGTGGGAGGAAAATGCTGAGAACACAAACAAGCCGGAACCAGACAGGTGCCTGCTAGATGCTAATGGAATGTGGTGGGAAGATGACGACTTGTATCTCGCCCACACAGAGGAAAACTGGGCAGGTGGCCAACCAGACAGCACCTGGTACCTTGAAAAGGTGGACCATATGACAAGAAGTGGGCGGTATTTCAAGCCCCCACACCTAGATCAACCTGAGGCATCAGGGAAAGATAAGGAAGCGGAGAAGCAGAGGGAGAAGCAAGTTGAAGAAGAGGCCGTACTGAAACAGCTAAAGAAAATACAAGCAGACATCTCCATCTGGGGACTGCTTATGGCTTCCAGGGTGCATAGACAGGCTGTCCTCTCTGCTATGGACAAAGCTAAACTTTCTATCGAAACTACGCCAGAACAACTAGTTGGGCTAGTCTTTCCGGGAGGAGGTTCCCCGGCATTGACCTTCACAGACAAGGAATTGCCGCCTGAGGGCGTGGATCATAACAGACCCCTCTACATCTCTGTAGAATGCAGGGACAAATGGATTCCGGTGGTACTAGTTGATACCGGGTCCGCTATTAATGTCTGCCCGGCCAGAACGGCGTATGCGATTGGGTTAAAGCCTGCGGACTTCACACCGACTACTCAAGTGATCAAAGCCTATGACAATACAAGTAGGGATGTCCTGGGGGACAGTAAAAATCCAAACCAAGATTGGGCCCGGACAACACGAGGTAGATTTTCATGTCTTGGAGGTCCCTGCATCCTTTAACATGCTTTTGGGGCGACCCTGGTTGCATCAGGTGAAGGCCGTCTCATCTACTCTACATCAAATGGTGAAATACCCCTATGGAAAGGGAGTAGCCATTGTTTTTGGGAATTCATCAATCCATCCTCCTGCGGAGATATCTACGCCAGTCCTGGAGATCGAACACAGCATGGAAGACATGTTCATATCAGGATTTACTTTGGTTGAGGCCCGGGTGGTGCAGAACATTATGGCTGTGAATGAGGGTGTGTATGTCAGCGCTCAAGCCGTCTACCTCATGAACAAGCTACAACATATCCCCGGGATGGGATTGGGAAGAAGCGGCAGGAAAGGAGTCGCAGCGTTGGCCGAAGTGCCACACAATCCACATACCTTTGGATTGGGTTATCTGCCCACCAAAGAAGATTGGGCAAGGAAAGGGAAGGAAATGGCCGGCAGGGCCAGAGCGAAGCAGGCTGGGAAGCCTTTTGATCTAATGCACAGGCCCATCCAGGGTACTCTGAACGGACGCTTTGTCCGGGAGGGGGAAGATTTTCCATTTTGCGGCTTCCCAGAGCCATGGTTCAACGCGGAGAGGAAGCGCGTACCAGGTTTCGAAATCTTCTTCGACCTGCAGCTATCCGGGGATGACGTTGCCACAGAGCAGACAGACCCAACAACAGAGGTTGAGCAGAATGAGGCAGTGGAGCCTGAGGGCACTGAATTTGAAATGGGGGTAGCACTGGCATGTCTCCTCTCTGATCCTTCGATCGACCAAGATTGCTTGGGGAATAACTTCATGGTCTCCATGATTGGGGATGAAACGGCTGCGAGCCGACCAGCAGCTATCTTGGACGCATCAATCGCACCCTCTCTCACTTGGCAGTACGAGGAGGGATTCTTATCCAGTAGTTCCGGGTCAGGTAGTGAGCCGGAATCTGATTCCACCGAGTCTTGTGAGTCGGAATCAGATTCCACCGACCGAAGTCTGAGTCTGTACTCTGAGGATGTTAACCAGATGCCACCCCGCCTGTGTCGTCTTTTTCCTTTTCATTTGAGTCTGTTGTAACCGATGAATTGGACGATTTGGATGAACTTAATGAGAATGAGGTGAATGTGGTTTCCGAGTACTTTTCTGTGCCCCTAATTTATTGCATTAATTCAGACTTTCAAAATTTTGATCAAAACGACGAGGACGAAGTTCCTCCGGTTTTACAACGTCTAATTGAGCAAGAGCAAGAGATATTTGTTAAGCCATTAATGGACGAAATCATTTCCGTGAACATTGGTACTGAGGAGGACCCGCGGCTGGTCCAGATCGGGTCCACGCTGTCTTCAGAGGAACGCGAGCGCTTAGTCGCTTTATTAAAAGAGTTCAAAGATGTTTTCGCGTGGTCCTACGAAGACATGCCTGGAATCGATCCTGAGATTGTACAGCATCGGATCCCCCTTGACCCCGAGGCCCGACCTGTCAAGTAGAAGCTCAGAAGGATCCGCCCGGATTGGGCTCTCAAGATTAAGGAAGAGGTCACCAAGCAAATTGACGCAGGCTTCCTGCTGGTATCTAAATATCCGACTTGGTTGGCCAACATTGTTCCGGTGCCAAAGAAAGATGGCAGGATCCGGGTGTGTGTAGACTTTAGGGATTTGAACAGAGCTAGTCCGGCGACGACTTCTCTACCGCACATCGATGAGTTAGTGGACTTCACAGCAGGGCATGCATTGCTCTCATTCATGGATGGCTTCTCAGGGTACAACCAGATAATGATGGCGCCAGAAGACAGAGAAAAGACTGCATTCACCACCCCGTGGGGAACATACTGCTACCGGGTAATGCCGTTTGGGTTGAAGAACGCCGGGCTACTTATCAACGGGCCGCGACCACAATACTACATGATATGATCCACAAGGAGGTTGAGGTGTATGTGGACGACATGATTGTCAAGTCCAAAGAAAGAGAGGGCCACTACACCGCCTTGCACAAGTTTTTCCAAAGGATCAGGGAATTCCGGTTGTGGCTAAACCCTCAGAAATGTACATTTGGTGTTACAGCGGGAAAAATGCTAGGGTTTCTGATTACACAGAGGGGCATCGAGGTCGACCCTTCTAAAATAAAGGCCATCTTAGAAATGCCACCACCAAGGACTGAAAAGGAGGTGCGAGGCTTTCTGGGTAAAGTGCAATTCATAAGACGGTTTATTTCAAAACTAACCTTGACTTGTGAACCACTTTTTGGTCTTCTGAAGAAAGGAAAGAAGTTCTAATGGGACGGCCGGTGTCAAGCTGCGTTTGAACAAATTAAAGAATATCTACAGAACCCACCCGTTTTATCACCAGCAGAACCAGGGAAACCGTTGATTTTGTATCTGTCAGTAACGGAGACCACGATGGGCTGCATGCTTGCACAAGAATCAGGAGATAGGGTGGAAAGAGCCATCTATTATTTGAGCAAGAAGATGCTGGAGTATGAGATCCGGTATACGCCGCTAGAAAAGGCTTGCTTAGCTCTGGTATGGGCTACCAGGAAGCTGCGGTACTACCTGTTAGCTCA
Source organism: Camellia lanceoleosa (assembly GCA_025200525.1). Classification (NCBI taxonomy): domain Eukaryota; kingdom Viridiplantae; phylum Streptophyta; class Magnoliopsida; order Ericales; family Theaceae; genus Camellia; species Camellia lanceoleosa. The sequence goes on from CM045759.1 coordinate 43,258,250, forward strand.
CTCTGTAATGCTGGTTTCACGTCTCGATCCCATCAAATATCTTTTCGAGAAACCAGCACTTACGGGTAGGCTAGCTCGTTGGTTGCTGTTGCTCTCCGAATTTGATCTCACATATGTGATGCGCAAGTCAGTAAAAGGAAGGGCAGTGGCAGAGTTCCTTGCCGACCACCCGGTCGAGGGGGATGAAGCAGTCGAGTATCTATTCCCAGATGAAGCAATTCTGCATATCGACGAGGAAACTTGGACAATGTACTTTGACGGAGCGTCAAATCAACATGGGTATGGGATAGGAGTGTTGCTGATAGCACCCGACAATTCCTCAGATCCTCTAGCCTTCAAACTCCGGTTCAAAGTCTCAAATAATGAAGCAGAATACGAAGCGTGCATTGCTGGTTTGGAAGCAGCCCTGGAATTAGGGGCAAGACGGCTGGATGTCATTGGGGATTCGAACCTTGTTGTGTTTCAAGCTAAAGGAGGCTGGAAAGTAAAAGAGGAAAATATGATGATGTATCACCAAACCTTGGATTTGCTGATTCCTCGGTTTGAAAAGTTAAGTTTTACTCATCTACTGAGAGAGAACAACAAGTTCGCAGACGCTTTAGCAACTCTATCATCCATGATAGACATCCCACGTGGAGTCCGAATGCGTCCAGTCATTATTGACCAGAAATTTGCACCTGCCTATGAGTCGATTGCAGCCATAGATGAAGTTCAGGACGAACACCCTTGGCACTACGATATCTGGAACTTCTTGGAAACAGAAACATACCCGCCAGGGGTAAATGCCAAAGACAAAAGGGCAATAAGACGATTGGCCGTTCAGTTCATCATCTGCGGGGGTAAACTGTATGGAAGAGGTCATCTGGGAATGCATAAACTGTGCGTTGATGCAGAAGAGTCAAAACGCCTGATGGAAGCCATCCACAGAGGAGAATGTGGTGCATACATGAATGGGGTAATGCTGGCAAGGAAGATCCTTAGACAAGGTTATTATTGGTCTACTATGGAGGAGGATTGTATTGGTTTCGTCCGACGATGCCACAAATGTCAGATTCATGCAAATCGCATGAACATTCCGCCGTCAAAGCTGTACAACATGACTTCGCCATGGCCATTTTCTGTCTGGGGAATTGATGTAATCGGAGCTGTCACGCCAAAGGGGTTGAATGGGCATGAGTTCATCTTAGTAGCGATAGATTATTTCACAAAGTGGGTCGAGGCCCAATCTTATGCGGTGTTGAAAGCTTCACACGTTGCAAAATTCATCAGAAACAACATTATCTGTCGCTACGGAGTCCCAAATGAAATAGTTTCAGACCATGGTTCCCACTTCAAAAAGGAGGTGATTGATTTGTTGGAGAAATACAATGTGGCTTTTCATAAGTCATCTACTTACCGGCCGCAAACCAATGGAGCAGTCGAGGCCGCCAACAAGAACATCAAGCGCATACTACAGAAGATGGTGGAAACCTATCGGGACTGGCCGGATAAGCTGCCGTTTGCTCTATGGGGCTACAGGACTTCGATCAGAACTTCTACTGGGGCGACTCCGTACTCATTGGTCTATGGGATGGAGGTCGTTCTGCCTATTGAGATTGAGGTCCCGTCATTACGAGTATTGGCCGAGTGCCAGATAGCCGAAGCAGATTGGCAGCAAAACAGATTTGAGGAACTCATGCTTTTCGATGAAAGAAGGTTGAAAGCACTGTACCACATTCAAGGTTATCAACGCAGAATCGCCCGGGCTTTCAATAAGAAGGTTAAGTCCAGGAACTTGAAAGAAGGAGATTTGGTACTCAAGGACAACCGAGCTCCCATCCACGACCCAAGGGGCAAGTTCAGACCCAATTGGACTGGTCCTTACATCATCAAGTCAATCTGGTCAGGTGGAGCTGTGGTTCTGATGGATCTAGATGGCTTGGAGTTTTCCCAACCGATCAATATGGACAAGTTGAAGAAATATTATCCCTGAGAGGCTCGCTAGGCCGAAAACCCGAAAGGGCGACCTAGGCAAAATTCAGAGCATAGAAAATTTGAAATTATAAAAACTGAGCTCGCAAGGTTGAAAACCCGCAAAGGGCGGCCTTGGCAAAAGTTAGAGCGCAAAAGGAGAGCAAAAATACCCGAGCGAACCTAAGCCTGAACTACGTAAGACTTGATTCCCATCCTTGGGATACGTAGGCAGCTTCATCCTGAAGTTCAGTCATAATCTTTTCCCCGATCAACTTTGTCCATTCTGATCATCTCAGTCATCTCTATTCGTCAGCATTTATTGTGATCTCCGGTACAGTGTTATTCAGACTAGGGGCAACTTTCCGTTGCAATGAAGTGTTGCGGCATCATTCAGATTAGGGGCAACTTTCCGTTGCCACACTTTGCCGAGGCACCTTTTCGAACTAGGGGCAACTTTCCAGTTGCTAAGGATTCGGGGTTGTGCATCTCAGTGACAGATCTCAGGTGTGTCCAATTCTGATCCATATCGAAAATAGTTTTGAAAAGTTTTAATAAAAGTTGACTTTGTTCAAATTAATCTTTTCACAACTAAGACCATTTTTAGACCAAAAGTGGAGAATTTTCAGTACCACAACCTTCAATTTCTTTGATTTCAAAACAGAGTTCTTTTGCTCTTGCATACAATTAAAGTTGTTTTTTATTACACTCATAAAGAAAACTTGAAAGTACTAATAAAGCAATAAATCTGGGGCATAGTCCAGTCAGATGTCCCTGCGCCCCCTTCCAGAGCTGGTTGAAGCCTCTGACGCCACTCTAGGCCCAACTTGTGCCTCCTCATTCAGCCAATCCCAGCACTCATCAGATAAAGTGCAACTAAAGGCAGGGGCAGGGGCCAGAAGCTCTCTAACTCTCCATGCTGTGGCCTGCCGAGCCAGCTGTGCGCCTCGAACTGGAAATATAGTCGGATACTCTATCCCCTCTGGTGGGCAAGTCTGATCATGGCCAAACTGGCGCAAAATGCGGAATGGGAAGTAGAATACACAATGAGTCAAGCCGATCAGTCGAATCCCGACCTGCCGGGACATGCTATAGCTCATTGCCGGGAGATTGAGCCAAGGGCAGCGCCAAGCAATGCGATCTGCCGACAGGTTGCACATCCATTCAAACCACCAGCCCTCATCAAGGGCATTGACTAGGCGTTGCCGAAAGAAGTAGCCGCGGGCTGAATATGCAGGGCAAGAATCCACAACTTGCAATTTATCCATCAACCATATCTGGGGAGGGATGAAAAATGAGAGAATAAAGAATAGAGAGATGTGCGATGAGAGAAAAGTAAGATAAGGGTTTTGTGAGAAAAACCGAGCCCGAGGGTCGAGTGATGTGAGCAAATATATATGTGAGCTTGGGTGGGAAACATTACCTGCAGCAGTAGTGGACTCCCTGCAAACCTGGTTGTCTCTCGGCGGTAAAAGGCATCCAAACCTAGCAGTGTTTCGGCCAGAGTCATGGCAATACAGCTCTTCCCATCCCTCAAGCCTTGAGCAACTTCAATCAAACGGATGCTAGCCCCTCCGGAACCCGAGACAAACAGAAAGTGAGATAGTAGGCACAAGCAAAGGGCATGCTGTCGGAAACCTTGCCAATGATGGTCGCTACGATCACCGGCATCAGAGAATCGGTAAATCAGGCTCGGGATATCCAACATTCCGTTACCAATCAGGGATCTAGCATCATGCGCATTAAGACCGCACATCCGCCCTAAGGCTTGGGCATAGCTAAAATTGAGCTGGGGCAGAATTTCCTCACCTCGCTCGGACTCCATCAAGATTTGAAAATCTTCAAAAGTAGGACATACCTCTTGCCCGCCAAAGCTAAAGACGTGCGTCACCGGGTTCCAAAACCTTGCCGCGGCATGGAGGAAAGGAAGATGCAGTGGAGACCGGCCTAGCGTGAATAATGCATTCAAGCCAAAACCCCGGAAGTTCAACTTCTCCGAGCCATCTAAAGAAGAAATCCAAGATGTGAGGTTTTCCACAAGGAATGCTTCCATTTTTGTGAGAAATGGTGATGAAATGAACAAGTTCCAAGGCTGGGGCTTTTATAGGAGGCTAAAACACTATTCAAGGGACACTTGTCAAAATTTTGGAGGTTGCGGGGAAGGTGGCCGGCCGGCCACCTATCCTAGTAGGCCGGCCACGCCGGCCACCCTCTGCTTTCCAGATACAAAATGCTTTCGGCCCCGCGTTGGTCCTATTTCGCCCTCCGGAAGGAAGTTTGAGGCATTTCTAGGCATCGGGAACGTCGAAGGCCTCCATTTCTATCAGTTTCGGATGCGTTCCATCATCCAGATTGTCCGTCCGAAGTACATTTTGTCGTGTTTTTGCTTATCGAGTTGTTGTTTTGTTTATCGAGTTGTAAGTTTGTCGAGCTGTCGCATTTTATGTTTTGAATTGTTATCCTTTGGTTACACAATTTTGTTAAGTCTTGTTTATTGAGTCGTTAACAATGTTGTACTTTGCTTATCGAGTTGTAAACTTGCTAAGATTCTGTTATTTCTTAGTAGGTCGGTTTGTTTTGATTTGTTGCGTCGGTTCATTACCTGACCCGGTAAATACATGAAGCACATTTTCATTCAATTCCATTTTTGTGCAAAATGATGCGATGCGATGCTAAGAATTTCAAATACAAACATCTTTTCAAAAAGCTGTTTCATTCCATCATGTTTTACAACAAAATAAAGGTACAAGTTTTACAAAAAAATAAAACTGCCTAACAATGTGCAAAGTGCTACAAACTACTGGCCAAAAAGTAAAATAAAGCAGGAAATAACATCAGTATCCTCGGGAACGGGAATGAGGAGGCCCTCTCATCCTCTTCTGCGGGATAACCTCTGCGCCATCATCACCATCCGGATCAGAGCTGTCATCCTCCGGATCCCTCTCAGGCTCGTCTCCGCTCCCGGAACCAAGACCGGAGCCTCCCTCCCCAGGAGATGTCTCTGACACACGATCTGCGACCTCCTCCTCCTCATCCTCGACAATGGGTGCCCTGCGTCTGCGTGACGACCCTGCTCCTCGAGAAGGCCTAGATGGCCCAGCTCCCTGAGAAGGCCCGATGACCTCAAGACTAACAGTCCAAGACTCGACCTCTCCGAGAAGGCCCGGGAGGCCCAGCCTATGGCTGAACATATACAGGAGGCATCTGAAAATGAAAAGTGCAATACATCAGTTCAAATATAAAAGCAGGTGCAAGTGCAGTATGTGAGTGGGGTGTGTGCCAGATGTGTTCTACACAGCCTATCAGTGCAGCAGAGTGCTCAAAACTAGCATTATGATAGATGCAAGAGAGATGAAGGGTACCTGGACGCCCATGATGGACATCTGTGCCTCTCTATGCAGGACCATCCCCTCAAGTGAGGCCACCACCCCGAGCATCTGGTCAATGTACTCCCGAGGGGGCTGCAGACACAAGCTCAACTCATCAATGAATAAAGCAACTGCCAAAATGTCTGTGTGACAAATGAAAAATGGTAGAACATACCGGTGGTGAGTCAGGATCACTGACATATCTGTGACCGGGCATCGGAGGCTCCATGGGGATCGGAATCGGAGAAGTGGTCCCAAACTGCCAACTCGTCAACTCAGTCGGCATATCTGGCCATCCAGGATGATCGAGAGTCGGAGGGATCGGAGGAATCGAATTGCCTCTACCTCTAGATGCCCTAGCCCTGCTAGAAGAGGGGATGTCTGCAGCACGGGCACGACTCGAAGATGGTGCGCCAGTGGACCTCAGTGGTGGAGCCCGTACTCCCGTCAAGGGGGGCATCAGATATATGCGGCGATAGGTGGCGTAGTTCCCCTCAATGAGATATAGTAAAGCATCGGTGCCCTGCATGTCCCTAATGACCTCCTCAGCAGATAGCCTGTCGGCAGTCCGCATAGTGGGTGGAGGCACAGCAGGAGGGTCCTGAGACTCATACCCCCACACCTGACGCTGAAAGCGTTCCCCCAGGAACCAAGCCCTGCCGACTGGTCCCTCGAGCAGGAACCTGTACTGGGAACTAACCGACCCTCCAGGGTATTGATTCTCGAGATCGTCGCCAAAGACTGCCCAGGGTTGCCAAGTGATCTGCGGATAACCAGTGCATAAATCAATTAGAAATCAAGAAATATAGAGCAGATCAAAGATGAAATGAAAGGAACTGAGAGTTCTGAAATACCTCTGATGCCCGAACAGTGTCGAAGTACTGTCGCAGAGAGAAGAGAGTCTCTCGAGGCCTCGATAAGTGCTCACCCTCAAACATCAATGAAAATGGAGTCATAGGAGGTCCTGCCACCTCCATCTCCGGAGCTAATGTGGGGAAATATGCATATACCCATAGCTGAGAAAAGCAGTGCGGGATGTGAATACAATGTGCTAAAAGGCAGAATATAGAGTGCAAAGTGCGCCGTGTGTGCAGTGAACAAGTAATGAGGAGCAAAAATGTAAATCAAGAGGACAGAATGTACCTCCCAGGCTCTCCAGTAGCCGCCAAATAAGTCCTCAGCGTAGAGATCACGCTCATGTAGCGAAAGAAGGGTAGCCAAGGCCGCCTAATCATACTGACCGACCTGTGATAGGTCTACCAGAGCACTCAGTAGATACAACCCGACCATGTTCCCTCTATCGGCAAACAAGGTAGTCCCGAAGAGGAACATGAGGAAACCACGGGTATACTGCTCGATCTCCGTGGGAGACTCAGGCTCCATCTGTGGCCGCCGGAAATGGGAAGAGAACCAAGTATACCGAACCCTTCCGGTACCTCTGTCTACAGGCGGGCGGGCCCCCAATAGATGCATCCAAGCAGCCTCCCACTGACCCATATCCTCGTCGTAGGGAATAGGTCCACCGCCTAAGTCTAGGCCGGTGAGCATAGCGAAATCCAGTGGGGTCATGGTCATATCCCCGGTCGCAGAAAAATGGAAAGAATTGGTGGTGTCCCACCATCTCTCCGCCAGGGCAGCAAATAATGTCCTACTGATCAGGCAGTGAGATAACCCCCTGCAGAAAGGTCCGAACCCTGCAAAATCAACTAAGTCCTGACAACCGGAAGCCAAAGATACCACTCCCTCGGCGGTGGAGCCATATCCTCGTCATCAGAGTCTTACCGCAAATGAAGTGAAAATGAGCTGTGTGCAAATGAAGTGAAAATGAGCTGTGTGCAAATGAAGTGGAAATGAGCTGCGTGCAAATGAATTATTTGGGCTGCGTGTTCAAATTTCTAAAAGTTAGTGGGCTATGGGTTCACAACAAAATCTGGGCTGCGTGTTCAAATTTCAGAAAATTAGTGGGCTGTGTGTTCACAACAAAATCTGGGCTGTGTGTTCAGTAAATCTGTGTTTGGGACTGTGTGTTCTACTTTCAATCAGTGTGGGCTGTGTGTTCGCTTCAAATCTGGACTGTGTGTTCTACTCTTAATCAGTGGGCTGTGTGTTCGCTTCAAATCTGGGCTGTGTGTTCAGTAAATCTGAGTTAGGGCTGTGCGTTCTACTCTTAATCAGTGGGCTGTGTGTTCGCTTCAAATCTGGGCTGTGTGTTCAGTAAATCTGAGTTTGGGACTGTGTGTTCACTTCAAATCTGGGCTGTGTGTTCAGTAAATCTGAGTTTGGGACTGTGTGTTCTACTTTCAATCAGTTGGGACTGTGTGTTCACTTCAAATCTGGGCTGTGTGTTCAGTAAATCTGAGTTTGGGACTGTGTGTTCTACTTTCAATCAGTGTGGGCTGTGTGTTCGCTTCAAATCTGGGCTGTGTGTTCAGTAAATCTGAGTTTGGGACTGTGTGTTCTACTCTCAATCAGTGTGGGCTGTGTGTTCGCTTCAAATCTGGGCTGTGTGTTCAGTAAATCTGAATTTGGGACTGTGTGTTCTACTCTTAATCAGTGGGCTGTGTGTTCGTTTCAAATCTGGGCTGTGTGTTCAGTAAATCAAAGTTAGTGGACTGTGTGTTCTACTCTTAGTCGGTATGTGCTGTGTGCTCATTTTCAACTTCGGGCTGTGTGTTTGGTGAGTCAATGTTTGAGCCGTGTGTTCAATTTCTAACAATGTGCACTGTGCGTTCACAATCAGTCAGTGAGCCGGGTGTTCATGAAATTCAAGTGGCTAAGCCATATGCTTAAGGTGCAAGCACTATGTTATAAGCTAAAACTGTGTGCCTAAGCATGGCAGGAGAATGTAATGCACGAAAGATACATGAAATAAAGTAAAATACCTCTCGTGCCTCGTGAGAGAGGTGCTGCTCCGGTTCTCGCAGAAGGAGATCCCCCGGTACCCGATCGTTGAAATCGGTGAAATGACGAAAAGTGGCTCATGAAGCCTATGTAATCAGGGCATACCGCTCGGGAATAAAAGGGCGAACCCTCGGGGGCAATGTCATAAAGTCGTAATCATCTCCGGCGCCGGGAAAACCTCTACCGCGAGGGAAATGACCCGCCATGTCGAGAAATCTGCAAAGAGGAGCAAAAATGAGCAAAACGAGCTAAACTTGGAAAAAGTCAACAAAAGTCAACTCTCGGGAAATGAAAAGTCAACCAAAAGTCAACTCCCGGGAAAATTTTCCAAATAATGAGACAAAATTACCTCAAGTAATGAAAATGAGAAGAGAAGCCCCGAAGTCAAAATTTAGTCGGCTCAAAGTGCTTAAAACTGAAGGATTTCACAGAAACAACTTGCGTGGGAGGCCGAGGGGCGCGTATAAAATGCAGATCTGAAAGAGAAAATGGCTTAGGGAGCAAGAGGAGGAAGTTTTGCAGCCTTGGGTGTGATTTCGGAGACAATGGAGGTGTGTATATATAGAAATGGCCGAAAATGACCAAAATGCCCCTACTTTGGGCAAGTGGCCGACCGGCCACCTAACCTGGCTGGCCGGCCCCTCTGCTTTTTCCCCCTGGCCGATGGCCTCTTCTAGGGCAGTGGGCTGGCCGACCATGCTCCCCACCCCCTCCCCTACCTCTCTGCAAATTTTGAGGAAAATCGGAGTTCCCGGGACCTGAAAAAGTTGAAGAAAAGTGCACTTTCTGGCGCCGAATTGCTCCACCGGAACTTCAATTGCAATTATTGACATGTGTCTCATCATTATTCATCAAAATCGGAGTGTATCCTTTTTAAACATGTTGTGACCTCTCCGGGAGGAAAATCAGAGGCCGCGATCGAAATGCGCGTTTTTCAGCTCGTTGTTGCGCAACAAACAGGCATCCTGATTTGTGCTCGTTTGTCATTATTTGGCTCATAATTTGCATTCTCATGAATATTTTGCATTGTCATGCGTGTCTTCTTGATGTACCATACTTCTGTGCTCGAGCATGCATTGTCGCGCGTTATCTTTTCTCGCATTGTGATGCATCCTTTCACCGACACTGTGTGTCAAACTTTTCGAATCATAGGAATCGCATTGAATATATGTCGTTAGCATATTGTTCTTGTTGGATTTCTCTCTTTTGCAGGCACGATATTGTATGTATGGTTCATTTGAGGCTGGTGTGACCAGACGAATCGCGCAGGTATCGTATCTTCTCCGTGTGAGACGCGACGAGAATTGAATAATTCTCCGCATTCCTAACTGCATGAAATATAGTCGTTGCTTTGCATTCTTGCTTAAAACTGTTGCATTTATTTGTATACTTGCTTCATTACAGCTTGCTGCACTTGCATAATCACCTGGCTCCGTGCCTATCATTTGCATTTTGCCCCCTTTTGCATGAAGGCACGCCTGCGGGCACACATCTCTGTTTATCTTGTATGATTGTCTAAGTCTTCGGCCTTGTCAAAAATGGGTCGTCTCTGGGCTTTGACATTCACTCACGTCACTTCTTGACTTCCGAGTTCTGTCAAAGAGGGGCAACTGTAGACACCCCATTTTTGACCGTCCTCAAGACTCAGACGTCACCGATTGAGCGCTTGGTGATGTTGCATACTGTGCTCGTTCAGAAGTCTCAGAGTCGCGGCCGTGCGCCCTACCTCTGGACTTCCGAACTCTCTTCTGTGCCTTGTCTCGGTTTGCGAACCAGACTCGGTTTTCTTTGTTTTCTTTCCTGAGGGGAGGGAATGGTCCCATAGACTATCTCCCAGTAGCCGTGAGCTACTTTTTGTGGCCGTAGGCCATTTTGCCCATTTCGGAGCCCGGTTCCCGGTTTTCGGGACCGTCAGGCCGTGTGCCTCGGCTCGGGACCACCCAGCCATCTCCGATTTCTCCGATTTTTGGCATGCACCTCTGTTTTATCATTCTAAGGAACATTGGGGCCTCTGATGCCCACTCAGGTCAGATGCCACTTTCGTGCTCAGAGTTTTTGACCTCAATCGCGCGGTTTGGGCCCCGGGCATTCATTTTGCATCGGTTTTCTCTGATTTTTGGCAGAACCTCTGCTTTTGTCATTCCGAGGGACACTGGGTCGCAGATGCCCACTTCTTGAACACCACTTAGGCGCTGTGACCCATTTTCGGATCCCGAATTGCGGTTTTGGCTCGGCGTTCATTTCTCATTAGTTTTTGTTCAAATTTGGCGGTACCTGTTTCAACCTGTGAAGATCACCGGGGTGGGAGGCCAAGAATTATCCCAGATAACCGGGCCAGCTCTTCCTACGCCCGCTTTTGCTCACTCCGCCAACGTTGAACACTGGGATATTTTCTCCACCAAAGCTACATATCTGTGATCGGGGACATGGGAGGACCCTAAAACTACTGGTCGGCGAAATTGTGGATTTCATTTTGAGCCTCTCCTTCAAGCTCTATGTTGTGGCTCTGGCCTTGATGTTGCCAATTTCCGACCTTGGAACCTTGTTCCACACATCCGGAGGACCCTAAAGTTGGTGGTCGGCCACAATTCAAAGTTTCATTTTGAGCCTCTCCTTCAAGCTCTATGTTGTGGCTCGCCGGTGTTGCCAATTCCGACCTTGGGGCCTTATTCTACACACCTGGGAGGACACCAAGGAGTGGTGGTCGGCCAGCAATTTTCATCTTCATTTTTGGACCATGGCCGGCCGGCCAGGAGTGGTCAGTCGACCGGGTGGGGTGGCCGGCCGCCACCTCCAGAAGTTACTGGCCGGCCGCCTTCGCTTCAAATTTCTTTCCAAATGTCCGGATATTTTTCCAAAATATCCCGGGCATCCGGGGGATATTTTGGGAGGGAAAGCTTGGGTGCTTTTCCCTCCCCTTTTACACCCCTTTCTTGCCTATTAAAGGGGCTGGCCTCCTTCTTCATGGGGGTTAGACAATTTCTTCTCAAAGCTTCATCTCCCATAGCCTCCATCTTCACCTCCAAAATCCTTAAAAACTTCAAGCTTCCTAGCTAATTCCTTCACCAACCCTAAGCTCCACCATCACCATTCAATTTCCAGCAGCAAGGAAGGGTTCTTCAGAGGCTTAGAAGCAACTTTCATCAAGGCAAGAAGAAGCAAAAGACTTGTCTTCAAGGGTAAGTCACTAAATCCCTTTTTCTAGCATTTTCTTGCATCAATTTTTTACCCTATTTCCTTTTTGTTTTGGGCTTTGACCCCCACTGGTTTTGTGCTTATTTTGAGCCCCTCTACAACTTTGTAGAAGGGCTCAACCTCATTTGGTGTCTCCATGATATACTTCCTTCAATATCATTCTTTAGGCCATTAATTTGCATGCTGTGTTTGGCTTTTGAGTGGTCTGATTCCGAGCATCCTATATACTGTGAATGTGCTTATTTTGAGCCCCTCTACAACTTTGTAGAAGGGCTCAACTCTGTTTGGTGTCTCCATGATGCACTTCCTCCTATATCACTCTTTATGCCATTATTTTGCATGCTTTGTTAGGCTTGTTTAGCTTCGGATTTCAGCCTTCATCAGGCTTAGAAAATGTCTTTTTTTGGTCCATTCTTCAAGTTTTATTAAGGGTCTTAAGTTGTTTGGTCATTACTTATGGTACCTCTCTTTATAGCCCTTGTTAGCTCATTATATTGCATGCTATTTTGAGTCTATCTACATACTGATTTTGGAGTTGTCACTCACTGTAAATATGCATATTTTTGGCTTCTCTTCAAAGTTGTAGAAGGAAATTTCGTGGTTTGAGCATTGTAAATACCACTTGCTTTGTAATTCCCCTCTTTCCCCGTATTTTTGCATGCCATTGTTGCCATATGTATGCTCACAATTTGACCATGTTTTGTACTGAAAAGATGCTATCTTTGGGGCTGCCTTGCTACTGTTTTTGCTTTCGTGTGCCAATTTTGCATGTTTAGCATAGCCATAGGCCATTTCGAGCACTTAAAATCACATTTCGGGATGATTTCATGCATTGATTGTCATTTCGTATCATTTCGGGGCTGTTTTCCCCCTCATTTAGGTGCTGAAATTTGGTTTGCATGCTTGCATATCATTTCCCGTGCCATTTCGTGCCTTCGGGCCATGCCTCGGTTTGCGTGCCCGTGGGCACGCACTTCGAGGCACTCCGTTTTCATCTGACGGCATCCGATGTGAGTGTGGCTGAGGTCCACTCATGTTAGTATAAGCCCAATTAGCATTTCCATCTCATTTTATCATTGCCTCAGTTTGCGTGCCTGTGGGCACGCATTTCGAGACACTTTATTCTTATCCGACGGCCTCCTATGTGAGTGAGCTGAGGCTCTCCCATGATTGGTGTAAGCCCATCGTGGCATTTCGTATGCCATTTCATTCCATTTCATCATTGCCTCGGTTTGCGTGCCCGTGGGCACGCATTTCGAGGCACTTCGGTTTTATCCGATTTTCATTTCATCATCGCCTCGATTCGCGTGCCTGTGGGCACGCATTTCGAGGCACTTCGGTTTTATCCGATTTTCATTCCACATCATCGCCTCGGTTCGCGTGCCTGTGGGCACGCATTTCGAGGCACTTCAGTTTTATCCGACTTGCATCTCACATCATGGCCTCGGTTTGCGTGCCCGCGTGCATGCTTTTCGAGGCATTTCATTCTCATCTCATTTTCCCAGTATAGTGCATACTAGACTGTATCTTAGTTGCATTCCAGGCATATCATACATATTGCATTGTGTTCGGAATAGGAGTTAGCCCGGGCACGAGAAACGAGGTCCGTTCCGTACTCCGAGTGACGGAACGTATCTCAATTCTCCAGTCGCCGACACTCCGGATAACCCATGATGGAGTTAGGTTTTCATTGTAGCATTCATATGCATTCATCCTATATTGAGTTGTGCAATTCGGCTCCTCGGCCATCATGCATCGAGATGCGTGATTGGTGGCACGAGGATCGAGGCATGCATATATTGGTGAAATACATGCTATGCCCTTTTCCTCGCCTCCGCTAAAAGAAAATGAAGAATCAACAACTTTTGAGTCCGCCAAGACTTCGAGAAATCGCAAACAGAGGCTAATTGGGGCATCCCAAGGATTTCAGCGCCAATTTCAATATGCAACATACATCGATAGCAAACCCTCGCTCAAGCGCTTTCTGACTTTCTTAGTTTAATTTGTTAATTAATTAAGAAATTGTATATTTATTCGGATCAGTATATTTTGATCGCACTATTCTTTTATTCGTCTCAGATATTATTATTCGGACCCTCTGCGCGAGGGCAATGTTGTAATAAGGGTGCGTGAGTGTGATGTATGTCTTCCAAACCCCCATTTCTTTCTCCCTTTTATTTATCCGCTTACGATGGTTAGATATAGGACATATTTCAATTAGCATACAGTATGACAGCATGTTTGCATCATTCATCTGTTTTGCACGCACCGGGCTCGGCGCATCATACAAACTGCATTTGTATTTCAATCCCAAATTGAATACGTGTTAGTTGTAGCATTCCATATGCCATGTTTAGGACAGCCGAGCCAGCAATAGTTTGCATCTTTGCATGTGTTGCATTAGGCAATTCTGTGCATCTAGGATCATGCATGAATTTCTAATCAGTTTTTGTTTTGGCTTGGAGTACTCGGTAAGTTTTATGCTTTAGCATCCTTGCATGCGTGTGAGTGTTGCCATGATAGCATGCTTGCCATGAGGCTAAATGCTTATATGATATGACTGCCTTGAATGCCCGTGGGTGGAGGTTGAGATATCTGAATTGGGACAATTCATCGACTGTTTTAAGCCCACTAGATAGTGGCAAAATCATTATTTTCCTAAGCCCACCTGAGGGTGGCAAATCCATGTTTTGTTCCAATTCAGACGACCCAGTCTATACTTGTTTGCTGCGAGCATCACATAGTGACCTAGGCTAATAAACGGAATAGGAGCATACAATGTTTCAAAAACAGATATCATGGTTAGTAGAGGCCGGTCTTTGACCGGGCGAGCGGGGGTGCTCACGATGTGACCTTCCCCAATCGTACCCAAGTTCCCGAGCCGACTTTGGTGATGACGGACATGTGGCCTTTGGCACCGAGTTAGGGTTTCCTAAATTTCCCATTTTAAAAATATTTAGGTGGCGACTCTGTTATCTGGCAAAGCAGTCCATGTTTGGCACTTTTTTTCAAAAAATCTGTTTTTCTTCAAAAACGACTTGCCAGAGTTGGACTCTTTGGTTCAGATTTAGAACCGCAACAAAATCGAGTCCGAACTGTAGCGAGGTCCCTCGCGGGGCATGTTACAGCCACCGAGATTCCAAGGGGGTATAGAGCCGATGAAAGCCGAAGCGTGGGTTTTGGAAATGGAAAAGCTGTTTGAGATCTTCCCCAGCACCGACGCTCAGAAGGTGTCATTGGCAGCATTCACATTAGATGACGACGCTCGCAGATGGTGGCTAATGGTTCGAGAAGGCAATCCAGACTTGACCTGGGCCCGATTCTTGGAGTCGTTTTACAACAAACACTCTCCCCTAAGTGTTCGAGATCGCAAGACTACCGAATTTCAGACTTTGATGCAAGGCAGCAGGACAGTGGCGGAATACAACCGCGCTTTTATTGAGTTGGCGAGATATGCACCCCACATGGTCAGCGATGAATATATGAAGGCTAGGAAGTTTGAGAGTGGGCTTCGTGGACCGATACAAGACCGGGTCAACCTGCACAACATGCCAACTTACGCCGGAGTGTTGGACAAAGCCATCCTGGCTGAAGCTAACTTGAACAAATACCAGAGTTCAGGAGAGAACCAGAGAAAAAGGCAGAACTTTGACAGTTGCCGAGCACAGTTTGGTACCAAGAAGAAAGCGAATGTGGGCAGCTCAAACAACCCAAGGCAGGAAAGTAGTACAAAGCTGACATGTTCGAGTTGTGGAAAGCCACATTCCAGGGTCTGTTGCCGGGCGTCTGGAGCTTGTTATGAATGTGGTGAAATAGGTCATTATGTGAGAGACTGTCCTAAGACGAAGACTGATGATAGCAAGAAAGATGAGAATACCTCGGGTTCTGTACAGAAAGGTAACGTCGGGAAATGACAGATGAGGCAAGGCAGAGTTTTTGCACTAGTACCAGGAGACACTCAGAATGCTGAGACAGTGGTGTCAGGTATACCCCCAATGTTTCTCAAGATGCTTATGTATTGATTGATTCGGGTTCTACGCATTCGTTTGTATCTGCTAAGTTTGCCGAGAAGATTAATAGGGAACTAGAACCTCTTGATTATATGTTATCTGTGTCTACTCCATCTGGGAGACCTATGATTGTTGCATCCATTTATAGAGCCTGTGTTATCGTGATTAAGAATGTTGAACTATTAGTTGATTTGATGCCGTTAGACATAACTCATTTTGATGTTATATTGGGTATGGATTGGTTAGAAGCAAATCACACATCCATAAATTGTGCTTCTAAAAGTGTCACGTTGAAACCCCCAAACCTAGCCGAAGTTACGTTTCAGGGTAAAGGAGTGGTATCCCCACCTTATTTGATCTCATCCGTGAGGGCCTATAAGTTGATCCAAAAAGGGTGTCAAGGTTATTTGTGTAGTATATAAAGTAATCTGAATGGAAGTGTTGAATTGGCCGACGTCCCTGTTGTTAACGAATTTGCCGATGTCTTTCCGAATGATTTGCCTGGCCACTTGGTTGATAGAGAAGTGGAATTCACTGTTGATGTTATGCCAGGAACGCAGCCTGTCTCTAAAACACCCTATAGAATGGCCCCCGCCGAGCTTAAGGAATTGAAACTACAACTACAAGAGTTGTTAGATAAGGGCTTTGTTAGGCCAAGTGCTTCACCTTGGGGAGCACCCATCCTGTTTGTTAAGAAGAAGGACGGCACACTCCGTCTTTGTATTGATTACCGAGAGTTAAACAGAGTAACCATTAAGAATAAGTACCTATTGCCGAGGATAGATGATTTGTTTGATCAGTTGCAAGGAGCACGAGTCTTTTCTAAGATTGATCTTAGGTCAGGCTACCATCAACTTAGGGTTAAAGCCGATGATGTTGAGAAGACGGCTTTTCAAACAAGATATGGCCATTATGAATTTTTAGTAATGTCTTTTGGAGTGACCAATGCCCCTGCCGCATTTATGGATTTGATGAACAGAGTCTTTAAGCCATATTTAGATGAGTTTATAGTTGTCTTCATTGATGATATATTGATCTACTCTAAGAGTAAAGCTGAGCATGAGGATCATTTGAGACTTGCCTTATAGATTTTGAGGGATCGAAAATTGTATGCTAAGTTCAATAAGTGTGAGTTTTGGCTTTCTACTATTTCGTTTTTGGGCCATGTGATTAATGAATAGGGTATTTCAGTTGATCCTAATAAAATTGAAGCTGTTGTGAATTGGCCGAGGCCAACTAATGTGTCCGAGGTTCGTAGTTTTCTGGGTTTGGCAGGTTACTACCGAAAGTTTGTGAAGGACTTCTCAAGGACTGCAATTCCATTGACGCAATTGACCAAGAAAGGAGCGACGTATGAATGGACCGAAGATCAGGAATCAGCCTTCCAGGAATTGAAGACGAGGTTAGTCACAGCACCAGTTCTTGTACTTCCATCAGGTAATGAAGAGTTCCATATCTATAGTGATGCTTCGCATAAGGGTTTGGGTTGTGTATTAATGCAAGGGGGTAAAGTCATAGCATATGCATCTCGTCAGTTGAAGCTGCATGAAAAGAACTATCCTACCCATGACTTAGAACTAGTAGCCGTAGTTTTTGCTTTAAAGATCTGGCGCCACCACTTGTATGGAGTTTCTTGCCAAGTTTTTACAGATCACAAGAGCTTAAAGTATTTGTTCACTCAAAAAGAATTGAATATGAGGCAGGAAGATGGCTTGAGTTGTTGAAGGACTACGACATGCAAATTCAGTATCACCCAGGAAGGGCCAACACCATAGCCGACGCTTTGAGCCAAAAGTTGGTTGGAAGTTTGGCGTGTTTGACTATGATTGCAGTCGAGCCGACTATTGTTGATGAAGTAAAGACAAGACAGATGGAGGATGAATTCTTGAAGAGAGTAGTCGATGAGATTATCACAAAGCCGAGATCAGGGTACACCATCGAAAATCAAGTACTTAAGTTTGAAGGAAGACTATGCGTGGCCGACGTCCCAGAATTGAAAAGGAAAATTTTGCAAGAAGCTCATGGTTCCAAGTTTGCTGTTCATCCGGGAAATACCAAGATGTATCAGGATGTGAAGCAGACGTTTTGGTGGCCGAATATGAAAGGAGAAATAGCCGAGTTTGTGTCCCAGTGTTTGCATTGTCAACGAGTGAAAGCAGAACATCAAAGACCAGCAGGACTTCTACAACCTTTACCGTTTCCTGAGTGGAAATGGGAACACATCTCCATGGACTTCATGGTTGGTTTGCCAAAGACACAAAAGGGTATAGATTCGATTTGGGTCATCGTGGATAGACTAACTAAGTCAGCACACCTCTTGCCTGTTAAGACCACCTTCAATGCCGATCAACTTGCCTTGTTGTATATGAACGAGATTGTTAAACTTCATGGAGTGCCGATGTCCATTGTGTCAGACCGAGATCCGAAGTTCGTTTCTAGATTTTCGCGGAGTCTACAAAGAGCTTTTGGAGCCGAGTTGAGGTTTAGCACAGCTTTTCACCCCCAGACTGATGGGCAAATAGAGAGGACAATTCAGACACTTGAAGATATGCTTAGACTATGTGTTTTGGACTTCCAAGGAAGTTGGGGAGTGCATTTACCCTTAGTAGAATTCGCTTACAACAACAGCTATCAAGCTAGCATTGGCATGGCGCCGTATGAAGCTTTGTATGGAAGAAAGTGCAGGTCGTCGATATGTTGGACCGAGGTTGGAGACAAAGCTCTGCTTGATCCGAGTTAATTCAAGTAACAACGGAAAAGATTAAACTTATTCAACAGAGGATTAAAACTGCACAGAGTCAACAAAAGAGCTATGCCGACCAGAGAATGAATGATTTAGAATTCGAAGTAGGGGATCATGTATTCCTGAAGGTTTCGCCAATGAAGGGAATTTCCAGATTTGGGAAGAAAGGTAAGCTAGCACCCCGTTATATTGGGCCATTTGAAATTCTTGACAAGGTTAACTCCGTTGCCTACAGACTTGCTTTGCCACCAGAATTAAGCCAAGTCCGTAATGTGTTTCATATCTCGATGTTGAGGAAGTATATTCGGGATCCATTGCATGTGATCAACTACTTCGGAATCGTAGTTAACGAGGATTTAGGCTATGAGGAGAAGCCTATACGTATTATCGATAGGCAAGTAAGACAGTTGAGAAACAATTCGATACCAATGGTAAAGGTTGAATGGAATGAGCATTACGACAAGGATGCTACATGGGAAATGGAAGAAGAAATGAAAATTCAACATCCAGAATTGTTTTTGGAGCAAGGTAACCTAAGTTTGGAGACCAAACTTCTTTAAGGGGGGTAGGATGTAACAACCCTCACTTTAACGTAGTCATATTTGCATACGTCCACATATGAACTTGTTTTGTTATGTTGCAAATCTTATCTTGTCTTGTTTTGTTTAAGTGTAGCCTGTGTTCTTGCTCTTGCTTGGAGTGTTACCGAGGTCATCTTGAGCCTAGAATTACCTGGGAAACCCTTTATTGTTGACCTCCATCTTCATCCTAACATATTGGCCGAGATGTCATTATCTAGGCCGAGGTGTTCATCGCCATGGCCGAGATGTGTATCATCTAGGCCGAGATGTTTGTCCTTGTACTTAGTGATTTTGTTCCTGGGCGGGTATGACCTAGACCGAGGTGTGGCACATCTAGGCCAAGGTGTGGCACAGCTTAGTCAAGTGCCGTCCTCCCAAGCCGATGTCATTATTTCCTATACTTGCCAAAGCTTTGTCCTAGCCGAGGTCATTGATTGCCGGAGTGCCCATGCCATTTAGCTTATTGAACACACCTTGTCATAGTATTGTCTTGTCAATCAGTCACCTTTTTGAGGTAACCCAATCCGGTAGCGCCACGTGTCCGAGCTGAGGGTTAAGTTAGCCGACAGACTTAGAAACATATCATTTTGTATAAAATCTTGTCTTTTAGAGAGAGAAACTCACGGAGGAGAGAAGAAGAAGTTGTTGAGAGAAGAGTGGACTTCCAAGCTTGATCTTTGGTGTTTGAGTCGTTAGATTCGTGTCTTGAGGTTGGAATCTTAACCTACTCTTGTTGTTCTTATTGATCATCTAGCTGCATTGTATGATCGAATCTATTCTGCATGCCATGCATTGATTTTCAAGTTGATTTTAGAAAGAGAACATAGTGTTCATGTGTTCTTGATGAAAAGCCTTGTTTTGATCTGAAAGTTGGTAACAAAAACTATGTTTTGTGTTTGTTTTCATATGGTCTTCTTGTATGGGTACCCAGGTCCATGTTTTCGAACTCACGGCATGAAATCTTAGATTTTTGTATTGGCAAGTTGTGATTTTAGTATGCATGATCTTCATCTTCTCCATCTTCCTGTTCTTCATGTTCTTCAAATAAGAAACCCAGGTTTTCCCGACTTTGCTTTTGCATATGGCCAACGAGACCACAGCTCGGCAAGGAGGTGTGGGGCCTCGGCAAAGACCTGGTTGGTACCCCGTGTGTTTTCATAAGATGAAAAACAGTGTTTAAACCCCCCCCATCATGTTTTGCTTTGTTATTGACTTTGTTTTGGTGAGAGTGCCGGGATCATTTGCATGCATGAAAAAGCTTGTTTTGAGAATGTGTTTTCCATGTGATTGTAGGTCTTTGATCTTTGCTTTGAGCCTACATCCAAAGAGCTATGTGAGTGGTATTTTTAATAAAGCTATGTTATAATGTTTTGATAAAGCTTGCTTGTTTCGTTTTAATAAAAGTATTTGTTTGAGCATGAATGAATACCCTTGTTTTGTATATCAAGTGTAAGCTTTGTTTTGATGACCTTCTTGGAAAGTCCCTTGTACTGGAGGACTCTAAACTTTCGCAGTACAAGTCCCTTGTGCTGGAGGACTCTAAACTTTCGCAGTACAAGTCCCTTGTGCTGGAGGACTCTAAACTTGTGTAGTACTCTCGTGTTAGGAGGCTACGGGCCTTTGTAACATAGGTCCCTTGTGCTAGAGGACTCTAAACTTTTGTAGCACCCTTGTTTGAGATATCTCCCTTGCCATTGACCGCCTCGTGCGGGTGGGTTTGTCTAATCGATTACGGATCGGTTATTCCCTTGTTTTGCCACTGACGGTTTACCGCGTGGGTTTGTTCGCTCGTAACGTTATTATTTGATATTTCATGAGGCTTGACAGCGCCCTTGAAGTTTGAAAGACTTTGATAGATGAATACGGTTCATCCCATGAATTGTAAAGTTTTGACAATGTTTTGTTTGGAATGGACTTCGGCTATTATTCATGCAAACCCCTTTATTGATTATACCATTCACTGAGTATCCAAGCTCACCCTCTCTATATATATATGTAGGTGATGAGCAGGACGTCGGCGACGCCTAGATGTGTTTTTGCAAGCTTGTTTTGGGTTACGTTATGTCGGCTTGACTTGTTTCTTTATGTCGTCAATATTGTGTTTACGTCGGAAATCTTGAAGATTATGCTTCTTGGCTTGTATTCATTGTATTTTGTACATGTCGGCTTGAGAAGCCTTTTGATCAAGATGCAACATGTATTTTGTTTATTAACGATTGATTGTAAGACCATATCTTGTATGTCTTTTCATTTAATCTATGCACAGCTCTTATGGACCACTTGTACTTTAAGTTATTGCTTCCACATCTGTAAGCCCCTATGTATACTCTGTTTGTGTGTGAATTTTGCAAGTTGGCCTTCGGTAATCTCGGATTACTGGCCATCATGGCACCATCCTACTAGGGGCGGGTTGGGGTCGTGACAATTTATGTTAGATTTGGTGGGTTTTAAACGCTTCATTAATGATATTGAATGCTTAGATTTGTCTCATAAATGCCAAGGTTTCAAAAAAGAAAAGGGTTTTGGTCTCTCTCTCTCTCTCTCTCTCTCTCTCTCTCTCTCTCTCTCTTCTTAATCTATCTTCTTGAAGGTTTTTAACTCATATATTAGTAGGTATGCTATGTAGAGGGAAAAACCCTCTCAAAAGAGAGAAAAGATGTTTGTTTTAACTTTTGACATAAAACCCTAGGAGAGATTTTGGGAATTTTGAAATGTGAAAACATGTTTAGGTACATCTTATTATTTTAAAAATTAGAGAATGGAACTTTCATCAAATTGCTTAGCCTAAATGATAATTCACTTAGAGTATGAGAAAGAGTTATTATCTTAACATTATTGTTGAACATTTGAAAGTGTATTGTTGTGAAATCACAAATAGTTATGCACCTTGATTAGAGAAAACCGTGGACATTGAAATTGATGGTTGAAAGTCATCACATGTAATCTTGAAAGGGGCTAAATTGTTGTAAATTGAGCGTCAATAAATGTTACTATAGCTATGAATGGATGACATGGGCATTGATGAAAAAATATTGAGGAGAAGAGATGAATAATGTAGTAATTGATATTGTTGTAGAGATGTTTGAAATAGAGGAATATTGAGGTATTATGTACTGCATCATGTTCTTATTTGATTCATTACCAGCATTGCATATCTTTAAATGAATTGGAAAATGTTTATCTTGTAAAAAGAATATATTGGAACAAAAATTATGGAAATGTGTTATGGGGTAAATACGTGGTACGTCCGAATAGGGGGTGTAGTGAATCTTGATAAGTTGGCCTGAGTGTCCTTGGTGAAAGACTAGAAAACCGCGTGGATAGGTGTCGAGCCTTCCGGTTAATACCGGTAAAAATGACAGTTTGGTAGCACTCGTGGAGTCTACTTGCAAACACCAGCTTAGGGATTACCAGTGTCGTATTTACCATCCCTTGTGATTAAAAGTTGGAATTTGGAAATTTATAAGATTGTAATTGTAAATGAAATGCATGGTGTTTCTCAAGAAAGACATGAATAATATTTCGAAAAGAGTGTTGCATCGCATTGGCACTTGCATTCATTTTTGGCCATCTAACATAAATGTATATACTTTGTTTGGTGTTTCTCTATTGGGCTTTATGCTCACCCCTATGGGATTTGGTACGGGTAAAGATGTTGTGATCCCGCCGAGCTAAGGGTGTGGATATGTTTTGATGAAGAGTAAATTCACTCTTCCTTTTGTTGCAATTTTTGTAAAGCCTAGGGCTAATTTGGTATGGGTCTGAGAGACCATTTTGTGTAACCAGGCTTTGCCTTGGAAAATGTAAGACCGTAAGGGCATTCCTTTTATTTTATTTTTGTGTCGTGACTATATGTTTTACATGCTATAGATTCAGGTGTTTTCTAAATCATTGAATGCATAATTGCATATGGAACCCCTGTATAAACCATGGAGATTTTTGATATAAAAATGGGGAATGATTGTAATTAATGAATGTACGTGGTTGACGTATTATTCCTGTTGAGATTATTTTTGGGGCGTTACAGAATTTCTCTAGATTCCAGTCTAGAGGTTTTTTCTGGATTTTCAAAGAATTTCTCTAGTTTTCGCAAGAATTTTTCTAAGTTCAAATCACAAAATTTCTCTACCTTCCCAATACCGATGTGCAATACACAAATCAATCACCCAAATAAGCAACAACAACAACCAATATACATATATATATATATATATATACATATATAGAGAGAGAGACTCACTGAAAGGAGAATTTCTCTGGGTTCAAACTAGAGAAATCTAGAGAAAATTGAAATTTCTTTGGCTTTGTTCACAGAGAATTTCTCAGACTTTGTTCACAAATTTCTCTGTCTTTGTTCACCATTTTAAACTAGAAAAAAATTGTTTTAACCAAATCAGAGAAATTTTAGCACAATGATTTTCACTGGCCCAACTTGAACTTCATCACAAATTTGGGTTATTTTGTTTCATTATCTAGCTTGTTTTTCTACTGAATATGCCTTCAAATTAACTTGTTATTTAACTAGAAATCTATAGAGTTCATAAACTACAAAATCAATTTGTCTGAATTATATGAATAATCCATAACAGGTTCAATGAATGAAATCAAGAATCAGATGCAAAAATAAAAGAAAAATTCAAAAAAAACTAAATTAGTAAAGAAGCTCAATACCCAGATTAAAATCAAAGAGTCCAATTGGAAGAAACATAACCAACTACAGAATTTAAAGAAAGCTAATCCTAAAAGGCCAAGATCAAGAAAAACCAGGATTATAGTTTGGATAGGGAAAAAACATAGGGATAAAACAAACCCAATTAGTTGTAGAGAAATGTGAGAGGAAATAAGAGAGAGTAACATACGACAAAGGAAAGAGCACACAATCATATATAGAAATTAGATTTGAAATGCAGAGTACCTGCAAATTCGACTCAAGAACTTGAGTCTAGGTCACAATCGTGTTGATTCCAAAAGCTGCGAATGGCCACTTCGACTTCACTAAGGCTCATCTCTTGCGATGGGCCTCTTTGTTGTCTTTGGCGTCATCGTGAGAGGTGCTGAGGTTAATGTAAGCGCATCGTTCGAAAGAGAGACGAAGAACACTGAAGTAAAGCTCGTGCCCACCCAGATCAGATATCTAAGGACCTTACACTACAAAACAAATATTGTGGACCTCAGCTATTACTAAAAGTTGAAAAAGGATGTTAGACTAAATTTCCTTATGGCCTAAAGGGACGAAATTAATGATGATGAACTACAGATATAAAGATAATTAAGGTAATTTGTATTTCAATATAACAAAGGTAGAAATATTATTTTTTCATGATAAAACAAATGAATTAGTGATAAAAATGAAGCAAAATGTTATGTGATTTAAAATCTCATTAAAACCTAATATAGAACTTAGGGGTCATTCTAAAATATACACCCTCAAAAAAGTGTGTAACATATACAAATTATAATATTTGTAATGTTGATTATTATAAAATGTCATAATTAAATCACTCTCAATCATATAACTAAAAAAACTTAATGAGTCATAAGCAAACACCACATAAAGGATAACCAAAAATAATCACAATAAATCAAAACTAAAATCACAATAAGTCATAATTAACACATAATAAATCATAACCAAGTCATAGTTAATACCATAATGGATTATAACCAAATATCACAAATGACATAACTAGACTTAGGGTTATATATATATATATATAAGCTCTATAAAAAATACCAAAAAAATATTCTGAAAATTGATGTGTAGTATGGATTTAATTAGGATAAATTATACTAATCTCCCTTGAGCTTTAGACAAAATATAGCGATCCCGGGTTTTACCCCTTGTTGTACAGTGATCCGGACTTAGGTTCCATGGGGTTGATTATTGTATTTATGTCGTTTGCATCCTCTACTCTTTATTTATGAGTCTTGGGTTGTGTTGGGAAGGTTTGGAACAAGTTGGTTGAGCTTAGGAACCAAGTCTAGTTGTCCAGATTTTAGCTTGTCCGCTCGAGCAGGACTTTTGCCGCTCGAGCGGGGGTTTTGGCGCTCGAGCGGGGAAGTCACCCATCCAGTTTTTCGTCTGCAGTGTTGGACGCTCAAGTGGGGGATTGGCCGCTCGAGCGGAGTTCAATGTGCCGCCGAGCGGAGTTGACGCCGAGCGGGACTGTCTGCAAAAGTTCAGGGCGTGCATCCGCCGCCGAGCGAGATTGACGCCGAGTGGATTTAGAGTGACGCTCGAGCGGGGCTTTTGCCGCTCGAGCGGGGAGGCTTTTATATAAAGCCGAGATCCGACTTTTTGTTCACTTTTCAACATCTTTTCTCTCTCTTACTTTTCCAAAAAGCTATTTTGAGAGTTCCTCTCACTAAAACCCTAACTTCTCTCTTAGGATTGATCTAGTAGGAGTTGTTTTCTCACCTTGGGCCTTTACAAAAGTTGTGTTGATCGTCGAGGGCTATCTCTTAATCTGAAAATTTTGGGATTTGGAGCATTTTCGTTTTCTTCATCTCCTTCGTTGGGTTCCAACTTCGAGGTAGGGATAACCTACTCCGTCTTATGAGCTTTGTCTTTGAATTTTAGCACTTTGATATGTTGGGGGTTGTTGGGTAAATTTTCAGAAAGTTTGGGCTTTTGTGTAATTTTACAAAAGTTGGGGTTTTAATTATATAAATCTATATGCAAGTTAGGCATAGAGAAAAGAAATTAATGTTGGAACATTGATGGAAATGGAACCTTAGGGTTGTTTTGCGAATTATGGTAAGTTGCCCTAATTGGTTTAATTAATTAATGAATATAATTAATTAAAGAAAATGAGGAATTGAATTGAGAATGTTGAAATTGGGAAGGTATGGGACTAAAGGGTGTAGTTGAATCATTTATTGCTCACCTAGTTGAAATGTTGATATATTATCCATTTGTGCATTTATTTCCTATTTAGAAATAATTGCTTTGGACTACCGGTGGAGGGTAGTATTGATTGTTGTAGACAATGCATAATGATTAGGCAAACTAAAACTAATCAATTGGATGTGTCATAGAGTATGACAGTTGATAGAATACATTAACTTCACGTATTGGTAGATTGTGCATATGACCAATGTGTTTATGTGCATTATGTGTAGACAGTTGATAGAATACATTTACTTTATGTATTGATTGATTGTGTATATGATTCTGTGTTTATATGCATTGCTTGTGTATGGAAGGAGATGGGGGATGTACTCCACGGTTTAAGAGAAGATGGGGGATGTACCTCTAAACTGGTTAATGATTAAGGGAAGATGGGGGATGGACCCAGGGATGCAGCTCATATGCTCTCCCATTGAAGTGTTGATATAGCTCATATGCTTATCTATTGAAGTGTTGATATAGCTCATATGCTTATCTGTTGTAGTAGTGATATAGCTCATATGCTTATCTATTGAAATGTTTGTTTGATTTGATATAGCACTAAAATGCATATCATCATCGTTTGTGAAGTAAGGAAGTGGTTTATGTGTTATTGATACACAAAGAAAATGTGTATCCACCTTGAATTTTGAAAGTTTTCTAGTGATGAACTATAATCTCATCAAATGTTTTGGCCAGAGTACTGAGCCTTGTTTTCAAACACAAAGTTGAATAAGAAATGGACAGTGAATTGTAACATAGACTTGATTGTCATGGAATTGTAATAAGATGTAAATGGAAGTGTAAGTGTTGACCATCTATCAGTTGCTAATCTTTTAGTCATTGTTCATAGTTGGTTTAGTATATTTCTACTGGGCTGTGGCTCATCCTATATGGGAACATCATTTTCAGGTACAGGTAGCATGCCACCTCTAAGGACATAGCTTGGGAGGCTAGAGGCGGCCATACTTTTGTTGTCTTACTTTCCTTGAGTGTATTACATATAGATTCAAGCCAAGGGCTTAATGTGTAATTAAGTTAGCACTCTCTTTTGCAACCAAGTGTTAACTTGGAAAGCTGTAAGCTTGTAGGGCATTTGCTTTTGTTGTTAATATGTAATACTTTTGTAATGAAATACTCTGATGAATAGATGAATGTGGATCTTTTGTGTATCAATGCATGTCTCTATGGATGGGTTTAATGTTATTTTTTTTAGGGCGTGACAACTTGGTATCAGAGCGTACCGGGTTCGAATACTTTGGGTACGTGGGAAGTGATTAGGATCATAATGGGTTTGTCTCGCTTGTTAGAGACTTAGATGTAATGTTATGTGCTTATGTGATAACATGTTTATGTAACTATTTGGGTATGGGATTTAATTTCTAGGATGTTGATTGGATCCTTGGGTTTCTGGGAGTCCTATTGGAAAAGCACTTGATCAATGCTGTTTCTAACCGGAACTCTAGTAACGCCTCGGGACTATCATTATCCGGAAACGAAATTCGTAAATGCTTATGTGTTTATGTGCTTACGTGGAGTGAATTACAGTTGTCCATATATTAGGACGTGAGTGTTTAGCTTCAGCACATGTATGAATGTGCTAATATCCTTTATTACTTTTACTAGGATGCCTAGGCGAGGAAGTTGTGATTTCCCTCCTTCCGCTCGGGAAGAGTTACGGAAACAGTTTGTGGAGTTACACCAAGGTACTACACCTTTGGTGCGGTTTGAAAGATGGTTTGCTAACCTGTCGAGGTTTGCCCCAGAATTGGTGGAAACGGAGGAATTGCATTGTTTCGAGTTTGAGAGTAAGCTGCGTGACGACATCCGTGTAAGAATAGCGGGGTCTTGGCTTAGAAGTTATAGTGTGCTTGTTGAGGCGGCTGCCCATGTACAGGCTGCGGTGCTAGCAATGGGGCAGAGTGGGGAGGAAGCCATCTCGGCGACTCCCGTGACTCAGGGTGTTAGTAGGCCTTTTAAAAGGCAGAGGGGTTTAAACCCGCAACAGGGAGGTCGGGCTAGAACTACCCTTCCAGTGACGGATTTGGGTTCGGGAGAAAGTGAACAGAGGAGTGCCATTTGTTTCAAATGTGGTCTACTGGGCCACAAGGTTTCGGTTTGCCCACAGAGGAAGGGGGCAGGGTTAGCAGTTCAACCAGTAGTTGTACCACCAGGATCATTTAACCAGCCGATTTTTGGGCCGACCAAATGCTCAGTGGGGAGGCAATTGTTGGGGTCTTCATCAGCCCAGATTTTGAACCAGTCTCGTGCTCAGGCACCGCCTACTTGTTCGGTGTGTAATCAACCGGGTCATATTCGACGTTTCAGACTCAAATGGGGCTTCTTTAGGGGTTTTGCAACCTAGCCAGGCTCAGTTTCATTCAACTAGGCAGGAACAGTATCGTTTTGGGGGAGTAGCAGGCCAGATTTCGAGGGCCTCAGTAGAGTCAAGTTCCCAAGCCCAGTTGGGGAAGTTTGTAGTTGTTCCAGGTGTGGACAGAGGGGGCACGTCAGTAGTTCTTGTCCGTGGCTTGTAAGCTCATAGGTTATCTTGTATTTGGGGATGACCAGTTTTGGCGGTCCAGCGAGGGATGGCAGTGGTGGTAATACCGAGGGGTTGGTTTTGTTTTGACTAATCCATTTTGTAACTGGTGAATTATCGTTTTGTGGCTGTTGGGTTCTATTGTGTAACCAATGTGTTTTGGAAATGTTGAAACATCTAAACTGTTTGTTTATCTATATACATATGCTTGGCTTGTTAATATCCTTGGATTGGGTGGATTGGAACATGCTGTAGCTCTCAAAGTTTTATTAATATAATAGGCTATTGTGAGACAATAAATTTTTGGTAATAATGCATTCTTATGCGTGTGTTTTGGTTTGGGAAAAGTGAGGGCTGTTGAGTCGTGTTTTCAAATTTAGAAGGATCACTGAGAAATGCGTATCTTAATCAGAATTACTAGGGGGCGAGAACAGTTATACTTGCCGGATGCTCGAAATTTCATTAGTGCTATCTAATTGATTCTTATGAGTGTGAAAGCGAAGTTAGTCTACTGTCGCGGGAACTCCTCGAGAGGATGTGAAGTGTGAGATTAATACTAGGTATAGTATGTAATTAGCATGGCATTTTATGAGGACATAACGCACAATCTTGTTAGGATTAGACTTGTACCTTCGTGGTAGGTAACGTTGCCGAATGGGCATGTGTTATGATTGGTCGTTCGATAGAGGGAGTGTTAGTCCCTATATAAGGGTGTGGCTGTTAACATCGGGAGTGGTACGTTGTGAGCAGCTGGTGCTATATCTCGGGTAGTAGCCTATGTACATTTCCTAAGTTTTTGGGACTTCCTTACTTTGATCGAAAGTGATAGGTTCGTACCTTAACACTGGCTAGGTCGGGAGATGCTGTTGTGAGGGTTGATTGGGTGTATGAACCGTGGTTGGGGTGTGACCTGTGAGTCGAGTTATTGTAGTAAGTCTTTTGCGAAGTCAGGTTTGGGATGGTAATGAGAAGGTTGAGGACCTTTACTCCTCCGGGAATTTAGAATGGTGTATCTTTGAAAGTCTTATCGGCGACATGCAACGGTGTCGGGGTTGGTTCATGGTGGTTGTCTAGCGGTAGCATTGGCTAGTGGTTTGGCACGGAAGCTGGGTGTCTTGATTGTACTCGCGGGGTGAGTGACAAATAAGGATTGGAATGAAGGGTGGACCCTATAGGTCGTTGACGGATGAAGGTATTATGTTAGCTTGTGTTCGGCACAAACGGTGACTTGGTAGTGGTGAATGTCACGGTGTAGCAGGAAGGGTTACGCAAATCTTATTACTTCGAGTTCAGTCGAGGTGGTGAGTGAAATCTGTAGATGAGGGAGTTTTGCACGATGCGAAGCGTGTTAGTGTGTGATTCGTATGGTTTCTGATTGAAATCGAGAGGTTGGATGTTTGGTAAAGTTAGGCCACTTCGGCATAAGTGTCCGTCGTCCAGTTTGGACAGTGGTAACACAAGTGAAGTAGGAGAGTTGTGAAGAGTGAGTAAGGTACTCAATTGGAATCGTTTCGATTCGTTTGGTCCTTGTTAGCATGTTGTAAGGCACGGGGGTGTGCAATGTTATCCGTTGTGTCGTTACGTAATAGGGAATTTCAAGTGTTTAAGAGTTCTTTTTTGAAAGTTCTGCTTTTGGGTACAGTGTCATCAACGTGAGTATGATGGGTTTTGTGGGATGGCTATGTTGTGTTTCACTTGGGGTTCATTGGGTACTCCTCGTAAACTAAAATAATTTTTGTTCAAGACCTTGAATTTATGGGGTAGTAATGTACCGTAATGTTGTTCTTTAACCGTGTACTGTCTTATACACTTGTCTTGTGAAAGTTGACTGGAAGCCTTGTGGGCGAATGTTCTCGTGTTTCCTATGTTAGGGTAGTATGTACTAAACACTGGTTTGGGTACTGTCGATAGTCGAGACGTAGTAGACATCTCAGAACACGGTATTGGTTATGTGGGTCTTACTGCTACCATTGTTATCGGGCCTTGGAGAGTAGGATCTTCCCATCAATTGAGATGTTGTGGAAACGTAGTGGGGTTGAAGTATCTGGATCCATTGGTAGGTATTTGAGAGTATGTTGAATACCTTGTTGTATCAATGAATTGTATGAATACTACATGCGTTTCAGTCTATGGTAATATTATGGAAGTTAATTTAGCATTATATATGTTAAATGTGATGTGGAAATGCAAATGTATCATTAACAGTGAATGTGTTTCGAAATTGTGAACCATGCATGTTAGAAGTTATTGAAGTTGAAAGAAATGCATATCGATAATGCATGTGTAGACGTCCCCCGTGGGGCTTCGCTCTACAGTTCGGACTCGATTTTGTGTCGCGGTTCTAAATCTGAACCAAAGAGTCCAAATTCGGCAAATCGTTTGAGAAAACTGATTTTTGAAAAGGAGTGCCAAACATGGACTGCTTTGCCAGATTACAGAGTCGCCACCTAAATATTTTTTAAAATGGGAAATTTAGGAAACCCTGACTCGGTGCCGAAGGCCACGTGTCCGTCATAACCAAAGTTGACTTGGCTCGGGAGCTTGGGTACGATCGGGGAAGGTCAGCTATGAGCACCCCCTCTCGCCCGGTCCGAAGACCGGCCTCTACTAACCGTGATATCCGATTTTGAAAACATTACGTGTTCTTATTCCGGTTATTAGCCTAGATTTACTATGTTATGCGCACAAAGAAACAAGTATAGACCAAATCGCTAAGTTGGAACAAAACATTACGTGTTTGTTTTGAAAAATGATTTGCTATTCATAAGTAGGCTAAAATGCGTGTTTTGCCACTCTCAGCGGGCTTTTAGAAAAGACGGTTTTGCCACTATCTAGTGGGCTTTAAAACTCACAGCTTTTAATATGTTGTCCCAATTTAGGTAATTCAACCTCCATCCACAGCATTCATGCAGCTTATATCACATAAGCACTTAGCCTCATGGTAGTCATGCTATTATGTCAACACTCACATACATGTGATATGCTAAAGCATAAAAGCTCACCTAGTACTCGTACAAAAACAAGAAACTAGTTAGCAAAACAATGCATGACCTAGTTCATGTTAAATGACTAATGCAACACGTGCAAGAATGCGTTAGATGTGCTCGGTTATCCTAAGCATGGCATATGAAATGCTATCACATAGCACGATTCAATTTTGGAATTTGAAAATTGCGATGCGTTTGTATGATGTACCGAGCCCTGCATGTAAACAAATGCATGGATGCACGCATGCATTGCATAGGGTATGCTAATTTAAAATGCCCTAATCTACCACGAAAGCGGTAAATAAAAGGGTTAGAAAGAAGTGGGGTTGGAAGACATACATCATACTCACCCACACTTATTACATTTTTGCCCTCACTCGAGGGACCTAATAAATAATACGCATCAAGAATAAATGAATAAATAAATTATTACAAATTTCTAAGTAATCAAATTAAAGCATCTAAATGAAATGAAATGGGGCCTCGCCGCCTTTGGGATGTGTGAATGATGCATGCTCGTCGCGACTTGCCGGAAAACCCGTGTCATGGCATTGCCGCTTCGCTTTTATCGCCTCGCCTTTCCAAAAATTCCCAAAGCTCAAATACCTCCCAAATGGTCTCGAGATACTCCACCTGGGGAGAGATTACCGTTGTTCTCATTGATCACCGGCCGCTTATGTTTATCGGCACGAATAAAGTGCCGATCGGCACATTGAACCGCCGGCAGAAAGTTCCCGCAGATGGCAGATGACAGAAGAAGAATGACAAAGAATGCATAGGCATGGTTTTTGGGCAAATGTGAGCATGTCCAACACCTCCTATCATGTTTAGGGACTCAAGGGGGTGTGGCACTTGGGTCTAGGGCTATCAATTGTGCATTTGATGCATGATAGCCTAAGGAACCAAGATTGCTCATTTTAATGTAAATATGCATGCAACACAACAAATGAATACTAAGTCCCTATCATGTGGAAATCAAGGGCCTTAGTGACCAAGGATTGAGGTGAGTTACACCACTTGAAATGTGAACTCCCCTCAATCCTAGGCTTGGCTTGACAACCCCCAAACCAAGCTATGAGATGCAAGTATGCAAGCAAGGCTCAAATGCAATGCAATCTATCACGTTAAGCATGCAAAGAGCTAAAGTATGTAGGATACAAATGGCATGCAAGATGGGCCAACTAACATGGAACTAACAAGCATTCATTCAAAGCTATATTAACCAAG
This sequence comes from Camellia lanceoleosa, assembly GCA_025200525.1. Taxonomy (NCBI): domain Eukaryota; kingdom Viridiplantae; phylum Streptophyta; class Magnoliopsida; order Ericales; family Theaceae; genus Camellia; species Camellia lanceoleosa. The sequence goes on from CM045759.1 coordinate 43,290,643, forward strand.
CAAGCTACAATCATGAAATAAGCATGCAACAATGGACTTAAGCCATAGAGGGCAGCCCTCAAACTCCCAAAAACAGTGGCAAAACAAGCCTCACAACATGATCAAAATGCCACACGAGCATGCTATTCAATGGGCCCAAGTCTAGGACACCAAAAAGAGTAATTTGACATCATTCATACAACCACTCATGGCATGCATTCAACAATCAAGAACAGATTTTTAAGCATGTGGAATGACACTCAAATCCCCTCATGGCACCCCCAAAATGCACCAAACATGGAAGCATGCACAATGTCTATTTTAAAGCATTCAAGAGCATATCTTTAAAACATGAACTAAGCCACATATGCCAATATGCAAACATGACTAATGGATCGAATGAGGTCTAATATGATGCCAAATCACTAGATCAAAACAAGTCAATCATGCTAGGACTCCATGGAAGCAAAGTTTACAAGCCTAAAATGCAAAACATGCACATCAAGCGTACCAAAGGTGTCCAAAACAGTGGCTCACAGCCCTATTACATGGCAAATAGATGCTTATATCCTCATGAAACCAAGCTAAAATATGCAAGAATCAAGACTCAAAGCATGACACTACTTATAAGCATGAAAGAGCATTCTAAAGCCAACATGGAAAGCATGCAAGAGGCCATGAAATCAACTAAAAACAGAGGTCACACATGACCTAAAATACACAATAAAGCTCAAATGAAAGCTAAGGAAAGCATGCATGCATGTTATACTATGAGCCAAAACAAAGGCCAACCAAAGGACCAAAGGGAGAGGGTGTCTCCCTTAGATGAGCCTCGAAAATATCATCCTCACCACTGAAAACCCACTGGTTTTCAGTGGTGAGAATATCAAAGAACACCAAAACAAGAAGGCCTAAGAAAAAGGCACCAAAAATGGCCAAACAAGGCTTAAAGTAATTAGGCTTAACTCAAACCATAAAATGACCTTAAAGAAGGTTCAAGAACAAGTAAAAACAAGACTTTTTTATGTTAAACACAAACTCAAAAACCCAAAGCAAAGAGGGTAAAAAGTAGTTGCAAGAATGGGGAAACTAAAGTGAAAAGCTCACCCTTGAAGATCCAATGAAGAACAAATGGTCCAGCCCTCCTCAAGTGATCAAAACCAGTCCAAAATCACTTAAAACAAACCTCCAAGCCTCCCAATCTCGGAGCTAGGTGTAATAGTGTGTGTAATGGTGCAAAAATGAGGTAAAACACACTATTTGGGCCCTAGAACACACACACAAGAGGAGAGGGAGGGAGATATAGATATATATGTATGTATGAGCTCTGGTTTTTGTCTCAAAAAGTTCAACCCTAAAACCAAGAGGAGAGGCCTCTCTTTATAGGCAAAGTATGCTTAGCCATTAAGCAAACCAAAGCTTCATCCCTCCATACACGTGTATGGAGGGGAGCAAAAACTTTACAGCTGCAACAAAAATATCTGATAAAGCAAGTGCACAGTACCCGGCCGGCAAAGAGTGCCATTTTAACAAAAACAGTGCCGGTCGGCACAAAAGAGTGCCGGTCGGCACAATAAAGTGCCGATATAATCTTCAGCCAGCCGGTGGCCTCTAGACCCAGCCGGTGGTGTGTAGGGATTCCTCACAAGGCATTCCCTGCCTTTTCATGGCAAAACACAAGTGTTTGGTGCAAAACCAAACACAACTGGTCGAGTTTGGAGGTCCTGAGGCAGGGCGCGCGCAGCCGAGAACTCCGGGAACTCCAAATGAACACAAACATGGATAATCACCGAGTGTTCCGACGGTGACGTCCAAGTCTTGAGGACGGTCAAAAATGGGGTGTCTACAGTTGCCCCTCTTTGACAGAACTCGGAAGTCATAACAATGACGGGAGTGAATGTCAAAGCCCAGAGACGACCCATTTTTGACAAGGCCGAAGACTTAGACAATCATACGGAACAAGTAAGATATGCGCCCGAAGGCAGGGGCAAAATGCAACTGAAAATGCAAGAAGCCGGGCATAACTTATGATCATGCAAAGAAAGCTGTAATGAAGCATACATGCGACAGTTATAAGCTAACATGCACCAAACTACACTATAATGCAGAAAGGATGTAAGAGAATTATGCAATTCTCGATACGTCTCACACGGAGGATACAATACCTGTGCGGCTCGTCCGGTTGTGCCGGCCTCAAATAAGCCGTACATACAATATCGTGCCTGCAAAGAAAGTAAACTTAACAGGTATGGCATTGTTAGCAGCATGCAAATTACCTGATCGGAGGTGTGTGGCAGATGCGACATGTATAGGCAGTTGTAATTGAACACATGTGAGTAAAGCAGAGCACGCATACAATGCAATGTGTATAGAGAAAATTGAACACATATCAGTAAAGCATAGCACGCATACAATGCAATGTGTATAGAGAAAATTGAACACATATCGAAGAAGCAAAGCACGATACAATGCAATGTGTATAGAGAAAATTGAACACATATCAAGAAGCAAAGCACGATACAATGCAATGTGTATAGAGAAAATTGAACACATATCAAGAAGCAAAGCACGCATACAATGCAATGTGTATAGAGAAAATTGAACACATATCAGTAAAGCAAAGCACGCATACAATGCAATGTGTATAGAGAAAATTGAACACATATCAGTAAAGCAAAGCACGCATACAATGCAATGTGTATAGAGGAAATTGAACACATATCAGTAAAGCAAGGCACGCATACAATGCAATGTGTATAGAGAAAATTGAACACATATCAGTAAAGCAAAGCACGCATACAATGCAATGTGTATAGAGAAAATTGAAACTGAACATGGTAAAACATGATGTTGAAATGCAACGTATTGCAACACAGTATAATTGAAACGATTTCTTTTGAAATTTACGAGACGTAAAAGGATACGAGAAGGGACATCCTTCGCGCGTTCTGAACATCGCTCACAAAAGTTGTAGTACGAGGTCAACTCGAAGCTCCGCCTATATTCTGAGGGCGCCATTTCTTGGACTGCCTTAAGCGATGAAGATACCAAATCACACGACTGACCCGATCAAGGGCGCAAAAGGTGCGGTGGCCGAAAGGAGGGGGGTTACCTACGTCAAACTCAGCATCCTGCTACCCTGTTATTTTCTTGCTTTACTTTCCTTTTTACTAGGAGTTTAAGCACATTGCACTGCCTTAGGCAGGTTTTATTTCTCGAAATCGTGTGTTTTTGCAAAACATATGATGGAGATGAAACAACTATTTGTTCAAAAGGTATTGCATTTGCATGTTCTATGCATCGCATCGCAAGGTTTCACACCACAATGCGACTGAAACTGAAACTCGTGTTTATGAAAACAAAGCATCGCATCGCAATAATCAGGTAGTAAACCAACTACAACTCGATAAGCAAATCAAAGACTCGACAGACTAGCCAAGTGCAAGCACAATTTGATAGACACATCAAAGACTTAAAGTGAGCGACATACAACTCGATAAGCAAATATACAACAACTCGATAAACAAATACGCGCGACTCAACGGGAATCAATCATCGGAGAGTGCTGAGAGGGGTGGAATTCCCAAATATTCAGCACAGAAAGCTTAGAAAGCATAGAAGGAAGATCATCGGCTTGGACACAAGGACCATCGGCCGGGGAGGATGGTCATCGGCACATAGTCTGGCCGGTCGGCAAAAATTGTGGCCGGTCGGCAATATTTACTGCCGGTCGGCTGTAGACTATCTGCACCAGCAGAATGTTGACATGTGTCCTCCACTCAACCTTATCCTCTACAAAAGATCTTAGCCTCGTGGTTTTCTTCATTTCCACACTGATTGACTCCAAATGGAGGAATTTCTTGCTCAAAATCTCGCAACTTGGATTAACAACTTGGATGGCTCGGAAAAGCTGAACTTCCGGGCTTTCGGCATAAACGCACTATTCACTTTGCGCCGCACTCCGCTGCACTTTCCGTTCCTCCATGCCGCGGCAAGGTTCTGGAACCCGGTAACACATGTCTTTAGGTTTAGCGGGCAAGAGGTGTGTCCCACTTTCGAAGATTTCCAAGTTCTAATGGAATCTGGGCGCAATGAGGAAATCCTACCCCAATTTCGTTTTGGCCATGCTCAAGCCTTAGGACTAATGTGTGGGCTCTCAATACCCGATGCTTGTTCTCTGATTTGTGACGGGACATTAGATGTTCCGAGCTTGGTCTATCGCTTTTTCCGAGATCGGTGATCGTGGCGACCACTCATCGCAAAAGCTTTCGCTGCACGCCCTCTGTCTATGTATGCTTTCTCATTTTCGTTGCGCTCGCCCGGAGGAGCCAAAGGTCCGTTGATTGAAGTTGCCCAAGGCTTGAAGGAGGGCAAAGTCGCATTGCCATGGTCTGCCGAGACACCTGGGCTTAGACGCCTTTTATCGCCGAGACGATCGATTAGCAGGAGTCCACTATTACCGCAAGTAATGTTTCCCACCCCATCTCACTTTTTATATTTGCTCACATCACTCGCCCTCGTGCTCGCTTTTTCTCAAAAACCCCTTTTTACCTTTTTTTCTCATCGTATTCTCTCTATTCTTTATTCTCTCATTTTTCATCCCTCCCTGTGTGGTTGATGGATAAATTGAAGGTTGTGGACTCTTGCCCAAGATATTCGGGCCAGGCTATTTCTTGAATAACGCCTAGTTGACGCCTTGATGAAGGTTGGTGGTTTGAGTGGGTGTGCAGTTTGGCCGCAGATGGCATTGCCTGGCGATGTCCTTGGCTCAATCTCCCAATGATGAGTTACAGCATGACCCGTCAACCCGGGATCCAATTGGTTGGCTTGACTCACTGTGTCTTCTACTTTCCATTCCGTATCCTGCGCCAGTTTGGTCATGATCAGACTTGTCCGCTGGAAGGGATAGAGTACCCGGCTGCATTCCTAATCCGAGGCTCGCAACTGGCCAGGTATGCCGCAGCATGGAGGACGAGAGAACTCCTGGCCCCCGCTCCCACTTTCAGTTGCACTTTGTCTGATGAGTGCTTGGATTGGCTTAATGAAGAGGCACAAGAGGGACCCACTTTGGCATCAGAGGCTTCGACCAGCTCTGGGAGGGGGCGCAGGGACATTTGACTTGACCATGCCCCAGATTTATTGCTTTATTAGTACTTTCAAGTTTTCCTTATGAATGTAAAATAAAAGCAACTTCGATTGTATGCAAGAGCAAGAGAACTCTATTTGAAATCAATGAAATTGAAGGTTGTGGTACTGAAAATTTTCCGTTTTGGTCCAGAAATGGTCTTAGTTGTAAAAAGATTTATTTGAACAAAGTCATCTTTATTAAAACTTTTCAAAACCATTTTCGATATGGATCAGAACTGGACACGCCTGAAATTTGTCACTGAGATGCACAACCCCGGATTCCTGCAATTGGAAAATTGCCCTAGTTTGGATAGTGTTGGCGCTGCATGGCAACGGAAAGTTGCCCCTAGTCTGAATAGCACTGCACCGGAGATTGCGATGAATGCTGATGGACAAGGATGACCGAGACGATCAAACGGACGAAGCTGATCGAGGAAAATGTTTATGGCTGAACTTCAGGATGAAGCTGCCTACGTATCCCAAGGATGGGAATCAAGCCTTACGTAGTTCAGGCTTGGGTTCACTCGAGTATTTTCACTCTCATTTTGCGCTCTAACTTTTGCCAAGGCCGCCTTTTATGGTTTTCAACCTTGCGAGCTCAGTTTTTATTATTTTCTAATTTTTTGTGCTCTGAATTTTGCCTAGGTCGCCCTTTCGGGTTTTCGGCCTAGAGAGCCTCTCAGGGGTAATATTTCTTCAGCTTGTCCATGTTGATCGGTTGGGAGAACTCTAGGCCATCTAGGTCCATCAGAACCACAGCTCCACCTGACCAGATAGACTTGATGATATAAGGACCCGTCCAATTAGGTCTGAACTTGCCCCTTGGGTCGTGGATGGGAGCTCGATTGTCTTTGAGCACCAAATCCCCTTCTTTCAAATTTCTGGACTTAACTTTCTTGTTGAAAGCTCGGGTGATTCTTCGCTGATACCCTTGGACATGGTACAGTGCTTTCAATCTCCTTTCATCGAAGAGCATGAGTTCTCGAATCCGCTCTCGCTAATCCGCCTCATTTATCCGACACTCGGCCAATACTGCAATGATGGAACCTCTATTTCAATCGGTAGAACGGCTTCCATCCCATAGACCAAATGAATAAGGGGTTGCCCCAAAGTTCTAATTGAAGTCCCAGAGCCCCACGAGCGAATGGCAACTTGTCCGCCATCCGATAGGTTTCCACCATCTTCGCAATATGTGTTTGATGTTTTTGTTGGCGGCCTCAATCGCTCCATTGGTCTCGGGTCGATACGTGGATGACTTATGAAAAGCCACATTATACTTCTCCAACAAATCAATCACCTCTTTCTTGAAGTGAGAACCATTGTCCGAAATGATCTCATTCGGAACTCCATAGCGGCAGATAATGTTGTTTCTGATAAACTTCGCGACATGCGAAGCCTTCAACATCAGTGAGGATCGGCCTCGACCCACTTTGTAAAGTAATCTATTGCTACTAAGATATACTCATGCCCATTCGACCCCTTCGGAGTAACAGCTCCAATCACGTCGATTCCCCATACTGAGAACGGCCATGGTGATGTCATGTTGTATAACTTTGATGGCGGGATGTTCATACGGTTTGCGTGAATCTGGCATTTGTGGCATCGCCGAACAAAACCGATACAATCTTCCTCCATGGTAGACCAGTAGTAGCCTTGTCTGAGGATCTTTCGTGCCAGCATCACCCCATTCATATGCGCACCACATTCTCCTCCATGGATGGCCTCCATTAGGCGCTTCGACTCTTCAGCTTCCACACACAGCTTGTGCATTCCCAGATGACCTCTTTTATACAACTTACCCCCGCAGATGATGAACTGAACAGCCATTCTCCTAATTGCCCTCTTGTCCTTGGCATTTGCCCCTAGTGGATATGCCTCCTTTTCCAAGAAGTTCCATATGTCGTGATACCAAGGGTTGTTGTCCTGTACTTCATCTATGGCAGAGATTGATTCGTAGGCGGGTGCAAATTTCTGGTCAATAATGACTGGACGCATCCGGACCCCAGATGGGATGTCTATCATAGAAGATAGAGTTGCTAACGAGTCTGCAAACCTGTTGTTCTCTCTCACTAGGTGAGTGAAACTTAGCTTTTCAAACCGAGGAATTAACAAATCCAAGGTCTGGTGGTAAGTGATCATCTTTTCCTCTTTTACTTTCCAGTCTCCTTTAGCTTGAGACACAACTAGGTTCGAATCTCCAATGACATCCAATCGGCTTGCCCCTAGTTCTAGGGCAGCTTCTAAACCGGCAATACAAGCCTCATACTCTGCCTCATTGTTCGAGACCTTGAACTGAAGTTTGAATGCTAAAGGGATACGGGACTCGTCAGGCGCTATCAGCAATACCCCTATCCCATAGCCGTATTGATTCGACGCTCCGACAAAGTACATCGTCCAAGTCTCATTTTCGATGTGCAAAATAGCTTCATCTGGGAATAGGTACTCAACCGTTTCATCCCTTCAACCGGTGGTCGAAGGAACTCGCCACCGCTCTCTTTTTACGGACTTATGGTCACATATTTGAGGTCAAATTCGAGAGCAACAAAGAACCAACGAGCTAGCCTACCGTGGTACCGGGTTTCTCGAAAAGATATTTGATGGGATCAAGTCGTGAAACCAACATTACAGAGTGAGCTAACAGTAGTGCCGCAGCCTTCCTAGTAGCCCATACCAAGGCCAAACATGCCTTCTCCAAATGAGTGTAGCGGTCTCGTAATCCAAAGATCTTCTTGCTCGAGATAGTAGATGGCCCTTTCCACTTTATCTTCCGATTCTTGTGCGAGCATACAGCCCATCGTAGTCTCGATCCATCGACAGATACAATATCAACGGCTTCCCGCTTTGGTGGTGACAACACGGCGGATTCTCAGAGATACTCTTTGATCTGCTTTGGCAATCGGGCCATAAGCGTCCCATTGGAATTTCTTTCCTTTCTTCAAGAGACCAAAAAGTGGTTCACAAGTCAAGGTTAGTTTTGAGATAAACCGCCTTATGAATTGCACTTACCCGTAAAGCCTCGCACCTCCTTTTCACTCATTGGTGGTGGCATTTCTAAGATGGCCTTGATTTTGGAAGGGTCGACTTGATGCCCTTTGTGTAATCGAAATCCCAAAGATTTTTCCCCTGTAACACCAAATGTACATTTCGAGGATTCAACCGCAAATTAAATTCTCGATCCTTTGGAAAAACTTTTGCAAGGCGGTGTAGTGGCCTTCTCTTTCTTTGGACTTGACAATCATGTCGTCCACGTACACCTCGACCTCTTTATGGATCATGTCATGTAATATTGTAGTTGCAGCCCGTTGATATGTAGCCCCGGCGTTCTTTAGCCCAAATGGCATCACTCTGTAGCAATATGTACCCCACGGGGTGGTAAAAGCGGTCTTCTCCCGATCTTCGGGCGCCATTACTATCTGATTATAGCCTGAGAAGCCATCCATAAATGAGAGCAAAGCATGCCCTGCTGTGAAATCTACCAACTCGTCGATGTGCGGCAAGGGGAAGTCATCCTTCGGACTGGCTCTGTTTAAATCCCTGAAGTCCACACATACCCGGATTCTGCCATCCTTCTTCGGTACCGGAACAATGTTGGCCAGCCAGGTCGGGTATTCGGATACCAGCAGGAAGCCCGCGTCAATCTGCTTGGTGACCTCTTCCTTGATCTTGATGGCCCAACAGTATGAATCCTTCCGAAGTTTCGCTTGATGTGCGGGCCTCGGGGTCAAGAGGGATCCGGTGCTGTACAATCTCAGGATCGATTCCAGGCATGTCTTCGTAGGACCATGCGAAAACATCTTTAAAATTTTTTAATAAAGCGACTAAGCGCTCGCGTTCCTCCGAAGACAACGTGGACCGGATCTGGACCAGCCGCGGGTCCTTCTCAGTACCAACGTTCACAGTAGTGATTTCATCTATTAAGGGTTTAACAAACCTCTCTTGCTCTTGTTCAATTAATCGTTGCAAAACAGGAGGAATTTCATCCTCGTCGTTTTCATCAAAATTTTGAAAGTCCTGATTTAAGCAATAAACCAAAGGTACAGAAAAGTACTCGGAAACCACAGTTACCTCATTCTCATTAGATACTTCCAAACCGTCCGACTCTTACATTTACCAGACTCAAAAGAAAGAAAAAAACTGACACAGACGGGGTGTGGCATCCGGTTATCACTCCCGAGAATCTGGGACTCGGACTTCAGACGATTTGGAACTCGATTCCGACTCACAAGACTTCGGTGGAATCAGATTCGGCTCACTACTGACCGGTCTTTGCTTGATAAAAATCCCTCCTCGTACTGCCAGATGAGGGAGGGTGCGATGGATGCATCCAAAATAGCCGCTGGTTGGCCCACAGCCGTTTCATCTCTAATCATGGACACCGAGGAGTCATCCCCCAAGCACAACTGGTCGATCAAAGGATCTGAAAGTAGACATGCCAGTGCTACCCCCATTTTGAACTCTGTGTCCTCAGACTCCAATTCCTCGCTATGTTCAGCCTCGACTGTCGGGTCTGTCTGCTCTTCAGCAACATCATCCCCAGATAACTGCAAGTCGAAGAAAATTTCAAATCCCGGCATGCGTTTCTTCTCTTCATTCAGCCATGGCTCCGAAAAACCACAGAATGGGAAATCTTCCCCCTCCCGGACGAAACGTCCGTTCAAGGTGCCCCGGATGGGCTGGTGCATCAATTCGAAAGGTTTCCCCATCTGTTTTGCTTTGGCTCTTCCTGCCATCTCTTTTCCTCTTCTTACCCAATCTTCCTTGGTGGGCATGTAACCCAAGCCGAAGGTATGAGGGTTGTGTGGCACTTCGGCCAACGTTGCGATGCCTTTACGGCCGCTCTTCCCTAATCCCATCCCGGGGATGTATTGGAGTTTATTCATGAGGTACACTGCTTGGGCGCTAACATATATCCCTTCATTAGCGGCCATGATATTCTGTACAACCTGAGCCTCAGCCAAGGTAAAACCTGATATGAACACGTCTTCCAGGCCATGCTCTATTTCCAGAACAGGCGTGGATACCTCCGGTGGTGGATGAATTGATGAATTCCCGAAAACGATGGCTACTCCCTTCCTGTAGGGGTATTTTACCATTTGATGCAAAGTAGATGATACTGCCTTCACCTGATGCAGCCACGGCCGCCCCAACAACAAATTGAAAGTCGCCGGTACTTCTAAGACATGAAAATCTATCTCCTGCTGTCCGGGCCCAACTTGGTCTGGATTTTAACGGTTCCCATCACGTCTCGGCTTGTATTGTCATATGCCCTGATGACCTGGACTGTTGGTATAAAGTCTGCGACTTTTAGACCAATCGCGTAAGCTGTCCTTGCCGGGCAAACGTTGATGGCAGACCCTGTATCAACAAGGACTACCGGTATCCATTTATCCCTGCACTCCACGGAGATGTAGAGTGGCTTGTTGTGATTCGTGCCCTCAGGCGGTAATTCCTTATCAGCAAACGTCAACATCGGGGCAGCTCCTCCCGGAAAGACTAGCCCCACTAACTGTTCTGGTGTTGTTTCTATTGAAAGCTTTGCCTTATCCATGGTCGATAAAACGCCTCCTGTGCACTCGAGAAGCCATGAGCGATCCCCAAATAGAGATATCTGCTTGTATCTTTTTCACTGTTTGAGTCTGGCTTCCTCTTGTCGCTTTTCCTCCTTCTCGGCCTCTCTGTCCCCGAGGCCTCTGGTTGATCCAAGTGTGGAGGTTTGAAATACCGCCCACTCCGTGTCATGTGGTCAATCTCTCCAAGGTACCAGTGTTATCGGGTTGGTTATTCCCCGGTCTTAAATGCGTATGGGCAAGACAAAGATCTTCATCTTCCCACCACATCCCATCAAGAATCGACAAACATCCTGCCGGGACTCTGGCGTGGTGTCCTCGTACTCACGGCACTTTCTATTCCCATACTTGTAACATTATCCGTTTACGTGCACTTGGCGGTTTGATCCCCACTTGGGCCTTTGCCTTCTTGACTCTCTCGAGATCCCTCAAACATTTCTGTTACATTGTGCCAATACATCCGACTGCTCAACAATTCCTGTGGTCAAGATGCTCCACTCTCGAGTGAAACTCTTCGTGCCGGCGCTCCCCGGCAATGTACTCTGTTTTTCAACTTTTCTGGCTGTTACTGAAGTTCCCGCTCCTGCTGGGCTCCCTTCTGGCCGAAATTCTTCTATCACATCTGGATGATCGTCCAACCACCCAATGGCCTCTGCTGTTTCCCCATAATCGAACCAGTTGACTGCTGGGTCCTCTGGGTCTTGGTTGTGGTAAAACCGGAGATTGGCAAAGTCCTCTCCCATGGCTGTTACACAATCCATTTCCTGTCCCAGACTGTCTCCTTGGATTACACATAGTTCTCCTCTGGCTGGAAGCTTCACCATTGGCACATCCTGGCCCACCGGTAGAATGTAGTCACTCGGACTATACGTTTTCTCAGTACAATTTCCAAATCCCGCAGATTTTGGCTCAACAACTCGTTCTTGCTTTGGGTCCCCCTGTTCCCTGTTCTTGGCAATCATCACGACTGGCTTGGGTTGGGTCATGGAGATGTCCATCATGCACAAGTCCGTGCACTCGGGGAGGAACACCTCCGGTTTAGGCAAGTGGGTGGGTGTGATATAGACACTAGGGTCATAAGATATGGCCCCAGTATGGATGAAATTAAGTCTTTTAGGTGGTGGAGCTTGGTTATGTGCAGGGAGGGGGTTTGTAGTAACATTGGGCTTCTCGGGAGGCAAAATCACCCCGTTATCGATAAGGTCTTGAATTTCATGGCGTAACCGGAAGCACTGGTCGGTGTCGTGACCGTGCTGTTGATGAAATGCACAATATTTGGTCGGGTTATGGGTAGGAGGGAGTTTTTACGGTAGGGTCGCGGCTCCGGGGCCTCAGTGCCCTTTCTTGATCAATACCCTAGAGCTTTGGATAGGGGCATATAGAGTGGGCGAAAGTTCGAATTTTTGGGTGGGTATTTGGTTGTTTAGGGTTGCTTCCGGACGACCGGAGAATGGCGGTTGCCAGATTTCTTTGTGGGGGGTTTGTGGTAACCATGCTTACTTCGGAGGCTCTCGTAGCTGATGTGCCACTCGGGCCTGTATTAGTGTTACGGTTGAAGGTCCTTCGGGGTTGCTCCCGATCACTATCAATCCAGCCTTGCTTCAAGGCATCTTCAATCTGCACCCCATCTCATGTAGGTCGAAAAGGTGGGAAATGGGACTACTATCATCTTTTGCATCAATTTAACCGCAGATAGCACAATCATCCGAATCTGGTCTTTGTCCGTGGGCCGCAAGGTCATCATTGAAGCCTTGGCCCTCCATCTAGTTACGAACTCTGAAAAACTCTCCTTGGGGTCTTGTCTGGTTGTCTCGAGATCACGAGTAGTGATCTCAATCTGTGTGTTGTATGAATACTGCGCGATGAAGGCCTCAGCCATTTCGTCCCAATTTCTCTTCACGTCATCATCTAGCTTAGCGTACCATGCAGATGCCACACCTGACAGGGTCCGACCAAACAGAGACAACTTCTGGAGCCTACTGAGGCCCATTGGCCTTAGAACATCCGAAAATAATCTTAAGTGTACCATGGGGTCCCCAGACCCATCGAATCGATCAATATGAGGCATTTTGAACCTGTCGGGCAGCGTCACAGCTGCGTCAGTGTAACCATCTTCAATATCGGGGATAGTCTTGACCCCTTGGGATCTCTTGAACAACTTTTCAAGCTTGCTTAATTTGAGTGCGGTGGGATCAGTCTCGAACTCAAAGGGAGAATCCGGTAGATTGGTGGGTGTTTTTGATAGCTGAGGTTGAATTTGAGGTAGGGTTGGAGGTGGGGGTGGTCAGGTGGCTCAGACGATCTGAACATTGGCCGTCTCCCGACGTTAGGAACTCCCTGGTGGGGAGGAACTTGGTGCGGCAGATGCTCCGGCTTTCGTTCTAGCTCAGCAATTGTCTTCGCCGTTCTCTTACAATCGTGGCTGTTCTGGCGGTTGCTGACGACGGACAAAGACATCGCCGCATTGCTTTCATGCTCTCTTGAAGGTGGCGCACCATCTCCTCCAAACCGCCATACTATCCTGCTCGTTGGATTCTTGGTATGTATTCTCTTCATTGGTAACACAAAACCTCGATCTCTACTGAGCACAGGTGGGGTAGACAAGGCCCTCTGAACTGACTGTTGTACTGATGTCCTCTGCCTCACTGACTTCCGTTTAGTGACCGGGGGTAGCGAGTAGTACACTGGTTGTCCGTCTATCAGATCCTCAGATCGAAAGAGTCGACGGCCTCTGACCCAGGGTGCTTGGGGAATATCTATCGGATCGGTAGCAATTGTGCTCAACTACCTAATGAAAAGATAAATAAAACATATAAATAAACAGACAATCGGACAGCATAACGGCGCAAAGTAAATAAACACACAACACACGGTCGGGTGTTTAAAATAAATGGTCGAATGCTGAATACACTGTTTCTCAACCACTGATTACTGATCACGAACCATTGCCCCTAGGCCTGAATCCGATATCCATAGACAACTGATTCCCCAACATCGACATCGATGCCCTGCCCGATACTTAATCTTGCAACCGATTCAGATGTTCCCTGCAGAGTTACACTCTAAAGCACGTAGCAAGTAAATGAGAACCAAAACACCCCTATGTTGGGGTAGGGTTCCCCTGTCCTATTTTGTCAGGAGCTAGGGTTTCACTACGCACGCAGCGGTTTCAAACAACCTATGATCGGGTAAGCAACCTGTCCTAGTTTGGAATGGTCACTATGGATTTCGATATGCACTAGGTCGAATGGTCAAAAAGGGTGCCCCGGAAAAACCGGGGTTTGTGTTCCCATACTGGCAGAGCCCGCAACCGGTCAGCCTTACGGACATGCCTTGACAAGACAAGCCTCCGGCAAACCGCTCAGGAATAGCAGATGGCCAACACGGTATCCTAGGCGCACCAATGCACATGCAATGCAAAGAAACACATAAGTGTAGTCAAAAACGGATATCACGAGTTCGAGTCAAGCTCTCTAAATCCCCAGCGGAGTCGCCAAAAACTGTAGACGTCCCCCGTGGGGCTTCGCTCTACAGTTCGGACTCGATTTTGTGTCGCGGTTCTAAATCTGAACCAAAGAGTCCAAATCCGGCAAATCGTTTGAGAAAACTGATTTTTGAAAAGGAGTGCCAAACATGGATCGCTTGCTTGCGACATGAGTCGCCACCTAAATATTTTTAAAATGGGAAATTTAGGAAACCCCGACTCGGTCAAGGCCACGTGTCCGCTATAACCAAAGTTGACTTGGCTCGGGAGCTTGGGTACGATCGGGAAGGTCACTATGAGCACTTCTCTCGCCGGTCCAAGACCGCCTCTACTAACCGTGATATCCGATTTTGAAAACATTACGTGTTCTTATTCCGGTTATTAGCCTAGATTTACTATGTTATGCGCACAGCAAACAAGTATAGACCAAATCGCCTAAGTTGGAACAAAACATTACGTGTTTGTTTTGAAAAATGATTTGCTATTCATAAGTAGGCTAAAATGCAGGTTTTGCCACTCTCAAGCGGGCTTTTAGAAAAGACGGTTTTGCCACTATCTAGTGGGCTTTAAAACTCACAGTTTTAATATGTTGTCCCAATTTAGGTAATTCAACCTCCATCCACAGGCATTCATGCAGTTATATCACATAAGCACTTAGCCTCATGGTAGTCATGCTATTATGTCAACACTCACATACATGTGATATGCTAAAGCATAAAAGCTCACCTAGTACTCCGTGCCAAAACAGTAAACTAGTTAGCAAAACAATGCATGACCTAGTTCATGTTAAATGACTAATGCAACACAGGCAAGAATGCAGTTAGACAGGCTCGGTTATCCTAAGCATGGCATATGAAATGCTATCACATAGCACGTATTCAATTTTGGAATTTGAAAATTGCGATGCAGTTTGTATGATGTACCGAGCCCGGTGCATGTAAACAAATGCATGGATGCACGCATGCATTGCATAGGGTATGCTAATTTAAAATGCCCTAATCTACCACTGAAAGCGGGTAAATAAAAGGGTTAGAAAGAAGTGGGGGTTGGAAGACATACATCATACTCACCCACACTTATTACATTTTTGCCCTCACTCGGAGGGACCGAATAAATAATACAGACCGAAGAATAAATGAATAAATAAATTATTACAAATTTCTAAGTACTGAAATTAAAGCATCTAAATGAAATGAAATGGGGCCTCGGCCCTGCCTTGGGATGTGTGAATGATGCATGCTCGTCGCGACTTGCCCGGAAAACCCGTGTCATGGCATTGCTGCTTCGCTTACTGCCTTTCCAAAAATTCCCAAAGCTCTGAAATACCTCCCAAATGGTCTGAGATACTCCACCGGCTGGGGGGAGAGATTACCGGTTGTTCTCATTGATCACCGGCTGCTTTCTATGTTTATCGGCACGAATAAAGTGCCGATCGGCACATTGAACTGCCGGCCGGCAGAAAGTTCCTGCAGCAGATGACATGACAAAGAATGACAAAGAATGCATAGGCATGGTTTTTGGGCAAATGTGAGCATGTCCAACACCTCCTATCATGTTTAGGGACTCAAGGGGGTGTGGCTCTTGGTTCTAGGGCTATCAATTGTGCATTTGATGCATGATAGCCTAAGGAACCAAGATTGCTCATTTTAATGTAAATATGCATGCAACACAACAAATGAATACTAAGTCCCTATCATGTGGAAATCAAGGGCCTTAGTGACCAAGGATTAAGGTGAGTTACACCACTTGAAATGTGAACTCCCCTCAATCCTAGGCTTGGCTTGACAACCCCCAAACCAAGCTATGAGATGCAAGTATGCAAGCAAGGCTCAAATGCAATGCAATCTATCACGTTAAGCATGCAAAGAGCTAAAGTATGTAGGATACAAATGGCATGCAAGATGGGCCAACTAACATGGAACTAACAAGCATTCATTCAAAGCTATATTAACCAAGCAAGCTACAATCATGAAATAAGCATGCAACAATGGACTTAAGCCATAGAGGGCAGCCCTCAAACTCCCAAAAACAGTGGCAAAACAAGCCTCACAACATGATCAAAATGCCACACGAGCATGCTATTCAATGGGCCCAAGTCTAGGACACCA
Organism: Camellia lanceoleosa; assembly: GCA_025200525.1. Taxonomy (NCBI): domain Eukaryota; kingdom Viridiplantae; phylum Streptophyta; class Magnoliopsida; order Ericales; family Theaceae; genus Camellia; species Camellia lanceoleosa. Next base: position 43,306,908 of record CM045759.1, read on the forward strand.
AAAAGAGTAATTTGACATCATTCATACAACCACTCATGGCATGCATTCAACAATCAAGAACAGATTTTTAAGCATGTGGAATGACACTCAAATCCCCTCATGGCACCCCCAAAATGCACCAAACATGGAAGCATGCACAATGTCTATTTTAAAGCATTCAAGAGCATATCTTTAAAACATGAACTAAGCCACATATGCCAATATGCAAACATGACTAATGGACTGGAATGAGGTCTAATATGATGCCAAATCACTAGATCAAAACAAGTCAATCATGCTAGGACTCCATGGAAGCAAAGTTTACAAGCCTAAAATGCAAAACATGCACATCAAGCGTACCAAAGGTGTCCAAAACAGTGGCTCACAGCCCTATTACATGGCAAATAGATGCTTATATCCTCATGAAACCAAGCTAAAATATGCAAGAATCAAGACTCAAAGCATGACACTACTTATAAGCATGAAAGAGCATTCTAAAGCCAACATGGAAAGCATGCAAGAGGCCATGAAATCAACTAAAAACAGAGGTCACACATGACCTAAAATACACAATAAAGCTCTGAAATGAAAGCTAAGGAAAGCATGCATGCATGTTATACTATGAGCCAAAACAAAGGCCAACCAAAGGACCAAAGGGAGAGGGGTGTCTCTCCCTTAGATGAGCCTCGAAAATATCATCCTCACCACTGAAAACCCACTGGTTTTCAGTGGTGAGAATATCAAAGAACACCAAAACAAGAAGGCCTAAGAAAAAGGCACCAAAAATGGCCAAACAAGGCTTAAAGTAATGAGGCTTAACTCAAACCATAAAATGACCTTAAAGAAGGTTCAAGAACAAGTAAAAACAAGACTTTTTTATGTTAAACACAAACTCAAAAACCCAAAGCAAAGAGGGTAAAAAGTAGTTGCAAGAATGGGGAAACTAAAGTGAAAAGCTCACCCTTGAAGATCCAATGAAGAACAGATGGTCCAGCCCTCCTCAAGTGATCAAAACCAGTCCAAAATCACTTAAAACAAACCTCCAAGCCTCCCAATCTCGGAGCTAGGTGTAATAGTGTGTGTAATGGTGCAAAAATGAGGTAAAACACACTATTTGGGCCCTAGAACACACACACAAGAGGAGAGGGAGGGAGATATAGATATATATGTATGTATGAGCTCTGGTTTTTGTCTCAAAAAGTTCAACCCTAAAACCAAGAGGAGAGGCCTCTCTTTATAGGCAAAGTATGCTTAGCCATTAAGCAAACCAAAGCTTCATCCCTCCATACACGTGTATGGAGGGGAGCAAAAACTTTACAGCTGCAACAAAAATATCTGATAAAGCAAGTGCACAAGATGCAGGCCAAGAAGAGTGCCATTTTAACAAAAATAAGGCCGGTCGGCACAAAGAGTGCTTGGTCGGCACAATAAAGTGCCGATATAATCTTGACCAACGGTGGCCTCTAGACCCAACGGTGGTGTGTAGGATTCCTCACAAGGCATTCCCGCCTTTTCATGGCAAAACACAAGTGTTTGGTGCAAAACCAAACACAATCGTCGAGTTCGGAGGTCCGAGGCGTATGCGCAGCCGAGAACTCCGGGAACTCCAAATGAACACAAACATGGATAATCACCGAGTGTTCCGACGGTGACGTCCAAGTCTTGAGGACGGTCAAAAATGGGGTGTCTACAGCATGTTATAGCATATATTGTAAAGGGTCTCTTGAATGGAGGTAGGGTAACCGGTAATGGGTTAGATTGTTGAATACTAAATTGTGTATTGCGGAGAAATTGATTCAATTTAAAAGTTACGAGAAATTTCAATGAGAAGTCTCGGCCAAATCAATTGAGAATGGTTAGGTGTTGTGAGTAACACCATATTTATGAAAAATGTTTACAAAACTCTTGGATTTCGCATGGGGCACGCAAAATTTATTTCAGAATGTTAGCGTTGAAAACTTGATTATTTTTTTGAGAAAATGCCCTTTTAACCAGAGAATAATTTTCTATGTATTCATACAAAAGCTTGCATTAGTTGTTCTATTCGGGATTGTGATTGTGAGTGGTGACTTAACTTGGAGCGCTAGTCGGTTGTTTTGACGAGTTATCTCGGAGTGGGTTTGGTTTTGTTGAAGTTTCGTATGCCGGGGTGTTGTTTCTCTTTGGGATCATGTTTCCTTGTTAAGTCCTTCCCAGGTGTGAGGGTAAGTAGACAATCAGTTGAGAGATTAACATCTTTGTATTGTGAGCTTTGTGATCAGTTGGTCTCGTGTTTTGTTGTTTCCTTAATTTCGGGGACGAAATTCTTTAAGGGGGGAGGTTATAGCAATCCTGGGTTTTACCCCTTGTTGTACAGTGATCCGGACTTAGGTTCCATGGGGTTGATTATTGTATTTATGTCGTTTGCATCCTCTACTCTTTATTTATGAGTCTTGGGTTGTGTTGGGAAGGTTTGGAACAAGTTGGTTGAGCTTAGGAACGAAGTCTAGTTGTCCAGATTTTGGCTTGTCCGCTCGAGCAGGACTTTTGCCGCTCGAGCGGGGACCCCTTTTGTTTCTTGGCCGCTCGAGTGGGGGTTTTGGCGCTCGAGCGGGGAAGTCACCCATCGATTTTTAATGCAGTGTTGGGCGCCGAGCGGATTGGCCGCCGGCGGAGTTCTGTGCCTTCGGCGGGACCTGTCTGCAAAAGTTCTGGGAGCGTGCATCCGCAGCTCGAGGGGATTGACGGAGCGGGATTCATGAGTGACGCCGGCGGGGCTTTGCCGGCCGGGAGGCTTTTATATAAAGCCGAGATCCGACTTTTTGTTCACTTTTCAACATCTTTTCTCTCTCTTACTTTTCCAAAAAGCTATTTTGAGAGTTCCTCTCACTAAAACCCTAACTTCTCTCTTAGGATTGATCTAGTAGGAGTTGTTTTCTCACCTTGGGCCTTTACAAAAGTTGTGTTGATCGTCGAGGGCTATCTCTTAATCTGAAAATTTTGGGATTTGGAGCATTTTCGTTTTCTTCATCTCCTTCTTTGGGTTCCAACTTTGAGGTAGGGATAACCTACTCCGTCTTATGAGCTTTGTCTTTGAATTTTAGCACTTTGATATGTTGGGGGTTGTTGGGTAAATTTTTAGAAAGTTTGGGCTTTTGTGTAATTTTACAAAAGTTGGGGTTTTAATTATATAAACCTATATGCAAGTTAGGCATAGAGAAAAGAAATTAATGTTGGAACATTGATGGAAATGGAACCTTAGGGTTGTTTTGCGAATTATGGTAAGTTGCCCTAATTGGTTTAATTAATTAATGAATATAATTAATTAAAGAAAATGAGGAATTGAATTGAGAATGTTGAAATTGGGAAGGTATGGGACTAAAGGGTGTAGTTGAATCATTTATTGCTCACCTAGTTGAAATGTTGATATATTATCCATTTGTGCATTTATTTCCTATTTAGAAATAATTGCTTTGGACTACCGGTGGAGGGTAGTATTGATTGTTGTAGACAATGCATAATGATTAGGCAAACTAAAACTAATCAATTGGATGTGTCATAGAGTATGACAGTTGATAGAATACATTAACTTCACGTATTGGTAGATTGTGCATATGACCAATGTGTTTATGTGCATTATGTGTAGACAGTTGATAGAATACATTTACTTTATGTATTGATTGATTGTGTATATAATTCTGTGTTTATATGCATTGCTTGTGTATGGAAGGAGATGGGGGATGTACTCCACGGTTTAAGGGAAGATGGGGGATGTACCTCTAAACTGGTTAATGATTAAGGGAAGATGGGGGATGGACCCAGGGATGCAGCTCATATGCTCTCCCATTGAAGTGTTGATATAGCTCATATGCTTATCTATTGAAGTGTTGATATAGCTCATATGCTTATCTGTTGTAGTAGTGATATAGCTCATATGCTTATCTATTGAAATGTTTGTTTGATTTGATATAGCACTAAAATGCATATCATCATCGTTTGTGAAGTAAGGAAGTGGTTTATGTGTTATTGATACAACAGCAAAATGTGTATCCACCTTGAATTTTGAAAGTTTTCTAGTGATGAACTATAATCTCATCAAATGTTTTGGCCAGAGTACTGAGCCTTGTTTTCAAACACAAAGTTGAATAAGAAATGGACAGTGAATTGTAACATAGACTTGATTGTCATGGAATTGTAATAAGATGTAAATGGAAGTGTAAGTGTTGACCATCTATCAGTTGCTAATCTTTTAGTCATTGTTCATAGTTGGTTTAGTATATTTCTACTGGGCTGTGGCTCATCCTATATGGGAACATCATTTTCAGGTACAGGTAGCATGCCACCTCTAAGGACATAGCTTGGGAGGCTAGAGGCGGCCATACTTTTGTTGTCTTACTTTCCTTGAGTGTATTACATATAGATTCAAGCCAAGGGCTTAATGTGTAATTAAGTTAGCACTCTCTTTTGCAACCAAGTGTTAACTTGGAAAGCTGTAAGCCTGTAGGGCATTTGCTTTTGTTGTTAATATGTAATACTTTTGTAATGAAATACTCTGATGAATAGATGAATGTAGATCTTTTGTGTATCAATGCATGTCTCTATGGATGGGTTTAATGTTATTTTTTTGAGGGCGTGACACAAAATATAAGAAATCCTATGATTTTGACATAATTACATTGAGCTCTCTTGGGATTTTAATTTATATAAGCTTTAGCTCCATTTTTTTCAATAATTTGTTAGTTATATGGATGAAAAACTGATATGGTCATTTCTTTTATATGAAAATATATACTTTACGTTATTTATCTTTATATTTTTACACCATTTAGGTTAAGTTTTGTCCATTTCACCTTACTAAAAAGGAAGTTAATGTAATTATGTCAAAATTATGTGTCTTATTATATTTTTTTCTAAATCTCATTAGAAGCCAGTGCAATTTAACCATTTCATTATTATATAGTGGAATTCATACTTGCAATAAGTATTAGTCATTCAATACTTTTTCTAAATATTTTTCTAAGCAGTTTTGTTAGATAAATATTCTAAACATACATACAATTCATATAAAAATTTGACAAGAATGATGTGGCAATGTCATTATTGTAAATAAATTCATCTTCAGTGTTGTTTTGTTTTGAAATGAAAGCTACACAATAAGCCACGTCATTATGTATAAAATTTTTTATTTGTATAGCATTCTGGTTTTTTTTTTTTTAAATTAATTATTATTTTTTTATTTTTAATTTTTTTGTGGAGATTTTTGGTATTTTGCCTTGACTAAAAATCCTAAGATGACCTTACATAAAAGAAAAGAACCAAACTTATAACCATTGATTTGTATCTTAGAATTGAAACCCGTAATTTTTCTCAATCAGAAATGAATCAAAAATCATTTTTATCAAGTTGTAATCTGTCCAACAAATTCTTAACCGTCATCACTGCAATGCTGCCATATAATGGGTTAAACTGATTTGCCAACAACGCAATGGTTATAAATTATTCAATACTTCTGAAACCAGTTGAAGTGATAATTTTATATTGAGTATAACTTATTTTGATTTGAGAGTATATGTCAGACTGTTTGGTACAACTTTTACTTATAATTTATTAGGTAGAAATGACGTGGCTAAGCCCATAGAGGCCATAGCCCACTATAAATAGCCAAAGCCCATCACTTGGAGCCCAGCACACAACCCAGTTGGGGGAGTCCAAAACAGCTGGAATCTAGCATGCCACAGAGAGCCAGTGACATTCAGACACATGGCAGACAAAGGGCAGGCCACATCAGCAGACAAAGATCTGCAAAGTTATTGCCACTGCACATCACCATTAATGCAGCCCATCACAGCATTTATTACGACAACACCTCCCCGTCGGAACAGGACCCCCTTACCCTGAACAAGGTAAGCTACAGCATGGACTTTCGGCGAGGAGGGCAGGTCGGAGGGGACAGCCAAATGATTACCAAAGGATATAAGCAAACGTTGAAAACAAGAAGAAGGTTAAGTTTTCTATCTCCAACCTCTCTCTCTTTCTACACACTATTTCCTCTATTAACTTGCTCGTCGGAGGGTTCACTGGGGGACTACCCCGTTTCCCATTGAACTTGTTTGTAGGTTATTTGGTGGGCTAGATCAACTGGACGTGGGCATTGAAGAGCTTGGATTTGTCCGACCCATTCACTTGGACAAACTGCATTATTAGTTGGCGCCGTCTGTGGGAATCTGTCTTTTATCCGGACGCCAGTTGTGCTCATTGTCGCCGGAGACCCCATCCTGACAACCTTTTTCTCCTACTCATCCAAGTGTATGGTCACGACTATATCCATGGCTTCTCACCATAACGCTGCCAACCATCAATCCGACCCTCCCAATCCAAACAACCCACCATAATATTTCATTGAGCTCACCAACAGCATTAATCGCATGGCCGAACAAAACCAGGCCCTAATAAATGCCTTACTCCAAAGAAATCTCCCTATGCCGCCTCCACCACCTCCAGATGTTCCACCTAACCAAGAATGAGCCCTGAGCTATACATTCCCGCAACCTTATCCACCACACTCGGAAGGTCTGCGACTTCCTCCCCCACATATAAATCCACCACCTCCACCCCCACACCCATCGGTCGTGGCACCAGCCCCTGAGGGGGAAGCCAGCAGTGTCCAACCCCCGTTTCCCTCCGGGGATGACAACATTCCCCTCTGGGACGCTGAACTCCGAGCCATGAAGCTCCAACTTCAAGGGGTTATGCAGAACATCCAGCATAAACCCTCCACCACAGCCAACTCACCATTTGTTGCCTCCATCCGGGACAAACCTCTGCCCGCCAAGTTCAAAATGCCCATCATCGACTCTTTTGACGGAACGACGGACCCAGTCGACCATCTGGAGACCTACCTCACTCTCATGATTCTCCATGCCTTCCCAGACGAGATCATGTGTCGAGCTTTCCTCGTGACACTCAAGGGGTCAGCTCGACTGTGGTTTAGCCAGTTACCAGCAGACTCTGTCTCCACTTTCCAGCACCTCAGCGACTCCTTCCTTAGCCATTTTATTGGAGCCTAGCGCCAATGTCACCCGGCAACCCAACTCCTTAACATCCGTTAGACCGAGGGGGAGTCGCTACGCAGTTTCGTTGCTCGCTTCAACACCGAAACCCTGCAAGTAGCGGAAAACGATGACAAGGTCATCCTCACGGCTTTCATGGCCGGGCTACGGTCATCTGATTTCCTTTTCTCCCTCTCTAAAAATCCCCCGACCTCCATGGCAGCCCTACTCTCAAAAGTCCAAAAATACATGAATGTCGAAGACTGCCTAGCCGCTCGGCAGGATCCCATAACCAAAAATCCGACCCCCAGAGAAAAGAGAAAAGACCCAGAACCCCGAAAAACCCAATATAACAGCCAAACACCCCACTATTCCGACTGACCTCCCCGCGTAGGGGTGCAAACGAGCCGAGCCGAGCCGAGCCTTGCTGGGCTCGAGCTCGGCTCGTTAAGCTATCGAGCTCGTTTATTGAGCTCGAGCTCGGCTCGATAAGGGACTGGGCTCGAGCTCGGCTCGGCTCGTTAATTTTTGTCGAACTCGAGCTCGGCTCGGCTCGGCTCGATAAATTTTTTTTAATATTCTTTATATTATTTAAATATAAATTTTTAAATAAAAAATATTATTTATATTATTTAATATATAAAAAATGCATTTATATTATTATTTATATATATATATTTATATATTTTTAATATATAAATAATGTATTTATATATTATTTAATATATAAATAATATATTTATTATATAATTTAATTATAGATAAACGAGCCGAGCCTCTTGAATCTAATCGAGCCCAATAATCGAGCTCGAGCTCGGCTCGTTTACTAAACGAGCCGAGCCGAGCCGAGCCCTTACCGAGCCAAGCCGAGCCTGTTCACGAACAGCTCGGTTCATTTGCAGCCCTATCCCCGCGCTGACCGGTCAGCCCCAGCCCGACCGTCCGATCGGTTCGAGCGGTACACGCCCCTTAATTCTCCTATGGAACAAGTCCTCCACCAGATCCAACGGGACTACCCACTCAAATGGCCCCTACCTTCACGGACTCCTTCCAACCGGAAAGACCAATCCAAATATTGTCGTTTCCACCAGGACCATGGCCATAACACTGATGACTGCATCAACCTCAAGGATAAGGTTGAGACCCTAATACGTCAAGGGCGCCTCAGCCGATTCACAGACGCCCGTCCCCAGCAAAGGTAGAGAACCGAGCCCCTCAAAAACAATCGCCGGCGCACCCCTCCTCAGCAGCCAGCCTAACCCAACCAAGGCCATGACCGCCCTCCACAACAGCCTCGGCCTCCAGGTAACCCCCATCCGCCAGTTGGAGAAATTCGAGTAATTTTAGGTGGTCTTGCTTGTGGGGGACCATCCCGCTCGGCTCAGAGGGCAGAACTCCGAAAGATAAGGCAAGGCTTGGACAATGCAGTTGCCATAGTAGACCAACCCTCCAAACAACCCAAGCAATGGACAGAGCCCATAACCTTTACGAACGCCAACTGTACTGGCATCCGTTATCCTCACGATGACCCTCTCGTTATTTCCGCCCTGCTCTCCAATTACAAAGTCAGACGAGTCCTCATCGACAATGGCAGCTCCTTAGACATCATATTCCTCAATTGTTTCCGCCAGCTCAAGATTGGAGAGGAAAGTCTGTCTCCCCTCCAAACCCCTCTGGTCGGTTTCACTGGTGATCGGGTGACCTCCATCGGTTCCATCGATCTCCCCATCACTATCGGCGAGTACCCCCGGCAGACCATGAAGCTGCTTACCTTCCTTGTGGTCAACTACCCCTCTGCCTACAACATCATCCTTGGTCGCACGGCCCTCAACGCTTTCCAAGCTATCACTTCAACCTATCACCTAGCCATAAAATTCCCCACCGACCTTGGCGTTGGGACAGTAAGGGGAGAGCAGACCGTAGCCAGAGAATGTTATGTCGCCTCACTCAAGGAAGTCAAGCTAAAGGAGGCCATGATCATTGAAAGACTCGACGTCCGAGATGAGGACGAACTGGTCAGAGGAGAACCAGTTGAGGAACTCATTGAGATTCCCATTGATCCCGCCAACCCAGCAAAAACTGCCAAGATCGGCAGCCAACTATCCCCCCAAGCTAAGGCCGACCTTACCGCCCTTCTGATCGAACACAATGATGTATTTGCCTGGACTCACTCAGACATGCCAGGCATTGACCCCTCCTTCATAACCCACCGCCTCAGCATTGAACCTCATTTCCGACCTTACTGCCAGAAGCAGCGCATCTTTCATCTGGAGTGCAATACTCTTATAGCCGCAGAGGTTGACAAACTCCTTGAGGCCCAGTTCATCAAGAATGTGGACTACCCCAAATGGTTGTCAAATGTGGTCCTGGTCCGCAAGAATAATGGCAAATGGCGACTTTGTGTCGATTACTCTGACCTGAACCGCGCTTACCCCAAAGACAGCTATCCTCTTTCCCGCATAGATGTGCTGGTCAACACCATGGCCGGTCATCAAATGCTCAGCTTCATGGATGCTTTCTCTGGTTACAACCAAATCCGGATGCACCCGTCCGATCGGGAGCATACATCATTTATTACTGACCGGGGTACCTACCACTACCGTGTGATGCCATTCGGATTGAAGAACGCTGGGGCCACCTACCAACGGTTGGTCAATGCCGTTTTCCACCACCAGATAGGCCGGAATATGGAAGTATATGTTGACGACATGCTGGTCAAGAGCAAACTCTCCACTAATCATCTGACCGACCTGCGAGAAACCTTCGCCACCCTACGCAAATACCAAATGAAGCTCAACCCTGAGAAGTGCGCCTTCGGCGTAGGATCTGGGAAGTTTTTGGGTTTTATGGTCAGTCAGCGGGGCATTGAAGCCAATCTTGGAAAGATCAAGGCCTTGATCGAGATGCAGTCACCCAGAACGGTTAAGGTGGTCCAAAGACTCACGGGCTGAGTTGCAGCCCTCAACCGCTTCATTTCCCACGCAACAGATAAGTGCCTACCATTCTTCAAAGTTCTTCGGCAAACTTTTGCATGGACGGCTGAATCCGAACAGTCTTTTCAACAGTTGAAGCAATGCATGGCCAATCCCCCCCTCCTTTCACAGGCAATCACGAGTGAGTCCCTCTTCCTCTATCTAGCCGTATCAAGCACTGCTGTCAGTGCAGCTCTTATCAGAGAAGACGACTCTGTCCAATGACCGGTCTACTACATCAGTCGGGCCCTCAGGGGAGCGGAGCAGAACTACCCACTGTTAGAAAAATTATCCTTGGCCTTGGTCACCGCCTCCAGACGACTCCGTCCTTATTTCCAAGCACACTCCATAGTGGTTCTCACCGACCAACCCTTGAAGAAGGTCATGCAGCAACCAGAACTTTCCGGTAGACTCATGCAATGGTCAGTGGAACTCAGCCAGTTTGACATCTCTTACCGGCCTCGAACAGCCATTAAGGGGTAGGCTATCGCCAATTCCATCCTGGAATTCACTAATCCTACCCCAACCGCTGCCAGTACACCCCCACCAGCTCCCACTGAGCCGGAAGACCCACATTCTTGAACTCTCAACGTCGACGGATCATCCCGCAGGGAAGGTAGTGGGGCTGGCCTCATCCTCACCACCCCTGAGGGTGGTTATTTCAAATGCGCCCTCTGTTTCCTGTTTGAGGCCAGTAACAACCAAGCCGAATATGAGGCATTGATTGCAGGTCTTCGCTTAGCCAGGGATATTGGTGTCAGCCACATCTAAGTGTTTAGCGACTCCCAGCTTATCGTCGGGCAGATCACGGGAGAATTCGATGCCAAGGAGGACACAATGCGGGCTTATAGGGATATTGCACTTCCCCTTGTTCGCCTCTTCGATACCTTCCACATCAAATACATTCCTCGGGCAGAAAACTCTAAGGCGAATGAAATGGCTCAGTTGGCTTCTGCAGACCAGTCTGACCTCAGCCGTGGTGTCTGCCTAGAATACCTATCCCACCCCGCCATTTCCCCTGACCAGCACGAAATACAATTCCTCCAAAATGAGCCCATCCCTTGGGCGTCGGACATCTTTCTATTTTTGACAACAGGGGCACTGCTAGACGACCAACAGCAAGTTGCCAAAGTCAAGGCCCGGTCATCCAATTACATCCTTGTCAGCGGCATTTTGTACAAACGTGGTTTCTCACGCCCCTATTTGTGGTGCCCCAATCCGACTCAAGCTACTTATGTGATGCAAGAAATTCATGAGGGTATCTGCGGCAATCACTCAGGCGGCAGGTCCCTGGCCCACAAGATACTCCGCACTGGTTATTTCTGGCCTACTCTCAACCAAGATGCAGCTGACTTCGTGCTCAAATGTGATAAGTGTTAGCGTTTTGCCAATATCCCCCATTCTCCTCCTACTAAATTAATCACACTTTGCAGCCCCTGCCCGTTCGCCAAATGGGGGATCGGCCTAGTTGGCCCTTTATCCACTGGCCGAGGCCAGACCAAATTTGCCATCGTCGCCATTGATTATTTTACTAAGTGGGTAGAGGTAGAACCCCTTGCTACCATTACCGAACGGAACACAACCAAGTTCATCTGGCAGTTGATCGTTTGTAGATTTGGCATTCCCCAAGCCATTGTTTTCGACAACGGCAAACAATTCGACAACGCCAAGTATAGGAAGTTCTGTGCAGACCTCCAAATTCAACCATGTTTTTCTTTCCCCGGTCATCCCCAAGCCAATGGCCAAGTTGAGGTCACCAACAGTTCTCTTCTGAAGATCATCAAAACCAAGCTAGAAGCTGCTAAGGGGCTTTGGGCTGAGGAACTACCAAATGTACTCTGGGCTTATCGAACTACAGCACGGACTCCCACTGGGGAAACTCCTTTCCGCTTAACATACGGCGCTGAGGCAGTTATTCCGGTAGAAGTCGGTCTCCCTACCCCTAGAATTTTACATCCGGATCCAGCACTAACGAAAGAGCTCCGTCGGGCAGACCTGGACCTAATTGAAGAACTCAGAGAAACCACCGCTGTCAGATTAGCTTCATACCAACAGAAAATGAGAACACACTATAACCGCAAAGTCCGACCAAGGGAGTTCGCTGTAGGGGACCTTGTATTGAGAGAAGCAACCATTGCCACCAAAAATCCGACCGAAGGTAAACTGGCAGCCAAATGGGAAGGACCTTACGTTGTGAAGGCCCGACCACAACCGGGCACTTACCGCCTTCAGGACATGGAAGGTCGAGATCTCCCCCACCCCTGGAACGCTGAACACCTGAAGCGCTACTTTCAATAAGTTCCTACTATTGTATTGCTCAGTTGTTGTATTTTCCTTGTTACATAATGTAAACTTGGATCGATTGGATTACACAAACCATGAACGCTTCTATAACATTAGCTATCTGTGTGTTGTCTCGATAACATTCTCATTTGCCGCACTTATTACAAGGCTCAGCCAGACTGAGCACTAAGAGCCTCAGCCAGACTGAGCACTAAAAAAGCCTCGGCCAGACTGAGCACTAAAAAAGCCTCGGCCAGACTGAGCACTAAAAAAGCCTCGGCCAGACTGAGCACTAAAAAAAGCCTCAACCAGACTGAGCACTAAAAAAGCCTCAGCCAAATTGAGCACTACAAAAGCCTCAGCCAGACCGAGCACTAACAGCCTCAGCCAGACTGAGCACTCAAAAAGCCCCAGCCAGACTGAGCACTACAAAAGCCTCAGCCAAACTGAGCACTAAAAGAGCCTCAGCCCGACCGAGCACTAAAAGCCTCAGCCAGAATGAGCACTACAAAAGCCTCAGCCAGACTGAGCACTAAAAGAGCCTTAGCCAGACCGAGCACTAAGAGCCTCAGCCAGACTGAGCCCTACAAGAGCCTCAGCAGGACCGAGCACTAAAAAGGCCTCAGTCAGACTGAGCACCAGAACCATCTTCTTTACAAGTCAGGTTATTCTTTTCTCAATCAAACTCACAAACCAAGCCTCACTCCATACACCACTAACGTACTTGAGGAGTTCCTAACTTTACTCTGCATTGAGTTTTTATTACAAGTTCATCTTCACTCTGCATTGTTACAAGTTCAACTTTACTCTGCATTGAGTTTTTATTACAAGTTCATCTGCACTCAAAAAGCCCCAGCCAGACTAAGCACTACAAAAGCCTCAGCCAGACTGAGCACTAAAAGAGCCTCAGCCCGACAGAGCACTAAAAGCCTCAGCCAGACTAAGCACTACAAAAGCCTCAGCCAAACTGAGCACTAAAAGAGCCTCAACCAGACCGAGCACTAAGAGCCTCAACCAGACTGAGCAGTACAAGAGCCTCAGCCAGGCCGAGCACTAAAAGAGCCTCAGCCAGACTGAGCCCTACAAGAGCCTCAGTAGGACCGAGCACTAAAAAGGCCTCAGTCAGACTGAGCACCAGAACCCTCTTCTTTACAAGTCAGGTTATTCTTTTCTCAATCAAACTCACAAACCAAGCCTCACTCCATACACCACTAACGTACTTGAGGAGTTCCTAACTTTACTCTGCATTGAGTTTTTATTACAAGTTCATCTTCACTCTGCATTGTTACAAGTTCAACTTCACCCTGCATTGAGTTTTTATTACAAGTTCATCTTCACTCTACATTGTTACAAGTTCAACTTCACTCTGCCTTAAGGAGTCCTTAACTTTACTCTGCACTCCGTTCTTCTTACAATTTCAATCCCACTCTATCTTGAGGAATTCCTAAGTTCAGTTTTTATCACAAGTCTGTCACAAGTTTTTATCACAAGTTTTCATCCATTTCAGACGCACAAGCAAAAACAATCAGATGCAAAACACAACTGAAATTTTATTTATTCACAACTTTGTACACCAATTCATTACAGCCATTCAACAAAAACAAAAAAACAGACAGAGAAAATAAACACAATAAAACAAAAACAAGTACACAGTCTTCTTGTTCTTCTTCTTCTTCTTCTTCTGCAGTTACTCCTCCTCACTGGAGATGGGGTCTTCTTCTTCAATACCCTCATCCAAGGGGGTTTGGGCCACATCTTCCTCTCCAATTGTCACACTACTAAGGTCTAAGTCTGGGAACAGTTCTTCAGCTCTACGTTTGAACATCTTCCAGCCACTGTCCTAGAACTCAGCCATTTCATGCTTATAGAAATCTGACTGCTGGAAGCTCTCAATAACTTTTGCTTCAGTTCTACCTCCAGCGATCGTCCTCAATGGGCCCGCCCCCCCCCAGTTTCCTGCCTCGCTAAGATGTTGGTTACCACGGCATCAACTGCCATCTGAAATTCAGCAGACCCTTTGAATTGCTCCACTGCTGCGACGCACAAATCGGGGTAGGCCGCCCTCTCAGAGGCTACCTTCGCCCTCTCCTCATCCAGCTCCTTCTGCAGGGTCGCCTTTTCAGATGCAGTCTTAGCCCTCTCCTCATCCAACTCCTTCTTCAGGCTCTCATTCTTCGTCGTCTCTTTGGCTCTTTCTGCTTCCAACTCCTCCTGAAGGCTCCTCCTCTCCTCCTCTACCTTAGCCCGCTCGTCCTCCAGCTCATTCTGTAGATTGCAAATCTTCATAGCTGCCTCATCTTTCTGCCTGACCAGCTCTTCATTACTGCTCATTGCCTCTTCATGGCGTTCGACCGCGATTGCGCAAGCTTTTTGGGCCTCATCCAACTTCTTCTACTCGCCAGTAAGTTGGAACTCGAGCGACACAACCTGGCGGCGTGTGTTCTCTAGCTTCACCTTCACCGCTTGCAGTTCAGCGTGGGCACTCTCCCAACTTGCACTCTCATTCTTCAACTTTGCAAGCTGCGCCTTGGCCTCATCTGCCTTGAGTTTGGCAGCCCCCGCCTTCCTCAGCAGAGCCCCTGCTAAGGTGGTTACCTCTATTTGAGCGGAGCATAACCCCCTTAACAGTTCAGTCTCGTTGAATCTGGATGCTGAGCGCAGGGCTACCTCTTCTACAATCCCCACCAGGCGGTCTGCCCCTACCTTGGCTGGGCCTTCTTCTCCCTCCAGCCGCCCAGCCACCGCTCAAGCATGGTACATTGTTGTAGTCAGACTAACTCCCCCTCCTTGGGGTGTAGGGCCCCCCTAGGGCTGTTCTTCCCTCCTTAGCTCAGGGGCAACCCTCGCGACCCCTACACCGATCGCCGGCACCACTGGCACGACCTCCCTGGTCTCTGAGGCAATGTCCACCACCTCTGGGGCAATTACTCTTTGTGGGGTCTCCTCCACTTCACCACCCTCTCCCTCCTTGGCCAGACTGGCCTCTTCTGCCCTTACTTCCCTTCTTCTCTTCTAGGCAGGCTCTTCTTCACTCCGCCTCACCCTCTTCTTCTTCTTCACCACGCCCAATGCCTCCATTTCCTTCAAAGACCTCTCCTTTAAAGGGTCTCTTGGGCGTAGTCGTGGCACAAATTCGCCTAAGTCTTTCTCTCCCAAGGGTTTGGGGCGAGGTCAAATCCTTTCCCTTGCAACCGGTTTGGGTAGTGGGTCAGCCTGGGACTCTTTGAATTGTTGGGCTTTCACAAGGATGGCCTGATCCTCTGCCTCTTGAGCCTCTCTTCTCGCTTCCAATTCCGCTCGGTCGAGGTCCCCACCGCTCGGCTGTGGACCCAACCCTGCCTCAAACAGTGAAGACGGCTGAACGAGCTCGTCCCATTTGGCCTTTTCTCTCTCCCTCCACTCCTTTACCCTATTCACTTTCTCCTCTTCTGCTGCCCCCAGTTTTGGCTCCATCGACGTGGTGGGCATCTTCCAAATGGTGCGCACCCCAACTCCTCCACCGGCAGACACATAGAACCATCTTGGTCTCCAACCCTTGATCGACGATGGCAGCCCCACCACCAGCCCTTTCCCTGCTGCTGCCTGCAGAGTGACCCAAGTTTCTTGCTGCCCTGCGGCCTTATAGCATGCGAAGAATTCATCCACTGTCATGGCCGCCCCTTCATTCACCTTTGGCTAGGCACTTGCACAGGACAGCAAGATCTTCCACGCATTGGGTATTAGCTGGCCTGGCGCTACCTCCAAACAATTTAGGACATCTACTACCACCTGCGGCAGGGGCAGCCTTAGTCCTCCTTTCAATGCCTCCTCATAAAGGGAAAACTGCCCTGGCCTGGCATCGGACGGCCTCTCCGTCGACATTGGCAACGATAACTCTATTTCGGCAGGCACCTGGTATTTTTCGCGAATAGCCTCCAAATCCACTGCCGTAACCATTGATTTATCTGCCTTTGTGTGCCAATGATCAGGTTTTGCCTGGCTGATTGGCTTTGCAGCTGCTACCATGGTGGAACTGTGGGATCGTGCAACCATCTCCCCCACCCTCTCCATCCTATATTGTTGCGCTAACTCCACAGCATCGTCTTCGCCGAGTGGATCTACCCTGACAATCGCAGTTTCTTCTTGGGCCATTTCTAAGGTATATCTGCGAATCACTTTGGAGGCAGGTGCAAGGAAACTGAAAAAGTGTTGCAGAGGTGTATTGTGAGCAACAAAGGAATTCACACTTGGAATATTTTGGTTTTTCGCAAACAAGTAGGTGAATCGAATAATGCCAAAAGCCCACGGTTTCCCCGTATTCCAAGGGTCCCAATTAATTTTCGCCAGTTTGACAATTTTTCAAAATCATCCGCCAACACTGTCCTTTCAACACCCATAATGACCTAACGTTTCATTTCTGATCCAATACCTAATCTTCCCCCCACAGGATGTTGCCATGTGTACGAACATGATCCATTGTATCCTCCCCTTACCCTGTCTTTTCAACTTCACATCACTGCGTGACACGCCGCCTCTTGAGCCCCACGCCACTCGGACCACCTCGCGATCGCCCCTCCTTGTGGTCGACCTTCCCACTCGGCCAACACCCGCGGTCGACCCTCTTCATGGTCGACCCTTCCTCTCGGTCACCCTTCGCGGTCAGCCCACCTCGCGGTCGCTCCCCCTCGTGGTCGACCTCCCCACTCGGCCAACACCCGCGGTCGACCCTTTTCATGGTCGGCCCTTCCTCTTGGTCACCCTTCGCGGTCGGTCCACCTCGCGGTCGCCCCTCCTCGTAGTCTACCTTCTCACTCCGCCAACACTCGCGATCGACCCTCCTCTCAGTCACCCTTCGCGGTCGGCCCACCTCGCGGTTGCCCCTCCTCGTGGTCGACCTTCCCACTCGGCCAACACCCTACGCGGTCGGCCCACCCCACGGTCGGCCCACCCACTCGGTCACCTCTGTCGCTCGACCCCCACCCCGCCATTCCCTAGCATCCTCATTCCCTACATTTGTATTCCTTTCGTTGGACTAAAGCTGCACTCGAAAATGGGGGACTACTGACGTGGCTAAGCCCATAGAGGCCATAGCCCACTATAAACAGCCCAAGCCCATCACTTGAAGCCCAGCACACAACCCTGCTGGGGAAGTCCAGAACAGCTGGAATCCAGTATGGCACAGAGAGCCAGTGACATTCAAACACATGGTAGACAAAGGACAAGCCACATCAGCAGGCAAAGATCTGCAAAGTTATTGCCACTGCACATCACCATTAATGCAGCCCATCACAGCATTTATTCCGACAACACCTCCCCATCGGAACAGGACCCCCTTACCCTGAACAAGGTAAGCTACAGCATAGACTTTTGGCGAGGAGGGCAGGTCGGAGGGGACAGCCAAATGATTACCAAATGATATAAGCAAACGTTGAAGACAAGAAGAAAGTTAAGTTTTCTATCTCCAACCTCTCTCTCTTTCTACACACTATTTCCTCTATTAACTTGCTCGTCGGAGGGTTCACTGGGGGACTACCCCGTTTCCCATTGAACTTGTTTGCAGGTTATTTGGTGGGCTAGATCAACTGGACGTGGGCACTGAAGAGCTTGGATTTGTCCGACCCATTCACTTGGACAAACTGCATTATTAAGAAATTACTTTATTAACTTATTAATATTTTAATAATATTATAAATTCAAACTTAATTATTTAAAATTATAATTTTATAATTTAAATTTATTTTACATGTAAATTCTACATCACACAAATTCAATCATACTCACAGCTCTTTCCGTAAAATATAAGTTTGCAAGCAAACAATCTGAGAAAGCATTTGTGGGAATTGGAAAAGTCCTTTCTATCTACGTGACCTTTGTAGCGTGTGCATGACCGTTGATTTAAAGTTTAAATTAGATTTGGCCCGTTGATCGAATTTTTATGGATTATATTAATAAATTTAATTAAAATTAGTTATATTTAAGTTTGAATTTGATTTAATTTGTATTGACTTGTATCAAATAATATTTTATTATTTATTTATGTTAAGATATTAAAGATTTATTTATTTTAATTATTGATTATTGATCGATTCATTTATTTGTAATATATTAGAGCCGTCGTTCCAACCTAAACCAACTTCACCTACATTAGGGCCCTGTTTGGTAGAACTGTGGGAAAGTGCTTATAGCTTATGCCTAAACAGCTTATAGCTTATAATTATGAACATAAGTTGATTTCTGACTTATAAATTAAGCATCTCCTGCCCCACTCAAAGAATAAACTGATTTCTGACTTCCAAAAAGTTATAAGCTATAAGCTAAACCAAACATATCAAAATAGCTTAAATTAAGCTGAAAGCTGAAATAAGCAACTTTTAAGTTACACCAAACAGGCACTAGGTTAGGTTAGATTAGGTTAGATTGATTTTAGTGCATGATTAATTTGATTTTGGATCTAAAAATTTAAAACCATTCATGATTAAGTTAACTCTAAATTTAGCATCAAATCCACCCATAAACATCCTAGTGAGCGATCAATGGTTCCATCGGCCATAAGCATTCGTCCATTCAATGACATAAATTTGTCTCACATTTAAAAAAAAAAAAAAAAAAAAAAAAAAAAATTGCATTGAGCCAATTATTTTGTTCACACTTTGATATTTGACATTGCGTAAGTAAAATCGGATTCTAAACTTGAAGTTGTAAGCTGTTAATCAGCATGTGTTAATATCATCTATAATCTCTAATTTCACTAAAATAAAATAGAAAGATTTATACAGCTGATGCCATTAGATGAGACTAAAGACTTGTTTGATTTAGTTTGATTTGATTTATTTAAATATTCGAAATACTCTTAAATGTCCTTTTATATCAACACATATATATTTTTGGGTTTTAAAAGAAAAATTACAAATAATAAACAAAAGGAGGAATTATAATAACAGGCCATATAAATTTGAGACTCGTGTCGCTTTGATTCTTAATTTTTCAATTGTGACATATTTAATCTTAAATTTTAAATCTTGTTTCAAATAAGAACAATTGGAGACACTATTGCTTAATTTCAAGAGTAACTTCATTAATTTGATAAAATATAAACTAATTTGACAAAAATAAATATCAAAAAAATATTTTTGAATTTTTAAAAATTATTTCTACCCACAAAAGATAAAATTATGTAAAATTGATAAATCTTTTACACATTTATTTATTTGACCAAATTAATTTTTATTGTGTGTTGGGATGATGATTATGTAATGGGTGGTTGTTAGGCTTTTAATGTGTAATCGATATATTTAATATATGAAATATTCTTAGTTTTGAATTTTTTGATTTCATAGATTGGTTTAGTTATAATATCAAAATTGTCGTCATATTTGAGTTTTGAAAAAATAGAAACTAATTTAATGAAAATAAAAAAACCACCAATACATAATCATCCAAATACATAATAAAAATTAATTTGGTAAAATAAATAAATAAATGTTTAAAAAATTTATTAATTTTGCATAATTTTATCTTTTGTGTGTAGAAATAATTTTTAAAAATTTAAAAATATTTTTTTGACATTTATTTTTTGTCAAATTAGTTTATATTTTATCAAATTGATGACTTTGCCCTTGAAATTGAGCAATGGTATTTTCAATTGTTCTTATTTGGAACAAGATTCCAAATTTAGAATTAAATGTATCACAATTGAAAAGTCATGAATCAAAGTGACACAAACTCCAAACTATAGAGACCGTTATTGCCACGCCCTGTATTTTATTACTCGGATGACATTATCAATATTCATTAATTAAATCATTTACAAATGACAATTCATCCTTTGATGAAATAATAAATAATTAAATATATATGTTCTCTCTTGTGATACAATAAAGACATCTTCATACAAATAAAAGAAATGCCCTGGGGCTTACAATAAAGAGAGGACACTACTCTTTACAAAAAAAAAAATAAAAATAAATAGCATTTAGCCAAACAAACCAATGTAGTACAATCCATCACTACATTACACTTATGAAATGGTAAAACCCATTGTTTGATCTTCAAATCCGAAAAACATTCCGTGTACATATGTACAGGTAGAGGGTGAGCAACCACTAGCTCACCAAACAATCTCATATTAAAACATTAGAAGATATGCGGGTACAAAGATACTCATACATATACGTGAAATCATATAATGTCAAAACCATATGATTCTATGACATAATCTCTTAAATCTAATTTATTTAACAAACCACACCTAGTTAACTTAAATAAATAAGCATGCCTCAAATGCAACATGGCATCCTTTTCATTTCATTTAATTACCCATTTGTCAATTGAATCAAATAATTAAACAATTCATAATGACATCTAACAAAGCATTAAATATATTTTATATAGCCTTATGAGATGAATGCATATGCCTTGTCATGCTCAAAATATTTTTCTCATCTTTTGAAAATCTTATGCACAATGCCAATTTGAAAACACATTAATCTAACAATTTCAATAAAATTTCAATGTGATAAATACGACTCAGGTAATTGTAACACGCCCGCGAGGGACCTCGGTGCTACAGTTCGGACTCTCCTCTTTTGTTTGTTGCGGTTTTTAATCTTGAACTAAAGAGTCCAACTCTGGCAAATCGTTTTGAGAAAAACAGATTTTGAAAAGAAGTGCCAAACATGGACTGCTTTGCCAGATACAGAGTCGCCACCTAAATATTTTTAAAATGGGAAATTTAGGAAACCCTGACTCGGTGCCGAAGGCCACGTGTCCGTCATCACCAAAGTTGTCTTGGCTCGGGAGCTTGGGTACGATCGGGGAAGGTCAGCTATGAGCACCCCCTTTCGCCCGGTTCGAAGACCGGCCTCTACTAACCGTGATATCCGATTTTGAAAACATCACATGCTCTTGTTCCGGTTATTAGCCTAGAATTACTATGTTATGCGCACAGCAAACAAGTATAGACTAGATTGCCTAATTTGGAAACAAACATTGCATATCCGTTCGTTTTGAAAAGTACTTTGGAATTTGCTACTCGCAAGTAGGCTAAAATACGGATTTCAACGAGTTTTCCAACTCAAGCAATCCAACCTCCACCCACAGGCATTCGAACAGTTTATCTCATATAAGCATTTAGCCGCATGGTAAGCATACTGTCATGTTAACATTCACACGCATGCGAGATGCTAAAGCATAAATACTTACATTGTACTCCATGCCAAAACAATAAACTAGTTAGCAAACACGCGTGTCCTAGTTCATGTTAAATGACTAATGCATCACATGCAGAATGTGATTAGGATAGGCTCGGCTAACCCTAAAATGGTATGTGAAATGCAATCATTCGGTGCACGTATTCAAGTTAGATTTGAAAATACAATGCGGTTTGTATGATGTACCGAGCCCGGTGCATGTCAACAAATGCATGAATGCACGCACGCATTGCATAAGGTATGCTAAAATAAACGTGCCCTAATCTACCATCGTAAGTAGGTAAATAAAAGGAAAGAAAGAAGTGGGGGTTGGAAGACATACACACCACTCACGCACGCTTATTACAGATTTGCCCTCGCTCGGAGGGACCAAAAGAATAATACAAATTAATTAACTACGCAAGCTAATTAAATATTACAAATTAATTAAATTAATGAATTAATTAATCTAAGAAAAAGAGTAAACCGCCTCGAGGTGAGGGCTTAATACATGCGGGCTCGGATTCCGCTCGGTATTACACTGCCATGCCTAGCCTGCCTCTGTTTTCCCTGCTTTGTTCTTCTGAAAACTGCCAAAGTCCCAAGGATGCCTCTCTGGACACTGGAAATCACCACCGGCTAAGTAGAATGATCACCGGCAGTGAATTGTGGCCATCGGCACAAAATATATCCACCGGCCATTGATTGACTGCTGGTCGGCACTGAATGCTGCCGGCCGGCAATAAATTCCTGCAGAACCTGCAACTCACAGCAGCAGAGGGCAAAACTTGCATGGCAATGCAATTCAAGCTATTTATGCACCAAACACATTCCTTATCATGTTTGTGACTCAAAGGAGGATGTGCCTCGATTCTCGGGCCACCAATCACGCATTTCTATGCATGATGGCCCAAAGAATCAAGTGTGCAATTTTCATGTCAAATGAAATGCAAACCAAACAATCAAAGAGCCCAATCCCCATCACCAAATCAAGGGACAAGGCATGCATGTCTATGTGTGCGATCCTAAGCATGTCAACTAGTATGCAACATGGGATGCAAACGAGAATGCTAGTATGCAAACACACATACAAGACAAGCGTGCAAACTAAGCAAAGGAGTGGACTTAAACATGACTTAGGCAACTCCAAATAGGCCTAAAATCAGTGGCCAAAGTGCCTAAAGATGAAGGCCAAAATGCACAAACTTATGCAAGCATTCATGGTCCAATACTTTAAGCATAATGGGGCAACTTTTAAACACATTTAAGAGGACCCAAATATGAACAATTAGCATGCAAGTTAGGCTCCGAAATCATGTTATGAGAGGTGCCAAACCAACTCACACAAGACAAGCAAAAGCATGCAAGTATGGCCTAAGTGCTCAAGGCTAGTCAAAGGGCATTGAACTACACTTGACAAAACTTAACACGGCAAGACTTAAACAATTAAAATCAGAGTTTGAGCACACAAAATCAAGCCCAAAGGACCACTTAGATGGCATCTAAATGGTTTGAATTCAAAGGCATGCATAATGGTCAAAACATAAGGCATGCAACACATGCTCTCAAAGCAATAAAGAGGCAACTAAGGCAAGCATATGAGCATGCCAAAGGGACTGAAATCACATGTTGGGTGGTTCCAAACCACCAAAATGATGCAAGCAACACAAGCTATACATTCACATACTCGAGGTATACAAGCCTAACAAGCTACGAATGCAAAGAAGCTATACTAAGCATGCCAAAATCAGTCCAAACAACTATGGACAGATCTAAAGCATGGCAAAATAAGCATAAAACATTCATAAGTCTAAGCCTAAATCATGCTTAAACAAAGGCTAACAACCTAAGGCATGTTAAAGGATCAATGAGGCATTACATGGCAACTATACTAAACATGTATGGAGTACCAAAACCAACATACAACATGATTATATTATGGCATAATAAGCATGAAATGCAGCCTAGACATGATCAACACACACTTGAACAAAGGCCTCCTTAAGAGACCAAAAATGGTCCCTTTCAAGGACAACAAGGAGAGGGGGTGACCCTCCCCTTTTGGAGACTTCAAGGCACCATCCCCACCACTGAAATCCCTCAAGATTTCAGTGGTGAAGAGGCCCAAACACCAAAGTCTCAAAACTAGCACAAAATAGCACAAAATGGGGGCCTTACAAGGCCTAAGAGGGGTCAAACTTCCCCAAAGCACAAAACACTCTTAATAAACTAACAAGAGGGCCTAAAAAAATAACTTTGTATTATACACTAAGCACAAAAACAGCTCTAAGATGGGTAGAAATAGGATGCAAAAATGGGGAATAAAAGGCTAGTTTCTTACCCTTGTTGACCTTCTTCACAAAGGGTGCTTTTATTGCCTCCTTGAGCTCCAATCCAGTCAAAAATATCAAGAACCAGCCCTTAGAACCTCAGTAGCCCAAGGAAGGTGAAGCACTAGGTGCTTGTGTGCAATAGTATGGACTAAAACACACACAAGGGTAATATAGAGATAGGATATGTATTGCACCCTAACCCTAAAACCAAAGCTTCTAGCAGTGTTTTTCTCTCTAAAAATGTCTAATTCTTCTAACCTTCAAGCAAGGGAGAGAAGGGCCCCTCTTATAGAGGAGCCAAACTTGTAATACTTACAAGTTAAGCAACAAGAGGGCCATCCCTCCATACACGTGTATGGAGGGGAACCAAATGCAAGACAGCTGCCTTAAAATATCTCCTCAAAAGCAGTAAAAAAAGAATCGGCTGTCGGCTAGCCAAAAATGTCATTTTGACAAAAAAGACTGCCGACCGGTGACAAAAAGTGCCGGCCGGCAATATATATTGCCGGTGGCAACAAAAACCAGCCGGTGGCCTCTAGCCAGTGCCGGTGGTGTGTGGGGATGCCTCAAAAGGCATTCCCTGCCCCTCCAAGGCAAAACACAAGTGTTTGGTACAAAACCAGACATAAAACAGTCGAGTTCGGAGATCCTGAGACAGAGCGCGTAGCCGAGAACTCCGGAAACTCCAAACAAACACAAACATGGATAATCACCGAGTGTTCAAACGGTGACGTCCAAGTCTTGAGGACGGTCAAAAATGGGTGTCTACAGTAATCCCTAGACTGGTGTCTGTAAGTAGGCATATCGAGCACTACCAAATCTCCACTTTACCGGTCTCTCACCGCAAGGGCAGTGGTACCTTCTCCGCGCGTGTTTTTGGTCTTTCACCATAGACACTCAGGCCAACTTATACCAACATCAAACTACACCCCCTATTCGGACTTACCAACGTATTTAACTAAAACAAATCCAAATGATCTTGTTTCCAAAAAACAATTCTTTTCTCAAAACAGTAGTTTTCAATTACAATTCAAAATCCACGATAACAATAAAATGGAATGGCAATCCAAAATGTAACAATGCATTAAGATAGTTCCAATATTTCAATTCCACCACACAATGTTCCATTGTGATCAAATTCTATATCTCTATCAAGGTAACATCATGATACAATTCCAAGAGATAATATAATAATGTCAATATTCATGTATGTACCACATGTAAATCAATAACTTCCAACTTAGTCTTTTCAAGACAATTCAATAATATTCTTTATCTAAAACAAACTTCCAAAATCAAACATTTTCTTACCTTTTCAATGATTTCCTCATTTAAATACCAACATGGTAATCCTCTACCGATTACCAAAATCAAAACTTTTAAACAATAGATTCATCATTAGCAATAACATATGACATCAAAGCGAGTTCAAGGGTTCATCAATTTCTAACTCCCATACTTTATCAATGAAAGGTAATTACAATCTTTCCAAAACTCATCCCCATCCCAAACATTAAATAGAATCAAATTCCTATTTTTCTCATGCAAGCAAAATCTCGAGATTTTCAAGTTCAATCATAATTCTCAATAAGAATAAGTGAATATTCCAACACTTAATCAATTATATCAAAATCTTCCCTTGACTATAATTATAAAATATAACACGGTGTTCACTTTCCAATTATCAACATCAACCCCATCGATTTAAACTAAGGAAAATAAATAAATAATTAAAAGTTTTGGTAATTCATTCTTGTTTTAATTCAATTCATCCATTTGCTCCAACGAGTTAAAATCATATTCTTTTCCTTTCTTGTCCAAATCCGCTAAAACAATTCAAAATATCTCATAAGAATTTTGAAGTATGAAATTATTATTATAACATTACTCAACTAGTAAAACTAGGAATCTAATACCATACCACATCAACTTAATCTCGCATATTTCTCCAAACCTCATACTTGGTCAACTTTGTTACTTTTAATCTCATAATATTAAAGTTAGGAATTAAAAACCCAATAACATCCCTTTAATTACGAAAGATTTAAAATATTAACCAAACTAATTTAATTCATCAAATTAGTAAATTCGTTATATTCACCATCTTCCAAATTAATAACACCAACTTAAACTCCCATGTCTCATCCCCCCAAAAACATAACCATATCTCAACATAACCATTTTTCATGCCAACTTAAAGAGGTAATATTTGTCCCAAATTCTCTACCAATAACAATTTCACCATTTTTTTTAAAAAAAATAAAATAAAATAAATTACCTAACCAACATGATATTTACATCAAATGTAATGAAATATGTTCAAGAGTAACATTTTCAAAGTTATGAGTTCAAAAGCCTACATTTCACATTTTTATTTTCACAAAAATGAACACAACTAAATCATCAACATAATGATAGTAGAGGCACACACACTGCGACTAGAGCTTGAAATGGGAGTCTTTAGAGTCAAATTTTGCAAAAGTGGTGAACAAAGAAAAAGAGAGAGACACACACGCTGTGACCAAAATTGAATTTGGTCATGAGAAAATTATATTTTGGCAACTAAAAAAATGTTAGTCAGCAAAACTCCAAACCTTTGCCGACAAAATTTTTATTTAGTCGCCAAATGAAAAAGTTTTGGGCCTAAAATAGTAAATTGGTCACTAAAAATCACTTTTTGGCAACAAAATACTTTTAATCGGTAATAATATCAAGTTTTAGTTACGAAATTTTTTTAGTTGGCAAATATTAATTTTTTACGACAAAAATATTTTTAGTCGACAAAAGTGATCGACAAAAATATATTTTCTTGTAGTGATAGATGGTAGTGGATTCACTAACAATGCCTCGAAATAATGAATTCAATCATTGAAATGGTAGGTCGGGGTGGGTTGGAGCTGATGAGTGTAATAATGATACTAGCCTTACTTCGGAGAAATTATTCAGGGTGATTATTGAGTATTGTTTCATAGTATTTGCGTCCATTCTTAGCATTACTGTTTGTGTTAGGGTAAATTATACTTTGACCATTTAATGTTTGGTCATTTTTCACTCTAACTTTTGAAGGTTTTTTATTATTTTTTTCCTTTCTTATTTTAATCTTTAATGTTTTAAACTTTTCACAATTTACTCTTAAAGTTAATTTCTATTTAAAATTAGATAGAAAAAGACACGTTAACTATTATATGACATAAAAAATATATTATTATATTGAGATTTCTGTTTGTGTCAGATATATAAGTTATATATAATAAAATATTTTTATCTCACATGACTGTCAATGTGTCATTTTTTGTCTAATTTTAGACAAAAGTTAACTTTTTGAGTAAACTGAGAAAAGTGAAAACATTAAGGGCCAGATTATAAAAAAAAACTTTAAGGACCAAATTAAAGGAAAAAAATTAGTGAAGATGAACTGCATATATAAAGATAATCAAGATAATTTGTATTTCAATATAAAACAAATAAAAATATTATTTTTTCACGATATAACAAACTAATTAGTGATAAAAATGAAGCAAAATGTTATGTGATTTAAAATCTCATAAAACCCAATATAGAACTTAGGGGTCATTCTAAAATATACACCCTCAAAAAGGTGTGTAATATATGTAAATTATAATATTTGTAATGTTAATTATTATAAATATCATAATTAAGTCACTTTCAGTCATACAACTAAAAATAATTAATGAGTTATAAGCAAACACCAAGGGATAACCAAAAACTTTTTCAATCATAATTTAAATAATAATCACAATAAATCAAAACTAAAATCACAATGAGTTATAATTAACACACAATAAATCATAACCAAGTCATAACTAATACAGTAATGATACGTAGCTCAAAAATTTCTAAGCTCGAATTTACCCCGAATCTAAAACGACGTCGTTTTAAACGGTAGTTTCATTTTATGAGGGGGTTATTTAATGAAAATTATCTTACCGATAAGAGAATTTTAATATATCTTACCAGTAAGATAATCCAAAACGACGTCGTTTTGGGCAGTTGGGGGATTCGGGAAAGAAAGATTCGGTGAACAAAACATTATTGTAACTAATATCACAATAAATCATAACCAAATATCACAAATGTCATAACTGCACATATGATACACACCTCAAATAGGATGTGTACTATATATTTTTTTCCCTTATATACACTTTAAGGTTTTAGAGACTAAAATTTAAGGACAAAATTATTTTTTAGGGACCAAATATTTTTGTTACGAAAGTGTCGTTATTATATTTTTAGCAACGAAAATTGAACATTAATAATGAATTATTATCTTTTTATTTATTTGGTATATATTGTACCAATGTCACATATATATGAAGTAATTATCTAGTCTAAATTCCAAGGTAACTGTCAGGCTTTTGTAATTAGCAATTTCGTTTGACAAAACTCATTTCAGTTGTAATTTTATTCACTCTTTTGTTTTAGTGAGACTATGAGTATTTAGATGCGAATCCAACTAGAATTGTGCTTGTGTAGAGGAGTTTGTACTAACATTCCGTATTTTGAGCATTCCTTGTTTGCCATTTTGCTGACTATGTACGGGGATTGAGCTGTCATTTGAGCGCTTGAACGGTGAAGTGGTACATCCAATATTTTAACCTGCATTCAGAACTTCTAGAAAACTTGTCTTACTGGTTGAGCGATGAAGTCTGCGATTGAGCGGTCTCCATGGCTCTCTTTTTTATAGAAAGTGCATCGTTTGTTGTTTCTAAAGTTTAACCCGTTCAAATTCTTAGAGAGGAGAAAAATACAAAGTGTTCTACATTTGAGGGTGATTTTATATAAGGTTCCTTTATGTATAAAAGGTGATCGAGTAATCAACAAACTCCAGAGTGTTAAACATCAAGGGTGAGTTTGTTCTTTTATTCACCTAAAGAAAGAGTTGTTTTTCAGTGGATTCCAGGAAACTTAGGCTTGAAGTTTTGGTGGATTATGAAGTGGCTCATTATTGTGGATTCGAAATTGGCGTTATGGATTTAACGTTGGGCAAAGCAGTTCTGAGATGGAGACGGTGGTGGAAGACACACATCGAATTTGGTTCAATTCGGGCGTGGATTCGCTAGGGAATTAAGAGTACTCATGTATAATTCATTTATGTCTTCTTAGTGGATTATTTTGTAGTTTGGCTTGTGAATTTTTATTACAATAGAAGGTGCTCAAATTGTGATTTTTTAATGTTAAATCGTTGTACCTGTTTGTCGTTAATTGTTTGATTGTGACTGATATTCACTATTTTAAATTGAAACATAATTACGAATCACTAGCTCGGATTTTTTTAGATTTTTCAGTAACCTCAAATAAAACTAAGAAATAGAATTTGTAACTATTGATCAATTTCTTAGAATTCAAACCCATAATTTTTTCATATGCAACATAACTCAGAAAAGACATAAATTCAATTTTATAGTCTAATTTTGTTCACACACATCAAATGTGTGAACAAAACATAGACAATCACAAATTATGTTTTATTCATATAATTTGTTGAACACTGCAAAAAATTTGCTTTTTTGCGACGGCACGCCGTCGCAAATACCCAAAACGCCGTCTCAAAAGCTTTTTTGCGACGGCAACTGGCTTTTAGCGACGGTAAGAGGGAGGTCACAACAAAAGGGGTTGCTAAAGGGTTTTAGTGACGGTATAATGCCGTCGCATCTTTTTTGCGACGACAAAATGCTATCGGTATTAATGCGTAGAAATTTGAATTTTTTGAGATGGTACTGTGGTGCCGTCGCTAAAATGGTTATTTGCGACGGCAAAAATACCGTCGCTAAATGGTTATTTGAGAACGCAAACATGCCGTCTCTAAAAATATTATTTGCGATGGTAAAGAATGTCGCTAAAGGTCTTTTTGTTTCAACTAATTAATGCTAATATCTTTTGCGACGGCTATACTACCGTCGCAAAAAATCTGGTTCTAATTTTTTTTTTTGAGACGGTGTGGTGCCGTCCCAAAAAAAAAAAAAAAAAAAAAAAAAAAAAAAAAACTACAATAAAATTATTTAAAATATAAAAATAACCTGTATTAAATGAAAAATAACTAAAAAAGAAACCGATAATTACATAATAATATAAAAATTCCAGTATATAAATAAAAATTCATCCATAATTAAAATATTCTTCCATTCATAACAACACATCAGCAAAATTATCCCACCACATAATGTTGCATAATACATACATAATGTTGTTCACAAATCTAAATAACGTAAATCAAAAATAAAAGTTTTCATCATGATTCTTCCGTGGATTACAAAAACAAAAGTTCGTCGCAATCTTCACACACCTGCATTCCACAAGAAACAAACTGCTACTCAGGAAATATATGAAAATAAAAAATAAAAATAATTAATGACAATATAATTATGTGTTAATATTTTAATTACAAAAAAAAACATAAAAAATTAACTACTATATAATTACAAAGATAGTTAAGTAAATAATTTTGGCTAGACAGAAATTCGGCCCTAACTCCCAAATCTGGAAGCTGATTCGAGCCCCGTCTTCTCCCACAAGTCTCTTGTGCCTAGGCGGTCGTGTATTCCAAGTTTCGTGCTAAACCGATATTGTTTGGTGATTTTGGGGCGTCAACACCTCGAATTGAAATTTCTTAAGGAACTAGGTTGCCTAGACCGAAATACGGCTCTAACTTACAAACTGGGGACCCGATTGGAGTCCCGTCTTTTCTCACAAGTCTCTCGTGCCTAGGCGGTCATATGTGCCAAGTTTCGTACTAAACCGACGCCGTTTGGTGATTTTGGGGCGTCAACACCTCGAATTCAAGTTTCTTAAGGAACTAGTTTGCCTAGAGTGATATCCAGCTCTAACTCCCAAACCGGGAACCCGATTCGAGCCCCATCTTCTCCCACAAGTCTCTCGTGCTAGGCGGTTGTGTGTACCAAATTCCGTGCCAATCCGACCCCATTTGGTGATTTTGGGACGTCAACACCTCGAATTCAAGTCTCTTAAGGAACTAGTTTTCCTAGAGTGATATCCGACTCTAACTCCCAAACCGGGAACCCGATTCGAGCCCCGTCTTCTCCCACAATTCTCTCATGCCTAGGCGGTCGTGTGTGCCAAGTTTTGTGCCAATCCGACCCCGTTTGGTAATTTTGGGGCGTCAACAACTTGGATTCAAGTTTCTTAAGGAACTAGTTTGCCTAGAGTGATATCCGGCTCTAACTCCCAAACCGGGAACCTGATTCGAGCCCCATCTTCTCCCACATGTAACGCCCTCAAAATAAACCCACTAATC
Source organism: Camellia lanceoleosa (assembly GCA_025200525.1). Taxonomy (NCBI): domain Eukaryota; kingdom Viridiplantae; phylum Streptophyta; class Magnoliopsida; order Ericales; family Theaceae; genus Camellia; species Camellia lanceoleosa. The sequence goes on from CM045759.1 coordinate 43,337,946, forward strand.
ATATATTCTTGACATGCTTAGACATAAAAGGATAAAGCATAATTACATTTCATATTCTTGACATGCTCAGACATAAGAGGATAAAGCATAATTACATTTCATCAGAGTATACATTACAAAAGTTATTACATGTTGACAACAAAAGTAAATGCCCTACGGGCTTACAACTTTCCAAGCCAATACTTGGTTACAAAAAGAGTGAGTACTAACTCAAAACAGATAATAAGCCCTTGGCTTGATATACACGTAATACAAAAATGTAATCACAAAAGATGTCCCAGCCACTAAGCCTCTCAAGCTACGTCCTTGGAGGTGGCTGTAGACACCCCATTTTTGACCGTCCTCAAGACTTGGACGTCACTGTTGGAACACTCGGTGATTATCCATGTTTGCGTTCGTTTGGAGTTCCCGGAGTTCTCGGCTCGCGCGCCTTGCCTCAGAACCTCCGAACTTGACTGTTTTGTGTTCGGTTTTGCACCAAACACTTGTGCTTTGCCTTGGAGGGACAGGGAATGCTTTGTGAGGCATCCCCACACACCACCGGCTGTGGCTAGAGGCCACCGGCTGGCTGGTGTTGCCACCGGCACCGTATTGTGCCGGTCGGCACTATTTTGTGCCGGTCGGCATTATTTTTGGCAAAATGACCATTTTGCCCTACCGACCACTTTACAGCTACTTTCTGAGATATTTTCAGACAGCTGTATACCTTTTGTTTCCCCTCCATACACGTGTATGGAGGGATGAGCCCTTGGATGCCTTAACTTGTAAGCTTTGGTTGCCTATACAAGAGAAGGCTCTTCTCTTGGCTCAAGGGTTAGAAAAATTAGAGGGTTAGACATTTTAGGCAGAGAAGAAGCTCTGGTTTTAGGTTAGAAATCCTATATCTATCCTATCTCTCTTTTCCTTGCTTATTTTGTACACTAGGTGCTTTAGTTCATACTATTGTACACAAGCACCTAGTGTTTCACCTTCCTTTGGTTATTGAGGGTCCAAGGGCTTGTTCTTAGTGTTCTTGGCTGGTTTGGAGCTCAAGGAACCAACAATTCCAACATTTGTGAAGAGGGTCAACAAGGGTGAGAAACTTACTTTATTTCCCCCATTCTTGCATTCCATTTTTGCCTAGTTTAAAATAGTTTTTGTGCTTAGTCTATAACACATAAAAGTTCTGTTTTTTAAGCCTCTTTATTGTTTATTAAGAGTGTTTTGTGGTTTGAGCAAGTTTGACCACCCTTAGGCCTTGAAAAGGGCCATTTTTGTGCCATTTTGTGAGAGATCCGAGACTTTGGTGTTAGGATCTCTTCACCACTGAAATCTTGAGGGATTTCAGTGGTGAAGATGATGCCTTAGAGTCTCAAGAAGGAGAGGACCACCCCCTCTCCTTGATGTCCTTGAGAAGGGCAAGATTTGGCCTCCAAAGGAGCACCATGTTTGGTTGTGTGTTGAACATGTTTTGGTTGTTTTTCATGTTTATATTGCCATGATATAACATGTTTCTAAGTTGGTTTTAGTACTCCTTGCATGTTTTGCATGGTTGCTTTGTAATGCCCCTTTGGTCCCTTAACATGCCTAGGTTGTGTGCCTTAGTTTCTAGCATGTTTTAGGCTTGCATTTGTGAAGATTTGGTGCTTATTTTGCCATGATTTAGCTCTGTCCATAGTCGTTTGGGTCAATCTTAGCATGCCTAATATAGCCCCTTTGCATTTGGCTTGTTGGCCTCAAGAGCGTGAATGTGTAGCATGCCATGCTTGCTTCATTTTCAATGGTTTGGAACCATCTAACATGCCATTTCAGACCTTATGATGTGCTTATATGCTTGCCTTAGTGGCTTCTTTAATGCTTTAAAAGCATGTGTTAAATGCTCCATGTTTTGGTCATGTTGCGTGCCTTTGTGCTTGAGCCTCTTAGATGCCATCTAGGTGCTCCTTAGGCTTTGTTTAAGTCTGCTTGTGACCTGTTTTGAGACCCCTTGGCCTTGTGAGGCTTGGTGGACTTGACCTTAGTATAAGCCTCCATGGCTTGCTTCAAGTACTTGGACCTATTGTTGCATACTTGGCTTGCTTTGTTGCAATGATTTGGCATCATGTTTTGTGTGATTTTCAGAGCTTTATATGCATGTCAATTGTCCATGCTCAACTCATTTCAAGTGTGCTTGAATGTTGTTTGTTATGCTGAAGTGTTGGCACCTTAACATGTGTATGTGTGCATGTGTGTTTGGCCCCCATAACTTAGCATTTGGCCACTGATTTTGGACTTTTTTTGGAGCTGCCTAAGTCATGTATAAGACCATCCTTTCATCGGTTTGCATGCTTGTCTTGTATGCTTGCTTGTATGCTTGCATAGGCATATTGTATAGTCCATGTTGCATGCCTAGTTGACATGTTTAGGGTCGCACTTGCATTGTGCATGTTTGGCCTCTTGAAGTGAAGTATGATGGAGGTTGAGCACCCTTGTTTGCTTGTTTGCATTGCATGCATTTGAAATCAAAGTTGCATTCTTGGTTCTTAGGGCCATCATGCATGGAAATGCGCGATTGGTGGTCCGAGAACCGAGGCACATCTTCCTTTGAGTCAAAAGCATGATAAGGGGTGTGTTTGGTGCATAAATGGCTTGAATCACATTGCCATGCAAGTTGTTCCTCTCTGCTGCTGTGAGTTGCAGGTTCTGCAGGTATTAAGTGCCGGCCGGCAGTATTTAGTGCCAACCGACAGTCAACTGGCAGCCGATGGATGAATTCTGTGCCGGTGGCCTTCCCCTTCAGCCGGTGGTACTCCCCAATGCCCTGAGAGGCACTCCTGGGACTTTGGAAATTTTCTGAGGAGGAGAGCAGAGGAAACAGAGGCAATCCGTGCATGGTAGTGCGATTCCGAGCCAATCCCGAGCGCGCACTGCATTTGGCCCTCATCCCGAGGAGATTTACTGTTTAATTAGATCAATTAATTTATTTGGTTAATTTGATTAATTTGTAATAATTAATTAGCTTGCGTAGTTAATTAGTTATTCAGTTTTGTATATTCTTTCGGTCCCTCCGAGCGAGGGCAAAGTTGTAATAAGTGTGTGTGAGTGGGCGTATGTCTTCCAATCCCCATTTCTTTCTCCCTTTTATTTACCCGCTTATGTTGGTAGATTAGGGCATTTCTATCTTAGCATACCTTATGCAATGCATGCGTGCATTCATGCATTTGTTTACATGCATCGGGCTCGGTACATCACACAAACTGCATAGCAATTTTCAATTCCAAATTGAATACGTGCTACTCGTGCATTCCACATGCCATGTTTAGGGTTAGCCGAGCCTACTCTAGATTACATTCCATATGCGATGCATTAGTCACTTAACATGAACTAGGACATGCATGTTTGCTAACTAGTTTATTGTTTTTGGCACGGAGTACGATGTAAGTATTTTACGCTTTAGCATACCACATGCGTGTGAATGTTGCCATGACAGTATGCTTAACATGCGGCTAAATGCTTATGTGATATTACTGTTTGAATGCCTGTGGGTAAAAGGTTGGATTGTCTGAGTTGGAACAACTCATTGAAATCCGTATTTTAACCTACTTGCGGGTAGCAAAATCTAACACGTTTTTCGAGACAAAACGGATATGCAATGTTTATTTCCAAGTTAGGCAATCTAGTCTATACTTGTTTGCTGTGCGCATAACATAGTAATTCTAGGCTAATAATTGGGATAAGAATTCATAACGTTTTCAAAAAAGGATATCACGGTTAGTAGAGGCCGGTCTTCGGACCGGGCGAAAGGGGGTGCTCATAGCTGACCTTCCCCGATCGTACCCAAGCTCCCGAGCCAAGACCACTTTGGTGATGACGGACATGTATTCCTTGACCGAGTCAGGGTTTCCTAAATTTCCCATTTTAAAATATTTAGGTGGCGACTCTGTAATCTGGCAAAGCAGTCCATGTTTGGCACTACTTTTCAAAAATCTGTTTTCTCAAAACGATTTGCCGGATTTGGACTCTTTGGTTCAAGATTTAGAACCGACACGAAAGGGAGTCCGAACTGTAGCGAGGTCCCCCGCGGACGTGCTACAGTGGCATGCTACCTACACCGGAAAATGATGTCCCATATAGGATGAGCCAACGCCCAGTAGAGATATGCTAAACATAATATGAGCAATAACTAAAACATCAGCATTTGATAAATGTTTAATTCACATAAATCAACTCAAGACTCATTTCAATTACATGACAAATATGCCCATATATCATTCCTCTTTCCTTTACTTAATCCATCTCTAATTCATGATAATGGCTCAGAACCTGGCCAAACAATTTAAATGAGATTACATCTCATATCAATAATACTTCCATTTCATCAAATCAAACGAGATGACAACTTATATTTGACACTTCACAATGGATACACACATTTGCTGCACCGTTGCCATATAAAGGCACTCCCATAATTCAATAAGTACACGAATTTGCTGTACCACGGAGTCCATCCCCTATCTCCTCCCAACAATATCCGGTTTAGGAGTCCATCCCCTATCTCCTCCCAAACCGTGGAGTACATCCTCTATCTCCTCCCACACAATACAATGTATATAAACATTTATCATATACACGTTCAATCAATACACAATTTCGATGTATTATTTCAACTGTCATATTCAATGACATATTCAATTAATTAGTTTTAGTTCGCCTAATCATCATGCATTGTCTACAACAATCAAGACTATCCTTCGCCGATAGCCCAAAGCAATTATTTCTAAACGGATAATAATTACATCAACAAATAAACCATCGATAATTTCCAAAGGGTGAGTGATTAATAAATCCAACTCCACTATTCCATCTCATATTATGCCAATTTCATTAATTCCAACTTAATTTCATGTTTCCATAATTTCCCAAATTAATTACACGAATTAATTTGTCATAACAATTTAGGGCTTTTTCCCCCTTTTCTCAATATTGACCCAAAGGCCCAAAATAACTTCGATAACATCAATACTATTATTTTAAGACCCAAAATACACATTTATTAGCCAAAATAACAAAACCCCTCTTTATTCATTTGAAACCCTAACACCCCAAAATCACCCAACTTCAACATTAAATCAAAATGACTGAATACTTGTGTCAAAGATCATAGAAATGAGTAGTTATCCCTACCTCAAATTCGAAGTTCAAAGGAGAAGATGAAGAAATTTGAAAGTGCTCCAAACCTCAATATTTTCGGATCAAAATGTAGCCCTCAACAAACTCCACACTTTTTACAAAGGCCCAAGGGTAGAAGGTCACTCCTACTAGATCAAACCCTAGAGAGAAGTTAGAGTTTTAGAGTGAGGTGCTCTCCAATGGTGGTTTTCGAAAAGTAATAGAGAGAAAGGATGTTGAAAAGTGATCCAAAAAGTGAAATCCCGAAGTGATATAAAAGTCACCCCGCTCGAGCGTGGGAACCCCCGCCGGCGTCGACATGAACTCACGCCGAAGGCCAAAGCCGCTTGCTCAGCCGATTGCACACTTCCAGAAGTTTTGCAGACCAAGGTCCCCGCTCGAGCGTCAAACTCCCCGCTCGAGCGGAGTAACAAAATTAAAGGTTCACGCTCGAGCGTCAAAACTTCCGCTTGAGCGTCTGAAGACCTGTAGAGGAAAATTACTGGGAGATGGAAGATCACGCTTGAGTGTCAAAACTCCCGCTCGAGCGGAGAAGCAAAATCAAAGGGCCCGCTCGAGTGTGAAGGCCAAATTCTGGGCATCAACTCTAGGTTTCAAAGCACAACCAACCTGTTCCAAACCTGCCCAACACAACCCGAGACGCAAATACAAAGAGTAAGGGATGGAAATGAGAATGAGACAACACATAACCACGAAACCAAGTCCGGAATACAATATACAAAGGAAGGGAAGACCGGGATCGCTATAACCTCCCCCCCTTAAAGAATTTCGTCCCCGAACTTAGGCACAAGTTTTCAAAAATAACTTTTTCTCAATTCTCAACAATATTACAATTCATTACTCAACAACTTGACCCATTACTAGTCATTCCATCCCTTCTCAAGGGGAAAATTACAATATATAATTCAATATGCATTATTAACACGCTTTCCCTTGAAATTTACCAATTTCAACACATATTCCACAATTCTATATCATATTCAATGCTCATGATATATTCCATTTCTACAATACATTCAACATATGCAATGCTACATTAAACTTCCATTTCAAGGCAAGTTTCAAAATACTTCCATTATTCAAAACATATACGATGTTTTACAACTTAAGACATATTCGATGCTCTTAAAGTTCATTAATATTACAAAATTTCCAATGCATGATTACACATTAACGAACATGTCCGGGTATTTCTCACGGACCTCCAACTCACGTTCCCAAGTGGCTTCTTCCACTCCGTGATGTTTCCACAACACCTTTACCAAGGGAATGGTCTTGCCTCGTAAGACTTAATCCCGCCTATCCAAGACCCGAATCGGCCTCTCCTTATACGAGGCATCCTCGTCAACCTCTAAGTCAGTCCAATCCAATACATGCGATGAATTCAGCTCGTACTTCCGAAGCATACTAACATGAAACACGTCATGTACTCCAGACAACTGCGGCGGCAAAGCTAAACGGTATGCAACCTCCCCGACCCTCTCAAGGATCTCAAAGGGACCACTAAACCGAGGGGACAACTTCCCATTCTTCCCAAATCTCATCAAACCCCGCCTAGGTGATATTTTCAAAAAAACATGATCACCCACCTCAAACACCAAAGGCCTCCTCCTACGGTCGGCATAACTCTTTTGGCGACTCTGGGCTGTAACAAGCCTTCTACGGATAAGCTCAACTTTCTCCGTCGTCTCACGAACCAACTCCGGGCCCAACAGAGGTGTATCACCCACCTCGGTCCAACAAACTGGAGTCCTACAAGGTCGGCCATACAAGGCCTCAAACGGTGCCATACCGATACTCGACTGAAAACTGTTGTTGTAGGCAAACTCTACCAAGGGCAAGTGCCTCTCTCATGACCCACTAAAGTCAAGAACACAACCTCGAAGCATATCCTCAAGGATCTGAATAGTATGCTCGGACTGCCCGTCAGTCTGAGGATGATAAGCCGTGCTAAAGGTCAATCTAGTACCCAAGGCACTCTGTAGACTCTGCCATAACCTAGCAGTAAAGCGTGGATCTCTATCTGAGACGATCGACACTGGGACCCCGTGCAACCTCACTATGTCCCGAATATACAAGTCGGCAAGATGATCTACCGAATCTCTCATGCGCATAGGGATGAAGTGCGCCGACTTAGTCATCCGGTCTACAACCACCCAAATAGCATCACTACCCCACTGAGTCCTCGGAAGACCTACAACGAAGTCCATAGTGACATGCTCCCACTTCCACCAGGCAATAGGCAAGGGTTGTAACAAACCCACTGGCCTCTGATGCTCGGCTTTCACTTGCTGACAAGTAAGGCACTTGGATATGAAAACTGCCACATCCTTCTTCGTTCCCCACTACCAAAACTGGTGACCCAAATTGCGATACATCTTGGTGCCTCCCGGATGCACCGCAAGGCGTGAATGGTGAAACTCTCAGAGTACCTCCTCTCGGCAAGGCTCCGACACAAACAAACAGTCTTGGTATCTCACACTTAGGTTGGGATACACAGACAAACCCTTCTCTACCTTCCCACTGGAGATCTTCTCTCGGAGGGATTCTACCTCAAGGTCACCTCTCTACGCCTCTAACACTCGATTCACAAGTTTAGGCTGTGTAACAACAGAAAACAAGGCCGCAGCCTCAACGGATTCGTCCAAAAGCAAATCAAACTCGCCAATTGCACCCAACATCTCCCACTCTCGGATGGCTATACAAGCTACATCACTAATGGCTTTTCTGCTAAGGGTGTCGGCCATAACATTGGCCTTTCTCGGATGGTAATGCAACTCGAAGTCGTAGTCCTCAATGAACTCCATCCACCTTCTCTGCCTCAAATTCAGGTCCCTCTGTGTAAACAGATACTTCAGACTCTTGTGATCTGAGAACACCTTGAATCTTTCACCATAAAGGTAGTGCCTCCAAATCTTCAAGGCAAAAATGACGGCTGCTAACTCTAGGTCATGTGTAGGGTAATTCCTCTCGTGTATTTTCAACTGACGTGAGCCATAGGCTACCACTTTCCCCTCCTGCATCAACACACAACCCAAACCCTCTCGTGAGGCATCACAATAAACCGCATAACCCAAACCTCTCTCTGGAATAATCAACACAGGAGCGGTGGTCAATCTAACTTTTAACTCTTGGAATGACTTTTCACAAGCCTCACTGTAACAAGCCCGCGAGGGACCTCATGCTACAGTTCGGACTCCCTTTGTGTCGCGGTTCTAAATCTGAACCAAAGAGTCCAAATCCGGCAAATCATTTGAGAAAACAGATTTTTTGAAAAGTAGTGCCAAACATGGATCTTTGCGGACATGAGTCGCCACCTAAATATTTAAAATGGGAAATTTAGAAACCCCGACTCGGTCAAGGCCACATGTCCGCTATCACCAAAGTGGTCTTGGCTCGAGCTTGGGTACAATCGGGAAGGTCATTTATGAGCACCCCTTTCGCTTCGTCCGAAGACCGGCCTCTACTAACCGTGATATCCGTTTTTGAAAACTTTATGCGTTCTTATTCCGATTATTAACCTAGAATTACTATGTGATGCGCACAACACAAAAGTATAGACTAGATTGCTTAAATTGGAAATAAACATTGCATATCCGTTTTGTTTCGAAAAACGTGTTAGATTTTGCTACTCGCAAGTAGGCTAAAATACGAATTTTAATGAGTTGTTCCAACTCAAGTAATCCAACCTCCACCCACAGGCATTCAAGCAGTTTATAACACATAAGCATCTAGCCGCATGGTAAGCCTACTGTCATGGCAACATTCACACGCATGTGGTATGCTAAAGCGTAAAACTTACATCGTACTCCGCGCCAAAACAATAAACTGGTTAGCAAACATGCATGACCTAGTTCATGTTATAGTGCCTAATGCATCGCATACGACATGTAATTAGGATAGGCTCGACTAACCCTAAAGATGGCATGTGAAATGCACTTTATTCTATGCACGTATTCAATTTGGAATTGAAAATACAATGCAGTTTGTATGATGTACCGAGCCCGATGCATGTAAACAAATGCATGGATGCACGCATGCATTGCATAAGGTATGCTAATATAAACGTGCCCTAATCTACCATCATAAGCAGGTAAATAAAAGGGAGAAATAAATGGGGATTAGAAGACATACACCCACTCACACACACTTATTACAACTTTGCCCTCGCTCGGAGGGACCAAAATAATAATACAGTCCCAAAATAAATGAATAAATATTACAAATTCTAATTACTGAATAAATAAATGTGAAATAAAAGGGGGCCACAGCCCCTCGCCTCGGGATGTTCGAATGATGCATGCTCGATGTCCACCTTGCCCGGGAATCCGCACCATGCCTCCGTCCCCTCTACTTTTGCTGCCCTGCCTCTCTAGAAAATTGCCAGAGTCCTGGGACACCTTCCACATACCCTGAATATTACTACCGGCTGAAGGGTTGGACCATCGGCTGCAGGGTTTGGCCACCGGCTGCAATTGAGATTATCGGCACAAAAAGTGTCTTTGAGATCAAGAGTGCTTGCCGGCACTAAATTCTGAGGAGAGCTTTTGACAAAGCAGACAAAGACAGAAAGCATGGTATGGATTTTTAGGCATATTTATGCACAGCCATTGCCTCCCATCATGAATGAGACTCAAGGAGACATGGCTCTTGGTTCTAGGGCTATCAATTATGCCCCTTTGGTGCATGATAGCCTAAGGAACCAAGGTTGCATTTTGATGTGAAAATGCATGTAACACAAAAATGCTAACCAAGTCCCTATCATGACAATATCAAGCGCCTTAGTGACATGGGAATTGAGGTGTGTTTTGTCACTTGGAGTACAAACACCCCTCAATTCCCATACTTGGTTTGACACCCCAAACCAAGTGATGAAATGCAACTATGCAAACATGCAAACATGCAAACTAGGATGTTAGCAAGTTAAGTACCACACAACTAACACACTAGTCATGCAAAATGCTAGAATGTAAAAAGAGGCTAGTGTGATACAAAAATGAGCTAAGTATGCAATGGGATCAACCAAGTATGCAACTAGCATGTGATAAGCATATAATGATGGTCTTAACCACCATGGGGGAGGCCTCAAACCTCCCCAAAACAGTTGCAAAGAGTGCCCCAAAACATAGATAAAATGCTATGCAAGCATGCAAGTTGATGGGCCTAAACTAAGGCAACAAAGTGGGCATCTAAATGCCATTAACATGGCCATTCATGGTACATGTTGGACAACTAAAAAAAATAGATATTTATCATGCAAAAATACACCCAAATCCCACATATGGCAGTCCCAAAACAACCCAAAAGCATAAGGCATGCACTATGCACATTTCAAGGCCTAAAGGACACACCCTTAAAGCATAAAAAGAGATGACAAATCTGAGCATGTAAGCATGGATTAGGGTCTGAAATAGCATGGCAAAAGGGTCCAAATTGCTTAAATGACTTAACCAATGTATATACATGGATCACACACTCAAGGCTTGCAAGCCATCAAGCAAAACTACCAAACCAAACATGCCAAATGTGACCCAAAACAGTGGCTCACAGCCCCTACACATGGCAAGATGATGCTAGTAGCTTCATAAAACTAAGCTAAAAACATGCAAAGAATATAGCTCAAATGCAAGGCATTCTTCTAAGCATAAGTGAACATTTCAAAGCAAACACAAGAGGCATATTAAGGGCTACAAAACCAACTTTGGTCAGAGGTACAATATGACCTAAAACACCCAAAAAGTCTCTGAAATGAAGCTAAATACAAGCCTACACACATGCTACCTTTTTAGCCCAAAACCAAGGCAAGCAAGGGCCAAGGGAGAGGGTGTCCTCCCTATATACGACCTAAAACCATCTCCTCACTGATCGAAAACCCACCGTTTTCAAAGGTGAGAAGGCCAAGAATAACAAGAAAAGAAGGCTTAAGGAAAAGAGACCAAAAATGGCCAAACAAAGCCTAATGGGATGAGTCTTTACCCAAATCACAAAATGACCTTAATGAAGGTTCAAGAGCAAGTAAAAACAAGGATTTTTTCAGTTAAACACAGAGCTCAAATCATAAAGCAAAAGGGGTAGAAACTTGTTGCAAGATTGGGGAATATAAAGTGAAGTTCTTACCCTTGAAGATCCTTTGAAGAACAAGAGGTCCAGCCCTCTTTTGGTGGTCAAAATCAGTCCAAAATCACACAAAACAACTTTCCAAGTCTCTCAATCTCGAGCTAAGGTGTAATGGTGTGTGTAATGGTGCAAAACTAAGACAAAATCACACTTTTTGGTCCAAAAACACACACACAAGAGGAGAGAGATGGAGATATAGATATATGGCAGAGATATATGTATATGAGCTCTGGTTTTTGCCTTCAAAGACTCTAACCCTGATCCAAGAGGAGAAGCCTTGCTTATATAAGCAAGCAAAGCTTACAAGCTAAGCCAACTAAAGGCTCATCCCTCCATACACGTGTATGGAGGGGAGCAAAAGGTGATAAAGCTGTCTGAAAATATCTCAGAAAGCAGCTGTAAAGTGGTCGGCAGGGAAAAATGGTAATTTTGCCAAAAAGAGTGCCGACCGGCACAAAATGGTGCCGACCGGCACAATATAGTGCCGGTGGAAACACCAGCCAGCCGGTGGCCTCTAGCCACAGCCGGTGGTATGTGGGGATGCCTCAGAAGGCATTCCCTGCCCCTCAAAGGCAAAATACAAGTGTTTGGTGTAAAACCAAACACAAAACAGTCAAGTTCGGAGGTCCTGAGGCAAGGCGCGCGAGCCGAGAACTCCGGGAACTCCAAATAAACACAAACATGGATAATCACCGAGTGTTCCAACGGTGACGTCCAAGTCTTGAGGACGGTCAAAAATGGGGTGTCTACACTCACTCCATACAAACTTGACCCCTTTCCGCATCAATCTAGTCAATGGCGAAGCTAGCCTGGAGAAATCTTTCTCAAACCGGCGGTAATACCCAGCTAATCCCAGAAAACTGTGGATCTCAAAAACACTCTTAGGCTGTGCCCAATCCTGCACTGCCTCTATCTTGGATGTATCAACAGACACCTCTTCCCCGGAGACTACATGGCCTAAGAACTTGACCTCTCTTAGCCAGAACTCACACTTCCCAAACTTGGCATACAGCCTATGGGCTCTAAGCAACTCAAGCACCACTCTCAAGTGTTCCTCGTGCTCCTCCTCAGAAAGTGAATAAATCAGAATGTCGTCCACGAAAACAACTATAAAACGATCTAAGAATTCCCGGAATATCCGGTTCATCAAATCCATAAACACTGCTGGTGCATTGGTGAGCCCAAACGGGTTGGTTGTCCTATCCGTGTTTTGATTGGTGTATCTTCATTTTGTCCATGTTTGATTGGTGTATCTTTAGTCGACTTGGTTGTCCTATCCGTGTTTTGATTGGTGTATCTTCGTTCTGCTCAGTTCATTGGTTTCGAGTCAACTTGGTTCGGTTCGGTTTGGTTTGGTTTGGTTTGGTTCGGTTCAATTCAACTTGGTTTAGTTCGGTTCGGTTCGACTTGGTGGTTCGGTTCAGTCCGGTCCGGTTTTTGCTCGACTTCATTCGGTTCGGTTTGGCTCGGTTCGGTTGGCTTGGTTCAGATATCACCTTTGATTATCTAGTTTGGGACTATGCACCCCAATGGTTGATTCCATGTTAGTTGAGTAGTGGCCATTTGCAAAAATAGGTTTTGATTAATTTGAATGAAGCTGACTAATTTTTCTCGAAAATTGTTCCATTTTTTTTTTAAAAACTTGGACTATTATTTGGATTTGAAAAGGGAAAATTTTCAGTGCTCACAATTTAGCTTACATGATTTGAAACAGAAAATGGAATAAGTATGCTAATCTAACCCTCATGTTGATCAAAACATTTTTTACAAAAAAAAATCAAGAAAAAAAAAATCAAGGCAATGAATTAGAGGCATAGTTGAGTCAGTGATTCTATCTTCTCCCCCGCTCGAGTCATCTCATCAGTATATATGAGTGTGTATTCGTACCAGTCAGTGTATTTATACTAATCAGGGTATTCATACCAATCAGTGCATATCAGTGTGTCTTCATACCAGTCAAGGTATTCATACCAGTCAGTGTATATCAGTGTGTATTCATACCAATCAGTGTATTTATACCAGTCAGTGTGTACTCATACTAGTCAGTGTATTCATACCAGTCCAATCAATGTGTATAAGTATGTTTCGTTCATACCAGTCAGTGTATTTTATACCAGTCTGTGTTTGGATTGTTTTATTTGTTTTCTTACATTTTTATTCAGGTCAGTATGAATCAATGGTCAATTCAGAGTTCAAATTTAATCACTCTCAAATTCAATCAAACAAAAGTATTTTCAAATTCAGAGTGATGTGCCAGTCACGCCATTGAGATACAAAACTGAAATTTTTTATTACAGTCAGGGGAGGACATCCCCGATTACAGAGACTTCAAAAAAAAAAAAAAACAAGAAAAAAAAAACAGAAAATACAGAAACAAAACAAACCCAGAAAATACAGATAAAAAAAAAAGTTCAGAGACTTCAAAAAAAAAAAAAAAAAAAAAAAAGAAAATATAGAAACAAAACAAACCCAGAAAATACAGATAAAAAAAAAAAAAAAAAAAAAGTCCAGAGAAAAAAAAAAAAGGGGGAAGGATCTTCTTCTTCTTCGCCGATGCCGGCCACACAAGGAGTTCACTTACTCGGCTCTTCCGTCGCCAAGCTCTTTCTCTTTTTGTCATCAATCTTCGAAGGCCCTGCTCCAGTACTTCCACCAAGAACGACCACAGTGTTTCCACCGACAGAGTCGGCTCCCCGCCGACCATCAAAGGTGAGGTACGAAGATGCCCCAAATCAGGCCATAGAGGTGGAGTGCCTTTTTAGCTCCTTGTTTTCAGTCTTCAGCTCCTTATTTTTAGCCTTCAAGGCACAAATCTCTGCCCGTGCATCTCTGTACATGCACTGGAGTAGAGACAGTTGGGCGTTGACCTGGTATACCTCACACGCCTTGTTTTGCAGACGGTGAGACAGGTTAGTGACCGCCGCCACTGTCTCCATGCAGGACCTCAACGTGTAGTGGTTGGCCTCGATATCATTTTGAGTAGCCATCATTTGCTCAACTGATAGGGTGGGAAGACTAGGTTGAGTAAGAGCAGGGGCACTTGGCCCAGAGGAGCTCGATGGACCATTAAGATCTGGAAAGAGAGAGAAGGGGCGAGACGAAGCCATGTATAAGAGAAGAGAAGGCAGAAATGGCAGGAAAGAAGGGAGTCACAGAGAAACGGCAGAAAATAGATGAGGAAAAGAAGGAGAATGAGAAAGATGGAAGAGTGATGGAGGAGAAGAGTGATGGAGAAGAAGCAAGAGAAGAGTGATGGAGAAGAAGCAGAAGAAGAGAATGGTTAAGAAGAAGAGAAAAGAGATACTGAAGAGAAGAAGAAGACGAGAGAGAAAGACAAAGAGAGGGAGAGGGTCGAGGCAGGCTTGCAGAATTTGCTTAACGGCCAAACCGACACAAAAGCAGAGCCCACGTGTCAAACGCGGCAAGAAACGCGGGAGAATTGTGTATGCATATATGTATATATATTGTATAGCTATGTAATATAGGTATTGGTTTGAACATTTGTGTCACAGGTATGGTTTGGGTTCAGTGGTTTGGCCCAATGGGTTCAGGGTTCGGAAAGCCTAAGCTCGAGGTCAGGGGTTCGAACCCCACATTGAGTATTTCTTTTGTTTTGTTTTCATTTTATGTATAAATATGTCTTACATATTTGTTTGAACATTTGAGTCACAGGTATGGCTTGGGTTCAGTGGTTTGGCCTAGTGAGTTAAGGATTGAAAGGCTGAGTCCGAGGTCAGGGGTTTGAACCCCACATCTAGTTTTTCTTTGTTTTGTTTTTGTTTTGGTTTTTGCTATATATATGTTTTGTCCACCTATATATAGATATATATATTTTGAATTGTTTCTGTCACACGAGTGGCTTGGGTTCAATGGTTAGGTCCAGTGGTTGAAGAGTGAAGGGCTGAGCCCGACATCAGGGGTTCGAACCCTACATCGAGTGTTTCTTTTGGTTTGTTTTGGTTTTATGTATTGATGTCTCGTATAAGTCTATATAAATATTTGTTTGCATATCTTGTCACAAGAGTGGCGTGACTCAGTGGTTGAGGACTCGGAGGCTAGGCCTGAGGTCAGGGGTTCAAAACCCCGTATCCCATGTCCATCCGTTTTGTAATTTTCCTTTCTTCTTTTTGCATGTTTTGCATACGTATGCTTGTATGTTTTGCATGTCTTGTAAACGGAATATTCTCTATCTGGGTATATATCCGTATATGTTTGTGTATAGGTCCGTATATGTCTGTGTCGTATATACCTGTATATCTACTGTATATGCTTGTGTATAGGTCCGTATATGTCTATGTCATGTATACCTGTATAGATACTGTATATATCTGTGTATATGTTTGTATTCTGTCTGTAAATATCTGTGTGCATTTATATGTAACTATCTGTGTATTATCCTGCCTGTGTTTGCAATGAGTTCCTAGGAGACCAACTGCGACGGTGGAAACTAGAGTTCGAATGGCGATGCCTAGAACGCTAAAGGTTCAGGATTTTCGAGACTAAAGTCTGGTTTAAATACCCAGAGGTGCATCCAGGGGTGCATCCTCGGCTTGAAATCTGTATGGCAGCCCCATAGGTTGAGGTAGATTATATGCGCCTCAACTTTGGAAACTGAACCAACCTAGTCTGTCACCCCGTTGGAGAATAGGGAAAGTTGTGAACATGATCAGGAAGAAAATGGGCATCTGTGACTTCTACATGTAGAGCTTACCCCTTGTCAAAAAAAAAAAAAAAAAACCAGAAATACAAAAAACAAGCCCAGAAAAAAACAAACAACCCTAGAAAAAAAAAAAAAATACAAAGTCCAAAAAAAAAAAAAATCCTTCTCCCATACTTTCTTCCATTCGCGTGAGGCGCGTTTGGATTGCAAATCGGTTAAAAACAAAAGTACCGTCTGTTACACATATCATATCCTTTCGCGTCGAAATGACACATTAGGACTGCAATAGCCCCCTTTCGCGAAAAGAGGCGTTAGGACTTCAATATCTCCCTTTCGCGAAAAGACACGTTAGGACTTCAATATCCCCCTTTCGCGTCGAAATGACACGTTAGGACTGCAATAGCCCCCTTTCGCGAAAAGACGCGTTAGGACTTCAATATCCCCCTTTCGCGTCGAAATGACGCGTTAGGACTGCAATAGCCCCCTTTCGCGAAAAGACACGTTAGGACTACAATATCCCCCTTTCGCATCGAAATGACGCGTTAGGACTGCAATAGCCCCCTTTCGCGAAAAGACGCGTTAGGACTACAATATCTCCCTTTCGCGTCGAAATGACGCGTTAGGACTGCAATAGCCCCCTTTCGCGAAAATACGCGTTAGGACTACAATATCCCCCTTTCGCGTCGAAATGACGCGTTAGGACTGCAATAGCTCCCTTTCGCGAAAAGACGCGTTAGGACTTCAATATCCCCCTTTCGCGTCGAAATGACGCGTTAGGACTGCAATAGCCCCCTTTCGCGAAAAGACGCGTTAGGACTACAATATCCCCCTTTCGCGTCAAAATGACGCGTTAGGACTGCAATATCCCCCTTTCGCGTCGAAATGACGCGTTAGGATTGCAATAGCCCCCTTTCACGAAAAGACGCGTTAGGACTTCAATATCCCCCTTTCGCGTCGAAAAGACGCGTTAGGACTACAATATCCCCATTTCGCATCGAAATGACGTGTTAGGACTGCAATAGCCCCCTTTCGCGAAAAGACGCGTTAGGACTACAATATCCCCCTTTCGCGTCGAAATGACGCGTTAGGACTGCAATAGCCCCCTTTCGCGAAAAGACGCGTTAGGACTTCAATATCCCCCTTTCGCGTTGAAATGACGCGTTAGGACTGCAATAGCCCCCTTTCGCGAAAAGACGCGTTAGGACTACAATATCCCCCTTTCGCGTCGAAATGACGCGTTAGGACTGCAATATCCCCCTTTCGCGTCGAAATGACGCGTTAGGACTGCAATAGCCCCCTTTCGGGAAAAGACGCATTAGGACTGCAATATCCCCCTTTCGCGTCGAAATGACGCGTTAGGACTGCAATAGCCCCCTTTCGCGAAAAGACGTGTTAGGACTTCAATATCCCCCTTTCGCGAAAAGACGCGTTAGAACAATTTCAAATCCATCGCACTGCTTTGTGCACCGCACTCGCACTATCTTGTACATTCCAATGGTCTAGGAGACCTTAAATCCTCTGAAGGTGCAATTCCTTTGGTGTTTGTCGTGCCCGAACGACTTCAATGGTCTAGGAGACCTTAAATCCTATAAAGGTGCAATTCTTTTGGTGTTTGTCATGCCCGAACGACTTTGGGTGGTCTGGTATAGCCACCTGCTTGTGATTGCAATGAGTTCCTAGGAGACCAACTGCGACGGTGGAAACTAGAGTTCGAATGGCGATGCTTAGAACGCAAAAGCTTCGGGATTTCCGAGACTAAAGTCTGGTTTAAATACCCAGAGGTGCATCCATGGGTGCATTCTCGGCTTGAAATCTGTACGGTAGCCCCATAGGTTGAGATAGCTTATATGTGTCTCAATTCTGGATACTGAACCAACCTAGTCTGTTACCCCGTTAGAGAATAGGGAAAATTGTAAATATGATCAGAAAAGCGGCATCCATGGCCACCCAAATCGGTTAACAACAGCAGGTGCGCCTGTCTGTTCACACCACCCAATCGGTTAACAACAGCAGGTGCGCCTGTCTGTTCACACCACCCAATCGGTTGATAACAGCAGGTGCTCCTGTTGTTTACACCATCTTTCCTCCTTTCGCGTGACACGTGTTAGGATTGTGATTTCTCTTAGTTGAGGTCTTCCCTCTCTTGCATGATCATAAGATTTTCAAAAATAATTGGCTTCGCGTAGCGTATAAGTCCAGCACTCAAACTCATTCTGCATATCATTAGCATCTTGCCCCTGAACTACGCTGGTTTGATTCCTTGCAAAGGGATACGTAGGCAACCTTCGGGTTCAACCACTTGCATTGCATTTTGTTTGTTTGCCCAAGTCTTACGGCCTTGTCAAAAGTGCGTCTTGAACTTTGACATTCACTCACGCCACTTCATGACTTCAAGCTCACAAAGAGGGCAAACAGAGACACCCCACTTTTGCCCGCCCCTAAGACTTTGACACCTTCTTTTGACCACTCGCTGATGAAAATTGAAATGTGCTAATTTATGAAGTTCTCAGCCGAAAAATCAAATTGAAGCTTTAATTCAAAAACCTCACCCATTTTGGCCATCCCTAATATTTTATTAATTATGTGTGTATATTTATTTTAGGTGTGTATTTATTAATCAAACAAAAAAATAATAATAAATATTTTATTAATTTATAATATTTTATAAGTTTATATATGTATGTGTATATTTATTTTAGGTGTGTATTTATTTTAGGTGTGTTTTATATATATTTATTTTAGGTATTTATTTATTTTAGGTGTGTTTTCTATAAATTGATAAATATTTGATAAAACAAAATATTAATCAAACAAAAAAAAAAAAAAAGATTTTATTCATTTGTAATATTTTATAAGTTTATATATGTATGTGTATATTTATTTATTTTAGGTGTGTTTTCTATAAATTGATAAATATTTGAGAAAATAAAAAAAAAAAGAAAAGAAAAACTGGATTCAACTTGTATATATATATGTTTATATCATGGTTTTGTTAGAGGGGGGCCTCAGGTCATTATAATGGGGGAAACAATTTTTCGGTGGAGAATAATGTGAGTGGGCGGTGGAGGGAATAAAAAAAAGGGGGTTATCATCTATAAAGATCTAACATCACTCGAGGAAGAAGGGGACCATTTTTTCTGTTTGACATACAACACACACACCATTATCCCAAAAAAAAAAAAGAAAAAGCTGAGTCTCTTACCATGGCATCAACCTGATACACATACCACAAACCCATCCTCTCACATACACCACTGCCGAGCCACCCACTGCCGAGCCATCCACTTGCACTCCATACACACTCACACACCCTGCTGCGATTGCACACCACCACCCTCACACACCCTGCTGCTGCACACACTCACCACACACACCACACCAAACCCATCACCCACGGCAGCAAACCCAGCTCACCTCTCTCTCTCACCCTCGGCAACCCAGATAAAAGACCACCAACCTCTCTCTCTCACCCTCATCAACCTGCTACACACCACACCAAACACATTCATTCCACAGCTAACACACAGACCCAGCTCTCTCTCTCTCTACCCTCTCCCTCTCGGCACCTCTCTCTCTCACCCCTCACGGCAACCCAGCTGATACACCATCACCACCCCACACGTCAACCCAGCTGATACACCATCACCACCCCTCACGGCAACTCACCTGCAGCATCACTCACGACAAACTCCACCTACCTCCTTCTCCACACCGCTGTCATCACCATACACACGGCTCACCTTCTCCTCCCAGCAAATACACATTCATTCCACAGCTAACACACAGACCCAGCACCCACACACCACCACTGCCATCACTCACCACCACACCACACACACCCACTGCTGCACACACTCACCACCACACCATATACACCACCACTGCCATCACTCACCACCACACCACACGCACCCACTGCTGCACACACTCACCACCACACCATACACACCACCACTGCTGCACACACTCACCACCACACCTCTCACACACGCCACTCACACATAGCATACCATTCACAACTCTCACACACCCACTGCCACACACACACCCACTGCCATATTCACACAACACACACACCCAGCGGACCAACCTCCTCTTCTCTCCCTCTAGACCACCACTGCCATGATATAACAGACCTGAACAAACACCCTCACACAGATATACCAGAGAGAAACATAAAAAAAAAAAAAGAAACCCACCCAAGCTCTCTCTCTCTTTCTCGGCAAGGTGTAGAGTGAAAAAAAAAAAAAGAGACATGTGCAACTAAAGGTGACAAACACTCACACCACCACCTGTACTCACCTTCCCCCTCCCAGCACAAGGCCAGTTTGATCGGCAGTTTGATTGAAAAGAACATACACACTGATAGAGAGATACACAACACACATGTTGGTCTCTTCTCTCTCTTCGAGCCCATGGAGTTCAAGGCCATGAAGGGTGATGCTGGTCATAGGTCCAGTGCCAGGTGCTTGGCTGGAGCTTAAAGAAGAGGCTCAATTAGGAGCATAGCTGGGAAGAGCAAAACAACAAAACACATCAACACACATTGAGGCTGCAACCACACAACTCGCAGGCATAGTGGCTCTATCATCTTCTCTCCCTCTCGGCTCCAACTCCGCTACTGACTTGCTCCAACCGTTGCTGCGCCACCATTCCGCCAGCCGAGAGCTTTGATCCACTTCGTTCCAAGCTTGTACCTTCCTATTGAGGTAAAATTTTCTTACTTTTATTTCAATCTTTGTGCATTTTTTTTTTTTTTTTCATTTTGATTTAGGGCTGTTTTGGAATTGTTTTTCAACATAGAAACTATGTGATTTGAAGTTTTAAAAGTGGGGAGGGGTTCGCTATCCTTCCTCCTGATTACATTAGCTTTAATCTCTTTAATTTCAGCACATTTGTATGTTATTTGGGGGCTGTTTAATTTATTTCAATAAGTTTGTTTTACATATTTTGTTTGTGTTATATTAACCAATGAATCAATTAATCAACCTTGTATAACCACCTCTGCAAACTCCCTCCATTCTTTACTTATTTCGATTAAAAAGTTATAAAAAAAATTAAGATTGTGATTCAAGTATAAGAAAGAAACTCTTCCATGCTTAATGGTTTAAATTCTTTGGAGGTTTACTACCCCAAATGTATACATGTTCTTATACTAAAGCACAATCTTTTATTTTTTATTTCTCTTTATTCATCAGTGTGTTTACTTTTAAGGGACTAATTGACCCTTGGAAATCACCAAGGAAAGTGTCATTATCACTTATTATCAAGTTTGGATTTTAAGTCATTATCACTCAAGTTTGAGTTTTTCTAAGTCATTATTACTCTTTTGAGTTTGACTAGTCCTTGTTGCACATCTTGAATTTGACTTAAAATCCTAACTTGTAAATAGGTTTGACTCTTCCTTTGTAATTTCCCCCGAAGAATTTATCATCTGCTTGTTTACTGTTAATTGACCCTTGGAAATCACCAAGGAAAGTGTCATTATCACTTATCATCAAGTTTGGATTTCAAGTCATTATCACTCAAGTTTGGGTTTTTCTAAGTCATTATTACTCTTTTGAGTTTGACTAGTCCTTGTTGCACATCTTGAGTTTGACTTAAAATCCCTAACTTGTAAATAAGTTTGACTCTTCCTTTGTAATTTCCCCGAAGAATTTATCACCTGTTTATTTACTGTTAAGGGGGTTAATTGACCATTGGAAATCGCCAAGGAAAGTGTCATTATCACTTATCATCAAGTTTGGATTTCAAGCCCTTATCACTCAAGTTTGGGTTTTTCTAAGTCATTATTACTCTTTTGAGTTTGACTAGTCTTTGTTGCACATCTTGAGTTTGACTTGAAATCCCTAACTTGTAAATAAGTTTGACTCTTCCTTTGTGATTTCCTCTGAAGAAAATAAGGTTTATTCGGGTTAAGTCGACACTAATTTTTCTTTATTGCATTTCAGACTTAGTGGATGTAAATATCACTTTTGCACAAACAGGAGAAAAGATAAAGAAATGGACAGGTAATAAAAAAGGCTAATAAAATTGGTTAAAATTGGATTACAACCAACATAAAGAACTAATATGATTAATTGAATTCGGTCGGACGTTATACCGAATTTATTGTGTCAAGGCTTGCCTTACGTCAATTATTGTAATAAATTAGACAGCCCCTTTCATTTATTATTCATTCGGTTTTGTAATAATTATTTCTTCGGACCCTCGGACATTCGGACCCTCCTGCGTGAGAGCGCATTAATTCATTCGGACCCTCCTGTGCGAGGGCAAACAAACTTGTAATAAGTGTGCGTGTGTGTGTGCATGTCTTCCAACCCCACGTCTTTCTCCCTTTTATTTATCAGCTTATGATGGTTAGTTTAGAGGCATCATGTTTAATTTAGCATACTCATGTTTGCATCCACTTGCATTGCATGCACCAAGGCTCGGTTTATCATCAAATTCGCATTGTCGTTTCAATACTTCTCTGAATACATGCTTAGACCACATGCAATCAAATCATCTCATATGTCATATTATTAGCCGAGCCTAGTAATTGCATATCACATGTGTTGTATAGTTAGGAATCATGCATATTTTCTAACTTTGTTTTGTAGTTGTTCGCGGGACGTCGGTAAATATGTGAGTTGTTATGCTTTAGCATCCCGCTTGTACATAATTTTCTTATTATGTTTAGCATCCTACCATGAGGCTAATTGCTTAAGTGATAAACTGTTTGAATGCCTGTGGATGAAGGCTATTCACTGACATTGGGATACTTTGATGAATGTATATATGAGATCACTTTTTCAAGTGATACATATTCCAAAAACACTTTTTCAAAACAAACATAAAATCAAACGTTCCAACTGTTCGTGAAATTAGTCTATACTTGTATGTTAGAGATAAAATAAGAACATATATTGTATGTAAGAATCACATCATAATTAGTAGAGGCCGATCTTTGATCGGGTGAGTGGGGTGCTCATTATTGACCTTCCCCTCTCATACCTAAGTTCCCGAACCAAGACACTTTGGTAACGACGGACTAATGGCCTTTGGCACGAGTCACGGGTTTCCTAAATTTCCCATAAATATTTAGGTGGCGACTCTGAAATCTGGCAAAGCAGTCCATTTTTGGCATTTGATTCAAACATCGATTTTCCAAAAACAATTGCCGGATTTGGACTCTTTTTGTGTTTCCACTGTTTCACATTGCACTTGTGAAATCAGATTCAGAACCAACACACAAGTGGAGTCCGAACTATAAGGGCTATTTCATTCTTCCGGAAGGGGGCGCGAAAAGCCGAGCTACAGTTCTGGCGACTCTGCTGGGGATTTAGAGAACTTGACTTGAAATTTATTATGTGAATTTTTATCTACATTTATATGTTCTTTTCATTTGCATTTGCATCGGTGCGCTTAAGTCCCTGTGTTTGCCATCTGCTATTCCTGGACGGTTTGCTGGAGGCTTGCCCACAAAGCTTGCCAAAAGGCTGACCGGTCATGGGCTCTGCCATGTTGGGAACACAACCCTTGGATCTGGATTACTGTCGTACCGTTTGATCCTCCTTTCACTTCTCGGTGTCAGGTGTGAGAGGTATATTAGGTAGTCTTGCTGAGGTACCCTCTATGACTATTTGACCTAATGCATATAGTATGCTCTAGTGACTATTCCAAATTAGGACAGGATGCCACCTTTACAGGATATTATGAAACCATTTGTTTGAAATAGTGAAACCTAGATCATGTCAAAATCTAGGACAAGATAACCCTACCCCCCCTTTGTAGGGGTGTTTTGGTTCTTTTGCGTGATATGTGTTTTTACAGTGAAACTGTACAGGGTGGTTCATATCAGTGTTACAAATGAGCGGTCAACATAAGTTCAACAGGGCTCACAGTTCAGCGGCGTGTTGTGTTAAAAAACTTGGGGCCGAAGTGCTGTCCGATTTTGATTTGTTTTTTTTTTCTTTTCTTGCTTTTGCTAGGTAGTTTACCATCATAGCTTCAGAAAGACTCAATATCCCCCAAGTTGTGTGGACTCGTGTTGGTAGGCTTTGCAAAATTCAGGACCTGGTTAGTGGTCAGCCGGTGTTAGTCTCTCTCCCACCGGCCACTCAACGAAGAAAGAACAAACAGGCATCAGCACCAGTACACAGCGCTCCACAAACACCTAGTCCTACCCGCAATTCATCCATATCTCACTCGCCTATAAGAATGGCACATAACACAGAAGACCTTGCTGCCATGATGGCAATTGTGAGAACCATGGAGCAAAGGTTGGCTGCACAAGATGAAATCATCGCCAATCTGCGACGCCCATCTGGGGCATCAACATCTACAGTGCCTCCAATCCCGGTTACTCAGCCTAATCCCGATCATCTTCCACCAGTGGAAAATCCCCAAGTCTCAGATCCCCAGGAGATATTTCCGCAGGCTCCAAATTATAGACCTTCGGCACAGCCCCATGGGGAATTTCTTTCCTTTGACAATAACGATGATCCAGCTATGATGAAAATTGCCAGGCTGGAGAAAGCGCTGAAAAAATCCCAAGGCTTCAATTCCATTCCAGATATTGAAGGCGGGTACGCTGAGGCTTCGGTCAGATTACCGGAAAAATTTAAGATGCCTCACATTGACAGATTTGATGGAAGTGGGGATCCAATTGTACATGTCCGCCTGTTTTCAGATGTTCTAAGGCTTATGGGTCTTTCTCGTGTTCAGAAATTGTCACTGTTCGGGAGAACTTTGTCTGACGTAGCAGCCATTTGGTATGCTAAACTGGAAGACTCTACTAAGCGGAATTGGGAAGAGCTGTCTGAAGGGTTCGTAAACCAATACTCTTATAACACTCAGATAGAGGTAATCATCAGTGAGTTGGAGGCCACTACCCAAAACCCCAAAGAATCTTTCATCGATTTTGTTGCCAGGTGGAGAGCCAAGGCAGCCCGGATGACAAATAGGCCCTCTGAAATGGAACAAGTCAGGCTAGTGGTCCACAATCTCGAACCTGATATGCTAAAAAGAATGATAGTGACTCCGTTATCAACATTTGCTTCACTACACCAGTTAGGGGTCCAAATTGAAAGTGCATTCAAGAAGGGGCTTATCCATAGAACTAATGAACCTGCAAGGAGGCCATTCGCTCGGAATACAAATGTTGGTACCAGCGCTATGCCACGGTCTGCAGATGTGAGTACCTTGGCTACATCGTCGGCCAAGATGGCCGATCCCTTTGCTGCTACTACAAACTTTGCTGCTGCTACAACCCCACAAGCTGCACAAAATGGTCAACCTTGGTTTTTTCGACCTTTTACCCCTCTCCATATGAATCTGTCCCGCACCTTCAAGATGTTGCTGGAAAGGGGACATCTCAAGCCTCTCGATCCGCGACCTCTCCCAAACCCACTACCAGCTAGACACGACCCAACTCAATATTGTGCCTTCCACCAACAACATGGCCATCCTATTGACTCATGCATGCGTCTGCGTCATGAGATTCAGAATTTCATTGACAACAAAGTCATTGCCCCTCCTAAACCAAATGTGACAACCAACCCACTTCCTGCACATAACCAAGTTCCTCCCCAATGAACTATTAACCATATCCAAACACTACCACCTACCTTCAATCCCAGCACATATATTACCTCATCCCACCTACCAAAACCGGAGGTGGTTATTCCAGAAAACACGGACATGTGCATGATAGACTTAACCCCACAAATCCAACCCAAACATGTGGCAGCAAGAACAGAGATAGGGGAGAATACACCAAAGACCAGGCTGTCTGATGCCTGTGTCATAGAACAAGGGACCTCACTTGCAGAGGAGTATGATCCCAGCTTTTATATTGTGGCTATTGATCAGCCAAAACCAGTGGCCATATTGCCAGATGTTCTCAGTATCAATGCTATCAGGGAAGGCAATGATGAGAGGCATGATGTGAACATGCTCCAGGTAAAGCCTGATAAACACCTGGCCGTAGCTGCGGGGGAGTGGTGGCAAGATCATGATTTAAGTTACGCATACACGGACGAAGATTGGAAATCTGATACCCCCGATGATACGTGGTATGTGGACGAGGTCGATCACATGACCCGGAGTGGTCGGTACTTCAAACCTGTGGCTTTAGATCAACCAGAATCCTCCAACAGAGAGGTTGTGAATGCAAAAGAGAAGAATTATGAAGAGAATCTGGTCTTGAACCAACTCAAGAAGATTCAGGCAGATATATCAATCTGGGGACTAATAGTGGCTTCCCGAGAACATCGGCAAGCATTGTTAGAGGCAATGAATCGGATCAAACTGCCTATTGATACTACCACTGATCAACTAGTGTCGTTAGTCACATTCGGAGATGTTACGCCAGTGATATCTTTCATAGATAAAGAGCTGCCACCTGAGGGTGCCAACCACAACCGACCCTTGTACGTAACTCTGGAAAGCCGAAAAAAGTGGATTCCGGTGGTGTTAGTGGATACCGGATCCGCAATTAATGTGTGCCCGGTACGAACTGCTTATGCCATAGGTTTGAGGCCTGTTGACTTCACGCCCACAACCCAATCCGTTCGAGCTTATGAGAACACAAGTTGGGATGTTATAGGAACATTCAAAAGCCATATCCTGATTGGTCCCTCCGAACATGAGGTCGAATTCCATGTGATGGATGTACCGACAACTTTCAATCTACTGTTAGGAAGGCCTTGGTTACATCAGATGAAGGCTGTGTCATCAACAGTTCATCAGTTGGTGAAATACCCCTTTAAAGGTGGAATTGCTACTGTGTACGGTAATTCTGCAATCCATCCTCCCCAGGGTACTACCACACCAGTGTTGGAAATCATGCATGGGGAAGAGGATGTATTCCTTTATGGCTTCTCGCTGACAGAGGCCCGGGTGGTTCAAACCATCATGGCAGAAGGTGACGGAACTTATGTGAGTGCTCAGTCCATTTATATGATGAACAAGCAGGGACACATGCCTGGATTAGGACTAGGAAGGAGCGGCAGACAAGGAGGTCCTACCGCCAAGGAGATGATTCATAATCCCCATGCTTTTGGGCTGGGATACAAACCTACTGCAGCAGATTGGCAAAGGAAGGGAGTTGAGCTGAAAGGAAGAATTCAGGCAAAGAAGGCTGGAAAACACTACGAATTAGTCCACAAGCCAATACGGGGAACCTTAAACGGACGCTTTGTCCGCCAAGGGGAAGATTTTCCTTTTTGTGGATTTCCAGAGCCTTGGTTTGACCAGGAGACAAAGACAATGTGTCCCGGGTTCGAGATCTTCTTTGGGCACCATTTACCAGAAGAGGAAGATGAGCAGGTGAACCCGAGTACTAATACAGGTCAAGGTAAGACTGTAATTGTGAACATTGAAGAAGAAGAACTGTTGGGAAAAGCACTGGCTGACCTACTCATGGGTTCTCCTATTGGAACTGAGTCTAACAACTTGGGGGATAGTTTTACTATCTCAATGATCGGGGATGAACCAACTACAGATTTCTCTAATCTTATTGTGGATGCATCTGAGGCTCCGCACCTGGTCTGGAAAGTTGAAAAAGGGATCATCATTAGCAGTTCTGAATCGGATGACGAGTCTGAATCTGATTCCGCTGAGTCTGAGTCAGATTCGAGCTCCTCTAAGTCTGGTACTTCCGGGGGTGGTAACCCGGGTACCAAAGTCCTGTCAAAATCGTCTTTTCATTTTTCTTTTGAGTCAACTGTAACCGAGGACCCAGACTGTACTAATGGGAATGTTGTAGACTTTGCTTACTTTTCTGTGCCTTTAGTTTGTTGTACTAATCTTGATTTTCAAAATTTTGACTTAAACGAAGAGGAAGAAATTCCTCGGGCTTTGAAAATTTTGGTTAACCAAGAGGAGGAAAGGCGTGTTAAACCCTGTACAGATGAAATCAGTGCAATTAACATAGGTACTGAGGAGGATCCTCGTTTGGTCCAGATCGGATCCCCGCTGTCTTCAGAGGAACGCGAGTGTTTAATCGTTTTATTAAAAGAATTCAAAGATGTTTTTGCGTGGTCTTATGACGACATGCCTGGAATCGATCCTCAGATTGTACAACACCGGATCCCCCTTAACCCTGAAGCCCGACCCGTCAAACAGAAATTGCGTAGAGTTCGCCCAGATTGGGCATTGAAGATTAAAGAGGAGGTCACCAAACAGATTGATGCAGGTTTCTTAATGGTATCTGAGTATCCGACTTGGTTGGCTAATATCGTTCCAGTTCCAAAGAAGGACGGCAGAATCAGAGTCTGTGTCGACTTCCGGGATCTGAATAGAGCCAGCCCAAAAGATGACTTTCCATTACCCCATATCGATGAACTAGTGGACCTTACAGTTGGCCATGCTTTGCTTTCATTCATGGATGGGTTTTCAGGGTACAATCAGATTTTGATGGCACCAGAGGATAGAGAGAAAACTGCTTTCACCACGTCGTGGGGTACCTACTGTTACAGAGTTATGCCTTTTGGATTGAAAAATGCCGGGGCTACATATCAGAGGGCTGCGACCACCATTTTGCACGACATGATCCATAAGGAAGTTGAGGTGTATGTTGACGATATGATTGTCAAGTCTAAAGAGCAACAAGGCCACTACACCGCATTGGCAAAATTCTTTGAGCGGATCAGGGAGTACAGATTGAGGTTGAACCCGCAGAAATGCACCTTCGGCGTGACTGCAAGAAAATTGTTAGGGTTTCTGATTACACAAAGGGGAATTGAAGTAGATCCCTCCAAAATCAAGGCCATCGTAGAAATGCCACCATCAAAGACTGAAAAAGAGGTTCATCTCAAAATTAACCTTGATTTGTGAACCGCTGTTCGGTCTCTTGAAGAAAGAAAAGAAGTTTCAATGGGATGATCGATGTCAGTTCGCATTTGAACAGGTGAAGCAGTACCTTCAGAATCCACCTGTATTGTCACACCAGAACCAGGGAAACCGCTGATCTTGTATTTGTCAGTGACGGATTCGACCATGGGGTGCATGCTAGCGCAAGAATCGGAAGCTAAGGTGGAGAAAGCCATCTACTATCTAAGCAAGAAGATGCTGTAGTATGAAACTCGCTATACTCCCCTTGAGAAAGCTTCCTTAGCTTTAGTTTGGGCAACGAGGAAGTTGAGACACTACCTGTTAGCGTATCCCGTAATCTTGGTTTCGAGATTAGATCCCATCAAATATCTCTTTGAGAAACCAACACTTACGGGTAAACTAGCTCGTTGGTTGCTTCTTCTTTCCGAATTTGACCTCAAGTATGTCACGCGCACATCAGTCAAAGGAAGGGCCGTAGCGGAATTTCTGGCTGAACATTCGATAGAAGGAGATAATGAAACCGTGGAATATCTTTTCCCAGATGAAAACATCCTACAGATAGAAGAGTAAACATGGACGATGTACTTTGACGGAGCATCAAATCAATATGGTTATGGGATAGGTGTATTGCTCATAGCACCTGATGATTCACATATACCCTTAGCTTTCAAACTTCGGTTTAAAGTGTCCAACAATGAAGCAGAATATGAGGCGTGTATTGCTGGCTTGGAAGCTGCCCTAGAACTAGGGGCAATCAGGCTGGACGTCCTTGGGGATTCGAATTTGGTTGTCTCTCAAGCTAACGGAGATTGGCAGGTCAAAGAAGAGAAAATGAAGGTTTATCATCAAATCCTAGATGTGCTGATTCCGAGGTTTGAAAATTTGACGTTCACCCATTTACTAAGAGAGAACAACCGATTTGCTGATGCATTGGCAACTTTATCCTCCATGGTGGATATTCCGTTTGGAGTAAAGATGCGCCCAATCATCATTGAACAGAAGTATACACCGACGTATGAGACCATCGCCGTGATAGATGAGGTTCAAGACACGAACCCTTGGTATTATGACATCTGGAATTTCTTGGACAAAGAGGCGTACCCACCAGGGGCAAATGCCAAGGACAAAAGAGGAATACGGCGTCTGGCCATCCAATTCATCATCTGCGGAAACAAGTTGTACAAAAGAGGTCATCTGGGAATGCATAAGTTGTGTGTCGAGGAAGGAGAATCAGGGCGCCTTATGGAAGCTATCCACGGAGGATAGTGTGGAGCTCACATGAACGGTGTAATGCTAGCGCGGAAAATCCTCAAACAAGGCTACTACTGGTCAACCATGGAAGAGGACTGTATTGGCTTTGTATGGCGATGCCACAAATGTCAGATCCATACTAATCGCATAAACATTCCGCCGTCAAAGCTCTACAATATGACTTCGCCATGGCCTTTCTCAGTTTGGGGAATTGACGTTATCGGCACAGTCACGCCAAAGGGGTCGAATAGGCACGAGTTTATTTTAGTAGCAATCGACTACTTCACAAAGTGGGTGGAGGCCCAGTCCTATTCCGTGCTAAAAGCATCGCATGTGGCCAAGTTCGTCAAAAACAACCTCATCTGTAGGTATGGAGTGCCCAACGAGATCATCTCTAATAACGGCTCGCATTTCAAGAAAGAGGTGATAGACCTGCTTGAGAAATATAACGTGGCTTTTCGTAAGTCATCAACATATAGACCGCAGACCAATGGAGCCGTTGAGGCTGCAAACAAAAATATCAAGAGAATCTTGCAGAAGATAGTGGAAACCTACAGAGACTGGCCGGAGAAATTACCATTTGCACTCTGGGGCTACAGAACGTCAATCCGAACATCTACAGGGGTAACCCCCTATTCTCTAGTTTATGGGATGGAAGCTGTTCTGCCAATCGAGATTGAAGTACCGTCACTGAGAATCATGGCCGAATGCCAGATAGCAGAGACGGATTGGCAACAGAGCAGATTTGAAGAATTAATGTTGTTTGACGAAAGGAGGTTGAAAGCGTTATATCACATCCAAGGCTACCAACGTAGAATTGCTAAGGCTTTTAACAAGAAAGTCAAGTCCAGAAATCTCAAGGAAGGAGACCTGGTACTCAAAGACAACCGGGCCCCCATCCATGACCCTAGGGGCAAGTTCAAACCCAATTGGACCGGCCCTTATATCATCAAGTCAATCTGGTCCGGAGGGGCAATTATTCTTATGGATTTGGATGGCTTGGAGTTTTCACAACCGATCAACATGGACAAGTTGAAGAAATATTATCCCTGAGAGGCTCGCTAGGCCGAAAACCCGAAAGGGCGACCTAGACAAAAGTTAGAGCATGAAAAATTAGAAATAAAGATAGATTGAGCTCGCAAGGCTGAAAACCCGAAAGGGCAACCTTGGCAAAAATTAGAGCGCAAAATGAGAGAATAAATACTCGAGTGAACCCTCACCGAACTACGTAAGGCCTGATTCTCATCTTTGGGATACGTAGGCAACTTCATCTCGAAGTTCGGCCATAACCACTTTCAATTCAACTGTCATGTTTATCTGGTTTAAACCCATCATTTCCTACCGTTTGTCGCCTTGGTGCTTCCCTTTGAGCAGAAAGGTCAGTTACAAGATGAAGCAGTAATGACCAAATTTGGGGGCAGGTATGATTTCAGATTGTACAACCTAGGATTGATTCCGTGTGCAGCCTGTGGTGACTATCGCTGAAAATGGGTTTTTTTTTTTTTTTAAAAAAAAAAACAAATTTTACTTTTCTATAACACAAAAGAAGACTTTCCAACTTAATTTTATTAATTTCACCACAAGTACTTTCTCCTAAACAAAGTTGCTTTTACATAAAAACTTGAAAAGAAAAGACAAAGCAATAAACTAGGGGCACAAATGAGTCAAGCGTCAAGTCTTTGCCTCTTTCTTGTACCCATGGAAGTCTTTACAACCAAAGTCGGCCTAATTTGTTCCTCGTCCTCGAGCCAAGCCAAGTACTCATTAGGAAGGATGCAACTGAAATTCAGGGCCGGAGTCAGAAATTCTCTTGTGCACCAAGCTGTGAGGTATCGAGGCAAGTACGAACTACGAATAGGAAATGAAGTTGGGTACTTTATCCCTTTTTCCGGATAAGTCTGATCGTGCCCAAACTGGCGTCTGAACCTAAGTGGAAAATAGAACACACAGTGTGTAAGGCCAACCAACTGTATACCTGGTTGTCGGAACATGCTGTAACTCATCTTAGCCAAGTTAAGCCAGGGAGCGCGCCAAGCAATGTCAATCGCAGAACTGCACAAGCATCCGATCATGCCACATTCCCTCTGAGGAGAATTCCACTAGCTGTGAGCGAAGAGAATAAGCTCTGGCTGAATACTCAGGACAGGGGTCTATTACTTTCAGCTTATCCATTAGCCATACCTGTGGAGAAAAGGAAAATAAGAGAGAAAAAAAAAAGAGAGAAAAAAAAAAAAAAAAAGAGAGATGTATGTTGAGGGAAAAGTAAGAAAAGGATTTTGAGAGAAAAACAGAGATCGTGTGCCAAGTGATGTGAGGAATATAAATAAGAAAGGTCGAGAATAAAACTTGGAGAAGTAATGGACTCCCCGCAAAACGAGTAGTCTCTCGTTGATGAAAAGCATCTAAACCTGTTAAGGTCTCGGCCAACACCAAGCCCATACAACTCTTACCCTCCTTGAGACATTGGGCTACTTCGATCAGTTTAATACTAGCTCCATCGTGACTAGGGGCAAGAAGGAAGTGTGCAAGTAAGCATAAGCAGAGAGCATGTTGACGATAACTCCGCCAAAGGAGGTTTTCTTTATCACCGGTAGGGGAAAACCGACTAATCAACTCCGGAATGCCTAATTCCCCATTGTGAGCCAAGGATCGAGCCTCGTGCGAAGTAAGCCCACATATCCGTCCTAAAGCTTGAGCATGGCCAAAACGGGGTTGAAGCATAATTTCCTTATCACGATGAGATTCCATCAATGCTTTAAATTCTTCAAGTGTCGGACACATTTCTTGTGAACCAAAGCAGAATACATGCGTGGTTGGATTCCAGCACCGAACAGCAGCGTGGAGAAATGGAAAACAAAGTGAAGTGCGGCTTAATGGAAAAAGAGCATTTAAGCCAAAACTACGAAAGTTCACCTTTTCCGAGCCATCCAAACTGATTATCCAGTCTTGGAGCCTATGGATAGGCAACATCTCCATTTTGAGAGCAAAATGTAAAAACCTTGTTCTCCTTCCAGAAATGACAATAGGGGAGCACCATTTATAGAGTTTTGGATTGAGTAGTGGGTGGCAGTTGGGCACCTACCAAACCTTTCATCATACCTCAGTGGGGTCCGGCCGTTCCCACTAAGGCCCAGCCTTTGTCCTTTTGTGTTGTGGATGTACTTTTGAGTCTTGTTTTGCTTATACCAAGTCTGTTGTAATAATTAGAGGTTGTTTTCATTATGTTTTTCTTATTATCGAGTTGTATTGTACATTTTTTCGAGTTGAAAGTTGTTATCCGATTCATGAATCAAGCACAAGTATCGGGAAGATTATCATGCAAATTGTCATCCATTCACCATATGCAAACACAATACAAGAAAGTCGTAAGACGAGATCATCCACAAAAATAAGAGTCTATCTGAAGCTAGTGTTTAAAACTACAAAGCAAAAAATATATATATATATATATAAATAAAAAATAATAATCATCATTATTTGTGTCGTTTTAGTAATTGTTGTTTTTTTTTTTTTCCAAAAAAAATTTGTTTTTAACCAAAAAAAAAAAAAAAAAAAAAAAAATCTAATATCCCACAAGTCCACCAGTGTAAATAAATAGAACTTGTGGGATATCCGACCATTTCTGTAATTGGGAAGTGACCACCTGTTGATTACATGGGCTTTATTTTGAATGTTGTGGATGGCCCACCTGTTGACTGGCAATTTGAGAATGGTTTTATTCTGAGTTCTGAATTGAGTATTGAGTCTAAGTTTGACTCCACCAAGTTTGTAGAGTTAGAGTCAGGCTCGAGTCAGCCTAATGAGTCAGAGTCTGTTGATTTCGATAGTGCTAACCTTGAAATTTATGTCCTGTCTAGATCTTCTTTGTCTTTTTCTTTTTGAGTCTGTTGTCATTGCTGAGTCAGTCTCTTTCCAAAAAACAAAAAGAAAAAAAAAACAACAAAAACAAAAACAAAAAAAACAAAACAAAATGCCATAGAGTCTGCCTACTTCTCTGTGCCTTTAAATCATTGCCTTGACCAAAGTTTTTAAAAAAAAAACTTTTTCCAAAACTCTGATAAAAACAAAGAGGAAGAATTTCCTCGGGATTTTCAAATTTTGATCAACTGAGAGGAAGAGAGGTGTGCTAAGCCCTTGATGAATAAAATCATTTTTGTTAATGTGGCTACTGAGAAGGATCCTGGCTTGGTCCAAATTGGTTCTATCATATCTTCGTAAGAGTACGAGTGATTAGTCACTTTGTGAAAAGATTTCAAAAAACTATTTTTGCGTGGTCCTACGAAAACATGCCTGGAATTGATTATACAGCATAGGGTCCCTCTTGACTCAAGGTCCGACCTCCTTAGCTCCTTAGCTTTCAAATCATGATTCGAAGTATTCAATGATCAACCAAAGTGTAAGGCTTGCATAGCCAAATTGGAAACAGCCCTTGAACTAGGGGCGATGTGATTCAAATGGAGACAGCCCTTCAACTAGGGGCAATAAGGTCGAACATGATTCAAATGGAAACAGTCCTTGAACTAGGGGCCATGATGTGATTCAAATGGAGGCAGCCCTTCAACTAGGGGCAATAAGGTCGAATGTGATTCAGATTTGAAACATCCCTTGAACTAGGGGCAAAATTGTGAGGCTTGCATAGTTGAAATGGAGGCAGCCCTTGAACTAGGGGCAATAAAGTACCACCCTTGAGAGGCTCACTGGGCCGAAAATCCGGAAGGGCGACACATGCAAAAGTTAGAGCACAAAAAAAAAATAATAATAAAAAAATAAAAATAAATAAAAAAAAAAGAAGGAAAAAGATAAATGAAAATGAAAAGCTCGCAAGGTTGAAAACCCGAAAGGGCGGCTTTGTCAAAAGTTAGAGCATAAAAGGAGAGTGTCAATACCCGAGTGAACCTTAGCCAGAATTATGTAAGACCTGTGATTTAGATTGAAAACAACCCTTGAACTAGGGGCAAGAAGGTCGGATGTTATTTAGATGTGAAGCAGCCCTTGAACTAGGGGCAAAAAGGTTGGAAGTGATCAAAGAGTTAAAACTGAATTGTTTCCTAATGAAGACCGCCTAGAAAGGCAAAACCCAGAATTTGAGAGAATGAATTTGATTATTGAAGGACAGTCGAGTTCCTATCCACTACACTAGGGGCAACACTAGGGGGCAAATTCGGACCCAATTCATCATCATATCTACTGGTCAAGTGTAGTAGTCGTTCTGATAGATGGCCTAGAGATATCACACCCAATCAACATGGACAAAGTAAAATGAAAGTAACCTTTGAGAGGCTCGCTAGGCCGAAAACCCGGAAGGGCGACCCAGGCAAAAGTTAGAGTAGAAAAACAAAAAAATTTAAAAAAATGAATTAAAAAATATATATATATATATATAAATATGAATGAAAAAATGAAATGAAAAAAATGGAATGATGATAAAAGAAAAAGGAGAGTGTTAATACTCGAATGAACCTTAGCCGGAACTACGGTGGCTTGATTCCTATCTTTGGGATACGTAGGTAGCTTCATCTTGAAGTTCGGCCCCAATAATTTTTTAACTCATTCATTTTGTCCATGTTTGATTGGTGTATCTTTAGTCGACTTGGTTGTCCTATCCGTGTTTTGATTGGTGTATCTTCGTTCTGCTCAATTCAGTTGGTTTCGAGTCAACTTGGTTCGGTTCGGTTTGGTTTGGTTTGGTTTGGTTTGGTTCGGTTCAATTCAACTTGGTTTAGTTCGGTTCGGTTCGGCTTGGCGGTTCGGTTTAGTCCGGTCCGATTTTTGCTCGACTTCATTCGGTTCGGTTTGGCTTGGTTCGGTTGGCTTGGTTCAGATATCACCTTTGATTATCTAGTTTGGGACTATGCACCCCAATGGTTGATTCCATGTTAGTTGAGTAGTGGCCATTTGCAAAAATAGGTTTTGATTAATTTGAATGAACCTGACTAATTTTTCTCGAAAATTGTTTCATTTTTTTTAAAAACTTGGACTATTCTTTGGATTTGAAAAGGGAAAATTTTCAGTGCTCACAATTTAGCTTACATGATTTGAAACAGAAAATGGAATAAGTATGCTAATCTAACCCTCATGTTGATCAAAACATTTTTTACAAAAAAAAAATCAAGAAAAAAAAAAATCAAGGCAATGAATTAGAGGCATAGTTAAGTCAGTGATTCTATCTTCTCCCCCGCTCGAGTCATCTCGTCAGTATATATGAGTGTATATTCGTACCAATCAGTGTATTTATACCAATCAGGGTATTCATACCAATCAGTGTATATCAGTGTGTCTTCATACCAGTCAAGGTATTCATACCAGTCAGTGTATATCGGTGTGTATTCATACCAATCAGTGTATTTATACCAGTCAGTGTGTACTCATACTAGTCAGTGTATTCATACCAGTCCAGTCAGTGTGTATAAGTATGTTTCTTTCATACCAGTCAGTGTATTTTATACCAGTCTGTGTTTGGATTGTTTTATTTGTTTTCTTACGTTTTTATTCAGGTCAGTATGAATCAATGGTCAATTCAGAGTTCAAATTTAATCACTCTCAAATTCAATCAAACAAAAGTATTTTCAAATTCAGAGTGATGTGCCAGTCACGCCATTGAGATACAAAACTGAAAGGATCTTCTTCTTCTTCGCCGATGCCGGCCACACAAGGAGTTCACTTACTTGGCTCATCCGTCGCTGAGCTCTTTCTCTTTTTGTCATCAATCTTCGAAGGCCCTACTCCAATACTTCCACCAAGAACGACCACAGTGTTTCCACCGACAGAGTCGGCTCCCCGCCGACCATCAAAGGTGATGTACGAAGATGCCCCAAATCGGGCCATAGAGGTGGAGTGCCTTTTCAGCTCCTTGTTTTCAGCCTTCAGCTCCTTATTTTCAGCCTTCAAGGCACAAATCTCAGCCCGTGCATCTCTGTATATGCACTGGAGTAGAGACAGTTGGGCGTTGACCTGGTATACCTCACACGCCTTGTTTTGCAGACGGTGAGACAGGTTAGTGACCGCCGCCACTGTCTCCATACAGGACCTCAACGTGTAGTGGTTGGCCTCGATATCATTTTGAGTAGCCATCACTTGCTCAACTGATAGGGTGGGAAGACTAGGTTGAGTAAGAGCAGGGGCACTTGGCCTAGAGGAGCTCGATGGACCATTAAGATTTGGAAAGAGAGAGAAGGGGCGAGACGAAGCCATGTATAAGAGAAGAGAAGGCAGAGAAGGCAGAAATGGCAGAAAAGAAGGGAGTCACAGAGAAACGGCAGAAAATAGATGAGGAAAAGAAGGATAAGGAGAAAGATGGAAGAGTGATGGAGGAGAAGAGTGATGGAGAAGAAGCAGGAGAAGAGTGATGGAGAAGAAGCAGAAGAAGAGAATGGTTAAGAAGAAGAGAAAAGACATATTGAAGAGAAGAAGAAGACGAGAGAGAAAGACAAAGAGAGGGAGAGGGTCGAGGCAGGTTTGCAAACCAAGGCCAAATTTATTGGAGACACAAAAACAGAGCCCGCGTGTCAAACGCGGCAAGAAACGCGGGAGAATTGTGTATGCATATATGTATATATATTGTATAGCTATGTAATATAGGTATTGGTTTGAACATTTGTGTCACAGGTATGGTTTGGGTTCAGTGGTTTGGCCCAATGGGTTTAGGGTTCGGAAAGCCTAAGCTCGAGGTCAGGGGTTCGAACCCCACATTGAGTATTTCTTTTGTTTTGTTTTCATTTTATGTATAAATATGTCTTACATATTTGTTTGAACATTTGAGTCACAGGTATGGCTTGGGTTCAGTGGTTTGGCCTAGTGAGTTAAGGATTGAAAGGCTGAGTCCGAGGTCAGGGGTTCGAACCCCACATCTAGTTTTTCTTTGTTTTGTTTTTGTTTTGGTTTTTGCTATATATATGTTTTGTCCACCTATATATAGATATATATATTTTGAATTGTTTCTGTCACACGAGTGGCTTAGGTTCAATGGTTAGGTCCAGTGGTTGAAGAGTGAAGGGCTGAGCCCGACATCAAGGGTTTGAACCCCACATCGAGTGTTTCTTTTGGTTTGTTTTGGTTTTATGTATTGATGTCTCGTATAAGTCTATATAAATATTTGTTTGCATATCTTGTCACAAGAGTGGCGTGACTCAGTGGTTGAGGACTCGGAGGCCAGGCCTGAGGTCAGGGGTTCAAAACCCCGTATCCCATGTCCATCCGTTTTGTAATTTTCCTTTCTTCTTTTTGCATGTTTTGCATACGTGTGCTGACGTCAGCAAACGGAATATGCCTTCTCAGTAACGGCATCTACCCGCTAACGGTTGTAAACGGAATATTCTCTATCTGGGTATATATCCGTATATGTTTGTGTATAGGTCCGTATATGTCTGTGTCGTATATACCTGTATATCTACTGTATATGCTTGTGTATAGGTCCGTATATGTCTATGTCATGTATACCTGTATAGATACTGTATATATCTGTGTATATGTTTGTATTCTGTCTGTAAATATCTGTGTGCATTTATATGTAACTATCTGTGTATTATCCTGCCTGTGTTTGCAATGAGTTCCTAGGAGACCAACTGCGACGGTGGAAACTAGAGTTC
The DNA here is from genome assembly GCA_025200525.1 of Camellia lanceoleosa. Lineage (NCBI taxonomy): Eukaryota > Viridiplantae > Streptophyta > Magnoliopsida > Ericales > Theaceae > Camellia > Camellia lanceoleosa. The sequence continues at coordinate 43,376,526 of CM045759.1, forward strand.
GAATGGCGATGCCTAGAACGCTAAAGGTTCAGGATTTTCGAGACTAAAGTCTGGTTTAAATATCCAGAGGTGCATCCAGGGGTGCATCCTCGGCTTGAAATCTGTATGGCAGCCCCATAGGTTGAGGTAGATTATATGCGCCTCAACTTTGGAAACTGAACCAACCTAGTCTGTCACCCCGTTGGAGAATAGGGAAAGTTGTGAACATGATCAGGAAGAAAATGGGCATTTGTGACTTCTACATGTAGAGCTTACCCCTTGTCAAAAAAAAAAAAAAAAAAACCAGAAATACAAAAAACAAGCCCAGAAAAAAACAAACAAGCCCAGAAAAAAAAAAAAAATACAAAGTCCAAAAAAAAAAAAAAAAAAAAATCCTTTTCCCATACTTTCTTCCATTCGCGTGAGGCGCGTTTGGATTGCAAATCGGTTAAAAACAACAGGTGCGCCTGTCTGTTTACACCACATATCCCCCTTTCGCGTCGAAATGACACATTAGGACTGCAATAGCCCCCTTTCGCGAAAAGACGTGTTAGGACTTCAATATCCCCCTTTCGCATCGAAATGACGCGTTAGGACTGCAATAGCCCCCTTTCGCAAAAAGACGTGTTAGGACTTCAATATCCCCCTTTCGCATCGAAATGACGCGTTAGGACTGCAATAGCCCCCTTTCGCGAAAAGACGCGTTAGGACTTCAATATCCCTCTTTCGCGTCGAAATGACACGTTAGGACTGCAATAGCCCCCTTTCGCGAAAAGACGCGTTAGGACTTCAATATCCCCCTTTCGCGTCGAAATGACGCGTTAGGACTTCAATATCCCCCTTTCGCGTCGAAATGACGCGTTAGGACTGCAATAGCCCCCTTTCGCGAAAAGACGCGTTAGGACTACAATATCCCTCTTTCGCGTCGAAATGATGCGTTAGGACTGCAATAGCCCCCTTTCGCGAAAAGACGCGTTAGGACTACAATATCCCCCTTTTGCGTCGAAATGACGCGTTAGGACTGCAATATCCCCCTTTCGCGTCGAAATGACGCGTTAGGACTGCAATAGCCCCCTTTCGCGAAAAGACGCGTTAAGACTTCAATATCCCCCTTTCGCGTCGAAATGACGCGTTAGGACTGCAATAGCCCCCTTTCGCGAAAAGACGCATTAGGACTTCAATATCCCCCTTTCGCGAAAAGACGCGTTAGGACAATTTCAAATCCATCGCACTGCTTTGTGCACCGCACTCGCACTATCTTGTACATTCCAATGGTCTAGGAGACCTTAAATCCTCTGAATGTGCAATTCCTTTGGTGTTTGTCGTGCATATCATTAGCATCTTGCCCCTGAACTACGCTGGTTTGATTCCTTGCAAAGGGATACGTAAGCAACCTTCGGGTTCAACCACTTGCATTGCATTTTGTTTGTTTGCCCAAATCTTACGGCCTTGTCAAAAGGGTCGTCTTCGGGCTTTGACATTCACTCACGTCACTTCATGACTTCAAGCTCTGTCAAAGAGGGGCAACTGTAGACACCCCATTTTTGACCGCCCCTAAGACTTTGACACCTTCTTTTGACCACTCGCTGATGAAAATTGAAATGTGCTAATTTATGAAGTTCTCAGCCGAAAAATCAAATTGAAGCTTTAATTCAAAAACCTCACCCATTTTGGCCATCCCTAATATTTTATTAATTATGTGTGTATATTTATTTTAGGTGTGTATTTATTAATCAAACAAAAAAATAATAATAAATATTTTATTAATTTGTAATATTTTATAAGTTTATATATGTATGTGTATATTTATTTTAGGTGTGTATTTATTTTAGGTATGTTTTATATATATTTATTTTAGGTATTTATTTATTTTAGGTGTGTTTTCTATAAATTGATAAATATTTGATAAAACAAAATATTAATCAAAAAAAGAAAAGAAAAGATTTTATTCATTTGTAATATTTTATAAGTTTATATATGTATGTGTATATTTATTTATTTTAGGTGTGTTTTCTATAAATTGATAAATATTTGTTAAAACAAAAAAAAAAAAAAAAAAGAAAAATTGGATTCAACTTGTATATATATATCTAACATCACTCGAGGAAGAAGGGGACCATTTTTTTTGTTTGACATACAACACACACACCATTATCCCAAAAGAAAAAAAAAGAAAAAGCTGAGTCTCTTACCTCACTCCCTCACCCATGGCATCAACCTGATACACATACCACAAACCCATCCTCTCACATACACCACTGCCGAGCCTTCCACTGCCGAGCCATCCACTTGCACTCCATACACACTCACACACCCTGCTGCGACCGCACACCACCACCCTCACACACCCTGCTGCTGCACACACTCACCACACACACCACACCAAACCCATCACCCACGGCAGCAAACCCAGCTCACCTCTCTCTCTCACCCTCGGCAACCCAGATAAAAGACCACCAACCTCTCTCTCTCACCCTCATCAACCTGCTACACACCACACCAAACACATTCATTCCACAGCTAACACACAGACCCAGCTCTCTCTCTCTCTACCCTCTCCCTCTCGGCACCTCTCTCTCTCACCCCTCACGGCAACCCAGCTGATACACCATCACCACCCCACACGTCAACCCAGCTGATACACCATCACCACCCCTCACGGCAACCCACCTGCAGCATCACTCACGACAAACTCCACCTCCCTCCTTCTCCACACCGCTGCCATCACCATACACACGGCTCACCTTCTCCTCCCAGCAAATACACATTCATTCCACAGCTAACACACAGACCCAGCACCCACACACCACCACTGCCATCACTCACCACCACACCACACACACCCACTGCTGCACACACTCACCACCACAACATACACACCACCACTGCCATCACTCACCACCACACCACACGCACCCACTGCTGCAGACACTCACCACCACACCATACACACCACCACTGCTGCACACACTCACCACCACACCTCTCACACGCGCCACTCACACATAGCATACCATTCACAACTCTCACACACCCACTGCCACACACACACCCACTGCCATATTTACACAACACACACACCCAGCGGACCAACCTCCTCTTCTCTCCCTCTAGACCACCACTGCCATGATATAACAGACCTGAACAAACACCCTCACACAGATATACCAGAGAGAAACATAAAAAAAAAAGACATGTGCAACTAAAGGTGACAAACACTCACACCACCACCTGTACTCACCTTCCCCCTCCCAGCACAAGGCCAGTTTGATCGGCAGTTTGATTGAAAAGAACATACACACTGATAGAGAGATACACAACACACATGTTGGTCTCTTCTCTCTCTTCGAGCCCATGGAGTTCAAGGCCATGAAGGGTGATGCTGGTCATAGGTCCAGTGCCAGGTGCTTGGCTGGAGCTTAAAGAAGTGGCTCGATTAGGAGCATAGCTGGGAAGAGCAAAACAACAAAACACATCAACACACATTGAGGCTGCAACCACACAACTCGCAGGCATAGTGGCTCTATCATCTTCTCTCCCTCTCGGCTCCAACTCCGCTACTGACTTGCTCCAACCGCTGCTGCGCCACCATTCCGCTAGCCGAGAGCTTTGATCCACTTCGTGCCAAGCTTGTACCTTCCTATTGAGGTAAAATTTTCTTACTTTTATTTCAATCTTTGTGCATTTTTTTTTTTTTTTAATTTTCATTTTGATTTAGGACTGTTTTGGAATTGTTTTTCAACATAGAAACTATGTGATTTGAAGTTTTAAAAGTGGGGAGGGGTTCGCTATCCTTCCTCATAATTACATTAGCTTTAATCTCTTTAATTTCAGCACATTTGTATGTTATTTGGGGGCTGCTTAATTTATTTCAATAAGTTTGTTTTACATATTTTGTTTGTGTTATATTAACCAATGAATCAATTAATCAACCTTGTATAACCACCTCTGCAACCTCCCTCCATTCTTTACTTATTTCGATTAAAAAGTTATAAAAAAAATTAAGATTGTGATTCAAGTATAAGAAAGGAACTCTTCCATGCTTAATGATTTAAATTCTTTGGAAGTTCACTACCCCAAATGTATACATGTTCTTATACTAAAGCACAATCTTTTATTTTTTATTTCTCTTTATTCATCAGTGTGTTTACTTTTAAGGGACTAATTGACCCTTGGAAATCACCAAGGAAAGTGTCATTATCACTTATTATCAAGTTTGGATTTTAAGTCATTATCACTCAAGTTTGGGTTTTTCTAAGTCATTATTACTCTTTTGAGTTTGACTAGTCCTTGTTGCACATCTTGAGTTTGACTTAAAATCCCTAACTTGTAAATAAGTTTGACTCGTCCTTTGTAATTTCCCCGAAGAATTTATCACCTGTTTATTTACTGTTAAGGGGGTTAATTGACCATTGGAAATCGCCAAGGAAAGTGTCATTATCACTTATCATCAAGTTTGGATTCCAAGCCATTATCACTCAAGTTTGGGTTTTTCTAAGTCATTATTACTCTTTTGAGTTTGACTAGTCCTTGTTGCACATCTTGAGTTTGACTTGAAATCCCTAACTTGTAAATAACTTTGACTCTTCCTTTGTGATTTTCTCTGAAGAAAATAAGGTTTATTCGGGTTAAGTCGACACTAATTTTCCTTTATTGCATTTCAGACTTAGTGGATGTAAATATCACTTTTGCACAAACAGGAGAAAAGATAAAGAAATGGACAGGTAATAAAAAAGGCTAATAAAATTGGTTAAAATTGGATTACAACCAACATAAAGAACTAATATGATTAATTGAATTCGGTCGGACGTTATACCGAATTTATTGTGTCAAGGCTTGCCTTACGTCAATTATTGTAATAAATTAGACAGCCCCTTTCATTTATTATTCATTCTGTTTTGTAATAATTATTTCTTCGGACCCTCGGACATTCGGACCCTCCTGCGTGAGAGCGCATTAATTCATTCGGACCCTCCTGTGCGAGGGCAAACAAACTTGTAATAAGTGTGCGTGTGTGTGTGCATGTCTTCCAACCCCACGTCTTTCTCCCTTTTATTTATCAGCTTATGATGGTTAGTTTAGAGGCATCATGTTTAATTTAGCATACTCATGTTTGCATCCACTTGTATTGCATGCACCAAGGCTCGGTTCATCATCAAATTCACATTGTCGTTTCAATACTTCTCTGAATACATGCTTAGACCATATGCGATCAAATCATCTCATATGCCATATTAGTAGCCGAGCCTAGTAATTGCATATCACATGTGTTGTATAGTTAGGAATCATGCATATTTTCTAACTTTGTTTTGTAGTTGTTCGCGGGACGTCGGTAAATATGTGAGTTGTTATGCTTTAGCATCCCGCTTGTACATAATTTTCTTATTATGTTTAGCATCCTACCATGAGGCTAATTGCTTAAGTGATAAACTGTTTGAATGCCTGTGGATGAAGGCTATTCACTGACATTGAGATACTTTGATGAATGTATATATGAGATCACTTTTTCAAGTGATACATATTCCAAAAACACTTTTTCAAAACAAACATAAAATCAAACGTTCCAACTGTTCGTGAAATTAGTCTATACTTGTATGTTAGAGATAAAATAAGAACATATATTGTATGTAAGAATCACATCATAATTAGTAGAGGCCGATCTTTGATCGGGTGAGTGGGGTGCTCATTATTGACCTTCCCCTCTCATACCTAAGTTCCCGAACCAAGACACTTTGGTAATGACAGACTAATGGCCTTTGGCACGAGTCACGGGTTTCCTAAATTTCCCATAAATATTTAGGTGGCGACTCAAATCGCAGCAAATCCATTTTTGGCATTTGATTCAAACATCGATTTTCCAAAAACAATTGCCGGATTTGGACTCTTTTTGTGTTTCCACTGTTTCACATTGCACTTGTGAAATCAGATTCAGAACCAACACACAAGTGGAGTCCGAACTGTAAGGGCTATTTCATTCTTCTGGAAGGGGGCCCGAAAAGCCCAACTACACCAGTCCATACCCAAAATCACATCAAAACCCGAGATAGCCATAACTACAAAAGAAAATGAAAATCGGCGATCAGCTACCTCTATATCACACCCTTGACACCCTTGTTTCAAAATCAACTCACCCCCAACAGGTGATACAACACAAATAGGGGATGCTAACTATGCCAACTCTAACCCCAAAACGGATGCAAATGTAGCAGATATAAAAGAATGGGATGCACCCGTATCAATCAACACATTGGCAACCGAGTTGCAAAACAAGAAGGTACCTTTCATAACAGATGGAGTCGGTACTAGATTCTGCGTGGTAACAGCATACACACGCCCTGTAGGGATCTACCTGTTCACCTCTCGGAGCGAAGGACTGTTGCACAGACTGGGACAACGAAGCTCCCTGATTGGCCCTCGAGGTCTAAACTGACTGTGCGGGCTGAAAACTCTATGTTTGCCTAGAACCAGATGCACCCGATGTGGCACCCAACTGTGGGTAGAACCTCTTCAGGTGCCCCACGTGACCACACTGATAACATGAGAGCGGTTGGCCTCTACCCTGACTCTGGCTCTGAGGTCGAGCTGAAGATGAAGCTGCTTTCTGACCTCCTCCATTCTGCGGGCAAACTGGAGACTTGTGGCCTAGCTGACCACATTTGTAACAGGTAATGTCTCCCTGACTACCCCTCCCAGAACCTGAACTCGGTATTGGAAAGGTCGACCTAGCAAAAGCACCCTGGGACTGCTGAGGGTTAGGACCCATCTGCCTCCTTCCGTCCCCCTAACCATCCTGACTCCTCTTAGAGCTCCTCATCCTCTCATCCTCCTCCTGCATCATAATATCCATATGGGCCGCTGCATCCACAAGGCCCCTATAATCCCGGGTCATTGACTCTCCAACTCTAGTCTTGAGCCTATGCCTCAGCTTCTTTTCAAACTCGAGACAACGGCGTTACTCAGACGCCACAAGCTCAGGTGCAAACCTGGATAAGCTAGTAAATGCGGCCTCAAACTCGGCCACTGATGAACTCAGCTGCTTGAGCTGACAAAACTGATCTCTCAATTTCTCCCTGACAGCGGGAGACAAAAACTTCTCCTGGAAAGCATCTACAAAGGCCTCCCAAGTGCCACCAACACAACCCCTCATGAACTTCAACCACTGACCCGCATCCCCCTTTGGCTGGAAAGATGCCAAGGTCACCTTCAATGCCCCGTCTTCGATGCCAAGCATCTCAAACGTCTTAGTCATCTGCTCGAGCCACTTATCAGCCTTTAGTGGCTCTTTCGGATCCCCCAAAAACTCATCCGGATTGGACCAGAAAAACTCCCTCTTCAGAAAGGAAGGCCCTGCATCAACAACCTAGGCTTGAACTTGATTCTCAGCTCTGAGAATGCCCATGGATTCCCTCAAGGCTCCTGCTATCTCGCGGGCTAAGGAACCCGTGGCCGGCTGACCCGCTGGCTCTGCCACATTGGCTTGACCAACACCCTCCTACTGCGCCGAAATATCATCCGGTAAAGGCATCTCCTGCCTACCACGCCTACCACGTCTACCTCCACGTCCACGTCCTCGTCCTGACATCCTAATAAAGGTAACGAACAACATTAGCACATTCACCAATGTGCCGAAGCTATAACACTCGCATCCAAATGCACGGGCAACTGTAATTTACTCCACGTAAGCACATAATCACATAAGCACTTACGAATTTCATTTCCGGATAATGATAGTCCCGAGGCGTTGCTAGAGTTCCGGTTAGAAACAGCATTGATCAAGTGCTTTTCCAACAAGACTCACAGAAACCGAAGGATCCAATCAACATCCTAGAAATGAAATCCCATACCCATATAGTCATATAAGCATGTTATCAAATAAACACATACTATCATAGATAAGTCTCTAACAAGCAAGACAAACCCATTGTGATACTAATCACTTCCCACGTACCCAAAGTATTCAAACCCGGTACGCTCTGATACCAAGTTGTAACGCCCTCAAAATAAACCCACTAATCATATATTCTTGACATGCTCAGACATAAGAGGATAAAGCATAATTACATTTCATTAGAGTATACATTACAAAATGTATTACATGTTGACAACAAAAGTAAATGCCCTACGGGCTTACAACTTTCCAAGCCAACACTTGGTTACAAAAAGAGTGAGTACTAACTCAAAACAGATAACAAGCCCTTGGCTTGATATACACGTAATACAAAAATGTAATCACAAAAGATGTCCCAGCCACTAAGCCTCTCAAGCTACGTCCTTGGAGGTGGCATGCTACATGCATTGGAAAATGATGTCCCATATAGGGTGAGTCAACGCCCAGTAGAGATATGCTAAACATAATATGAGCAATAACTAAAACATCAGCATTTGATAAATGTTTAATTCACATAAATCAACTCAAGACTCATTTCAATTACATGACAAATATGCCCATGTATCATTTCTCTTTCCTTTACTTAATCCATCTCCAATTCATGATAATGGCTCAGAACCTGGCCAAACAATTTAAATGAGATTACATCTCATATCAATAATACTTCCATTTCATCAAATCAAATGAGATAACAACTCATATTAAACACTTCACAATGGATACACACATTTGCTGCACCGTTGCCATATAAGGGCACTCCCATAATTCAATAAGTACACGAATTTGCCGTACCATGGAGTCTATCCCCTATCTCCTCCCAACAATATCCGGTTTAGGAGTCCATCCCCTATCTCCTCCCAAATCGTGGAAGTACATCTCCTATTTCCTCCCACATAGTACAATGTATATAAACATTTATCATATACACGTTCAATCAATACACAATTTCGATGTATTATTTCAACCGTCATATTCAATGACATATTCAATTGATTAGTTTTAGTTCGCCTAATCATCATGAATTGTCTACAAAAATCAAGACTATCCTTCGCCGATAGCCCAAAGCAATTATTTCTAAACAGATAATAATTACATCAACAGATAAACCATCGATAATTTCCAAAGGGTGAGTGATTAATAAATCCAATTCCACTATTCCATCACATATTATGCCAATTTCATTAATTCCAACTTAATTTCATGTTTCCATAATTTCCCAAATTAATTACACGAATTAATTTGTCATAACAATTTAGGGCTTTTTCCCCATTTTCTCAATATTGACCCAAAGGCCCAAAATAACTTCGATAACGTCAATACTATTATTTTAAGACCCAAAATACACATTTATGAGCCAAAATAACAAAACCTCTCTTTATTCATTTGAAACCCTAACACCCCAAAATCACCCAACTTCAACATTAAATCAAAATGACTGAATACTTGTGTCAAAGATCATAGAAATGAGTAGTTATCCCTACCTCAAATTCGGAGTTCAAAGGAGAAGATGAAGAAATTTGAAAGTGCTCCAAACCCCAATATTTTCAAATCAAAATGTAGCCCTCAACAAACTCCACACTTTTTACAAAGGCCCAAGGGTAGAAGGTCACTCCTACTAGATCAAAACCTAGAGAGAAGTTAGAGTTTTAGAGTGAGGTGCTCTCCAATGGTCGTTTTCGAAAAGTAAGAGAGAGAAATGATGTTGAAAAGTGATCCAAAAAGTGAAATCCCGAAGTGATATAAAAGTCGCCCCGCTCAAGCGTGGGAACCCCCGCTCGAGCGTCAGACACAGACTCACACTCAAGCGTCAAAGCGCCGCTCGAGTGTCGATTGCACACTTCCAGAAGTTTTGCAGACCAAGGTCCCCGCTCGAGCGTCAAACTCCCCGCTCGAGCGGAGTAACAAAATTAAAGGTTCACGTTCGAGCGTCAAAACTTCCGCTCGAGCGTCTGAAGACCTGCAAAGGAAAAATACTGGGAGATGGAAAATCACGCTCGAGCGTCAAAACTCCCGCTCAAACGGAGAAGCAAAATCAAAGGGCCTACTCGAGCGTCAAAAGCCCCGCTCGAGCGTGAAGTCCAAATTCTGGGCATCAACTCTAGGTTTCAAAGCACAACTAACCTGTTCCAAACCTTCCCAACACAACCCAAGACTCAAATATTAAGAGTAAGGGAAGGAAATGAGAATGAGACAACAACACAACCACGAAACCAAGTCTGGAATACAATATACAAAGGAAGGGAAGACCGGGATCGCTATACACAAGTCTCTCGTGCCTAAGCGGTCGTGTGTGCCAAGTTTCATGCAAAATCGACGTTGTTTGGTGATTTCGGGGCGTCAACACCTCGAATTCAAGTTTCTTAAGGAACTAGTTTGCCTAAATTGAAATCCGGCCCTAACTTCCAAAGATACATTCTAGCTTAGAATGCAAAGATACATTTTATACCTAATCTTCTGGTGGTGGTGTATATGGATTCTCGTCTTCTGCAGATTCCCTAAATGCCCGGTGCCCACTCGATGCATCAGGAACCTATGATAGTCAATGCATAATGTGTATCACATTCGAATTTTATATATAATGTTGTGTGAAAATTTAACTATCAAACAATTTAATTTATATCGAACCTGTCTGTTGGGATCCACACTCGCCCGCTATGACACAAAGGCCATCATCTCAGCTCTCATCTGCTGTAAATATGTAGAGAACTCTGCTCGCATCTCCTCCCTCAGCTCCTCCCTCAATTCATCCCTTAGCTTCTTACGAACCTGCTGGGTGATCTGAACAATAGTCGATGGTTGGGGTGTTGACTGTGATGGCCCAGCACCATCTTTATACACTGCTCTCCGAGGCACAGTTCTCCCGTATGTGCGCCAATATCCATGTCTGTCATGACCTATCAACTAATGGAAAATGGCATTCCTAGCCTCCAAAGTTTGACAATCCTCAGGTAGCATAGAGAGTTGACCATTAAACTCATCATGTATTGAATAAGACATACAAGTATATGCCAAATCAAGATGGTTGACACACAAAAAATAAAAAATAAACTTTAAATACAATCAAAGGTGTTTGGAAACTACCAAGGTCAGGATAACCTCTGGGTCATCTGCTCTATGTGTCATAAGCCAAACATTCATCTTATCAGTAGACTCCCCCTTATTAGTCATCTACATTTTTTTAGAAATATGAAAATTAGAATCCAAATAATTTGCAAAAATATAAACTTCATGCCCTATCTGAGCGAAAGTAGTACACCCTGTGGTATGAGCTATGCCGTGAGCTTGCCGATTTTTAGCGTTCCTAGTTGCAATTTTCTATAACAGGTTCAACAAATGTAAGTATATAAATATGATTTGTATGTTTACATATCATGCATGTAACTTATTTGTATACCTCAGCATCGGAAGTACGCCAATACTCCACAAGTTCTTCCCACTGGCTTGGCATAATGTGCAAAGGAACATCATCCTTCAGATTAAGATCAGAACTTCTAGGCTTGAAATACTTTGACTTAATCTTATTCTTGTGATCCTTCCATATGTTGTTTCAGTTTTTTATGCAGATTGGCTTGTACTCCTCTGGACATATATTCAAATTGTCCTATAAAACACAATTTCAAAGTTTAAATAATAATAACACAATTTCGGAATTTAAATTTTTGGACAAAAATATACTTTTACCTTCACATCCTTCCAGATAGCATCAAGAATATCATCAGGCACAGTGTTCCAGTCAAGAAAAGTAAAAGGAACAATGTTACCATTCTGCACAGTAATGCCAAGTTAAGTAGTTAACTTAGACACGTTATCCCTTATTGGACAGTAATTTTCATCAAATTGTATGTCCAACTTTGTACCAATACCCCACTCCCTAATGCCCTTGGCACATCCTCTACCATGCCTACTCGAGGTTGATGAAGAACTAACATGACCTGTGAGATACAATAAGAATAAACAATATGCAATGATAATAAACAAATGCAAATTTAAATAATGTCAATACAAATCAATTTCTTATACCTGAGGTGGGCTGTGAAGAAGTCGAAGGGTCTGAAAAATACAATGAGAATAAACAAGTTATATGTAATGAGAACAAATAAATATATATTTAAATAATTTTCATACAAATCAAAGCAAATTTATATACCTGTGGATGGCTCATAAGCCGATGACTCTAGTCGGGATGATAGCTGCTGCGGTGCCACTGATGGTGGACGCACCGATGGTAGGCGTGGATGTTGAGTAGATGATAGCTGTTGTGGTGCCACTAATGGTGGTCGATGCGGTGGCACTAATGGCCCCTCTGATGGTGCTCACTGTGATGCCTCCTCTAATGGTGGTGCCACTAATGGTGGACGCACCAATGGTAGGCGTGGAGGCCGAGTAGATGATAGCTGTTGTGGTGCCACTAATGGTGGTCGATGAGGTGGCACTAATGGTGCTTGTTGTGATGCCTCCTCTAATGGTGGTGCCACTAATAGTGGTTGCTGCAGTGGCTGGTCAGATAGTGGTGGCACTAATGGCCCCTCTGATAGTGGTCGATGTGATGCCTCCTCTGATGGTGGTGCCGCTGATGTCCTCTTACGTACCACATCGGACATCATGCATAGGGGATGATCAGGCTTCCTCTTCCTTGCCATAATAATCTGCAAGTGCCGTGACATTAATTGACATTAGAAACGTGGAGAATGGTTTTGAATCAACTATAATATGACATTAATTGAACTAATACAATTATAAAGACAAAGTAAATTAAGAAACTGAACATTAACTACAACCTTAGCCTGAATTCAATTACTGATGTTTATTAAATATTAGTCTATTTCCACATCAAGTGTTTCTCCTTCTGCAGCTTCCCTCACCCAACCAACTTCTTCATCATGGAGCATTATGTTTTCTTCTAATTGTTGGCTCATATATGGCTCGATTTCTGGATCAGTCGAATTCATATCAAATAAACTTCTTTGAGACATCTTCACCACTACTTGCCAGTCTGGTTCTAACGAGTCTGCAACATACCAAACTTGCTTTGCTTAGGATGCCAAGATGAAAGGTTCATTGGTAATTCGATCATCTCGGTACAACAAACGATTGAAGTTGACCAACGTGAAATTGAAGACATCATGTATCTTCCCATAAATGTTATCAATCCAATCACACTTAAACAACACATGCTTCTTCTCATTGGAATATCGAATCTCGACAATATCTGTCAATTGTCCATAATAGTACACAAACCCCACACAAGGATTCTTGTCTTTCCGACTAGCATAACTTATGGTATCTGCCTTCAAAGCTACACCACAATTTTGTGTGGCTCGACAGTCATCCATGGCCTTTACTCGATACCGAAACCCATTCATTATATACCCGTTGAACCTCCTTGCCAGGTTATGAGGACCATTTTCCAATACAATAATATCTTCAGAAAATGTGACATCACTAGTCCTTCGCAAAGTTTGAACCTATTTAAAAAAAAAATTGTAAAATTTAAAATGTAGTTCGACTTAGGTAAATAGAATCTGTAGATTTAAATACATACATGTTCCTTGAACCAAATGTGAAAAGTTTCAAAATGTTCATGCCGAAGCTGATGATCGTCAACACGAGGCATTTTGACCTTAAGTTCTTTAAGGTGTTTGCTGTGTAGATTGAAATTTTATCAACAAAAAAAAAAAAAATTTGGTTCAAAATTCAATGAAACATAATAAAATATTGAGTGAGTGACATAACTTACTTTATGAATGGTTGAACCGCGCTTGTATTGAATAAGACATACCGATGAGTTTGTACCCAAGAAGTATTATGAAGATAAAAGCTTGTGCTTTCACCAACAGCACGACCCAGATTATCATCACCACTGTAGTTCCTCACAAGTCGATTAGATTTGGTTTCCACATCATTGAGATATTGTGCACAAAAATTCATGCATTCTTCCATAAGATATCCTTTAGCAATTGAACCTTTTGGATGAGCTCTATTACGCACATATTGTTTCAAAGTAAGAAGATACCTCTCAATTGGATACATCCATCGAAACTGAATCGCTCCACCCAATAATGCTTCATCAGCTAGATGTATAGACAAGTGCTCCATTATATCAAAAAAAGTAGGAGGAAATATTTTCTCTAGATGACAAAGTGTTACGGCAATACGATCTTGAATATATTGCAAATCCGTCGCACGATTCACTTTGGAACACAATTGTCTAAAGAAATTGCTCAATTTAATCAAAGGTTCAATTACATTCTTCGGTAACGATCTTTGAATAGCCAATGGAATTAGTTATTGCATCAGAATATGACTATCGTGGCTCTTAAGACCCCTAATACTTCTATCATGTAAGCGCACGCAACGCGATATATTGGATGAATACCCATCGGGAAATCTAACTTCCTTCAATACTTTCAAGAAAAAATCTTTCTCATCCTTGGTCATTGTGAATTGTGCTAGTGGTAAATAAGCTTTATTCGACCCTCTTAACTACAAATGTAGGGGTTTTCTAATATTCATTTCTTGTAAATCACGCCGAGCATTAACACCATCCTTCGATTTTCTTGCAACCCCTAATATTGTCCACAACATATTGTCACAAACATTCTTCTCTATATGTATCACATCGAGGTGGTGTCTTATTAGATTGTGCTCCCAATATGGCAGTTCATAAAAGATACTCTTTTTCTTCCAGCTATGGGTGCGATGTCCAGCTTTCTCCTTCTCTACTTGTCTCCTATGCCTCTCCTTAAGGTCATTCCTCTTGTATTGGGTTAAAATACCCTCAAATTCTAATTGTAGCAGCATCTCAGCTCCAGACAACAATTTTGGTTTGAATCTGACTTACCATCAAATGATACTTTATCCTTTTGGAATTTATGGCCACTAGGTAAAATCTGCGATGACCCAAGTATGATTGTTTCCTACTATGCTTCAACCAACACGATGTAGTTTCCCTATTGCTACAAGGACATGCATATTCGCCTTTAGTGCTCCATCCTGACAAGTTTGCATATGCAGCAAAATCATTAATTGTCCACAGTAAAGCTACATGCATTTGAAACATTTGATTTGTTGATGCATCAAATTTGGAGACACCATCATTCCATAGTTCTTTCAACTCCTCAATCAACGGTTGCATATACACATCAATCTTGTCACTAGGTCTTTTCGGGCCGTCAATAAGCACCGATAAAATTAGAAATGGTTTCTTTATGCACATCCATGGTGGCAAGTTGTATGGAATAAGTACGATAGCCCAAGTGCTATGAACTATGTTCATCATCCTGAATGGGTTAAAACCATCAGATGCTAAGCCAAGCCTTACACTTCGGCAATCATTACTAAAGTCAATATTCCGACGGTCAAAATCTTTCCATGCAAGGGAATCTGTAGGATGCCTAAAGACACCGTCATTAGTTCGTTCCTCTGCATGTTATCTCATTAACTTAGCCGTCTTGGATGACATAAACAACCTTTGCAACCTTGGCTTTAAAGGAAAATATCTCATTTGTTTTGCAACTATTTGTTTGCCACCGTTGTTAGGACCATTTGAACCACCATCACCATTTGATTTCCATCTTAAACTCTTGAATATAACACATTTATCAAGATTGGCATCCTCATTTCGAAACAACATGCAACTGTTGGGACATGCATCCCACGTCTCATACGTGAAGCCCAAATTTGTTGTGACCTTTTGAGTTTTATGATATGAGTCTGGGAGTTTCACACACAACGGGAACGCTTCATTCAATAACTCAAGCAACATGTCAATAGACTTGTCTGTCCACTGATTAAGCATCTTCAGATGTAGAAGTCGAACAATGAATGACAAAGATGTGAACTTCTGACAACCCGGATACAATTCACTTTGTGCATCTTGAAGAAGTTTGAAATACTTTGCAGTCTCTGCATTTGGACCGAGCTGGGGTTCAGATGCATGGGGATCAGGCCCCTGTGGTTCATTACCCTCAACACTTGTACTGGCATGTGGATTTTGTTGGACAATCTTCACTGTATTTAAAAGATTTAATTCTATTGTGTACAAAACAACAACTAGAATTTAAAGAAATAAATAAAATGAGAGAATTTGTTTGATTAGAAAAATCAAACTCGAAATAATAAATAAATAAATAAAAACAGATTTTATTTTGTTACAAAAAAAAAATTAAAATCTGATTAAATAAACAAATAAAAATAGAATAAAATTAAACAACTTACTTGGTTAATTTCTTTGAATATCTTTTCTGATCAAGTCCAGTATTTAACACTGTGTCCTTAAGACAGATTCATCCTCTCCACGGTGCTTTCAGAATTTGGACGTCTATCTCCCAGGATAAAATGATCTTATCAACGAATAAAAGCAGCACTATAATTTAATCGTTCGTCGAACACACTAAGTGTTTACACTTTTTCTTTCAGAAATAAAATGCAGCAAAATGCAGAGATTTAAAGTAGAGGATGGAGTACGAAAATTGGAGTGAAAATCCAAATGGGAGGCTAGTCTATTTATAGATGTAAAGGTGGCTGCTGGTTTTGAATTGAACAGGTATGAAACCTGTTGGTTTTGAATTTAAACAGATTTGAATCTGTTGGGTTAACAATTCAAACAGATAAAAAACGGGAAGGGCCTTGTTTGGATGAACAAGAACCAAACCAGCTTTAATTACTTTTGAAAACAGAAGGGCCCCTGTTTGGATGAACAAGAACTAAATCAGCTTTAATTTGAATTCTAGATTTTATTTTACCAAAAATAAAATTAAATTCAAATGTTTTTGGCCCAAAAAGATTAGTATTGGACCGAACAAGCCCAACCTAATCACGCACCCGCGCCCAAGCCCAGGCCCAGCCCAGTCCGCCCGACCGACCGGACGGACGGACGGCGGCGGTAGCGTGCGCGTGTGTGGTGATTTTTGAGTCCAATGGGTCTAGTCCATTTTGCCCATAACCTCTCCCTCTAAAACACTTGGGTACCCCTTGGGGCACACCCCAAGTACCAAACCCATGCCTTATAAACCCTTTCAAAACCTCCCACCAAATCAATGTGGGACAAGCCTTTATTCAAACCTTTAAGGAATTTCCACCAAAACTCCATTCCCATGGAGCATACTTTGGCTTCAATTTCCCATTCACTCGGTAATGGTTTTGAGCAACCAAATATACCACATGAATCACAACACGGCATAGAACACGTTACCACTTTGACCCGTGTAAATCAATGCATGGGGCCCACCTAAAAATTAGACCAAACTTAGGAAAAAATTCTGGTTTTACCCAGAATTTTATAACCATTTCCAACAATCCCCCACATGAATGGAATTTGATGACAACGGAAATGCAACAATATGCAGACTTAACGAAAGAGTATAAGTCGAAAATATCTTGCATCAGGATAGGTAGCTTTCGGCCTTGAACCTTCCATTGTGATGACCTATCAGACTTACTGGCTAACCAATGGATGCGATGCGTTAAATTGTTCAGCTGTTTGTGTAAGCCAAGACAATAGATTTCACACAAAATATCTTCTGACACATCGTGGTTCTCACTGTTGTGTTCATTTTGGCCTTGAACGCACATGGTTTTCATGAGTATTTCTAGAGAATGTAGCCTTTTTCATTCTCATAGAACCGGCCCCAGTTCAACACTCATATAGGTGATTCTCATTTGTGAGTATCTCCTTATACTCGTCTTGATTTTATGCCTTAACCAAGATATAAGTAATCATTAAAAGCAAAGCTTATCCTTATACCCCTGCAGACAACATATGTTGCAGATATCACTCTCACCATAGGAATGGGTAGGAATTTTAATCCCTTGGTGATTTCTGGCGAGCCATACATAACTTAGTTGTCCCTTTGAACTTAGTTCTTGGGATCTCCAGTCATATAAGTAGGGTTACCATTATGACGACTCTTATGTAATAGGCTTTAATCCCATCCCCTTCGATGAACTATACACTAGCTCTTTTGTCAAACCTTTTGTTAATGGATCCGCAATATTCTCTTTAGATCTGTTGAGACTATTCCGTTTGACAACAATTGCCTTACGGTATTATATCGACGACAAATATGTCGTGACTTACCGTTATACGTGTGATTTTGTGCCCTGCCTATTGCAGATTGACTATCACAATGAATGCAAATAGCTGGCATAGGTTTTGGCCACATTGGAATGTCTTCTAAGAAGTGACGAAGCCATTCTGCTTCTTCACCTGCTTTGTCTAAAGCAATGAACTCGGATTCCATTATGGATCGTGCAATGCAAGTTTGTTTCGTGAACTTCCAAGAAACAGCAGCGCCTCCTAGAGTAAAGACATATCCACTAGTGGATTTTGAATCTTTAGTATCCGATATCCAATTTGCATCACAATAACCTTCGAGTACTGCTGGATATCGAGTAAAGTTCAAACCATGATCGCGAGTAAATCTTAGATATCTAAGAACCCGAATGATCGCTTTCCAATGATTTTCTCCGGGATTACTAGTGTACCTACTCAATTTACTGATAGCATAAGCTATATCAGGACGAGTACAATTCATTAGGTACATTAGGCTTCCAATGATTTGGGAGTATTTTAACTGAGACACTGCACCACCTTTATTTTTCGATAAATAAAGACTGATGTCTACAGGTGTTCTAGCTAAATTCAAATCATCCTTGATAAATTTATCAAGAATTTTCTCAATATAATGAGATAGAGATAATGCATATCCGTCAGAGGTTTTAGTAATTTTCATTCCTAATATAACATCTGCGACCCCCATATCTTTCATATCAAATCTTTTGTTAAGCATTTGCTTAGTTGATTTGATAATGTTTTGACTGCTTCCAATGATAAGCATGTCATCCACATAAAGGCAAACTATGACATATCCTTGGTCAGTGTTTTTAACATAGACGCATTTGTCACATTTGTTTATTTTAAACCCATTAGTAAGCATTGCATGATCAAATTTTTCATGCCATTGCTTAGGTGCTTGTTTTAATCTATAAAGGGATTTTACAAGTCGACAAACTTTCTTTTCTTGCCCTGATACTACAAACCCTTCGGGTTGTTCCATATAGATCTCTTCATTTAGATCACCATTTAAGAAAGCTGTCTTAACATCCATTTGATGTATTTCTAAATTAAACAACGCTGCTATAGTAATAAGCATGCGAATGGATGTTATTCTAGTCACAGGGGAATATGTGTCAAAATAATCCAGACCTTCCTTTTGTCTGTAACCTTTAACTACAAGTCTTGCTTTATACTTGTCAATTGAACCATCTGCTTTCATTTTTCTCTTGAATATCCATTTATATCCAAGAGGTTTAGAACCTGGTGGAAGATCCACCAATTCCCAAGTATGATTTTGCATAATGGAGTCAATTTCATTATTAACAGCCTCTTTCCACAAAGGTGCTTCAGGACCTGTCATTGCTGCCTTAAAGCTTTGAGGTTCATTTTCTAACAGGTATGTCAGAAAATCTGGACCAAAGGATTTTGATGTTCTCGCTCTCTTACTTCGTCTTGGTTCATCATCAGTTAAATCCTGTTGGTCGAGACCATTACTAGTCTCTTGTGTTTGATTGTCATTAGTCTCTTGACTTTGTGTACAATCATAAGTTCTTTTCTGTGAACTTAATTCTTGTCCTTTCTTGTAAGGAAAGACATGTTCAAAAAACACAGCATTCCTTGACTCTATAATAGTGTTCACATTTATATAAGGTATTTCTGATTTATAAGTCAGAAACCGATATGCACTACTATTCTGAGCATAACCAATAAACACACAATCTACTGTTTTTGGTCCAATCTTAGTCTTTTTAGAAACAGGAACTTCAACTTTTGCCAAACACCCCCACACTTTTAAGTATTTGTAGGAAGGCGGTCGACCTTTCCACAATTCATAAGGAATGCTTTTGGTTTTCTTGTGGGGTATTCTATTAAGAACATAATTAGCAGACAATATTGCTTCCCCACAAGTTACGTAGTAGCTTTGAACTTAGTAACATGGCATTCATAATTTCTTTTAGGGTTCTATTCTTCCTTTCAACAATTCCATTTTGCTGTGGAGAATAAGGGGCTGTAGTTTGGTGAATAATGCCATGTTGTGCACAAAATTCATTTAATGGTGCATCATATTCACTACCCTTATCACTTCTAACCATTTTAATGGTTTTACCAAGTTGATTTTCAACTTCTGTTTTGTAGAGTTTAAACATTTCTAAGGCTTCATCTTTACTTCTAAGTAAATAAACATAACAATATTTTGTGCAATCATCGATAAATGTTATGAAATACTTTTTGCCTCCTCTAGTTTGAATAAATTTTAGATCACATACATCAGTATGAATTAATTCTATAGGTTCGGTTTTCCTTTTAACCGATTTAAATGGAGCCTTAGGTAGTTTTGCTTCTACACAAATTTCACATTTATGATTAGGATTAATTTCAAACTTTGGTATATAATCTAAACCAATTAATCTACGCAAAGCATCAAAATTCACATGTCCTAATCTACCATGCCATAAATTTGACTCAAGAATATAAACAAAAGATGTGTTATTCTCATTCATAGCAACTTTTGGTACAACTGTCATTACATTTAGTTTAAAGAGACCATCACTCATGTATCCCTTACCAACATACATACCACTCTTTGTTAATACAAATTTATCAGACTCAAAGACAAGCCTAAAACCATTTTTACTTAAAAAAGAATCAGAAACTAAATTCTTCCGGATGTCAGGTACATGTAGTACGTTGTTGAGGGTCAGTTCTTTCCCTGATGTCATCTTCAAGATTACTTTCCCTTGTCCAGCCACAGTAGAAGTAGAAGAATTTCCCATAAAAAAGTTGTTCACCATTTGCAGCCTCATTGTAGGTAGTGAACATCTTCTTGTCCGCACATATGTGACGAGTTGCTCCAGTGTCAACCCACAATTCTTTGGGATTTCCAACCAAGTTAGCCTCAGACACCACAACAGAGAGGTTGATGTCATTCACTCCGTCAGAGATGTAATCCAATTCTGTTACATTGGCCTGATTGGTGGTCTTTTTACTTGTACTTCCATGATCCTTCTTAGGGCGACGGCAGTCAGAAGCTCGATGTCCAGTCTTGCCACAGTTATAGCATTTCCCTTTGAACTTCTTGTTACTATCGCCTTGTTTAGGACCATCTCCAGTGAACTTCCTCTTTTTGTTATGTGGTTTATGAACTTGTTCAATCACATTAGCCTTGGACTCAATGGGATTTTTTCCATTCCTCTTTTCAGCCTTACGGTTATCTTCCTCAATTCTTAGTCTTACTATAAGTTCATCCATGGTCATCTCTTTACGTTTATGTTTTAAATAATTTTTGAAATCTTTCCAAGCCGGTGGTAACTTTTCCACTAAAGCAGCGACTTGGAAAGACTCGCTAAGAGACATACCTTCTGAATGAATATCATGCAAAATTATCTGAAAACTTTGAACTTGAGATATTACCGTTTGGGAGTCTACCATAACAAAATCCAGAAATTTACCGACGACAAATTTCTTCGTGCCGGCATCCTCTGTCTTGTATTTCTTCTCCAAAGAATCTCACAATTCTTTTGCTGACTTCAGAGGACTGTATACATTATACAGCACGTTGTCAAGGCCATTGAGGATGTAGTTTCTGCACAGGAAATCTGAATGTTTTCAAGCATCTACAGCGGCAACAACTTGCCGATCACTTTCACCCTCTTTAAGTGCTGGAGCCTCTTCATGGAGAAACCAGGCCAAATTAAGAGTTGTAAGATAGAACAACATCTTCTGCTGCCATCTCTTAAACTCGGTACCATTAAATTTTTCCAGTTTTTCTCCATGATTGATTGGTACATGAACATGGTTCTGGATTGGGACCGATGTAGGTGTAACAATAGGAGTACCACTGCCAGATGCAGTTTCAGTTGTAGTAACCATAATCTCTGATTACAAAAATCAGAAAAAATTAAAACACAAATTAATTTTCTAATTACTAAAACCAGAAAATAAATTATAACACAAAATAATTTTATTTTCATTGTTACTAAAACGAGAAAAATAAAATACCAAAATAATTTTCTGTAATACCAAATAATATTCTGCAATTCTTAATGACACCAGTATATTACTACTAGTTGTCAAAGAAAAGAGACAGCATATTACTACTATCTGTCAAATAGCATAAATCACTATTTGTTTTTCCAACCAGAATATTACTTTGAAAACACAGAAAATTAAATACAATGAAGATACCAAAAAGGAATATGTCTTAAGATTGTTGGACAATCTTCATTGTATTTAAAAGATTTAATTCTATTGTGTACAAAACAACAACTAGAATTTAAAGAAATAAAGAAAATGAGAGAATTTGTTTGATTACAAAAATCAAACTCGAAATAATAAATAAATAAATAAAAACAGATTTTATTTTGTTACAAAAACAAAATTAAAATCTGATTAAATAAACAAATAAAAACATAATAAAATTAAACAACTTACTTGGTTAATTTCTTTGAATATCTTTTCTGATCAAGTCCAGCGTTTAACACTGTGTCCTTAAGACAAATTCGTCCTCTCCACGGTGCTTTCAGAATTTGGACGTCTATCTCCCAGGATAAAATGATCTTATCAACGAATAAAAGCAGCACTACAATTTAATCGTTTGTCAAACACACTAAGTGTTTACACTTTTTC
The DNA here is from genome assembly GCA_025200525.1 of Camellia lanceoleosa. Lineage (NCBI taxonomy): Eukaryota > Viridiplantae > Streptophyta > Magnoliopsida > Ericales > Theaceae > Camellia > Camellia lanceoleosa. The sequence goes on from CM045759.1 coordinate 43,399,076, forward strand.
TTTCAGAAATAAAATGCAGCAAAATGCAGAGATTTAAAGTAGAGGATGGAGTACGAAAATTGGAGTGAAAATCCAAATGGGAGGCTACTCTATTTATAGATGTTAAGGTGACTGCTGGTTTTGAATTGAACAGGTATGAAACCTGTTGGTTTTGAATTTAAACAGATTTGAATCTGTTGGGTTAACAATTCAAATAGATAAAAAACGGGAAGGGCCCTGTTTGGATGAACAGTAAATCCAAACCAGTTTAATTTCAATTCTGGATTCAAATGTTTTTGGCCCAAAAAGATTCACTGTGTTTGGTTTGAGTTTTCTGGATTAAATTTTTTGAAAACTGAGTTTTTTGGTTTTCGTATTCTTTTGTTTTTAGTGAATATTTTTTAAATTTTAAATATTTTTTTTACTTTTTTAGATGCACCTTAGTTAGATGTATCTAAAAAGTAAAAAATTTGTGAAAAAATATTTTAAAAAATTAATAAATACATAAAAATACAAAAATGTTTGAATTCTTGTATTTTTTTGTATTTTTGGTATTTAGTGAATTTTAAAGATTTTTTACAATTTTTACTTTTTAGGTGTATTTATGTTAGGTGTGTCTAAAAAGTAAAAAATTGTTTAAAATATTAAAAAATTCAAGAAAAACAAAAAACATGAAAAATAAGAAAGTAGAATTTTTGAAAACTGTTTTACAAAACCAAGAACTAAGTTGATTAGTATTGGGCCGAACAAGTCCAACCCAACCCGTGCACTGCCACGGCTCCAAATGACGGACGACGGCGTGGCGCGCATGTGTGGTGATTTTTGAGTCCAATGGGTCTAGCCCATTTTGCCAATAACCTCTCCCTCTAAAACACTTGGGTACCCCTTGGGGCACACCCCAAGTACCAAACCCATGCCTTATAAACCCTTTCAAAACCTCCCACCAAATCAATGTAGGACAAGCCTTTATTCAAACCTTTGAGAAATTTCCACCAAAACTCCATTCCCATGGAGCATACTTTGGCTTCAATTTCCCATTCACTCGGTAATGGTTTTGAGCAACCAAATATACCACATGAATCACAACGCGGCATAGAACGCGTTACCACTTTGACCCGTGTAAATCCATGCACGGGACCCACCTAAAAATTAGACCAAACTTAGGAAAAAATTCTGGTTTTACCCAGAATTTTATAACCATTTCCAACAGATTTCCCATAGCCTCTTGTATCATTCCAACCATATCGTCCCCAATGTCTAAATTAGTCAATGTTTCATTCTCTCGATTACCATGCAGAGATACGTAAGATTCCCCATGATTAATCCAATATTTGTACTTTGTTAAAAAACCATTCAAAATCAGATGCTCCCATATACCCTCTCGTACAAGATGGTATCGATTCTCACATTTTCTACATGGACAACTAATCATCGAACCTTCAACCCTATTGGTGTAGGCAAACACAAGGAATTGATCAATCCCATTAATGTATTCCCTCGACATCCTATTTGGCAAATCAATCTAACTCTTATCCATCATCTGTACTTCCCTCAAATGCACACTTCACTTCTTTTGTAATCTTCTCAACAATATATATAAATATATTTAAATGCCAGTCATTTTCCATATGCATATATGTTTCCCACTATTAATTTGCTTCAGGCAAACTTACTGGGAGATATACATCTCACATGCAAAACAAATATGCCCTAGAAAAAAATATAATTACAACAAGTGTAAGGGTCATAATGAGATGTAAGGGTCAAAATATAATTACAAGACATAATATCACATATTAATTATCCTAAGGATAGAGGGGATTGGTGGGCTTTGAATATTGATTAGTGAGGAAACAACCAAGGGCCCGAGCTATTGGGCCAAATGCTATCCTTAGATAGTTCGTAGTTGGTTTACAATATGTTCATCAATTTTAAACTAACCAATGTTGGACAGGTCACAGTAATAAGTTAAGGGTGCATTTGTTTGTTAGAATCTTTGAAGTAAGTCCTCACTTATTTTGAGCTAATATGCTCTTATATATATAGCACATGATAATATACTTCTCCATTCAACACTCTTGCTTGACTCAAAGATGAATTTTCAAGTATGCTAATTCAACTGTTTGTTACTTCATAGCAACAAGCAAGCAATGTGCACATCATTTCTTTCTTCACTACCATGTGACACACACATATTTCAGGTTTGGTATATGGCATAAAGTAAAAAGACGAGAAAATTTTGCATATTCACAAACTATCATTATCATTTTGGTCTCTTTAGCCCGAAATAGTTACTACTAAAAGCCAAATCACATGTTTACTTCGATTCTGGTACAAAAATATATATTAAGGAATATATTGATGCATTAGCTTCCAGCTAAATTGTTTAAATCTAGATTATTAGCCATTATATGTGGCACCAATCTTTGTTGAAACTGGGTTAAGAATATTTCTAGATAAAGCTTGGCCTTACAGAATATTCCTTGAAGAATTGTTTGTCTCTTATGATTCATATTTAGCATGTTAGAAGGGAAAGCAATAAATCACCAAATCCTATGGTACTTAGGACTCTTCGGTCCAAGAATTGCTAGTTCTATTATCCCTTTCATTTTATCTACAAAAATCATTCGTTTGCAAGAGTTTCGGAAATTAACATTCAATAAAAAGAAAAGTTTCAAATGGATTTATTAGAACTATTGTAAATTTTGATAGCATCTCAATGTCAATGCAAATAATTAAGGAAAGTTACCTATTTTCACCAATCCAAGTAGCTAAGTCGTTGTCCATCCATTCATCCCTCACCCTTCCAAAAAGTTCTATTAAAGCATTCCTATTCTCAGTCCATGCTTCCAGAATAACAGGTTTTATCTTTGACCAATTCTCCAATATTCCCTCAACTGTGAGTCTCTCTGCAACCTTACATATCAAACCACAACAGTCAGGTCCAGAACAATTTGAAAGAAGTGAATATAAATATCCCAAATTGATCTTTATTTTTTATTTACATTTCTTTTTTGTTTTAATCTATGCTAATCAGTTAAAGACAAGAGTTATCAATTTCTTGCAAAATTTTTGACTACTTGACTTCCATGTTTACTGAAAAATGGAAGATACTAACGAATTGAATTCATTGGCAAATCAAGACAACAAATATCAATGGAATAGATATGCAGACCTAATGGTGATGAAACATATACATATTCTACAGTTCAAAAATATAAGATGAACTTCGCTTTACAATGCATTACATAATTTAGGGGGAAAAAAAATATTTCTCATTTGTTTGCCCTACGATACTGATAATTTTAAGTCATTTATTGGAAAGAGTTTCTACATATTTATAAATAAAATTAAAAAAATGAAGTTTAATTAGAAATAAATAAAAAAATGCATTGCATGAGATGCTAGTATTAATTCTTATTATGAAGATCACCTACAAAAGTCCAGAAAAGTAGTTAAAAGCTACAAAAGGAATTTTGAAATTGTTCAAAATTCATATAATGCTCCGATCTCAACTAGAGATTGAATTCAACAAAACACAGATCCATCACCTACCTGACTGAGCTCGCACGCGAGAGAGAGAGAGAGAGAGAGAGAGAGAGAGAGAGAGAAAGCATACTGACTGAGCTCGCGCGAGAGATACGCCGTCGCTGCACCACCGCTAGCCGTCGTTGCTCGTCGAGAGAGAGATCGTTAGTGAACACTAGCCGTCGTCACTGTGATCGTCGGTGAACTCGAACACCGCTAGCCGTCACCGTTGTCGCTTGTCGAGAGACGGAGAGAGATCGTCGTAAAACTCGTCTATGTGATTGTGACACACGAACTCAATTTAGGAATTTTGGGGATTTAGGGATTTTGGGGGTTTTAAGGGAGAATGGTATTAGGGATTTTGGGGGTTTTGAGGGAGAAAGGTGTTAGGGATTTTGGGAATTTTAGGAAATTTGATCGAGCGCCATTTCGGCTGAAGGAGGGAGATGAAATTTTTCAGTACTATTTGTGACGGCATGGAAAAACCGTCACAAATGATCAAATCCATTTATAAAATGACACCGTTTTAATAAGGGTTTTTTTTGCGACAGAGATATCCCGTCACAAATGTCCATTATTTGTGACGGTAAATCTCACCCGTCTCAAAAAGAAAGTTTTTGCGATGTAAACAGTGCCGTCGCGAATACTTCCATATTTAAGTGACTTTATGTTGTGTGCTTATTAGCGACGGGGAAGCTATCGTTGTAGAAAACATTATTTGAGAAGGCTTCATATCCCGTCGCAAAATACCACTTTTTGCGATGGTATACACGCCATCGCAAAAAGTTCCGTATTGTATACCCACTTTTCTTGTAGTGGAACAAAATTATTTTCTTTTAAAAGTTTTTAGTCAGTGATCCATTTAGAGAGGTATTATTAGATTCATTGGGCCCATTCTAGGGTTAATTTTGATGATTTAAATTGTTTATTTTGTAGAGTTGGTTGAAAAGATAATCCATGTAAAAACTCTGTTAATCGGATATCGATAGTAGCATGATTATATCATATATTTTTATAAAATTGGACAACAAACATGATTTTGAAATGGACTGTCTATTTTTTTAAAAAAAATAAATATAATCTCATCATCTAACTAATTAATGCTCTATTAATTTAATTTTTTGCATATATATATATATATATATATTTGATAAATCCTACGAAATGAAACATTCGAATATTCAAATAACGTGAAGTGAATCCTAAAATTGGCATATCAATCCTAACAACACATCTATAAATTGGAGTTCTAACAAAAGAGGAGCCCCATCCTTTTCTCCAGTTGTAAACTATAAATAAAATCACAACAACCGTTACTGCAATGCTTCCAAATCATGAGTTGTTGAACTGATCATCCATTGTGGTAGTGGGTTCGCTAACAATGCCCTGAAATAATGAATTCTCTCACTAAAACGTTAGCTGGGGGTGAGTTGGGCTGATGAGGGTAATAATGAGAGTAACCAGCCTTAAGAGAAATTATTCGGTGTTTTTTGAGTATTGGTCCATACTATTTGGGTCTATTCTGTTGGGTATACCTCCTTATTGGAGTGTGGGACCCAATTGGCTTTTGAAAAAGAGTTTTAATTTGGCTTGGTTTAGTATAATATATTTTTATATATTATATTTGTGGAGGCCCAATTCAATCTGGATACAATTAGGGTTTGATTACAAAACCCAAGATTTAATTATATATATATATATAATATATATTATTTTTTGTTCCATACACACATGATAAAGGGGCGGCGGCTACACAGCAACAATTCTTTTCGGCAATAGTGCCTTTGGGTTTCAATTGGTATAGATTGATGCTTTGGATTTGACTTGCTCAATCAAGAATTGGTGCTTTGATTTGTGAAGCGGTTTGGTTCAATTTTCGGTTCTGATTTGGTTCGTTATTTTGGGTCTTCTTCAACTTTGATTCTGAAGTTTTTGGTTCATCTATTTGGTGAGTTCTTTCCTCTTGTTTATTTGTGATTATTTGAAATTCACCTAAGGGTGGTTTTGTGAGACCATTAGTGTCTTGTTTGTAATCGTTTGGAACTTATTTGGTTGATAGTGGAATCGGATTTCGATCCTGTGGACGTACCTCACATTGAGGAAACCACGTAAAAATTCTTGTGTTGCCTTTGTTTTAATTTTTCCGTATTAGTTTTTATTCCCATTGATTGATTTACTTGTGGGAAATCACATCGATTTTCCCTAACAACTGGTATCAGAGCTTACGGTTTATTGGAGTTTATTTATTTGTGTAAATCAATGGAGGGGAATGTGGGTCGCATGTCTAGCTTCAATGGAAGTAATTGGGTAACTTGGAAAACTAAAATGAATGACCTATTATTTTGTAAAGACTTGTATGGACCCATTGAGGGTGATAGTGGCAAACCTGCTGATATGAAAGATGATGAGTGGAAGAGGCTTAATCGAAAAGTCGTTGGTGTTATCCGTCAATGGATTGATGACAGTGTGTTTCATCATGTTGCTACTGAAACTTCAGCACATGATTTATGGAAAAAATTAAAGAGACTTTATGGTAGAAAATCAGCCACAAATAAAGCCTTTCTGTTTCGTAAGTTGGTTAATTTAAAATATAAAGAGGGCAGCCCTATTCTAGAACATCTGAATGAAATAAAGAGTATTGTTAACCAACTTGCTTCTATGAAAATTGTTTTTGATGATGAGTTGCAGGCTTTGATGCTACTTAGTTCCTTGCCCGAAAGTTGGGAGACTTTAGTTGTGACAGTTAGTAATTCGGCACCCGATGGAGTTGTCACAATGGGCCAAGTCACTAGTAGCTTGTTGAATGAAGAAACTAGAAGAAAATCAGCCGGTTCCTCTCATTCGGAAGCATTTGTTGTGAGAGGCCGAAGCAAAACAAGGGGGAGGAGTAAGACTCCTCATGGTTGTGATCAAAGCCGTGACAAGTCAAGAGATAGTTCTTTTTCAAAGAAAGACGTTGAGTGTTATTATTGCCATGAGAAATGGCACATGAAGCGGGAATGCCGAAAGCTCAAGAACAAGGAGAAAAGGCGTGACAAAAGTGTGGATAAGAAGCAAGAAGACACAACAGCAGTTACTACTGATGATCTCATGGTCGTTTGTGAAGATGATTGTATCAATTTTGTGGGCCAAGAGAGCAATTGGGTGATTGATTCCGGTGCTTCTTTTCATGTGACTTCTCGAGTTGATTTCTTCACTACCTACACCGAAGGAGATTATGGTTCTGTTCGAATGGGTAATGAAGGTTTGTCCAAGATTAATGGTATGGGTGATGTTTGCTTGGAAACAAATTTGGGCTGCAAGTTGTTGCTTAAAGATGTGAGACATGTTCCCGACATTCGCCTCAATTTGATCTCTACTGGGAAGTTAGATGATGAAGGCTTCAACAACAAATTTGGTGATGGAATATGGAAGCTCACAAAGGGTTCTTTGGTGGTGGCTAAGTGCAAGAAGACTCATATACTTTATTCGATGCAAGGAAAAATTTGTAAAGGTGTTGTCAATGCACATGAAGATGATACTTCTACCGACTTGTGGCACAAGCGGCTTGGCCATATGAGTGAAAAGGGGCTACAAGTTTTGTTCAAGAAAGAGCTTCTACCCGGTTTGAAAGGTACACATCTTAAACTTGTGTTCATTGTTTGGCGGGTAAACAACATAGAGTTTCTTTTCATAAAAATGTTGTTTCTAGAAAAGAAAATGTTTTGGAGTTGATTTATTCGGATGTTTGTGGTCCTTTAAAAGTTAGAACACATAGTGGTGCACTTTATTTTGTTACTTTCATGGATGATTATTCAAGGAAAGTTTGGGCTTATCTACTAAAAACTAAAGATCAAGTTCTAGAAGTATTTAAGCATTTTCAGGCCATGGTTGAAAGAGAAACAGGGCAGAAATTGAAGTGCATCGGATCAGATAATGGTGGTGAATACATTGGGCCATTTGATGAGTATTGTCGTAGCCAAGGTATTCGGCACCAAAAGACAGTTAAGAAGACTCCTCAACAAAATGGCGTTGCCAAGAGGATGAACCGCACCATTGTGGAAAGAACAAGGTGTTTTCTTTCACAAGCTAAATTGCCAATATCTTTTTGGGGTGAGGCAATGAGTACAACGGTTGACTTGATCAATTTATCTCCTTGCATCCTTTGAATGGTGATGTTCCTGAAAGAGTTTGGACTGGCAAAGATGTGTCTTATGAGCACTTGAGAGTGTTTGGTTGCTGAGCTTTTGTTCACATTCCAAACGATGAGAGGTCAAAGCTTGATAGTAAGTCAAGACAATGTATTTTTCTTGGCTATAGGCGTGATGAATTCAGGTATAGATTATGGGATCCGGTCGACAAGAAAGTCATTCGAAGCCGTGATGTTGTGTTTCTTGAAGACCAAACAATTGAAGACTTTGGTAAAGGTGATCAACCGGAGCCAAAAACTAATAATCTCATTGATATGGATCCATCTCCTTCATCTTCAGTTGATGATGAAAATGGGGGAGATGTGCAGCCACCTATTGAAGATATAGAGGATGATGCTAATCCTAATGAAGTTGAGCCAGAAATTGAGGAATAGCATCCAACTCAAGAACCGCCACCACAACTTGAGTTAAGAAAATCTACAAGGGACCGACAACCTTCAAGAAAGTATCCTCCCAATGAATTTGTATTGATTTCCGATCAAGGGGAGCCGGAGAGCTACCAAGAAGCAATTGAGCATGCAAAGAAAGATGATTGGAAAGAGGCCATGGAAGAGGAGATGAATTCCTTGCTTGAAAACCAGACTTATGATTTAGTGAAGTTGCCTAAAGGGAGGAAAATTCTGAAAAATAAGTGGGTTTTCAAATTGAAGAATGATAGGAAGAATCTAAGGTACAAAGCACGTCTTGTTGTGAAAGGTTTTGGGCAAAAGAAAGGTATTGACTTTGATGAGATTTTCTCGCCGGTTGTGAAGATGTCTTCTATTCGGGTTGTACTTGGCATGGTTGCAAGTATGAACCTTGAAGTTGAGCAATTTGATGTGAAGACCGCATTTCTTCATGGTGATCTTGAAGAAGAAATTTACATGGAGCAACCAGAAGGTTTTGTGGAGAAAGGGAAAGAGAAATTTGTTTGCAAATTGAAGAAAAGTTTGTACGGTCTCAAGCAAGCTCCGCGGCAATGGTACAAAAAATTTGACTCTTTCATGATGAATAATGGTTTTTCTAAAACCACTTCGGACCATTGTGTGTTTGTGAAAAAATTTCCGAATGGTAAATTTATTATTCTTTTGCTTTATGTTGATGACATGTTAATTGTGGGTCAAGATTCTACCATGATTAACAAGTTGAAGTTAGAGTTGAGTAAATCTTTTGCTATGAAAGATTTGGGACCGGCAAAGCAAATACTTGGTATGAAAATTGTTTGTGATCGCAAAGAGGGACTGATTTGGTTGTCTCAAGAAAGCTACATTGAGAAAGTTCTTGAGAGGTTCAACATGAACAAAGCAAAGCCGGTTGGTTGTCCACTTGCAGGTCACTTCAAGCTTAGTTTGAATCAATGTCCTACTAGTGAGAAAGACAAGGAAGAGATGTTGAAAGTTCCTTATGCTTCAGCAGTTGGTTCTTTGATGTACGCCATGGTTTGTACAAGGCCGGATATTGCTCACGCAGTTGGTGTGGTAAGTCGTTTTCTCTCTAATCTGGGTAAAGAACATTGGGCAGCGGTAAAATGGATTCTAAGATATCTTCGAGGGACTTCGAAGGTGTGTTTGTGTTTTGGGGATGGTAAGCCGATGCTTGATGGGTTCACAGATTCTGACATGGTTGGTGATGTTGATTCTAGAAAATCTACTTCGGGGTATTTGATGACTTTTGCAGGAGGAGCTGTGGCATGGCAATCTAAATTACAAAAATGTATTGCTCTCTCAACTACCGAAGCTGAATTTATTGCCATTACGGAAGCTTACAAAGAAGAGTTATGGTTGAAGAAATTTTTGCAAGAGTTGGGTTTGAAGCAAGAAAAGTATGTGCTTTATTGTGATAGTCAAAGTGCTATTCATTTGAGTAAAAATTCTACTTTTCATTCGAGATCGAAACAGATTGATGTGAGATACCATTGGATTCGTGATGTGTTAGATTCGAAATTGTTACAACTCGAAAAGGTTCACACAGATGATAATATCTCGGATATGTTGACAAAGACTTTGTCGAGGGACAAACATTTAAAGTATCGAACTTTGGCAGGTATGGTTGATGTCTCCACCTAAGTCGGTAGGGGGAGAATTGTTGGGTATATCTCCTTATTGGAATGTGGGACCCAATTGGTTTTGGAAAAAGAGTTTTAATTTGGCTTGGTTTAGTATAATATATTTTTATATATTATATTTGTGGAGGCCCAATTCAATCTGGATACAAGTAGGGTTTGATTACAAAACCCAAGATTTAATATATATATATATATATAATATATTATTTTTTGTTCCATACACACATGATAAAGGGGCGGCGGCTACACAACAACAATTCTTTTCGGCAACAGTGCCTTTGGGTTTCAATTGGTATAGATTGATGCTTTGGATTTGACTTGCTCAATCAAAAATTGGTGCTTTGATTTGTGAAGCGGTTTGGTTCAATTTTCGGTTCTGATTTGGTTCGTTATTTTGGGTCTTCTTCAACTTTGATTTTGAAGTTTTTGATTCATCTATTTGGTGAGGTCTTTCCTCTTGTTTATTTGTGATTATTTGGAATTCACCTAAGGGTGGTTTTGTGAGACCATTAGTGTCTTGTTTGTAATCGTTTGGAACTTATTTGGTTGATAGTGGAATCGGATTTTGATCCCGTGGACGTACCTCAGATTGAGGGAACCACGTAAAAATTCTTGTGTTGCCTTTATTTTAATTTTTCCGCATTAGTTTTTATTCCCATTGATTGATTTACTTGTGGGGAATTATCGATTTTCCCAAACATATTCTTAGCATTGCTGCTTGCGTTGGGGTAAATTATATTTTGACATTTTAATATTTGACCATTTTTCACTTTAACCTTTGAAGGGGTTTTTTTTTTTCTTCTTATTTTTGATACTTTATGTTTTAAATTTTTTCACAATTTACTCTTAAAATTAATTTCTGTTTAAAATTAGGTAGAAAGTGACACGTTAACTGTCACATAATATAAAAAAATATATTATTATATTGAGATTTGTGTTTATGTCAAATATGTGAGTTATATATAATAAAATATTTTTATATCACATGACTGTCAATGTATTTTTTTTTTATTTTTTTTTGGTTTTTTGTTGTCTAATTTTGAACAAAAGTTAACTTTTGGTGTAAACTAAGAAAAATTTGAAACATTGAGGGCCAAATTGAAAAAAAAAACAAATTTTAAGAGCCAAATTGAAAAAATAACCAAACATAAAAAGGGCGAAGTATAATTTAGCCCTTATGCTAAGATACTATTCTGTTGTCTCTCTAAAAGAGACACAAAAGTAATGGAATCCCCTGTTTTAGCCAATTAAATTTAAATTAGGGCACCATATCATTAGGCCCCCACATCGTTAGGGCCAAAAAAATTTCATGTTTTTCAAGTTGTAAGGGAACAGAAACTCAACTTCTTTTATCAAGTTGTGAATTGTCAATAAAATCTTAACAACCGTGATTGCAATTAAGGCTATAAACGAATTGAGCTGTTCATGATTAAGCTTGGCTCTGCTCGTTAAGGGCTCGGCTCGGCTCAATTCGTTTATTAAACGAGTCGACCTCGAGCTCTAATATTATGCTCGTTTTGTTTATATTTATTTAAATTATATAATAAATATATTGTTTATGTATTACATAATATATATATAATATAAATATAAATACATTACTTATATATTAAATAATATAAATAATATTTTTTATTTAAATAATAGTTAAAAAAAAGCTATCGAGCTGAGCTGAGTCGAACTCGAGTTTCATTAATATTAACAAGTCGAGCCGAGTCGAGCTTCTTATCGAGTCGAGCTCGAGCTCAATAAATGAGCTTGATATGTAAACAAGCCGATTTCGAATTCAGTAAAGCTCGACTCGACTTGATTCGTTTGCAACTCTAATTGCAATACTTCCAAATTATGGGTTGTTGAATTGATTTGCCAAGGTGGCGGTGGATTTGCGAGCAATGAATCTTGAAAATGTAGTTACATATTGTAAGGGAATGGGAACTCAACTTATTTTATCAAGTTGTGAACGGTCAATAAAATCTTAACGATTGTTACTTCAATGCTTTCAAATCATGGGTTGTTGAATTAATATGTCAAGACCGTGGTGCATTCGTTAACAATGAGTCGTGACAATGTAATTTAAATTTTATCTTAAAAAAATAAGATATTACCCTCTCTCTCCAATTCATTAAAAATAAGATATTCGTTAAAAAAATGTCCAATTCGAGTGGCGCAGGTGTGGGTAACTAACCTATAGGGGCAAAGTAGGCTTCAGCACTTCATATTACCCTCTCTCTCCATAATCGCGGCCGCGAGAGCTCGCTCATGAATGATCCTCCAACTTGTCCTTCTTCGTCGATCGGACTCGAGTCCACCGATTGCTCGAATTGCCACCATTAACTACGTTTGATATACGCTTGGAGGGCTTGTTCTTCACCGCCTTGCGAGAGAAACACAGTCCCACTTGGCAGAAGGCCTTCTGCTCCAACACTAAATCCTCGCCACCATTCACAGTGGAGTGGAAGCTTGCAGCTGGGTTTTGCTCGGTGGCTGGGCCAAATACCCCTGTTTGCATCACAGAGAGAGGAACAACACAAAAGTGCCCTTTACCTGTTCGACAAAATGCCCCAGTGAAACCTTATCACTGTGCTGTCATAAGATGATTAAGGAGAAAGAGAAAGAGAAAGGGAAGGACAATGAGATAGACAGAGAGGGTAGTAAGCTATCATTGAAGAAGGGCAAACTAGCCAAGAGCAAACTAGCCAAGAGTAAATCAAAAAACAAATCTTCGACTAAGGTATCTTTGAAGGAGTTTGTATATCAGGTGGATCAACTATCTACTGATGATATGCCTAATGTACTTCCCCGCTGATCTACACGCATTCGAGGCCCTCCTAAATCTTTTTCACTTGGAGATTTTGTGGGACCGTGGCAAGGGCCCTCAAATGTAAACAAGAGGGGATTGAGGGACGTAGATTCGGAGGATAGCTCAATTGAGTGTGATTGTGATCTTGGTACAACACAGTTTCGCTGGACTGTGGAAATGCAAGCCTCACCTGAGCAATCACAAAAGCAGCATCAAACACCTAATGCATGGAACACACCAACTAGAGTGCTAACTGATGTTGAGCAGTGGCCAAAATTGACCACTGTGTCCCCATTGGTGGCAAACGAAATGATGTTGTCAAATAAATTTGGCTCACTTAGTGCTGATCAAAGGAAAGAAGTAATGGGTTCCAAGCAACGAGAGAGTGATAAGCCCGTGCGAGCTTGTCGAAATGAGGATTCGGTTGATCTACATATGGAAGATGGTAGTGAAGGTCTGGATACACTTGCTATATCAGGTAAACCTCTACAAGTTGGGAGCTCTTTAATTAAAGAAGAGATTAACAAGGTGTCAAATTTGAAGTATAAAATAGGTGCCCATAAGATTGAGAACCAAGTAGATGGCATTTACAATGTCCCTATTGAGATCTCAAAAAAAGGCTTTTCTCATTGGGAAAATGCTTTGGTTGGATACTTCATTGATAAAAGATTCTCTTTCCATTATGTGAAAACTTTGGCGGATAAACTTTGGGAAAATTTGCTTGAGGACGTTGTCTCCATTGACAATGGTTTTTTTATTTTTAAAGTAAAAAGTGAAGAGGCTATGGACACAATCTTGGAAGATGGCCCCTATTATGTTGGGGCTAGATTGATTGTTATGAAAAAATGGCAACCTGGACTAAAACTAAGAAAGTGTGAATTTTCAAGTGTGCCATTGTGGGTGAAGTTGTACAATGTTCCTTTGGAACTTTGGAGTGAAGAGGGTTTGGGTTACATAGCTAGCATCTTGGGAACTCCTCTTTATTTGGATGAGCCAACTTTCAAGAGAAGCAGACTTACGTTTGCGAGAATTTGTATTGAAGTGCCAGCAAATAAAGAGATCCGTAAGTCTTTCAAAATAAATCTTGGTTATGGTGACCCATATGAGATTCAAGTTGAGGTACCATGGAAGCCCCAAAGGTGTGATGGTTGTAAGACTTTTGGCCATACCACTAATTTGTGCCCTCAAAAGCCAAAGTCTTTGAACCCTCCCTCCTTCAAACATGAGTGGAGAGTCAAGGACACTAAAACACAAATTCCGACTGAATGGGAAGTGGTGAAGAAAAAGGGGAGAGATGGTGGGCAAGGTTCAAAGCCATTGATCAACAAAGAGAGAGAGACGCAGTCTTCTGTCCCTTCAACATCTAATGCCTTTGATGTCCTTGAATCGTGTGATATGGACGAGTTAGGAAATGGAGACTCAAGTCAAGAGTTGAGAAATAGAGGGAGTCCATCTCCAAGTGATCCTAGTTATGGGGAGACTTCAAAAGAGGATAACAGAAGAAAACTTAAAGCGAAACTTCATGACTTGAAGAATGCTAGAAGGAAATTTTGAATCCTTGTTTTGTTGGGAATGTTGTGCTTGTTTTCTATAAGCTCAGTTTGTCTTTTGATGGAGTAGTTTATTTTGTTTATTTTTGTGCTCCCATCAAAAGTTGTGTATTGAACTTCATTGTATATCTTTCTTTTTTGGTTATAATATGACTTACTTATCCAAAACAAAAAAAAAAAAAAAAGTATAAATTAAAAATTAATGAGATGTCACTTACAGATCCTAAATCATTGAATTTTTTTTTTCTATATAATTTTTTGAATAATTTTCTTGAATTTGAAGTATTGTGATGCTAACAATGCCTTGAAAATGATGAATTCTGTCATTGATAAGAATCATTAAGTTAGGTTAAGGTGGGGTGCGGTGGGGCAATGCGGAGACCAAAAAAAAGTATCAAATATTTGGGGATAATTAGTGAAAATTTTATTATTATGAAGTCATATGTTATTTGGTTCAAGATTTTATTATTTTTTTTTTTATTTTTTTTTTGTTTTGTTTGTTTGTTTTTTTATTATTTTTTTATTATATTTTTTTTGTGTGGTGATAATGGCATGTTTAATAAAATTGTTTTATGAGATGAACAAATCATTATTCAGAAGAAATTTTTCTTCAATTTTACTCCACTGCTGCTAGACCACCACAGGACTATTGCTAGACTGTCGGTCAAAAGTTTAGGAAAAAAGTTGTCAGTGCCGGAAAGTTAACTGAAAAAGTCTGTAGTGGCCGACATCAAGTGGTGGTGGTTTGATCATATGAACATATAGATAGATTACAAATAAGTGACACATGGAAAAATAAGAAGGTGACACGTAGACAAATAAGTTGATAGATAGATGACATTATGTGGACAAATAAGTTGACATAGACCAATAGGTGAATAGTAGACAGATAGACAGAGAAATATGGTCATTCAAATTATTATTATTATCCTTTTAGTTTCAAAAGAATAGATTTTGGGAAAATTGTTCCAAAAGTTTTCAATTTAGACCTATGGACCGAGTACTTAATATTTTACATAATATTAATATGGGTGTAAAAAAAATGTGTAACCAAAAAACCTCACGACTCTTGAAAACTGTCTTCCTTTCTTGTAGCTTTGGTGACCATGAATCACTATAAGAAAATACACTTTTTGGCGACTAATATTTTAGTCGCCAAAAGACTTTGCTGACCAAAAATTTTGGTCACTAGATTTGTTGGGGATACATCGTCGCCGAAGGTATTAGCGACTAAAGAACATTTAGTCGCCAGAAGTACTACAAAATTACCGACTAACACGTTAGTAGGCAAAAGTAACAGCTATAAGCGACGAAAAGAGCCTTAGTCGCCGATGATTTACATTAACGACTAACATATTAGTTGCCCAAAGGGTGCATTAATTTGTTTAACTCACTTCTTTAGCTACTAAATCTTTTGTCGCCAATAGTGTTATTTTAGCTACTAAATCTTTAGTCGCGGAAAGGTTCATTCTTGTTTGGCTACTAAACAGGTTAGTCGGCTATGTTTTTTCATTATGTTTTGGCGACTAAAAATGTTGTCGCCAAAAGTGTTTTCCATTTGTTTTGGCGACTAAAAATGTTGTCGCCAAAAGTGTTTTTAGTTTTAGCTACTAAACAATTAGTCGCCAAAAGTGTTTCGATTTGTTTTAGCTACTAAATATTTAGTCGCCAAAAGATTTATTTCTTTTTTCGCTACTAATTGTTTTGTCACCAAAAACGTCATTTTATATTTTTAATTTGTTTTTTTCATTTTAATAAATTTTGTTAGAACTTGTATGTATCCACCACAACCTGTAATAGGTATACAACCTATATATATTATCACCTATTTCGTAATGCATGTTTCACTTACAACCATCAAACAAAAAAGAACACCTGTTAATGTAAACTTACATACAAACCAACTATATATATTCCAATTACAAATAATAACGTCATACATTCCAAATATGTTACCAAAACAATGTCCTCCTTACACAACATTTTTACTATACGACGCATTGTAATGACCATTTGCCAAGGTACAAATTATCATGGTAATATGTACCACGACAAAAGGTGATCTATATATATACCACCAGAGCAATTAATACAAGCTCCAAAAATACTATGTACCCCGCGATAAATTATATGTAAGACGCATCCAAATTCCACGGTCCATTGATTCTATATGACCAGAGCAATTAATAGAAGCTCCAAAAATACTATGTACCCCGTCAAAAATTATATGTACGATGGATCCACTGTCCACACAAAAAGTATAGGACGACAAAAAACTTTCAAAATTTGCAAAACTGTGAATTATCTTCCGGACAAAAAAATAGAAGATCCACATGTCAATGCCAAAAGCCATCTACACAACAAAAATTACACCCATTAGTTCCATTGTAAACAAAAATTGTAAACAAAAAGTTATAGCCATCTACAAAACACAAATTGCAAGGATGTCAATTGTAATTGAAATTGTATTTAACTATAGTTTGAATTTAGGAATTTCAATATACTTTCTTTACACTTTAAATTGTATTGAAAGTGTACATTTAAAGTGCAAAGAAATTTCCCAAGTCAAGCATGAGCCCCAAGTCAAGTTTAGTCTAATGTATAAACACATATGTATTTTATTCATAAATGTACATATATAGAGATGCTTATAGAACATATATTTTTGTAAGCTTTAATACATGCCATCACAACTTCATCAAAAAGTCCTTTTTTCACTTGTTTGCCAACCTCTTCAACTATTTTTGTCTTACCTACCCCTCCTAGTCCATGCACCCCAATCTGTTTTGTGGTTCACAAATTTAAAGCATTTCATGCTTTCAGGATCTGTTATGTGGTTCACAAATTCTTCAACTTCTTTTATCATCTTGTCTGCCTCTGTTAGTCAGTTTGAAACATTAGCCTTTATGTCTTCACCAAGGGTCTTGTATATTTCAACTTCGTCATTGACTTTTTGCCACTGATCTTGCAGGTTCTTCTTTTCAGCATCCAACTTCTATAGGTTTCCTTTGTAGCAAGTAACAAAACGGATATGACACACCAGCAATTGGATCACTGAATCAATAATTTTTTCTACAATCTTATCCAGTATGATTTGGGGACTACACATTTTCAATTCACTCTTTTTCTTATCTCTTTGTGAGTTTTTTTTTTTTTTTTTGTTCTTTTAAGGATATGGTAGAAAAGAGAGGTTCAAAGCAAATGCTAACAACAGAAACAATGTAAATATTGCAACAGAGACTAGTCAAGACTTGTGGTAAATGTCAAGTATCTTATCTTTCAACTTCGGAAGTCAATATAAGCTTTAATATATTTTTGGTATAGCTTTATAGCGTTTCTCACGCCAACTCCCAACGTACGCATGCTAATTACGTCCCGTCTGACCCCACAGGTCCTATTTCACATGAGGAAGCTACCCGTGCCATCCCTATAGTTGTTCGGGGGCTACTTTCAATTTTCGGCCCTCGAAGGCCTTTTCGGCTAAATTTATGACATTTTCCACGCCAACTCCCAACGTACACGTGATAATTACTTCCTGTCTGTCCGCATAGGTCCTATTTGACACAAGGAAACTACCCGTGCCATCCCTATAGTGGTTGGGGGGCTACTTTCAATTTTCGGCCCTCGAACGCCTTTTTCAGCTAAGTTTATGGCATTTTTCACGCCAACTCCCAAAGTACATGTGCTAATTACGTCTCGTATGTCCCCACAAGTCCTATTTTACACCAGCAAGCTACCCCTGCCATCCCTACAGTGGTTCGGGGGTTGCTTTCAATTTTCGGCCCTCGAAGGCCTTTTTCAGCTAAGTTTATGGCCTTTTTCACAACAACTCCCAACGTACACGTGCTAATTACGTTCTGTCTATCCCCACAGGTCCTATTTGACACAATGAAGCTACCTATGCCATCCCTATAGTGGTTCGGGGGCTGATTTCAATTTTCGACCTTCGAAGGCCTTTTTCGGGTAAGTTTATGGCCTTTTTCACGACAGCTCCCAACGTACATGTGCTAATACATCCTGTCTATCCCCACAGGTCCTATTTGACACAAGGAAGCTACCCATGCCATCCCTACAGTGGTTCGGGGGCTGATTTCAATTTTCGACCCTCGATGGCTTTTTTTGGCTAAGTTTATGGCCTTTTTCACGACAACTCCCAACGTACACTTGCAGCCTATGTCCCGTCTATCTACACAGGTTCTATTTGACACAAAGAAGCTACTCGTGCCATCCCTACAGTGGTTGGGGGGCTGCTTTCAATTTTCGACGCTCGAACACCTTTTTGGGCTAAGTTTATGACGTTTTTTACGCCAACTCCCAACATGCATGTGATAATTACGTCATGTCTGTCCCCACAGGTCCTATTTTACACCAGCAAGCTACCCGTGCCATCCCTACAGTGGTTCAGGGGCTGCTTTCAATTTTCGGCCCTTGAAGGCCTTTTTCGGCTAAGTTTATGGCCTTTTCCATGACAACTCCCAACGTACACGTGCTAATTACGTCCCGTCTATCCCCACAGGTTCTATTTGACACAAGGAAGCTACCCGTGCCATCTCTATAGTGGTTCAGGGGCTGCTTTTAATTTTTGACCCTCGACCGCCTTTTTCGGCTAAGTTTATGGCGTTTTTCACGCCAACTCCCAACGTACACGTGCTAATTACGTCCCGTCTATCCCCACAGGTCCTATTTTACACTAGCCAGCTATCCGTGCCATCCCTACAATGGTTCGGTGCTTGATTTCAATTTTCGGCCCTCGAATTCCTTTTTTGGCTAAGTTTATGGCATTTTTCACGCTAGCTCCCAACGTACACGTGTTAATTACGTCCCGTCTGTCCCTATAGGTCCTATTTGACATGAGGAAGCTACCCGTGCCATCCCCATAGTGGTTTTGGGGCTACTTTCAAATTTCGGCCCTCGAAGGCCTTTTTCGGCTAAGTTTATGGCGTTCTGGTAAGACAACATTTTACGGAGGAGACTAACTGAACCAATATATTTTTCCAATATGACAATAATGAAGCTCATAATTGTCTAACGTATTGAACATGGTGATTAGGGGGAAATAGACCCGAAATTATGTTGATTACAACCCAAATAAAGTCATGATCCAATGTTGACAACTCCTAATGCACAATGACAGTTTCATTAATTTTTTCCGCGTATTACCGTCCTTTTTACGCGAAAAAAATTACAATTGTATTAGCATCCTTTTGATTACAACCCAAAATTGTTGTCCACTAACAGACCCCAAAACTCTAGAAACAATGATAGACTTATTGTACATAGAAGCGTTACAAAAATATATACCGATTGACTCGACTAAAACCTACCGACTGTTTCTAACTTAA
This sequence comes from Camellia lanceoleosa, assembly GCA_025200525.1. Taxonomy (NCBI): domain Eukaryota; kingdom Viridiplantae; phylum Streptophyta; class Magnoliopsida; order Ericales; family Theaceae; genus Camellia; species Camellia lanceoleosa. The sequence goes on from CM045759.1 coordinate 43,418,509, forward strand.
AAAAATCAAATAACATTTTAGTTTTCTAAAAAATCGATTTTCTACACCTTTCAGTGCTCTCAATTTGCGTTGTATCTTGACAGCTCTTCTCTCTCTCAAACTCATCACTATGAACTAATCATGGCTTGCACGCACTTTAGACCAGTCCAGTTGTACTAGTTATATTGTACTAAATCAAAATTCATTCCAATTTAACTTGGTTTATTCAATTAGTCTTAAATTTGAAATGACATTCAATTGGATATCACTGCTAATATAGTAACTGGCCTCATATTCATAGGCTCATCGTATTTGCTTTTGGGGAACTTAATATTTCATTGAAATCATGTGGTCACCTTAAGCTCATTAGATTACGGTCCTTTGTGTAATGTAGCAAAACGCCACGTCAACTGCTGTAAAGTCTACTCATTTTATGCCTCAAAACCTATTCGAAGCACATAGCAAAAACAAAATTTGCATAGCAACTTTAGAAAACAATTCTATGTCAATATGATCCATATTTTTTGTAGAAGTTGAACTAGCTTGCCAAACAAAATTATGTTTATCGAATAGTAGGATGACCATCTGAACCCTCCAAGAGGGTTGTGAGCCATGACACCACGTCGTTCAAATGATTGAGTTGTACTTGTTGTGCCTCCCGTGCTTTTTTTTCTTCATCGACCTGTTTGATTAGCTGCTCTCTTGCCCTCATAATTTCCTCCCGATCTCTTTGGCGCTCCTCTTTCTCCTTCAATAGCTCCTCGTGATCTCTTCGGCGCTGCTCTTTTTCCTTCAATAGCTCCTTGTGATCTCTTTGGTGCATCTCTTTCTCCTTCAGCAACTCCTCGTGATCTTTTCGACGGTCCTCACGAAGAACCTCCAGTTCCTCTCTCATTGACTCCATATGTTTATGACGTGCTCGTGCCGCACTAGAAGTTGTGGAAGAGGGTTGTGGGCCTATCCCACATCCACGCAAGTAATTTTTTTTTCCCCCTAAGCACTTGCCTTGATATTTCTTCGTGGGTCAATGGCATCCCTGCATCGGTGGCTACCACTTGTAGATTCACCATATCATCCTGTCATGGCAAAAAAACAATAAAGTCAAGATGGGAGAAGGAATGTAAAACAACTTTACTAATAGATCTACAACACACTTGGTTTCAATATTCAATACTCACATGTAGCTCACCACATTTGGGGTCAATCCAATCTCCCATCTTCTTGGACTTGTGTGCTTTCTTATAAAATTCAGGAAAATCTATATCTCCATCCTCATTTGCCTGTTAGGTTTGGAAGAATTCCATTAACGAATTAGTACATGGTAATATTCAAAATCAAGAAGAATCAATCATCCATTACATTAGTAAATTAACTTCTCACCATAAGCGACATTGCTATAGGAAATGATCGTGATCCACTTGTATGATTATAGGGAAGCATACCCCTATTTGCTTTACCAGCTTTTGAGCGTTTCTAAAAAAATAGGAACAAAATAAAAAAAAAATTAGTGAACAATTTTTACATATTAAAACATAAATTAATTTCAATAATGGGGTTTCTAATTAATTTGTTACCAAGTGAGATTCGTCTTTCCAAGCAACATCAATCATATATTTCCAGTCCTCCAAGCTCACTCCATTAGGCAAATGACTATAGGGGTCATCAACACCCTTTTCCTCAAGTTCAAGGAACTCTTGCTTTAGATTGTACCTCCAATCCTTGTATAGCAAATATGCCTTTCTATCGAGGATCTGTTGAGCTTGTTCATCATTATCAAAATCATCGCCGATAACAAACTTGTCCTACAAACATAATAAGAGAATTAGTACAACAATTAATTTATGCAATTACAAATAACATAATGAAGACATTATGGCAAGATGATTCTCATACTAGCACCGCTTGGATGACCGCATCTTTGGTAGTTTGATCAATTTTTCTCCATGACTTCACGCTCTGAAGAGGGCACAACCGTCTAATTTGAAGGCCCAACTCATTCGTCGCTGGGGTGGCATTCCCTCATGTGATTGCGTTTAACACCCGATTGACATAGACATGTAATTTCTCACCCTTTCTCCTAGTAATTTTTTTCTGCACTTCTTTGCCTAATGTTGGTCCTCATACATGAGTTGACCTCGTTTGCCCTGGTATAAAAGGGGAAGGAAGTCACAAATTACAATCATTGCTAATGAACTTCAACAAAAAAAGTGTTGGTTGTGGGTCCTGTTAGTTTTTTCGCTGCCTACTGTTGTTGCCAGCTACTGTTTGGCTGCATAAAGTCAAACATAAATTATGCTACAACTTGGATTTCGAAGCTATCGATGCAGCTGGGGCAACATTCAATTGGTTGTTGCTGCTGTTGTAGTTGATTTCAAGGTTATTTAGCTAATATTTTATTTGTTGTGGAAGTGTCCTTGTTATGTGCAAAGTAACCTTTTGTTTTTTTTCTCTTTGTTTCTCTTTGTCTTTATGGGGTTTTCATTGCCTTACTTGATGACTTATGCACCCATATAATAAAAAAAAAAACAAAATTTTTAGCTTCCAACTAAGTTCAATGCTCTTACCCACTACACCTGGCTGCGTCTCGTCCACTAATGTTTGTGTATCATCTGGTGGTTGCATCTCATTAGAGAACGTCAGCGGGGTGCCAATCTCCTGTGAACATGCTTCAGAGGCTGATAATACGTTGCCACCTGTTGCTCTCTTCCGCCGCCTCGTCTTGATTCCAAAAACCATGGTACCTACATTACGTAACAAACATAAATGAATAATTTTTCCCGACAGATCTTTTGCATTACAAAAAGTCTACTTGCACATAAATAAAATACATAAAGGTTCTCAGATGAGAGACCCCCTCTTGTCTCTATTCCATGAAACTGTCTGTGTTTTAATCATCTTTAGAATTAATGTGCTTAATTATCACTGATTCCCGGAACTATGTTTGTAAATGGTACAGGTACATGGGAGTTAGGATACTAAGTGAGAGGCTTGCAAGTAAGGAATCAAAGTGATAATATCTCACTATTCAAAATTGTTATCAGACGATTTGATTTATCATTTACATTGAAAATTTTATTAATGTAGTTGATGGGTTTCTATTTTATTGTTCATGTCATATATTAGGTGGATTTCAAGTGACAAATTATTTCGGGTGAGAACACTATGTGGGTGTGGATCGCGTTATTTTCACCAATTATATGAATTTTTTGTTTGTACAGTATTTTGTTTTTGTTTTTTTTTCTTTTTTACCATTTCTCTCTTTGTTTAATTTTTTTTTTTTTTATGTATAGTATTCTTTGGTATTTTTCCTTGACTAAAAATCCTAAGATGACCTTACAGAAAAGAAAAGAACGAAACTTGTTACCATTGATTTGTATCTTAGAATTCAAACCCATAATTTTTCTCAATCAGAAATGAACCAAAAAAATCATTTTTAGCAATACCACTTCCTCCTACAGTATACACCAGCTAACCTCTGAACACCTATTTGCAGCCTCTAATCATCCTCATACACCAAACATACTCCAAAACCACACAGCAGAGCAGCAACCAACCAGCAGCATACCCCAGCAGGCTCCTACACATCAGCCTTAAACCATCAAGAAACAGGACAAAATCCATAGCAGCAGCAACCACCAATTAGGAGAGCAAAAAAACAAAACAACCACAATCAAGAGATCAAAACAGGTTTTAATCCTAACAAGAGCATTCCTTTCACCCAAACTAGCAACACAGATTAGCACACTAGATTCTTGCAGGTTATCTACCAAGACCATGGCATAATACTATTGCTGCTCAACCTCTCACACAGATCATCCCACTACAAATTCAGTGGTAGCATAACTTCATGATTTTGCAACTTGAGCATGTTACCCATAACTCAAACTTCAGCTTCTATTGCTGTAGCAACCTGACATCTGGAATTCTCTAAGATCCCAAACACACAGGAGGCCACCTGATGACCCTTGTGAAACTAAGCATACAGTCCAGCATCAGCCAGCAGTAGTAACAATAGACCAATGACCCTATGCAGCAACACAGCAGGGACCACACCAGTTACCCTCTTACCATGAACTCCACCCAACATCACTTCCAATTAACAAACCAACAACCCTGAAATAGAGATCCAGCTGATGGTACCAAACAATTATTCTACATTGATGTCAAAACTCAACATATGAGTATTAGTTCTCTTATTTTATTAGGGTTGCTAGACCATAAATAAGAAGCTTTGGCATTTTATTAGGAAGGCTTCATTTTCCCAAGTGAATGGCTAATATATAATACAAGCAAAAAAAAAAAAAAAAAGCACAGTACTTGTATATATATAAAGTTGCTTTGCTAGACAAGGTAAAGTTTGGGCTAAGAATCGCTATGTTGACTATGGTTACATCAGAGGTCTCCAATAATAATATGACATTTCTAAAATTCAGCATAGGAGCATTTCTATCAGATTATTAGCTCACATCAGTTTCAACAATTCTTTGCCCAAAAACAAATACCATCATACCATAGATAGAATACTACAAATTTTTTTAAAACAAATTTCAATATGATAGTACCTAACCCATCTTTGAGGTTACTAGCTACAGAAATTAGGAACATGATCTACAAACTTTTCATCTATGCATATGGTAGAGCAACAAAAAAAAAAAAAAAAAAAAAAAGAAGAAGAAGCTCGAAATCTGTCAAATGAAAAACATACCAATGGGCATATATTACATTTCCATATATGATCGCATTCAATGTTGCAGGTTTCTCTTTTGCCTCCTTAAACCACTGATCTGCAGCACTGTCAGAACAACAAGACATAACTATTAGATCTCAAATATATATGATAGTCCATCCAGCCATTTGTACAACGTGACAAATATCCATAAATTATGTAATAGGGGCAAGATTAATTTATATTAGCCTCAAACATTATACTAATTTCTAAAGAGCACAGAGCATCTTAGAGGGAGACATATAATTGTAACTTTATGTAAAGAGAAACTAAATTTAAACTATAATTATATTTTGTATTGTTCAACAATAAACAAAGCATAAACAGCCCACACCCACGCCACCCGCAGCAGCAAACCAATTGAGCAGAGCAAAGACAAACCCAACAAAACAAAGCACACAAGCAAATGTTATTCAAATCCTTTACATTACTCTGAAAACAGAAAACAGGGCAGGAGCATGTTGATATAATTGCATTTTACAACGAAATATTTGTTCCTGCTGTAAACCCAATACTGGTGGAGCTTGCCCCTTTTGGAACAGCTTCAAAAAACCAAAATTCAGAAACTAACAATGGCACTGATGGTATGCGCATACCCTTTAAATTCATTGCTCTCTTTAACTATGTAGTTAATTTTGTCACATGTTCATTGATTCATTGTCAGTATGTATTTACAATTTTGTAAATCATTTTGGTTTCTATTCCCTACGATCCACATCAAGGTTTTCCATTCACATATTTTAAAAATTCATATTTTTTGCTTGTAATTCTTTGTAATATGTTTGCAACGTCTTTCGATAATTTTAGTTCATGACAGTATATTGTTAACCCATGTTGAGGGGAGAAGAAAATTTGTTAACTGATAATCCTGGGGACCCAACAACAATTTGTATTTTGAATTTTATTCAGAGGACCCTCGTACGCAAATGATTCATGGCACATGAAGTATATGTTAATACATTTATGTAAGGGCATTGTTGGGTAATCAACAAGATGTGGTTTTGGATGTGTGGTAGTTCACAGGATCCTAAGGCAAATTGTTTATGGTTCTCTCTCAAACTATTTCTGCCTACATTATTAAAGGCATTAGAGTATGCAACTGAAGCTAATTAAATGGACACAATGGAAGTTATCATCATCAGGAGGGGCTACTAAAATATGAGCGACTAGACTCCTAGTGCTTTTAATGGTTGCCACTACTTTGAATGTAAACCTTAGTTATATCCTCTGTTTAGGTCTTTTGTTATTTTATTTTTATTTTTCCATATACTACTACTAAATCCATAGTGGATGAGATGGGGTATTGAATGAGCAGCAGGTTATAGTAGGATGGCCGCGACTACCCCAACGTACACGTGATGCTAGGGTATGTAAAAATTGTAGATGTTTAAAAATGATTGGGGCTCTCAAACATTGTTTATAATGTAGTTGTAATTGGGGCTCTCAAATTTGAGTGTTTGATTACATTAAAAACATATGTTGTTCTAAATGTTGGGAACAACATAAATAGGATTTTCATCATCAGAGCAAAAAAATAAATAAATTATAAGCAAATTAGACAGAAATTTTTTCCAAAGAAAAGGTGCCTTAAATCTCCAAAAAGCACAGCAGAATGGAACTGGATTGTCACTTTAACCTCCTTAGCTTACTTAGATTGCAGAGGCTTTGTCCTTATGGTCTCAGATCCTCTCACTAACACACAAAACAAGGTCAAACATTATTTAGATTTCTCACCTAAGAAATCTAGATTTATATATATATATATATATAGGGTTATATATATAGGGTTAGTTTGGAATAATATATATATAGGGTTAGTTTGCAAAGAAAGTGTCCTGCAAAATTGAATTTATAGTTAAGGGTATGCCTTGGACTTGTCTTGTGAGAGATCAAAGAAAAGAACATGAAATTGTTTCCTATATAATATGATACATTTCTACCAACAAGCATTAGCTCAATTGATAAAAAGAGCTCCAAATTAGTGGGGTGTGGACTATACCTACATTCTTCAAAATGAAATCTTTTATTATGAGCATAGAACATGATTTTTTGTTTGGAATATTATTTAGATTTATATATATATATATAGGGTTAGTTTGGAATATTCCTAAAACAGAGGTCATATATATATGCATTCAGTTTAATCATCTGATTTCCTAAAACAGGGTTAGTTTGGAACATTTGGTCATATTGTGATGCCCCTGTCCCGTAAATAGCTAATTGGTCCTTAATATGAATTTGATTATATGTTTGATATGATTTGGTGTGTCAATTATGTGAATATGTGTGGTTTTGAATTTCCATCTGTTCACCGTAGGAATATCTGTTTGATTTTACCGCTTCGGGAATTAAATTGAGGGCCTTATCGGCCACAGAACCCAAAATTGATTATGCCTTTGTGATTAGCGTAATTTTTAGAGCCTACGGTGAAATTTAATTGAAAAATTGATTCAGGTCAGATTAAGTCAATTTAATTAATGAATTAAAGCCCAACTACTTTATTTTTTTAATATTGGCCTTAGTGGGGTTTTGTTATAAGCCTCTACGCTCCCTATTCTCTATTATTCACTTCATTTGGCTGATCAAAAACTCAAAGGGAGAAGAGAGGGTCGGCTAGAGAGAGGGGGAGTGAGGGAAATTGGGATTTTGGCCTCAAAGCTTTATAATTTGAAGATCAACTCAAGAATTAAGCTTAAGTTGGAAGATTAAAGCTCCTAGGTAAGTGAACTCATGGATTTTTGTTATAAATGTGTAGATTCAAGGGTATTTGATGATCAAGAACATGAGTTAGCTTGATGTTGGGGAAATTGAGTTGTTTGTGTCCATTTGATGGTCAATGAAGGCATGCATGTATGTAATGGTTGTAGAATTGCATAATCTAGCATGTATTGAGTTGAACATGGAAGTGAAGGTGCTAAATCTTACATGCAAACATGTTTTTGTTGTATTCCATGAGAAGGAACACCATTTGCTTTGTTTGGGTTGGAAATGAGGTCAAAAATCAGCATGCATGTTTGAATAATTAAGAGATGAGCTTGAATTCATGATTTTACCATATTGGAATGGGTTTTGGGGCATGCATGTGACTTATTGGTGAAATTGAGTCTCATTGAGTTGTAATTTGGGGTCTATATCATGTTAGCATGATTATGCATGAGATTTGAACCCTTGCATGCAAGAATTGTAGCTAGGAAATTGAATTTGGGCTCAAGAACACAACCTGGAATTCCCAGATTTTTTATGTCCGCTCGAGCGGGGGAAGTGCCGCTCGAGCGAAGAAATCGAGCTCCCAGCATATTTTTCTGCAGACATGATGCCCGCTCGAAGTTGGAAGTTTCGGCGAGGAGCTATGTGACATGAAGTCCGCTCGAGCGGAAGAATGCACGCCGAAGAAGAATGCACGCCGAAGCCGATTGAGGCAACCAAGATTGCAGACCTAAGGGTCCGCTCGAGCGGGTAAGTCTACGCTCGAGCGGGGACCCTGTTTTCGGAAATTCTGTTCTTGCATTTTGTGTTCTGTTTTCCGTTCTCTTTCACTTGTAAGCACTCTTAGGCATATGTTAAGCATTGTAAATGAGTTAATGAGATAATAATAAAGCCTAAAGAGGAATATGTGAATTTTGAACGGATTGAATTGTTAGTGACCCTTTTATGTTCATGGCATGTGTAGGGTCGAGTTCCAGGGCGAACCAATCAACCGACCACTGTGAGTAATATTGATATTTGAATGCTTGTGAATGTTCAATTGTTTACTCCCTTTAAGCTTATAAATTGCTACTTGGGATTGTGGATATAAGATGAACATGAATGGACCAAAGGTCGTTTTGTTAAACATGAATGGACCAAAGGTCGTTTTGATAAACATGAATGGACCAAAGGTCGTTTTGATAAACATGAACGGGCCGAAGGCCGTTTGACACGAAAGTGTATATGGGCCGAAGGCCGTTTGACACGAAAGTGTATATGAGCCGAAGGCCGTTTGACACGAAAGTGTATATGGGCCGAAGGCCGTTTGACATGAAAATGTATATGGGCCGAAGGCCGTTTGATGTAAATGTGGGCCAAAGGCCGATGGAAATAAATAATTGGGCCACAGGCCGATGGAGACGAATAATTGGGCCCAAGGCCGATGGACATGAATGAATTGGACCCGAAGCCGTATGATGTGTCTGGAACCTCAGTTACTTAATTTACATATGTTTATGTATGTATGTATTAGTTAGAAATGCAAATTGGGCCCAAGGCCGTTTGATATACATTGTTCCAAAATATGTTCTTTATTTGATATTATTCACTGGGCTTTCGCTCACGCTCATTCATGTGTTTGTAGGCGAGCTAAGGGAAGTCCAAACCCAGCCTCAGTGAAGTCTGTGTGGAACAACAAAGGTTTTGGGAGAGTCAGCCTTGCGTCTCACGCACGAGACTTGCCTTCGCCTTTATGTCGTTCTGTTCTAAGTTGTCATGTCGGCGAAGTTTTGAGTATGTCTGTATATAGTTTTGCTTGGTTGACTCAGTTTTGAATGATCCTGCGTGTACAAAAATTTATGTTGCTATGTTTTCTGTTGTGGGTTATTAACACACGCATGTCTGGAATGTTCTGATGTGCATATAAGCACGGCTCTATGGACAAAGTTTTAATTTGCTTCCGTTTGGCCCCTTTTTCTCTGATGAGTTTTGTCTTATTTGGTTTGAGGCCGTAGGTAATCTCATGATTACTGGCCGGTTATGGCCTTAACCCATAGGGGTGGGTTCGGGTCGTGACAGAGTGGTATCAGAGCACGAGTTAATAACTCACACACTTGTCCAAAAGAGCAATAAGCGTCTAGATGAGATCTAGGATGCATTCATGTGATAAGTATGAATTCGAAAGCATCGAGAATATGCTTAAGTGTTTTGATTTGGGCAACTATGTGCTATAAGTTGTGCTATACTTGCATTGCAAATTGTTTGACTACATATGCTCTCTAGTATATGCATATTTGTAGAATCCTTTGTATATTGTATAGTGCAAGTTTAATCTGATGGTGAGTAAGAACTCCATAAAGTTATGTTTAACTTTAAACATTTTCTGATGATATGAAGGAACGATGGCCCAAAATTCTCTTTGAACGTAATTGTGGTACCCTTAGCAGAGGCCCTCGCCCAGGGGATATAATATTGTGGCTTATGGTCATAAGGCCCTAGCCCGGGGGAAATAATACCGTGGTACAGGCCCTCGCCCGGGGGGGAAATAATACCGTGGCCTATGTATGTGATAACTGAAGGTTCCAGTGTGGAACTTGATATGCTTGACCAACATGTTATGTTACGCTAAGGGAAGTACCACACATGATTGGAATATGAGATATGAATTGTTACACTAATGTGTACAATAAGTTTGTTTTGATATAATGCACATACATGAATATATGAACCATGAAAAGTTGCTTATGTGCATTCGATTTTGTCAATAGGTATTTATGTGAAATATGAACATAATTTGAGTACATGATTACTTAGTAAATGTTTAGCATGCGATATTTGGTAAGTATGTAATTATCTGTTACGTATGTGATTAATTGCGTACGATATGTAAAATGAGAATATACCAGTGTGCCTATGTGCGAATGTACCCATGTGTATCTGTGTTGTTTTGTATTGAGCATCCCAGTAATTGGCAAAGCTTAATAAGAGTTTGTGTAGGCTATGGATAAAGTAGAGGCACATGAGTTGGTAGACCCTTCCACAGCCCGACTGGATAGACTGGAAAGAACAGTACAAGAAATGGCAAAGATCTTAAGACAACAGTACCCGCTGCCGCTACGGCAAGAACCTTTGCCACCACCAGTGCAAGAGCACCAAGTGAATGGGTTGGAAGTCACAAAATGTGTTGAGGTGCCGGACCGAACGCTGATGACCAAAGCTAACATGAACCGATCTTCTGAATGGAAAAGCAAGAGACAAGACTTTTTCTCAAAGAAGGAGTCATTTAAAAAGCAAAATACGGGATCATCGCGCACTTCAAAATCTACAAGGAATACAGCACCGACATGTAATGAATGTGGTAAGAAACACCGAGGGGTGTGTCTTCGAATTTCTGGGGCTTGTTATGGGTTTGGTGGAATGGACCATCTGGTAAGGAACTGTCTCCGAAATGAGCAAAATGTGAACAGATCCTCTGTCTCAGTTGGATTCGTATCAATGGTAGGAATTGCTGATCAAGATAGAGTAATTGCACTTGTCCTAGGAAGTGCTCAGAATGTCGTGACCGTTATCCCAGGTATCTGTACTGTTATAAATGAATGCTTATGTGTTGATTGGTTCTGAATTAGTACATGCGCACATCTTTGCTTGGGATATTAATTGATTCGGATTGGCATGTTCTTTCGTATCTGCTGCATGTGTATCTAGATTGGTTAGACCCACAAGATCGAGACCGTATTCATTGAATGTATATGCTTCATTTGGGAAAATTGTGAAATACGTATTGGGATATTGATTAACTCTGCACATGCACCGGTACATCTGAACCTATGCTCAGGATGATTTGTTATACTACTGTCTTCAATGACTAAACCACCAGAATTATGACTTTGTGATTGTGTGACGGAGTTGAGCGCCCTAAATGATAAACTCTATAATCGTGAGACCATGCGTTTTGATTGGTAGGAAGTTGACTGGATTATGTGACTAATTTGGAACTTTTGCGTGACAATCCTATGCTATGTGTAACCGAGGAACCTTGTTTACCATGTTACTGTGCACCTATAAGACTTATTTGGAAACTGCTATATTAATTATGATACGTACTTCCTGACATGAACAACTGCACGCATATGCAACTACACCCGAATTTATGTAGACAATACCGTATTGTACATGATTTGAAACATATTGATATGAACTATTGTGATGAATGATTCTGATATGACTTTGAGAACTGATGAACTTAGGGCAGTCGAGAAACTATCAACCATGTACCTAAGCAAACGAAGTATGCCTTACAGAACCAAATGTGCCCTATTTGAGAAAATTTTATTTGATTCGATCCGATAGAACCTTTGCCCGGTACTGTCTCGATGGGACCCTCATTTGATATAATTTGATGGAACCCTTGTTTGATTTAAATTGGCAAGACCTGTGTCGGGATTGGTTCGATAAGACCCTCTGTCTGATTTAATTTTGTAAAAAGGGATTGAGGATTGCCTATAAATAAATAGCCAGATTATTCTTGGCAGAAAAACTGATGGACCCAAAACTTGAATCTGTTTAGAGTACTTAGCCTATTTGAAAGACCTTTTGTGGGCTATGACAGATTGACCTAACTATGAACACCGTTGAGAACCAACCCCCAACTATCGAGGACATATGTGTTGAAAATGAGCCGAATTGTACAAATCCCGTGATTGGGTGTCTTAAGAAACGATGCTCGTGTATTGTCCCATCCTGGTTGGTTTGACGATATGAGGACTGATGATGGCAGGTTGATTTGATTGTAAGCAGTACTGAACATTGTCTTTGACCGATCAGAATATGTTTTGTAAGGGAGAGTAGTTGCTTCAATGTTATCAGATTTTGGGGGAAATCAGGTTATAGTGAATGGTATTATGTTTGTTTTGATGACATTCTGGGAGCGTCCTTTCGTGCTAGGGGACGTTAAGCCTATGTAGCACCTCTGATTGAGTTATCTTTTGGCACCGACGGTCTTGTACGGGTGGGTTTGTCTAATCGATCTTGGGTCGGCCACCGACGGTCGTGAACAGGTGTGCTTTGATTCCGAGACGATTATTCCTTTGTTTTGTCCGGAATGTCATCTTTTGGTATTATGTGGATGTTGTTAACATCCAAGAAGTTTTGAAAAAAAACCTGATTATCCGAAAGTGTGTGTGAATTCAGTACGCCTTGTGTAAATAACTGCTCAGTGCCATTGTATCCTGTAATTAGGGCTTTGAGGATGTGTAAATTGTGTTTAACACGTGATTGATTGTTTTAGTATTACCTTTGACGCCATGGGGATTAATATATGAATTGCCCTATGCTTTTGACGACTATCAGATAATGTGGGGAGACTCGTGGAATAGAGAATTGAATACTGAACTGAATTAGAAACTGTAAACTGTAAACTGTTGAATGAATTGAGAACACGTGCATTATGTTAGAAATAGACTGCATCGGTGTTATTGGGCCTTACAATTGGTACTATGGGGGTATATGAGTTACGCATGTCGTGTGGTTGATTGCTTCGTCATCATCCTAGTTGACTCAGGGATCAATGTCCGGATCCACTTTGAATTTCTAGAAACTTTTGATTGACCTTGGATAACTATGAAGAGTCGTTGAACTAAACAACGGATCGGATTGTGAACTGTGGAATCATTGAAGAATGAATTGAACTTTTGTGACAAGGGAATAGACCGAACTTCTATGATAAAGTTAGCTGGCATCTGAAATAAATATGTTGGTAACCTACCTTGAAGAGGGCAATTGGTGAAATCGTGTCTAAATATTTTCGGTGCTAACAAGTCAAAGTCGAATATCAGATATTGGCGGAACCACTTCGACCTCCCTCCATTTCGGAATGGAAATAGGGATGTGTGACTATGAATTTCATTATGGGGCTACCTTGAGCGCCCAAGATATAAGTCCTACTTGGGTTATTGTATATAGAATTATTGATTTGCTCGTTTCCTCCCTGTGACGTTTTCATGTGATGCTTGTGGACTAGCCACTGTTTACATTAATAAGGTTGCTTGTTTGTATGGGGTCCCAGTGTCTGTTGCTTAGACAGAAATCCTGAAATGTGTTTGAATTATGACAAGCCTTCAAGAGGCAATGGAAACTGAATAGTGATTCGGCGCTACCTTCCATCCGTAAATTGATGTACAGTCAGAGGGAACCTTTTGATTCTGGAAGGAATGCTCCAAATGTATGTTTTAGATTTCCGAGGCAGTTGGAAAAATCTATCCATCATTGGCAAACTTTGTTTACGACAATAGCTTACACTCTAGTTTGGTGTAATACCATACAAGCCTTGTATGGAGGAAAAGTTCAGCCTTTGACTGATTGAGAACAGAGTGTTGCTTGATTGTGAGATCGAGTAGATAACTATCAAAAGGGAATGGAACCGTTGAATAAGAAAGTATTCTGAATTATTTTCGGCTACAGGTAAATTAATATTGGCCTTAGTGGGGTTTTGTTATAAGCCTCTACGCTCCCTATTCTCTATTATTCACTTCATTTGGCTGATCAAAAACTCAAAGGGAGAAGAGAGGGTCGGCTAGAGAGAGGGGGAGTGAGGGAAATTGGGATTTTGGCCTCAAAGCTTCATAATTTGAAGATCAACTCAAGAATTAAGCTTAAGTTGGAAGATTAAAGCTCCTAGGTAAGTGAACTCATGGATTTTTGTTATAAATGTGTAGATTCAAGGGTATTTGATGATCAAGAACATGAGTTAGCTTGATGTTGGGGAAATTGAGTTGTTTGTGTCCATTTGATGGTCAATGAAGGCATGCATGTATGTAATGGTTGTAGAATTGCATAATCTAGCATGTATTGAGTTGAACATGGAAGTGAAGGTGCTAAATCTTACATGCAAACATGTTTTTGTTGTATTCCATGAGAAGGAACACCATTTGCTTTGTTTGGATTGGAAATGAGGTCAAAAATCAGCATGCATGTTTGAATAATTAAGAGATGAGCTTGAATGCATGATTTTACCATATTGGAATGGGTTTTGGGGCATGCATGTGACTTATTTGTGAAATTGAGTCTCATTGAGTTGTAATTTGGGGTCTATATCATGTTAGCATGATTATGCATGAGATTTGAGCCCTTGCATGCAAGAATTGTAGCTAGGAAATTGAATTTGGGCTCAAGAACACAACCTGGAATTCCCAGATTTTTTATGTCCGCTCGAGCGGGGGAAGTGCCGCTCGAGCGGAGAAATCGAGCTCCCAGCATATTTTTCTGCAGACATGATGCCCGCTCGAGCGGGGAAGTTGGCGCTCGAGCGGGGAGCTATGTGACATGAAGTCCGCTCGAGCGGAAGAATGTACGCTCGAGCTGGGATTGGAGGCAACCAGTACTTCTGCAGACCTAAGGGTCCGCTCGGCGAGTAAGTCTACGCCGAAGGGGACCTGCTGAAATTCTGTTCTTGCATTTTATGTTCTGTTTTCCGTTCTATTTCACTTGTAAGCACTCTTAGGCATATGTTAAGCATTGTAAATGAGTTAATGAGATAATAATAAAGCCTAAAGAGGAATATGTGAATTTTGAACGGATTGAATTGTTAGTGACCCTTTTATGTTCATGGCATGTGTAGGGTCGAGTTCTAGGGCGAACCAATCAACCGACCACTGTGAGTAATATCGATATTTGAATGCTTGTGAATGTTCAATTGTTTACTCCCTTTAAGCTTATAAATTGCTACTTGGGATTGTGGATATAAGATGAACATGAATGGACCAAAGGTCGTTTTGTTAAACATGAATGGACCAAAGGTCGTTTTGATAAACATGAATGGACCAAAGGTCGTTTTGATAAACATGAACGGGCCGAAGGCCGTTTGACACGAAAGTGTATATGGGCCGAAGGCCGTTTGACACGAAAGTGTATATGGGCCGAAGGCCGTTTGACACAAAAGTGTATATGGGCCGAAGGCCGGTTGACACGAAAGTGTATATGGGCCGAAGGCCGTTTGATGTAAATGTGGGCCAAAGGCCGATGGAAATAAATAATTGGGCCAAAGGCCATTGGAGACGAATAATTGGGCCCAAGGCCGATGGACATGAATGAATTGGACCCGAGGCCATATGATGTGTCTGGAACCTCAGTTACTTAATTTACATATGTTTATGTATGTATGTATTAGTTAGAAATGCAAATTGAGCCCAAGGCCGTTTGATATACATTGTTCCAAAATATGTTCTTTATTTGATATTATTCACTGGGCTTTCGCTCACGCTCATTCATGTGTTTGTAGGCGAGCTAAGGGAAGTCCAAACCCAGCCTCAGTGAAGTCTGTGTGGAACAACAAAGGTTTTGGGAGAGTCAGCCTTGCGTCTCACGCACGAGACTTGCCTTCGCCTTTATGTCGTTCTGTTCTAAGTTGTCATGTCGGCGAAGTTTTGAGTATGTCTGTATATAGTTTTGCTTGGTTGACTCAGTTTTGAATGATCCTGCATGTACAGAAATTTATGTTGCTATGTTTTCTGTTGTGGGTTATTAACACACGCATGTCTGGAATGTTCTGATGTGCATATAAGCACGGCTCTATGGACAAAGTTTTAATTTGCTTCCGTTTGGCCCCTTTTTCTCTGATGAGTTTTGTCTTATTTGGTTTGAGGCCGTAGGTAATCTCATGATTACTGGCCGGTTATGGCCTTAACCCATAGGGGCGGGTTCGGGTCGTGACACATATAGTTCAACAATCCACAATGGAGAATCAGAAATCGGCAATCCGAAATTTTAACCAAACCCATTCACAAAATCAAAAAAAGCCCTAAAAATTGTTTATGAAATCAACAGACAATGAAACCAAAAAAAATTAAAAACCCTAGAGAAATCGTTAGAGACACGGGGATGGGAGACCCAAATCGACAGAGAGGGAGAGAGACGAGAGACAAATACCTGTGGCCCGTGATGATCGGCCAACACCGGTGGCCAGCGATGGTGATGATCGGCGGTCAAGTTTGGTATCGACTGCTGGTGTGTGAGGTCTGTATGTTGGTGTGTGAGACAAAACGGTTCCAAAAATGTGTCTCTGAAACATATATACTGGGCGCGAATCTTCAATGAGTTTCCCTCTAAAAAATTTCGAAGCTTTAGCGACTAAATCCTTATTTGTCGCCAAAAATCATTTTTGGCGACTAAAAATTGGTCGCCAAAAGCATCCTATTTGGCTACTAATTCCAATTTTTCATCGGCAATATTTACTATACAACGACTAACTTAGTTTTGGTCGCCATAAATTCATCAAAAATACTCCCATCTTTTGGCGACAAAATTTTTTTGTCGCAAAATGGTAGCAAACAATGACTATAGCTAAGTTTGGTCGCCAATAATAATATATGGCAACTAAATTAATTTAGTAGCTAAAACTATTAAACGAATGGCGACTAAATCAGGTTTTTAGTCGCTCAATATGGTACTTTTGGCGACTAAAATTGTTTTGGTCGCCAATTTTAGTCGCTAAATGTGCATTTTCTTGTAGTGAATATTGTAGGAGATATTTCAAAGTCACATATCCTTCTTGAAAATCTAACAAGTCCTACTGATAGAATTGAAAAGTTCAACTGGACTAATGAGAGTCTCCACTTATTTATAACTAAAAAATGTTATCCAAAGTTAATTCCAAACAAAATAGATTTTCCTTTCAATCCAATTCAAAACCAATTACATAACACTAAATTCAAAATTTTGTCTCACAAATCCAAACGAATATGGGAATCAAAAACAAATTTAACTTTGACTGATTAAAACTATTCACAAATCATATTCCAATTAGAAAATAAAATACCAAATCTAAATTATATTGAGAATAGATATTAAACCAATAATCTAACATTTTGAAAATTCTAAAATCAAACAGAATGATATTTTAGCGAATTAAATTCAAATGAATTTAACGTCTCTCCAATTGACTGAATAATTCAATCCAACAACTATGAGAAGGTTCTTGTGCCCACTGCCATAGAGCTCAAATCTCCACTCACATTTTTTGATAAAAAAACTCAACTTAATTCGAGCATAGCATAAGGGGTAATGCAATAGAACACACTTTTTAAAGTGTGCTTATTATTTGTACGTTTATAGGGGAATTAAATGTTAATAAAATATATAAAAAAATATTTACGCACACATATGACGGGTAGAACTCAGACTTACACCCCCATCACATAGTGAGTTTCACACCTCATATTTTACGAAATTCTTTTGATCTTTTACCTTGCCACTACAACAAAAATATATTTTAGTGACACTATATTAGTGGCATGTTTTTAAAAAATGTCACAAAAAAGAATATTTTGTGGCATGTTTTAGAAAAATGTCACAAAGACACAAACATACAAGGCTCTAGTGGCATTTCAATAAAAAAGTGCCACATCACTACAACAAAAATGTGATTTAATAAAATCAATTTATGGCATTTTATAAAAGAATGACACAAGAAATTGTTTTAATGACATTTATCAAAAGATGCCACTAAACTTTAGTAGTAATGGCATTTTTTTAAAATGTCACTAAACTAGATCGATGTAAGTTACTTTTTATGGCATTAAGTGAAAAGTGTCATAAACAAATATTTTATGGCATTTTGAGAAATGTCACTAAACCAAAAAATTTCCAAGCTATCTAACGTCATTTTTTGAAAATATATATATATATATATATATACGTGTTAAATTGAACCGCTTGACCTCAGTTTTCTCAATGGTTTCTCCAAGAATTATGCATGTGCTACAAATGAAAGTGGTGGAGACTCTAGCTTCAACATGTGGTTGTTGCCTTGTAGTGATCTTAATTTTTCTTAAGTCAATATTTATTATTATTATTACTTTATTTTGTTTTTGATTTTATTAATTGCATGGTTATATGAGAATTTAATGTGATATTTAATTATATATAATTAATCTGAATATTTATATATGTGTATATATTATATATATATAAAGTAATACATATTCATCTTATATATATCAAAGGTGTTAGGGTGATAATAGGAAATTAGGTTATATAATAGTGATTAGGTTATAATCTTAAGAGACAAAGAAGAGAAAAGAGACCCCCAAAAAAAAAAAAAAAAAAGCCAAGAGAGAGAGAGAGAGAGAGAGAGAGAGAGAGAAAGAGGGCGTATAGCGATTCCGATTTTGACTCAACTATTGTTGCATTCCGGACTCGGGCTTATAGTTTCTAAATGTTGTCCACTATCATTCCCCACTTATTCTCCCTTAAGTTTGGTTATTGGATTGTATTGGTCTTGTTTGGAACAGGTTGGCTGCTTGATTTCGAACCTTTGTTGCCCAAATTTTTGCCCCTCCGCTCGAGTGGCCATTCTTGCACTTGAGCGGGCTTTGCAAACTCTTAGTATTTTTGAAGACCTACAAAATCTTGGACGAGTGTATTTTATGCTCGAGCGGCATTTCCAACAATCAAGCAGGTGGGCGCTCGAGCAATGTCTTTATTTTGTAAAACTTTTGAAAGTGTGTATTTTACGCTCGAGCGTCGCTTCTTGCGCTCAAGCGGAACAATGTGTTTGATGTTCGAGCGTCACTTCTCACGCTCGAGCGGATTGCGTGTATATCAGTCCGTGAAGACGACCTTTTTGTTCACTTTTTCATTCATATCTCTCTCTAAAACTTTCTAAAAACCTAAATCTTGAGTTTCTCTCTCTAAAACTCATATTCTCTTTGACTATTTCACCTAGATCCATTGGGATCCTCACCCTAGCCTTTGAGAAAAAGGTAGAGCACCTTAAGAGCTCCGTTTTGATCCCAGTAGAAGTTGGTTTCGGTGTTTTTGGAGTTTCTCCTTGGTTGCTTTGGCGTTCTAAGCTTGATGTAGGGATTCTCTACACTTTTATATGATTTTTAACTTAGTTATTTGTTGTTGTGTAACAATGGTAGGATTTTGGAAAGTTATGGACAAACATAGGGTTTGGGTTTAAAAGTCAAAAGAGGGGTTTCTAAGTGAATACGATATAGATTATTGTGGGATTTAAATATGAGGTTTGTTGTGGCAAAATGGTTGATTTTGGCATTTGGATTGATATTTGGGAAGGAGAGTTTGCCCTAAAGTGGTTTAAATATTTATTTGGTACAAATAATGAAATTGGTGTTGTAAATATGAAATTGGATATGTATTATCTCATACCTATGGAAATTTGAATAAATTATTTGTCTTAAGATTGAATATCTGTTTAGAAATATCTGTATTGGGCTATCGGTGGAGGATAGCTATGATTGTTGTAGAAATTGCATGAGGATTAGGTAAATTAAAGCTAATATCTTATTAGTTGTCATTAAATGTGACTGTGTTTTTAATACATTGTATATGTATGATGTTTGGGAGGAGAAAGGAGATGTGCTCCACGTTTTGGAAGGAGATAGGGGTTGGATTCCATTAATGTGATGACTGGTTTTGTTGTACGTCACTTCACTCATTGTCTTCATTGGGTTCGTTTTGTTCGAAAGTTTTTCTTAAACTCCTATCCTCGTTTATTCTGAGTTTGAGTGTCATTTGTTTTGGAGAGTGCACGGTCGAGTCCGAAGTGTCTGGAATCGAACTGGAAAATTTCTAGGTTGGAAAACCAGGGCCGCACGTGCGGGGCCTTGGGCCGCACGTGCGGGAGGTTAGGCCGTACTTGCGGAAAACAGGGGGAGTGACTACGTGCATACTGAAATAAAATCACTTGGAGCAGTAGGTGTAGGGGAGGGAGGGCTGCACATGCGGAAGGCATGCTCCACACGTGCGGGCATAGGTGCCGCACGTGCGATGGTAGGTGTGTTCGAATTTTCTACTTTTTCTTCTCTTCGGGCTAGTTGTATCTCACTTTTGTTGCATCTCTCTCTCTCTAAAAACTCTTTTCTCTCCCTTCTCTCTACATTTTCTACACCAAAACAAGATCAAATCCTTAATCTCCTTACATCCATTAGAAATTTGCCCATAGTTTCTTCATCAAAGTTGGATAGTTTCTAGAGGGTTTCGTTTTGTGCGGTGGAGATCATGTTTCGACACCGTCAAATTTGGGGGTTTCTCATCTCTTTTCTCCAAAAACTTGAGGTAGGGTTTATTCTTGGAGTTATATATATATATATTAGATCTTGTGAAGATTTCGAAATTTTCCATTTTAAATGTTGAAACTTGATTTTGGCACAAGAATGTAGGGGTTTGAGAATAGTCTTCCTCCTAGTTTCTTTTAAAAATAATCTCTTGAAAATTTGAACTACACTGATTGAGAAAAAGAAACTTTTTGAAGAAAACCCCTTTCAAGAGTTTTGAATGTGCATGGTTATGGTGAGGAAATCTAGGGATTTGGGGTTTGAAAGGTTATTGAAAACTTATAAACAACATTGTCATTATATATTTCCTTTTGTGCCAAAATGCTTAATGATTGGAAAATTTCTCATCGATATGTATATATATATATATATATGTGTGTATATAAATTGATATACAAATGATGGATTTCATGAAATATGAGAAGTGGAAAATTTGGAAATTGTTGTGCTAAGATATTGATACGGTTGTGAAATGACTAAATGGTTGGAAAAAGTTCGAAATATGGAAAGTTTCTATCTAAGTGATAGAATTAAATGCATAAGTGGCTATTATGTGTAATTACATTGAAGGGAGGAAGAATGGGAAATGTGATTATCATGGTATCATTGTTGAGGTACTTGAAAATGGAGAAATGTTATGAGACATTGATAATTGTTGCATTACATATTCATTCATTTGATCATTGTACATTTTGAATTGAGTTTGGAACGTTTACATTGAGAAAAGAATATTTTGAAATGAGAACTATTGAAATGTTTTGGGGTAAATGCAATAGTAAGTCCGGATAGAAGGTGTAGATGAATTTGATTAAGTTGTCCTGAGTGTCGGGGGTGAAAGACCGAAAACACACGCGGAAGAGGTACCACTTCCCTTCTAGTAAGCAACTGGTAAAGTTGGGTTTTGGTAGTGCTAGATACGCCTACCTGCAGACACCAACCTAGGGATTATCGGAGTCGTATTTACCGTCCCATTGAATAAAATTGTAAATTTTTGAATTGTTAAGATTCCAAGTTACAGTTGAACATGGTGGCTTTTTAAAACATGTAAATGAAATCCTCTTTTAATTGGCATTGCATGGCATGTGCATTTTACATTGGAAATCTTGCATAAATGTATATACTTTGTTAAGAATTCTCTACTGAGCTTTATGCCCACCCCTATGGGATTTTGGTGCAGGAAAAGACGTGGTGAACCCGCCGAACTAGGGCGTGGAAGTATGTATTGAGAGCACAAGACTCTATTTTGTTAATTGTAATTTTTGTTAGCCAAGGGCCATTCATGTATAGGTCCGAGAGACCATTTTTGTGTAACCAGGCTTAAGCCTTGGAACTTGTAACCCTTAAGGGCATTTACTTATTTTGATTAAAGGATTCTACATGCTATAGATTCATGTACTAGGATTCATTGAATGTATAAAAGCATGTGAGATTATTTTTGTATAAACATTGAGATTATGTAATGGAATATGTTAGGGATATTTCCGGTATCACCTAAGAGCCATGGTTATTATCATTATTTCAATAGTGTGTATTTTATTTATTTATTTATTTATTATTTTTTTTGTGTTACAACTTGGTATCAGAGTTACCTGGTTTGATTACTTGGGCCTCGCAGGGAGTGGTTGTTATACCACAGTGGGTTCATTGTGCATGATTAGGAGGTGTTTTGTATTTCATGACTATGTGATGGCACGCTCATATGACTAGATGGGTATGGGATTGGACTTTTGGGATGTTGTTTGCACCTATTAAATTCCTTGAGGTCTTATTAGAAGGGTACTTGATCAATACTCGTTCTATTAAGAATTCTTGGTTTTTCATGGGACAAATTTCATCACAAAGGAATAATCCATGTGTGCTTATGTGACTAAATGCTTATGTGGAGTGGAATTGAGTTGTTTGTATGGTAGGGAATATATAGAATTGTTGTGTTCAAACGAGTGAGAGAAGTCGTGAGCACATTTGAGATTATGTGCTAAATTGTTTATCTTGTTCCTTAATTAGGATGAAAGGAAGGGGTCAAACCCATGGTGGTAGAGGTGGAAGGCGTGGTAGGGCTCACCGGGGTATGCGTGGAGTACCGGTCCATGAGGTTCCGATGCAAGAGGAGGAGTTTGGCCAAGCTAATATGGCCGAGCAAGTGGAGCAAGCGAAAATTCCAGGGCAAGCGGGTCAAGCCGTAATGGGGGCCCTTGCCCGAGAAATGGCGGGGGCCTTGAGGAAGTGAATGAATATACTAAGGGCAGAGAACCAAGCTAGAGAGAACGCCGTAGAGACGATGGCGAGCTTTCTCACTAGGTAGTTTTTGCGGGCCAAGCCGGATAAGTTCCATGGTGGCCCCAAGCCTAAGAAAGCAGATGAGTGGTTTGAACAGACAATGAAGACATTTGAGATGCTTCACATTGAGGATAGCAAGTTAAGGGTGACTCTTTCAAGTTACTATCTCAAGGGCGAAGTGGGCCAATAGTGGAAGTACGCCAAGGGTCAGATAGAACCGACATGGGAACCATTTGTGGTGGCTTTCCAAGACAAGTACCTACTTCCCACTGCTCGGGAGAGGTTAAGGCAAGAGTTTCAGGACCTCAAGCAACTCAACATGTCTGTGGCCAAGTTTGAAGCAGCCTTCTCTAGTTTGTCCCAGTTTACACCGGAGTTGGTAGCAACAGAAGAACGTCATTGCATTGAGCTCGAGAAGAAGTTGAGAACTAAGATCTTGTTCAAGGTTGCCGAGAACATGATCCGGAATTACGACCATCTTGTGGAAGCAACGACACAAGTAGAGATTACCGTAGAGGCCGAGGAGAAGAGAATCCGGGGTTCATGGTCAAGGGGTCAAGGGTCTCAGGGGGACTATAGCCCAATAACAAAAGCAGAAACACTTTTTCATCCTAGTCCCAACCACAGCAGTCTAGATCCACTTTTCCCTTGCCTAGTGCGGGCTCAGGAAAGAGTGCACCAAGTGGTTTTTTCTGTTTCAAGTGTGGCCAACTGGGCCACAAGGCCTTTGCATGTCCGCAGAAGGGAGCAGGACAATAGATGTTACCACTACCACTACCTAATCGATCTCAGAGTCAATTTCAGATTAGGGGTCAGGGGCCTACTTGCTATCAGTGCAGTCAGTCGGGGCACATGAAAAGGGTTTGCCCACAGTTGGAAGGTGCATCTGGTGCATCAGGGTTGAGGCAGACTCAGAGCCAGTAGTAGGCTCACTCAGTTCAGACTTTCTGAGTTAATTAGGGACCCGCTTCAGCTCAGTCAGTACAGTAGGCCTATGCCCTGAGAGATGAGCAGGTTAATTAGAGGCCATAGGGGCGCATGTATGCTGTTAGCTTGCCAGAGCAATTGCCAAGATCCTCAGTTATGAGAGGTATTTTTGTTGTGTGTAATTCTTTGGCTAATGTGTTGATAGATACGAGTGCGTCTCATTCATTCATATTTGCTACATTTGCATCTGCATTGCAGTTAGAAGTGGCATGGCTAACGTCTTCACTCAGAGTTGAGTCACCAGTTAGGAGTACAATTGATTGAGACCGGGGGTGTCGTGGTTGTGAGATAGAGGTTGTTGGGCATCGACTCCCGTTTGCTTTTGTGTTGTTAGACATGTCGAGTTTTGATGTCATTTTAGGCATAGATTGGTTGTCTTCGTACCAAGTAGTGATCGATTATTATCGTCAAAGAGTTACAGTGTGCACCTTGAGTGGTGATTGTTTTTACTTTCTGGGGGACTGGGTTGATAGGGTCTTGTCGCCAGTCTTTGACTGTCGTAGTAGAAACAAGCTTAGTGGCCTCCTTGCTACTCTCTTGGATAATGAGAGTGACGGGACCCATGCTGAGTTGCCAAGGGTAGTTTGTGAATACCTGGACGTATTTCCCATGGATCTTACTAGTTTGCCGCCCCACTGGGAGATCAAGTTCACCATTGACTTAGTGCCTGGAACGGCACCCATTTCCATGGCGCCATATAGATTTGCACCTGCCGAATTGCACGAGTTAAAGATTCAACATCAAGAGCTTTTAGACAAGGGTTTCATTCACCCTAGTACATCATCTTGGGGAGCGCCGGCTCTCTTTGCGAAGAAGAATGATGGGTCATTACGGTTGTGTATTGATTATCGTAAGTTGAACCCAGTTACCATCAAGAACAAGTATCCTCTACCCCGAATAGATGATTTGTTTGACCAACTTAGAGGGTCTGTTGCTTTTCAAAGATATATTTGAGGTCGGGGTACCATCAGTTGAGAGTTCGGGAGAATGACATCCAGAAAACGGCCTTCCGCACGCATTATGGCCATTTTGAATTCCTTGTGATGCCTTTTGGGTTGACCAATGTGCCAGCTTCCTTTATAGATTTGATGAACCGGATTTTTTTAGAGTACTTGGATCGTTTCGTGGTCGTCTTTGTGGACGACATCCTAATTTATTCAACCTCCGAGGAAGAACACAAGGCTTACTTGCGGGTAGTGCTTGATTTGCTTAGGGAGCACCAATTATATGCCAAATTTGAGAAGTGCGAGTTTTGGCTCACCGAGGTGAAGTTTTTGGGTCATGTAGTGTCAAGAGAGGGAGTAACTGTAGATTCTTCAAAGATAGATGTAGTACATGAATGGGGACAACCCAAAAATGTTTTTGAGATCTAGAGTTTTTTGGGATTAGAGGGGTACTATCGACGTTTTGTGAGGGACTTCTCTAGACTAGCCGCGCCTTTGACTAGGTTGACTAGAAAGGGAGTTAAATTTGTGTGAAGTAAGACTTGTGAGAAGTCATTCCAAGTGCTTAAGACTAGACTGACTACCGCACCGGTGTTGATAATTTCGAAAAGAGGTTTGGGTTATACCATTTATTGTGATGCGTCTCGGGATGGGCTTGGTTGTGTCTTGATGCAAAGGGGAAAGGTTGTAGCTTATGGTTCACAATAATTGAAAACTCATGAGAAGAATTACCCCACCCACGACTTGGAGTTAGCAGCAGTAGTGTTTGCCTTTAAAATTTGGAGGCATTATTTGTATGGCGAAAAGTTTGAGGTTTTCTCTGATCATAAGAATCTAAAGTATTTGTTTTCCCAGAAGGACTTGAATTTACGCCAATAGAGGTGGATAGAATTTTTGGAGGATTATGAATTCGAGATACACTATCATCTAGGAAAAGCCAATGTAGTGGCCGACGCCTTAAGTAGGAAATTCATGAGTAGTTTGGCGAGTGTGGCCATTTGGGAATGGGTTATGTTGGGTGACATCGACAAGTTTCAATTACACTTGGGTGAGTCCGATGAGGGTACAACATTGTTTACTTTGAGTGCTCAACCTACCTTGATTAGTAAAGTTATAGAGGCACAACAAGGAGACCGTGAAGTAGAGTCAATTCGTGTTAGAATCTTCAACGGGAAGGAAGAGAAGGGTTTGAACATCCACTCAGATCTGAGTGTACGTTTTCTAGACCGTTTGTTTCTACCAGAATCTTGTAGAGAGGAAGTGCTTCAGGAGTTCCATCACTCATGCCTTGCGGTACATCCGAGAGGCACCAAAATGTATCATGATCTTAGTCGTTAGTTTTGGTGGAGGGGCATGAAGTGAGATGTTGCCTTATTTGTATCGAAGTGCCTTACTTGTCAACAAGTGAAAGCTGAGCACCAGAGACCAGTGGGTTTGTTATAACCCTTACCAATAGCCGAGTGGAAATGGGAGCACGTTACAAAGGATTTTGTAGTTGGGCTTCCTAGAACACAGCAAGGCAATGATGCTGTTTGGGTGATTATTGATAGGTTGACTAAGTCTACACACTTTATTCCGATGTGCACCGACAACTCAGTTGAGCACTTGGCAGAGTTGTACATTAGGGAGATAATTCGACTTCATGGCATTCCTGTAACCATTGTATTGGATAGAGATCCTCGTTTCACTGCCCGGTTGTGGCAAAGCTTTCAAGAGGCATTGGGAACTAAGTTGATCTTTAGCACCGCTTACCCCCCTCAAACCGATGGGCAATCGGAGCGTACCATTCAGATTTTGGAGGACATGCCTAGAGCTTGCGTCCTCGATTTTAAGGGGTCTTGGGAGAGGCACTTACCGTTGATTGAGTTTGCCTATAACAATAGTTACCAAGCTAGCATCAAGATGGCACCGTTGAAGGCCTTGTATGGCCAACCTTGTAGATCACCGGTTTGTTGGGCTGATATGGGGATGCACTATTGTTGGGTCCAGAAATTGTTAGGGAGACAACCGAGAAAGTTGCTCTCATTCGGAAGAGGTTAGCTACGGCCCAAAGTCGACAGAAAAGTTATGCCGATAAGAGGAGACGACCTTTGTCTTTTGAGGTAGGTGAACATGTATTCCTTAAGATCTCACCTAGACGGGGTTTGATAAGATTCAGTAAGAGGGGTAAGTTGTCTCCGAGGTTTATTGGGCCTTTCAAGATATTGGAGAGAATAGGGGAAGTAGCATATCGGTTGGCCTTACTGTCATAACTTTTGGGGGTTCATAATGTGTTTCATGTGTCTATGCTTAGGAAGTATGAACCCGACCCTTCTCACGTGCTAGATTGGGTTGATTTGGAGGTGATGAGGATGCCTCTTATGAAGAGCGACCAATTCAAATACTAGATACCCGAGAGCAAGTATTACGGGGCAAAATTATACTGTTGGTAAAGGTGTTGTGGAGACACCATGGCTTTGAAGAAGCAACGTGGGAACAAGAGGCGGGAGTCCGCTCCAAGTATCCAGATTTGTTTGTGAATGCTTAAGTTGTTCTAATTTGTAATATTCCCTAGCGTTGAAGGAAATGTATTAAGATTATTGGCCATGTGTTGTTATAAGCATTATTATTTTGAGTATGAGATTAATATGTATGGCCATTATTGTTGATCAAAATATTTCATGCTTATATGATGTCATGAGCCGTTGTTGTTATGTAACGACCCCAAAACGCTATAAGGAATTATCTTTATTTACCTATGGGTAATATGATTCAAATTAATTATATTTGTTCGAATTGAAGAATTATCTGATGAGTTATGACTCTAAAACTGGAATTGACGACCATTACAGGTTCAGAAATCAGAATTGAGTACATAGATATGTTAATGGGAATTTTTAGAGCTATTTGGGAAAATTAATTGGAAATTTATTTCGTCAGATTCGTTAAGGTATGTTTGGGTGGTTAACTTTGCACTGCAAATTGAAAACCTTAGAGGTTTCAGAAACCAGAACGGAGTACATATTTATGATCAGCATAATTTTCAGTGTCATTTGGGGAGTTTAATTGAAATTTGATTTTGTACGATTCATAAGGGTGCGTTTGGCTATCCCTATTTGTGATAAGCTTATATATATATATATATATAATATGAGTGAACTCAACATATGGGAGCCAAAATATCTAAGGTTGAGAGAGAGACCCAATAAAAGAGAGAAGGGAAAGAAAAATCTGGAGAGAGCAAGAGAGAAGCAAGAAAGGAAGAGAAAGCTTGAGAATGAAGAAGAAAGATGGGGAAATTGATGAAATTAAAGTAGAATTTAAGAGATTGGCTCAAGGTATGTGTAATCAACTTAATCTCTTAAGATTGACCTATTATTTGTTTAAATTTATGATCTAAGATGAAGAGTAGACACCTGATTGAGTTAGGGTTGATAAATATAAGTTTAAATGGGATCTCTTCATGGAATTGAACTTTGATTCTATAGATTTGCTTGATTTAAGAGTCAATTTCATTACATTTGCTTATCTTGAAGTTGATTATGAGATATTGAACCTTAATCTTGAGGGCTTGTATGGTTAACCATATATGAGGTGAAGATCTACATGAGTTTAGAAGATGAAGTTTTGGAAAAGTTTGATAAAGAACTAAATAAAGACTTTGATCTTCCTTGCTTAAAGATTCATGGTATTTTTGGTATTTTGATTTAGAAAACAACCATAATCTCATGCTTTGTATTAATTTTACAAGTTTTTGAATGATTTAAGTTGGAACCAGGCTTTGAAAATGAAAGAAACAAGTGTTAGAACAAACTAGAATTTCGGACAGCAGAATTGGCCCAGAGCCGCACGTACGGCAGGTCTTCCCGCACGTGCAGCAGTCCATTTCCATCCACAAATTTGATTCTGCTAAAAAAGCGCGTGGTCCCACACGTGCGGCCCAGTTCCCGCACGTGCGGCCAAGTTTCCCACACGTGTGGGACAGCCCTATTCAGCCAACTTTAAATACGCATATCTCTTGCATCCGGACTCCGTTTTAAGTGATTCTTGAGCCTAAATTTAAGCCCTGGAAGTCTAGTTTCTAATGGTGGTAGTCTCACTCCAAAATTTTAAGTACACAAATAGTTATGCCCAAAATAATGACGATTGTTCACTTTCTGTCTATCGGTGTTATACCATTTCTTCTTCTAAACCATTTTCCTTTCGATTCCTCCTATTTTCCTAGAGTCAGATTATAACCTATTAAGGAGTAATGAGTTTAGAACCACCATGGCTAATTGATTAAAGAACAAGAAAGGGATTTGGTTTTATTCTCATTTTATGCTATGTGCATTGTGTTTGTAGGTCAACGAGGACATCGTCCCCTTTGTTACTAGAGGCCCAACACTGTGAGTAATAGTATAGTAAAGATATGTTTTTCATTAGCTATTTTGATTAATGTGTGACAGGATTCTCTAAATATCATATTTTGATAATGTATGGCATGATTCTCTCAATGTCGTATTTTGTTAAAATGCACAAGTTTCCAAGAAAAGTAAAATGAGTCATGAATAAGAACTGTGAATTGTTTATCATATCATATGGTGGGTCCAAGGCCGTTTCGTTTATCTGTTCCACTTATGCTATGGCATGGTATGAATTGTTCGGTCTTTAAGACCTAATCATTTTGGTATGGAACAAAGTGTTGTACAAAACTAAGTGCTATAGTGTTGTAACACGCCCCGCGAGGGACCTCGCTACAGTTCGGACTCGATTTTTGTTGCAGTTCTAAATCTGGACCAAAGAGTCCAACTCTGGCAAATCGTTTTGAAGAAAAACAGATTTTTGAAAAGTAGTGCCAAACATAGACTGCTTTGCCAGACAACAGAGTCGCCACCTAAATATTTTAAAATGGGAAATTTAGGAAACCCTGACTCGGTGCCAAAAGGCCACGTGTCCGTCATCACCAAAGTTGCCTCGGCTCGGGAACTTGGGTACGATTGGGGAAGGTCACATCGTGAGCACCCCCTCTCGCCCGGTCAAAGACCGGCCTCTACTAACCATGATATCTGCTTTTGAAAACATTGTATGCTCTTATTCCGGTTATTAGCCTAGGTTACTATGTGATGCTCGCAGCAAACAAGTATAGACTGGGCCGTCTGAATTGGAACAAAACATTTCATGTTTGTTTGTTTGAAAATGGTGTGATGGTCCTACCCGCAAGTAGGCTAAAATGCGGATTTGCCACCTTCAGGTGGGCTTAGAAAACAGTGATTTTGCCACTATCTAGTGGGCTTAACAAACAATCAGTGATTTGTCCCAGTTCAAATAACCCAACCTTCACCCACAGGCATTCAAGGTAGTTATATCACATAAGCAGTTAGCCTCATGGCAAGCATGCTATCATGGCAACACTCACACGCATGCAAGGATGCTAAAGCATAAAACTTACCGAGTACTCCAAGCCAAAACAGAAAACCGATTAGAAATCATGCATGAGTCCTAAATATGCTGAGATGCCTAATGCAACACATGCAAAATGCAACTATAGCAGGCTCGGCTATTCTAAATATGGCATATGAAATGCTACAGCTATCAAGTACTCAACTTGTAATTGAAATACAATGCAGTTTGTATGGTGCGTCGAGCCCGGTGCATGCAAAACAGATGAATGATGCAGACATGCTGTCATACTGTATGCTAATTGAAATATGCCCTGTATCTAACCATCATAAGCGGGTAAATAAAAGGGAGAAAGACGTGGGGTTGGAAGACATACAACACACTCACCCACACTTATTACAACATTGCCCTCGCGCAGAGGGTCCGAATAAATAATACAGTCCGAAATAAAAGAATAATACAGATTTCTAATTAATTGACAAATTAAACTAGAAAGCGGTAAAACTGGCATGCAAGCCAGGGGCTGCCTTGCTTCTGATGTATGATGTATCTTGGTCGCTGGCGGAAATCCATCGATGCCCCAATTAGCCTCTGTTTGCACTGTTTCTCGAATTGCGTGCCAGATTCTGGAAATTTGCTGATCCTTAGTTTTGCTGCAACAGAGAGCAGGAAAGGGGCATAGCAATGTATTTCACAAATATATGCATGCCTCGATCCTCGTGCCACCAATCACGCATCTCGATGCATGATGGCCGAGGAGCCGAATTGCACAACTCAATATCAGATGAATGCAGATGAATGCTACAGCAAAAACCTAACTCCATCATGGGTAATCCGGAGTGTCGGTGACTTGGGAATTGAGACACATTCCGGCACTCGGAGTGCGAAACGTACCTCGTTTCCCGTGCAATATGCATGATATGCATGAAATGCAACTAATATACAATCCTAGCATGCACAATGTTATGAAAATGAGATGTCTCGAAATGCGTGCCCGCGGACACACAAACCGAGGCGATGACATAAAGACATGAAATGCAATGATGGGCTTATACCAACATGAGAGGGCCTCAACCACGCTCACATAGGATGCCGGAATGATAAAAATAAGGTGCCTCGAAGTGCGTGCCCATTGACACGCAAATCAAGGAATGCGAAATGACATGCGAAATGCAGTGATGGGCTTACGCCAACATGAGAGGGCCTCAGCCACACTCACATAGGCTGCCGGAAGTGGTGTTCAGCAGCGAAGTGGGCATCTGCGACCCCAGTGTCTCTCGGAATGACAAAACAGAGGTTCCTGCCAAAAACCGGAGAAAACCGATGCGAAATGAATGCTCGGGACCAAAATCGCGCAGCCGGTCCCAAATCGGCCGCAGCAACTGGGTGGCATACTGACCCGCAGTGGCATCAGGCCCAGGTTCCTCGAAATGACAAAACAGAGGTCCCTGCTGAAAATGAACAGAAACTGATGCAAAATGAATGCTCGGGACCAAAACCGCAGCCGGTCCCGAAAATCGCGAACCGGAAGTGGCATACGGCCACGGCGGGCATCGAGGCCCCAGTGTTCCTCGGAATGATAAAACAGAGGTACCTGCCAAAAACCGGAGAAATCGAAGATGGTTGGGCGGTCCCGAACCGAGGCACACGTCCTGACGGCTCCGAAAACCGGGAACCGGGCTCCGAAATGGGCAAAATGGCCTACGGCCACGAAAAGTAGCTCACGGCCACCAGGAGATAGTCTACGGGACCACTCCCTTCCCTCAGGAAAGAAAACAGAGAAAACCGAGTCTGGTTCGCAAACCGAGACAAGGCACGAAGAAGGTTCGAGAGTCCGGAGGCAGGGCGCAAGGCCGCGACTCTAAGACTTCTGAACGAGCACAGTATGCAACATCACTGAGCGCTCAATCGGTGACGTCTGAGTCTTAAGGTCGGTCAAAAATGGGGTGTCTACAGTGCCGCTCTTTGACAGAACTCGGAAGTCACAAGTGACGGGAGTAAATGTCAAAGCCCAGAGACGATCCATTTTTGACAAGGCCGAAGACTTAGACAATCATACAAGATAAACAGAGATATGTGCCCGCAGGCATGCCCGCAGGCAAAAGGGGGCAAAATGCAAATGATATGCACAGAGCCAGGTGATCATGCAAATGCAGCAAGCTGTAATGAAGCAAGTATTAACAAATAGATGCAACAGTTTTAAGCAAGAATGCAAAGCAAACAACTACATTTCATGCAGTTAGGAATGCGGAGAATCATTCAATTCTCGTCGCGTCTCACACGGAGGAGATACGATACTGCGATTCGTCGCAGTACTTTGACCTCAAATGAACCGTACATACAATATCGTGCCTGCAAAATAGAGAAATTCAACAAGAACAATATGCTAACAACATATATTCAATGTGATTCCTGTGGTTCCGAAAGTTTGACACACGCAGTGTCGGCAAGTGAATGCATAAAGCAGTGTGATACAGGTAAGGTGCGCCAGATAGCGCGATGCAACGCACTAACAAGTGCAGGTGAGATGTGCAAGATAGCACGATAAAATGCATGCACAATACAAGTAAAGTGCACAAAATTGTACGATGCGCAAAATAGCGCGAGTGAAATGTAATGCACTAACAAGTGCAGGTGGGACGCGCAAGATAGCGCAAATGATACAGTGCACAACATAGTGCGATGCGCTAAACAGCGCGATTGATTTGAAATGCACAAGATAGTGCGATGTGATATGCAAAGCACAGGACAGTGCGATGGAGGTGCACAAAATAGCGCGATGAATGCAATGCACAAGACAGTGCGATGGAGGTGCGCAAAATAGCGCGAATGGTGAACTGCACAAAATAGTGCGATTGTGGTGCGCAAAATAGCGCGAATGTAAAAACTGCACAAAACAGTGCGATTAAGGTGCGCAAAATAGCGCGAATGATAAAACTGCACAAAATAGTGCGATTGAGGTGCGCAAAATAGCGCGATTGTAAAACTGCACAAAACAGTGCGATTGAGGTGCACAAGATAGCGCGAATGTAAAACTGCACAAAACAGTGCGATTGAGGTGCGCAAGATAGCGCGAATGATGAAATGCACAAAACAGTGCGATTGAGGTGCGCAAAATAGCGCGAATGATAAACTGCACAAAACAGTGCGATTGTGGTGCGCAAAATAGTGCGATTGATGAAATGCACAAAACAGTGCGATTGAGGTGCACAAGATAGCGCGAATGTAAAACTGCACAAAACAGTGCGATTGAGGTGCGCAAGATAGCGCGAATGATGAAATGCACAAAACAGTGCGATTGAGGTGCGCAAAATAGCGTGAATGATAAACTGCACAAAACAGTGCGATTGTGGTGCGCAAAATAGCGCGATTGATGAAATGCACAAAACAGTGCGATTGAGGTGCGCAAAATAGCGCGAATGATAAACTGCACAAAACAGTGCGATGCGCAAAATAGCGCGAATGTAAACTGCACAAAATAGTGCGATGCGCAAAATAGCGCGAATGATAAATTACACAAAACAGTGCGAATGCAGGTGCACAAAATAGCGCGAATGGTTTGAAATGCACAAGATAGTGCGATACGCTAAACAGCGCGAGTGATTTGAAATGCACAAGACAGTGCGATACGCTAAACAGCGTGATTGATTTGAAATGCACTAAACAGCGCGATTGATTTGAAATGCACTAAACAGCGCGAGTGAGATACAATGTGTAAGTGCACAAGACAGTGCGAGCGAGATAAAATGCACAAGAAAGTGTGATAAAATGCATCTTCTATGCAAGTATGGGGGCATTTTCTATGCAATATTGAAAGCAAGCATATTCTATGCATGAAACAAGTAAAGCATATTCTATGCGGAATCGAAAGCAAGCATATTCTATGCATGAATCATAATGATGCTTGCACGTATGCAACAACAACAGATATGAAAGCTCGCACTCTATGCAATAGAGGGACAACAAATATGTACTCTGGTGCCTCGACGGTTGCCTCTTAGAGGACTTCACAACATGCTCAGCTTAAAAAGGGCACACCTTGTTCAAATTGGCGAGAGATAACATCTGTACGTAGGAGCTACGGCTGCTGCTTGTTTTCGTGATCATATTCACAACTTTCCCTATTCTCCAACGGGGTGACAGACTAGGTTGGTTCAGTATCCAGAATTGAGGTGCATACACGCTATCTCAACCTATGGGGCTTCCATACAGATTTCAAGCCGAGGACACGCCTCTGGGTATTTAAACCAGACTTTAGTCTCGGAAATCCCGAACCTTTGCGTTCTAGGCCGCGGCCATTCGAACTCTAGTTTCCACCGTCGCAGTTGGTCTCCTAGGAACTCACTACGAACACAGCCAAGATGCCTCTGGCAGGGAATGGTACTCAGGGAGAGCACTTCTGATCGCCATGCTGGCTTGAAGTAGACTTGATCTTGAGCTTGAGGTAGAGGCACACTCATACTTCGGAACACTGGCAAGACCTAAAGAGGTACACACGGAATATAGTCTCGAAGCTTACTGAAGTTGGAACAAACTCAAATGC
Organism: Camellia lanceoleosa; assembly: GCA_025200525.1. Classification (NCBI taxonomy): domain Eukaryota; kingdom Viridiplantae; phylum Streptophyta; class Magnoliopsida; order Ericales; family Theaceae; genus Camellia; species Camellia lanceoleosa. Next base: position 43,453,084 of record CM045759.1, read on the forward strand.
CCGAAAGTTTCCTCTTTTGCTTTTGCTTTGCAGCCCGAAACTCATAGCTTCAGATAGGTCCTGGTTTCACTATTTTCACATGACCTGGGTTGAACCCTGCAGTTTTATGAAAGAACAAATTCTATTTTGCACAAAAGTGGAGAACGGCACGGCACTCGGAGCACAAAACGATTTTATTTTTGAAATTGAGAGATGAGTATAAGTTCTCAACTGGGTATTGAGCCTACGACTGAATACAGCACACTACGACTCAACAAGAAAATAAAAGGCACACAATCTAGACACATCGAGTAACACTCGAGACGACTCAAAACAAGGATCGAGATAAAACAAAAAGACACGACACTCAGACGTGGACAGGGAGCCTGTTTCACCGGGTATGTTTCCCATCCTTTCTTATTTGTGATTCTCACATCACTCGGCCCTCAAGCTCTGGTTTTCTGAAAAAGCCCTTTTCTCACCTTTTCTCTGATCGCACATCTCTCTATTCTTCAATCTCTCATTTTTCATCCCTCCCCTGGGTGGTTGATGGATAAACAGCAAGTTGTGGGCTCATGCCCCTAGCATTCTGCTAGATTCTCTTTCTTCCGCTCACAGCTAGTGAATTCCTCCCACAGAGGGGTTGCGCTACATCTGGGTGTGTAGCAAATCTGCAGCTAACATTGGTCGATGATGCCCTGCTGGGGAGTTTGGACGTGATCAGATCTGTCAAGATGAGGGAGTGGAATATCTTGATCCATTCCAGTACGTGCTTCGCACTTGGCTTGATACCTCGTTGCTTGGAGGATGTGAGAGAGCTTTCAGCCCTTTGTTATGCCCTTTTCTGGCGGATACGGTGCCCTTTTCTTGGCAAATGCATTGATAACGGGGAAAAGACAGAACACCTGACTCAACTGTGCCCCTAGTTCATCATTTTGACCATTTTTCATTTTTGCCTTCTACTAAAACAATTTTGACCAAAATGAGAGTTAGATTAACATACTTGTTCAATTTTTGATTTGAAATCATGCAAGTCAGGCTATGAGCACTGAAAATTTTCCTTTTTTGGGTCCATGAAAAGGGTCCAATTTTGGAAAAGATAGAATGATTTTTCGAGAAAATTAGCCAACCTCAGTAAAAATTCTCAAAAACTATTTTTGCAAACGGCCACTTGCTCAACGAGCATGAAACCCACTCTCGAGATGCACAACCTCAGATTCGGAGGAAAATTGCCCCTTGCTTGGAAAGAGCTGCATGGCAACGGAAAGTTGCCCCTTGTTTGAACGGCACCGCGGCGCATTGAATGGCAACGAAAAGTTGCCCCTTGTTTGGATAGCATCACAGTGTACTTGTAGTCAGTCCTCAGAGCGACGAACACAACCAGACTCTCGGATACAGAGGAGGCAAAGATGATCAAAACCATCACATGGACACAATTGAATTTGAATTGTTTTACGGCTGGACTTCAGAATGAAGTTGCCTACGTATCCCAAAGATGGGAATCAAGCCTTACGTAGTTCGGGGTTAAGGTACACTCGGGTATTAACCTCTCCTTTTTATGCTCTAACTTTTGCCAAGGCGCCTGTTGCAGGTTTTCGACCTTGCGAGCTTTGTTTTTCTTTTCTTTTCATTTCTTTTCTTCTTTTTTCTTCTTTTCTTTTTTTTGTTTTGCATTTCTTCTTTTTTTTCTTTTTTGTTCTTTTTCTTTTTTTTCTTGCTCTAACTTTTGCCTAGGTCGCCCTTCCGGGTTTTCGGCCCAGCGAGCCTCTCAAAGGGTAAAAGTGTAACAAGTCCATGTCAAATGGTTTTGAGATTGAAGCATTCCGTATCCAGGAGAGTGGCTGTTGATTTGCAAGAGGACTCATCTTCGGCTGTTCGAGTACATCAGACATTTTTTGCCCCTAGTTCGAGGGGTGCTTCTGATTTAGCCTTGGAAGCTTCTCCTGATGAGGTCAGACCTTCTTGATCTGACTTTGGTGCCTCTTGTTCAAGGGCTGCTTCAAATCTGGCCACACAGGCCTTACATCGTGGTCGACCGTTGAACATTTTGAATGCCAGTTCAAGGTTTGGAAGCAAAGGGGTTGAGTCTCGAGGCTGAGAGTGATCCTAAGTTGCATCATCTCAAGAGCGATTCCACACAGGTCTTCGCAGGACCGCGCAAAACATTTTGTTTTTGAAAATTTTTAAGAAAACGACAAATCGCTCGCGCTGAAGACAGTGTGAAACCAGTCTGGATCAAGCCAGGGTCCTTCTCAGTACTCACGCTAACAAGCATGATTTCATTCATTAATGGCTTAGCACGCCTCTCTTTCTCTCAATCGGTCAAAGTTTGCAAATCCTGAGGAATTCCTTCCTCTTCGTTTTCACCGCAGTGTTCAAAAAAAGTTTTTAAAAAAAACTTAGGTCAATACAATGACTTCAAGGCACAAGAGCAGGTGGATTGCACTGCCATTTCATTCAAATCCCGGCACAACTAGCACACGGCAGAAGCAAACGCAAGAGTGTGAAAATCACTGCTGTTTCATTCAAAATCTGTTGGTATAACTGGCTCCAAGGCAGAAACAGACTCAAAAGAAAATGAAAAGACAAACGCGAAACAAAATGGTGATGTCCGAGGTAACACCCCCAGAATCACCCGACTTCTATACAACAGGACTGACTCGATACAACAAGACAGACCCAAAACAAAAGAGACCGACTTAAAACAAAAAGACAGACTCAAGACAAAACAACAAAACTGACCCAATACCCAAGTCAGAAAGCACAAAAACTGGTATTTGCACAATGCTCAGAACAGTGCGTGCCATTCCCACGTCTGGAGTTGATTGAGCGCCGCCCGCAGGTGGTTCATCCCCCATTCACATAACATTATCCCCCAAGTTCACTGACCCAGTGCCGATAGACTTTGCTGAGCTCGGCGGGAGGATGACCTCGTTGTCAAATAGATCCTGTACTTCATGGCGAAGACGGAAGCAGTTGTTGGTAGCATGGCCAGTTTGCTGATGGTATGCGCAGTATTGGGTAGCATCATGTGTAGCCGGAAGAGGGTTCGGGAGAGATCGAGGCTCAAGGGGTTTGAGATGGCCTTGTCCGACAAGGATCTGGAAAGCTTTGGATAAAGGCATGTGGAGGGCATGGAAGACCCTCTGACCTCGGGGTTGGTACTTCTGAGTTTGTGGATTTTTGCTGGACGCACCAGTAGAGGGATTGGCAGGTGTTGGCCTGGTTTGTTGATCTCTTATGAGTGGAGGATTAGAGCTAACAGGATTGCCTCTGGTATATCGGCCCTTCTCCCGGCTTGCCCCTTGATTCAAACTGCCCCCAACTTGAGTGGCGAAAATGCCGTCCACAGTTTTTGCAACAACTGCGAGCACTTGCTCTTTGTTCAGTCCCTCGGCTTTCAAAGCCTTAACAGCCAACAAAAGATGCTCGTGGGGATCCATGCCTGCCCCTACCTTGTTCTTTCCACTCGCTTCCACTTTGCCACGGGATTGGCCTTCCCCAGATGTAGCCCGCCCCAAGACTGGGGAGCCTTTTGACATGAAATTCCCAGTATGTGGTGGGGTCGATGATGGAGCCAATGTCCCGGAGGCCAGATCGGTCACAGTTCTTTGAAGATCTTTTATCATCCTCATCAGCTCGGAAGTAGTGGGTTCATGGGTTTGAGATGATAGGGGTTCAGGTGCACCCATCATGCATAAGTCCATGCTTTCTGGGATAAACACCTCAGGCTTGGGTAGATGGGCCGGGGTGATGTATATGCTGGGGTCATAGGTGGATGGCAGTGTATGGATGAGATTGAGGTAGGCGGGAAATGTTTGGTCATTGGGGCCTGAAGGTGGAGCTATCGTCCGGTTGTCGATGAGATTTTGGACCTCATGACGAAGGCGGTAGCAACGGTCGGTGCCATGGCAGCTAGCGATGGTACATACTGATGTTGGAGGGGTTATGTCTGGCTGGGAGTGGGTTAGAAAGAGGTGGAGGATCGAGAGGTTTGAGATGCCCTCTTTCCATTAAGACTTTTAGTGCGCTAGTCAGGCTCATATAGAGAGGGTGAGTTACGCCTTTCAAAATTTGGCTGTTTGTAGGCTTGGTTTGGCAAAAGGGTTGGCTGCAGTGACTGTATTGATTTCAGTGGGTTCGGGAATAGTGCTACTTCCGGCATTGGTACTCCTTGAAATCACCCTATTTGTCGGTTCACTTGTTCTGGAAATGATCCCACTGTTGAACGCATTCTCGACCTGGACCCCCAGTTCATGCAAACTCTTGAAAGTGAATAGTGGAGCGACTATCAATTTCTGCAACATATCATGCTCGAGGTTCCGCACCATCATCTGCACTTGATCCCTCTCAGAAGGGCGGCGATCTGTCATCTGTGCGGCCTTTGCTCTCCACCTCGCAACAAATTTCACAAAAGGCTCTGTTGGGTTCTGGCGGGTTGCTTCAAGCTCTTGGATGGTCATTTCAATTTGGGTATTGTAGGAATACTGATCGACGAAGGCTTCAGCCAATTCTTCCCAGTTTTGCTTCACTTTGTCCTCCAACTTAGCGTACCAAGTGGCTGCTACACCGGACAGAGTTCTTCCATACAGAGAGTTTACGTGGCTTAGCTGCACCCATCGGCTTAAGGACATCCAAGAAAAGTCGGATATGTACCATTGGATCCCCAGACCCGTCGAAACGATCAATATGTGGCATTTTGAATCTGTCTGGGAGCCGGACGGCAGACTCAGTGTGCCCATCCTCAATGTCGGGAATGGAGTTAAGGCCCTGTGCCTTTTTGAATTGCTTCTCAAGGTTCGCAATTTTCACTGCGGTCAGATCGAGGTCATTAGCATCAAGGGGATAACGCCTCTCATTAGGCTGCACCAGGGGTCTGAAAACTTGGGCTTGAGCCAGCCCTTCTCGAGGATCTGGACCCTGCAAATCTTCGGTTGGCGGAATTGGGTCAAAGTTCGGCTGGGGTCCCAAAGCTGGATGTGAGGCAGATGCCCTAGATGGGCACTGCGTTTCAATATTGGTCTCGACCGCATGGCGCTTCGACGGCGCCGATTTGCTATCACGGCCACAAATTCTTCCGAACCCTGTGACATTACGGTCTGCTGAGTCCGAACAAAGGTGATGTGACTGGTGACTGACGGATCAGATGAACCGGTGAGCCCTGACTGGCCTTTCTTTGCCTTGCCTCAGCGAAAGAACACTGGTTGCCCTTGAATTGAATTTCTGACCTAACAAAGTCTATCAACACAAGTTCGGTGTACCTGGGGGATATCGGAGCCTTCTGAAGCTATGGTTCCAGGACTACCTAGCAAAAGGGAAAACATGCAGCATCTCAGCCTAACTTCACCAAAACAGATACGAGCATAGTTGAATGAGTGTGCCCTCTACTGAATTCTGCCCCCAAAATTCTGCCTCAAATCTGATACCCTCGGGTAAAACTGATTCTCAAAATCTTGAGCAGGTGCCTGCAGTTCGATGCTCAAACTCGCAAACTGATACATGCATTCCCTGTAGAGGCACACTCTAAGAAGCACATAACAGATAAGTGAGAGCCAAAACACCCCTATGTTGGGGTAGGGTTTCCCTGTCCTATTTTGTCAGGAGCTAGGGTTTCACTACGCACGCAGCGGTTTCAAACAACCTATATCGAGTAAGTAACCTGTCCTAGTTTGGAATGGTCACTATGGATCCGAATATGCACTAGGTCGAATGGTCAAAAAGGATGCCCCAGCAAAACCGGGGTTTGTGTTCCCATGCTGTCAGAGCCCAGAGCCGATCAGCCTTACGGACATGACTTGACAAGACAAGCCTCCGGCAAATCGTTCGGGAATGGCATATGGCAAACACGGTGTCCTAGGCGCACCGATGCAAATGCAATGCAAAGAAACACACAAGTGTAGTCAAAAACAGATATCATGAGTTCGAGTCAAGTTCTCTTAATCCCCAGCAGAGTCGCCAGAAACTGTAACACGCCCGCCTCATGATTAGCTGACTCGATTTTTGTTGCGATTCATCTGGACCAAAGAGTCCAACTCGCAAATCGTTTTGAAGAAAACAGATTTTTGAAAAGTAGTGCCAAACATGGATCGCTTTGCGGATAACGAGTCGCCACCTAAATATTTTAAAATGGGAAATTTAGGAAACCGACTCGGTGCCAAAGGCCACGTGTCCGCTATCACCAAAGTTGCCTCGGCTCGGGAACTTGGGTACGATTGGGAAGGTCACATCGTGAGCACCCCTCTCCCGATCAAGACCGCCTCTACTAACCATGATATCTGCTTTTGAAAACATTGTATGCTCTTATTCGGTTATTAGCCTAGGTTACTATGTGATGCTCGCAAAGAAACAAGTATAGATCGGGCCGTCGATTGGAACAAAACATTTCATGTTTGTTTGTTTGAAAATGGTGTGATGGTCCTACGCAAGTAGGCTAAAATCTTGGATTTGCCACCTTCGGTGGGCTTAGAAAATGATTTTGCCACTATCTAGTGGGCTTAACAAACAATCAGTGATTTGTCCCAGTTCAAATAACCCAACCTTCACCCACAGGCATTCAAGGTAGTTATATCACATAAGCAGTTAGCCTCATGGCAAGCATGCTATCATGGCAACACTCACACGCATGCAAGGATGCTAAAGCATAAAACTTACCGAGTACTCCAAGCCAAAACAGAAAACCGATTAGAAATCATGCATGAGTCCTAAATATGCTGAGATGCCTAATGCAACACATGCAAAATGCAACTATAGCAGGCTCGGCTATTCTAAATATGGCATATGAAATGCTACAGCTATCAAGTACTCAACTTGTAATTGAAATACAATGCAGTTTGTATGGTGCGCCGAGCCCGGTGCATGCAAAACAGATGAATGATGCAGACATGCTGTCATACTGTATGCTAATTGAAATATGCCCTATATCTAACCATCATAAGCGGGTAAATAAAAGGGAGAAAGACGTGGGGTTGGAAGACATACAACACACTCACCCACACTTATTACAACATTGCCCTCGCGCAGAGGGTCCGAATAAATAATACAGTCCGAAATAAAAGAATAATACAGATTTCTAATTAATTGACAAATTAAACTAGAAAGCGGTAAAACTGGCATGCAAGCCAGGGGCTGCCTTGCTTCTGATGTATGATGTATGCTGGGCTGCTTGGCGTGGAAATCCACTGGGATGCCCCAATTAGCCTCTGTTTGCACTGTTTCTCGAATTGCGTGCCAGATTTCGGAAATTTGCTGATCTTTAGTTTTGCTGCAACAGAGAGCAGGAAAGGGGCATAGCAATGTATTTCACAAATATATGCATGCCTCGATCCTCGTGCCACCAATCACGCATCTCGATGCATGATGGCCGAGGAGCCGAATTGCACAACTCAATATCAGATGAATGCAGATGAATGCTACAGCAAAAACCTAACTCCATCATGGGTAATCCGGAGTGTCGGTGACTTGGGAATTGAGACACATTCCGGCACTCGGAGTGCGAAACGTACCTCGTTTCCCGTGCAATATGCATGATATGCATGAAATGCAACTAATATACAATCCTAGCATGCACAATGTTATGAAAATGAGATGCCTCGAAATGCGTGCCCGCGGACACGCAAACCGAGGCGATGACATAAAGACATGAAATGCAATGATGGGCTTATACCAACATGAGAGGGCCTCAACCACGCTCACATAGGATGCCGGAATGATAAAAATGAGGTGCCTCGAAGTGCATGCCCATGGACACGCAAATCAAGGAATGCGAAATGACATGCGAAATGCAGTGATGGGCTTACGCCAACATGAGAGGGCCTCAGCCACACTCACATAGGCTGCCGGAAGTGGTGTTCAGTAGCGAAGTGGGCATCTACGACCCCAGTGTCTCTCGGAATGACAAAACAGAGGTTCCTTCCAAAAACCGGAGAAAACCGATGCGAAATGAATGCTCGGGACCAAAATCGCGCAGTTTGGGGTCCCGAAAATCGGCTGCAGGCACCGGAAGTGGCATACGGCCACGAAGTGGGCATCAGGGGCCCCAGGGTTCCTCGAAATGACAAAACAGAGGTCCCCGCTGAAAATGAACAGAAACTGATGCAAAATGAATGCTCGGGACCAAAACCGCGCAGTTCGGGGTCCCGAAAACCGGCTGCGGGCACTGGAAGTGGCATACGGCCACGAAGTGGGCATCAGGGGCCCCAGTGTTCCTCGGAATGATAAAACAGAGGTACCTGCCAAAAACCGGAGAAATCGGAGATGGTTGGGCGGTCCCGAACCGAGGCACACGTCCTGACGGCTCCGAAAACCGGGAACCGGGCTCCGAAATGGGCAAAATGGCCTACGGCCACGAAAAGTAGCTCACGGCCACCAGGAGATAGTCTACGGGACCACTCCCTTCCCTCAGGAAAGAAAACAGAGAAAACCGAGTCTGGTTCGCAAACCGAGACAAGGCACGAAGAAGGTTCGAGAGTCCGGAGGCAGGGCGCACGGCCACGACTCTAAGACTTCTGAATGAGCACAGTATGCAACATCACTGAGCGCTCAATCGGTGACGTCTGAGTCTTAAGGTCGGTCAAAAATGGGGTGTCTACAAGTGTGAGTCACCTCTAAAATCCGTATGAGCCACCTCTTGAGTCCATACATACATGGATTGGGCCCAAGGAGAGGTGGAGACATGTCAATGTTCCATCTACTCCATGATCAGATACAATGACACGATATGATACGTTTGGACCGAAGGTCATTTTGATATATGATTGGGCCTGAGTCCGTTTTGTTATACATGGACCCGAAGTCGTTCAGAACATATGATATGAATACAAAGGTTTTGGCATCGTTATATGACTAATGTTATGATGTGGTATTTTATCTCCATGAATTGATGTCCTATTTTAAAATGTGCTTCTAATCTTTTGTCTAAGTGGGCGTACCACGTACCACGTACCACGTAAAATGTTTTGTAATAGTTCCATTATGTGTTCCACTCGAAAAGGTATGGTTTATGATACGATAAATGGCTATTTTGAAAAGATTTATGGTACGTTTTTAAATTGTGAAACATGTAATTCTATTGTTACGGACATCATTCATTAACCTCTTTACTTTAGTATTACTCACTGGGCGTTAGCTCACCCCTTTTATTTTATATATGTAGGTGAGCAATCGGGAATCAACACTAGAATTGTATCAAGGTCCGCCTCTCTATTAAACCAATCGAGTTACGCCTCCGCGTTGAGGCCTTAATTTTTGTATTGGGAAATATGTAATTTATTGAGTCTTATGTAAGTGTGCGTGTGTGTGTGAGATCGGTATAATTCTGTGATTATTGTAAATTTGGGAAGCGTATTTAATTGCTTAAGTTAATCTAAATCTTCATGTATGCACAAGCTCAATGGACATTTTATCTATGTTGGTATTTGCTTCCGCTTAAGGCCCTATAATTTGAATAAATATTATTATGAAATTTTGTTTTGAGGCCTAATCACAGGCTGATCATGGACCAAACTTTTAGGGGCGGGTTTGGGTCGTGATAATTGGTATCAGAGCATGAGTTATGATCTCACACACATGTCCATTGAGCGTTAGAGTGTCTAAAATGCATTTAAGTTGCATGTATTTAGTAATGAAATGATACGTTGTGCATTCTGAATGATGTATGTGAGCTTATACAATCAGTTAAGTATTGAGCTTGAGAATTTGATCTCTTATGGACTTTGGAGTAATAAAAGGAGATCCATATTTATTGTTTCACAGATTGAGTTTTGTGACTAAGGAGGATTCGATAATTGTTATGAAATGATAATGGGTTACATAATGAGTATGAGATTATGACTAAGGTTTTGAAAGATGTGGAATATTGGTGTTCTAAGGATATTCAAATTGGTAAGTATAAGCATGTTTGTGGAAACATGATGTGAAAAGAGCTTAAACGTAGTTTCACTATGGACTACATATGAAATTAGACTATGTGTAGACACCCCATTTTTGACCGTCCTCAAGACTTGGACGTCACCGCCTGAACACTCGGTGATTATCCATGTTTGTGTTCGTTTGGAGTTCCCAGAGTTCTCGGCTGCGCGCGCCCTGCCTCAGGACCTCCGAACTCGACCAGTTGTGTTTGGTTTTGCACCAAACACTTGTGTTTTGCCGTGAAAGGGCAGGGAATACCTTATGAGGCATCCCTACACACCACCGGCTGGGGCTAGAGGCCACCGGCTGGCTGAAGCTTCTATCGGCACTTTATTGTGCCGACCGGCACTCTTTTGTGCCGACCGGCACTGTTTTTCTCCAAAATGGTACTCTTTGCCGGCCGAGCACTGTACACTTGCTTTATCAGATATTTTCTTGCAGCTGTAAAGTGTTTTGCTCCCCTCCATACACGTGTATGGAGGGATGAGCCCTTGGCTTGCTTAGTGGCTAAGTATTCCTTGCCTGTAAGAGGAGAGCTCTTCCTCTTGGCTCAAGGGTTAGCATTTTGAGAGCAAAAACCAGAGCTTATACATATATTTCTCTGTCATATATCTATAGATACATAGATCTCCATCTCTCTCCTCTTGTGTGTGTGATTTTAGGCTTGAAAGTGTAGATTTACCTTACTTTTGCACCATTACACACACCATTACACCTTAGCTCGAGATTGAGAGACTTGGAAGGTTATTTGTGTTGGTTTTGGACTGGTTTTGATCACTAGAGAGTGGCTGGAACCTTTGTTCTTCAAGGGATCTTCAAGGGTAAGAACATCACTTTATATTCCCCATTTTTGCAACTTCTTTCTACCCTCTTTACTTTGTGTTTTTGAGTTTGTGTTTAAGATAAAAAAGTCTTGTTTTTACTTGTTCTTGAACCTTCATTAAGGTCATTTTGTGGTTTGAGCAAAGGTCCATCCTATTAGGCTTTGTTTGGCCATTTTTAGTGCCTTTGCTTAAGACCTCCTTTGCTTGGTGTTCTTGGCCTTCTCACCACTGAAGACCAGTGGTTTTTCAGTGGTGAGGGAGGTTTTTTTTTAAGTCTCAAATAGGGGAGGGACACCCCTCTCCCCTTGGCCCTTTGTTTGCCTTTGTTCTTGGCCTAAAGGGTAGCATGTGTGCATGCTTGCATTTAGCTTCATTTCAGATATTTCTTGAGTGCTTTAGGTCATGTTTGATCTCTGTTTTAGGTTAGATTTATAGCCTTTAACATGTATCTCATGCTTGCTTTGTAATGTTCCTTTATGCTTAAAAGAATGCCATGCTTTTGAGCCATGTTCTTTGCATATTGTAGTTTGGTTCCATGAGGGTATTAGCATCATATTACCATGTTTGAGGGTCGTGAGGCACTGATTTAGTCATGTATAGCATGCTTGGTTTGGTTGTCTTGCATTTTGGCTTGTAGGCCTTACTTGTATGAAGCTCTAGCATGCATGTTTGCTTGTTTTGACTTCATTTCAGAGCTTTTGTGGGTGTCTTAGGCCATGTCTAACCTCTGTTTTTGGTCGATTTTGTAGCCCTTAACATGCCTCTTATGTTTGCTTTGAAATGCTCTCTTGTGCCTAGAAGTATGCCATGTGTCTAAGCCATGATTCTTGCATGTTTTAGCTTAGTTTCATGAAGGTATTAACATCCTCTTGCCTTGTGTAGGGGCTGTGAGCCTTTGTTTTGGTCACATTTGGCATGTTTCACATGGTTGTTTTGTGTGATGGCTTACAAGCCTTGAGCATGCGATCCATGCATATACATTTACCAAGCCATTTAAGCAATTTGGAGTCTTTTACCATGTTATTTCAGACCCTAATCCATGCCCGCATCCTCAAATTTGTCACCTCTTTTTTATGCTTTAAGGGCGTGTCCTTTAGGCCTTGAAATGTGCATAATATATGCCCTATGCTTTTGGGTTGTTTTGGGGCTACCATATGTGGGATTTGGGTGTATTTTTGCATGATAAAAATCTGTTTGTGGTTGTCCAACACGTGCCATGAGTGGCCATGTTAATGGCATTTAGATGCTCTACTTGGTGCTTTAGATTTAGGCCCATCCACTCACATGCTTGTATGACATTTTGCTTTGGTTTTGGAGCCTATTTTCCTACTGTTTTTGGGGAAGTTTGAGGCCTCCCCCATGATGGTTAAAGCCACCATTGCATGCTCACTATGTGCTTGTTGCATACTTGGTCCACTAGGTGTTGTAGTATATTGGTCCCATGGCTTGCTGGCTTATTTTTTGTATGCCACTTATACTTTGCATGCCCTAGCATTTTGTACGCCTATTGTGTTGGTTGTTGAGTACTTAGTGTATTTGCACCTTGCATGTTACATTGCATTTAGCATGTTGGCATCCTAGCATTAGGTTGCCTCATTTGAGCCATGTTGCATTCATACATTCCATGGCTTAGCTTGGGGATTGTCAAGCCAAGCATAGGATTGAGGGGAGTTCACACTCCAAGTGGTGCAACTCACCTCAATTCTCGGTCACCAAGGCCTTGGACTAACACATGATAAAGCTTTGGATTTCATTTGTTTGTGTTGCATGCATTTACATCAAAATGCAACCTTGGTTCTTTAGGCCACCATGCATCAAAATGCACTATTGATGGCCCAAGAACCAAGGGTCATGCCTCCTTGAGTCCCCAAGCATGATAGGAGGCATTGACCATGCTTACATATGCCCCAAAATCCATGCCATGCATTGCTGTCTTGCTGCTGCTGTCAAACTGTCTGCTGCAGGGATTTTCTGCCGGCCGGCAGTATAATGTGCCGACCGGCACTATTTTTGTGCCGATAAACTCCACACGCAGCCGGTGGTCAATTGAAGAAGCCGATGAGCTCTTCCCCCAGCCGGTAGGGTATTTCAGATCATTTGGGAATTTTTGGAGAGGCAGGCGTGAAAGCGAAGCGATACAAGACGGTTTTTTCCGCAAGTCGGATCGAGCATCCATCATTCGCGCATCCCGAGGCGAGGGGCTGTGGCCCCCTTTTATTTCACATTCGTTTATTCAGTAATTAGAATTTGTAATATTTATTCATTTATTTTGGGACTGTATTATTAGTTTGGTCCCTCCGAGCGAGGGCAAAATTGTAATAAGTGTGCGTGAGTGGATGTATGTCTTCCAACCCCCATTTCTTTCTAACCCTTTTATTTACCTGCTTATGGTAATGGACTAGGGCATGTTTATTTTAGCATACCTTATGCAATGCATGCGTGCATTCATGCATTTGTTTACATACATCGGGCTCGGCACATCATGCAAACCGCATCGTACTTTCAATTCCAAATTGAATACGTGATAGTTGTTGCATCTCATGTGCCATGTTTAGGGTTAGCCGAGCCTGTTTAGATTACACTCCTGTATGTGTCGCATTAGCCACTTAACATGAACTAGGTCATGCATGTTTGCTAACTAGTTTACTGTTTTGGCACGGAGTACGATGTAAGTTTTTTTATGGCTTTAGCATATCGCATGCGTGTGAATGTTTACCATGACAGTATGCTTGCCATGCGGCTAAGTGCTTACATGATAAACTGTTTGAATGCCCGTGGGTGGAGGTTGGATTGCCTGAGTCGGAAGAATTCATTGAAATCCGCGTTTTAGCCTACTTGCGAGTAGCACAAAAACCAACACGTTTTTCGAAATAAAACGGATATGCAATGTTTATTTCCAAGTTAGGCGATCTAGTCTATACTTTTGTGCCGCGCGCATAACATAGTAATTCTAGGTTAAATAACCAGAATAAGAACGAATAAAGTTTTCAAAATTGGATATCACGGTTAGTAGAGGCCGGTCTTCGGACCGGGCGAAAGGGGGTGCTCATAGCTGACCTTCCCCGATCGTACCCAAGCTCCCGAGCCAAGACCACTTTGGTGATGACGGACACGTGGCCTTGACCGAGTCGGGTTTCTAAATTTCCCATTTTAAAATATTTAGGTGGCGACTCATGTCCGCAAAGCAGTCCATGTTTGGCACTACTTTTCAAAAAATCTGTTTTCTCAAACGATTTGCCGGATTTGGACTCTTTGGTTCAGATTTAGAACCGCGACACAAATCGAGTCCGAACTGTAGCCGAGGTCCCCCGCGGACGTGTTACACTATGAAGAATTTTTGGAAATTGAAATTGTTGCCAATCAATAAGGTGTATGGAATTATGGCAATTGAGAAATGTGATGATTCATAATGAGTATGAGACTTGAGAATTAGGGAATGATTTGATATGGGAAGTATAAATGAAGAAATTGCCCCACCCATACCTTTGTATGTTTGTGTGTGTTATGATTAAGGATGTATTACTATGTGATATGGTGTAGTTAGTAGATGATACCCAACGTGTTAACGGTCCGCATCTTGTGACCCTAGAAGTAGATAACGGAAAGTAGGGATGAAATGGAAGTTAAGTCTTTATCGAGGCAATTGGATAAGGTAAAAGGAATATTTCCGAATATGATGAGACTTATGCGGACGTGTCATAAGAAACAATAAGATCAAAAGAAGAAATTAAGTATGCACCCAACAAAGGAATCAAAGAATGTGATAGGAAGTGTTGTATGTTTACATGACTATTGGAGAGTGTAGAATCCTTTCAAGTGGATAAATAGAACTTGAACTAAATGTTATCATAAGTAGGGACACTTTGATGGGTGTTTTATGTGTTTGCACTATTTGTGAGCAAAATGTTAGTTAGAGTCCATTTACTTATTTCAATCATTTAGCTACAAAACAAGTTGATCAACGGGCTAAGAGTATGTGTTAGGAATCTCCTTATTACTTGAAGGATCTATTCTATTAGAATGTGATATGGAATTGATTTAGTGTCTTAATGTAAAATATGGGGAAGGTAAGGAAACATTATTAGCATGCCTACGCAAATTATTTGTGACCTTCGACTTTTGGGATTCACCTAATTAATTACCAATGAGGTATATAAGTTGTGTGGGAACTACCATTTGGACTAGTGTGGTTAAGAAATTTGTGAACCAAGGTTTGCATTTGATATCCTTAGTCTCCTTTGAAGTTATGGAAAACAAAAGAGTGTAAGCATGGTTGGTATTTGAGGTTGAACTGTGATTATTGGGAATTATGCGAATAGGAATTATGTGAATAATAATTAAAAAATATATGAGTTTATGGATAGTGTGTTTTGTGTTTTACTACTATGATGTTGACTCTGTGAATCATTATAGCATTACAGGATAATTTTTGGTGACTGAATCAATTTGGATTAATAATCTGTACATATATGATAATGAGTTAAACTCCGGTAATGAGAAAATTGACTGGTAAGAACCGTTAAGTAAAAGCAAAGTAAGTGTGAATTGAGAAGGACTAAGAGAGGAAATTTTGTGGTAAAGGGAATCGATAAGTATATTTATATTGAGCGGTGACAAGAGGACAAGAACTTAATTTGGTTGGCGACCTCATTTACCCCATTCGTTATGAAAGTAAATAGACTAGAAATATTTCGAATTACCAAGACCATTGTTGAGAAGACTTAACTTTTTAGTGAGCAAGAGCCATAAAGTCGTTAATTTAGAACTCATTTATTTTGAGTGTAATTGTTGTAGGATGCATGTGTCATTGGAAACACGATTAAGTGGTGGATATTTCCTTACCCTTTAAAGACTTATAACATTTGGGATTGTTGTAACTGATAGTTTATAAGTTGCATGCAATTGACTACTTGAAGAGGATTGGATCAAGAACACTCTTGGGGTTAAGGATGAAATGCTTATATGAGGATTAATTTAAGGCTTGTTCCTTTATTGTGATCTAAAAATGAATATCATTGGAATAAAACACATGTGGTCTATGTTATTTAGAGATGTTATACTATCAATTAAATTCGGTATTTTCGACATGGATAATTAATATGTGACCTTACGGTGATGGTTAAGTATTGACCATACACCTAAGCGAGTTGTTTACAACCTCCAGAATTACATGCTCTTTGTATAGAACTAATGGTGTAGATAACCACCTTAGAGCTTGTTATTGATAATTTACGATTCGGACATGAATGTCTAGATAACTATTGTAAGGAAATTGGTAGACCAAAATTAACTTTGTTACTGAGGCTGTATCAACACTTATTGATGTGAAAAGTTTCATATGGAAGGTGACCGAAAAAAAAAAGAAGAAAAAAAAGGGGAGGGGTCATGGATATTGTTTATGGTATGTGTGAAGTACTAGGTGCCATGAGGTCAATTTAAGAATTTCTATGGGTTTGATTTAATGTTTTTCGTATAGAGTATTAGAATGTATTATAAGTTAATATTGTTAACATGCCTCAGCAAGTTAGTTGTGGCTTACAACGAATGGAACCAATATTCGAAGTAGATGTGATACTAGTCCACTTTGAAGTTATTGGAACAAGAATATAGAAGTTTTATGGACAACACGTTTTATGTTTGATATCATGAAATTGACTTTAAGATCCTCTAAGAAAACATCGATTTTAAGTGGAAGGGAGGGTTGCACGTGCGGAAGGCACGCTCTGCACCTGCGGGCATGGGTGTCGCACGTGTGGTGTTAGGTGAGTCCGAATTTTCTATTTTTTCTTCTCTCTGGGCTCATTGTATCTCACTTTTGTTGCATCTCTCTCTCTCTCTCTAAAAACTCTTTTCTCTCCCTTCTCTCTATATTTTCTACACCAAAATAAGATCAAATCCTTGATCTCCTTATATCCATTAGAAATTTGCCCATAGTTTCTTCATCAAAGTTAGATAGCTTCTAGAGGGTTTCGTTGTGTGCGGTGGAGATCACGTTTCGACACCGTCAAATTTGGGGGTTTCTCATCTCTTTTCTTCAAAAACTCGAGGTAGGGTTTATTCTTGGAGTTATATATATATTTTTGCTAGATCTTGTGAAGATTTCGAAATTTTCCATTTTAAATGTTGAAACTTGATTTTGGCACAAGAATGTAGGGGTTTGAGAATAGTCTTCCTCCTAGTTTCTTTTAAAAATAATCTCTTGAAAATTTGAACTACACTGATTGAGAAAAAGAAACTTTTTGAAGAAAACCCCTTTCAAGAGTTTTGAAAGTGCTTGGTTGTGGTGAGGAAATCTAGGGATTTGGGGTTTGAAAGGTTGTTGAAAACTTATAGACAACATTGTCATTATATATTTCCTTTTGTGCCAAAATGCTTAATGATTGGAAAATTTCTCATCGATATGTATATATATATATATATGTGTGTGTATATAAATTGATATACAAATGATGGATTTCATGAAATATGATAAGTGGAAAATTTGGAAATTGTTGTGCTAAGATATTGATACGGTTGTGAAATGACTAAATGGTTGGGAAAAGTTCATAATATGGAAAGTTGCTATCTAAGTGATAGAATTAAATGCATAAGTGGCTATTATGTGTAATTAAATTAAAGGGAGGAAGAATGGGAAATGTAATTACTATGGTATCATTGTTGAGATACTTGAAAATAGAGAAATGTTATGAGACATTGATAATTGTTGCTGTACATATTCATTCATTTGATCATTGTACATTTTGAATTGAGTTTGGAACGTTTACATTGAGAAAATAATATTTTGAAATGAGAACTATTGAAATGTTTTGGGGTAAATGCATTGGTAAGTTTGGATAGGAGGTGTAGATGAATTTGATTAAGTTGGCCTGAGTGTCCGGGATGAAAGACCGAAAGCACACACAGAGGAGGTACCACTTCCCTTCCGGTTAGCAACAGGTAAAGTAGGGTTTTGGTAGTGCTAGATACACCTACCTGCAGACACAAACTTAGGGATTACCAGAGTCGTATTTACCGCCCCATTGAATAAAATTGTAAATTTCTGAATTGTTGAGATTCCAAGTTACAGTTGAACATGGTGGCTTGTTAAAACATGTAAGTGAAATCCTCTTTTAATTGGCATTGCATGGCATGTGCATTTTAAATTGGGAATCTTTCATAAATGTATATACTTTGTTAAGAATTCTCTACTGGGCTTTATGCTCACCCCTATGGGATTTTGGTGCAGGAAAAGACGTGGTGAACCCACCGAACTGGGGCATGAAAGTATGTATTGAGAGCACAAGGCTCTATTTTGTTTGTGATGTAATTTTTGTAAGCCAAGGGCTATTCATGTATAGGTCTGAGAGACCATTTTTGTGTAATCGGGCTTAAGCCTTGGAACTTGTAAGCCCTTGAGGGCATTTACTTATTTTGATTGAATGATTCTACATGATATGGATTCATGTAATAGGATTCATTGAATGTATAACTGCATGTGAGATTATTCTTGTATAAACATTGAGATTATGTAATGGAATATGTTAGGGATATTTCTGGTATCACCTAAGTGCCATGGTTATTATTATTATTATTTCAATAGTATGTATTTTTTTTTTAAGGCGTTACAATTGAAATTAAGTTGGCCGGAGTGTCCAGGGTGAAAGTCCCGAAACGGCGCATATACATGTGTGCCAATTCCCGCATACGAAATTTCCGTAAAATGACAATTTGAAGTGTTTATGTGTTAGTTGTATTGATTGAAGAACCACCGAGTTGTAGTCTCGGTTGGGTTATTGAAAGAATATGAAATTGGCTCATGAATTGAGATGATATGAATCAACTAGAAATGTAATAAAGGAAAACGGATTGGAATATGAATTTTGGTACTTTATCATCATGTATAATATAGATGTTTTGTCATACGCATTGTATATGCACACCGTATTTATATTTCTGTTAAATCTCATATATTGTGTTAGGTTATTTCTATTAGGCTTTGGCTCACCCTATTTGGGAAAAACCATTTTCAAGTGTTGGTGATATGCCTCCGCCAAGGCAATAGTTTGGAGGGACTTTCGGGAGCAAGAGCTTCTTTCTTTTGTTGTAATTTCTTTTGTATAGCCAAGGGCTTTATTTGTATCGAGCTAGTCTCTCTTTTGTTATAACCAAGCCATGACTTGGAAAGATGTAAGCCCTTAGGGCATATAAATATCCGTTTAGCTTTCATTTCACTTTACTACTTGCAACACATGCTGTAGATTCAATATGAACTATTTGTGAATGTATATTGCATGTGTCACTTTTGTATATCAATTCAGATTAATGAAAACATATCGTTCTATTATTCTCTCATTTATGGATTGGATGTATTGTAATATTTTTAGGGGCGTTACAACTTGGTATTAGAACATACCGGGCTTAAATGCTTCGTGTACGTGGGAGGTGGTTATTACCACAACGGGTTTGTCTCACTTAACTGAGATGTTGGTATGTATTGTATGCTTATATGATTATATGGGTATGAGATTTATTTCCTAAGATATTGATTGGGTCTACAGGTTCGTAGAAATCCTATTAGAAGAGCACTTGAGCACTGCTATTTCTAATTGTAACTCTGGCAACGCCGCAGGATGATCATTATCTAGGAAGGAAATTCGTATGTGTTTATGTGATTACATGCTTATGTGGAGTGAGTTATTGTTGTCCATTGTATTAGGACGCGAGTTAGCTTCGGCACATTTGTAAATGTGCTAATTTCTTTTGTTACCTCCATTAGGATGTCAGGACGTGGTCCTGGCGGTAGGCGTGGTAGGCCTAGACGACAGGAGATGCCGATATTGGATGATATTCTGGCACAAGAGGAGGGAGTTGGTCAAGCCAATGTGGTAGAGCTAGTGGGTCAGCAGGCCATGTGCACCTTAGCCCGCGAAATGGTCAGAGCTTTGCGAGAATCCATGGACATTCTCAGGGCTGAGAATCAAGTCCAAGCCCAAGTAAGTGAAGCAGGGCCGTCTTTTCTAAAGAGGGAGTTTTTTCGGTCAAATCCGGACAAGTTTTTGGGGGATCCCAAAGAGCCACTAAAGGCAAATAAGTGGCTTGAACAGATGGGGAAGACATTTGAGATGCTCGGTATCGAAGACGGGGGTTTGAGAGTGACCTTGGCATCCTTCCAGCTGGAGGGAGATGCAAATCAATGGTGGAAGTATGCGCGAGGGCGCATTGGAGGGACTTAGGAGGCTTTCGTTGATGCCTTCCAGGACAAGTTTTTGCCTTTCACTGTTAGGGAGAAGTTAAGAGATTAGTTCTCTAAGATGGTGCAGTTAAACACACCGGTGGCTAAGTTTGAGGCCACATTCACCAGTTTGTCGAGGTTTGCACCAGAGTTAGTGGTGACTGAGGAGCGCCGTTGTCTGGAGTTTGAGAAGCGGTTGAAGATCGGACTCATGTTTAGAGTGGCCGGATCTATGATCAAAGGTTATGGGTGTCTTATGGAGGCGACATCCCATCTTTAGACTATGATACAGATAGAGGATGAGAGGATGAGAGGCTCTAGAAGGGGCCAGGACAATCAGGAGGATAGTAAGAGGCAGAGAGGTTCTAACCCCCAGTCATCCCAGGGAGCTCAGTAGAGGTCCACTTTTTCAGTACCGAGTTCAGGTTTTAGGAGAGGTGGCCAGGGAGATTTTACTTGTTTCAAATGTGGTTAGTTAGGCCACAAATCTCCAGCTTGCCCGCAGAGAGAGGGAGAGCAACGGTCTGCACCATGTTTGGCTTGTTCTTAGAGCCAGAGTCAGAAGAGAGGGCAGCCGCTCACTTGTTATCAGTGTGGACAGGCAGGGCACATGAAGAGATTTTGCCCACAGTTTGGTGGCACATCTAGTGCATCTGGTTTGAGGCAGACACAGAGCCATTAGCCAACACAGTCAGCACAGTCCTCAAGGGCCAATCAGGGAGCCTCTTCAGCTTAATCAGTGCATCAGTCCTATGCTCCCAGGGGTGAGAAGGCAGATCAGAGGCCTATAGGGCGTATGTATGCTGTTACTACGTCAGATCTAATACCAACACCTTCAGTAGTAAGAGGTACCTTCTTGCTTTGCAATTCAGTTGCTAATGTATTGATTGGTACGGGTGCATCACATTCATTGATTTCGTCTGCATTTGCATCGATTTTGGGGTTAGAGTTGGCTCAGTTAGCATCTCCCATCTGTGTACAATTGCCTATTGGTGGTGAAATGATTTTAAAGCAAGGGTGCTGGGGTTGTGATATAGAGGTTGCCGATCAGTGACCTCCTTTTTTTATTTATGTTGATTGATATGTCCAATTTTGATGTTATTTTGGGTATGGACTAGTTATCGTGATACCGGGCTGTCATAGATTGCTACCGTCAGAGGATTACTGTATGTACCTTGAGCGGTGATTGTTTTTATTTCTTAGGGGACCGGGTTGGTAGAGTCTTATCACCAGTGTATAATCTGCGTAGGTGGAGTGAACTTAGTTATCTTTTTGCTAGCTTCTTGCATAGTGAGTGTGATGAAGTCCGGGTTGAGTTGCCAAGAGTGGTTTGTGAATAATCGAATGTCTTTCCCGAGGATCTTACTAGTTTACCACTTCACCGAGAGATCGAGTTCTCTATTGATTTAGTGCCTGGCACAACACCGGTTTCCATGGCACCGTATAGATTTGCACCTCTTGAGTTGTGAGAGTTGAAGATTCAACTCCAGGAATTGTTAGATAAGGGTTTAATCCACCCTAGTACTTCGCCGTGGGGAGCATCTGCTCTTTTTGCCAAAAGAAAGATCGTGCTTTGTGACTTTGTATAGATTACCAGAAGTTGAACCGTGTGACTGTTAAGAACAAGTACCCAATGTCTCGTACAGATGATTTATTTGATCAATTGAAAGGGTCTTGTTGCTTCTCTAAGATAAACCTAAGATCAGGTTATCACCAGTTGAGAGTGAAGAAGAAGGACATCTTGAAGATGGCATTCCGTACGCGGTATGGCCATTACGAGTTTCTAGTGATGCCTTTTGGGCTAACCAATACACCGGCTGTATTTACGGATTTGAGGAATCAGATCTTCTATGAGTTTCTAGACCGTTTTGTGGTCGTCTTTGTGGATAACAATTTGATTTACTCACCCTCTAAGGAGGAACATGAGAAACATTTGCGAGTGTTACTCGAATTGCTTAGAGCCCACCAGTTGTATGCTAAGTTTTGAAAATGCGAGTTCTAGCTGAAAGAAGTTAAGTTCTTAGGCCATGTGGTATCCGGGGAAGGGGTGACTATAGATTCATCCAAGATAGAGGAAGTACAAGATTGGGAGCAACCTAAGAGTGCTTTCGAGATCTGTAGTTTCTTTGGGTTAGCCAGGTATTAATGTAGATTTGTGAAGGATTTCTCTAGGCTAGCCTCACCATTGACTAGGTTGATGAGGAAAGGGATCAACTTTGAATGGTATAAGACTTATGAGAAGTCATTTCAAGAGCTTAAAGTTAGACTTACCACTACTCCAGTCTTGATTATTCCAAAGAGGGGTTTGGGTTATTCTGCTTATTGTGTTGCCTCACGAGAAGGTTTGGGTTGTGTTTTGATGCAAGATGGAAAGGCAATAGCCTATGGCTCACGGCAGTTGAAAACACATGAGGAACTATCCTACTCATGATTTAGAGTTAGCAGCGGTGATATTCGCCTTGAAAATTTGGAGACACTATTTGTATGGTGAGAGATTTGAGGTGTTTTCTGATCACAAGAGTCTGAAATATCTGTTTACACAAAAGGATTTGAATTTGAGGCAGATGAGGTGGATAGAGTTCATAGAGGATTATGATTTTGAGTTACATTATCACTCGGGAAAGGCCAATGTTGTAGCTGAAGCCTTGAGTAGGAAATCTGTCAGCAGTATGGCTAGGATTGCCATCCAGGAGTGGGAGATATTAGGTGCTCTTAGGGAGTTTGACTTGCATCTTGGCGATTCCGTTGAGTCTGAAGCCTTGTTTGTGGTAGTTGTCTAACATACACTTGTGAACTGAGTGTTAGAAGCGTGGAAGAGTGATCTTGAGGTAGAAGCCCTCCAGGAAAAGATCTCCAATGGGAAGGTAAAAAGAGGCTTCAGCATGTATCCCGACCTGAGTGTTAGATAGCGTGGCCGTTTTGTTGTGCCGGAGTTTTATCGAGAGGAAGTACTCCGAGAGTTTCACCATTCGCGCCTTGCGGTGCATCTGGGAGGCACAAAGATGTATTATGACTTGAGTCGCCAGTTTTGGTGGAGAGGTATGAAGAAGGATGTGGCTGTGTTTGTGTTAAAGTGCCTTACCTGTCAACAAGTGAAAGCCGAGCATCAGAGGCTAGTGGGTTTGTTACAACCTTTGCCTATAGCTGAGTGGAAATGGGAGCATGTCACTATGAATTTTGTCGTGGGTCTTCCTCGAACTCAATGGGACAGTGATACCATTTGGGTGGTAGTTGACCGATTGACCAAGTCGGCGCATTTCATACCTATGTGTGTGAGTGATTCGGTAGATTACCTTGCTGACCTTTACATTAGGGACATAGTGAGGTTGCACAAGGTCCCTATGATGATTGTTTCGGATAGAGATCTGCATTTCATAGCTCGGTTATGGCAGAACTTATAGAATGTCTTGGACATTAGATTAACTTTTAGCACAGCATATCATCATCAGACTGACGGGTAGTTCGAGTGTACTATTCAGATCCTTGAGGATGTGTTTCGAAGTTGTGTCCTTGACTTCAAGGGATTGTGGGAGAGGCACTTGCCCTTAGTGAAGTTTGTCTATAACAACAGTTTCCAATCGAGTATTGGCATGGCATCATTTGAGGCCTTATATGGCCGACCATGTAGGTCTCCTGTGTGTTAGGCTGAGGTGGGTGATGCACTTTATTGGGTCTAGAGTTGGTTCGGGAAACGAAGGAGAAAGTGACACTTATCCGTAAAAGGTTGGTTACGGCTCAGAGTCGTTAGAGAAGTTATGTCGACCGTAGGAGGAGACCTTTGTCTTTTGAGGTGGGAGACTATGTGTTCTTGAAGATATCACCTAGACGAGATTTGATGAGATTTGGCAGGAGTGGGAAGTTGTCCCCTTGATTTATTGGGCCTTTTGAGATCCTTGAACAGATTGGGCAGGTAGCTTATCATTTGGCCTTGTTGCCACAACTTTCCAGGGTACATGATGTGTTTCATATTAGCATGCTTTGGAAGTATGAGCCGGATCCATCGCACGTGTTGGATTTGACCGACTTAGAGGTAAATGAGGATGCCTCGTATAAGGAGAGACCGGTGAGAATCTTGGATACTCAGGACCAAGTCTTGCGAGGCAAGACGATTCCCTTGGTCAAGGTTTTATGGAAACATCACAGGGTTGAGGAAGCAACTTGGAAGCGTGAATTGGAGGTCCGAGAGAAATATCCAGACTTATTTGTTGGTGTTTGAGCATATATTGAGATTTTTATTATGTTAATGAAATGTAAAAGCATTGTATATGTTTTAAAATATGAGAACATTATACATGTTGAATATGTTATGGAGCCGTAGGTTTAATATAAACATTTTACATGTTGTTTAAGTTTTGAAAATGTGAATTTATCATAAACATTGAATATGTTTTGGAAATATATAATATATATTGGAATTGATTAAAACTACGGGAAACATATATTGGGAATGTATGTTGAGATGTATATTGAGACTTGTTTATCATGTGATGAGACTGAATGACCAGTGGATGGGTCATTGTGTTGAAAATTGATTTGTAATCATTGTGGAAATTTGTTTAAAACATGGTTTTGAAACGTGATTTATAATTTCGGGGACGAAATTCCTTAACGCTGTGTTTGGTTGGGAGATTTGGGGAGGCATTTGGAAAGGGAAAGGGAAAATGTATGTGAAACTAGGTGAAATATAAGCATGTTTTATTCACATTTCACCTATCTTTTCCATTTCCCTTTCCAAATCCCTCCTCAAATCCCCCAACCAAACACAGTATAAGGGGGAGGGGGGGAGGTTATAGCGATTCCGGTTTTGACCCGACTCTTGTTGCATTCCGGACTCAGGCTTATGGTTTTTGAATGTTGTCCACTGTCATTCCCCTCTTATTCTCCCTTAAGTTTGGTTATTGGATTGTATTGTTGTGAGAACCCAGATATAAAAATTAAGTAAATAATTAAATAATAATAATATTACAATCTCAAATATTGTGATGGTGAATCCTAAAGTGCAAATTAAATATTTGGAGGATCTTTTAATTAATTTTGAAACCTAAAATAAATTTATGGTGAAAGTCTTCAATTTAAAGGCAAGATTTATTATTTTAAAAAAATAAAATAAATAAAATAAAATTAAGTGTCAAATTAGTAAGCATATTTTGATCCAATAGTAGTTGTATTTTATTTAAATTAATGGAGAGATAAAATAAAATAAAACAAAGGATATTTATCTAGAGTCATTTATGTTATGTATAACAAAGAAAAGAAAAGAAAAACCCTAGCTCTTCCAACAATATAGCAGCAGCAACCTAGCAATGTGAAAGTAAGGGAGAAAGAGAGAGCAAGAGATAGAAAAGAGAGCAGCAGCAGCCTAGCAACGTGAGAGTGAGGGAAATAGAGAGAGCAAGAGATAGAAAAGAGGGAGAGAAAGGAACTTCCAGCACCTTTGTGGCTCAACAAGTCTAAGGTATTGTCCTATTTTATTATATTTATATATTGTGTTGATGGTTCATGTGTGTAATCTACTTGTTGCTGAGAAGGAATAGGATGAACGGGTGTGTTGTTTGGGTGCGAAATCAGTCGTTGGTGATGAGAAATAATGGTGAAATTCTTAGTTTAGAAAAAATTTTGTACAGAATCACAAACTTTAAAAATCAAGAAACCATAACAAACGAATGAATTTTGAATTAAAATTTATACAGTAGAAGGAATAGGATGAACGGGTGTGTTGTTTGGGTGCGAAATCAATCGTTGGTGATGAGAAATAGTGGTGAAATTCTTAGTTTAGAAAAAATTTTGTACAAAATCACAAACTTTAAAAATCAAGAAACCATAACAAACGAATGAATTTTGAATTAAAATTTATACAGTAGATTAATTACATATTGAATTGCATAGCTGAATTTTTTTCATAATTTTTGGGAGTCAAAATCCATATAAACTGATGCATTCAAATCTGTCCAGAAAACTGGTTTAAACAGTAAATTCAGGAGTGTTGTTCTCTTTGGGTATAAATTCGAAAATTATCAAATCAGCGTCATTAGAACCGGTTACAAGTCTAGTTTCTTACATTTTTGGCCTTGCGTTGATTGCTCATGTATACTAAGAGAACCATTAATTTCTTTAAAGTGCTGCAGAAAACAACTTGTTTAGGTATAATTAATTGTAGATAATTATTTTGACAAGTAAAACCAATTGAGTTTGAAACATAGGATATATTAGTTGATAATTGGAGGGTTTTGGAATTTTTCGAACAGCATGGAGTGGGTTTTGTAATTTTCAAAGTTAGCGAATAGATTGGGAAAACTTGTTTAAAATTCTATTTTGTCTTAAAGTTACTTTTAATTAAGTTTCGATCTGAACCCATGTCTTGGGTAATTTTAGACCTTAAAGAACATGAGCTTAGGTAATATTTAAGAGTAACGGTGAGTTGGGTTGAGCTGTGTTAGTGCGTTTTAATTTGGAGGTACTTAGTTTATTATTCCTTTTAGTATGTTTGAATTAGTAATGATGTATAATTTTAATACTTGGTTCATGGCACTAGTTGGACTTTCATACTCTATTCGAGGATTATATTATTTCCTTTTTAGGTGAGTAGTTTCATGCTACATATTTTTATAAATGTTCCCCTACCCTAAACTGTTGGAAAATTAAATTGTTGTTTCAGGACTAAACTGTTTTGATAAATTGTTATATTATCAATGAAAGAAAATTATTTCTGAAACATATGTAAACTTGGCATACTGTAAACTATTTGTTTTGGTATCATGTTTATAATAATGAACTACCATGTTTTGCGAAACTGATGTGTATTGATTATTGGGACCATATGTGTATTTAGTCCAGGGAAATTATTCCACTGTGTGTGGTGACTCTGGCCACTAGGGAATAGATCCGGGTTGGGCCGTAATGACTCTAATGCTCAACGATTGTAAGGAAAAGACCTAGGTTAAGCTGGGTGACCTTCAATCGGATCGTCTTAGAGAAAAGGCCCAGGTTGTCACCCTGAGGATGACTCTTAGTTCGATATTGGATCCAACGAGGCTTATAGCCTTGAGAACTATGTGGCATATTACTTGTTATTTTCTTGGTACCCAAAAAATTATTGGTATTCATGTTGTAATCTGTTTTGAGTGAAAAATGTCTTTTATCATGTTCTCAAGAGACATGAGTATTTTAACTGTTGAACTGTGGAACCTTCTTTTTGAAACAGATTCTCTTTACCGAACTGTATGCCAATCTAGTTTCTATGATATATATCTTATTTTGGAATTGATCGCTGTTTTCAAAACTGTATATACTATCCATGTTGCTACTCACTGAGCTATCAGCTGACTTAGTTGTTTACCATTTCTAGGTGTTGGAAGGACTTAGAGTGGACTCATGGTGTAGCGGGGACTCAATTGCATGGACCTCTAGGACATTCATTTATTTTGTTTTAGACTGTTATGTCAAGTTTGTGCATATTTATATTTATTTTTATTGAGGTTTATTTAGGATTATTTTGATACGCGGGCTGTTTATATCCCATAAGTTTGGATGGTTTTGATTATGGTTGGTTTTGCCGTTTATAATTGTGACATGTCACTGGATCGAGTTTTGGTTATTTATTATTGGACTATTGTTTAGTTATTTGATGTGTTTATGGATTCGTGTTTAGGCTTACGTGTGCCTTGGGCTAAGTCCCTGTGGACCACGGCCGGTCATACCTGAGCTTGGGGTGTGACAATTGTCTTATTTGAAATAGGTTGGTTGCTTGATTTTTGAACCTTTGTTGCCCAGATTTTTGCCTCTCCGCTAGAGCAGCCATTCTTGCGCTCAAGCGGCGTTTCCTATGCTTGAGCGGGTGGGTACTCGAGCAGCCAATCTTGAGCTCAAGCGATGCCTTTCGTCTGCAAAACTTCTGAAAGTGTGTATTCTACACTTAAGCGTTGTTTCTTGCACTTGAGCGGAACAATATGTCTGACGCTCAAGTGTCACTTCTCACGCTCAAACAGACTGCGTGTATATCAGTCTGTGAGGACGACCTTTTTGTTCACTTTTTCATTCATCTCTCTCTCTAAAACTTTCCAAAAACCTAGATCTTGAGTTTCTCTCTCTAAAACTCATATTTTCTCTACTATTTCACCTAGATCCATTGGGATCCTCACCCTAGTGTCTTTGAGAAAAAGGTAGAGCACCTTAAGAGCTTTGTTTTAAGCTAAGTAAAAGTTGGTTTTGGCGTTTTTGGAGTTTCTCCTTGGTTACTTTGGCTTTCTAAGCTTGAGATAGGGATTCTCTACACTTTTATACGATTTTTAACTTAGTTATTTATTGTTATGCAACAATGGTGGGATTTGGGGAAGTTATGGACAAACCTAGGGTTTGGGTTTGAAAATCAAAAGAGGGGTTTCTAAGTGAATACGATATAGATTATCGTGGGATTTAAATATGAGGTTTCTTGTGGCAAAATTGTTGAATTTGGCCGTTGGGTTGATATTTGGGAAAGGGGAGTTTGCCCTAAAGTGGTTTAAATATTTACTTGGTGCAAATAAATGAATTTGGTGTTGTAAATATGAAATTGGATATGTATTATCTCATACGAACAGAAATTTGAATAAATTATCTGTCTTCAAATTGAATATCTGTTTAGAAATATCTGTATTGGACTTTCGATGAAAGATAGCTATGATTGCTGTAGAAATTGCACGAGGATTAGGTAAATTCAAACTAATCTCTTGTTGGTTGTCATTGAATATGAATGTGTTTTAAATACATTGTATATGTATGTGTAACAAGCCCGCGGGGGACCTCGCTACAGCTCGAACTCGGTTTTTGTAGTCACGGTTCTTAATCTCGAACCAAAGAGTCCAAATCTGGCAAATCGTTTTTGAAAACAGATTTTTTTGAAAGAAGTGCCAAACATGGACTGCTTTGCCAGATACAGAGTCGCCACCTAAATATTTTATTTTTGGGAAATTTAGGAAACCCTGACTCGATGCCAAAGGCCACGTGTCCGTCATCACCAAAGTTGTCTCGGCTCGGGAACTTGGGTACGATTGGGGAAGGTCACTTCGTGAGCACCCCCGCTCGCCCGGTCAAAGACCGGCCTCTACTAACCATGATATCTTGTTTTGAAAACATTGTGTGCTCTTATTCCGGTTATTAGCCTAGGTTACTATGTGATGCGCACAGCATACAAGTATAGACTGAGTCGTCTAAATTGGAACAAAACACTTCATGTTTGTTTGTGAAAATGGTTTGCTACTCGCAAGTAGGCTTAAAATGCAGATTTTGCCACCCTCAGGTGGGCTTAGAAAACATGATTTTGCCACTGTCTAGTGGGCTTAAAACACTTAATGAATTGTTCCAATCCAAATAACCCAACCTCCACCCACAGGCATTCAGCCAGTTATATCACATAAGCAGTTAGCCTCATGGTAAGCATGCTATTCATGGCAGTCACTCATACGCATGCAAGGATGCTAAAGCATAAAAACTCACCGAGTACTCCAAGCCAAAACAAAAAACTCATTAGAAATCCATGCATGATCCTAGATATACAGAATTGCCTAATGCAACACATGCAAAAATGCAACTATAGCAGGCTCGGCTATCCTAAACATGGCATATGGAATGCTACAGCTAACATGTATTCAACTTGGAAATGAAATACAAATGCAGTTAGTATGATGCGCCGAGCCCGGTGCATGCAAGACAGATGAATGAATGCAAACATGCTATCATACTATATGCTAATTGAAACATGTCCTAATCTAACCATCATAAGCAGGTAAATAAAAGGGAAGAAAGACGTGGGGTTGGAAGACATACATCACACACACGCACACTTATTACAATTATGCCCTCGCGCAGAGGGTCCAAATAAATAATACAGTCCCGAATGAAAGAATAGTACAGTCCAAAATATACAGTCCAAATAATATACAAATCCCTAATTAATTAACAAACTAACTAAGAAAAATAAAAGCGCATGCAAGCCGAGGGCCTTATGATTACACTCAGGATGATGGAATGATGCATGTTTGGGCTGCTTTGCGTGGAAATCCACGGCGATGCCCCGAGTAGCCTCTGTTTTGCAATATTTCTTGAAAAGCGCGCCAAGCCTCGGAAGACTACTGATTCTTGATATGCTGCAACAGAGAGCAGGAAAGGGGCATAGCAATGTATTTTCACAGATATATGCATGCCTCGATCCTCGTGCAACCAATCACGCATCTCGATGCATGATGGCCGAGGAGCCGAATTGCACAACTCAATATAGAATGAATGCATATGAATACTATAACAAAACCTAACTCCATCATGGATAATCCGGAGTGTCGGTGACTTGGGAATTGAGACACGTTCCGTCACTCGGAGTGCGGAACGTACCTCGTTTCCTGTACCCGGGCTAACTCCTATCCCGAACACAATGCGATATGCGTGACATGCATGAAATGCGACTAAGATACAATCCTAACATACACAATGTCATGGAATGGCATACACGCTATACGAGGTAATACACAATCGGGCATACACAATGCTATGGATGAAATGGCATACGCAATGCAATAATGGGCTTACACCAACATGAGAGAGCCTCAGCCACACTCACATAGGAGGCCATCAGATGAAAACAAGACACCTCGAAATGCGTGCTCGTGTGCACGTGAACCGAGAATGGACCCTCAGGCACCGAAATGCCACTCTAATGAGACATGGCAAAGACATGGAATATGGTATGCTAAAATGAAAAAATCAATGGCAAAACGAGGGGCAAAACAGCCCCGAAACGAGGCGAAATGACACCCGATGCACGGAATCTCTCCCGAAATGCAAAACTAGGTACATGAAATGGCCTACAGCTATACTAAACATGCATAATCTGGACATGGAGTGAAAAATAAGAAGCAAGGAAGCCCCAAAATAAGCATCTTTACAGTACAAAACATGGCCAAACAGCAATCACAAGTAGGGCTAAAATGGCTTACAAAAATGGCTCCGCAAGGGAGGCAATGAAGCAAGTGGTACATGCAATGCCCAAAAATAAAAATACCCTTCTACAACACTGAATAGGGACCAAAAATATGAACATTTTAAGTTTATGACAGCCTCCAAATCAGTATGAAAACATGCTCAAAATGCAATGCAAGATTAAGGCCATAAGAGGGTATAACATGAAGTGCACAAAAAATTCATCAAATAGCCAAAGACCCTTAATAAAACATAACAAGGGGGTCAAAATATGGTCACTTTAAGTTCTGATCATGGCCGAAAACAGAAGCTAAAATGAAGTAACAAAGCATGCAAAAATGGGGGCCAAAGAGGGGTATAATGGTAAGTGCTACATGGAGGCCCCCAACAGTGTTAAGCCCTTCTAGAATGTTGTATAGGGGCTCAAAATAATCCAACTTACAGTTTATATCATGCTCAAAAAAAAATCACACATAGGCTAGAAAAGTCATGCAAGATAATGGCATACAAGAGGGTATTGAAGCAAGTGCACGATGGGGGGCTCAAACAGGGTTGAGCCCTTAAAAAAACATGAAGAATGGCTCAAAAAAATGACCCTTTCAGTTAGGGTCGGAGACCAAAACAGTAAGCAAGATGGCTAAAAAAATGAGGCAAAATAGAGCTAGAAAGGAGGGAAAATGGACTTACCCTTGTAGACCAACCCTTTTGTTGCTTCTTGGACCAAATTGCAGCTCCCTTGGCCTCTGAAAAACTCCTCCAAGCTACTGAGATGGAGTAGTGGTGGTGGTGCTTGGTGGTGATGAAGAAATGAGGTGGAACTTGGGATTTTTGAGAGAGATAGAGGGAGATATGTATGTATATCCTCAAAACAATTTTTCCAACCCTTTCTCTAGAGCTGGAAGGCCAGCTATATGGACAAGAATGGGACCAAAATGGAGGGAAAAAAGTGGAGGGAAACGGCATCAATTTTCCCTCCAAAAAGAGTTCCCTCTGGATGTAGTTTTTGGAGGGAAAACAATGCACAGCTGTAATGTACTCAGTGTAAGGAAGCTGGCCGGCCAGTTATCAAAGCTGCAGGTGGCCGGCCGGCCAAGGGGAAAAATGGTCCAGAGGAATTTTTGGCCGGCCACCACAAAAAGGTGTCCTCCCATGTGTCCTCAACAAGACCCTGTGGTTGGAAATTGGCAACTGTAAAACAGGAGAGACAACAAGCCACTTTTAGGAGGGGTTCAAAAGGTTCAACAACAATTACTGGCCGGCCATAGACTTTTAGGGTCCTCCCATGTGTGTACAACACAAATATGTGGTTTGGGGTTGAAGAAAATGGCCCTAGGGTGGTCAACATTGGCTCGAAAGTGAGAAAAACGGGCGTCGGAGGGCGCCGGAGGAATATAACTGGTTGCTGAGACAATTGCTGGCCTCCCACCCTTCAGTGACCTTCCTGGTGATAAAACAGAGGTACCTGCCAAAATTGAACGAAAACCGATGCAAAACGAATGCTCGGGGGCCAAAACACGCAGTTCGGGGTCCCGAAAACAGGCCGTTAAGTACCGAAAGTGGCGTTCGACCACGAAGTGGGTCTCTCAGACCTCAGTGTCCCTCAAAAGGGAGTAAATAGGATGCATGCCAAAAACCGGAGCAATCGGAGATGGTTAGGCGGTCCCGAACCGAGGCACACAGCCTAATGGCTCCGAAAACCGGGAACCGGGCTCCGAAATGGGAAAAATGGCTTATGGCCACGAAAAGTAGCCGACGGCCATTGAGAGATGGTCTACTAGACCTCTCCCTCCCCTCAAGAAGAGAAACAGAGAAAACCGAGTCTAGTTCGCAAACCGAGACAAGGCACAGAAGAGGGTTCGGAAATCCAGAGGCAGGGCTCACGGCCGCGACTCTGAGACTTCTGAACGACCACAACATGCAACATCACCGAGCACTCAATCGGTGACGTCTGAGTCTTAGGGTCGGTCAAAAATGGGGTGTCTACAGTTGCCCCTCTTTGACAGAACTCGGAAGTCACGAGTGACGGGAGTGAATGTCAAAGCCCAGAGACGACCCATTTTTGACAAGGCCGAAGACTTAGACAATCATACAAGATGAATAGAGATATGCCCGCAGGCGTGCCCGCAGGCGAAGGGGGCAAAATGCAAAGCGATATGCACGGAGCCAGATGTATGATCATGCAAATGCAGCAAGCTGTAATGAAGCAAGTATTCGCAAATAGATGCAACAGTTTTAAGCAAGAATGCAAAGCAACAACTACATTTCATGCAGTTAGGAATGCGGAGAATTACTTAATCCTCGTCGCGTCTCACACGGAGAAGATACGATACCTGCTGATTCGTTCGGGTCGCATCAAATTTCAAATGAACCGTACATACAATATCGTGCCTGCAAAAGAGAGAAATTCAACAAGCACAATATGCTAACAACATATATTCAATGTGATTCCTGTGATTCCGAAAGTTTGGCACACGCGGCGCCAGTGGGTGAATGCATCGCAATGCGAGAAAGGAACGTGCGTGACAACACATGCTCGAGCACAGAGGTATGGTATATCAAGAAAACATGCATGACAATTCAAAATGCTCATGAGAATGTAAGTTATGTGCACAACAATGCAAAACGAGCATAAATCAAGGTGCCCGTTTGTTGCGAAACAACGAGCAAGGAAACGCGCATTTCGGCGAAGGCGACTCGATCGCGGCCTCTGGTTCACCTCCCGGAGAGGTTACAACATGTTCAACAAGGATACACTCTGATTTTGATGAGTAATGATGAGACACATGTCAGAAATTGAAGCTGAAGTTCCGGTGGAGCAATTTCGCACCAGAAAGTGCACTTTTCTTGAACTTTTTCAGGTCCTGGGAACTCCAATCTTCCTCAAAATTTGCAGAGAGCTAGGTGGGCATGTGGGGAACACCACCGGCCAGTTATTTTTCCAAGGGGAGGCCACCGGCCACTTTTCAAAAAGTAAATGGCCGGCCAGCCAGAAAAGGTGGCCGGCCGGCCACCTGCCCAAAACAGTGGGCAATTTTGTCTTTTCACCTCATTTTCTTTATAGTCACTTGCCTAAACACTTCGAGCTCATTAACACAGCTGCGAAATCTTCTCCTCTTGCCTCCCAAACCATTTTCTCCTTCAGATCTGCACTCTATACGCGCTTTTCAACCCCCCACGCAAGTTGTTTTCGCGAAAACATTCAGTTTTAAGCACTTTGGACCGATTAAATTTTGATTTCGAGGCTTCTTTTCTCATTTTCACCACTTGAGGTAAGTTTGTCTCAATATTTGGGAGATTTTCTTGGGGGTTGACTTTTGTTGACTTTTCCATTTCCCGAGAGTTGACTTTTTCCAATTTTTGCTCATTTTTGCTCCTTTTGCAGATTTTTCGGAATGGCGGGTAATTTTCCTCATGGTGGAGGTCCTCCAGGTGCCGGGGATGATTTTGATATTATGACGCTGCCCCCGAGGGTTCGACCATTTATTCCCGAGAGATACGCCCCATCGGTACATGTTCTTCCGCGGGCCATTTTTCGTCACTACACCGACTTTAATGATCGAGCACCCGTAGATCTACTTCTGCGAGAGCCGGAGCATCACCTCTCTTACGAGGCACGAGAGGTATTTTACTTCATTTTTTGCATTTTTCGTGCATTTCGTGCCTTTGCCATGCTTAAACACACAGTTTAGCTTATGACATAGTACTTTGTTTGCATCTTGAACATGTAGCTTAAACACTTGAATCTCCGAACACTTGGCTCATTAATTAATTGTGAACGCACGGGACACATTAGTTAAGAATTGAACACACGGCTCAAACACTGATTTGTCAAACATACAGCCCGAATTTGAAGGTGAAAACACAGCACACACTGACTAAGAGTAGAACACGCAGCCCAAACTCTGATTTTCTGAACTCACAGCTCGAATTGATGGTGAACACACAGCACACACTGATTGAGAGTAGAACACACAGCCCAAACTCTGATTTTCTGAACACACAGCTCGGATTGATGGTGAACACACGGCACACACTGATTGAGAGTAGAACACGCAGCCCAAACTCTGATTTCTTGAACACACAGCTCAAATTGAAGGTGAACACACGGCACACACTGATTGAGAGTAGAACACGCAGCCCAAACTCTGATTTTCTGAACACACGGCACACACTGATTGAGAGTAGAACACGCAGCCCAAACTCTGATTCTCTGAACATATAGCTCGAATTGATGGTGAACACACGGCACACACTGATTGAGAGTAGAACACGCAGCCCAAACTCTGATTTTCTGAACACACAGCTCAAATTGATGGTGAACACACAGCACACAATGATTGAGAATAGAACACGCAGCCTTACTTTACTTTGCACACAGCTTATTTACTTGCATTTGCACACAGCTCATTCATTTCATTTGCACACAGCTCATTCATTTCATACTGACACATGTATTCATTCTGAATGCAGGTTGGCTCTCGCACCGTGCGAGGATATGGCTCCACTGCTGCGAGAGAGTGGTATGCCGAGCTCCCGGAGGCTGTCCGGGATTTAGTTGACTTAGCAGGGTTCGGGGCCTTCTGCGTGGGGTTATCACATTGTCCTGCCAGTAGAACACTGTTAGCAGCTTTGGTGGAGAGATGGTGGGACACTACCAATTCCTTCCACTTTTCCGCCACCGGGGATTTGACCATGACCCCGCTAGATTTTGCTGTGCTGACCGGCCTGAACATAGAAGGTTGGCCCATTCCTTATGACGAGGATATGGGCGAATGGGAGGCCGCTTGGGTACATCTGCTGGGGGCCCGCCTGCCTGTGGACAGAGCTTCTGGGAGAGTCCGCTACACCTGGTTCTCTTCCCATTTTCGGAGGGAGGGGATGGAGCCCGGGTCTCCTGAGGAAGCGGAGTAGTATGCCCGCGGTTTCCTTATGTTCCTCTTCGGGATGACTCTGTTCACCGATAGAGGGAACACGGTCGGGCTATATCTCTTGAGCGCCCTGGTGGACCTATCACAGGTCGGTCGGTATGACTGGGGTGGCGCCGGCCTGGCTACCCTCTATTGCTACATGAGCGCGGCCTCTCGCGGGCGGGGAGACTTACTCGGCGACTATTGGAGAGCCTGGGAGGTACTTTCTGTCCTTTTGATTTACATTTCTGCTCCTCATTACTTATACATCGCACACACGGCGCACTTTACATTCTGTATTTTGCCCTCAGCACTTTGTATTTACATTCTGTACTGCTTTCCTCAGTTATGGGTCTACGTATATTTTCCCACGCTAGCCCCAGAGTTGGTAGGGGCAGGACCCCTCATGACCCCATATTCATTGGTATTCGAGGGCCAGCACCGGCCGCGACCCCGAGAGACTCTCTTCTATCTGCGGCAGTATTTTGACACTGTTCGGACGATAGAGGTATTTCAGAACTCTCAGTTCCTTCCATTTTCATCTTTGATTTGCCCTGTATATTCCCGATTTCTAATTGGTTTATGCACTGGTTATCCGCAGACATATGGCGCCTTGGGCGCGCAGGTGATGGTCTCCAATTCAAAGATCTTTGGAGGATCGGGCGCCTCAAAGATGAGTTCCTGCTCGAGGGACCGGTCGGTAGAGCATGGTTCTTGGGGGAACGCTTTCTGCGCCAGGTATGGGGGTACACTTCTCAGGATCCTCCCGCAGCACCCCCAGCCACTATGTGGACTGCTGATAGACTCTCTACCCAGGATGTCGTTAGTGCTATGTTGGGCACCGATGCTTTGCTACATCTCACGGAGGGGGATTATGCCACTTATCGTCACACATATCTAATGCCTCCCTTGACGGGAGTGTGTACTCCATCACTGAGGCCTGTTGATGTACCATCTTCGAGTCAGGCTCGTGCTACGGATATCCCTTCCTCCAGTAGGGCTGGTACGTCTAGAGGTGGGGGTGGGTCGATTCCCCCGATTCCTCCGACTCTTCATCATCCTGGGTGGCCAGACATGCCGACCGAGTTGACGAGTTGGCGATTCGGGGCTCCTTACCAGGTCTCGCTAGAGCCTCCTCTTCCTGACCACAGATATGTCAGAGACCCTGATTCACCACCGGTATGTTTTACAGCTTTGATTTATCAGTCGGATATTTAGACATTCATTCCTTTACTGATAGTTTTGCATTTGTATCTGTAGCCTCCAGTTGAGTACATGGATGAGATGCTTGGGATGCTAGCCACATTCGAGGGCATGATCCTACGGAGGGAGGCACAGCTGGCCATTATGGGTGTACAGGTACTGTTCATCTTTCCCGCATTTATCATATTTCCTGATGACACGCTGGTTTTGAACATTTTACTACATTGATAGGCCACTGTGTAGAGCACATCTGACACACACCTTACTCACATAGTGTACTATGCATCTGCTTTTCATATTTGAACTGATGTATTGAACTCTGCATTTTCAGATTCCTCCTGTATATGCTCCGCCACGGGCCAGGCCACCCGGGCCTTCTCAGAGAGGTCGATCGTCTGGATCTTTTCGAGGTGCTGGGCCATCTAGGCCCTTTCGAGGAGCTGGGCCATCTGGGCCTTTTTAGGGTGCTGGGCCATCTAGGCCTTTTCGAGGAACTCGAGGAGCGGGGTCATCTCGCAGACGCAGGGCACATGTCATAGAGGCGGAGCCCGATGAGGAGGAGGAGGAGGATGTTGCAGACCGTGAGTCAGAGACATCTGCTGAGGAGGGGGACTCCGGTCTTGGTTCCGGGGATGGAGGCGAGGCTGAGGGAGATCCTAAGGATGACAGCTTTGACCCGGACGGTGATGATGGTGCAGAGGTTGTCCCGCAGAAGAGGATGAGGGGGGCTCCTCATTCCTGCTCCCGAGGATATTGATGCTGCTGTTTCCTGCTTTATTTTCCTTTTTGCTAGTAGTTTGTAGCACTTTGCATATTATTAGGCAGTATTATTTTCTGTAAAACTTGTACCTTTATTTTCCTGTAAAACATGATGGAATGAAACAGCTTTTCAAAAAGGTGTTGTATTTGAAACTCTTAGCATCACATCGCATCGCATCATTTTGCACAAAAATGAAATTGAATGGAAATGTGCCTTGTGTATTTACCGGGTCAGGTAATGAACCGACACAACAAATCAAACAACTCGACTCACTAAGAAATAACAGAATCTTAGCAAGTTTACAACTCGATAAGCAAAATACAACAATGTTAACGACTCGATAAACAAGACTTAAGAAAATTGCGTAAACAAAGAGTAACAACTCAAAACACAAAATACGACAGCTCGACAAAACTTACAACTCGATAAACAAAACGACAACTCGATAAGCAAAATACAACAATGTTAAACAAAACAGAGCGTACTTCGGACGAACGATCTGGACGATGGAACGCATCCGAAACTGAGAGAAATGGAGGCCTTCGACATTCCCGATGCATGAAAGTGCCTTTAACTTCCTTCCGGAAAGCAAAACAGGACCAATAAACATGGCCGGCCACATTTTGCATCTGGAGACTGAAAGGTGGCCGGCCGGCCAGTTTTTGAAACAAAGATGGACGGCCTGCTAGAATAGGTGGCCGGCCGACCACTTTTTCCTGCAGCCCACAGACTTCTGACACTTGTCCTTCGAATAGTGTTTCACCCCCTATAAAAGCTCCAACTTTGGAACTTATTCATTTCATCACTGCTTTGCACAAAAATGGAGGCATTTCTCGTAGAAAATCTCACATCTTGGATCTCCTCTTTAGATGGCTCGGAAAAGTTGAACTTCCGGGGTTTCGGCTTGAACGCACTATTCACGTTGGGCCGGACTCCACTGCACCTTCCTTTCCTCCATGCCGCGGTGAGATTTTGGAACCCGGTGACGCATGTCTTCAGCTTCGGAGGGCAAGAGGTATGTCCCACTTTTGAAGATTTTCAAGTGTTGATGGAGTCTGACTGTTCAGAAGAGATCTTGCCTCAGTCTCGTTTTGGCCATGCCCAAGCTTTAGGGCGGATGTGCGGACTCACCGCATATGACGCTCGATCCCTGACCTCTAATGGGGAGCTGGATATCCTTGGCTTGATTAATCGTTTTTCCGGTGTCGGCGACCGCAGCGACTGTCATTGGCAAGGTTTCCGACAACATGCCCTTTGCTTGTGCATGCTATCTCACTTTCTGTTTGTCTCGGGCTCCGGAGGAGCTAGCATCCGATTGATTGAAGTTGCTCAAGGCTTGAAAGAAGGAAAGAGTTGCATCGCCATGACATTGGCCGAGACACTGATGGGCTTGGACGCTTTCTATCACCGGGAGACAACCAGATTTGCAGGGAGTCCACTACTGCTGCAGGTAATGTTTCCCACCCAAGCTCACATATGTATTTGCTCACATCACTCGGCCCTCAGGCTCGGTTTTTCTCACAAAACCCTCATCTTACTTTTCTCTCATCGCACATCTCTCTATTCTTTATTCTCTCATTTTTATCCCTCCCCAAATATGGTTGATGGATAAATTGCAAGTTGTGGACTCTTGCCCTGCTTACTCAGCCCGCGGCTATTTCTTTCGACAACGCCTAGTCGATGCCCTTGATGAGGGATGGTGGTTTGAATGGATGTGCAATTTGTCTGCTGATCGCATTGCTTGGCGCTGTCCTTGGCTTAACCTACCGGCGATGAGCTATAGCATGTTCCAGGATACTGGGATCCGGTTGATCGGCTTGACTCACTGCGTATTCTATTTCCCATTCCGTATTCTGCACCAATTTGGTCATGATCAGACTTGCCCTCCGGAGGGGAT
Organism: Camellia lanceoleosa; assembly: GCA_025200525.1. Lineage (NCBI taxonomy): Eukaryota > Viridiplantae > Streptophyta > Magnoliopsida > Ericales > Theaceae > Camellia > Camellia lanceoleosa. The sequence continues at coordinate 43,492,718 of CM045759.1, forward strand.
TGAGTACCCAGCCACTTTCTCGGTCCGAGGTGCACACCTTGCCCGACATACTACGACCTGGAGGACTAGAGAGCTCCTGTCCCCCGCCCCTGTTTTCAGTTGCACTTTGTCTGACGAGTGCTGGGATTGGCTCAACGAGGAGGCACAGATTGGGCCCAGCTTGGCATCAGAGGCTTCAACCAGCTCTGGAAGGGGGCGCAGGGACACCTGACTTGACTATGCTCCGGATTTATTGCTTTACTAGTACTTTCAAGTTTTCATTATGAGTGTAATAAAAAGCAACTTCAATTGTATGTAAGAGCAAGAGAACTCTGTGTTGAAATCAATGAAATTGAAGGTTGTGGTACTGAAAATTTTCCGCTTTGGTCCAAAAATGGTCTTAGTTGTGAAAAGATTAATTTGAACAAAGTCAACTTTTATTAAAACTTTTCAAAACTATTTTCGATGTGGGTCAGAACTGGACACGCCTGAGATCTGTCACTGAGATGCACATCCCCGGATCCTAGCAACTGGAAAGTTGCCCCTAGTTTGAAAGGTACCGCAGCACTTCGTCGCAATGGAAAGTTGCCCCTAGTCTGAATGGTACCGCAGCACTTCGTCACAACGGAAAGTTGCCCCTAGTCTGAATAGCACTATACCGGAGATCACGATAAATGCTGATGAATAGAGATGACTGAGATGATCAAATAGACAAAGTTGATCGGGGAAAAGATTGTGGCTGAACTTCAGGATGAAGCTGCCTACGTATCCCAAAGATGGGAATCAAGCCTTACGTAGTTCAGGCTCGGGTTCGCTCGAGTATTTTCACTCTCCTTTTGCGCTCTAACTTTTGCCAAGGTCGCCTTTATGCGTTTTCACCTTGCAAGCTCGCTTTTATAATTTCAAATTTTCGTGCTCGAAGTTTTGCCTAGGTCGCCTTTCGGTTTTCGCCTAGCGAGCCTCGTGGGTAGTATTTCTTCAACTTGTCCACGTTGATCGGTTGGGAAAACTCTAAGCCATCTAAATCCATCAGAACCACAGCTCCACCTGACCAGATTGACTTGATGATGTAGGGACCAGTCCAATTGGGTCTGAACTTGCCCCTTGGGTCGTGGATGGGAGCTCGGTTGTCTTTGAGTACCAAATCTCCTTCTTTCAAATTCCTGGACTTAACCTTCTTGTTAAAAGCCCGGGCAATCCTGCGTTGATAACCTTGGACGTGGTACAGTGCTTTCAACCTTCTTTCACCGAAGAGCATGAGTTCTTCAAATTTGCTCTGCTGCCAATCCGCTTCGGCTATCTGGCACTCAGCCAATACTCGTAATGACGGGACCTCAATCTCAATAGGTAGAACGGCCTCCATCCCATAAACCAATGAGTACGGAGTCGCCCTAGTAGAAGTTCTGATTGAAGTCCAGTAGCCCCACAGGGCGAACGGTAACTTATCTGGCCAGTCCCGGTAGGTTTCCACCATCTTCTATAGTATGCGCTTGATATTTTTGTTGGCAGCCTCGACCGCTCCATTGGTCTGCGGCCGATAAGTAGACGACTTATGAAAAGCCACATTGTATTTCTCCAACAAATCAATCACCTCCTTCTTGAAGTAGGAACCATTGTCTGAAATTATTTCATTTGGGACCCCGTAGCGACAGATGATGTTGTTTCTAATGAATTTTGCGACATGCGAAGCCTTCAACACCGCATAAGATTGGGCCTCGACCCACTTTGTGAAATAATCTATTGCTACCAAGATGAACTCATGCCCATTCGACCCCTTCGGCGTAACAACTCCGATTACATCAATTCCCCAGACAAAAAACGGCCATGGCGAAGTCATGTTGTACAGCTTTGACGGCGGAATGTTCATACGATTTGCATGAATCTGACATTTGTGGCATCGCCGGACGAAACCAATACAATCCTCCTCCATGGTGGACCAGTAATAACCCTGTCTGAGGATCTTCCGTGCCAACATTACCCCATTCATGTGTGCACCACATTCTCCCCCGTGGATGGCTTCCATCAGACGCTTTGACTCTTCGGCATCAACGCACAGTTTATGCATTCCCAGATGACCTCTTCTGTAAAGTTTATCTCCGTAGATGATGAACTGAACGGCCATTCTCCTGATTGCCCTTTTGTCTTTGGCATTTACCCCTGGCGGGTATGCTTCTTTCTCCAAGAAGTTCCAGATGTCGTAATACCAGGGGTGTTCGTCCTGAACTTCATCTATGGCTGCAATCGACTCGTAGGCAGGCGCAAATTTCTGATCGATGATGACTGGACGCATCCGGACTCCACACGGGATGTCTATCATAGAAGATAGAGTTGCTAAAGAATCTGCGAACCTGTTGTTCTCTCTTAGTAGATGAGTAAAACTTAGCTTCTCAAACCGAGGAATCAGCAAATCCAAGGTCTGGTGATACATCATCATCTTTTCCTCTTTCACTTTCCAGTCTCCTTTAGCTTGAGACACAACAAGGTTCGAGTCCCCAATGACGTCCAACCGTCTTGCCCCTAGTTCCAGGGCTGCTTCTAGACCAGCGATGCACGCCTCATATTCTGCTTCATTGTTCGAGACTTTGAATCGGAGTTTGAAGGCGAGAGGGATACGGGAATTGTTGGGTGCTATCAGCAACACTCCTATCCCATACCCATGTTGATTTGACACTCTGTCAAAGTACATCGTCCAAGTTTCATCGTCGATATGCAGAATTGATTCATCCGGGAACAGGTACTCAACCGCTTTATCCCCCTCAACCGGGTGGTCGACAAGGAACTCTGCCACTGCTCTTCCTTTCACTGACTTGTGTGTCACATACGTGAGATCAAATTCGGAGAGCAACAGCAACCAACGAGCTAGCCTACCTGTAAGTGCGGGTTTCTCAAAAAGATATTTGATGGGATCAAGTCATGAAACCAACATTATAGAGTGAGCTAATAGGTAGTGCCACAGCTTCCTGGTAGCCCATACCAAAGCTAAGCAAGCCTTTTCCAGCGGTGTATACCGGGTCTCATACTCCAGCATCTTCTTGCTGAGATAGGAGATGGGTCTCTCCACCTTATCTTCTGATTCTTGTGCAAGCATGCAGCCCATCGTGGTCTCAGTCACTGACAGATACAAAATCAACGGTTTCCCTGGTTCTGGTGGCGATAAAACGGGCGGGTTCTGTAGATATTCTTTAATCTGTTCAAATGCAGCTTGACATCGGCCGTCCCATTGGAACTTCTTTCCTTTCTTCAGAAGACCAAAAAGTGGTTCACAAGTCAAGGTTAGTTTTGAGATAAACCGTCTTATGAATTGCACTTTACCCAGAAAGCCTCGCACCTCCTTTTCAGTCCTTGGTGGTGGCATTTCTAGGATGGCCTTGATTTTGGAAGAGTCGACCTCGATGCCCCTTTGTGTAATCAGAAACCCCAGCATTTTTCCCGCTGTAACACCAAATGTACATTTCTGAGGGTTTAGCCGCAACCAGAATTCCCCGATCCTTTGAAAATACTTATGCAAGGTGGTGTAGTGGCCCTCTCTTTCTTTGGACTTGACAATCATGTCGTCCACATACACCTCAACCTCTTTGTGGATCATATCATGTAGTATTGTGGTCGCGGCCCGTTGATAAGTAGCTCCAGCGTTCTTCAACCCAAATGGCATGACTCTATAGCAGTATGTCCCCCACGGGGTGGTGAATGCAGTCTTTTCCCTGTCTTCTGGTGCCATTACTATCTGGTTATAACCTGAGAAGCCATCCATAAATGAAAGCAATGCGTGTCCTGCTGTGAAATCCACCAACTCATCGATGTGCGGTAGGGGAAAGTCGTCCTTCGGGCTAGCTCTGTTCAAATCCCTGAAATCCACACATACCCGGATCCTGCCATCTTTTTTCGGCACCGGAACAATGTTGGCCAACCAAGTAGGATATTCTGATACCAGCAGCGTCGATTTGCTTGGTGACCTCTTCCTTAATCTTGAGAGCCCAACCGGCGGATCCTTCGAAGTTTCGCTGATGTCGGGCCTCGGGGTCAAGGGGGATCCGATGCTGTACAATCTCAGGATCGATTCCAGGCATGTCTTCGTAGGACCACGCGAAAACATCTTTGAAATCTTTTAATAAAGCGACTAAGCGCTCGCGTTCCTCCGAGGACAACGTGGACCCGATCTGGACCAGCCGCGGGTCCTCCTCAGTACCAATGTTCACAGTAATGATTTCATCCACTAGGGATTTAACAAATCTTTCCTGCTCTTGCTCAATTAAACGTTGTAAAACCGGAGGAACTTCGTCCTCGTTGTTTTCATCAAAGTTTTGAAAGTCTGAATTAATGCAATAAATCAAGGGCACAGAAAAGTACTCGAAAGCCACAGATATTTCATTCTCATTAGGCACATCCAAATCGTCCGATTCACTTACAACAGACTCAAATGAAAAGGAAAAAGACGACCTAGACAGGACTGTGGCATCCGGGTTAACATCCCCAGGAATACCAGACTCAGACACAGTCGAGCTGGAACCTGATTCCGACTCACAGGACTCGATGGAATTAGATTCCGGCTCACTACCTGACCCGGTGCTGCTGGACAAAAATCCCTCCTCGTACTGCCAGTTGAGAGAGGGTGCGATTGATGCATCCAAGATAGCTGCTGGTAGGCCCACAGCCGTTCCATCCCCAATCATGGAAACCATGAAGTTATCCCCCAAGCACTCTTGGTCGATCGGAGGATCAGAGAGGAGACATGCCAAATACCCCATTTCAAGTTCAGGCCCTCGGGATCCACCGCTTTGCACTGCTCAACCTCAAGGTCTGCTCGCTCTGTGGCAACGTCATCCCCGGGTAGTTGCAGGTCGAAGAAGATCTCGAAGCCTGGTACACGCTTCTCCTCCGCGTTTAGCCATGGCTCTGGGAAGCCGCAAAATGGAAAGTCCTCCCCCTCCCGGACGAAGCGTCCGTTCAGGGTACCCTGGATGGGCTTGTGCATTAACTCAAAAGGCTTCCCAGCCTGCTTCGTTCTGGCTCTGCCGGCCATTTCTTTTCCTTTCCTCACCCAGTCCTCTTTGGTGGGCAGATAACCTAGTCCAAAGGTATGCGGGTTGTGTGGCACTTCGGCCAATGCTGCGACTCCTTTCCTGCCGCTCCTTCCTAATCCCATCCTAGGGATATGTTGTAGCTTGTTCATGAGGTAGACGGATTGAGCACTGACGTACACACCTTCATTCACAGCCATAATATTATGCACTACCCGGGCCTCTACCAAAGTGAACCCCGACAAGAACACGTCCTCCGTGCCGTGCTCGATCTCCAAAACTGGTGTAGACACTTCTGGCGGCGGATGGATGGATGAGTTTCCGAAGACAATAGTTACCCCCTTCCCGTGAGGGTACTTCAGCATTTGGTGTAGAGTGGAAGAGACTGCTTGTACTTGGTGCAACCACGGTCGCCCCAAGAGCAAGTTGAAGGTTGCGGGAACGTCCAAGACATGAAATTCGATGTTATGTTGTCCTGGACCAACCTAGGTCTGAATCTTGACAGTCCCCATCACTTCTCTGCTAGTATTATCATATGCTCTGATCACTTGAGTTGTCAGGACGAAGTCTACGGGCTTCATCCCGATTGCATACGCTGCTCGTCAAGCGCACATTGATGGCGCACTAAAGATCAATAAGTACCACCGGTATCCACTTGTCTCTACATTCCACGGAGATGTAGAGAGGTTTGTTATGATTTGTGCCCTCAGGCGGTAGTTCTTTGTCTGAAAAGGTTAATGCCAAGGAACCTCCTCCCGGAAAAACCAGCCCAACCAGCTGTTCTGGTGTAGTATCGATAGAGAGTTTGGCTTTGTCCATAGCAGATAGGACAGCCTATCTATGCACTCGCTGGCCATAAGCGATCCCAGATGGAGATGTTCGCTCAGATCTTCTTTAACTGCCTCAAGATGCCTTCTTCTTCAATTCGTTTCTCTCTCTGTTTCTCAACTTCTTTGTCTTTTCCAGATGTTTCAGGTTGGTCAAGGTGTGGGGGCTTGAAGTACCGCCCGCTTCTGGTCATATGGTCCACCTCATCGAGGTACCAAGTGTCATCTGGCTGAGCACCAACCCAATCTTTGTTCATGTGGGCAAGACATAAGTCATCGTCTTCCCACCACATCCCGCTAGCATTCAAAAGACACCTATCTGGTTTTGGCAAGTTTGTACTCTCGGTACTTTCATCCCATATGCTCACAGCACGTCCTGTTCTCGTGCTCGCAGCACTTTCAACTTCTTCATGATTCTTGGCTTTCCGGACTCTCTCAGAATCCCAATTCTTCCCTTGCTCCTCCTGTGTTAGTACAGTTTGTTGTTCGATTTTCACAATGTCTTGGTCTTGAGCGAAATTCTTTATACCGGCGCTCTCCGGCAATTCATTCTGACTCTCGGCCCTTCCGGCCACCATTGATACCCTTGCCCCTGCCGGGCCTTGCTCTGGCTGAAATTCCACAACATCTGGCTGATCATCTAACCATCCGATAATCTCTGCCGACTCCCCATATTCAAACCAGTTGACTGTTGCATCCCCTAATCCTTGATCGTTGAAGAACTGGAGGTTGTCAAAGTCCTCTTCCACTGTTGTCAAATCATCCGCCCCCTATTCAAGTCTGTCCCCCTAAATTATGCATAGTTCAGCTTTTTCTGGCAATCCCACACTCGGCTCAGACTGACCCACTGATAAGATGTATCCACTGGGATCATAGGCTCCTCCAGCATAATTTCCAGGCTATTCAATCCCAGACTCAACAATTCCGCTCTCTTCTGAAACCTGCCCTGTCCCATCTTCGGTGGTCACCACCTTTGGCTTAGATTGGGCTGTGAATGTGTCCAACATGCACAAGTCAGTGCAGTCAGGAAGGATCACCTCCGGCTTGGGTAGGTGGGAGGGAGTAATATAGATACTAGGATCGTAGGACACGACCCCAGTTTGGATAAGATTGACTCTTTTGGGTGGTGGATCTTGGTTATGTGCGGGGAGTGGGTTGGTTGTAACGTTGGGTCTTTCAGGAGGTAGAATAATGTTCTTGTCAACGAGGTCCTGAATCTCGTGACGCAGCCAGAAACATTGATGATCGCGGGCCATGCTTTGTTGGTGGTACGCACAAGATTTGGCCGGGTCAGGAATGGGGGAGTGGATTTGGTAGGGGCTTCGGCTCCAGGGGTTTTAGATACCCCTTTCTGATTAGAACCCCGAGAGCCTTGGACAAAGGCATGTATAGTGGAGTGAAGGCTCTTTGGCCTCTGGGCTGGTATCTTGTGGTCTGGGTATTACTTCCGGAGGCACCGGAGAAGGGTGTAGCTGCCGCGGGTCTTGGATGGGGAGGGGGAGTGGTGGTGACCATACTGACCTCTGAGGCTCTTGTATTTGCAGCGCCGCTCGGGCCTGCGTTATTGTTACGGTTGAAAGTCCTTCTGGGTTGCTCCTTATCCTGGTCGATCAGACCTTGTTTCATGGCATCCTCAATCTGTACCCCCATCTCGTGTAAGTCTGAGAAGGTGGGAAAGAGGAGTACGATCATTTTCTGCATCAACTTCGGTTGGAGATTGCGCACAATCATCCGGATTTGATCTTTGTCTGTAGGCCTCAAGGTCATCATCGATGCCTTTGCCCTCCATCGAGTTACGAAGTCTGAGAAAGTCTCCTTTTGTTCCTGCCTCGTTGTTTCGAGATCACGTGTTGTAATCTCGATCTGCGTATTTTACGAGTACTGTGCAACGAAGGCCTCAACCATCTCATCCCAGCTTCTTTTCATGTCATGTTCTAACTTCGCGTACCAGATGGCCGCCACACCCGACAAAGTTCGGCTGAACAGGGAAAGCTTTTGTGGTCGGGTTAGGCCCATCGGCCGCAGGATGTCTGAGAACAGCCGTAGATGGACCATAGGATCTCCGGACCCGTCGAAGCGGTCAATTTGTGGCATCTTGAATCTGTCTGGCAATGTTACGGCCACATCGGTGTACCCATCTTCGATGTCTGGGATGGCCGTCACCCCCTGCGATTTCTTGAAAAGCTTCTCCAGCTTACTCAGTTTTAGAGCTGTATGATCTACCTCGAACTCGAATGGAGAGTCCGGGTGGTTGAGTGTAAGATTCTTGGACAGTTGAGGCAGAAGCGGGGGTGGAGTCAGCCCCGTTGGAAGGCCTGTGTCCTCTTGAATATTCTGGACATTGGGTAGGGTGTTCTGGGTGTCTGGGAGGGTATTCTGGGGATTTGGCAGGGTATTCTGACCAGTAGGTGCCTCGCCGTAATGGAGCCACCGTGGAGGAGGAGCTCGATGAAGAAGCAGATTCTCATTGCTGTTACCTAGTGATCACTTCTACCGGGCCATGATCATGCTTGTTGTTTAGCAAATTCGCTTGGCGGATGGCATCCTCCTGACTGTTTATGCTCGTCGCATTTGGCGATCATCGCCTCTATCCTCGATGTATTATGTTGTTCCATCTGAATGACCCAGAATGTATCTCTATGGCGAAACAGAATCTCACCGACTGCTTGTCGCTAAAGTAGTCCTCTCGTCCAGAATCCCTATTCTCGACACAATCGCGCCTCGCCTTCTTCTCGATAATCGGGGTAGAGTGGAACACTGGATGTCCGTCAACCAGATCCTCGGATCGATTGAGTCGGCGACCTCGTGTCCAAAGTGCTTGGGGAGTATCTACTGGTTCGGAAGCAATCGTGCTAAAAACTGCCCTAGCAAAAAGATAATAAAGCGAAAAGGAAATAAATAACCAGATAAACGGGCAGCATAACAGCTTAAATTAAATACACAACACACAGTCGGGCATACAACACACGGTTGATAAGCTGAAAATACACTGTCCTCAATCACTGATCACTGTTCTCAGATCATCGTTTCAAAACCGAATCTGATATCCGCAGACAGCTGATTCTCAGATACTGACTGATGCCCGCAGGCCTGATGCCCAAACTCAACTGATACATACATTCCCTGTAGAGACGCACTCTAACAAGCACATAGCAGATAAGTGAGAGCTAAAACACCCCTATGTTGGGGTGGGGTTTCCCTGTCCTATTTTGTCAGGAACTAGGGTTTCACTACGCACGCAGCGGTTTCAAACAACCTATAAACGGGTAAGCAACCTGTCTTAGTTTGGAATGGTCACTATGGATCCGAATATGCACTAGGTCGAATGGTCAAAAAGGGTGCCCCGGTAAAACCGGGGTTTGTGTTCCCATCTTTGGCAGAGCTCAGAACGATCGGCCAAATTTTATGGACATGCCTTGACAAGACAAGCCTCCGGCAAACCGCTCAGGAATAGCAGATGGCAAACACGGTGTCCTAGGCGCACCAATGCAAATGCAATGCAAAGAAACACACAAGTGTAGTCAAAACCAGATATCATGAGTTCGAGTCAAGTTCTCTAAGTCCCCAGCAGAGTCGCCAGAAACTGTAACAAGCCCGCGGGGGACCTCGCTACAGCTCGGACTCGGTTTTTGTAGTCACGGTTCTTAATCTCGAACCAAAGAGTCCAAATCCGGCAAATCGTTTTTGAAAACAGATTTTTTTGAAAGAAGTGCCAAACATGGACTACTTTTCCAGATACAGAGTCGCCACCTAAATATTTTATTTTGGGAAAATTTAGGAAACCCTGACTCAGTGCCAAAGGCCACGTGTCAGTCATCACCAAAGTCGCCTCGGCTCAGGAACTTGGGTACGATTGGGGAAGGTCACTTCGTGAGCACCCCCACTCGCCTGGTCAAAGACAGGCCTCTACTAACCATGATATCTTGTTTTGAAAACATTGTGTGCTCTTATTCCGGTTATTAGCCTAGGTTACTATGTGATGCGCACAACATACAAGTATAGACTGAGTCGTCTAAATTGGAACAAAACACTTCATGTTTGTTTGTGAAAATGGTTTGTTACTCGCAAGTAGGCTTAAAATGCGGATTTTGCCACCCTCAGGTGGGCTTAGAAAACATGATTTTGCCACTGTCTAGTGGGCTTAAAACACTTGATGAATTGTTCCAATCCAAATAACCTAACCTCCACCCACAGGCATTCAGGCAGTTATATCACATAAGCAGTTAGCCTCATGGTAAGCATGCTATTCATGGCAAGCATGCTATTCATGGCAGTCACTCACACGCATGCAAGGATGCTAAAGCATAAAAACTCACCGAGTACTCCAAGCCAAAACAGAAAATTCATTAGAAATCCATGCATGATCCTAGATATACAGAATTGCCTAATGCAACACATGCAAAAATGCAACTATAGCAGGCTCGGCTATCCTAAACATGGCATATGAAATGCTACAGCTAACATGTATTCAACTTGGAATTGAAATACAAATGCAGTTAGTATGATGCGCCGAGCCCGGTGCATGCAAGACAGATGAATGAATGCAAACATGTTATCATACTGTATGCTAATTGAAACATGCCCTAATCTAACCATCATAAGCAGGTAAATAAAAGGGAAGAAAGACGTGGGGTTGAAAGACATACATCACACACAAGCACACTTATTACAATTATGCCCTCGCGCAGAGGGTCCAAATAAATAATACAGTCCCGAATGAAAGAATAGTACAGTCCAAAATATACAGTCCAAATAATATACAAATCCCTAATTAATTAACAAATTAACTAAGAAAAATAAAACTGGCATGCAAGCCAGGGACTGCCTTGATTCTGCTCCGGATGATGGAATGATGCATGTTTGGGCTGCTTTGCGCGGAAATCTATGGCGATGCCCCGATTAGCCTCTGTTTTGCAATATTTCTTGAAAAGCGCGCCAAGCCTCGGAAGACTGCTGATTCTTGATATGCTGCAACAGAGAGCAGGAAAGGGGCATAGCAATGTATTTTCACAGATATATGCATGCCTCAATCCTCGTGCCACCAATCACGCATCTCGATGCATGATGGCCGAGGAGCCGAATTGCACAGCTCAATATAGAATGAATGCATATGAATACTATAACAAAACCTAACTCCATCATGGATAATCCGGAGTGTCGGTGACTTGGGAATTGAGACACGTTCCGTCACTCGGAGTGCAGAACGTACCTCGTTTCCCGTGCCTGGGCTAACTCCTATCCCGAACACAATGCGATATGCATGACATGCATGAAATGCGACTAAGATACAATCCTAACATACACAATGTCATGGAATGGCATACACGCTATACGAGGTAATACACAACCGGGCATACACAATGCTATGGATGAAATGGCATACGCAATGCAATAATGGGCTTACACCAACATGAGAGAGCCTCAGCCACACTCACACAGGAGGCCATCAGATGAAAACAAGACACCTCAAAATGCGTGCACGCGTGCATGCGAACCGAGAATGGACCCTCAGGCACCGAAATGCCACTCTAATGAGACATGGCAAAGACATGGAATATGGTATGCTAACATGCAAAAATCAGTGGCAAAACGAGGGGCAAAACAGCCCCGAAACGAGGCGAAATGACACCCAATGCACGGAATCTCTCCCGAAATGCAAAACTAGGTACATGAAATGGCCTACAGCTATACTAAACATGCATAATCTGGACATGGAGTGAAAAATCAGAAGCAAGGAAGCCCCAAAATAAGAATATTTACAGTACAAAACATGGCCAAACAGCAATCACAAGTAGGGCTAAAATGGCATACAAAAATGGCTCCGCAAGGGAGGCAATGAAGCAAGTGATACATGAAATGCCCAAACAGAAAAATACCCTTCTAAAACACTGAATAGGGACCAAAAATATGAACATTTACAGTTTATGACAGCCTCCAAATCAGTATGCAAACATGCTCAAAATGCAATGCAAGATTAAGGCCATAAGAGGGTATAACATGAAGTGCACAAAACATTCATCAAATATCCAAATACCCTTAATAAAACATGACAAGGGGGTCAAAATATGGTCACTTTCAGTTATGATAATGGCCGAAAACAGAAGCTAAAATGAGCTAACAAAGCATGCAAAAATGGGGGCCAAAGAGGGGTATAATGGTAAGTGCTACATGGACGCCCCCAACAGTGTTGAGCCCTTCTACAATGTTGTATAGGGGCTCAAAATAAGCCAACTTACAGTTTATATCATGCTCAAAAACAGATCACACATAAGCTAGAAAAATCATGCAAGATAATGGCATACAAGAGGGTATTGAAGCAAGTGCACGATGGGGGGCTCAAACAGGGTTGAGCCCTTAAACAAACATGAAGAATGGCTCAAAAAAATGACCCTTTCAGTTAGGGTCGGAGCCCAAAATAGTAAGCAAGATGGCTAAAAAAATGAGGCAAAATAGAGCTAGAAAGGAGGGAAAATGGACTTACCCTTGTAGACCAACCCTTTTGTTGCTTCTTGGACCAAATTGCAGCTCCCTTGGCCTCTGAAAAACTCCTTCAAGCTGCTGAGATGGAGTAGTGGTGGTGGTGCTTGGTGGTGATGAAGAAATGAGGTGGAACTTGGGATTTTTGAGAGAGATAGAGGGAGATATGTATGTATACCCTCGAAACAATTTTTCCAACCCTTTCTCTAGAGCTGGGAGGCCAGATATATGGACAAGAATGGGGCCAAAATGGAGGGAAAAAAGTGGAGGGAAATGGCATCAATTTTCCCTCCAAAAAGAGTTCCCTCCGGATGTAGTTTTTGGAGGGAAAACAATGCACAGCTGTAATGCACTCAGTGTAAGGAAGCTGGCTGGCCAGTTATCAAAGCTGCAGGTGGCCGACCGGCCACCCCCTATGGCCGGCCGGCCAAGGGGCAAAATGGTCCAGAGGAATTTTTGGCCGGCCACCACAAAAAGGTGCCCTCCCATGTGTCCTCAACAAGACCCTGTGGTTGGAAATTGGCAACTGTAAAACAGGAGAGACAACAAGCCACTTTTAGGAGGGGTTCAAAAGGTTCAACAACACTTACTGGCCGGCCATAGACTTTTAGGGTCCTCCCATGTGTGTACAACACAAATATGTGGTTTGGGGTTGAAGAAAATGGCCCTAGGGTGGTCAACATTGGCTCGGAAGTGAGAAAAACGGACGTCGGAGGGCGCCGGAGGAATATAACTGGTTGCTGAGACAATTTCTGGCCTCCCACCCTTCAATGACCTTCCTGGTGATAAAACAGAGGTACCTGCCAAAATTGAACGAAAACCGATGCAAAACGAATGCTCGGGGGCCAAAACACGCAGTTCGGGGTCCCGAAAACAGGCCGTTAAGTACCGAAAGTGGCGTTCGACCACAAAGTGGGTCTCTTAGACCTCAGTGTCCCTCAAAAGGGAGTAAATAGAATGCATGCCAAAAATCGGAGCAATCGGAGATGGTTAGGCGGTTCCAAACCGAGGCACACGGCCTGACGGCTTTGAAAACCGGGAACCGGGCTCCGAAATGGGAAAAATGGCCTATGGCCACGAAAAGTAGCCCACGGCCACTGAGAGATGGTCTACTAGACCTCTCCCTCCCCTCAGGAAGAGAAACAGAGAAAACCGAGTCTGGTTCGCAAACCGAGGCAAGGCACAGAAGAGGGTTCGGAAATCCGGAGGCAGGGCTCACGGCCGCGACTCTAAGACTTCTGAACGAGCACAATATGCAACATCACCGAGCGCTCAATCGGTGACGTCTGAGTCTTAGGGTCGGTCAAAAATGGGGTGTCTACAGTATGATATTTGGGAGGAGAAATGAGATGTACTCCACGTTTTGGGAAGAGATAGGGGATGAACTCCATTGAAATTAAGTTTGTCGGAGTGTCAAGGGTAAAAGTCTCGAAACGACGCGCATACATGAGTGCCGATTCCCACGAACGAAATTTTCATAAAATGGCAATTTGAAGTGTTTATGTGTTAGTTGTATTGATTGGAGAACCACCGACTTGTAGTCTCAGTTGGATTATTGAAAGAATATGAAATTGGCTTATGAATTGAGATGATATGAATCAACTAGAAATGTAATAAAGGAAAACGGGTTGGAATATGAATTTTGGTACTTCATCATAATGCATAATATGGATGTTTTGTCATAGGCATTGTATATGCACATCATACTTATATCTCTGTAAAATCTCATATATTGTGTTAGATTATTTCTATTAGGATTTGGCTCACTCTATTTTGGAAAAACCATTTTCAGGTGTTGGTGATATGCCTCCGCCAAGGCAATAGCTTGGAGGGACTTTTGAGAGCAAGAGCTTTTTTCTGTTGTTGTAATTTCTTTTGTATAGCCAAGGGCTTTATTTGTATCGAGCTAATCTCACTTTTGTTGTAACCAAGCCATGACTTGGAAAGATGTAAGCCCTTAGGGCATATAAATATATGTTTAACTTTCATTTCTCTTTACTACTTGTAACACATGTTGTAGATTCAAGATGAATTGTTTGTGAATGTATATCGCATGTGTCACTTTTGTATATCAATTCAGATTAATGAAAGCATATCGTTCTATTGTTCTCCCATTTATGGATTGGATGTATTGTATTATTTTTTGGGGCGTTATAGGGTCGGAGAGAGAGGAGAGGAAAAAAAATGTTAGGGTCTTATTTTAGTGGTTTCATTAATTTTTTTAAGTATTTCTTTGATCTTCGAAAAATAATTGTGAGTGCAAAGCCAACTTTATTTGAGTTATGTTTATTTTGTTGTTATTATTAATTTATTTTTATTTATTTGATGTTGGTTTGATATTGTATTTACATGAAGATGATGGATTGATTTCAGTTATTTTGGTTAGTTGTGTATGCAAGGTTTAGAGTTTTTATATGCATTTATTTTATAGTGGTAATCACACTCACGGATATATGAAATTAAAATAAACTTGGAACCCATAGATAAATTCCTAATATTTCACCATGACTCCATGAATTGTTGTTTTATTTGAGTGTAAAAAAAAAAAATGTGTGAGGATTTTGAGATTTACTTGAATGTCTTAGGCTCAGCATTATTATGTTTGTTCTCAAGAGTAGATGAGGGATTGTGTGTATATATATTGTTGCCTCGTTCTCAGGAGTAGACGAGTGCTTTGATTTACGTGCGTACGTATATGCTAACCATCTAGGGAGTGTGGGTCAAACTCAAGATGATATCTCCGTGCAAATTTGATTTCGGAGTGGTGTTAGGTATATGGGAGGCACATGGGATATATGTAAGCCGGAAGTGAAAGGCTGAAGTGGTGGAGTTAAGGTACAAATAATTTAAATATGGACTTATTGGTATAGTTTGAATTGTATTGATTTGTACATCTTGAAAAATAGTAAACAACCTCGATAAATTACGAAATTTGGGCAGATGTATGTATACGTAATTCTAGACAACTTTTGTATTTTAAGATTTTAGTAAAACGATCGATTAGAACTTGTAATCAGATGATCTTAGTTACAATGATTTTCATTTTAACAATGCAGATTTTAGATGCTGTTTTAATCCATGAAACGAGCTCATTTTCATTGATTTCTCGTAAATTGAAGTAAAATATTATTATGAACACTTTTCATGTTTTAAATTTTTCCGAAAAAAAATTATCTTAGGACAATTTCTTTTCATTTCCAGTTTCAGATTTTTCGGTTGAATTCTGTCTAGGTTATTCTATCAAGTTTTTCTCTCAACCTGTTTAGTTTCTACTAAATTCGTTCGCATTGCCTTTTAGGAAATTTGATTCTGTACAATTTTTGTTCTTTGAGTTTTGGTCAATTCGAATGATTTAACTATGAAAAGGTGCATTTTTTTTTACACTTTTTTAGTAATTTATTTTTGATTAAATTATACTAACTTTTTTTTTTTTGCAAAATAATGGGTCTTACTAAATTTTTATGCAAGACTGATCCATCATATTATTTTTATTTATTTATTTTTATACTCAATATATATTTAGTTTTGTACGGACAAGAAACTAAATGTTACCATATCTCGAGAAACTACCCCTTCGTCTCGGTGCCAGTGGAACTACTTGTCTTGTCCCATAACAAGAAGTAAATGTATTTTTGTTTATGTCTGGTGGACACATGGGTGTCAAATCCTGTACTCATGCCAGTATACTTGTATACTAACTCGTTTTGTCTCTTGGCAACTTGGGTGTGTTATGTTCAAGCTTCCTTTGTTAGATTAGTGGGACTACAGTGGGGACGAGAAATAACTAAAGTTATAGGATATGTCTTTCAAACTTCTTTTGTTTTTTGGAGTTTAAGGTTGATATTAGTTTATTTATTTATTTATTTTGATAAATATTTATTTATTTTTTTATGACCTTAATATTTTGATAATTTGGCATTGTGAGTTATTTTCTAATTTTAATTTCTTTAAGTTGTTTTGACTATTTGTTGCTACTTTAATGTTAGAGGAATTGGATAGTCATGAATTTATGATGGATGATTTGGTTGGCATTTGTTAAGAGCTAATTATATAGTTCACATTACTTTCAATTTTATTTTAGAATAGCATGCAAAACTTTTCTTACAATTAACCAAGGAATGAATATTGTGGACCTAAATTCCATTGTTTAATTCTAGACAAAATGTGCTACATAGTAAAAATCATGACATGATGAAGCTTGTGTTTTTTTTCTTTTTTTTTTTCTTGTGAAGTTTCAACAAGACATTTCTCAATCATTTATTACTGCATGGACTCTTTATGATTCCCTCAAAATATTACTTGAAAGTAATTAGTTGATTGTCATTTTTCATAATTACATTTGATTTACATTGTTGAGTTTAGGGGATCCTAATATTGATAATGGGCATGGTTTTGATTGTTATTGATTGGTGTCTTTGGTTATTATTGATTTTTTAAGTTATTGTTTGATATGGTCTAAAGACTTATGATTGTTACTTTTATGTAATTTGTTGTAGTGTGGTGAACCAATTAAATGATTAAATCATATGGCTTGCTTATCTACTAGAAAAATACATATCACTTTCAGTTGTGATCATCTTCATTCTGGCACTTTGTAGTAGTTTATTTTTTAAATACTATTTATTAATTGTAAATATATAAATACTTAAGTTGTTAAATCTTGATTTATAGGTGGGAGACATAGTTGTTCTAAAAAGTATCATTAGGCCAACAGAAACAGTTGCAATTGGAGTACTTAAAAGCACAGATCCATCCAAAGAAATGGAAAGGGAAGAACTAGGACCTGACTATTGGGAGGTACGTTTCAAGTGTCAGTCAAACCTAATGAGAGCTTGATCCGATCATGTGGACTTGTCAAAACAGTGGGATAAGCTATTGAGGCTTATGTTGCTTGGCCTGCTCTATTTATGATATATTTCTTTCGTAAATACTAATTTCATTAACAAATTTATATTAACTTAATATAGTTTCAATTACCTTTATATGTTTATCTTTTGAATGCAGATTTCGCAAGTTATGGATGCTAGCCGAGAATATTTGTACAAGTGATGTTGAGAATTTGGGAATTGAATTTGTTTTCATAATTTGTCTCTTCAGAAGATGGATATCACTATGGCTTTTCAGAACTTATGATTGAAATAATTTTTTTTGCTTTAACTTTGTTAGTGTGGTACAATATTTTATAATTTTGATTATGGTTTTTATTGCAATATAAATAAACTTATATTTTTAGATTAAAAAATGATTGTGGTTTGAATTTTTTTTATATTTTTGATGTGATGATCCTGTTGTGGTAATATTTGTTTATTATTATGAAAATATTACATGATGAATGGATGTCAAATTAATATAGGATGTGGCAATTAATATTCAATTTTTTATAAAATCGATTCGTTTTTACAGGCATTTATACATGTTTAGTTGTGTCTTATAAAAGTGTCAATGAAAAGAACAAATGAGTGGTATTTCGTATTAGTAGTAGTGGCTTTGCAAAGTGTCACTAGAATATGTTTCAATGGCACTTATATCAATTTACTGGCACAAATGAATTGGATTTAGTGGCGTTTATGAAATTGTTAAAAATATCAATTGTGGCATAAGAAGCGCCACTAAAGGTCCATATAGTGGCATTTTTTAAATTATAAATCTTCTTTAATGACACTTGATAGAGTCACGAATAGTGTCTATCATGACATTAAAGTGTCACTAAAAGTCTTTAGCTTTGATGGTGTAATGGCACATACAAGTGTCATTGAAGTTCCACTAAGTCTTTTTTTAATGGCGCTTGATAGTGTTACAAATAATGCCTATCATGACATCAAAATATTATTGAAAGTCTTTAGCCATGATGGTGTAGTGGCACTTGTAAGTGTCACTAAGATGCCACTAGTATCTACCATGGCACGGATACAAATGGCACTTGTTTAAAATGCCAAGAGACTAAAAAATGTCATTAGAAGAATAGTTTTGTGACATTTTCAAATGTCACTAAACTAAGAAAATGTTGTATGCGTTGTATTTCCCTTACTCTTATTATGTATTTTTAAGATAAATATTAAATATTTTTCTGGTAGAATTATAATATTTTGTAGTTTATAAATAAAGTTAAGCATTTTGTGATAATTAATGTTACTCCTTTTTGTACTAATGGTACACATTTTTTGACTAAGCAATTTTTGGATTAAAATTGTGTAACATTATCACAAAAATACGTAACTTTTTGTTTTTTTAAAATCACAAATTATTGTAACTCTACTAAAAAATTACATAAAATTTGATATAAAAATATGTAAGAATGTGTACTATAAAATTTTCTGTAAGGCTTTCACTACAAGAAGTTGCATTTTTGACGAATAAATTTTTAGACCCCAAAAGTCATATTTTAATCGCCGAAAAGTTTTTCCGAATAAATAGTTTGGTCGCCGGCTTGGTCACGGAAAGACTGTCGGGAAAAGTATTGGCCACTAAAAATAATTTAGTCGCAGAAAGTCCTAAATTAGCGACTAGACAATTAGTCGCCAAAAGTAAAGGTATTGGCGACAAAAAAAAAAACTTTAGTTGATATGCTAAATTGGTGGCTAATCTTTTAGTCGCCAAAAGTTTTTAAAAAAAATTAATATCACATTTTCAGCGACTGAAACATTTAGTTGCCAAAACTAAAATTATTTTCCACGACTAATTTATTTAGTAGCCATTTTTTTTTTTGTTCATCTTATCTTTTTAGCTACTAAATGTTTTAGTCGCCTAAAGTGTAATTTTTTTTAGCTACTAAAAATTTAGTCATCTAAAAAATATTTACATCTTTTTTAGCTACCTAATTATTTAGCGGCCAAAAACATGATATTATTATTTTTTTTTTAATTTATCCATAACTTGTATGTATTTCGTGCAACCTATACCATGTATATAAACAAAACAATACATATATTATTAATCATTTTGCAATTTGCATGCATTTCACTTCCAACCATCCAAAAAGAAATAACTTTTAATGTCAAATTCTATGCAAACTAAATATATTCCAATCTAAAATAATAATTCCATACAAAATAAAGAATCACACGGAAACCATTATATTCCTATAGACTTTGGGGATGATAGTGAACTTTTAAAAAGTCTGCCCATAGATTTGGTGAGAGATTTGAAAATAAAAATTAGAAAAAAAAAATGTGAAAATAAAAAAAATATAATTACATTTTACATATTTTCACACATTGTTATTTATTTATTTATTTTTAAATTTCTATCAGAATCATGAAACAAAATAAGGAAAATATAATTTTTCCATTGCTATAATGCTGCCAAATCCATGGTTCACTACAAGAAAAAACACCTTTGGCGACTAAATTTTTAGTCGCCAAAGGTCCTATTTTAGTCGCCAAATGTCAAAATTTCACTTTTCCCGACTAAAAATTTTAGTCGCCCGTCTTGTCGCCAATACATGGTCGCGAATGCCTTTGGCGACTAAAACACTGTTAGTCACCAATATATGTCTTCAGCGACTAAATATTTTGTCGCCAATAGTCAATTTCTTTTTTGGAAATTATACCTTTGCCGACTAAACTGTTAGTCGCCAATAGTTTATTTTTATTTTATTATTTATACCTTTTGGCGACCATTCACTTTAGTCGCTGAAAGTATTTTCAGAAAAAAAAAAAAATTTTGCCTCCGCTGCTCCCAACAAGTTTCGAACTTGCGACTTCCAACTTCCATACGCCAAACCCTTTGCACAACACTCCCTCCACTATGCCAATACATCATCACATGAACATATATGCAATATATATTATTTATATAGTATATTAACCGCAATTAATACAAAATAATATTTATAAATATAATTTTTTTAATTCAATATAATTTATGTCAAAAATAAATTATTTACAAAAAAAAAATTAGGCAACTTTTGGCAACTAAAACCATTATTTAGTCGCTAATTATATTATTTTGGGCTACTAATTATTTATTTGTCGCTAAAAAAACAAGTTCTCAATTAAAAATCAGCACTTTTGGCGACTAAACAGAAATTTCGTCTCCAAAACCCCTACTTTGGGCGACTAAAATAGATTTTCGTCGGCAAAACCCCCACTTTCAGCGACTAAATTGTTTTTAGTCGGCAAAACTGCTATAATCAGCAACTAAACCTGTTTTTTTCGCCAAAACCATACCTTTTCGCTACTAAATTATTTTAGTCGCTAAAAAGCGTGACTTTTGGCTACTAAACAAACTTTAGTCGCTGAAAACCCTATATTAGGCGACAAAACTTCCTTTTAGTCGCTAAAAACCTGCTGTTCGGCGACTAAACTCTTTCAGTCGCTAAAAACCTGCTTTTCGGCGACAAATTCCAATTTAGTCGCCATTTCATGCACTTTCAGCGATGAAATTTCATTTTTTGGTCGCCAATTCTGTTTTTTGTTGTAGTGGTTGTTAGGTTGATCTATCAACATGGTAGGTTCACAAACAATGACCCGCAATAATGAATTCTGATTATTGAAAAAAAAGTTTGGATCGTAGAAAAAAAAAATGGTACATTCCAGGGACACTTTCAAAAAATATTTACTGATTAATGAAAAAGTTTATGGATTTAACTATTAAAAAGGGAAACAACAAATCAGTTGAAAGTTGAAAAAAAAATAAAAATAAAAATCAGACTAGTGGTAAAGTTTATAAATTTCAATTATTAAAGTCATACACTTTTTCTTGTACTTGTAATTATTTTTGAAAAGTCATCCTAATCTGTAATTTTTCTTTATTAAAATTTGTAAGATTTACCACTGAATTGAAATTATTTTTGAAAAAATTACACTGAATAATTATTTTCTCAAAAAAAGAAGAAGAAATAATTGTGATATTTTTCATTATGATGTTTGAATGAGTAAAAAAGTAAAACATATGAGAGAAATATGAGTAAGATTTCTATTTCTTTTGTATTTTAAGAAGTAATCTTGGTATTATAAATATTTAACTGTTAATCATTTTTTTTTTCTAATCGAATCTCACACGTTTTGGTAAAAAAATGAAATAGTCACAGCAGCAATCCGTTTGGATGGGGTAATTTAGTGAGAAATAATAAGAAACATAATTCTTATTTCATGTTTGGCTTGTAAATTGAGTAAGAAATAGTAAGAAAAAATATTTCTTTTCGGTCATGTTTGATTGGAGTTGGGCCTACTCATGTCATGTTTGGGTAAGAAATGAAAAAAATATTTGAGATATCTAATTTATTACTTTTAAAAATTATTTTAATGATGTGTCTAAGAAGTGTTAAATTTTAATTTATCAAGTATTCAATCATGTGGGATCTAACCTCAATATTATATAATTAAAGGTCACTTAGAAGTGGTAAATTAGGGAGATGTAGCATCGTAGGAAATATGTGGGAAATTAAAGGGTTGTTTGGGATAACCTAAATAAGTGCACTTTTTGTCTTTTTACAAAAAGATGTTCAGAAAAGTAGAGAGGTGATGTAATTAAAAAAAGATAAAAAGTGTGTACTTATTTTGGGTAGCCAAACTTGACCTTCCTATTGGAGTAGTAATCCTACACTATGGGGAGACTAGCAAAGTTTGGAAACATGCGATTAAGATGCAATCCTACGTGATTAATAGGTAAAAGATTATTTTACCTACAATAATGGAAGAAGGATAATCCTGAAATTTCATATGTTTAATCTTAATCAATTAATATCACCACACTACTATACAAATAAACACACTTCATTTTATATTTTCAATTTAATACCACTACATCACTAATCTCATTCAATTGTACTATACTAATAAATTCATCCACCACAACTATTTCTTCTCTTTTTCAGCCTACAATCTACCCGTGCGTTCTTACTATTTCTCATCATTTCCCACCATCTCACTCAATTTATGAACAACACATGAAGGTTTTTTTTTTTTTCATCTATTTTTTAATGGTACACATGAAGTTCTCTTTCTCATTATTATTATTTTTACCAAATTAATCCATCCAAACTTTATTTGGGATGTGGGTTAATTTTTTCATTTTTTATCTTTTTAATTATTTTAGGATTAGTTTGGCATAAACTATAAAAGTCAAAAAGTTACTAAAAAAATTAAAAAATCCATATTATTTGGGAGAAGCTTGTAAGGGAAGCTTAGAGGACAAAATTATTATTTTGCCTTCTGAATTCAACAATCCAAAAATCAAGTCAAAAAATCAAAATGGTAGAATGGTCATTTTTCTTTTACTACAATATTTTATTACACATTTTTTTGTAAAAAGTTAAAAAAATTATCCCAAACATATATCTTTTGTTTCTCTACTTTTTTAGTCAAAAAAATCAAAAAGTACACTTATATAGGTGATATTTGGTTTTCCTATTGGACTAAAAAAGCACAAAAGGACAAAAAAAATCACAAAATGACAAAATAAGCAAAAAGACAAAAAAAATATACCATTCCAAAACCAAAAAGCCAAACAAGAATATCAAACGACTAAAAAAGTCTCAGGCTAAAAAAGTCAAAAAAGTCCAAAAGCCAACTAAAAAAGTCATTGCCAAACAAAGGCATAGTACATTCTAAAAAAGTCTCGCTTGAGATAAATTTTTTGATTTTTTTATAACTTTTGTAAAAAAACATAATAATTATAATTTAAATATGACATTTTATCTTATAAATTTTTTAATTTATTTTTATCAATTTGTAACTAAAATAGTTTTTGACTTTAAAATTGGCTATGCCAAATGAGTGCATGTATGGTTGAGTTGAGTAATGAGAGTACTTTTGCTAGTACAATTTGTAATGATGAATTTTATTTTATTTTTTTATTGTTGAAAAACTACGATATGGTGGGAAATGAAAGAAATTAAAAATTATGTGTGAATAATGGATCATGCTACAATATATATATATATATATTGAAATATGTAACTATAGACAAATTATAACATTTACGGTATTAATTATCAAAAATATGTAAGACTTATTGAGGTGCCGTTTGGTAATACTTACGTTTTCAGTTTTCTGTTTATATTTACAAAAATTTAAAAAACTCAAATAAAAACTTGTTTGGTAAAATTTTTGATTTATAATTCAGTGGTCTCAGTTTATAAATTTGGCCAAAAAATGAAAACACAAAAAATGTGTTTCCATTTTGAGTTTTCAGTTTTTTTTTTTTGCCACCCAACACTAGTCACCACCCGCCACCATTTTCCACCACCGTCTTCCGCCACCACCACCGACCCCCACCACCACCTGCCATCACCACTCACCACCCACCTGCCACCACCACCCACTACCCGCCACCACCACCCACTAGCCAGCCACCACCTACTTGTCACCCACTCGCCACTACCACCCGCCACTACCATCCACCGCCCGCCACCTATTTGCCACCACCACCCCCTTGCCCCTACCATCCACCACCTGCCCCTACCCGCCACTCACCACCACCACCCACCTGCCACCACCACCCACCACCCACCACCACCACCATCACCCACCACCCACCACCACCACCACCACTACCACCACCATTACCCACCACCCACCCGCCACCCACCTGCAACCGCCACCTACCACCACCACCATCCACTAGCTATCACCTACCACCCGTCACCGTCACCCACCCACCCACTACCACCACCACCTACCCGCCACCACTCGCCATCCGCCACCTCCCTGCCGCCACCACCCACCACTGCTACCACCACCACCACCACCCACTCGCTACCACCCACCACCCGCCACCGTCACCCACCTACCCTCCACCATCCACTACCACCCGCCATACGCCACCCACATGCCACCACCACCCACCACCCACTCGCTACCACTCACCATCCGCCACCGTCACCCACCCACTACCACCATCCGCCACCCACCACCACCACCACCCACCACCTGCCACCGTCACCCACCCACTCACCACCACCACCCACCCGCCACCACCCACCACCACCACCACCCACTCGCTACCATCCACCACCCGCCACCGTCACCCACCCACCCACCACCAACTACCCACCACCCACCGTCACCACTTTCCACCACAGTCTTTCGCCGCCACTTGCCATTTCTCACTCTTTTTTATATTTTTAAAATTTTTTAAACATTTTGTCAATTACCAAACGCGTTTGTAGTTTATGTTTTTCTAAAAATAAACAAAAAATAAACAAAAACCAGTTTATAAAATTTTTGTAAATATAAATTAAAAACGTAAACGTTACCAAACACACTCTGAGTATTTCATTTCTGAAAAAAATATATTAATCGGATATAGAAATACACTTGATTAGATCACATTTATATTAACAATTCATTTTAAAAGCCATACTACGCATGGACACAAATTTAATCTGATCAAATTGCTATTAACATTGGATCATCATAATTTTTTGTAGAGATAAAATACTTGATGAGTTTTACATATTGAACAGTTAGGATTATCAATATGAGCTCCGTGGTAGATTCACGGAGGCCCAACAACACTCTCTAGTTCGATTTGGACCAGAGTTAAATCTCTCATAAATAAAAAGGCTTCATTAATTTTTTTAATTTTTTACTTTTTAATGACTTTCTTTTTGGTTTTTTTTTTTTTTTGGAGGGGGTGTGGAGGGGTCTAAAATAGCTATTTGCCAGATAAGCCTTAATAAATCTTAAAAAATAAAAAAAGAACAATGGTATACAAATAACAAAATTTATAAAGAAAATTTAAAAAACTAGGAATAATTGGTAATAAGTCCATTTATGTTGGGGATATTGCTTTTCTTCCAAGGATTGATTAGGATTAATGAAATTGTTTAGTAAGAATAATAAATTATTATTTTGAAGAAATTTTCACCCCACTATCCCTAGATCACCGTTAGTGCCAGAAAAGTCACTACTAGTGGCCGACGACAGTCACTGGTGGTGGTGATATGGGAAACAAATTAGGTGGATATATGGATGGCACATGGAGATAACAAGTAGACAAATAGACGATATTTGAACAAATAGATGGGTTTGAGGTGTATACTGCAGCCACTGTTGGACAGCCAAAGGAGCTTTTTTTGGATCTTATTTTGACGATGCGATCCGTTCACTTTTTAGAAGATATCAAGTAGAATATACCTGAAACAATTCAAGTTAATCAGACATTGATATCCCTTTCATCAAGACATATTTATACCTAAAATATTGAATAGTAAATTTAATTTCAAGTATAAATCTGAATACAAACATGACTTGATGAATGAGATATTGATGTCCGATTAACTTAAATTTTTGCAACCATGTGTTACGCGACGTCTTCTAAAAAGTGAACGGTTTTGATCGTCGGAATGAAGTCTGGAAAAGATTCCATTGCCAGGCAACAGTGGTTGTTGCATACCATGCGCAGTAACTGCCTCAAGTTGCAGATAGATATGAAGGAGAGATAGATGGACATTTAGGTGATATGGACAGTGGAAAAATAAACAAACAAACAAACAAATAACTCTCTCCAATTGGTTATTTTAATTAGACGGTCTAATTCGGCCTACTTTGAATTTATTTTGGGTTGATTTTGATAATTTAAATCGTTAAATGTATATGATTTGTTGAATATTTTATCATTGTAAAAAATGTTGATCGAATATCAATAGTCACTTGACTAGATCACAATTGTGTCAACAATTTATTTTTAATATCATACTTTCCGTTGATACAAATTTAATTTAATCAAGTAGATATCGATATTCAATCAACATAATTTTTTACAGAGATAAAGTATACAACAAACCGTACACATTCTATAGTTCAGATCATCGATTTAGGCTCTATGGTAAGCCCACGAAACCCAACAGCATGGTCTAGTCCGATTTCAAACTAGAAAGGAGTATTTTGATAATAGGTTATTTTAGTAAAAAAAAGTCAAAAAGTTACTATAAAAAATTAATTATTCTCTCCACTTGTTTACATTTTTTTTATAAAATTCAAAAATTCAACAAAAATAATTACTTCCGAAAACAACCATAATCTTGATAAATAAAAAAATTTGTATGATCTATCATATAATATTATTTTTTTTAAAAATTCAGCTTGCTTGTTTTTGGTTTTCCAAAAACACTTTTCAAAAAATTTTATTTTCTTATTTTCCGTGTTTTTACTGAAATTTTTTAATAATTTAAACAATTTTTTTTTAATTTTTAGATACACCTAATATAAATACACAAAAAGTATAATTTTTGTGAAAAAAATATTTTAAAAATTCACTAAATACTAAAAATACAAAAAAAAAAAAAAAATTGAGAATTCAGTATATCTTTCATATTTTTATGTATTTATTAATTTTCTAAAATATTTTTTCACAAATTTTTTATTTTTTAAATATATCTAAGTAAGGTGTATCTAAAAAATTAAAAAAAAAATACTGAAAATTTTAAAAATATTCACTAAAAACAAAAAATATGAAAAATAAAAACTTAATTTTCAAAAAATTTAAACCAAACACACACATTAGTTAGACTTGATGTCGACGGATCAACTCAACAAACAAATCGTGTGGCAGCAAGCCAGTAAAGGACGATTTCATTGACGGGGTAAATTAAAATATTATTTTTTATCTTTTTTTTATTTTAGTTAATCAAATTTTTTTTTATATTTGTCGTAAAAAATCAAAAAAATACATTTATTTAAATCATTCCAAATAACCCCAAATATAACTAACGTGTTTTTCATAATGTTTTAGTTTTGCCTAATTTTTTGATGTCAAATTGAATTTTCAAGAGAACAAATGGGTGGGCATTGTAAGAATTTTTTTCATGCAACAACAATTTCCATAGAAAAATATTAGGGACCGTTTTACTAAATGTCTCACATAAATATGGGATTCACATCATGTATATTCCATGTGAGTCTTACATTTATATGAAACATTTAATAAAATATTTAATAAATATTTAGAATCCCTAACATTATTCATTTCATACCATCAGCATTTTGATTGTTATTTATTAGAATCCCTAACATTATTCATTTCATACCATCAGCATTTTGATTGTCAGATTGAAACAATAGTACAAAATAGTAATGGATTTTTTATTATTAATTTTTCGACCCCGAAGGATAAGGGTATGAGGAAAATAAAGCAAATCCTGGAGAAATATTAATTACATACGCCCTTTCAACACCATGCATATATTTAATGAAATAAAATTTTAATGATAATTTTATTATGAAGTAAAATGACTATAATGGATATTAAAACACACACTAAATATGAAATTCAAAATTTTCCTGTACACATCTTTTAAAATTAATAATTCTCAATACACATCTTTTGAAGGAAATAAAAAAAGAAAGAAAAAACTAAAACCCTCCATTGTTTTTCACCTCCTCTATTTTCCTCCATGTGCAAAAACTTAGACAAATGGTTCAGCATATAGAGTAATAGTAGAGAATTCAAAGTAGAGACACCCATTTCTGGTGTAGAGTTCTTTTATTTCTGCTAATAGATATTTCTGGTTTACCGTTTGTATGGGGGAGAAATCTTTGCTAATTTCTTTTCTTTTGTTTCTTTTGTTCTTTATTTTCTTTTTAGGCATCCGAGAAGGGTTGTTTCGGGTTAGGCATTCAAAATAAACACTGCAACTAGTATTTTCAACTGCATTGGAAAAAAAAAATAAAAATAAAAAACTAAAACTCTCCATTAAAAAATTTCATTTGGAAATTCATAACCGAATTAATATATTTCATTCGGAAATCAACTATCGAAAATTTATAAAAAAAAAAAAAATCCAGAGTACAAAACCGAAAATATTAAATGAGTTTGGAAGTTTCGAACAACAAACTTAAATTCAGTATTATAGAATCAAAAATTTACAAAATATTCAGAAGACAACAACCAAATTAACCTTTTCTATTTGGAAAGTAGTACTGAATAAGCAAAACCAAATTTTTTCTAAGAAAAAACGAAAGTTTATGAAAAATGAGAGATAGATAGTTTAGGGAGTTTATGGCCTCGTTTGGGAAGTGGCTATTTTAGTAGGTTATTTGGCTTTTTGGCTATTTTAGTAGGCTATTTTAGTTTTGTGCTTGGAAAGATGAGATGAATTTTTAGTTGAGTTGTTGTATTGGAAAGTGTGTTGAAATGATGTTTAAATTTAAAATGACAGATTTATCCCTAACTTTTTACTTTTTAAATTGATATAGAGGGGCAAAATGATAATTCTGCCGTTGATGATGACTTTTTCGGTTGTGACAGTGTAGGCTGTGCCTACACTGTCTGCCGCAGGGCCTATTTTTTATTTTTTATTTTTTATTTTTTTCAAAAACTTTGAATAGTGTTGGCTTTTGGGCTTATTTTGCTTTTTAGGCTATAATAGCCTTAACCGAGCATTCCCAAACAGCGCCTATGGAAAATGAGACATATATAGTTTAGGGAGATAAAACACAGTACCAAAAAAATATATATATATATATATATCTCAATGTTGCACATTCATTGATCTTCAAATGAGAGAGAGATATCGCTGATCCAAAAAAAAAATGAGAGGGAGATACACGTTACTTACACTATAACAAAAACATAATTTAGTGGAGCTATACTAGTGGCATGTTTTTAGAAAATGCTATAAAAATAATATTTGTTGACAAGTTTTAGAAAAATTTCGCTGAATCACAAACATATAAGGCTCTAGTGACATTTCAATAAAGAAATGTCATATCAATTTTATGGCATTTTATAAAAGGATGACAAAAAAAATTATTTTAGTGACATTTATCAATAGATGTCATTAAACTTTAGTAGCAATGGTGTTTTTTAAAAAATGTCACTAAACTAGGTCGGTGCAAGTTACTTTTTATGACATTAGGTGAAAAGTGTCATAAACAAATATGTCATAGCATTTTGAGAAATGCCACTAAGCTGAAAACTTTCCAAGGTCTTCAATGAAGTCTGCTAGATGGGTGTTTTGCTGAGGATGGGTCTTCACCGTGTGTGTGGGGTTGTGTTTCAAGGTGGGTGGAAATCCTATTTAGGTGGTGTGTGCAGTGGCGACTCTGGAAATTTTTGTCAGTGGTGTCAATCAAAAACTTAAATACCATATATCTTACAAAAAATTCACATTAATCATTATATCACCTATGGAGAAAAAAATCAACAAATTAATTTAAATTCTAAAATTATAAACAAAAATATTTCAATATATTGATACTATTATTTAAGTAAAAAGACATGTTAATATTTAATATGGGTTCAAAATTGGTGGGTTCAAAAGAGTAGGACTTAAAACTATGGGTTCAAAATTGTATTTTAGTGGGTTCAATTACTAATTTTTTTCCTAAAATCTAATATTTATATAATAAATAAATAAATAAATTCAGCCAGGGAGTTCGGGTGACACTCCTGACCAAGCCTTGGAGTCGCCCCTGGATGTGTGTATAAAATTTGAGTTAGAATTATAATTAAAATATGTGGTGCATGAAATGAGAATAATAATATATAATCAAATTTATAAGTATGTGAACTGAGATATGATATATATAAAGATGAAAAATTGTGTGAAAATAAAATTTCCTCAAATCTTGAGACTCACACTTGACTGAAAAAATTACCAAATAATCTTAGAATACTGTGTGATATTATTTTATATTTTTATTTTTTTTAATAATTGAGAACTCAACTTAAGTAGGGTCTTTTGGGTCCAAAATGTTGAGTTGAGCAGACGCAATACTTTGCCGGTAATTATCGAGTAGTCTCGGAATTTGTGGGTTTTTGATGAGATGTTTGAATGTCGAACGTGAAACAACTGTGCAAGTATACAGATACATCTTTAATCAAATTCAAAATTGTTTCTTCAGAAAAGTATTTTATGCCTTGGATGGCTTGAGAAACCAACTGTTCTGTGGAGTTCAGAGTTGATAATTTCATCAGATCGAATATTGACACTTCAAACTTTCTAAAGATTTCTTTAACACAACCACCTTGTTTGATCTGAATCGCTTTCTTGGATGCGTTGTTGATGTGAAACATGAACAACCCTTGTGATTCTTCTATGTTGTAGAGCTTTTCATTCCACTTGAACACACTAACTTTTAGGTCTTTCACTTCATTAACACTCACCATGTCTCTCTCTTTCACAACAAAGAAGGAATAGAGCAATGTGCCTGCTGTGCCAATACTAGGGTAGCATTGTGGATCAAAGTGCTTCAGGCTGCTGGTTTGCTGTGTTCTGCTCTAGGATGGCTCTCAGTTCTTAGGCTGCTGATGGGCTCTGCTGGAGGGGAGTGTTATGCTATTGCTGCAGGTCTTGGCTGTGCTGCTGCAACTGGCTGTGCTGCTGCAATGCTGTGTGCTTATAATGTGTTTGTCATGTTGGTTTTCTGAGCTACTCTATGCTGCTGTCTGAAGAATGTTGTCTGATGCTTGCCCCGTACTGCTGCATACTGCTGCTGTTCTGGTGCATTTTGCTAACATCTCAGCAGTCTGCTAATCTGCCATTCTGGACTACTTAATGGAGGCTGCTGAGAGGATGTATGTTATAGGTCTGGTGTTTTATGTTGTTGATCAGAGTCCCTTACAAGGTGCCTGCTCGGTCTGTACAATGTGCTGTTTGGTGTTTGCTTTGTGTTGTCTCTTCGTTGGTCTCTCATCAACTCCGGGAGTGCTAGCAAATGATAGGTTGAGCTTTTTGGTACCAACCCAGTTGAGATCTATTAGCTCATTGTGATGCGGTGCTCTCCCATTCCCTTTATTGATGTAATGTGCTTGTTATCTTGTACTTGTTTTTCTATCAATAAAGTTTCTTTTTGCCGATCCAAAAAAAAAAAAAAAAGTAAGGTTTGAAAAACAAATGGAATGGTTATATATATATATATATGCATATACATATAGTGAGATTGAAATCAGAAATAGGAAACCGTACTTTTTCTAGGAAAAGGTTTCCTAAAATAAATCCCAATTGAGTTTGGATTTTGAAATCATAAATAATATATTGTGAGATTGAAATCATAAATAGGAAATAGTACTTTTTCTAGGAAAAGGTTTTCTACAATAAATCCCAATTGAGTTTGGATTTTGAAATCATAAATAATATATAGTGAGATTGAAATCAAAAATAGGAGATAGTACTTTTCTAGGAAAAGGTTCCTAAAATAAATCGCAGTTGAGTTTGGATTTTGAAATCATAAATAAATGAATACTCTCACATACATGATTTTATTACACGCTGTCATCAAGTTAGTTAATTAAAACGGTACTTAAATAAATGAAGGATAAATTATATAAATGGTCCATTGGTTTACATAATGTGTTAATTTGGTTCTTGTTATTTCAATTTGTTCGATTTTGTCCCTTAATTTAACAGATTGTGTCATTTTAGTCCAACAAATAATGAAAATTGACACATTGTGTAAACTATAGGGACCAAATTGACACATAATTTGACTTTCAGTCTACCAAACTTAACGACCTTTATTTATTGGATTAAAATGATACAATCCGTTAAATTCAAGGGTAAAATTGAACAAATTAAACAATAGAGATCAAATTGACACATTGTGTGAACTACATAGACTATTTGTATAATTTACCCATAAATCAAAAAAAAATATTCAGAATTTATAATCTAGGCCATGATTCAATCATCATTGGGAAAAAAAAAATTAACTTAAATATAACGGTGATACTAATGACATGGTATCACTATCATCCCCAAAATGGGGATTCATCCCTCCCATGTAAGGATTTTATTGATGGGTGATGTCACGTATAACTAATGACGTGGTATTATTGTTGT
Organism: Camellia lanceoleosa; assembly: GCA_025200525.1. Taxonomy (NCBI): domain Eukaryota; kingdom Viridiplantae; phylum Streptophyta; class Magnoliopsida; order Ericales; family Theaceae; genus Camellia; species Camellia lanceoleosa. The sequence goes on from CM045759.1 coordinate 43,524,748, forward strand.
ATTGAATTTTTATTTCATGATTAGGCGCCATAACAATTAAATTATCTTTTATATTTAAATTTTTTAATAAAATGGACTTTTTGTAAAACGAGAAATTATTTGAATGCTCTACATCATTCATGATTGGACAAGTGTTCTATTAGTGGGACACACTGTTTTAGTCAATAGCATTTAAATTGAAGCAACAGATAAATTTACCCTAGAGGAAAATTATAATTTTTCTTATAAAACGAGTTGAACTTGTTCACACGACAATCATAAATAACCTGATGAACTATCAAAATAAATTCGTTTAAGAGTTCTATCAAAATACAACTTTGGAAAAACATGGGAGAGAGTCAAATAAAAATAAATAACCAAGTGAATCACATCAAATCAAAATATAAATCTGTAATTCATCTGGTCAAAAGATAAAAGGTTCGTCATAGAACACTTTCTTCTTCTTTTTTTATCAGCAAAAATCAAAAGTTAATTGTTAGATTAGCATTAGTGGTGGAGCCAATATTTTGATTTATAAGGGCACCATTAATCCTAGCTATATCAATTAAAAAACTAAACCAAATCTAATTTTTATTTGGTAATAGAATGACCAAAGATCAATGTGATGTCAAAATATATGCACCTTAGATATATTTTATTAACCAATGTTTTTTTATATGCTATTTTAGTTACTAAATATTATGATAATCACAATTTAAAATATAATAACATGCATACCAAAAAAAAAAAAATAAAGAAGATATATGTGGAGAAAAATAAGAGAGAAATGAGAGAGATATAAATAATTATAAGAGAATATTTTGATAAAATTAAACATTTATAATGGTAAATTATAAGGAATTTATTAAAAATAAAGAGAAAAGAAAGATGAGATATAAACATTTTGAGACATATTTGACAATTAAAAGGGAGTTAAATGGAAAACTTCTTCTAAAAAATGTGTCCCCCCTGGACCCTATGTAGCTCCATTCCTAATTAACACCTTGTAAGAGTTGAAACTTACACCCATACACATTGTAAGAGATCATTGCCCTCCTATTACACTCCTAGATGTAAAACCCAAGATCGTCACGAAACACTTTACCCCTATAGTTTAAATATATGCAAACAACCATTTTATAATTTTGGATTAAAGTCATACCGTTAGTTTTTTTTTTTTTTAGGGGAAATTATGCAAATAGTCCATGTACTTTACACGATGTGTCAATTTAGTCCCTGTAGTTTCAATTTGCTCAATTTTGCCTCTTAATTTAACGAATTGTGTCATTTTAGTCCAATAAATAACTGTTGTTAAGTTAATTTAACGGAAAGTCAAACAATTAATGTGTCAATTTGATCCCTGTATTTTTCACAATGTGCCAATTTAATCCCTGTCAAAATCGAGAAAATTGAAACTACAAGAATCAAATTGACATATGATGTAAAGTACAGGGACCAAATTGACACATTATTTGACCTTCCATTAAATTAATTTAACAACTACTATTTATTAAACTAAAATGACACAATCAGTTAAATTAAGGGACAAAATCAAGCAAATTGAAACTACGGGTACTAAATTGACACATCGTGTAAAGTACAAGGACTGTTTGCATAATTTACCTTTTTTTTTAATATATGCAGAAAACCACTCTTCCAAATTGGAACTGGGGAATGCAAAATTTTCTAGTCAAAGTAAAAAATATCCTCATCTTCATCTTCTTCTCTAAATTAAATCATATTCTTCACTAAATCCTAACTCTAGCCTTTCATGTCCTCGCCCATTAAAAAAAAAAAAAAAAAAAAAAAAAAAAAAAAAAAAAAAAAAACTTCAAATATCCTCTTCTATCAATACTATAACTTAATTTAAAATTTTATTAAATGAGAAATTAAGTTAAAAATTAAAAGTTATTAGATTAAGATAATTTTATGATAATAAATTAAGGTGTTTAAGTTCATTTATGGTTTAATTTATTAATATAATATATATATATATATATTCTAAAATGTTGTTAAATAATAAATTGGGTTAAAATTAAAAATTAGATTAAGGTACAAAAACTTACTAAAAGGGTTAGACAACAAGTCATTTGGGTCCAATCGCTAGCATATGTGTATGTATTCTCTATTGCATCAGCAAAACAAAATTTTAAATTTCAAGAATTAAAACAACACAACACATGCATAAATTTGAATTGTCCTCTGATTTTTGTCCCTATCTGAAGAAAAAAAAAATCATTTGCAACATTCATCATCAACCCAATTTGTTCTTACAACGAGGCATAGAAAACAAAAACAATTTAATAAAACATTGCTAAAAGGAAGTTTATTTTCTAATCATCGATTCCTATTACTTTTCCCCTACCTTGGATTTGTTCACACCCAAGCTTGCAACCTTCATCACAATCAATGTCTGTGGAACCTTATAATTCCATGCAGATGGGCATGCAAGCGTCCAAACATTTCGATATTGGCATGATAGATTCAGTCAATACCAACATGTTGTAAATTAATAACAAAAGCATTGCAATTGATTTTTCAGAAGAAGCCATAGCAAAATCTTTTGTTACCAATTTTGTTGGTAATCCATCCCTTGAGAGTAAGTTGAAATTGTGTGTATAACCAAGAATGGCTTCATAACTAAAACTTATTTTTTGGGTAACAACCCTCACATGTTGAAAGGGTAGTGAGAGAAATGAGGAGAGTGAGGGTTGCAATTTACATGAGAGGCAAGTTTTGCTAAAAACAAGGTACTTCACCAAGACCAATTCAAATCAATTATTTTCTTCAATCCTTCATGTAGAGATATAATCTTAAGTCCAGTCCGTTGTCCAGTTTTACTAGAAATACTAATTAATATATCCATAAATGTGTTAACTACAATACAAGATATACATGTTTTTTTTTTTTTTTTTTGATCAGCAAACAAAAGAAGATTATATATAATGAACATAAATACATCCGGAGCATAGCTATTAGAACCAAACAAACTTGGCACCAATGAGCAAGCCCAAACAACCGCTAGTAATACAATCGTTGGTGAGAAACCAACAAGAAGAAAACCAACAGGTAACAGAGGAGAACCCTGCAAACGCATAAAAAAATAGAATCAAGCAGCAACAACGTTTCAGCAAGAAGCATACAAAACAGATTCTAGCAGCAGCCGCAGCAACACCAAACAGCAGCAACATTTCAACATTACACCAGCAGCAATCCAGCAAGAAGCATACAAAATAGATTCAAGCAGTATACAAAAACAAATTCAAACAGATTCAAGCAGCAAGAAGCATACAAAAAACAAAGAACCCTTCATCAGCAGCACACAGAGGAGACAGTAGAACAAGCACAGCTTCAACCTATCCCTCTCCTACTAAACTTAATATGTTGTAAGTTAAACAAAAAATCATTGACAGAGAAAGGCAGGCTCGAATCAGAAGCTCGAACCCACATAGCAACCCTGGTTTTAATTATATCACATAAACCATACTGGTCTAGTTACAGATCAGTAAACAACACCTCATTCCGATGTTTCCAAATGGACCACAATGAAGCAATATGTACACCATTCCAGACTTTTCTCTTAAAACTATTACCCGAAAATCCAACCCAGAACTGTAAAACTCCTTCCACTGATGCCGGCATAACCCATTGAGACCCCCACCAGAAAAAGATATCAGCCCAAACCCTCCAGACAAAAGGACACCACAACAAAACATGATTGACTGACTATGCTTCAGCTTTGCAAAACACGCATTGGATATTAGCATTAACAGGAATGACACCAATCCGATGAAGGAAAGAAGATGTTTTTAGCTGTTGTCTCTAAGCTAGCCACACAAAAGCTTTTGCTCTAGGAGTAGCAACATTCTTCCAAATCATCTTAGATATAATATCATGATCAGTAGATTGCAAACTATTTTCACACCACCTATAAGCAAAGGATATGCTGACGCAACCAGAGTTTGCAGCCCCCCAACAAGAACATCAACCTTATCAGCTCTCAAACCACGATTGTTATTAACCAAATTAACCAAAAAAGCCACCTCTTCCTTTTCCCAAGCTCTAAGTCTTCTATTAAAGCATTCCTCCCACTCATGTAGGCTCCTCCTTAATTCAATCACTTGCTTAATTGATTTCATCTTATCAAGAGAAATACTATACAGTTGAGGAAAGACATCTTTTAGACACCTCTCAGCAACCCACTTATCCTCCCAGAAGTGAGTTCTATCCCCATTACCAACTGATATGAAAGTATTACTAATAAAGAAACTGTACAGGCCAGGGTTGAAAGCTGCCACAGAGATAATATCCTTCCATAACCAGAAATGCAGCTGGGAGGCTTCTGTATTTGGGTACCACTTGCTGCCTTGAATGTTATATTTCCCACATAGTACTTTCTTCCACAGTAAATTCTCATCACCGCCAAACCTCCACCACCACTTTAGTAGTAGGCAAGCATTAACATCCCTTAGGCTCTTGATACCTAACCCACCTTTAATAATACTTCTAGTGACTTCAGACCATTTCACCATGTGGATCTTGCTCTTGATCACAGATCCTCCCCATAGAAAAGCAGCTTGGATCTTGTCTAACTCTTTAGCCACTCCTTCAGGCATCTTAAATAGTGAAAGATAGTACACTGGGAGGCTAGACAAAACCGCTTTGATAAGAGTAAGTCTCCCAGCAAGGGATAAGAACCTTCTTTTCCAACTAGCGAACTTCACTTTAACACTCTCCACAATCGGCTTCCAAGTCTTCAATCTTCCTGGGTTTGCCCCTAGAGGCAGCCCCAAATACTTAAATGAAAGCTTTTGACACTTACAATTTAGCTTATCAGCAAATGCAGCCAACAAGTCATCTTGAACCCCGATGCTAGCAATAACACTCTTGTGATAATTGATCCATAGCCCAGAAATCATTTTAAAACATCGAAGAATCCTCTTGATATTCACCACTTCCCCCCATTCTACCTCACAAAAAATAAGAGAATCATCAGCAAATTGAAGATGGGACACTGAGATTTCGCTAGCCCCAAGAACTGCACCTTTGAAAAAGTTTAACTCCCTAGCCCTGGTCAATAAGATGTTTAGACCCTCTGCTACCATATTGAAGAGAAAATGGGAGAGAGGATTCCCTTGCCTAAGACCTCGAGATGGACTAAACTCCGATGTGAGGGAACCATTTACAAGAACTGAAACTCGAGTATTTGAGATACACTCCTGCACCCAAGACAGCCACTTTGCTCCAAAACCAAAATTCTTCATCATAGATAGTAAAAAGGACCAATTGACAGAGTCATAAGCCTTTTCGAAATCAAGTTTTAGAATAATACCTCGTCTTTTGGTTTTCTTCCACTAGTCAACAATTTCATTTGCAATTAAAATCCCATCAAGGATACTTCTACCTCCCACAAACGCTGACTGCTCTTCGCTAATTATTCTAGGCATCACCACCTTTAGTCGATTAGCCAACACCTTAGAGAGAATCTTATACACAGACCCAATTAAATTTATAGGTCGGTAGTCCCCAAGACTAATAGGATTATCCTTCTTCGGCACTAAAGCAATAAAGGAACTGTTTATACCACCCACCAATTTGCCATACCGGTGGAAATCTTGCATAAACTGAAGAACCTCTTTCTTTACACCCTTCCAACATTTCTAAAAAAATAACATATTAAATCCATCTGGCCCCGGAGCTTTATTGCCATCACAACTTCTCACTGCAGCCCAGATTTCTACCTCCGTAAATTCTACCTCAATGTGGTCTGCCACTACTGCACTGCCAATAGATTTAAAATTACCCACCAACTTTGGCTGAGACCTCCACACTTCAGTGAAATGAGCTTTGAAAAAATTAAACACTTCCTGTTCCATTAAAATTCAGGGAGCCAATGGCATTTCTATTCTGCCTGCAACTTGCCACGACATGGAAAAATCTGGTATTTTTGTCCCCTTTATGCGCCCAGTTTAGTCTTGATTTTTGGAGCCATAACCATTCTTGCATCTTACTCAATTTCCACACCTCATCTCTGATGTCTCTTCTACTTAATTTCTCCACATTAGATAGCTCTCTGGTTTCTGATATCAAATCAATCTCATGTAATTTCTTCTCAGCACACTGCAGCTTCACAGGTATAGCACCAAACACTTCGTTGTTCCATCTCTTCAGAGCTTGTTTAACCTGTTGAAGTTTCTTGAGCATTACAAAACCACCCCAACTAGTTATTTGTGACTCCTCCCACACCTTCCTTACCACCTTAGAAAAGCCCGGGTGAATAATCCAAGCATTCAAAAATCTGAATGGTTTAGGGCCCTAGTCCCTTTCATCTTCCATTAGCAGAATTGGGCAATGATCAGATACAATTTTTGGTAACCCCCACAATTTAATATTGAAACTCTCAAACCATTCAGGGTCCAACAGAAACCTATCGATTCTACTCCACACCGCACCCTCCTGTGCATTATACCATGTAAATTTTCTTCTAGTCATGGGAATATCTGTGAGCTCACAAGAATCAATAAAGGCATTGAACTCTCGCATTCCCCTATCCCTTCTTAACACACCTATACGCTCACTAATCAGTCTAATTTCATTGAAATCCCCCCCCCCCAAACACCAAGGGCTACTAAAATTGCTTCTAAGTTATTTAATAATTTCCCACAACTTACTTACATCATTAGGTGCATACACATCCATCAAAACACAATTAAAGGAATGATAAATAGTACCTTCCAAAAGAAGAAAATTCTTGCTGCCACAACACTCTTTTAGTTGAAAAAACTCAGGATCCCAGACACGAATTATGCCATCCGCACTACCTTTTGATCCGACCTCCATGTATTCAAAGCGATCACTTCCCCAGATAGATCTAATATCCCCTACTGATAACAGTGCTCTCTTCGATTCTTGCAGGAATAGCATCCCAATTTTTCTTTTCTTCACTAATTTCTTAATTTTGCCCCTCTTCTCTGGCCGACCCAGCCCTCTAATATTCCACGAAAGTATCTTCATTAAAATAATTAACACACTAGAAAGCACATTCGGACTAATTTACCCAGCTGTGCCGATTCTAACTCCCACTTTTTCTTTGTCTTGCTGTTCAAGTTCCACAATCCGATTAACGATACTTGCTTCCTCTTGCTCAAACTCCACCCCAAGTAATTTACCCATCTGCAGAGTTGCCTGAGCTTCATTTAGAATCAGAGCATCCCTTCTAGACCGACTATTACTTCAGTTAGCTAATGACCTGGATAGAGCTGCTGAAGCCGATTTGAACAGAGCCTTTTTTTGGGAGTTTCTTCTTGCTAAGGACTCACTCTGCCCTCTTCTTCTTGAACAGATTGGTAGCTTCAAACTTCTATGATTTTTCCGAGCCTTCCTATGAGCTAAGGAAGCAGCTTTCAAGAGTTGTTGTGTAGATCCTCTTCCTAACACCCTACTACTATCTTCATGGGCCAAAGCCTTTGAATGTCTAAGATTCTGACCCACTAAACTAGACCCAATGCCCTGGCTGGAATATGGCCCTAACGGCCCACCAAGCGCAAATTCTCCTAAATGGGCCTGAGAGAAACGCACCTCTAAATGGACTGCAGGCCAACTTTTGTCCATTGCACTTAGACTCTTCATAAATCCAGAAGTAATCACGTGCCCATCCAGTTGCCCATCGAGCCTCACATCTATATCGTCATTACCCCTTTTTCGCTGATGTTGTTTTTGATACAACCATCTTATCGGAGCCTTCATTTGAATTTCCAATACTTTCCACAGTCTCAACCACCACTGATGCATTCTGCCAGCTAACACTTCCACCATTACCCACTTCACTTAGACTAGCCCTTTGAGCCTTGTCCACATCAGCTTGCTTGCCCACTGCATCCTCCAAATTTGGTGCCACCTCAGCTTCCCCTTCAACCTGACCATACCCAAAGACTGAAACACCATCACTGTTCCCGCCAGAGCTATGTAACCCGTCAGAGGTATGACTGCCCAAGTTCATGCATCTAGAGTACACCATTTGCTCTTCACAAATTCTAACTGGGTACATACCACTACTGGATTCTAGATTGATCACCACATTTATAGCCTCCATACACTTCGTCACAATCCTAACCTTGCTGCATACAAATGACATCGGATCACCCATATCTTCATCCAACCCAACTACTTCCCCTCAGAATCTTCCAATGGAAGTAAATGTTTTTGCACACCATAGATTCAGTGGCACTCCATAGTATGAGATCCAAGTACATCTCTCTTGCTCAACATGCATACCAGCTTTCCAATCCAAAACAAACTCACCCCACTCATTCAACCATCCTTGCATTAGTCTCACTTCCTCATCTTTCTCCTCGGGTGAGCTGAATGTGATAACAATATCCCTACCTCCCCCATCTGTAATTTGTCCTTTCCTCACTCCCCTACACCGAGATTCATGTTTGAAATCGGCCTTCGTGACATGATGATGTAATCTAATTATCACGCTCCCATATAGCTATCCGTTGCCCACCTCCCGGGCTTTCACCACTAACCTCGATTGACCCACCACAACAAGATATGCATGTTGACTCTATCTGTTGATGTGGAGTCTACCTAACATTATGTTTAATATTTGTCTTGTAAATTATAAATATTTTCACTACCACAAATTCTAATTATTTTTTTATTTTCTATTTAATTTTGAAAATTAAAAATTCCACTATCACAAGTTTTAATTATTCCTTTATTTTCTATTTACTTTTGAAAATTTAAAATCCCTAGACAATGACAATTCAAAAAAATATATTATCTTGACTGATTTTTTTTAAATATGATGATATAGTGTTAATGGTTTGTGATTTTTTTTCCATTTTCCAATTAAAAGTTTTAAGACAATGTATATAAAAAAAAATATAAAATAAAAATAAAAAAAAGGAAGAAGAAGAAGAAAAATACACCAATTGACATTCTAAATTATGTTAAAATTAAAATACTAACCACCACTTAATAGTGGTTTACGCAGGAATATTGCACTTAGCAGGGGCAAATTTATATGAATTTTAAAATTGACAATTAAATTTTAATTATTTTATTATTAACATTGTATGTGAATTATATTAAAATATTCCATTCTATAAAATTTGAAATTTTTAGTAAATTTGCAAATAAAATTTATTTTTTAAAAAATATTAAGATAGACACATACAAAATAAAATGCATCAAAAGATAGTTATATAAGTTGTTTTCCACATTATACAAAACAAAAAAGGATTAAAAAAGAAAAACATTAGTACAATTTTCAAATTTATCAAAAATTTCACTATGTCTACGTGGAATGAAAAGACATTGAAGCTCTATACTTTCGAATTCTAAGCTCTCTTTTTCAATAATCCTACCATCAAATTATGATATCATAGAATTTCCCTTTTGTTTATTGGAGGAATTACATGCAAGTGGAAGAAAGAAAAAAATTATCAATAAATAAAGGTGCAAGTGTGTTTGTAATGGAGTATAAATGAAAGGTTGTAGAGATTGTATTAGTTATTTTTTTCTCTTCCTCTCACCTGCATGTAATTTTTCCTTATTTATTATATAAAATGTTACCACTTTATATCATTTTCATAAATTAGTTGAGTTATATTATAATAGACCGACACTACTCTATTAACTCTAACCTAAGATCTCGCCTGACTAAGACATAAGTGCCCCTTATGACAACCTTTTTTTTTTTTTTTTGAACAGAAAAAGAAATCTTTATTGATGAAACATACGAAGTATGGCAAAATACATCAATAAAGAGGAGCTTGAAGCTAACATAAACTCTAAGCTCCAGTTGGTGAGAAGCCAACAAGCAAGAAGAAGCAAAGGAAGCAAAATAGCAAACCAAAATGCAGTCCTAGCTAACCAAAACAGAGCTTCTTGGTCAGCACAGTAGATCAACTCATATCACTGCTGCCATGCCATGAACACTATCAACCAGAATACACCCAGAAAATGCAGAACTCAGACCAACTCCAACAGTGCATAATGCAGAACCTCACACTTTCCAGCAGACAAAACACCAGAGCAAAGAGACCAGCTACCAAAGCAGAACAATAAAATGGCAGCAAATCAGAGAGCATAAGACCTGTGTAAAGCACTACTGCCATGAACCAGTGCATTGACAGTGCATAAACCACTACTGCCATGAATGCCATCAAACCCTCACAACTGACTACAGTTCCAAAACACCTCATAAATAAAGGCAATGCCTCACACCTCAACAGATTACATCTCCATGCCATGAACATTACCAACCAAAAAACACCTCATGAACGAAAGCAATGCCTTACACCAAAAATGTTGAAGAGAAGGTCATTAATAGAGTAGAGAAATTCTTTAGAAGAGGACTTTAACTAGATAGCAAGCCTGATGATTATGAGTTCTTGTAACACCTGAATGTTTAGTTGGGAGACTTAAAAGAGGCACTCATTTCTGATCTTCCAGATGGACCAGAGAGTGACCAACGGTATGGCACGCCAGATTCTCCTCTTTTTTTTCCTGCAGATATACCCTGCCCACCACTACAGCAGATACTTAACAGAACCAAGGACCACCCAAAGAATTTCCCACCATTGTAACAACCCAGTCCAAATCCTCCACACCATAGGGCAGTGATTCAGAACATGATGAATTGCTTCCTGGTGTGTTTTACAGAAGAGACATAAAGTAGAAGCCAATCTATCCAATACACCAAATGCATTACACCAGTTGTAGTTTCTGCCAAGCAATGGTAGATCAACTACCTCACATCTGTCAATAAAATTGTTGAAATCCTTCATGCCCCAATCCCTGAATGATACACCTACTCTTTCCCTTATATTTCTGATCTCATTGAACTCACCACCAAGACACCAAGGCTTAGGGAAATTGTAATAACCGTGTCCTGTACTATGTTCATTAATCATGATTATGTTTGTAATTATGTGCTTAATTTGAATTTGGGTGTTAATTGCATGATTATATGTGATTTTGGCTTTGTATCTGTTCTGGGTAGGAAAATCTGTTAGAATCTGTGCTTTGAACTAAAAATTGAAAGCCTTATCGGCCACAGAAACCGAAATTGACTACGCCATTATGATTGGCGTAATTTTTAGAGCTTATGGTGAAATTTAATTGAAAACTGATTCGGAATGAATTAATTTGTTTAAATCGAATTAATTAAGCACCATTGATTAGTTCTAACTAAGTGTGATTAAGGGAAGCTTATATAAATGAGCCATACATGCTTAAGCTCATATTTTTTTGAGCCCAAATCAGATCCTACACTCTAGAGAGAGAGGGTGAACCGAATTTAGAGAGAGAAAGGGAACATTCTTTAAGATATTGCAAGAGAATTCAAGAAACTAAGAGGATTAGCTCAAGATTTGGCTATAATTGGAAGAATTAAAGCTCCTAGGTGAGTAATCAACCCTTAATTCATGAGTTTGAGTTTGTAACTATATGAATTCAAAGAGAATATGTGACCAAGAGCAAGAATTGAGTGGTAATTGATGAATTTGGAGTCAATGAATGCATGCATGTTTAGAATTGCCATGAATTTGCATAAGCTAGCATGTAACATGTTGATTATGAAAGATTGGGCATTGAATCATTCATATAGTTTTGTTGAGTTTCATAGTTATAAGCACCATTTGTACTATTTGAAATAGGAATGGAGTCAAGAATTGACATGCATGCATGATTGATGAAGATATGAAGTTTGAATGCATGAATTTAATGTATTGGAAGTAAGTTTGGCATAATTTGGGTTTGCATATGATTGATTCATAAGATTTGAGCTTCATAATGTAGTAAATTGGTGTTTGTAGCACGTTAGTAGTTGTATATGAGAGTTATAGGTTATAAAATGCAAGTTATGTTAATTTGAATGCAAGTTTGAAGCTCAAACTGGTTGTTGGAAATTCCAGAATTTGGCATGTTCGCTCGAGCGAGGTCCCAAAACTTTTGCAGACATGGACATCCGCTCAAGCGGGGAGATTCACGCTCGAGTGAGGAGCCATGTAGTTTGATTCTCAGCTCGAGCGTCGGAAGTCACGCTCGAGCGTAAAAATGAAGTAACCAGTACTTTTGCAGACCAAAGGGGTCTGCTCGAGCGGGGATCCCTGTTTCAGATATTTTGAAAAGTGGTTTTATGATTTGTTATCCGTTCTCTTTCATTTCTAAGCACTCTTAGGCATGCATTGAGCATTGTGAATGAGTTAAAATGATAAGAAATGAGCCTAAGAGGAATGTATAAATTAAGAACGGATTGAATCGTTTGTGACCCATATGTGTTATGTAATGTGTAGGGTCGAGCTCAAGGGCAAATCCACTGGCAGAACACTGTGAGTAATATCTTAATAAAGATATTTTCAAGTATGTTACTTTCCGAATGCTACTTCTGTATAAGCTTCATGGATTTGTTGATTTGAAATATGAATGAGTATTCTATATGCCTAATTTTGTATAAGGCCGTTTGATATGTTTGATATTTCTGAATTGGGCCTAAGGTCGTTTGCCGTTTGCCATTGATATGTTTGATATATCTGAATTGGGCCTAAGGCCGTTTTCCGTTTTCCGTTTGCCGTTGATATGTTTGATATATCTGAATTGGGCCTAAGGCTGTTTGACATGAACGATTAGGCCAAAGGCCGTTGGACATGAATGATTGGGCCAAAGGCTGTCGGATATGAATGATTGGACCAAAGGCCGTTAGACATGAATACAAAGATGGGCCAAAGGCCGTTTGAATATGTCATTTGATATGTTTGAATACTGTGATGGGCCAAAGGCAGTTTGAATGAAAGGGATCATAATCATGAATATAAAAATATGCATGGATATGAATATAAACAGAATGGGCCCGAGGCCGTTTGATACACTTGATATATTCGGATTGGGCTCAAGGCCGTTTGATATGTTTGAATTGGACCAAAGGTCGTTTTGAATAAAGAGTTAGTTGGACCAAAGGTCGTTTCGTATAGATGGACCCGAGGTCATATTGTTTTATATAAGAATTGGACCTGAGGTCGTTTTGCATGTGGATATGATGTGTTGGACCCAAGGTCGTTTTGCTTTGTTGAGATTTGTAAATATGGTGTGAATGAGAATAGTGGTTCAAATGTGTACATTATAAGTATGATTCATTTATGAACAAACCTCATTCATTAACCTCTTTATTTTGATATTATTCACTGGGCGTTACTTCACTCTTATCTATATGTATGTAGGTGAGCAAAGGGATGTTCAACCCTAGCCTTAGTGGAATTTAAGAAAGGAACCCGAGTTTTGTGAAGTCAGCCTAGGTGCCTCACGCAAAAGGCTTTGTTTATGATCTTTTGTATTTCTTTTGTCACTTCTATTGACCATGATAGACCATTTATGTGTATAAGCTTTTGGCATGGCTGACTATGTGTTTGAATGATCCTGGGTATACAACATGTTAACTACTGATACGTGGTGTGAGTTATTATTATGTATATGTGAAATGTTTTGACATGCCATGTAAGCATAGCTCATTGGACAAAATTTTTAAGTTTGCTTCCGTTTTGGCCCCTTTCACTCTGTCGCTATATGTTTGTTTTGGTTTGAGGCCGTAGGTAATCTCATGATTACTGGCCGGTTATGACCTTAATCTATAGGGGCGGGTTCGGGTCATGACAGAAATAGGCTTGCAAATTTAACAGAGATTCCCAAAATTTCCTTCTCTTTTTGATGTCATTGGGAGCATGGATATTAACAATTACACAGTCAAAGGAGTTGAAAAGCTTACCTAATAAAAGAATAAAGTTTCTGCTGCAACAGCACTCAGTAAGCTCAAAAATGACTGGATCCCATATACAAAGTAGACCACCAGCCAACCCTTTAGCATCCACATTCATGAACTCAAGCCTATCTCTAGGCTAGACACTTTTCTTCATCAAATTGGTTAGGCTTGATTTTTTTGTTTCTCGGAACAAAACCATGTCAATCTTTCTTTCTAATAACAATTTCTTTATCTTGCTCCTCATTTCATGCCTTCCTAGCCCTCTGATATTCCAACTTAAAGTCTTCATATGAATAGAGCTGACTCTGGTAGCACCCAATGGGAGCAGGTTATTCCACATTACCCTTCCCTCCTTCCAATCTCTCCTTATCCTTTTCCTCCATTAGTGCTAATTCACTAATAACCTCAAATTCCTTACCCTTGAAGTCTAAACCCAACCTTTGCCCCAGATGCAATATGGATTGAGCTTCTTGAACAAATCCAATACCAGAGGGTTGTTGTAATTCTGGACTATGATTTGAAATGGGTATATCTATGGAAACTGACCTGGAGCTTTTGGTGAATCCCTTACTTGAGATTGCACCCTTTTACCCTATTCTTCTAGCAAAACCAGAGAATCTACTAGCTAGAAGGCAGTGCTTGAAACCTTCACTTCTAATACCTTTCCTCTTGCCTTTCTTCAATCGTTGAGTAATGGAACCTGAAATAGTTGGGCTGGAACTGACACTTAATTTTGTTTGAGAGCCCACCAAAGATGATTCACAAACTGGCCTTACAGATGAAGGCTTAAGTCCAGCATTGGAGGGCCCAATAAGCTGTAGCCCAAATAGATCATGACCTAATGCTACCTCCAAGCAGATACTAGGCCTTTCGTTAAGAGGTTGGCTTAGACATTTAATAAAACCTTGGGTGAGAGTTTGACCATGCACTGTAGGTGCTACTACACCTATTTGAGTATCATGAGTGCCCCCTACTGACTGTTGCGTGTTTTCCACAAACTGAGCTTCCACACCTTTCTATATTTCATGATTGCGCTATCTCTAATGTTGACTAACCGCTGGTAATGATGATTCCACAACACCTATGCCTACTTCATTTGAAATGTCCACGCAATCCCTGGTCTTGTCCACTGCAGATACATGGCTTAAACTGCTTCCATCAGCCAACTCAGCTCAGATCTTCATCTGGGGTGCCAAATCCCCTAAAGCCACCTTAGATGTTAATGCCACATCAACTACCTTGTCAGCATCTTCGTGCACCAAGTTGGATTCTGGAGGGAGAGGGAGTACGCCATTGATGTTGGAGCAAACATCTTTGTCTGTGGCATTAGAGTTCAATCCATTGTACCTGATGCTAACCTCTTTTGTAATCTGCTCCTCAAAGACTCTAATTGGATAGACTCTTCCTTTGCACTCTAGATTTAGGCTTGTATTGATTGGATCCATAACACTTGTAACTATCTTGAACCGGCCACAACGAAAGGATTTAGGGGTACTAACATCGCCATTAAGGAGAACCAACTCTCTCCAAAGTCTCTCTATATTGCGGAAGGTATTTGAGTTCCACAGGTAAAGAGGCACCCCATAGTAACTGACCCAGACACACCTCTCCTGTTGAAGATACATACCTGATCTCCATTCTGTGATATATTCACACCAGTCATGGAACCAGGACTTAAACAGAGTCATTTTGCTCAACATCTCTTCCTTGGAGCTGAATGAAATGATAGCATCTCACCCACCACTTACCAAAAATGCATTTTCCTAGAAAGAAAGAAAGAAAAAAAGTACTTTCCCTTTCTTGCTTAACAAGTATATTACACGGGAAAAAACTCCCATCTCATCTCAAATTTGTATACTAGTTTTACAAATCCTACCTGCCCATTCCTCTATTGCCGCAAGAACTCTGTGTTGAGAGAGAGAAGAGAGAGAAGAAAGAGATGGTGACTCTTAATGAAGAAGTGAAAGACCTCAATGTTCATGTCTTCAAGTGGAACCAAAAGCTTCACAACATAGAAGAATCATGAGGGTTGTTCATGTTTCGCATCAACAACGCATCCAAGAAAGCAACTCGGATCGAACATGGTGGGTTTAGAAAGATCTACTTAGCGTATTTGTTCGAACTCGAAGAATTATCAACCCTAGACTCCACACAATATTTGGTTTCTCAAGTCATTGAAGACAAACAGTTCCATTCCAAAATCACAGCTATAAATCTGAGAAAAGACATATCTACATATCTGCTAAGTTGTTTCAAGTTTGATATCGAAACACTCTATCAAAATCCCACAATCGTCATAGTGGTAGATGTTTACATTTCGATGACTATGAGGTATACGCGAAAGAGGGTTGCACCATCACCCTTTTCATGGCGCAAGAAGCGAAAAGTTATAGATGATGGTGATGATGATGAATCCAAGGGTCCAAAGCGCAACAAATTGTCTGTCGAAGAAGTTGAAGAGATTCGTGGTGGGTTATTGTCCGACCTGGAGGAACCAATGTCGTGCCATGAGTGTCAAGGGCTTCACGAGATTAAGGCTGCGATGAGAGTGAAGGAGTTTGATGGAGACGATGATGAAGAACCAGTTGATGATTGTTCGATTTGTTTGGGGGAGATATGTGGAGGAATGATGGTTGCGATAACGCCATGCTTGCATATGTTTCACAGAGATTGCTTGTTTAAGTGGTTGCCAAAGACTAGTCGATGTCCCTTTTGTAGGTCATTTTGTGCTACCATGGTTTAGTACTAGTGTGATATTGTGTATTGTGAATATAATATAATACAATTCATATGTAGTTATTCTTTGATCTTAACATATGTTTTGTTTGGATACTGATTCTTTGATCTTTCATCTATAAAGAAGCAATTTTGTTATTATACATATGTAGTGACCCTTTCTTATTATGTTTTATGTATTGGTGATTCTGATACAGTTGTCATTCTTTGATCTTTTTATGTTTTATTTGTATTTTTTTATTCTATTGATGTCAAAATTTTGTAATGTATCACTCCCTTGTTACCTTTTTTTTTTTTTTTTTTGATCGAGAAAAACATCCCAACAACCACATAGAATTGGAAGATAAGCACCTATCACACTCCTGTTACTTTGATACAGTAAAGTATTTACCACTATCACAAAAAAAAACGTAAAGGTGAAAGGAAAAAAAAAAAAAAAAAAAAAAAACAGCGATGGATGTGTTACTAATTGTAGATGTGTTACTATTTTTTCCCCATCGCACTCATCTCTCACATTGCATTAAATAAAAAAATTGAAAACAAAAAAAATAAAACAATTTTTTTGTTTTTGACAACTGCAAGAGCATCGATTAATTTACTATGATTATAATTTTTTATCATATTTATTTCATTACTCTATATATATATATAAACAACAGTGTTGGGGACCCCCAGTGGGGTGACCCCAGCACCCCCACCTCCTCGTGCAGGGCTGTGAGAGCAAGACTAAAAAAAAAAAAATTTTTGAGCCAATCAAAAAACAGTGGGGGTGGTGGGGGTCTAAGGCATTTTTCATATATAAATAGATAAATGATGACATGTGATCAAAGTTTTGAAAAGTGGTTGCAGTGGCGCGATTGCGGTTGCGGTTGCGGTTACGGTTGCGGAGTGTAAAGGCCGTAGCGTAACAGTTGAGATAACTAGAACCGTGATTTTTTTTATTTTTCGCACAATTTGAAAAAAAAAAAAAAAAAAAAAAAAAAAAAAAAAAAAAACTTATCAATATGCATAATTTTTTTTCAGAATCTCATTTATTGAGGTTTAAAATAGATTTTAATCAATTTTTGTTAATTTTTAGGTGTGATTCAATGTACATATTTTCAAGTCACTATAAAAAGAATTTTTTATATTTTATTTCAATAGTTAATGACTTTAAGAATAATTGATTTTAAATATTTACAAATTATTTTTTATCAATACTTAAACCAACTGAATAAAAAACATTCACAATTATTAAATGATTATAAAAATAAAAATTGTGCCTTAAACAAAAATTATTTTTGAGGCATTTTTTAAACAATACTTTACAACTAACTAAATAAAATTATTTACAATTAAGTATTAAAAATTATTTTTGACGTATTGATTTTATTTATTTTTTAAAGACATTTTTTAGACAACACATTAACAAAATAAAAAATATTAAATAAAATGATTATAAAAATAAATGCAACCACTGTTTATATATTTTTTATTTTACATGCTAATTTAATGAAATAAAAATTATAAATAAAAAAAATTCATATAAAATTTTTTCTTTGAGTTTAGATCGCTTGAATATTTGTTCTTTTTTTTTTTGTATTCTTTTATTATTATTATTATTATTATTTTTTAGAAAGAAAACTACTTGGAATATTATAAAAGAGTGTAACGGTGTGTAACGAACCATTACAGCCGTTACAGTACCGCTAAGGCCATTATATAACACCGAAACGCTTTACACGTGAATTTTTGTCTCACTGCTGTAGCAACCATAACGAGTGGCAGTAATCACCACAACCGTTACGTAACGATTGCGGCCGCTTTTTGAAACATTGCATGTGACATTTGCAACACTCTCTCGCTCTTCCCCCTCTGAAATTGTTCCTGCAATTGAACAACATAAAAGGTGACCATAACTCTCTGATGGCCAGAATTGGTAGTGGTGATGGTGGTGGCGGCAGCCAAGAATCAGGAGAAAGAAAGAGAAAATGGAGGAAAGGGAAGCTAACCTGAGTATAAGATTAAAATGCAATAGTAAACACACATTTTTATACATTCACTACAAGAAAATGCAGCATTGGCGACTAAAATAATTATTTTCGTCGCTAAAAGTCGTACAAATGGCGACTAAAATCAGTTTTGTCGCCAAACGTCAGCACTTTTGCCGACTAAAGCAGTTTGGTCGCCGAAAATAGGGCTTTTACCGACTAAAGGTCAGTTTAGTCGCCGAATATATCACTTTTAGCGACTGAAAAAAATTTAGTAGCTAAAAGGCACGGTTTTTGGCGACCAAAATCATTTAGTAGCCAAAAGTTATGGTTTTGGCGACTAAAAAACAGTTTAGTCGCCCATTACAAGTGATTTGCCGACTAAAATGCATTTTAGTCGCCCAAAGTTGAGGTTTTGGCGACAAAAGTTCTGTTTAGTCGCCAAATGTGTAATCCTTAGGCGGGACTCATTTGTTTTAGCGACAGAAACACAAATTAGTAGCCAAAAATTGGAGAATTGGCGACTAAAATTGAGATTTAGTCGCCAAAAGTGGTACCCAATTTTTTTTGTAAATATTTTTTTTTTTACATGAAATATATTAAATAAAATAATTTATTTTTATATATACAATTTTTATATATACCAGTGAATATAGTATATAAATAATAAATGTTGCATTAATAATCATGAGATGTGTGAGTGGCGTAGTGGGGACCAGGTGTTGCTGAAGGTACAGGGGCGTGTTTGGCTTCGACGTTGCAGGTTCGAGCCTGGGAGCTCCAGCAGCAGCTATTTTTTGTTTTTTGAAAAACTAGTATTGGCGACTAATGCATTTTGGTCGCCGAAATATAAATAAAAAATAAAATAAAAATAGTATTGGCGACTAAAGGTTTAGTCGCTAAAAGTATAATTTCCCAAAATGGAATGGAGTATTGGCGACTAATTATTTAGTCGCCGAAGACATATGTATTGCCGACTAACAAATGTTTAGTCGCCAAAGCTTCTAGCGACCGTTTTTTGGCGACCACAGCGGCGACTAAAGATTTTAGTCGGGGAAAGTGAAAAAATTAGTATTGGCGACTAAAAAGGAGCTTTTGGCGACTAAAACTTTGGTCGCCGAAAGTGTTTTTTCTTGTAGTGATTAGATTTCTACTATAATCTTTATGGTTCAGAGAATAAGCAATGCTGCGTAAATATATCCCATAAAATTATTTTTTCCAATTGTCGTATACAGGTTACATAATTTGGCTACAGCTTCCCTGCTCTAAAGCACCTCTTCCCATCTATTTTCATATTCCAAATACAAAACTATACAATACATAGAAAGAATACAAAATTGAATCAACTGGCAAGAACAAAATTGTTACACCTAATTTAGCACCAAGAAGAATCAGCAATGTTGAATCAGAATCCATTCTATTTAGCATTTTTCTATCTTCCCCGGACATCAGCAGAGCACACAATATAGGTGTTGAAAATCAAGCCACGTTTTCATCAGATGCCATATACATCAAGCCCCTTTCTTTATTTCATATGCTTTCGGTGATTAATTTATTTCATATGCTTTCGGTGGTTAATCAAGCTAGTTATTATAATAATAAACAGAGTGTATGCTGATATATATGTAATATATATTAATGTATAGTTAAATATGTAGTGGCCTCGTGGCCTGCTTGTTTGTGTTTTTGGCCTTGTGGCCTCGTGGCCTCCATCTGATCATATTGTATAAACCTCCTATATAATGGAGTAGCATTGTAAGGCTTAAGACATTGAAATAAAGAGTCTATGTTTAGTCTTTCAATCACTCTCTCTCTCTCTCAATATCTCTCTCAATATTAATATTTTCATGGTATCAGAGCAGGTGTAATCCTGTCTCATCATTTTCGCCTCTTCAGTCAATATTCGAATTTTTCTCTTCTACTCAAATATATCCTTCTATTGCATGACTAAATACGGTCCAGCTTTCGGAATGACTATCAACTCATCCTCCTCTTCTTCTGATATTATCATCTCATCATCTTCATCCTCTCATCAAATGGAAACCTCTCATCTTCCGATCACTGCCCATAAACTGAATGGGCAAAATTATTTGCAATGGTCTCAATCCATGTTAATGTTTATACGGGGAAAGGAGAAAGATGACTACATCACGGAGCCTCGGCGCTACGAAACCACAAAGATCAACCTACAAAAGGTGGATAGTGAAAATAATATGGTCATGTCGTGGCTCGTCAACTCTATGACCATTGACATTGGCGAAAATTTTCGTCATTTGATCGCCAAAGAGATCAGGACATGGCAAAAGCGTTTTCGAGACAAGGAAAACACATCGAAATCATCCAAATTTGAAAGCTCCTCCACAATTTACGTCAAGACAATCTTACTGATGGCGAATATTTCAATACCCTTACTCGTCTATGGCGTCAACTTGATACGTTTGAGGTTCATAACTGGCAGTGTGTTACTGATGGTCTGTTATATAAAAAGATTGTCGAAGGGAAGCGTGTGTTTAAATTCTTGTTAGGATTGAACACAAATCTTGATGAAATCAGAGGAAGAATTATGGGAGTAAAACCGCTCCCTAACCTTAGAGAGGCATTCTCTGAAGTCCGTCGCGAAGAAAGTCGGAAAAAACTCATGATGGGATCTCATCAACAACTGAATATGGCAGAAAGCTCGGCTCTTAAGACTCAATTCGCTCCTATCGACAACCGTCAGAAAAATAAAGGAGGTAGGCCTTGGTGTGATCATTGCAGAAAGCCGGGTCACTCGAGAGAAACTTGCTGGAAGATTCATGGAAAGCCAGTAGATTGGAAACCACGTCAGCCTCTTGAGAAAGAAGGACGAGGTAATCATGTAGGTACAAATGAACCATCACCACAACCTGAAGCAAGCCCTTTCACCAAGGAGCAAATGGAGATGCTCCGAAACTACTGATCCTGTCTGGTTCGTCTTCCAACCACATCATAGGATCCGGAACCTTGGCTCACAAAGGTAATTCTTTGAACGCCTTTACTGTTAGTAAGAAACGTAAAAAACCTTGGATTGTGGACTCAGGAGCATCTGATCATATGACGGGAGATGCAACAATTTTTGATACATATAACTCATGTCAAAATAATTTAACGGTCCGAATAGCAGATGGTTCACTATCAAAGGTTGCCGGTACAGGTTCAGTTGTGCTGTCTAGGAATCTTATTCTCAACTCTGTTCTCCTTGTTCCTGACTTGGACTGTAATTTATTGTCAATTAGTAAACTCACTAAGGAAAAGAGGTGTGTTACTAATTTTTTCTCCACTCATTGTGAATTTCAGGATTTGGATTCGGGGAAGATGATTGGCAATGCTGAGGAATGCTCTGGACTCTACATCCTTAAGGAACGCCACTATCCACAAGAACAACCTCAAACGGCAATTTGTGGTAGTTCTTTTTCGGTTTCGTGTCAAAATAACGATAGAGCAATTATGTTGTGGCACTATCGCTTAGGTCATCCTAATGTTATGTATCTCAAGCATTTATTTCCTTCATTATTTAATAAAAATCCAAAACCTTTTGATTGTGAAATCTGTCAATTTTCTAAGCATGTACGGTCCCATTTTCCCATTCAATCCTATAAAGCGTCTCGTCCATTCTCACTAATTCATAGTGATATCTGGGGTCCATCCAGAATAAAAAATGTAACTGGTACTAGGTGGTTTGTCTCATTCATAGATGATCACACTAGATTAACCTGGGTCTTCCTCATGAAAGACAAATCTGAAACGAGCCAAATCTTCAAAAATTTTCAAATTATGATTCAGACACAATTCCAAATCAAAATCCAAATTCTAAAGTCCGATCACGCTCGGGACTATTACAACTCAGTCCTAGGAGATTTTGTACCAGACAAAGGGATAGTACACTTAAGTCCATGTGTTGACACCCCACAGCAAAACGGCATCTCAGACCGGAAAATTCGGCAATTGTTAGATGTTTCTAGATCACTCATGTTTTCCACAAATGTTCCACAATTCTTACGGGGAAGGCTGTTCTTCTGTTTGCCTATCTTATAAATAGGATGACATCTAAGGTACAACAATTCCAAACTCCTTGTCAACTTCTCCTAAAATCCTTTCCCACTACTCACCTCATCTCCACCATCCCACCCAAAATTTTCTGTCTTTGTTCATGTCCATCAACAGTATCGAGGTAAACTTGATCCCCGGTCGCTCAAGTGTGTCTTCATTGGGTATTCGTCACATCAGAAAGGGTATAAGTGTTACTCTCCGGTCACTAGGAAATTCTACACTTCCATGGATGTCACATTTTTTGAAACCCAGTCTTACTACCCTAAAATTGATATTCAGGGGGAGACTCCAACCCAGGAATATCAATTTTGGACCCCTGAGTCATTTAGTGAGCCATCCATCACCACCAAAAATCCCACACCTCCTGAGTCATTGAATCCATCTGTACCTGCCGAAAATTCCGAGTTCATTGTTGCCTTGCGGGATAATGAGCACATCCAAGAGGAAATGGAGGAAGGAGCACTTTCTCAACAATCCCATGAGGCTGAACCGGGTTCTAATCCAAGCAACATTCCAGGTAACAATCTTCTTACCACAGATAATCTTGTTGATTACGAGTTAAACAAGATTCTTGATATGACCATAGCTAGGAGAAAAGGAGTTAGATCATGTACACAGCATCCCATTGGGAACTTTATTTCTTATGATAATCTATCACCTTCGTTCCGTGCCTTCACTTCTAGCACCACGGAGATACACATTCCTCGGAATATTCAGGAAGCCTTCAAGTCTCCTCGATGGAAGGCGTGATCAATGAGGAAGTTAAGACTCTGAAACGAATGGTACTTGGGAAATCTTGATCTTCCAAGAGGTAAGAACCCGTTGGATGTAAATGGATTTTCACAGTAAAGCACAAGGCAGATGGTAATGTGGAACGTTATAAAGCTCGGTTGGTTGCCAAAGGATTCTCCCAATCCTATGGCATTGACTATCAAGAAACCTTTGCTCCGGTTGCCAAGCTCAACACTGTTCGTGTACTTTTATCCTTGGCAGCTAATCTCGATTGGTCACTTCACCAACTTGATGTAAAAAATGCCTTCCTCAATGGTGACTTAGCGGAAGAAGTTTACATGGACATTCCGGCTGGACTTGAGACGACATCAAATTTCAACAAAGTTTGCAGACTCCGAAAATCCTTGTATGGTCTCAAACAATCTCCTAGGGCCTGGTTTGAACGGTTCACTAAGGCAGTAAAAGGGTACGGTTTTGT
Source organism: Camellia lanceoleosa (assembly GCA_025200525.1). Lineage (NCBI taxonomy): Eukaryota > Viridiplantae > Streptophyta > Magnoliopsida > Ericales > Theaceae > Camellia > Camellia lanceoleosa. Next base: position 43,548,476 of record CM045759.1, read on the forward strand.
TCAATGTCAATCCGATCATACATTATTTGTAAAGCACTCCCTAGGAGGGAAATTGGCAATTATCATTGTTTATATGGATGACATAATTCTAACAGGTGATCATGAAGAGGAAATTGGCTTACTTAAAACATTCCTAACAAAGGAATTTGAGATTAAAGATCTTGGAAATCTTAAGTACTTTCTTGGAATGGAAATTGCTAGGTCAAAGAAAGGTATAGTCGTCTCACAACGTAAATACGTTCTAGACTTACTGAATGAAACAGGGATGCTAGGATGCAAGCCGGCAGAAACTCCTATGGACACAACTATCAAACTGGAAGAAAGTGACGGTAGTGCACCAAGTGATAAAGGGAGATATCAACGTCTTGTGGGAAAACTCATTTATCTTTCTCATACAAGGCCAGACATCGGCTTCTCTGTTAGTGTGGTCACCAATTCATGAACAATCCTACCGACAAACACATGACCGCTTTGTGACTGAATATTGAGGTACCTAAAAAGACACCGGAAAGGGTCTCTTCTTCCAAAGAACAACAAATAGAAAAATTGAGATTTTTTCAGAGCCTTGATTAGGCGAGTTCGATGGCGATCGAAGATCAACCTCGCTATTGTTCGTTTGTTTGGGGAACGCGGTTACATGGCGAAGCAGATCGATGGTCGCCCGTAGTAGTGCCGAGGCGAAATTTCGTGCTATGGCCCTAGGTATCTGTGAGGAATCTGGTTGAGCAATGTTAGAAGAATTACGAGTTCCATCTGAGCATCCCATGGTTTTATACTGCGACAACCAAGCCGCCATCAGTATCGCTAAGAATCCGGTTCATCATGATCGCACTAAGCACGTGGAGATAGATCGACACTTTATCAAGGAAAAGATTGAAGAGGGAGTTTTTCAAGTCACTACACTCCAACAAAGCGTCCAAAAAGCTGACATTCTCACCAAAGCTCTTGCTCGAGTTAACTTCGAAGATCTGACGGACAAATTGGGCATGATTAACATCTACAACGTCGCTTGAGGGGGAGTGTTGAAAATCAAGCCACGTTTTCATCAGATGCCATATACATCAAGCCCCTTTCTTTATTTCATATGCTTTCGGTGATTAATTTATTTCATATGCTTTCGGTGGTTAATCAAGCTAGTTATTATAATAATAAATAGAGTGTATGCTGATATATATGTAATATATATTAATGTATAGTTAAATATGTAGTGGCCTCGTGGCCTGCTTGTTTGTGTTTTTGGCCTCGTGGCCTCGTGGCCTCCATCTGATCATATTGTATAAACCTCCTATATAATGGAGTAGCATTGTAAGGCTTAAGACATTGAAATAAAGAGTCTATGTTTAGTCTTTCAATCACTCTCTCTCTCTCTCAATATCTCTCTCAATGTATAGTTAAATATGTAGTGGCCTCGTGGCCTGCTTGTTTGTGTTTTTGGCCTCGTGGCCTCGTGGCCTCCATCTGATCATATTGTATAAACCTCCTATATAATGGAGTAGCATTGTAAGGCTTAAGACATTGAAATAAAGAGTCTATGTTTAGTCTTTCAATCACTCTCTCTCTCTCTCTCAATATCTCTCTCAATATTAATATTTTCAATAGGAGTTTTCAACTTCTGAAATCCCACTGCACCGAGTACCGATTGATTTCCCTAGGTGTTAAGGATAAATGATGATCAAACAGGGTTTGTCCTGCAAACTAGGCAACCCTTCCCGGCTCTGTCTTACTCGACAGCACAGGACTAGGCCTTCATAGGAGCAAACCCGAGCTTTCACTTCTCACTGTAAATGTGGTCTTAAGTTCCACCCATGTTCCTGGGGATCCCACTTCAACCATGTTTTTGATACTTTTCTGAAGACTCAAATGATAGAAATATATGTGGACGGGTTAGTTGAAGAAGTACGGAGAATAGAGAACTTGTTGCAAGTCGAAGTCGCCTCTTTCTGGGAGGGCAGGAAATGTCAACTCTGGATATGATCTCTGGAAGCTTTCAAGCAACTGGGTAAAGAGAATCAGAATATTATGTAGATATATAAGTAAATTAATTCAAAATTTTCATGTCATTTGTATGTTGCCGTTCAGATCCATGAAGCAATAATGGCTTTATATGAATAAGGAATTACAACAAAACTACATGTTTTTACTAGTGTGCTCAGGAGAGAGAGAGAGAGAGAGATGCTTACATCTTCAAGTATTGACGTTCTATAAAGCTCCACAAACTTTTCCCTGATGATCCTATTCATCCTATCAACGTCACATGCATGCGTCCAGAAAGAGTCATGCACCCCTGCAACAGACGACAACATGAAATTAAGTAGGAAACATAAATTTCTCATTTTCTACAAATTCCACTCCAGTCTTTCCTAAGGAAGAGCCTATAAAAGCAGGTCAGAGTTTCAAAAATGTTTGATTAAAAAATTATCTGAAAATAAATGTATGACCTGCATTTGAACATGCATTAAATAGAAGCATTTTAATATAATTATGAATTTCAAAACATACGGCACCCAAGTGGGGACATATAAATGCATATTAGACTTGATTCAAGTTAAAGACAGCACAAATGGATATTATATATTTGAATTCTTAACATGATCGTGTAATATTAGGAAATAAAATGATTTTTTTTTTCTTTTTTTTTGATAGTTAACGCGTACCTCGCCTAAATCCCAAGACCTTGAAATTAACAACCGGGCAAACCTCTAGTGGCCCCAAAGTTTGAGATGTTTGGCCTTGTGGGTTTTGAACCTACAACCTTTTGGGTGGTAAGCCCATTCGTTGCTTTCTTTACCCACTAAGCCAAACCCTTTGGGGTTATAAAATGAAATTAATTTATTTCTGACATCCATTAAGAGACTTTAACTGTGGTTGAGAAGATAGAAGTGGATCTGTGGATTTAGGCAATAAGTTGACTGAAGCCAATAAATCAGAGTATTTCACTTCAAATGTATGATTGAAATTTAATTATGACTTAAATGTAGTACAACGCCACTCACCTAATTCACATAACAACTTCTAAAGTTATCAAGAGATTCAGAAACTTCTCCCGGTGGTCAACTCGGAGATGTGTGCAAAAAGAAAATAAAGACGGAAAAATAAAAAAGAGTAGACATTTCTATAAATGTGGATCCCACATAAAGCATAATCCTAGAGTCCAGACAAATGTTGAACAATTTAGACGACTTGTAATCCACAACTTAATAGATTCAAAGTGTAGAAACACAGACACAACCACAAAAAATACAGGTGGAACAATGTGAGTGAAACAATGGCGAACCCACCAGCTGATATGTATGGCCAGAATTATTTGATGTGCTTGGTTTTGTGGGGAGATCATTTTTCTCATTTTCAGAGTATGGTACCAACAGTACGAGCTTCCCTACAGGATTGGAGAAAACAGATCACTTAACCAATAAGTTGGCCTCAATTATGCTACATGGACTCGTGTATGCGTATTGGGTGGGGGTATGTGTCCAAGCATTGGACCTTCTTTTCTTAATTTTAGATATATTAAAATATGTATCCAAATATTAGACACGGGGCATGTGGGCAAGTTTCAAACATTTAAAAACATTGTCTATTGCATAATATCTGGATATAAGATGCCATTATTTAGAAATTTACTTGAAATTAAATAGGATTTAGGGCAAAAAGGAATTCTATCTCCTATCCATGTGAGAAGTTAGAAATTTTCCTTTACTATCAAAAGTGAGCTCCTTGTTCTTTAAACATTGTTACAAATTAGAGAATCCAAGTGTATAATACAGATTCTTCAACTACCTTTCACTTGTCACTTTGTTCCACTCACTCGCTGTAACAGAATTTACATCCATTCTTGGGCTCTTTTTTGCTTCTATAGCTTCAATCAGCTTTATGGCATCCTTCGCAAAATTATTTATGGGATTCGCAGAAATTTGTTAGATCATCGACCCTCTTTATTAGATAATAAATTCAATAAGGGTCATCTGCAAACCTGGGGCTTGCAGATGAAGCCTTTGAATAGAACATGCCATTGTGAGGCATCTCCATTAAAACTTAAAAGGAGCTTTGGGTTTCTTCTGGTAGAATTATATAGCTAGAAACAACTCAAGACACGTTCAATCTTCAAGCAACTCCTAAGATTAAGAGTTCTTGGTGAAGAAATTTATGAAAATATCAATCTGATTTAAAAGCTGCTTTTGATTTCGTATCTGCTGAACATGAACTAAAAAAACTATCTACAATCACATAACATGCCACTTGCTGGATGACAAACACAGAAGGATAAGATGATCCTTAAAAAATTCAAAGTCTCTTTCGGAATAGGTTTAAGCTCTAAATAAAATGGTACCTGCAAAACGTAATCCAGCATCCCTGCATGCAACAGCAGTCATCATCATGTGTGAACCATCAAGTGAGTGCACAAAATTCGGAGGAAATGCTGTTCTCTGTTTCCTAACCTCAACCTAGAGTTCACATGATAATGAAAGTTATGGCAACGAAGGTGTTAGAAAAGAGGGGAGAATTTCTGACAAAAAGATGATATGTACTTACAGAGTCGCCCTCACGCTGCAAAGCCAACTCCTGAAGAGAAGTTCTTATCTGCAGCACCACGTACGGTGTGATTTGTTAAATAAGTAATCACAGAAGTTTTAAAAAAACAGATGGAGACCAATATCATTTCACAGATTTTATGAGGAATTACATTGTATGATTTCAAAATACAACTAAACTCAAATACTCACAACATGCCGTTCAGTTTTAAAGTAGGGTTGCACAACAGGAAGCCCTAGAGGAGTTGTCCAATGCACTGGTTGATTTTCTGAAGCAATAATCTGTAGAATTTCAATAATCAAGATTCCATATTCAAAATAGGACTTCTGATCAAATTTAACAGTCCAAAATTTGAAACAAAAGTATACCTTTGCACAATCACCAAGCCAACCCATTATGGCATGTGCAGCTTCGAATATTTCTGCAAGGGCAGACATTGTCACCTAGTTAAAATTGTAGAATTGAAAAGAATGATTATTTTTTTTTTTTTTTTTTTGGAACAAGTATTGAAATGAAAATATTACGATTCGATCAGAGCAACAAAGTTCTCTTTTAAATCTTGGTATTAAACATCATGTGCCTAAAAATTTAACATTTGAATTAAACAAATGCATAAAGAACAGACTATGTTTTTCTAAAATAAACAAATGCCCCACAGCCACAAACCAATAGATGAGGCACACATGGTATTCAAACAAGATAAAACCAATGTTTAGGCACATGCCTATGTCAAACACTAATCCCCTGGCAATTTATGTCTTGCAATACATATTTCGAAACATTGTACACTTGCATTCTAAAACAATGAATTTAGTGATTCCAATTTTTCGTATATATTTTTCCTTGACATTTTCCATAGGAGAAAATAAATCAAACAGAATGAATTAAAATCTAGCGGGTGTGCAATTTCAACTGGACAAAATGTCAAAAAAGGCCACACTGCTCCTAGAAATGTGTTTTTAAGTGATTAATTTGTAGGATAATATATACTACGTTTCATTGGATGTCTAAATGTTTACAATAAATTGGTCTCAAGTTTGTAGTACCTTAATAAATTTCAAGTGTGATCTATATAAATGATAAATCTACCCCTATCAAACCACATTTTAGAGCATGTGTTGTATCACATCCCTGTTCTTGTTCCTCGTACCGAAATGATCCCTGTTCCAAGTAATATTGCTTTGTCCAAAAGTACAACATAACTCAATAATTTTCCAATTTAAACCCCCCTAAGAGAATGACGTTGGGTTATGATATCAAAGTTCTAGGGACACTTATGGCATGAGTTCGAACACTATGCTATGGGAATGGGATCACATTTATAGCCTATCACGTATGAAGGCAAACTCGAAGTAACGAAAGGGGGGGAGGAGAAAGAAATAGATGGATGGAGTTTCTGTTGGCAAATGAAGGAAATTGGGTGTGAAAGATTGATATAAATTGTTGGGCCCATGTTCAAATAGCAAAACCTTTCAGGGAAAATTGTTTCTCCCAAATGCTTCCCTCTTTCCCTCCCCCTGTCATGCTTTTGCCAGCTGAACACCACCGATATGTAAGGAAAAATTTAGAGTCATTATTTGTCTTCTTTTTATTTTCCTCAACTCTGCTAAACCAAACAAAAGGATGAAGGACTGCTTTCTTTTCCCAGGGGTTCTTCCATCACTATTATCTTTCCTTCCTCCTCGCTTTTTCATCCCTTACAAAATCCTATATTATCTTTCCTTCATATGATGGAAAGTTACAACTTGAAGTAGCATCACGAGTAAAAGCTAAATGAGTGACGCATAAGTCTTGGTCAAGATCAAAATACAAGCAAATGCTTCACATGAATATGTAAAAAAATGGCAATCACCTAAACTGTGCCAACTCGCACTCAGTTGTTCGCATGGATAGACCCATGTTGAATTAATCATTTGTTGGGATGCTCAGCACAAGCTAATCAAAAGAGAAACTTGCTAAAGAAAGGTACCACTCAACTCCTAATACAAGGTGAGGGATGGTTGTGATTTTTAGAGTTACAGTTTTCTATAGGGCACTGCTAATTGTCCAGTAATGTTCATTGGAGCTTACTGTTAGCATATTATACTCACCGAAAGTGTTAGCATTTTTATATTAGCAGAAAGTTGCACTATAGTAGGGTTTGTATTATTCTATAATTATCTCTTTTGTGTAAACACTAAATCCTCATTTATAAATAAGGGATGATATTCAATCATACCCTAAGCTGGTTAATCAAAGCCTCATGGTATCAGAGCTTGAGCTCTAGGGTTTCGGCACACCCTCACTCTAGGGTTCGAAACTTACCTAGGTAGATCCTCTGCTGGGTCGATCTTTAGTCGCCGTTGTCACTCTGCTTCGTCTTCATCAGCCGATGGATCATCGGCTTCGGCTTCGTCTTCGTCTTCCGCCTCAGTCGCCGTCGTCCTCAGCTCCTCAACTCGTCGATCTCCTCCAGCAGTTCGTTGCTCGTCTCTGTCGCTCGTCTCGTCTCTGTCGCCGTCGTCTCTGTTGTGTAGGGTATGATATAACCTCTGTTTTGTATAACACACCAGAGTAATACATGTAAAAATAAATAAATCAGTAAATATATATATATATATAAAATAAGAAAAACAAAAAAACAAAAAAAAATGATTTCTTAATTTTGTTATGCTCTTATAGTGGTCATTGTGCCTGTTCTTTCACCACCACCTTCCGGGTTTATGATTGCCACTAGTTTTGTTGCGGGTTTTGTAGTATTATATCCATGACAGATTCCTCCAGTGTGTCCCCTTCTTCTCAAACACCGAGGAGTGAGAGTCCCATTATACCTACTACCATGACTGAGAACCCCAACCCTAGTATGAAAATCACCACCTCTCTTTTTAATGGTTAGAACTACCTAACATGGTCTCAAAGTTTGACTATGTTTTTGAAGAGCAGAGGGAAGATGGGGTATGTTGATGGCAGGATACAGGCACCTAGTACCACTGACTGAGGTTATGACCAATGGGAGATTAACAACTCTTTGATTATGAGTTCGCTTATCCATTCGATGGTTCCAGAACTTGATGAGGGCTACTTGTCTATGGAGACTGCCCAGGAAGTTTGGGATGCTGTGGCTATCACCTATTCCCGCAAAGGGAATTTCTCACAGGCATTTGAGTTGCGCCGCTCTATTGAGAGCTCAATTCAGGGGGAGCAGACTGTTCTTCAGTACTTCACTTTCCTCGCCAACAGCTGGAAACGTCTTGACCACCTGGAAGACTATAAGCCCGTTTGCCCTGCTGATTCTGTCAGGTATAAGAAGTTCATCGCACGGGAACGGGTCTTTAAATTTTTGGCCGGCCTAAATGTGGAGTGTGATCCAGTTAGGGGTCGAGTTCTGGGTATGGATACTCTTCCTTCACTTCAGGAGGCATTTGCCTATGTACAGAATGCGAAGAGTCGCCGGTCTGCTATGATGTCCCCTGTCTCTACTGACCGTTCAGCATTACTGTCTACTCCTCGAGATGGCCTCAGCCTGACTCCCATTCCTCCATCTGCTGCTAAGGAGTCTGTCTTCTGTGATTATTGCAAGAAGCCGCGGCATACTCGTGAGACATGTTGGAAGCTTCATGGGACTCCATCCGGGGGTCGAGGTGATCGGTCTGGTTCTCGAGGCGGTCGGTCAGGCCAATCTAGAGGACGTGGTTCCTATTCCCGGGCTCATCAGACTAATGCCGTTGATCCACTTGATTCTAATTCTGCTTCTGTTGGCCAAGCTTCTTATACTGAGCTGGAGGATGCTTTGCGCCAATTGTTGGACCGCCGGTCTTCTCCTGCTCTCAGTACAGCTTCCTCATCCTTTGCCCGCTCAGGTAACTTAGCCTCTTCTCCTTGTGTTTTCCTGTGTCATAAGTCTTTGCCTTGGATCATTGATTCTGGTGCCTCAGATCATATGTCTGGCTCCTCTGATCTTTTCTCTGTCTATAAGCCCTCTTCAGGTCAGGACAAAGTTAGGATTGCCGATGGTACTGTTTCTTCCATTTCTGGAAAAGGTTTAGTCCACGTCACTCCTACCATCCATCTGTCTTCTGTTCTCCATGTTCCCAATTTTTCTATTAATCTATTATCCTTGAGTCGTCTCACCCAGGATTTGAATTGTAGTGTGATGTTTTTTTTCTGATCATTGTCTTTTTCAGGACCTTGTCACGAGGAGGACGATTGGCAGTGGTAGTGCAGAAAATGGTCTCTACTTCCTAGATCAACCGGACAAACTTGCTTATTCTTCCACCACGTCTTCTACTACCCCCGCTGATTTATGGTTGTGGCATCAGCGTCTTGGGCATCCTTCATTTCATTACTTAAGCATTTATTTCCTTCTAGTTTCGCAAATCATCAGGTGTTTGACTTTCTTTGTGAGTCTTGTTAACTTGGAAAACAGCACAGAGCTTCTTTTGCTCCCAGTTTGAATAAAAGTTTAGTTCATTTTTCTTTAATATATTCTGATGTTTGGGGTCCCTCTCGTGTTATGTCTGTGAAAGGTCATCGATGGTTTGTTACATTTATTGATGATTTTTCTCGTGCTACTTGGGTGTATCTCATGAAAGATAAGAGTAGAGTGAGGTTTTCTCTGTGTTTCGCACTTTCCATAAGATGATTTGTACTCAATTTGGGGCCACTGTCAAACTCTTTCGTTCTGATAATGGCGGGAATACATAGATTCTAGGTTAGGACAATATTTCTCTACTCATGGCATTATCCATCAGACCTCTTGCACCAATACCCCTCAACAAAATGGGGTGGCGAAACGCAAGAATCAGCATCTTCTTGACATGGCTCGGTGCATGTGTTTTTCTATGAATGTGCCTCGGCCCTATTGGGGCGACGCTGTTCTCACCGCTGCCCATCTTATTAATCGTCTCCCTACCCAGGTCTTGCAAAAACAAGCTCCTCTTCACGTCCTCCTAGGTTCTCAGTCCTTGTTTTCTATTCCTCCAAAAAATTTTGGTTGTGTCTGTTTTGTTCATAATCACTCTCCCTCTCGTGGTAAGTTGGACCCTCGCTCCCTCAAGTGTGTTTTCCTTGGTTACTCTCCTACTCAAAAGGGGTATAAATGTTACCACCCTTCTTCTCGTAAGTGGTTTGTGTCCATGGATGTTACTTTCTTTGAGTCCTAGTCCTATTTCTTGTCCTCTCCGGTGTCACCGTTCTCATTTCCGGGGGAGCCTTAGTGTGAAGTGAGTCATGTGCTTCCTATGGTGGAACCAGTTGTTCTTGCACCACTCTCTTCTACTGGGACTATAGAACCCACTATCACCAAGGATAAGGTCGGGCATGTTTATGTCCGGGACATAGACAGACAACAAGTTAACTGGATATAAGAGACCATTTCTGCTACTCCACTGCCATCTCCTGCTTCTGATTAGAGTCTAGGTAACTTCGAATCTCTTGAATCCATTGATCTTGATGTTCCTATTACCAAGAGGAAGGGTGTGAGATCTTGTACTCAACATCCTATCTGACAGTTTGTGTCATACTCTCATTTGTCATCCTCATATAGAGCGTTTGTGTCCAATATTTCCTCTGTTAGCATTCCTAACCATTTTCAGGATGCTCTTGCTACCTCTAAGTGGAAACTAGCCATAATTGAGGAAATGAAAGCACTTAGGAAGAATGGCACTTGGGAATTGACTGAGTTACCTACAGGCAAACGACCTGTGGGATGTAAATGGGTACATACTGTGAAACACAAAGCAAATGGGTCTATTGAGCGTTACAAGGCAAGACTTGTGGCAAAAGGGTTTACTCAGACATATGGCATTGATTATCAGAAGACCTTCGCACCCGTGGCTAAGATGAATTTAGTCAGAGTACTTCTCTCTCTAACGGCTAATCTTGATTGGCCGCTTTATCAGTTTGATGTCAAGAATGCCTTTCTCCATGGTGACCTCGAAGAAGAGGTATATATGGACATTCCTCTTGGTTTTGAGGATCATCAGACAGAAGGCAAAGTATGCAAGCTTCGAAAGTCATTATATGGTCTCAAACAGTCTCCAAGGGCTTGGTTTGAGAGATTCACTCAGGCTATGTTTAACTATGGCTTCAAACAAAGTCAGGCAAATCACACATTGTTTGTGAAACATTCCTCACGTGGTAAGATTACAGCACTTATTGTTTATGTAGATGACATAGTTCTTACAGGCAATGATAGTGAGGAAATACCTCTGTTGAAGAAATATTTAGCTAATGAGTTTGAAATCAAAGACTTGGGAAGCTTGAAGTATTTTCTGGGAATTGAAGTTGCTCGCTCTAAGGATGGGATATTTATCTCATAGAGAAAATATGTGCTTGACCTGTTGAAGGAAACTGGGATGCTTGGCTGCAAGGCATGTGCCACTCCACTGGAATCCAATCAGAAATTAGGGGATGATGAAGGAAGAGAAGTTGTTGATAGGGGGAGCTATCAGCGATTAGTGGGTAAGCTCATTTACCTATCTCACTCCCGTCTTGATATTGTTGTTGCTGTCAGTGTGGTTAGTCAGTTTATGCATGCTCCTCATCAGATTCACCTTGAGCTATCATGAGAATCTTGAGGTACTTGAAGTCTGCTCCTAGTAAGGGTCTTTATTTTTCAAAGTATGATCATCTTCGTGTAGAAGCCTATCTGAGATCTTGGTCAAGAATTTGGATCGATGGCGATAGGAGATCGACTTCAGGGTATTGCACATTTGTTGGAGGCAACCTAGTTACTTGGAGAAGTAAGAAACAGAATATGGTTGCCAGGTCAAGCGCAGAAGCTAAGTTTAGAGCTATGGCATAAGGTGTGTGTGAACTTTTATGGCTCAAGTTATTGTTGAGTGATCTAGGTATTGATCAGACAGACTCCATACGGTTATATTGTGATAATATGGCCGCCATCAACATTGCTCACAATCCAGTTCAACATGACAGGACAAAACATGTTGAAATTGATCGTCACTTCATTAAGGAAAAACTCACTAGTGGTACCATTTGTACTCCTTTTGTCCAGTCTGGTGAACAACTTGCTGACATTCTCACCAAGGGGGTTGGGAATAAACCATTTCATGACATATTAGGCAAGCTGGGCATGAGAGATATCTTCGCACCAGCTTAAGGGGGAGTGTTAGCATATTATACTCACCAAAAGTGTTAGCATTTTTATATTAGCCGAAAGTTGCATTATAGTAGGGTTTGTATTATTCTATAATTATCTCTCTTGTGTAAACCCTAAATCCTCATTTATAAATAAGGGATGATATTCAATCATACCCTAAGCTGGTTAATCAAACCTTCACTTACATTGTCCCCACAACCTCAGCATCTAGAAGCAATCTCATCACCTACAAAAGCTGGGCTCCATGCCATATTTCAACTATCCATCACATGAACCAAGAGAAATCTTTCTTTTGATGTAAAAGGATCAATTGAAGGAATTAAATCTTGTTTTTTATGAACTTCATCTCTATATTTGAGCAAATTTTATGTGTCATTAAAGCCATTTTTGCATGGTATGAACTAGTTGAGTGAGGAAGCCTACTAACCTAGGTTGGCCAATCACTTATATTAGTGATGGATAGTAAATCAAATCTCCAATTTCAATCTTTTTCACTTATTAGGTGCCAGAGGTTCAAAACATGCCAAAAACAACATGGGTCAAGCATGGCCAATCATGAGAAACAATAAAATGCCAACTACATTAATGAATTGATTTTCACTGTAACATTGACTTTCTAATGAATTTTCTTTAGCGTGAAGAATCAAAATATTTTATGTTTTCATGACATAAGCAACAATATTAAGGACATTGAACTGGAAATTATGTTCTCTAATGCTAACAACCTAACCCTATTTTCTAGTCAGTGGATGCTTACTTTAGCAGCATAGCAAGCTGCATTAAAAAGTAGGCCATCATCAGTAATTTGACCATTCTCCTCTAATCTCCTTTTGATCTGCTCTCGTGCCCCCACATAAGTAACGCCATATACTGAAGTCATCACTGTCTGTTTCACTAGTTTCCTATCCACCTGAAAGCTAACAAAGTTAAAGGTCATTATCTAGAATTCGTCATTTTATAAATATGTAATGTGGTCTAAAACTCAAACATTTCAGGGAAGTGAGGGAGAAGTAAAAGAAAACAACCTGTCCAATTAAGAGCTTGGCTTATAAAGCATTTGGACTAATTGTAGGATCCTTATTGCTGTCCCTCACCATGATATCATGAACCCTGCCAGATTAAACTGTTGCTTTTTAAGGGTCATGAATGCAGCATTAAAATATTAACAACAAAGTAATGCATGGGACAAAAGATCAAAGCCTCGTCTCCCACACCTCCCTTTCCCTTCTCCTTTTTTAATTTGGTTGAGTAGGGAAAGGGAAGGATAAGAAAGGGGTTACTAGTTTATGACTTTGCCCAAATATATTTACAAAAGTGCTTACGTAATGAAGAAGTTAATTAAGTATAAGGTTCCACCTTCCCTTCCTCCTGTTCGTTGTTGGGTGAAAAGGGTAGGTGGAACCATGGAAACTCTCCTCCACCCTTTTTCCTTCCCCATCTATTTTCCTACTATCAAATACTAGAAACTCTAGATGTTGTTTAGAGGCCAGAAGTGATGAAGTGTAAGGTTCCTCCTTTCCTTCCACCTGTTCACTATTGGGTGAAAAGGATATGTTGATCCAAAGAAACTTGTGGGTATCTATATTATGCTTGGCACATGGCGAGCCCTACGGGCATCACATCAGCACCACTACACATCCACGTAGCAGACCCCTGAGGCACCACGATGAGTATGTCATCACCACCACACATCCACGTGGTAGACCCCTCATGCACCATGATGAGTCGGGGTCGTATGCCTAGCCTATGCGGGGCATGCACACCACCAAGTATGAAAACAAGGCCACAACCTACTTTGATAGAGCTGGCTCACCTAGAGCTCTCCATGACCCTTCATAACTCAAGAAATATATTATCTACCCATTCACCCCAGCTCCATAGCAAAGTTGGACTCTTGGTTCATCTATGTTCGGCTCACTTATGTTTACTTAGCTACTCAAGATGAGCCCTTGGCTCACCCATGCACTCACCCTCTTGGCTACCTAGGTTGGGAGCAGGACCCAAGCACTCCTCTTGGGATCATTGGAGGATTGTCGATTGGAGGCTAAGACCTCAAGATTGTCCAAGGTCGTGTAGCTGTCTCCCTGCAGTGACAACTCTCCCTTTGACCTGGCTTAGAGAAAGGGACATTGACCTTACACTTACATCTGATGCACATATGATACACCTCTCAAGATATCATACCTACAACTGCAACTCCTATGATGCAGCCTTTCCAAGGACCTGAATCATAGGACACAACTAGTAGGGCTAATATCACCCTCCTGTCGAGTCAAGGAGAACTCGCCACTTGTCTTGAGGTAGCTTGGACTCCAATACTCCTAGAGTCTATATAACGGCATCATATGTGCAGCCACAATCAAGAGCAACAAGAATCATATAACAATAACACAACAACAGCAACAAGAATCATATAACATACACTAAGTGTTCAAGGTCCCTCACTGCCACCTCTTTCCTCTCTAAGCTTGCCTTGGTCTTCTCCTCTTTCATCTCCGATGATCTCAGGGCATTGACGTGCCTACCATCTTCCCAGAGATCAACAACCGATCACCTCTAATCTCTATCACCCACAAAACTCCCCCCCCCCCCTTTTTTTCTACCCCTTCTCCTTTCCTTCTATCAAATACTAGAAACTCTCTTCATCCATCATCTGGAAAAGAGAGAAAGGGGAATGAAAAGGAAAAGAGAAATGAGATTTCTCCCTCTTCCTTTCCCCTCCCCTTTCCTCTTCAACTATGAATTGCCACAGGAACACAGACTATAAGCTATCATAGGGTTTATAATAGCTTAGAGAGAACAATGGTTGGATTCCAAGTTCACAATAGATATCATTATACCTTGCAACAATTTCGGAGTAAATATCGTGAGTTTCTCTCCGACAACTAAGTTGTGACATTTTGCCTCCAACTGTAAAAACAGAGCCACCATAGCGAAGGCAGAGGATGTGAATGTACTCTAAATCAATTAGCAATGCCAAAACTCCACGCAAAATAAATCAATTAATTAATTAATTAATAATAAAATGTGCCAAAAAAAGAATTGAAAGCAAAGGTTACAGCATTAACTGCAAATATGACCACAAAAAATAAATTGAACACAAAATACTAGACAAGACTTGATGCTTAAATCTATGAAATCCATACTCAATTCACCATGGAAATAGAATGAATGTGTACAGCCATTCCATGAACCATAAAAGCAAGCCTCCTAGGCAGATAAGAGAAGAAAACATAAAAGCAAGCTTCCATGGCTGGTGCATCAGGGGCTGCAAATAAATAGAATCTCAAAAAGAGAATTCCACCAAAAACATAGGCTTACTAAACATAAGATTTCAATAGTCTCATAAAAATGACTTTTGCACATGTTTCCCAAGTAATGCATAAAAGAAGAAAACAATGTCAACGATGCAAAGATGTGTAGACGTCCCCGAACACATCCCGGGGGGAAGGGAGTGCGAATCCCCCCCGTTCTGGTTCGATATTGGGTCTACTACAGTTCGAAGGACTCAAATGTCACGGTCCTTAATCTTGAACCAAAGAGTCCAAATCTGGCAAATCATTTTGAAAACAGATTTTTTTTGAAAGAAGTGCCAAACATGGATTGCTTTGCCAGATACAGAGTCGCCACCTAAATGTTTTTTAATGGAAAATTTAGGAAACCCTGACTCGGTGCCAAAGGCCACGTGTCCGTCATCACCAAAGTTGCACCAAAGTTGCCTCGGCTCGGGAACTTAGGTACGATTGGGGAAGGTCACTTCGTGAGCACCCCCACTCGCCCGATCCGAAGATCGGCCTCTACTAACCGTGATATCCAATTTTGAAAACGTTATGTGTTCTTATTCCGGTTATTAGCCTAGAATTACTATGTTATGCGCACAGCAAACAAGTATAGACCAAATCCCTAAATTGGAACAAAACACTATATGTTTGTTTTGAAAATGGTTTGCTACTACTTAAGTAGGCTAAAATCTGAGTTTTGCCACCCTCAAGTGGGCTTTTTAGAAAAACGGTTTGCCACTATCTGGTGGGCTTAAAACTCACAGTTTTAATGCATTATTCCAATCTAGGTAATTTGACCTCCATCCACAGGCATTCAAACAGTTATATCACATAAGCACTTAGCCTCATGGTAGTCATGCTATTATGGCA
Organism: Camellia lanceoleosa; assembly: GCA_025200525.1. Classification (NCBI taxonomy): domain Eukaryota; kingdom Viridiplantae; phylum Streptophyta; class Magnoliopsida; order Ericales; family Theaceae; genus Camellia; species Camellia lanceoleosa. Next base: position 43,564,256 of record CM045759.1, read on the forward strand.
ACACTCACACACGTGCAAGGATGCTAAAGCATAAAAACTCACCTAGTACTCCGAGCCAAAACAGAAGCTCATTAGAAATCCATGCATGGACCTAAGCATACTGAAATGTCTAATGTAACACATGCAAAGATGTAATCTAGGCAGGCTCGGCTATCCTAAACATGGCATGTGGGATGCTACAAATAACACGTATTCAATTTGGAATTGAAATACAATGCAGTTTGTATGATGTACCGAGCCCGATGCATGCAAAACAGATGAATGAATGCAAACATGCTATCATACTGTTATGCTAATTGAAATGTGCCCTAATCTACCATCATAAGCAGGTAAATAAAAGGGAAGAAAGACGTGGGGTTGGAAGACATACACCCACTCACGCACACTTATTACAATTGCGCCCTCGCTCGGAGGGACCGAATAAATATTACAGCCCGAATAATAAATAAATTAATTATTACAAAATTTCTAATTATTTAACGAATAAATGCAAAAAGGAAAGGTGGCCACAGCCGCTGCCTCGGGATGCGCGAATGATGCATGCTCGAATCCGACTCGCCCGGAAACCTGCATCATGACACTGCTGCCTCTGTTCTTACTGCCCTGTCTCTCCAAAAAAATGCCAAAGTCCCAGAACACCTTCCTTGCATGCTGCTGTACACCACCGGCTGGATGGAATGGCCACCGGCCATGTAAAATGATCACCGACTGCTTGAGGGGTTATCGGCTACCCATAAAGTGCCGATCGGCACTCTATACTGCCGGTCGGCACAAAATTCCTGCAAAGGATAGTTTGACAGCAACAGCAGGCAGACAGTGCATGATATGGGTTTTAGAGCAAATGTAAGCATGGTCAATGCTCCCTATCATGTATGGGACTCAAGGAAGCATGACCCTTGGTTCTTGGGCCATCAATTATGCATCTTGGTGCATGATAGCCTAAGGAACCAAGATTGCATTTTAATGTAAAAATGCATGCAAACACACAAATGAAACCAAGACCATATCATGTGTTGGTCAAGGGCCTTGGGGACCAAGAGTTGAAACAAGTTGCACCACTTGTAGTGTGAACTTCCCTCAACCCTTATGCTTGGTTTGACAACCCCAAACCAAGCCATGAAATGCGTGTATGCAACATAGCTCAAATGATACAACATGGGAATTAGGATGCAAGCACACCAAATGTCATGCAACTACCATGTTAAGCATGCAAAATGCTAGAGTATACAAGATGCAAATGTCATGCAAACATGGACCAATCAAGCAATAAGACCAACATACTACAACACTTAATGAATCAATTAAGCAATAGACATGAGGCAAGCATGTGATGGTGGACTAGACCACAATGGGGCAGCCCTCAAACCAACCCAAAACAGTGGCAAAACATGCCCAAAATGGTGACCAATTACCTATGCAAACATGCAAGTCAAAGGGCCTAAGGTGAAGGCACAAAGGGAGCACTCATTGCTACCATTAACATGGCCACTCATGGCATATATTAGACCACCAAAAATAGATTTTAACAAATGAAATGAGCCCCCAAAACCCAACAACAAGGCAGCCCAAATGCTCTAAACATACAAGCATGCACAATGCTCACTTTGAAGCATAAGAGACCAACATTTCAAAAGATGGGAGAGATGATACATGGAGGCATATAAGCATGGCATAAGGACTGAGATAGCATATTAGATGATTCCAAATCACTAAAATAGCCTAACCAAATGCATGCTAAGAACTCACATCTTAAGACTAACAAGCCTTAATGCAAAACAACTTTGTCAAACATAACACACATGGCAAAATCGTGGCTTCTGACCTCTAGACATGGCAAAATGATGCTAATATCTTCATGAAGTGAGGCTCATACATGCAAGAAACATGGCCTAAACTCATGGCTCATTTCTAGGCAAACTAGAGCATTACAAAGCAAGTATAAGAAGCATGCTAAGGATCACAAAACCAATCAAAAACAGAGATGATATATGATCCAAAACACCCAAATAAGCTCTGAAATGGAGGCATATAAGGCTAAAAATGCATGCTACTATGTGAGCCAAAGTAAAGACCAAAGAGGGACAAAGGGGAGGGGGGTGTCCCTCCCCTATATACGACTCCAAAATACCTCCCTCACCACTAAAAACCCACTGGTTTTCAGTGGTGAGAAGACCAAAAACACCAAGTTAAACAAGGCTTCAAGAAAAGGGACTAAAAAGACCAAAACAAGGCCTAGGAGGGTGAGTTTGTGCTCAAACCCCCAAGTGACCTTAATGAAGGTTCTAAAGCAAGAAAATATAAGACTTTTTTATGTTGAACACAAAGCCAAAAACACAAAGCAAGACAGGTAGAAAGCTAGTGAAGTTTGGGGAAACTAAAGCAACATGCTTACCCTTGAAGACTCCTTGAAGAACCAGTGGTGCAGCCCTCCTCTAATGATCAAAACCAGTCCAAAATCACAACAAACAACCCTCCAAGTCCCTCAATCTCGGAGCTAGGTGTAATAGTGTGTGTAATGGTGCAAAAGTAAGGTAAAACACACTATTTAGGCCAAGAAACACACACAATGGATGAGGGAAGGGAAGATATAGATATAGACAGATATATATCAGAGATATAGAGATATAAGCTCTGGTTTTGTGTTGGAAATGGCTAACCTCCAACAAATGGAGAGAAGGGTTGCTTATATAAGCCAAGGCAAGCCTAAGACTTAGTGGCTAAGCAAAAGAAAAAGTGTTCAAGGGGTGCAAAGCTGGCCAAGCTTCTCCAAGAAGCTTTGGCCAAAGGGTCAAGCTTCTAGAAGCTTAGGGGGTTCAAGGGTGCAAAGGGTGCAAAATGGTCACACCTGTGCACGGGGGAGTGTGATGGTGCATTCCAGCTGGCACAGCTGGCATGCACCATGTCCCAGGGGTTCAAAGGGTGCATGCCCGCCGGCCAAAATAGTCACCGGCACAAAAAAGTGCCGGGCGGCAACATACAGTGCCGACCAGCCAAAGTGTTTGAGAAAACAGTGCCGATGGCCAAAAGGGAGTGCCGGTGTGGTGTGGGGGCAGCCGGTGGGCTTCAGGGATGGCTAACAAGACTCTCCCTACGCTCAAATGCAAAAACACACAAGTCTTGGTGTAAAACCAAGCACAGAACAAGCCGGTTGAGAGGTCTTGAGGCACGACGCGCAGCCGGGACCTCCGGGAACTCAAAACGAACACAAACATGGATAATCACCGAGCGTTCCAACGGTGACGTCCAAGTCTTGAGGACGGTCAAAAATGGGGTGTCTACAAGATGATATTTTTTTTAAAACAAAAACGAAATTTATTAAGCAAAGCAACAGAAAGGGAGATATCATCCAGCAAAGAATGAAACAATATAAGTTCGAACAGAAAACTTACAGGATCTCTTCCCAAGGCCGCATAGTGCTGTGGGCCATTGCATGAACCATCCTAAAAGAAGAAAGTGCCGCAACAAGATCAGGCTAGAAGAAGCCAAATAAGGTGAATGTGTTCTATTCAAAATCCTCTAACTATAAACAAAACTCAAAAGGGTACTTAGGCCTCATTTGGGAACAGGCTAATTTAGTAATTTTTTGGCTATTTGGCTAAAATATGAGCTAAAAAAAACTAGTATGTTTGGGATGACTTTTTGACTTTTTACGAAAAGATGTACAAAAAGTAGAGAGAAAAGAGAATTTTTAACTTTTTGGTATGGGTTGTTGGCTTTTTGGTTTTTTTAGTAACTTTTTGACTTTTTGGCTAAAAAAGCCACTTGCCAAATGAGGCCTTAGTTCAGGTACAAGCAAGTAAAACCAATCAATGAAGTAGTTAAGTCCCATCCTATAAATTACAAATACAAATTGGTTGTACAGATCAAGAGCATGACGGAAGATTACAAACAAAGTTTTGAAAAGAGTTTGGTTATGAGTTTTGAGTTATGTGTTAGGTTATGAGTTTTAAAAATAATTTTTGAATTGAGTTTTGAGTTATGTGTTTGGTTACGATTTGAGTGTGAAGTTGTGTTTTTGTGTTTAAAATATTTCCAAAATAAAATAAAATATTTAAAATTAAAAATATTTAAATAACAATTATATATTTAAAATAAAAAATAAATAAAATTTTCTTAAACATTTTTAAATATTTAAAAAAAATAAATTTCAAAAATTTCAAAATACAACTCAAAATTCAAAAACTCAAAACTCTTTTCAAAATTCAAAATTCATAACCAAACAAATTTTCTCTTTTCAAAACTTAACTCACAGCTCCATATTTAAATCAGAACTCCACACTTAAATCATAATTCTAAAACTAAACTAAATGCACTCTTAAGTTGTGATCAAAAGACTATGTACTTTTTAGAATATTTACGATAAAAAAAATGATCATATAATCCAAACTTAAATACTAAATAAAAAGTGAACAAACTGCAACAAAATATCACTTTGAACATCATCATTTTCACATTTTTAATTGAAAATTTTCTTTTCCCATAAATAACTCTAACTAGTATAATTAAAACTAGTATAATTAAGAGAAAATTTATGATAAATCCAATTTAAAGAGTATCTAAGGCATTAGATGTAGTGAATATTTTTTATTAGTGAGAGATCCACATTTTGTAAAATAATTTGGTGAGAAGTCCTGTAGAACATTTCGTTTCCAATTCTACCCCTTGACTTTTTTTTATCTGTTTGATTTTTCGTTGACTATCTGTTCAATTTTTCTCCTATCTATTCAAATTTTTTACTCTATCTATTCAATTTTTTTTCCTATCGATTCAAATTTTTTACCCTATCTATTTGATTTTTTAACATCTTTAATTCAAATTTTCCTTATCTATTTAAATATTTGTCTAAATAAAATTCTATTTGTTCAATTTTTTGTCTATCTATCCAATTTTTTGTCTATCTATTGAATTTTCCACCCTATTTGAACATATCTATTATCTTATTTGTTGAAAATCAACTATAAAAGGTTCTGAAAAGCGATTGCGGTCGCCGTAAAGGTGGCGGTGGCGGTGGCGCGGTTGCGTTTGCGGGGTGTAAAGGCCGTAGTGTAACGATTGCGGTAACCGGAATCGTGAATTTTTTTATTTTTCGCACAATTTGAAAAAAACTTACTGATACGCATATTTTTTTTCCATGATCATATTTATTGGGTTAAAAATAAATATTGATCAATTTTTGTAAATTTTTAAGTATGATCCAATATATTTCATATTTTTAAATCATTATAAACTGAGTTTTTTACATTTTATTTTAATAATTAATGACTTTATATTATATAAAAAATCAATCACTAACTATTAAATATAAGATAAACAATGACAAAAGTAAGAGAATAAATAAGAGCCTAAATATATATATATACATATTTTAACCAAGCCAAATAGATAATTACCACACTTATTATTATTATTATTATTATTATTATTATCAAACAATATATAGATAGACACACACAAATAAAATGGTTGAGTAATAGCAGCTGAATAGAATAGCATAGGTCTTACAGCTTCAACAAATCAATAACATGTTCTTCATCTTCCCTCTTCTCTCTCTATCTCTTACTCCTCTATTTTCTCTCTTTATCTTTCCTCTTCTTTCTATCCCTCTTCCCCTATATTTTTTCGAAAGAAACAATTTGGAACCGTTACGTAACGGTGCGTAACATGCCGTTCTGACCGTTCACGGCATTCTGACACTTCTGACCAACACACTGTGAATCTCAATTACACCAAAAGCGGCCGTAGCAGGTAGCGATACTTATAAAAACCGTTATGTAACAGCGTTACGTGTGATTCTTGCGCTTTTAAAACCTCATCTGTTCTATCTGTTCAAAATTTTATTATTTTCCTATATGTTCAAATCTCTCATTCTTCTCCCCTATCTGTTACAATCTGCTTCTTTTCATCACCCACTATCTGTTAAAATCATTCCATAAACGAAAATTCATCATCATCACAGCATAGATTCATTATCATCATCATTAACAGCAAAATTAATATATTCTAAACATTCATATTGAATATAAGAGGGAAAACGCCACTTTAAAAATCCATAAAAAAAAATTTGTGACTATCATCTCTTTTCTCCCTATCTGTCGCAATTTGTTTCTTTATCATCATCAACTCTTCACTTGTAGATAGGATAGAAGAAAGAGAAATATATCAATTTTCCATTTTAGATTAGGTCAATTGAATAGAATACCAATGAATCTGACCAAATACAAGACTAAAAACACTACTTTTTAGCTTCTTTCTAAATCACTTGGAACATATATCAAACACATGGACTGCAGGTCTAAAAAGTAGGCAAAACTGTACAGATAAATCTTTATGAGGCATTTATCCTTACACAATGGTTCTATACAAGACAAACCCTCCACTGTTTGGATAGAAAAAAATGAAAACCTAGAAGCTAAGTTTGAGTTGAAAATGAAAAACATACCCTCTACTATCTCACGACGTCGTTCGAGAACATACACGCACAGATCTGCCGATTCAAACCCTAGTTTGAAGGGGTACAAACCTCTATTTCAAACCCTAGTTCTGCTTTGCCCAAAGATTTGTTGATCTACCGATTTCTCCAGATCTCTTCTCTCTTAACAAGTTGTTAGATGTTCGATTTGAGATCTCGATTGATCTGAGATCATCGGAGATGACAGCAGACTTCGTTGCAGGTGAGGGTCAAGGCAGAGAAAGGATGACAACTATAGGAGAGAAAGAGATCTGGTAGAAAGCAGAGTAGAGAGAGAAAGAGAAGCAAAACGTAATAATGCCAGCGACGAATCGGCAGAAGGAAGAGGACAATCCTAGGCGTTAAGGAATGTTGACCGATGAAAGATAGCTTGGTTTCTAGAGAGATGAAGATGAGGAGTGAGAGTGTGTGTGTGTGTGTGTGTGTGTGTGTGTGAGAGAGAGAGAGAGAGTTGGTTTGAGGAAATGAATTCAACAGATAATATTTTGTATGTTATGAGAATGCGTGTGAATGAGAATGGATATTATGGTCATTTCATACAAGCATGTCTTTATGGACATGAAATTTTAGCCTCTGAACTTTTGAACAATTGGACTTTTGACCCAAGTGTCCTATAATTAATTATATTATAGTATTATTTGGGAAGTTGGTTATTTTAGTTTTTGACTATTTTAGTATGTTAAAATTGTTGTTTTTGTGAAGAGGGTTGGATTTTTTATAGTTGAATGTGATATTTGTAAGAAAAAAAAATGAAATAATTATGAATTTAATGTGATATTTTATCATATTAACTATTTTAATCTGTTTTGTCTGTTTATGAATTTTAGTCAAAAAAAAAAAAAAAAAAAAAGCCCAAACACAACTTGCCAAACAGGGCTACATGCACAATGCATGCATTGGAGAAATAACTATCGGTTAATTTCAAATAGCTCACAATATCAATCAACTTTTTGGTTTTTTTCCGATAAAAATAATTATTTATTAATTGTAAATAATTCATCACATCAATCATATATTAATTTTGAATTTTGACTAGATTTTATCAAGGCATTTCAAATTTAGGCCAAGTTTGGCAATATTAAAATAATCTATCTTTTTATCTTTTTATCTTTTTTTCATCACATCACCTCTTTACTTTTCTGTATATCTTTTCGTAAAAAGATAAAAAGTGTACTTATTTAGATCATTCCAAACAACCCCTTAGATCGGGGCTTTTGTGGACTTACTGTCCACTAATTTTTCAGGGGCCCAACTTTGCTGGCTTTGGGCGAAAGTTAGCCCTGGCCATTCATTATTTTGAAAACAAATGTGATTGAATTATGTGAATATGATAATTAAATCGACTTATTTTTTTATACGAATAATCTGTTAAGAAGACCCTATACTAACAAAAAATTTAAAACGAAGTATCGACCATACATCAATTTCTATCTACATAAAAAGTGAAAAATAGCATAAAAACATAAATAAGCAAGTGAAAAATAGTATTCAGTATGTTTGGTTTGAGTTTTCTGGATTAAGGGGTTGTTTGGGGTGTCCTAAATAAATGCACTTTTTGTCTTTTTAGACTAAAAAATTGAAAAAAAAAATATGAATGTTTGGGTTAATTTTTTGATTTTTTATGGAAAAATGTGTATTAAAAAATTGTATAAATTAGTGTGTAGGAAAAAATTATGATTGGGAGTTGTGCAGCCGTAATTTTTTACTTTTAGTGAATATTGATAACTTTTTAACTTTTTGAGTAACTTTTTGATTTTTTGACTTTTTTTCAACTTGCCAAACTTGGCCTAAGTTTTTTAAAAACTGACTTTTTTTGTTTTCGTATTTTTTTGTTTTTAGTGAATTTTTTTTAATTTTAAACATTTTTTTTAATTTTTTAGATGCACCTTACTTAGATGTATCTAAAAAGTAAAAAAATTGTGAAAAAATATTTTAAAAAATGAATAAATACATAAAAATACAAAAAAATGTATTGAATTCTTGTATTTTTTTTGTATTTTTTGTATTTAGTAAATTTTTAAAAGATTTTTTTTTTACAATTTTTTTATCTTTTAAGTGTATTTATGTTAGGTGTGTCTAAAAAGTAAAAAAAAAAAAAAAATTGCTTAAAATATTAAAAAAATTTAGTAAAAACAAAAAACACAAAAAATAAGAAAGTAGAATTTTCTAAAAAGTGTTCTTTAAAAAGTAGAAACAAGTAAGGTGATTATGTTTTTCTATAGAGAAGTGCTTCCGACCGCCAGTGAGGGTTCGACCCCCAGTGACGTGGACTTCCCCCATTCGCTAAAAACAAAAAAAAAAACAAAAAATAGTTTTTTTTTAACCAATCAGTGAGCAACACGCACGACCCCCCAGCACCCCCACTGGGGTCAGAAGCTTTATTGTTTTCTATATTCATGATGAGTTATAAAATATAACAATTGTATGACAATTTATTAACGCTAGTTGTGGAAAACATTTTTTTATTATTATTTTATGTTTTATCGAAATTTTTAATCAACGCCATGTTTCATAAATACAGAGGTGTGGATTGGGCAACTACTTAATTTTTTAATTTTTTTTTTAACAATCTAGAGTGAACCAATCTGTATAATTTAAGAAAAATGATTTTGTGCCCGAATTCTCGCGCCCCGAATGCCCCTAATGCCCAAAACGACATCGTTTTGGGCATTATTATTATTATTTTCTTCTTCTTCTTCCATTTTCTTCCGTCTGAACCAGAGAACCAGAGAGGGAGAGGGAGAGAAAGAGAGAGAGAGAGAAGAGAGGTCGCCGGTCGGTCGTCGGCCCAGCCGAGCTCGTCGCAGCCTTCGACCGCCTCGAGCTCATGACCCGAGATAAATCCTGACCTCGACCGCCTCCGACCCCGCCTCTGCCTCTCCTCCCCTGTGAGTATGCCCCTTCTAGTCAGGGACGGAACTAGGAGAAGACTATGGGGGGCCATGGCCCCCCTGTTTCTGTGAACATTATTGTTTGCCATAGAACTTTAAATATATATATATATATATACATATTATTTTTTATATAAAATGCCCCCAGTATAAAAAAAATATGTTATTTTTCTTCCATTTTAGATTCTATTTCTATTTTACATTGAAAAAAACGTATTCATCCTATTTGAAATTGCTTCTATGGTATTTAGTTTTTTTTTTTTTTTTAATGTATATATAATTTATACATCATATATACATACATGTATGTTTTGTGTATATGATGAAAAAAAATTATTTTTCTTTTGGCCCCCCTGGTAATCAAATCCTAGTTCCGTCCCTGCTTCCAGTCCCCTCCTCCTCCTCCTTCTTCTACTAAAAAAAAAAAAATGGAATTCGGGGCATTCAGGAGAGCCCAGATTCGGGCTCCCAATCGCTACTCATAATTTAAGAATAATTAATAATTAACAATAAATAAAAGAAACGTAGACCAGCTAAGTCCGTCCTTGGCAATGAAGCAGACCAGCTATGGTGCTAATCCAATGGTGATGCTATATTGGTAGGGATTGGAGACAGCGACGAATGTAGGGGTGGCTAGCAGGGCTATCGCCCCTGCATCCATTTCTAGAACTGTAATTATTATACATATTTGCTTTTGGATCAATAATTTGGCCTTATTTGAAAAGTTGATTATTTTAATAAGTTATTTTAATTTTGAGTAAATTAGAAATATATCTCTTGAGATTTTCTTAAAATACAGATTGTCCTCTGTGATTTGAAAAATTATAAATACCCCCTTGTCATAATTTTTTATTTAACAGAATTAACTGCAAAAATAAAATTCATAATTACTCTCCTATACAATAATAAAAATACCTAAATTATTAATTCAAACATATTTCTAAAATCATTAAAACTATTAATTGACTTAATAATTTATTAATAAAATGAGCGATTTGTTATAAAATTAGAAACCTCACGGAATGAAATGTAATTTTCAAAACCACAAGGGGCGATTTATATTTCAATCAAATCTCAGAGGGTGTATTTGTAATTTACCTTTTAGTTTTTAACTATTTTAATAAACTAAAATTTTTGTGTTTCGGAAGACGATTGGATTTTTTTATAGTTGGATGTGATTTTTGTGAGAAAAAAAGTGAAATAATTATAAATTTAATGTAATATTTTATCTTATTAACTATTTTAGTCTATTTTATTTTTTTTATAAATTTTAACTTAAAAAACCAATTTTTAGCCTTTCCTAAAGAAGGCCTTTGTAAAGATTTGGCCATAGTATCAATTTTATTATTTTATTTTTGAATTGCCAATTTGTTTGAAGCATTTAGCTAGGGTGCTACTATAATACATATACCATATGTACATTACAGTCTATATTGCTGGTTACAAATTATTTTGGTATCCGGACTATTATAGGAGTGGGGCTAGAAAATTATTAAATTAAGAATAAACTCTCGAAATTTTCACGGCTCGACTGGCCCAAAAATTCAAAACGACGTCATTTTGATGTTTTTTTTTTCCCCTTCTTTTTTCTCTGAAACAGAGAGAAGAGGGAGGAAGAGAGAAAAAGAGACGGAGCAATGGCACAACGGTGATGGCACAACGGTGGGCGCGACGGTGGATCTCTTCCTCCCTCTTCTCTTAACAAATCTATGTGTGTTTTTTAATTTGATTTGTGAGTTTGTTTTTTATTTCGATTTATGGGTTTGTTTTTTATTTTGATTTGTTTTTGGATATGGTAGTTTGTTTGATTTTGATTTTTTCCAAGAGCAGAGCAGAGAGAAAAGGAAGAAGAGAGGGGGAGGAAGAAGAAAGGAAAAAAAAATGGTGATTTTGTTCAGAACTCCAAAAAAAAAAAAATACAACAACAAATTACAGAGATGAATTACAGGGAGTTGTTGTTGGAGATGAATTTGTTTTTGTTCAAGTTGTAGTTCAAGCCGATGGAGTTCAAACTGTAGTTCAAGATTTTGCTTATGTTGTTGTTAGAAAGGTTGGAACTTCATTCTGAGAGAGAGAGAGAGAGAGAGAGAGAGAGGAAACTGTGTAAAAGGCAAGGAAGAGAAAGGAAAAAGAAAAGAAAATTCGGGCCATTCGAGCCCTGGTATTTCGAGCTACATAACACAGTTGTTAAATTAAAATTAGTTACCTCTTATTATAATGTTTGATTATGTCTCAAAATAATAGTCATGATGACTCATTGTGGTGGTATAATGTTATCTAAAATGTCAAGCAATACACATTAATAATCGGGTGTCGGGGTTGTGAATTTTTTGAAATCATCAATCATGAAAATGAATAAACCAATTTTATTGTAGCCAAACCAGTGTATATTATTACAACACGACTGCTCTTTGTGATTTCAGGCCGATAAGTCTCATAGGATCTGTCTACAAGGTTCTTGCAGAAGTACCCTCCAAAAGTCTGAAGAAAGTTCAAATTGAAATTACCTATTTTCAATGATGAAGAGTTTTGGACTAAAATGGATTACTGAATGTGTTTCTACTGCATCTCTTTCTCTTAGTCTTAGTGAATGGATCTCCTGCTCAGTAGTTTGCCATGAAAATGGAGTTGCAGCAAGGTGACCCCCACTCACCTTTTCTTTTCAACAGCCTCCGACAATTTTGAGTATTCTCTTCAAGAAAGCCAAGAGCCTAGGTCTGATTGGGGGTGTTCAAATTAGGCAAAATGACCTTACAATTTTTCACCTTCAAGTTGCTGACGACACAATAGTGTTCTCCAATTCAAGTTGGCATAATGCGCTGACCATTAAAAGAATTTTGTGTTGTCTAGGAGTTATCACAGGCCTTAGAACCAATTACCACAAATGCACTGCCAGTAGTGTGGTGCAGGTATCTCAAATGAACTTGCCAATGACATGGCATTAAGTTGCAATCAGCAGTCTCTACAAATCAAATACTTGGGATTGCCTTTGGGGGCCAGCCCAAGATTTTGAAGCATTTGGAATGCAATATATAACTGAAAACGTCATGAGTAAACTCACTTCATGGAAAGAAGAGATTTCTCTCTTTTGGAGGGAGGCTCACTCTTAGTATTAAGCAATGTGGCCTAGTGGCATTGAGGAAACGCTCTTTTGCAATGGTGAAAGACTAAGTCACTACGGAAGCATTTCTTGTAATTTGTCTGCTTATTCTAGGTGATCCACTTCTTTTAATCTGTCTGCTATTTCTGTTTCTTCAGTAAGAAAATTCCTTTTTCCTTTGCTGATCCAAAAAAAATAAAATAATAAAAAAAACACTAACGGAAGCAAGTAGTAGGTGATAAATACAACACACCAGCCGTTTTTCACATAATTGATGGCAGAGTTGAATGGAACTTGGATTTTAGAAGAGCTCTATTTAGTTGAGAGGCCCTTCCCTTCTCAATATTTTGGTCTATTTAGAAGGCAAGGAACAATGGCATCTCTAACAATACAGTGTTTAATTGGGAAAAAGTTTGGGTTAAAAGCAAACACCAGAGGTTGGACTATTCAACCCAAGATTTTTTGCAGCATCTTCATCAGATTTAGGATTGTTAGATTACATACATATTTTTCTACATAGTCGTCTTGGATATGGTTGACCCTTATTTGCTAGGACCTGAGTGGATTGTTTTATCAAGCAATTCTAGTTTTATTTTGCTTGATTAGATGATGTTTATGCCTCCAAATGGGCTGCTCTTCGTTGCTACTAGTTTTGTTGTGCTTCATTCTGTTTCTTCGACCATTGTTCTGTCTTCTGTTATATCTTTGTTGTGTAATTGTGATACCCCTGTTCTGTATTGTGTTAAATTGGTCCTTAATGTGTTTATGGTTATGTGTTTAGCATGATTTTGTGTGCTATTATGTGATTTTGAATTCATATCTGTTCGCCGTAGGAATATCTGTTTGAATAGTCCCTTTCGGGAATTAAATTGAGGGCCTTATCGGCTACAAAAACCGAAATCGAGTACGCCATTGCAATTGGCATAATTTTTAGAGCCTACGGTAAAATTTAATTGGAAATTTAATTCTGGTCAATGTAAACTGATTAAAATGATGGATTAAGAGCCCAAATATTTTATATTAAATATTGTATTAGTGGGACTAGTTGTTTAATTGCATTGCACTCTCCTTTAGCTCTCTTAGAACTCAAAATCTGAGTTAGACAAGTGAGAGAGAGGGAGAGGCCGGATATAGAGAGAGAAGAAGGAGACTTGGGCAATTTTGGCTCTAGCTTGGGAAATTGAAGGTTTAATTCAAGAATTGACTAGAGTTTGGGAGATTAAAGCTCCTAGGTAAGTAACCAACCCCTAACTCATGAATTTGAGTTGTGATTTCATGAATTGAAGATGAATTTGTAATCTAGAACATGAAAGGAGTTGGTTTTGATGAATTTGAAGACTATATATGCATGCATGTAGGTATTGTTTTGAAATTGCATATTTGAGCTTGGATTACTTGACTCATGTTGTAATTTTGATTGAAATCCATGTATTTGACCATCTCTTCATCATATGAGATGAGAATGAAGGCTATATGTCACATGCATGTATAATCCATGGAAGTAGAAGCTTTGAATGCATGAAATGATTACATTGGTAATGAGTTGGTGGAAGATGGGCCATGCATGTAGATAAATTATGAAATTGAGCCTCCTAATGTAGTAATCTTGCATTGGTATCATGTTAGCGTGGTTAAATTTGAGATTTGGGCCATTGCATGCAAGTAGTGTGGCTGGGAATTCGAATTGAAGCTCAAGAACATCATCTGGAATTTCCAGATTTAAGCTTCGCCGGCGGAAGTGCCGCCGGCGAAATCGAGCCCCCAGCATTTTTCTCCAGACATGATTCCCTTCGGCCGGAAATTGACGCCTTCGGCGAGGAGCTATGTAAGCGAAGTCCGCCGGCGGAAGAATTCACGCCGGCGGGGTTGAGGCAACCAAGATGCCTGCAGACCTAAGGTCCGCTCGGCGAGACCCTGTTTCCAGAAATTCTGTTCTTGCATCTTGTGTTCGGTTTTCCGTTCTCTTTCACTTGTAAGCACTCTTAGGCATATGTTAAGCATTGTAAATGAGTTAATGAGATAAGAATGAAGCCTAAAGAGGGAAATGTGAATTTTGAACGGATTGAATTGTTAATGACCCTTTTATGTTCATGGCATGTGTAGGGTCGAGTTCCAGGGCGAACCAATCAACCGATCACTGTGAGTAATATCTTGACAAGATATTTATAGTATGTCATTGTTTAATTGTTACTTCTATGTAAGTTTTGCAATTCAATGAATAATTGGGCCTGAGGCCGATGGAATTGAATAATTGGGCCCGAGGCCGATGGAATTGAATAATTGGGCCCGAGGCCGATGGAATTGAATAATTGGGCCAAAGGCCGATTGACATGAATGATTGGGCCAAAGGCCGTTTGTTAAATTGTTCCGATAATCGCTTGTGTACTTGTTTAATTGATATTATTCACTGGGCATTCGCTCACGCTCATTCATGTCATTGTAGGTGAGCCGAGTGAGGACCAACCCCAGCCCCAGTGAAGTCAGCCAGGGACAGCAGGAGTTTTGAGAGAGTCAGCCTTGTGTCTCACGCATGGGACCAAACCTTGCCCTTTTTGTTACGTGTTTGTATTATGTCGCGTTGGCAAGGATCTTGTGTATTTTGTATAGAGTTGCTGTGGGTTGACTTAGTCTAGATGATCCTGTTTGTAAAGAAGTTTATGTTACTGCATTTTTAATGTGGGTTATTAACGTATATGGGTTTGGTTTGTTTTGGGGTGCATTTAAACACAGCTCTATGGACAAAGTTCTAAATTTTTACTTCCGTTTGGCCCCTTTACTCTGATGAGTTATGTCTTATTTGTATGGAGGCCGTAGGTAATCTCAGGATTACTGGCCGGTTATGTCCTTAACCCTTGGGGGCGGGTTCGGGCCATGACAGTAATGATGCATTTTTTTTTTTCACCTTGGCCTTTGATCTATTGTTGCTTCATTGTAATTTCTCCCCATCAATAAAATCTCTTTTTTTCTCTGATGAAAAATAAATAAATAAAATTAAAGCATTTATGGCAAGACTACATTAGCATCGTATCTCTTGACCTGGTACATTTGTCTTGATTTCTATATGCAACTATGGCAACACTGGCAAGACTATGATTGCATCGGCACTACAATTAATGTATTTCTATTTATCAACTATACTATTTTGTGCTTCTTAGATGGCGATAGGTGAGTGTGGTAACCAATTCTTCAGTGTAACAACTTTAGTGGCAAATTTTCTGAGGCAGAACATGAAAGTCAAATTTACTTTTGATTGGCTTTATTCACAGATTTCTGTAACATGCTTGCAGTCCTTCTGCAGTTTTATTTTTGTTAATTAGCTTTCTTTGTTTTGATACTTCATAAGGTTTGATTCATTGCTTGTTACTTGCATTTTTTTTTTTCCTCTGGTTTCAAAAGTTGTAATTATGTTGAAAAAATAAGTGAAAAACCAGTTTGTGGCTTCTAAGGAGATGCTGTAGCAAAAAGTATACCGACATTGAGACTATAGGATCCATAAGATAATCCACAAAAAATCTGGAAAGGCTTGCTTGGATCCAGAAGATAATCCACGTAAAATTTGGTAATTCGGTGCCAGCATAGTTGGAATAGTCTTGCTTGCTTTGACACTTTTTGCACTCGCCCTTGATTTTCATCACTAAAATTTTTTGTTCTTTTGCTGATAAAAAATGAAAAATCTGGAAAGGCTATGCTGTTAGTTAATTTGAGATATTGGATGGAAAGCAAGAAAAACATTTGCTCGTGTACCAAATCAAAAGAGAATAACAAAAGTACAAATAAATGAAGAAGACTAGACAGAAATCTTCCCTTATTTTCTGCTTTCTTCTTCTGTTCTTCTATTTCCTTCGACTACCCTATAATGAGCTGAAGCTAACTGTTGTATCCTGGAGAACGATCTCAAGAGCAATCTGCATTCTGCACCGAATGGAGGCTTAATAGATATTAATGACAAGAGTTTAATTTTGGTGCTGCACTCTTTGCATCCTCTTTAATTTCAGTAAGTTTCTTTCCTTCACTTTTATCTTACAAGGTTCTGTTTTTTTTTTTTTTTTTTTTTTTAATCTTAATCGATCACTGTTTTTATAATTATTTCATAACGAGGACCAAATACTTTGAACCACCTAGAAAACCTTGCATAACACTGCTTGAAATTAAAGAAATTTAAACGAAGCGTTTTATTAAAATAAAAAAAAATAAAAAAAATTATTTCTCTATAGAGGAAAGTTCACTTTAAAGGACTACAGGACATAAAAAGATCAAAGAATCATAATACAAACAAAACATAAAAAGATCAAAGAATGATTAGAGATTAATTATATTATATTAGGTTCATAATACACAGATATCACACAAACTCTAAACCAAGATAGCACAACATGATCTACAAAACGGACATCGACGAGCCTTTAGCAGCCATTTGAACAAGCAGTCTCTGTGGAACATATGCGAGCAAGGCGTTATCGCAACCATCATCCCTCCACAAATTCCCTCCAAACAAATCGAACACGCGTCTACCTCTTTATCATCACCTTCCAACTCCTTCACCTTCATCGCAGCCTCAACCTGGTGAAGCCCTTGACGCTCCTGGTTCGATATTGGTTTCACCCACAAAAGCATCGGTTCCTTCAGAAGCAACCTTAACATACCCCGAATCTCTTGAACTTCATCAACAGAAAACTTTCCCGAAACGTTTTCGCTGTTTACATCCACGACTTTCTGTCTTTTAACTTGTTTCCGTGAAAGTCTTTTTTGCATATAGCTCGTGGTCTTCGAAATATAAACATCTACCGCTATAACGATTGTGGGTTTTTGATGAGATGTTTTAATGTCGAACTTGAAACAACTGTGCAAGTATACAGATACATCTCTAATCAAATTCAAAATTGTTTCTTCGGAAAAGTATTTTATGCCTTGGATGGCTTGAGAAACCAACTGTTCTGTGGAGTTCAGAGTTGATAATTTCATCAGATCGAATATTGACACTTCAAACTTTTTAAAGATTTCTTTAACACAACAGCTTTGTTTGATCTGAATCGCTTTCTTGGATGCTTTGTTGATGCGAAACATGAACAACCCTTGTGATTCTTCTATGTTGTAGAGCTTTTCATTCCACTTGAACACACTAACTTTTAGGTCTTTCACTTCATTAACACTCACCATCTCTCTCTCTCTTTCACAACAAGGAATAGAGCAATGGTACGGCAGGTCAGGTTTGAAAAACAAATGGAATGGTTATATATATATATATATATATATGCATATACATATGGTGAGATTGAAATCAGAAATAGGAAATAGTACTTTCTCTAGGAAATGGTTTCCTAAAATAAATTCCAATTGAGTTTGGATTTTGAAATCATAAATAATAGGAAAAAGTTAGGGATCATGAAAATTTTTTCATGAAAATGATCATGAAAAATTTATGATCTTTGGATTACCTTGATTAGTGTGTAGTGTTTTATTCTAAGTGCAATCCAAAGGTCACAAAACTTGTATGATTATTTTCATGAAAGGTTTTTCATGATACCTAGCATTGCTGTAAATAATAGATAGTGAGATTGAAATCACAAATAGGAAATAGTACTTTTTCTAGGAAAAGGTTTCCTAAAATAAATCCCAATTGAGCTTGGATTTTGAAATCATAAATAAATGAATACTCTCACATACACGATTTTATCCCTTAATTTAACAGATTATGTCATTTTAGTCCAATAAATAATGGAAATTGACACATTGACACAATTCGTTAAATTAATAGGCAAAATCAAACAAATTCAAACAATATTGACCAAATTGACACATCGTGTGAATTATAGGGACTATTTGTATAATTTACCCATAAATCAAAAAAATTATTCAAAATTTATAATCTAGGCCATGATTCAATCTATCATTGGGAAAAAAATTAAATTAAACATAAAGTCGTGGATTTTTCGCATATAGCTGTTGTATTGAATTTTTATTATTTTTCGCATATAGCTGTTGTATTGAATTTTTATTTTATGATCGGGCGCCACAACAATTAAATCACTCTACCCTTTATATTTAAATTTTTGAATAAAACGGACTTTTTCTAAAAGGAGAAATTATTTGAATGCTCTACATCATTCATGATTGGACAAGTGTTCTATTAGTGGGACACACTGTTTTAGTCAATAACATTTAAATTGAAGCACCACATAAATTTACCTTAGAAGCAAATTATAATTTTTCTTATAAAACGAGTTGAACTTGTTCACGCGACAGTTATAAATAACCCAATGAACTATCAACATAAGTTCGTTTAAGAGTTCTGTCAAAATACAACTTTGGTAAAACATGGGAGAGTGTCAAATAAAGATAAATAACCAAGTGAATCACATCAAATCAAAATATAAATCTGTAATTCATCTGTTTGAAAGATAAAAGGGTAAAATTTATTATACCCACTCGTGGTTTCGTCATGGAACATTTTTTTTTTTTATCGGCGAAAATTAATAGTTAATTGTTAGATTAACATCAGTGGCAGAGCCAATATTTTGATTCATGAGGGCACCATTAATCCTTAGCTATATCAATTAAAAAACTTAACCAAATCTAATTTTTATTTGGTAATAGAATGACCAAAGATCAATGTGATGTCAAAATTGTGTACCTTAGATATATTTTATTAACCAATGTTTTTTTATATGCTATTTAAGTTACTAAATATGATGATAATCACAATTTAAAATATAATAACATGCATACCAAAAAAAATAAAAATAAATAAAGAAGATATATGTGGAGAAAAACAAGAGAGAAATGAGAGAGATATAATTATAAGAAAATATTTTAATAAAATTAAACATTTATAAAAATAAAGAGAAAAGAAAGATGAGATATAAACATTTTGAGACATATTTGACAATTAAAAGGGAGTTAAATAGAAAACTTCTTCTAATTAGAGGAAACAATATAATTTTCAAAAAATGTGTCCCCCCTGTACCCTATGTAGCTCCATCCCTAATTAACACCTTGTGAGAGTTGAAACTTACACCCATACACATTGTTAGAAATCATTGCCCTCCTATTACACTCCTAAATGTAAAACCCAAGATCGTCACGAAACACTTTACCCCTATGAAGAACCCTTTTATAATTTTGGATTAAAGTCATACTATTAGTTTTTTTTGTTTTTTTTTTAGGAAACATTATGCAAATAGTCCATGTACTTTACACGATGTGTCAATTTGGTCCCTGTAGTTTCAATTTGCTCAATTTTGCCTCTTAATTTAACGGATTGTGTCATTTTAGTCCAATAAATAACAGTTGTTAAGTTAATTCAACAGAAAGTCAAACAATGTGT
Source organism: Camellia lanceoleosa (assembly GCA_025200525.1). NCBI lineage: Eukaryota > Viridiplantae > Streptophyta > Magnoliopsida > Ericales > Theaceae > Camellia > Camellia lanceoleosa. The sequence continues at coordinate 43,584,040 of CM045759.1, forward strand.
CAATTTGGTCCTTGTATTTTTCACAATGTGTCAATTTAATCCCTGTCATAATCGAGAAAATTGAAACTACAGGGACCAAATTGACACATTATTTGACCTTTCGTTAAATTAATTTAACAACCGTTATTTATTGGACTAAAATGACACAATCCATTAAATTAATGGACAAAATCGAGCAAATTAAAACTATAAGGACCAAATTGACAGATCATGTAAAGTATAAGGACTATTTACATAATTTACCCTTTTTTTTAATATATGCAGAAAACCACTCTTCCAAATTGGAAGTGGGCAATGCAAAATTTTCTAGTCAAAGTAAAAAATATCCTTATCTTCATCTTCTTCTCTAAATTAAATCATATTCTTCACTAAATCCTAACTCTAACCTTTAATGTCCTCTCCCATTAAAAATAAAAATAAAAATAAAAACCCTTCAAATATCCTCTTCTATCAATGCTATAATTTAATTTAAAATGTTATTAAATGAGAAATTAAGTTAAAAATTAAAAGTTATTAGATTAAGATAATTTTATGATAATAAATTAAGGTGTTTAAGTTCATTTATGGTTTAATTTATTAATATATATATATATATATTCTAAAATGTTGTTAAATAATAAATTGGGTTAAAATTAAAAATTACAAAAACTTACCAAAAGGGTTAGACAAAAAGTCATTTGGGTCCAATTGCTGGCATGTGTATGTATTCTCTATTGCATCAGCAAAACAAAATTTTAAATTTCAAGAATTAAAACAACACAACACATGCATATATTTGAATTGTCCTCTGATTTTTGTCCCTATCTGAAGAAAAAAGAAGGAAAAAAAAATCATTTACAACATTCATCATCAACCCAATTTGTTCTTACAACAAGGCATAGAAAACAAAAACAATTTAATAAAACATTGCTAAAAGGAAGTTTATTTTCTAATCATCGATTCCTATTACTTTTCCCCTACCTTGGATTTGTTCACACCCAAGTTTGCAACCTTCACCACAATCAATGTCTGTGGAACCTTGTAATTCCATGCAGATAGGCATGCAACCGTCCAAACATTTCGATATCGGCACGATAGATTCAGTTAACACCAACATGTTGTAAATTAATAATAAAAGCATTGCAATCGATTTTTCAGAAGAAGCCATCGCAAAATATTTTGTTACCAATTTTGTTGGTAATCCATCCCTTGAGAGTAAGTTGAAATTGTGTGTATAACCAAGAATGGCTTCATAACTAAAACTTATTTTTTGGGTAACAACCCTCACATGTTGGAAGGGTAGTGAGAGAAATGAGGAGAGTGAGGGTTGCAATTTACATGAGAGGCATGTTTTGCTAAAAACAAGGTACTTCACCAAGACCAATTCAAATCGATTATTTTCTTCAATCCTTTATGTAGAGATATAATCTTGAGTCCAGTTCGTTGTCCAGTTTTACTAGAAATACTAATTAATATGTCCATAAATGTGTTAACTACAATACAAGATACGCATGTTGACTTTATCTCTTGATGTGGATTCTACCTAACATTGTGTTTAATATTTGTCTTGTAAATTATAAATATTTTCACTACCACAAATTGTAATTATTTCTTTATTTTCTATTTAATTTTGAAAATTTAAAATCCCACTATCACAAGTTTTAATTATTCCTTTATTTTCTATTTACTTTTGAAAATTTAAAATCCCTAGACAATTCAAAAATATGTATTATCTTGACTGATTTTTTTAAAATGTGATGATATAGTGTTGATGGTTTGTGATTTTTTTTTTTCCAATTAAAAGTTTTGAGACAATGTATATAAAAAATATAAAAAAATAAAAAAGGAAGAAGAAGAAGAAGAAAAATACACCAATTGATGACATTCTAAATTATGTTAAAATGAAAATACTAAACACCACTTAATAGTGGTTGACGCAAGAATATTGTACTTAGCAGGGGCCAATTTATATGAATTTTAAAATTGACAATTAAATTTTAATTATTTTATTATTTACATTGTATGTGAATTATATTAAAATATTCAATTCTATAAAATTTGAAGTTTTTACTAAATTTGCAAATAAAATTTATTTTTTAAAAAATATTAAGATAGACACATACAAAATAAAATGCATCAAAAGATAGTTATATAAGTTGTTTTCCACATTATACAAAACAAAAAAGGATTAAAAAAGAATTACATAAGTACTATTTTCAAATTTATCAAAAATTTCACTGTCTACGCGGAATGAAAAGACACTGAAGCTCTATACTTTCGAATTCTAAGCTCTCTTTTTTCAATAATCCTACTATCAAATTATGATATCATAGAATTTTCCTTTTATTTATTGGAAGAACTACATGCAGGTGGAAGAAAAAAAAATTACCAATGAATAACAATGCAAGTGTGTTTGTAATGGAGTACAAATGAAAGGTTGTTGAGATTGTATTAGTTTTTTTTTTTTTTTCTCCTCCTCTTACCTGCATGTAATTTTTCCTTATTTATTATATAAAATGTCACCACTTTATGTCATTTTCATAAATAGTAAAGTTATATTATAACAGACCGACACTATTCTATTAACTCTTATAACCTAAGATCGCGCCTAACTAGGACATAAGTGCCCCTTATGACAACTTGAAACCTGAGTTTATTTTAATAATGTATCTTGCTGTTTATATTTATACTAATACAAAAATGCCTTCACATAATAAACAAAATATAATAAGATAATATAGTCATCCAAACATTATTACAAATTTGTATCAAACATTTTGTGTTCTACGATTAGTTGTATAGAGATTAATGCTGATCAAAAAAAGAGATTATTAATAATGTCATAATGATCATATTTTTTATAATTTTTTGTTTACCATCTTATGTGTGGTTTAAATTTAGAGACATTATTTATTCCTAAATTAAGTTTTCTTCTATTGAATATTTTAATAATATATTAAAATTTTAGAAATTTTTTTAATATTATATGAAATTTAAGAATTTTGTTCAACATTACTAAAATATACATTGATTTTCATTAATTTTTATACAAAATCTCAAGGGATAAGTGAAATGTACTATGAGTCGATAACTACAGAACAATCTTGACATTTTTGCCTTTATAACTTCTGAAATCAACAAACATGTTAACAATGACAAAAAAGATTTCATTGGAAGAATGTCTCTCCACCTAGAGTTCAATTTTTTGGTTGGTTAACTTGGAAAGGTAGGATTACGACTTCTAGCTATCTCCAACTAATTGGAGTTCTCAGTGGTGGGTTTGATCTTAGATGTATTTTCTGTAAAGGTGAGGTGGAGAGTGTTAATCATGTGTTATTGTTTTCCCTTTACTTGGAGGATTTGGTCTAGAATTTTACACTGGTGGGATATTCAGTGGGTAATGCCTAGGTTTGTCAGTTGCGTGTTTAACTGGTGCATTGGTATTAAGCTTAAAAAGCAGGAGAAGATGATCTGGAGAGCAATTCTCCTGGCAGTGCTATGGTCAATTTGGAAACAGAGAACTAACAATATTTTCAACAATGCTCAAGTGCATCTTGATGGGTTGTGTGAATCCATTAAAGTTAGGATTGCATTGTGGGTCAAACATTCTTGCCCTTCTATCAAGTTCTCTAGTTCATAACCTTCAGCAAGTTAGAGTCTGCATTAGGGGTGGCTCTTGAGTTGTTTGGGAGTTTTCTATTGCAGCTGTTTGGTGCTGGTTGTTTTGCTGGTGTGTTAACTGATGATTGTTGTGCTTTCGGTGTTTGTTTTTTTTTTTTTTCTTGTTGGTTTCTCACCAACTCTTCGGTTGTGCTAAAATATAATTGGGTATACTCCTTGGTGCCAACCTAGTTGGAATTGGGGGATGTACTTTGATACTTTCTGCACTTCCTTTCTTTATTGATGTATTTTTATATGTATTGTATGTCTTTTCATCAATAAAATTTTTTTTTGCTGATTAAAAAAAATGAAGAGAGAGAGAGAGAGAGAGAGAGAGAGAGAGAGATCAATGTTATTATTAAAATTATAAGGGAGATTTCTACAATTATACTAAACTTCGGGGGAGATAAGTGTAATTTATCCCAAAAAAAAATTGATAGTAGTTTTGAATCAGTAAAAATAAATAAATAAAAATAAAAATCTTGCTTGTAAATAAAATATTAAAAAAAATTATAATTAATATTTAATTATCAAAAAACCTCACTTTAAAATTTTGTCTTAAACCCTAGAAAGGTTGAGCCATCCCTATATATATATATATATTTAATTGTATTTATATTAAGTGTATTAAAAAGTAAAAAATTTGCTTAAACTATTAAAAATTCAGTAAAATAAAATTAGAACTAATAGATACCATATCTATCTCAAATCCTAACGAAACTGTAACTTACCAAAAATGCATTTTCCTAGAAAGAAAGAAAGAAGGAAAGTACTTTCCCTTTCTTGCTTAACAAGTATATTACACGGAAAAAAACTCCCGTCTCATCTCAAATTTGTATACTAGTTTTACAAATCCTACCTGCCCATTAATTCCTCTATTGCCGCAAGAACTCTGTGTTGAGAGAGAGAAGAGAGAGAAGAAAGAGATGGTGAGTCTTAATGAAGAAGTGAAAGACCTCAATGTTCATGTCTTCAAGTGGAACCAAAAGCTTCACAACATAGAAGAATCACAAGGGTTGTTCATGTTTCGCATCAACAACGCATCCAAGAAAGCAACTCGAATCGAACATGGTGGTGTTAGAAAGATCTACTCATGAGCATCTTTGTTCGAACTCGAAGCATTATCAACCCTAGACTCCACACAATATTTGGTTTCTCAAGTCATTGAAGACAAACAGTTCCATTCCAAAAACACAGCTATAAATCTGAGAAAAGACATATCTGCATATCTGCTAAGTTGTTTCAAGTTCGATATCGAAACACTCTACCAAAATCCCACAATCGTCGTAGTGGTAGATGTCTATATTTCGATGACTATAAGGTATACACGAAAGAGGGTTGCACCATCACCCTTTTCATGGCGCAAGAAGCGAAAAGTTATAGATGATGATGATGATGATGATGAATCCAAGGGTCTAAAGCGTAGAAAATTGTCTGTTGAAGAAGTTGAAGAGATTCGTGGTGGGTTATTGTCCGACCTGGAGGAACCAATGTCGTGCCATGAGTGTCAAGGGCTTCACGAGATTGAGGCTGCGATGAGAGTGAAGGAGTTTGATGGAGACAATGATGAAGAACCAGTTGATGATTGTTCGATTTGTTTAGGGGAGATATGTGGAGGAATGATGGTTGCGATAACGCCATGCTTGCATATGTTTCACAGAGATTGCTTGTTTAAGTGGTTGCCAAAGACTAGTCGATGTCCCTTTTGTAGGTCATTTTGTGCTACCATGGTTTAGTACTTGTGTGATATTGTGTATTGTGAATATAATATAATACAATTCATATGTAGTTATTCTTTGATCTTAACATATGTTTTGTTTGGATACTGATTCTTTGATCTTTCATTTATAAAGAAGCAATTTTGTTATTATACATATATGGTGACCCTTTCTTATTATGTTTTATGTATTGGTGATTCTGATACGGTTGTCATTCTTTGATCTTTTTATGTTTTATTTGTATTTTTTTATTCTACTGATGTCAAAATTTTGTAATGCATCACTCTCCTGTTAACTTTTTTTTTTTTTTTTATGGAGAAAAACATCCCAACAACTACATAGAATTGGAAGATAAGCACCTATCACACTATACACTTTGATACAGTAAAGTATTTACCACTATCACAAAAAAAATGTAAAGGTGAAAGGGAGAAAAAAAAAACAACGATGGATGTGTTACTAATTGTAGATGTGTTACTATTTTTTCCCGTCGCACTCATCTCTCACATTGTATTAAATCAAAAAATTGAAAGAACAAAAAAAACAAAGCAATTTTTTTGTTTTTTTGACAACCGCAACAGCATCGATTAATTTACTTTGATTATAATTTTTTATCATATTTATTTCACTACTCTATATATATATATATAAATAGCAGTGCTGGGGACCTCAATGGGGGTGACCCCCAGCACCCCCACCTCCTCGTGGAGGGCTGTGAGAGCAAGACAAAAAAATAAAAATAAAAAATAAAAAAAATTGAGCCAATAAGTGATGACATGTGTGGGTACTTGTATCAAGCTCAATACGCCGCATCGCCAAAACCCCACCCACGTGGCAGACCAATAAGGCACCACGTCGGGCATGTTGTATGATTATACATGGCGAGCCCCATGGGCCCCATGTGCCACCCACGTGGCAGACCAATAAGGCACCACGTCAGGCATGTTGTATGATTATACATGGCGAGCCCCATGGGCCCCATGTGCCACCCACGTGGCAGACCAATAAGGCACCACGTCGGGCATGTCGTATGTTTGATACATGGCGAGCCCTATGGGCGCCATGTGCCAAGGCAACCAAAACTATATGCTTAGCCTAAGCGGGAGCATATGTACAAGCCCAAATATATCTAGATATGAAGAGCCCTGCAACAGGCAGCACCATGGCCCCAGGGCCCATGGTCCTTCATACCTCGCTCCAAGGCCAAACAACAATACAATCAGCCCCCGGCTCACTTGGACTTGGATTGACAAATACTAGCTCTCCTAAACATTGAAATAAGCCCGCGGCCCATTCTCCTATTTGGTCGCTTAGAAGCGAGCCCCTCTCCTAAACACTAAGGTGGGCCCTAGCCCATTCACCTACTTGGATGCCTGGGTTGGGAGCAGGACCCAGGCACTACTGCTCGGGATCATCAGAGGATACTGGACTGGGGGCTGAGGTCATGGGATCGTTGAGATGGTTGTCTTCTTGCTAAGACAACTCCATCTCGACCAGGCTTGAAGAAGAGGCAACAATGACTTTACATTCATGTCATTCGATGCATATACGAAACGTTACTTTCTGCCTGCCATGAAACGTTGCTCTCCGCCTGCGGTCAAGCCGCAGACGGCAAAAGGGCTTATATCACTTCTGGCAAAATTGAGGAGAACGAGCCACCTGTCCAACAGTTTGCTTGGGCTCCAATACTCCTGTGGCCTATATAACGTATCGTATATGCAGCGAGAAACAACAACAATACAACCAAGCCTTACGCTTAAACACCTTCTCATACTTTACATTAGTGTTCAAAGTCTATGACTGCCAACCTCTCCCTCTCCAAGCTTGCCTTGACCTCCTCCTCTCCACCTCCGGTGATCTCAGGCCATTGAAGTGCCCGCCATCTTCCCGGACTATCTCTAACCACACCTCTCACCCACAACATGTGATCAAAGTTTTGAAAAGTAGTTGCAGTGGCGCAATTGCGGTTGCGGTTGCTGTTGCGGGGTGTAAAGGCCGTAGCGTAACAGTTGAGATAATTGGAACCGTGATTCTTTTTATTTTTCGCACAATTTGAAAAATAACTTACCGATATGCATATTTTTTTTTTCTTCAGAATCTCATTTATTGAGGTTTAAAATAGATTTTAATCAATTTTTGTTAATTTTTAGGTGTGATCCAATGTACATATTTTCAAATCATTATAAAAAGAATTTTTTATATTTTATTTCAATAATTAATGACTTTAAGAATAATTGATTTTAAATGTTTACAAATTATTTTTGATCAATACTTGAACCAACTGAATAAAAAACATTCACAATTATTAAATGATTATAAAAATAAAAAATTTTCCTTAAACAAAATTATTTTTGAGGCATTTTTTTAACCAACACTTTACAGCTAACTAAATAAAATTATTTACAATTAAGTATTAAAAATTATTTTTGAACTATTGATTTTATTTATTTTTTTAAAGACATTTTTTAGATAACACATTAACAAAATAAAAAATATTAAATAAAATAATTATAAAAATAAATGCAACCACTGTTTATATATTTTTTATTTTACATGCTAATGTAATGAAATAAAAATTATAAAAATAAAAATTATGCCTTAAACAAAATTATTTTTGAGGCATTTTTTTAACCAACACTTTATAGCTAACTAAATAAAATTATTTACAATTAAGTATTAAAAATTATTTTTGAACTATTGATTTTATTTATTTTTTTAAAGACATTTTTTAGATAACACATTAACAAAATAAAAAATATTAAATAAAATAATTATAAAAATAAATGCAACCACTGTTTATATATTTTTTATTTTACATGCTAATGTAATGAAATAAAAATTATAAATAAAAAAAATTCATATAAGATTTTTTCTTTGAGTTTAGATCACTTGAGTATTTGTTCTTTTTTTTTTTTTTTTGTATTCTTTTATTATTTTTATTTTTTTGAGAAAGAAAACTATTTAGAATATTATAAAAGAGTGCAACGGTGTGCAATGGACCATTACAGCCGTTACAGTACCGCTAAGGCCGTTATGTAACACCGAAACGCTTTACACGTGAATTTCTATCCCACTGATATAGTGACCGTAACGAGTGGCGGTAATCATCACAACCGTTACGTAACGGTTGCGACCGCTTTTTAAAACATTGCATGTGACATTTGCAACACTCTCTCGCTCTTCCCCCTCTGAAATTGTTTCTGCAATTGAACAACATAAAAGGTGACCATAACTCTCTGATGGCCAGAATTGGTAGTGGTGTTGGTGGTGGCAGCAGCCGGGAATCAGGACAAAGAAAGAGAAAAGGGAGGAAAGGGAAGCTAGCCTGAGTATAAGATCAAAATGCAATAGTAAACACATTTTTATACATTAGATTTCTACTATAATAATGGTTCAGAGAATAAGCAATGATGTGTAAATGTATCCCATAAAATTATTTTTTCCAATTGTCGTATACAGGTTACATAATTTGGCTACATCTTCCCTGCTCTAAAGCACCTCTTCCCATCTATTTTCATATTCCAAATACAAAACTATACAATACATAGAAAGAATACAAAATTGAATCAACTGACAAGAACAAAATTGTTACACCTAATTTAGCACCAAGAAGAATCAGCAATGTTGAATCAGAATCCATGCTATTTAGCATTTTTCTATCTTCCCCAGACATCAGCAGAGCACACGAAATAGGAGTTTTCAACTTCTGAAATCCCACTGCACTGAGTACTGATTGATTTCCCTAGGTGTAAGGATAAATGATGATCAAATAGGGTTTGTCCTGCAAACTAGGCAACCCTTCCAGCTGTGTGTCTTACTCGACAGCACAGGACTAGGCCTTCATAGGAGCAAACCCGAGCTTTCACTTCTCACTGTAAATGTGGTCTTAAGTTCCACAAGGTGGTCTTAAGTTCCAACCCTTCCAGCTGTGTGTCTTACTCGACAGCACAGGACTAGGCCTTCATAGGAGCAAACCCGAGCTTTCACTTCTCACTGTAAATGTGGTCTTAAGTTCCACAAGGTGGTCTTAAGTTCCACCCATGTTCCCGGGGATCCCACTTCAACCATGTTTTTGATACTTTTCTGAAGACTCAAATGATAGAAATATATGTGGACGGGGTTAGTTGAAGAAGTATGGAGAATAGAGAACTTGTTGCAAGTCGAAGTCGCCTCTTTCTGGGAGGGGAGGAAATGTCAACTCTGGATATGATCTCTGGAAGCTTTCAAGCAACTGGGTAAAGAGAATCAGAATATTATGTAGATATATAAGTAAATTAATTCAAAATTTTCATGTCATTTGTATGTTGATGTTCAGATCCATGAAGCAATAATGGCATTATATGAACAAGGAATTACAACAAAACTACATGTTTTTATGTTTTTATTAGTTTGCTCAGGAGAGAGAGAGAGAGAGAGAGAGAGAGAGAGAGAGAGAGAGAGAGATGCTTACATCTTCAAGTATTGATGTTTTATAAAGCACCACAAACTTTTCCCTGATGATCCTATTTGAAAAATCTAGAAACCTCCTAGATGTTGATTTGTGATTATGTATCAATTTTAAGCAGAATATAACAATCTCAATCAAACAATCAAGAAAAAGAGACACAAAGATTTTACGTGGAAAAACCACAATTGGACACCTTCCAATTGTGATAAAAAAACCACGGGCAACAGCCACAAGAACAATCCACTAAGAAGATATAAAGGAATTACACAGGTATCACTCTCAATTATCTAGCGAATCCACAACGCCTAATTGAACCAACCTTTATGTGCCTCTTCCAACCCCATCTTCAGCACGGAATTGTCTTTCTGATGAGCCACTCTGGATTCCCTCCAAAGCTTCAGGCTCGAATTCTTCAGAATTCACAACTGAAGAACAACTCTCTCTTTTGTAGAACAAACAAACAAACCTTTGATGTGCACTCTTTAAACCATGAGTTTGAATACTCAATAAGACATCAAAGAAAATAACAAAAAATAATCCCCAGATATAAACCTTTAAGATCCAAAAAGAAGATCTGGAGGAATAATTGAGTAGACTAGTTTTGGGAGAAAACCAACTACTTATAGAGATCCAAAAGTAATCCCAGTTGGGAAAGAAGACCAAATTCTTAAAAAATCCAACTTCTTGCAGAACTCCAAAGTAATCCTACTTCTTATAGAAACCCAAAATAATCCTTGTTTCAGAAGAAAACCAACTCCATAATGAATCTGGAAATCTGGGATCGCGCGGTCCGCTCGAGCATGGGTCTTCCCGCTCGAGCGGAGACTTCAAAATTTGTGATTTCATATAGGCTCCCCGCTCGAGCGTCCGTTTCCCCGATCGAGCGGGGAATCACACCATCCAGTATTTTTCATCCAATGCAGAGATGCTGTGAACTCGCAAACCCCGCTCGAGCGCCCATTTCCCCGCTCGAGCGGAAAGGCCAAAACTGGAAAATCTTGAAAAGTATAACATGAACGGACAGGCAACTTTTGAATGTATTTTTGTATTTTGCTTCGGCCGCGAGCTGACCCCCGTAATAATCAGCGAAGTGGCAATCTTGAAAGCATTGACATCACAAACTTCTCTACAAGGCTCGATTCGATCTGGAATCGCATCTAAAAAACTCATAGCCTCACTGAAAGTAAAATGCGAATAAAATTACAACTCAAAGGAGTTTTGTCAAACGGAGTTGCCAAAAATAAAAACCTAACACTATTCATCCTATCAACGTCACATGCATGCGTCCAGAAAGAGTCATGCACCCCTGCAACAGACAACAACATGAAATTAAATAGGAAACATAAATTTCTCATTTTCTACAAATTCCCTTCCAGTCTTTCCCAAGGAAGAGCCTATAAAAGCAGGTCAGAGTTTCAAAAATGTTTGATTAAAAAATTATCTGAAAATAAATGTATGACCTGCATTTGAACATGCATTAAATAGAAGCATTTTAATATAATTATGAATTTCAAAACATACAGCACATTAGTGGGGACATATAAATGCATATTAGACTTGATTCAAGTTAAAGACAACACAAATGGATATTATATATTTGAATTCTTAATATGATCGTGTAATATTAGGAAATAAAATTTTTTTTTTTTGATAACCGGGCGTCCGGATCAGTTTACACGTACCTTGCCTAAATCCCAGGACCTTAAAATTAACGACCGGACAAACCTCTAGTGACTCCAAGGTTTGAGATGTTTGGCCTTGTACCTTTTGGGTGGTAAGCCCTTTGGTTGTTTTCTTTACCCACTAAGCCTCAAAATGAAATTAATTTATTTCTGACATCCATTAAGAGACTTTAACTGTGGTTGAGAAGATAGAAGTGGATCTGTGGATTTAGGCAATAAGTTGACCGAAGCCAATAAATCAGAGTATTTCACTTCAAATGTATGATTAAAATTTAATTATGACTTAATTGTAGTACAACGCCATTCACCTAATTCACATAACAACTTCTAAAGCTATCAAGAGATTCAGGAACTTCTCCCAGTGGTCAACTCGGAGATGTGTGCAAAAAGAAAATAAAGATGGAAAAATAAAAAAGAGTAGACATTTCTGTAATTGTGGATCCCACATAAAGCATAATCCTAGAGTCCAAACAAATGTTGAACAATTTAGACGACTTGTAATCTACAACTTAATAGATTCAAAGTGTAGAAACACAGAAACAACCACAGAAAATACAGGTGGAACAATGTGAGTGAAACAATATCATTAATGGCGAACCCACCAGCTGATATGTATGGCCAGAATTATTTGATGTGCTTGGTTCTGTGGGGAGATCATTTTTTTCATTTTCATGTAAGAGCATGGTACCAACAATACGAGCTTCCCTACAGGATTGGAGAAAACAGATTACTTAACCAATAAGTTGGCCTCAATTATGCTACATGGACTTGTGTATGCGTATTGGGTGGGGGTATGTGTCCAAGCATTGGACCTTCTTTTCTTAATTTTAGATATATTAAAATATGTATCCAAATATTAGACACGGGGCATGTGGGCAAGTTCCAAACATTTAAAAACATTGTCTATTGCATAATATCTGGATATAAGATGCCATTATTTAGAAATTTACTTGAAATTAAATAGGATTTAGGGCAAAAAGGAATTCTATCTCCTATCCACGTGAGAAGTTAGAAATTTTCCTTTACTATCAAAAGTGAGCTCCTTGTTCTTTACACATTGTTACAAATTAGAATTTACATCCACTCACTCACTGTAACAGAATTTACTTTGTTCTTCAACTACCTTTCACTTGTCACTTTGTTCCACTCACTCACTGTAACAGAATTTACATCCATTCTTGGGCACTTTTTTGCTTCTATAGCTTCAATCAGCTTTATGGCATCCTTCGCAAAATTATTTATGGGATTCGCAGAAATTTGTTAGATCATCAACCCTCTTTATTAGATAATAAATTCAATAAGTATTGAAAAGAATGATTATTATTATTTTTTTTTTTTTGGAACAAGTATTGAAAAGAATTATTGAAATGAAAATATTACGATTCGATCAGAGCAACAAAGTTCTCTTTTAAATCTTGGTATTAAACATCATGTGCCTAAAAATTTAACATTTGAATTAAACAAATGCATAAAGAACAGACTATGTTTTTCTAAAATAAACAAATGCCCCACAGCCACAAACCAATAGATGAGGCACACATGGTATTCAAACAAGATAAAACCAATGTTTAGGCACATGCCTATGTCAAACACTAATCCCCTGGCAATTTATGTCTTGCAATACATATTTCGAAACATTGTACACTTGCATTCTAAAACAATGGATTTAGTGATTCCAATTTTTCCTATATATTTTTCCTTGACATTTTCCATAGGAATATATCAAACAGAATGAATTAAAATCTAGTGGGTGTGGAATTTCAACTGGACAAAATGTCAAAAAAGGCCAAACTGCTCCTAGAAATGTGTTTTTTCAAGTGATTAATTTGTAGAATAATATATACTACGTTTCATTGGATGTCTAAATGTATACAAAAAAATTGGTCTCAAGTTTGTAGTACCTTAATAAATTTCAAGTGTGATCTATATAAATGATAAATCTACCCCTACCAAACCACATTTTAGAGCATGTGTTGTATCACATCCCTGTTCTTGTTCTTTGTACCGAAATGATCCCTGTTCCAAGTAATATTGCTTTGTCCAAAAGTACAACATAACTCAATAATTTTCCAATTTAAACCCCCCTAAGATAATGACGCTGGGTTATGATATCAAAGTTCTAGGGAAACTTATGGCATGAGTTCGAACACTATGCTATGGGAATGGGGTCACATTTATAGCCTATCATGTATGAAGACAAACTCGAAGTAACGGAAGGGGGGGAGGAGAAAGAAATAGATGGATGGAGTTTCTGTTGACAAATGAAGGAAATTGGGTGTGAAAGATTGATATAAATTGTTCTTTATACATTGTTGGGCCCATGTTCAAATAGCAAAACCTTTCAGGGAAAATTGTTTATCCCAAATGCTTCGGGTGTCTGGGTTGTGAATTTTTTCAAATCATCAATCATAAAAAATAAATAAATAAACCAATTTTATTGTAGCCGAACCAGCTGTATATTATTACAATCCAATTGCTCTTTGTGATTTCAGGCCGATAAGTCTCATAGGATCTGTCTACAAGGTTCTTGCAAAAGTACCCTCCAACAGTCTGAAGAAAGTTCAATCAGCCTTTATTTGCCAATGAACATGGCCTAATTTTGAGGCTCGACTTTGCAAAGCCATTTGACAGTGTGAACCGAAATTATCTTTTTTCAATTACGAAGAGTTTTGGACTAAAATGGATTACTGAATGTGTTTCTACTGCATCTCTTTCTCTCAGTCTTAGTGAATGGATCTCCTACTCAGTAGTGTGCCTTGAAAATGGAGTTGCAGCAAGGTGACCCCCACTTACCTTTTCTTTTCAACAGCCTCCGACAGTTTTTGAGTATTCTCCTCAAGAGAGCCAAGAGCCTAGGTCTGATTGGGGATGTTCAAATTGGGCAAAATGGCCTTACAATTTTTGAGCTTTAATTTGACACAATAGTGTTCTGCACTGCAAGTTGGCCCGATGCCCTCACCATTAAAACAGGCCTTAGAACCAATTACCACAAAAGCACTGCCAGTAGTGTGGTGCAGGTATCTCAAATGAACTTGCCAATCACATGGCCAAGGCATTAAGTTGCAATCAGCAGTCTCTACAAATCAAATACTTGGGATTGCCTTTGGGAGCCAGCCCAAGATTTTGAAGCATTTGAAATCCAATAACTGAAAACATCATGAGTAAACTCACTTCATGGAAAGAAGAGATTTCATTCTTTCGGTGGGAGGCTCACTCTTAGTATTAAGCAATGTGGCCTAGTGGCATTGAGGAAATGCTTTGGTGCTTGTAGGGGAGAGGTTGGGAGTTTAACTCCCCTAGGAACTAACCTAACAATTAACAACTGATTTTCCATGATAATAAATAAATAAAATATAGTATTAAGCAATCTTCCAATAATGACTGATTCACTTTCTTTTGAAATAGTGAAAGACTAAGTCACTATGGAAGCATTTCTTGTAATTTGTCTGCTTATTCTTGGTGATCCATTTCTTTTAATCTGTCTGCTTTTTCTGTTTCTTCAGTAACAAAATTCCTCTTTACTTTGCCGATCCAAAAAAAAAAAAATCACTAGTGGAAGCAAGTAGTAGGTGATAAATACAACACACCAGCCGTTTTTCACATAATTGATGGCAGAGTTGAATGGAACTTGGATTTTAGAAGAGCTCTATTTAGTTGAGAGGCCCTTCCCTTCTCAGTATTTTGGTCTATTTAGAAGGCAAGGAACAATTGCATCTCTAACAATACGGTGTTTAATTGGAAAAAAGTTTGGGTTAAAAGCAAACACAAGAAGTTGGACTATTCAACCCAAGATTTTTTGTAGCACCTTCATCAGATTTAGGATTGTTAGATTCTCCATAGTTGTCTTGGATATGTTTGACCCTTCTTTGCTAGGACCTGAATAGATTGTTTTATCAAGCAATTCTGGTTTGATTTTGCTTGATTAGATGTTGTTTATGCCTCCAAATGGGCTGCTCTTCGTTGCTACTAATTTTGTTGTGCTTTGTTCTGTTTTTTCCACCATTGTTCTGTCTTCTGTTATATCTTTGTTGTGTAATGATGCATTTTTTTTCACCTTGGCCTTTGATCTATTATTGCTTCATTGTAATTTCTCCCCATCAATAAAATCTCTCTTTTTCTCTGATAAAACAAAAAAAAACACTAAGCATTTCTGGCAAGACTACATTAGCATCAACACACATCTCTTGACCTGGTACATATTTTCTTGATTTCATCTATAGCAACACTGGCAAGACTATGATTGCATCAGCACTACCATTAATGTATTTCTATTTATCAACTACACTATTTTGTGCTTCTTAGATAGGTGATAGGTGAGTGTGATTACCAATTCTTCAGTGTAACAGCTTTAGTGTAAATTTTCTAAGGCAGAACGTGAAAGTCGAATTTACTTTTGATTGGCTTTATTCACAGATTTATGTAACATGCTTGTAGTCCTTTTGCAGTTTCATTTTTGTTAATTAGCTTTCTTTGTTTTGACACTTCATAAGGTTTGATTCATTGCTTGTTACTTGCATTTTTTTTTTTTGTTTCAAATATCGTAATTATGTTGAAAAAGTAAGTGAAAAAACAGTTTGGGGCTTCTAAGGAGCCGCTGTAGCGACAAATATGGAAAGGCTTGCTTGGATATCAAGAATAATCCATGAAAAATCTGGTAATTCGGTGTCAGCATAGTTTGGATAGTCTTGCTTGCTTTGGTAGTTTTTGCACTCGGCCCTTGATTTTCATCACTAAATTTTTTTGTTCTTTTGCTGATCAAAAATGAAAAATCTGGAAAGGCTATGCTGTTAGTTAACTTGAGATATTGGATGGAAAGCAAGAAAAACATTTGTTGGTGTACCAAATCAAAACAGAATAACAAAAGTACAAATAAATGAAGAAGACTAGACAGAAATCTTCCCCTATTTTTTGCTTTCTTCTTCTGTTCTTCTATTTCCTTCAACTACTCTATAATGAGCTGAAGCTAACTGTTGTATCCTGGAGAATGATCACCAAGAGCCATCCGCATTCTGCACCGAATGGAGGCTTAATCGATCTTAAGGATAAGAGTTTAATTTTGGCGCTGCACTCTTTGAACCTCTTTAATTTCGATAAGTTTCTTTCCTTCATTTTTTTCTTTTTTAATCCTAATCAATCACTGTTTTTATAATTATTTCATAAGGAGGACCAAATACTTTGAACCACCTAGAAAACTTGCATAACACTGCTTGAAATTAAAGAAATTTAAACGAAGCCTTTTATTAAAATAAAAATAAAATAAAATAAAATAAAAAATTGTTTCTTTATAGAGGAAAGTTCACTTTAAAAGACTACAGGACATAAAAAGATCAAAGACTGATTATAGATGAATTATATTATATTAGGTTCGTAATACACATAGATATCACACAAACTCTAAACCAAGATAGCACAACATGATCCACAAAACGGACATCGACGAGCCTTTAGCAGCCACTTGAACAAGCAGTCTCTGTGGAACATATGCGAGCAAGGCGTTAACGCAACCATCAACCCTTCACAAATCCCCTCCAAACAAATCGAACACACGTCTTCCTCTTTATCTTCACCCTCCAACTCCTTCACCATCACTGCAGCCTCAACCTGGTGAAGCCCTTGACGCTTCTGGTTCGATATTGGTTTCACCCACAAAAGCATCGGTTCCTTCAGAAGCAACCTTAACATAGCCCGAATCTCTTGAACTTCATCAACAGAAAACTTTCCCGAAATGTTTTCGCTGTTTACATCCACGACTTTCTGTCTTTTAACTTGTTTCTGTGAAAGCCTTTTTCGCATATAGCTTGTGGTCTTCGAAATATAAACATCTACCGCTATAACGATTGTGGGTTTTTGATGAGATGTTTTAATGTCGAACTTGAAACAACTGTGCAAGTGTATAGTTACATCTTTAATCAAATTCAAAATTGTTTCTTCGGAAATGTATTTTATGCCTTGGATGGCTTGAGAAACCAACTGTTCTGTGGAGTTCAGAGTTGATAATTTCATGAGATCGAATATTGACACTTCAAACTTTTTAAAGATTTCTTTGACACAACCACCTTGTTTGATCTAAATCGCTTTCTTGGATGCGTTGTTGATGCGAAACATGAACAACCCTTGCGATTCTTCTATGTTGTAGAGCTTTTCATTCCACTTAAACACACTAACTTTTAGGTCTTTCACTTCATTAACACTCACCATCTCTTTCTCTCTTTCACAACAAAGAAGGAATAGAGCAATGGGGGCAGGTACGGTTTGAAAAACAAGTGGAATGGTTATATATATATATATATATGTGTGTGGGAATATATTTTCAGAGTACCAACACGTGGCAAGGTGACGCCGACGTGTCAGCCGAGGTGCCACGTATCGTGGTAATTATGCCGAGGTGATCTCGGAGTTGCCGAGGTTATCTGCGAGAATACCGGAATCTGAGATAAGCGGATAAGGGACAAGAGTCCTAGGATGAAGAAAGACTTCAGGATGGATAAGGATAATACTCTTAGGAAGTTTATCCTTATCTCTTGAGAAATCCAAAGTAAGCACTGAATTGGAGTCCATAAAAGCCAGGCTTCTAGTGGGACTAGGATTGAGTAAACTATAAAAGAGAGGCACCCCCATGGGTCTAAGGTACGCAATTTTATACTTTTAGTAGTGAGTTTTGCACTTGATTATCTTTGAGAGATATACTGACTTGATGTCGGAGAGCCCCCGGGTGGAAGAACCACCGCCGGAGCCTTTTCTTTCTGTGCAGGACAGCAGGGTGTCATCTATTCTGCCAGTGTTCTATAACTGAATTACTAAACGGGCAGTGTGATCGGAAAATCACTCACATAATTTGGCACCGTCTGTGGGAAGGAAAGACGAATAGATGGCCAGTAACACACAGAGAGAAAAGATTGGAGACGGCACTCCCGCTGGGAGCAAAAGACCTATTGACCTCGATATTGAAGGAGACAACCGCAACACAGAAACTCATCACTGAGCGAAAGACGTCGGCTAGGAGGGCGACACTTCAAAGAAGACAGATCAGAGCAGATACTACAACGAAGACAACCTCCAGGTATGGAGGGACAGGTGCCTACGGAGGGATGAAGAGGTAGAGATGGCAGACAAGTTAGCAGACCTACAATCGGTCATCAACTTCATGATGCAAAACAACGTCATGCAGCCGCCATACCCACTGCATAACACACCAATACCAGCAACCAATGCCCAGAAGCAAGGGCAGAAAACAATTCCTGAAGCCCCTCAGCACACTAGGAGTGGGAGGCACTCTCACCGGCCTTCCAGGGAAGTCGGACGAGAGGAGCCAAGAAGAGAAGAGTCCCAAAAGACATATCACACAAAGGACGCAGAACCCAAGAAACATCGGCATGTTCACGGGCAGGGGTTATGCTTTGACACAACTCATGGGGAGAGATCGAAAAGGGCTCACCACGAGGCTGAGAGCAGTATGCCAAAGAAACTGAAGTCAGCAGATAGCCGAGCTCCTGGACGGCGCAAAGAAGACTTGAGAAACTACCTCAAGAGGAAGCAACAGAACGGAGAAGCCGTGGTAACCTCACCCGACAAGCCAAAGACATCATTCTCGGTAGAATTGGACAAGTTCCAAGCACCAAAGAGATTCAGTATGCCGAGGTTTCAAATATACGATGGTAAGTCAGACCCTAATTTTTATGTTGGATTATACTTGAATTCAATGGCATTGTATAGTGGAAACGAGCCGTTGCTCTGCAAAGTGTTCCCCTCATCCTTCGGAGAGATTGCATCAGATTGGTTCCACAAGCTCCCAAAGGGAAGCGTGAAGACTTGGGAAAGCCTGGCCGAGATGTTTGTGGCCAGATTCGTGACAAACAAGTTGCAGCCATTGAGGGTGGACGCATTGACGGCTCTAAAGATCAGCAAGGATGAAAGCCTTAGGGCCTATGCAAAAAGGTACTATGAGGTGTTCAACCGAATACCCGAATGCAACCAGGAGGTGGCAGTCATGTCTTTCAAGAATGGCCTGAAAGATGATTGTCCACTACGGAAGTCCTTGGCAAAGACATTGCCGAAAAGCATGGAGGAGCTCATGGCAAGAATAGAGAAGTATACCAGAGCCGAGGAAGATACATCGGGGAATAAAGATATAAAACAAGAAAGAACCAACGGCTCACCGAAGCGAGGCCGAGGTAACAACGGGTTCAACAAACAAGAAACGGAATTGAGGGCCAAACAGGCAGTGACGACTGTGTTCCGAATCCCGGTCCACAAAGTCCTGGATCAAATCCGAAACCAACCCTATTTCAGAGCACCGGCAAAGGCCCCAGGAGAATACATGGGAAGGAACGTTGGTAGGCATTGTGCTTACCACAATGAAGAAGGGCACCCAACCCAGGGCTGCAAAGCCCTAAGAGCACACTTAGAGGACTTAGTGAGACAAGGCCATCTGCGAGACCTTGTCGATGAAGCCAGGACAAGAGAGGAACAGGCAAGATTGCCTCAAGCACCTGCGGCCCCGCCTCCCCCAGCACAGTAACCACAGGCAAGGGGACCACGGGTGGTTAATGTGATCCACTCAAGGGTCGACGAGAACAAAGTCAGAGGAGAGACCCAGAGGGTAAGGCATTTACAGCATGTCTACCAGGTCGGGGAAAAGAGACATCGGCCAGAGGAGTGCCAAGGACCGATGATAGCTTTTACTGAAGCCGACCTAGAGATGGTCCAGCATCCGCATAATGATGCCTTGGTAGTATCCCTCCAGGTTGGGGAGTGCCAAGTGAAGCGCATCTTGATTGATCAAGGCAGCTCCTGCGACATCATATACTTTAGATGTTACAAGGAGCTGGGCCTTCACCCAGATGACATGGAAGGATCCAATGGCCCGATGGTCGGCTTCAATGGAACGCCGACATGGCCACTAGGCGCAACAAGCTTGGAAGTACAAGCTGGCACAAAGAAAATCAAGACGAAATTCATTGTGATTGACACACCCTCATCGTACAACATCATCTTGGGAAGGCCATGGTTGCATGCAATAAGGGCAGTTCCCTCAACATTGCATCAACTATTGCGGTTCCCAACAGAGCTTGGGATTGAAGAAATCAGAGGAGATCAACTGCAGGCAAAAACTTGCTCCATGGCAGCAATGAAATCAACCTGCAACATCCGAGAACCAGAGAAGGCAGAAATCGAAGACAAGGACATGGAGGTCCTAGACGATGTCGGCAAGGAGCCGGCCGAGAAAAGTGAAGAAGCACTTAAGAAAATCCTCGTCCAGAAGGGCGATGAAGAATGCTTCTTTCTTCTCAGCTCAGGCTTAGCCGAAGAAGAGGAAAGAGAGTTGGAAGCTTTTTTAAGAACAAACATTGAGGTGTTCACTTGAACACCTTATGAGATGCCTGGCATTGACCTCGAGGTCACATGCCACAAATTGAACGTCGACAGGTCGACCAAGCCTGTAATACAGCAAGCCAGAAGACCGACGTTGATGCACGTCGAAGCAGTAGAAGAGGAAGTAGACAGACTTCTAGAGGCCAGGGCCATCAGAGAAGTCGATTATCAAACACTGTGGTAGTAAAGAAAAAGAACGGTAAATGGAGGCTCTGTGTAGATTTTACAAGCCTAAACAAAGTTTGTCCCAAAGACAGCTTTCCTCTACACAAGATTGATCAGTTGGTCGACGCCACATCTGGACATGGAAGGATGAGCTTCCTAGATGCTTATAGGGGGTACCACCAGATAGCCATATACCCCCCGGATGAAGAGAAGACAGCGTTTATCACCCCAAAAGGCCAGTACTGTTATAGAGTAATGCCTTTTAGGCTGAAAAATGCAGGAGCAACTTACCAAAGGTTGGTAACCAAGATGTTCAGACACTTGATTGGCCAAACAGTAGAAGTCTACATCGATGACATGGTCGTAAAGACCAAGGAGCCTAGGGGTCATCTTTCTGACCTAAAAGAGGTCTTTGAAATCCTCAAAACATATCGGCTCCGACTCAACACATCAAAATGTGCGTTTGGAGTTGGATCTGGTAAGTTCTTGGGGTACCTGGTGACAAGAAGGGGCATTGAGGCCAGTCCAGATTAGATCAAGGCCATCCTAGATTTACAGAGCCCAACATCGGCAAAACAGGTACAGATGCTTACCGGAAAGACCGCAGCCCTAAACAGGTTCATAGCCGAAGCTCAGACAAATGCAAACCTTTCTTCAACCTAGTGAAGAAAGCCACGGATTTCCTCTGGACAGAGGAATGTGAAGCCGCGTTGGCCGACCTAAAGAAGTATCTGACTACAGCTCCAGTCCTCTTAACACCTGGACTTTGGGAAGAGCTGTTTTTTGTACTTAGCAGTTTCAGAACACGCAGTAAGCGCGGTGTTAGTCCGAGAAGAAAAAGGGGAGCAAAAGGCTGTTTACTATGTAAGCAAAACCTTGGCCAACGCAGAAACAAGGTATCTACCCCTAGAGAAATTAATGCTAGCCTTAGTGATGGCTTCAAAGAAGTTGAACCATTACTTTCAGGCGCACAAGATTGTAGTGCTAACAGAACACCCTTTGAAACCCTTGTTACAGCAGGGAGACTTAACTAGAAGGATAGCAAGATGGGCAGTGGCCTTGGGCTAGTACAACCTAGAGTTCAGGCCAAGAACGGCAATTAAGGGCCAAGTTTTGGCCGACTTCGTGGCCGAGTTCACCCCGGAATCCAACGAACATCGAGCTCCGTTGAGCCAAGATGAACGTTGTCCTAACAAGCAAGGAGAATCCCAGCCAAAGGCAAAAGAACAAAGGAAGGAAAAACTCAGACCCTGCAGCATCTACATCGGCGACTCCTTCAGACTGTTTGTCGATGGAAGTTCAAACCGACAAGGAGCGGGGGCAAGAGTACTACTGATATCTCTAGATGGAGAAATAATAGAACAGTCCATCCGTTTGGGGTTCAAGGCCTCAAACAATGAAGCAGAATACGAAGCATTAATTACAGGGCTAAAGCTGGCAGCAGCAGCAGAAGCAGATGAGGTAATAGTTTTTTGTGATTCACAGCTTATTGTTAACCAGTCAACAGGAGAATTCGCAGCCAGAGACGAAAGGATGTCGGCATATGCAAAAGATGTCATCAGATTGGCAGCCTTATTTCAGAACTGCCGACTACTCCAAGTACGCCAAGATGATAACAGCCACGCCGACGCATTGGCCAACCTGGCAAGTTCAATGCAGACTGGAAAAACAAGGACAATTATAATTGACTATATGTCGGGCCCGAGCATAGAACCACAGAACACAGAGCAGGAAGCAATGTGTGTGGACATGGGGCCAAGTTGGATGGATGCAATTGTTGCATTCCTGAAAGAAGGAAAGCTGCCAGACGACCGCAAGGAGGCACATAAGGTCAGATTGAAGTCGGCAAGATTTAGCCTCACAGCAGACGGACATCTCTACAGAAGGTCATTCACTGGACCCTTCTTAAGGTGCGTACACCCTTTGCAGGTTGAAGATTTTTTATATGAAATTCATGAAGGAGTTTGTGGAAGCCACACTGGAGGCAGATCACTAGCTCACAGGGCCATTATCTAGGGGTATTGGTGGCCCTACATGCAAAAAGATGTAGAAGCATACATGAAGAAGTGCGAACAATGCCAAAGGTTTGCACCTTTGATACACCAGCCAGCTGCTGACCTGAATCCAGTATCTAGCCCTTGGTCGTTTGCCCAGTGGGGCATGGATCTTGTTGGACAACTTCCCTAGGCAACTAGGCAGAGAAAATACTTGTTGGTAGCAACAGATTACTTCACGAAATGGATAGAGGTAGAACCTCTTGCCAAAATCCGAGATGTGGACGTCAAGAACTTCATATGGAGAAACATCATCACCAGATTTGGCATTCCAAGAGCCATAGTTGCCGACAACGGAACGCAGTTTGACAGCAAACTCATCAAGAACTTTTGTGTGAAATTCAAAATCAAGAATTACTTTTTAACACCAAGTTTTGCCCAAAGTAATGGACAAGCAGAAGCATCCAACAAAGTAATTTTGGATGGAATAAAGAAGAGGCTGCAAGCAGCAAAAGGAAAGTGGGTAGACGAATTACCCAACATGCTTTGGGCATATCGAACTACGCAGAGAAGATCAACAGGGGAATCCCCCTTTGCCATGGCTTATGGCACAGAAGCAGTCATTCCACTGGAAGTTGGCATCCTAGGGATCCGAACCCAAGGAGTTGAGAATGGGACTAATGACATACTCTTAGTCCGAGATCTGGATCTTTTAGAAGAACGAAGAGAGAAAGTCAATACCACAAAGATACCAAAGAATGACTGCCGAGCTTACAACAAGAAGGTCAATCCAAAAGATTTTCAAGTCGGCGACCTAGTCCTGAGAAATGTCGTCGGCAACAAGAAGGATCCCAGAGAGGGCAAGCTTGGCCCAAACTGGGAAGGACCCTACAGAATCACTTCGGTATTAGGCAATGAAGCCTATCGACTTGAAGATAATGGGGGCAAAGCATTGCCTAGATCATGGAACACTTGTAATCTGAAAATTTTCTATCATTAGATGTTCCTTGTTATTTTTTCAACGTCATCAATAAAATCATAGCAGAATTCCTCTACACTGATAAAAGATGTGCAATATTATCTCTGAATAATGAGAACCCAAGTGGAACTCAGGTTCACATTGGGGGCAAAGACAAGAAGAATATGCTTAACACTTGTTAAAATTTATAGCAATTTACAAGTTGAAGTTAAGCCGAGATTATTCCTTATCTTCACTTGTTGAAATTTGTAGCAATTTACAAGTTGAAGTTAAGCCGAGAATATTCCTTATCTTCACTTGTTGAAATTTGTAGCAATTTACAAGTTGAAGTTAAGCCGAGATTATTCCTTACCTTCACTTGTTAAAATTTGTAGCAATTTACAAGTTGAAGTTAAGCCAAGATTATTCCTTATCTTCACTTGTTGAAATTTGTAGCAATTTACAAGTTGAAGTTAAGCCAAGATTATTCTGTATCTTCACTTGTTGAAATTTGTAGCAATTTACAAGTTGTAGTTAAGCCGAGATTATTCCTAACCTTCACTTGTTAAAATTTGTAGTAATTTACAAGTTGAAGTTAAGCTAAGATTATTCCTTATCTTCACTTGTTAAAATTTGTAGCAATTTACAAGTTGAAGTTAAGCCAAGATTATTCCTTATCTTCACTTGTTGAAATTTGTAGCAATTTACAAGTTGAAGTTAAGCTGATTCCTTATCTTCACTTGTTGAAATTTGTAGCAATTTACAAGTTGAAGTTAAGCCGATATTACTATTTCTCTTCGCTTGTTGAAATTTGTAGCAATTTACAAGTCAAAGTAAAGCCGAGGCTATTGCTTAAACACTTGTAGAAATTTACAAGTTGGTTAACCCAAAGAAGATGCTTAACACTTGCTGAAATTTGTAGTAATTTACAAGATGACGTTAAGCCGACATAAGATCATCTGTTGAAATTTGCAGCAATTTACAGGTTGAAGTAAAAGCTAAGTATATTGTTTAAACACTTGTTGAAATTTGTAGCAATTTACAAGTAGATCATTGTTTAGCACTTGTTATAACTTGAGAAAAGTTTATAGGTTGAAATTAAAACAGTATGTGTTTTACACTTGTTGAAATTTATGAAAAGTTTGCAGGTCAGTATCTTGCCGAAGTAAAGCTTGTAGTTATTATACCCGAGGTATGTAACCCCGAGAAGATTGCACAAAGGAGGCAAAGTATGAAAGACATGCAAAATATTCTAAGTATAGAATCATACAGAAGTAATCAAGAGAAAATAAAGATTGAGGCATTCAGACAATACAGTTGTAGTTTTTTATTACAGAGGGAACAATCAAAGCGTAACTGTTCAAAAGAAGGCATATCGGCCATGCAAAAGCTCACAAAGTACAAAAGAAATGAAAGAAAAAACATGTAAGCTAAGATTCCTCAACAGTTGCAGTTGGTTGAGTCTGAGGTTCAGATGATTGCTGGGTCGATGCCTCGGCTGCCTTTTCTGCCATGATCTCGGCATCAATTTCGGCAAGTGTTTGATCAAGACTTTTATCGGTTGAAGGAACGTCAGATGCTGCTTGCTCAGGAGTAGCCTCATTGACAACCTCCTCATCCTCCTCCTCATGAGTCAAGTCTAGGACTTGATCATCCTGAAGAGGAGACTTGGCCTCATTGGCGTCTTTAGGCTTCCTTACTAAAGCATCATCATCATCCTTATCCTCATCCTCAGATTCGAACTCAGATTCGTCTTCAGCTTGACTTGGAGGTGAAGGTGGAGGGAATGGAAGAGGAATAGCGTCGGCTTTACGCAGTGGTGAATCATCAGGGATATTGAGCTTTTTTACCAGGGACATCCAACCAAGGGAGAAGCCCCTGTTGCATGCCTGCCTGACTTGTAATTTGTATTCCTCTATGACGTCGGCCATACCTTAAGCGTAAGCCTTTTCATCAGCCGCCTTGATTTCAGCGTTTTTAGTAGCCAGGGCCTCCTGAAGCTCCTTTTCGGCTTGGGCCGCTTTTTCCTCGGCCTCTCTCTTCTGCGATTCGGCAACCTTCTTAATAGCTTCAGCAGCATCAGCCTTCTCCTCGGCTATCTGTTGGGCCTTAGTGGCAGCCTCGGCCTGGTCTTCCAGCTTCTTCATTTTTAATTGAAGGCTTTTGTTGGTCTTCTGAAGGGAAGCAAACTCCCTCTTCATCTCGGCTAACTCCTCTCGATTCTTAAACGATTGCATGGAAAAAGAATGGGCATGCTGGATGGCTTGAAAGAAAACAGAAGTATTAGAAAATATTTTAAGTATGAAACAGAAAGAAAGAAAAAGTACCAATCAGCAACACTTACTTGAACTGAGTGCTGTAGCATTAGAGCAT
This sequence comes from Camellia lanceoleosa, assembly GCA_025200525.1. NCBI lineage: Eukaryota > Viridiplantae > Streptophyta > Magnoliopsida > Ericales > Theaceae > Camellia > Camellia lanceoleosa. The sequence continues at coordinate 43,610,388 of CM045759.1, forward strand.
AATTCTCGTACTCACTGTACTCGGCATTTCGCTCCAAATCACCAGGAAGAAGCAGCGCCGTACTGAGAGCAACGCCGACATTAATGTCATCGGCGCTTTCACTGGTCATAATTGGCCTGTCTTCCAAAGTAATTTGGAAGGCCCAAGGGACATCAGGTTTTTTGGACTCCGAGGTAGTTGCTAAGGACGACCTCGGCCTCTTTAACTTTGTGGACTCAGAGGGTTGGGCTTTAGCAGACCTTTTGGCAGAAACGGAAGAAGTCTTCTTACTCTCAGCCAGTTTGGAAATAGGCAAAGTGTCCTCAGATTCAACCTGAGTTACTTTGGCCTTCGGCTGAGCTTTCTTGGTTCTTTTCGGCTTCGGTGGGGGCATGGTTTGCGATGGTTGATCGTCGACATCGGTAGGGAGGTCGGCTAGGAGATCTGCAGCAACAGGTTTTGGGCGACCCATCTCAGCAGTTCGAACAAGTCTTCGCCGACGTTTCCGTTCAGGTACAGGGATCAAGTATGGAGCTGAAGTGGATGGCTGATCAACTGGATTCGATGTTGATCCTTGATCTGTTCGGAATACAGACACAGTTTAGGTTGTGGCAGAAGGTGGAGAAAGGCTTGTCTTCTTCCTTTTGGGGACGTCGAGCAAAATCGACTTGTATGTTGGAATGAAGTTAAGAAGCAAAGGCACTTTCCTTTTGAGGACTGGCAAGTCCAAAACCTTCTTCAAATCCTTGCTGGGGACGTAGGATTGGCGAAAGCTTTTCGGTGGCTTACGAACATCTGCAAGAAGAACAGACATTAGAAACAACTAAGTATTGACACTGGGCTCTTACCCTTGCCCTCTTTAACTAACAGAGGAAGAGGGTAGAGATGGGCAATCCTTGTCTGGGGCAAACTCCCAATTTCCCGAGGTAATGAAGTAGTCATCTCCAGCCCCCTTGTTGGAGTCTGGGAGGTCGGCTACAATTTTGAACTCTGTAGACCTTGGCTTAAGATAATAGATGTAGCCTTTTTCTTTCAGATGAGGGCACACATGGTGTAACAGTACTGAATATTAGCTAAAGTTATTCTAACATTTTCCTGTTTGGCTAAGGCTATAATACCATTAATCACTCGATAAGAGTTAATGGTAAGTTGCATGGGGTTCAACTTATAGTAATGGAGAACTTCACGAAAAAGGGGATTAAGTGGAAGCCGAAGTCCACATTTAGTAAAAGCAACAATGGGAAAGGGTATCGTATCATCTGTGGGCATGATAGAGTCGTCATTCCCAGCCAGTCTCAGATGGACGTCGGCAGGAATGGCGAACTCTTCCCTAAAGTATTCCAGTTTGGTTGAGGTATCTACCCTATGTTTCCACATGCCCATAATGTCGGCGTAAAGGTATTCGACTTCAGAAAGGGGATGTTCTTAAAGGGTTTTTAAGACCTCGGCAAAACCTAGGTAAATACTGGTAAGGGTTGTTTCAGTTTTTCCTAAGAATTGGTAGGTTCTATAAACAAATCCCAAAACTGAATCTATGAAAGCAAAGATTGGGGGCACAGATCTGAAAGGAAACACAGAAAACAAGAAACAAAGAATGAAGTTTCAGAATCAAGAACAGAGGTAGGGTTCTCAAAAGTATAAAGAATATAGGAGATATAGGGTCAAGAACAGTGACAAAAAAGTGGTGAAACAGTGCAAGTGTTCAAGATATGGACAAAAGCAAAATTAAAGCATTCAGATATGTGGTTCGCAAGATAGATGCTCGAACAAAACAGTAATGGCAAACTAATAAAGAATATCGAAGGCGTTAAAAACGAAAGGAACGGTGGCTTACCAGGAAAAATGAAGCCGGTACAAAGATTGCCGAAATCAGGTGACGGTTGCAGACACAATGGAATGACGAAAGCTTCACTGGAATGGAAGAATGATAGCAGTTGCAGAACTTGAGGTTTGAGCAATGGCAGATTCAAGGGAAAGAGTTTAGAGAGAGAGAAAGTAAGTGAAATCGATTGCAAAAGTGAAGAGACAAAAGCAAGAGGCAAAAGTTTTGTCAAAAAACTTGAAACGACGGCAAAAATAGAAACATTTATTATGCCTGGAATATTGCATACGTCAGATGGCACAGACAAATGCAAGACGGCTTACAAGCGCATCACAGGCACGAGCCAATGAAGATGAAACACGTAAGAAGAACGGTTGAAAAGTGATGCATGACAGCTCATGCGCGTAAAAAAAGTTCATTAGAATTCTTGTTCTTGGAAGAAGACATGTCGGCCTAAAATAAACGATCTCGGTTGAAGAGTTCTTATGCCGATGTACTGGAAAGAGGAATGATATAGGTTCCATCACCTCAGAATGCCGAGGTAATAGAACCTAGAGGGCAGTTGTGGAAATATATTTTCAGAGTACCAACACGTAGCAAGGTGACGCCGATGTGTCAGCCGAGGTGCCACGTATCGTGGTAGTTATGCTGAGGTGATCTCGGAGTTGCCGAGGTTATCTGCGAGAATACCGGAATTCGAGATAAGCGGATAAGGGACAAGAGTCTTAGGATGAAGAAAGACTTCAGGTTGAATAAGGGTAATACTCTTAGGAAGTTTATCCTTATCTCTTGAGAAATCCAAAGTAAGCACTGAATTGGAGTCCATAGAAGCCAGGCTTCTAGTGGGACTAGGATTGAGTAAACTATAAAAGAGAGGCACCCCCATGGGTCTAAGGTACGCAATTTTATACTTTGAGTAGTGAGTTTAGCACTTGATTATCTTTAAGAGATATACTGACTTGATCGTCGGAGAGCCCCCGGGTGGAAAAACCACCGCCAGAGCCTTTTCTTTCTGTGCATGACAGCAGGGTGCCATCTATTCTGCCAGTGTTCTACAGCTGAATTACTAAACGGGCAGTGTGATCGGAAAATTACTCACACAATATGCATATACATAGAGTGAGATTGAAATCAGAAATAGGAAATAGTACTTTTTCTAAGAAAAGGTTTCCTAAAATAAATCTCAATCGAGTTTGGATTTTGAAATCATAAATAATATATAGTGAGATTGATATCATAAATAGGAAATAGTACTTTTTCTAGGAAAAGGTTTCCTACAAGAAATTCCAATTGGGTTTGGATTTTGAAATCATAAATAATATATATTGAGATTGCAATCATAAATAAGAAATAGTACTTTTTCTAGGAAAAGGTTTCCTAAAATAAATCCCAATTGAGTTTGGATTTTGAAATCATAAATAAATGAATACTCTCACATACACAATTTTATTATGCGTTGTCATCAAGTTAGTTAACTAAAACAGTACTTAAATAAATTAAGGGTAGATTATATAAATGGTCCCTTAGTTTACACAATGTGTTAATTTGGTTCCTGTTATTTCAATTTGTTCGATTTTGCCCTCAATTTAACAGATCATGTCAATTTAGCCTAATAAATAACAGAAATTGACACATTGTGTAAACTGTAGAGACCAAATTGACACATAATTTGACTTTTCGTCCACCAAACTTAACAACCTTTATTTATTAGACTAAAATGACACAATCCGTTAAATTAAGGGGCAAAATCGAACAAATTGAAACAATAGGGACCAAATTGACATATCATGTGAACTATAATGACTATTTGAATAATTTACCCATAAATCAAAAAAATTATTCTGAATTTATAATCTAGGCCATGATTCAATCATCATTGGGGAAAAAAAAATTAAATTAAACATAACGGCCATACTAATGACATGGTATCACTATCATCTCAAAAAAAGGGTTCTTCCCTCCCATGTAAGGGTTCATCCCGCCACAACAATTAAATCACTCTACCCTTTATATTTAAATTTTTGAATAAAATGGACTTTCTGTAAAACGAGAAATTATTTGAATGCTCTACATCATTCATGATTGGACAAGTGTTTTATTAGTGGGACACGCTGTTTTAGTCAATAACATTTAAATTGAAGCACCAAATAACCCTAGAAGCATATATTTACCCTAGAAGCAAATTATAATTTTTCTTATAAAACGAGTTGAACTTGTTCACGCGACAATCATAAATAACCCAATGAACTATCAACATAAGTTCGTTTAAGAATTCTATCGAAATACAACTTTGGTAAAACATGGGAGAGAGTCAAATAAAAATAAATAACCAAGTGAATCACATCAAATCAAAAGATAAATCTGTATTTCATCTGGTCGAAAGATAGAATGGTAAAATTTATTATACCCACTCGTGATTTCGTCATGGAACACTTTTTTTTTTTTTTTTTATCAGTGAAAATCAATAGTTAATTATTAGATTAGCATCAATGGCGGAGCCAATATTTTGATTCATGAGGGCACCATTAATCCTTAGCTATATCAATTAAAAAACTTAACCAAATCTAATTTTTATTTGGTGATAGAATGATCAAAGATCAATGTGATGTCAAAATGATATACCTTAGATATATTTTATTAACCAATGTTTTTTTATATGCTATTTTAGTTACTAAATATGATGATAATCACAATTTAAAATATAATTACATTCATGCCAAAATAAATAAATAAATAAAGAAGATATATGTGGAGAAAAACAAGAGAGAAATGAGAGAGACATAAATAATTATAAGAGAATATTTTGATAAAATTAAACATTTATAATGGTAAATTATAAGGAATTTATTAAAAATAAAGAGAGAAAAAAAAAAAGATGAGATATAAACATTTTGACATATTTGACAATTAAAAGAGAGTTAAATGGAAAACTTCTTCTAATTAGAGGTAACAGTATAATTTTCAAAAAATGTGTCCTCCTAGTCCCTATGTAGCACCATCCCTAATTAACACATTGTGAGAGTTGAAACTTATACCCATACATATTGTAAGAGATCATTGCCCTCCTATTACACTCCTAGATGTAAAACCCAAGATCGTCACGAAACACTTTACCCCTATAGTTTAAATATATGCAAACAATCCTTTTATAATTTTGGATTAAACTCATACCATTAGTGTATTTTTTTTTATTATTATTATTTTTAATATATGCAGAAAACCACTCTTCCAAATTGAAAGTGGCAATGCAAAATTTTCTATATAGTCAAAGTAAAAAATATCTTCATCTTCATCTTCTTCTCTAAATTAAATCATATTCTTCACTAAATCCTAACTCTAACCTTTAATGTCCTCGCCCATTAAAAATAAAAATAAAAAACAAAAAAAACCCCATAAATATCCTCTTATATCAATAATATAATTTAATTTAAAATGTTGTTAAATGAGAAATTAAGTTAAAAATTAAAAGTTATTAGATTAAGATAATTTTATGATAATAAATTACGGTGCTGAAGTTCATTTATGGTTTAATTTATTAATATAATATATCTATACAATAAAGTAAAACGGATTTTGAAAATATGTAAAATGTATCAGAGATACATTTGACTTTAATGGTTTAGATCAATCCTAAATATATATCAATGATTCAGATCAATCCTCTCAAATATAACAAACACTTATTCCCATCCAAACACTGTTCTCTCTCTCCCACGTCTCTGAAAGGCTGCCCACCTACCCCCCCCCTCTCTCTCACTCTTCTCATCCTTGATTTTAAACTCTTTTCCTCATATTGTCCTACAAACCTTCTCCATCTCTCTGTCCAGCTCTCTGGTTTCGGTTCTGGATAGTTTTGGTTGTGCAACCTCCAGCAAATGGGTTTCTATTTCACTTTTCAAATGGGTTTCTATTTCACTTTTCAAATGGGTTTCTATCTCTATTGAATAAATTGTCTCTAACCTGTGAAATGGGTTTTGATTTCTCTTGAATATATTGTTTATAATTAGAAATTAACGGTTGATCTCCATTCTCTGGAAGATGATGTCGCAATGCAGACACTGAAGGTTTTGGTTCTCTGCTGAGGCTGAAGAGCTCACCAGAGTAGTGGTGGCGAAGAATGAAGGAGATAGAGAAGAGGAGGAATCCTCTAGAACACCGATAATGGAGCCGAGGCTAAAGAGCTCACGGGAGTAGTGGTGGCGAAGAAGGAAGGAGATAGAGAAGGGGAGGAACCCTCTAGAACATCGGTAATGGAGATTTTTCTCACTCCTATTAGTCCAACGCCACCTCCTAATAACTCTTGAATCATATATATATATATATTTTTTGATCTACAACAATCCAAATATGTATATATATATCAATACATATTTGTGTGACTATCACTCTCTCTCTCTCTCTCTCCCTTTCTGTGTTGTGCAGTTTCAGTTGTTCGCGGCTTCTGACTAGAAAATGTCCTTTGGTTTTTCTCTTTGCAAATCAAGCAGGTTTTGTTGTGAGCTTTGGGGCAAAATTTGTAGGGGAGTCCTTTCATTTCTCTGCTCCTCCTTTATTCTGTTTATTATATATATATATAATTTATGTATATACATACATAATTCATGTATTTGTTTGCATAGTTTAAAAAACAAAGGATGGTGGTAGTGAGAGAGAGAGAGAGAGGAGGTGGTGGTTTTGGTGGATTGAGTTTTTGATAATTAGGTTGGATACATGTGAACAAGTCTAAAATTAATCCTAAATTTGATTAAATAAATCCTAGGTTTGTTTCATGTGAAATTTTAGATGTGTAATTTTCTTCTTTCCATGCTCGGCATCGAGTTGTAACCATGTTAAGCTGACAAACATTTCTCAGTGAACACAACATGTGGTTTCTAATTAAAACTTAGTTCTTGCAATTATTTTGGACCTGTTAAGATTGGTGGAGATCTTATCCATGAAGTTGCTGCCATTATCTCCCATGTTACCCGCCATGAAGGCTTGGCAACATCACGATTTTATTATTATGTTGGAGAAGGTGAGGGGGAGTCCTTCCTTCATCTCTCTGCTCCTCTATTCTATTTATTATATATATAGATATAATTTATGTATATACATATATAATACATGTATTTGTTTGTATTGTTTAGAAAACAAAGGATGGAGAGGATGGTGGCAGTGAGAGATAGAGAGAGAGGAGGTGACGGTTTAGGTGGGTTGGGTTAATATGTTTTTTTATTTATTAAATTAGTCATAAAAAATAAATTAAATTAAAATTTTAATAAAATAAAATATCATATTTAAATTATAATTTTTTTCTCATAAAAATTAGAAAAAACAACTCAAACAAACTTTTTAATCTACAATAAAATAACTAAAAAATTCAAAAAACTTTAAAACCAATCCAACTTTCCAAACGAAGCAAGGGGTTTGGCAAGGTTAGCCGTCGGGTTGATGACGGGCGGTGAACCAACAATACTTGGTGTTGACACATGTTTTTGTGGGAAAGTAAAAAAAAACACACTCACACACACTTGTCTTTTTCTTTCTCTGCTTTGAAAATAGACTCCGTTTTCAGTATGTTTTGTTTTCAGGATAATTGATGATTGATAATTTATTAAATAGTGTTGGGATTATAATTATATTTTAATCCCAACATTATTTACACTGTACCTTCAGATACGGGTATACGCTAGTATGTATATATTCTAAAATGTTATTAAATAATAAATTGGGTTAAAATTAAAAATTAGATCAAGGTACAAAAACTTACCAAAAGGGTTAGACAACAAGTCATTTGGGTCCAATCGCTGGCATATGTGTATGAATTCTCTATTGCATCAGCAAAACAAAATTTTAAATTTCAAGAATTAAAACAACACAACACGTGCATATATTTCAATTGTCCTCTGATTTTTGTCCCTCTCTGAAAAATAAATAAATAAATCATTTACAACATTCATCATCAACCCAATTTGTTTTTACAACGACACATAGAAAACAAAAACAATTTAATAAACCATTGCTAAAAGGAAGTTTATTTTCTAATCATCGATTCCTATTACTTTTCCCCTACCTTGGATTTGTCCACACCCAAGTTTGCAACCTTCATCACAATCAATGTCAGTGGAACCTTGTAATTCCATGCAGATAGGCATGCAAGCGTCCAAACATTTTGATATCGGCACGATAGATTTAGTTAACACCAACATGTTGTAAATTAATAATAAAAGCATTGCAATTGATTTTTCAGAAGAAGCCATAGCAAAATCTTTTGTTACCAATTTTGTTGGTAATCCATCCCTTGAGAGTAAGTTGAAATTGTTTGTATAACCAAGAATGGCTTCATAACTAAAATTTATTTTTTGGGTAACAACCCTCACATGTTGGAAGGGTAGTGAGAGAAATGAGGAGAGTGAGGGTTGCAATTTACATGAGAGGCAAATTTTGCTAAAAACAAGGTACTTCACCAAGACCAATTCAAATCGATTATTTTCTTCAATCCTTTATGTAGAGATATAATCTTGAGTCCAGTTCGTTATCCAGTTTTACTAGAAATACTAATTAATATATCCATAAATGTGTTAACAACAACATAAGATATGCATGTTGACTCTATCTCTTGATGTGGAGTCTACCTAACATTGTGTTTAATATATGTCTTATAAATTATAAATATTTTCACTACCACAAATTCTAATTTTTGCTTTATTTTCTATTTAATTTTGAAAATTAAAAATTCCACTATCACAAGTTTTAACTATTCCATTATTTTCTATTTACTTTTGAAAATTTAAAATCCCTAGACAATGACAATTCAAAAAAATATATTATCTTGACTAATTTTTTTTAAATATGATGATATAGTGTTGATGGTTTGTGATTTTTTTTTCCAATTAAAAGTTTTAAGACAACGTATATAAAAAAATATAAATAAATAAAGGAAGAAGAAGAAGAAGAAGAAAAATACACCAATTGAAATTCTAAATTATGTTAAAATGAAAATACTAACCACCACTTAATAGTGGTTTACGCAGGAATATTGGACTTAGCAGGGGCAAATTTATATGAATTTTAAAATTGACAATTAAATTTTAATTATTTTATTATTAACATTGTATGTGAATTATATTAAAATATTCAATTCTATAAAATTTGAAATTTTTATTAGATTTGCAAATAAAATTTATTTTTCCCTGAGAGAGAGAGAGAGAGAGAGAGAGAGATATGCTTACATCTTCAAGTATTGATGTTTTATAAAGCTCCACAAACTTTTCCCTGATGATCCTATTCATCCTATCAACGTCACATGCATGCGTCCAGAAAGAGTCATGCACCCCTGCAACAGACAACAACATGAAATTAAAATAGGAAACATAAATTTCTCATTTTCTACAAATTCCCCTCCAGTCTTTCGCAAGGAAGAGCCCATAAAAGCAGGTCAGAGTTTCAAAAATGTTTGATTAAAAAATTATCTGAAAATAAATGTATCACCTGCATTTGAACATGCATTAAATAGAAGCATTTTAATATAATTATGAATTTCAAAACATACGCCACACTAGTGGAGACATATGAATGCATATCAGACTTGATTCAAGTTAAAGACAACACAAATGGATATTATATATTTGAATTTTTAATATGATCGTGTAATATTAGGAAATGAAATGATTTTTTTTTTGATAATCGGGTGTTCGTACCAGTTTACGTGTACCTCGCCCAAATCCCAAGACTTTGAAATTAACGACCAGACAAACCTCTAGTGACCCCAAGGTTTGAGATGTTTGGCCTTGTGGGTTTTGAACCTACAACCCTTTGGTTACTTTCTTTACCCACTAAGCCAAACCCTTTGGGGTTTATAAAATGAAATTAATTTATTTCTGACATCCATTAAGAGACTTTAACTGTGGTTGAGAAGATAGAAGTAGATCTGTGGATTTAGGCAATAAGTTGACTGAAGCCAATAAATCAGAGTATTTCACTTCAAATGTGTATGATTAAAATTTAATTATGACTTAATTGTAGTACAATGCCATTCACCTAATTCACGTAACAACTTCTAAAGTTATCAAGCGATTCAGGAACTTCGCCCAGTGGTCAACTCCGAGATGTGTGCAAAAAGAAAATAAAGACGGAAAAATAAAAGAGTAGACATTTATGTAATTGTAGATCCCACATAAAGCATAATCCTAGAGTCCAGAAAAATGTTGAACAATTTAGACCACTTGTAATCTACAATTTAATAGATTCAAAGTGTAGAAACACAGAAACAACCACAGAAAATACAGGTGGAACAATGTGAGTGAAACAATATCATTAATGACGAACCCACCAGCTAATATGTATGGCCAGAATTATTTGATGTGCTTGGTTCCGTGGGGAGATCATTTTTTTCATTTTCATGTTAGAGCATGGTACCAACAGTACGAGCTTCTCTACAGGATTGGAGAAGACAGATCACTTAACCAATAAGTTGGCCTCAATTATGCTACATGGACTTGTGTATGTGTATCTGGTGGGGTTATGTGTCCAAGCATTGGACCTTCTTTTCTTAATTTTAGATATATTAAAATATGTATCCAAATATTAGACACGGAGCATGTGGGCAAGTTCCAAACATTTAAAAACATTGTTTATTGCATAATATCTGGATGTAAGATGCTATTATTTAGAAATTTACTTGAAATTAAATAGGATTTAGGGCAAAAAGGAATTCTATCTCCTATCCATGCGAGAACTTAGAAATTTTCCTTTACTATCAAACGTGAGCTCCTTGTTCTTCAAACATTGTTACAAATTAGAGAATCCAAGTGTATAATACAGATTCTTCAACTACCTTTCACTTGTCACTTTGTTCCACTCACTCGCTGTAACAGAATTTACATCTGTTCTTTGGCTCTTTTTTGCTTCTATAGCTTCAATCAGCTTTGTGGCATCCTTTGCAAAATTATTTATAGGATTCGCAAAAATTTGTTAGATCATCGACCCTCTTTATTAGATAATAAATTCAATAAGGGTCATCTGCAAACCTGGGGCTTGCAGATGAAGCCTTTGAATAGAACATGCCACTGTGAGGCATCTCCATTAAAACTTAAAAGGAGCTTTGGATTTCTTCTGGTAGAATTATATAGCTAGAAACAAATCAAGACATGTTCAATCTTCAAGTAACTCCTAAGATTAAAAGTTCTTAGTGAAGAAATTTATGAAAATATCAATCTGATTTAAAAGCTGCTTTTGATTTCGTATCTGCTGAACATGAACTGAAAAAACTATCTATGATCACATAACATGCCACTTGCTGGATGGAAAACACAGAAGGATAAGATGATCCTTAAAAAACTCAAAGTCTCTTTCTGAATTGGTTTAAGCTCTAAATAAAATGGTACCTGCAAAACATAATCCAGCATCCCTGCATGCAACAGCAGTCATCATCATGTGTGAACCATCAAGTGAGTGCACAAAATTTGGAGGAAATGTTGTTCTCTGTTTCTTGACCTCAACCTAGAGTTCACATGATAATGAAAGTTATGGCAACGAAAGTGTCAGAAAAGAGGGGAGAATTTCCAACAAAAAGATGATATGTACTTATAGAGTCGCCCTCACGCTGCAAAGCCAACACCTGAAGAGAAGTTCTTATCTGCAGCACCACAGTGTGATTTGTTAAATAAGTAATCACATAATTTTTAAAAAAATAGATGGAGACCAATATCATTTCATAGATTTTATGAGGAATTACATTGTATGATTTCAAAATACAACTAAACTCAAATACTCACAACTTGCCATTTAGTTTTAAAGTAGGGTTGCACAACAGGAAGACCTAGAGGAGTTGTCCAACGCACTGGTTGATTTTCTGAAGCAATAATCTGTAGAATTTCAATAATCAAGATTCCATATTCAAAATAGGACTTCTGATCAAATTTAACAGTCCAAAATTTGAAACAAAAGTATACCTTTGCACAATCACCAAGCCAACCCATCATGGCATGTACAGCTTTGAATATTTCTCCAAGGGCAGACATTGTCACCTAGTTAAAATTGTAGTATTGAGGAAACCGTTGGTCGAGTGTGCCGTGAGATTATTCCATGGGCACAGATTGGGGGGTGGGATGTAATTTGTTGTTAGGATTGTTTTGGAGCTGGTGGCTATAGAGAAGTGTTGTTGTTTTGGATTGATTAGAGGGATTCTGTGTGTGGTTGCTTGAGGATGCATTATAGAAGGGTTTGTGTGAGAATGAGAAAGAGGGAGGCCATATCGGCAAATCCTAGTGTATGAGACTACTAGGCCTAGTGAGAGGCAACCAGGGAAAGAGTCTTTGTGCGCTAGATACACAATAAATAGAATTACTCTTGTTATAGTTGTGAGTGATCAGGTGTTGTTTGGTATCATTGCCCCCGGCATGGGTATGTGTTGTTCGGTGGTCCTTGAAGGGACACAGAGTGTGTTGAAGTTTTGGGAATTTGGTGGTAGTGTTACTATTGTGGGTCATATGGTGGTAGTAGGAGTTGTATACCTGCTCATGTTATTTATTATTTTGTTGTTGTTGCGTCCCAATGATTTGGGCACATGTTAGAGGTTTAAATTTCTTAAGCTAGTAGTGTTGTGGAAATTAGAAGCCCTGGTGTGGCTCTATAGCTGTTGGTATTGTGAATAGTTCTGGGGTGCTTGATAGTGGAGCTATCCTATCTTGTGTGTTTAGTTTTGATGAGCAAGACTCGTGGAGTTTGGAAGCCAGTGAGGGCACCTTTCGAGAGAGTGTGAGACCCTTGTCTTTTGGGACTGAGGGTAATGCTCGTGTTTGTTGTTCTGTAGGTGTGTTCAAGTTGCGTGACTTGTGAGGTCATTGTTGAACCTATCTGTTTGTTTGTGAGTTTTGTTATCAACCTGTTCGGTCTTTTGTGTGGATTGAGAAGTATTGGATTGCCACTAAAGCATAGTGTTACGGTGAGTTGACTCGAGGGTGTGAGTTGTGAGATTTGGATTTCTGGAAGTCCAACTCGAACTTGGGTGTAACATATATATGAGTATTAAACCCCAAATAGGGGTGATTGGAGTTGGTTAACGTGTAGACGTTTGAATTGTGTAAGTAAAGAATTGGTGAGTTGGATTAAGTCACGTAGAGAAGACAAATTCTTGTAGCCGATCCCCTTTGATGGGACTTAAGGTTGGTTTGGTTTAGTTTGGTTTGTTTTGGTTTGGTTTAGAACCAATAGGTTGGATGTGTGGTATTCGAAGTAGGTTAACAAGTAGTCACCTCAAAATTGCTTCGGTTCAAGAAAATGGTTGTAAAGTGGGGTAGTGCCCTAGGTTATACTTGGAGGCGTTGAGCCTCGCTTATGTGTGCATGATTATCGGTGTGTGGGTATCGGTGTGAGTTTATGAAACCCCTTGAGTTGGCGTAATGTGTTAGCATCTTGGTTTTGGGAGCACTCTTGTGCCTTTGTGTATTGATGATTTATCTCGTTGGTGTTTGTATTGGTTTGAAACTTTCAAAATTTGGGAAGTCGTGTGCTATGTTATCTCTCTTAGCACCTTGTTTATTTCTATTTGTTGTTGTTATAGTAATGTGTATGTTGGGTTGTAAGATCACCGTAGGTGTGATGGATATAGTTGGGTGATGGTTAGGATTCAACGGTTGGTTGTTGAGAATGCGGATTTGGAGATTTTTTTTTTTTTTTTGTTGATTTTATGGCCTCTTATGGCATCATGCAAATTGAGAATATTGGGGTTGTAATTTGTTTTGGGAAAATGTTTACAAATCAAATGGTCTTAATTCGGAGTTTTTGAAACAAATTTTCAGTTGGAAAATGGTGTGAGTTTGAACAACTTTTAGGAAACAGTATACATGACAAAAGAATTTTCAAGATAATAAGACAATTGTTATTTTAACCGTATTATGTGATTGTTTTGTTTGACCTTATAGGAGTGAATTGTGATATGATTTGGTTTCAGTTATTAATTATATGTTTTGGGTTTGAATGGGTTTGACGTTGGTTGTTTTTGGTGGTGCCAGAGAGTGGTCTCCGTAGACCATGGTTAGTGGGTGTCGTCCTCTTTTCAGTGAGAGTTGGTTGAGGGTTTTGGTTGTCAGTGTGATTTTTCCTTAGGGTTCGAGTGCTAAACTCTCGGTTCGTGTTTAGTTGGTTGAGTGTGGTTGGCGTTTGGGGTGCTAATAGCACGGTTTTTTAGTTTAGTCTTGTAGATCCTAACAGGTTATGTGGGTCAAGGAGATAGTTGCAACTTCTCTTTTGTTATGTGTTGCTCAGACGTCTTTGGGGCACCGAGGGGTTAGACCACGATCTGGAAAAGTATCCCGTATATGGATCTAGCTTGGGATTAGTGGGTGTATTCATTTTTCCAGTTGTGTGCCTAGTGTTTTAGGCATTCTCTTTAATTTCGAGGATGAAATTTCCTAAGTGGGGGAGATTGTAGGGCCCGGGTCGGGGACCAATCCATTTTATTCTCTCAGGTTGGGATATGGGGTTGTCTCAAGTGTTTGTGGCTTTGTTGGTGTGGTTTAGGGCCTTGGGGTGTCTTGGGCTGGCTATGGAACAACAGCCTAGACTTTCTATCCTTTGCCAAGTCGCGGCCACGACCATGGACTTCGCGCCACGATGGACTAGTCTGGAGGTTGCACCTACGATAGGTCGTGGCATGTCGCGACCAAACCTAGTGTTCAGGTTTGTGTATGGGGAAGTGATTATGTTACCCGTGATAGGTCGCGATGCTAGGTTGCGAGTAGGAGGGTCACGCCCGCGGTCATGGTGGTCACACCCGCGACCAGGGTGATAGGGCGATGGCACTAGTGAGTGAATAGGTTGCTTCCGTGACTTGTTGAAGTGGCAACTCTGCCCCCGCGATGGTTTGGTCCACATCAGCGATGAGTCATGTATATAAGTCATCACTGCGTGGAAAAATTCACTTTTTTTGGTCCTCTCTCTCTCTCTCTCTCCTCTCTTTTTCTTTCCACCATTTTTGGGTTTCTTCGACCCAAAAGCTTGGGTTTCATCTAGCTACACCGTTTTCTTCGTCTAGTTCCATAGACCAAAATGTAGAGCGTCGTGAGGGCTTCGATTTAATCCTAGCCAACAAAACGTTGATAGAGGTTTCCTCTCCCTACCAATTTGCACCCAGTGAAGTATGAACTAAGGTCTGTTTCTCGCCATATTTAAGTCGGCAAAGTGTGGCGCCAGAGAAAGAGTTTCTCCTTTCTGGTTAACACCTGAAAGAGTATGGTTTGGGGTTGTTCCCTGCCGGCTGAGGCCGATGAAGTGTTTATGTGTTATTTGCGTTACTTGTGTTATTTGTGTTGTAAAATCTTTTATCTGTGTTATAGGCCGATGGAGATGGAATTGGTAGTATGTATTACTCATAGTTATTTATTTTTGGATATATATGCTTCTCGGTTTTCCTAGTAGGTTGTTCTTCGCCCTTGGCCTATGGCCAGGGTATGTGGTAAGTGTATTGAGGTGTAGGTGTGTATGATGTATTGAGATATGGGGTTGGATTATGACTTGTATGTGGGTTATATTTCAAAACGCATGGTTAAAAGAAATACTTTTATGTGAACGTGGAAGATTTTTATTAAAAGGAAACGAGATTTGTGAAATGTTTGTGGAAGTAAAACAGGAGTTAAAATAGGGAAACAAGAGGTTTCATAATGTGTTGTGTCAAGAAGATGTTTTTGGGAAAACATATTTATACAAGTATACTTTTGAATATCAACTGTCACATTACTTATCTAGTATGTTGTGGTGCATGCATGATCATTTCTAGCTATATGTTGTGATTGGTTAGGATCTTTGGGATCTTTACTAGTAAATGGCTGAAATATTATTCAGGACTTAAAATCTTTTGTTTTGTGGCCACGAGGCCTTTTTATCTGTTGGTTGAGTGCCATGTACTGTATAAGGGTAAACCCCTTTTTATTTATTGTTATTCAATGCAAGCCTAAGGACATTGTACCAAGTTTTAATTGTATATCTTCATCATTGTCGTGAGAGAATGTTATTATTTATTTGTTGTTCATATGATATTCTTGAAAATGGTAATAACATAAAGGATTTGTGTAACAACCCCGACCCATGATTAACATTAATCCGTACTTAATTATGCCTAACAGTAATTTAGGAGGGATTTGGAATTAATCTCTGCATGCGTATTGCATTATTTTTGTGTCTCTATCTGTTCGATGTAGAAAGATCTATTTATGTTTTAGTTTTGATTTGCGAATTAAAGGCCTTATTGGCATCCGATACAGAAATTGACTTGTTTTATATGCTAATTAGGATTTATAGAATTTTATGGTAGGTCTAATTAAAGTTCGATTCGGAAACGATTAAATTAGATTAAATTAATGTACACCAATTAAGCTTAATTAATCATACTTGTATCCAAGCCTATTTAAGGCACCATTTTGAGCCCACTCACTTCTTTTTTCCTTGATTCCATCACATTTTAAGCTCACCCATAAGAGACGAACATGAGAGAGAGTGAGAGAAGGGAGATTGGTGTAAAGCTTGGAAATTTGAGCTCAATTAAGGGGGAATTGTTGGCATTTAGAGGAAATTGGAAGATCTTAACTTCAACCATTGTAAATTCAGACCTTTAGGTAAGAATTTTTTATAGCCTTGAAGTCTAGACTCTAATGCAAGAAAACAAGAGGGTTAAGTTGATTAATACAAGAATAGAGCTAAAAGTTGGAATTGAGGATAAATTTGTGTTGCATGTGCATTTCATGAAGTTTTAAATGTGTTTTCAAAGAATTGCCTCATGCATGTCCTCAATTCACTTTAATTTTAGGAAAACAATGATTTTCATGTTAGATGTAACATTTGATCATGATTTGGAGGCTTGAAGTTTAAATCATTGCATGCATGTCATGTTTATGGATCATACTTGAATTTCGAGTTGAACTTTTGTGTAAGTGGCAAGCTTTGGGCCATAATTTCTTGAAGTAATCTTTGGATCATGTTGTTTTATGAGTCTCTCTGAGTTTTCCAAAATTTTGGCCTAGAAAAATCAAGTTTGAAGCCTTAAAGGTTGAGTTTCGTGCTTAGAGATCAATCTAGAAATTCTAGAAATTTGATCCACGCTCGAGCGAAAAACTTCACGCTCGAGCGTACACTCTGAGTACATGTGCTTCCGCTCGAGCGTCGAGAGTCACGCTTGAGCGTGAAATGCATATGCCCAGAAGTTCATGTGTTTTGTAGTCCGCTCGAGCGAGGGAATCCGCACTCGAGCGAGGGTCTGAGTCTCACGCTCGAGCGTGGGTCGGGCGTCCATCGAGCGTAAAAAACATGCAACCAGTACTTTTTCAAAGGTTTGTAGTCCGCTCGAGCAAGGGAAGTCACGCTCGAGCGTGGACCCTATTCCCAACAAATTTTGAAAAATGTTTTCCAACACATTTTTGCATCATCATTCCATTCTAGGCATTTCTAGGCCATGTTAAGACTCCATAATGAGGATTAAAGGTAGAAACACACTAAGAGTAATGAATTAAGTTATGTTTAGTTTGAGCATGGGAATTCAACGTATGTATCTATCATGTTATGTAGGTCACACGCACTCGAGATAAGTGAATTGCCCACTTTGTCATCTAATTGGAGCTACCAATTATCTGTGAGTAATAACTCTGTAAAGTTATGTTTAACTATGATTATTTTCTGATGATATGAGATGACAAGTTTCTGAAATGTCATGTTTTGTGTGAATGAATGATTGCCCAATTTTCTTTGAAACGAAATTGTGGTATCCTTAGCAGAGGCCCTCGCCCAGGAGACATAATACTGTGGCTTATGGTCATGATGCCCTTGCCCGGGGGAAATAATACTGAGGTCTAGGCCCTTGCCCGGGGGAAATAATATCGTGGCATACGCCCCAGCCCGGGGGAAATAATACCGTGGCCAATGTATGAGATATGTTACCCGGTATCAGAGGTTCCTTTATGGAACTTGATACGCTTGACCAAAGAGACATATTTAAGTTAATGAATGTACCACACATGATTGAGCAATGATAAGACTATGATTCTATTTCACTATCTGATTTTGATTCTGAAATGTTGTGAGACAAGTTATGGACATCATTCATTAAAGTCTTTACTTTGTTGTTATTCACTGGACTTTAGCTCACATCTTATATTATGTATGTAGGTGAGCAAACACGTGATCAGGCCCAGAGTTGATGGCCTATGCTTCAGTTTTGTCAGCCAACCCTTGTACCTCCCGAGGAGGTTCCGTTTGAAGTCAAGTTTCATTGCTGCTTCTGTAAACACTTTATACTATGTGATGTTTTGTAAGGATGTCTTTTGACGTGTACTTGGCGCGTGTAAATATTGCTTCCTGTTGTAAAAAAATTTTAAGTTGTCTGTTCCATGTATGTCAACACGGCTTAATGGACTGTATATGTTCATATGTTTATATATTGCTTCTGCAGCCCCTCTTTATATGCTATTATGTCATGAGGCCTTTGGTAATCTAAGGATTACTGGCCGGTCTCGACGCTAAACTTATGGGGACGGGTTTGGGTCGTTACAATTTGGTAATAGATTCAAGTATTAAAAATTAGGACGTGACATGTAGAGATTTGGAGCCACAACAGAGATCTGGAGATTGGGCTTATTGCTTGGGTTTCTTGACCATTATAGAAAAGAAAAAGATTTGGAGCCTGACGCAACAGAGTAGCTGATGAAAGACTTGTCGAAGGCATCGTGTCATGACCCGAACCCGCCCCCGTGGGTTAAGGACATAACCGGCCAGTAATCATGAGATGACCTACAGCCTCAAACTAAAACAAATGTATTTTAACAGAGTTAATGGGGGCCAAACGCAAGCAATTCAAAACTTTGTCCATAGAGCTGTGCTTATATGGCACATCCAAACAACCAAACATATATATATATATACGTTAATAACTCACAACAGAAATACAGTAGCATAAGTTATGTACAAATAAGATCATCCAAAAACTAAGTCAACCCATCAAAACTATAAACAACAGATGCAAAGTCTCCGCCGACATGACATAATATAAATACATAACAAAGGGGCGAAGGCGGGTCTCGTGCGTGAGACGCAAGGGCTGACTCTCCAAAAACCTTTGTTGTTCCACACAGACTTCACTGGGGCTGGGTTTGGACTTCCCTGGGCTCACCTCAAGCCCAATTCACGTTTTATTTAACATTTATATACACAATTTAAGACAAGTGACTGTGATTTCAAACATACTGGCCTTTGGCCATTTATCTTTCATTCCTGTCAAAACGGCCTCTGGCCCACTCATTTATGTCAAAACGGCCTTTGGCCCATCCATTCATGTCAAAACGGCCTTTGGCCCATCCATTCATGTCAAAACAACCTTTGGTCCATTCATTTATGTCAAAACGGCCTTCGGCCCACTCATTCATGTCAAAACGACCTTTGGTCCATTTATTTATGTCAAAACGGCCTTCGGCCCACTCATTTATGTCAAAACAACCTTTGGTCCATTCATTTATGTCAAAACGACTTTCGGCCCACTCATTCATGTCAAAACGACCTTTGGTCCATTCATTTATGTCAAAACGTTGTCCACCAAACGAATTTATAAAACTTACATGAAAATAAGCAATTGGACAACAAGATATTTCAGATATCTTTGATAAAATATTACTCACAGTGATCGGTTGGTTGGTTTGCCCTGGAGCTCGACCCTACACATTCCATGAATACAAAAGGGTCACTAATAATTCAATCCGTTCTAAATCCACATTTTCCTCTTTAGGCTTCACTCATATCTCTTTAACTCATTTACAATGCTCAATGCATGCCTAAGAGTGCTTAGAAGTGGAAGAGAACGGAAAACAAAACACAGAACGAGCATACAAAATTTCATAAAACAGGGTCCCCGCTCGAACGTGGACTTCCCCGCTCGAGTGGACCCAATAGGTCTGCAAAAGTGCTGGTTGTATCAAAATCACGCTCGAGCGTGAACTCGGGCGCTCGAGCGGACGGTCTGTCTACATAGCTCCCCGCTCGAGCGTGAAATTCCCCGCTCAAGCGGACATCCATGTCTGCAAAAATACTGGGAGCACGAATTTCCTGCTTGAGCGGCACTTCCCCCGCTCGAGCGGACATCAAAATTCTGGGTTTTCCAGAATGTGTTCTTGAGCTTTATTTCGACTTTCAACCAACAATTCATGCATGTTATGGCTCAAATCTCTCATATACACATACTAACATGATACCAATACAAGATTACAACATTAGGAAGCTCAATTTCTTGAATTACCTACATGCATGTCTCAAATTTACACCAAATTCATTACCAATATAACAACTTCATGCATTCAAAGCTTCTACTCCCATGGATTGTGTGCATACATGTGACATATAACCTTCATTCTCATCCCATATAATGGAAAGGTGGACAAATACATGGATTTCAGCCAAATTGCAACATGAATCATGTAATTCAAGCTCAATTATGCAAATTCCAAACAATTACATACATGTATGCATATATGGTCTTCCAATTCAACAAAACAAATTCAAAACATGCTCTTGACCATTAATTAACTTTGAACACACAAGATTACACCTTAAACTCATGAATTCAAGAATCAATTACTTACCTAGAGGTTCAATTCCTCCAATCTATGGTCAAATCTAGAGTTGGCCTCCAAAATCAAGCTTCAATGATCAAACTCTCAATTTCTTTCACTCTCTCTCTCTCTTAGCCGACCCTCTTTCCTTCTTTGAGTCCAAAAATTAGCCAAAATGCACTAAATGAAGGAATTTGAGGGTGTAATGCCCTTACAACATAACCCACTAATGCCAATATAATAATAATAAAGTAATTGGGCACTAACTCATCAATTTAATCGATTTAATCTGACCTGAATCAATTTTCAATTAAATTTCACCATAGGCTCTAAAAATTACGCTAATCACAATGGTGCAAACAATTTCGGGTTCTGTGGCCAATAAGGCACTCAATTAATTTCCAAAGTAGATAATCAAACAGATATTCCTACGGTGAACAGATAGAAATTCAAAACCACATATATTCTCATAATTGGTACACAAAATCATATCAAACACATAATCATATTCAAATTAAGGACCAATTAGCACATTACGGAACAGGGATATCACACATCGGTTGCGAAGATAGATAAGAAGAATGGTGGATGGAGTCGTGAGTGATGGTTCTGGCGATGGATTCTAGCTCGGTGATAGCAGAGGAGTGGGTGTCGCGGTCAGAGAGATTGTTGAGGCATGTTAGGACTCGATACTTGAGGTCGCGAGTTAAGGTCGCGAGTGCCATTGTCAGTCGATGTTGGGGGGGTTTACAACTGAGACGATGGTGTAACTAGTATTTCCGGTGACAATGCTGAAGTAGGAAGGCAGAAAAGCAGTAACATATGCCAGTTTTGGGTTTATGGTTTTGGCAACGGAGCAACGGAAGAGAGAGACAGCTTGTGTTAGGGTTTGGTTTGGGTATACAAAAAAAAAAAATATATATATATATACATGGATAGTTTAGTCATTTGGCCTAAGTTTGCCCTTACGGGCAAAGTAAACAAAATTTAAATTTAGATTTATGAACCGAGTGTCCTTTTTTATATGATTTTATGAGAAGATCATAAAAAAATCAAGTTATTCGGAAAATAGTACCCACAAGATTAGTTCTTATTTGTTTAAAAAAAAATAAAAGGTAAATATAATTTTAAGAATAAACCGTCACAGAGCACATTTTTAGGCCTAGAACGAACTGTTGATATGGGGCCTTTCTTACCTCTAAAATAAAAAATTTTAAAAAAATAAATTAAATTGTGATCAAAAGATTATGTATTCATTTTTTTTTTTTTTTTTTTTTTACAATGTTTAAAAAAAGGTTACTTCTGTATATAACTATTATCTTAAAATTTTAGTTAATTATGTAACAAAGTTTGTAATAAAAAAAATGATCATATAATCCAAACTTAAGTATTAACTACAAAGTGAACATACTGTAAATATCACTTTGAGCCTTACCATTTTCACATTTTTAATTGAAAATTTTCTTTTCCCATAAATAAGTCTAACTGGTATAATTGATTATATATTAGGCACAATTCATGCATTTGAGAAAAAACTAATAATTTCAAATACCTCACAATATCAATCAACTTTTTGATATTTTTTGATAAAAATAATTATCTATTAATTTTAAATAATTCACCACATCAGCTATATATTAATTTTGAATTTTTACTGAATTTTGTGGGGGTCTTTTATCCAGGCAATACAAAGTCATATTGGGGGCTTTTGTAGACTAATAGTCCACTCATTTTTCAGGCCCAAAGCGGCGGCTTTTTCTAGTTTGGGTCAAAGCTAATCCTGACTATTCATTATTTTAAAGACAAATGTAATTGAATTATGTGAAATAATCTGCTAACAAAACCCTATACTAGCAAAAGTGTTAAAAACCAAGTATGGACTATAACATTAATTTCTACCTACATAAAAAGTGGGGAAAAAAAAAAAGAGCATGAAAAACATAAATAAATATGTTTTTTGTATTCACGTTGAGTTATAAAATATGACAATTGTAAGACAATCTATTAACACTAGTTACGAGAAACATTTTTTTTTTTTTTTTAAATTCTTAAATTTTATACTTTCAACCCCATGTTTCATAAATATGGAGGCGTGAGTTGTGCAACTACTTAATTTTTAAATTTTTTTTAACAACCTAGAGTAAATGAATCTGTATAATTTAAAAATAATTAATAGTTAATAATATATAAAAGGAATCGTAGGAGGGGGGCGATTACCCCCACTTGCTCCCTCCTAGGTCCATCTGTGGCGATGAAGTAGACCAGCTATGGTGCTAGTCCAATGGTTGTGCTGTAGGAGGGAGATGCGTGGAGAGAAGGGTTGGAGAAGGCACAGAGAACAACGATGAATGCAGGGGTGGCTGGCAAGGCTATCGCCACTAGTGCATCCATTTCTAAAATTGTGATTATTATACTATATTTGTTTTTGGATCTATAATTTGTAAAGATTTGGCCATAGTCTCAATTTTTTTTTTTTTTTTTTTTTTTTTCTGTTTTTTGGATTGCCAATTTGTTTGAAGCATTTAGCTAGCGTGATACAATACATATAGTATATACCATATGTACATTATAGTCTATATTGAAACTAGTTGCAAACTATTGTAATAGTGGGACAAGGAAATTATTAAATTAAAATTAATTACGTTCTATTATAATGTTTGATTATGTCTCAAAATAATATTAATGATGACTCATTGCGGTGGCATAATGTTATCAAAAATATCCAGCAATACATTGGGAATTGGGTGTCGGGATTGTGAATTTTTTCAAATCATCAATCATAATAAATAAATAAATAAATGAACCAATTTTATTGTAGCCGAACCGGCTGTATATTATTACAACCCAATAACTCTTTGTGATTTCAGGCCGACATGTCTCATGGGATCTGTCTACAAGGTTCTTGCAAAAGTACCCTCCGACAGTCTGAAGAAAGTTCAATCAGCATTTATTTGTCAATGAACATGGCCTAATTTTGAGACTCGACTTTGCAAAGTCATTTGACAGTGTTAATTGAAATTATCTATTTTCAATGATGAAGAGTTTTGGACTAAAATGGATTACTGAATGTGTTTCTACTGCATCTCTTTCTCTCAGTCTTAGTGAATGGATCTCCTGCTCAATATTTTGCCATGAAAATGGGGTTGCAGCAAGGTGACCCCCACTCACCTTTTCTTTTCAACAGCCGCCAACAGTTTTGAGTATTCTCTTCAAGAGAGCCAAGAGCCTAGGTCTGATTGGGAATGTTCAAATTGTGCAAAATGGCCTTACAATTTTTCAGCTTGAATATGCTGACAACACAATAGTATTCTGCAATGCAAGTTGGCACGATGCCCTGACCATTAAAAGAATTTCGCGTTGTTTTGATGGTATCACAGGCCTTAGAACCAATTACCACAAAAGCACCGCCAGTAGTGTGGTGCAGCTATCTCAAATGAACTTGCCAATGACATGGCCAAGGCATTAAGTTGCAATCAGCAGTCTCTACAAATCAAATACTGGGGGTTGCCATTGGGTGCCAGCCCAAGATTTTGAAGCATTTGGAATCCAATAACTGAAAACGTCATGAGTAAACTCACTTCATGGAAAGAAGAGATTTCTCTCTTTTGGAGGGAGGCTCACTCTTAGTATTAAGCAATGTGGCCTAGTGGCATTGAGGAAACGCCCAAGTGCATGTAGGGGAGAGGTTAGGAGTTTAACTCCCCTAGGGCCCAATCTAGCAATTAACAACTGATTTTTCATGATAAAAAAATAAATAAAATAAAGTATTAAGCAATATTCCAATAATGACTGATTCACTTTCTTTTGAAATGGTGAAAGACTAAGTCACCACAGAAGCTTTTCTTGCAATTTGTCTGCATATTTCTCGGTGATCCACTTCTTTTAATCTGTCTACTTTTCTGTTTCTTCAGTAAGAAAATTCCTTTTTCCTTTGCCAATCCAAAAAAAAAAAATTTCTAGTGGAAGCAAGTAGTAGGTGATAAATACAACACACCAGCCCTTTTTCACATAATTGATGGCAGAGTTGAATGGAACTTGGATTTTAGAAGAGCTCTATTTAGTTGAGAGGCCCTTCCCTTCTCAGTATTTTGGTCTATTTAGAAGGCAAGGAACAATTTCATCTCTAACAATACGGTGTTTAACTAGGAAAAAGTTTGGGTTAAAAGCAAACACCAGAGGTTGGACTATTTGACACAGGATTTTTTGCAGTATCTTCATCAGATACAGGATTGTTAGATTCTCTATAGTCGTCTTGGATATGTTTGACCCTTCTTTGCTAGGACATGACTGGATTGTTTAATCAAGCAATTCTGGCCTGGTACATATTTTCTTGATTTCTATATGCATCTATAGCAACACTGGCAAGACTATGATTGCATCAACACTACCATTAATGTATTTCTATTTATCAACTATACTATTTTGTGCTTCTTAGATAGGTGATAGGTGAGTGTGATTACCAATTCTTCAATGTAACAGCTTTAGTGGTAAATTTTCTGAGGCAGAACATGAAAGTCGAATTTACTATTGATTGGCTTTATTCCCAGATTTATGTAACATGCTTGTAGTCCTTTTGCAGTTTTATTTTTGTTAATTAGCTTTCTTTGTTTTGACACTTCATAAGGTTTGATTCATTGCTTGTTACTTGCATTTTTTTTGTTTCAAATGTTGTAATTATGTTGAAAAAATAAGTGAAAAACCAGTTTGGGGCTTCCAAGGAGCAGCTGTAGTGACAAATATACCGACATTGAGACTATTGGATCAAGAAGATAATCCATGAAAAATCTGGTAATTCAGTGCCAGCATAGTTGGGATAGTCTTGCTTGCTTTGATGCTTTTTGCACTGGCCCTTGATTTTCATCACTAAAATTTTTTGTTCTTTTGCTGATCAAAAATGAAAAATCTGGAAAGGCTATGCTGTTAGTTAATTTGAGATATTGGATGGAAAGCAAGCAAGAAAAACATTTGTTCAAGTACCAAATCAAAACAGAATAACAAAAGTATAAACAAATGAAGAAGACTAGACAGAAATCTTCCGCTTTCTTCTTCTGTTCTTCTATTTCCTTCAACTACTCTATAATGAGTTGAAGCTAACTGTTGTATCCTGGAGAATGATCACCAAGAGCCATCTGAATTCTGCACCAAATGGAGGCTTAATCGATCTTAAGGATAAAAGTTTAATTTTGGTGCTGCGCTCTGTTCATCCTCTTTAATTTCAATAAGTTTCTTTCCTTCATTTTTATCTTACAAGGTTCTGTTTTTTTTTTTTTTTTTAATTTAATCAATCACTATTTTTATAATTATTTCATAACAACCTAGAAAACTTGCATAACACTGCTTGAAATTAAAGAAATTTAAATGAAGCCTTTTATTAAAATAAAATAAAAATAAAAATTGTTTCTTTATAGAGGAAAGTTCACTTTAAAGGACTACAAGACATAAAAAGATCAAAGATTCATAATACAAACAAAACATAAAAAGATCAAAGAATGATTAGAGATGAATTATATTATATTAGGTTCATAATACACTGATATCACACAAACTCTAAACCAAGATAGCACAACATGATCTACAAAATGGACATCGACGAGCCTTTAGCAGCCATTTGAACAAGCAGTCTCTGTGGAACATATGTGAGCAAGGCGTTATCGCAACCATCATCCCTCCACAAATCCCCTCCAAACAAATCAAACACGCGTCTACCTCTTTATCATCACCTTCCAACTCCTTCACCTTCATCGCAGCCTCAACCTGGTGAAGGCCTTGACGCTTATGGTTCGATATTGGTTTCACCCACAAAAGCATCGGTTGCTTCAAAAGCAACCTTAACATACCCCGAATCTCTTGAACTTCATCAACAGAAAACTTTCCCGAAACGTTTTTGCTGTTTACATCTACGACTTTCTGTCTTTTAACTTGTTTCGGTGAAAGCCTTTTTCGTAGATAGCTCGTGGTCCTCAAAATATAAACATCTACCACTATAACGATTGTGGGTTTTTGATGAGATGTTTTAATGTCGAACTTGAAACAACTATGCAAGTATACAGATACATCTTCAATCAAATTCAAAATTGTTTCTTCGGAAAAGTGTTTTATGCCTTGGATGGCTTGAGAAACCAACTGTTCTGTGGAGTTTAGAGTTCATAATTTCATGAGATCGAATATTGACACTTCAAACTTTTTAAAGATTTCTTTAACACAACCACCTTGTTTGATCTGAATCGCTTTCTTGGATGCGTTGTTGATGCGAAACATGAACAACCCTTGTGATTCTTCTATGTTGTAGAGCTTTTCATTCCACTTAAACACACTAACTTTTAGGTCTTTCACTTCATTAACACTCATCATCTCTTTCTCTCATTCGCAACAAAGAAGGAATAAAGTAATGGGGGCAGGTACGGTTTCAAAAACAAGTGGAATGGTTATATATATGCATATACATAGAGTGAGATTGAAATCAGAAATAGGACATGTTACTTTTTCTAGGAAAAGGTTTCCTAAAATAAATCCCAATTAAAAGACACATAGGACACTAGGATATAACACATTGATCAACCAAGACAAACTGAGATGAACGGAACTAAGGAAGGAGGCTGGATCCTAGTTGTAAGGCGGAGGGGTAGGCAAGAACAATGGAGGCATGGAGGATGTAGAGATGTGTTCACTATGTTCTTGGATAATCTACCAACTTCAGTGAGTCCGAAGGGGCTTTATACCCTCTTCAATAAGTTTGGCGTGGTGCAGGATGTGTTCATCCCGTATAAAAGAAAAAGGACAACTAATACAAGGTTTAGCTTTGTAAGGTTTGATTGTCTTGTGGCGGCCACTGTTGCAGTGCAAAAAGCCAATGGGCTATAGGTGGATGATAAGGCAATTGAAGTTAAGCATGCGAATCTTGGGAAGGAGAAGTTAGGGGGAGTTGTATCAATAAAGCCAAGTCCTCTTCCAGTAAAGGGGCAAAATGGCCATCGAGGGGAAGAACGAAGGTGGGTACCAGTCTTGATAGATCAGAGATCATACGCAGAGGCAGTAAGAGGCAAATCATGTGTTGCCAATGAAAACATTACACGGAAGGCTAAAGAAATAGGGAATGGGTGGTTGTATGAGAGTGTAGTTGTTCGCTTGAAAGAGAGTTATGCTGCAATCAACTTAAAAATGCAAATTGAAGCAATAGGAGTGGAGGATGTCTTGGTGAGAGAAAGTGGGGGTCGTGAGGTGGTGATTACATTCAGGTCTAAGAAGGAGATGGTACTGAGACTGAAGCCTATTAAGGAATTGATTATGGAATGGTGCGAGATTATTTCAGAAGGCAAATCTGGAATGGTTCTAGAGCAGGAAAGGAGTGTTTGGTTAAGTTGCTATGGCATTCCATTGAATCTCTGGAATAGTACAAATGTGAAGAGGATTGGTGGATTATGGGGCCATTTTTTGTACTGCGAGAGAGATATGAATCAACCCAACTCTTTTGCATGTGCCAAGATAAAGATATCCACTGAATGCATGGAACCAATTAATAAGGTTGTAAATTTGGAGTGCCGAGGTATGTCATACCTAGTGAGAGTTTGTGAAGAACAAGTGGTGATAAAAAAAACTGATGAATGTGGTGTGCCAGTGCCAAAAGAATCAAGAGATGGAGGAACTGGATAGTTCAAATGCCTTACAGAACCAGGACATGGCAAAGACCAGTAGGGACAAGAAAGAAGATGCTGACATGGAGGATGACTCAGATCATGGTCTGGACATCTAGAATGGGGTGGACACTGGGTTCAACCCACGTGGGGGGAGGAGGAGTGATGAGGTGGAACAGGAGAGGTGCTGGGGAAGTGATACGGTGGTTACAGAGTCAAGAAGTGGAGTAGAGCTGGCAATGGGAATTGAGAACAACAATATAGGGTCACCAACTGCTAGAGAGGAATGCAGGGCAATGATAGACCTGGGGAACCATAAAGAAGGGTCTGAGGCAGCTATCAGTGGGACAAGGCAGAGCATGGATGATCAGATACTAACACCAGGCGACGTTAGAAGCCTAGGTGGGTCAAGTCTAAATAGACCTAGAGTACAAATAGAAGTGGTATTGGGCCAGAGTAAAGAATTATGTCAAGGTCATGGGCTGAAGGAAATTCAAAAATCACAAATTGGGTCTAAGGATCAGATTAGCAATATTAAGGAGGGTGGGGTTGCAGCTGGGTCAGTTGAAAGCAGCCCAAGTATTCAAAATTCACAATATGGGCCTAAGGATCAGATAAGCAATAGTAAAGAAGGTAGGGGTGCAGCTGGGACAGATGTAAACAACCCAAGTGTGTCTGAAGCTCAAGAGCTGGAGCCCAGTTCTCAACCTGCACAAAACAAAAAAGGAAAGAAGAAGGTTAGTTTTTCAGCAAAACATGGGTGCTTACACCCCAAAAAGGGTCCCCTTAGTCTACTTCGAAGATATGGGCATAGAGGGGCCTCAACAAGCAAAGCAATGCCAAAAGCTGCAGTGTGGAGAGTAGCAGCAGCAGCCATCTCTCTATCAACTTCGGTTGAGATTGGGTCAGATAAAGGGAGGCATATATTAACTGAAGCCCAAGTAACTCTGAAAATTGGGGAAGTGTTGGGAGTAAATTACAATGGGAAGGATGATAAAGTGCTTCACCAGATTGTGGAGCTTGAGCTTAAGGATAAGAAAAGAATTGGAATGGGGGAAATAGGTGAGGCATAAAGCACTTACTAATTAGGGAGAAATAAAGGAGTATCATCATTTTGTTATGCAGTTATTAACATGGAATGTAAGGGGATTGGGCAAGAAGGAAAAGAAAGGAAAGATTAGGAAGCTCTTGAAGGAAAGAAAGGTAGATATGTTGTTGTTCTAGGAAACCAAGAAAACTGAGATTCCAGACGCTGGAGTAAGGTCATTGTGGCCTAAGGATAACATGGAATTTATGACTGTGTACTCTGAGGGTGCAACTGGGGGATTACTTTGTGTGTGGGACCCGAGGGTGTTTCAAATAGCAGAGTGTTGTAGCAGCAGGAGGTTCATATTGCTCTTAGGTACCTTTTTTAATTCTTTTGAGTGTGCAATTGTAAATGTTTATGCACCTAATGAAGTAGGGGCAAGAAGCAAGCTCTGGAATAGCTTAGTCAAATTAAAGAAGGATTTTCCTAAACCTTGGTGCTTGGGTGGGGATTTTAATGAAATAAGGAACATTGGTGAAAGGAAATGGTGCACTAGAAGAGACAAGGGGATGAGGGAGTTTAATGAGTTCATTGAAAGTTGTGAAGTGTCTAACTTGCCATTGTGTGGTAGGAAGTTTACATGGTGTAATTCAAGAGAAGGTGAAAAGTGGAGTCGAATTGATAGAGTATTAGTAGATCCAAAGTGGCTTGAGGTATTTAACTTGAATTTGTGGGGTTTGCCTAGGCTACTCTCTTATCATAGTCCTCTCCTAGTGAAGGAGGATGGCCGGGACTGGGGGCCCAAACCTTTCAGGGTACAAAATGCATGGTTTCTTCATAAAGCCTTCAAAGCTTTCTGGGAGAGCTGCTGGAAGGAGGCTAACATAATGGGATGGGCTGGCTTTATTCTCCTACAAAAGCTAAGAACTCTGAAAGTTGGTCTTAAAAAATGGAATGTGGAGGTGTTTGGGAATATAATCAATAACCTAGAAGCAGCAGAAGCTGACCTACATAAGTTCGATCTTGTTGTTGAGGTTAGGGAGCTTGATACTACAGAAAAAGCAAGAAGAATGGAGGTTAGGGAAGAGGTGTGTAGGTTGAGCAAGATGCTGGAGAGAATGTGGATCCAAAAATCAAGGATGAATTGGGCTTTGAAGGATGACAAGAACACCAAATTCTTTTATGTGATGACTAAGTGTAGGCAAGCAAGGAATGAGATAAATTCTATTTCAGAGGGTGAGGTGGTATATGAGGAACCCACTCAAGTGAAGAGAAAAGTGTTTGAATATTTCAAGAGTCATTTTAATGAAGACTGGGGAGGAAGGCCACAGTTAGGAGGGAGTTTCAACTCATTACAAGGAAGTTGTGGTTTTGACAAACTTGAAGCAATGTTTTCAGAGGTTGAGATTAAAGATGCAGTGATGTCTTGTGATGGAAACAAAGCACCAGGGCTAGATGGTTTTAATATGGGATGTTTTCAAAAATTTTGGAAAGTGATGAGGTGTGATGTGATAAACTTTTTGAATGAATTCCATAAGAATGGAATGTTGGTTAAGGGTATCAATAGCTCCTTTATAACCCTTATACCAAAGAAGGAGAATCCTAAAGGGCTAACTGATTATAGCCTATAAACTTGGTGGGGTCAATATATAAGAAGTGATGCCACACATAATTAGTGAAACTCAGAGAGCATTTCTAAATGGGAGGAACATTTTAGATGGTGTGTTAATTGCAAATGAAGTGGTAGATGGGTGGAAGAAGGCAAAGAAGAAGGGGCTAATTATTATGCTGGACTTTGAGAAGGCATATGATTCCATTAATTAGGGGTTCTTATTCTATATGATGTCTCAATTCGGGTTTGGAAATAAATGGATCAGTTAGATCAAGGAATGAGTAGTATCTGCTAGAATATCAGTGCTTGTTAATGGGTCTCCAACTGAAGAGTTCAGTCTGCAAAAGGGTTTAAGACAAGGTGACCCTTTGTCTCCGTTCCTGTTTAATTTAGTTGTAGAAGGGCTACATATTTTATTGTCCAGAGCTCAAGCTCTTGGCCTAGTCCAAGGAGTGAAGGTTGGAACAGATGGTGTTATATTATCTCATCTTCAGTTTGTGGATGACCCTTTGCTATTCTGTGTAGCAGAGGTTGATGATGTGAGAAACTTGAAAAGGGTGCTTAGATGCTTTGAGGTTCTATCTGGGCTGCGAATTAATTACCATAAGAGTGTTGTGTGTGGTGTGGGGGTTCCAGATGAAAACATGGTGTAGACACCCCATTTTTGACCTACCATAAGACTCAGACGTCACTGATTGAGCACTTGGTGATATTACATATTGTGCTCGTTCTGAGGTTGCGGAGTCTCGGCCGCGAGCCTTGCCTCCGGACTTCCGAACTCTTTTGTGCCTTGCCTCGGTTTGCGAACCAGGCCCCATTTTCTTTGTTTTCCCTTCCCGAAGGGAGGGAGAGGTCTTGTAGATCATCTCTCAGTGGCCGTAGGCTACATTTCGTGGTCGTAGACCATTTTTCCCGTTTGGAGCTCGGTTCTCGATTTTCAGAGCCGTCGGCCGTGTGCCTCAGTTCGGGACCGCTTAACCACCTCCGTTTGCTCCGGTTTTTGGTATACACCTTGTTTCCTCCATTTTGAGGGACACTATGGCTCAAGAGACCAACTTCGTGGTCAAATGCCACCTCCGGTGCTTAATAGTCAGTTTTCGGGGCCCCAGACTGCGCGTTTTGGCCCCCGAACCGTTGTTTTGCATCAGTTTGGGTTCATTTTTGGCGGAGACCTTATTTTCATTGTTAGAAAGGTTGTAGAAAGGTAGGAGGCCAGCAATTGTTCTGAAAACCAGCTTTATTCCTTCATCGCTTTTCATCGCCCGTTTTCTTCACTAGAAAGCTGATTTTTCCCATTCCCGGGCCACTTTTTCTGACTTTCCACCACACCATTGTGTTGTACACACCTGGGAGGCCACCAATATGGGTAGGCCGGCCAGTAATTCCCCCTGACCCTTTTGAACCTTTCTAAAAAATTGGTTTTTCTCTCTCCTGGGTTACATTTTCTGATTTTTCTCCACATAGCTGTGTTGCACTCACCTGGGAGGCCAGCTGTAGACACCCCATTTTTGACCAACCTTAAGACTCAGACGTCACCGATTGAGCGCTTGGTGATGTTGCATATCGTGCTCGTCTAGAGGTTTTAGAGTCTCGGCCGTGAGCCTTGCCTCCAAACTTTCGGGCTTTTCTGTGCTTTGCCTCGGTTTGCGAACCAGGCTCGGTTTTCTCTGTTTCTCTTCCCAAAGGGAGGGAGAGATCTTATAGATCATCTCTCGGTGGCCGCAGGCTACATTTCGTGATCGTAGGCCATTTTGCCCATTTCGGAGCCCGGTTCCCGATTTTCGGAGCCGTCAGGCCGAGTGCCTCGGTTCGGGACCGCCTAACCACCTACGTTTGCTCCGGTTTTTGGCATGCATCTTATTTACTCCCTTTTGAGGGACACTGTGGTCCGAGAGACCAACTTCGTGGTCGAACACCACTCCCGGTGCCTAACAGTCGGTTTTCGGGGCCCCAAGCTGTGCGTTTCGGCCCCCGAACTTTCATTTTGCATCGGTTTGCGTTCATTTTTGGCAGGGACCTCTGTTCCATCACCAGGAAGGTCGTATAAGGGTGGGAGGCCAGTAATTGTTTCAGCAACCAGTTATATTCCTTCATCGCCCTCCGTCGCCCGTTTTCTCTCACTTCAAAGCCAATGTTGACCACCCTTGGGCCATTTTCTTCAACCTTAACCCTCATATTTGTGATGTACACATCTGGGAGGCCACCAATATTTGGTGGCCGGCCAGTAATTCCATTTGAACCTTTTGAACCCCTTTGAAAAGTGGGTTATTCTCTCTCCTGGTTCACTGTTTCCAATTTTTGACCACAGGGCTGTGTTGAGAACACATGGGAGGCCACCAATCTGTGGTGGCCGACCACTAACTGCACTTGACCCTTTTGACCCTTGGCCGGCCAGCCATGGGAAGGGCCGGCCGGCCGGCCACCTTCAAGCTCAATAACCAGCCGGCCAGAATCCTTACAGCAGGTACAGTCCAAATATGCATCTTTTTTCCCCCCAGATTTTGTATCTGGGGGGCCTTTTTTTGGGGGGGAAACTTGAATTCATTTCCCCCCCATTTTTCCCCCTCTTTCTCCCCCTCTTGTGCCTATATAAACCAGCCTCCAGCTCTGGTTTAAGGGTTAGAAAAATTCCCTTTGAGCTCCTATATTGCATCCCCCTCTCTCCTTCACTTCAAGCATTCAAACCTCCTAAACCATACACCATTTCTTCACCATCATCTAGCACCACACCACCACCTCCATTCCAGCCACTTGGAGCAGCTTTCCAGAGCTTAGGAAGCACCATTTCTTGTGCCAAGGAGCTGTCAAAGACTAGGCTACAAGGGTAAGTTCATTTCCCCTCTTTTTTGGCCTTATCTTGTTCAATATCTTAACTCTTTGTGCTTGCATATTTGGGCTCCGACCCTAACTATAAATAGGCTTATTTTGAGCCATATTCCATGTTTGATTGAGGGCCTCTCACTATTTGAGGCCTCCTTGTTGCACTTGCTTCATTATCTCCCTAATATGCCATTTTCTTGCATGTTGTTTTTGGCCTATATGTAAACTGTTTTGAGGCATGTTTTAAACTGTGAAGTAGCTTATTTTGAGCCCTTCTTCAACATTGTTGAAGGGATCATCACTGTTTGGGGCCTCTTTTTGTCACTTGCCTTTGTATCCCTCTTTTGGCCCCATTTTTGCATGATTTGTTAGCCTCTTGTTCTCCTGTTTTTGGGCTCTAGTCAGAACTAAAAATGGCCTTATTTTGACCCCCTCTTCATGTTTTATTAAATGTCTTTTACTGCTTGAAGCATCCTTTTTATACTTTGTGTTATAGCTCTCTTTTTGGCCTAATCTTGCATGGTATTTTGAGCATACTTGTACACTGTTTTGGCTTTGATCATAAAGTGTAAAAGGTCATATTTTAGGTCCCTCTTAAACTTTTTTGAAGGACCTTCATCTTTTTGGGGCCAGCATGCATCACTTGCTTCTTTGACCTCCTTTAGGCCCACTTTTTGCATGAGGGTTTTTCCATACTTTTTTCTGTTTTTGTGGTTTGTGGTAAACTGTAAAACATCATATTTCAGGCCCCTCTTCAACATTGTAGAAGGGCCATTCTCTGTTTAGGGTCAGCAGCTATCACTTGCTTCATTATCTTGCTTTCGGGGCCATTTTTGCATGCTAGTTTAGCCCCATTTGCGTTCGCTGTTTGGCCTTGTTTAGAACTGTAAATATGCTTATTTTTGGGCTGTCTTGATTCTCTCTTCACATTCCATGTTCGAATAATGCATGCATTGCATAGTCATAGGTCATTCGGTATGCCTGATTTCATGTTTCGGGACCTATTCCATGCATCGGGTGTTGTTTTGCCATCTTTCGGGGCTGTTTTGTATCACTTATTGCCTCTGAAATTTGCATGATAGTATGCCATATTCCATGCTTTGCCATGTCATGTTAGAGTGGCATTCGTGCCTTAGGGTTGGTCCTCGGTTTGCGTGCACGTGTGCACGCATTTCGAGTGTCTCATTTTCATCTAATAGCCTCTTATGTGAGTGTGGCTGAGGTCCACTTGTGTTAGTGTAAGTCCATATCGCATTGTGTATGCCATTTCATTCCATAGCGTTGTGTATGCTAGGATTGTATGTTAGTGCATTGTGTATGCCATGTTACCCCGTGCATCGTGTATGCCATTTCATAGCATGTTGCATGTTAGGATGTATCTTAGTTGCATTTCATGCATATCATGCATATTGCATTGTGTTCGGGATAGGAGTTAGCCCGAGCACGAGAAACGAGGTACGTTTCGTACTCCGAGTGATGAAACGTGTCTCAATTCTCAGTCACCGACACTCTGAATTATCCATGATGGAGTTAGGTGCATTCATTCCATATTGAATTGTGCAATTCGACTCCTCGGCCATCATGCATCGATATGCGTGATTGGTGGCACGAGGATCAAGGCATGCATACATTTGTGAAAATACATTGCCATGCCCCTTTCCTGCTCTCTGTTCTCGACAAATCAAGAATCGCCAGCTCTTAGGGGCTTGGCGCGCTTTCCAAAAACCATTGCAAAACAGAGGCTAATCAGGGCATCGTCATGGATTTCCGCGCAAAGGCAACCCGGACATGCATCATTCATCATCTGAAGAAGAGTCAAGACAGTTCCTGGCTTGCATGCCAGTTTATTCTTTTCTTAGTTAATTTGTTAATTAATTAGGAATTTGTACATATTTTGGACTGTATTATTTGGACTGTACTATTTATTTGGACCCTCTGTGCAAGGGCAATGTTGTAATAAGTGTGCGTGTGTGTGATGTATGTCTTCCAACCCCACGTCTTTCTTCCCTTTTATTTACCTGCTTATGATGGTTAGATTAGGGCATGTTTCAATTAGCATATAGTATGATAGCATGTTTGCACCCATTCATCTATCTTGCATGCACCGGGCTCGGCGCATCATACTAACTGCATCTGTATTTCAATTCCGAGTTGAATACTTGATAGCTGTTGCATCTCATATGCCATGTTTAGAATAGCCGAACCTGCTATAGTTTGCATCTTTGCATGTGTTGCATTAGGCATTTCTGTATACTTAGGATCATGCATAGATTTCTAATCGGTTTCTGTTTTGGCTTGGAGTACTCGGTGAGTTTTTATGCTTTAGCATCCTTGCATGCGTGTGAGTGTTGCCATGAATAGCATGCTTACCATGAGGCTAACTACTTATGTGATATACCTGCTTAGATGCCTGTGGGTGGAGGTTGGGTTATTTGGATTGGAACAATTCATCAAATGTTTTAAGCCCACTAGACAGTGGCAAAATCATATTTTCTAAGCCCACCCGAGGGTGGCAAAATCCGCATTTTAAGCCTACTTGCGAGTAGCAAACTATTTTCACAAACAAACATGAAGTGTTTTGTTCCAATTCAGAGGACTCAGTCTATACTTGTATGCTGTGCGCATCACATAGTAACCTAGGCTAATAACCGGAATAAGAACACACAATGTTTTCAAAACTAGACATCATGGTTAGTAGAGGCCGATCTTTGATCGGGTGAGCGGGGGTGCT
Source organism: Camellia lanceoleosa (assembly GCA_025200525.1). Taxonomy (NCBI): domain Eukaryota; kingdom Viridiplantae; phylum Streptophyta; class Magnoliopsida; order Ericales; family Theaceae; genus Camellia; species Camellia lanceoleosa. The sequence goes on from CM045759.1 coordinate 43,646,573, forward strand.
CACAAAGTGACCTTCCCCAATCGTACCCAAGTTCCCGAGCCGAGGCAACTTTGGTGATGACGGACACGTGGCCTTAGGCAAACGAATCAGGGTTTCCTAAATTTTCCAAAAATAAAATATTTAGGTGGCGACTCTGTATCTGGCAAAGCAGTCCATGTTTGGCACTTCTTTTCTAAAAATCTGTTTTCTCAAAACGATTTGCCGGATTTGGACTCTTTGGTTCAAGATTAAGAACTGTGACAACAATTCGAGTCTGAGCTGTAGCGAGGTCCCCCGCGGGCCTGTCTACACCACCTTTCTGGGGTGGCCGGCCGGCCACCTGAACCTCTTGAACCTGGCCCCCAAACTTGTCCCTCCTGGTGCATTCCAGCTATGCCAGCTGTTTTTTACCAGACCCCTGCCCGAGGGTCTACCCTTTTGAGGGGAAAATTTGAATTGTTTTTTCCCCCCTTTTCCTTCACTCCTCTCCCTCTATATAACTAACCCCCCACCTCTATTTCTCAAGGTTAGAAAACCCAACTAGGGCATTAATACATACAACCATATATCTATCTCATCCAAGCTTCAAAACATCCTTGACCTTGCACCATTTACACACCAACCCATAGCCTACCACCTCCATCATCCATTCCAGCCCCTTGGACTTGATTTTCAGAGGTTGAAAGCTCACCAACTTGGTCTAGAAGCTGCTAGAGGTCGGCTCTTCAATGGTGAGTCCCTATTTTTCCTTTTCTTGCTTCATTTTGCATGATATCTAAGCTATACTTGAAAGCATTTTTGGGCTTCAACCTGAACTGAAAATAGTCTTATTTTAAGCTCATCTTCATGTTTGATCAAGGACTTTTCTCTGTTTGAGGTCTTCTACCCACCCTTTGTGCTTTATCCCTCTTTTGGCCCTTATCTTGCATGATATATTAGCCTTATTTGTGAACATTTCTGGGCTTCAAGCCAAACTATAAAGTACCTTATTTTGAGCCCTTATTCAATTTTGTTGAAGGGCTCTTTACTGTTTGAGGCCATCTACTTCCTCTTGCCTTCTATCCCTCTTTTAGGGCTATTTTTGCATCATGTTTTAGCCTCACTTGTAGACATATTTGAAATTTTCCATAAACTATAAAGTATCTTTTTTTGAGCTCATCTTCAACTTTGTTGAAGGGCTCTTTACTGTTTGAGGTCTTTTGCTGCCCTATTTTTTCAATCTCTCTTTTAGGGCTGTTTTTGCATGATACATTAGCCTTATTTGTGAGCCTTTTTGGACCTCGACCTAAACTGAAAAAAGTCTTTTTTTGACATAATCTTCATGTTTTCTTAAGGTCTATTCTCTTTTTGGGGTCATCTTCCCCTTGTGCATGCTTTATCTCTCCATGATTAGGGCTATGCATTAGAGCACTTGCATTGGCCATGGTTTGGCCTCTTAGCCACTGAAATCCAGTAGATTTTCAGTGGCCTTGATATGTCTTTGAGCTCCAAAATCATGGAGGGGTGACCCTCTCACCCCTCATTCTCTTTACTAGCATTATTAGCCTTCCAAAGAGACCCTATTTTGCATGCATTGAAGTCACTTTTCAGGCTTTATTCTGAGGGTTTTAAGGTCTACCTTGGCTCTTTCTAAGGCCCTTTTGGCCATATTTTATGTCTATGTTGCATGTGTAGAGGAATCCCATTCAAGGCCTTTCAAAGAGGCCTTTCTTTGCATGTTTCCGAGGCTGATTCCAGGGCCTATTTGGTGGGTTTTAGGACTGTCATAATCCATTTCTAGAGTTGATTTGGCCTTTCTAAGTGTCTATCTTGTTTGTGCTCAACAATCCCTTGTATAGCCCTCTAAAGAAGCCCCTTATTTTTGCATGCATTGGCTGCATTTCAGTGATTATTTGGGCATATTTTGGCATGTTTTGTTCACTGATTTTGGCTGGTTTGGTGAGATTTCATATGCTTCATATACATGCCATGTAAACCATGTTTGCTAGTCAAAGTTGCATGCTATTTTAATCCATCTTGCTAGCATCTTTTGGCCATGCTTTGAACTAGAAATGTTCATGTTTTAGGACTGCCTTGGCTCTATCTTTATGTTCCATGATCAAATAATGCATGCTTTGTATAGCTATAGGTCAATACATGTGTCTAGTTTTGTGTTTCGGGGCTCATCTCATGCATCGGGTGCCATATTCCGATGTTTCGGGACCACCTAGCATCATATTTCAGTATTGAAATTCACATACTTGTATGCCATATTGCATCCCTTGCCATGCTTTGGTAGAATGGCATTCTATGCCTTAGGTTTGGTCCTCGGTTTGCGTGCATGTGTGCACGCATTTTGGTTGTCTCATTTTCATCTTATGGCTACTAATGTGAGTGTGGCTGAGGTCCACTCATGTTGGTGTAAGTCCATTATGCATTGTGTATGCTATTTCAATTCATAGCATTGTATATGCTAGGTTGTATGTTAAAACATTGTGTATATCTTGCTACATCGCGTATTGTATATGCCTTCTCATAGCATTGCGTATGCTAGGTTGCATGTTAGGATTGCATTCATGCATGTCATGCATATTGCATTGTGCTTGGGATAGGAGTTAGCCCAAGCACGGGAAACGAGGGATGTTTCGTACTCCGAGTGACGGAACGTGTCTCAATTCCCGGTCGCCGACACTCCAGATTATCCATGATGAAGTCTAGGTCTTGTGGTGTTTTCATGTGCATTCATTTCATATTGAATCGTGCAATCCGACTCCTCGGCCATCATGCATCGAGATGCGTGATTGGTGGCACGAGGATCGAGGTATGCATACATATGTGAAATACTTTGCCATGCCCCTTTCTTGCTCTCTGTTGTAGCAAATCAGAAACCGGTAGTCTTTTGGAGCTTCGTGCAATATTTCGAGTTTAATTGTAAACAGAGGCTAATTGGGGCATCACAATGGATTTCTGCGCAAGGCAACTCAAGCATGCATCATTCATCATTCGGAACAGAGCTGAGGCGGTCCATGGGCTTGCATGCTAATTTACCTGCTTTCCTAGATTAATTTGTTAATTAATTTTGTATTTATTCGAACTGTATTATTCATTTGGACTGTATATTATTTATTCGGACCCTCCGAATGAGGGCACAATTGTAATAAGTGTGCGTGTGTGTGATGTATGTCTTCCAACCCCACGTCTTTCTCCCTTTTATTTACCAGCTTATGATGGTTAGATTAGGGCATGTTTCAATTAGCATACAGTATGGTAGCATGTTTGCATTCATTGATCTGTCTTGCATACACCAGGCTCAGCGCATCATACTCACTGCATTTGTATTTCAATTCCAAGTTGAATACCTGATAGCTGTTGCATCTCATATGCCATGTTTAGAATAGCCGAGCCTGCTATAGTTGCATTCTTGCATGTGTTGCATTAGGCATTTCTGTATAGTTAGGATCATGCATGGATTTCTAACATAGCTTCTGTTTTGGCTTGGAGTACTCGGTAAGTTTTATGCTTTAGCATCCTTGCATGTGTGTGAGTGACTGCCATGATAACATGCTTACTATGAGGCTATATGCTTATGTGATATATCTGCCTGAATGCCTGTGGGTAAAGGTTGGATTATTTGGATTGGAACAATTCATTCACTATGAGTTTCAAGCCCACTAGATAGTGGCAAAACCATGTTTTTCTAAGCCCACCCGAGGGTGGCAAAATCTGCATTTTAAGCTTACTTGCGAGTAGCAAATCACTTTCAAAAATAAGCAGGAAATGTTTTGTTCCAATTCAGGCAAGCCAGTCTATACTTGTATGCTGTACGCATCACATAGTAAATCTAGGCTAATAACCGGAATAAGAACGCATAATGTTTTCAAAACTAGATATCATGGTTAGTAGAGGCCGATCTTTGATCGGGCGAGCGGGGGTGCTCACGAAGTGACCTTCCCTAATCGTACCCAAGCTCCCAAGCCGAGGCAACTTTGGTGATGACGGACACGTGGCCTTAAGCACGAGTTAGGGTTTCCTAAATTTCCCAAAAATAAAATATTTAGGTGGCGACTCTGTATCTGGCAAAGCAGTCCATGTTTGGCACTTCTTTCAAAAAATCTATTTTCTCAAAACAATTTGCCAAATTTGGACTCTTTGGTTCAGATTTAGAACCGTGACAATTTGAGTCTGAACTGTAGTGAGCCCAAAATGAACAAAACGGGACTCATCCTCCCGGGGCGTTCGGGGACGTTTACACATGGCTGCTTTTGTCTCAATCTTGAACTGCAAAGTGAAGGCACTACCAATCAGCTACCTTAGGTTACCTCTAGGGGCTAATCCAAAGAAGAAATCTACATGGAAGCCCATTTTGGATAAAATTAGATGTAGGCTGGCTGGGTGGAAAAGGAAGTTGCTGTCTTTTGCTAGGAGACTAACACTTGTTAAAACTGTCCTATCTTCACTGCCAGTGTACTACTTGTCACTTTTCAGAATGCCTGAAGGGGTTGCTAAAGAAATTGAGAGGCTCTAAGCTACATTTCTATGGGGAGGATCAGAAATAAAGAAGAAAATCCATATAGTTAAATGGAGGGAGCTGTGCAAAAGTGTGAAACAAGAAGGGTTAGGCATTAGGAGGGTGAGAGAGGCTAACCTTTGCTTATTACTAAAATGGTGGTGGAGGTTTGGGTGTGAGAGTGAAGCTTTGTGGAAGAGAGTTGTATGCAGTAGGTATAAGTTAAAGAATGCAACCTGGCTGCCTCCCTCTCTACCTGGGAATAACCAGTCAAGTGTGTGGAAAGGCATTACAGTTTTTGATGAACATAGAAACAATCTTCAAGAAGTTTTTGTGAACAATTTTCAATTGATAGTTGGGGATGACAGAAGGATTAGCTTTTGGGCTGACAGATGGTGTCAGCATCTTTGTCTGAAAGATGAGTTCCTAAGTCTATATAGACTGTCCCTAGAGAAAAGTGTTACTTTGAGGGTTATTTATGATAGGAAACAGTCTCTAGGAGGTTGGAACCTTTTATTCAGAAGAGTGTTGTATGAGTGGGCGGAGTTGGGGCTTCAAAATCTCCTGAATAAATTGGAAGCAAGACCTGCAGTGAGGGCTAATCAAGTGGACAGGCTTGTCTGGACAGCATCATCTTCAGGTCAGTTTTCTATAGCCTCTTTGTAGAGTTCTATTGCCTGTAATAGTAGCCCAACTCTTCTAAATACTAAGTTGGTGTGGCTTAATTTTGTCCCTCCTAAAGTTCAAGTATTTGGGTAGTTAGCTTGAAAAAATAGAATTAAGACTGTGGAGTTTTTACAAAGAATTGGTGTTCTGTCTGGTAATGAGGCTAATCTATGTGTGTTTTGCAAGGCTGATTATGAGTCAATGAACCATGTTTTGATCTGTTGTCCATTTGTGTGGAGGGTCTGGACTAATATATTGAATTAGTGGGGGACTCAATGGGCATTACCAAGCTCGGTAAATCAGCTGCTGCTATGGTGGGCTGGAGGAAGGATGAAGAGGCTGGAAAGCAAGATTTGGAGTGCTATCCCACTGGCTGTGCTGTGGTCAATTTGGAAACTTAGAAAGGAATGTGTGTTTAAGGCAGCTAACCCAAATTTGATGGAGTTCTGTGAATTGGTTAAGACTTGGATTGCTCTGTGGTTGCTTCCATATCTCAAAGAGTTCCATTTCTCAACCAATGAATTCATCTGTAATTTAGGGCAGATCAGAATGTGCTTTGGAAGTGCTTTGTTGTATTGAGCTAGGTGGAGTTTTGATGGGTTTAGTCAGGACATCTTTGTTTTTGCTAGCTTGTGAAGAAGCTACTTTATTCTTGTTTGATGATGTACAGATTCAAAAGTGGTGAATTCCTGGTAGTATGTTGCAGCAATATTTTTGGTGATTTCCTGGTTTGGTTGAATACCTGTTCTTGATTGATGATGTGCATATCCAAAAGTCATAGAGGATTGAGGGTAAAGCAGATACCATCTACTGCAGAAGTGCAAGAACTGGGTGTGCTTGGTGGGAGTTCATGGTTGTGTAGAATGAATTGTAGGACTGCAGTGCAGGTCTTGGTTCTTCTCTGCTATTTATTTCTATCTGTTTCTATCTGTTCTTTATTGTTATCTGTTTGAGAGGTAATGGCTGTGTAGAATGACTTGAAGGGCTACAGTGCAGTTCATGGTTTATATCTGCTATCTATCTGTTTATGGTTTCACAGCTACTTTTGCTATGCTGCTGTTGGTTCATACGAATGGCCTTTGTTTTTTCTAGTTTTCTCTTCCCTTGTTTGTTGTTGGTATCTCTCCAACTGGAGCTTAGAGTTTTTGCTAGCTCCAAGCTCCTCTTTATTGATGTACTCGTTCATAATTTGTATGATCTCATCAATAAAGATTTGTTTTGTCGAGCAAAAAAAAAAAAAATCCTAATTGAGTTTGGATTTTGAAATCATAAATAATATATAGTGAGATTGAAATCAGAAATAGGAAATAGTACTTTTTCAAGGAAAAGGTCTCCTAAAATAAATCCCAATTGAGTTTGGATTTTGAAATCATAAATAAATGAATACTCTCACATACACGATTTTATTACACACTGTCATCAAGTTAGTTAACTAAAACGGTACTTAAATAAATGAAGGGTAAATTATATAAATGGTCCCTTAGTTTACTTAATGTGTTAATTTGGTTCATGTTATTTTAATTTATTCAATTTTGTCCCTTAATTTAACAGATTGTGTCATTTAGTCCAATAAATAATAGAAATTAACACATTGTGTAAACTATAGGGACCAAATTGACACGTAGTTTGACTTTCCGTCCACCAAACTTAGCAACATTTATTTATTGGACTAAAATGACACAATCCGTTAAATTAAGGGGCAAAATCGAACAAATTGAAACAATAAAGACCAAATTGACACATTATGTGAACTACAAGGACTATTTGTATAATTTACCCATAAATCAAAAAAATTATTCAGAATTTATAATCTAGGCCATGATTCAATCATCATTGGGAAAAAAAATTAAATAAAATATAAAAATGATACTAATGACATGATATCACTATCATCCCAAAAAAAGGATTCATCCCTCCAATGTAAGGATTTTATTGATGGGTGATGTCACGTATCACTAATTACATGGTATCACCGTTATATGCATTAATTTTTATTCCATAATTAGCCGGCACGACAATCAAATGACTCTACCCATTATATTTAAATTTTTTAATAAGATGAACTTTTTGTAAAACGAGAAATTATTTGAATGCTCTACATCATTCATGATTGGACTAGTGTTAGTGGGACACACTGTTTTAGTCAATAACATTTAAATTGAAGCACCAGATAAATTTATCCTTGAAGCAAATTATAATTTTCCTTATAAAACAAGTTGAACTTGTTCACGCGACAAGCATAAATAACCTGATGAACTATCCACATAAGTTCGTTTAAGAGTTCTATCGAAATACAACTTTGGTAAAACATGGGAAAGAGTCAAATAAAAATAAATAACCAAGTGAATCACATCAAATCAAAATATAAATCTGCAATTCATCTGGTCGAAAGATAAAAGGGCAAAATTTATTATACCCACTCATGGTTTTGTCATGGAACACTTTTTTTTTTTATCGGCGAAAATTAATAGTTAATTGTTAGATTAGCATCAATGGCAGAGCCAATATTTTGATTCATGAGGGCACCATTAATCCTTAGCTATATCAATTAAAAAATTTAACCAAATCTAATTTTTATTTGGCGATAGAATGACCAAAATCAATGTGATGTCAAAATTATGTATCTTAGACATATTTTACTAACCAAATTTTTTTATATGTTATTTTAGTTATTAAATATGATGATAATCACAATTTAAAATATAATAACATGCGTACCAAAAAGAAAATAAAGAAGATACATGTGGAGAAAAATAAGAGAGAAATGAGAGAGATATAAATAATTATAAGAGAATATTTTGATAAAATTAAACATTTATAATGGTAAATTATAAGGAATTTATTAAAAATAAGGAGAAAAGAAAGATGAGATATAAACATTTTGAGACATATTAGACAATTAAAAGAGAGTTAAATGGAAAACTTCTTCTAATTAGAGGTAATAGTATAATTTTCAAAAAATGTGTCCCCCTGGACCCTATGTAGCTCCGTCCCTAATTAATACCTTGTGAGAGTTGAAACTTACACCCATACACATAGCAAGAAATCATTGCCCTCATCACGAAACACTGTACCCCTATAGTTTAAATATATTCAAACAACCCTTTTATAATTTTGGATTAAAGTCATACCGTTAGATTTTTTTTTTTTTTTTAATATATGTAGAAAACTACTCTTCCAAATTGAAAGTGGGCAATGCAAAATTTTCAAGTCAAAGTAAAAAATATCCTCATCTTCATATTCTTCTCTAAATTAAATCATATTCTTCACTAAATCCTAACTCTAAACTTTAATATCCTCGCCCATTAAAAATTAAAAAAACCCTTCAAATATCCTCTTCTATCAAGAATATAATATAATTTAAAATGTTATTAAATGAGATACTAAGTTAAAAATTAAAAGTTATTAGATTAAGATAATTTTATGATAATAAATTAAGGTGTTTAAGTTCAGTTATGGTTTAATTTATTAATATATATATATATATATTCTCAAATGTTATTATAATAAATTGGGTTAACATTAAAAATTAGATTAAGGTACAAAAACTTACCAAAAGGGTTAGATAACAAGTCATTTGGGTCCAATTGCTGGCATATGTGTATGTATTCTCTATTGCATCAGCAAAACAAAATTTTAAATTTCAAGAAGTAAAACAACACAACACTCAACACATGCATATATTTGAATTCTCCTCTGATTTTTGTCCCTATCTGAAAAAGAAAAAAATAAAAAAATAATCATTTACAACATTCATCAACCTAATTTGTTCTTACAACGAGGCATAGAAAACAAAAACAATTTAATAAGACATAGCTAAAAGGAAGTTTATTTTCTAATCATCCATTCCTATGACTTTCCCCTACCTTGGATTTGTTCACACCCCAGTTTGCAACCTTCATCACAATCAATGTCTGTGGAACCTTGTAATTCCATGCGGTTAGGCATGCAAGCATCCAAACATTTCGATATCGGAACGATAGATTCAGTTAACACCAACATGTTGTAAATTAATAATAAAAGCATTGCAATTGATTTTTCAGAAGAAACCATAGCAAAATCTTTTGTTACATATTTTGTTGGTAATCCATCCCTTGAGAGTAAGTTGAAATTGTGTGTAACCAAGAATGGCGTCATAACTATAACTTTTTTTTGGGGGTGACAACCCTCACATGTTGGAAGGGTAGTGAGAGAAATGAGGAGAGTGAGGGTTGCAATTTACATAAGAAACCAGTTTTGCTAAAAAAAAGGTACTTCATCAAGACCAATTCAAATCGATTTTTTCTTCAATCCTTTATGTAGAGATATAATCTTGAGTTTAGATTTACTAGAATGCTAATTAATATATTGTCACTCGACTTTTCGCACCCCTTTTCAGAAGATGAATAAGTCCTACAGTTTGAACTCCCGCAATTCTGAATCTAATCTCACAAGTGCAATGTAAAATTGATAAACCAAAGAGTCCAAATCCGGAAAATCGTTTGAAAAATTGATTTTGAATCAACAATGCCAAAATTGGATTGTTTTGCCAAATACAGAGTCATCACCTAAATATTTTTAGAAAATCTAAAATACCATGACTCGTGCCAAAGACCATGTGTCTGTCATCACCAAAGTTGTCTCGGCTCGAGAATTTGGGTACGAGAGGGGAAGGTCATGAATACATTTGAGCACCCCCGCTAGCCCGATCAAAGATCGGCCTCTACTAATCATGAAATGATTTTTATCAATATTATATGCTTTTGTTTCAGTTATTTTAGGATAGCATTTACTATGTGATGTGCACACACAAGTACAGACTAATCTTGCAAGAATTGGAACATTTCAAATCATGTTCGTTTTGAAAGTTGCTTCGAAATATGTACCATTTGAAAAAGTGATCGCATATGAACATTGCTCAAATTATTCCAATTCAATCAATAAGCCTTCATCCACAGGCATTCACGCAGTTTATCAATTAAGCACTTAGCCTCATGGCAAGCATGTTAAAACATGGCAACAATCACACGCATGCAATATGTTAAAGCAAATAAAAGCTTACCTAGTACTCCAAGTCAAAAAAAAGAAACTAGTTAGAAAAATGCATATTCCTAACTATGTCAAATGTCTAATGCAACACATGCATTATGCAATTACTAGGCTCGGCTACTAATATGGCATATAACTCAATGAAATAGCATGCGGTCTAAGCGCGTATTCAACGAAGTATTTAAACAACAATGCGGTTAGAATGATGAACCGAACCTCGGTGCATGCAATATAAGATGAATGGATACAAGCATAAGGTATGCTAAACGAAATGTGATGCCCCTAATCTAACCATCAAAAGCGGATAAATAAAAGGGAGAAAGATGCGGGGTTGGAAGACATATACATTATTACAACATTGATGCCCTCGTGAAAGAGAGTTTGAATGAACTAAACTAATTAAGCTAATTATTACAATCCGAATAAATAGCTAAACTACTTAACAAATTATTATAACACTTGAAATAAATTAACTAACTATTCTAAGCTAATTAATTAATTATTACAACAAAACAAGCTAACTACTCTGCCTCGGGACACGAGAGATGTGCATGTGCACGCTCGGTTTCCACTCGAAAAGACTTCTGTTTTGCTTCCGAATGCCTCTGTTTGCACAGTTGAACACCAATACTGTTGCTCACTCTGCTCTACCTTACCAACACTCTGCTGTGTTTTGCATCAGTGGCTGGCCAACCACTAGTAAATGTTTCCAGTTGGCCATGGTTGAAGGTTGCCGACCATGGATGGTTGTCTGTCGGCCATGGAAAGTGGCCTACTGCCACTAATGCATAGGTTCACCTTGCTGCAACAGCGGACAAACAGAGCATATAGACGGTATTTCAAGGGTTTGTTTGCACAACCTACCCCTGCTTTTCATGGAAAAATCAATGGAGTAGCAAGCTTTGGTTCACAAACCATCAATGGATGCAATTTCATTGCATGATGGCTTGTGAAACCAAGTGTGCAAGTTTAATAAATGCAAAACAAGACACACTCCTCCTCCCTTTCATGAATGATCAAGAGAAGAAGTTGACCTTGGAGACTTAAATCATTTCATCACTAGCAAGTATGAAATGGTTCAAGCTTCCATGTGTTCAATTAACGTCCAATTGAACACAACAAGTTATTATCTTGCTCACTTTTAGTCCGAAGTTTTAATTACTTACTTTAATTTACCTACCATTCTTTAATCCAATTTAGTCCAAAAGGTAAATTAAAGTCATCTAATGGAAAGAAGGCTCCCCTAAGGGATTAAACCATTAAGTATGAAACCTCAATTTCATACTTGGGCAAGCAAGTGACTTGAAACCACTTTCAAAACAAAATTAAAAACTAAGAAAAGAGGGAGGTTGCAGAGATTATGCTTGATGAAATGAAGTATGAAATACACTAAATCAATGCAGCCAACTCAAACAAGTGGTGTCTAAAGGCCTAAAACACCAAGTTTGTGAGGACACTTATACTACAAGCATGCAAAACAAGACTCAACTGACTTAACCAACCCAAAACAGAGTTAAAACAGTCCAAATCAGAGGTTAAATCATGCTGGAATTGAGCTAAAACAAGCTAGATTAAAATGCTAAAACATGGCACAACCTAGGCAAGTAAACAGGACACAAGGAAAGGAGGCTAACCCCTCCAAATTTGGACTTCAAAACATGATTTTGGCCACTGAAAAAGCTCTAAAAATCAGTGTTTAAAAGCTTGGAAAAAAGATAGTAAAAGGGTGGGAAACACAATTTAATGGCCTTAAACCCAAGCTTCACCCCAAAAAAACAAAGTTTTGACAGCCCAAAAACAGTGAAAAAAATAGTAGGAATAGAAGCAAATAAAACAAAGTTACAAGCAAAGTCTTATACCTTTGAAGAAAAGAGCAACTCCAAGTAACAAAATCAAGCAAACAACACCCTCCAGAGCTCAAACCAAGCCCAAAAATACGTCAGCTAAAAGATGATGAGATCTGGTTAAGGGTGTATAGGCAAAGGTTAAGGAATTGTAGTCAAAAGTGTAAAGAATTTATAGAGAGAGAGAGAGAAAATTATAGAGAGAGAAAAAAATTTTAAAATTTTTGAGTTTAAAATTTTCTAACCTTACTACAAAAGAGAGGGGGTCTCTATATATAAAAAACATGAAATTCCCCCAAGGAGATCCATCCTTATACGTGGGGATAGATGCATGCATTTGTGCAAACAGTTGGCACAACTAGCATAAAATATTTGCAAAATAAGCTGGTAGCCGGCCGGCCAGCCATCACTGGTGGCTGGCAACCCACATCAATGGCCGACACCAGGTCGGCAAGCAAAAGGTGATGGCCAGCAAGCCTCTAGAAGTGGCCAGCAGGTCACCAGAGGCTGCAAGCTGAAAGAGATAGGCTTGGTCCAAAACTGGGTTTAAAAGGCTATTAGGGTTTGCGAGGCTCAAAGTTGTAGCATTCCGTTGAGGACTTCGAGCACTTAGCGAACAAACAAACTCATCATCGGGTGTGCATGCAAGGACATCCAAGTCATAAGGGCCGTCAAAAATGGAATGTTTACATATATCCATAAATGTATTAACTACAATACAAGATATGCATATTGACTCTATCTCTTGACGTGAAGTTTACCTAACATTGTGTTTAATATTTGTCTTGTAAATTACAAATATTTTCACTATCACAAATATTAATTATTTCTTTACTTTCTATTTAATTTTGAAATTTTAAAATTCCACTATCACAAATTTTAATTATTCCTTTATTTTCTATTTACTTTTGAAAATTTAAAATCCCTAGACAATGACAATTCAAAAAAATCTATTATCTTAATTATGATTTTTTTGATGATATAGTGTTGATGGTTTAAGATTTTTTTTCCAATTAAAAGTTTTAAGACAATGTATATAAGAAAAAGAAGAAGAAGAAGAAGAAGAAGAAGAATACACTAATTGACATTCTAAATTATGTTAAAATGAAAATACTAACCACCACTTAATAGTGCTGGACCCAGGAATATTATACTTAGCAGGGGCCAATTTATATGAATTTAAAATTGACAATTAAATTTTAATTATTTTATTCTTAACATCGTATGTGAATTATATTAAAATATTCAATTCTATAAAATTTGAAATTTTTATTAAATTTGCAAATAAAATTTATTTTTTAAAAAATATATTAAGATAGACACAAACACTACAAGAAAAAACACATTTGGCGACTAAATTTTTAGTCGCCAAAAGTCGATTTTTAAGTTTTCTCGACTAAATTTTTTAGTCGCCGGTTTAGTCGCTAGAACACGGTCACGAAAGGTATTAGCAATTAAAAAACTTTTAGTCACCAAAAACTAAGTCTGTAGCGACTAAAACTTTGGTCACCAAAGCTCAATTATATTTATTAAATTATACATTTGGCAACTAAATTTTTAGTCGCCAATACTCAAGCTTTTGGCGACCACACAGTTTAGTCGCCAAAAGCTTATTTCTGAAAAAAAAAAAATAAAAAATTACCCCTCTGCTGTTCCGAAGTTTCAAACCATGAACCTTCCACACCATACACCTTAAGCAACACACTTTCTCCACTATGCCTCTACAACACCACATGATTATATATGCAACATATATTATTTATATAGTATATTGACCCGTATTAATATAAAACTATATATATAAATATAATAATTTTTATTCAATATAATTTATGTAAAAAATAAATTATTTACTAAAAAAATAGGAGACCACTTTTGGCGACTAAATCTGTTTTTTAGTCGCCAATTCTATACTTTTGGCTACTAATTATTTTTTAGTTGCTAAAAGAATTAATTCCTGCCTAAAACCTGCACTTTTGGAGACTAAACTAAATTTTAGTCGCTAAAAACCTTCACTTTTGGCGACTAAACTGAATTTTAGTTGCCAATTGTCGACTTTCAGCTACTAAATTTTTTTTAGTAGCCAAAAAGCTTCACTTTTGGCTACAAAATTTAATTTTGTCGGTAAAACACGTATAATCGGCGACCAAACTATTTTTTAGTCGCCAAAACCTATACTTTTAGCTACTAAATTTTTTTAGTCCCCAAAAACCTTCACTTTTGGCTACTAAAATTTTTTTAGTCTCTAAAACCCATATAATCAGCGACTAAACTGATTTTTAGTCGCCAATAACTACACATTTGGCTACTAAACTATTTTAGTCGCCAAAAGTCTTCACTTTTGACTACTAATTCTATTTTAGTCGTTAATTCTGTTACTTTTAGCGACGAAAATTCTATTTTTAGTCGCCAATTTTACTTTTTTTTTGTAGTGAAAATAAATTGCACCAAAAGAGAGTTATACAAGTTGTTTTCCACATTACACAAAACAAAAAAGGATTAAAAAAGAAATACGTAAGTACTATTTTAAAATTTATCAAAAATTTCACTATGTCTACGTGGAATGAAAAGACACTGAACCTCTATACTTTTGAATTCTCAGCAGTGGTGAAGCCGCATAGGGTCTGGGGGTCACGTACCACATGAATTTTTGAATTTTTTTTTTTAATATATGTATGTAAATAAAATTTTAAATAAAAATATTATTTAAAATAAAATGTCAAAGATATTTTTAAATTTATATAAACAATAGTAATTATTTTATTAAAAATGAAGTGATTACAATAAATTATATTTTTATATATGAAAATTTTATGAAAAAACCTCAATATAAAGGTAATATCCATCAGTATTGATATGCAAATGTAATTAATTTCACTATATATATGTAAAAATTACTACAATATTAGTTATATTTGCATGAAAAGTTCACTCTTCATATGTTACTTTACTATTGGCTGGTAAAAATTTGATTTATCTTACTATTATATAATTTATTTTAAAACTTAAATATATGACCGTTTTTACATTGTCCATGATATACTAGTTACGCATAATACTTTCTTTTCGATTTTACTCGAAGTTATTAATTGTAAAATTTTATGTGAAATACTTTTGGAATAATTTATTTAAGTTTTTGTACTTAATATTAATTCAAAAATTATTATTATCTTTTTATTGTTGGTTATGAAAAAAAAAAATTAAAGTTATAATCAAGAAGTGTCCTTTCTGATTTAATTTTCTAGTTCCATTACTGATTCTCAGTACTCTTTTTTCAATAATCCTACTATCATATTATGATATCATTGAATTTTCTTTTGTTTATTGGAAGAACTACATGTAAGTGAGAGGAGAAAAAAAAAATTATCAATATATGACGATACAAGTGTGCCTGTAATGGAGTGCAAATGAATGGCTGTCAGAGTATAAGTGTCACTTACAACCCATGTATTGGTTTTTTTTTTTCTCTGGTCCACCTACATGTAATTTTTCATTATTTATTATTTAAAACGTTACCACTTTATATCAGTTTCATAAATTGATATAACTGACACTACCCTACTAACTCTAGCCCATAAATTAGTAGAGTTATATTGTAACCGACACTACTCTACTAACTCTCACCTAAGATCTCGCCTAACTAAGGGCGCAACTGCCGCTTATGACAACTTGAAACTTGAGTTTATTTTAATAATGAAAGAAAGAAAATACTTTCCCTTTCTTGCTTAACAAGTATATTACACGGAAAGAACTCTCATCTCATCTCAAATTTGTATACTAGTTTTACAAATCCTACCTGCCCATTCCTCTGCTGCAAGAACTCTGTGTTGAGAGAGAGAGAACTCTGTGTTGAGAGAGAGAGAGAGAGAAGAGAGAGAAGAAAGAGATGGTGAGTCTTAATGAAGAAGTGAAAGACCTCAATGTTCATGTCTTCAAGTGGAACCGAAAGCTTCACAACATAGAAGAATCACAAGGGTTGTTCATGTTTCGCATCAACAACGCATCCAAGAAAGCAACTCGGATCGAACATGGCGGTGTTAGAAAGATCTACTCAGCATCTTTGTTTGAACTCGAAGCATTATCAACCCTAGACTCCACACAATATTTGGTTTCTCAAGTCATTGAAGACAAACAGTTCCATTTCAAAAACACAGCTATAAATCTGAGAAAAGACGTATCTGCATATCTGCTAAGTTGTTTCAAGTTCAATATCGAAACACTATATCAAAATCCCACAATCGTCATAGTGGTAGATGTTTATATTTCGATGACTATGAGGTATACGCGAAAGAGGGTTGCACCATCACCCTTTTCATGGCGCAAGAAGCGAAAAGTTATAGATGATGATGATGATGATGATGATGATGAATCCAAGGGTCTAAAGCGCAGAAAATTGTCTGTTGAAGAAGTTGAAGAGATTCGTGATGGGTTATTGTCCGACCTGGAGGAACCAATGTCGTGCCATGAGTGTCAAGGGCTTCACGAGATTGAGGCTGCGATGAGAGTGAAGGAGTTTGATGGAGACAATGATGAAGAACCAGTTGATGATTGTTCGATTTGTTTGGGGGAGATATGTGGAGGAATGATGGTTGCGATAACGCCTTGCTTGCATATGTTTCACAGAGATTGCTTGTTTAAGTGGTTGCCAAAGACTAGTCGATGTCCCTTTTGTAGGTCATTTTGTGCTACCATGGTTTAGTACTTGTGTGATATTGTGCATTGTGAATATAATATCATACCATTCATATGTAGTTATTCTTTGATCTTAACATATGTTTTGTTTGGATACTGATTCTTTGATCTTTCAACTATAAAGAAGCAATTTTTTTATTATACATATACAGTGATCCTTTTTTTTATGTTTTATGTGCTGGTGATTTTGATACGGTTATTGTTCTTTGATCTTGTTATGTTTTATTTGTATTTTTTTATTTTATTGATGTCAAAATTTTGTAATGCATCACTCTCCTGTTACTTTGATACAATAAAGTATTTACCACTAATTGTAAAGTCTCTTCGTTCACAAAAAAAATGTAAAGGTGAAAGAAAAAAAGAAAAAAAGAAAAAAAAAAAAAAAGTCAACAATGGATGTGTTACTATTTTTTCCCGTCCCACTAATCTCTCACATTGCATTAAATCAAAAAATTGAAAATTTATATATGTATATAACAAATTTTTTTATTTTTTTTTTACAACTGCAACAGCATCGATTAATTTACTAACATCATAATTTTTTATCATATTTATTTCACTACTCTAAATATATAAATAGATAAGTGATGACATATAACCAAGGTTCTGAAAAGCGATTGCGGTCGCCGTAACGATTGCGGTTGAACGACATAAAAGGCGACCATAACTCTCTGATGGCCAGATTTGGTGGTGGTGTTGGTGGTGGCGGCAGCTAGGAATCAGGAGAAAGAAAGAGAAAAGGGAGAGAAAGGGAAGCTAGCCTGAGTATAAGTTCAAAATGTAACAGTAAACACACATTTTTATTCATTAGATTTCTACTATAATCTTTATGGTTCAGAGAATAAGCAATGATGTTTAAATATATCCCATAAAATTATTTTTTCCAATTGTCGTATACGGGTTACATAATTTGGCTCCATCTTCCCTGCTCTAAAGCACCTCTTCCCATCTATTTTCATATTCCAAATACAAAACTATACAATGCATAGAAAGAATACAAAATTGAATCAACTGGCAAGAACAAAATTGTTACACCTAATTTAGCACCAAGCAGAATCAGCAACGTTGAATCAGAATCCATGCTATTTAGCATTTTTCTATCTTCCTCGGACATCGGCGGAGAACACGCAATAGGAGTTTTCAACTTCTGAAATCCCACTGCACCGAGTACCGATTGATTTCCCTAGGTCTAAGGATAAATGACGATCAAACAGGGTTTGTCCTGCAAACTAGGCAACCCTTCCATCTCTGTCTTACTTGACAGCACAGGACTAGCCCTTCATAGGAGCAAACCCGAGCTTTCACTTCTCACTGTAAATGTGGTCTTAAGTTCCACCCATGTTCCTGGGGATCCCACTTCAACCATGTTTTTGATACTTTTCTGAAGACTCAAATGATAGAAATATATGTGGACGGGTTAGTTGAAGAAGTATGGAGAATAGAGAACTTGTTGCAAGTCGAAGTCGCCTCTTCCTGGGAGGGGAGGAAATGTCAACTCTGGATATGATCTCTGGAAGCTTTCAAGCAACTGGGTAAAGAGAATCAGAATATTATGTAGATATATAAGTAAATTAATTCAAAATTTTCATGTCATTTGTATGTTGATGTTCAGATCCATGAAGCAATAATGGCTTTTATATGAATAAGGAATTACAACAAAACTGCATGTTTTTATTAGTGTGCTCAGGAGAGAGAGAGAGAGAGAGAGAGAGAGATGCTTACATCTTCAAGTATTCATGTTCTATAAAGCTCCACAAACTTTTCCCTGATGATCCAATTCCTCCTATCAACGTCACATGCATGCGTCCAGAAAGAGTCATGCACCCTTGTAACAGACAACATGAAATTAAATAGGAAAATAAAATTTCTCATTTTCTACAAATTCCCTTCCAGTCTTTCCCAAGGAAGAGCCTTTAAAAGCAGGTCAGAGTTTCAAAAATGTTTGATTAAAAAATTATCCGAAAATAAATGTATGACATGCATTTGAACATGCATTAAATAGAAGCATTTTAATATAATTATGAATTTCAAAACATACAGCACACTAGTGGGGACATATAAATGCATATTAGACTTGATTCAAGTTTAAAGACAACACAAATGGATATTATATATTTGAATTCTTAATATGATCGTGTAATATTAGGAAATAAAATGATTTTTTTTTTTTTTGATAATCGGATGTCCGAACCAGTTTACGCGTACCTCACCCAAATCCCAGGACCTTGAAATTAACGACCGGACAAACCTCTAGTGACGCCAAGGTTTGAGATGTTTGGCCTTGTGGGTTTTGAACCTAAAACCTTTTGGGTGGTAAGCCCTTTGGTTACTTTCTTTACCCACTAAGCCAAACCCTTTGGGGTTTATAAAATGAAATTAATTTATTTCTGACATCCATTAAGAGACTTTAACTGTGGTTGAGAAGATAGAAGTGGATCTGTGGATTTAGGTAGTAAGTTGACTGAAGACAATAAATCAGAGTATTCCACTTCAAATGTATGATTAAAATTTAATTATGACTTAATTGTAGTACAACGCCATTCACCTAATTCACATAACAACTTCTAAAGTTATCAAGAGATTCAGGAACTTCCCCCAGTGGTCAACTCCGAGATGTGTGTAAAAAGAAAATAAAGACGGAAAAATAAAAAAGAGTAGACATTTCTGTAATTGTGGATCCCACATAAAGCATAATCCTAGAGTCCAGACAAATGTTGAACAATTTAGACGACTTGTAATCTACAACTTAATAGATTCAAAGTGTAGAAACACAGAAACAACCACAGAAAATACAGGTGGAACAATGTGATTGAAAAAATATCATTAATGGCAAACCCACCAGCTGATATGTATGGCCAGAATTATTTGATGTGCTTGATTCTGTGGGGAGATCATTTTTTTCATTTTCAGAGTATGGTACCAACAGTACAAGCTTCCCTACAGGATTGGAGAAAACAGATCACTTAACCATTAAGTTGGCCCCAATTATGCAACATGGACTCGTGTATGGATATTGGGTGGGGGTATGTGTCCAAGCATTGGACCTTCTTCTCTTAATTTTAGATATATTAAAATATGTATCCAAATATTAGACACGGGGCATGTGGGCAAGTTCCCAACATTTAAAAACATTGTTTATTGCATAATATCTGGATATAAGATGCTATTATTTAGAAACTTACTTGAAATTAAGTAGTATTTAGGGCAAAAAGGAATTCTATCTCCTATCCATGTGAAATTTTCCATTACTATCAAAAGTGAGCTCCTTGTCTTTAAACATTGTTACAAATTAGAGAATCCAAGTGTATAATACAGATTCTTCAACTACCTTTCACTTGTCACTTTGTTGCACTCACTCGCTGTAACAGAATTTACATCCATTCTTGGGCTCTTTTTTGCTTCTATAGCTTCAATCAGCTTTATGGCATCCTTCGCAAAATTATTTATGGGATTCACAGAAATTTGTTAGATCATCGACCCTCTTTATTAGATAATAAATTCAATAAGGGTCATCTGCAAACCTGGGGCTTGCAGATGAAGCCTTTGAATAGAACATGCCATTGTGAGGCATCTCCATTAAAACTTAAAAGGAGCTTTGGATTTCTTCTGGTAGAATTATATAGCTAGAAACAAATCAAGGCACGTTCAATCTTCAAGCAACTCCTAAGATTAAAAGTTCTTGGTGAAGAAATTTATGAAAATATCAATCTTATTTAAAAGCTGCTTTTGATTTCGTATCTGCTGAACATGAACTAAAAAAACTATCTATGATCACATAACAAGCCACTTGCTGGATGCAACAGCAGTCATCATCATGTGTGAACCATCAAGTGAGTGCACAAAATTCGGAGGAAATGCTGTTCTCTGTTTCCTAACCTCAACCTAGAGTTCACATGATAATGAAAGTTATAGCAACGAAGGTGTCAGAAAAGAGGGGAGAATTTCTGACAAAAAGATGATATGTACTTACAGAGTCGCCCTCACGCTGCAAAGCCAACACCTGAAGAGAAGTTCTTATCTGCAGCACCACGGTGTGATTTGTTAAATAAGTAATCACAGAATTTTTAAAAAAACAGATGGAGACCAATATCATTTCACAGATTTTATGAGGAATTAAATTTTATGATTTCAAAATACAATGAAACTCAAATATTCACACCATGCCGTTCAGTTTTAAAGTAGGGTTGCACAACAGGAAGACGTAGAGGAGTTGTCCAATGCACTGGTTGATTTTCTGAAACAATAATCTGCAGAATTTCAATAATCAAGATTCCATATTCAAAATAGGACTTCTGATCAAATTTAACAGTCCAAAATTTGAAACATAAGTATACCTTCGCACAATCACCAAGCCAACCCATTATGGCACGTGCAGCTTCGAATATTTCTCCAAGGGCAGACATTGTCACCTAGTTAAAATTGTAGTATTGAAAAGAACGATTTTTTTTTTTTTTTTTTTTTTTTTTGAACAAGTATTGAAAAGAATGATTAAAATGAAAATATTACAATTTGATCAGAGCAGCAAAGTTTTTTTTTAAATCTTGGTATTAAACATAAAGTGCCAAAAAATTTAACATTTGAATTAAACAAATGCATAAAGAACAGACGTTTGGTTTGCTTTTGAGAGAGTTGTTTTTGAAAAAAAATTTGGGGAGAGAGCTTAGAAATTTTTTTGGTTTGTTTGGTTGTATATTTTGAAGGTAGTTTTGGAGTTTGGAAATTTGAAATGATTTGATATTTTGTTGTAATTGAGTAGATGTGTGTGAGAGAAAAAGTGATTGAGAATGAGAGATGAAAGAGAAAAAGTGATTGATTGATGTATAAGAGAGAGAGTGATTTTGAAATTTTTTCAAGAAAAATCACAAACCAAACAAAATTTTGAATTTTTTTTTCAAAAACAACTCTCCAAAAAACAAACCAAACAAACCCTATGTTTTTCTAAAATAAACAAATGCCCCACAGCCACAAACCAATAGATGAGGCACACATGGTCTTCAAACAAGATAAAACCAATGTTTAGGCACATGCCTATGTCAAACACTAATCCCCTGGCAATTTATGTCTTGCAATACGCATTTCGAAACATGGTACACTTGCATTCTAAAACAATGAATTTAGCGATTCCAATTTTTCCTATATATTTTTCCTTGACATTTTCCATAGGAGAAAATAAATCAAACAGAACGAATTTAAATCTAGCGGGTGTGCAACTGGACAAAATGTCAAAAAAGGCCAAGCTGCTCCTAGAAATGTGTTTTTAAGTGATTAATTTGTAGGATAATATATGCTACGTTTCATCGGATGTCTAAATGTCTACAATAAATTGGTCTCTCAAGTTTGTAGTGCCTTAATAAATTTCAAGTGTGATCTATATAAATGATAAATCTACCCCTATCAAACCACATTTTAGAGCATGTGTTATATCACATCCCTGTTCTTGTTTCTCGTACCAAAATGATCCCTGTTCCAGGTAATATTGCTTTGTCCAAAATTACAACATAACTCAATAATTTTCCAATTTAAACCCCCCTAAGTGAATGACATTGGGTTATGATATCAAAGTTCTAGGGACACTTATGGCATGAGTTCGAACACTATGCTATGAGAATGGGGTCACATTTATAGCCTATCATGTATGAAGACAAACTCGAAGTAACAAAAGGGGGGGAGGAGAAAGAAACAGATGGATGGAGTTTCTATTGACAAATGAAGGAAATTGGGTGTGAAAGATTGATAGAAATTGGGTGTGACCATGTTCAAATAGCAAAACCTTTCAGGGAAATTTGTTTCTACCAAATGCTTCCCTCTTTCCCTCCCCCTGTCATGCTTTTGCCAGCTGAACACCACACATATGTAAGGAAAAATTTAGAGTCATTATTTTTCTTCTTTTTTTTTCCCTCAACTCTGCTAAACCAAACGAAAGGATGAAGGACTACTTTCTTTTCCCAGGGGTTCTTCCATCACTATTATCTTTCCTTCCTCCTCACTTTTTCATCACTTACAAAATCCTAGAATAAGGAAACATGGAAGCTTCATGTGATGGAAAGTTACAACTTGAAGTAGCATCACGAGTAAAAGCTAAATGAGTGACGCATAAGTCTTGGCCAAGATCAAAATACAAGCAAATGCTTCACATGAATACGTAAAAAAATGGCAATCACCTAAACTGTGCCAACTCACACTCAGTTGGGCGCATGGATAGACCCATGTTGAATTAATCATTTGGTGGGATGCTCAGCACAAGCTAATCAAAAGAGAAAGTTGCTGAAGAAAGGTACCACACAACTCTTAATTCATGGTAAGGGATGGTTGTGATTTTTAGAGTTATAGTTTACTATAGGGCACTGCTAATTGTCCAGCAATGTTCAGTGGAGCTTACATTGTCCCCACAATCTCAGCATCTAGAAGCAATCTCATCACCTACAAAAGCTGGGCTCCTTACCATATTTCAACTATCCATCACATGAACCAAGAGAAATCTTTCTTTTGATGTAAAAGGATCAATTGAAGGAATTAAATCTTGATTTTTATAAAGTTCATCTCTATATTTGAGCAAATTTTCTGTGTCATTAAAGCCATTTTTGCGTGGTATGAACTAGTTGAGTGAGGAAGCCTACTAACCTAGGTTGGCCAATCACTTACATATAGTAAATCAAATCTCCAATTTCAATCTTTTTCACTTATTAGGTGCCAGAGGTTCAAAATATGCCAAAAACAACATGGGTCAAGCATGGCCAATCATGAGAAACAATAAAATGCCAACTACATTAATGAATTGATTTTCACTGTAACCTTGACTTTCTAATGAATTTTCTTTAGCGTGAAGAATCAAAATATTTTCTGTTTTCATGACATAAGCAACAATATTAAGGACATTGAAATGGAAATTATGTTCTCTAATGCTAACAACCTAACCCTATTTTCTAGTCAGTGGATGCTTACTTTAGCAGCATGGCAAGCTGCATTAAAAAGTAGGCCATCATCAGTAATTTGACCCTTCTCCTCTAATCTCCTTTTGATCTGCTCTCGTGCCCCAACATAAGTAACGCCATATACTGAAGTCATCACTGTCTGTTTCACTAGTTTCCTATCCACCTGAAAGCTAACAAAGTTAAAGGTCATTATCTAGAATTCGTCATCTTATAAATATGTAATGTGGTCTAAAACTCAAACATTTCAGGGAAGTGAGGGAGAAGTAAAAGAAAACAACCTGTCCAATTAAGAGCTTGGCTAATAAAGCATTTGGACTAGTTGCAGGATCCTTATTGCTGTCCCTTACCATGATATCATGAACCCTGCCAGATTAAACTGTTGCTTTTTAAGGGTCATGAATGCAGCGTTAAAATATTAACAACAAAGTAATGCATGAGACAAAAGATCAAAGCCTCCTCTCCCACACCTCCCTTTCCCTTCTCCTTTTTTTATTTGGTTGAGAATGGAGAGGGAAGGGTAAGAAAGGGGTTACTAGTTTATGACTTTGCCCAAATATATTTACAAAAGTGCTTTTTCAAGGCAAGAAGGTGATGAAGAAGTTGATTAAGTATAAGGTTCCACCTTCCCTTCCTCCTACTCGCTGTTGGGTGAAAAGGGTAGGTGGAACCATGCAAACTCTCCCCCACCCTTTTTCCTTCCCCATCTATTTTCCTGCTATCAAATACTAGAAACTCCAAATGTTGTTTAGAGGCCAGAAGTGATGAAGTGTTAGGTTCCTCCTTTCCTTCCACCTGTTCACTATTGGGTGAAAAGGATATGTTGATACAAAGAAACTTGTGGGTGTCTATATTATGCTTGGCACATGGCGAGCCCTACAGGTGTCACATCAGCACCACTACATATTCACGTGGCAGACCCTTGAGGCACCACGATGAGTATGTCATCACCACTACACATACACATGGTAGACCCCTGAGGCACCGCGCTGAGTATGTCATCACCATCACACATCCACGTGGGAGACCCCTGAGGCACCACGATAAGTCGGGGTCGTATGCCTAGCCTAAGCGGGGGCATGCACTGTAACGACCCCAATACGCGTTGATTCAACTATATCTTTTGGAATTGAAGCTAGGTGCACGTAAAGTTATTAAAGGTTCGGTGAATGTTTGTGGAGACTCTCATGTGTTATTTTTGGATTTGGGGATTTTGATTGAGGTGGCAATATGATGGTAAGGTAAGATTGAACCAAAGAATTTGATTCGGATAGTTATTTTACGAACAGCTGCCACTCTTTTGCCCTTTTCTTTGTCCACATTTTGAATTTGGATATGAGGTTAGAACCATTGGAAAGCTTATTTCCGGGGCTTCAATTTGGACACAAGAACGACCTAAAACGGAGTCCGGATGGGAAAGATACACCTGTTTGAAGTTTTGGAATCTGTTAGAGTAGGTCCGCCGAAGGAAAAGGTGCGCCGAGCGAAGTTTTCGGGACAGCAGCTTTTAAATCGTGATTTTGGATCACTTTTGATATTTTCTTTCCTTCTTCTTTCCTTTTCTCCTAGTCCAAACCCTAGCCCTAAACTCTTGAATTCCTTTACCTTGATCATGATCCACCATGATTTTTGGCATCAAGGAGGAGATTAAGGGAAGATCAACGTTTTTATCCGATTAGAACTTGGAATTGTGAAGGCTCCATCTCTAGCTCACCTTTTTGTTTGATTATTGAGGTAAGGGTTGAATCCACATCAATATTTACAATCATAATCAAATTTGAGTTATTTCTATTGTTGAATTATGTGATTTCTATATATTTGAAGTGTATAGAAGAATTATGAGATTTTTGGGAAGTTTGGATTTGAATAAGGAGGATTTTGGGAAGTTATGGTTATTTTACATATGAAATTGATGGATTGGATGATTGAAGGCTTGAGGAGGGTTGTGGTTGGTTTATTGGGTGATTTAGCACCTTAATTTGATATTAAGTTTGTCTAGTTTGAAGCTTTGTTTGTATTGTTAAGGATTGGAAAGATTTAGAAAGTTTGGAAATCCAGATTTTCAGAATTTTGCTTGGTCCGCTCGAGGGGAGGAAGGACCGCCCGAGCGGGAAAATCGACTCCCAAAGAAGGTTTTGTATTTTTAGTCCGCCGAGCGCCAAAGTGGCGCCGGCGGAACCCTTTTTCGTGCAAAATTATTGATTGCTCTTTTGAATGTTCATCCCTGGTATTTTTAGAATGTTATTTTGATGACTTTAAGATGATTATAATTCATACGAATGTAATGATTCAATGAAGAATTCTTAATGATTTAAAAAGGAAAAGGGAGTTAATTTGTAAGTTATGTACGTGTCTGTAATGCACTCCGGAGGGACAAACGCCCATTGTAACTCTGTGAGTAACAAGATTACATATGTACATCAATCTTATTATGATTATGCATATTCTGCTTTCCATGGCAATTATGCTAACAATGGTTGTATTTGAGAATTGGTGTGAACATAGAAGGATTCGCATCTATTGAGATGGCTCTGAAACTATTCTCAGTATCCCGGCCCACGATTAATGGTTATCGGTATTGTACTATAGTTTATATAGTATTGTGTTTGATTTACCATCAAGGAACATTATTAACATTACATTATCCGTAGATTGGTGAATAAATAGAACAATGATGCTTATGTATCCCGAGATCTATTGATTTAAAGTATAGAACCATGGTACCTTCGTATTTACGAAAGTGTTCAATCTGGTGACATATGTTCAACATTTGCTAATAAATATCAAAACGTTCTATTAAACTTACGTTATGTATTTTCAGATACTATGAAACGAAATGATTGATTTATGAAAAGCTATGATATGTTGGGAATAAACGAGCGAATGTTCATTGTTTAAAAAGTAATTGTGGCACCCTTAGTCCGGATGGCCCTCGCTTGGTAATAACAATCTGTGGCCTATGGCCCTCGCCGGGGTAATAATACTGGTCGTGGTCTTCGGACCTACTGTTGTGGTCTTAGGACCTACATTTGTGGTCTTGGACCTACATTTGTGGTCTTCGGACCTACATTACGATGGACTATGGGCGTACCACATATTATCTTATGCAAAATCTGAATATGAAAATGGTTATGAAAATGGTTTGGAAACTGGAAATGCATAAGACTCTGTTTCTGACAAGATTATCTCTGATATTCTAGACCGTTAGGTCATTCTCAGAATGTTCGTATGGAGCAAAGTCTTGTCAGACGAACGTGCTACACTTTGGTGGAGCCACCGGAATCGTGACGAGCCACCTCTTGAGTCCATACATCATTATTTCTGTTACCACGCTTATACGTCCTGCTACTTTACGCTTTATGCGGTCCGTTATTTCGATATTCGCTCGTACATATTTCTTTATTATCGCTCGGCTCATTATTTCCGCTATCCTTACTACTACATTATTTATGGGCGTGGCGTTTCGCTATATCTGGACCTTTGGTCGTACTGCATCCGTAGGCTTGTGACAGTCCTGTATAGACTGAGTTTAACGCTATTCTGTTACGAAAGTAGGACCCATGACTTTTGAAAATAATTATGGAATGTAATTAATCAGATATATCTGCAGTCCTATGTGTGATTATTTAAGTTAAACATTATATTGTTTATGTACTATTATTCACTGAGTTCGCTCATTCTATATTTTGTCTGTCATTTCGTCAGAGGTAACCAATCGGAGTTCACCCCAACCTTTAGGGCTTGTATTTCTCTTGTTAACCTTGAGGCGCCCAGCACCACCGAGGTCGTTTCATTTTGTAAAGTTCTGCCGAGTTCCGACTTATGCATTGGATGTATATTTTTGGGTTGATTGTATAATTTCTTCTTCATTTATATTTTTGTTATGTGCCTATTTATGAGGCTGAGTCGAGTCTTATGTGTGTAAACTATCTGTATAATATTTATTTAGTGCAATGTGTGCGGTCCTGGCATGGTAGTAGTAGCTCAATGGATGATGTTTTATGTATTTTATATTATTAAAGGCTTCCGTTCAGGCCCCGTGTGATATATATATAACAGGTTTAGTGTCTGTTTTCGAATGGGTCATGCCCAAACTTTTAGGGGCGGGTTTGGGGCGTGACATGCACACTACCAAGTATGAAAACAAGGCCACAACCTACTTTGATAGAGCTGGCTCACCTAGAGCTCTCCATGACCCTTCATAAGTCAAGAAATATATTCTCTACCCACTCACCCCAACTCCATAGCAACATAGTTAGACTCTTGGCTCACCTATGTTCGGCTCATCTATGTTTACTTAGCTACTCAGGATGAGCCCTTGGCTCATCCATGCACTCACCATCTTGTCTACCCAGGTTGGGAGCAGGACCCAAGCACTCCCCTTGGGATCATTGGAGGATTGTGGATTGGAGGCTAAGACCTCAAGATCATCCAAGGTCATGTAGCTATCTTCCTGCAGTGACAACTCTCCCTTTGACCTGGCTTAGAGAAAAGGACGTTGACCTTACACTTACATCTGATGCACATACAATACACCTCTCAAGATATCATACCTACAGCTATAGCTCCTATGATGCAACCTTCCCAAGGACCTGAATCATAAGACACAGCTAGTAGGGCTGATATCACCCTCCTATCAAGTCGAGGAGAACTCGCCACCTGTCTTGAGGTTGCTTAGACTCCAATACTCATGGAGTCTCTATAACGGCATCATATGTGCAGCCACAATAACACAACAAGAGCAACAAGAATCATATAATATACACTAAGTGTTCAAGGTCTCTCACTGCCACCCCTTTCCTCTCTAAGCTTGCCTTGGTCTTCTCCTCTTCCATCTCCGGTGATCTCAAGGCATTTAAGTGCCTACCATCTTCCCAGAGATCAACGACCAATCACCTCTAATCTCTATCACCCACAAAACTCTCCCCCTCTTTTTTTTCTTACCCCTTCTCCCTTCCTTCTATCAAATACTAGAAACTTTCTTCATCCATCATCTGGAAAAGACAAAAAGGGGAATGAAAAGGAAAAGAGAATTGAGATTTCTCCCTCTTCCTTTCCCCTCCCCTTTCCTCTTCAACTATGAATTGCCACGGAAATACAGACTATAAGCTATCATAGGGTTTATAATAGCTTAAAGAGAACAATGATTGGATTCCAAGTTCACAACAGATATCATTATACCTTGCAGCAATTTCGGAGTAAACATCAGCAGATTTCTCTCCAGCAACTAAGTTGACAGCAGCTGCTTCCAACTGTAAAAACAGAGCCACCATAGAGAAGGCAGAGGATGTGAATGTACTCTAAATCAATTAGCAATGCCAAAACTCAACGCAAAAGAAATTAATTAATTAATAATAAAATGTGCCAAAAAAACAATTGAAAGCAGAGGTTATAGCATTAACTCCAAATATGACCACAAAAAATAAATTGAACATAAAATACTAGACAAGACTTGAAGCTTAAATCTATGAAATCCATACTCAATTCACAATGGAAATAGAATAAATGTGTACAGCCATTGCATGAACCATAAAAGCAAGCCTCCTAGGCAGACAAGAGAAGAAAACATAAAAGCAAGCTTCCATGGCTGGTGCATCAGGGGCTGCAAATAAATAGAATCTCAAAAAGAGAATTCCACCAAAAACATAGGCTTACTAAACATAAGATTTCAATAGTCTCATAAAAATGACTTTTGCACATGTTTCCCAAGTAATGCATAAAAGAAGAAAACAATGTCAACGATGCAAAGATGATATTTTTTTTTTAAACAAAAAACGAAATTTATTAAGCAAAGCAATAGAAAGGGAGATATCATCCAGCAAAGAATGAAACAATATAAGTTCGAACAGAAAACTTACAGCATCTCTTCCCAAGGCTGCATAGTGCTGTAGGCCATTGCGTGAACCATCCTAAAAGAAGAAAGTGCAGCATCAAGATCAGGCTAGAAGAAGCCAAATAAGGTGAATGTGTTCTATTCAAAATCCTCTAACTACAATCAAAACCCAAAAGGTACTTAGTTCAAGTACAAGCAAGTAAAACCAATCAATGAAGTAGTTTAGTCCCATCCTACAAATTACAAATACAAATTGGTTGTACAGATCAAAAGCATGACACAAGATTACAAACAATGCACGAATAATGGCATACATGTGTCAGAGATATGCAGAGGATGTTACATACATGTCATGAGAGGAAAATTGCAAGGCCAAACCTCAATAGAATCCAAAACATCCAATTTTACAATTGGGAAAAGAAAAGCCCAACTAAAATCTTTCTTACATATTACAAGGGTGCATGGTTGTCTGGAATTGCGTATTATCTTAATCCAAGGTTTCATTATGCTCCTGATTTTAATGCGGATTATGAGATAAAGAAGGGACTTTTTAAGACAATTGAAAGGATGTGCCCCACTCGTGAATTGCAAGAAAAGGTGTATAGGCAACTAGATATGTTTCACAATGTGGAAAACATGTTTGGGATGGAGATGGCCATTCAAATGCGAAGCAAGAAACAACCTAGTATAACATTAACTTTCATTTATTTAGGATTCCCATTTGTTTTACTAAAGTAGTGATTAATTTTTGTTAATACTTGATAGTCTTGTGGTGGGCCTCTTTCAAACTCTTGCCATTCGTGTTCTTAGCTAATTGTAGTGCAACAAGATGCAAGAGAAGTTGGAGTACATTTGATCAGGTATAAAAAAATATATAAATTAATTTCAATAAATATTTTAGTTTTCAAATGAATAATAGGTGCATACTAAGTGGAGGAATCAATTGGAACAACAAAGACTTTATGCACTTGTGTTCGCAAAGTATAATCTCCGATTCGAAGCAAGACACCAAAAAAGGGCAGAACAAAGGCATGCCTATGATCCTATTTCTCTATTGGATATGGAATAAGATGATGAGTAGATAACTGAAAAAGAAGATCCAACCCTACCTAAGGACACCGCATGGCTAGATATTGATGAATGTTTTCAATTTCAAGCGGGATCAAGTAGCAAAAAGAGGAAGAGAGGTAATATACTTTTACTCTTATTTGTAGGGCCTAGAAATCTCAACAATATAAATAAAGGGAAACAAGCGGTTGAAGCTTAGTTGCACGAAACAGAAGCGGGGGACGGGGACGGGGGCAAGAGAGCATGGCCACTTAAAAGAGTCATAGGTTGAGAGCG
This sequence comes from Camellia lanceoleosa, assembly GCA_025200525.1. Lineage (NCBI taxonomy): Eukaryota > Viridiplantae > Streptophyta > Magnoliopsida > Ericales > Theaceae > Camellia > Camellia lanceoleosa. The sequence continues at coordinate 43,677,374 of CM045759.1, forward strand.
CTTCGCTTATGTATTATTTTATTGATAATATTTTTAATTTATCCATATAAACTTTTTTTTTTTAATTGACATGTACAAAACATATTTTTTTGGGCTTTATTCAAATATATTAAAGTCATATTATTTTATTTATTTTATATTTTTTATATATATGTCTGTTGTTTTTTATTGGGCTTGATTGTAATATAATTAGTATTTAGTATCCAACATTTTTTTAATCTGCAAGCTAAGACCAACTATAGGCCCAACGAAGCCCATTAAACTTATTAAATGAAAGCCCACGACCAGCTAGGTCAAAATAAAATATATACTAGGCCTCGTTTGGCAAGTGGTTATTTTAGCCAAAAAGTTACTAAAAAAACTAAAAAACCAACAACCCATACCAAAAAGTCAAAGATTCCTTTTTCTCTCTACTTTTTGCACATCTTTTCATAAAAAGCCAAAAAGTCATCCCAAACACACTAATTTTTTTTACATCACATTTTAGCCAAAAAGCCAAAAAATTACTAAAAAAGCCTGTTCCCAAACGAGGCCTAAGTAAAAAAAAAAAAAGGAAGAAAGAAGGATAAATCCAGCAAATAAAGTGAGCAGCTCTGTCATCTTCTCTCTCTTCGAAGACTAGTCTGATTTGAAGGTTCCTTCAACTTCTCCCTCGGTCTTGTTCGCTTCATCTGTTTTCAAAAGGTATGCCATCTTTCTTCTTCTTCTTCTTCTTCTTCTTCTTCTTCTCATTCTCCTTCATATTTGATATCAGACTTTTTTTCTAGTCTTCTCTCAGATGGATCTTCAGATCTACTTTTCTTTTTCTTTTTTATTGCTTTTGGATTTCACCACCGTTTCCATCTAGATAAAAACGTGTTTCTCTCACAAAAGAGTCACGTTTCTTCCTAAGAAACACAGCCTAGATGCACGATTGCTGCAACTAGTTGAAGTTGATGATGATGATGATGATGATGAAGAGAGAGAAAATATTGAGCAAGTAGATGTTGGAAGTGAAGATGTTGAATTGATGGATGTTCTTGATGATGACATGACTGATATTTAGAAATTAGAAGTTCAATAGTCTGTTGTGTTGTATGCCACTATGCCTAATGATGTCATTTTGGATTTTGAATTTTGTCAAAAGCTAGTTTTTGAAGCTTGAACTTTGATCTATAAACTTTTGGAGCTGCCTCTTAAATCAATGAAACAATGATGCATGAAATTTATAGCAGATTGTTATTTTTTTCAGTTTAAGCACTATATTTGTGATTTTATATGTATATATATTTTTCATAAAAAAATATGAATAGCAGCCAAAGACTTTTAAATGAGAGTAATCCGGGATGCTTCCAGCAAGAACTTACACGGTATGCAATTGATCAAGTATGTTGCAGCCAACACAGCTTCTGCGCAAACGAGGTACATTCATCATAAGATTGATGATTCAGTTTTTTAGAAATACGATTCACGATTAGATTCGCGATTTGACAACCATGCGAGGGTGTAAATAAAGGACAAATTACTCTTTCTTTTTCCTTTATATCTTACTGGCTATTATGTTGATCAATACTCTCTTCCATAACCAATTGATGGAGTGGATACCTGGTTTATACACCATCACCTATTTGAGATCGGCTACCTCTTAGTTCATTGCACCTGGACCTTTAAGGATCTTGGGGCAAAGGGGAATTGGAAGCGAACCTTCTTGCATCTCTGTATCTCTTTTGTTTATACCAAACAGTACAAGGAAAGCTCATTGGAGTATCTTTTTAAATGAGTTCCCAATTTTGACCACTGTTAACATGAAACTCTCTTTGAAAGAAGAGACTCATTTTAGGAATGGAGACAAAACTCTAGTGAAATTCATTCCCTAGGAAATATTTCCAAAACATTTCAGGAACTTGTCAGAAACTTGAAAACTTCCTAGAAACAGCTTCTCATAATTTATAGTTTTTCAACTATTTTTTCATGTTCATATAGTTTCAACAATAATATGTAGTAGTTCTCATAAATTTCTCTAAATATTAGTTAACATCAATCGTTTAATTGATAATGAAAGTATTCTAATGCATTATATTACCATTTTAAGATCCCTAATAAATTTAAGGGTAATTACACTGACCTCCCTGAGATGCTAATTCCAGATTTCTTCCTCGAGGTTTCTAAAATAACCCTGACCTCCCTGTCAATCTTGTCTCCCTAACGCCATTAGAAAAGGACGGTCTTTACTTATTTAGCCCTACAATGAATTGAGACATTTTCTCCATTTGATCTGTAACGAAACAATATTATAACCTAACTACAATACTCTCTATTTGCAAAACCAAACAACACAAGAAGTTTACAACAAAACACAAACGATGCACTCAACTTCACTGCCATTATCTTAACCACCACTACCACCTCATCTTCATCAGTACCCCCCTCTCTTGCCTCCCCTTCCCTACAACCATCCCCCACCATCTCCCACCCACTTTTGTGACCACCATCACAATCTCTTTTAACCCTCCACCAGTTATCTCCTACCCAATCATCAGCCACCACAACCATCAGCTACTAACCACCACCACAATCTCTTTCAAGAAAAATGCAACTCCTTTAACCCTAACCGTGAAACCCTCCACCCAACCCACGAGAGTCAAATTGAGTAGTGAGTTGAGATGGATCTGATGGTGATAATCAACAACATTGGTGTGCAATTCCACTAGGTCGACAATGATGGTCAACATGTTGGGTCAATGGTTGGCTAAGACCAACGTGTGTGTGTGTGTGTTTTTTTTTTTTTTTGAACAAGCAACAATAGAATTTTATTAATAACAAAAGTAATGACCGAGTGGAGGACACGAAGTCCTCATACAATGACTAAGGAACAAAGCATTAATCCAACCAGTAAAAACGGAAAAGCTAAACAGAAAACATTCCAACATTAAAGATGACAAACAGCAGCTCAATCCCTAGAAATAAAAAACAGGGAAATTCCTTTAAAAGGGGAAGCCACACAAGCCCAAATTGAAGCCAAATGCCTCGCCTTATCCCAACATGCCAAATGCCTCACCAATTATGAAGCACGGACACCTCTCCGAAGACAGCGTATGGGTGTCCGACACGTGTCGGTCACGAACACGCATCGGACACATGGTGGCCATGTGTCCGACACTCTATAAGAGGTGTCCCCTTTTTTTAAAAAAAATTTTGCAGTCGGACACGTTCGGGACATGCTTGGACAAGTTTGGGACACGATTCTAAACAAAACCCTAACCTGTTGGTCGACAAAGAGAGAGAGAAGAGAAAGAAGGTGAAGAAGAACCTGAACATGTTGAAGCTCGAAGTCCTAGATCAAGGTATATCCACCTTCGTTCTTCTTCTTTGCTTCGTTTTTCTTCTTCTTTCATCACTTTGAAGGTCGTCTCTCTCTCTCTCTCTCTCTCTCTGTGCGCTTTTCGTCTCTCTCTGTCTCTCGCAGATCGCCTCTCTCTGTGTTTTCGTCATCTCCCCCTCTCTGTTTCTTGTCTCTCTCGCATATCCTCTCTCCCTCTCTCTCACTGATAGTCTTCGTCTCTCTTTTTTTGTCTCTCTCTCTCTCTTGCTTTTGTTTATTTTTTTTTCTTTTTCTTCTCAGATTGAAAATACTTTTTTTTTTATAACAAAAATCTTATTTTTTATTTATACTAAGACCCCCTTTTTCCCCTCTTTTTATTTTTTCTATTTTTTTTTCAATTTTAGACATATAATAAATAAATAAAATTATATATATTAAACGTGTTCTCAATGTGTGTGTCTCATTTTTTGAAATTTTACGTGTCTCTTGTCCGTGTCCATGCTTCATTGCTCATCAACATGTTGGCTTAATAATAACGATCAAACATCCACAATCGCTACAATTTAATGGAGATCTAGACATTTCCGATCAATATGTTCCTTTCCAACGAGTGGGCTCAAGATGATTTTGAAAGGGGATGATGGACGAAGGGTGGGGAGGGGAACAGGAAAGGGGTTTGTTGTAGACAGTAGAAGGTTGGAGAAGAATGATGGAGAGAGGGAGGGGGAGGAGGAAGAAAGAAGGCTTCCATAAGGGTAGGTGGTGGGGTTATGCATCAGTGTAATTTACCTAAATTTAATTATGCATGTCTTATACGTTCTTATATCATCTAGTGTTTTCCATTACACTTAATTTTTTTGGACCATGTTTCTGTTTCCTGTTTATGTTTCCCGTATTGGAACTATGCTTTTGACTAATAGCACCTTGAGAGATTCAAATACATTAGTTTCAATCAATTCCTCAACCGTCATGTGAACTATTTGGTCCACCCCAAGAAAGCATATCCCATTACTAGATCTGAATTACATGATTTCAAACCAGGACCCAAGTTCTTCAAGTGATGTAGATTGGAGACATCTCAATTTAGAGGTAAAATGCATCTCAATAAAATGGAGATTAGTAACAAAGGGAATAAGCAAAATATAAGATATTTCTTTGCAAGTAAAATTTGATGAGCACAAAAGGGGTGATATACAGGTGATTTGCTTTCAAGATCTACTCAAGTACAACAATAAAGCATATATGGATGTAAAGGAGACCCTCAACTCAGGCTACAATGCAGAAAATAGTTATTATATATCTTTCAGTAGGTTTGGGATTATAACAAGGTAAGCTGGATCTATAATTAGCATTACTCTTACAAATGCAATTGCTAAAAATGTTTCCTAGTAAATAAAGCATCCTTGGAGAAATTTACAAAAGATATTTTCCGCTTGCATAAGTTGATAGATGTTCTTTTATGATTCCAAGGCATCCAAAAACACTTACCTGATGAATAGGCAGGTGGGAGATGACAGTACGCGGCGATGAGCTTTTTATGGCTTCTGACAGATTACTACAAGTTGCCAAACATTGAAAAGGATCTTCAGCAGTTAACCACCACCGATTTCCATGAAGAGGATTGTCTGCTGAATCCAATACATCATCCAGATGGCTTTCTCATCTTTCATTTTCTGAGCCACCTGTTTCAAAATAGGGCCCATTCATAATCCACTCAATTACAAACCTTAAGTCACATGATTATGAGGAAATCTCACCCAATTTCAAAAGAAGAGTTGTAGGAGATGAATAAATTTACCTTAAGCTTAGGCCTCTCAAATTTCCTTCAAGTTTTCCAACCTTCTTCCTTGTTCAACACCTCCTTCTCCTCTCTAACTCTCTTCTCCTCTAACCCTCTCTCAGGAAATATCTTCTAAGTCAAATGTTTAAAAGAACATAGATATGCATATAAATGTTGAGTAAGGACGAAAATCAATCAGTTTAATCATTCTAAATTGAAATTTCACAGAAAACCATATTATAACTTAAAAATTATGCCGATCTCAAATATAAAATTAATTTCAGGTAATTAAGCCTCTAAGGCTTCCAATTTCTAATTCAAACATTATAATTGTGACAAATTTTTCTCTTATTAGACAGATATGCATCCATAATCATAGGATTCACTTAATTAAACTTAATTTCACATAAAATTTCATAATAAGCATTTAAAAGCGCAGAATAAGGGACTGAAAATATGCCAAAATCATATACGAGGGTCAGGTTATTACAGGTCACATACCTGATCACCTACATACATAATATAAATAGTGAACGGGAGCCCAGTGAATAATAATAGAGTAAAGAATTTGATGAATGATACCATTTCAGATTCAGAAAATTAGAATTTGATATTCCTATTTATTTTAGAAATAGAAACAGATCCATATTCATAATCTTGTCCAAATCATATATAGAAATTAGAGTTCATGCTTAATCATATGTGGTATATCCATTAGCACTAACAGAACAGATACAGAATAGATGCAGAATAGATGGTGGTTATGAGTAACCAGTTCCATAAGGAACCTCCGAATTTGGGTAACAGATGACATATATGCTGAGCTCCATGATGGAGCCTCCGGTACGGGTAACAGAGTGCAGACATAATAAGTTTCATAGCAGAACCTCCGATACCAGGTAACAGCTAACAGATATCACAAGGATGCCACAAATACATTATCAGAAATTGGACAATCATTCATTGTACAGAACATAGCATTTTAGAAAACAGATCTTATTTTACCATACAGAAAGTAAATAAAGTTGAACATAGCTTTACTAAGTTATTACTCACAGATGGCTTCAAGGGCAGACAGACAGAGCAGGCTAATTAAACGATTTACGGCGCGTGACCTACATCAACATATAACAAATACGCATACTGAAACACACGCTTGGATTGTACATCACTCGTTTCATTTTGTTCTCAGTGTGTTTCTAGCCCTACTCTCATTATTGTGTCTTAATCTTGGTCTAGAAATGCCTAGAATGCAACGAGGATGCTAAAATGCACTTGAAAACACTTAACAAAAATTGCTGAAAACAGGGGTCTCGCTCGAGCGCAACTTTCTTCGCTCGAGTGAACATGCAAAATGCGAGTGGTCGCTCGAGCGCACATTCCTTCCCTCGAGCGGTCTATAAACTTTGCAAAAGTGCTGGTTACTTGATTTTTTTGCTCAACGCTCGCTCGAGCGTGAGACTCATGCCCTCGCTCGAGCGCAACTTTTGTTGTGTGATCGGAGGTGCAAAAATGAAGGTGGTCGCTCGAGTACAAGATTTGTCGCTCGAGTGTAGAAGCAGAATTTTGGAATTTCCGAAATTGCTTCTAAGCTTCAAACTCAACCCCAAAGTCATAAAACTCATCCTTTTGGGCCAAACATTTGAGAAAACACATTTAAACTTGGACAACATCAAAAACCCTTCCTCATCTTTCATTTTCCGAGCCACCTGTTTCAAAATAGGGCCCATTCATAATCCACTCCAATACAATGAAAGCTTAAACATATGGTCTGAATACAGTTCTTGAGTTTCTCATAAAGAACATTTTGTGCAATTCATTTTTCACGATGCAAGTTCAAAGAAATATAATAAAGCAATACAATATTTAATTTTTTTTGAAAGAAAGAAATCATACAGAAAGCTCAAGTTTAATATCACGTCATTGAGAATGCAACTCTTGGTTGACTTTTTTTGCCTTTCTCACACTCCATTTCCATTTTTTTATTTCTGTTAAATCCTCTGATTGTGGCCTCTCAGGTATGGGAACCTGCAAGCGAATGAAAAGCGGTGCCAGATTGATTACTTAAGGTACAGCTACAGAAAACAAAATCTAACATATCAAGTTGTATAAGTAGTCTACCAATGATCAGGTGTCAGATTAACCAGCCAGAAGAATTGCAGAAAACCATAATGATTGGATGAATTTTTTTTTTTTTTGATAAATATAATGATTGGATGATCCTTTTGCATAGCCATCAAATATGGCAAACATTGCAGGGGAAATTTTAGGAGTATAATCGAAATGATTTTCCAATCAGATTACAAGCTGTTTCCCATGGATAACAGAGAAGCAAGAACTATCAAGTTTCTCTATAGTGACAAATTGACATGATTGGATGAATTTTTTTTTTTTTTGATAAATATAATGATTGGATGATCCTTTTGCATAGCCATCAAATATGGCAAACATTGCAGGGGAAATTTTAGGAGTATAATCGAAATGATTTTCCAATCAGATTACAAGCTGTTTCCCATGGATAACAGAGAAGCAAGAACTATCAAGTTTCTCTATAGTGACAAATTGACAACCACCTTGCTATCAATGGCAGACCACTCTTACAAGAATATTATCACTAAATGCACCATAAAAACATCCACACTGAATGGGAAGTTGTTTGCTTAAAGAAAAAATTTCAGGGTGCACTCACATCTTTGCGATCAACCAGGCCTCCAATGTTGCCACCTCCAGCCCAAATGCTCTCCACCACACTCAGAACTCTTCGGTTAACTCTCCATTTGGTATTTCCTAGTGTGTCCAGGGCCTGAACATATGCAATTTTGAACTCTTCGGTTATCATTACATCCACAAAGTATCAAAAAAAAAAAAAAAAAAAAAAATCACTTTTGAATTATCACTTGTCGTTTGTATCCAATTTATGGATGATTGTTAAATATTTAAATCTAGGCAAAAGAGTAATAAACATTCAACATCCAACATCCATCAAAAGCACTAAAAAAAATGGGGAAAAAACCTAACTGGCATGTCCTCAGAGTGTCCTTGTCATTTCTCCTGAAAACATATTAATTAAATAAATGTGTCCCCACTTTGTCCTTGTGTGTTGGTCGTTTCTGACACCCCTATGGCACTTGTTTTGAAGTGCTGGCACTTCATAGGCAGTTGTAAACGCAAGTTCAAAATATTCCATTGCTTAAAATGTACTTTAAATGTGAAAGATTAAATATCTAATAAAGAACAAATGGAAGGAAGTATACTTCAGTCCACAGGACAATATCTTATTTAGACACATCATTTATAAAAAGCACAAGAGTATTGGGATTGAATTAGTATTCATGCATACATTCTCATCCAATTAAATAAGATTTATATTTCCTAGGTGGGATAAACCGCAAATAAATATTATGCAAACCAAATTAGCAAAAAAGAAGAGATATTAACTCACAGTTCTGCAAGGACTAGGGGATCACATTCTATAACTCCATACCTCTTAACAACTTTCTGCCTACAAGGAGCAAACAACAACTCAGACTTACAACTAAGTTAGAAAAATAGAAATAAAGCAACGGTAAACCGCTCCCATTGTGCTATGTATGCATATAACCATAATAACTTAACACAAACATTATTCACCCAAAAAAACTTAACACAAACAATTCAATTTGTTGGCCACATTTTTTTTAATAAGAATTTTCTGACCACATTTTAAGTACAGCATTGACACAAACAAATGAAATGTGGAACTTAAGCATCAGTCATCAAACAAAATTCATCTGCTTAGGCAATATCCCCACCAAGAATTGGCCTAATGATCTGTCTAAATATTAGCATATCACGGACCATGAATTAGTCAGATAAGGTCCAGTGCTTTGAAGATGAATTACTGATGCAAAGAATTACATGCTCACCCAGGATCGTTTGAAATTCTGAATAAGTGCCTAAATGCAGGTCGAATATCAGGTGGACTATCTGCTAACTGGTTGACTGGAGGCTGTACATAAGCTGTTTCAGTTAATAATTCTACCAGACGACATCCTAGCTGTATTACATTAGAAAAAGAAAATAATTAGTAACTATAGAACATAAAGATATATATATATACCCATCACTTATTCATTTCAGAAGGAATAAATATTGATGGCCACAAACCTTAGCCCGTGTGTCACGACCCCAAGGCTTAATTTCTTCATCTTTCACCAGCTTTTGCACCTCAAGTATCTTTCTTCTTCTGATCAAACTTTTTACATGTTTCCTTCGTATCTCAACATCCTTACGAAAGCTTTCTTCAGTTGGAGCTACAATCTTCTTTCTCTGGTACATCTGAGTTTTCTCCAAGAAACTATGAATTCTAACCTGTACTAATTCCAAAAATAATAACAAGATTATCAATAATTTTATATTTATCCCAAATAAGAGATAATGGATAAAAGAAAAGTTAATTAGACAAAATCTTTTTCCTAATGGCTGATATCGATACTTCAAATAATAATCGAAGTGAGATTAAAGGGCTTTATTCATTTCTCAAATTAGATGATGCATGCATATCGTTATGCCAAACTTAATCAATTCACTTACGCTGTGTTTGGTTGGAGGATTTGAGGAGGGATTTGGAAAGGGAAAGGGAAAAGTTAGGTGAAATGTGAATAAAATATAACTACATTTCACCTAGTTTCACACACCTTTTCTCTTTCCCTTTCCAAATCCCTCTCCAAATCCCCCAACCAAACACAGCATTAGTCTCATTATTTGCCAATCCTCTAATAAGTTGATTTGCTTATTCAAAATGGCTTGCATTAGTTAAAAGTTACAACTTATGCGTAAGCTCACAATGAATGTCAATTAAAATGGAGATCAATGGTTAATGCAATACCTTCCAATGCAATTCAAATTTGATTTGGAATTTGATGAAACCTTTAACCAAATCTCTCCAAACTAAAAGTCTGAAGTAAGAAATACATATTTATCGAATGCTTGAATACAAAAATAGAATTAATGAACAGTGAAGTCACTTTTGTGTTTCTAATGAGATTAATCAAAATACATAACACTGACTGGACTTTAATTCATTAAAAATGATTGAGATTACGTATCGACACTAAAAAGATGAGGAAAGGCTAAAAGGATTTTATTTGAGGTACACCAATAGATCTGATTGTGACAAATGACAGAGCCAGATATAGTAAGAAAACAAACTTATGAAATCAAAATTAATCTTAGATGTGTCAACTGTAGCAGTATAACTGGAAATATCTCAATTTGCTAGTGGACCCACAATCACTTCCCATTGCTTCTTATCTTCTTTAAGGCTTCAGTCCTTATAGAAGCATGACATAATCTGTAAAAACCCAATCCCAAATATGATTGTAACTGACTTATTACTAGATATATCGTATACAAAAACACACATGTAGGTATACAGGCTGAAGATTCTAATTCCTTATTCTCTTTCCCTAGAAAACCTTAACAAATTAAGAAAATCCTTTCACACTGTGCACTACATGCTAATGCGGTGTAGTGGGAGTAGCCTTATACAATGGTATAACTGAATGAATATCAAGCTACTTATAGATAAGAGTGTGATTTTCTATCAACAATTAGAAATCAATTATACATATCTACTAAAATGCATTTCTATTTTTGCAATTTTTCTTATGGTCAAATTAATCATGTAAAACATTTCTAAGTGCATCCTATAATTGTTGAGCCATTGATGCATTATATCCCTAGTTTCTTCGATCTTCTCCTGTAAAAATTCCATTGTTTTTAGCATTAATATACTTTAGTCAATGCTTTTCTTCATTAGGAAAATTAGAAAAACTGTTTGGATCACTATTGGGTGTTTCTAGCTTCATGTACCTAAACGCTCATTGTTGACTATAGAGGTTTTGGTTCCACTAAGAAGCCCCTAATCCTATGGAATAGTGTGATTTGTGTTGTGCTTTCAGTTATTTGCACGGAAAGAAATACAAGATTTTTAATGGTAAGTTTGAATAAGTTACACACCTGTGGGGGAACATTTTTTACTTGTCTCCTTTTTGGGTTTCAATATCAATATCTTTAAAAGAATGCCTTTGCTTTTTTATTTCTAGAGATTGGAAATTGTTTGCTATTTGTAGTTGTGATTAATTTTTCTCTTCCTTTTCTTATGTTTTGATGCCTTAGCGTACTTTGTACTTTCTTTATTCTCTGATTTTAATAATAAGTCAGCCACATGTGGCCCAAGCCAAGCAAATATGGACCAAATATCAAAGTCTGTGATAATCACAATAGATCACTCAAAAAATATAATGCCATGATCAAATAATATATTTCCCTGTAGTTCTCTATTGCTGCCCATATCCAGTAGAACATCCAAATAGTCTACCATTTGACCAAGGAAGAATTCAAATGTAGCACCATATAAAAAAGATACAGTAGGCCTAGTAATTCATATTTCTGCATCAACTAGTTGTCTCCTATTCATTTTTACATGCTTCAAGTTAACCAACCAATCACTTTAACCCAACAACTCACAACAAGATAGCCATAATTGACGACACTATTCTACACAACTGAATCAAATAACTTTCTACATAATTATTGCACATTGTCTCTATAGATTCAAGTTTCAATTCAATGACTACTCGTATAGGGATTCCAGTACCATAGACCAATACAGAAATTGCAAATTTGCATATGCTTAGCATATATTCATATACAGAACAATTCAAGACTCACCTCCTGCTCAGTTGCCACGCCAATCTGAACCGCAGCTTGAACAACCCGAACAGACATGTCCTCTTGCACAGTCATCAACAAAGCCATCATCTTATGCATCACAATAATTGCCATCTTATCAGCCGGCGAAGAATCGATATACGGTGCAAATGCTGCCTTTTGCTTCTTTGTTCGCTGCGGCACAAACCAACCAAAAAACAACTTCTTCACATAAGGCAAATTGGAGGCCAATTTTTTCTCACACATCTCTCTCTCCAACTCCCTATACTCCTCCACCATCTTCTCCCAAGCCTCAGTCTCTGCCCTAATCTGTCTCCTCCTCAACAAATAATATCTCTTCCTATCAACTTCTTGGAATTCTGATTTCACCTCTGGTTTAGTCCTATTGTACAAATTCTTCACCTAGGACCTGAGTGGACTGTTTTATCAAGCAATTCAGTTTTTATTTTGCTTGATTAGATGTTGTTTATGCCTCCTAATGGGCTGCTCTTCGTTGCTACTAATTTTGTTGTGCTTCGTTCAGTTTTTTCCACCATGTGTTCTGTTATATCTTTGTTGTGTAATGATGCATTTTTTTTTCACCTTGGCCTTTGATCTATTATTGCTTCGTTGTAATTTCTCCGCATCAATAAAATCTCTCTTTTTCGCCGATGAAAAAAAAATAAAAAAAAAATTAAGCATTTATGGCAAGACTACATTAGCATCATATCTTTTGACGTGGTACATTTGTCTTGATTTCTATATGCATATATGGCAACACCGGCAAGACTATGATTGTATCGGCACTACCATTAATGTATTTCTATTTATCAACTATACTATTTTGTGCTTCTTAGATAGGCGATAGTTGAGTGTGATTACCAATTATTCAGTGTAACAACTTTAGTGGCAAATTTTCTAAGGCAGAGCATGAAAGTCAAATTTACTTTTGATTGGCTTTATTCACAGATTTCTGTAACATGCTTGTAGTCCTTCTGCAGTTTTATTTTTGTTAATTTGCTTTCTTTGTTTTGATACTTCATAAGGTTTGATTCATTGCTTGTTACTTGAATTTTTTTTTTATTATTATTTTTTTTTCTGGTTTCAAAAGTTGTAATTATGTTGAAAAAATAAGTGAAAAACCAGTTTGTGGCTTCTAAGGAGATGCTGTAGCAACAAATATACCGACATTGAGACTATTGGATCCATAAGATATAATCCATGAAAAATCTGGAAAGGCTTGCTTGGATCAAGAAGATAATCCACGTAAAATCTGGTAATTCGGTGCCGGCATAGTTGGGATGGTCTTGCTTGCTTTGATACTTTTTGCACTCGCCCTTGATTTTCATCACTAAATTTTTTTGTTCTTTTGCTGATCAAAAATGAAAAATCTGGAAAAGCTATGCTGTTAGTTAATTTGAGATATTGGATGGAAAGCAAAAAAAACATTTGTTGGTGTACCAAATCAAAACAGAATAACAAAAGTATAAACAATGAAGAAGACTAGACAGAAATCTTCCCCTATTTTCTGCTTTCTTCTTCTGTTCTTCTATTTCCTTCAACTACTCTATAATGAGTTGAAGCTAAATGTTGTATCCTGGAGAACGATCACAAAGAGCCATCGATAAGTTTCTTTCCTTCATTTTTATCTTACTAGGTTCTGTATTTTTTTTTTTTTTTTGGTTTAATCTTAATCAATCACTGTTTTTATAATTATTTCATAACGAGGACCAAATACTTTGAACCACCTAGAAATCTTGCATAACACTGCTTGAAATTAAAGAAAAAATTGTTAAATATAACGAAGCCTTTATTAAATATATATATATATAATAGAAAAAATTGTTTCTTTATAGATGGAAGTTCACTTTAAAGGACTACAAGACATAAAAGATCAAAGAATCATAATACAAACAAAACATATTAAGATCAAAGAACGACTATAGATGAATTATATTAAGATCAAAGAATGACTATTCATAATACACATAGATATCACACAAACTCTAAACCAAGATAGCACAACATGATCTACAAAACGGACATCGACGATCCTTTAGCAGCCACTTGAACAAGCAGTCTCTGTGGAACATATGCGAGCAAGGCGTTATCGCAACCATCATCCCTCCACAAATCCCCTCTAAACAAATCGAACACTCGTCTACCTCTTTATCATCACCTTCCAACTCCTTCACATTCATCGCAACCTCAACCTGGTGAAGCCCTTGACGCTCCTGGTTCGATATTGGTTTCACCCACAAAAGCATCGGTTCCTTCAGAAGCAACCTTAACATAACCCGAATCTCTTGAACTTCATCAACAGAAAACTTTCCCGAAACGTTTTCGCTGTTTACATCCACGACTTTCTGTCTTTTAACTTGTTTCCGTGAAAGCCTTTTTCGCACATAGCTCGTGGTCTTCGAAATATAAACATCTACCGCTATAACGATTATGGGTTTTTGATGAGATGTTTTAATGTCGAACTTGAAACAACTGTGCAAGTATACAGATACATCTCTAATCAAATTCAAAATTGTTTCTTCGGAAAAGTATTTTATGCCTTGGATGGCTTGAGAAACCAACTGTTCTGTGGAGTTCAGAGTTGATAATTTCATGAGATCGAATATTGACACTTCAAACTTTTTAAAGATTTCTTTAACACAACCGCCTTGTTTGATCTGAATCGCTTTCTTGGATGCGTTGTTGATGCGAAACATGAACAACCCTTGTGATTCTTCTATGTTGTAGAGCTTTTCATTCCACTTAAACACACTAACTTTTAGGTCTTTCACTTCATTAACACTCACCATCTCTTTCTCTCTTTCACAACAAGGAATAATGCAATGGTTCGGCAGGTAAGGTTTGAAAAACAAATGGAATGGTTATATATATATATATATATGCATATACATATAGTGAGATAGAAATAGGAAATAGTACTTCTTCTAGGAAAAGGTTTCCTAAAATAAATCCCAATTCAGTTTGGATTTTGAAATCATAAATAATATATAGTGAGATTGAAATCATAAATAGAAAATAATATTTTTTCTAGGAAAAAGGTTTCCTAAAATAAATCCCAATTGAGTTTGGATTTTGAAATCATAAATAAGTGAATACTTTCACATACACCATTTTATAATACGTTGTCATCAAGTTAGTTAACTAAAACGGTACATAAATAAGTCAAGGGTAAATTATATAAATGGTCCCTTAGTTTACACAATGTGTTAATTTGATTCATGTTATTTCAATTTGTTCGATTGTCCCTTAATTTAACAGATTGTATCATTTTAGTCCAATAAATAATGAAAATTGACACATTGTGTAAATTATAGGGACTAAATTGATACATAGTTTGACTTTCCGTCCTCCAAACTTAATAACCTTTATTTATTGGACTAAAATGACACAATTCATTAAATTAAGGGACAAAATCGAACAAATTCAAAAAATATGGACCAAATTGACACATCGTATGAATTATATGGATTATTTGTATAATTTACCCATAAATCAAAAAAATTATTCAGAATTCATAATCTAGGCCATGATTCAATCTACCATTGGGAAAAAAATTAAATTAAACATAAAGTCATGGATTTTAAACATAAAGTCGTGGATTTTTCGCATATAGCTGTTGTATTGAATTTTTATTCCATGATTAGGCGCCACAACAATTAAATCACTCTACCCTTTATATTTAAATTTTTGAATAAAATGGACTTTTCCTAAAAGGAGAAATTATTTGAATTGCTCTACATCATTCATGATTGGACAAGTGTTTTATTAGTGGGACACACTGTTTTAGTCAATAATATTTAAATTGAAGCACCAGATAAATTTATCCTAGAAGCAAATTATAATTTTTCTTATAAAACGAGTTGAACTTGTTCACGCGACAATCATAAAAAACCCGATGAACTATCAACATAAGTTCGTTTAAGAGTTCTATCGAAATATAACTTTGGTAAAACATGGGAGAGTGTCAAATAAAAATAAATAACCAAGTGAATCACATCAAATCAAAATATAAATCAGTAATTCATCTAGTCGAAAGATAAAAGGGTAAAATTTATTATGCCTACTCGTGGTTTCGTCATGGAACATTTTTTTTTTTTTATTGGCGAAAATTAATAGTTAATTGTTAGATTAACATCAATGGCGGAGCCAATATTTTGATTCATGAGGGCACCATTAATCCTTAGCTATATCAATTAAAAAACTTAACCAAATCTAATTTTTATTTAGTGATAAAATGACCAAAGATCGATGTGATGTCAAAATTATGTACCTTAGATATATTTTATTAACCAATGTTTTTTAATATGCTATTTAGTTACTAAATATGATGATAATCACAATTTAAAATATAATAATGCATACCCCAAAAAAAATAAAGAAGATATATATGGAGAAAGACAAGAGAGAAATGAGAGAGATATAATTATAAGAGAATATATTGATAAAATTAAACATTTATAATGGTAAATTATAAGGAATTTATTAAAAATAAAGAGAAAAGAAAGATGAGATATAAACATTTTGAGACATATTTGACAATTAAAAGGGAGTTAAATGGAAAACTTCTTCTAATTAGAGGTAACAGTATAATTTTCAAAAAATGTGTCCCCCTGGACCCTATGTAGCTCCATCCCTAATTAACACCTTGCGAGAGTTGAAACTTACACTCATACACATTGTAAGAGATCATTGCCCTCCTATTACACTCCTAAACGTAAAACCCAAGATCGTCACGAAACACTTTATCCCTATAGTTTAAATATATGCAAACAACCCTTTAAAAATTTTGGATTAAAGTCATACTATTAGTTGTTTTTCTTTTTTTTTGGAAAAATTATGCAAATAGTCCCTGTACTTTACATGATGTGTCAATTTAGTCCATATAGTTTCAATTTTCTCGATTTTGCCTCTTAATTTAACGGATTGTGTCATTTTAGTCCAATAAATAAAGGTTGTTAAGTTAATTCAACGGAAAGTCAAACAATGTGTCAATTTAGTATCTGTATTTTTCACAATGTGTCAATTTAATCCCTGTCAAAATCGAGAAAATTGAAACTACAAGGACCAAATTGACATATCGTGTGAAATACAGGAACCAAATTGACACATTATTTGACATTCCGTTAAATTAAGTTAACAACAGTTATTTATTGGACTAAAATGACACAATCTGTTAAATTAAGGGAAAAAATCGAGCAAATTAAAATTACAGGAACCAAATTGACACATCGTGTAAAGTACAATAACTATTTACATAATTTACCCCTTTTTTTTAATATACGCACAAAACCACTCTTCCAAATTAGAAGTGAGCAATGCAAAATTTTCTAGTCAAAGTAAAAAATATCTTCATCTTCATCTTCTTCTCTAAATTAAATCATATTCTTCACTACATCGTAACTCTAACCTTTAATGTCCTCGCCGATAAAAATAAAAAATAAAAAAATAAAAACCCTTCAAATATCCTCTTCTATCAATACTATAATTTAATTTAAAATGTTATTAAACGAGAAATTAAGTTAAAAATTAAATGTTTTTAGATTAAGATAATTTTATGATAATAAATTAAGGTGTTTAAGTTCATTTATGGTTTAATTTATTAACATAATATATATATATATATATATTCTAAAATGTTGTTAAATAATAAATTGGGTTAAAATTAAAAATTAGATTAAGGTACAAAATCTTACCAAAAGGGTTAGACAACAAGTCATTTGGGTCCAATTGCTGGCATGTGTATGTATTCTCTATTGCATCGGCAAAACAAAATTTTAAATTTCTAGAATTAAAACAACACAACACATGCATATATTTGAATTGTCCTATGATTTTTGTCCCTATCTGAAGAAAAAAGAAAGAAAAAAAATCATTTACAACATTCATCATCAACCCAATTTGTTCTTACAACGAGGCATAGAAAACAAAAACAATTTAATAAAACATTGCTAAAAGGAAGTTTATTTTCTAATCATCAATTCCTATTACTTTTCCCCTACCTTGGATTTGTTCACACCCAAGTTTGCAACCTTCATCACAATCAATGTCTGTGGAACCTTGTAATTCCATGCAGATAGGCATGCAAGCGTCCAAACATTTCGATATCGGCACGATAGATTCAGTTAACACCAACATGTTGTAAATTAATAATAAAAGCATTGCAATTGATTTTTCGGAAGAAGCCATAGCAAAATCTTTTGTTACCAATTTTGTTGGTAATCCATCCCTTGAGAGTAAGTTGAAATTGTGTGTATAACCAAGAATGGCTTCATAACTAAAACTTATTTTTTGGGTAACAACCCTCACATGTTGGAAGGGTAATGAGAGAAATGAGGAGAGTGAGGGTTGCAATTTACATGAGAGCCAAGTTTTGCTAAAAACAAGGTACTTCACCAAGACCAATTCAAATTGATTATGTAGAGATATAATCTTGAGTCCAGTCCGTTGTCCAGTTTTACTAGAAATACTAATTAATATATCTATAAATGTGTTAACTACAATACACGATATGCATGTTGACTCTATCTCTTGATGTGGATTCTACCTAACATTGTGTTTAATATTTGTCTTGTAAATTATAAATATTTTCACTACCACAAATTCTAATTATTTCTTTATTTCTATTTAATTTTGAAAATTTAAAATCCCACTATCACAAGTTTTAATTATTCCTTTATTTTCTATTTACTTTTGAAAATTTAAAATCCCTAGACAATTCAAAAATATATATTATCTTGACTGATTTTTTTTAAATATGATGATATAGTGTTGATGGTTTGTGATTTTTTTTTTTCCAATTAAAAGTTTTGAGACAATGTATATAAAAAATATAAAAAAAATTTACAAAAAAATAAAAATAAAAAAGGAAGAAGAAGAAGAAAAATACACCAATTGACATTCTAAATTATGTTAAAATGAAAATACTAACCACCACTTAATAGTGCTTGACGCAAGAATATTGTACTTAGCAAGGGCCAATTTATATGAATTTTAAAATTGACAATTAAATTTTAATTATTTTATTATTAACATTGTATGTGAATTATATTCAATTCTATAAAATTTTAAATTTTTACTAAATTTGCAAATAAAATTTATTTTTTTAAAAATATTAAGATAGACACATACAAAATAAAATGCATCAAAAGATAGTTATATAAGTTGTTTTCCACATTAAACAAAACAAAAAAGGATTAAAAAAGAAATACATAAGTACTATTTTCAAATTTATCAAAAATTTCACTGTCTACGTGGAAAGAAAAGACACTAAAGCTCTATACTTCCGAATTCTAAGCTCTCTTTTTTCAATAATCCTACTATCAAATTATGATATCATAGAATTTCCCTTTTATTTATCGGAAGAACTACATGCAGGTGGAAGAAAAAAAAATTACCAATGAATAAAGGTGCAAGTGTGTTTGTGATGGAGTACAAATGAAAGGTTGTAGAGATTGTATTAGTTTTTTTTTTTCTCCTCTTCTTACCTACATGTAATTTTTCCTTATTTATTATGTAAAATGTTACCACTTTATATCATTTTCATAAATTAGTAAAGTTATATTATAACATACAGACACTACTCTATTAACTCTAACCTAAGATCTCGCCTGACTAGGACATAAGTGCCCCTTATGACAACTTGAAACCAGAGTTTATTTTAATAATGTATCTTGCTGCTTATATTTATACTAGGAGCTTTTTTCATAAATCCATCTTTAATTACTTATGTTCCATTCAACCCATATTCTTTTTGACTATTCCATTAGGTCCTATTTGAGATAAGAAGACCAAAATACCCTTTTTATCTACTTATGTTCTATTTAGTTCATATTATTTTCTTATATTTCAATAAGTCTTATGGGTGACATAATTACTAAAATACCCCTAATGTATCTACTTATATTCTATTTAGTTCATATTATTTTCTTATGTTTTAATAAGTCCTATGGCTGACATAATTACCAAAATACCCCTAATGTGAATGTTCACACCGTCAATGTGAATGTTTATATCGTCAATGTGTAGGGGCCCGGCCCATGTTCAATGTGAATATTCACATTAACATGTTAACATTCACATTGATAGGAGTGTAAAATTAGTTTGCGGCCCGGGGCGAGCCCGGTCCAGCCCGTGACAATGTGAATATTCACATTGACATATTAATATTCACATTAATAAGATCAGAAATTGGCGTGGCGGCGTGAGGCGTGACAATGTGAATATTCACATTGACATATTAACATTCACATTGATAGGAGTGTAAAATTAGCCCGCGACTCGTGGGAGGCCCGAAGCTTGCCCGTTGCCCGAGGCGGGCCCGGTCCGGCCCGTGACAATGTGAATATTCACATTGACATATTAACATTCACATTGATAGGAGTGTAAAATTGACTCGCGTTTCATGGGCGGCCCGAGCGCGAGCCCGGCTCGGCCCGGCCCGTGACAATGTCAATATTCACGTTGACATATTAATATTCACATTGATAGGAGTGTAAAATTAGCCCGCGGCCCGTGGGAGGCCCGAAGCCCGCCCGCTGCCCGGGGTGGGCTCAGCCCGGCCCATGACAATGTGAATATTCACATTGACATATTAACATTCACATTGATAGGAGTGTAAAATTGGCCCACGGCCCGAAGACGACAGCCTCGGGTCGGGCGGGACCGGTGGTCCTGGGCCTAGGCTCGAGCTTAGGCGGGGCTTGGGCAGGCCTGGCCATTTTTTTTAATTTTTTCTACCAAAATTTTATTATTTTCCACAAAAAAAAGACATTGTGCCTCAGGTGGGCTGGGCCTCGGACCGAGCCTTGAATGGGCCTTAAGCAGGCTGATGGGCCGGGCCGGGCCGGGCTTCAAAGTGATGGCCTAGGCCCTAGCCTAGGGTCTCGAACATGCTCGAGCCCGGACCCAAACGAGCTTGCCCCGGGCCATGGGAGGGCTTCGAGCAACCTACAGGCCACGGGCCAATTCTACATTCCTATCAATGTGCATGTTAACATGTCATGTGAATATTCACATTGTCAACGGGCCGGGCCGGGCCTACCTCGGGCCGAGGGCGAGCTTCGGGCAGCGAACAAATTTTACACTCCTATCAATGTTAATGTTAACATTTCAATGTGAATATTCATATTGTCACGGGTCGGGCCAAGCCCGCCTCGGGCTGCGGTCGGGTTTCGAGCCACCCACAGGCTGCGGGCTAATTTTATACTCTTATCAATGTGAATATTCACATTGTCAATGTAAATATTCACATTGTCAACGGGTCGGACCAGGCCCGCCCCGGGCCGCGGGCAGGCTTTTGGCCGCCCATGAGCCACGAGCCAATTTTATACTTTTATCAACGTGAATGTTAATATGTCAATGTGAATATTCACATTGTCAACAGGCGGGGCCGGGCTTGCCCTGGGCCGCCCACGGGCCATGGGAGGGTTTCAGGCAACTACGAGGTGCGGACTAATTTTATACTCTTATTAATGTGAATGTTAATATGTCAATGTGAATATTCACATTGTCACAATGGTGCACGCGGCCCGCCGTTTAACGCCGTGGGCGGGTTTTGGGTAGCCACGGGGCGCGGGCCAATTTCATACTCTTATCAATGTGAATATTCACATTGTCAACGGGCCGAGCCCGCCCATGGGTCGTGGGCGGGTTTCGGGCAACCACGGGGCGCGGGCTAATTTTACACTTCTATTAATGTAAATGTTAACATGTCAATGTTAATATTCACATTGTCAACGGGCGGGGCTGGTCCCGTTCCGGGCCGCGGGTAGGCTTTTGGCCGCCCACGGGACTCTGGCCAATTTTATACTCTTATCAATGTGAATGTTAACATGTCAATGTGAATATTCACATTGTCAACAATCGTCGGCCAGACGTCATGGGCATGGACCAATTTTATACTCTTATCAATGTGAATGTTAACATGTCAACGCGTGAATATTCACATTGTCAACGGCTTAACCGCCTCGCCATCGATCGCCAGTTCACGCCACGGCGACGGTCAATTTTACACTCCTATTAATGTGAATGTTAACATGTCAATGTGAATATTCACATTGTCAACGGACCGGGCCCGCCCCGGCTGGCTGACGGGTTTCGGGCCGTCTACGGGCCAATTTTACATTCCTACCAATGTCAATTGTAAAATATGAATGTTCACATCATAAATTGCTAACCGTTCAAAAAATATTTATAAGGGTATCAAAATTAAATATAAGAGCATAAGTGTCCAAAAAAATAGTGTAAATCAAGAAAAATGACTTTATGGAATAAAACTATACATACATGGGACTAAATGGGTTAAAAAATTTCTTCATGGACTTGTTGGGCTAAAACACTTCTAAATAGGATTTATCAATAATTTTCCCTTTATACTAATACAAAAATGCCTTCACATAATAAATAAAATATAATAAGATAATATAGTCATCCAAACATTATTACAAATTTTTATCAAACATTTTGTTTTTTACGATTAGTTGTATACAGATTAATACTGATAAAAAAAAAAAGAGATTATTAATAATGTTATAATGATCATATTTTTTATAATTTTTTGTTTATCATCTTATGTACGGTATAAATTTAGAAATATTATTTATTCCTAAATTAAGTTCTTCTATGAATATTTTAATAATATATTAAAATTTTAGAATTTTTTTTAATATTATATGAAATTTAAGAATTTTGTTCAATATTACTAAAATATACATTGATTTTCATTAATTTTTATACAAAATCTCAAGGGATAAGTGACATGTACTATTTGAGTAGATAACCACAGAACAATCTTGACATTTTTGGCTTTATAACTTATGAAATCAACAAACATGTTAACAATGAAAAAAAAGATTTCAATGGAAGAATGTCTCTCCACCCAGAGTTCAATTTTTTGGTTGGTTAGCTTAGGATTACGACTTCTAGCTATCTCCAACTAATTGGAGTTCTCAGTGGTGGGTTTGATCTTAGATGTATTTTCTGTAAAGGTGAGGTGGAGAGTGTTAATCATGTGTTATTGTTTTCCCTTTACTTGGAGGATTTGGTCTAGAATTTTACATTGGTGGGGTATTTAGTGGGTAATGCCTAGGTTTGTTAGTTGTCTGTTTAACTAGTGCATTGGTATTAAGCTTAAAAGGCAGGAGAAGATGATCTGGAGTGCAATTCTCCTAGCAATGTGCTATGGTCAATTTGGAAACAGAGAACTGACAATATTTTCAACAATGCTCAGGTGCATCTTGATGGGTTGTGTGAATCCATTAAGGTTAGGATTGCATTGTGGGTCAAATGTTCTTGCCCTTCTATCAAGTTCTATGTTAATGACTTAGTTCATAACCTTCAGCAAGTTAGAGTCTACATTAGGGGTGGCTCTTGAGTTGTTTGGGAGTTTTCTGTTGCAACTGCTCGGTGCTGGTTGTTTTGCTGGTGTGTTAACTGATGATTGTGGTGCTTTTGGTGTTTGTTTTCTCCTTTTCTTGTTGGTTTCTCACCAACTCTTCGGTTGTGCTAAAATATGATTGGGTATACTCTTCGGTGCCAACCTAGTTGGGATTGAGGATGTACTTTAATGCTTTCTGCACTTTCTTTTTTTATTGATGTATTTTTATATGTATTGTATGTCTTTTCATCAATAAAATTCTTTTTTGCTGATCCAAAAAAATGAAGAGAGAGAGAGAGAGTAAGAGAGGTCAATGTTATTATTAAAATTATAAGGAAGATTTCTACAATTATACTAAACTTCGGGGGAGATAAGTGTAATTTATCCCAAAAAAAAATTGATAGTAGTTTTGAATCACAAAAAATAAATAAATAAAAATAAAAATCTTGCTTGCAAATAAAATATTAAAAAAATTATAATTAATGTTTAATTATCAAAAAACCTCACTTTAAAATTTTGTCTTAAACCCTAGAAAGGTTGAGCCATCCCTATATCTTAACCAAACTTAAAACAGTTATGCATTTTTTATAAAATCAGGTGTTATAAAAATAAAAATAAAAAATGTATTCACTCTATTTGATTTTAATTTTCTAAATTCAATTTTTTTAAAATTGAGTTTTTTATTATTTTTTTCCTTTTTTTTTTTTGTTTTTAGTGAATTTTTTTAAAATATTTTAAATTTTTTTAGTTTTTTAGATGCACTTAGATGTACCGAAAAAGTAAAAAAATATTTTTTAAAAATAATAAATATACAAAAATATGAAAATGTACTGAATTTTTATATTTTTTTATACTTTTGGTATTTAGTGAATTTTTTTTAAAAAAAATTCACAAATATTATACTTTTTAATTGTATTTATATTAGGGGTACTTACCAATTAGTCCTATTAACTAGATTTATTTACCTACAGGTCCTAACTAATAAATTTAACACTATAAAAATAAGAGAGTGATAAATTTATCACTGAAAATTTATTCATAAAAACAAAGAGACTGATAAATTTATCACTATAAATTTATTCATAAAAATAAAAGACTGATAAATTTATCTTTATCACTTAATAAATTTATCAATAGGACTTAATGGGTAATAAGTCTCCAAAGTAAGACCTATTGGGTAATAAATCTCCAAAATGAATCTCCACTGGGGGTTTATGCCCGGTCGTCACCCCCAGGGCCCTCAGGATTAGTCCTGGCTTCCCTAAAAATCGGAGGGTTGGGGATACCTGAGTTATCAAAAAAAAAAAAAAAAAAGTAAAAAAATTTCACTACTAAAAATTCACTAGAAACAAAATTAGAACTAATAGATACCTTATCTATCTCAAATCCTAACGCAACTGTAACTCACCAAAAATGCATTTTCCTGGAAAGAAAGAAAGTACTTTCCCTTTCTTGCTTAACAAGTATATTACACGGAAAAAAACTCCCATCTCATCTCAAATTTGTATACTAGTTTTACAAATCCTACTTGCCCACTCCTCTACTGCCGCAAGAACTCTGTGTTGAGAGAGAGAGAAGAGAGAGATGGTGAGTCTTAACGAAGAGGTGAAAGACCTCAATGTTCATGTCTTCAAGTGGAACCAAAAGCTTCACAACATAGAAGAATCACAAGGGTTGTTCATGTTTCGCATCAACAACGCATCCAAGAAAGCAACTCGGATCGAACATGGCGGTGTTAGAAAGATCTACTCAGCATCTTTGTTTGAACTGGAAGCATTATCAACCCTAGACTCCACACAATATTTGGTTTCTCAAGTCATTGAAGACAAACAGTTCCATTTCAAAAACACAGCTATAAATCTGAGAAAAGACGTATCTGCATATCTGCTAAGTTGTTTCAAGTTCAATATCGAAACACTATATCAAAATCCCACAATCGTCATAGTGGTAGATGTTTATATTTCGATGACTATGAGGTATACGCGAAAGAGGGTTGCACCATCACCCTTTTCATGGCGCAAGAAGCGAAAAGTTATAGATGATGATGATGATGATGATGATGATGAATCCAAGGGTCTAAAGCGCAGAAAATTGTCAGTTGAAGAAGTTGAAGAGATTCGTGATGGGTTATTGTCCGACCTGGAGGAACCAATGTCGTGCCATGAGTGTCAAGGGCTTCACGAGATTGAGGCTGCGATGAGAGTGAAGGAGTTTGATGGAGACAATGATGAAGAACCAGTTGATGATTGTTCGATTTGTTTGGGGGAGATATGTGGAGGAATGATGGTTGCGATAACGCCTTGCTTGCATATGTTTCACAGAGATTGCTTGTTTAAGTGGTTGCCAAAGACTAGTCGATGTCCCTTTTGTAGGTCATTTTGTGCTACCATGGTTTAGTACTTGTGTGATATTGTGTATTGTGAATATAATATAATACAATTCATATGTAGTTATTCTTTGATCTTAACATATGTTTTGTTTGGATACTGATTCTTTGATCTTTCATTTATAAAGAAGTAATTTTGTTATTATATATATAGTGACCCTTTCTTGTTATGTTTTATGTATTGGTGATTCTGATATGGTTGTCATTCTTTGATCTTTTTATGTTTTATCTGTATTTTTCTATTCTATTGATGTCAAAATTTTGTAATGTATCACTCTCCTGTTACCTTTTTATTTTGAGAAAAACATCCCAACAACTACATAGAATTGGAAGATAAGCACCTATCACACTCTGTTACTTTGATACAGTAAAGTATTTACCACTATCACAAAAAAAATGTAAAGGTGAAAGGAAAAAAAAAAAATACGATGGATGTGTTACTAATTGTAGATGTGTTACTATTTTTTCCCGTCGCACTCATCTCTCACATTGCATTAAATCAAAAAATTGAAGAAAAAAAAACGAAGCAATTTTTTTTTTTTTTTGACAACTACAACAGCATCGATTAATTTACTATGATTATAATTTTTTATCATATTTATTTCACTACTCTATATATATATATAAACAGCAGTGCTGGGGACCTCAGTGGAGGTGACCCCAGCACCCCCACCTCCTCGTGGAGGGCTGTGAGAGCAAGATAAAATAAAAAAAATAAAAAAAAATTTGAGCCAATCAAAAAACAGTGGGGGTGGTGGGGGTTACCCCCACTGAAGGTTTAAGGCATTTTTCATATATCAATATATAAGTGATGGCATTTGATCAAAGTTTTGAAAAGTGGTTGCGATGCTGATCATGTCTTGATTCTTGAGGTGTAAAGGCGTAGCGTGAATTGAGATAATTGGAATCGTGATTTTTTTTATTTTTCGCACAATTTGAAAAATAACTTACCAATATGCATATTTTTTTTTTTTCAGAATCTCATTTATTGAGGTTTAAAATAGATTTTAATTAATTTTTGTTAATTTTTAGGTGTGATCCAATGTACATATTTTCAAATCACTAGAAAAAGAATTTTTTATATTTTATTTCAATAGTTAATGACTTTAAGAATAATTGATTTTAAATGTTTACAAATTATTTTTGATCAATACTTAAACCAACTGAATAAAAAACATTCACAATTATTAAACGATTATAAAAATAAAAATTGTGCCTTAAACAAAAATTATTTTTGAGGCATTTTTTTAAACAACACTTTACAGCTAACTAAATAAAATTATTTACAATTAAGTATTAAAAATTATTTTTGAACTATTGATTTTATTTATTTTTTAAAGACATTTTTTAGACAACACATTAACAAAATAAAAAATATTAAATAAAATAATTATAAAAATAAATGCAACCACTGTTTATATATTTTTTATTTTACATGCTATTGTAATGAAATAAAAATTATAAATAAAAAAAATTCATATAAGATTTTTTCTTTGAGTTTAGATCACTTGAGTATTTGTTCTTTTTTTTTTTTGTATTCTTTTATTATTTTTTTTTATTTTATTTTTTTTTAGAAAGAAAACTATTTAGAATATTATAAAAGAGTGCAACGGTGTATAATGAACCATTACAGCCGTTACGGTACCGCTAAGGCCATTATGTAACACCGAAACGCTTTACACGTGAATTTATGTCCCACTGCTGTAGCAACCGTAATGAGTGGCAGTAATCACCACAACCGTTTCGTAACAGTTGCGACCGCTTTTTAAAACATTACATGTGACATTTGCAACTCTCTCGCTCTTTCCCCTCTGAAATTGTTTCTGCGATTGAACAACATAAAAGGTGACCATAACTCTCTGATGGCCAGAATTGGTAGTGGTGTTGGTGGTGGCGGCAGTCGGGAATCAGGAGAAAGAAAGAGAAAAGGGAGGAAAGGGAAGCTAGCCTGAGTATAAGATTAAAATGCAATAGTAAACATTAGATTTCTACTATAATCTTTATGGTTCAGAGAATAAGCAATGATGTGTAAATATATCCCATAAAATTATTTTTTCCAATTGTCCTATACAGGTTACATAATTTGGCTACATCTTCCCTGCTCTAAAGCACCTCTTCCCATCTATTTTCATATTCCAAATACAAAACTATACAATACATAGAAAGAATACAAAATTGAATCAACTGACAAGAACAAAATTGTTACACCTAATTTAGCACCAAGAAGAATCAGCAATGTTGAATCAGAATCCATGCTATCTAGCATTTTTCTATCTTCCCCGGACATCAGCAGAGCACACGAAATAGGAGTTTTCAACTTCTGAAATCCCACTGCACCGAGTACTGATTGATTTCCCTAGGTGTAAGGATAAATGATGATCAAACAGGGTTTGTCCCGCAAACTAGGCAACCCTTCCAGCTCTGTGTCTTACTCGACAGCACAGGACTAGGCCTTCATAGGAGCAAACCCGAGCTTTCACTTCTCACTGTAAATGTGGTCTTAAGTTCCACAATGTGGTCTTAAGTTCCACCCATGTTCCCGGGGATCCCACTTCAACCATGTTTTTGATACTTTTCTGAAGACTCAAATGATAGAAATATATGTGGACGGGGTTAGTTGAAGAAGTATGGAGAATAGAGAACTTGTTGCAAGTCGAAGTCGCCTCTTTCTGGGAGGGGAGGAAATGTCAACTCTGGATATGATCTCTGGAAGCTTTCAAGCAACTGGGTAAAGAGAATCAGAATATTATGTAGATATATAAGTAAATTAATTCAAAATTTTCATGTCATTTGTATGTTGATGTTCAGATCCATGAAGCAATAATGGCATTATATGAATAAGGAATTACAACAAAACTACATGTTTTTATTAGTTTGCTCAGGAGAGAGAGAGAGAGAGAGAGAGATGCTTACATCTTCAAGTATTGATGTTTTATAAAGCACCACAAACTTTTCCCTGATGATCCTATTCATCCTATCAACGTCACATGCATGCGTCCAGAAAGAGTCATGCACCCCTGCAACAGACAACAACATGAAATTAAATAGGAAACATAAATTTCTCATTTTCTACAAATTCCCTTCCAGTCTTTCCCAAGGAAGAGCCTATAAAAGCAGGTCAGAGTTTCAAAAATGTTTGATTAAAAAATTATCTGAAAATAAATGTATGACCTGCGTTTGAACATGCATTAAATAGAAGCATTTTAATATAATTATGAATTTCAAAACATACGGCACACTAGTGGGGACATATAAATGCATATTAGACTTGATTCAAGTTAAAGACAACACAAATGGATATTATATATTTGAATTCTTAACATGATCGTGTAATATTAGGAAATAAAATGATTTTTTTTTTTTTTCTTTTTTTTTTATTACCAGGTGTCTGGACCAGTTTACGCGTACCTCGCCTAAATCCCAAGACCTTGAAATTAACAACCGGGCAAACCTCTAGTTGCCCCAAGGTTTGAGATGTTTGGCCTTGTGGGTTTTGAACCTACAACCTTTTGGGTGGTAAGCCCTTTCGTTGCTTTCTTTACCCACTAAGCCAAACCCTTTGGGGTTATAAAATGAAATTAATTCATTTCTGACATCCATTAAGAGACTTTAACTGTGGTTGAGAAGATAGAAGTGGATCTGTGGATTTAGGCAATAAGTTGACTGAAGCCAATAAATCAGAGTATTTCACTTCAAATGTATGATTAAAATTTAATTATGACTTAATTGTAGTACAACGCCATTCACCTAATTCACATAACAACTTCTAAAGTTATCAAGAGATTCAGGAACTTCTCCCAGTGGTCAACTCGGAGATGTGTGCAAAAAGAAAATAAAGACGGAAAAATAAAAAAGAGTAGACATTTCTGTAATTGTGGATCCCACATAAAGCATAATCCTAGAGTCCAGACAAATGTTGAACAATTTAGATGACTTGTAATCTACAACTTAATAGATTCAAAGTGTAGAAACACAGAAACAACCACAGAAAATACAGGTGGAACAATGTGAGTGAAACAATATCATTAATGGCGAACCCACCAGCTGATATGTATGGCCAGAATTATTTGATGTGCTTGGTTCTGTGGGGAGATCATTTTTTTCATTTTCATGTTAGAGCATGGTACCAACAGTACGAGCTTCCCTACAGGATTGGAGAAAACAGATTACTTAACCAATAAGTTGGCCTCAATTATGCTACATGGACTTGTGTATGCGTATTGGGTGGGGGTATGTGTCCAAGCATTGGACCTTCTTTTCTTAATTTTAGATATATTAAAATATGTATCCAAATATTAGACACGGGGCATGTGGGCAAGTTCCAAACATTTAAAAACATTGTCTATTGCATAATATCTGGATATAAGATGCCATTATTTACAAATTTACTTGAAATTAAATAGGATTTAGGGCAAAAAGGAATTCTATCTCCTATCCACGTGAGAAGTTAGAAATTTTCCTTTACTATCAAAAGTGAGCTCCTTGTCCTTTAAACATTGTTACAAATTAGAGAATCCAAGTATATATTATACAGATTCTTCAACTACCTTTCACTTGTCACTTTGTTCCACTCACTCACTGTAACAGAATTTACATCCATTCTTGGGCACTTTTTTGTTTCTATAGCTTCAATCAGCTTTATGGCATCCTTCGCAAAATTATTTATGGGATTCGCAGAAATTTGTTAGATCATCGACCCTCTTTATTAGATAATAAATTCAATAAGGGTCACCTGCAAACCTGGGGCTTGCAGATGAAACCTTTGAATAGAACATGCCATTGTGAGGCATCTCCATTAAAACTTAAAAGGAGCTTTGGATTTCTTCTGGTAGAATTATATAGCTAGAAACAAATCAAGACACGTTCAATCTTCAAGCAACTCCTAAGATTAAAAGTTCTTGGTGAAGAAATTTATGAAAATATCAATCTGATTTAAAAGCTGCTTTTGATTTCGTATCTGCTGAACATGAACTAAAAAAACTATCTACGATCACATAACATGCCACTTGCTGGATGGCAAACACAGAAGGATAAGATGATCCTTAAAAAATTCAAAGTCTCTTTCTGAATAGGTTTAAGCTCTAAATAAAATGGTACCTGCAAAACGTAATCCAGCATCCCTGCATGCAACAGCAGTCATCATCATGTGTGAACCATCAAGTGAGTGCACAAAATTCGGAGGAAATGCTGTTCTCTGTTTCCTAACCTCAACCTAGAGTTCACATGATAATGAAAGTTATGGCAACGAAGGTGTCAGAAAAGAGGGGAGAATTTCTGACAAAAAGATGTTATGTACTTACAGAGTCACCCTCACGCTGCAAAGCCAACACCTGAAGAGAAGTTCTTATCTGCAGCACCACGGTGTGATTTGTTAAATAAGTAATCACAGAATTTTTAAAAAAACAGATGGAGACCAATATAATTTCACAGATTTTATGAGGAATTACATTGTATGATTTCAAAATACAACTAAACTCAAATACTCACAACATGCCGTTCAGTTTTAAAGTAGGGTTGCACAACAGGAAGACCTAGAGGAGTTGTCCAACGCACTGGTTGATTTTCTGAAGCAATAATCTGTAGAATTTCAATAATCAAGATTCCATATTCAAAATAGGACTTCTGATCAAATTTAACAGTCCAAAATTTGAAACAAAAGTATACCTTTGCACAATCACCAAGCCAACCCATTATGGCACGTGCAGCTTCGAATATTTCTCCAAGGGCAGACATTGTCACCTAGTTAAAATTGTAGTATTGAAAAGAATGATTTTTTTTTAATTTTTTTTTATTTTTATTTTTTTAACCAGTATTGAAAAGAATGATTGAAATGAAAATATTACGATTTGATCAGAGCAGCAAAGTTCTTTTTTAAATCTTGGTATTAAACATCATGTGCCTAAAAATTTAACATTTGAATTAAACAAATGCATAAAGAACAGACTATTTTTTCTAAAATAAACAAAGGCCCCACAGCCACAAACCAATAGATGAGGCACACATGGTCTTCAAACAAGATAAGACCAATGTTTAGGCACATGCCTATGTCAAACACTAATCCCCTGGCAATTTAAGTCTTGCAATACATATTTCAAAACATGGTACACTTGCATTCTAAAACAATGAATTCAGTGATTCCAATTTTTCCTATATATTTTTCCTTGACATTTTCCATAGGAGAAAATAAATCAAACAGAATGAATTAAAATCTAGCGGGTGTGCAACTGGACAAAATGTCAAAAAAGGCCAAGCTGCTCCTAGAAATGTGTTTTTAAGTGATTAATTTGTAGGATACTATATGCTACATTTCATTGGATGTCTAAATGTTTACAATAAATTGGTCTCAAGTGAAGCGTGAATAATCAGCTTAGGGTATGATATAAATCATCCCTCATTTATAGAGGAAATTAGGGTTACAACAGATAGACAAGAAGGGCCCTGAGGGCATAAAATAATACACCCACTATTGTAATGCTACTTTCGGTGATTAAAGAAAATGAACTTTCGACTGCTAATCTATTACATGCTAACATGCTAACACTCCCCCTCAAGCTGGTGTGAAGATATCTCTCATGCTCAGCTTGCCTAATATGTCATGAAATGGTTTATTCCCAACCCCCTTGGTGAGAATGTCAGCAAGTTGTTCACCAGACTGGACAAAAGGAGTACAAATGGTACCACTAGTGAGTTTCTCCTTAATGAAGTGGCGATCAATCTCAACATGTTTTGTCCTGTCATGTTGAACTGGATTGTGAGCGATGTTGATGGCGGCCTTATTATCACAGTATAACCGCATGGAGTCCTTCTGATCAATACCTAGATCACTCAACAATAACTTGATCCATAAAAGTTCACACACACCTTGTGCCATAGCTCTAAACTCAGCTTCTGCGCTTGACCTGGCAACCACATTCTGTTTCTTACTCCTCCAAGTAACTAGGTTGCCTCCAACAAATGTGCAATACCCTGAAGTCGATCTCCTATCAGTTACTGATCCAGCCCAGTCAGCATCTGTATAGGCTTCCACACGAAGATGATCATACTTTGAAAAATAAAGACCCTTACCAGGGGCAGACTTCAAGTACCTCAAGATTCTCATGACAAATTTCAAGGTGAATCGATGAGGAGCATGCATAAAGCCGACCACCTTGGCAAAGCAATGAATATCGGGCGAGTGAGATAGGTAAATGAGTTTTCCCACTAATCGCTGATAGCTCCCCCTATCAACAACTTCTCCTCCTTCATCATCCCCCAATTTCTGATTAGGTTCCAGAGGAGTGGCACATGCCTTACAGCCAAGCATCCCAGTTTCCTTCAACAGGTCAAGCACATATTTTCTCTGTGAGATAAATATCTCATCCTTAGAGCGAGCAACTTCAATTCCCAGAAAATACTTCAAGCTTCCCAAGTCTTTGATTTCAAACTCATTTGCTAAATATTTCTTCAACAGAGGTATTTCCTCACTATCATTGCCTGTAAGAACTATGTCATCTACATAAACAATAAGTGCTGTAGTCTTACCACGTGAGGAATGTTTCACAAACAATGTGTGATCTGCTTGACTTTGTTTGAAGCCATATTTAAACATAGCCTGAGTGAATCTCTCAAACCAAGCCCTTGGAGACTGTTTGAGACCATATAATGACTTCCGAAGCTTGCATACTTTGCCTTCTGTCTGATGATTCTCAAAACCAGGAGAAATGTCCATATATACTTCTTCTTCGAGGTCACCATGGAGAAAAGCATTCTTGACATCAAACTGATAAAGCGGCCAATCAAGATTAGCTGCTAGAGAGAGAGAAGTACTCTGACTGAATTCATCTTAGCCACGGGTGCGAAGGTCTCCTGATAATCAATGCCATATGTCTGAGTAAACCCTTTTGCCACAAGTCTTGCCTTGTAACGCTCAATAGACCCATCTGCTTTGTGTTTCACAGTGTATACCCATTTACATCCCACAGGTCGTTTGCCCATAGGTAACTCAGTCAATTCCCAGGTGCCATTCTTCCTAAGTGCTTTCATTTCCTCAATCATGGCTAATTTCCACTCAGAGGTAGCAAGAGCATCCTGAAAATGGTTAGGAATGCTAACAGAGGAAATATTGGACACAAACGCTCTATATGAGGATGACAAATGAGAGTATGACACAAACTGTGAGATAGGATGTTTAGTACAAGATCTCACACCCTTTCTCTTGGCAATAGGAACATCAAGATCAATGGATTCAAGAGATTCAAAGTTACCTGGACTCTCATCAGAAGCAGGAGATGGCAGTGGAGTAGCAGAAGTGGTCCCTTGTATCCAGTGTTGTCTGTCTATGTCCCGGACATAAACATGCTCGACCTTATCCTTGGTGGCAGCAGGTTGAGTAGAAGAGGGTGGTGCAAGAATAACTGGTTCCACCATAGGTAGCACAGGAAGCACAGGACTCACTTCACACCAAGGCTCCCCCGGAAATGAGGACGGTGATACCGGAGAGGACAAAAAATAGGATTGGGACTCAAAGAAAGTAACATCCATGGATACAAACCACTTGCGAGAAGAAGGGTGGTAACATTTATACCCCTTTTGAGTAGGAGAGTAACCAAGGAAAACACACTTGAGGGAGCGAGGGTCCAACTTACCACGAGAGGGAGAGTGATTATGAATAAAACAGACACAACCAAAAATTTTGGGAGGAATAGAAAACAAGGACTGAGAACCAAGAAGGACGTGAAGAGGAGCCTGTTTGTGCAAGACCTGGGTAGGGAGACGATTAATAAGATGGGCAATGAGAATAAATGTCGCCCCAATAGGGCCGAGGCACATTCATAGAAAAACACATACACCGGGCCATGTCAAGAAGATGGCGATTCTTGCGTTCCGCCACCCTATTTTGTTGAGGGGTATTGGTGCAAGAGGTCTGATGGATAATGCCATGAGTAGAGAAATATTGTCCTAACCCAGAATCTATGTATTCCTCGCCATTATCAGAACGAAAGAGTTTGACAAAGGGCCCCAAACTGAGTACAAATGATCTTATGAAAAGTGCGAAACACAGAGAAAACTTCACTCTTATCTTTCATGAGATACACCCAAGTAGTACGAGAAAAATCATCAATAAATGTAACAAACCATCGATGACCTTTCACAGACATGACACGAGAGGGACCCCAAACATCAGAATGTATTAAGGAAAAAGGAACTAAACTTTTATTCAAACCGGGAGCAAAGAAGCTCAGGTCTTTGTTTTCCGAGTTGACAAGACTCACAAAGAAAGTCGACACATGATGATTGGCAAAACCGAAGGAAATAAATGCTTAAGTAAATGGAAAGAAGGATGCCCAAGACGATGCCACGACCATAAATCGTGGGGTAGTAGAAGATGTGGTGGAAGAACAAGCAAGTTTGTCCTGTTGATCTAGGAAGTAGAGACCATTTTTGCACTACCACCGCCAATCGTCCTCCTCGTGACAAGGTCTGAAAAAGACAATGATCGAAAAACGTCACACTACAATTCAAATCTGGGTGAGACGACTCAAGGATAACAGACAATGTAAAAATTGGGAACATGGAGAATGAGACAGATGTATGGTATAAGTGACGTGAACTAAACCTTTTCCAGAAATGGAAGAAACAGTACCATCAGCAATCCTAACTTTGTCTTGACCTGAAGAGGGCTTATAGACAGAGAAAAGATCAGAGGAACCAGACATATGATCTGAGGCACCAGAATCAATGATCCAAGGCAAAGACTTATGACACAGGAAAGCACAAGGAGAAGAGGCTAAGTTACCTGAGCGGGCAAAGGACGAGGAAGCTGTACTGGGAGCAGAAGAAGACCGGCGGTCCAACAATTGGCGCAAAGCATCCTCCATTTCGATGATCGAGGTTAGGCCAACAGCAGCAGAATTAGCATCAAATGGATCAACAGCACTAGTCTGATGAGCCCGGGAATAGGAACCACGTCCTCTAGATTGGCCTGACCGACCGCCTCGAGAACCAGACCGATCACCTCGACCCCCAGATGGAGTCCCATGAAGCTTCCAACACGTCTCACGAGTGTGCCGCGGCTTCTTGCAGTAATCACGATCAGACTCCTTAGCAGCAGACGGAGGGATGGGAGTCAGGCTGAGGCCATCTCGAGGAGTAGACAGTAATGCTGAGCGGTCAGTAGAGACAGGGGACATCATAGCAGACCGGCGACTCTCCTCATTCTGTACATAGGCAAATGCCTCCTGAAGTGAAGGAAGAGTGTCCATACCCAGAATTCGACCCCTAACTAGATCATACTCCACATTTAGGCCGACCAGAAATTTAAAGACCCGTTCCCGTCCGAGGAACTTCTTGTACCCGACAGAATCCGCAGGGCACACGGGCTTATAGTCTTCCAGGTGGTCAATGCGTTTCCAGCCGTTAGTGAGGAAGGTGAAATATTGCAGGACAGTCTGCTCCCCCTGAAGTGAGCTCTCAATAGAGCGGCACAACTCAAAGGCTCAGGAGAAATTCCTCATGAATAGGTGGCGATCCAAAGATCCCAAACATCCTGGGCAGGGTCCATAGACAAGTAGCCCTCACCAAGTTCAGGAACCATCGAATGAATAAGCCAACCCATAATCAAAGAGTTGGTAATCTCCCATTGGGCATAACCCGAGTCAGTGGTACTAGGTGCTCAGATCCGCCATCAACATACCCCATCTTCCTCTCGCTCTTCAAAAATAGGGTCAAACTTTGAGACCATGCGAGGTAGTTCTGACCATTAAATAGAGAGGTGGTGATTTTTAAACTAGGGTTGAGGTTCTCAGTCATGGTAGTAGGCATAATAAGATTCTCGCTCCTCGGTGTTTGAGAAGTAGGGGACACACTGGTGGAATCTTCCATGGATACGATACTACAGAACCCTCAACAAAACTAGTGACGATCACAAACCCGAAAGATGGTGGCACAATGACCACTATGAAGGCATAACAAATTTAAGAAACCATAAAGTTTTCTTTTTTTCTTTTTTTTTTTTTATTTTTTTTTTATTTTTTTTTTATTTTTTTTTTTTTTGTTTTTGTTTTTTGTTTTTTGTTTTTTGTTTTTTTTTTTTTTTAAATGTTTTAGGTATTCATTTATATATATATATATATATATGTATTATACAGACTCTGTTGAGGTCAATTATATATATATATATATGTATTAGGGTTGTATATAGAGGACAGAGGTACCAACCGAGATGAGAGAGCACGACGAGAGCTGACGAGAGCTGACGAAGGCGCGACCGAGGCTGGAGGAGCTCCGACGAAGACTGTCGAGGCAGACGAAGGCTCGACGGAGGCTCGACGGGGCTGGAGGAAGATGAAGGAGCTGCGACGAAGGCTGGAGGAGGCAGACAAAGGCTGGAGGAGCTTCGACGAAGGTGGCGGAAGGTCGATTCAGGGATGATGGCGACTGAGGAAGGGCAACGAAGGCTGAGGAAGATGAAGCAGAGGTAATTTCGAACCCTAGAGGCTCTGATACCATGAAGCGTGAATAATCAGCTTAGGGTATGATATAAATCATCCCTCATTTATAGAGGAAATTAGGGTTACAACAGATAGACAAGAAGGGCCCTGAGGGCATAAAATAATACACCCACTATTGTAATGCTACTTTCGGTGATTAAAGAAAATGAACTTTCGGCTGCTAATCTATTACATGCTAACATGCTAACATCAAGTTTGTAGTACCTTAATAAATTTCAAGTGTGATCTATATAAATGACAAATCTACCCCTATCAAACCATATTTTAGAGCATGTGTTGTATCACATCCCTGTTCTTGTTCCTCGTACCGAAATGATCCCTGCTCCAAGTAATATTGCTTTGTCCAAAATTACAACAAAACTCAATAATTTTCCAATTTAAACCCCCCTAAGAGAATGACGTTGGGTTATGATATCAAAGTTCTAGGGACACTTATGGCATGAGTTCGAACACTATGCTATGGGAATGGGGTCACATTTATAGCCTATCATGTATGAAGACAAACTCGAAGTAATGAAAAGGGGGGAGGAGAAAGAAATAGATGGATGGAGTTTCTGTTGACAAATGAAGAAAATTGGGTGTGAAAGACTGATATAAATTGTTGGGCCCATGTTCAAATAGCAAAACCTTTCAGGGAAAATAGTTTCTCCCAAATGCTTCCCTCTTTCCCTCCCCCTGTCATGCTTTTGCCAGCTGAACACCACCCATATGTAAGGAAAAATTTAGAGTCATTATTTTTCTTCTTTTTATTTTCCTCAACTCTGCTAAACCAAAAGAAAGGATGAAGAACTACTTTCTTTTCCCAGGGGTTCTTCCATCACTATTATCTTTCCTTCCTCCTCGCTTTTTCATCCCTTACAAAAACCTAGATTAAGGAAACACAGAAGCTTCATGTGATGGAAAGTTACAGCTTGAAGTAGCATCACAAGTAAAAGCTAAATGAGTGACGCATAAGTCTTGGTCAAGATCAAAATACAAGCAAATGCTTCACATGAATATGTAAAAAAATGGCAATCACCTAAACTGTGCCAACTCACACTCAGTTGTGCGCATGGGTAGACCCATGTTGAATTATGCTTTTGGTGGGATGCTCAGCACAAGCTAATCAAAAGAGAAACTTGCTAAAGAAAGGTACCACTCAACTCCTAATACATGTTAAGGGATGGTTGTGATTTTTAGAGTTACAGTTTTCTATAGGGCACTGCTAATTGTCCAGTAATGTTCATTGGAGCTTACATTGTCCCCACAACCTCAGCATCTAGAAGCAATCTCATCACCTACAAAAGCTGGGCTCCTTGCCATATTTCAACTATCCATCACATGAACCAAGAGAAATCTTTCTTTTGATGTAAAAGGATCAATTGAAGGAATTAAATCTTGTTTTCTATGAACTTCATCTCTATATTTGAGCAAATTTTCTGTGTCATTAAAGCCATTTTTGCATGGTATGAACTAGTTGAGTGAGGAAACCTACTAACCTAGGTTGGCCAATCACTTATATCAGTGATGGATAGTAAATCAAATCTCCAATTTCAATCTTTTTCACTTATTAGGTGCCAGAGGTTCAAAATATGCCAAAAACAACATGGGTCAAGCATGGCCAATCATGAGAAACAATAAAATGCCAACTACATTAATGAATTGATTTTCACTGTAACCTTGACTTTCTAATGAATTTTCTTTAGCGTGAAGAATCAAAATATTTTCTGTTTTCATGACATAAGCAACAATATTAAGGACATTGAAGTGGGAATTATGTTCTCTAATGCTAACAACCTAACCCTATTTTCTAGTCAGTGGATGCTTACTTTAGCAGCATAGCAAGCTGCATTAAAAAGTAGGCCATCATCAGTAATTTGACCCTTCTCCTCTAATCTCCTTTTGATCTGCTCTCGTGCCCCAACATAAGTAACGCCATATACTGAAGTCATCACTGTCTGTTTCACTAGTTTCCTATCCACCTGAAAGCTAACAAAGTTAAAGGTCATTATCTAGCATTCGTCATCTTATAAATATATAATGTGGTCTAAAACTCAAAACATTTCAGGGAAGTGAGGAAGAAGTAAAAGAAAACAACCTGTCCAATTAAGAGCTTGGCTAATAAAGCATTTGGACTAGTTGCAGGATCCTTATTGCTGTCCCTTACCATGATATCATGAACCCTGCCAGATTAAACTGTTGCTTTTTAAGGGTCATGAATGCAGCGTTAAAATATTAACAACAAAGTAATGCATGAGACAAAAGATCAAAGCCTCCTCTCCCACACCTCCCTTTCCCTTCTCCTTTTTTTATTTGGTTGAGAATGGAGAGGGAAGGGTAAGAAAGGGGTTACTAGTTTATGACTTTGCCCAAATATATTTACAAAAGTGCTTTTTCGAGGCAAGAAGGTGATGAAGAAGTTGATTAAGAATAAGGTTTCACCTTCCCTTCCTCCTGTTCGCTGTTGGGTGAAAAGGATAGGTGGAACCATGGAAACTCTCCCCCACCCTTTTTCCTTCCCCATCTATTTTCCTGCTATCAAATACTAGAAACTCCAAATGTTGTTTAGAGGCCAGAAGTGATGAAGTGTAAGGTTCCTCCTTTCCTTCCACCTGTTCACTGTTGGGTGAAAAGGATATGTTGATCCAATGAAACTTGTGGGTGTCTATATTATGCTTGGCACACCACTACACATACACGTGGCAGACCCCTGAGGCACCACGATGAGTATGTCATCACCACCACAACTCCACGTGGTAGACCCCTAAGGCACCACGATGAGTCGGGGTCGTATGCTTAGCCTAAGCGGGGGCATGCACACCACCAAGTATGAAAACAAGGCCGCAGCCTACTTTGATAGAGCTGGCTCACCTAGAGCTCTCCAAGACCCTTCATAACTCAAGAAATATATTCTCTACCCACTCACCCCAGCTCTATAGCAACATAGTTGGACTCTTGGCTCACCTATGTTTACTTAGCTACTCAGGATGAGCCCTTGGCTCACCCATGCACTCACCCTCTTGGCTACCTAGGTTGGGAGCAGGACCTAGGCACTCCCCTTAGGATCATTGGAGGATTGTGGATTGGAGGCTAAGACCTCAGGATCGTCTAAGGTCGTGTAGCTATCTCCCTGCCAAGGTTTTAAAAAGCGGTCACAACCGTTACATAATGGTTGTGGTAGTTACCGCCACCCGTTACGGCCGCTTTTGCAGTGTGATTGAGATTCACAAGTGTATCGGCCGTAGCGGCTGCTATAGCAGTCGTAACGATGCTATAATAGCCGTAATGGCCTGTTACGCACCATTACATAACGGTTTCGAATTGCTTCTTTCGAAAAAAACACACAAAAAAAAAAGTCAAAAATGGGAAAAGAGAGATAAAGAGAGAA
Source organism: Camellia lanceoleosa (assembly GCA_025200525.1). Lineage (NCBI taxonomy): Eukaryota > Viridiplantae > Streptophyta > Magnoliopsida > Ericales > Theaceae > Camellia > Camellia lanceoleosa. The sequence continues at coordinate 43,717,785 of CM045759.1, forward strand.
GAGGGAAGATGAAATAACAAGAGATAGAGAAAGAGAAGAAGGAAGATGAAGAACATGTTATTGATTTGTTAAAGCTGTAAGGCCTATACTATTCTATTCAGTTGCTATCACTCAACCATTTTGTTTGTGTGTGTCTATCTATATATTGTTTGAAAATAATAACAATAATAATAATAATAATAATAATAAGTAATGTGGTCATTATCTATTTGGCTTGATTAATATATATATATATATTTAGGCTTTTATTTATTCTCTTACTTTCGTCATTATTTATCTTATATATAATAGTTAGTGATTGATTTTTTATATAATATAAAGTCATTAATTATTAAAATAAAATGTAAAAAACTTAGTTTATAGTGATTTAAAAATATGAAATATATTGGATCAAACTTAAAAATTTATAAAAATTGATCAATATTTATTTTAAAATCCAATAAATATAATCATTGAAAAAAATGTGCGTATCGGTAAGTTTTTTTCAAATTGTGCGAAAAATAAAAAAAATCACGGTTTCGATTCCCGCAACCGTTACGCTACGGCCTTTACACCCCGCAACCGCGCCACCGCCACTGTTACGACAACCGCAACCACTTTTCAGAACCTTGCTCCCTGCAGTGACACTCCCTTTGACCTAGCTTAGAGAAAGGGACGTTGACCTTACACTTACATCTGATGCACATATGATACACCTCTCAAGATATCATACCTATAGCTGCAGCTCCTATGATGCAACCTTCCCAAGGACCTGAATCATAGGGCACAACTAGTAGGGCTAATACCACCCTCCTGTCAAGTTGAGGAGAACTCGCCACCTGTCTTGAAGTTGCTTGGACTCCAATACTCATGGAGTCTCTATAACGGCATCATATGTGCAGCCACAATAACACAACAAGAGCAACAAGAATCATATAACATACACTAAGTGTTCAAGGTCCCTCACTACCACCCCTTTCCTCTCTAAGCTTGCCTTGGTCTTCTCCTCTTCCATCTCCGGTGATCTCAAGGCATTTAAGTGCCTACCATCTTCCCAGAGATCAATGACCGATCACCTCTAATCTCTATCACCCACAAAACTCTCCCCCTCTTTTTTTTTTCTACCCCTTCTCCTTTCCTTCTATCAAATACTAGAAACTCTCTTCATCCATCATCTGGAAAAGACAGAAAGGGGAATGAAAAGGAAAAGAGAATTGAGATTTCTCCCTCTTCCTTTCCCCTCCCCTTTCCTCTTCAACTATGAATTGCCACGGAAATACAGACTATAAGCTATCATAGGGTTTATAATAGCTTAAAGAGAACAATGATTGGATTCCAAGTTCACAATAGATATCATTTTACCTTGCAGCAATTTCGGAGTAAACATCAGCAGGTTTCTCTCCAGCAACTAAGTTGACAGCAGCTGCTTCCAACTGTAAAAATAGTGCCACCATAGAGAAGGCAGAGGATGTGAATGTACTCTAAATCAATTAGCAATGCCAAAACTCCACACAAAATAAATTAATTAATTAATAATAAAATGTGCCAAAAAAACAATTGAAAGCAGAGGTTACAGCATTAACTCCAAATATGACCACAAAAAATAAATTGAACATAAAATACTAGACAAGACTTGAAGCTTAAATCTATGAAATCCATACTCAATTCACCATGGAAATAGAATAAATGTGTACAGCCATTGCATGAATCATAAAAGCAAGCCTCCTAGGCAGATAAGAGAAGCAAACATAAAAGCAAAGCTTAAATGGCTGGTGCATCAGGGGCTGCAAATAAATAGAATCTCAAAAAGAGAATTCCACCAAAAACATAGGCTTACTAAACATAAGATTTCAATAGTCTCATAAAAATGACTTTTGCACATGTTTCCCAAGTAATGCATAAAAGAAGAAAACAATGTCAACGATGCAAAGATGATATTTTTTTTTGAAACAAAAACGAAATTTATTAAGCAAAGCAATAAAAAGGGAGATATCATCCAGAAAAGAATGAAACAATATAAGTTTGAACAGAAAACTTACAGCATCTCTTCCCAAGGCTGCATAGTGCTGTAGGCCATTGCATGAACCATCCTAAAAAAAGAAAGTGCAGCATCAAGATCAGGCTAGAAGAAGCCAAATAAGGTGAATGTGTTCTATTCAAAATCCTCTAACTATAAACAAAACCCAAAAGGTACCTAGTTCAGGTACAAACAAGTAAAACCAATCAATGAAGTAGTTAAGTCCCATCCTACAAATTACACACAAATTGGTTGTACAGATCGAAAGCATGACAGAAGATTACAAACAATGCACAAATAATGGCATACATGAGTCAGAATATGCAAAGGATGTTACATACATGTCATGAGAGGAAAATTGCAAGGCCAAACCTCAATAGAATCCAAAACATCCAATTTTACAATTGGGAAAAGAAAAGCCCAACTAAAATCTTTCTTACACATTACAAGGGTGCATGGTTGTCTGCAATTGCGTATTATCTTAATCCAAGGTTTCATTATGCTCCTGATTTTAATGCAGATAATGAGATAAAGAAGGGACTTTATAAGACAATTGAAAGGATGTGCCCCACTCGTGAATTGCGAGAAAAGGTGGATAGGCAACTAGATATGTTTCACAATGTGGAAAACATGTTTGGGATGGAGATGGCCATTCAAATGCGAAGCAAGAAACAACCTGGTATAACATTAACTTTCATTTATTTAGGATTCCCATTTGTTTTACTAAAGTAGTGATTAATTTTTGTTAATACTTGATAGTCTTGTGGTGGGCCTCTTTCAAACTCTTGCCATTCGGGTTCTTAGCTACTTGTAGTGCAACAGGATGCAAGAGAAATTGGAGTACATTTGATCAGGTATAAAAAACTATATAAATTAATTTCAATAAATATTTTAGTTTTCAAATGAATAATAAATCCTAATTCAACCCTCCTCCTTTAATAGGTGCATACTAAGTGGAGGAATCAATTGGAACAACAAAGACTTTATGCACTTGTGTTCACAAAGTATAATCTCCGATTAGAAGCAAGACACCAAAAAAGGGCAGAACAAGGGCATGCCTATGATCCTATTTCTCTATCGAATATGGAATAAGATGATGAGTGGACAACTGAAAAAGAAGATCCAACCCTACCTGAGGACACCACATGGCTAGATATTGATGAATGTTTTTAATTTCAAGCGTGATCAAGTAGCAAAAAGAGGAAGAGAGGTAATATACTTTTACTCTTATTTGTAGGGCCTAGAAATCTCAACAATATAAATAAAGGGAAACAAGTGGTTGAAGCTTAGTTGCACCAAACGGAACCGGGGACGGGGGTGGGGGCAAGAGAGCATGGCCACTTAGAAGAGTCGTAGGTTGGGAGCGCTTATGTATTATTTTATTGATAATATTTTTAATTTATCTATATAAACTTTTTTTTATTTTTAATTGACAAGTATAAAACATATTTTTTTGGGGCTTTATTCAAATATATTAAAGTCATATTATTTTATTTATTTTTATATTTTTTATATATATGTCTGTTTTTTAATGGGCTTTGATTGTAATATAATTAGTATTTATTATCCAATATTTTTTTAATCTGCAAGCTAAGACCAACTATAGGCCCAACAAAGCCCATTGAACTTTTTAAATGAAAGCCCATGACCATCTAGGTCAAAATAAAATATATACTAAGTAAAAAAAAAAAAAAAGGAAGAAAGAAGGATAAATCCAACAAATAAAGTGAGCAGCTCTCTCGTCTTCTCTCTCTTCGAAGACTGGTCTGATTTGAAGGTTCCTTCAACTTCTCCCTCGGTCTCGTTTGCTTCATCTGTTTTAAAAAGTTATGCCATCTTTTTTCTTCTTCTTCTTCTCCTTCTCCTTCTCCCTCTCCTTCATATTTGATATCAGATTCTTTTTCTTTTCTTCTCTCAGATGGATCTTCAAATCTACTTTTCTTTTTCTTTTTCATTGCTTTTGGAGTTCACCACTGTTTCCATCTAGATAAAAACGTGTTTCTCTCCCAAAAGAGTCACGTTTCTTCCTAAGAAACACAGCCTGGATGCACGATTGCTGCAACTAGTTGAAGTTTATGATGATGATAATGAAGAAGAACAGAGAGAAAATATTGAGCAAGTAGATGTTGGAAGTGAAGATGATGAATTGATGGATGTTCTTGATGATGACATGACTGATATTTAGAAATTAGAAGTTCAATAGTCTGTTGTGTTGTATGCCACTATGCCTAATGATGTCATTTTGGATTTTGAATTTTGTCAAAAGCTAGTTTTTGAAGCTTGAACTTTGATCTATAAACTTTTGGAGCTTCCTCTTAAATCAATGAAACAATGATGCATGAAATTTATAGTAGATTGTTATTTTTTTCAGTTTAAGCACTATATTTGTGATTTTATATGTATATATATTTTTTATAAAAAAATATGAACGGCAGCCAAAGACTTTTAAATGAGAGTAATCCGGGATTCTTCCAGCAAGAACTTACACGGTATGCAATTGATCAAGTATGTTGCAGTCAACACGGCTTCTGCGCAAACGAGGTACATTCATCATAAGATTCATGATTCAGTTTTTTAGAAATACGATTCGCGATTTGATTCGCGATTTGACAACCATGCGAGGGTGTAAATAAAGGACAAATTACTCTTTCTTTTTCCTTTATATCTTACTGGTTATTATGTTGATCAATTCTCTCTTCCATAACCAATAGATGTCTTCGCATGAGCGCAACTTAATGGCTACTATGGAGTGGATACCTGGTTTATACACCATCACCTATATGAGATCGGTTACCTCTTAGTTCATTGCACCTGGACCTTTAAGGACCATGGGGCAGAGGGGAATTGGAAGCGAACCTTCTTGCATCTCTGTATCTCTTTTGTTTATACCAAACAGTACAAGGAAAGCTCATTGGAGTATCTTTTTAAATGAGTTCCAAATTTTGACCATTGTTAACATGAAACTCTCTTTGAAAGAAGAGACTCATTTTAGGACTGGAGACAAAACTCTAGTGAAATTCAATCCCTAGGAAATATTTCCAAAACATTTCAGGAACTTGTCAGAAACTTGAAAACTTCCTAGAAACACGCTTCTCATAATTTATAGTTTTTCAACTATTTTTTCATGTTCATATAGTTTCAACAATAATATGTAGTAGTTCTCATAAATTTCTCCAAATGTTAGTTAACATCAATCGTTTAATTGATAATGAAAGTATTCTAATGCATTATATTACCATTTTAAGATCCCTAATAAATTTAAGGGTAATTACACTGACCTCCCTGAGATGCTAATTCCAGATTTCTTCCTCGAGGTTTCTAAAATAACCCTGACCTCCCTGTCAGTCTTGTCTCCCTAACGCCATTAGAAAAGGGCAGTCTTTACTTATTTAGCCCTACAATGAATTGAGACATTTTCTCCATTCGATCTGTAACGAAACAATATTATAACCTAACCACAATACTCTCTATTTGCAAAACCAAACAACACAAGAACTTTACAACAAAACACAAACAATGCACTCAACTTCACTGCCATTATCTTAACCACCACTACCACCTCATCTTCATCATTACCCCCCTCTCTTGCCTCCCCTTCCCTACAACCATCCCCCAACGTCTCCCACCCACTTTTGTGACCACCATCGCCACCAACTACCACCAGTTATCTCCTACCCAATCATCAGCCACCACAACCATCAGCTACTAACCACCACCACAATCTCTTTCAAGAAAAATGCAACTCCTTTAACCCTAACCGTGAAACCCTCCACCCACCCCACAAGAGTCAAATCGAGTAGTGAGTTGAGATGGATCTGATGGTGATAATCAACAACATTGGTGTGCAATTCCACTAGGTCGTCAATGATGGTCAACACGTTGGGTCAATGGTTGGCTAAGACTGTCGTGTTTTTTTTTTTTTTTTGGAACAAGCTACAATAGAATTTTATTCAAAACAAAAGTAATAAACGAGTGGAGGACATGAAGTCCTCATACAATGACTAAGGATCAAAGCATTAATCCAACCAGTAAAAACGGAAAAACTAAACAAAAAACATTCCACCATTAAGGATGACAAACAGCAACCCAAGCAACCCAATCCCTAGAAATAAAAAACAAGGAAATTCCTTTAAAAGGGGAAGCCACACAAGCCCAAATTGAAGCCAAATGCCTCGCCTTATCCCAACATGCCAAATTCCTCACCAACTATGAAGAACGGACACCTCTCTGAAGACAGCGTATGGGTGTCCGACACATGTCGAACATGGACACACATCGGACACGTGGTGGACATGTGTCCGACACTCTATAAGAGGTGTCCCCTTTTTTTAAAAAAAAAATTTGTAGTCGGACACGTTCGGGACATGCTTGGACAAGTTCGGGACACGATTCTGAACAAAACCCTAACCTGTTGGTCGACAAAGAGAGAGAGAAGAGAAAGAAGGTGAAGAAGAACCTGAACATGTTGAGGACTTCGTGTATGAGGACTTGGATTAATGCTTTGATCCTTTGGTCCCTCTTTAAATAATAAATAAATAAAATTATATATATTAAACGTTTCCCCAATGTGTCGTGTCCCTCATTTTTTGAAAATTTACGTGTCCGTGCCGTGTCCCGTGTCCGTGTCCATGCTTCATTGCTCACCAACATGTTGGGTCAACAATAATGATCAAACACCCACAATCGCTACAATTTAATTGAGATCTAGACATTTCCGATCAATATGGTCCTTTCCAATGAGTGGGCTCAAGATGATTTTGAAAGGGGATGATGGACGAAGGGTGGGAAGGGGAACAAGAAAGGGGTTTGTTGTGGACAGTAGAAGGTTGGAGAAGAATGATGGAGAGAGGGAGGGGGAGGAGGAAGAAAGAGGGCTTCCATAAGGGTAGGGGGTGGGGTTATGCATTAGTGTAATTTACCTAAATTTAATTATGCATGTCTTATACGTTCTTATATCACCTAGTGTTTTCCATTACACATAATTATTTTGGACCACATTTCTGTTTCCTGCTTATGTTTCCCGTATTGGAACTATGCTTTTGACTAATAACGTCTTGAGAGATTCAAATGCATTAGTTTCAATCAATTCCTCAACCGAACTATTTGGCCCACCCCAATAAAGCATATCCCATTACTAGATCTGAATTACATGATTTCAAACCAGGACCCAAGTTCTTCAAGTGATGGAGATTGGAGACATCTCAATTTAGAGGTAAAATGCATCTCAATAAAATGGAGATTAGTAACAAAGGGAATAAGCAAAATATAAGATATTTCTTTGTAAGTAAAATTTGATGAGCACAAAAGGGGTGATATACAGGTGATTTGCTTTCAAGATCTACTCAAGTACAACAATAAAGCATATATGGATGTAGAGAAGACCCTAAACTCAGGCTAGGGTGCAGAAAATAGTTATTATAATTTATATATCTTTCAGTAGGTTTGGGATTACAAGGTAAGCTGGATCTATAATTAGCATTACTCTTACAAATGCAATTGCTAAAAATGTTTCATAGTAAATAAAGCACCCTTGGAGAAATTTACAAAAGATATTTTCAGCTTGCATAAGTTGATAGATGTTCTTTTATGATTCCAAGGCATCCAAAAACACTTACCTGATGAATAGGCAGGTGGGAGATGACAGTATGCGGCAATGAGCTTTTTATAGCTTCTGACAGATTAATACAAGTTGCCAAACATTGAAAAGGATCTTCAGCAGTTAACCACCCCCGATTTCCATGAAGAGGGTTGTCTGCTGAATCCAATACATCATCCATATGGCTTTCCACAAATGCTAGGCGTCCATCATATGAAAGCTTTTCAACACCACCTGCATATAGGTTTGCTAAATGTATCTTCAGCCAACGTAAACCAGACTTCCCTAATGGTCGCCCTTCCGCAAACTCAAGAACTCCTCGACAGAGATCAGAACTCAGATGGTTCAAATGCGGATGCATGGGGTAAGCCCGGCCCCGGAAATCCAAATTGTGGGGATAGTAAAACCCTTCCTCACCTTTCATTTTCCGAGCCACCTGTTTCAAAATAGGGCCCATTCATAATCTACTCCAATACAATGAAACCTTAAACATATGGTCTGAATACAGTTCTTGAGTTTCTCATAAAGTACATTTTGTGCAATTCATTTTTTACAGTGCAAGTTCAAAGAAACATAATAAAGCAATACGATATTTAATATTTTTTGAAAGAAAGAAATCATACAGAAAGCTTAAGTTCAATATCACATCGCTGAGAATGCAACTCTTGGTTGATTTTTTTTGCCTTTCTCACACTCCATTTCCATTTTTTTATTTCTGTTAAATCCTCTGATTGTGGCCTCTCAGGTATGGGAACCTGCAAGTGAATGAAAAGCAGTGCCAGATTGATTACTTAAGGTACAGCTACAGAAAACAAAATCTAACATATCAAGTTGTATAAGTAGTCTACCAATGATAACCATAATGATTGGATGATTTTTTTTTTTGATAAATATAATGGTTGGATGATCCTTTTGAATAGCCATCAAAAATGGCAAACATTGCAGGGGAAATTTTAGGAGTATAATCGAAAGGATTTTCCAATCACATTACAAGCTGTTTCCCATGGATAACAGAGAAGCAAGAACTATCAAGCTTCTCCATAGTGACAAATTGAGAACCACCTTGCTATCAATGGTAGACCACTCTTACAAGAATATTATCACTAAATGCACCATACAAACATCCACACTGAATGGGAAGTTGTTTGCTTAAAGAAAAAATTTCAGGGTGCACTCACATCTTTGCGATCAACCAGGCCTCCAATGTTGCCACCTCCAGCCCAAATGCTCTCCACCACACTCAGAACTCTTCGGTTAACTCTCCATTTGGTATTTCCTAGTGTGTCCAGGGCCTGAACATGTGCAATTTTAAAGCAATATGGTTGTGATCTAACTTCACACATAGGACAAACATTAATGCTTCGGAGAAATATAACGAAAAAATAAATATATCAGACCTATAGATTTTACCTCATATACTTTCTGCATTTGTTTCACAGCAACTTTCTTAACAGCATCTTGTTGCTGCCTCGATCCATGAGTTCGCATGAGATAAGAAGGTAAGAAAAAGTACCCGCCTTTGTCATACCTGAAAGGAGTCGTATAAGACACTTCAAATATAAGTGAAAATTTTAGCTGAAAGCAACCCTCTATTTCTTTGATTATATCTAAACATACTGGAGTGTCAATTTTCTTTTTCTTTTTCTTTTTTTTCTCATTAGCCTTTTGAAGAGGTCAGATAGGGGCAGATCACAAAACATGATGACTTGAACTTTGTGTCCGACTAACACAAACCCAAAGCCAACCACCTTAAGGGCCAGGTGAACAACATCATCACATGTTGAGTGAATAACATACCCTTTCCATTTTTTTGAAGGCACCAACATTGGCACATAAGGAATGATCATATGCTTAACCTGCATAAAGAGAAATGTTCGAAGGATTAGACATGAAGGACAAATCAAAACAAAAACAAGTACTCCATTTTTTTTATTGCATATTTGGAATTTATAATCAGAAAAAAAAAAAAAAATTGTATTACTTTCACAAATAACATAATTAGTGGGTTCATAGCAATCGTCTAAGAAGCACAGACACGGACACGGACACAGGACACAATGGTTTCAAACAAATGGGGACACAATCATGGCGAGGACACAGCAATAAAATCTTTTTCGTATTTGGTATGTAGATTATCATTACATCCACAAAGTATCCAAAAAAAAAAAAAATCACTTTTGAATTAACACTTGTCGTTTGTATCCATTCTATGGATGATTGTTAAATATTTAAATCTAAGCAAAAGAGTAATAAACATTCAACATCCAACATCCATCAAAAGCACTAAAGAAAAGGTGGAAAAACCTAGTTGGCATGTCCCCAGAGTGTCCTTGTCATTTCTCCTGCAAACATATTAATTAAATAAATGTGTCCCCACTGTGTCCCTGTGTCTCAGTCGTTTCTGACACCCCTACGGCACTTGTTTTGAAGTGCCGGCACTTCATAGGCAGTTGTAAACGCAAGTTCAAAATATTCCATTGCTTAAAATGTACTTTAAATGTGAAAGATTAAATATCCAATAAAGAACAAATGGAAGGAAGTATACTTCAGTCCACAGGACAATATATCTTATTCTGACACATCATTTATAAAAAGCACAAAAGTATTGGGATTGAATTAGTATTTATGCATACATTCACATCCAATTAAATAAGATTTATATTTCCTAGGTGGGATAAACCGCAAATAAATATTAATATATTATGCAAACCAAATGAGCAAAAAAGAAGAGATATTGACTCACAGTTCTATCAAGTCCTGCAAGGACTAGGGGATCACATTCTATAACCCCATACCTCTTAACAACTTTCTGCCTACAAGGAGCAAACAACAAATCAGACTTACAACTAAGTTAGAAAGACAGAAATAAAGCAGCGGTGAACCGCTCCCATTGTGCTATGTATGCATATAACCATAATAACTTAACACAAACAATTCAATTTGTTGGCCACATTTTTCTTAATAAGAATTTTCTGGCCACATTTTAAATACAGCATTGACACAAACAAATGAAATGTCGAACTTAAGCATCAATCATCAAACAAAATTCATCTGCTTAGGCAATATCCCCACCAAGAATTGGCCTAATGATCTGTCTAAATATTAGCATATCATGGACCATGAATTAGTCAGATAAGGTCCAGTGCTTTGAAGATGAATTACTGATGCAAAGAATTACATGCTCACCCAGGATCGTTTGAAATTCTGAATAAGTGCCTAAATGCAGGTCGAATATCAGGTGGACTATCTGCTAACTGGTTGACTGGAGGCTGTACATAAGCTGTTTCAGTTAATAATTCTATCAGACGACATCCTAGCTGTATTACATTAGAAAAAGAAAATAATTAGTAACTATAGAACATAAAGAGATATATATATACCCATCACTTATTCATTTCAGAAGGAATAAATATTGATGGCCACAAACCTTAGCCTGTGTGTCACGACCCCAAGGCTTAATTTCTTCATCTTTCACCAGCTTTTGCACCTCGAGTATCTTTCTTCTTCTGATCAAACTTTTTACACGTTTCCTTCGTATCTCAACATCCTTACGAAAGCTTTCTTCAGTTGGAGCTACAATCTTCTTTCTCTGGTACATCTTAGTTTTCTCCAAGAAACTATGAATTCTAACCTGTACTAATTGCAAAAATAATAACAAGATTATCAATAATTTTATATTTATCCCAAATAAGAGATAATGGATAAAAGAAAAGTTAATTAGACAAAATCTTTTTCCTGATGGCTGATATCGATACTTCAAATAATAATCGAAGTGAGATTAAAGGGCTCTATTCATTCCTCGAATTAGATGATGCATGCATATCGTTATGCCCAACTTAATCAATTCACTTAGTCTCATTATTTGCCAATCCTCTAATAAGCTGATTTGCTTATTCAAAACGGCCTGCACTAGTTACAAGTTACAACTTATGCGTAAGCTCACAATGAATGTCAATTAAAATGGAGATCAATGGTTAATGCAATACCTTCCAATGCAATTCAAATTTGATTCGAAACTTGATGAAACCTTTAACCAAATCTCTCCAAACTAAAAGTCTGAAGTAAGAAATACATATTTATCTAATGCTTGAATACAAAAATAGACTTAATGAACAATGAAGTCACTTGTGTTCCTAATGAGATTAATCAAAATACATAACACTGACTGGACATAAATTCATTAAAAATGATTGAGATTACTTATCGACACTACAGATGAGGAAAGGCTAAAAGGATTTTATTTGGGGTATGCCAATAGATCTGATTGTGACAAATGACAGAGCCAGATATAGTAAGAAAACAAACTTATGAAATCAAAATTAATCTTAGATGTGTCAACTGTAGCAGTATAATTGGAAATATCTCAATTTGCTAGTGGACCCACAATCGCTTCCCATTGCTTCTTATCTTCTTTAAGACTTCAGTCCTTATAGAAGCACAACATAATCTGTAAAAACCCAATCCCAAATATGATTGTAACTGACTTATTACTAGATATATCGTATACAGAAACACACATGTAGGTATACAGGCTCAAGATTCTAATTCCTTATTCTCTTTCCCTAGAAAACCTTAACAAATTAAGAAAATCCTTTCACACTGTACACTACATGCTAATGCAGTGTAGTGGGAGTAGCCTTATACAATGGTATAACTGAAGTGAATATCAAGCTACTTATAGATAAGAGTGTGATTTTCTATCAACAATTAGAAATCAATTATACATATCTACTAAAATGCATTTATATTTTTCAAATTTTCTTATGGTCAAATTAATCATGTAAAACATTTCTAAGTGCATCCTATAATAGTTGAACTATTGATGCATTATGTCCCTAGTTTCTTCGATCTTCTACTGTAAAAATTCCATTGTTTTTAGCATTAATATATTTTAGTCAATGCTTTTCTTCATTAGGAAAATTAGAAAAATTGTTTGGATCACTCTGGATAGCTTTAATTTAGTATTTTGGTCAAAAAATGTAATATATTTCTGTGTATTGGGTATTTCTAGCTTCATGTACCTAAACGCTCGTTGTTGACTATAGAGGTTTTGGTTCCACTAAGAAGCCCCTAGTCCTATGGAATAGTGTGATTTGTGTTGTGCTTTCAGTTATTTGCACGGAAAGAAATACAAGATTTTTAATGGTAAGTTTGAATAAGTTGCAGACCTATGGGGGAACATTTTTTACTTGTCTCCTTTTTGGGTTTCAATATCAATATCTTTAAAGAATGCCTTTGTTTTTTTATTTCTAGAGATTGGAAATTGTTTGTTATTTGTAGTTGTGATTAATTTTTCTCTTCCTTTTCTTATGTTTTGATGCCTTAGCGTCCTTTGAACTTTCTTTATTCTCTGATTTTAATAATAAGTCAGCCACATGTGGCCCAAGCCAAGCAAATAAGGACCAAATATCAAAGTCTGTGATAATCACAATAGATCACTCAAAAAATATAATGCAAAAATGAATTGCTACAAATGCAATTTCAAATAATCAAATAATATATTTCCCTGTAGTTCTCTATTACTGCCCATATCCAGTAGAACATCCAAATAATCTACCATTTGACCAAGGAAGAATTCAAATGTAGCACCGTATAAAAAAAGATACAGTAGACCTAGTAATTCATATTTCTGCATCAACTAGTTGTCTCCTATTCATTTTTACATGCTTCAAGTTAACCAACCAATCACTTTAACCCAACAAGTCACAACAAGATAGCCATAATTGACGACACTATTCTACACAACTGAATCCAATAACTTTCTACATAATTATTGCACATTGTCTCTATAGATTCAAGTTTCAATTCAATGACTACTCATATAGGGATTCCAGTACCACAGACCAATACAGAAATTGCAAATTTGCATATGCTTAGCATATATTCATATACAGAACAATTCAAGACTCACCTCCTGCTCAATTGCCACGCCAATCTGAACCGCAGCTTGAACAACCCGAACAGACATGTCCTCTTGCACAGTCATCAACAAAGCCATCATCTTATGCATCACAATAATTGCCATCTTATCAGCCGGCAAAGAATCAATATACGGTGCAAATGCTGCCTTTTGCTTCTTTGTTCGCTGCATACTCTGTTCCTTAGCAATTGCCTCCCTCAAAGGCTCAAACCAACCAAAAAACAACTTCTTCACATAAGGCAAATTGGGGGCCAATTTTTTCTCACACATCTCTCTCTCCAACTCCCTATACTCCTCCACCATCTTCTCCCAAGCCTCAGTCTCTGCCCTAATCTGTCTCCTCCTCAACAAATAATATCTCTTCCTATCAACTTCTTGGAATTCTGATTTCACCTCTTGTTTAGTCCTATTGTACAAATTCTTCATAAACAGTGAAGTAATCCAAGGTGGGTCTTGAATGAAAACTTTCCGAATCGATTCCTGGGGCGCAATTTGATGAAACCCATTTGCAATTGTGGGCAAATTTGCCAAATCCTCGAGGTTTTGGACGAAACTCTCGTCGGTTGAGTCGGATAAGGGGTGTAAATGAGTTGAAACTGAAGTGTTGAGACAAGGAAGCTTGAGGCTGTGTGGGAAAGAAGAAGAAGAGGAGAGTGAAGGTTTTTGAGAGAAATTTGGAGTGTTAGGGTTTAGAATGAAGAGAAAGTTTGGGGGTTTGGAGGGGTTTTGGTTTGGTTTGAGATTTTTGGGTCTCCATGAGGTGTGGAGTTGAGCTCTAGGGCTCGGAGCAAAGGAAGCTGTGGAAGCCAGGTTAGCGGGAGTTGGCAGTTCTGTTGGGTAGAGAGAGAGAGGGAGAGATTAGAGGAAGAGGGATAGGGTGAGAGTGAAGAATGAAGAAGATAAAACTACAAAACCTCTCTTGAACCCTATATTGCAAATATAGGTTTCATTTCAATTCAATGAATCAAAAAAAAAAATATCTTATTCCTCGTTTTGTACATTTGGTGTGTTTGTGTGTGGCATTTTATATTTTTTTCACAACAAATTTGGATAAGATTGCAAATGTGTCGAATTCAGCTGAGTTTTGTTAATCGTTTGCTTATCGAGTTTATTAATTGAGTTTGAACTTGGCTCAATAAGTAATTGGATTCAAGTTTAACTTGACTCATTAATATTAATAAAATTCAAATTCGATTCGGTTTAGCTTGATAAAATATTTTTTAATATTATTTATATTATTTAAGTAAAAAAATATTTATTAATATTATTTAATATATAAATAATATATTCATTATATAATTTAAATAAAAATAAATGAATTGAACCTTTAACGAGTCGAATCAAACTTGTTCATGAACAGTTTAATTTATTTGTAGGCCCAAATTTTGATATATTTTTGATAAAGTATCAATAAATTTTAAAATGTAGTCTTGTAAATTGTTTACTCTTTTTGTTTTTATGAACTCGAAGGTCTATTAAAGTAAAAATTACGTAAAAATATCATCACTTATACATTCGGGTTTAATTTTTTAGAGATAAAAGTGAATTTTTTCAAATGTGAAATTATACATTTGGGCAATCCGTATTATAGAGGTTTTGATTTTCCCTCCTTCTGTTACAGAAGTTCTATAACAAATCTCACATTACGAATAAGAACGTATCACTCTAATGTAACTTTCTAATAACGTAATATTCCAATCTAACACATTAAAAAATTCCTTAATATATTTTTCTAAACATAATAACATAACATTCCAAACTTTTCCAAACGTAACACTCCAATGTAATACATAAAAAAATTTCTTAATATACTTTTTCTATACGTAACACTCCAATCAATGTAATTTTAAACGTAACACTCCAATATAACACACTCCAATGTAACATACACAAAAATACTAAAAAACTCTTTAGTATACGATTTCTAAATGTAAGGGTAAACTACCAATAGGTCCTACTTGGGAGACTTATTACCCAATAGGTCCTACTTTGAGACTTATTACCCATTAAGTCCTATTTGATATAATTTATTAAGTGATAAAAACAAATTTATCAGTCTTTTTTTTTATGAATAATTTTATAGTGATAAATTTATCAGTCTCTTTTTTTATGAATAATTTTTTAGTGATAAATTTATCACTCTCTTATTTTTATAGTGTTAAATTTATTAGTTAGGACCTGTAGGTAAATAAATCTAGTGAATAGGACTAATTGGTAAGTACCCCTAAATGTAACACTCACAGTTTGAAATTATATATTTGCCTAAAACTTACTAAGGATTTTTTGCACTCCTTTTGGAATAGTTTAAAAAATCTCTTCTTTTTTTTTTTTGAAAATTATATTGGAGTATTACACTAAGAAGTTTTTTGTTTTTTTTTTAAATATTATATTTGAGTGTTGCGTTTGGAAAAAGTATATTAAGAGTTTTTTTGGAGTATTATGTTAGAGTGTTACATTGGAGTGTTATAGATTGATATGATATATTTGTTCAAAACTTACTAAGAGTATCTCCAATGGCAAATGTTATAATAACATTGTCATTGCTATAATTTGGCAATGTATGGCAATAAATAATAACAAATTGCCAAATTATAGTAATGGTATTCCAATAGTCATATGCCATTTTGGCAAAATTTAATCACGTTTGTCTCCAATTTTGTAAGTATTGTTTAGATATAAATTGTTTAGTGATTTTTTTATTATTTATTTTTGTTGTCTTTTATGATCTTTTTCAAACATTTTCTTAAAAAAATAAATATTTACATTTTACCTGACTAGAAAAATATTAAAAAAAAAATAAAAAATTATGACAATGATACTCCAATGATGCAATGCCATTTTGGCACAACTCCAACCAATATTTTAAGTAGTTCTTTTGTCTTTTATGACCTTTTTTAAAAAAAATTATATAAAAAAAAAATTTAAATATCTACATTAAACTTCACTAAACAAAAATTAAAAATTTAGAAATATATATATAATTCACTCCACCATTGAAAAATAAAAATCACTTGAGATTGTTGTTTGGAACCACCATTATTTTTTTAGATTATCAGACCACTCAGTCTCTTTCTCTTTCCATCTTTTTCAATCTCTCTCTCATTTGTGCTCTCTCTATCTAGAACCTTCTCACCACCTACCCTCCTCACTCTTTCTCATCAACAAGTGTGAGTCTCTCTCTCTCTCTCTCTCTCTCTCTCTCTCTCTCCATTGTTCTCTTCGATGTACAAGGGACTACCAGCAGGGGTCTCTTCTCGTTGTTGATCGGTCTCTCACAGTCAACATCCCACCCCCTTCTTTCTCTCCATTTCTTTTGTTTCTCTCCGGTGAATATCAATTGATGAGGATCTAACATCACAAACCCCTCTTCGATGAACATCAGTCAATGAGATCAAATATCACAAACCCTTTTTGCAGATCACAGCCATTTGCAGATCGCATATCACAAGCCCAAACTCGAAAGCATATTGAAATACAAGTATTTTTTGTTTAAAATTTACTTTAGATTTTGGAATCTTTGCTTGAGATTACTTAAGATTTGTTAAGATTTCTTGAGATTTGTTTAAGATTACCAATAATCTTTTTTGAAATTGATTGTTGTTGTTGTTGTTTCCGGTGAATTTTTTTTTAAAAAAAAAAAGTTTGTATGAATTTGTTTAAAACAAAAAAATATATATATGTTTAAAGAATTTTGTTGTTAATTTGGTGAAATATGTTTTTTTTTTTAAAAAAATTAACTTTGTTTTTGGTAGTTTTTGCTAGGTGGGAGGGAGGGAGGGAAAGAAACGGTTAGTTTTAAGTGAGTTGGCACAAATGGCATTTGTCAAAGTTTGTGTTGTCAAATTTAGCAACTGCCATCTTCAACCATTAGAGAACCACTTTTGGTGCAAAGCTGTTACATTATAGTTTTGGTAGCTCCAATGGCAAACCATTGGAGATGTTTTAAGGAGTTTTTGTACTCCTTTTGATATATTTGAAGAATTTCATATTCTTTTGAAATATTTGAAGAATCTCATATTTTAAGTCATTTTTATACTTCTTTTGAAATGTTTGAAAAATCTTAAATTTTTAGTCATTCAAAATAAAAATGATTCTCATATAAAAATTCATCCAAAATTTAATTCTCATATGTTGTGCATCTTACTTTTCTAGCCAAAAAAAAAAAACATAATAGAAAGAATAGTATAACCGCAAATCCAATTTTCAAATAATATATTAAAGGGTGTTTGGGATGATCTAAATAAGCATATTTTTTTACTTTTTTCAAAAAAATGTAAAATATGAGTTGGATTTGAAGTGATATAGTAAAGATAAGTTATTCAAAATAAAAATGATTCTCATATAAAAATTCATCCAAAATTTAATTCCTATATGTTGGATATCTTACCTTTCTAGCACCCAAAAAAAAATAATAAATATAAATAAGAATATAATCGTAAATCTAATTTTCAAATAATATATTAAAGGGTATTTGGGATAATTTAAATAAGTATATTTTTTGACTTTTTACGAAAAAAATGTAAAATATGAGTTGGTTTAAAGTGATGTAACCCAAATAAGATAATTGTGACTCAAATAAGATTATAGCCTCGTTTGGCAAGTGATAATTTTAGCCAAAAAGCCAAAAAATCGCTAAAAAAATCAAAAAGCCAACAACCTATACCAAAAAGTCAAAAATTCTCTTTTCTCTCTACTTTTTGCACATCTTTTCGTAAAAAATTAAAAAGTCATCCAAAACATACTAATTTTTTTTATATCATATTTTAGCAAAAAAATCAAAAAGTTACTAAAAAAACATGTTTCTAAACGAGGTCTATGTGCTAAAATAGCATGTACTATTTTAACACATGCCAACCACCCCTAAATCTACATTTCCAAAATCAATGAGACTAATTGGTCTATAAAACACTTGACTAAACGGATTACCATTTCTCAAGATGGAATTTTTAGGTAAATTTTTCTAAATTGAAAACAAATCAAAAATTTAGTATTTAAATTGATAAAATTAAAAATTTAAGGTTTATTTTGTTATTAGGGATAAACTTTAAGATTTTTTTTTTGTTGTAATTTTTCCTTTTTTTTAATATATATATGTTTATAATATGTGCATGACTATCTCTCTATTACTCAAAGCATCTAACTTTTTATCTCTTTTTTCCCTATCAAATTTGTTTGGGAGACTTATTTATAAGTCCTATTTCGGACACTTATGCTATGTTAAGTCCTGTATAATTTCTTATAGAGTTTCAAGTCCTATTTAGATAGAAATGTATTCCACAAGATTCTATAAATTGTAAATAAATGGTATTAATATTCTATTATACACTATAATGGCAAAATCATATATAGGAAATTGAATATTATCATAGATCATATCTATATGAATGTGAATTTCAAAATACACGAACACGTAACATTTTCACATTCAATTTTAAAAATAAAAAACCTAATAAGTTTGCAAAACGTAACGTGACACGTTACGTTACGTTTATGTAGGTGTCACATTATGTTATGTTTATGTAATTCAATTTAAAAAATCAAAAACCTAGTAAGTTACACGTTACGTTACGTGACACGTTGCGTTATGTTTATGTAGGTGTCGCGATACGTTACGTTTATGTAGATGTCACGTTACGTTTCGCAAACTTAATCTATGATAACATTCAATTTCTTATATATGGTTTTACCATTATTTATGATATTGACAACTAATATTGAGGGTAAATGTGTCAACAAACTTCACACGGACTTATGGGAACATAAGTTTTTTAGTAGGACCATATATAGCGTAAGTCTCCCTAATAAGAATTATAAATAATTTTCCCAATTTGTTTTGCAATTTAGATTAATTAAACGCGTGAATTCTCCAATTGTAAAAATCTGAACTTTCATTTAAAAAAATAAAAAAAATAAAAAACCTAATATTCCAAAAACATTCTTTCACATTTATCATTCAACAATTTCAATAAATTTAAGTAAAAGAAGAATTATTGAAAATTTGGTGAAATTTTGGTTTAACGAATAGATTGGATCTCATTTTCACCAATTTTTTTTATCAAATTTAAATTTGATGTAAGATTTGGTAAAAGATTGGAGATGTAAAACTCGTACAGATAAAATAATGATTACATTTATAGGAAAAAAATTCAATGTTTATCATTATGATTTAAATAAATTAATAAATTTAAATTTTAAAAGTTTCAAGGAAATTTGAAAATGTGTGTTATTAAATTTGGAGTGATTATGTGTATATGGATTTGTGGTTTTATTTTTAATTTCGAATTTCAAAAATAATTATTTATTTAGAAAATAAATTATGGTTTTAATTGTGAAGATAAGCACTTTTTTATTTCATCAAAACTAGAAAATAAGACGTGAAAAGTCTGGTTTTAATTGATATACAGTAATGTTATTTTCCTACCAAGGAGGGATCTTTTTTTTTTCTTTTTTTATCAAATTAAGGAGAAGTACATTTTTATTTCAAAACTAGAAAGTTTGAATTAACAAATCAATTGATTAAAATAATTAATTTAAAAGTAAAAAATTCATTTGTTACTGAGTCAAATCATGTAGTTTTGTTTCTAATTTCTTCAAAAAAAAGCATTCAGTGGTTTCAATTTTTTGAATTCAATTCTCTAAAATTTGAGTTTTTTTATTTTTTATAGTTTTTATTTTTACTGAATATTTTTAAAATTTTAAATTTTTTTATTTTATTTTTTTAGATGCACATTACTTAGATTTATCTAAAAAGTAAAATATTTGTAAAAAAATATTTTAAAAAATCAATAAATACACAAGAATAAGAAAATGTACTGAATTTTAGTATTTTTTTAAATATATTTTTGGTATTAAGTAAATTTTTTTAACAAATATTATACTTTTTATGTATATTTATGTTAGGTGTATCTAAAATTTTAAAAAAGAAAAATTAGTTAAAATATTAAAAAAATTAGTAAAAACAAAAAAAATACACAAAAATAAAAAAACTTCAATTTTCTGAAAAGAGAATCTTGAATCCTGAATCCTGAACAAAAGAAGTTGATTGGCTCCGTTTCGTTTAGTTTTTGAAATGAGATTTAAGTTTTTGAAAAATATTAATGTGTATTTACAACATTTGTTTTTCGTTTCTTCACAATTTTGGTACTAGTTAAGTATAATTTGGTTTAGCTACTACATATCTAAAACTGAACGAGCACAGAAATAATCTTCTCGTATAACCCTGTCGATCAAGTTTGCATTCCTCTAAACGTCATCACTTTGTTACTTGAAAACACAAACGTAAGCTAGCCGATGGATGTGTGCCAGAAACCCCTCCGATATCTAAGTCAACAACTAGACAATAAACAATAAGCTCTGTATATTTTAGAGTCATAATTGTGATACTTGTATATAGGTCTTGTCATGAGCTTTTGTAGATTCCATTTGGCACAATCTTAGTAGGACTCTCACTCTTCTTATAAGAGTCTTCCTAGGAATCACACTCTCAAGGATAATGTTTGTCCTGATAACACCCCACTCACTACCAACCAAGTGAGATGGTTTGCACAATCCTAGTAGAACACTACTCTCCTTAGTAGAGTCCTCCTAGGAATCTCATGCTCAAGGATAAAGATTATCCTAAAAACACCCTCATCACTGCAAGCCAAGTGAGATGGCCACATTTTCATGCTCAGATATACATTCCTGACCGAGCTGCCTTACCTCGATTCCCTACGGTTCGGGCCATGTAGCCGGATGCCGATCTACTGAATGGCATCTTGCCGAGCTACACATAGCTCGGCCCTCTCCATTGACAACATCTCGGTCCAATAAAGGACTATTTTTAGATAGCTAGGTCTAGGCCCTAGCAACCCATCTTTGACTCGCTTAGTGTCTTCTTAGCCCAAGACCGAGCTACACCAGCACTTATCTCGGCCCATTGCGCGGCCCAACTTTCAAATAAGATTTTTCCTAACTCGGCCCAATTTGTTCACAAATTACCCTCTCAATTGCCCTTAATTCCATATGTGTAGCTTGATTGGGATTATTTTCCTCCAGCCGAGCTAAGAACGCCTAACTCTGCCAAGCTAGAAAAGTTGTTCGGTTTCAATAAGTCTTGTCAGTTGCTCAGCACGTCCTTCTCTTAATCTAGTATGTCTAACATGACGTCATTCCTAGGATACCTGGCGTGCCCTTATTAGCCACGTTCTCCTGTTACAACCGTCATGCTCCTCCCAAAAATTTGAATAGCCCCGCCTTTTTGCCTCCAACGTAGATATCCTCTGAGTTCGCATACGAGGAGACGTTCTTTCTGTGTCTCGACGAGCAGACTAACTCGTTTTACACTAACCCTGCCAACCTTCTTTGACTGAGATAACCATCTTGGTCTAAGAGTTCAAAAGTTTTATTGGTCAAACCTGCCAACTTGCTTTGGCCAAGATAACTATCATCCCGGCCAAATAGTGTAAAAAATTTGTTGGTTAAACCTACCAACCTACTTTGGTCGAGGTAACTATCATCCCAGTCAAAGAGTCCAAAAATTTTGTTGGTCAAACCTGTCAACCTACTTTGGCCGAGGTAACTATCATCCTAGCCAAAGAGTGCAAAAGTTTTGTTGGTCAAACCTGCCAACCTTCGTGAGCCGTGATCCTTATCTCGACTGAAGAATGAAAAAAGTATTGGTTAAACCCGTCAACTTTATTGAGCCTAGATCTTTATCTTGGCTGAAGAATGAAAAAAGTGTTGGTCAAACCTGCCAACCTTCTTGAGCCTAGATCCTTATCTCGGCTGAAGAATGAAAAAAGTGTTGGTCAAACCTGCCAACCTTCTTGAGCCTAGATCCTTATCTCGGCTGAAGAATAAAAAAAGTGTTGGTCAAACCTTCCAACCTTCTTGAGCCTAGATCCTTATCTCAACTGAAGAATGAAAAAAGTGTTGGTCAAGCCTGCCAACCTTCTGAAGCCTAGATCCTTATCTCAGCCAAAGAATGAAAAAAGTGCTGGTCAAACTTGTCAACCTTCTTTATTGCCCTCCAATCGGGTAAATATTTGTTAGAAAGAGTTGGTCAAACCTGCCAACCCATTTTGCCCCCAGTTGGGCAAAAAAATTTTGCATGGTTGGTCATTCTTGTCGACTGTGTTAACTTTTGCCAAAGGTGTTTCTTCCGACCTCGCTATTATGTCGGACTTTACCTTGGTGCGCATCCTATCTTTCTCTACTAAGATGTGTTGGTGCACTCTCTCCATCAGGACTTCCATAGTAAAAGGCGACGTCATTGTCATTGAAGCTCTCAACTTATGATCCACTGGCAGACCTTGCTTGTAGTGTGCGATAGCTAGGTTGGTAGGACAATCTTTTACCTGGTTGAAAGTCTTCTAATACCTGTTATCGTAAGATTTCAACATTTCTTTATCGCTCATGTCAATGGCAAGTAACTAACCTACCTCGACTGGCGTCTTGCTGTGCATTTTAAACCTGGTGACAAACGTTTCTGTAAGTTGTACCCATGAAGCGATACTATCTTCTGGTAACTTTACAAACCAAGTTAAGCCCAGGTCACCCAAGCTTGACAGAAACAAGATGCACATTAGAGCTTCGTTTCCCTGATGTATGGCCATAACTTGGCGAAAGTAGCTCAAGTGTATGTACGAGTCTGACTTCCCCTTATAGATTGTGAACTTAGGTTGGTTAAAGCCCAAGGGTAGCGGTACGTTCTCTATTACTGGAATGAATGATGAGCTTTGCAACCTTGCCAATGCCTTATCAGCTGGTTCGTAGGCAAGACGCAGTACTGACATTCTAACCTCGATGCTCCCGTGCGTTCTAGGTGCCAGCCGTTGTAGAGCCGAGATCCTTTGAGGGTCATGGGCCTAGGCTTCTTTCTTCCTTTGCGCCCTTTCTCCTAGAACAGTTCGCAGATCCATTAATCTAGGCATCTTGGTGTGCTGAGAAGTGGTTTGATGTGTATATGAGGGTCGATAATTACTTCCCTCTGTGTAAAACCTTTCAGACCTCGTTCTCTCAGACTTGGAGTAACACGTCCTAGAGGTTCTTGATTGTGTGTCGTCTGTTCTGAGGCTTTTGCTTTCATATTACGATGGTGTGACTCACCCGTCGCGATCTCTTGAGTGGCGAGAACCCTTTTTGCCTTCACGGATCTCTTCCCCTTGCCATGTCTTTACCTTTCATCTGGCGCTGCATCGTCTCCATGTCAGTCGCCCTTCTTTTTATCAACTCGTCTTGCTCTTTCAGACGATCCTTTAGAACTTGAGAATCCACCTTTTGTCTTTGTTCATCTGGGCTGTGAGAACGACGAGGACTTGAGCCCCGTTTCCCTCGTGCGCCCCTCCGTGGGTTCCTTCGCTGGGGTCCAAGTCTACTATGGGCGGGACAAAAGGCAAATCCTCGCGCCTCTTGTCCCCTTCTGGAGTTTCTCCATCGATAACAAATTGAGGCAAGTCTTCGTTGTGCGCCATTGAAATCAGTTGAAGAAAAACTCAATCAAAAGGTTTGTTCTTTGTAATCTCTCTCTGGCAACAACGCCAATTGTACGAGCACGAAATAATCTTCTCGTATAATCTAGTTAATCAAGTTTGCACTCCTCCAAACGTCGTAGCTTTACTACCTGAAAACACAAACTCAAGCTAGCCGGCGAATGTGTGCCAGAAGCCCCTCCGATGCCTAAGTCAACAACTAGACAATAGACAATAAGTTCTGTGTATTTTAGAGTCAGAATTGTCATACCTGTATATAGGTTCTCATGAGCTTTCATAGATTCCACTTGGCACAATCCTAGTAGGACTCTCACTCTCCTTATAAGAGTCCTTCTAGGAATCACACTCCCAAGGATAATGCATATCCTGATAATACTCTACTCACTACCAACTAAGTGAGATGGTTTGTATAATCCTAGCAAGACTCTACTCTATTTAGCAGAGTCCTCTTAGGAGTCTCATGCCCAAGGATAAAAGATTATCCTTAAAACACCCTCATCACTGCAAGCTAAGTGAGATGGCCATACCCTCATGCTCAGATATACATTCCTGACCGAGCTGCCTTATCTCGGTTCCCTAGGGTTCGGGCCGTATGATCGGAAGCCGATCTACCGAATGGCACCTTGCCGAGCTACATATAGCTCGGTCCTCTCTATTGACAACATCTCGGTCCAATAAAGGACTACCTTTAGATAGCTAGGTCTAGGCCCTGGTAACCCATCTCTGATCGGCCTAGTGTCTTCTTAGCCCAAAACCGAGTTACACCAGCTCTTATCTCGACCCATTGTGCGGCCCAACTTCCAAATAAGATTTTTCCTAACTCGGCCCAATTTGTTCCCAAATTGCCCTCTCAAAAACATAAAAAATTATTTTGCCAATACTTAAAACCAACTTAAAATTCTACATCGGTATATTGAATTCAAATCTAGGTGGTTATGACAATTTGGTCATCGATAAAAGTACCGATCATAATTCACTTTCGTTTGTACTATCCACTTTTGCATGGGCCCAACCTCACAAACACAAAATATTTTAATTATGTATATTTTATTTTATTAATTTAAATATTTAGTTTTGTTAAATTTTAAATTTTTTTGAATCATCCATATATTTCTAAATCATAACAAAATTATTTGGTTAATACTTACAAAAACAAACACAAAAAAAATAATTATAAAGAACAAAATAAAAAAATTGATTTTTTTAATCAAAACAGAGTTTTAAAACCTTTATTTAGTTTTAAACTTTGATTTTTTTTTTTTATTCAAATCATGATTCTAAAATCAAATCAAAGTACCATTTTTGTTTTACCAATGAAGTTGGGTTGATGCCTCATTTTGGGTAGCCCAGCCCTCTGGCTCAAGCCCATTACTTGTGCCAGAGAAGAAGCCGTACCAGCCTAGAAAATATGCCCACATCAATGGCCAGTCCAAAAGGGCCCATTTCTATGTGTCAAAAATCTGGTCTTCTCTTTGAATAAAAAAAAAAGGTCTGATTATCTCTGCTCCAATATCTTTTCTATATGTTATCCAATATATATATATATATATATATTCTATATATGAAGAACATGAATTTAGATGATGTGTGGTTAATATGAAGTTAATTCTAAAGTAATATTTATATTGGTCCGCATAGAAGACTTAAATAATTTTAAAAACCACAAATAGGTTTTCTTTTTAATTAAAATAATTTAACTCAAACTTGCCTATTTAATAAACGAGTATAAGTAGGCTATATATGTTGGATAAAAAAACCCGACCAATCTATTTACTTTAGAGTAATTCTAGAAATTTCAAAAAATTTATTAAAATTTCTATTAAATGTCTCATGTGGATGTGAGTCGACCATAAGTTTTGTTAGGCCCTAGGCGAACTCTAAAAAAGAGGTCTTTGTACTTATTAAAATAGATTATTAGTAAAATAGTAGGTATGCATATATATTTTTTATTTGTTAATATTCACACAAAGTTTGTTTGTACATATATATATATATATTCATTAAAATTATGTATTAAAATTTATTTACACAGATTAAGATAAAAACACATCATTATAAGTCCAAAATATTTATTAAAAAAATTGATTTTGTTGCTTTAAAACTCACAAAGAAAAGAAAAAATATATTTACGTTCTTGTTTTAAATTTTTTCAAGAAAAGAAAGCTTCAAGAAAAAGTTAAAATTATAATACGAAATAAAAATTGAATCAAAATATTATTTAAACATTACTCTTCTCACATTTTTAAATGTAAAGTTACAAAATGAATTTTCTTAATCTAACTTATGTACTACATAGTTTTCAATAGATGACATAATTAATTTATTTAACTTTTATTGTGATAGCTAATTTATTAATGTTTCTTATAATATGGTTGAGTGAATATAAGATTTAATTAACTTCAACTTTAATAATGTTATGATTGATTCTCTGAAATTGAATGAAATGCTTATTCCTTAATTTTTACATGAAATGATCACTCACTTATAATGGTGAATAATGATTTTATTTGTAATGTATTTTTCATTGTTTTTTAGTGAACCAAACATGATAACGGACATTATGAATGAAACGATCATCTATTCCATTTTCATTACAATGAACCAAACACTACTTAAGCCTTAAAATATTCAGGCCCTAATTTAACAAAAAAAAATTGGGGACCCAAGGCGAGTTGAGATTCTCTCCTTGGACTCTCTCATTGTCTTTCTACTTGCAACGGTAAAGATAGATCATGAGTTAATCCAACGGTTTAAATTTGGGTGAAAAAAGCAAATTTGAATTTGTTTTATTTTTAAATAGCCAAATCTGAACTATTGGACCAACTCAATGTACTTCTTCACCGTTGCAAGTAGGGAGACAAAGAGAGAGCCCAAGGAGAGGATCTCAACTCACCCAAGGCAGCCTTAGTCGCCTATCCCTATGGCCGGTGTGATACCCATGTGAGACTTTTGATAGAAATTTTGATAAATTTTTTGAAATTTTTAGCATTTTTCTTTACTTTATTATTCTTTTTCGCAATAGATAGATAGTAGAGATGGTAGTAATAGTGGAGTGACAACAACGACAATAGTGATGGAGGTGACAACAGAGGTGTTGGTGAAACCCTTTTAAACCAATATTCATGTCCAACTTTACTTAAATCCATTTATAGCTTGAATAAATTTTAGAGGTTGTTTGGGGTATCCTAAATAAGTGCACTTTTCAACTTTTTGGACTAAAAAGTTGAGGAAAAAAATATGATTGTTTGGGTTAACTTTTTGACTTTTTATGAAAAAATATGTATTAAAAAATTGTATAAATTAGTGTGTGGGAGAATATTTGTTTTTGGGTTGTACGGCTATCCTTCATGCGCAGGTTGAATAGATGGTAAGAAATAATTGTCTACTTTTCAGGCATTTCACTGGACGGTGCTTTTCGGTTAGTGGGGGTCATCACGGGTCCCGTTTTGATAATCTGAACCGTTCAATGTATAGCACTCGTTGAGTACTATATGCTTGTAAAAAATCACGTTGATCAGATATCGATAGCTATCTGATCAGATTTGTTTTTTTTCAACCGTTAACTATAACACCATCAATTTTTTTTATACAAAACTGATTTAATCATATAGTTATCGATATTCGATCAACGTGATGTTTTACAAATATATAGTACTCGACGAGTTCTACACATTAACGGCTCAGATTATCAAAACGGGACCCGTGATGGGCCTCTACGAGCCAAACAACAGTGTTAAAATTGCACCCCAATTGTGCAATTTTCTTTTTGAACCGCAACACAGATCTGACTTGGTGAGTTGATGAGTTTTATTTTTTTTATAAAATTAATTTTTTAATATTTTTTTTAGTGAATAGTGATAACTTTTTAATTTTTTGAGTAACTTTTTATCTTTTTGTCTTTTTGATACATGCCAAACTCGGCCTTAAATTAATATAATT
Source organism: Camellia lanceoleosa (assembly GCA_025200525.1). Lineage (NCBI taxonomy): Eukaryota > Viridiplantae > Streptophyta > Magnoliopsida > Ericales > Theaceae > Camellia > Camellia lanceoleosa. The sequence goes on from CM045759.1 coordinate 43,745,708, forward strand.
GGGTAGGTTCGCGGTTTCGGATTGTGTTCCATCACTAGGAAAAGCGAATTCATATTGTTTTTTATTCTAACCAAAGACGATTGGTTCAAAACAATATGTTTCAGTTTTGGAGGTCATCCAAACATCAAATTTCACTCTTCATTTTCAATCTTGTGTAAAAGTCACGTGTCATCATAGTTTGTACTGATCTTGGAACTATTAACACTTCAAGCTTCTTAATATTAAGGATGGTGCATGTATGTGTACAAGTGTGGATTTATCTAATTGGGAATTATCATGCTAGGGCACCAGAACATGCTGAGATTGATATTTCTTTTGTTTTTTAGGAATAAAATTGTGGGGAACAAAATTTACCCACTCAGATCCAATCTAAACAAGTTTGAACAATGGGCCACACCCAATCAAGAGGCCCACCAAACAAATATTTAGGACAAAAAATCACCGTCAGTATAAGGCCATGTTTGTTATGCCCCCATGAGCGGTAGGATTGGAGTGATAGTGAGGTTAGACCTGTGAAAGAATGTTTGGTTGGGAAAATTTATGAGTGGATTATTAGTCTAGCCGGATTGACAATCCTCCTATACAACCGGATTAACAGAGCTCGAGAAGGTATGGGATTGAAAAAATAGTGAGGAGATTAAGTGCTATTTTATTATTTTTATTTTTATTTACCCAAATGCAACCTGTTATTTGTATAAAAAAAATTATATCTGTTTTAGAATTTTTTTTAATATAGAAATATATATATTTATTTTATATAAAAATAATTTAATAATCCCATCAGTAATCATCACTCCCATTATCATCAAAATAAACACACCCCACATAAATAATCTCTTTACTAACCACTCCCTCACTAACAATCTCATCCAACATAATCTGCTAAACAAATGTGACCTAAAAGAAAAGCAACTCCTCTGAAGAGACATGTGCCTCATTTCTGTCACACACTATACACTCAAGTTATTTTTGTTTTTCTCTTATAATACATTTAATTTCATTATTGGAGTGTTCTTGGCCTAAAACTCCCGGTTGATTGACATCAACAATGTTTTTTTGGCACATCCTTGAAGCAAACTCATTTCTTTGTTATGATAACTTTTTTTTTTGGGGGGACCTTTTTCTGTTTGATTCTTTGAGATCCCTCTATGAAGACAAAATGCAGAATTAGCTGACACCTTTTGAAACCATTTATGTTCACCAAAATTGTGGTCCTTCAAAGTAATTATTTATGACTAATTTTATACTGAAAATTTAGAAAAAAATTGAGGGAAGGCAATGAATGAGTTAATGGTGATATTTGTCATCTATAAAGCACCCAACAAAAGCATGTATAAGTAGTCTACTTTACCACATCAATATGCATAAAAACTGTTGTTTTATATAATGAAATGCTGCTACTTTTTTTAAGCATATTTTTGTGAGATTATGAAATCTTCTCACATAAATTGATGAGAGATTCAATAGTAAAATCTTAGCCTAATAATTTATAACTAATAGGCATATCTTTTCACATAATTGATGCTCAGCGGTATAAAGTCTGATGCCAATACTTGAAACCATGATGCATGTGTTACATGTTTTTCTGGCATTTTACTCTTGCTCTTATTGCTGTTGCGCGTAGAGAACACGAGACAACTTTTTGCTCAAGACAATTGTAATTTGTAAAGGAAAAGGAGATTGAAAAATTTGAGGCTAATGGAGCAAGATGTTTCCTCAGATTTTTACATCAATGTCCCTAATAGGTAGAGGGTCAATCAATTTAAGGGTGGCATCAAAAGGAGTAGAATGGGTGCATGTATCCTTTGTTAGATAGATGATAAGTAATTCCTCATTTCCATTGATTGTTCTGAGTTTTTAACAATCAATTCAGATTCATTTTTTTGATGGTCATGGCTCAAGATGTCTAAATCTACCATGAATCTCAGTTCTTTAACCTCACAAATGTATTATATGAACAAAAGGAAATATACTAGAAGAACATATGTGAAATTGTAAAAATATAAGAATCAGGTTTCAAAAATCTGAAACTGAAAGAATTTCTCCCCTAAATACCTACCAAGTTATACTTCCGAATGGATGCCTGGAAATTTGTTGCACTTTTGCCACTATTCACAAAATTTAGAGGTCCAAAAGATTCCCCCAACTTCCCTCAAGACTCTTTTATTTTTAGAGGTAGAATCGAGGGGATTCATAATGGGGGAAATTAATAGTGAGGGGATTAGTAAAATTATGTTTGTTTTTATAGTGAGGAGATTAGTAAAATTGTGTTTGTTTTGTTAGTGAGGGGATTGATAGTAAGTGAATTGTTAAATTATTTTTATATAAAATAAGTATCAAATAATAAAACAAATAAAATTATGATTTTTACTTAACAAAAAATACAAAAATATTAAACATTAATGTTTAAAAAAAAATATCCAACTAGTAAAAAAATAAAAAATAAAAAAATTCAGTTGACTGGTTGATCGTGGGTTGACCGATCGGACGTCAGGCAACTCACTAAGCCGACAGATTATTTTTGTAATGCCACCTTTTTGCCCGGACTATCAATCTGCTTGCCCAAGACCCATCCTAGTCTGAACGGACTACCAATCCGGAGGCTACAAACAAAACAAACATGAACTACAGTCCACTCCGGACTGTGATGGTGCCCAAACAAACGGGGCCTCGGTTTCTTTAGTGGAGGAATCACTAGCTAGATATGATGAACAACTGTTTGAGAGTGACATATATTGTCAATAGGAGAAAAAGGAAAGAACCGTAACACATCAAAGCTTCAACTTACTGTGGTTGCACTTTTATTTATCTATTTTAATAATGTTATGTTTCATCCAACTTCTAATTTATATAAAAAAAATGATCTTGTATTTTTGTTAGAAATGGGCGCCCATGTGGCATGAGTATTTAACATTTTGAACCTGATCCAAATGGGTTTTGAATTTGAATTCAAACCTATTTGGATAACGACTCTGGATATATATCTATCATATTCTAATATGGATAGATGATATAGATATATGATATTATCTCTAGTAACTTATATGGATAAAGGAGATAATTAGATTATATATCTTATATATGGGATATGGGTGATGAAAAAAAAATACAACGTATCATCCCTGGTTTTTTCCCATATACAGTTTCTCCCATATACTGACTCTCTCCCATAAACAACAATCAATAAGCTATTTGTACTGTGATTTGTGTGGGTGATATTCACTATTGTAATATCACCCCACTGCTGGGTTGATTGACCAGATTCAGGAAGCACTGATTTACCCACGAGATCCATCAGAGTTTAGAATATTTCAGAAAGGTATGACCTTAAATATTTTTATTCCGCTGCGTCATATTTTGTTTACATTGGTATCAGAGCCTCTAAGGGATATTTTCGTGTTTCCATTAATCACGTGTATATTTTCATATGTATATGTATACATTATATACATGAATGTTAGTAAAGAAAATAAAAAATCTATTTTATTAGATTAAGAGCATAAATATTTTTTTATATTCATTAATGCCTTTTTAAATACCATAAATGGTTTTATTTTGAAAAAAAGTCCTAAGAAGACAAAATCGGACCAAAAAACACCCTGGAAGGCGGCGCGTGGTATGCACGTGCCACCCGACGCAGTGAGACGCCCACGCTACCGGCCTTGCCAGATGCGGCCGACGCTGTCGCGTGCCCTCACGCTGCGTTAGTGGCGCATACACACTCGCGCCGCGTCTTTGGAGCCGAAGGCCGTTCGAGCCGTCTTGAAAGGATGAGCTGGATGAGTCATGCCTGAAGCCGCGTTTTCCTGGCGGCTATTGGTTTGGCTGATGATGCCTAAGGCACTGTTTGTTCTGTTTTTTAATTCTGTATTGCGTTAAATGGTCGTAATTAATTCATTACTTATTTGTTTTATGCGTGGCTTGTATCATAGACTCGTAATTTTTTCTATGTTCTGTAAAATTTTGAAAATTTTACGAAAATAAAAAATATTTTTTCTGTGTTAATAATTCATTTTTTATGCTTTAAAATGATTCTGGTATTGCAGAAATAATTTTCTGGGGTTGAATTTTTTATTGTGGACTTCTGAAATGTTTTACTATTTACTGGAAATATTTTTTCTGTTTATTAGTTTCTGGATTTTTTATTTCTAATTTTATGTGTGTTGATTAGTTATTTAAAATTCCAGAATATTTCAGAAAAAATTTCAGAAAATTTCAGAATGATGTACATTTTTAATTATGACATAATCTGAATATTGTCTCAGTTTATCAATTTCTGAATTTTTTATTTCTAATTTTATTTGTGTTTATTAGTTATTTAAAATTCTAGAAAATTTCAGAAAATTCCAGAAAATTTCAAAATGATGTAGACTTTAATTATGGCATAATATGAATATTGAATACAACATATTTTTTTTTGGATTTGTAATATGTTGCAATTAGAGAAGCATGATTAGTTATTTATTTATTTATTTATTTGAATTCCATTGTTAAATAAATATAGCATGAGTTGTTTGTAAATTTACAATGAGATGCTATTGTATGGATTTTATCATGCATGAGTTGTTTGATTGTTTTTGCGCATGGAATTAAATTAAATTTTGATAATTATCACTAGAGGCGCAAGAGATGATTACGAGCATAGCAAATTTTCGATCTTGAGACATGTGTAAAATTATCATTATTTAATTTAGTTTTTTTTTTGCTGCAAAATATTTTGTTTTGTGTTGCTATAATTAATATCCCCTGCGCATTTGTTTACTCTGTATGTAGAAATGGCTGCTAAGACAGTGATGGCAGACTTAACTAAGGGAGAGAAATTGGATGGCGACGATTATGATATATGGCGCCGTAAGATCCAATACCTCCTTAATGAGCAAGAAGTGTTGACCACACTTGAACAAGTGATGGTTGAGCGAGCAGTCAATCTGACTCAACATCGTGATCTTGAAGCCTTCGGACTTGGCGTAACAAAGATCGGTGTCTTGGCTTTACTATGTTGAGCAAGATGCACGACTTGATTAGTGAGTTTGAGCATTGCTGTTGCATTTGAGATGTGGGAAGCTCTCAAGCAAAAGTTTGGTATTACCTCTTTGGCAAAACTACGTGGGCTGACTATGAAGTTTGACTCATATCAGAAAAGGGCGCATCACTCGATGAAGCAGCATTTGAGAGTCATGTCAGCCATGATACGTGAGGTTGCGGCTGCTGGGCACAATTTGACTCAAGAGCAGCAAGTACAAGCTGTGATACGCTCTCTGCCAAATTCTTGGGAGCAGATGACGCAGAACATGATGCATAATGAGAGTGTGAAAACATTCGAAGACATATCGCGTCATTTGGAGCTAGAAATTTGGCGCCTTGAGGCGGCTAAGTCTGATGGTTCTGCTATGGTGGTTGAGTCAAGCTCACGTAGGACTTCTCAGTTCAAACGTGGAAAAGCAAAAGGTGCCCCTAAGAAGCAAGCAACAGCTGTGCTTAAGCCTAATGGCGCTAGAAATTTCAAGCGTAGGGGCAAGAGAGGTGGTAAGAAGGCAAAGGCTAAGTTGACATGCTTTAATCAGAATAAAGAAAGACACTTCGCCGGATTGCCTGGCGTAAGAATGTACTCCCTTACTTAATTTCTCGCATTCAATGCTTTGTGTCTAGTCAAGCATTAATTGCTCATTCTTCTCATTTTTGGGTTGTAGACTCCGGAGCAACAGACCACATCGCGAGGGACAGAGTAGGGTTCGTTGAGTATCGCCGAGTACCTGCTGGGAGCAGAAAAGTTTATATGGGGAATGAGTCCAGTGTGGAGGTGCTTGGCATTGGCACATTCAAGCTGGAAATGTGACGAGGGCGCACCTTGTATCTTCATGATGTTCTTTATGCTCCGGATATTCGGCGAAACTTAGTTTCAGTTATTAGCATGATGAGCCTTGGTTTTAGCTTTTGTTTTGAGAATAATGGTGTTAGCATTTATTTGGGAACTATTTTTTATGGTTTCGGTTATCTTTCAGATGGTTTTTTAGTTTTGGATGTAGATGATTCTAGTCTTAATAAAAATGCCAATGGCTCTGTTTCTAATATTGCATCTTTTTGTGATATTGATTCTATGAGATGGCATGCTAGATTAGGCCACATAGGGCAAGACAGGATGACTAGATTGGCTAGAGAAGGTCTTTTAGGCCCACTCGCTAGAGTCACTTTGCCTACTTGTGAGCACTGTCTTGCTGGAAAGGCAACAAGGAAACCATTTGGGAAAGCCATAAGGGCATCTATCCCATTGCAACTTATTCATTCTGATATATGTGGACCAATGAATGTGAGGGCAAGGCATGGAGCCCTTATTTCATCACATTTATAGATGATTGCCGCGCGTTTTGGTCATGTCTATTTGATTTCTTACAAGTCAGAAGCATTGGATTGCTTTAGACGATATGTTAATGAGGTTGAGAATCAATTAGACAAGAGCATTAAGGCTCTAAGGACCTGCCAGGGGCGTGAGTATCTATCTGAGCAATTTAAAGTGCTCTGTGAGGAAAAAGGAGTTATCAGGCAATTGACAATTCCTAGGACTCCGCAACAAAATGGTGTAGCGGAGAAAAGGAATCGCACATTACTTGACATGGTTAGATCAATGATGGCGCAAGCTAATCTTCCAATTTCTTATTGGGGAGATGCTTTGTTGACTGCTGCCTATGTCCTTAACCGTGTGCCCTCCAAATCAGTTCCTTCCACCCCATATGAGATGTGGGATGGCAAAAGCCCGATTTGGGCAATTTGCCTTGGGGTTCGGCAACTTACATACACAACCCTTCTCATAAGTTTGGGAAGTTGGGCCCTAGAAAGAAGTGTATCTTCATTCGCTATAGTGAGCATTCTAAGGGCTATGTGTTTGTTGGGAGCATCCGGATGGAAGTGTGGTGAAATTGAGTCACGAGATGTGGATTTCCTAGAGGAGGATTTCCCTAGCAGAGGTGAGGTAACTAGAAGTAGAACTCTATGAGATGAATGATCTACTTGAAGCGCACCTAGTAGCCTAGTAGAGAATGAGGAAATAATTTCTCAAGCTCCTAGGGGACAAGTGGGAGCGATCTACTGCCCATGGATTAGATCCAATGGATGAGGATTCTCGGGATTCTCAACTACGCAGAGCAACGCGAGCTATACCCGTCGTCATTTTGAGATTGAAGGGAAGCATTCATGATTGCTCGAGTGATGAGATGGAGCCTAAGAATCTCAAAGAGGCTCTCATCCCCTGCTAGTAAAGAATGGAGTCTTGCAATGGATGAAGAAATAGAGTCTATGAAGAAAAATCATGTCCGGGACTTGGTTGATTTGCCTGAGCGCCAAGACTATTGGGAACAAATGGGTTCTCAAAGTCAAGCGCAAGGCGGATGGTTCCATAGAAAGGTATAAGGCTCGCCTAGTGGCGAAAGGTTACACCCAACCAGAGAGTGTGGACTATGAGGAAACTTTTTCACCAGTTGTAAGGTTTGCCTCTATTCGCCTAATCTCGCCATAGTAGCTCGATTGGACTTAGAGTCAGACGGATGGACGTTAAAACTGCATTTCTCAATGGAGAATTGGATGAAGAGATCTATATGGATCAACCAGAAGGCTTTGTGGCAGTAGGTCAGGAGCGCAAAGTTTGCAAGCTTCAACGATCTATTTATGGCTTAAAGCAATCATCCGCATGGAATCGAGATTTCATCGAGCCATTGTTTCTAATGGGTTTACGATGATTGATGAAGATCACTGTGTGTACGTTAAGCGGTCCAAGGACATTTTTCTGATATTGTCATTATATGTAGATGATATATTATTGGCTGGAAATGACAAGGAGATGATTGTCGCCACTAAAATGTGGTTGTCCTCTACATTTGAGATGAAGGACATGGGTGAGGCGAGCTATGTGCTCAGTGTTAAGATCCTTAGGGATCGCTCTAGGAGACTTCTTGGTTTGTCTCAAGAGACTTACATTAAGACTATTCTAGAGCGGTTCCAGATGCAGAGCTACAAACCCATTGACACTCCTGTTGCAAAAGGCGAGAGCCTAAGCCTTGATATGGGTCCTAAGACTCAAGAAGAAAATGAAAAGATGGCCCGTGTTCCCTATGCAAATGCTGTTGGAAGCTTGATGTATGCTATGATGTGTACACGTCTTGACATTTGTTATGCAGTCGGATTGGTGAGTCGTTACCAATCCAACGCAGGACCAGCTCATTGGAAAGCAGTTAAGAGGATATTACGATATCTTAGAGGGACTGTAGATTACACACTTTGCTACCAGAGTTCAGATCTACATCTAGTTGGCTATTGTGATGCTGACTGGGGAGGAGACCTAGATGAGCGTAAGTCTACTTCAGGATATGCTTTCATGCTTAGCGATGGTGCTATTTCTTGGAGCAGTAAGAAGCAATCCTGTATCGCCTTATCGACTATGGAGGCTGAGTTTGTGGCTTGTTCATCTGCCATTCAGGAAGCCGTGTGGTTGAGGAGATTCCTTCAGCATTTGGATTTTGTCACACACACTTCAGACCCTGTAACTATCCATTGTGACAGCATGGTTGCACTCGCTTACGCTAAGGATCCTAAATACCACGGCAGAACAAAACACATTGATGTGAGGTTCAACTTTATCAGAGACATTTTGGCGCAGAAAGAAGTGATCCTGGAGCACATCCCTACGAGTCGCATGGTTGCGGACCCTTTGACTAAGCCTATTGCTAGAGATGTTTATCTTACTCATGTTAGGGCTTTAGGACTACGTAGGTGGTGATTTTTTTTTATGTGTATTCAGTTGAACTCTTATTTTTTTGGGGATATTTATGCCATTAGTATTCATATTTGTTTCTGTTACACATTTATGTTTACTACCTTTTGCAATGGTTTGTGAATTAGCATACACAAAATAATTAAATTGATGTTAGCAGGCAAGATTGGCTCACTCACACGAGCAATCGCCCTTAGCGCTAGGTAGCGAGTAAGGATGAGACTAGTAGCTTATTATATTTGGAGCAAATAGAAGCTAAAATTATCCACTAGCTATGTCGCCTTGGTTGGAGCCAAGATGAGGTCTTGATTGGAGATTGACCATGGATATGAAAGTACCCACTTTTCCATGATGTGCCTGTTATGGATAGCCAGATGCGAAATCTCATTTGATGCCTGAGAGGCGAGCAAATAGAGAATTCGAGTTAGACGCTAGGAAGCGACTTGTGCGCTTAAGAGCGACTAGACTAAGATCTGTATGGTGTGTGAATTTAACATCACTCTTTGGAAGAGTAACTCCACTATAACATGCATTCATACTGCATGTGCTTATCGACCCGTTAGCGAGGTGAAAGAATGGATCCCTGCTTCTTCACCGTGTGAGTCCTAAAAGTCATTTTTCCTTAAATGACTTCACTTTGTGCCTTTTGTGACCTTTGACTATGTCATAAGATGAGGAGTTGATGTTCGGCTACTTTGGTATGTTACTGCGGTCATGTATGATTCGGCTTTAAGGGACATTCTTTGGGAAAGCGGTCAATTTCAAATTGAATGATATGAGGGTGAAGGAAGATCATCTAGTTCTACATCTTTGCTCTATATTCATCGTCGACAACTCACATCGCTCTTCAAAGGATCGATTGGGTGTGAATATAATGTGGGACCTAGGAGAGTCAAACATGCTCTTTAAGGGATTAGAGATGTGTTTTGGACTGATGTAGCTAGATTGGTGCAGGTACATGAGACACTATTTCATTCTTTTTGGGTTGATGTCTTTATCTTGACTTATATTGAGTTTCTAGTATAGAGCTCCCACATGCAGTGTTCTCGTGATGCATGGTGCATTGGCTAGTATGAGATTGTTCTTTTTGAGGAGATTGAGATAGAGATGTGGCAGTGTCATGCCAACTCATGTGCGAGTGGGAGATGTTAGAAATGGGCGCCCATGTGACATGACCATTTAACATTTTGAACCTGATCCAAATGGGTTTTGAATTTGAATTCAAACCTATTTGGATAACGACTCTGGATATATATCTATCATATCCTAATATGGATAGATGATATAGATATATGATATTATCTCTAGTAACTTATATGGATAAAGGAGATAATTAGATTATATATCTTATAAATGGGATATGGGTGATGAAAAAAAAATACAACGTATCATCTCTGGTTTTTTCCCATATACAGTTTCTCCCATATACTAACTCTCTCCCATAAACAACAATCAATAAGCTATTTGCACTGTGATTTGTGTGGGTGATATTCACTATTGTAATATCACCCCACTGCTGGGTTGATTGACCAGATTCAGGAAGCACTGATTTACCCACGAGATCCATCAGAGTTCATAATATTTCAGAAAGGTATGACCTTAAATATTTTTATTCCGCTGCATCATACTTTGTTTACAATTTTGAAATACCTTCGATACATTCAACCTTTTTAATTCATATAAGCATACATCTTGTGTACGACATTCTAAAGTATTTGCTGTACAACTTCCCATTCATGTTCTACATATTGAACTGATCCACTTTCTAGGAACATTGCAACGGAAACAAAAAGGTGTTGGATAAAAAATAATTTAAAATTAGGGATTCATGATTTATTTGACACTACTTTGTATTTATTAAGTTGTATTAGGAATTAGACTTATATTAGGATTTTGTTTCCTTATTGGATTGCTCCTTTAATTTGGTTTGCCTATATATATGGCTTCATGTAATAGTTTAGAAACAAAACTATGATTTTATGTTTTGAGTATTGATTATTGAGATATTGATTTGGGTTTAGTTCCTTGTTTTTCCTCATTCTTAGTCATTCTTGTTGGACAAAATAGTTTTACGGTGGGTCCCAACCATTGGTTGAGGCAGCACCCACGGTGAGACGGTTAATTTGTTTTAACGAGACTATGGTATCACATTGGTTTCGGCTTGCACTTCTATCCTTATTTTTCTTTTATGTATTTATGTTTGTTAAATTGTATGTTATAATCCCATGATTTCATTTCTTGTAAATCAATTTCGTTTCGAATGAATTTGTATGTCTATTTTATTTAATTACAGAATTTAAGGGTTGGTTTGGGGTGTCCTAAAAAAGTGCACTTTTTGTTTTTTTAGACTAAAAAAAGTTGAAAAAAAAATATAGAGGTTTGGGTTAACTTTTTGGATTTTTATGGAAAAATGTGTATTAAAAAATTGTATAAAAAAAAGTGTGTAAGAGATGATTTGAGAGAAGTGGGGCCCAGCCGAAGAAATGGCAGCCGTGTAATGGACTTGGAAATTATTGGGTGAATAGTGAACAAAGCAGTGGACGGTCTATTTGGCTTGTTGGGTCATCATGGGTCCCATTTTAATAATCTGAACCGTTCAATGTGTGTAACTCGTCGAATACTATGTACCTATAAAAAATTACGTCAATCGGATATCGATAGCTATTTGATCAGATTTATTTATTTTTCAATCATTAATTATAACACTATCCATTTCTTATATATAACTGATTTGATCATATAGTTACCGAAATCCGATCAATGTGATTTTTTGCAGACATATAGTACTCGATGAGTTCTACACATTTAACGGTTCAGATTATCAAAACGGGACCCGTAATAGTCCCCACAGGCCAAACAGCAGTGTGTGTGCAAATCACACCCAAGCATTTCTTGAGTCTGCACTACCGCTGCATTGTTGATCCATTCACACCTGCTTATTGGTCCATTCCGTGTGTCCTTTTGACAGAAATTTTTTTTTTTTTTTTTTGGGATGAATAGTGATGTATTTTTGGATTTTGGAGTAACTTTTTGACTTTTTGACTTATACAGGTCATGCCAAACCAGGCCTAAACATCACTTCTTCCTTCTTTCTTTTTGGTGCTACATCACATTGAATCACACTGAAAATCTTGGTGAGTATGAAATGTTGTTGCATGCTTGTTCAATGGGCCTCTTTCTCTTTTGAGCTTGTTAAGCGTGTGCTTCAACCTTAGGCTATTTGGAAGAAAATTGCTTAGGTTTCAAATTAGAAAAGTAGTCTGTAATATCGTATCCTAATGTAGGATGATGGCATAGTAATGCAGGTCAGTTTTAGGTACTATACGGCTACCTATAATATTGTGTTACATGGGCTCTTCCACTTGCCACATTATACTTGTGTCAGCCAGATATGAGGGGTAAAATTTGTGGATTTTGTGTGGGACATCCATAGACATTCATATCCAATTTAGACGTTCACATTTGCTAGTAAAGAGATATTTCTAGTTTCTTACATGATTAAGAGAGATAAGTTCCATATTTTTTCTAGATCTTATTTAATTTGAAGTATATTTCTAAATGTATACCATCTTATCTAAGAATATTATACAATATGCATTATGTGTCCCTATATCTCAACGTTTGGATGCATATTCCAATATAATAAGATTTAAGTTTAGAAAGATATCACGCTTGGATACGCACCTGGACCGAAAGAGGTGTTGTTCTATAGCTGTAAATAGTAACCTGCTTATGTGTGCTAGGGATAAAATCAGAAAAACCAAATCAATCAACTAAACCGGATGACACTGGTTGATTTTGGTCAATTTTTTAATATGGTTCAGTTTAATCAATTTTGAAACTTCAAAAAAAATTAAAATTCCAATTTGGTCCCAGTTCTCAGAAGTTAGAGACCAATTTGCACTGAATTGATCAAACTAAATATTATTATTTTTTGAATACTTTTATAAATGCTATAGTATATGTCATCAAAATATTTCGCCTCCTACGTAGTGTCCAATGTGGCATGATAGTGCCATTATTTTTTAAATGCCCTACATATACACATGACATTTGTTGCCTAGATACTTGTAGAAGCATAGCAGATGAAAAGTTTCAACAAACTTCTATTTTTCAGCAATACTAGGTATTATAAAAAACCTTTTATGAAAATAATTATGAAACTTTCGTGACCCTTGGATTACACTTAGCATAAAACACCACACATTAATCAAGGTAATCTAAGGATTGTAAATTTTTTATGATCATTTTCATGACAAAATTTTCATGATATCTAACTTTTCCCTCTATTTTTATATCCTACGTTATACACAGTGCACATGCTCAAGTCCTCGCATGTCATAAACCTTAGATCCCTAATCGGCTTAGCGTATTCCTCATTCACCTTAATCCATTTCATTCTCACTGTCTTTCTCATGGGGGCATCGAAAGGTCACAGACTCATAGGACCTCTCACAGCGGCATCACAGATCACAGTGGTTGGAGGCCTCAAAGTCCAAAGATCACAGTACCTTCTCTCGCGGATTGCAACTCTGAGGGTATCTTGTATGTATATTTTTCTATACCTTCAATTTTTTAACTTTGTTCAGTGTTCCTGAACCCGGAATGGAATGACAGATCTAACTGCTATGACAGATCTAACTGCTATAACTTTCATTCTCTTTCAATTTGCAAAACTGTCACTTTTCAGAAGCCATTCATTTTTAATAAATCATTTGGAGTGATGGTTTAATAATCAAATCTAATAAAATCCTTTCCTGTTCGATAAAGCCAGACTGTTTTTAGATCTGTACAGAACGGAATTTTTGGGAACAAATCAACCCCTAAACTGACCTTGATGGCCTCAATGCCACTTAGCTTTGTGTTACGGGTACTCCAAAATTATTGCTGGACAAGTACCGGGTACCAAGGTTGTTAAAATTGAGATTCCAGATAGGATTGTCGGGAGGGACTAATGGGTCTTGTAGAATCGGATCGAGAATTACAAGATTATACTTTTAATGCAAAATAAAATGAAAAATTATCGATAATGATAATCTTTGTTACATAATTTAAAAAAGATTAAAGAAAATTGATAAATTTGTTGTAATGTATATTTTTGTTAACGTAAATTAGAGAAGACATTTGAAAAATGAATTTATAGTTAAACATTTTATATAGATATACACATACATATGAGAAATAAATAATAACAAAAAAATTAGTAGGATCGGGGATCAAAATGGAGTCGGGATCGTTTGCGATTCTACATCACTTTATGACTAGGATTGTAGTGACTTTAAGATCTTATTAAATTTAAGATCCTAGTGTGATCAGGATCGTTTGGCTAAACTGAGATCGTAGATCATAAGATATTACGATTCAAATTGGGATTCTAATAATCATGTCAGGTACTTATCGGGTACCGGTACGGCTGCAAAGCGTATCTGGTACGGAAAAAAATGCACCGAGTACGTTTTATACGATAGGTAGAAGCTTGGTACGTGATGGGTATGTTTTTGGGTATGCTAGGGTAAAAAATAAGATTTTCAACAATTATAAGGGTACGGAACAATTTTGTTCGTCTATTTTAAAAAATTAAATTACTTTGGGGTTCTTATGTAATAATAAAAACATAATACAAATTGAAATTAGGTTTACTATGTTTGGATTAAGTGATTTGGAGAGAAAAGAAAAAAAATAGAGAGATATGTATTTGTTTTACTTGTTTGGAGAAATAGGAAGAAATTGAGAGAAACAGAGAGAAACTCATTTATCTTATAACTCTCATTTTCAATCTTTCCAAAAGTGGAGAGATTGAGAGAGAAAACAAACCAATAATTTTTTATATTTTCATAATATCAATTTTGTCATTGTAAAAATAAAAGAAATAAAATGATTGATACACATGTCCTCAAAATATAAAAATGTTATTTTGATAATATAACATAAAATAATTTTTTTTTAATTTTTTCTTATAAAATCTAACCACATAAGAAAGAGAAAAATCATAATCATTTCTTTTATTTTATTTCTTAGGGTGAATTACACTAACGGTTCTTGTAGTTTGAGACTTGTGTCATTTTGGTCCTTGACTTTTCAATTATGACACATTTGACCATAAATTTTGAATTTTCTTCCAAATAAGGACAATTGAATATATTATTGGATTTTTCAAGGGCAAAATCGTCAATTTGATAAAATATAAATTAATTTGACGAAAATAAATGTTAAAAAATTATTTTTGAATTTTTAAATTTTTTTTCTACCTACTAATGATAAAATTATATAAAATTAATAAATCTTTTAAATGTTTATTTCTTTTCTTTACCAAATTAATTTTTATTCTGCATTTGGATGATAATAATGTAAAATTAATTTTTAAAAATTAATCATGTAGTTTTTATTAATTTTTATTAATTTTACATAATTTTATTTTTGGTAGGTAGAAATAATTTTTAAAATTTTTAAAATATTTTTTTAACATTTGTTTTTGTTAAATTATTTTATATTTTATCAAATTGACGATTTTGTCCTTGAAATTAAGCAATGGTATGCTAATTGTCCTTATTTGGAACAAGATTCAAAATTCAGGATCAAATGAATCACAATTGAAAAGTTAGAGATTAAAGTGACAAGTCTTAAACTATAGAGACTGTTAGTGTAATTTAGCATATTTCTTACCTATCTAAATAAAAAAACAAAAATTACAATTATTTTTTTTAAAATTAAATAATCATTTCATTTATTTTTCAAAAGCGTTATTGTTTTGATTCGATTCTCTCTATTGAAGAACACAGTCGACGAGTTCGAGTAAAAAAACACAGTGATTGAACTCTCCTTCGAAGACGACAGTGCTGGTCGACGGTAAAGCTAGATATTCCGGTGAGTTTCTCTTAGTTCCTCTTCTTCTTCTTCGATTCTTCTTCCTCTTTCTTGGATTTTTTTTTTTCCAGATTTCTCCCCTTTTTTTTTCGCAGCAAACAACCAAATCTGTCCAACATCTGATTTTTCTTGTTTCCGATGAGTTTTCTTACCTCCTCCAATCTCCTCTTCTTTGATTATCTTTTGTTCAATAGAACCAGACTGTTTTTAGATCTGTACAGAACGAAATTTTTGGGAACAACTCTGCCCCTAAACTGACCTTGATGCCTCAATGCCACTTAGCTTTGTGTTAAAACGATTCGTTTTCTACTTGCACCTTTTGTTCAATCATTGCCTAAATTCTATGTTTTTTTTGGTTGTTGAGAGAGAGCCTAAACAACAGGAAAGGAAACTCTGAATCTTATGTTTTGGATTTCAGAAATGTAAAACTAATATTCGTCTTTGTCAAAATTTGTATGGCGCTTTTTATTTGTTTATTTTTTTCTTGTGGCCTTTTCTCCCTTCTCTATTTCTTGGTCTCCAATATTGATAATTTGAATGTGCAGAGTATGAATTTTTAGCTCTGGGTTTTTGTGAATTTGATTGAGATTCATTGTTATTTTTGTGACAGTGTGTCAAATTAATTCATGTTGGTATGTCATATTGTTGAACATTGATCTTGGTATAAGGGTAGTTGTTTATAAAAAAAATGGTGATTATTATGCATTATTAATAGTAATAGCTGCTGTGCAGAGTTCTATACTTGGTTGTCTAGTTCATTGGGGCAATAAGGAGATTAATAGCTGATGATTTTAGGAGAGTTTATTTTTGTTGTGGTGCAGTTTTAGGTTTGTTGTTTCTAGCAAAATAAATAATAAACGGCTAATCTTTGTGGTTCAAATCCTGTGACCCTTGACCCAATCCTTTTGTCCAATTCACTTAATGCTTTATGTTTGTAAACATTGATCCCAGAATAGGCAAAGGTGATACGAGTCAAAAACTTAACAACTTCTTTCATGCGTTAAATTATCATTTAAAAAAAAAAATTAACATGAGAGGACCCCAAGCAGGCTGGAATTGTAAGTTGTACAAGGTTTTTCTAAGCATTTGTTATCGGATTCTAAAACAATCCTAAGCAGCTCATTAGGTGCTTTTATTTCCAGAGTTGGAAGATTATTTTTTGGGAAAATTGCAAATCAGTGGTGTCTTCACAACATATTTACAAATTCATGAAAAAGTTTATAACTTTAATTATTGAAGTTGATAAACTTACCACCTATTTGTAATTTTTTTTTTTTTTTTAAAACATGCACTGAAGTGCAATTTTCCCATTATTTTTCAGCAAAATGATATTTGAATCTTGTTGTGGGATATATTTACTGCAGAAAATAGTAGGACATTTACTTGGAGTTGCATTCTTCTTTTGTTTATCTTGACTAGCAGAAACTGTAAGGATGTTTCTAAAGGTGCAGCTGCCTTGGAATGTCGTAATTCCCGCTGAAAGCCTTGACACCAAAGGACTTATGCTCCAAAAGTCTATAATAATTCGCCTCTTAGATGACTTTTCAACAAAGAAGGCAACAAAAGAGCTCGGTTATTTTCTTGCACTAATCACACTAGACAACATCGGGGAAGGAAGAGTTAGGCAGCATTCGGGTGATGTACTCTTTCCTGTACTTTTCAGCTGCATCACTTTCAAGCTTCACAGGGGTGAGATCTTAGAAGGGGTTGTTCACAAGATCTTGAAGCACGGTGTGTTCTTGAGATGTGGGCCCGTTGAGAACATTTACCTCTCGAACCAGAAAATGCATGATTATCGGTATGTCCCTGGGGAAAATCCCATCTTCATGAATGACAAGATGTCCAGAATCGAGAAAGAGGTGGCAGTGCGCTTCATTGTCATCGGGACAAAGTATATAGAGGCTGAGAAGGATTTTCAGGCAGTGGTGACCTTGGAGGGTGACTTTCTTGGACCTGTTTCTTAAGTGAAGCTTCTCATTACTTGCGTCACTGCTTCTTATCTCATTTGGCAATGTAAAAACATGTTTGACAGCTTAAACTGATGACAACTAGTCTTGTGTTGTGAAGTGTTATGTTATTTATCAATATGGTTTTCACACACCTTAAGCCTTTTTAAGTTTTGAGCTGCTTCTGATAAAAGGTGATTTGTGGGCTGTTTACAAATCTTATGTGGTTGGTAACTTGGTATCAGCAATAGCCAAAGCATTTACTGCTGCGTTATTTATCAATATGTTTCATTCTTGAACTTGATCATCACTTTAGGATGGTCTCTGCCTCCATTCTCCAGCCTCTCAAGGGAAATTTTTAGGTTGTATTTAAATCATGAATTTATGGAAAGAACTAGTCTATAACACAAGAATGATTTTAGAACCAATAACATAAAACATCAGATAGTAGAATTCATTATAAAAGATATAGTTTTACTTAGATTGCTCTATCCATACTTTATGTGATTGGTTCTGTGGTCGGTTCTCTGTGGTCTTGAACTCTTTTTGAGGACCAAAAGGCAGTTTATATATCTAGTCTACTCCTTAGAGGGAAGCCGCTAAGAGATGGGACAGGTGACGGGTGGAAGAGATTGTACTCTACTTTATTTCTCTTGATAAAATAGTATGTATACCCAAAAAGTACAAAATATCAAATAGTTATATGCTAATCAAAATAAGAAATATATGATTGTCACTTTACGAATCAGAGACTTACAAAGCAATGGAAGCATACGCTAGTATATGCTTGATTTCCCTCACTACTAATGCTGATTGCGGTTTCCTCAAACTCAAAGATGCAATCCAACACTACTACAAATTAATCTAAAAAGAAATACATTCAAGAAAATGCCTTCCTTGATGTTCGATCCTTGAATGCATTCGAGAAACTGGGGTTCAAATATTAAAAGATATCGATTCAAATTGCTTGTGGAAATTTTCTTTGAATAGGCAGTAGTAAATCACGAAGGAGAAGCAACCGATAATCCAAATTGGAATGGCAAGGCTTGATGAATGTGGTAATACGGCATATATGCCTGTAATGAATGCCAATACCATTGCTCCTGTTGCAATCATTAGAAGACCAGCGGTGAGAGAATAGCGATACAGAAGCTTAGTTTGGTCCCCATAATCAGCTAAAGCAAAATAAATCAAAACAGCACAAGTGGATAATATCATGGCCATGGAATCTGTTACGACAAAAGCTTTGAAAGCTGCTTCTCTTGTTAGAATTGCCATGCCTTGATTTGGGCCATTGTTGCTGTTGTATCCACCTGGCATGGTGAAACCAGCCGCAAAAGTCACAGTTGCTATGAGTGTAGCCACTATCAAATGGGTGTCTCTTGCTTTCCCGACGTCAATGGGTATCGACTTTTCAAATTCAGCGCGTTCTTTCTCCTCATTTTCTAAAAACTCATTATCTTTGCTAATTACATTTCACAAACCAGGTGTAGCACCAGCTGCTTCCAATTCTTCTTTTATGAGAACCTGCAATAATCATTCTTCAATCAATTAGGAAAACACTGTATCTAAATAATAACTTTAGTGAATTAAAGTAAAAAAGCAACCCGGTACAAGGCTTCTGTCACTATGCAGTCTGGGTAGGATTGAGGGTTGACATTGATATACCTTTTGTACAGCTGCGGTTTCAGAATATGTCAATATGTCAAGGGGAGTCCAGTTTCCTTCATTAAAGACAACCTTATCTGCTTTTCGGTGGTCTATTTTTTTTATTTGATCGGCAAAGAAAACCTTATTGATTGGAAAAGCAAAAGGGGAACAAAGATACAATTAATAAAGAGGAGGAGCTGCAAAGAGCAAAAGAACTCTCAAACTAATCCCAAAAAAATGGCACTAGAGAGAGAAGCTCAAACAAAAGCAAGCACCCCATGGTTGATAAGGAACCAACCAAATAAAAGAGAAGAAGAAAGGGGAACAAAGCCCAGCTGAAGAGTCAAACACAGCCCCTGATTTGTCTCCACTTGAAGACTGGATCATCAACTGAGTAGGAGAAATCCTTAATGGATGCTTTGAGCCACAGAGCTGCTCTGATTTTGATGAGTTCACTCAGAGTAGAGAAATTGGGTTGAGCCTCAGTGAAGACACATTCATTCCTATGCTTCCAAAGAGACCAAAGAACAATTAAGGGGATAGCTCTCCAAATTAACTTGTCAAGGTTCTTGAATTTTCCACCCATCCACCAGTTGAGAAGACCATCTACTGATTCTTGTATGCACCAATGAAACCTCCAATCTTGAATCATTGCAGACCCAATCAACCAAGAAAAAGGGCAATGGAGCAAGACATGAACAGCAGATTCAGATTCAGAGCAACAGAAGGGGCAAAGGTGTTGAATTCACCCATGGAAAGGCAACCAACCATCATCCATGGGAAGGCAACCAACCAAGTCAAGCTTGGCGGCCACCAACCATGTCAAGGGTCAAGAATGGAGGCTGCCCAAGTCAAGAATGAAGGCTCTCCCACCTACTCCAATGTGTATAAATGGAGGGTGAGAGGAGAGGTGAAATTGTGAGTGAGCAAACCGTGAACCAAAGAGTGCGAGAGATGTGAGGCGGAGAGACCGTCTCTCTTGGTGTGAGCGAGGGAGACGGGAGAGTGGCTGAGTGAGGAGAGTGTGAGCTCTTCCTCTATTGTAATATTTTTGTAATCTCCCCATTGGTATAGTGTAATCTCTCCATACGAGTAGGTACTGATGGTATGTGGACGTGTAGAACAATAGTTGCAGAGGAGCATACTAAGCGCAGGAGCACAAATGCAGACGTGCAGTAGTGCAAGGGTACGCTAGAGTGTCGTACAGAGGCGCGAGAAGAGTATGTAGCAGCGGGTTGTTAAAAGTTCACAGTAACTTCCAGACAGAGAAATTAAGACAGATAAAACGCAAGAGTGCGTGCCAAGGAGTGGCAAGTCTTTTTCTCTATGGTGGTTTCTTTATGTTTGTGGCAGCGAACGCACCTTTTAATGAAACAGAGTAGTTGCGGATCTCTCAAGCGAGCTCGAGCGCAGGAGGAGAGATGGAGCCACGATGAGCACTCAAGAGCCATGGGTACAAGCACTATGCACGGAGTTGCATAGTGGTAACTTGTACAGACCGGTGGAAGTTGTCTTGGTAGAAGGGCTAACTGTCAAACATCAGTACGGACGTACAAGTGAGATAGAACCGAACATTAGGGATTGCAGCATAGACAACGGGCGTATGAGATCGCTGGGAAGTTGTTCAGAAGTGTAGAGGGCAAAGGCTGATAGTTCAGAGGAAAAGCTTCGAGCAAAGAAGACCGAGGACGTTGATGAACAACGAGTTTTCTATTGCTCAAATGACTTGTCCTGCAAGATAAGGCATGACAGTCAAGGGCATCCGAGCAGGGGGTGCAGGACATCCAATCAGGGGGTGTCAAAATATCTTGGTTACGCAAGTTCAAGCATAGCGTCTCAGTGAAGGCATCCGAGACAGAAGCGTGGAAGAGATCTGTGGGAGATAGGAGCAGAGGCTCTCTCCAAATCAGAGAGTGGTGTGAGTTGAGTTGAGGATGTAGGATTCCCTCCTCCTCTTGTATCTCTGGTGTATTATCTCTAGCTTCAGGGGGTGCAAGCATCTCAGTGAGGAGATGCAGACTATGTTGAATTTAGGCGTGACAAGATTAGCAGTAGTGTGTGTTGTGGATCACCTTACATGGGTGAAGGGGGTGATTTGTTGAATTCACCCATGGGAAGGCAACCAACCAAGTCAAGCTTGGTGGTCACCAACCATGTCAAGGGTCAAGAATGGAGGCTGCCCAAGTCAAGAATGAAGGCTCTCCCACCTACTCCAATGTGTATAAATGGAGGGTGAGAGGAGAGATGAAATTGTGAGTGAGCAAACCGTGAACCAAAGAGTGCGAGAGATGTGAGGCGGAGAGACCGTCTCTCTCGGTGTGAGCGAGGGAGATGGGAGAGTGGCTGAGTAAGGAGAGTGTGAGCTCCTCCTCTATTATAATCTTTCTGTAATCTCCCCATTGGTATAGTGATAACCGGTTACTCTCCCGTGGACGTAGGCTTTGAGGCCGAACCACGTTAAATATTGTGTCTCCTTCTGTGTGGGTGTCTTTTTCCGCTTGCTATAATTTTTACAAGGTCTTGGGCGGGATCCTAAATCCCAACAAAAGGGTTGAAACACTACTGTCAAGAATGCCAATTCTGTGCAAAAACTCTAAAGATTTAATTATGTTTTTCCAGGCCAACCAACAAAAAAAAGGAAACTTTGGGGGGTAATGCATTACTCCAAACATGTTCACAGATTCTGAGATGAGGGCCAAGAAGAGAAATACTAAGAGAGTAAAGAGCAGAAACAGAGAACTCACCACGGCATGTAGAAGCACTAGTCCAGATATGGCAGTCTGCCCTTCCAATACTCAGAGGAGCTGAGGATAAGACAACAATCAATCTAGCTTCTTCAACCAATTCCCAAGCATACAACTCTCTTCAATCAGGAAAGTTCCAAGCACTTGAGCTGGTTTTCCTAGCAAAGAAATGGTGGAGAGAGCCTTCCTTATCAGTTGAAAGATTACAAAGAAGAGGAAAATCAGTTTTAAGACAAAGGTCACCACACCACCTGTCAAACCAAAATCTAATTCTTTTACCATTCCCCACTTTAATTAGACAGTTGGCCAAACAGAAGTTGAAAATAGTCCTGCTTTTCGGTGGTCTATGAGGTTGATTGCAAGTAATCTACTAGTAGCAATGAGGTGAAGAGGGGTGGTCCCATCGACATCTTTCTGATTTATAAAGCCACTGAGTGAATAATTTTTTAAGATGAATTTAATCACCATCTTTTTCTCATTCTCCACTGCAACATGAAGAATATTTTGGCCTTTATGATTAACCATCTCCCAACAATCAGGATATTGTGATATAAGCTCTTGTATTACACTAACATGTCCTTGACTAGCTGCTACATGAAGAGCTATCTTATTATCATCTTGTCTGCAATAAGGTATGCAATGGATTTATCCGAGTCTAGTAGCTGTTTAGCCCTTTGTACATGACTGAACCACGCAGCATAGTGAAGTGGTGTCCAGCCATGCACGTCTGGTTCCTTGGCCAAATCTTTCTTCCAATCCAACAAGTTTTGGTGCCTCCTGGAGTACAATTAGGCAAAAGCAATAGCAAAGATGAAAACCACCTGAACAAGGAAAATGCTTCCTCTCTTCCTAAAACATGGGGACAAAATTTTCTCTGCAATTCCCTACCCTTCCATCCCTACTTAATAGATCCGAGGGAAAATTACACTAGTAATCCTACTTTAGCCCTTGTGTCATTTTGATTTCTATAATTGTAATTGGCTTGAATTTGCCCATGTTTCTTTTTTTTTTTTTTATACTTTGTCTCAATTTGGTCTAATTGATTAGAACTAATAAAGTATTATTTTATAAAAAATGCGCACATAAGCGTCACGAGTCATGTTTTTAGGGGCAAAATTATATATATGAAACTCAGTCAATTAATCTCAACCAACCCAGCGTTATTTTTCCGTAATAACCCTAATGTTATTGTCAATTGAACTAAATTGAAACAAAATCTAAAATTAATTTTTTGCAATACAATCTTAATTAGGTAGGATCTTTTAGTAATTTATAATTTTATGGCTTATATTTTATTTTTATAATTTTTTCAGGGACTAAATAGGTTTGAATTAAATACTTTAGAAAATTAATAGATTGAATCAATAGTTCATGAACTAGATAGACTTTGATTTATATACTTTTAAAGACCCAGTAGACTCAATTGTTCGTTTAGGGACTAAATAGACAATTTGACGGAGTAAAAAGTGAAATAACTCTTTATTTAATTATACTTCCTAGACAGTATAGAAAAATTTATTGAATCTTAATCAGTGATTTTACTTCAAAATTGAATCTCAATAATTGAATTAATTGCATCTAAAACTACAAGAACAATAATATTTAATTGAAACACTGATATAATTTGTTCAATTTTTCTTTGATGATATAACTATAGATTTTTGTATAAAATAATGTTAGAGACTCATATTTGAGACTCCCAATTATATTGAGAATGAGCTTCATAATTGAATATGTGACAAATCAACAATTAACACCTACCATTCAACAATGCTAGCTGGCCCGAATATTCTTGGCTCGAATATCTGAAAACGACGTCGTTTAGACACATTCGAGCCATTTCGAGCCACACAAATTCGGGCCACGAAGCATTGACCATTACACATTCTTGTATGTGAAATTATGAAGCTAATAGTTTGAAACATTTTGTGAAATTATGATCCAGTGACTTTGCACATTCAATGAGTGATTTGACTATGTCCGAGTGTCCCTCCCTTGCTGCAACATGAAGAGCGGTGTCGCCTTTCGCATTCTGACGATTTAACAGCGATGAATTCTTGTTTAGGACCCTTCTCTCGAACACACTATTGTGAATTACCGAATTGGGCTGCAATGTGGAGGACAGTGTTCTTGTTTCGGGTGACTTGGGCTTCAAGTTGGTCAACATATTGCTCCAAGACAACAATGTTACCTTCCTTGGCAGCTCTGTATAAACCAGGATCCATGTCTGACTGCTATCTATATTGTTTTTGGAACTTAATTAGTTGGCCTTTGCATTTGTGTATATATATATATATGTTGTTCATTGAGAGGAGTGGGTAGTAGATCAGCAATGCTCAACAATACAACGTATCGAGAAAAATTAACGAGGAAAAAAAGATTTGGCGTCACGGCACAGCAGTGACCCGTTGTGCACCGTGACACTCATTTTGAATATTATTTTATTGATTCGAACTGTTTAAATTTTAAGAACGTCGAGAAGAATATACTTTAAAAAATCAAATTAATTGGATATCAGTAACCTTCGTCAAATCAAATTTGTGTTCAATTTGATACATACATACTCATTTTTTTTTCCCTTCATATAGGTGTGATTTGATGAAAAAGTTATTGATATTCGATCAACTTATTTTTTTGGAGGTATATTATAATGTTCACTAAAATTTGAATGTGTAGATCATTAAAATAGGACTCGAAATTGTTGAGTATACCTTCTTGGTGGAGTTTGGAACCAATTGGTTTGTTAAAAGAATTCTAATTTGGTTTGACTTAAGTATAATATATTTTGATATATTATATCTAATTTTTAGAGATCTAAATCAATTTGGTAATAGTTAGGGTTTGATAAAAAAAAAGCCCAAGACTCAATATATATATATTGTTATGGTCGTCCGAATAGATAGAGCAGCAGCATCTTGGTGATCAAATTTAGTGGGAGTGCTTTTCTTCCATGTGTTGCTTGAAATATTTCTTTGGTGCTTTCAAATAGTGTGTAGTGGATCTTCAGTTGGCTGCTTTGGATTCAGCTGATTTGGGTTAATTAATTTGGGTTTTCTACAATTTTGATTTGAAGATTTTTTATTCATCTATTTGGTAAGGTCTTTCCTCTTATTTATTTGTGATTATTTGGAATTCACCTAAAGGTGATTTTGTGAGACCATTTGTGTCTCGTTTGTAATCGTTTGGAAATTATTTGGTTGATAGTGGAATCGGATTTCGATCCCGTGGACATACCTCATATTGAGGGAACCACGTAAAATTCTTGTGTTGCTTTTGATTTAATTTTTCTGCATTAATTTTTATTCCCATTGATTGATTTACTTGTAGAAAATCATTGATTTTCCCTAACAACTGGTATCAGAGCATACGGTTTATTTGAGTTTATTTATTTGTGTAAATCAATGAAGGGGAATGTGGGTCATATGTCTAGCTTCAATGGAAGCAATTGGGTAACTTGAAAAACTAAAACGGAGGACCTATTATTTTGTAAAGATTTGTATGGACCTATTAAGGGTGATAGTGACAAACCCGAAGGTATAAAAGATGATGAATGGAATAGACTTAATCGAAAAGCTGTTGGTGTTATCCGTCAATGGATTGATGACAGTGTGTTTCATTATGTTGTTATTGAAACTTCAGCACATGATTTATGGAAAAAATTAGAGAGTCTTTATGATAGAAAATTAGCCATAAATAAAGCTTTTCTGTTTCGTAAGTTGGTTAATTTAAAATATAAAGATGGCAACCCCATTCCAGAATATTTGAATGAAATAAAGAGTATTGTTAATCAACTTGTTTCTATGAAAATTATTTTTGATGATGAGTTGCAGGTTTTGATGCTACTTAGTTCTTTGCCCGAAAGTTGGGAGACTTTAGTGTGACAGTTAGTAATTTGGCACCCGACGGAGTTGTCACAATAGGCCAAGTCACTAGTAGCTTGTTAAATGAAGAAACTAGAAGAAAATCAGTGAGTTCCTCTCATTTAGAAGCATTTGTTGTGAGAGGCCAAAGCAAAACAAGGGGGAGGAGTAAGACTCCTTATGGCCGTGATCAAAGCCGTGACAAATCAAAAGATGGTTCTTTTTCAAAGAAAGACATTGAGTGCTATTATTGCCATGAGAAAGGGCACATGAAGTGAGAATGCCGAAAGCTCAAGAACAAGACGTGACAAAAGTGTGGATAAGAAGCAAGAAGATGTTGGAACAATCTTCTGTGTAAATAAACTAACTTGAAATAAATTCAAACAAAATAAATAAATAACATACCAGATTTATTTTGTCGAACCAAATAAAAATTACAAGACCAAGTCGAGTGTGTGACACTCACCTTAAGATGATTCGCCTACTACGGTACTTACGGTTGAGTGGCGTCTATCTCCCAGAATACAATGATCTTCATAAATTGTAGTAGTACCCAAACAATTTGTTCGGCGAACCAAACCTGTGTTCTAACTCTCTGAATATTTATTCTAAACTAAAATGAAGAATAATGCACTAGAAGAAAATGGACAGCAAAATGACAAAATTCAGAAACAATTTTTTCGGATCCACCTGGACTGCTGGAAAAGGATTTGTATTTATAGACAAAAAATACGGTCCGAACTGGTGCAGAGCAAACCGAACAGGTACCATTTGAAAAATTGAATCTGACCGTTGCAGAACAAAAATTCAAACTGTTGGAAAACACTTATTAAACTATTAAATAGTTTAATAAAAAACAAACGGTTGGTCAAAGTTCTACACTGTTGGACCTTTATCAAATAAACCATTTGGAATATATATATTTAAACAATTTAAATATATATATATATATTAAACTAATGAAATAGTTTAATAAATAAATGAAGAGGTTCAAACAGAATGAGTCGATCGAACTAGGGTTTTGAACCAAACTCGTGAACCAGAGAGAGAGATATTCGTGAAAATCAGAGGCCTTCAAGGGTTTCAAACTAGACTCGCGACTTTTAAGATGGGTCGCGAGTTTCAAAGATATAAACAAGGGTCACAATTCAGAGAGGAGCTCTGATACCATGTAAGATTCCTAAAAGCTTTTTTGTATATTCAATTGTATTAATTCAAAGATTACAACCAACCTATATAGCAATCCTAACCCTAATCTGAAATAGGAAATACAATAGCAATCCTAACCCTAATCTGAAATAGGAAATACAATAGCAATCCTAACCCTAATCTGAAATAGGAAATACAATTAATTTAATATTCACAATCAAATCTAAAATACCTTTCCATAATTAACAATATCAATATATTCTCACACATTGTAGTAGATGTTCTTGGAAGAATCACCAAATATGTATTTTTGGTTTGAGAAAATGATGTTCTCAAATTACAAGAGAATGAAGATTGTTCTCTCTTCATATTTCAAAGCATGTGATTTGTTCGATGTGGTTGAAGAAAAGCTAAGTAACAGGTTGCCTAAAAGAATTTGAGAGAAGAAATAGGAAAAAGTAATCGGAGTTCTAAAGAAGGTCGTACATTCAGAGGTATGGACGTATATTGGAGATTCAAGAACACCACATCATGTTTGGAAGCTAACTGAGAGTATTGTCTCCAAACATAAAGGTAAATTGTTACCCATTGAGTATTGGGTACAACGCTTTGAAGAAGACGAGTTCAATAAAGAAGAGTGTGATGGAAAAACTCCAAAGAAGATTCCTTTGGGAAGGTAGTGAGGATAAAAAGGGCATCCATCTTGCCAACTAGAAATCAATTACAAATAGGAAAGAGTTTGGAGGTTTAGGCGTTCATTCACTTAAGCTAAAAAATTTCGCTCTCCTTTTTGGTGGTGTTATGGTATAGAAAAGAATGCCCTTTGGCGAAAAGTAGTGGTTGAAAAATATGAAACAAGGCCTAGCAGTTGGCTGCCGTTTGATCTTCATGGATCATGAATTTCCAAAGTTTGGAGAAGCGTCCTTGAAATGGGTAGCAGTGGTGATGTGTTCAATGAATTATTGACCAACAATATTGTGCTAAAATTAGTATTAGGTTGTGATATTCTTTTTTGGACTGATCTATGGATTGGAGTTGAACCTCTGTTGACTATTTTCCCTCGGCTTTTCTCTCTCTCCACTTAGAAAAATAAATAAATTATAGAACTGTCCTCTTTCAACAATATTGGTTTAGCTTGGAACATTCAATTTCGGCGACATCTGCGATCGTGGGAACTTGTAAAGCTATAGGAACTTATTTCCACTACTTCTTTAAGACCAAACCAAAGTGATTTTCTTCAATGGTCAATCGATAAATAGGGGCATTTTACTGTCAAATCTATCATTTCTCACTACCACTATCTCAAATGGGAAAGCTCTATCAGTATGCGCTTAAGGAAATGTTTTGCTCCACCAAAGGTGAAAGTTTTCTGCTGGTGCTATAAAGGTAGTATCGCATCAAGAGATTTTCTCATTAGGAGATTGATTCTCCTGTTGTGAGGTGTCTTGTATTTGCTATACCCCCAGTCGGGGGGGTGGCCCCTCTGCAACGCACTGAAGGTGATATTTATAGATTTGTAATGTTAGTTTTGGCCCATTAGTTTTTTACCCTATAAATTGTATTAGTTTATATGTTTTAGGGTTAGAGAAAAACACAGAGAGTTGCGGAGTGATTTGTAATCCTTATAGTGGATTTTGATCGTTTTTTGGCTGTGAACGTAGACATCTCATCGAACTATGTATATCTTGTGTTTGCGTGTGTGATTGTTCTTCTCCTTGTTATTTATTGTGTGATTGAAACAATATCATTGCATAACACTCCCTATGGGGCCGATTTCTTTTGTGCTTTCTGTGGTTGCCACATTGAATCATCGGATCACATCAGTGTTGGTTATGATGTTTTCGGGGTCCAAAGTGAATATTAAATATGGGGCTTTTCATACATATTTAAAAAAAATGATGCTCACAAAAAATCTACTAAATTTTGTTTAAATATATAAAAAAGTTTACAATAACAAAAATGACTAAAACATGAATTGGTGTACCAAAAAACTGAACAAAAAATAACAAAGTATCACTTGAACATCACACTTCTAGCATTTTTAACTGCAAAATTACCAAACAAGCTTTTATATTCTAACTTATCAACTAAATCTTTTTCAATAATATTTTTCAACATTCGAATATACTGACCATCTTCAATTATTTATTTATTTATTTAATATACTGTCATGAAAGCTTTCTTGGAAAAGATTTTGTTTTACAAGTTTTTAAAAAGATTGCCAGGCAAGGCAACAAAACGTATATTATTAGGTTGGGCCTCAAATTATCAACACTAAGTTTTACAAGTTTATATAATATACATTAGGAATGGTAGCATTGCTTTCAACTAGGTTAAGGGTTGAAAGCCAATGATTTCGGCCGAGCTCTGGAGCTAGGCAGAATTTGCCTTGAAAGGTGAATTGGATTTGACAGTGCTAAAGAGTAGTCAAGGTCGACAACTCTGCCCATGATATCGAGCTAAGCAAGTCGGCCACGCTTTGAAGCCGAGCAAGGTTGGCTTTGGTGGGTTTACATAGCCTGACCGGGCTAGAAATGACTAGCTGGGCACCTTAGATCTAGACCGGCTGGAAATTGCGTGGTCTCGAAGAGCGGACAACATTACACCGTGCTATGAATAGCTTGGTAGGAATTGGCACATGATCCAATCGGAGTGCGAAGAAAAGAACCCGTTGTTTGTATGTGTCAATACCGTTTGCAGATTTAGTTAATGCTATTTGGCAATATTGATGCATACACGTGTAAGGCAAATAAGGGATAGTATATCCACGCATCCAAGAAAGGATGAGCAAGGTAGTGCGTATAACAGCCCTCATTTTTCTATAGTCATATTCTTGAAGATTTACATGATTTTGGTTTGCTAAGCTTACATGTTGTGAACTTTGAAAATTTGTCTAAGTATGGGAGCATGTCTTGTCTTGTGTTGCTGTGTTTTGTCTAAGTGTAAGATTCATGCTTTGTTCTTTGCATTGTGTGTTGAACCCAGGCCATCTATCTTTGCTACCTCACACCTAGGTCACACCTTTGAACCTCTTACATCTAGACTGTTGAGCGTCAACACCTAGGATCATCTTGGAACCATCTTGGTTGATCTCTACCTTCACCCTTGCACCTTGGTCGAGGTGTGCGTCTTTTAGATCGAGATGTGCATCACCTAGGCTGAGATGTGTATCGCCTAGGCATCCAGAATCTTTGATCTGTGAACCTTGCAACCTTGTTGTGTACCTTAGCCAACACCTAGAAATCTTGTTCCTTGACTTGTACAACCTAGGCTGATGTGTGTCACACCTAGGCCAAGTGTCACTTCTAACCGAGATCAGGAAGACCTCACTTATCCTTCACTTATCCGAAGCCTATGATTTGATCTAGGATCCTTGCCTTGTCAGAGTGCCCATGCCACTTTACTTTGACCTACTTGTCACGACCCAAACCCGGCCCTATGGGTTTAGCATCAGAATCGCCAAGAATCCGAGATTACCAAGGCCTACAGCTTAAACAGTAGTACAGTATGGCGAGAAGCCAATACTGAAATAACTAGTGTCCATAGAGCATGAAAATCAGATGTCAAAAACATTTTTATGCATTCATACAGTTCAAAACAGTACAATCCATATACAGTCTATACAATCATACACAACAAGACAGGATCAAGTCCCTAGACAACAAGACGTATAACAAAGAGACAGCCTATACAAGATAATAATGAGAAAAGAAGACCGATAGGGGACACAAAAACTCCTCGAGCCAATACATGGCAACTCGGAACCTCGCAGTGAGGCACATAGGCTGGCTTGACAAAACTGGGGACCAATCCCACGCTCCTAGCTCCGGTCTGGTTGCTGAGAACCTACATATATATATAAACAGTGAGCTAAAGCCCAGTGAATAACATAATGTGTAAAGGGGTTATGAATGAATGTCCTTACAGTAATGAAATCAATTCATTATACAGTATTTCAATCTTCTAATAATTCAGTCAATCAGTGTTTCAATCAATCAGTCATATGTGGTACATCCATTAGCCTATAAACAGTAGGTCCAAAAGGACCGGGCCTTAACAGACCCAACAATAATGGTGGCCATCAATCGATAAACAATATGGTTCCACAAGGAAACCGACAGAGCTCTGTAACAGTCAATAACAGTGGGTGCTAAGGATGCCACAATATAGTTCGAAATACAGGACATACATTCATTCAATAGACAATGTCAATTCAATAAACAATTCAATTCAGTATTCAAAAGGTAATCATTTGAACATATCTTTACACCATCTGTTACTCACAGTGTTCTGGGCTAATAGCGGCTACAGCGCGTCCCCGAGAGCCAACCCTAAACAGTAACAAGTTGAACACACTCTAAGTTTAACAGTTGGGGAAGTACAGTAATTAACTTCCTAATATGCCTCGGTGTGTTCGACATCTATAACCTCATTAAGATGCCTTAAACTAGGCCTAAGAATGCCTAGGATGGGATGAGGATGCAAAGATGTGCACGTAATCGGTTTGAATTTTTCAGCAGGCCTCCGCCGAAGAAGTTTCGCCGAGCGGACAAGCAAACAAAGGTCCCCGCCGGCGTCAACTTCGCCGAAGCGGGCCGATGCCTGATGCAAGATCTTTGGATCTGCGATTTTCCGCTCGGCGTTAAAAGCTCCTTCGAGCGGATCAGAAACATGTCGAAGAAATGCTGGGAGCATGAATTCCGCCGAAGCGGCACTTCCCCCGCTCGAGCGGACCTCAAAAATCTGGAAAACCCAGAATTGTGTTCTGAGTTCGAAACTCAAGTTTGGGATACTAAAATCGATCCTCTTGGGCCCATTTTCTGGAAAACCTTTGCAACCACATAATATATCATGTTTCAAACCTCCATTTAAGAAATCAAGGCCCAAGGGTGTTTAATTCAAACCCAATTCGAAGTCAATTTCATGAATACTTTCAAAACATGACATGCATGCATTCAAAACAATTTTAAGCTTCAAATCATGCTCAAATGAGCTCAATTCTTTGAATGGCAAGTTGAAAACATGGACTATAACAATACCATGAGCATGCATGTGACAAATTGCCATGAACTTAACTCAAAACCCAACAATATTAACATGCATGCAAGAATTATGCTACAATCCACCATTCTTGAACTTAAAACATGGTTTGATTCTACAATGGAACCTAGAACATGCAAGATGAGGTTCAAGACAACAAGAAGAGGGTGAACTTCTTACCTAGAGTTCCAATGTCAAGGTGTGGAAGCTAAATTAGCCAATTTCCTACAAGTTCTTCAAGTCCACAAGCCAATTCTCAAGATGAATTCAATTCTCTCCCTCTCTCACTTCTTGGTCGGCTATGAGTGAAGGGAAGGGCTGATGAAATGTTTTGTTAAGTGTAATAAGGTTCTTGCAAATCAATAAACAAGTGTCCACTATAGGTGGCAATTTCGTAATTAAGCCTAACTTTGATTTAACTTATTTTAATCTAATTTAATCATTCCTAATCGAGTTTTAGATAAATATGCCATAAAATCAGAAATATTCTACTGATTCTAAAACATCAAACGGTTTCTAAATCGGCCGCCGATAAGGCCTTCAATTAGCAGTTTAAACATACAAATTCAAACAGATAGTCATTCAATCAAACAGATAGAAATGCAATTCAATAGATAAACTTATTCAATTTCAGTTTCGATTTCAATCGATCCATTCAGTACTTCCGTTAATCCAATTATCAGTCATTTTCGGTTCAGTTTAACAGTAATCAGTGGTTAATCGGTAATCAGTACGAGGGTTGTTACACTACTTTTATCCTTTCATTCTGGCACCTTTTTGAGGAGATTGATTAGATAATGCCATGTGTCCCAGTAGTGAGTATTAGTCAGTAGTAGTTGAGAAACCCATATCATTTGCCATATCTTTGTCTTGAAGAGAAGAAGTTCTTGGGGGAAACTAGGCTTTCCAATCTTGATTTCATACCTTGAACCATTGGATTTGTGGTTTGAGGTTGGGTTCTTGATCAACTTCTGTTATTCTTTATAATAATCTGATCACATTGCAAAATTTAGCATGATTCATGAGCCATGCATTGATTTAAAGTTTTGTTTTAAAATAGAAAGATGATGTTCTTGTGTTCTTGAAAGAAAACCATGTTTTGATCCAAAAGTTTGTATCAAGTTCCATATTTTGTGTTTGTTTTCTTGAAATCTTCAAGTATGGGTACCCAGGTCCATGTTTTTGAATTCATATCATGAAATTTTAGATTTTTAATAATATTCATGTTCTTCAAGAGGAAACCCAGATTTCCAGACTTCATTTCCCTAAGTGTGGTCATTGAGACCCACTGTTGTCCAGACCTCACACCTAGGCCAAACATTGCATCTCACCTTGGCTTACCTTGCATGATCACTTGCACCATAGTCTACCTTGCATGCACACCTAGGTTGACCACTGCACACCTAGGCCGACCACGATACACCTTTTCAGACACTTTGTAACATCTCGGCCAGGTAGACCACACCTCAGCCCAGACCTCCTGAGTTCACCCAGCTAGGCCATTTCGGCCCAGCTTATCTCTGTGCATCCATTCCGAGACCTGGTTTGTACTCAGCATGCTTTTCCAAGAAGAAAAATATTGATTTAACTGCTAGCACATGTTTTGCTTTGTTTTGACTTGGTTTTGGAAAGAAATGTCGAGATCTATTTTACTCATTTGAAGTTTGTTTTGAGAGTGCATTGCATAACCATCTTTGAGCATCTCTTCTTGTTTTCTTGAAATGCATTCAATGAATTTTGCCGTGTACATATAAGTCTTGGATCTTTGCCTTGATCCCTTTGATTTTGTTACAAGCTATGATATGTATTGTCTTGATAAAATATCGGATATCATTCATTCAAACCTTTACTACTTATATCATTCATTGAGTTTTAAGTTCATCCCTCTCCCTTATATATATGTATGTGATGATCAAGAAGCGATGTGGCCTAAGCTTTATTTGGAAGATGTTTTGGTTTATGTTTTGTAGCATCTTAAAGATTATGCTTCTTAGCTTTGTAGATCATTTGCCTTGTATGTTTGGGCTTGAAAAGCCTTTTGATCAAGATGTAATACTAAGTTCATTTTATTTTGTATTCAAGTTGTAAAACCATGTTAATATGTATGTCATTTTATTTAATCTATGCACAACTCTTATGGACTAATTAGATTTAAATTTATTACTTCCGCACATGCATGTCCCATATGTATACCTTGTTTGTGTGAATCTTTGTAAGTTGGCCTGGTAATCTTAGATTACTAGCCATCACGACATCATTATATTAGGGGCAGAATGGGGTCGTGACAATGCGCGCATAAACTATATAAATCCTGTGGCGCCTCCATGCAAAAGGTCTACAATCTTTCCTTACTTAGAGCTATCCTTGATTTAATCTTTCTTTTCTCTCTAAGAGTGCTAACTTAACCGTCGGAGGGGTTTTTTGGCAACATACCCGACGAATAGCTCACCGTCATTGTGATTTTATGTTGTACAACATCGTTTGGAGCGACACAGAACTTCAAACGCAAGGAGTACGGAAGTAAAGAATATTTACTCACCGTATACTTGGCAAGGTTGTCTAGTTAACCTTGAATGGAACTTATTACTATTGATCACTAGTTTGATTAGTGAAGGAAAACTCTGTAAGTGTTTTTTTTAATATTTTTTATGGGTAAATTATACTGACACCTTTGAGATTTTTATTTAATACAGATTCTCTCATCACATTTGAAAAATTACATTTTTCTTCCTGAGATTTATAATCTCATTACAAATTGCCTCTTGGATTGCTCATATCATGTCCTAAAATTTTTTAAATGATCATTTTGTCCTTTTTCAACAATTTCTTCTTCTTATCATCATGACTATATTCTACATCTTTTCATTATTAAATTCTACCTGAACATATTCTTATTGAGTAATGACATACAAACATAAATTTTATATAAAATTTTCAAATACAATGATATAGCTTAATGGTCACCTTTCACTTTAAAACAAAACACCCATAAAAATTATTCAGTATGTTTGGTTTTCGTTTTCTGAATTTAGGTTTCTAAAAATTGAGTTTTTTATTTTTTCGTATTTTTTTGTTTTTAGTGAATATTTTAAAAATTTTAAGCAATTTTTTTACTTTTTTAGATGCACCTTACTTAGATGTATCTAAATAGTAAAATATTTGTGAAAAAATATTTTAAAAATTAATAAATACACAAAAATATGAAAAATATACTGAATTTTTGTATTTTTTGTATTTTATATTTTTGGTATTTAGGAAATTTTTTAAAGATTTCTTTCACAAATATTATACTTTTTAAGTGTATTTATATTAGGTGTGTCTAAAAATTTTTTTAAAAAAAATTGCTTAAAATTTAACCAAAAAAATTCAGTGAAAACAAAAAATACGAAAAATAAAAAAGTAAAATTTTCTTGAAAGTGAATTCTGAAAACTGAAAGTAAATAGGGTGATTTATATTTACAACAATATCACTATCACAGCAATTTTATGATATTTTTTGTATAAATATTTGTATATGACTATAATTTGTCACCTTTATTTCCACAATCATTTTTTTCTCATCTATTTACCCACATTTATTACAGTGTTACTAAACACCATCATTCACGTAAAATCTAACCAACTACCCAATCAAACTTGAAAGCACAAAAATATAATGCATATATATATATGTTTATACAAAAATAACATCGACATAAATGTACTCCACACTTTTATGGAGTCTTTAGAAATAATTTTCTAAGTTTTTACTTTATATTTTTGTATTTTTAAAATATTTTAATCAATTTGTTTTTACTTTTTAGATCAACTTAATCTAGATATATTTAAAAAGTATAAAATTTGTACAAAAAACTTTAAAAAAAATCATTGAATACAACAAAAATAAGATAATGTACTGAATTTTTATATTTTTATATTTTTGTATTTGGTGAATTTAAAAAAAAAAATCATAAAATATTATACTTCTTAAGTATATCTAAATTAGGTGTATCTAAAAAATAAAAAATTATTTAAAATATTAAAAAAAAATCAGTAAAAATAATAAAACACGAAAAAAAAAAAAAAAAACTCAAATTTTTTTAAATAAAAAAAATGATTGTTATTGAACAAAATATCTATATTATTTTATTTTTTGATATGTATAAAGATTAAGGAACAGATATGTCATTTTAATCAAACATGGAATAAATGTAATTTTTTAAATGTGAAGGAAAATCTATATTAAAAAAAGAAACATTAGGAGGGTGTCAATGTAATTAACCTTTTTTTTATTAGACATTTGATCAACCTAAAGTTTTGCAAAGTTCAGGACATGTTAAGGTTGGATTGATTTCAAGTAGCAGACAGTTTCTGCAGCCATGAACTTCCATGATCTACAAGTAATACTGTCACGGCCCGAATTTTAATTACACGAAAACATTACCAAAGCCTGTAAATTTAGGTCCATATTTTTTTTTTCTACATATACGAATGTCTATTACACTTGAGTAACAGAAATACGATAATACATGTTCTCTCTCTCAATGAATACAACAACAATAATACATGCAAATGCTTCTGCCGCGAAGCTACAAATAAATGAATACAATACAAATCCGCTTTTTTTACAACTACCATGAAGTTATACAAATGACTCAAGAACGCCATACATCTTCAATCAAATAATCCAAACATTCTTCCTGTAAAAAGATACGACAACAACGGGGTGAGCACTAATGCCCAGTAGGAATCTCACAGTTCTAAATCAATAACTAACACACAGATAAAAATGATCATGCATGCTGGGTGATACCATATAGTAGGGTGACATTTCATAATCTCAAAATATCATAAGTACGGTATCTTTTTCTCAAAAACAATTTAAATACTTGTAAGAAAAACCTTCAGCCATTAAAATCATCCCTTAACTTTAGAAAAAACCATAAATCCTTGTGAATCAACCGTATTTAAGAACAACATCATTTAAAGGTTAATAACCCATTTCCCAAAGTATTTCTCATTTAACTTCCATTTTTAATGTTCCTCTTTTCTTTCATTCTACTCCTGTACTCTTCATTTTTAACTTAAAACCCCATAACTTCAAGTTCAAGTTCCTTTTTGATTTGCCAACAATTCTCCTATACTCAATTCACCACGTTAATTACACCCGCAAAGTTTCATTTCAAGATAACACACTGTTAATAAACCCTTCCAAGCCAATCCTTTATTTAATTAAGGAACAACTCTCACAATTTACCTTTTTTAACACAACTACTTCGTTAAGTTTATCATCATAATCTATAATCCTCATATCTACTTTTTTTGGTCCCCATTATTTACAATTAATGCCCATGCACATTTCCTCTTTAAACCAAATTATACATCAATATGAAATTTCACAAATTCATCACAAGCAACAACAAAGAACATCATTAACTCAGCTTACCTCTCAACACATAGCTCAACACAATCCACCTTTTGCCGGCTTACTATGGCGGGATGTGAACTCCCAAAAACCATTTTTGAAAACCAACCATTCTTTTAAAATAAATTTCCAAGTTCTGTAGAGTATTCTCACAAAGTATGTACATGGTTATGCTTTTTCCTCAACACAAAAGTAAATGTAAATGCAATGCTATACCAAGATAAATCAACGAGGAAAAACATCTGTTCCAATGCATTGTTTCAAAATCACCATGTTCTCCATGTCATCATATGATCTCAT
Source organism: Camellia lanceoleosa (assembly GCA_025200525.1). Classification (NCBI taxonomy): domain Eukaryota; kingdom Viridiplantae; phylum Streptophyta; class Magnoliopsida; order Ericales; family Theaceae; genus Camellia; species Camellia lanceoleosa. The sequence continues at coordinate 43,783,426 of CM045759.1, forward strand.
CAATTTCAAACTTCCATCATTACTTTAAAAGGGGCGGTAAATACGACACTGGTAATCCCTAGGCTGGTGTCTGCAAGTAGGCTCAATAAGCACTACCAAACTGTCATTTTTACCGGTGCTAACCGGAAGGCTCGACACCTATCATCGTGGCTTTCGGGTCTTTCACCCTGGACACTCAAGGCCAACTTAACAAAATCAACTACACCCCCTATCCGGACTTACCACGTATTTACCCCATTCACATTTCCATATTCCTTATCCAAATCATTTCTGCCATGAATGCAAATCTCTTGGATTTAAAACCACGATGCACAATGATAAATGATACAATATGCAAATGCAAAAATCTCCATGATCCATAACATTCCTTTTCAAATTAACCTTATACCATCAACTTCCTCATTTCACAAGTCAAGGCAACATGGTCCCACCAAGGACTACACATGAAGTTTTCAAAACCATTTCTCAAACTCAATAAATTTAAAAGATTACCAATCTTGCAAAACACATTGTGGAAATTTACACACATTCATCTTCTATTCAAAGAAAGAAAGGAGTTTTATGAATATTTCCATGTTCCTCAAAAATCTCTAGAGTTCTAGTGTTTTCACCAAAAACCAAACATTTCCCATCCCCATAAAGAAACCCTATTAAATCATCCACTTGAGTTTCAAAATAACTAAGCCAACCCACTAGGAATTTTATAAAAGATTAAGCCCATTTTGGAAACTCTACATTTTATATCACAAAAACCAAAATCAACATAGTCAATACAAGTCTACATAATCACCACAATTCAACATATCTTAACTCAACACCACTATTTATGATTCAAGGTGTACTCCTAAATTTTCATTTCATCATTCCATTCCAAGGCTCATGTTATTCATATCATTAACTAATCCTTTTTCCCAAGTTTCATTTCATATCAAAGCATAATTTACAATATCCATAAATAAGGCTCAATCGCTAATTTTTAACATGATTTTCAAACACTTCCAAAATTCAATTAAACTTGTATATATACAATTCTATACCTCAATTTCATGATTCTACTTTCAATTTGGGCAAACTCATTGTTTATCATCATAAATCAACCTAGGGTTTCAAGAAAAATCTAGAAATTTCAAGAAAAATCCAAATTTCTTACCCCATTACTTTTTGTTCCAATCTTTCCATTTATTATATACCCTAGGTTCATAATCCAAAAACCATAATCTAAACCCCATAATACAACCCCAACATTTCAAATCCTAACCCCAAAATTTCATAATTTACACTATATGCCCTAAATATAGATTTTGCATTTATATATTCCCAAAATACCACAAATCTATCTATCAATGTAAGCATTGAAGGAGAACTAGGACCCCTACCTTTTGAAGCCAAGAGATGACGACCCATAAGCCAATGGCGATGAAACAACGAACCAATTGGACCAAAAGGAGGCTTTTGATGAGATCTACACTTTTTCTCAAAGGACCATGGTGGAACAATCACTCTAGATGAGTAGATCTAGAAATCTTAGTGCCAAAAGCTTGAGTTTAGAGAGAGAGAGATGAGAGCTCACGGTTTTGAGAGAGAGAAGAGGAGAAAGTGAAATGAAATTATGTTTGGGACCTATTTATAGTTATAGAGAAGTAGCCCCAAGGTTAATAAAATAATAGGCCCAAAACCCTTTCAAAGGTAGGGCCCAAACCAGCCCAAAAATCTGAAAAAAAAAACACGCAGGTGTCGACCCCTGCAATAGTGGTGTCGACACCAAAGAGCTAAAAAAAATCTAGGAAGGCTTGACTACACTGCTGGTGTCGACACCACCCCAGACTGGTGTCTACCCTATCTCCCAGCAACCAACACACAGACAGCAAAGGGTCGACACCACCCCAGACTGGTGTCTACCCTTGTGGACAGCAATAAGAGGTAGGTGTCGACACCACCAAGGCTGGTATCGACCTTATATTCCAGCGACACTCCCAGAAACATAACAACATGCAAGGGTCGACCCTTAGGAAGGATAGTGTCGACCCCAAGGCGAAATTTCTAAGTTTCCAAGGAACGTTTGACAAAAATAAGTGCGAACAACCTAACCCAACAAGTTTAAATCAATTTTCACTCATCCAAAACCAAGGTACAACAACACCGAAGATTCCCAAAGCATAATACATGGTTCAAATACACTTCCCAAAAGTTTTAGAAGGGCCCAAGTGCTACAAATACTATAGAAATGTTCTCAAGTTTATTTGTTAGCACCAATCTTCTGATCATTGTGTGTAGTAGTAATACCTGCCAATTCTATTTAAATATATCAATTTTTCCATTTCCCTCATAGTTTTCCTTTTCTCCATAATTTTCACCTCTTGCATTCCACTGTGATTGAAAATCTTGCATCACTTGGGTTGTGTTTGGATCTTGGGTTTGGGAAAAAATTTATAAAGGGAAATATGTTCACAAATCGCTTCCAAATCCTAGATCCAAGCATAGACTTGGCGGTGGCTACCAAATGGGGTTTCATAATATGTACATTGTCCTTTCCTTCGCATCAAGTTATTTAACTTGTTAGATTACTAATTGTCCAAAACACTTATGCTGTGTTTGGTTTGAGGATTTAGGGAAGAATTTGGAAAGGGAAAGGGAAAGGGAAAAAAGTGTGTGAAACTATGTGAAATATAGGCATGTTTTATTCACATTTCACCAACCTTTTCCATTTCCCTTTCCAAATCCTTCCCCAAATCCCCCAACCAAACACAATATTAGTTGTTGGAAAATGAAACCAACAATGCATATTATCAAGCCCCCTCATATGTGACTTGTCCTGCATTTGAAAAGGGAAAACAATTTTGTTTAGTTTTTGAATTATGATTTGAGTTTTGAGTTATATTTTGAAAATTAGTTTTTGAAATAAGTTTTGAAAAGAGAAAACTTGTTTGGTTTTGAGTTTTGAATTGTATTTTAAAATTGTTTTGGGTTTATTTTTTAAATATTAAAAAAATTTCTTATTTTCATTTTTTTAGGGTAAATATTTTTTATTGTAAATATTTATTTGTTTATTTTTAATGTGAGTTGTACTTACTACATTTGTGTTATGTATTTTTTTAAATATTTAAAAATTTACAAAATTTTATTATTTTTATTTTAAATATATAAATTTCATTTAAATATTTTTTATTTTAAATATTTTATTTTATTTTGTAAATTTTTTAGATATTTTAATTTTTTAATATTTTAAATATTTTTTTAAAAATTTATAAAAATTTATTTATCAAATATTTAATTTTTTAAATTTCAAAAATTTTTAGATCGCCCATATATATATATCTAAATTATAACAAATTATTTGGCCAATACTTAAAAAAATAACAAAATATTTTTTTCAAAAAAATAGAAAAAACAAAAAAATATTTTTCGTCAAAAATTAAAAAAAAAAATATTTTCTGAAAAAAATATTTTTCAAAAAAAGAAAAAAGAAAAAATAATTTTAAAGAACAAAATAAAAAAAAATAATTTTTTTTTATTTTTAAAAAAAAAAAATTAAGTTTTGAAAACTTTGTTCGGTTATGAGTTTTGAAATTTTTTTTATTGGAATCATTATTCCACAATGAAACCAAACGCTGCCTAAGTGATGGGGTGCACAAATCTGGGCAGATTTAAGTGCACAATATAAAAAATAACGGGGTTGACAAGACTTGAACTCCGAATCTACTAGAACCCGAGCTCTGATAACATGTTAGATAAGTAATTGTCCAAAAATTTTGGATTGTGTTCGGATAATAGATTTAGCTAGGGGTTTGGAAAAGGAAATAAACAAATATTTCTTGCCTTTTTCCTTTTTCTTTTCAAATCTCTACCCAAATTTATGATCTAAACATAGCCTTAAGCTGTTAAATATAGAAAGTGAGTCAATAATGTTTATCAAGCTAACATAATCCTTCTCCTCAAAGATCACGTTACAAGTACTGAGGTTAAAAGATACTGATCAGGGTTCATGGGCATGGCTTTCCAGCAACAAAATTACTGACCTAGAAAATGTTATCACAAGTCATTGGAGACTCTGAATCTTCGCCAAGGTAATGGCATTAGTTGCTGCCCAAAGTAATATAAGCACTTGACCTGAAAGGAGCGGTATAGCCATTTCAATCCAAACTCTCCTGTAGGATTAATTAATTCTGAGCCTGAAGCTCTAAATAACAAAGAGAGAGAGAGAGAGAGAGAGAGAGAAAACAGAAAAGAAAAGGAAGTGAACTACATGAGAGTTTGATTTGTTTACTACTTCATTAGTTGATATAGATAACACCAGCTAGCCTTCTAAATTTTGGCTTTCGTCTTCCACCACTACATTGAGCTTTACTTCACATATTCTTTCATCTATCTTATTTTGCCAGCCAACTCTGCAAGATTGTTGTCATCCTTGCTTCTTTTTCCAAGCCATTAATTGGGTCCTACACAATGCCCGATGCTCCCGTGCTATTAATAGGGTTCAGGATAGGTAGCAGGTAGTCATCCTTACCTCACCCCACATTTTTTTCGGAAGAGATTGATTCCTGTGATTCAAATTTGTGCTACAGTACTAAAAAGGATGAGCACTTGGCATCATGGCAGGTCATGACTTCTTCTCCAAACCAATAATGATTAATTAAACTAAATTTTGGAGTACAATTTTCTAAATTATGGGCATTCACAATATGCGTGCCAAAATGATGAAATAATCCCCAGATTCTCCACCCCATTCCTTTCCAGGACCTTGATCTGTGTGTGCGCGCTACAATGATGATGCCAAGTCAAGAGTGCAATATTCTTGTCAATGTTAGTCACACGCATATTAAAGCTAAGGGGAAATTACACTCACCAACCCTGAGGTTTAGAGAAAAATAAGTTTAGCGTAATTACACTAACCTCCCTTTTAGTTAAGGCTAAAGAGACTAGAAATAATATAGATGGTTTTTAGACATAGGGATAAACATGAGTAAAATATATATTTCAGTGTAAAATAAGGTGACAATATCATTTTTTCATCCATATAACTCCTGAATTATTGATGGAAATGGGGGCCAAGTGTCAAGTAAATTTAAAACTTCAAGGAAGCTCAGTGTAATTATGTCAAACTTTTGGGACTCGATGTATTGTCTCCAAACCTTAAGGGAAGGTAGTGTGATTTACAGTGCAACTGCAATTTGGTTTGATGTAATTTCTTGTATGAAAACTGAAGGTTTCTAAGTTTGTATCAACTCCAAAACTTTCTTTGCACTAACAAGTTCAAGCATGATTCTCCAGAGGCTTCTTCTGACATTTCAAGCATATACATGTGATACATCCATACGATTTACGAATCTTTGAAGTCTAAAATTCTTTACTTCTGCAAGAAAAAATATATAAGAAACTCTGTCATTTAAAGAGCATTACAGATTACTGAGAAGAAGAAAAAGGAAAAAAGTTTGGATTTTCCATCCTATGGTCTTCTCATGCAAAAACATGTGCCATGGCTTATGATCTATCATCTGTCAGCTCTTAGAGAGGTTCATGGTACGCAACGCAGATGCTAAACCTACTCACTGATATTGCAGTATGCAATAATTATCATTCTTGTGCTATCATACCTGTCATGCTTGTAACCTTATTATCTGGTGAAGAACCAAAGTTGAACATGGATAATGAGTCCAATAGTATGATTCAGGTATTCAATAAATTAATATGTTTCATTTTCTCATAGAAATCAGTTTCAAACATGGATAAAATGAACCATGAGATAAAGGCCAACAGTTTAGTTTTTTTTCTTGATACATTTGCAAATTTTCTGGAAGACGAGTTTTTTGAACTAGCACAAGATCATATCAAATCTTATCACTAAGCAAATATTAGTTTGGTTGGCTGTTTCAGCAGCATGCCACTATTTAACACGGTTCTTAAACTTAGCACAAACAAGAAATTCACTAATTCATAAACGTGAGCATCTCATATCGATGGTTTCTATATCTTGAATGAGTATTATAGAAATCATCAAGTGTATAAATTTTTATATTCTATTGCATGATTAGATGAGAAAGATGTGTTGCCTTCTATCCAATATGACTATCTTCGAAAATTCAAACAGTCATAATAGTGCTTTCCGCTTGTTCTTCAGGATGCGATTATGAACAGTGAGACAAACTTTAAAATTGAGCTTGATTTAGTTTATTCCAAAGGAATCTTGTGATAAATGATTAAATTATATATAGTTCATGAGAAGTTGATGGGTAAACACAGTACAATTGAGAAACACAGAGTCTCAATGACACAAATAAGAAACAATATTCAGCTCATCACTCCATTAATTTCCACCAAAAGAAAAAATTAAATACATGGAAACACATGTTACACAACCCTATATGAACTATGAAGACACAACTCCAGTCATGCAGTTTTTATGTACAAGTGTAAAATCTATACACGCTATACATTTCAAAAAAAAAAAAAATGCCGAATCAAGTCAGAATCTATTCCACTCTTCAAGCCAATCCTAGTATAAAACCAACAAAACACTTACACAATCATTCACACGACAGATCCCTTAAATTATCTTTGACAAATAGCAGCATTAGAGGCAAATGACATGTTGAGAATAGTGATGGTTGTCTGAGCTGATACTGTTTAATAGCTCCAGGTCAGAGCCAAAAGTGCAGCATTGCCTGTCCATGATAACCCGTACATCATTAAACTTCAAATACCAAAAAAAAAAGAAAAAAACCCCTAATCATAAAGAATTTGATTTCTAATGCCATCCTAAAGGTTGTTAAAATAGGGATCTAAGGATTGTTAGAAAGGGCCCGTGGATTGGATTGAGAATCGTAGGATTTTACTTTCAATGTAAAATCAAATGAAAAATTATCAATAATGACAATATATGCTAAATAATTTAAAAATTATTAAAGAAAAATAATAAATTTAATATATTCTATGTTAACATAAATTGTTTTATAGTATTTAATAGTAATATATATCAATAAAAAGTTGATATATAACTTACAAGACATATATATACATAATAAGAAAAAAATGTTAGTAGTGTCGGGATCACAATAGAATTGGGTTTTTGTGATTGATGGTAGTCACTCTATGAAACCAAACCAAAACCAAACCAAACCAAGCCAAGCCTTAAGTTCCATCAAATGGGGTCGGCTACATGAATCATTCTCCTCTACTCGACTCCATCAAAGGTTATTGGTTAGTCAAATTAAGGAGATTCATACCTCTATTTACTACACTAGTCCACATCATTTTAGGCCTGGTTCTTCCCTTAACACTTCCCTCTACCATCACTATATCGCATCTGTTCACTACTGCTTCTATTTTTCTCCGTTGTATATGACTAAACCATTTCCATCTACTGTCTCTCAACTTATCTTCTATTGGTTTCTAACTCTGTCTTTTCTAATCTTGCCACACATCTACCTTAGCATCCTCATCTCAGCAACACTCATCTTATTTACATATTGTTTCTTAGTTGCCTAACATTCCGTCCCATATAATTTCGCTGGTGTAATAGCTGTTGTATAGAACTTTCCTTTTAATTTAGTAAGCACTTGTTTAAAGTTGTAGAATCGTACGATCTCGATACGGATCGGAATATCAGGATCGGAATTCTGATATCCATCTTAAATCATATTTTTATAAATCCCCACACAAAGATACAGGCCTCAACAACATGATTCGAATTGATGAATGTAAAAAGAGAAACTAGTCGCAAGAGGATACCTCAGTGATAGAAAGTAGGGGAAACTCGTATGGTGGATAGGACTTTTTAGGATTCAAACTTCTTATCTCGGACTCTATTGAATTAAGTTGCTCCTGTATCTCCTTCAACAACTTCAATTCTTCTTCTCCTCTGTCATTTGTTTCTTGTCTAGCATCGTGCCTCTCAACCTCAATTATCTCCGGCCTATTAAGTTGTCGAAATTTAGAATGAGATCCACCAACACCAGTTCCGGGGTGAGGAGGAGGAAGCGCCAAGTGGCAGTCAGCAGCAACCCAATCGCTTGGTCTACACGAACTAGTTTTTTGTTGTGTGGATGACAACATTTTCTTCACCCAATCAGTTTGATCTTTCACATACGACTTAACAGTCTCAGGTGATACAGAAACTGGCCTTGCAAACCCCTCATTACCTTCCAAGATCAAAGCTTTTTCATTCTCATGAGTCTGTGGGACTTCAAAGACATCAAGAACGTTCGAGGAACAAGAGGGATTGGCAATGGTTTCATTTCCTAACAAGTTTTCTTGACGTTTAACTTGACCATATTTAGTCATTATGGAGCCCAAGCTTGAATGTGAAACTAATGAACCAGACCTTGGTCCGCTCTTCAAGTTTGTAGATTTATCTCCTGTGAAATCAGCTATCTCCCTCACTCGTTCATCTAACTTTCGAATTTGTTCCCAATACGAATTAATGTCTCCAACCCCAGAATTCTCTAACTTTTTCTCCATAGCTGAGCCCTGAGCACTGACTTCATAGTTCATATTTTCCTCTACTACCTTTGCGATGATATCTGGACTTGGAGATCTTTCTTTTTCCCCACTACCCTTCTTTTGATATGAGATTTTGAATTGAATTGAAGGCATAGAATTTCTTCTCAAACTGTTCTGAGCTTCCCCAACTAAGTTTTCGTTTCTTTGAAGCAGATTCTCAGGAAATTTTGTTTCACAAACACCAATATCGCTACATCCCAAGCTTAATAGTTTGTACTTGTAAGCCTGAACTTGGTATTCAAGAGAAGCAATCTCCATTTCTTTCTGATATATTAAATCTTCGAAAATTGCTAGGGCTTCCTCCGCGTGACACATCTTTTCCTCTGCCAATCTCTTGTATTGATTCGCTTCCATCTTCATTGCAGCTTTTTCGCCCTGCAAGCGCAAAATCATTGATAGAGCTTCGCTAGCTGCTGTGGAAGAGGCTTCTCTTTCCACATCTAACTCGTTGTAAAGCTTCTGCAGAAGGTGTTGCTGGTCACAAAGCGCTGCTTTTAGAGTTCGGATCTCATTTTCCGCCATTCCCACACTCGTACTATCTTCCATTGCTCATCAGTTGGTAGTCGAAAACAAGAGTAATTCAGAACAACTACATAAAAAAGCACAACAAAATCATCACCAGAGTCTCAAAAGGTCTCAAATTCTCAGAAAATAAAATGAAAAAATGATTTCTAGCTGTTTATGAAGATGTGATAGACATTGATGTTCTTGTGTTAATTTGACTGGCAATAATTGGTGGCGGTGTTTTACCCACATCAAATGATTAAGAAAATCAAGATTTTCAGATTGAAAATCACATTTGCCAGTTCACATATCAAGAAATTTGAAATCTATGAACAGCAATTTTCTCTAACAACAAATTGAAAACACATTGAGAGCAATCAAAAAAATTAAGATCACCAATAAGAGCAAAATATTAGTAACCAACGATTGCTAATTCATTCAATAACCTCTAATGCAAAATCTGTAAGGCCTAGAAACTATGTAAAAAATAAATAAATAAAAACAGAAAGAACTAAAATCTTACCTTAGAAAATATAAACTCTTTTCCAGAGATCATGACCCAATTGAAACAATAGTTAAAGTGGTGAGAATAAAACTTTTCCAGCAGAATAATCCTCAAGATCCAAACTTTAGCAGATCAAAAAAACTAGTGGTCACTCCAAATACCCAGATGAAGAAATATAAACTCAAGGAAGATTAAAGTGGAATTTGACACCAAAAAAAAAAAAAAAAAAAGATACCCAGATCAGAATTTTCAGAGAAAGAAAGAGAGAGGAAAGAGAGAGAAAGCACCTTTCTTTTGGGTATCCTTAAACAGTGTAAAGGTTACAAAAAAATCAAAATCGTGGAGTATGTGTTTGTAACGGTATGTTGCTTTGTCTTTTTACCAAAGGAAAGGACGAGAATTGCGTTTGGAGAGAGATGTGAAGAAATGGATCCGTATTGCTAGGAAATGATTTCGCCAAGTAGCTTCTTTTGAGTTTTGACCTCTTTCATACTCATCAAATGGAGTTTGTTGTTTGACTTTTTGACTCTTGGTATATTTTAAGGGGAAAATGTTGAAAACATAATCAAAAATGATTTGACCCCTTAAAAACAATCCCCCTAATCTCCTTAATTTTTTTTTTTTGAAAACTGTTTTTTTTTTTTTTTTGGAAACTGTTTTTTTTTTTTACTTGATTTGGCAATTTCGGGGGATTCGGGGGCACCCCATTCGGGGGATGAATCACTGTCCAAAGATAATTACAAAAATAAGGCAATTTTCTTTTTATAAATATTAATAATTAAAATTATAAACGTTTTCATAAATATGTAGTCAAATTTAGGGGTTGTTTGGGGTGTCCTAAATAAGTACATTTTTTTTGTCTTTTTACACTAAAAAATTGAGGAAAAAAATATGGATATTTGGGTTAACTTTTTGACTTTTTATGAAAAAATGTGTATTAAAAAATTATAAAAATTAGTTTGTAGGGAAAAATTAGGATTGAGAGTTGTACATCCGTAATTGTTGACTTTTGGTGAATGGTATTAACTTTTTAACTTTTTGAGTAACTTTTTGGCTTTTTCTGATCTTCCCAAACTTGGCTTTAGTTTGGTTTTTACAAATTTATTTTAGAATTTTTTATTTGGAAAACTGAAAACTAATTTGGTGAAAGAAACAAAAAAAATCAAAAATACTGATCATTGTTACATAATTTTATCTTTTGAGATATCAGAAATAATTTTAAAATTTTAAAAATATTTTTTAATATTCATTTATATCAAATTAGTTTTCATATTTCAGAAAATTTTCTGAAATTTTTTTTTTCCCAAAAACAAACCAACAAGGTAGGCCATTATTTTTGGGAGGAAATATCAAATCGGTAATATTTTCAAAAAAAAATTACAAATTAATTATAAACTTTATAAATATTAACCATTAAAATAATAAAAATTTCTATGTATAGTTATTTTTATAAAGTTACACGGGTGTAATTTCCTCTTCTTCTTTTTTTTCTACATTCCACTAAGTTGTAATTATCCATGGTTTAACGGCCAAAGCGTAGTGGTTTTCCTTGTAACTAGTAAAACGTAACCCTCATGCTAAAATAAATCATCTTCTAATTTAGGCCTTGTTAGTTTTATAAGTAAATTATACTTTGTCTTCTTTATGTATAGTCATTTTTTTACTTTGGCTCTTCAAATTTATTTTTTCCCACTTAGCTTTTCATGTTTTAAATTCTTTTCTAATTTAGTCCAAAAGCTAACTTGTGTCTAAAATTAGACCAAGAAAAGGCACATTAACAATTACGTGACATAAAATTTTTATTACATATTACCTATACCTCCTATACAAATCTAAATTCTAATATAATAATATATTTTTATGTTATATACAGTTCATATAATATTTTTTGTCTAATTTTGGATACAAGTTAACTTTTGGAATAAACTGGAAAAAATTTGAGACAAAAAGGGCCAAAGTGACAAATAACAAATTTGAAGGACTAAAGTGAGAAAATAACCAAATATCATGGGGCAAAGTGTAATTTATCCTTGTCTTAAAAGGTTTATTTTAGGTCCTTTTAATTAGAAGAATCTAAAAAATAATTTTTTTTAATGAAAAAATCCATTTTTTTTAATCTTCAATGGAATTTTTTTTTTTAATAAAGTTTTAGGATCTTTTAATTTAGTAGGGCTTAAAAATTTAAAGTGTATTTTAGATTTTTTTTTTATAAAAAAATTAACTAAAAAATTAATTAATTAATTAAAAAGTTGCTAAAAATTATTAATCAAACCAACCTTAGAAATGATGTATTAAATTAAAAATAAAACTTTGAACCAAACAAAAATGAAAAATTTACAATTCATATATAGATTTACGTGACTAATTATGACTAATCACTATAAATAAATAAAAAAAGGGCATTTTTACATTGTATGTACATTATTTTTATTTTGTTATTATTATTAATATTTTTGGGGGGGGAACTAATTGGGGCAAACCCTCAAAATAAAAAATTAAAAAAAGGTTCAATTGACACATATACTGGACTTAAAGTATCCTTATCTGCAACAAGCTCTCTAACTTTTTTGCCTTGCTTTTTAAACATTATTTTTTATTAGTAATTTTAATTTTAATTTTAAATTTTTTTCATAAACTCTACACAACTAATTCCAAAATATCTAAAATAACATTTTTTTAATGTTAGACTAGGATTTTTTTTTTTTTTTCTTTCTTTTTATCTGGCATAATGGGACAACCCTCTCTCTTTGCTCTCGCCGTATTATTGGACTAAAGAGCTACATTTCCTAAGCTAAATCTACAAAAAACTAAAATAACTTACTTAACAAATAGTTTGAAGAAGTCGAAATTTTAACTAAAAAATAAAAATACAAATATTTTTTTCCTTGTTTTTAACCATTAAAATCATTTTAGATGAGAAAAACCATTTTTTAAGATTGTTTTGCAAATTGATTTTTTTTAGTAATTTTTTGACTTTTTATGAAAAGACATACAAAAGGTAAAGAGAACAATAATAATTATTATTATTTTTGTAATGACTTTTTGATTAAAACTTCATGTTGCCAAAATAAAGCTATTAATTAAAAACTTGTGATGACAATTTTTTTTTTTTGGGGTCTAATTTTATCATCATTAAAGTTAAGATAAACACTACCATGCAATTGACCTTATGACTTTTTCATTTGAAAGGTAATCATATGTGAGGCACATCCTACCATATTATAAATAATTTTCCAGCAAGTGTCATTTGATCATCGCATGAAACCAAATTTTAATTTTTTTTCCCCCATTTTTTAACACCGTAGAATTTTCTCCCATATAAGTGGGCTATATTTTAACATTATAACTCAAATTTTAATTCCTTAAAAATATTTTACTTTTATCTTTTTTTAAATAAAAATTTCATATTAATTAAATGAGTACTAAAAAATATATTTTTTTTAAATTTGTTACTTTTATTTAACTTTTTAATATCATATTTATTTTTTTTATTATATTTTTAACTTTAAATAGGGCCTATGGGTCAATTTTTTAATTTTTATTAAAAAAAAGAAAAAAGAAAAAGGTCTTCCAAAGTTAGGGATGATTTAGGATGTGTTCAATAAATATATTTTTTGACTTTTTATAAATAAATAAAAAATATGTAAAAAACTAAAAAAAATTTATAAAAAAATAGAGAAAAAATATTGATAGATATTGATTAATATAATTTAAATAAATATAAATATATAAAAAAAATATTTTTTTAATACATACCAAACACCTACTTAGGCCTCGTTTGGGGAGTGGCTATTTTAGCCAAAAAGTCAACTAAAACTAGTCATATCATCTCTCTACTTTTCTGCACATCTTTTCGTAAAAAGCCAAAAAGTTACTAAAATAGCCTGTTCCCAAACGAGGCCTTAATTAATTGGCACTGATTAGCCATCATAACACGTGGGGCACAATTTCAATTTAAAATTGTAAGCCGGTTTTCACAAGGCTTTTCAAACAAGGAAGTTTAAAAAGTCGTTATGGGCCGTTCCAACGGCTATATGGTTTGCTGTGTATGGTCCCTGCTATGGCCGACCATTCCCACCTAACCACAATAAATGCGTTCGTGGATAACGATGTTAGACCGGAATCTGGAGACTAGTGGTATAAAAAGCGACAAATTATTGATTATTTTATGAATGAGCAAATTTAGGTAGTGTTCAAATCTCATTACTATTGGTTGAATTAGCGAGTTCTACCATTTGCTTATCACATTTGAGAAGATAATTTCATATTTATTTAAATATGAACTAATCTATCATCCGTATTATATACGAGATAATTACAAATATTTATATTTATTTTAATTTTTTTTAATATATAAATTATGTTTTTTAAGATTTTTTATGAATATAATTTAACAATTTTTAAATGTTGATCGAGAGATTTTGACCAAATCAATAAATGTGGATTGAAAAAAGTTAATAAATATTGATCAGGAAATTTTGACCAAATCAATAAATACTGAGTTTTTTTTTTTAATAAAAAATTTAAAAAATTTAGATTGAAATATTAAAACTACTACAAGTCTTAAGAGTTAAAAATCCCCTTTTGCTTAATATATAGTATAGATGGAGTGGAGCAATGCTTCTGGAATAATGAATAATTTCTCGTAAAAAACACCCGACATATTAGGCTCTCGGCCTGATCCGGGCTATTTGTGCATGAAAAATCTAGAAAACCTCCTAGATGTTGATTTGTGATTATGTACCAATTTTAAGCAAAATATAACAATCCCAATCAAACAATCAAGAGAAAGAGACACAAAGATTTTACGTGGAAAAACCACAATTGGACACCTTCCAATTGTGATCAAAAAACCACGGGCAATTGCCACAAGAACAATCCACTAAGAAGATTTAAAGGAATTACACAGGTATCACTCTCAATTATCTAGCGAATCCACAACGCCTAATTGAACCAACCTCTATGTGCCTCTTCCAACCCCATCTTCAGCACGGAATTGTCTTTCTGATGAGCCACTCCGGATTCCCTCCAAAGCTTCAGGCTCGAATTCTTCAGAATTCACAACTGAAGAACAACTCTTTCTTTTGTGTATAACAAACAAACCTTTGATGTACTCTCTTTAAACCATGAGTTAAATACTCAATAAAACATCAAAGAAAATAACAAAATATCCCAAGATATTAACCTTTAAGAACCAAAAAGAAGATCTGGAGGACTTTTATCAATTGCTTAGTTTTGGGAGAAAACCAAGTATTTATAGAGAACCAAAATAATCCTTGTCTTGGAAGAAATCCAACTTCTTGTAGAACACCAAAAGAAATCCTGTTTCAGAAGAAAACCAACTCTTTGAAAAAATCCGGATTCTGAGGCTCGCTCGAGCGAGGATTTCCTGGCTCGAGCGAGGAGAGTAAATTTCGTGATTTCTACTAGTGCCTTGGCTCGAGCGACGGATCCTTGGCTCGAGCGACCAATCACTTTCTTCAGGTTTTTGTATGGACGCAATCCTTGGCTCGAGCGAGAATTCCTTGGCTCGAGCGAGCAAGCCTTAGCTCGAGCGAGCACTCCTTGGCTCGAGCGAGCAACGGCTGACATGCAATTTTGAATGCAAATTTGAATTTTGCTTCGGCCGCCGTAATAATCAGCGAAGTGGTAATCTTGAAAGCATTAACATCACAAACTTTTCTGCATGGCTCGATTCGGGTTGGATTCGCATCTAAAAAACTCATAGCCTCACTGAAATAAAAGTGCGAAAATAAATACATCTGAAAGGAGTTTTGTCAAACGGGGTTGCCAAGAATAAAAACCTAACAGTGCAGAATCGGACCCAAGCCCAATCCTAAGCCCATTGAAATTGGGGCCTTGAGCTCGGTCTTGGACTTGGGTGTCGGACTGTACTTGGGCTAGACTTTTTTTTTTAAAGTCCAAAAAATACAATAAACATATCAGAAAAAAATAATATGATTTAATTTAAATAATAATTTTTAGAGTAAAGTACTAATAAATTTTAAATAGTGATCTTATGAACTGTTTAGCTCTTTATTTTTTCTCACAGACCCAAAAGTCTCATTCTAGTGTGAATTACATAAAAGGCCAAGTATAAACATGTGTGTTATATGCTGAGGGACAAATGTGAGTTTTCCATAATATTTAAATTACTAAACGTAATATTTTTAAAAAATTTCATAGTGTACTTTTCCCAAATATAATACTCCAAAAATATATCACTCTAATGTAATACATTAAAAACTCCTTAGTATACTTTTTCCAAACGTAACACTCCAATGTGACATACTAAAAAACTTCTTAGTATATTTTTCTCAAACGTAACATCATAATATTCCAAAAAAATTATGTAATGTAATTTTCGCAAACGTAATACTCCAACTCATGTAATACACAAAAACTCATGAGCGTACTTTTCTTTTAAACATAACACTCCAATAAAACATATTAAAAAAACTCTTTAGTGTACTTTTTTCAAATGGAACAACGTGATAATCAAAAAATTCTCCTTAGTGTATTTTTTTGCAAATGTAACACTCCAATTAATATAACAAACAAAAACTCTTTAGTCTTTTCCAAATGTGGCATTATAATATAATACCAGAAAATCACACTAGCAGAAATGCAGATTTATACGCTCAATAACCAACACTTCAACCACTAATCCTTCTAAAAAGAATCTTTCACACATCACATTCCATTCTTATTCCAAAAACAAATTAGAAAATTGAAAAAATGAATCATAAAATGGCATCCACTTAAACTCAAATAACACCAAATCAAATAAATACAAATTTTTAAAACAAAAATGACTAATTGGTTCATAAGAAAACTCTCAGGATTAAATGGATCAACATTTCCCCATATGAGATTTGTTAGGTTTTTATTCTTGGCAACCCCGTTTGACAAAACTCCTTTCAGTTGTAATTTTATTCGCATTTTTATTTCAGTGAGGCTATGAGTTTATTAGATGCGAATCCAAATCCGAATCGAGCCATGCAGAGAAGTTTGTGATGTTAATGCTTTCAAGATTGCCACTTCGCTGATTATTACGGGGGTCGAGCTGCATTCAAAATTGCATTCAAAATTGCATGTCAGCCGTTGCTCGCTCGAGCCAAGGAGTTCTCGTTCGAGCTAAGGCTTGCTCGCTCGAGCCAAGGAATGCTCGCTCGAGCCACGGATTGCGTCCATACAAAAACCTGAAGAAGTGTATTCCTCGCTCGAGCCAAGGATCCGTCGCTCGAGCCAAGGCACTAGTAGAAATCATGAAAATTACTCTCCTCGCTTGAGCCAGGAAAGCTTCGCTCGAGCGAGCCTCAGAATCCGGATTTTTCAAGGAGTTTGTTTTCTTCCCAATCTTGGATTACTTTTGGTTCTCTATAAATACTTGGTTTTCTTCCAAAACTAAGTAGATGGATTGAAGTCCTCCAGATCTTCTTTTTGGTTCTTAAAGGTTTATACCTGGGGATATTTTGTTATTTTTCTTTGATGTTTTATTGAGTATTCAACTCATGGTTTAAAGAGAGTACATCAAAGGTTTGTTTGTTATACACAAAAGAAAGAGTTGTTCTTCAGTTGTGAATTCTGAAGAATTCGAGCCTGAAGCTTTGGAGGGAATCCGGAGTGGCTCATCAGAAAAACAATTCCGTGCTGAAGATGGGGTTGGAAGAGGCACATAGAGGTTGGTTCAATTAGGCGTTGTGAATTCGCTAGATAATTGAGAGTGATACCTGTGTAATTCCTTTATATCTTCTTAGTGGATTGTTCTTGTGGCTGTTGCCCGTGGTTTTTTTATCACAATTGGAAGGTGTCCAATTGTGGTTTTTCCATGTTAAATCTTTGTGTCTCTTTCTTTTAATTGTTTGATTGGGATTGTTATATTCTGCTTAAAATTGATACATAATCACAAATCAACATCTAGGTGTTTTCTAGATTTTTCAAGATTTATGGGTAAATTTTCTTAACTTTTATTAGAAAATTAAATGAAGTATTACAAATTTATATCATTAAATAAAATTGATATAGATTATTGATGGTAGAAAAATTATATCACTATAGGTTAAGTACATTTCAACTAGGTTGGCACTTACTAGCCTATCAATCATTTGCATTATGCTCCACTTCAATAATTTAATAAAAACATTACTAAATTAAATAGTAAAAGAAAAAAAAATTCTTGCTTGCCTTGAATTATTTCTTTTTCATTACAATGTTGTTTTCTTGCACCTGCATGTAAATGATCTCTCGTTTCATAAGTACCTCAACCATTTTGGATACAAGACTAGTGCAGTAATCACTCAACACTTGTTCACTTGCACTAAAAGTTGTTTCAAAAGACATGTTAGAAATAGAAACGGCTAATATATCATGAACCATCTGTGCAAGCACAAGCTATATATTTTCATTTTGTTTCCACCAATCCTAAATATCAAAATCATCTTTATCATCAACAGGTAGTTTATCCAAATAATGTTGTAATTCATAACTACTTACGCTTGTATTTTGAGATATCTTTTTAGTTTTTATTGCTGAAAAAATATTTAATTTTCTATCCCGAGATGAGGCTGATGTAGTGCGTAGGTGGTCTATTTACAACTGCAACATTCTTATATTCTTGAAATAATTTTTTAAGTGTTTCAATAATATGATCAAATTGTTTTTTATCATAGAAAATAAGTAGTAAAAAAGTTTGTAAACCAGTATTTTTACACTTGTGATCAACTACGATGGTTAAACTTAAAATATGAAGCAATAGATTAAAATATTTATCAATTTTTTTTATTGCAGTAATAATGGTGACATAATATTTAGCATACGTATAATTTGTGAAAACTATCATTATATCTACTCACATGTATAAAACTAGTGGTGAAGTAGTTGTATATATAAAAGAGAATGATTTTGTTGTTCGATCAAATTTTTTTACTGGCACAACAACCCACTTGAGTTTTTAGGTATATAAAGCAAGTATATGTATATCTATGTAAGAAAGGAGTGAATCAAAAAATGAGTTTGCATTCTAGGTGTAGTGGTAGTGGAAGTGTTAGAAAATTTTAGAAGTGAATGGGAATTGACTCCATTTGAATGAAAGTGATGCAACTCTTCATGGTGTCTCTTCATATAAAAGGGTGATCACATCCCATGACATTGATACATAAGATTTGTTTTAGGATTCATACATATGTCATAGTCAAGTATAAAAGAGAGAGTACATAACACAAATTGATTTGCTGTACACATGGAAAGTTGTACAATTTTTATGTGGGGTGATCGTTGTATCCTGGAGGCAGGACACCCATTAATCGCAAGCACCAGTGGCGAGGGTAAAATTCTGTCTTAAAGACACAATGTTCAAACACTGGCCTCGGTCACAATCTGTATTAAATTTATAGAATTTCTGTAAGAAATTTCTTGTGTTTTATTTTATTATTTATTTGCATTAAATTGATTTCCTGAAAATATTTTCCTACAATTTTAAGATAGAATTTCCAATCTGTTTACAGTTTTTATGTATACATATTATGTGATTCAGATTTAGTTTTTTTTTTTTTGGTTAAAATTTAATTTTTTGCATATCGTTTCCTGCATAATGTGTTTCCGGTTTACGGTAAAACTCCTAGTATTATTTACTATTTTTAAGCACTAGTAATAGAATCCATAAATATGATTGATGGCTTTTGTCCAAAACTGTGTTTTAGTAAATTTATATGTTATCTCTATATCTTTTCCAAAACATGTCTCTATTTATGAATATCATGAGTAATGCAATGTTTGAATTGATTCAAATATGGATTTCGTTCATCTTCATTTTGGTAATTTAGATGTTATTTGTTTCTGCATGAGTAGTATGATTTGACATTTTATGATTAGTTGCAATGTACTATTAATGGGATCATTTTTGAATTTGTGGCTTTACTGGTGGGTTATGATAAGTTAGAACTGTTTTTGTTTTATATACAAAATACAATATGATAGATTGCAGTTTAATTAATGATAGACAGAATTATTTGTGCTTTTACTAATTTCGCATGGTTTATGGGATTTCATGGTTTTTGTAATTTGATTAATCAGTGGGTTTTCTGGCTATAATGGACAATAGAAGTTAAAGTCTATTCCAGACATTTGAATCTCTAGTTTGCAGCTATTATCAATTCCATTCTAATTCAAATAGAAGTTAATTTGTTTTTGTTTTAAATTTTGCGTTGATACAAAATTTTAGTCTGTATTTTTGGTTTGTTTATTTGCAGAATTGTTAATTCTGTATTTGGATAATCTGTAATATACTTTTTGTATTCAAAAAATATATATATATAGATATGTATATATTTTTTCTACCTGAATCTGTGATCGAGTCAGATTTTATGTCTTGGTATGTTGTTCA
Organism: Camellia lanceoleosa; assembly: GCA_025200525.1. Classification (NCBI taxonomy): domain Eukaryota; kingdom Viridiplantae; phylum Streptophyta; class Magnoliopsida; order Ericales; family Theaceae; genus Camellia; species Camellia lanceoleosa. Next base: position 43,803,315 of record CM045759.1, read on the forward strand.
TTACCATATTTGTACCAATAGAATTCATTTATATTTTATGAGAATAATTTATTCATCGTATCTGTTTATAGAAGTTTATTTTGTATTTTTCCAGTTGAATTTTAACCGGTGTAATTTCATGTTTCTGTTTTAACCGAATGGTTTGAATTGAGACATAAATTTTGTTGTGTTTATATATACGTGGAAAATAAAGTAATGCAAAATTTATTTCGATTATAATTTATAAGTGATTTTGAATCGATCATGTACTAATGTATATCCTTACTGAAATAATCTATTTGGAAAAAAAATTGTATTGTGAGTCAATTGGGTTGATTCCAAAACTTGGCTCGTTGTACATGCTACTACCAATGGATTTCTTTTAGAGTGTTATATGGAAAAGTATATTTTATGTGTAAATAATTTTTCATTTGATTGTGGTAATTGTATTCTTGCAACATCAAAACAAACTTTAACACTGGAGAAATTTAAACATGATGATTTAAATAGTGGTATCTTTCATTTAATTGGACGTAGATTGAGGAATCTTTTGTGTTGATTATTATTTTGTTAATAATCAATTGAAAGTTATTTTAAAGTAACTTTGAGTTTTGTAACATAAATTGTCATAAATTATTATTTTACTTGTGTAGTAAAATTTGTTTAATCATGAACCATAATATTAATATGGGAGTTTATCTCTTGAATTAGAAAAGATAATTCAATTTGCTTTTGTCACAAATATTTTTTTGACAGTGACACTTGTTCATAAATGAGTTATGTTGTTTGTACTAATTTATGTATTATTATAAATGTGGGGAAGAGAAGCAGAATTGTTTGGTAATCATGATTTATGCTAATCATGATTTATGAAAAGTTACCCGCAGAAACACAAACAAGAAGTACTTAAGAATTAAGAGTTTAATTTGGAGGTACAAATATTTTTTTCTTGATTGCATTGTAAGAATTTATACAGTCAAAATGAGATTTTGAATTGTTTGGTTTTTGAGCAAAATCTTTATGAGAATATAATTTGTGTAATCATAATTATTCTGGGTTTTCTATTTCATAAATTTGATTTAGAATTTTATAACTCAAGCATGCCATAGTCAACAGGTGATGGATGTTATATTCTGATTTACATCAGAATTGTGGGGGTTGTATTAATAGGAAATTAATTTTTCTTAAAATACTTAAAATGTGAGGGTGCTTGGAAGAAAGTAACAGTCTTGATAGTAGGTCCACAAAGAATGTTATTTCTTTGATTAGGACAAAATTAGAGTAGAAGTAAAATGGCTTCGTTAAACTTTTAAGGAACACCTCTATGTAAATAATTTGAATTCAATAATGAGAGTGACATAGAATAACGGTGATCTAATCAAAGACTTAATACTCTAGGTTATTTGCTCTCAGTTGTGTATATTGTTTAAGGATAATATAGTGGATCCACTAACTACTCAATGATATATAATTAAGAAGGTCAAACGGAAAAATAGCGGTCGCTAAACAAAAAATTTGACCAGAGAGCAGATGAGAGAAAGTTCATCGAGAGGAATGTGATTAAAGCCTATTAATTTCGAGTCGCCATAATACCCAACCTAACTAACTGGAGTTCCTAAGATCTCGGTTCAAAGGGACAACCGAATTATGGATGACTCACCAGAAATCACTAATGGAGTTTATCTCTTATCCATTCCTATGATAAGAGTAATATCTGCAACATATGCGGTATGTAGGGGACTTAGGGTAAGCTATGCTTTTAATAATTACTTATATCTTGAAAAACCTAGAGAGGTATCTTTCGAGAGGAGTTTTTAAGAGACTCAAAATAAGAATCACCTATATGAGTGTGAAGAGGCCACTTTTATGAGAATTGATAAGGCTAAATTTTCTAAAGTACTCATGAAAACTAGGAATTGCCCAAGGCCAAAGCGGGCACAACCGAAAGAACCATGTTGTATTCTGAGATATTTTGTATGAATTCTATTGTCTTAGCTTACATAAATGACTGAACAATTCAAGGCATCATGTCCACTGATTAGCTAATAAGTCCGATAGTCTTTCACTAAAGAAGATTCAAGGCCAAAAACTACCTATCCTGATGCATGATATTTCCATTTTGTGCTCTCTTTGTCAGTGTCTGCATTTCATTTGCATTGTGTTGTCAATTTTATTTATGTGGGGGATTGTTGGAAAATTTTAGAAGTGAATGGGAATTGACTCCATTTGAATGAAAGGGGTGCAACCCTTCATGGTGTCTCTTCATATGAAAGGGTGTGAACCCAAGAGACATGACCATTCTAAAGGTCACAAATACTTCTATAAACACCATTACATCCTATGGCATTCATACGTAAGTTAAGATTTGTTTTAGGATTCATACATATGTTATAGTCAAGTATAAAAGAGAGAGTGCATAACACAAATTGATTCGCTGTACACACAGAAAGTTATACAATTTCTATGTGGGGTGATCGTTGTATCCTAGAGGCAAAACGTCTATCAATCGCAAGCTTCAGTGGCGAGGGTGAAATTCTATCTTAAAGACACAATGTTCATACATTGGCCTTGGTCACAGTCTGTATTAAATTTACAAAAAATTTGTAAGAAATTTCTTGTGTTTTATTTTATTATTTATTTGCATTAAATTGATTTTCTGAAAATATTTTCCTACAAGAAGATTAGTGGAGACTGTGCGGTTGAATTGGGTAGGAAGACTGTGTTTTCTAATGAGAGATTGAGAGGTTGAAGAGTATAGGGTAGTATGACTGGTGAGAGAGAAATGAAATGATACCTCTCTCTTTATATATATATATATATATATGAGAATTTGAACAAATAAAAATAAAAAATTGAATAGATACCCCCTCTATATATATGTGTGTGTGTATATCTATACGAGAATTTAAGTAGATAAAAAAAAAATTGAACAGATAGGTTAAAATAATTTGGATACATAGGTTCAACAAATTCAACAGATAAAACAAAAATCTGAGTAGATAGGTTAAGAAAATTGGATAGATAAGTTCAAAAAATCGAACAAATAAAATAAAAATTTGAACAAATAGGCTTATCAGATAGATTAAAAATATTAAAATAATTTTGACAAATTGAACAAAGTTTGAACAAATAGATTCAAAAGATTGAACAGATAAAATAAAAATTTGGACAGATAAGTTAAAATAAAAATTTTGACAAATATGTGGTATTTATGGAATAAAATTTGATAATGGACTTTTGACTAACAAATGTCCTTATGTCCCCAATGACATACAAGGATGAGAATATGGATTTATGAAGGATTTTCCCTTAAAAGTAGTTCTTCACTTTTTGGATAATTACTTGTTTTAATTTATTTAAACTATTTTTGTTTAATAAATTATAAATAGAAACTACACTAAACAATCTAGTATAAATTTCTAAATTAAAATAAACTATAACCAACTTATTTAAACTGCAACAAACAACTCCCTTTATAATTTCCAAAATGACTTGTTCTAAGATAAGATTTAATATATATATATATATATATATGCGTATATCACCAGCCCTTCATCTCTTCCTCCCTTCAAGCTCTACAAACTCAATGAAAATTTTGTCAAAATTTTTCTTTGAGTAATCATATTTGTCATAGGTATTGTTTAGTAGATCTGGATGAGAGAATTTTAAAAATATTTTTTTTGCAAAAAACAATATTCAAATGAAAAGTCACTACAATAAATTAAGGTTTTAAATACAAAAATTTAGAAATAAAACAATTTTTAGGTATGAAATTAGTTGCTAAAAGTGTCATTGTTATATTTTTAGTTACAAAAATAGACATTTAGAGATGAATTACTATTCTTTTGTGAACAAATTTGTCTAAAAAAATAAAATTTTTGTCACTAGATTGTTTTGTGCATTTATTAGCTACATTTTCAAAAAAAAACAAAAATCACTGAAAGTCATTTTTTTTACTTTTCGGACAACGTTTTAGCGATGTAGACACTCCATTTTTTACCGTCCTCAAGACTTGGTTGTGCTTGCAGGTACATCCAGCCACAAGTTCAATTGCTCATCGAGTACTCGACTTTCGCGGCGGAACGTCACAGGTTTGAGCTTTCCAAACCCTGTATCCTTTCTACCCCCTTTTTTGGACCATGTGTTGGTCCTTTTAGCATGCTTCTCATGGTGCATTGCCGGCCATGTATTTATTCCTACTTGCCATTGATGAAGCATGCCGGCCATCAATGAGGCACTGCCGGCCACCACTGATGGCCGGTAGAATACCTTGTCTCAGCAAATTTCACGCCAGATCTTTTGAGCCAGTTGGTTTTCACTCATCCCTCCTCCATACACGTGTATGGATGGATGAAGCCCTTTTCAAGCTTGTTTAACAAGCTTTGCATCGCATTCCTCTATATAAGGAGAGGCTCCTCATCCCTTACAGAGGTTCAGCAACTTTGAGAAAATATATATCTCTCTCTATATTTCTCATTCTCTCTCTATATTATGTTTGTTTGTGCCTTAAAGTGCATTTTCCTCTCACTTTTGCACTACAACACATAGTGATACACCACCATCTTTGAGCTGAGGTTCTTGGAAGTGTTATTTGAGCTCTGAAAGTTGGTTTTTGGCCTCAGAGGTTGCTGGTTTCGAAGTTGTGCTTCAAGGATGAGTGTATTCCCCTTTTAAGCCTTTGTTTGAATACCATATTGGCCACCCTTGCATATTGTTTTAGGCCTTGCTTTCAACTAAAAAAAGTTTTGTATTTAAGTGTTTTTCATGGTTGTTTAAGGCCTCTTTGGTGTTGAGGGTGTTCTACCCTCTTGTGTGCCTTGTTTGGCCTTGTTTTGTGCCACGTGTTAAGGTCTTTGAGTTAGTCTTTGTTTGGCCTTTTAGCCACTGAAATCCAGTGGATTTTTAGTGGTAGACTTGTGGTTTTGAGGCCTCAGATCAGAGGGGGTGATCCCCTCTCTTCTTGTTTTGTTTACTTGTGTTATTGGCCTATCAAATGAGCATGTATCTCTATACTCTTGAGGCATGGTGTGAGCTTGTTTTTGTGAGTTTTTAGGTCTGACATGACTCTGTTTTTGGCTAGTTTGGTTGTCTCTTGAGTGGCTCATACACTTGTAGTGTAATTTTGCTTTGCTAGCCTAACATGCTCTATACTTTGATCCGTTATTCTAGCATGTTTTGGCTCTAGATCCAGCAAGTTTTCACTCATGTTTTAATATGTTTTAACTCTGTTTTGAGTCTTCTTGGTCGAATGATGCTTGTCATGCATGCTTGTAGTGCAAAAGCTTTGATTAGCCTTGAGTTTTTTAGGAATCTTGGATGCTTAACTTGAGGTATTTGCATGTCTTGGCATCATTTGGAATGATATTTCAAAGCATATGGTGTAGTTACACTTCCATGTTTTTCACTCTTTAAGTGCTCTTGAGAGTTATACATTTATGCCTTATTTGTGAGCCATTGCATGAGCCTCATTTTCTTGTCTTTCAAGCCATCATCCCAGTCCACTTTTGCTACTGTTTTGGCCTGCATAGGGTCGGGTTGGTTTGGCCATTTGAGCATTGTCTTGCATACCCTTAGTGTAATACACTTCACTAGCTTTGATGCTTTGATGCTTTGAGCTTTTCAACATGCATTACATGGTTTGTTTGTATGATTCCAAGTCATTTTGCATGCCATTTCAGTGCTGGAAAACATGCCACTACACTCCATGTTTCACTCTTTCAATGCCTTTGGAGAGTTGTGTTTTGTGCCTTAAGCTTGGGCTAATATGCATGCATGTTTGTATAGTCCTTTGAGCTTCTATCTTAGCATGTTTTGCCACTGTTTTGGGCGTGATGTAACTCTATTTTGAGCTGGTTTGGATGTTTGAGCATCGTGATGCATGCTTATAGTGTTATTCTCTTAACTAGCCTTGGTGCTCTTGGCCCCTTAACATGTTGTGCATGAGTGTTTGCATGATAAAGTCTTGCATGCCATCTTAACATGTCATGTTTAGCAAGATTGTTTGCATAACATGTTGTCTGTGTGCATTGCATTGTGTTCAATTGGGTGTTACGTTGAACACAAGGTAAATTAGCTCATTTCATACTTGAAGTGATGAAGTGAGCCAATCACCCTTGGTCTCCATTTCCTTTGACTTCCCATGATAAGGAAATGGCCTTGGTGTCTTATTTGTCATGCATTTATTGAATTTGCACATGTTGGATCTTTGGCCATCATGCATCGAGATGTGCGATTGATGGTCTTGGATCCAACTATGCCTCTCCCTTGATGTTTTGAGGTGATATGGAGTGGCATAGTGTATATATACCCTTAGGAGACACTCCCTTTTCTCTATTTTGTGCTCTGTTGCAGCTTGGTGTCACAGCACACCAATGGCCGGCACCCTCCCATTTTTGGCCGGCAGCTCTTTATTTGTGGCCGACAGTATACACTCTTGGTCGGCAAAGGGGTCGGCAAAAGCTTTTCATGGCTGGCAGGCCATTGGTGCACTCCCCAGCACTGTTTTGGTAAGATCCAGCAACTAGTTCTCAAGGACACCCTGCAGACAGAGCCTCTAAAGAGCATCTGGAGAGCTTTCGAGACAAGAACCGAGCATGTATCTTCCGCTTCTTCAATCAGAGTTGGAACAGCATAGTTTAAATCTTTTCTTATTAATTAGCTTGGATTTGTAACTGAATTAATTTGTTTAATTAGTTTTGTGATGTAATAATTAGTTGTAGCTTGTTATTCAATTCGATTGTGTAATAATTAGTCTAATTAGATTATTAGATTAATTAGAATAGCTTAGCATAGCTAACTTAGCGCATTCATTCGAACCCTCCGTCGCGAGGGCGAATTTTGTAATAAGTGTGCGTGTGTGTGATGCATGTCTTCCAACCCCATTTCTTTCTCCCTTTTATTTACCAGACTTCGATGGTTAGTTTTAGGGCATGTTTCGATTAGCATCTTTATGTTTGCATGTGTGCATCCATTCATTTGTCTTGCATGTACCAGGCTCGGCGCATCATACTAACTGCATTGTATTTCAATACCAAGTTGAATACATGTATCAATTGTTGCATTTCACATGCCATTTTAGAATAGCCGAGCCTATCTTAGTTGCATTCTTGTATGTGTTGCATTAGGCATCTCAGCATAGTTAGGATTCATGCATGATTTCTAATTAGCTTCTTTCTTTGGCTCGGAGTACTAGGTAAGCTTTTATGCTTTAGCATCTTGCATGAGTGTGAGTGTTGCCATGATAGCATGCTTGCCACGAGGCTAATTGTTTAAGTGATATAACTGCCTTAATGCCTATGGGTGAAGGTTGGATTGCTTGAATTGGAACAATTCATTGAAATACGAGTTTTAAGTCCACTTGAGGGTGGCAAAATCATATTTTTTAAGCCCACTTGAGGGTGGCAAATCCACGTCTTAGCCTACTTGCGAGTAACACCTTCAAACCATTTTCAAACAAACAAACATGAGATGTTTTGTTCCAACTTAGGCGATCTAGTCTATACTTGTATGTTGTGCGCATTACGTAGTAATTCTAGGCTAATACACCGGAATAAGAACACATGTGTTTTCAAAAACAATATATCATGTTAGTAAAGGCCGATCTTTGATCGAGCGAGCGGGGGTGCTCATTGCATGACCTTCCCCTCTCATACCCAAGTTCTCGAGCCGAGGCAACTTTGGTGATGACGGACACGTGGCCTTAGGCACGAGTCAGGGTTTTCTAAATTTTTCAAAATAAAACATTTAGGTGGCGACTCTGGATCTGACGAAGCAGTCCATGTTTGGCACTTATTTATAAAATCAGTTTTCCAAAACGATTTGCCGGATTTGGACTCTTTGGTGATTTATCGGTCTTGCATTGCACTTTGCGAGATTAGATTCAGAACCGTGACATAAGTCCGAACTGTAGTAGCTTAAGAACAAAACGGATTTCGCTCCATTCGCGCGCGGAGCCGGGACGTTCGGGCACGTCTACAAGCGATTATCTTCGAGACAAAAAGAATTGGTCCCCAAATATTTTTTGCAACAAAATTTTACTTTTATAAACAAAAAAATTAGGATAAATTACAAATACACCTCATGAAGTTTGCTTAAAACACTTGCCCTATGTGGTGTTAGAAATTACATCTCGTCTTTTGAAATTTCTAATTTTATAACAAATAACCTCTTTTATTGATAAATCATAAAGTCAATTAACACTTCTTAATGATGTCAGAAATTTATTTCAATTAATAATTTAGGTAATTTTATTATTGTACAAGATAGTAGCTTGGAATTTCATTTTTTCATTAATTCTGTTAAAATTTTTTTTTTTTATAAGGGGATATTTGTAATTTTTCAAATCTATATTTTAAGTAAACCTCAGGGAGTGCGACGTTTCGGGTCTTGGACCCGACTTGAGCTTTCTTTTTGGGTTTATTTATTTGGTTCCTAGAGTTTCAGGTGTCTTGTGGCGTATCAGAGTTAAAAATTTTTGAGTTTCGGACGTAAAGACAAAAAATGAAGATGTGGAAACACCTCGAGAAATTTTGACGCAATAGGTGAGTTTTGCACGTACGGCCAGGAGGGTCCGCACGTGCGATTGTGTTAAGTGGAATTGGGAGGGCTTAAAGCAGGGGCCTACATGTGTGGGGCGCACGTGCAGCAAGAGAGTTTTTAGTTGGGTTTCACTGGAAGGAACCGTACGTGCGGGAGTGACCACTGCACGTGCAGGGGAAGGTGTCGTACGTGCAGTCAAGCACATGCTAGACTTGAAATTTGGGCCCATCAGCCATTTTATCTCTTTTCCTCTCATTTTGAACATATCTCTCTTTCTTTAAAATCTTTTATCTCTTTTCCTCTCATCCATCTCTATACAAACCCACCAACCTCCACAGTTTCTTTTGATCTAACAAATCCATTGAGATTTAGATATTAGTTCCTTATACCAAAATGACGAGTGTGTCGAGGGCTACACTTTGGCAGATGAAGATCGAATTCTGACGAAGTTGATTTTGGGGGTTTTTCTTCTCTTCTCTTCTAAATGTAGGGATTTTTTGCTTCTTTACAATATTTTACCATAAATCGAATTCTGACGAAGTTGATTTTTGGGATTTTCTCCTCTTCTCTTCTAAATGTAGGGATTTTTTGCTTCTTTACAATACTTTACCATAGATAGACATGTGGTACTTTATATTGCATGAAAAAAATTTGGGTTTTAGAGAGATTTTCAAAAAGGCATGTAGCTTGAGCTAGGGTTTTGGATTTTAGAATTCATCTAAAATTATTGCTGTTGATCTTGAAATTTGAAGTAATAATGTGACGCCCTAAATTTCAGGTACATCAAGGTAACACAATAAAATAAAATAGTAGGATTTAACTAGTGGACGCACAATTTATTACAAATAATTATGTATAAAAATAAAATATTAACGACTAAAATAAAAATATTAATTACAAACATAAGTTTTTAAATCAATATTTACAAAGCAAAAGTTCTAATTACAAAAAAAGAGTGTCTCAAAACAGAAGCGGATAATCTAATTTATAAGGCAACCAAGTTTCTTCAAAGTTTTCAGGGAATCCGACTTTACCTGGCAGAAAATGTCATGAGTTTGGAATGCCCAATAAATACACACATACCCAAAACTCTTAACCAATCTAATACAAGCATGAAATAATACAACAATAAGCACTTTAGTAATGAAATAACATAATTAACACATTCAAAAGTTAGTAAAACCACTAGAGTCCACCAAAGAGACCCGTCCTCCCAACTGCTAGAACTAGACACCAAACTATTCAGAACTCCCCATTGCAAACCTTACCACGAATGCTTGCAACATGAATATAACGCGCAGTGCCATCGGTGGACCTCAAAAGGGGCAACCAAAAGAAAAAAGGTTTTATCATCCTGAACCCAACCTTATCCCTACCAAAACAAAAAGGTTTTATCCTCTTAAATGTCCCATCTGAACCAAATCTCATCTCACCAAATCAAACCACTGCATAAAGTCCAAATATGTCTGTTTCCATCATAGGGTTAACGCGACAACCGCTTGCATAAGACATAACTCAAAGGGAATACGTTCCACCATCATTTCAATTCTGAAACAACGATTACAAATATCTTTCCATTATCAAACCAACCTTATCATTGTCTTTTCAGATCATTACAAGTCAACGCAACCCATTACCAATCCTTCAATATTTCCTTTTTATTAGGTGTTTTAAAAGGCGAGTTAGTCGCATTCAAACATGAACATACAAGAGTTTTACATATGAGAGGAAGTATAATACAAAATAAAGTATACAAAACATGTCAAGCAAGAAATTAACAATAAGCATGCTAAATAAACATTTGAGGGCAACAAGCATTTAAACTTTTATTTTCCAGAAATTTTCAGAACAGCTGGTACGGAAAGAAAAATATGGCAAACACATTTATAGGTCAAATTAAGAGCTGAAATTGAACTGAAGTATGGAATAATAAGTCTACTTTCATTTGGTAAAATTTGCATGACATAACCAGAAATTAATCTACAGGCCATTTACCAAGTTCTGTCTGGATTTGATACACTCTAGGAAAACTAGCTTTTCTCTCAATCTACCCAACAACTTTTACTCAAATAAATTTTGTTAGAAAGAAGACTCAAAATTCTAAATTTAGAAATAGGAATCAACATGAGATGATTTTTTTGGAATTTTATAAAAATATAAGAAGTAGACTGTTTTTCTGGAACATAGGACCAGATTTTTACAAAACATTATTTAGGCTATAAAAACACATAATGAGGGGCTACCAAAATTTTGACATGCTATACACACCTCAAATATCATCCCATATAATCAGATTTGAAAAATAAGTGAGTTTGATATTTTTTCAGAAAATGAGAAAGTTATAGCAGTGCATGAATTGAGAAGAAGGTGCAAGATGAAATTATTTTTTTCATGCTAACACTTGAACATACACCCTATGGTCATGCATGCCAAGATTAAACGCACACAAGAAACGTACTAGGAGGTAGAGTAAGAAGTAAAAAGATTGGAGAAGAGAAGACGGGTGTGTGTCTTACTTGAATTTGCAAAATCTTTTTTTTTTTTTTTTTTTTTTTTTTTCTCTTCCTACTATGGCCGGCTGTAATGTGTGCATATGAGGGAGAGTTTGCCAATTTATAGAGGATTAGTGGTTGAAAACACCAAAAAGCCCTTAGGTTTGAATTGAATTTTTCACAATTTGGTTGGAATGAAATGGAATAGGTGTGGATTAAGGCTCTTAAGCTTGTTTTTATTAAGGATCTAGTTAGCTTAGTTAGGATAATAGGAGAAAAGTGAACACATCCACTAAATTAAGGATTTGAACAACGATTTATTTCCTTCACTATTTTTTTTTTTTTAAATTGAAAATTGCCAATTAGCCTCTCAAGTACAAGGCAGCCAGCTGCCTCTCTTCTAAGGTACCAAAATCAGATTTTTTTTCTTCTTATATGTTTATGATATATATATATATATAGGAGATATTGTATATATAATATAATATAATAGCTAAGTAGTACAAAACTCAACAAAAAAATTAAGAAAGTGCCCAAATGCAACATAAATAAAAGGACAAGGACAAATTCTGAAATTTTGATAAATTATCACTTATTGTTAATATATAATTATAATGAAATAATTAAAACAATTAATTTGGGTCTTGTCGAATTAAATCGCAAAGAAAGGTGAGAAACATAAAGAAAATGGTGTTACTAGGAATTAAGATTTTTAAATGATTAATCTATAATTAGAGGGCCTAAAAATTAATATAGGAGTTATAAAAATGATTTTTGAGTTATCGGGAGTGATTAGGGTTTATTGGATGCGCCCACGATGCGTTGGAGTTCTAGAGTTAAATTTGCGAGAAAATGATAAATTCAAGGGTTTTATTGAAATAAGTTCTAACATTAGGGATTCAAAGAAAATTACAAAAATTAGGGTCTTTACAAATAAAACATATGGCAGTGATTCGTAGCTCGAATCACTGTGGCTCGAGAGTGGCTCGATTTTTGTTTTCAACAGGAGGAGGAGGAGGAGGAGGAGGAGGAGGAGGAGGAGGAGGAGGGAGGGGAGGGGGCCATAAAAATGGCTGGAGGAGGAGGGAGGGAGGGAGGAGGAGGAGGAGGGAGGAGGAACTGGAGGGGGCCATTAAAATGGCGGTGGCGAGGCGAGGCGGGCAGCGGCGAGGCAGCCGGCGATCAGTGTCTTTCGACGATCGGTGTGGCAGCGGAGGAGGCTGCGACGCAGACGGCGGAGGCGGAAGGCAACGATGGATCGGTGGCAAGGCGGAGGCGGAGGCGGAGGCGACGACCTCCCTCTCTCCTCTTCCCCTCTGTTCTTCTTCTGGTTTCAACGAAGAAGAAGAAGAAGAAAATGAAGAAAGAAAAGCAAGAAAGAAAAAGAAAAAAAAAAAAGTCGAATGGCAAAACGACGTCGTTTTGCCATTCGAGCCGATTTCGGGCCACGGTTTTCGAGCTACCATTCATTTTCCTAAAGCATAGGTATGATGATTTAATGCAAAAACCCTAATATTTTGGGGAATATTCATGAATTTTGTTTTTAGAAAGTATTTATGAAGTTAGATTAGAGTTGATGTTTATATATCTATTGAGACTATTATTTAAATTTGAACATGGTTGTGGTGATTTAAGTGAATAGTCTAATCTTAATTAATTGTGTAATAAATTGAGAATGAGATTAACGGGGGAATTTAATACTTGTTGAACCAAATTTGATCATTGTGAAGTGAATCATGAATATGGGAATAGAAAGGAACAGAACGGGATTTATTCTGAATTTTGAAAGGGAATGAATTGGAAACTATCAAAATCATTGGAAATTTGAATTAATGAACTAAATTGTGGAGACTATGTATCGTAAAATTGTTGACGCAATCTAAGCTAATATGATGGAATTGAAATCATGAGATTGGCCTATGCTGAAAATATTGTTGATTGAAAATAGGAAAGTCAATTATGGAAATTTCTTGACAATATGATAATAGAGCTAACTGTAAATTATATTTTGATAATAACGAAATATGAAAAAGTGTGAGAATAGTATCGTGTTATCTATGGAGATTTTTGTTTAGAGTTTTGTCATTGGCCATTGGTGGATGATGATATTGTTTGTTGTATAATTGATGTGAGATAGGTTGAAATGAAACCTTTGGTGTTGTCGATTACGTAATTAGATGAGAATGAGTGGAAAGAAATTGAGATGCATGTTTTGTGGAATGTAATTGTACTATATTGAGGTAACGCATTCTTTCCAACTATCAACTGATACAGTGGCCTGATGTGCTATATAGAGGTGATGCGTTCCTTTGGGTTAGTACTCGGTAAAGCATCCGGACATGCTATATGGAGGTAATGCATTCCTTTCGGCTAGCAATGGGTAAAGCAGGCTGTGCTATATAGAGATAATGCATTATTTTCGGCGAGCAATGGGTAAAGCAGGCCATGCTATATAAAGGTAATGTGTTCCTTTCGGCTAGCAACTGGTAAAGAAGGCAGACATGGGGCTCGGTGAGACCAAGGTAGTGATGTGGGACTTGGCGAGACCACGAGTTATTTGTTCTATTATGAGAACTTTATTGCGAGATTGTGTTTAATTGTAGACATAATTGTTGATGATTATATGTATTGAGAGTATAATTGTAGTTACATTATGAGGCGAATATTAGGTTGGTAACAATGTGATGTACTGTTTGATATTAGTGATTAACATAAGAGTACAAAAGGTTAACTGTGGACTGATTTTGGAAATAAATAACGTGTTGAGATCATTTGGATTGTAAAAAATGAGTTGTAGAGATGTTGAAATGGTTGTTATATGTATGATATTCAAGATATGATTTAGTTTTGGAAATCTTTATAAATTAAACTTGGTGAATTACAAAGATCAAGAAATGGGGTTTTATGAAATGATAAAATATGGATTCTTTTGAGAAAAGGTATATATATATATATTGGATACAAAAAGACACATTATATATATAATTATGACTTGTACTATTTATGATATTCGCTATCTATGTACTGTTATTGTTTAGAATTAATGAGATTCCTACTGGACATTCATGTTTATCTCACGTCGTTGACCACTTTTCAGGTATAAGGTTAAAGAATAGTTCAAGACCAGAGTATTTCTTACTTATTGGCCAAGAGGTCTATTATTTCTGGGCAGAATGCCATATTATGTAAAGAGGGTTAATCCCTCATATTTCAATTGTGTGACGATCGGGTCTTTCTTTTCTTTCTTTTCACCTCTTCTTTCTTCCTTCGCTCCACCTTTCTTTTATTTTCTTTCTTTTTCGTTGGGCTTGAAACGTCTGGAAATAATTTTCTAAAATAAAGTTCTTATTCTTGTTTTTGGTTCGGTGATTGAGTCTCATTCGTTCTGGGAGGGCGTGGTCAAGTCTGAGGTGTCCAGGGGCTGAACCGGAGAATCTTGATCTACTGGGCCAGGGCCACACATGCGGGAGAGGGATTTTCCAGTGAGTTGCATACTGCTAAATATGCACGTGCGTGAGAAGGTGCGAGGAGGTGCCGCACGTGCGAGAGGGGGAGCCGCACGTGTAGGAATAGGCTCCGCACGTACGGGAGAGCCCAGATCCGTAACTCTGTTTTTTATCCTCTTTTGGGCTGTTTGTATCTAATTTTAATATATCTCTCTCACTCTAAAACCCTATTTCTCTCCTCCTTCTCTCTAGAAAACATCATCAAACACCCAAAACACTTTGAACCTTGCAAATCTTGGGTCTAGATCATCATCTTTCTCTCTCTAAATTTTGAAGATCAAGCTTGAACTCCTCTTGGTGTTGTGGAAAGTTGAAGAATCTTTCATCAAAGTTAGGGTTTCATCTCCTCCCCCTCTCTTCATCAAGCTTGAGGTAGGGTTTTCTTTGGAGTTATATATATGTTTATGTAAATTTTGTGTTGATTTTGTGAGCTTCCACTATTATTTCGAAAATGGGTTTTGGTGGCTCAAGAAATAGATGAGTTAGTGAAATAAACTCTATCTTGTTTTCTTATATAGATGAGTTCTTGACTTTTGAACAAACTTGGGTTAAGAATAAGGAGTAAAATGGGGTTTTACAAAAAGGTGGGTGATGTTAGCTTTTTTGTGAAAACCTAGAAGTTTGGGGGTTTTCTAAATGAAAGGAGATGGAAGTTCATATTGATACATACATAGATATATATACATACATTTATATACATAGTTATGGAGGCCTTGTTGTGAACCATGTTATATGAAGAGAATGAGAAAGGTGAGATGGTATGCAAATGAATACATAAAAATATATGTATACATATTTACATTGATTAAGGAATTCTTGACATATGAAGGACTTTGGAAAAATGGAGGTGATCTTCTACATTGTTGTGGTTAGAAATGGTTAAATTGTTGAAAGAGTATGAAATGTGATTTTAATGTTGTACAAGGTATTTGATAATGATTGTTTAGCAATTGATGGAATGGCATGGAAAGGGAAAAAATGTAAAATTTGAACCTCTGTGGAAGGTTAGTAGTAGTTATGGACCACGTAGAGCGACATGTAATTATGTGGGTAAGTATTGTATTGGCATCACGTAAGTTATGTATATCATGAAATTGTTTTTGAAAAGAAACTTGAAACTTCATTGAGAATGAATCATTGTGGTTGAAAATGTGGAAAGACCATGACATTGCATATTCATTCAATTATTACTTTTGCATTGTAAATTTCGATTGAAGGTATTTATTTCATGAAACAAAATGATGTTGTAATGAGAACTATGAGTTGTGTTATGGGGGTAAATGCGGTGGTAAGTCCGGTTAGGGGGTGTAGATGAATTTGATAAGTTAGCCTGAGTATCCATGGTGAAAGACCAGAAAACCGCGCAGATAAGTGTCAAGCCTTCCGGTTAATATCGGTAAAAATGATAGTTTGGTAGTACTCGTAGAGTCTACTTGCAGACACCAACCTAGGGATTACCAGTGTCGTATTTACCGCCTCTTATGTTTAAAACTGGATGTTTGGAAATTGATGAGATTGAAATTTTGTTAATGAAACACGATGATCTTCAAGAAAAGCATGACATGTGATTATTTGAAATAGCATTGCATGGCATTGCATTTGCATTTAATATTGGGTATATTACATAAATGTATATACTTTGTTAAGGAATTCTCTACTGGGCTTATTGCTCACCCCTATGGGACTTTGGTACAGGTAAAGACAAGGTGATCCCGCCAAGTTGAGGGCGCAGATAATTGTAAAGAGTACATAGCTCTTATTTTGTTGTGATCTTCTGTGAGCCAAGGGCTAATGTGTTTGGGTCCGAGAGACCATTTTGTGTAACCGGGCTATTGCCTTAGAAGATGTAAGCCCATAAGGGCATTTATTTGTTTTGAGTTTTAGATGTTTCATATGCTATAGATTTATGTGTTCTTTTAATTCGTTTGAATGTATATCGCAAGTGGAACTTTTGTATTTAATCCATTTATTATATATGAGATGATGGAAGGATTATTGTCATAGATTAGTCAATGCTCATTAGTATGGTAGTTCATGTTGAATTATTTCGGGGCATTACAAATTGTATTGTTTTCATTGTAAACCTATGGGCATAGTTGTAATTTATTTGTATTGGACTCATCATCATTGTACATCTATACGAGAGAGAGAATATCAATTGTACCTTTTAATTCTATTCTTGTT
The DNA here is from genome assembly GCA_025200525.1 of Camellia lanceoleosa. NCBI lineage: Eukaryota > Viridiplantae > Streptophyta > Magnoliopsida > Ericales > Theaceae > Camellia > Camellia lanceoleosa. The sequence continues at coordinate 43,820,014 of CM045759.1, forward strand.
TCATATCTTGGAAATAGATCTAATTAAAGGGTTTTGATAATGGATTCGAGTAATAAATTTGGGGCGTTATAGGGAGTGTCTTTATAATTTACCTAAAAATGAAATACCTAAAAATCTTATATGTTGTATTGAGTTTTTGAAACTTTTAAGTTTCAAATCATTCAAAAACTAAAACAACACTAACTTCATGAAGGTTGATGTTAGGAGTATTTTGGTCTGAAACTAGTTAGACCCACGTGCGCATGGGGGTCGCATTATCGTTGACAAAAAATAATATAACAAGGTAAAGATACAATGTTTGTTTCGAGAAAATGTCAAACATAAAATACACCAATATTTTTTTTTTATTTTCTACCCTAATCAATCATAACCACATCTTATATTTCACGAAGTTGGTTGAAAGGATTATTTTATGTCATCTCTCTTTTCCTTCTCTCTAACACCAATGCGGATCAAAGTTGGAATTGAAACAAACCCACTTTTGTGATTTCCCTATGAAATTAATTGAAAAATAATATTAGTAATTTGTGTGGGTATAAATTATTATATACAAATGTGATGTCATAACCCCATTCTGCCTCTAATAGAATGATGTCGTGATGGCCAGTAATCTTAGATTACTAAAGGCCAACTTACAAAGATTCACACATACAAAGTATACATATAGGACTTACATGTGCGGAAGCAATAAATTTAAATCAAATTAATCCATAAGAGCTGTGCGTAGAGTAAATGAAATAACATATATATTAACATAGTTTTATGACTTGGAAACAAAATAAATTAAACTTGATATTACGTCTTGATCAAAAGGCTTCTCAAGCTAAAATATACAAAGGTAAATGAACTATAAAGCTAGGAAGCATGATCTTCAAGATGATTACAAAAGCATGAACCAAAACATCTTCCAAGCAAAGTCTTAGGTGACATCGTCTTCTTGTTCATCACCTACATATATATAAAGAAGAGGGATGAGTTGAAAACTCAATGAATGATATAAGTAATAAAGGTTTGAATGAATGATATCTGAGATTTTATCAAAACAGTACATATCATAGCTTGTAACAAATCAAACGATGAACCAAGTTCATCAATCAAAGGCTTTCAAAACTTGATAGGATGTTTATTAACATCTATATCATACAAAGGATGAACATTCATTGACAAAACAAAGGAATAACTAACCTAGAATCGATTAGACAAGCCCACCCATTGGTGACAAAGGAGATTTCTCAAACAAAGGTACTAGTTGTATTAAAGTTCCCTAGCACACTAGGACCTTTCAAGAATTTCATCAAAACAAATATAATACTTTATACAAAAACTAAGGGATAATCATTCATACTTGATCAAATATTTTTCCAAAATAAAGCAAAGATTTTATCTAAAACATTATAATATAACTTTATTAAAAATACCACTCATAATAGCTCTTCAGTCAAGGGAATTAATGCAAAGATCTAAGACCTACAAATATATGGTAAATCCCATTGAATGCACTTCAAGAAGAAAAGAATAGATGCTCAAAGATGATTATGTAATGCACTCTCAAAACAAGCTTCAAATAAGTAAAATAGATCTCGGCATTTTTTTCCAAAATCAAGTCAAAGCAAAACATGTTCTGGAAGTTAAATTAATGTTTTTCTTCTTGAAAAAAGCATGATGGGTACAAACTAGGTTTAGGAATGGATGCACAGAGGTGAGCTGGGCCAAAATGGCCTAGCTAGGTGAACCCATGAGATCATGGCCAAGGTTCCACACCTCTTGACCAAGGTGTGGTCACCTTGGCCGAGATGTGGGTTGCTCGCCTTACAAAGTGTCGGCAAAGATGTGTTGTGGTCGGCCTAGGTGTGCATGCAAGGTAGATTAAGGTGCAAGTGATTATATAAGGTAGGCCAAGATGAGATGTAATGCTTGGCCTAGGTGTGAAGGTTGGACAAGAGTGGGTCTCGGTGATCACACTTAGAGAATAATGAAGTCTAGAAATTTGGGTTTCCTTTGAAAAGCATGAAGAACATGAAATGCTAAAATCATAACTTCTTATTCAAAATCTGAGATTTCATGATATGAGTTCGAAAACATGGACCTAGGTACCCATACTTGAAGATTTCATGAAAACAAACACAAAAACATAGAACTTGATACAAACTTTTAGATCAAAACAAAGCTTTTCTTTAATAACACAAGAATAGCACTTTCTCTTTGTAAAACAAAACTTTTAATCAATGCATGACTCATGAATCATGCTAGATCATTCAACGTGATCAGATTAACATAAAAAACAACAAAAGTAGATCAAGAATCTAACCTCAAAACATAAAGCAAATGGTTCAAAGTCTAAGAATCAAGCTTGGTACATCTAGCTTCCTCCAAGAACTTCTTCCTTCTTCTTTTTCTTCCTAGAGCTTCTCTTTCTTGAAGACAAAGAAATGACAAATGATATAGGTTTTTCAACTGCTAACTTACTAATACCCACTACTGGGACACGTGGCATCATCTGGTCAAATCTTCTCAAAAAAGTGTATGAATGAAAGGACAATAGTAGGTCAAAGTGTATATGACAAGTAAGGTGGCATGGGTACTCTGACAAGGCAAGGATCCTGGATCAAAACATAGGCTTCGGAAAAGTAAAGGATATGTGAGTTCTTCCTGATCTCGACTAGGAGAGGTAACATTTGGCCTAGGTTGTACAAATCATGGAACAAGGTTGCTAGGTGTTGGCTAAGGTGCACAACTCGGCAAGAAGGTGCCTAGCATGGCTGCAAGGTTTAAGGATAAAAAATCTTGGATGCCTAGGTGATGCACACCTTAGCCTAGGTGGTGCACACCTCGACCTAGGTGTAAGGGTGGAGGTCAGCTACGATGGTTCCAAGATAGCCCTAGATGTTGACGCTCAATAGCTTAGATGAAAGAGGTTAAAAGGTGTGACCTAGGTGTGAAGTAATAAAGGCAGATAGCCTAGGTTCAACACATAAAGCATGAAGCAAAACATGGATCTTATACTTAGGCAAAGCACAATAGCATCAAAACAAGATAGGAACCCTTACTTAGACAAAATATCAAAGTTTACAAGATGCAAGCTTAACAAATCAAAATCATGTTAATCCTCATGAATATAACTAAGGCAAAAATGAGGGTTGTTATATGTGAACATCTTCACAAGTAGTTTTTTCAATAGTTCATTTTCAAAATAAATATTTAACCACTAAAGAGTAACCAACCTTCTCCACAAAGCAATTCTCAACAACCATGTCTGAAATTTTTATTTTTATTTATTTATTTATTTATTTTTTAAGGATTTGTAGTAAAGCTTCATTCGTGAGATCTAATCAACTTTCAATACAGCTGCTTTCTATGATCTAATGGATGTACATGAAAGAATTTTTACGTGATGTAGACTATGATAGCCCATTAATTTTATGTTTGTGGAAAAAATGGATTGATAAATGGCTCCAATTTATGAATTGTTTTTCCATTTGATCTAATAAATTGATCTTGCTATCACTACTACCAAACATCGCCAAACTATAACTACTACTAACATTATAGGTTAATGGTCTGAAAGTCTTCCCTTACAAAGATTTTGCTAATTAAACTTTAGAAAGAATACAAGGGCAGCACATAAAATTCACCCGCTATATTCTGGAGGATTACTTGAATTGAAACATGACATATTAGGATCAATGAGCTTCCATTATGCTTGGTTTAATTCAACCCAAATTATATTTTTCATTGAATTGATTGAGTTTGTATATGACAAGCATCTGCGTTATTCTTTCTCTTACAGGTGTTTAGCCTAAACAAGTAAATACCACAAAGCCTAATAGATCACAAACCTCACCAACCTAACATAAAGAGAAACAATGATCTAAAGTGGCTCCAATTTCACCTATTTAAATTGAAACAACTAACATGAAACTCAATTTCACAAATTCTCTTTTATGAAATCGTGGACCAAATCATATTAAAAGTGACTTTTTTCTCCAAATACAAAAGGTTCAAATGTGCTAACTTGATTGATCAATAAACATGAACAATATAAAAAAGATTTAAAGTTTAGTCTAGTAGAGACCTTGTTTTCAAAACAACAAAAGGTCAAAAACACAAATACATCCTACAAATACTTCAATCTGTTCAGAACAATAATAGTAATAACAATAGTAAAGGCTGAAGACCTTATATCATTGGGATCAAAGGCATTCAAGGTTTCTTTATCGTAGTATTCATCAAATATTACAAATAAATATCCAATGCCTACAACAAGTAAAATATTTATTTTTCATGCAGTACTAATCCTTTCTAACCTTTAACCTCACCTAGTTAGCACAAGATCAAACTTGTGAAATTTTGAGACTGTAACAAATTGCAAAAATCATTTTAACTACTTGATAATTCAATATGAATAAAGAAGTTTCACTAACCTAGGCCTTGTCAAGAAACATGCTAGTGCTAGTCTGAACTTCGCTCTGTACACTCTTGCTCGATTTACTGTCAGCCACCACGGACTTCTCAAGCTTATCTTTGGTCTACTCACCCAAATTCAATCAACCTAAATTCTAAAATCAAGAAATGTACTAATTTTAAGTAATTAAATACACTTTTTCCAAACCCTCTGTAGTAGCCGAGATAAAGAGGGGAAGAAAAAAAAACAAAAAATGATAGAAAATCATTTTTTTAAGATCAAGAATTTTAATTTATTAGATTTTCCCAGTAACCAAGTAGAGGATAAGCTCAGTAGTTAAATCTATGAATAGAGAGGTAAAATCTAACCAGTTGAACAAGATGATCACACTCTTCATGAGTCAAAAAAACCCTTATAAAAGCCATACATAATCTAAAGCACAACGATATAAAATACAATTAGCACAAAATAAAAATTGCAAAAGAATGATTTTAGATTGTGTATGTATTTTGTATAGTAGTTTAAAATTAAATTGTCAAAAGTATTTTGTTTGGTTATAGATGGAAATTCAACTCTTTAAATGATGTAAAACAAAAAGGAACTTCCTTTGTTCTTTAATTGTTATTAGGCATTATTTTAGTTTTGTATAAAACTTATCAGAATGTTAAGAATTTGGAAAATAAAGATAAATTTTCTTTGTTTTTGTGTTTGCTATCAGAAAACTATTCTATTACAATCTTTAATCTCAACTATAACAATTCATACTTTGAAATACATTTTTAGTACTTGGAAAAAAAACAAAATATAATCACACAAACCAAGAAATATCAGCTATTATTCACAAATTTTCCAATGGGAATATTTTTTTTTTTTGTTGATGAATTTCTCATTTGAGCATATGATCGAACACGTGGTGGGCAAAAATTTTAACAATTGTGAGAAAAAAAGAAGATTCTCCAAATTCACCAATTGGGCATTATTGCATACAAACAAGGAGAAAGAAAACATACATGTTGTTCCAGGTAGTTGAACACACCAGATACAATATGTATGTCCATATATATATATATATACTGAGATTGTTGTGTAACACTACAGTTGAATCTTCCATAGAAATCATACACCGCCATTACTGTTTGAGCTATGAAATCCTCAGAACTCCCAAGTCCAGCAACACATTCATCTGAGAAAACTTTCACTGCTTAGCAGAATATAGCGATTCTGGTTTAGACCCAACCCAATTTGTATTCTGGAATCGGGTTTCATGGTTTCGTATTGTTGTTCATGTCTTATGTCCCTTTTATTCCTTGAGTTTGGCTATTGGGTTGTATTGTTTGCGTTTGGAATAGATTGGTAGCTTGGTTTTCAACTTTTGTGGCCTAGAATTTTACTCCTCCGCTAGAGCGTCACTTCTTGCGCTTGAGCGGACTTTGTGAACTCTCAGTACTTTTACAGACCTACAAAACTACTGGGAGAGTGTATTCTATGCTCGAGCGATATTTCCTACACTCGAGCAGCCATTTTTGCGATCGAGCATTGGTCTGCTGTCTGCAAAACTAATGGAAGTGTGTATTCTGCGCTTGAGTGTCACTTCTTGTGCTCGAGTAGAACAACTTGTTGTGTCTAGATGCTCGAGCGTCACTTTTTGCGGTCGAGCGGACTGTGCGTATATCAGTTTGTAATCAGGCCATTTTTCCTTACTTTTCCATCACTCTCTCTCTCTCTCTAAAACATTTCAAAACCCTAGATCTAGAGCTTTTCTATCTAAAACTCCCTCCCTCTCTCTCTCTCTCTCTACATTTTCACCTACATTTAGTGGTTTCTCTACCCATGTGCATTTATTAAAAAGGTAGAGCATCTTAAGAGCTATGTTTTCATTCGAATAGAGTTGGGTTTCGACTTCATCCGAGTTCCTTCCTTGCCTTGCTCGCCTTTTAGTTTTGAGGTAGGGATTTTCTACACTCTTTTATGATTTTTAACTTAGCTATTTGCTTTTCATAAATAATATTGTGGTTTTGGAGGAGTTTGGAACAAACTTAGGGTGTGTTTGATTGGGCGGACTGGATAAGGGGGGATTAGAATCCATCGGACTTGAGTCCTGGGACTGTGAATCCCCCGGACTATTTGGTCGGATTGGATATGTATCCTGTGTTTGTTTTTTCATGGGATTAGATGTCTAGAAAGGACTATTTTTAGTGAATCCAACGTTTGGTTGGACAGACTGGATAAGATAAATGAACAAAAGACTATTTTGCCCTTTTTCAATTGTTTACTAAGGAATAGCAATATTAAACATATCTTTAATATTTTAATTAAATAAATTTGTTTTTTTAAAATAAATAAATAAATAAATAAAATATCAATAAAATTTGTTTTAAATCATTACTGTATAACAAATCATTATTTTTTTTACATACAAAACGTTACTGTGTTTGTTTTTTTACATACAAAAAATATCATTAATTTAATAATATAAATTAAATTTATTTTTTTACACAATTAAATAAATAAATAACCACTAAATTTATTTATTTTTTACACAATAATAAAACACCTGTTACAATTTAAATAATGAAATTAAATAAATTATAAACAAAATTTGAAAATAAAACATTAATAAAAAGTTAAATAAAATTATTTTATTTTTAAATTGAGACATTTAAATTTTATTGAATTTTATTAAATATAATACATAATTAAACAGTAGAGGGTCAAAATTGTAATTTTCGCATCTAATCCCAATAGTGATTAGTCCCCCCAAAACAATCCCACCCCCCCTCCCCCAAGACAGGATAGTCCCCCATATGGGGGACATGGAGTCCGGCGGACTAAAAAAAAATCAAACAACGGATAAAGAGGGAGGCCGGACATGGAGTCCAAATAGTGAATAGTCCTCCCCCCTTTTTCCCCCCAATCAAACACACCCTTAGGGTTTTGGTTTAAAATCAAAAGAGGAGTTTTCAAATGATTGTATGGAAAATGGTTGTGGGAGTGGAATTGAGGTTGAGTTATGAACAAATTGTTGATTTTGATCATTGGATTGAATTTTGGAAGAAAATGGGATTTGCCCTAAATGTCTCAAATATTCATTTTGTATAAATAAATGAAATTGATGATGAAAATGTGAAATTGGATGGATGTTTATATAAATGGTGGAGCTGTATATGCATTATCACTCACCTATAGACTTTGGATAATTTATCTGTCTTGGAGATTGTATATCTGTTTAAAAATATTTGTTTTAGGCTATCGGTGGAGAATAGCTGTGATTGTTGTAGAAATTGTATGAGAATTAGGTGAATTGAGACTAATTTCCTCATCCATTTGCATGGAGTGTTGTCACATCTTTAATACATTGTAAATGTATGATGTTTGGGAGAAGAAAGGGGATGCACTCCATGTTTGGAAGAAGAAAAGGGATGTACTCCATCAAATTAAGTTGGCCAAAATGTCCTGGGTGAAAGTTTCGAAAATCATAAGTATACATGGGTGCCGATTCCCACGGCTGAAATATCTATAAAATAATAAATAGAAATGATTGTATGATGGTTGTACTGGTTGGAAACGTATTAAGTTGTATTCTCAGTTTGGTTGCCTGAATGAAATAGAACTAATTTCATGAATTGATATATATATATATACTTGGAACCGCATGGTTTGCAAAACATTTACGAAACGGTTTATCAATGGCTTGTATATGAACAGTAGCCTTATATCTTTGTTAAAATTCATATATTTTGTTAGATTATTTCTGCTGGACTTTGACTCACCTTATTTGGAAAAAATCATTTTCAAGTACTGGTGATATGCTTCCACCAAAGACTTAGTTTAGGAGGACTGTGGGGCTGAAGGCTCTATTTATTTATTTTGTGTTCATTTTTGTACAAGCCTAGGGTTTTACTTATATTGAGTTTTAGACTCACTTTTGATGTACCTAAGTCTTGACTTGGAAAGATGTAAGCCTCTAGGACATATAATTATCTGTTAGCTTTTATTACATTATTACTGCTTGGTAACGCATGTTGTAGATTCAGGATTACTATTTACCTTTTTGTATAACCGAATCTTATGTAATAGAAAGACATCATTATCTGATCTACAGTGTTATTTACTTATTGTCGTGGTTGGTTTATTGCATTTATTTCGGGGTGTTACATAGATTGAATTGTTGACTTTTGTTTTCTCTACAAATGGTGGACCGACATAGTTCCCTTACAACTGATATTGTTTATACAATCTATGGACGTGTTAGGCATTTGATAGGTAAATCATGGGCAAATTAGCAATTTTCTCCATTAGATTCACTCAAAGTTTTTGCCACTTTTATAGAATAAAATGAAAATCCCAAAAGAACGGTTTTAGATTGTGTATAAATTTTGTATAATTTGATAAAATTAGATTGGCAGAAGTCTTTTGTTTGGTTATAGATGAAAATTTAGCTCTTTAAATGTTGCAAAACAAAAAGAAACTTTTTTTCGTTCTTGAATTGTTATTAGGCATTATTTCAATTTTGTATAAAATTTATCAAAATATTAACAATTTATAAAATGAAAATAAATTTTCTTTCTTCTTATGTTTGCTGTTAGGAAACTATTCTAGTACAATCCTTCATCTATACTACAACAATTCATACTCTGAAATACATTTCTAGTGCTTGGAAAGAAACAAAATATAATCACATATGCTAGGAAATAGCAATTATTATTCACAAATTTTTCAATGAAAATTAATTTTTCTGATGAATTTCATATTTGAGCATATGATCGAACACTTGGTGGGTAAAAATTTTAATAATTGTGAGAAAAAAAAGAATATCCTCCAAATTTACAAATTGGGCATGATTCCATAATAAATAAGGAGGAAGAAAACATACATGTTGTTCCAAGTGGTACAACACACACTAGATACAATACATATGTCCATATATATATACTGAGATTGTTGTATAATACTATACTTGAATCTTTCACATAAATCATACACAACCATCACCGTTTGAGTTATGAAATCCTTGGAACTCCTAAGTCTAGCAACACATTCATCTAAAAAAGTTTTCACGTTTAACAGATTAAGTCTTTTGTTTTCTCTACAAACGGTAGAACTACATAGTTCCTATACAATCAATATTGTCTATGCAATCCATGGACATGTTAGGTATTTGATAGATAAACCATTGAAAAATCAGAAATTTTCTACATTAGACTCACTCAAAGTTTTTGCCACTTCTATAGAATGAAATGACAATCGCAAAAGAATGGTTTTAGATTGTGTATAAATTTTGTATAATTTGATAAAATTAGATTGTCAGAAGTTGTTTGTTTTGTTGTAGATAGAAATTTATCTCTTTAAATGCCATAAAACAAAAAGAAATTTTTTTGTTTTTCGTTCTTGAATTTGTGTTAGGCATTATTTTAATTTTGTATAATATTTATTAGAATGTTAAGAATTTGGAAAAGGAAGATAAATTTTCTTTCTTCTTGTGTTTGCTATCAAGAAACTATTCTACTATAACCTTTCATCTCAACTATAAAAATTCATACTCAAAAATATATTTATAGTACTTCGAAATAAACAAAACAAAATTACACAAATCAAGAAATAATTGTTATTATTCACAAATTTTTCAATGGGAAATAATTTTCTAATAAATTTCACATTTAACATGTGGTAGGCAAAATTTTTACAGTTGTGAGAAAAAAAAACATCCTCCAAATTCACCAATTGGGCACGATTGCATAATATACAAAAAGGAAGAAAACATACATGTTATTCTAGGTGATAAAACATACACCAGATACAATATGTATGTTGTAAAGCTCCGAAATAAATGACAAACAACCATCCACCATATTCATAAGATAGCAACACATAAATAAGTAATTATCTTCCATTAGTTCCAATTGATATCCCAAAAGAGTAACATATGCAAATATACATTTACAAGCCTAACCTTGAATTTATAGCATATGTTACATAATAGAGATAGAATGAAAGTGAAACAAATAAGAAATGCCTTAAAGGCTTACAACTTTCCAAGATAATGCTTGGTTACAACAAAATGGATTTAAATACAATACAGTTAAAGCCCTAGCCTTGTATAAAATAAATACAACTAAATAAATAAAATGAAACTCTTGCTTCCAAGTCCTCCGAAACTATTGCCTTGGTAGAGGTATGTCATCAGCACCTAAAAATGGTTTTCCTACGTAGGGTGAGCCAAAACCCAATAGAAATAATTTAACACAATACAGGAATCTTAACAGAGTTATAAGATGAATGCATATGTAATGCTCGTGCTCAAACATTTTATATCTCTTTGCAAAAACCATGCAATGCTAGGTTTATATCACAATTATGAAATCATTTCTTTTACAAAAGAAAACAGGGCGATGAATACAACTCTGTGAATCTCTAGATACATGTCTACAAGTAGACTATACAAGTACTATCAATTTGTCATTTTTACCGGTATTAACTAGAAGGCTGGACACCTATCCGCATGGTTATCTAGTGTTTCACCAAGGACATACAAGCCAACTTAACATCATAACCACATCCCCTACCCAGATTCACCAAGTATTCACCATTTTTTTTCTCAAAACAATAACATTTTCAATGTTTTAAATATGCAACAATGTTTAATGCAAATAGATGAGAAATTAGTTTCAATTTGCTTAATTCTCATGTAATTTCTACAACAATCATAGTTATCCTCCACCAATAGCCTAAAACAAATATCTTTAAACAAATAAATAATTTCCATAAAGATAAACTTTCCAAATTTCCAAGATGTGAGTGGTCATACATACCCAACTCCACCATCCTCGTCAATATCAACCCAATTTCATATTTCCAACATCAATTACATTTATTTATAAAAAATCAACATTTGAGATATTTAGGGCAAAAATTTATTTTTCTTTTAAAATCAATTCCAAGGGTGAAAACACATCACTTTATTACAACTCATCCTCATTTACAATTCCACAATCATTTCCAAGAATCCATTTGAAAACTCTTCTTTTGAATTTTATACGAAAGCCCTAGATTTATCCAAAAATTTTCAAATCTTAATATTTTTTAGAAATAGCAAATAACTAAGTTAAAAATCATTAAAAAAAAATATGGAAAATCCCTACCTCAAGCTTAAAAGATGAGAGAGAGAATATAGAGAAATTTCAAAAATGCCGAAACCCAACTTTGTTCCAATTAGAACGAAACTCTAGATGAGCTCTACCTTTTCAACAAAGGGACTAGGGTTGAGAAATCAATGGATGAGGGTGTATTTGTAGAGAGAATATGAGTTTTAGAGAGAGAAGCTCTAGATCCAGGGTTTTTATAATGTTTAGAGAGAGAGAGAGAGAGAGAGAGAGATGAAAAAGTGATCTAAAAAGTGACTTTTATGGGCTTAAATATGCGCAGACCGCTCGAGCGAAAGAAATGTCACTTGAGCGACCTGACACAATAAGTGTTACCGCTCGAGCACAGGAAGTGATGGCTCGAGCAAAGAATACGAACTCCCAGACGTTTTGCAGACAGAAGACTATCGCTCAAGCTCAAGAAGGACAACTCGAGCCAACACCGCTCGAGCGTAAGAATAACCAATTGAGGGTAGAATGCCAACACCTAGTATCTTTGCAGGCCTACAAAAGTATTAAAAGTTGTCAAAGATCATTTGAGCGCAAGAAGTGTCGCTCGAGCAAAGAAGCCAAAATCTTGGCAGAAACCATTTTGAAAAACTAACTCCCAACTTCCTCCAAAAGCAACCAAAACACTCCAATAATCAAACTCAATGAGGAATAAGGAGAAATAAAACATGAACAATTGTATAAGATAATAAAACTTAGATCCAGGATATCAAATAGGTCGGGTCTAAACCATAATCGCTATAACCTCCCTCTTTAAGGATTTCATCCCCGAATTTGAATGAAACAACAAACCATGTTTAAACCAATTACAGTAGTGATAGTAAATCAAATTCAACACCTGACCCATCCACCAGTCTTTCATTCTTATCACCATGAGAAACACGTGCTCATTACTAAATATACAATTCACATTACCAAAATATATACAATGTTTATATGACATTAACTTAACAAAATTTCAATACATGTTCAAACGTCAACAAATAGGTCTGGATACTTCTCAAGGACTTCCAACATACGCTTCCAAGTTGCTTCCTCAATCCTATGATGTCGCCACAACACCTTCACTAAAGGAATTGTCTTCCCATGCAAGACTTGGTCTCAAGTATCTAAAACTCTAACCGGTCTCTCCTCATACAAGGCATCCTCATCAACCTCTAACTTGGTCCAATCCAACACATGTGATGGATCCGGCTTATACTTTCGGAGCATAAAGATATGAAACACGTCATGAATCCTGGAAAGCTATGGCGGCAAGGCCAAATGATAAGCTACCTCCCCAATCCAGTCTAGGATCTCAAAAGGTCTAACAAATCTAGGAGACAACTTTTCGCTCTTTCCAAACCTCATCAAACCCCGTCTAGGTGATATCTTCAAGAAGATGTGGTCTCCTACCTCAAAGGATAATGGTCTCCTCGTACAGTTAGCATAGCTCTTCTGGTGACTCTGAACTGTAACAACCTTTTACAAATAAGCACAACCTTCTCCGTCGTTTTTCGACCAACTCTATCATAGGTGCATCACTTACTTCGGCCTAACACATAGGAGATCTACACTGTCGGCCATATAAGGCCTCAAAAGGTGTCATGCCAATGCTCGTCTGAAAGCTATTATTATAGGCAAACTCCACTAAGGGCAAGTGTCTCTCCTACAACCCCTTAAAGTCAATAACACAACCCTAAAGCATATCCTCAAGGATTTGAATGGTACGCTCTGACTTCCTGTCAGTCTAGGGATGATAAGCAATTCTAAAAGTCAGTCTAGTGCCCAAAGCATTCTGTAGGCTTTGCCACGACCGAGCCATTAAACATGAATCTCTATCTGAAACAATAGTCATAGGAACCCTGTGAAGTTGAACAATATCCCTTACGTAAAAGTTGGCAACAAAATCTACCGAGTGTAGACACCCCATTTTTGACCGCCTTGAAGACCTGGGCACCACTGATTGGATCATTTGATGGTGTAGGCTATGCTATGCAAAGGTTCGATTTCTTCGGCAAGAGGAGAGTCAAATCCAAACCTTACACCCCATTTTTGGACCAAAACTATTTTGACTAAAGGTTTTAGATCTTAAACCCCTCTCTTTCAAAACATTTTTGAACAAGTTCCTACGATGTTTCGACGCTCGCATTTTGTTAAATGTCGCACTTTTCGGTAAACCGAGTAAGGACAAAGGGGAAATGAATGAAAGAGAGGTGAAATCTCTGAAAAATCTTTCAAAACATCTTTTTTAGAGGTTTGGAGTTGAAGAGAATTGGAGGAGAGAGAAGAAACTAAGTTGGAGGAAAAGTTGAGCATAAACCGTTGAGAAAGAGTCAAGCGGCCCTCGGTAAATCAGGTCTATCCATTTGTACACTTGGAGTTCAGCTATGAGGCCACCACCGTTGAAAAGAAGACTTCCGGGGCTTCATTTTGCACTCAAGAATCTTCTCAAGCCGAGGCCAGATGAGAGAGATATGGTTGGTTGAAGTAGGACATCAATCCGGTTGGACCGAAATTGAATAGTCTTCACTAAAAGAGGGATATCTCTTAGCACAGTTGGAATTTTGATGTGAGGCTACCACCATTGGAAAGCTTACTTCCGGGGCTTCAATTTGCACACAAGAATGACCTGAAAAAGGCATCCAGATAAAGGAGTTAGGCTTGCTTCAAGTTGGGGACCAGGATTGATTTTTGATGTCAGCCATTGGGGGAGTGTGTCAGCCACCAATGGCCTTTGTCGGCCACATGTCGTCCAAAAATGGTTCTTGTCAGCCACTTATGCCTAGAAAGCCCAGATTTTGCAGATATTTTGCTCCAGTTGTCTTCCAAATGCTCCAGCTGTCTGTTTTGCAGATATTCTACCAAATGCTCATATATTGTTATATATTGAGCCATATCTCATATATTGAGAGGAGCAATTGTGGAAGCTTCTCACACTAAATTCCTCTCTCTCTAGAAATTTTAGAGCTAAAAACTCTCTCTCTCTAGAATTCTTTCATTCTCCTATTGTTTTTGAGCCTTAAGCTTAGAATTCTCTACACTTTTGCAAAGAGACCCTTAACCAAAATTGATCACCATTGGGTTGAGATTCCTTGGAGCCTTATTTGAGCTCCAAAAGGTGGTTCTAGCTCAGAATTGGACTTATTTTGTAGCTGTGCTTCAAGGGTAAGAACTCTCTCCCTTTTAGCTTATTTTGCATGCTTGCTTTACCATAGTTTTCAACTATTTTGGAGCTGTTTTTTGGGGTGGTGCTAAACTAAAAAACAAAAAAAAAAGAAGAAGGTAGTTTAAGCCCCATTTGTGTTAGGGGGTTGTCTCTCCCTTTGCTCTTTGGCTTGTAAAGCCTTTTGGGTCAACTTCCCAAGCTTTTGAAACCATCTTTTCTTGGCCTTTAAACCACTAAATTCTAGAGGAATTTCAGTGGTGGAAAGGTGGTTTTGAGGTCCAAAATAGGAGGGGGTGGTCCCCTCCTCTTGTCTTGCTTGTATGTGTTGATGGCCTACCAAAAGGGCATGTGTTTCTACCCTTTTGAGGCTTAGTTTAAGCACTTTTTTGTGACTTTTTGGACCTTCCATAACTCTATTTTGGGTTGGTTTGGTCACCTCTTGCATGTTTCATGTACTTGTAGTGCAATCTCACTCATTAGCCTTGCATGCTTGGTGATTTGGCTTATCATTCTAGCTTATTTTAGCTATACTCCATGCATGTTTTTGGCATTATTTTGACTTGCTTTAGGACTATTTTCAGTGTTCTTGGCCTTTTGGGGCTTGCTTTGTATAGCTATGGCATAGATGGCTTCACTAGTCTTGAGTTTTGAAGCCCTTAGCATGCTATATTTGTGATGTGTGCATGATATAACATCATTTGGTATGAAATTTCAGGGCTTATATCTTTGCCATGCTTCCACTTAAATCACTTTTTAAGTGCTTTTTGAGAGTTGAGCTTTGTGCCTTGTTTGTGAGCTAATACATGAGCATATCTTTCTTGCCATCTATGCTACAAGTCTAGCATGTTTTTGCCACTATTTTGACCTGTGTTAGATCTATTTTAAATGGTTAGGGTCATTTGAGCATTGCTTAACATGGTTGTAGTGTAAAGGGGCTTGACTAGTTTTGAGTTTCGGGGCCTTTAACATGTTGTGCATGTGATGTTTGCATGGTATGGCACCATTTGGCATGTAATTTCAGTGCATGTAGTGTAGTCACACTCTCATATGCTTCACTCCTTCATTGCTTTTAAGGGTTGTGTATCATGCCTTGCTTATAGGCCAACATGTGTGCATGTTCTTGTAGCATTTTGAGCTTTCATTTCAACATGATTAGGCCACTATTTTGGAGCATCTTAGGTATATCCATAGCTGGCTTGACCATTTGAGATTGATAGTGCATGCCTCATGTGTAATGTTCTTAACTTGCTTTAGTGCTCTTGGTCCCTTAACATGTCTTGTATGCATTGCTTACATGATAGAGTATTGTCCATGTTACTTTAGCATTGATAGATAAGCATGTTGTTCACATTGCATTGTGCCTGGATCGAACGTTAATCCAAACACAAGAAATGAGAGACGTTTCATACTTAAAGTGATGAAACGTGCCTCATTTCTTGGTCGCCGACACCCTTGATCGTGCATGATAGGGTGGAGGCTCATCGAGTCTATTTGTGTATTCATTGACTTGTACAAACTTGGTTTATTGGCCATCGTGCATTGCGATGCTCGTTTGATGGCCCGAAAGTCAAGTACCATACTCCATTGAGCTTGAGAAATGATAAGGAGGGTGGTTGTACACACATACCCTGCAAATACCTTGCTTTGCCCCTTTTATACTCTGTTTGTAGCAAAATTGGAGCATGCAGAAGCAAATGGCCGACCGGCCAGAGCAAGTAGTCGGCCAAGCCATAGGAAATATTCTGACCTCTTTAAGTGGCCGACAGTTCTTAGGCTCAGAGGTGGTCAGAAGTTGTTCTGGTTCTGGAGCAGAAATAGCCTGGAGATTGGTTCAGTGTTCAGGAATCAAGGCGAATGCAAACAGAGGCAACCGATGACAAAATGACGGACTTTCGGGAAAAAGCCGACCGAGCATGCATGTCTCTCGTCCTTGAGGCCATTTAATTGCTTTTGTTAACTTAGAATAAGTTAGCTACTTCATTCATGCAAATGTTGTAATTAATTAGTTAAATGTGTTTAATTAATTTGTTTTGTAATAATCAATTAAGCTTAGACTAGTTAGTTGATTTATTCCAATTGTTGTAATAATTAGTTAACTAGTTAGTTAATTAGTTTTGTTTTGTAATAGTTAGCTTAATTAGCGTAGCTAGTTAGCTCTCTTTTATTCGGACCCTCCGTCGAGAGGGCAAATGTTGTAATAAGTGTGCGTGTGTGTGTGCATGTCTTCCAACCCCATTTCTTTCCTCGTTTTACTTATCAGCTTTTGATGGTTAGTTTAAGGCATATTTTGATTAGCATACCTTTATGATTGCATGCGTGCATCATTCATTTGTCTTGCATGCACCGGGCTCGGCGCATTATTCAAACCGCATTGTATTTCAATTCCTATTTGGACACATGTATCAATTGTCACATTCATATGCCATCTTAGATAGCCGAGCCTATTTTAGTTGCATTTTTGCATGTGTTGCATTAGGCATTGTTAACATAACTAGGATCATGCATTGATTTCTAAATAGTTTCTTGTTTTGGCTCGGAGTATACTGTAAGTGTTTACACTTTAGCATACTTGCATGTGTGTAAGTGACTGTCATGATAGCATGCTTGCCATGAGGCTATTTGCTTAATTGCTATAACTACATGAATGCCTGTGGATGAAGGCTTCATTACTTGGATTGGAACAATTCATCAAAATGTGAGTTTTAAGCCCACTTTACGGAGTGGCAAAATCATGTTGTTTTAAGCCCACTTGAGGGTGGCAAATCCGCTTTTTGGCCTACTTGCGAGTAGCAAATTCAAACCATTTTCGAAACAAGCATTGAATTGTTTTGTTCCAATTTAGGCGATTTAGTCCATACTTGTGTGTTGTGCGCATCACGTAGTAATATTAGATTAATAATCAGATAAGAACACATGTGTTTATGAAAACAACATATCATGTTCAGTAGAGGCCGATCTTTGATCGGGCGAGCGGGGGTGCTCATTTCAGGACCTTCCCCTCTCGTACCCAAGTTCCCAAGCTGAGGCAACTTTGGTGATAACGGACACGTGGCCTTAGGCACGAGTCAGGGTTTCCTAAATTTTCCAAAACAAAATATTTAGGTGGCGACTCTGAAATCTGGCAAAGTAGTACATGTTTGGCGCTTTTTGATTAAAATCGATTTTCCAAAACGATTTGCCGGATTATCACTTGAGCGACCTGACACAATAAGTGTTACCGCTCAAGTGCAAGAAGTGATGGCTCGAGCGAAGAATACGAACTCCCAGAAGTTTTGCAGACAGAAGACCATTACTTGAGCTTAAGAAGGATTGCTCGAGCCAACATCGCTCAAGCACAAGAATTACGGTCGAGTGTAAAATGCCAACACTTAGTATCTTTGCAGGCCTGCAAAAGTACTGAGAGTGCTCAAAGACCGCTCGAGCGCAAGAAGTGCCACTCAAGCGAAGAATCCAAAACTTGGACAGAAATTATTTTCAAAAACTAACTTCCAACCTGTTTCAAACGCAACCAAGACACTCCAATAATCAAACTCAATGAGGAATAAGGAGAAATAAAACATGAACAATCGTATAAGACAATAAAACTCAGATCTAGGGCATCAAATGGGTCTGGTCTGAACCAAAATCATTATATATGTTCATATATATATATATATATATATAAATATACTGATATTGTTGTATAACACTACACTTGAATCTTCATAGAAATCATATATCAATATCACTGTTCGAGCCATGAAATCCTTGGAACTCTGGAACTCCCAAGTCTAGTAACACATTCATTTGAAAATGTTTTCATTGCTTGTTAGATTGAGTTACAGACTTTTGTTTTCTCTACAAATGGTGAAACTGCATAGTTCCCTTACAATCAATATTGTCCATGCAATCCATGGACATGTTAAGCATTTGATAGGTAGCCATGGGCAAATCAGAAATTTTCTCCGTTAAAGTCACTCAAAGTTTTTGCCACTTTTAGATAATGAAATGAAAATCGCAAAAGAATGATTTTAGATTGTGTATAAATTTTGTATAATTTGATAAAATTAGATTATCAGAAGTCTTTTGTTTGGTTATATATGGAAATTCTGCTTTTTAAATGTTTTAAGACAAAAAGAACCTTCCTTTTTCTTTTTTTTCTTTTTTTGTTCTTGAAATGTTTTTAGGCATTATTTCAGTTATGTATAAAATTTGTCCAAATGTTAAGAATTTAATAAATGAAGATCTTTTGTTTGTGTGTGTGTGTGTGTGTGTGTGTGTGTGTGTTTACTATCAGGAAACTATTCTACTATAATTCTCCATCTCAACTACAACAATTCATACTCTGAAATACATTTCTAGTACTTGGAAAGAAACAAAATATAATTACACAAGCTAGGAAATAGCAGCTATTATTCACAATTTTTTCAATGGGAACTAATTTTTCTAATGAATTTCACATTTGAGCATATGATCAAACACGTGGTGGGCAAAATTTTTAACAATTGTGAAAAAAGAACATCCTCCAAATTCATCAATTAGGCATGACTGCATAATAAACAAGGAGGAAGAAAACATATATTTGTTCCAAGTGGCAGAACATATACCAGATACAATATGTTGCCCATATATATATATATATATACTGACATTGTTGTATAAAACTATATTTGAATCTTTCATAGAAATCATACACCACCATCACCGTTGGAGTTATGAAATCCTTGGAACTCTCAAGTCCAGCAACATATTCATCTGAAAAAGCTTGCACTACTTGGCAGATTGAGTTGTAGACTTTTGTTCTCTCTACAAAAGGTGGAACTACATAATTCCCTTACAACCAATATTGACTATGCAATCCATGGACATTGCAATCTATGGACATATTAGGTATTTGATAGGTAAACCATAGGCAAATCAGAATTTTTTTTCTATTGGACTCTCTTAAAGTTTTGCCAGTTTTATAGAATGGTTAGAGCATCCGCATTAGTCTCAACAAATTTTGAGCCAAATTATAACCTAAAATCCACTTTTGTATTTTAGATAGCCTCTTTTTTATGTACACACTCCATCAAACTCTCTATTCTAAAATTCTATTGCATTAAAATATTATGAACAAGCAAGCATAAACAAGGTTCAAGACAACAACAGATCAACACAAGCAACAACAAAGCAGCATCAACACAGGAGGGCCGAACCCACTGAGGGGCGGTCGGTCGGTTAGACAACCAGCCGGTCAACCGGTTAGGCCAAATTTGAGCATTTTTTGAGCATTTTCCTTCTTTGTTACAAGGCACTCATGGGACATCCGGGAAGACATCTGAGGGGATATCTGGGTGGATGACCGGCCATGGCTTTTTGGCCCAACTTTGCTCCAGAAAAAATAATAAAAAATAGATTACCGTATGAACAGTGCCTCAACAAATCAGGTGAGGCACTGTAGCAAGGTCAAAATGAATGAAGGCTATAGAGTCCGATGGAGTTGATATTTACAGCTTTTGCTCTCTACAATAACTTCAAAGTCATTGTAGAGAGGCTGATACAGATGCTCTTATAGATATGGCTTCCAAAATTGGAGATGTCTTGGACTAGTAAATATTTTTCTTGTATCCTAATACTAATAATTTTTATAATAGAGGAGTTTTAGCCAAGGCACCCACAAATAAATTTAAAGGAGTGAATTTCTTTTATATAAAAAAGAGGAATTATTTAAAATTTAATTGTAGTTAGTCACATGAATTTTTATGAAAAATGAAGGACAGTCATATCTCCGAACAAGACAAATTGTTTTTTAGGTAAGTACTGAATAAAAAATTACTTATTTTGAATATACAAATTTTATTAATTTCTGTGTAAATTATATTAATCAAGTCCTGGACTGTTAAAACCATATTTTATGATAACTACTATTGTAATTTTCAATTTATAAATGGTACATTTATTGATATGATCATTTTTTATTTTTTGCAAAAATGAACGTGATTAAATCCTGTTTAATTTTTTTTGAATTCCATTTTCAAACCCTCCAATTTGCTTAATTCTACCTATAGAATGATAACGAGTGTGACATTTATGAACTACTGCTACGTTGATACCACACACCAAATTTGAACATTGCATCCTTAATTTCAAACAATATTATTTTAAGTCAAAATGTTTGGATTTTGGATAAGTCGAGAAAAATAAAATGAATTTAATTACTTTTTGATTAATTTAATTACTTTGATTCCATTTTTTCTTTTTTCTTTTCTTTTTTTTTTCTTTTTCTATACAAATCTGAGATCCAAACATACCATTAGCACACATTTCTTTTGACAAAAGGAATAGTATGTCCTTTTTATTACATTATTTGGTTTTCTTTCTTGTTAATTTTGTTATTTTATTTTTATTCATTTATGACAAAATTAAGACACAAGGCTTCAATAATTCATGATTGTAAAGCCCTTACAAAAGTGGTAGTGGAATACCCAAATTATACTTTAGCTTGTAATGGATTCTTCATTGGATGGGTGTATTTTTTCTACTGTGGACAATGATGAAGTTGTGTCGGCAATGAGTGTTTGGCTGGGCACCTATTATGTGACATAACTTCTTAATAGAATCAATTTCATTTAATGTTGATATTTCTCTTTCATGGACATTATCTTATTAAAAAGGCCGACAACACTTCTAATGTAATGTATTTTTTTAATAAATAAATTATTTCTTTAACTTTTTAAAAAGTTGAGCTATTAGAGGAAGTCTTTGTCAATTATATTTTCTATATCTTTACTAGATCATTGATCAAGATGGTAGTACAAATTGACGATTTCCACAATAAAATTGAGATAGTGACAAACAATCTACTGATTATGTGGAAAATTAATATCGGGTTGTTAGCTTTTTGAAGAAAATAATGAACAAAGAGACAACTCTCAACAATAAATGAAATTGATTTCGTAAAAGACAATATTTAAGTGAGGTGGGCTATGAAGCCTCGCGGCGGGTGCCTAGTGAATCAGTGATTAGGACAACACCACCATTGTCAATAATATAACAAAGGGCGCAGCTTTTCTTCAGTTTAAATTTAAATTGGACGGTGTTGTCCAGTTCTTAAGAGTCTTTTACGGGTTGTGTTTCGATAATTTAAATTGTTCAATGTGTAGAACTTGTCGAATATTATATATTTATAAAAAATCACGTTGATCGGATATTAATAGCTATATGATCAAATCAGTTTTTTGTAAGCTGTTTATTTTTCACCGTCCATTTTTTTCATAAAAAACTGATTTGATCATATAGCTATCGACATCTGATCATATAGTTATCGATATCCGATCAACGTGATTTTTTACAGGCATATAGTACTCAATGAGTTCTACACATTGTACGGTTTAAATTATCGAAACACGACCCTGTAGTGGGCTCCCAAAGGCCGAACAGCACCGTCCAATCCAGATTTGGACTGGAGAGAAGCTGTGGCCTATAAGAAATGTGCCTTACTAGATAACTCATATTTTTCTCTATACTTTTTATTCAACCTAATTACTAAGCCCTCATTTGGTAATATTTTTTTTAATAATTTTTTAATTTTTAGTTAAAATATGAAATTAAAAAAATTAATTTGTTTGGAATGATTTTTTAATTTTTTACGAAAAGATGTACAAAAAGTATAGAGAAAATAAAATCTTTGATTTTTTTTTTTATTATAAATTGTTGGCTTTTTGATTTTTTTAGTAATTTTTTGACTTTTTGGTTAAAATTATCAGTTGCCAAATGAGGCCTAAGCCTAATTTAATTGGCCACTATAAGTCTCCTAAGGGTTTAGTCCCCAAAAGAGAGGTTATAGATTCAATTCTCACTAAGAAAAAGTTGAATCAATGGGGTAAACACTTGGCTCTTTGTAAGGTTACCTGACTTTCATCAATAAAAAAAAAAATATAAATATAAATAAATTCATCTCAAACACAAAAACGTAAAATTAAGAAGAAAAAAAAAAGTCTTAACAACATACAACTTTATGGTGCATGTATAATGACAAACATAAGATTTATAAATTTTGCAGTCTTTGATGTACGCTCCGTTGGCTTCAGATGAAAATATTTTCATAAAAAAACTTTTTCGAAATATACTTTCTAAAGAAAACTTTTTCTTGAAAATATTTTCTACAGAAAACATCTTCTCATGTTTGGTTGCGTTCTTGAAATTGATGTACTAATGGTTGCCATTAGTAGTGGTGGTGGTGGTATTAGCGGCAATAAGGTA
The DNA here is from genome assembly GCA_025200525.1 of Camellia lanceoleosa. Lineage (NCBI taxonomy): Eukaryota > Viridiplantae > Streptophyta > Magnoliopsida > Ericales > Theaceae > Camellia > Camellia lanceoleosa. Next base: position 43,842,935 of record CM045759.1, read on the forward strand.
GAGGTAAAAGTGGAGGTGTTGGGAGTGGTGTAGCGATGGTGATGCTGGTGGCGACGATAATGGTGTGATGGTGGTAGTAATCAATGTTTTGAAATCCAAACTGATCAACCTGTTAACAGATCTGGATTTACCCACAACTTGTTTCAATTGCAAAACTGGCATCTTTTAATTAAATCAGTAAAACCTGCAATTAAATCGGATTAACCGGGGGACTAGATCCGGGTTGAGGAAACTGGCCAGGCTTGGTAGGCTTCAATGCGCCTGGGTGTAAGCATTGAAAAAATTATGCTTAGAGGAGTCGAATAAGACACCTCGCGCATATGAGTTCAAAGCACTGCCACCGGACCAACAACCTTCATTTAGGCCAAGTTTGAAAAGAATAAATAAGTGCACTTTTTATTTTTTTTGATTAAAAAATTAAGGTTGAAAATATGAATGTTTGAGTTAACTTTTTGACTTTTTATGGAAAAATGTGTAATAAAAAATTGTGAAAATTGGTTTTTAGAGAAAAATTTGAATTGGGAGTTGTGCAGCCGTAATTGTTGACTTTTGGTGAATAATGTTAACTTTTTAACTTTTTGAGTTAATTTTTGGCTTTTTGGATTATTTAGTATAAGGAAAATGCTATATGTCATAATTTTTTTATCAAATAAATGATCAAATATACATAAGTATACGTGAGACATTTGGTCATTTATTTGGTAAAAAATTTAGTATCCCTAACATTATCCTACAAAGAGCAAATGTATATTATTTATTGTATTCAATTAATTTTCCTCCTAATACTATTATAATTAACATTTTTACGAACAATATTAACATAAAAAATACATGTATAAATATATATTGGGTAAACATATTTATATAAATTATATATATATATATATCTTAAAGTATAAAATATTTTTAATGAATGGATCTTAATTCCTATTTTTAAAATTTAAAAATAAAATATTAATATGTTTATTAGGTAATTATGACGTTCCGGTTCGATTCCGATTCACCCGACGGTTGAATCAGTGACCCGTGACCCAATTACTTTTCCGGTTTGACCAATGGTCCAAGTTTTAGAACATTAGCAATGGTAATGAGGTAGAGATAATAGTAGCGGTGATTGTGGGGTGGTGCAGGTAGAGGTGGCAGCGGTGGCAGTGGCGGTGGTGGTGGCAGTGGTGATGGTGGTAGTAGAGATGATGGTTGTAGTGGTAATGTGATGACACTGATAAAACTTTTGTTTGAATTTTTTTTTTTTTTTTTTTGGTGCTCAAATAGACTTGTTTTTCATTGACTATGAAAAATATTTTTAATTAACTTTTGTTTTCTATTGTACCAAACAACAGAAAAAGCAAAAAATATTTTGTGAAATTTTTTTTTCACGTAGACAAATAGAGCTTAATGAGAATTGTTATTCCTTTTTCACTTACTATTTTTATAAACAAAAATGAATGATGCAAAAATAAATTCAAAAATATGCGGCGCTAATGCCACGAAGTAGAATGATGCACGCACACATGTTAAAAATAAAGGGGAAATTTTCCCTTTACACATTAAATGATGGGCCATTCAAATTTTCTTTTTAATAAAAATTCAGGAATGATTCCTATTAAAAATAAAGGGCAAATTTTCCTTTTACACATTAAATGATGGGCCATTCAAATTTTCTTTTTAAATAAAAATTCAGGAATGATTCCTAATTTTTTTGGATATTAGTGAATTTTAAAATTTTCCAAGATAGATTGAGGCTATGTTCGATTATTTAACACATACGGATATATTAGAGAGGAAAAAAAAAAAAAAAAAGTAATGAAAAACTACATGGCATGGAAATGAGACTTGAATATGAGTAACACATCTTGTAAAAAGGAACGCTTAATTCATCATGACAACTCTTGATCTCTAAGTGAAGTTCCTGATTGACGGACTATCGTGTACCAACTACAAAATGAATTCTCAACTATGTTCTTAGTTCAACTGCAAAAACTGTGCATGACTAGAAAAAATTATTGATTCAAAGAGTTCACTTGATCAACTGCTAACAAAAGTAACAATGGGAGAGCAACTAGATAACCATGCATTCAAAACATTTGATCATTGACATAGGATGACAAACTACTAACATAAAACGAGGATCACAATTTATACATAAGAATGCAATTACACACCCCATTTGAAGCTCAATTATTTTATTTGTTACAACAATTGTATATACATAAGAATGCAATTACACACCCCTTTTGAAGTTCAATTATTTTATTTGTTACAATAATTTTTTTTTTTGGGGGGGGGGGGGGGGAGAGTGAGAGAGATATATATATTGAATAATATTGTTGTAATATTGTATGTTGAACTATTACAAAAGGTGGCCTATATTACACACCCCTTTTGAAGTTCAATTATTTTATTGGTTACAATAATTGGGGGGGGGGGGAGAGAGAGAGAGAGAGATATTGAATAATATTGTTGTAATATTGTATGTTGAACTATTACAAAAGGTGACCTATATATAGAATTTATATAAAGCGTTAATCAAGAAACCATGAGAATAAGGAAACCTGTACAAATATGGAAACCTAACAAATATAGAAAGCAATATATTGTAGATATACTTTAACAACCCCTCTCAAATTCAAGTAGGTAAACTAACTTGAGTTTGGAAGAACAAAACAAAAAAAAAGTAAATAAATGAGACTTTGCTGTGTACGACAAACGAAAGAGCTTGTTAGGGGCGATTGAGAAGAGTTTGCTATTAGGGCAAACGAAAGAGCTTGTTAGGGGTGATTGAGAAGAGTCTGCTATTAGGACAAACGATAAGAGCCTGCTAAGGGTGATTGAAAAGGGTCTGTTGCTAGGGTAAATGATAAAAGGGCCTACTATAAACGATGTGTATGATCAACGTAAGAGAAACTTGTCAGGGGCAACTGATGTGATGGGCCTTGGGAGGCGCTTGAATAGGAACAAATGTTGAACTAGTAGATGTGGCACACATGGAACTTATGACATGGTGTTGAACGATGAGCGCAACTAATAAAAGAGTGTGCCATAGAGCAGCTTAAGACACGATGCGTTAGGGAGCGGCTTAGGTGGTGTGCCAATGAGCGGCTTAGATGGTTCACATGGTGTATCACCATGCTCACCATGATATAAGTATATTACCCCCCTCAAACTCAAATTGGTTTTAAAATAGAAACTTATATGAGGTTGAAAGGAAGAGAACCGAGAGAAAGTGCATTAAAAAAAAAAAAAAAAGATTTTGAGTGATAAAGGAACAAAAGGATGTGATTGGACACTAGCGGAGGACGACGGACGTAGTGGTTTATTAGTGTTGTTGGAGATTGGGACAAATATAGGTATGTTTAAAAAACAATTCCAGTAGGCAGCAAGTGCCAGGTTACCAACCAACCACTCGCCAGTGAACAAGAAATATAGACCAGAATTGTATAGCTCTGATACTATATTAAGAGAGAGAGAGAGAGAGAGAGAGAGAGAGAGAGAGAGAGAGAAGAGAACACCTATATATTGACGTCAAGTTTGGGAAGTTTAGAATAAGTGTACTTTTTGACTTTTCTTGTATTATGTATAGAAAAAGTAGAGAGGAGATATTGATTGATGTGACCCAAAAAAGATAAAAAGATGAAATAAGTGCACTTATATTGGGATGCCAAACTTGGCCTGAATAATATTGTTGTAATATAATGTATTAAACTATCACAAGAGGTGGCCTATACATAGGACTTATATGGAGCGTTAATTAAGAAATTATGAAAATAAAAAAATCTATAGAAATATGAAAATCTAACAAATATGAAAAGTAATATATTCTAAATATTTGGTAACATTACTGAACATGAATTTTAAATTGCAAGAAACATGGATAGTAAAATTGAAAAACAAAAGAAACAAAAAATAGAAAACAAAACAAAAATTGATTTTGTTTGGTCTAATTTTTGAAAACTATTTTTGAAATTTTTATTTTTCATATATTTGTTTATCTTTAGTAAACTTCCCCCCATATTTTGGTCATTTTTTAATAATATTTTGGGTAAATTATGTAAATAGTCTCTATATTTTACACGATATGTCAATTTGGTCTTTGTTATTTCAATTTACTTGATTTTGCCCTTTAATTTAACAGATTGCGTCATTTTAGTCTAATAAATAACGGTTGTTAAGTTTGATGGACGAAAAGTCTACACAATGTGTCAATTTGGTTCCTGTTGTTTTAATTTGCTCGATTTTGACAGAGATCAAATTGATACATTATGTAAACTGCAGGGACCAAATTGACACATAATTTGACTTTTTGTGTACTAAACTTAACAACTGTTATTTATTGGACTAAAATGACATAATTCGTTAAATTAAGAGACAAAATCGAGCAAATTAAAATAACAAGAATCTAATTGACATATCGTGTAAATTACATGAACTATTTGTATAATTTATCCTAATTTTTTTAAATGTGCCTGATCTAAAAGCATGTAAAAATAAAATATTTATAAAGAAATCTAAACAAAGTTTATTAAAAAGACAAAAAAAAAAAAAAAACCACGATATTGAGTTTTTGTTTTTTTGTGTTTTTTGGTTGTTGTTGTTGTTGTATATGTGGTTTTTTTTTAAATATTTCCTCACAAGTATTGTTTTTTTAACTATATTTAGATTAGGTGTGTCTAAAAAAAAATAAAAAATTGATTAAAATATGAAGAAAAAAATCACTAAAAGAAAAGTAAGAAAAAAAAATTGAATTATAAACCAAATTAATTTAGTAAACCGGATAATGAAAACATAAAATTCAAGTACAATTGCAAACAAATGTTTACCTTTTGAGAGGAGCTTCTGTGATAATCCGATCGAAGAGGTTGATAATAGGTCATCTTGCAAAGTTCGTCACGTAGTTAATTTATATAAAAAATTAAATTACTAAAAAAATACTAATTACATAATTAAATTATATTTATTTTAAATAAATAAAATTAATTTATGTTATACATATGAGAAATATTATGTAAATTTATGTTATATATTATGCAAAACCTTGATAATTGGTTAGAATATTTTTCAATTCACTAATCTATCAAAAATGGCTTAAATCGTAATTTGTCAATTCGTCAATTCTCAAATCTATCATTTAATTTATAATTTTATTCTTAAACCGTCGAATCATACCCCGAACACCACTATATAATATATATATATATATTTTAACTTTTTAAAGTAAAAGAAATTGACTAAAAAAATTTGGTTAATTGGGCTGTGATACGAGTCCCCGTGGTTGCTTGCAGCATTGCCCATGCTTGGGTCATTTTTAAAATTATGAAAAACACCAAGGGCTTTGCTGCAAAATCATATTACTATTGTTTTTAGACTCACTGTTTTGACTCTCTCTCTCCCTATGGTCTGAACCCAGAGAGAGAGAGAGAGAGAGAGACGGGGAGGAGGGAAGCAGAACCCTAACCGGCCTACGGCGAGATTTTCCGGCGAGATTTCCGGTTCCGGACACAGAAAATCTTGGTGAAATGGTAGCGTTATTTTTGTCAGTTAATATATTGTATTGAATCTTTGTACTAATTCTTCAAAATTACATATATATATATATATATATGTATATGATTGTTCATGCCTATCAATTATATATGTGTATGAACCTAAGATGATCGAGGGCCTATGTCTTTCGAGACTCTGGTGAGTGTGCGCGTGTATCAATTAGGGTTTGAGTTCTAGGATTTTCAGATTTATGTGTGATTTACTCCTTGAAGTGAAATTTTATGGCATAAAACAATGTGGGTATTATATATTACTTGCTACTGATAATGGGTTCCATTAGCTTCTGCTAAATTTTCCAAACATTGCACTTGAAGACATGTATTATTCAGTAAAATTACGTCTTGGAATGAGAAGGGAAAAGGCTAATAAGAAGCAATTTCAAATGTAGAAGTGAGTTTTCCTCTTGAACAATTGAGGCTTTGCATTATTGTTAATGTTGGGGTTTATGAAGCCTATAGTACTGACACTGGGCCCTCAATCCAATGGGGGGTTGGGGGTAACTTGGTAATTGTTGATGTAAGTTGTAACCCTAGCTCTATATATTTCTGTTTTCTGTAGCAGCTGGATTATACTCTGTCTTTTCATTCTTTCTGATACAGTGAAACTGGTGTGAGCCGTAAATGTAGGTAATTTTGCCGAACCACGTAAATTTTTGTGTTGTTTCTTGTGTGTGATATTGATTGTTTTCATCTTGCTGTTGTTTGTGTGTTTGGGGTATTCCGCAACAGTTAATACCAGATACTATATTAGATGATAAGTTCTATCAGTTTCGATGCCCTTTTCTAGTTATGTTTGCGTGTGTTACGGATGAAAATAGGAAATGTGGGAATTGCAATTTTAGTAGGAGGGAATTTTGGGTTTGGAGTTTTCTCATCATATAGAATTCTCTTAAAAAGTAAGGTCATGTTTGTCATAAGAAAATAAAATCCAGAAAGATTTTTTTATAGAAAATATTCATTCTGAAAATTTTCCCCATTCCTAATTATTTGAAATCATGAACTAAACTAGCAACTTTGCTTTAATTATTATTGAAATTTATATATTATTATTTGTCCTTCATTTTCCAATCAAACAAATAGATACTTTGATTAAGGTTGTGAGCAAAACGGCGATTACTACGTATGGCTTCAAATATGGCTTTGGAAATAGTAGGTTGTTTAAAAGAGTATGCGTTTGGTTCAAAGAGTTACAACCAAGTTTTAACATTAATTTTTTTATTTTGTTTTGGTAATTGGAATGGTTTCATTCCATGAAGCACAGACACGGACACAAGACACAGCAATTTTAAAAAAATGGAGACACAGATATGGTTGGGGCATGGCAACTTTTTTTGTTTTTATAAATATTTTTATTTTAATACAAGTTAATTATTTTATTTAATTATTATATTTTTAAATAAATGTGTTTCTATTAATTTTTTTATTTTATTTTATCTACATTTTTTTTTTTGATTAATATGTATGAGTATATATTATATAAGATATAAGATATAAGATATAAGATATAAGATACGTCTTTTTTATTAATATTAAATAAATACATATATATATATATATATATATTATACATATTAATCAGCAAGAGCAAGAGAGGGAGCGAAAGACGTGAGAGCGAGAGAGAGAGAGCAAGAGACATGAGCGAGAGGGAAGGTGAGAGGAAGAGAGCGAGAGACGTGAGCGAGAGGGAAGGTAAGAGAGAGAGAGGTTTACGGTGGTCGAAGTCAACTGGATGGAGGTTGAGGTCGACGTCGACGGCTTGCGGTGGTCGAAGTCGACTGGCTTACAGTGGTTGAAGTCATGGAGGTCGACAGGCGAGTCGACTAGATTGAAGTCCAGGTTTGTCTCTTGACCTTTACACTCTTTTCCTTTATTCTTCTCTTTTGCCCTTTGTGTCCAGATTTGGACACGCGTGTCTAGATTTGGTGGACACGCATGTCCTCCTGTGTCTCCGCCGTGTCCCTTGCAAAAAAACAATTTAATTAAAGAGACACCTCACCGGCGTGTCCATGTCCCGTATGTGTCCCCGGCGTATCTCCGTGTTAGACACCGCCACGGCATAAAATATGGCGTGTCCATGCTTCACAGGTTTCATTTGTAGCTTCCCATGTTCTAAATGTATTTGATTGAGTTCGACAAAAGACTTGGGTTCACAAAGCATGAGTTTAGTGACAAAAATCTCAGATTGTCAAGAGAAAAGTTTTAAAGGGCTTGTTGAGGTTTACCTTGAGGCAACACTAATGCAAAATGCATTGAGGCTTTGATTTTTAGGTGACACTCATGAAAGGCTTGTGCATCATAGTTAGAGGCATGCGCCTCATGTGTTCCTTGTATGCCTTTTTCCCATAAACATGTAAGGAGTATGCATATGGAAAGTTTGTCTTGGATTGTTGTTAAACTTAGTCTAATACATGGTTTAAACCTAAAGAAATATACTTCTTTGTATCTATGTTTCATGGTAAAAAAATAAAGTAAATGACCATCAAGAAATTACACAAAGCTAAGGCTCAAGTGAGAAGCTCAATAATTGCAACTTAAAATGTCGTTTTCACTTTCAATGAGGACAAGCTTTCCTTTCTACTAGGGGTGTTAACGGGTCAGTTCGAATTGAGTTTACTATCAAATTGTCAACCAAACCGAATTGATTGGGTTAAAGATTTGGTTACCCTTTGCCGACTGACCCACCTCTTCAAAATTGAACGAATCATACCCTTTAGTTTGATGGTCAGTTCGGTCAATATTGATACACAACTCAATAACTAACTTCTCTCTCATACTGTGATTGTAACTCAAATAAACCATACAGATTTGAGAGCAACGGTGAGTGAAAAGAAAGAGAGACACGACTCACCATCATTCAAAGTTGTCGCCATTGATTAGCACTACTGTCATCGATTGCCTCTATGGAACAAAACCATCGGCGTCGATCACCACAACAAATCAACGCCTTCTGCCATTATCAGTTTACCAAAGTCCATTTCTACCACCGCTGTTTCGGGGGGGAGGGGGAGAATCGACGTAATGGAGAGAGAGCAATGGGGAATTTCTTTTGAATGAAGAGATGGAAGATGAAATATTGGGGAGAGAGAGAGAGAGAGAGAGAGAGAGTTATGGTAGATGAAACTGAAGAGATGTATTGGAGAGAGGGTGAATTAGATTAATAGTGTGTTGGAGATAGGGCAATTCATGGGCCCGAACCACCTGACAAATCTGACCAAACCGACCCACAAAACTAGAGATCGATTGATTTCAAATTAAGAGACGGTCGGTTGTGGATATTGATTCTATAATTTTTGAATTTCACGGTCGGTCAACAGATTTATTATCCCGCCACCCAAAACACCTGGACTGTCCGAATAAATATATAATTAATAAAATTACATGCGGTGCCTTCTTATTTGATTGATTGACATATTGCATTTATTACACAGCTTAACACCAACTCTCTAGTGACTCTCTCTCTGCCACTTTATTACTTTGTCTATCATCTCTCTCTTGAACAAATCACTCAAATCATCAACTTTCTATTTATTTTTCTCTCTCATCTCTTGAAAAATTAACTTACTTAAACCTTTCCAATTTTCTTAACGCTCCACTTATTTGCTTAGAAAATATGACTCAAATCACTTATTATTCTCTATCATCTTTTGGAGAATTCACTTGAGACTTTTCTGATTCTCTCTGAAGTCACTTTTTTCAATTTCAAACTCTCTGCTATGTTTTCTCTCTCAACTCTCATCGTTCCACTGAAGTGACGACTTCGATGATCAAATCAGACAATGACAACGATGAGGAGACGAGATCATATGACAATGACGATCTTCACCACGACGATGATTAGATCAACCCCTTCATCCCTTCTCTTTCAATTTCAGTCTCATCCTTTTTCTGTAAAGTATCTTTTTAGGGGTTTTTTTCTTGTAAGCTGTCAAAGGATTTTGAGCTTTCTTGTTTGCGGACTGAGAAGATGAGTGATCGGTTTTGATTCTGACTGAATTTTTTCCAACCCACTTATGTCCGGTTTCGAATACATAGTGGGTCGAAATCGGATGGCTTCTTGTTCTACCCAAGGTGGTACATGTTAAACCCGACTCAATCTGACCCGTGAACATCCCTAATTGGAGAGTGTAATCAATGTTGAGTGGAGATTTCTTTTGGATGGAGGAGATGGGTGGAAAAAAACAGTGGAGAGAGAGTAATCAATGCACTGTAAATTGGAGAGAGAGTGAGAGAGATGAAATGGTGGACAGAGGGTAATCAATGCATTGTCAATTGAAGAGACTAGAGAGAGAGATAAATAGTGGAGAGGGGCTGCACTTCCCTCAGAAGTTAAAGAGGGTTTTAGTTTTAGTACCACGTTGGAAATTTTGAGTATATACGCCACACTTTGACTTGTTTGGTTGGTTTATCCAATACTATATATGACACACCCATGTGTCCCACCATAATTTTACTCTATTATCATTTCAAATAAATAAAAGAATATCTTATAAATTACATAAGTTGTACAACTATTACTCATTGGTTTTACATTTTCAAAATATCAAATCAATGTAGACTTTTAACTCTTACGTTTTTCCATAGAGAGAGAAAGGCAGTACTTTCGATGGGAAGAGAGGTCATCAGAGTTGGTGAAGCACTCAAGGTTAGTGATAAATGTAATTTGAGAGCATCAATTACAATACGGCACGTGGATCTAATATCTGAAATATAAAGATTGGTTGGGTTGGGTTACACAGGTTTGTTTATACCAAACCTGCTACTCGACTGATAACCTATGAAAAGTACCCCCATTTACTTGCAGTCGACAGAAGAGAGCTTCGAAATCGTTCGTTCAGAATTGGATTGGATCTGGCAGGGTAGTATCATCGGGCCAGACGGGTATTTGAATAGCCCTATTCTTTACAGTGAAATGCTTAATACTTTAAGGAGAAAAGTATTTACACTTTTGTCTTTAATTTTTAATAGTTTTTGCTATTTTAATTAATTATTTATTTATTTAATATAAAATTTTAAAATTTGAAATACTTACCCCTCGACGCTTGGAGGCTTACTCCTTGCCTCATGAGGGGTAAAATGTCTTGCGTTACACATTTACCTCTGAATACTTTGGTCAAGAGCAATTGTTAAAGAACTTTATATGATGCATTGCTGCATGCTCACTCCCACTAGAACTTGCACTTCACAAAATTTGGGTTATTAGGAAAGACATAGGCATGGGACATTTGGAATTTGAAATGGATGTTGGAAGAACCTATATTAATTTTCATTCGAGTATCAAAAAGCATTTTTATGCAATAATTGCCAATTAACAAATTAAATGAAGATGTTGCTTTCCATTTTCTTTTGACCTAACTCCTTAGAGATACGATTTTATGATGGAGGAAACTTTTGTTTTTTTGAGGAGCTACACTTTGGGGGTTTGGAGCAAAGTTTTAAAAGGTTTTACTGAGGCTTGCTTTGAGGCTAGGCTAAGGCGAAACGTCTAAAGGCTTTGATTTTTAGGCTTTACTCTTCAAAGGCTTGTGCACACAGTCCTGAGACTTGTGCTTTAGGTGCGTCTTGTACGCCTTTTAAGCATAAGCATGTGAGGAGTACACATATGAAGAGTTTACCTTAGCCTCTCATTAAACTAGTCTAGTAGATAGTTTAAATATAAAAAAGTAAAAAATAAAAAAAAGAACTCATTTTGCAACTATATTCTATAGGAAAAATTAAGTAAATGACCAATCGAAGAAAAACACAAAGTTTAATGCTTAGTGAGAAGCTCAATCACTAAGGCCCCGTTTGTTTAGGGTTATAGGGAGGGGATTGGGTTTGATAGTGAGGTGGAACTACTATATGGGGTGTTTGTTTTGAGAAATGGGGAGGGGACTCCTAATCCTTGGTATTAGTAAAGGCCTTGGAAGGGGGATTGGGAAGGAGGAGGTAGAGATGATATTAGAAAAATAGTGAGGGGATTAGAAATTTTTTTATTTTTTTTATTTTTTATATATTGGGAATTTTTTTTAAAAAATATTAATGTTTAATTTTTTTTATTTTTTTATTTGTTTTTATTGTTTTATATAAAAGTAATTTAACAATTCCTACACTAACAACTATCATCAAAACAAACATAATTTTACTTAATCCCCTCATTATCAATCCCCTCACAAACAATCCCCTCACTATGAATTCCCTCTATTCTACCTCTGAAAACAAACAAGACCTAAAGTTAAAAATACCAATTTCATTTTCAATAAAGCAAAGCTTCCTTCCTTGCAATGAAGAAAAGTATTTACACCTTTATATTTAATTTTGATATGTTTATTTATTGTTTTAAAACATTTAAATTATTTATTAAATATAAAAATTTGAAATTTGAAATGCTTAAGCCTCATCGCCTTAAGGCTTACGCCTCGCCTCATAAGGGGTAAAACGTCTTATGTTACGCATTCACCTTTAAAAACTTTGGTTTGGAGAATGGGCTTCGAATCGGATACAATGTGGGTATTGGAAAAGGTAGGATATAACAAGGTAGTTGTGCATTCTTGGCTTAGGCCTCGTTTGGCAAGCGGTTTTTTTAGTCAAAAAGTCACTAAAAAAATTAAAAAGCCAACAACTTATACCAAAAAGTCAAAGATTCTATTTTCTCTCTACTTTTTGCACATATTTTCGTAAAAAATCAAAAAATCATCCCAAACATACTAGTTTTTTTTACATCATATTTTAGCCAAAAAGTTACTAAAAAAGCTTTTTCCAAAATGAGGCCTTAATATAATTGCTTCTCCAGAATGGAAATTAGTATGAGGTTAATTTTGTTTGGTAAATCTAGGAAAGGGGCACAACGAGAAGCATTCTAGAATACTGCACGCCCTAGTTTTACATGTTTGGATAGTTTTTTGATCAAGTTCTTGTTGGGGTGTGAAATATGAAAGAAGAAAAGTTTACTTTTGACTTTATTGCTTTTGAATTGTTAGTTGGCAAATTAGAAGAGGTTCCCTTTTCTGCCTAGTTGGTAGAAAATATTCTGAAATGCGGTTTGATGGAATGTGATTGGGTTGCAAATGTAGTGAGCTAGATTTCCACATAATGAGTTTGATTTTAGTTGACTGAGCAAACGTATGTATAAAATTTAAGCCACTTAAGTGTGCGTGCAAGCGATCTAAATGACATAGTATGATCTGGTTGGGGATGTGAAGATCTAAGCTTTTAGATCTTGTGTTTCATTCTAGTTGATCTGCCAAATATTTCTATCATATTAGAACCACTGCAGCATTTGTTGGAATCTAGATAAAAGTCCAATAGTAATGATGACTTTTCTGTTTTTGTTTTGTTATGTTGCTTAGAGGGAATAGTCACATAGTTTATGATGTTATTTCATAAGCAGAACTATCTGATAAATTTTATAAACGGGTAAAGAATTCAAATGCCAAAACATTAGTAAAATGTTAATCATAAATTGTGGATATTTGGCCTTGAGGAAGCTAATGTGAGGCCTTTTGGGAAGATGGTAAGCACTGAGATGGCAAGGAAACATCGGAGGTGTAGGAAAGAAGTGAGATTGCTTTAGAGAGGGTGGGACCATGGGAGTGGAGAATGCTTATGAATTTTTTGGAGGAGGCCAGTAGCCACTCCTTGTTCTTGCATGCACGGAGGGGATCCCTTTTATAGGAGAATCGAATCATGGGGACTATCTCAGCCATGCATAAGACCCCAGGCTGAGGGAGAGGTGGTTCAACCCCCTTGGTTCTACAATTTCGAGGTTTCCCAACTTATCATGGGATGGTATTGGACAAATAGGTTAAGCCTCGAAGACCATATCATAATGCTACAGAGGTAGGTATGATACATATTTGGAGAGGCACATGTATTTGTCAAAGCTCCTCTCTTTTTGATACTAGTTGAGCTGGAGCCACCCCGAGAAGGAGGGCTAGACAACCTTGATGTTCGCTCAACTCTAACCTTCGCACCACATACCTCTAGTGATCCCACGTAGAGGTCCCAACCCAAGATGGTGTGGTTGGTCTCATCAAAGTGCTGGCCTTATGGATGGGAGACCAACTCAGTGGGACACCGCTCCATAGGAGATACTTATCCAAGCTAGAGATGGAGATTGAGTGGGTTTAGTGAAGAAGACATGCTAGATCTGAGAATGAGCATGGCCAAACATTGAAAGGATATGAATGGGGGGAGCATTCATGGTTGAGGAGTTATTTGGCTGACATGGGCGGCATCAAGCGTGTTGTCCACAAGTGGAAGAGATGACCGCTCGAGTGAAGTCTCATTAAGGGATTCTTGAGCAGATTGGGGCATGCCTTAATGTCTTGGCTCAGGACAAAGTCACCATGTATGCTTGCCTCGACCATCATAGCTTGATCTTAGAGGGGAGTAGATGGAGGCTCATCATTGGTCCATGTGTATGTGTCACTCATGAAGTACACATGGTACCCTGCTCTTTGGAGATGCGAACATGAGGGTGATGTGGCAATGCTATGTAGCAAATATGAATGCATATACCGTACAAAAAAAAATAGTCTGTAAATTTGTTTATACTCATTTCAGTGCAGTTCACTCTTGCAATTTGTTATAGCTTTATATTTTTAGTTATTTGATGAATTTGTAATTGTGACTTGCGTGCAGGCTATGTACATTCGTGTGAAGCGTAGTAAGACTACCTACTTTCTGCAATGCGAACCAACTGAGACAATTCTAGACATTAAGCAGAAGTTGCATGCCCTCATTGATCAACCAGTGAATGATCAGCGTTTGATTCTAATGGCAACTGGTGAAGTGTTAGATGATTCAAAAACATTGGCAGATCAGAAGGTACATCAGTCCACTTCTATTATTTTGAGCAAAAAATTCCAGGTTTTATGTTATCTGTTTGAGAAGTGGCCACATTCAGATTTCCATCTAAGAAAATATTGTTCTGTTAACCTTACAGTCTCTTATTTTTTGATATCTTAGCTTCAGAGTGTGTTGACATGTTTAACAAATTCCATGCGCTTTTCAGGTTGAAAATGATGCTGTTGTGGCATTGACCCTGAGAAGAGGTACTTTTATCACCTTTTCCCCCCATTTGGTTTAATGCATTTTTTCCCTTCACTTTTTGGAATGACTTTTTTTGGTTTAATGTTCTGCTTTGGCTTTTCTAGTGATCCTTTTGCTTATCCAACGTACTGATCTGGCTAAAGATTATGAACTTGCATGTGTATTCAAATGATTCTGCTTGGAAATTTAATGAAGTGTTGTTTTAACAATGTAAGAAGGGTTTGGTCATAAAACTTAACCTTCTATTTCTTGGCTTTGAAATTTTTGAAAAAGGACCGGCAAATCTTAGCCATTAATGGGGACTAAACTGAGTGTACTTTTATCTGAGGTTTTTTTATCTGCTTCCTTTGTTGAAATGTGCCTCACATAAGAAATGACTAGACAAAATAGTTTTGTTTGTCTTTTCTTTGGTGATGCTGAGAGAGGCAAGGCTTCTAGAGCCATTCTTGCAATTATTTTGGATTGTTTGGTTGGAGGGGAATGGTAGATTTTTGTAATAATTTTTTCCCCATCACTATGGATTTGAGTAACTGAAAATTTGAGGGCTTATCATTGGGTGATGATGGTTATTATCTTGTTGTATTAGATTTCTATTGTTCCCTCTTGAACTCATGAGGAAGTCTTGGCTCTAAGCAGTTTCCTCTAAGAGCAGGGACAAAACCATATTTTTTTCCTGGGCATACAATAATGTGCAAGGCTGGTGTTGATGTTGCAGACAGCCTCACTTCACTAGCATTCATCTTTTTCCATGTTTTCTTATTTTTCCCTTTTTATTTTTTCTTTATTGTTTATTTCTATTTTGGCTGCTCGGTAGTATCAATATCATTAAGAGAATAATCATTCTTTTATTTTTGTAGGGACTGGGAAAAAAAAAAAATTTAGAACTTTATATTTAGAGACACTACTCCTGCGAATTTTTAAAAATAGTTTCACAACATGAGATTTTATGAAAGTTTTATGTAAGCTTCATATATGAGTATATCCTGTTTGGTAAATTTTCAAAGTTAAATGATGAGTATTTAATTTTATAAAATTCACAGATTGATCAGTATTCAATTTAGTGTTAAAGTAGAAATTGAAATTGAATTTTAGTCTTGAGTGAGACTATTTTTGTATTTGACTTCATTTATTATTGATTGATCTTGAGTGATTAGATTAGTTGGATTAATTAATGGGTAATGGGGAATTTAATTCAGACTCATGATCCAAAGTTATCTTGTGATTTACTTTGTAAATTGGATTCATTTATTCATCCCATACTAAATTGTTTGGTTCAAATTTAATTATATAAACTATAAATACTATATGTGATTATGGTGTTTTTAGTGTGTTATATTAATTTATGTTGTATACCATTAAATGAGAGTTATATTTTGTGATAACAAAAATTTATACCATTTTATAATTTTATGTTACAAAACTTTATAATTTTGCTGAATTATAATTTTAATTGTAGATATATATATCAATTTTGAGGACAGAACCACATGGGGTCTACCAGCCCACGCCGGCCATGCCTTGTCTGGGGGATTGGTTTGCCACTTGCTTAGCTTTTGTTTATATATATATATTTAATCAATTTCTCTGCCAGCACAAGGTAGAGAAATAAGGAGACTTTTGGTTGCTTTTGTTTGTTTCTGTCAAACGTCTCTCTCTCTTGGCTTTGTCTCTCTTCTAGAGTTTTAAAAGGCTTTCCTGAGGCTCGCCTTGATGCTTGCCTCGCCTCGCCTTGAGGCTAAGGTAAAATGCATTAAGGTTTTGATGTTTAGGCACTACTCCCCAAAGGCTTACGCATCATAGTTTGAGACATGCGTCTTAGGTGCGTTTTGTATGCTTTTTGCGCATAAGCATGTGAGGAGTACACACATGTAGAGGTTGTCTTGGGCTTTTGTTGAACTTAGTCTATTAGATTGTTTAAACTTAAAAAAATAAAAAGAATCCCTTTTTGCAACTTTTTACAACTATATTCTGCAAGAAAAATTAAGTAAAAGATTAATCAGGAAAAAACACAGTTAATGATCAAGTGAGAAGCTCAATCACTAAAGTTAAGAATATCAATTTCACTTTTAATGAAGGAAAATTTCTTTCTGTGCAGTAAAATGTTCAACGCCTTAAGGCAAAAAGTATTTACACCTTCATATTTAATTTTGTTTTTATTTTTTTACTATTTTAAAATATTTAATTTATTCACTAAATATTAAAATTTGAAATTTGAAATGCTTATGCCTGAACGCCCTGAGGTTTACGCCTCGCCTCATGAGAGGTAAAACGCCTCGAGGTACGTATTTGCCTTTAAAAACTTTGCTCTCTTCTTCTTCTCTTTTTGTTTTTTATTTTTTTTCCCTCTTTCACCATGAATGCTTACTGTGACCTTGGAGTGAGGAGATTTAGGCCTTGTTTGGTTCAACTCTCAAAATGCAATCTTCGAAAAAAATTTCCAAAATTTTGTTTGGCTGGAAATTTTTTGAAAAAAATTTCCAAAATCACTTTTTCTTCTACACATCAATCAATCACTTTTTCTCTCTCCTCTCTCTTTCTCAATCACTTTTTCTCTCTCACACATCTACTCAACTACAATAAAATATCAAATCATCCCAAACTCCCATACTCCAAAACTATTTTCAAAATATACAACCAAACAAATAAAAAAAAATTCTAAACTCTTTTCTCAAGATTTTTTTGAAAATTTATCTCCCAAAACCAATCCAAACACACCCTAAAGTTCGGTTCTCACCCTAATTCTTGGAGCATTTTGTTGAGCAAGTCAAGAGCTTCAAAGTCATTGCAAAAAAATTCATATTTGGGTAAGATTAATCATCTACAGTTTGTGCTTCTTGTGACTTGAGGTAGGGATTTCTTTAATTTTTCTTCATGTAGTTTTTATGCATGAATATGTGGCATTTTCATTATATCAATTTTGGAGATTTGGTAGAGATTTTAAAGCATGTATTATAAAGCTAGGGTTTGTGTTGTGTATGGTATTTTTTTTTGTAGTTCATGTACAGTAATTTTTGCAAGAACGTAGAGCATGTGTAGAACCCTAAGATGGGGAAAGCCCTAATTATTCGTAAAAGAACCCTAATGCCCTTCAAATTTTGTAATTGGGAAAAATAAAGATTCGTTAATCAATTTTGCGAAATTTAAATTAGATCTTGTTGATTGAGAAATGGTAAAGATAGAGAGTTTGTATTATATGTAATTTGATTGAAATTGATGATAAATTGAGGAATGCTTCATTATATACATATATTTGAGCTTATTGAGAGTGATTATCTAGGTTGATTTTTGGTTATACTTTAATATTGCCAAGTTAGAGAGGTTTAATAGAAATGGCTATTGTTGACACAATTAACTATAACTAGTGTTGACGCTATTAATGAAAGTGAAATTGAGAATGCAATGGTTGAATTGTGAAACGTAGGTAGGTTGAAAGTAATGAAGATAATAGGTGATTTTGGGTGTTTTGCAAACTAAATGTTGTTAATTGAATTACGTGTTATACATTGCTTATATTGGGGTGTATATTGTTTAGAGATAGCCTATCTTGTCAATAGATGGAGGATTGCATTGTTTGTTATAGAATTGATATGAAACTAGGTTGAATTGTAACCCCACATGTTACGTAGTTTTATCAATTAATTTGGTAAATGGAGTTGATGTGGTTCTTGTTGTGTTATGTGCTGGAAATGCTATATAGAGGTACCAAGTTCCTTTCGATTAGCACCTGGTAAAGTGGCTTGCACTTCGAATGATGGGTCCCAAGTTCTCTCCAGCTAGCGCCTGGTGAAGTGGCTTGAGCTTCGAATGACGGGTCATAAGTTTCCTCCAACTAATGCTTGGTAAAGTGGTTTGCACTTCGAATGATGGGTTTTAAGTTCCCTCCAGCTAGCGCCTGGTAAAGTGGATGGCAGTGGCTTGGCGAAGCCGTATTGTGTTATGTGATTGTAATATCTCTTTTTAGATTTGTCCATATGAGTTTATGGTGAAAGGTGCCCAATTAGCTCTCTGTGCTTATGGCCAGAAAATGTGAGGATATCTTATAGAGTATTATGAATTGCGAATAGCCACCGTGATTCTAGTGGGTTATTTGTTTTGATTAGACTATGGGGAGTTATTGGTAAATTTTGTGGCATCATGGTTATCGGATGGTAGTATGGTTGTTGAGTTGCTTAGTTGATATTCTTTAGTGGATTTTGGGAATAATTATTGAGATGGTTTTCAAATATTTAAAATTGATGAAACCTTTTAAGTTATAAAGGATGGAAGTGAAAGCGAAAGATGTAACCCTTTTAAAATGTAAATGAATGGGTTTTGAGGAAAAGTATACCTATGTATATGCATATTTTGGGTAGTGAAAAAGAGAACATTATCAATATATTTATTATGTGAAGCATTTATGATCATATGCATGTATAAGACTATATTAGTTAGATTTATTGGGATCTCTACTGGACTATATGTTCATCCCACATTGTTAAATCATTTTCAGGTGCAATTATGGAAGATTCTATTTGAGTTGAAAAGCTTCATTACTTTTTGGCCACGGGGCCTTCTACGCAGAATGCCATTGTTGTGTATCTAGGGTTAAGGCCTTTTCATTTATGTAAATGTATGCCTAGGGGCATTTTATTTTCAATTGTAATTATTAATTTTGTATATATATATACGAGAGGGAGCTTTTATTGTTTGATTAAGTTCACGATTGTAGCTTCCGCATAATTCCTTATGAAAATGGATGATAGTAATGGATATGGTAATGTAAATGGGGTTTTGAAATACAGGGTGTGACAATTTTTGTTTCAGGAAAAGAAAAGAAAGATTTGTTTACCTTTTAAACATAATGCATGTTTTCACAAAAATACTGTAAAACCCAACCAATATAGTTGATCGAGAGCGGCTCTTGGAACTACAACCATGTTGCTTCTGTCTTGCAAATTAGGGGCAGGGGAAGGGGTTGCAAAGATGGCAAAGATAGGAGTTTGATTTAGGAGAGATGGTAAATTGGTGAGAGAGTGATAAATGCACAGAAAAATAGAGAAGAGAGGAGCTGGGGCATTTCACCTCTCTAGAGCAAGAAGAATTTTTGATCTTGATGTACTTTCTCGTGGAATCTCACAACATGCATGTATGGTATCTCACTGTAAACAAAGTAGGTTATGAAAGCCTACTTCAAATGCAGAGATATTCCTCTGTTGTGCTGGGCTGAGCTTGATCACATTTTGGGTTTTATGTAGTTGCTTTTATTGAGATTTTCAACCTGTCTTGTTTCCTGGGAGTGGATAGTTTGAACAACCTAAGTGGGAATACTATTTCGAAATAAAAAGGGATTCTTTACTGGGTTATGGAACACTTCTATTCCATTGAGCTAGTGCTTCTTTTATGCTTAGGGAAAGGGAAAGCGAAAAGGTGGGTGAAATGTAGCTTTATTTCATTCATATTTCACCCATCTTTTCCCTTTCAATTTCCAAATCCTTACCTAAATTCATGATCCAAACACAGCCTTAAGGTTTTTGCATGTTTTTTGTTTTCTCCCTGTGCCTCTGTTCTGCTTATTTAAGCGGAAGAGTTGCTTGCCCTTATATTTATTCAGTCATAGTTTTGTGTTTTGGGAACTTGTCGAGGCTAATTCAATGGGAAAAGCCTTCACCAAGAATTTTGTATTGATGAATCAAGATTAGGATTATTCCAAGTATGATGAGATAGGATTATAATAAGTTAAAGTGGCACAACAATTGTCAAACACGATATGAAAAATGGCTTTCTTCAGTTGAACTACATGAAACTCACATTTTTATAGGTATGTAAGAAATTACTTGTAATACATTCTACACGTGACCCGATCCTCACATTTTTATAGGTATGTAAGAAACTTGTAATACATTCTACACGTGACCCGATCCTCACATTTTTATAGGTATGTAAGAAATTACTTGTTTATTGATTGGTGAAGATTGACTTCAGCTTGAGATTTACTTCAGTTTTCTTCCCTAAGTCAATTATAGTGGTCAGGATTATATTGTCTTGTGTATTTGACCAAATATGACCTGTAATTGGGATGCACTTTCATTTTTCTTTTCCTTTCTTGCAGATGACAATGAATTTGAGGACGTAGACATTGTGAGGCCAGATGATTTCTACCAGTCCCGTGATGCGGATGCTGCAGCGAGTTGGTGAGGAGGACTCTGTGGGGGTACCAGCTCACCGGCAACAAATATCCGGGGCAATGGACATGGTTTTTGTTGCTTAGGAATTGAAAACATGAAAAGTTGATTGCTCCAATAATATCACGATTCAACAATCCTTAGTTACCAGTACAGATAGATATATACATATTTTTATATTATCTTGTTTTTGGGTAGGCAGGATCAGAAACTGTTTTACTTTTGGGCACTGTTTGGGAGTGTCCAGGAGTGGCCAGCCAGTGAGCAGGAGATACTGTGTCCGAATTTCCTTTGTTGTCCCAAAGCCGCTCTACCCTACTATCACTGTTATGTTATGTTTGGTTGCGGGATTTGGAAATGAAAAGGGAAAAACTGTGTGAAATTAGGTAAAATATAAGTATATTTTATTCTCATTTCACCTACTTATTATTTTTTCCTTTTCAAATTTCTTCTCAAATCCCCTAAACAATTACAGCGTTGGAGAAATTCATCATGTGATAGAGAAATACAGTGGAATAGAAGAAATCTTGATCTGTGCCCCAAATTTTGCTAGGAACACATAAGATTTTCACAAAATGAGACAGATTTGAGGCAAAGGGTCACATTTGTGTCTCATTATATAAAAATTTTATGTGCACTTAAATACACTTGCCTCAAAATAATTGGAAAACTAAGGACAACTCATCTTTCTGTTTTGCATGTTGCTGATGGAACTAAAGTTTTCGTGAAAGTTAATACAATGCTAGAGGCATCCACTCTTTCAACCTATTTAATCATCGAGTAGTTCTATTGGCTCACTACCATCTCTATTCTTTGAGCAAATTGCCTCTTTGGATGGCAGCTGTACCTCTGCTGCCACTCCTCACTTTCAGCCATCGTCACCAACTACTACCACCACCACAACCCTGTTCCCCAGCCATTCCTCACTTTTGGCCATCGTCACCAACCACTACCACCACAATTCTCCCTTTCCCAGCCACACCTCACTTTCGGCCATCGTCACCAACCACTACTATCACAACCCTCTTCCCCAATCCCCATTGCAGCCTCACATAATTGTCCAACATTGTTGCCCTACCACCCCTTGCAAGGTAGTTCAAGTTTGTTTTTGTCCAACATTGTTGCCCTACCACCCCTTGCAAGGTAGTTCAAGTTTGTTTGGGCCCTAAGACGGCGACCAAAAAAAAAGAGAAAAGAACAACTAAATGAGGCCTTTCTAAAAAAATTATTTGAAATATATTGTTTAATGTTGAAATGTAAAATTACTAATTACGTTCAATTTTTAAACTTTCAATTCCCAAGACAAATTTAAACTAGTAATATAATCTTTTAAAAAAATGCAAGATTAAGACTTGTTTTTTATTAACTGTAAAATGATTGTAAATTTATATTTGTAATGCTAAAATACATAAAAGGTTGGCCTCTTATTGTATGGGGCTTCATGCAGAAGTCTTATTTGCTTAGTACTTGAGTTGATTTTGACCTCAAAGCCATTATCCCCCGAAAGCACCCCTCTCCCTCTGTGATGCACCACCATCATCGTAACTCTCATGACCCCGAAGAGAAAGAGAAGAATGAGGAAAATGAAGAATTGGGGGATCTCAAGTTGGAGAGGGGATAATTGCAGAGGGTGGGAAAGAACCGAGTAGAAGTGGATTAAGGGCTGAAGAGTGGCGACCAAGTTGGGGAGGGGTTGATGAAGAGTTTATGTCAGGAAATGAGAGGGGTTGGGAAGGGGGAGGTGACTGGTGGTGAGGAGTTGCGATGGGGAGGGGAGGCGACAAGGGAGGGGGTAGTCGGCAGTGGCGATGGTAGTGGTTATAATTATGGTTAGGTTAGGTTAGGTTAGGTTTGCAAGTTGAAGAAGATGGATGGTATTTTGATATTATTTGAAATTTGATAGTGAAATAAAAAAAAAATTAAATTATGTGGGAGTTTGGGAAGTGGGTTTTTTGTAAGTTTTTTTAGTTGTAGGATACTATTAGAATTTTTTTTTTTTTATGTTTGAGAAGATAGTTGGGTTTTTTTGTGGTTGAATGTGATATTTGTGAGAGAAAAAATGAAATGATTATAGGATTTGATGTGATATTTTGTTTGGATTTATTTTTTTTAATTTTGTAAAACATTTGTCTTGTAGTGCGAAAAATAAAAAAAAAAAACCCAAAAACTAAGTACCCAAATACCCCCCTATGAACTGAGAAAATAGCATGTACTAACATAAGTATTAGTTTGGAAATAAAATTTCCCTTAATCGTTTGGTAGGACTAAGAAGTGCCCATTAGAATTATTCCAAAGCAAATCGCCATATTAATCAAGAGTTTAGTATACATTGATATAATTAACACAACACTTTTATATAATTACATTGATTCATTGCAAATGATAAAGTCCAGAACTATAAATCATAATTGTATAAATTTCATCGTTATACTAAAGCGATTGTGAATAAGTCATCTAAACTTCACGAAAATGAATATCACTGAGTAGAGATTATCAAGCAATGTGGAAGGGAATACTGATATACCACAATCAAAATGGTAGAGAATATTGATATGCTCGCATACTGTTATAATTATGATTTAAAGAAATAATTACAATGTTTATGGCTTTGTAGAGCAGAATCATGACAAAGTTTGGTTTCAACCCAAAAATAAAAAAAGTTATTATTAATATAAATATTAAAAAAAAAGTTTCAGTGAGCTTTTGGAATAATTTGGAGTTTGCATTTTCTGTGTTTTTTTTATTTGACTTTGATGATTTTTTCAAAAAAAAAAAAAAAAAAAAAAAGAGTTTAAAAATAATTACATCTTTGGGTTTTACATTGGGTTGCTTCGTTGGGACGAATGACAAATATAGTAGGCAGTTGAATACTTTCTTATTATAGTAGAATTTTCTATTATGACAGAGGTATAAGAGAGTAATTATTTATTTTACATTATTAATAGAATGAGTTAACCAATAGAATTTTTATAAATATTTTGAAAATTACAAAAATTAAGGCTCTGTTTGGTATATTTCTGGAACGTTAGTTCAAGAACTTATTTTGCATATCATGTTTGTTTAGGAGTTTCAAATCATAATTCCACACTCACTTTTGAAAACTCGGTCGAAGGCGGGAAAATTTGAACTAACCGGTCATCCCACCGGTTGTCCGGCCAGTTGACCGGAACAGTGCAAATATATTTATTTATTTATTTTTTTGCAATTGACATATGTCAATTTTTATATATTCGAAAAAAATATTTTTTGAATTTTAAAATTTTTTTTATGTGCTTTAATAGAATTTTGAGTTGTATGTTTGGTTATGAGTTATAAGTTTTTGTATTAAATATCATATGTCACATTAAATATTCTCTACTCAATTCAAAACTCTTTTCAAAAACTCTTTTACCAAACAAATTTTCCACACTCAAATCATAATTCCAAAACTCATAAACTCAAAATACAATCCCTACTTTCAAATCATATTTAGAAAGTTCTACCAAACACAACCTAAGAATTTTAAGATGGAGTTTTGGAGGTTCTAAAGCCTTTATTATTAAAAAGTCTATTTGCTATAATATATAGTACTAGCAATAACTCGTGCTATACACAGGCAAATAACAAAAGATGATAAATAGTGTTAAATATGTTAAAAATTAATATTTAAATATTATTGTTGACTTTTTTTGGCTTTCGAAGGTTAGAATTGTAATTTGAGCGTGCCAGTAAGGATCAATAAGTCCTTACAAAGATTAATAAATGCCAACTAATTAATCAGACGACTGCTTCGAAGTTCTTTCAGCCTCAATGAAGAAGACTTTACTAGTGGCTTAGTTTTTAGGAGAAAATTAAGAAGACTAGAAAAGAGGGAACAACAGTGTCAGAAATCAATCTTTTATTAAGTAAACAAAAGTTTACAATTGTACCTTTACACTTTCACAGCTTCGAAGGATATTACAGCAACAGACTAACTTAGAATTACTCCTAGGAATTTGAAGTGCAGTATAGGAATGTAAGGACTGGAATTTAAAGGGCTGAAAAATATAAAGTAAATGAACTGGTTTCTGAATCTGGTTTTGGGTCCTTACATTATCAACACTCTCCTCTATTTATAGGCTCTGAATATAACTGTCGAAGTGGCTGATAATCCGTCGAAGTAGGTGATAACTGTCGAAATAATCTCCATGATCACTGAGTGTGGCCTGCGGCTTTGATCAGTTTGTTTCCACTATTCCACTCTTCATGGTTATACTTTCCTTCTGAATTTGAATTTAAATTTAAATTGTAGACAACTGTTTGGCCACGTCACCTTGGATATCTTGACTGTTCCCATGTCTCATAGATCCATTGTCATTGCTGTAAGTTGCCACGCTTCTGTTGAAAGTTGGAGACCTTTATTGATTCCCTAATTTGCCTCTTATAATCCATATGTCAGGCTGCGATAGGTCTGTACAAAATATATAGCCAACATTATCCTCTGCAGTAATATAGCCAATACTTGGTAATATTAGTGGAACAATGCGTTTTTCCCACATCCCAGGACGTGCATGGAATTTATTTATCTTGGAAGTGTAACCGTCTCCAAGCAATGAAACACCGAACTTCATTTAATTCTCCCTTGTGCTTGAACACTACCTCTACTATTTGTGTAAATGAAGGGACTGATACATCTCTAATGACTAAACAAATTCTCTCTTTCATTGATCAAGCATACGAAGAGGTTTTGGACAATGACGATCGATCTTGAAAGAACTTTCACGCATTTATTAGCCATATCTATCCTCCTCCATTTATACAAGTTATGGAGGCTTTCGCAAAATATGAGCTTTTAGACCAAAAACTTGCTCAAATGGATCTTGGAAGTTCTTCATCTGCTCCAAAACCTTCTACATGGGATGAAGCTGCCTCCTTTTCTATTGAAAATACTGGTTGGAATGCTTGGCCAACACCAACCCAACCTCAAACAAGGAAGTAGATTCATCACAGATTTATTGAATTCGATGACCCTACTGCAAGTCCTCACTCTTCGCGCAGCTCTGTGGTATATCCTTATATCTCATTCGATCGTCTTTGCTGTCTTGAAGACAATTTGCTTTCGGTATGGTATACCTCTACCTTGCTGACCAAAATAGTGCGAAAGATACCTTACCCCATTGACGCTTTGGGAATGAGTCCCTTACTCTTGGCCAAGAAAGCAAAACTTCGTTCTTCTGACTGGCTAGAGTGTGTAAATGAGCCTCAGTTTCCACCTTCTTTTAGAGGGGATCCCACCGCTCCTTCCCTTCCCCCTAATCCTAATTGGGTTGAGGAATTAAAACTTACCATTTTTGAAAGCCAACATTTTGCTCCCTATCAGGCTTCAGTTCCTTCAACCGCTTATCAGTAGTATAAAGCCCAGACCATGCTTGCTGCCTTTTCTCATTTATCCTTCGAAGCCCTTCAAGATGACACTCCTCACAAGAATTTTTTGTGGGCTTGTAACATTATCACTTGAAGTCACAACCTTAACCCTATGTCCTAAACAAAACTTCACGCTTTTCTGGACCAGCTCCCTTTGCTGTTCAACTGGTACAAGAATGCTTTGGCCACCAGGGAGTCAATGGAGGAGATCTTTGCTGTTCGCATCCAAACCCAAGATGAAGCTAGAAAATTTTCTTGAAGAATATGAAAATTTCAAGAGACCTGATTCAGAGTATGGAGAAGATGTTGATATGGGTGATATGTATGGGATAGATGAAGTGGGGAAAGCATTTAAGCAAATAGAAGTTGAGATGAAGGCCCATCAACTTTTTTACAAAATAAGGGCTCACCAATTAGACAAACCAAATTTAGATAGGATAGAGGAAAGGTTAGAAAAGGAACATGTTTTTATTGAATTTTGCTGGACAAAGTTTCATGACCTTGTAACCTTGTCCATTCCTTACTTTTATGAAATTGAGAATGTAACCAAATAGGCCCTCCCAATGTAAATGCTTATATTAATAAAATTGGGTTTTCATATTCCAATTGCATGGTTAATATGACTTCATCCTTTAATTTGTTCACATAATCTATAAATAGCAGCTTTGAAGTAACCAATCTTATATTGAAGCCTGGTTTAAGTGTTTCGAAGCATAGAGTTCCTCTTTAAAAGTGACAATATCTTCCTTCAAAGGGCTTTGTCTTAGTAGAAAGTTCAAAAGGTACTTTCATATATAGGTAAGTCCTTTGGTTTTTAAAATTTTCACACCACTTCATCAACTACTGGTCTCATGGTGTCCACTTACTTTGAAGCCAAACTAAGCAAAACTATGCTTCCTTTAATCAAAGAGCACTAAAAATACTCCTTCGAAGGAAATTTTCCTTGAGAGAAAGCCTAGGCGCATACTTTAAAAATTCTTGAAGTAGACAAGTCCTAACTCCACTTGAGTATAAGGTAGAAACTTCAAAATTTTAGCAAAACACTAGCTTCGAAGCCAACTACCTATTTCGACGCCAAGCTAAACAATTTGAAATATATTTCCCTCTCTCATAAGGTAACAAGATGCTTCTTTGAAGGAAGCTCTCATTATTGTGTTTTCAGAACTTTTTAAAATAAAGGCATTAAATCCCACATGGGTCAAAATAACCAATCAATTAACTTGGGCCTATTCGACCAGTTAGGTTGAATGGGTAATTTTGGACAGAAAGGTTTAACGTCCCAATTTCTGGCACTCTTACCTATTTGCTTGTCTTGTCTTTTCTTTCACTTCCATTGTTGTCAACTTCAACTCCTTACCCTTCTCATACTCACTCCTCTCACCCTGCTTTCAATCTCTCACTCATGGCGTCTTCTTTCTCGAAAATACTAGTTGTTGAGCACTTACATCCCTCGGTGGCTTTGAGGAGATGTATTACCGATGAAATAGCCAAATACCAGACACCAGAGGGTAAAAGTGCGATTGATGGATGGATCTTCATCCATCGCCACCATTCTCAAGGGGAGTTTGTTCTTGGCCCCATCTTCAAGGAAGCTCATGCTACACTTCCTCCCTTGTATCCGCGTTTGGAGGATCATTACCGTCTCTATGAAGGAAGCCTCAACTGGGAAAATTGGAGGGTTAATTGACCTCACCGTTGTTGGCACACATTGAAAACAAAGTGGGAAGAGTGGTATGACAGAGTAGTTGGAGCTCGAGAACAAGACTTGGAGGACCTCTGCATTCTTGACACCCTTCGCCTTTCTAGGTTTGTCATTCATGAGGACCCTTTTCTTATCCCAACTGCCCTTTGTTTTTGGAACCTTGCATTTAACTTCTTCTAATTTTGGTGTGGCATGATAGCCCCCACAGTTCTTGACATGTGTCACCTTTTAGGGCTTTCACCTGCTAGCGTCACTTTTGGCCCTCACTACCGAGATCTTAAGGTCTCATTCTCTATTCCCTCTTGTAATTCTTCTTACAACAATTTTGTGGCCTCTGAAATAAGAAGGAAGGTCCTGTGACTGACTGTAAATTTTTCTCTTTCATTCTTTATTAGCTTTGTAAATTCCTTCTCTGTACTTCCTCTCTGATAATAATGCTTGAATTCGTCCCCCTTGCCAAGGCTTTGGCTTTAGGAAAAATAATAGCCCTGGCTCCCTATGTTCTAGGCCATGTATATAGAGTCTGTTTCCAATTCTATGAGAGGCCTCTAGAGCCTAATCAAGGGGGGCCAGTTTGGATCCTCAAACTCTGGCTTTTTGCATATTTCACTGACCTCCACTCTTGTAGCCTAAGATTTTTGTTACACGACCCTACTGGAAAAAAATACGCCAGAGTTTCTTTATATCCATCTAGTTTTGTTTATTATTTTTCTTTCTTCCATTAATTGCCATTGGCTATTTGGCCTTCCTTCTTCTGTCCCTTTGATGCTGCTGTGGGACTAGCATGGTTGAGGGATTGTTTGGCTGATTCCACCTGCTCCAGGCCTATTCACAAAGACATGTGGGCCTCTATTCTACTGCCAAGGGAGCTCTTCATTGGCACATTAAACCCTCAAGCTTACAAGTACATCTCTGAAGCCTACTGCCTTGCCCAATTCGCAAGACAATTTGGGCTTAGCCAAGGGATTCCTATTCCACTCTGCAGCTTCTCCAACTCTGACCTTGATACTAGAGACCTGAAGGTGCCAAAATCTAGGCTGAATCAAGCAACATCCAAGTTCAGAAGAGATATCTCCAGCTTCGAATTTATACTTTTCACTGGCTACAGCAGGGCCATGACTAGGTTCAAGACATAGTGGGTTGTCAATATGGAGGTGCAACTTGTTTCCCCTCACCTTGGATTTATTACAGAATTTGGATCTGTTATCCCAAGGTGGGCAAGCCAAATCCAAAGAGGCTGGCATCACTATTACTCCTGCTGTGATAACCCTGTTTTGTGTTATGTTAATTAACCTTAATTATGATTGTGATTAAGTGCTTAATATGATTTTGGGTGATAATTATGTGATTAATTATGTTTTTGAATCAATATTTGTTCGCCGTAGGAAAATCTGTGTAATTTTCTATTATAAGATTAAATTGAAGGGCCGTAGAGGCGACATAAATTGAAATTGATTATGTCATTATGATTAGCATGATTTTTAGAACCTACAGTGAAATTTAATTAAAATTTGATTTGGACCAAGTTAATTAGATTAAATTGATTAACTTAAGCACGATTAATTAGCCTTAATCAAGTTCGATTAGGCAAGCACATATAAGAGCCTAATTACACTTATACTCATTCTTTGGAGCTCAAAAATCTGAGATAGACACTCTAGAGAGAGAGTGTGAACTGAATTTAGAGAGAGAAAGGACTCAACATTGAACATTTTGCAAAAGAATTGAAGAACTGGGTGGATTAGCTCAAGATTTGGCTATAGTTGGAAGAATTGAAGCTTTTGGTGGGTAATCAAACTCTAATTTATGAGTTCAAGATCATGGTTATGTGAATTCAAAAAATAAATGAAGCTAAGAATAAGATTTGAGTTGAATATAATGAAATTGAAGTTTGTATATACATGCATGTAAGCATTCACCATGATTATGTACATTTGAGCTTGAAGCATATTAAACATATAGAATTGGTGGTTATTTTAGACATGCATCCATGAATTATAGAATTATGGAACTTGGTTGCATGACCTTTGAAGTTATAGAGCTCAAATCCATGTCTTGATGATGATAGAAAAAGTTTAAGTTTGAATTCACGCTTGCATGGAAATGTAGAGTGATGATTTGCCAAATTCATGAAGTTTTGTATCTAAGAGATGTAATTCTTCAAATATTAGTGTTCATATGCATGTTTTTGAAGTTTTTGGACAAGTCATACATGATTTGGGTCTTGGATGTATGTTTCGAAGCTTAAATAGTGAGCTAAAAATTTCCAGAATTTGACACCTTCGCTCGATCGTGGAAGTTCTCGCTTGAGCGTAAAATGAAGGTAACCAGAAGTTTTACAGACATTGATGTCTACTCAAGCGAGAAGAGTTGTGCTTGAGTGACCACTCACATCCTTGAGTCTTGGCTCGAGCGAGCATAGTTATGCTCGAGCGTAAAAATGAAGCAACCAGTACTTTTGCAGACCAAAGGAGACCACTCGAGCTAGCAAAGCTACGCTTAAGCAAGGAACCCTGTTTCAGAAAATTTTGAAAAGCTGCTTCATGTTCTGTTTTTCTTTTTTTTCACTTCTGAGCACTCTTAGGCATGCATTATGCATTATAAGCGAATTAAAGAATAAGAAAGAAGCCTATGAGAATTGAACAAGTTAAGAATGGATTGAATCATTTGTGACCCAATGTGTTATGACATGCATAGGGTCAAGCGCGAGGACAAATTCATCGACTAAACACTATGAGTAATATCTTAGTAAAGATATTATTAAGTATGTTACTTTCCAACTGCTACTTCCATATAAGCTTCATGGATTTGTTGAATTATGAATGAGTATTCTATATGCTAAATTTTTGTATAAGGTCGTTTGATATGAATATGATTATGATCATAAGTATGAAATGTGCATAAATATGAATGTGTACATAATGTATCTTAGTAAAGATATTATTAAGTATGTTACTTTCCAACTACTACTTCCATATAAGCTTCATGGATTTGTTGAATTATGAATGAGTATTCTATATGCTAAATTTTTGTATAAGGTCGTTTGATATGAATATGATTATGATCATAAGTATGAAATGTGCATAAATATGAATGTGTACATAATGGGCTCGAGACTGTTTGATAAGAATGAATTGGCTTGAGGCTGTTTGATAAGAATGAATTGGGCCTGAGGCCGTTTGATAAGCATGAATTGGGTCCTAGGCTGTCTGATAAGCATGAATTGGGCTCGAGGCCGTCTGATAAGAATGAATTGGGCTCGAGGCCATCTGATAAGAATGAATTAGGCTTGAGGCCATTTGATATGATGGGCCAGAGGCCTTTTGATATGTTTGGGCCTGAGACCATTTGATATATTTGATAGAAATATGAATGGGCCTAAGGCCGTTTGATGTGTTTGACAAGGGTATCATCTATTAGAGAATTTCATTCATATAACCTCTTTACTTTGGTATTATTCACTGGGCTTTTGCTCACTCTTATTTATATGTATGTAGGTGAGAAAATAGATGTCCAAACCCAGCCTCAGTGAAAGATGTGAGAAGAATCCAAGTTTTGTGAAGTCAGCCCGAACGTCTTACGCACGAGACTTTGTTTTTGTTCTTTTGTGTTACCCCTTTTGCTATCTTGATGATTACGCTGAATCATCTATGTACATAAAATTTTTGTTTGGCGGACTGCATGTTTGAAAGTTCTTGGATGTACGAGATGTTAACTTTGTCTATACGTGTGAGTTATTATGGATGCTTCTGAAATGATTTTGCCTTGCCATGTAAGCATAGCTCTTTGGACAAAATTTTTAAGTCTGCTTCCGTTTTAGCCCCTTTATCCTATTAAGATAACTTTAATCTCATTTGAGGCTGTAGGTAATCTCATGATTACTGGCCGGTTATGACCTTAATCCTTAGGGATGGGTTCAGGTCATGACACCTGCCCTTACTACAGTCCTTCCATCCAGAATTACCAGGGCTGCTGTAAAAAATGGTACCTGTTCTGTCCCTTTTCTTGCCTTTCTTTCCTTCCTTTATGTTGTTATTTTACTTAGAGCTTCTTTTATTGTTACAGGGACTTCGCAGGAGGGCTTATCTCAGGGACCATAAACTTTTGCCACACTGAAAGGCAAGCAACAAAAAACAAAGGCCCTTATCAAACTCGAGCCTGTGGAGGAGGCTCCTAAAGTCCTCTTAGAAACAGAAGAAGAAAAAGAATCCCCTTTGAAGAGAAGGAAGATGCCATCTTCCCCTACTGCCCAACTTTCTACAGATGCTATTTATGAAGCAGCTGCTAAGGTAGTGGAAAAGGAGTAGGCCAAGGAGGTCCTTGTATTTCAAAGATATGAGAAGAAGAGGCAGTAGAAAATTTTGAAGGAAGAGGCTACTGTTGTCAAGAAACATAACAAGAGGCTACAAGAAAGAGAAAAGTTGCTGAACGTCACATCCTTCGCAGCTCTCCAACTATCATTACTACAACTATTGGTAGCTTTTTTTTTACTTTTGTCAACACTTCTAGTTTTGATTTACCCTTTTAGCTTTGTTTTTATACTTCTTTTCCTTTGATATACAACAATAGCTAGCCTACCTACATCTTCTCTGCTGCCTTTTGCTTGTCCTCCACCAAGCAGCAAAGGACCATTCTTGAGCTCTATAGATTTGAAGAGGGCTCTGAAAGGAAAAGGGCAAGCAGATGTCAATTTTCCAATGAGGGTAGAGGCCTTGCAGATGATTTTCCCCACCATTGCCTCTACACTCCCTGCACTCCCTATGGCCTCGTGCTTGGTGCCTTTCAAACTTGACTTGCCCCTCATCATTTTCTCTCATTCTTCTAATCCTTTTGAGTTTCTTAATTGGCCCCTGGGGACCATTTTCTCACCTTTGCCTGCTTCCACATCTCCCAAAGTCCTAGCCAGCCCTTTACCTTCTGAGAGTACGCCTCTTACTCCATCTTCTAGACCAACAGTTAGTACCTCTGGGGATGGCACTGGCAGCCCACTAACACTTCCTTTAATGCCCTGCTCCAGTCCTCCTTCCTTGAACTTGTTGGTGGCTAGGACCATTGATGCTGTTGAGGTATCCTCCTTTCCTTCTCTTCCACCAATCACTCTAGCATTACCTTTTACTAGTAGCTCCTCCACACTCCCTTTCTTAGAGGAAGAGATGGATATCCTCAAAGCTCGACTAGCAAGCTTATTTGGCATATCTACACTAGTGCTTCCATCTGGCAATGAGGCTGAGCCCTTGGATCTAGCTAACTCTTTCCTGGAGATAATTGAAGGCTCTCCTACTGTTGAATTCTCCACTCCTCTTCCCTAGGTGGATTTGGAGGTCTGTTTGGAGTTGATTAGGACTTTGTCAAGGGTCCCATTCGAAGCTTTAGAAAATCAACAATCAAGAATGGTTTCTCAAATGCTGCCAATTCTTTGAGCAAACCAATGCCTCCTTCAGAGGCCACTTGTCTCAGGCAGTAGCAACCATCGAATTCTATGTCAATATCCGTCAACTGGCCAAGGTTGTAGAGAAAGAATTCCTAAAAGATAAGGAGTTTGTCTCTCATGTCCATTCTACAGTTTCAATGCTAAAGGGACAACACTCTTCTACCGTGTAGACACCCCATTTTTGACCGCCCACAAGACTTGGGCACTACTGATGGTTTACTTGTTGGAGAAAGGTGTGCAGGGCACAGGTTTAGTTTCTTTGGCAAGGAGAGAGGCGAATCTCAACTTCACACCCCATTTTGAATCAAAGCTATTTTGGATGGTTTTTAGACCTTAAAACCCTCTCTTTCAAAACATTTTTGAAGTAAAATTCCCACGGTGTTCCGATGCTCGCATTTCGGTAAATGGTGCGCTTTTCGGTAAACCGAGCAAGGACAAAGTGGAAATGAATGAAAGAGAGATGAAATATTTGAAAAATCTTTCAAAACACCTTATTTAGGGGTTTGAAGTTGAAGAGAAGAGGAGAAGAGAGGAGAAAACTAGTTTGGGAGAAGTTCAGGATGAATCTGGGTGGGAGAAAGACGAGCAGTCATCGCTAAATCAATCTTATCTACCTATACACTTGGAGTTGAGCTATGAGGCCACCACCATTGGAAAGAAGACTTCCGGGGCTTCAATTTGGACATCCACCGGCACTTTTTGACCTCATTGGACACCCATCGGCACTCTATTTAGCAGACCGGCCAGTACAAAGTGCAGGTCGGCAATTTATTGTGCCGATGACCCTTTTTCTTGGCCGATCTGACCCTTTTGACTCTCCCGGGCATAATGCATGCCAGCTGTGCCAGCTGGGATGCACAGAACCAGCTTCACGTGCATATATGTGCCTATTTTGAGCCTTTACACCACCTTTGCCCCCTTCTTTGCACCCTTTGTTCAAGGCTTCTTGAGGAAGCCTTGAACCCTTGTCTTGGCTTCCTTAAGAAGCCTACCAGCTGTCCAAGCTTCTTGAATAAGCCTTGACCCCCCTTGACCCTTTTTGGATAGCTTGTCTTGTAAGCTTGGCCTTTACATTGCCTATATATGAGAGGTCCCTTCTCCTTGGTTTAGGGTTGGATGTTTGGAACAAAAAACCAGAGATATATAGATATATCTAATATATACATACATACAACCCTCCATCACCCTCTATATCTATCCCATCCAAGCTTCCAAACACCCTTGGTTCTTGGCCATTTGCACTATAACTCATAGCACAAGGAATCCTTACTCCATTCTAGAAACTTGGGGCTGTTCTTCAGAGCTTAGGAGCACCTAAACTTGGTCCAAGAGGTCTTTGGTTTCTTTGGTCTTCAAGGGTGAGTCCTCCTCTTCCCTTTTCTAGTCTTTTCTTGCTTCATATCTAAGCCATAATTTCTTGCACTTTTGGGCTCCGACCCAAACTGTAAATCATCATATTTTGGGGTTCCCTTCATGTTTGATTGAGGACCTCTTGCTTTTTGAGGACAGCAGCTAGCACTTCCTTCATTAGCCCTCTTATGCCATTTTTCTTGCATAGTATATTTGGCTTGTGTATGATCTGTTTTGGAGCATGATGTAAACTGAAAATAGGCTTATTTTGAGCCCTTCTTCAACATTTAAGAAGGGCTCAACACTGTTTGGGACCTCCATGCATGACTTTCCATTGAACTCCTCTTGGGTCCCCTCTTTTGCATGATTTACTAGGCAGTTGTGTCTCTATTTTTGGACCTTGGTCCGCACTGAAAAGGGGCTTATTTTGACCCCCTCTCCATGTTCCATTGAGGGTTTGTTTCTGTTTGAGACATATTTTGTATACTTCATGTTGTGGCTCTCTTTTTCCCCATATCTTGCATTGCATTTTGAGCATGTTTTTATACTGATTTGGGGCTTGTCATCTACTTCAAAGCATCATATTTTTGGCTCATCTTCAATGTTGTAGAAGGCCCTTTCTCTGTTTGGGGCCAGAATTTGTGGGTTGTCTCATATACCTCTCTTGGCCCCCATTTTTGTATGCCATTTTAGCCCTGCTTGTGCTTGCTGTCTTGCCATGATTTGTACTGAAAAAATGCTTGTTTTGGGGCTGCCTAGCTTCTTTCTTCATGCTTCATGTTCAAATTATGCATGTTTGATATAGCCACAAGTCACTTCATGTGCTTAATATCGCATTTCGGGACCATTTCCTTGCATCGGGTGTCATGTTTGCGTATTTCGGGGATTTTTTGCATCACTTTTAGCTACTGAAATTTGCATTGTTTGCATACCATGATCCATGCTTTGCCATGCCTTGTTAGGGTGGCATTCGTGCCTTAGGTTTGGTCCTCGGTTTGCGTTACCGCATTACGCATTTCGAGTGCCTCATTTTCATTTAATGGTCACGATTTTGGCATGCTTACGAGCTATGTTAGTTTAAGTCCATCGTTGCATGTTGTTGCATGCCATGTTTGTTTACATGTTTAGGTTCGCGCCTAGCATACATTGCTCATTTGCATGTTCATGTTGCATACTTAGCGCCATGCCTAGGTTGCATTCCATTGAGCATGCATCCTCGCCTCTTGACCAATCATGATAGGGGTTGGGGCCCTTTGATTTGTTTGTGCTTGCATTTCATTTGATATCAAAGTTGCTAACTTGGCTTTCGGCCATCATGTATTGAAATCGTGATTGATGGCAGGGGTCGAGGGCCATGCTTCCTTGAGTCTAACACATGATAGGGAGTGTGTCCATGCACACATTTGCTTGAAATTTCATGCCATGCCTTTGTCATGTCCTTGTTCTTTATCCAAAAGCTGTCTTTTGCAGGAAGTTTCTGCCGACCGGCAACATTCAGTGCCGACCGGCCATTTATTTAGTGCCGATAGCCTTATCTCCAGCCGATGGATATTGTACACGGCCGGTGGATATTCTATTCAGCCGATGGTGTTCTAAAGCGTGCAGGGAACCAGTTCCAGAACTTTGGCATTTTAAGAAGCGAGCGGTAAGCGAAACCTTGATGACATGGTGCGGGTTTCCGGGCAAGGCGGGCTCAAGCATGCATCATTCGCGCATCCCAAGGCGGGTGGCTGTAGCCACCTTTCCTTTTTGCATTTATTTGTTAAATAATTAGAAATTTTGTAATAATTAATTTATTTATTATTCGGACTGTAATATTTATTCGGTCCCTCTGAGCGAGGGCGCAATTGTAATAAGTGTGCGTGAGTGGGTGTATGTCTTCCAACCCCATGTCTTTCTTCCCTTTTATTTACCTGCTTATGATGGTAGATTAGGGCACATTTAAATTAGCATAACAGTATGATAGCATGTTTGCATTCATTTATCTGTTTTGCATGCGCCGGGCTCGGCACATCATACAAACTGCATTGTATTTCAATTCCAAATTGAATACGTGTTATTTGTAGCATTCTACATGCCATGCTTCGGATAGCCGAGCCTGTCTAGATTGCATCTTTGCATGTGTTGCATTAGCCATTTTCAAACATGAACTAGGATCATGCATGTGATTACTAACTAGTTTCTGTTTTGGCTTGGAGTACTAGGTGAGCTTTTTATGCTTTAGCATATCACATGCGTGTGAATGTTGTCATAATAGCATGATTACCATGAGGCTAGCTGCTTATGTGATATAACTGCTTGAATGCCTGTGGATGGAGGTTGAATTACTTGAATTGGATTAATGCATTAAAACTGTA
This sequence comes from Camellia lanceoleosa, assembly GCA_025200525.1. Lineage (NCBI taxonomy): Eukaryota > Viridiplantae > Streptophyta > Magnoliopsida > Ericales > Theaceae > Camellia > Camellia lanceoleosa. Next base: position 43,879,888 of record CM045759.1, read on the forward strand.
AGTTTTAAGCCCACTAGATAGTGGCGAAACCGTATTTTCTAAAGCCCACTTGAGGGTGGCAAAACCTGCATTTCAGTCCACTTGCGAGTAACAAACCATTTTCAAAACAAACATGTAATGTTTTATTCCAATTTAGGTGATTTGGTCTATACTTGTTTGCTATGCGCATAACATAGTAATTCTAGGCTAATAACCGGAATAAGAACACATAAAGTTTTCAAAATAGGATATCATGGTTAGTAGAGGCCGGTCTTCGGACCGAGCGAGAGGGGGTGCTTATAGTTGACCTTCCCCAATCGTATCCAAGTTCCCGAGCCGAGGCAACTTTGGTGATGACGGACACGTGGCCTTCGGCATCGAGTCAGGGTTTCCTAAATTTCCCATTTTAAAAAAATATTTAGGTGGCGACTCTGTATCTGGCAAAGCAGTCCATGTTTGGCACTTCTTTTCAAAATCTGTTTTTTTTTCAAAACGATTTGCCAGAGTTGGACTCTTTGGTTCAGATTTAGAACCGCAACAAACAAAAAGGGGGAGTCCGAACTGTAGCGCGAGGTCCCTCGCGGGCGTGTTACATACCGCACAGCTCTATGCTCAACTACTACACAGGAAGACAGAATTTGAGAAGGAGCTAGCAACAGTCAACCTAGCCTTGGAGCAGAATGCATAGACACTACATTCCTCTCACTAGGGGCTATCCAACTGCAAGTAGGAGATGAACGCTGTTATTCAACTGTTCCCAGCCCTTAGAAATAGAGAACTCATTGTAATGGAACAATTGAGACATTGTAAAGAATTCTAGGCCAAACTGTGGCAGAATGTACTTGATTTATTATGAAATGAAATATTCTTATTTATCCGAGTGTGTTCTTATTTCTCATTGATGTTTTGTATGATGATCCTATACTCCTTGTGTTTCCTACACAGTTGGGTAACAATGCTTCAAATACCTACCATTAATTTTTCTAGGATGCACATATCCATTTAGATTTTTTAAATGGTAGGCTCCCCCAGATAGGATCCTATGGACTTGGTATGGTCCCTTCCCAATTAGGTGACCATTTGCCAAACTTGTGGTTTTTAATTCCTATTGGAAGTATTGTTTTCCAAACCAAGTCTCCTTCATCAAAGCTAAGGTGTTGGACCCTTTTATTATAGCTTTTGGCTGTTTTTCTCTTTTATAGAAGGATGTTGTTTAATGCCAAAATTCTGGCTCATCTATATTTCTAATTCCAAACACATGCTGTGATGATACTGATCAGTGCTTAGGTGATCCTAGCACCTGACCCTTAATGACTTTATATTGATCTCAACAGGTAATACTGCATCATGCCCATATACTAAGGCATAAGGGGTAATTCCTATGCTTGATCTTTGAGAAGTCCTATAAGCCCACAACACATCTAATAGTAAATTATGCTAGTCTCTAGAATTGTCCTCAACAACACTCTATATTCCTTTCTTCAAGGATTTGTTCGATGACTCTGCTTGGCCATTAGCTTGTGCATAATAGGGGGTGTAATTAACAAGACTAATTCCAAATTCTGCTGCGAAAGCTTTTACTAGATTTCCATCGAACACAGTTCCATTATCCACAGTTATGGTATGAAGAATACCAAACTTGTGGATAAACTCTTTGATGAAATCAATTACTTCTGTCTGATCCACAGTTTTATAGGATGTAGCCTTAAACCACTTTGTAAAGTAGTCTGCAGCTACTAGAATGAAACAGTGTTGTTTCGAAAAAGGTGGGTAATTTTTTCCCATCATATCCATTGCCCATTCTCTAAAGGGCCAAGGCTTCACTACTGTATGCAAATTAGTTATCGAAAATGTCTTATCATACCATGCTTTTGGCATGCCTGGCAACCTTTTGCATACTCTATGCAGTCTTTAAGGATGGTTGGCCAATAATAAGAGTGCCTTCGAAGCAACCATCTCATCTTAACCCTAGGTTGGTGAGCACCACAAATGCCCTCATGAACCTCAGCCATGACAATCAATGCTTCCTTTGGTCCCAAACACTCTAATAAGAGACTATCTGTTCCTCTTTTGTAAAGAGCATTCCTATACATTATAAATCGTATGGATTGTAACTTAAGCTTTTCGCTGGCCTTCGAAGATGGGCCAGTCAAATATTGAATGATTGGATGTCTCCAATCTTGCCTTTTCAAGTCATTCTGATTGGCTTCTATTATCCCTTCTTCTGAAATTCGAAGCTTTCTGGGAAAGGTGCTTTTCTACGTTGACCTAATCTAACTTTTTCAAGGAAAGGTGCTTCTCTACCTTTTGGGCAAGGAAGTCTGATGTGCCAACATTGGTTGCAATTTCTTTGGTTTCTAGAAAAGGGTCAATGTCAATTTCAATTGCCTTCTCTACCTTGGTTAGGAATTTCAATCTTCCTTTTCGAATTTGCTCTTGAATCTTGTCTCGAAAAAAATGCAGTTTTTAGTTGAATGAGACCAAGAATTATGCCATTTACAGTACATTTTTCATTTTATTTCTTCTAAAGTTGGGATCTTAACTCCCTTAGGCAATTTTAAAAAATGTGCTGCTAAGAAATGATCAAATATGTTATCTACTTTTGACATATCGAAAGAATATTTCATGTGAAGATCTTTTTTTTTTGTTTTTTGTTTTAAACTATTGATCGATAGTGGTATTTTTCTGAATTAATGCTTCACAGATCATAGGTTCTTGTCTAATAATCTCTGCTGCATCAATTTCAAAATTAGGGTCCCTATAATAGGTCCTATAAGATGCATTACTTCGATCCTGTTCTTCTTCAAGGAGAGTCTCATATCTAGCAACTTTATAAGTTAGTTCTACTAGGTCTCGAAATTTTGTTGGATCAAACTTCTTTCGAAGCCTAAACTCTAGCCCATTTTGGGCCAATCTTACAAATTTTGGTTCAGGTAGTATGACCCTACATTTGTTTCATGCCCTTTTGAATCTGGCAATGAATTGAGCAGCCTTTTCATCAGGCCTTTGGCTCAACCTTGCCAAGTATGCTATAGATACTTCAGGCTCTGTTTGAAAAAACTAGGCATGAAATACCTCTTCCATTTGTTGCCAAGTCTAGATAGAACCAGGTGTAAGGTTTGTATACCATACAAAGGCTGTCCCAGTTAGAGAGTTTGAAAAAAGTCTTAACTTCATGTAATCATTGTTGGTGAATTCCCTACATTGGCCTGTAAACCTAGCAATGTGCTCAACAGTCGACTGGTTTCCATTTCCATAAAAGAGGGCAAAGTCTGGTATCCTAAATCCCCTTAGGTATTCATGTAACCTATCTATCCATTCTGAGTAAGGTTTCTGTAAACAGGAGTCTAGACCCCTCGGGCCATGGGTCCACAAATCTCTCTAACAATGTTAGCAATTTGGTCTCTAAGAACCATGTTTTGTGTTGGTTGTTGGTTGGGTCATACTGGAGGAACAAAGACAGGGTTTGGCAAAACTCCATGTGCTTGAGGCTCTCTTGGTCTATGCAAAGGCACATTTGGAACTGGTTGTCCCTGCTGTGCTGGTTGATGTTGAGGGTATGGTTGCCCTCTTGGGGCAGGCATCTGCCCTACGAAAGGTATTGTGAAGGGAACCACAGGAAGAGAAACAAGTGTTTTTTCTCTTCCAACAACAAAAATTCCTTCCAACCCCCTGGTGTGAATTTGAACACAGGATTGGTAAACACTTGTGTGCCAGACATGGGTTCAAACATAGGATTTGAAAACACTTGCATTGTGTTAGTCCAAACCTACCAATATGTATGGTTTCGCTGGTAGGCATTGGTGCATTTTGACTTGCCAGTGGTCTAGGAGGAGCTTCATACCATGATTGAAGCACAAGTGATGGACTCTCATGGTTCTGATTATTAGCTTGACCACTAGTTTGTCCATTATTTTGCATAGGTTATTTATCTCGAGCTAATCTATGCTAAAGTGGACTCATGTTCTCTTCAACTTGCCTTGTGACAGGTGGTTGATGAGAATTCATTCGATCCAAAAAGGATGTTGCCCATCTTTCCATTGTATACATTAATTGATGTCCCATAACATCTACTAACCCTCCCATGGATTCATTGGTTGGGTAGAGGGGACAATTAATGGTCTAGTTTCATGGCCCTGTCTAATATTCTGGACATATGTTGTGTGCCCTGAAGTATTGGTTTCTTCGACCATTTGTGGAGGATCTGTTGAGACAGACACATCCATGGGATGTGATACTACATTATCCTCTAGGTTTTGTTTGTCTAAATCTCCTTTTACACCTTCTTCAAAGAGCTTATTTTCTTCTTGTCTCTTATGTCTAGCCATTATAAAGGTCCAACTGGGCGTGCCAAAAATATTTGTTGGCTTTTGAAGGTTAGAATTGTAATTCGAGAGTGACATCAAGGATTAATAAGTCCTTACAAAGATTAATAAATGCCAACCAATTAATCAGACGATTGCTTTGAAATTCTTTCAGCCTCAATGAAGCGGACTTTACTGGTGGCTTAGTTTTTAGAAAAAAATTAAGAAGACTAGAAAAAATAAAGAAAAAGGGAACAACAGTGTCAGAAATCAATCTTTTGTTAAGTAAACAGAAGTATACAATTGTACCTTCACACTTTCATAACTTCAAAAGGTATTACAACAACATAATAACTGAGAATTACTCCTAGGAATTTGAAGTGCAGTATAAGAATGTAAAGACTGGAATTTAAAGAACTGGAAAATATGGTTTATGGATCTGGTTCTGGGTCCTTGCATTATCAACACTCTCCTCTATTTATAGGCTCTGAATATAACCGTCAAAGTGGCTGATAATTCATTGAAGTAGGTGATAACTGTCAAAATGATCTCCATGATCACTGAGTGTGGCCTGTGGCTTCGATCAGTTTGTTTTCACTATTCCACTTTTCATGGTTGTGCTTCTCTCCTGAATTTGAATTAAACTATAGACAACCGTTTGGCCACATCACCTTGGATATCTTGATTGCTCCCATGTCTTGCAGTTCCCATGTCTTGCGGATCCATTACCATTGCTGCAAATTGCCATGCATCTGTTGATGGTTGGAGATCTTTACTGATTCCCCAATTTGCCCCTTATAATCCACGTGTCAGGCTGCGACTGGTCTGTAGAAAATATATAGCCAACAATTATGATATTAATTTAGATGGATATTTAAATAGTAGATTTGAGTGATCTCACTATATTTATATATGTATCTAATTCAATTTTTTTGAAACACACTTAATTGGACAAACTCAACTGAAAATAAAGAGCAAGAGTAGAATTTTGTAAATATAAGATAAAGATAAAAAAATAAAAAATTTAAGTTTAAATTTGAAGATAAATCATAAGAATATAGAAAGAGAAAATTAGATAAATCATAGGAAAATGATAAATTCAACTAAAAATGAAGAGCAAGAGTGATATTTTGTAAATACAAGTTCACTATTAAAAATAATTGAACATAAACTATAATAAGAATATAAAAAGAGAAAATTAGATAAATTCTAGAAAAAAGAGGTAGAGAGAAATCTAGTAAACATTAAATGAAGATTGAAAAAAAAATTAAGTTGAAATTTAAAAATTCAAAAATAAGATAAGACAAAATTGAAAATAAAATAAAATAAAATTCTTCCTTATATATTATAACAAAATCGAACACATAAATTAATATAATTGAAGAAAAAAATATAATAAAAAATAAATGAGATTGAACAAAAACTTTCTTCAAACTCATGAATGTGTTCCAAATATAAAAATTTGAATACATCAAATAAACTAAAACTAAAACTAAAAAACCAAAAAAAATAAAATGGCAGAAGAAAATAGAGAACAAAAATCCAATATGAGATGTTATGTAAGAGAAAAAAATGAAATAGACGGGTTTGGATTATCTATGGTTGTTTTTTTGGATTATTTTGGGTTTGCTTCTCAAGAACTCCTATTTTTCAAAAAAATAAAATTTTCTTTGAATTCTGATTAATTGAGACAACCTTTTGACATTAAAAAATAAAATAAATTCAAGATTTGATGGATTTCAAAACTGATGAAGAGAGTATTTGAGATAATCTAAATAAGTATATTTTTTGACTTTTTATCAAAGATGTGCAAAAAAATAAAGAGGTGATATTACCCAAAAAAGATAAAAAGATAAAAAAAGTGTGCTAATAATATAAGGGATGTCAAATAGTGTCTAAATTGAAGAACAAACGCCAACCACAAATTAAAAAGCAAGTAAGCCCAAACTATACATAATGCAATAATGGAGAAGATGAAAAGATGTGTAGATGAACCGAAAAATATTCGAAAAAAGAAATATATACACACAAAAGTAATAAACATTGAAAAAATGCATATAAAGTAAGAAATAATATTAGGAGCATAAAAATGGAGAAGATGAAAAAATGTGTAGATGAATTGAAAAATATTAGAAAAAAAGAAATATATACACACAAAGTAACAAACACTAAAAAATACATATAAAGTAAGAAATAATATTACATTGACCTTGTAATGATTTTCGTAGATCATCATTATTCTAAGAGAAGATGGATAGATGAAAGAGAATGGATAACACTGAAAAAATGCATATAAAGTAAAAAATAATATTAAGAGCATAAAAATGGAGAAGATGAAAAGATGCATATATGAATTGAAAAATATTGGAAAAAAAAGAAATATATACACACAATAACAAACACTGAAAAATGCATATAAAATAAGAAATAATATTATATTGACCTTGTAAAATGTAACAATGGAGAAGATGAGTTATTCTAAGAAAAGATGGATAGATGAGAGAGTGTGATTGAAGGAATAAGCTGAATAGTGAGTGTATGTGAGTTTATTTTATTTTATTTTATGTTTTTATTTCTCTTAACGTGATATTAAATTGAGAGTGGAATATATATTATTCTGGGTGATGGATGGGAGTTGTAGAAATTGTGGCTTTTTTTTTTTTTTTTTTAATAACGTGATATTACATTGAGAGTGATAAATATTATTGTGGCTGATAGATATGGATGGATATTTTATTATTTTATATAGGAAGAGTAAGTAAGGACTGAATAATGGGAAGAGAGGTGTTAGGTAATATTTTTTTTCCCTTCAAAATTATGAAATTCAAATTTTGGACCCTTTTGACCTAACAACTACATTTGGCTATATATATAGTATAGATAGATAGATAGATAGATAGATAGATACTAACATTTTTGTCTGAGAAAGAAGAATTTAGATCTGCTAAAGTGATTTTTCATAGAGTGATGTTAGAATGATTTTTTTTTGAATAATTGAGATTTAAAAATTAAAGATATAATAATACCTAGTTGAGAATATAATAATATTGATAATCACTTTAGAAAAATTTCAACCATACAAAAACACACTCTAGAATATTTGGATTGGGGAAAGAATACCATATTTTATATACTAGGCTTCACATAAACTGCAAAAGCACTAAACAACTAAAATTACTCTCTCTCTCTCTCTCTCTCTCTCTCTCTCTCTCATGGTAATCTTGAAGGCCTCTCTGTCACGCCCCACTTTTTATTACTCGAAGTCATTACCAATTCCATTAACTTAATTCAAGTTCGGAGATAACACGCGGAAATAAACTCATACATTCAATCTGTAGAAGTGATTAACAATACTCTCATTTGTATGCAAAGTAAATATTACATGAGCATTCTAAATACGATGCCCTCAGGCTTACAACATTAAATAATCAAATGAAGGGTACAACCCTTTTACACATATGGCATTCCGCCTACAACGAAGAGGCCCCGTGGCCAACAAATAAGTAAATCCAACTCTTGCAGCTCAACCTGCTTAATACCTGAAAAAGATTCAACAACGTGGGATGAACATATAGTCCAGTAGAGCTCTCAACATGATCCTCAACAATAACAACATTACAGATAGCTATGATCATGCACACTCATTCTCGTACAAGAATAGTAATATGACAGTTTATACAAAATATATATATGTATGAACTTTTCTTGAAAACAACCGTTTCATTTAACGCTACAAGCGATTCATCTTTCCTTATTCCTTTAATTAATCCTCATTAGGAACTAATCACTCAGCCCTATACTCCCCTCCATTTCCCATGCATACGACAGACGTACCTTTTCAAAATATGTTTATCATTAAAACCTTCATTCTCCTTCACACTTTCCAAAAGACAAAAAATGACATTTTGGTTTGTTTCTACTACTATCAAACCTATACATGCATAACTTTGTAAAAATATAAATTTACACCCACCAACATGTATACAATCAATCAATGGAGTAACTCGGTCCTCGAATCAGAACCAATCAAATCCATGATATTTTCAGTTACAACTAAACAACAACAATTCCCCTTTGCTCTACCAGTTATGCGCTAGGTAAGCCAAAGATATACTGAAATAACCACAATCAACTTCGCTCTACTAGCTATATGCATAGTAAGCCAAAATGCACTTCTCACAACAACATACCATTTTACCAGGCGCTAGCTGGAGGGGTGTGGTACCTTAGATTATAAGCGCATACAGTTCTCCAGGCGCTAGCTGGAAGGTAACGGTACCTTTGATTATAAGCGCGGCATATAACGCCAACAACAAACATGCAACAAGGCATATTCAACATGTATATTGCAACCACATAAACTATCAGGATGCAAACAATGTATTAAGATATATGAACACATAGGTGCGTGGAGTACATCCCCTATCTTCTCCCACACACTGGAGTACAACCCCTCTCTCCTCCCTAACAAATATACATATAAAATGTATCTCAACATTTCATCACATATGATGTTCAATCAACAATGGTGTAAAACATACACGACAATCCATCTCAAACATGTCATCCTCCACCGATGACCAAGGACAAAACCTCTAGATGCAGGTATATTGTACATCTATTGAAAACGCAATTACCATGAATCACAAACCAAACAATAACATTAACATGGTAGTTAAAAATACAACTTCTACACGTGTATTCAACACTCAAGATACAACAACCCAATTCTCAATCTTATTTTGAAAATACATTTATCATTTTCACAGAAACAATCCCAATTCCTTTTTGTTATCACAAAATCAACTCCACTATTCTTGTTCCCATGAAACCAATTCCAAAGCTATGATTAATTCCTTAGGCATTAACACCCTTATCCAACTCATTTTAATCAAAGAGATTCATATACATTAGTCAACAAACCCCCATTTTAATTTACCAAAATCAAAACATAATTTAAGGCTTTTTCTTCATTTAACTACAACATGCTAATTTATATTCTAATTAGCCAAGACAACAACTAATGAAGCCAAACCCAATCTTAACACAACCAACCCTAGGTTTACCCCATGATTTTCACAAATCCAACATGATACAATTTTGATGCAATACAAAATAACCACATGTCTATCTATAGATGGAGCATTGAAAAGAAACAAGGAGAATCCCTACCTCAAAGGAGAACCCAAATGGAGAAGATTGACCCGAAATCCAAGTGCTCTAAATCCACAATTCTTCCGATTAAAGCGAAGCCCTTGACCTCCTCTTTCTTTTTAACAAAGGACCTAGGATGGATTCATACTAGAAAGAGATGAAATCTAGAGAGATAATAAGTTTAGAGAGAGAGACTCTCGGCTGCTAGGGTTTCAAGAAAGAAAGAAGAAGAAAAATGTTATTTTTCCCGCTGCTGTGTGTATAAACTGAACAGGCTCGCTCGAGCGAAGACCTGGTCGCTCGAGCGACAAGACACAAGAAACAAACCTCGCTCGAGCGAAGAGAAGCTCGCTCGAGCCAACAAACACTGCTCTCAGGTCTAAGTACTAGACGCAACTCTCGCTCGAGCGAAGCCACCCTGGCTCGAGCCAACAGACACAAAACTCCACTCTCGCTCGAGCGACCAAACCCTGGCTCGAGCGAATAACAAAAGACAGAAGCTCGCTCGAGCGACCAACTCCTCGAGCGAGGTCCAAAACTCGACAAAGAACTCTTGGTTTCCAACACAACCAACCTGGAACAAACAAGTCCAAAACATTCTATAACTCAAATTTAAAGAATTGAAGGACAGAAACAAGTTCAAAACAACAACCAAAATCCACGGAACTAAGTTCGGATATTACAACCAAAGGAGAAAGAACCGGGATCGCTATACTCTCATTCTATTTAAATACATTTACACTCCCATTCATGCGGAGAGGTACATAATTTTTGTATATCATGATATGATTAAGTGTATATTTTTTATTTTAAAATAAAAGATTCATAAAGTTGAATTTATTTACAAGAATGACATTGCCACATCATTCTTGTGGAGGTTTTTATATGATTTTTTTTTTTGGTAAGAATAGTATTTTTCTAAATTTAGAGGGGCTTTGTTTAAGTGTGCAACGCCCTTAAGATTGCACACCATATGCAACCTAATTTTTAGCCGTTAGATTACAATAATTGGTTAAGACCATTGAATTGTTTAATCGCAAAAAATTTGAATCCGGGGCAACTGGTTAATCCTCTTATTGGCATCCTACTTTCCTCACTCTCTCTATTTTGTTTCTCTCTCTATCTCTCTCTCTCTCTCTGGTCTTCATCTGTGTAAGGTTGACTGTGTAACCCTTGATTTCCATTAACAGCGACAAGCCCGTGCTAGGTTCCATTGATGAATCTCTGTAGGGAGCAGTATAACCCTTGATTTCTAGCACAATGGAAATATAAGGCTCTATTGGGCTCCATTGCTGAAGTGAAGGTGTTCTCTCCAACTAGATATCAGGTATGGAATTGTCTCCTTCTCTCTCTCTCTCTCTCTCTCTCTTTGGCCTCTTCACTTCAACAATTTTCCCTTAACTAAACCCTCATCCTAACTTTAACCCCTCTACGCTTCACTTAAATCGAAACCCCTCCATCAGCAACTAACCTCTCTCTTTCTCAATCGAGTGTTTGTGTTTGCACAAACAATTCAATCGTGTTAAAATGTCCTGTTTGTGTTTGTGTTTGTGTTTACATTTTTCTGTCATCAAGTAATTTTTTGTACTAATGTCATGTACAGTATGGCCTTAGCCGAAGTTAAAAGTGAAGGTGTTGATTATGACATTCCAATTGAAGCAGATGACATTCGTTTGAACAATGAAAGTCAGGCGGAACCTTGCTATGGTAGCAAAGCTGGTTTGAGCAATAAAGAAGCAACCAACATCAACGTTGAAGATGGCCAAGCCGATGTAAAACTAGAAATGGTTGACGATGCTCATCGTAATGACATGGTTGGTGAGGTTGAATGTCTATTCTGGAACAGAAATTTGATTCGGTTGAAGATGGAGAAGCTTTCTATAATGCGTATGCTAAAGCCAAGGGATTTAGTATACGAAAATCCAGATTTAACACAAATAAACATGGAAAGGTTGTTAGTAGGCTGTGGTTGTGTCCAAGGGAAGGTCAGAGATTACCAAAATACTTGGACTGTGTTGCTAAGAAGAGAAGAGCTTCTAAGGCACTAATAAGAGTAGGTTGCAAAGCATAATTTCGCATATGGTACGATCTGGAGGCTGGTGAAGAGGGAAAGTATGTTGTGACTCACTTCATCGCAGACCAAAACCATGAATTGGTGGAACAACACTGTGTGATGTATCTGAGGCCACATTGGGCTTTAAACAGCACTGACAAAACTCAAGCAATGGCTATGCACAACGTCGGTGTGAAGAGTAGCCAAATCATGGACTATATGGTAAATCAATCCGGGTCTTATGAGAATGTTGGTTTCATTCGTACTGATTTGCACAACCATATTCAAGCCAAACGTAGAGCAGAAGTTGAGGATGGTGATGCGCAGGTTGCGTTGGTTTACCTATGTACAAAACTTGATGTTGACCCACATTTTTTTTACAAGTATGATGTGTGTAAGGATAACAAGTTGTGAAATCTTTTTTTTGGCAGATTCAAAATCGCGGGCTGACGATGTAAAGTTTGGTGATGTGTTGATATTTGATTCAACTTACTGAACCAATGCGTACAAGAAACCTTTTATCATGTTGGCTGGTGTGACTAACCATTTCACGACGATGATTTTTGCATGTGTTTTGCTAGCTAATGAGACAATTGATACATACACATGGGTTTTGGAAACATTTATGGAGGCGATGGACAATAAAACACCTATGTCCGTATTGACAGATGGGGATAAGGCGATGCGAGAGGCAATCAGAAAAGTATTTCTAGACGCAAGACATCGATTATGTAATTGGCATCTTGGGAAAAATGCTGTGTCAAATGTTCACAAAAGTGGCTTTACACATGCTTTCAAGCAGTGTATGGAGATGGAAACAGATGCGGCAATGTTTGAGGATTGTTGGACAAGAATGGTCGAAAAATTTGGACTTCAGAACAACAACTGGGTGTAGGAGACATATGAGAAGTATCATATGTGGGCTGAGGCATATATGCGTGGCCATTTGTTTGATGGGATAAAGAGCACTCAGCGCTCAGAGAGTATGAATGCTTATTTCACTCCCTTCCTCCAACACAAATTGAAGCTATATGAATTTGTTAGGCACGATGATCGGGCTCTTGCAAGGATAAGGTATAACGAGGCTAGAGATGATGCCGAAACAAATAATACTTTTTTGATATTGATTTCTCCGTTGCGAGATATAGAGAGACATGGAGTTGGCCTATTCACCGGGTATATATTTAGAATGTTCCGTGTTGAAATCTTAGAAGATGGGAAGTTGAATATGAAGGACGTGTTCCCTCTGCCAGATGGCCAGAAAGGCTACTATATTCATAAGTACAAGGACAAGGATAGGTCGTGGATAGTAACACACAATCTAGTGGATGCCGCAATATTATGTTATTGCATGAAGTTTGAGTCGTTTGAGCTACCTTGCTGTCACATGATATGTCTTATGAAAACTGAAAATTTAACGCAAATTCCCTTAACTTGTGTGCTACATAGATAGACAAGGGATACAAGTAAGGATGACTAGCAATGGTGTCAACCCTCAATTGATAGCACTACAACACAGACGGCCCGCTATGGAATATTGAGTTCTTACAATGAAATGTGTTTCTATGCCTCGCAATCAACGGAAGGTTTCAAAAAGGTTAGCGATCCATGTCTTTCAATGACGAGCCAGATGAATGAGCTATATGAGAGGAATCGCAACCATGGTGATGGAGACAAATGGAAACATTCAATCCCACTACAATTTGGAGTAGAAGATCCTGATCTTGTGAAGACAAAAGGGAACCCGGGACGGGCCTTGTCTAAGTGTCAAAGACCAAGAAAATATGGGAATTGCAAATGCGTTGGCCACATGAAGCGAACGTGTCTGAAGGTTCAATTTCACCGAACAGTGGGTAGTAACTTAGATGCAGATATAACCCACATCACTGATCGTGAGTACAACACGGAATCATCGCCCATTCGCCATAAAATTGGGTTGGTGGATCCAAGTACACCGCACATTAAGCAACGACGTCTATTTTTTAATGTTTCTCCTCATTCAAGGTAGGAAGTGGGCCAATACGGTAGTGTCGAAGCACAAGTGTGCATTAATGATTGGACCACAATTGATGAGGTGAATCAGGTAATTGTATGATTTACTTATTCACTTAATTTATTAGGTACACAATACTAGCTACTGAAAACACATCATTGCCAAGAACATGGTAGATATGTACGTAGTTTTCATTTTGCACGGATTGTTGTACATAACGTGTAAATAATTGATTATGTATAAGGCCATGAAATGTCACAATGTTGATAAAAAGTGGTGGTCAATGAATTGAACGGAACACATCAAAATAGATGTGGTTGATGTGAATGATCTACAAGTTACAAGTTGTTGTTTATTGTGTTCACCATTACAATAATCGTTGTGGTATTTGGTAAACCTATTATTTCCAGTATTTGTATTCCAACGTACTGTTGAACAACAATTAGTGAGTGATTTTGATTATGATGGTCATAAATTAGTTTTGCTCTATTTCTGTTCACTTACTACGTGTACAACTGCATACAGCAATTTCCCATATTGTGTTGAGTGATTTGTCATTTTTGTTTATAGTGACTTGTCATTTTCAGAACTAAATAAAGGTGAGCTATATATGGGTGTCTGTTGTTTGTGTGTTGTTTTGGGTTGGAAATTGGCTTGTGTTTGTATTCCAAGATTCCTATTGTGGATTGCATGTTTCTATTCTATATTTAGTTGGATCTAATTGAAGGGTTGTTGCAGTGTGGTTGACAACTAATGATGTGTTTGGCTTCGTATTGATTTGTTATGACTTGTTTGGGTAAATTAGTATTACATTTCGTCTTCTGATTAAAATATGAATTTTGTCCATGTACTTTTGCAAAATTACATCCCACCACATGCATTTTCTATATAAGCCAAGTGTCAAGTAATTATTGGGTATTACTTGGACAAACTCAACCAACTTGTTTACTTTATCTCTATGTCGATTTCTATATGAATTACAAATTACGAACATAAGTTGTGAAATAATTTTATGTTAACTATGAAAATGATAGGGAAATTGTTAGTAAAATTATGCTGGGCCTAGATCGACATCAACCAAGCAATAATTCAAAATTGACAATTTAAACAAGAACAATCAAGCAATTGTGATATTGTTTCGGATGCCTCAAAAGGATGAAGACTTGTTTGGATGAATTGATGGTAACAAAGTAAACAAGTAAAATGAACTTTCTGATATCAACTGATGGTAACAAAGTAGACAAGATAAACCTTTGCTGATTTCAAGTTAAAATCACCAAAGTTCACCCAGTTACAAAGTACAAATTACAAGGGAAAAAACTACTCCTAAGTTACAATTTGAACAACTCTTAAATTTAGAAACTAAGTTGTTGTGTTGTTGTTGATGTCCTTTCTCTCTGCAAACCTTTGGGCCTTTATAGCTTTTCTTTCCTACGACCCCATGATCTGCAAAATCTGCAACTGCTGTTGTGCAACTTCTGTAACTACACCCTCACTTCCAAGTCTTCAAACCACATAAAACTTTTACTTTTACCTGTTGAAGTGCATATCCTTCAAGTTGCCACCTGTCCCCAAGTCCTTTTAGCCTTCCCTCGACAAATTCGAACTCCTACTTCGTTCATGTTTCCTCTTGGAGACTGCCCACTAAGTCCACGAGCAGTGCCAGTAACTGCTACACCATCTAAGTCAGCTCACATGCAAGATTCAATGTTAATTGATGACCCTTGTCTTCTAATACTAAATATCCACTGTGGACTTGCCATGTGTCCTCAATTGAGTGGACCACCATTTAATAGGATCTGGCAAAAATAGGTGCGAACCTAAATTTAAAAAAAAAAAAACCAATCAGAATTTAGCTTCAAATATGAGTCAACTTAAAAAAAAAAAAAAATAGTTTTCAATTTTATGATTTTAAACCTGAAATGTATAATTTGTTTTCAATATAAATAAGTTGTGTATTGTGGTTACGTAAAATCTAGGATAACAATTGTTTTTAAGTTATTAAAATCCAAATATAAGGTATTTCGAATATTAACAAGTTTACCCACATTCAATTTATTGATTAAATTACTATTTGCCAAAATGGTTCAGGTTAACGAAAAATTTAATATGATTTGGATTGAAAGGAAATCCAAATATTAAGATTTAAATTACGACATGGTAAGTACTCAGCAGTAATGTTTGTAGCAGACTGAAACTGCAGGCTTTTGTTATCGCTCCAGCGGTGAGTTGCCCCCACTAGTTATGGGTATGGGTTTTCCTTAAATATAACCTTAATGTTGGGGGGGGGGGGAAATTGCTTTTTCAACATCTTTCTTTTGTTGAGCAGTGCCTGTCCTTCAGCTGAACATGGTCAGGCATTTGTTCAGTTATGGAATTTGGTGTGTAATTTGTTTGGACGTACTTGTGTTGATAAACTTGTTTACAGGTGGACTAGTGAAAGAATGACACATAATGGAGTGTAAGTGATATATTACCACATCAATCTAAGGGATAGATGGCATGAACTACGTGGTTATGTGCGAACAATGGTGGAAACAACTCTGAACCACTTACTGGCTAAGTGTTGTGGTTTAGTGGCCTACTTACAAAGGATTGTGCTTGTGTGAAGTGGACAATTTTCTGTCGATTTTTATCTCATAATGATGAGGGACACGCGCCACCATGGTGAAAGGAAGGTCTACAGGGAAGGTTCAATATTTGGCAAAGTTTGAAGATTGAAAGTTAAGGGGCAGTTACAGTGGCAGTTATGGTGGAGAAGTGTGAGATCATGCAATAATGGGCCACAAAAAGGGTATAAGGATATCAAAACCCACGATGTTGGCCGAAGATAGGACAATTTCATCAACAACACAAGTTAAGAAGCTTATAATTCTTGCATAATTTAGGAGTAGCTTTATCATGAAATGAACAGGTTCTTTTGAAAATTGTGTCGTTGAAACCAATGATGTTCTTCTATTTTCTATGGCAGATCTTCAACTTGTACATTTCTTCAATGTTTCATGGCATCTAACCATGTCCAAGCAAGATCCTTTTGCTGTTCTTTGAAGCCCGACTTTGTGAAGGAAGTAAAAGGTGCTTAGTTCTCTTCTTCTGTATCTGACCATTCAGCTTACCATCATCGTGAGCAGAGTCTTCTGAGTACCATCATTGGCATGGCACATGATTATATGGGTAGCATTACGTTCAACCTGCTTTAAGCATACACTCACTTTCGCACTCGTCATCAGATGATGATATAAATATTGCACTAAATCAAATGCAAACAAACAAATTTGAGTTTCTTGTTTTGTTTTAAAATTGGTTCCTAGTCTTACATGTATTGTTGTTTCTTAAAAGAGAGGCAAATATCATGCGAGTTGTAGGTACATATGCACTCGGCTTTCTCCTATCACATGGTTCACGTGAGCTAAGGATGGTGCTATACATCTTCATTACTTGAATGAAGATTAGTTAAATACCATCAACATGTATACCTTTGTCATTGTAGACACCCCATTTTTGACCGTCCTCAAGACTTGGACGTCACCGCTTGAACACTCGGTGATTATCCATGTTCGTGTTCGTTTGGAGCTCCCGGAGTTCTCGGCTACGCGCCTTGCCTCAGGACCTCTGAACTTGACCGTTTTATGTTTGGTTTTGCACCAAACACTTGTGCTTTGCCTTGGAGGGGCAGGGAATGCTTTGTGAGGCATCCCCACACACCACCGGCAGTGGCTAGAGGCCACCGGCTGTTTGGTGTTGCCATCGGCACTATATTGTGCCGGTCAGCACTCTTTTGTGCCGGTCGGCAGTCAATTTTGTCAAAATGACAATTTTGCCCTGCCGACTACTGTGCAGTTGCTTTATGAGATATTTTAAGGCAGATGAGCCTTTGTTTTGACTTAGCTTGTAAGCTTTGTTGCCTATAAGAGAAGGCTCTCTTCTCTTGGCTCAAGGGTTAGAAAAGTTAGAGATTTTAGAGAAAAAAGACAGAGAAGAAGCTCTGGTTTTAGGTTAGAAGTTTTGTATCTATCCTATCTCTCTTCTTCTCCCTTATTTGTACACTAGGTGTTTGTGACTTACTATTGCTCATCAACACCTAGTGTTTCACCTTCCTTGGCAACTGAGGTTCCAAGAGGTTGTCTTGGAGGTTTTTGGCTGGATTTGAGCTCAAGGAAGCAACAACATCAACTCTTGTGAAGGTGGTCAACAAGGGTGAGAAACTCCTTCTTTTTACCCCATTTTTGCACTCCATTTTTGCATAGCTTAGAACTGTTTTTGTGCTTGGTGTTTAATACAAAAAAGTTCTGTTTTTTAGTCCTCTTGATAGTTTATTAAGGGTACTTTGTGCTTTGGGGAAGTTTGGCCCCTCTTAGGCCTTGGAAGGCCTCATTTTTGTGCTATTTTGTTGAGCTCCGGGATTTTGGTGTTTGGGTCTCTTCAACACTGAAATCTTGAGGGATTTCAGTGGTGAAGATGATGCCTTAAAGTCCTAAGAAGGAAGGGGTCACCCCCTCTCCTTGATGTCCTTGGAAAGGGCAAGTTTTGCCTCTTGAGGGAGCATTGTGCTTGAGTGTGTGTTGAGCATGCTATGACTGTTTTTCATGCTTAAGATATCATGATTTAACATTGCTATGTATTGGTTTTGGTCCCTTATGCATGCTTAGCATAGTTGCCATGTAATGCCTTGTATTGCCTTAACATACCTTAGGTTGTTAGCCCTAATTTGAGCATGATTTAGGCTTAGACTTATGAATGTTTTGTGCTTATTTTGACATGTTTTAGCTCTGTCCATAGTCATTTGGGTTGATCTTGGCATGCATTAGATAGCCCCTTTGCATTTTAGGCTTGCTAGCCTTTGAGCATGCATATGTAGCATGTGTTGCTTACCTCATTTTGATGGTTTGGAACCATTTGGTATGTCATTTCAGTCCCTTTGGTGTGCTTGTATGCTTGCCTTAGTTGCCACTTTAATGCTTTAAAAGCATGTATTGAATGCTCCATGTTTTTGGTTATTGTGCATGCCTTTGGTTTCAAGCCTCTTAGATGTCATCTAAGTGGCCTTTTGGCTTTGTTTTAACATGCTAAAAACCTGTTTTTAGTTGTTTAATGCATGCAATAATTGTCTTGCATAGGTATTGTTCAGTGCCTCATTGACTTGCTTTAAGTCTTGGACCATTTGCATGCTTTGTTTGGCCTATCTTGAGTTGGTTTGGCACCACACTTAGACATGATTTTAGAGCTCATGTTGCATGCTAATCATCCATGTTATCTCCTTTCAAGTGTGCTTGAGAGTGGTTTGTTTAATGCTTAAGTTGTGTGCCTTAACATGTGTACATGTGCATGTGTGTTTAGCTCTCATACTTAGCATTTTGGCTACTGATTTTAGGCCTAGTTAGAGTTGCCTAGATCATGTTTAAGTCCACCCCATTGTTTGGTTTACATGTTTGTCTTGTAGGTGTGTTTGCATATTAACATCCTTACATTACATTGTCCATGCTGTATGCTAGCCAACATGCTTAGGATTTCATTGCATTCACATGCATGCTAGGCCTCTTGAGATAAACATGATAGAGGTTTGGCACCCTTGTTTGTTTATATGGTTTGCATGCATTTGAAATTGAAAGTGCACATTTGGCTCCTTGGGCCATCATGCATGGGAATGCGTGATTGGTGGCCCGAGAACCGAGGTACATCCCCCCTTTGAGTCACAAATATGATAAGGGGCATGATTGGTGCACACATTGTTTGAATTGAGCTGCCATGCAAGTTTTTGCCCTCTGCTGCTGTGAGTTGCAGGTTCTGCAGACATTCAGTGCCGGCCGGCAGTATTTAGTGCCGACCGGCAGCAAACTTATGGCCGGTGGATATATCTTGTGCCGGTGACCACATACTTCAGCCGGTGGTTTTTCCCCTCAGCCGGTGATACCCCCCAGTGCCTTGAGAAGTGGTTCTGAGACTTTGGCAGTTTCCAGAGGAGCAAAGCAGGGAAAACAGAGGCAGGCTAGGCATGGCAGTGCAATTCCGAGCGGAATCCGAGTGTGCATGCATTGGGCCCTCGCCCCGAGGCGGTTTACTGTTTTTCTTAGATTAATTATTTTGTTAATTTAATTAATTTGTAATATTTAATTAGCTTGCGTAGTTAATTAATCTGTATTATTCTTTTGGTCCCTCCGAGCAAGGGCAAATCTGTAATAAGTGTGCGTGGGTGTGTGCATGTCTTCCAACCCCCACTTCTTTCTTCCCTTTTACTTACCTGCTTTTAATGGTGTAACAACGCCCGCGGGGGACCTCGCTACAGCTCGGACTCGATTTTTGTTGCGGTTCTCAATCTTGAACCAAAGAGTCCAAATCCGGCAAATCGTTTTGAAGGAAAACAGATTTTTTGAAAAGAAGTGCCAAACATGGACTGCTTTGCCAGATAACAGAGTCGCCACCTAAATATTTTAAAATGGGAAATTTAGGAAACCCTGACTCGATGCCGAAAGGCCACGTGTCCGTCATCACCAAAGTTGGCTCGGGAACTTGGGTACGATTAGGGAAGGTCACATCGTGAGCACTTCGCCGGTCAAAGACCGGCCTCTACTAACCATGATATCTGTTTTTGAAAACTTTGTATGCTCTTATTCCGGTTATTAGCCTAGATTACTATGTGATGCTCGCATCAAACAAGTATAGACTGGGCCGTCTGAATTGGAACAAAACATTTCATGCTTGTTTGTTTGAAAATGGTGTGATGGTGCTACCCGCAGGTAGGCTAAAATGCGGATTTGCCACCCTCGAGTGGGCTTAGAAAACATGGTTTTGCCACAATCTAGTGGGCTTAAAACAAACATTTGATGAATTGTCCCAATTCGGATAACTCAACCTTCACCCACAGGCATTCAAGGCAGTTATGTCACATAAGCATATAGCCTCATGGTAAGCATGCAATCATGGCAACACTCACACGCATGCAAGGATGCTAAAGCATAAAACTCACCTAGTACTCCAAGCCAAAACAAAAGCTCATTAGAAATCCATGTGTGATCCTAGATGTGCTGAAATGCCTAATGCAACACATGCAAAATGCAACTAAGATAGCGGGCTCGGCTATTCTAAACATGGCATGTGAGATGCAACAGCTATCAAGTACTCAACTTGGAATTGAAATACAAATGCAGTTAGTATGATGCGCCGAGCCCGATGCATGCAATACAGATGAATGATGCAAATATGCTGTCATGCTGTATGCTAATTGAAATATGCCCTATATCTAACCATCCAAAGCGGGTAAATAAAAGGGAGAAAGAAATGGGGATTGGAAGACATACATCGCACTCACACACCCATATTACAATTATGCCCTCGCGCAGAGGGTCCGAATAAAATAATAATACAAATCAATAAAAGAATATATACAAATTCAATAAATATACAGATTTCTAATTAATTAACAAATTAATTACAGAAAAGTAAAACTGGCATGCAAGCCGTGGACCGCCTTTGCTCTCGATGAATGGTATATCTTTGAATGCTTGGCGCGAAATCCTTTGGGATGCCCGATTAGCCTCGCTTGCAATTTTCTCGAAATGCGTGCGACCTCCGAAAAGTTGTTGATTGTTGATTTTCTTTTAGCAAGAGAGCAGGAGAAGGGCATAGCAATGTATTTCACAAATATATGCATGTCTCGATCCTCGTGCCACCAATCACGCACATCGATGCATGATGGCCGAGGAATCGAATTGCACAACTCAATATGGGATGAATGCATACGAATGCTACAACAAAACCTAACTCCATCATGGGGAATCCGAGTGTAATGGTGACTTGGGAATTGAGACCCGCGTTCAGATTACTCGAGTCTGAACGCGCCCCATTTCCCGTGCAATACACATGATATGCATGAAATGCCACTAACATACAACCTAGCATGCCCGATGCTATGAGAATGAGATGCCCCGAAATGCGTGCTCATCGCGCAAACCGAGGCAATGCGGAATGACATGCGAAATGCAATGATGGACTTATACCAACATGAAGGGGCCTCGGCCACACTCACATAGGATGCTTAATGATAAGGATGGGGTGCCTCGAAATGCGTGCCCACCGCACGCAAACCGAGGCAATGATGAAATATAAATCGGATAAATGTAGTGCCTCGAAATGCGTGCACGCGGCACGCAAAACCGAGGCGGAGGCATACGCAATGCAAACCGGATAAAACAGAATATCTCGAAATGCGTGCACACGGGCACGCAAACCGAGGCGGAGGCATACGCAATGCCAAGCGGATAAAACAGAGTGCCTCGAAATGCGTACACACGGGCACGCAAACCGAGGCGAAGCTAAAATGGAGATCAGATAAAACTGAAGTGCCTCGAAATGCGTGCACACGGGCACGCAAACCGAGGCGATGATGTGCGATGCAAAATCGGATGAAACCGAAGTGCCTCGAAATACGTGCACACGGACACGCAAACCGAGGCGATGACGTACGATGCAAAATCGGATAAAACCGAAGTGCCTCAAAATGCGTGCACACGGACACGCAAACCGAGGCGATGACGTGCGATGCAAAATCGGATAAAACCGAAGTGCCTCGAAATGCGTGCACACGGACACGCAAACCGAGGCGGTGACGTGCGATGCAAAATCGGATAAAACCGAAGTGCCTCGAAATGCGTGCACACGGACACGCAAACCGAGGCGATGACGTGCGATGTAAAATCGGAAAAAAAACCGAAGTGCCTTGAAATGCGTGCACACGGACACGCAAACCGAGGCGATGATGAAATGAGATGAAATGGCATACGGAATGCAACGATGGGCTTACACCAACATGGGAGAGCCTCAGCTCACTCACATAGGAGGCCGTCGGATAAAACGGAGGTGCCTCGAAGTGCGTGCACACGGGCACGCAAATCGAGGCAATGCATTAAGGCATGAAATGACATGGGAGATGATATGCAAGCATGGCAATGGAATTTCAGCACTCACAAATGATGTAAAACAACCCCGAAATGATACGAAATGACAACCGAAGCATGAAATCATCCCGAATGTGTGAAATTAAGCCCCGAAATGGCCTATAGCCATGCCATACATGCAAAATATGATCATGGCAGCAAGAACAGTAGTAAGGCAGTCCCAAATATGGCATTTTTCGGTAACAAACATGGCCAAAAAGCAAGCATAGATAGATCAACAATAGCATGCAAAGTTAGTGGCCAAAAGAGGAGTATTGAGACAAGTGACATATGAAAACCCCAAATGGACAAAATTTCTTCTACAAAATTGGAGATGAGCTAAAAATAGGCATAATTGTAGAAGATGACATCCTCAAAATCAGAATAAAATCATGCTAACAATTCCATGCAAAAATGGAGCTCAAAAGAGGCTATAACAAGAGTCATGCAAAGCAAACACCAAATGACAAAATTTTATTCATGAAATGTGTAAAGGGGGTCAAAATAAGACCAAAGTCAGTAGGGGTCGAAGTCCCAAAAACAAATAGAAATAGGTCAAAAGTTGCATACAAAAATGGGCACACTTGATGGAATTTGAAGGAAGTGGTGGATACAATGGCCAAATTAAGTTGAGCCCTTCTACAATGTTGTAGAGGGGCTCAAAATGAGCACAAAACCAGTAGGGGTCGGACCCCTGAAAACAAAAGGAAATAGGCCTAAACTAGCATGCAAGATAATGGCATAAAAGCTAGGTATTGAAACAAGTATATCATAGGAGCATCAAATGAAGTTGAGCCCTTCTACAAAGTTGTAGAGGGGCTCAATATGAGCACAAAAACAGTAGGGG
Source organism: Camellia lanceoleosa (assembly GCA_025200525.1). Taxonomy (NCBI): domain Eukaryota; kingdom Viridiplantae; phylum Streptophyta; class Magnoliopsida; order Ericales; family Theaceae; genus Camellia; species Camellia lanceoleosa. The sequence goes on from CM045759.1 coordinate 43,903,148, forward strand.
TCGGAGCCCCAATTCTCAACCAAATAGAGTATAGAAATGAATCAAGAAAAAGCCCTAAAAGTTGGTTTTGAAGACTTACCCTTGAAGACTTGTCTTTCTTTGATTCTTGGCTTTGATTTGTAGCTTCTCAACCTCTGAAATTCACTTCCTAGCTGCTGGAATGGTAGTAGGGATGGTGAGGCTAGGTGTTGATGAAGAGAAGACCTAGGGACTTGGAAGCTTTTTGAGGTTTTGAGCTATGAAAATGGGGGAATTTGAAGATGATCTCTTGAGACAATTTTTTCCAACCTTGAAGAAGGAGAGGGAGGGCCCTTTAAATAAACAAGAAATAGGGTGTAAAAGGGAAGGGAAAGCACCCAATCTTTCCCTCCCGAAATATCCCCCGGATGCCCCGGGATATGTTGGAAAATATCCGGACAAATTGGGACAGTGAAAGCGTGAATCTGGCCAGGTAGTTTTTTGCAAGGTGGCCGGCCAGCCACCCCCCATGGCCGGCCAGCCACCCTACATGGCCGGCCAGCCAGGTGAAAAAAATGAAGTTTTGAATTAGTGGCCGACCACCAACTTTTAGGGTCCTCCAAGGTGTGTAGAACAAGGATCCAAGGTTGGAATTTGGCAACACTGAAGCAGGAGCCACAACATAGAGCTTGAAGGAGAGGCTCAAAAATGAAACTCAAATTTTCTGGCCGACCACCAACTTTTAGGGTCCTCCAAGATGTGTAGAACAAGGTTCTAGGGTTGGAAATTGGCAACACTGAAGCAGGAGCCACAACATAGAGCTTGAAGGAGAGGCTCAAAAATGAAACTCAAATTTTCTGGCCGACCACCAACTTTTAGGGTCCTCCCATGTCCCCTGATCACAGATATGTAGCTTTGGTTGGAAGAAAATACCCCTAGGGTGTTCAACATTGGCTCGGAAGTGAGAAAAACGGGCTCTGGAGGAGCGAAACTGGCTATCTGGGATAATTGCTGGCTTCTCACCCCCCAGTGATCTTCCTGATGTTGAAACAGAGGTACCTGCCAAGTTTGAACAAAAACTAAGGAGAAATGAACGCTCGGAGCCAAAACCGAGCAATTCGGGATCCCGAAAATGAGCATCTGATGCCGGGAGTGGTGTTCAGCAGCGAAGTGGATATCTGCAACTCCAGTGTCCCTCGGAATGACAAAACAGAGGTTCCTGCCAAAAATCAGAGAAAACCGATGCAAAATGAATGCTCGGGACCAAAACCGGCATTAGTCCCGAAAACCTACATAGCACCGAAGTGGCATACGGCCACGAAGTGGGCATCGGGGGCCCCAGGGTTCCTCGAAATGTTAAAACAGAGGTCTCCGCCAAAAACCGGAGAAAGCGGATGCGAAATGAATGCTCGGGGCCCAAATCACGTAGTTCGGGGTCCCGAAAATGGGTTGCCGCACCTAAGTGGTGTTCGCCGTGGGTATCGAGGCCCCAGTGTTCCTCGAAACTATAAAACAGGTGCATGCCAAAACCGAGAAATCGGAGATAGTTGGGTGGTCCCAACCGAGGCAACGGCAGCGGCAAAACCGTGCACCGGCTCGAAATGGGCAAAATGGCCTACGGCCACAAAATATAGCTCACGCCATCGGGAGATAGTCTACGGACCACTCCTTCCTCGAAAGAAAACAGAGAAAACGAAGTCCGGTTCGCAAATCGAGACAAGGCACGAAGAGGGTTCAAGTCCGAGGCGGGGCGCCTACCGCAACTCTGAGACTTCTGAACGAGCACAGTATGCAACATCACCAAGCGCTCAATCGGTGACGTCTGAGTCTTAAGGTCGGTCAAAAATGGGGTGTCTACAAATGGTTAGTATTAGGGCACGTTTATTTTAGCATACCTTATGCTATGCATGCGTGCATCCATGCATTTGTTGACATGCATCAGGCTTGGTACATCATATAAACTGCATTGTATTTTCAATTCGAAATTGAATACGTGCACCGAATGATTGCATTTCACATGCCATCTTAGGGTTAGCCGAGCCTATCCTAATCACATCCTGCATGCGATGCATTAGTCACTCTAACATGAACTAGGTCATGCATGTTTGCTAACTAGTTTATTGTTTTGGCACGGAGTACGATGTAAGTATTTACGCTTTAGCATGTCGCATGCGTGTGAATGTTGCCATGACAGTATGCTTACCATGCGGCTAAGTGCTTATGTGAGATAAACTGTTTGAATGCCTGTGGGTGGAGGTTGGGTTGCTTGAGTTGGAAAACTTATTGAAATCTGTGTTTTAGCCTACTTGCGAGTAGCAAATTCCAAAGCATTTTCAAAACGAACGGATATGCAATGTTTGTTTCCAAATTAGGGGATCTAGTCTATACTTGTTTGCTGTGCGCATAACATAGTAATTCTAGGCTAATAATTGGAATAAGAGCATGTAATGTTTTCAAAATCAAATATCACGATTAGTAGAGGCCGGACTTCGGACCGGGCGAAAGGGGGTGCTCATAGCTGACCTTCCCCAATCGTACCCAAGCTCCCGAGCCAAGACCACTTTGGTAATGACGGACACGTGGCCTTTGGCACCGAGTCAGGGTTTCCTAAATTCCCCCAAAACAAAATATTTAGGTGGCGACTCTGTATCTGGCAAAGCAGTCCATGTTTGGCACTTCTTTTCAAAAAATCTGTTTCTCAAAACGATTTGCCAGAGTTGGACTCTTTGGTTCAGATTAAGAACCGCAACAAAACAAACAAAAGGGGAGTCCGAACTGTAGAGTGAGGCCCAAGGGCGTATTTACAGTCATGCACCAAAAATCGTACGAACTTCCCTGGGTTTTTCCAAATGCATATTTCCAGTTCGTTCATTTTTAACTTATGATTTCTCTTTATTTGAAATGTTTGTTTTACATGATTTACATTTTCCTCAAATGTTTCACATATATCTATGTTGAGTACAGGCGTCCAACACAATATCCTACATGGAGGGTTGAGATGCCATGGCAGGGGGGTTTAAGTCAACCTACATATACAAAGCAACATTCATTATTTAAGTGAGGTGTTGCCTTATTATCACCATCTAAACAGATAATGATTGTACAACCACTAAGGAAACTTGTTGAAGTGATCTATTAATATTGCAGGAATTACTGTTAGTGTGTCCTCTGTACTTGGATATTGTCGATGCAGTGGGTTATACACCGAGTTCACTAGTGGCAAGACTTTCAGGTCTATAGTTGTATCTTCTTCATTGGAATCAACATCCAAATCATACTTCTCAGGCATTTCAATCAGTTTGAATTTAGTTGCTTGGTCACTTTGGTTTAATTGTTTACTTGAAATTGTTGTTCATTCTGTGTCCATTCATAATAAGCATGATTTATAATCACATTTCAGTATGGAATGTTATTTCTTGTAATACCAAACTCCTTTACATCCTTTAATTTGGGACTGATTAGGAATTGGTGTTATGTTATTGTTTGCAGTATAAAATTTGTACTTGTTTGTTCTCCTAGACATGTGGATCAACCACAGCATGACATGTGCCAAAGTTAATGTCAGAGTCCACTAGTTACACATATCAAGAGGGTTTACTTTCATTGCATGTGAGGGCCCACATAGTGCAGCAGTTACCAGGCTATGCCATGGACTAACTACGTGGATTGTAGAAAGGGTCATTGGCAGAATACAAAGTTTGACCTGTTGATGTAAAGCCCACAATGTGGAGGGACACGTGGAAGGATAATAGTAAGGTGGTTCGACAGGAGAAGTTTAGGAGTTTGTTGACCACATCAATTCTTGTCGATAGGTGGACCCCTATTGCTACATTATTCTCACTGCTTTGTGTTTGTTCTATGGGTTAATGTTTTGCTTGGTTTTTGACAAAATTATGGCATTCCAAAACAAAGCCAGAAAGAAAGACATCCCTCAGTCACGTTGGATTTGTATGAATTTAAGTGTAATTGATTCAATTTATTCATGGCATAGAGTTACATCAACCCACCCAAACATGTACCCATAATTCCACTGATGTTAGAGTTGCCACATCCAAATTATGAGAAATTTGGTAAGTACTTACAGGCGACGATAAAATCGTACAAAGGTTAGTACCGTCCTTCATTTGTCCCAGTCCTAAACGCCCAAATTATGTGTATAATCAATATGTGTACAACAATTGGTATTATCACAGCTGCCACCTCCAAATTGTCGCCACAAGCTGATTCACCCATCTTTAAATATTACTACAAACAAATTATTGATCCATCTTTATATCATTGTTCGTAAACATAGGAAGGACTCATATTTACATCCCTTTACAAAACAATTACTACAAAAAAAGTGAAATGTGGTTGGCCATCCAAATTACTGTTGTATTGGCAGCCCATTCCCCATCATTGGCCTATTTGTTGTTACTGATTATGCACGAAAGATACTTACCGATCTTTGAATTATTCACATTCATAAGGAAGTCAAGCAATAACTTACGACGCACAAATAGATGAAACTTTGTACACAAAGTGAATAACATAAATGAGGTACATTTGTAGCAAATAAAAGTTAGGATTTCTTTCACAATTGGAAATGAAGCGGTAGAATGTACCTTGTGTGCACCGATGGGCATATCAGGCCACTACATGTACTTGATCACGAACATACTACAGTTGAAAGTGCTACAAGTGAAATTTAACATTAAATTTCTCATAAATATAAGTAGGTTTGTTAAATGAGTCATTCAGGAGACACATAAATATGACACAGGGATTGTGGATTACTCATCCAATTGTTGTTATGGCCTTTCGTCTAACATGCGGACATCAAAGCTACACATGTCTTTACCATATTCATTTCTAAATTGTAGTTGCAGTAAGTCATGCATTGTTTGAACCTGTTGCAGAAGGAGACAGTTGGTTTATGTAAAGGATGTTAAAGTTTGGAAGTAGTTTTGTCAAATTCAGCAGAACATACCAACATTTTTGCCGCATTAAGCTTCTTGTCGTTCAGTGTGGCAGATGCCAATGAGTCAAATAGGTACGCCACACAATCTACCATATCTATTTGTACACATACAACCAATGTAGTCCTCTACAATTGAAAGGCATGTAAATCTCTACATAAACACAAGTGAACACATTGTTTAGAGGGCATGCGAACATGTACTCACTTTCTATTACATTGAATGTAATAGGATCGACATTCGTATTACCTTCTCACATGCATCAAGCACACCAGTATATCTGTCATGTCCAAAATACGATCTGACGATATTTTCATGGTTTAGAGGTTGCGTGTTTTTATTTAGTATCAAAGTTTGCATGTTTAGTGTGTAAAGGTCATTTAGCCAAACATTTGAACATTTGTCAAAATATGTCATCTACAATACACAACCTACCTAAAACACTTACTTATCGATAGATATACTGGAAAGAGCCAGGCAATATGCCTTCCATCTTTGTGTAAATCCCGCTGTCCGTTAGTCAATTGAACCGTGACTAAGTTTATTGGTTGGAACATTGTAAGAGACGAGGCAACTTCATAAGTAAGGTTTGCAATTTCTTTAAATCTAATACAAAGATGATATGTCAGATGCCAACACTTACAATGTTGAATAGCCATGCCCTTGTTTTAAGCGTGCGCATGTGACATCAGGTACCACATTCGCATGGCATTCCATGAAGATTCATAGACATGACAAATGTCCCTACAAGGAAGAAGTATCCATAAAAAATAGAAGTTATTTGACAAATACTACCAAATAGGTTAATTGCAAGAACTAAACTAAACTATACCCTTCATTTTTGCTATCGTGAAGTACATAGTCAAAAAGTTTGTCTTTGTCGCCGATAAAACCTCTGTGCTCTCCAGTAGCATCAACTCCTCCTATTAATATAAACAAACAACTAACTGAACACAGTTCAAAAAACAAATTTATAAAATACATAACACACATCGTTAGACATATAAAATTAGTGAAGCGATGTCTAACCTCTAAACGGAACCGCTTGTCCAACTTGTGCAGCTTTGATAGGACTTTTTTGAAATCTATAAGACAAAAGTACAACAATTTTTAGTGCAAACTTGCAGTAAAATGAAAACTATTAAAATACAACACAAATAATGGTTTAGTTATGAACAATAATGCTATCGACATCAATTCGTAATGAAACATATGAAAGGTGAAGTGATGTGGCGACTTGGGAATTTTTTTGCAGTAAGTTTAGTACTGATTTTGCTATCGTTGCACGAATGCGTATCCTCTACGTCTGTGGCTTCAACTCCTCTTCCTCTTCCCTTTCTTCTACTTATTACCATTCCACTTGCTCCCAATGTTTGGACAATCTTACTAGGAGAAGTATGCAATTTGTTTGCTTCTCGTCGTATTGGAGGCAAGGTTTGCACATAATCAAATGAAGATACACTCTCTTTCGCCACATTCTTGATGGCCAGAAACTCAATCGAAATAGATTTGGTTTCTTCACTTTTGTATGTTTTTTCCAAGGCAAGGCCACGCTTCTTGTGAGTGTCCCCAACTTTTTGGCCGATACGCAAATGTCCATCATGCATATCAATTTTATCATTTGACAACATTCCATTCATATTCTTTTCCTCATGATCCACCCCTTGTAAATCTTTAAGATTACCCTTCATTGGGTTAACATAATAATTTGGGAAGACCACGCCACCGTCATGCAAGTCGACTCCCACGCAAGGGTTTAAACCCTTCCTCCGCGTGAGCCAATCATGGTGTTTTTGATAATCCTTCCAGCACTTTCTGTATCATTTGTTTTATTTCACCAATATGTGTCTGTTCATTCAACGGTTGTTTCCCAAACAATATAGCTGCAACTAGTTGCTTCAGCATTTTCTTTAGTTCACCAATCCTGGAGAACATGTTAATCATACATTTTTTTTTTCCAGTCGACTACACCCAATCATACAAACACATACATTAACTTTGTATGATATTTCATCTTCGAGTAACCCCCCTAAACTGTGTCAATCATGTGTACTGATTGCTTTTGCTTACCTTGGCATTGTCAACAACTTGCTTCCCTTGGGAATTGAGCAACATCTCTCTTATTTTTGCAATGCTATGAAGCACTTGCTTCATTATTTCCTTCAATTCACCAATGTCGGACTCAACATTGGTCATACGAACTTCATTAAACTGTGCTTTCTATTTGTTACAGACATGGTGTGCGTTGATTGCGTCATTATTGTCGTTGCTTTCCTCCTTTGTGGTATGAAACTCCACCTAACATAGTTGTCAAATCAAGATTCAAATCATGAATCAAAATGGTATTGTACTGAATCGTGAATCGATTCGAATTGTGAATCATAAAGATTCGCTCACCTTTTTTTCATTACATACAACATATATCTACACACTTATATATTAAATATATCTAATAAATATTAATTTTTTTTTGTCTTAAATCAATAAAAATATTGTTGTAAATGATGATCATGTGGTGCGGATAAAAACTTAACACTGGATCCCACGTTTACCACTTCACCTTTTCCCATTTAGATACTATTTCTTATCAATCATTCTTAATATAGAAAGCAAATAAAGACAAACTTTCAATTTTCAACTAACAATAACTCAACAATAATGTTTTGACATTTTTACAAGATTAAAAAACCAAAATCTTCCAACTTTTTCAAATATCTCACTTGATGGCTTCAAAAAATTCATTTGATAAATGCAAGTACTAGATAAAATTGAATATGTAAGGCTAGAATATTGTAAAGAGGGAAAGTTCATTTTTTCCTACTAAAGTTTGAGTATTTGAGAGTAAATAGGGAGGGAGAAAGTGAATATGGCATACGGTAATCCTAAATTTCGAAAGACCTTAAAAAGGTTGTATGAGCCCTTGTTCAATAATAAAAAACCAAAAAAATAAAGCCAAACATCAATTTTAGCAAGTCAAATGAATTCACGATTCACCAATTCGGCTCACCAATTCACAGCTATTTGTGAGTCACACAACTTGTTGAAATCGATTTCATACTGAATCGAATCGAATTGAATTGTATGGTCTGAATCGCGAATAGTACGATTCTAATAATAGAGCCACCTAATCATAGAAATGCAAATGAAGTCTGTGATTATATGCTAGACAGGTGGGGCAATGCTGTCAAATGTGCGCAACGAATGGGTTGATTACCTCATGTTGTTCGAACATTTGCTTCCTTCTAATACGTCACCATGTCTCCCGCATTTTGGCATCACCCCAATCTTTTAGCCTAGGGATGGAGCACATACTAGTCGATGTACTCTTATAAGGGGGCCAAGCACGATCCAAGTAAAATAGCTGCATTATAAGCGGGGACATGATAATTACTTTACATTTTCCAGCAAAATAAACTGTATTCCTTAAGAATGCAAATTGAGAAAATTGTGATGTTAACAAATTATTGATGCCATACAAGTTTGCACTTCACAATGGTACGATAGTTATGTTTTAGTGTTTTTTTCCTGCGAACGAAGGACATTATTGATGCATACAACATACAACACAATGATAGTTACGTGTTTGTGTATCTTAATGGCAGAATCCCTATGCACCTTTCCAAAGATGAATGATTTTGGTTTCTGATTGCTAGGTTTGAAGGTTTCTTCTATTATTCGTCAACTCCGCCTGTAAAAGTCATCTACAATTTCATGTTCAAGTTGTTTAACTCATTGTTGACTCAACACTACTGAAGCACAAGCAAGTTTTTTGCCCTCGTCACTAAGTAGGAAAATTGGTGGCTCATTTCAGATTGGGAAAATGTTGCCTTTTTTGTTGGACTGTTTTTTCTAAAATACATGCCACTTATGACTAGATAAGCTCTTTGTGGTTAAAAAAATGTGGGCCGTACAAGTATTTCTATTGCTGTTTTTTAATAACAGGTAACTTTTTATTTCGCAATGACTCCTAATTTATTGAACCGTATGGACACCAATGGATGAAATATATAATCGGCATGGTACAAACAAACAATGGTTGATTACGTTACTAGTTGCCTCGCACAGACCTTTCGTCTTATACTTCCTAACACCTTTCACAAGGAATTATAGTGTCAACTTTGCCCAATTACATGCCCGCATACCGTTCACGTCCTTCACGGCATGAATGAACGATAGACTCAAGCCGGTCATTGTGGTAGGACACAACATGGCCCCCAACACGTACAACACAAATTTCCTCCGAAACTCATCGTCCGCACCATCAATCTCAGTCAAATAAAGTCTCAACTGATTCAAAGGAATGACTCCCTTAACAACTCCAACCTCTTCATAGATACTAGGATATGCATCTAATGAACCAGTCAATTGCATATCTTCTCCTTCTGACCATATACCCAATAAAACATGAATTTCCTCACTGGTGAGCCTCAGGTGACGCCCATGAACATTCAATGAACTAGTGTTGGGATCAAAGTTTTGTACCAACCATTGGAACAAGTCGTGATCTATACGGGTACACTTTATCCCCAGGAGGCCACCAAACCCAATATTAATGACTGCCTACTTCTGTGCTTCGTTATACCAGTTAACGATATCAACAATTGACTTCAATGATATGCGGACTTGCATTTTACTTTGCAATGTTATTAACGTGAACATTAATACAAAAATAGAACCAACAACGTGTCGATAGCAGGATCTACCCAAATGTAGTTATGAAAACATTAAGTACGTAATTACCTTTGCAGATTTCGGTGCATGTGCAACAACTTTTTTGCCTAGTTCCTTGGCACTCGCAATGTCACTACAACACAAATAACAACTATAAGTCCAAAATAATTGTCACTACAAGTTGTATCACTCGCAATGTGTGTGTATTTTGTGGTATTTACATATGATTGCATATACAAATAACAATTTCAGACATAATTCAAATAAAAATGGACATGGAGTTTTACAAATAATCAGAGTTTATAAAAACATGCAAAATGGCATCTATGACTGTTGGAAATCGCTAAATGTGACACAATAGAAGCACATGACTAGTGAGGCCATGGAATACAAGTCCATACTTTGCTATCACAGCAGTCACGTGTTTTTATCACAGTGTACTGTACTTAGTACATCTCTGCACACTAACCATTTTGGGTCTAGGGTTGTCTGTTTCTTGTATTTCCTTGAATTGTTGCTGGCTGCAACCATTGTCAAGTTTGTCATAAGTATATGTTAAATATGATATATATTTTCAAATGACCTAAACAAAGGGTTAATTACATTGTTTGTCCGCAAATGAGAATACACGTGTTATGTCAATCTGGTCCATAATACTAACACACCTTTCCTACATCCGAGATAAAATCGAAATTATTTGAACATATATATAGATTTACAACCAATAAAATTCAGACAATACAAAGTGAAATTTGCACAGGCGTATTCGCTGACTACAAAATATGTAATGAACAATTGTGCAAATTACTGTTAGCTATTTTTGATAAGAGGGATGGATATTGTTAGCGCTTTCAAGGAGACAGATCGAACCTGTAAAAAAGGAATGGTCCCACTGGCCACTTTCGAGGAGAGGAATCAATACTATCAACCGTTTTTATTTGCTAACCTTCGCCACTTGTCTTCAATGTTTTCCTTTCACTGTAACAAAGAGCAAATAATTGAAATTATATTGAAGGCCAAATTACATTGGTAGTATGTACATTTTGTCCCTTCTATCATGTTCGTCAGTTAACTTTAAGGCCACGTTTGTTTGACGGATTAGGTTGGATGGGATTATTAGTGAGAGGATTGTTAGTGATGAGATTGTTAATGTGTGGATTGTTAGTGAGGGGATTAAGTAAAAGTGTGTTTGTTTTGATGATAGTGTGGGAGATGATTAGTGATGGGATTGTTAAATTATTTTTATATAAAATAAATAAATAAATTATTTCTATATTAAAAAAAAAATTAAAACAAATAGGAGCACTTGGTAAAACAAAATAAAATTAAAATAATAAATTTTTTATATAAGATAGACTCAATCCCCTCACTATTTTCCTAATCCCACCTAAAATTCACCCAAGCTAATTCCCCTACAGAGGGGGATTACTAAGCCTCCTTCACTACTAATCCTATCACATTGTGTTGCATCCAAACTAGGGTTTGGTGGGTCCCATGGATTGCTAATCCAATCCACCCTCCCAAACCCCCAATCAAACATGGCCTAAAGTGAGTCAATTTTGCCTTGTAATTTCAAAATTTGTGTCATTTTGGTAAAATTGATAATGTCGTTTATGGTTGTCACACAAAAATATTAACTGAAGTGGTTTAATATAAGTCACTACTTTATGAAATTTACAAGTTCTCTTAGTTGAATACGTGACTTGCCACGTATGTGCACATATTTTGATAAGAAATAGATAGAGTTTTAATCAATTCGACCAAATTGTAATAAATTCATAACTTTCAGGGTGAAAATTGAGGCAGTTGAAATTGTACGAAAATCAAATCACATAACCAACCGATTACAGCACATACCGTCACAATTTGTCCTACACGAAGTCATGGTGGAATTCAGTAGGTATAGGAAACGCATCCTTGCAAACCAAATCGTAGGAATTATTGAAGGACATAAACTCACATTTTCTTTGCATTGTCTGACATATCGGCCAGATCTAATTACGATAATTCCTACGAAGTATTTGACACAATATTTATAAGGATGCGCAAAAACCGTTAATCACAATTTATACAAAACAAATTTCACTTTAAACAAGTTACAATGAACGGAGCATTCAGTCGTACCTATAGTCTACAAGTAGTACTTTTTGTTTATTGTTCAATTATGATTTGTTGTCGTTAATTTATGAACCTATTGCATGCCACTGTTTTACGAATATCAATTGGCCATATTTTGTACTCATTTTATGGTAATCTCATATGAATACTAATCACCATTTCAATGCATGCACATATAATGCCAGAGCTTTATTTCAATAAGTAAGGCATAAATTAAAGACCAAACTCATTACCAGAGGTACATTGCCGTTACAATGTTTTTCCTTGGACTGAATTTGTTAGCCTAATTTGGAGGCCCCAGGCAGTGGCGTTACGATGTTTCGGTTGGCTACTTGCAAGCTGGTAGTAAATTTTTTTTTTTTTTTTCCCCAGCAAACTAGAGCATCATCTAATGCATCTCCACTGCCATGAATATTGTCGTTACAGCAGCCAACAAAAAAATGAAGTAATAAATCAATATGGCGGCTGTAATGCAAAATGATATGAGGTCAATCCAACGATGCCAACATGAGATGAATCGGGGTTACAGTTGCAGGGAGATACGAGGGTTTCAACATGTGAGTTTAGATATGAAAATTTTAAAGTCTTTACAGACATGAAAAAATATTTGTAAGTTGCCAACTTTCTGTGCTCCGGTGGTATTACAAATTTTGATTCAATGAAGGCATGTGGAGGCCAGAATGAAAACTATGCCATTAGCATAATCCAATGATGTGAACATTAGGCAAAATAGAGTTACGACGAGAGACATACATGAGCTTCAACATGTGGAGGTTACTCTGACAATTTTGGCCAAAGAGAAACACAAAAAATAGGCATAATTTGCCAAAATATACACATTTTGGCACAAAAGGCCAACAAATGTTATGATGTACAAATTTCCAAACAAGTATAAAAAGGTTTACATTCCTCTTAATAGTTTTTGACGACAAAGGCAGAGTTTTCCAAAAAAGTAAGGGGCACGTGACCCCCCTTGGGTCGGATGTGCTTCCGTTCCTGGACGTAGTCTATCCGGGTTCGTGCATGAGGTTACTTAGTAACACCAAAAACTGCCTGAAGCAACATTAATATAGAAAATTGCTATGACATTACACCAATAAAGAAGTTTAAGTGAAACAAGTATGAAAGCAAAACACCATACTATCAATACAACTTCGTTTGCATCGACGAGAATGACCAATCATTTGGTACCACCTTCATGAAGGCTTTTGGACAAACAAACAACAGGAAATCTTACAACGAAGACACAAACAAGCAAACAATATGCACACTTCAAATAGGGCATGTAGCTTGCTTTTCGTGTTTCTTTTGGATATGATACCCCTACAGTTCGGACTCCCGTGGTTCTGAATCTAATTTCACAAGTACAATGTGAAATAGATAAAACACAAATGGGTCCAAATTTGGCAAATCTTTTTGAAAAATCGATTTTAAATAAAAAATGCCAAAAATGGATCGCTTTGTCAGATTACAAAGTTGCCACCCAAATATTTTTGAGAATTTTAGGAAACCCATGACTTGTGCCAAAGGCCACATGTCTATCATCACCAAAGTGTCTTGGCTCGAGAACTTAGGTATGAGAGGGGAACATCGTGAATTGAGCACCCCACTCACCTGATCAAAGATCGGCCTCTACTAATCATGATGTGATTTTTATATACAGTATATGCTCTTGTTCCGGTTTATTAGGCTATTTTTACTATGTGATGCACACAAGTATAGACTATTTCACAAAATTTGGGATGCTTTGATGTCATGTTTGTTTGAAAATTGTTTTGAATATGTACCACTTGAAAAAGTGATCTCGTACATACACTAATCAAATCATCCCAATTTAAGCAATTAGCCTTCATCCACAGGCATTCAAATAGGCATATCACTTAAGCACTTAGCCTCATGGTATTTATGCTTGATATGGTAACAATCACACGTATGCAACATGCTAAAGTGAAAAAGCTCACATAGTACTCAACTGAGGAAATCCAAAAGAAATAAAATAGTTAGAAAAAAATGCGTGATCCAAACGATATAAAATGACAAATGTAACACATACAACATGCAACTAATGGGCTCAGCTACTAGTATGGCATGTGAATCAATTCAAGACATGCAAGAAAGAGAGCACTTGTTTGAGTAAAGAATTTGAAATTGACATTGGTTAGTATGATGAGCATCGAGTCTTACGACATGTATAAACCTTAACCATTTTCACAAAATCAATCCTTCTCAAACTCTTCATTTTTACCATTCACTTTTATATATCTAAACCATTCCTTTATATATATATATATAGTTTTATACTAGTTTTGAATCCCTTCAATATTCATAGTTTTGGAACATTGTTTTGGGTATTGTTAACTTTTGAGTATTCCAATAACGTAGTTGAACAATGTTTGGATATGGAACACTAGTTGTATTGCAAGAGTGTGGTTTGTGGTACTTTGATTTTGCTGGGTTGTATCTCGTTGAAAGGCCATGATTGGCGGATAGAATTCCTATTGGAAAATTTTTCCTTCTCTTTCTTTTCTTTTCATGACAAGTGTTGAGGACTTCCGAAATGATGTGAGATATTCTTTTGAAAATTAGGTTTCCTTATCTTCTTTCGTGGAAGTTGTTTCTTATTTATCACGTAAAATCTTTTGTGTTAAGAGAATCTTTTGGAAACTTGTTGTCGAGTAGAAGTCATTTGTGATTAGTTGGTGGGAGTGTTAGTTTAATCTCTATTTCATTTGGATTTGTTTAAACTTTAGGTCATGAACTGTTTAATTTCGGGGATGAAATTTCCTAAGGTGGCAAGATTGTAACACTTTGTACTTCTTAGAGTAGTGAGATTGCTCTTGCCACAATTATTGTTGTACTTGGAGCCTCTTTGGTTCATTTTGCGATATTGATTGAGGTGGTATCATAATGGTAAAGTAAGATTGAAACCAAAAACATTGATTTAGATAATTTTCCCATGAGTAGTCTTCATGCTTTTGCCTATTTATCTTTCCACACTTTCAATTTGGATGAGGTTAGAACCATTGGAAAGCTTGTTTTCGGGGCTTTGATTTGGACACAAGAATGACCTAAAACGGAGTTCGAACAAGAGAGTTATGCATGTTTAACATTTGGGGTATCTGTGTTAGAAGTGAGTCCGCTCAAGTGAACTTTTGACCACTGGAGCCATCTGCACGAATTCTGGCACTTTAAAGTCACTTTTTGCCCCAAAATCTTTATTCTTTCTTCCTCTCTTCTCTCCCTCTCCTCCATACCTGAAACCCTAGAGCTCCAAACACTTGATTTCTCTAATTTTCCCCTTAAATCCACCCTAGATCCTTCAAGAAAATTGAAGAACAAGTCTAGTTCGAGATATCGACCAATTGTTTTGCATTGTTGTTGAAATTTCAAGTGGGTTTCCATCTTAAGCTTCCATACTTATTTTTAACTTATTATATCTTTAATTTGAGAACCACATGTGGTAATTTCATTAGATATTCACCTTTGTAGATACATATATATATATATATATATATATGTATATGGATTGTGTTTACTAATAAATGATTTGGAAGGATGTGGGCAATAATTCATGATTATGGATGGAATTATGTCTATTGTTGAGGATTATTGTTGTTGATGGTGAAAATTAGTCTCTAATTCGTGAAAGAGAGAAAACCCATAATTTTCTACAAACCTTAGTTTGGAAACTTGTTCAATAAAGAGGGTTTTGCTCAATTGATTTTTAAAACATGAAATTGGGCATGTTTATTCGACTTTGAGGTTGAAATATGAATTATTGGATTGTTGTGAATTGAAATCGTCCTAGGGGAAATTGAAAACTTTAAATTCATGCATCATATACATTACTTAATTCTTCTTGTGATACTAATGTGTATGAATGGTTAGAAGAGTAAAAAGGGGGTTTTTCCCAATTGACCTTTAGAACCTCGAAATTAAGTGTATTTACTTGACTTTGATGTTGAAAAGTTAGACTTTGTGACTTTTACACCAAAACTGGAGATGATGATGATTATGAATAGAAGAATCTTCTCATTGTTGACATGTGAACTATTGAATTGTTGTGCATTGACATTATTATAGGGAAATTGAGATTTGGAAAATTCATGCATCATAAACTTTTAAAATTTTATCTTGTGACTTTTAAAATGCTGGTGTATTGAAGGAGTTGAAAGGGGGTAAATAGTCTATGAGTCGGGGTAGTGAGGCGGGTTTGGTTGAGTTGTGTAACGTAATTGATACCCGCGTGGGGAGTCGAGGTGCCCCAATTGCCCTGTCTGTGTTTATCGCCAAACGAATGTGGGAAAATGTTTTTGGATGTCCACTGGTCTTGCTATATAATAGTCGGCAAAAGTGGAAAAATGCATGATTTTGGGTGTCCATGTCTTGCTGTATAATAGTCGACAAATGTAGAAGGGAAAAAGGTTTTTGGGTGCCCATCTCCCTGCTGTTTCTAGAGTTAGCAAACGTGGGACTGTTTTTAGTATACAAATCTATATATATATATATATGAGTGTTTTGGTCGGGTGGCTCTCTTTTGGGATGTCATAGTATATTTACCACCCCTGTTTTTAGAAGAATGATTATCTAATATTCTGCACGGCCATTTAAACTTATAAAGAAGATGTACTTTAACATAATTTCTATACTTTCATAGCATGATCATGTGTATTTCAATTAATTATATAATTTGTTAAATACATTTCCTGATGAGCATTCTCTCACCCCAAAAACTAACCATTTTTAGGAAATAAAGTTGACGAGCCATCTAAATGATTTACTATGGAAAGCAATTTGAATGAAGTATGAATAATCACTTGTTTGATGTTTTGTGTTGAAGCCTTAAGGTTATGTTGTATAAATGTGAAGGATTTTATTTTTAAATTATGGACACTTTTGATAGAGTGTTGTCCCTTTTGATTTCTTTATTTTGTATAACTTCTTAGCTTTTGAACTGTTTTATTTTAACCATAGACATAAGCAAACTATATTGAAATTCTTAGGAATAGTTCAATGGGGAAAAATTGTTACGGAGTTGTATTATTATTTCTTTTTCTACTGTTTGTATCTATGTAGGATGAGATAGGGGAACAGGATTTGGGAGGTGTTTTGCCTGGGCGTTACGTCTTGCTTGGGACATCATAGTGTATTTACCACTCCATGATTGTAGATGAGACTTTGAATGGAAATCATGCATTGAACATTTTTGGTTTTGAAAGAGAAAATATGGATTTTATCCTAACAAGTGCATGACATGATCATATGCATTTCGATTATTTATATGCCTTGTTATTAGTATTTCCCACTGGGCATTAGCTCACCCTAACTAACAACAATTTAGGAATTGATGGTGTGACCCCGCCCAAGTGACAAGGCGGTGAAGATTTTGAATGGAGCACGTGGGCTCATTGGATGTTATTTGTTGAAACTCGAGAGCTAATGTGTGTTGGGACTGAATGTCCACCCTTTTGTGTAACCAAGGGGTTTCCCTTGAAACTTGTACGCCATTAGGGCATCTTTACTTTTGATTTCTTTAATTTTGTGAACTATAACTTGTATTGTGGGCTTAAGATGTAATAGTTTAACATAGTTCAATGAGAACGAGATTTACTAAATGAGAGATAATATTTTTCTTAAAGTATTATCTTACGAGAAATGGATTTATTTGATGGAAACCAGTAATTATTTAATAAAAATTGACTATATAAAGGTTTAAAATTTTCGGGGTGTTACATGCTGCCTTCTTGTTGTGACGGCACTGTGCTGTCACGGCACTGACCTTATATCCTATGTATATCATACAAAGAGAATGCAAGATTTAAAAAAAAATAAAAAAAAATCAAAATCATGTTTTCTTTGTCAATTGTGAACCAAAATTGTCTCACACATAGATATTGGTAGATTTAACAGCAAAGGAATTACAAGTTAAAAAGCCTTCATTTTTTAAAACAAACTAAATCTTGCCCCCTAGTTGTGATAGCACTGTGCTGTCACGACACTGGCCTGTATCCTATGTAAACAATATAAAAAATGCAAGATTTAGAAAAAAAAAAAAAAATTCAAAATCTTGTTTTCCTTAATCAATTGTGCACTAAATTTGACTGACATGTAGATGTTGGTAGATTTAAAAACAAAGGAATTATAGGTTAAGAAATAAATGTAGCTAAAAAGGAATGATAAACATAATACCTATCATAATTATTTTGATACTTATGATGACCAACATATAAAATAAAACATTTAAGAAAAAACATGTAAATTTATAGCATTGTTTAACACCCAAATGAACACAAGATTGTGCAAATCTCTAGAAGTATGGTCACAATGTGGAGATTAAATTTTTAACACAATGTTCATTTTCGATTTCCACTTTCTTTTTTCTTCTTTTCCCTTGCCGCGATCATCATCATTATTGTTGTCAATTTTCCTATCTTCACCTTCATTCTCACATGTCATTATGTTTTTTTGGATCTTCATTTGTCTTTTTCCTTCCTTTCCCTTGCCATCATCCTTCCGTTTACTCTTAGGTGGAGAAACAAAAATCAAACCTGTTTCTTTTTTCTTTACTAGTAAATTGCCTAATTCATCAATTGATTTGCATCGTCTTGCACGCTTTTTGTTTAGCTTTTGCATTGATTCAGTATTACTTCCTTGTTCTCTTTCTCCTTTAGAATATATAGATACAGAATAATTTACCTTAAAAGTCTATAGGTTCTTGTAGTCCTTTGTGCTTTGGAGAAACTGAAAGAAAAGCCAGATGACTTCTCATATGACCACCTATGGCTTTTTCATTAGAGAAGCATTTTGAGGAAATTAGACATGTATATTTCTCCATTGATGGGGATGGTCAACGACTTGTTCACTCCTATCGGTCTATTTATGGTGTTGCAAAATGGTTAGTGAGTTAAATGATGAGTAAATGACAAGTAGGCTTGACTGAATAAATGTAACCAATTGTTCACTCCTATCGGCCAATAAAGGCTTGTTCACTCTTATTAGTTTATAATTCCAAGAGTTTGTCTTTTACCGTCCCACTTTGAGTTTCCACAACCAATAAATAAAATAAGTCACCAAAACATGATTTTTGTGACTAAATTATGTAAGTCGTGTAAAATAAAAATTTTTGCTACTAAATTATTTTTCAGTCGCCAAATGTGATTTTTTTCGCAATTAAAAATTATTTAGTCAGCAAAAAGTGTACTTTCATGTAGTGATTTATCATATCTGTGAAGTTCTTTTGCTTCAACCCTTGTTAGGGTTTAAGTTTGACTTCGAGTTTGAATCCTACAGGATTACATTTTGTTATCGTAGGTGGTGATGATCATCAACATCATTGTTGTCATTTTTCCTTTCTTTACCTTGAATCTCACATTTTGTTTTGTTTTCCTCCATTTTCCATTTCCTTTTTTCTCTCTTCCTTTCCCGCAATCATAATCATCATTGTTATCATTTTTCCTTTCTTCACCTTTATTCTAATATATTGTTATGTTTTCTTCCATCTTCTGTTTTCCATTTTTCTTCTTTGCCTTGAAATCATCCTTCCATGTACCATTAGCAAGCATCATAATAATAAGAGCCACTTCTTCAATAGGTGAAGTAACATAAATCAATTTCCTTCCTTTTGCTCTACTGGTAAATCACCTATAGAAGTTGGTACATTTAAAAAAAAAAGAAAAAAAAAGAAAATTGAATTCAAGATAAGAAGCTTTCTTTTTTTAAAACAATGGTTTGGGGTGTACTAAAAAAGTACACTTTTTGTCTTTTTGGACTAAAAAAGTTGAGAAAAAAATATAGAGGTTTGGGTTAACTTTTTGGATTTTTTTGGAAAAATGTGTATTAAAAAATTGTATAAAAAAGAGTGTGTAAGAGGTAAATAGTGACAGGTGGGCCCCAGCTGTACCATTCGGCAGTGGGAGAGGAGTTGGAAATTATTGGCTATTTTTTTTACAAAGCATTGCACGGTTTTGTTTGGTCCGTGGAGGTCATCATGGGTCCCATTTTAATAATCTGAACCGTTCAATGTGTATAACTTGTCGAACACTATGTACCTATAAAAAATCACATTAATCGGATATCGATAGCTATCTGATCAGATATATTTATTTTTCAATCATTAATTATAACACCATCCATTTGTCGTACATAACTGATCTGATCATATAGTTATCTATATCCGATCAATGTGATTTTTTGCAGACATATAGTACTCGACGAGTTCTACACATTTAACGGTTCAGATTATCAAAACGAGACCCGTGATAGCCCCACAAGCCAAACAACAGTGTGTGCCAAGCACACCCAATCATTCCCAATCATTTCCCACGCTTGCCTTGACAAAGCAATTTCTGTTGGTCAAATCTGTATGTACTTTGGGTAATACAAAATTATTATTATTATTATTATTTTTTGGTGAATAGTGATATCTTTTTGGATTTTAGAGTAACTTTTTGACTTTTTGTCTGAATTAGATCACCCCAAACCAGGCCTAAATGTTGCTCTCTTGCTGTGATGGCACCGCATTGTCATGACACTGGCCTTGTATCCTATGTAAACAATATAAAAAGAATGCAAGATTTAAAAATAAATAAATAAATAAATAAATGAATCAAATTTTCTTAATTAATTGTGAACTAAAGTTTTCTCACATATAGATATTGGTAGATTTAACAACAAAGGAATTACAAGTTAAAAAGCCTTCTTTTTCTAAAACAAACTAAATGTTGCCCCTTAACTGTGACAGCACTATGCCATCATGACACTGGTCCTGTATCCTATGTAACCAACACAAAAAATAAAAAAAATAAAAAAATGCAAGATTTAGAAAGGAAAAAAAAAAAAATCAAAATCTTGTTTTCCATAATCAATGGTGCACTAAATTTGACTGACATGTGTAGCTTGCTTTTCGTGCTCCTTTGAGGGGTTTACTCTCCTTGGGTATGATATCGCTATAGTTCGAACTCCCGTGGTTCTGAATCTGGTTTCACAAGTGCAGTGTGAAATAGAAAAACATAAATGAGAGTCCAAATCTGGCAAGTTTTTGGAAAGTCAATTTACAATCAAAAATGCCAAAAATGGACTACATTGCCAAATTTTAGAGTTACCACCTAAATATTTTTGGGAAATTTAGAAGCCTGTGACTTGTGCCAAAGGCCACTTGTTCGTCATAACCAAAGTGTCTTGGCTTGGGAACCTAGGTATGAGAGGGGAAGGTCATGAATTGAGCATCCCACTCACCCGATCAAAAATCGGCCTATACTAATCATAATGTGATTTTTATGTACAATATATGCTATTGTTTTGATTATTAATATGCTAACATTACTATGTGAGGCACACACGTATAGACTAAGTCACCTGCTTTGGAATGCTTTGAATTCATGCTTTGTTTGAAAAGAGTTTTGAATATGTGCTATTTGAAAAGGTCAGCTCATATATGCATTAATCAAATCATCCCAATTCAAGCGAACTAGCCTTCATCCACAAGCATTCAAGTGGTATCAAATAAGCACTTAGCTTCATGGTAATATGCTTGATATGGCAACACTATCATATATGCAATATGCTAAAGCCAAAAATGCTCACCTAGTACTCAATCGAGGCAAGCCAAAATAGAAGAAAGTAGTTAGAAAAGACATGCTCTAATATGTAAGTGACTAATGCAACACATACAAAATGAAACTATAAGGTTCGGTTTATTAACATGATATATGGCTCAACTCAAAGTATGCGATAGCGCACGTATTCAAGAAAGTAGGGAAATTACAATAATGTTAGAATGATGAACTGAACCCGATGTATGCAAAACTGGATACAAGTCATGGTAATGGAGTGCAACCAAAATATGATTGTTAGGTTCCTTTGTTTTGTCAATCCCACGAACAAACATCGTTTATCAAGTTGTAAGTTTCTTTGTTTATTTCCTTGCTCGCTCGCGCGAAGGAGTCTTGGCTTGAGCGAAGAAGTTGTGCTTCCAAAAGTTTTCTCTGTCTGTAAAAATACTGGGAAGGAAGATTGTGTGCTCGAGCGAAGGTAGCTTGGCTCGAGCAAAGACACTTTAGCATTGTACACATAATTGGTTCGTCGCTCGAGCGAGAGATCCTTCACTCGAGTGACCTTCGCAGCCCAGTTTTCTATATATATGTGTTTAAGTCTATTTTTAGGTTGAATGCTTCCAGATCTTCTTTTAGGGTTCTAGGGTTTTCTTCTGGGGCTATGTTTGCTAGTTTTCCTTTGATGTTTGCTTGAATATTAAACTCACGTGGTTTGACAATTCACATCAAAGGGTTGTTTGAGTGATCATCTTCAAGAGTGTTCTTCTTCGAATCGTTTGCTAGTTTTCCTTTGATGTTTGCTTGAGTATTAAACTCACGTGGTTTGACAATTCACATCAAAGGGTTGTTTGAGTGATCATCTTCAAGAGTGTTCTTCTTCGGTGGAATCCGGAGATTCAAGTGTGGAGTGTTCGAAGTTGTGCGCAGTCGTTGAGTCGACGTAGATGTTATGGAATCAACATCAATCTAATCAATTCTGAGACAAAGGTTGCGGTAGAAGAAATAAAAATCGTTGAAGACAAATTAATAGAGTTTGGGTAATTTGTATGGTTATTTTTGTATTCTTTCTTTCCTTCATAGTGGATTGATTTGTGGCACTTCACTCGTGGTTTTTTTAATCACAATTGGAGGTGCTCCAATTGTGGTTTTTCCTCTTAAAAATTGTCTGTGTCGATTTATTGGTTTTTGAAACAACAATCTAAATCACTTTCATACGTGCTCGATGATTTAGATTGTTAGGATTAATTTTTTGGGAACTGGTACAATTAATCTTGAGGTGAATTGCGAATCACTTAGGTTTTTTAATTGGTATCAGAGGGGGTCACTCTTTGTTTTTATCAAAACTATAGGAGTGTGATTTTGTGTGATTGGTGATATGGATTCAATTCGTGAAAGTAACTCGACCCATAGACCTCCGTTACTTAATGGTACAAACTATTCTTATTGGAAAGCTCGTATAAGAGCGTTTTTAAAATCTATCGATGAGAAAGTCTAGCACTATGTGATCTATGGGTGGAGTGAGCCTGTTGTCACCATTGATGGTGTTGATATTCCCAAACCTCTTGATAAATGGGACGGATTCGACTATCAAAACTCGAGTTGGAACAGTAAGGCTCTTAATTCCGTTTTTTGCTCCATCACACATGAAGAGTTTCATTGTATTTGCAAGTGTGAGGTAGCAAAAGAGGCTTGGGACATTCTTGAAACTATTCACAAGGGTACTATTTCTGTTAAAAGGTCAAAACTTCAACGTCTTATCTCCTCTTTTGAAACTCTTTTTATGTGTGATGATGAGATGTTTGATGATTTTTATGCTAAACTTAGTGACATCGTGAAATCCTGTTTCACACTCGGTGAAAAAAATCCTTGAAGCTAAGGTTGCTGGAAAAATTTTGAGGTCTTTACCCAAGAGGTTCCAATCAAAAGTTACAGCTATTAAGGAGGATGAGGATGTTGATACCCTCAAACTTGATCAATTGGTTGGAAACTTGCAGACTTATGAAGCCCATCAGATTTCTAATAAAAAATAAAAAGATAGTGTGGCTTTTACTAGTGCTCATGGGACTGCTAAGACCCCTGAGATTGAGTTTGATCTAGAATCCAAAATGACGGCTATGTTTACCAAACAATTCAAAAAAAATTTAAAGAAAAAGAAGTCTAATTTCAAGGATCCTAGTTTGAAAGATAAGGGTAATGAAAAACCCAAAACTTTTTTACCAAAAGTTGCTCCAAAAACAGAAAAGAAGACTGTGAAGGGGCAAGGTGTCAAGTGTTACGAATGTTAAGGGTTTGGTCATATTGCTCTTGAATGTCCATCGAAAAAGAACCGAAAAAAAGTTTATACAGTGACTTGGGATGATGAAAGCGAGTCAGAGCAAGAGCCCGAAGAAACCGAATCCGGTGAAGATGGAGATAGTACCTACATGGCATTCTGGTCTACTGTCACTTAACCATCTCCAAAGCCAGTTGAGTTTGCTCGTGGTCAGAATTTGCACCGTGCTCTTACCTTTGATGGAAGTAATTACTTGTTCTAGAAGTTCAGAATGAGGATGTTTTTGAGAGCTCACAACCCTGAGGGCTGGCAAGCCATTGAAGATGATGTTGAAAGCGCTGACAATCCGAGCAATCAAAGAATTCTGAATACCATCCGTGAAGCAATTTCTAACGAAGAACAGCAACGGATTGCTCATTGCACAAAGGCCAAAGATACATGGGACATTCTGAGTCAATTTCATGAAAGAGGAGAGTCATCTTCACCACCATCTATCAACTTTCATGCCTTAGTTGCTCGACTGGATGAGGTCCAGGAGAAAGAGGAGCAAAAAGAAGATGATGAGACCTCGGAAGACAATGATGAGATTAATGGTGATGACCTACAACAAGCTTATGAAAAGCTTTACAATGAATCTCTGAATTTGTCCAAGATCAATGACAAACTCACTCTCAAGCTCAAAGCATGTGAAAGTGAGACTGTCAAGCTAGAGGGAGAGATTGGAGATGCAAAAAGAGATGTTATCAAGATCTCAAATGACAGGCAAGACCTTTGTGGAAAGCTTCTAGCTTGTGAAAACGAAAGGAATGAACTTCTGAACATCTATGCCACATATGAAGAGAAGATTGGAATCCTTGAGATGTCACAAGCCACGTTGGAAGAGTTGATTGGTCAGAAAAAGGAAGAACTCAAAGTTGCTAGAGCCACGATTGATATGTGGAACAAAGGGTCAGAGACACTTGAAGGCATCATCGGGTCTCAACAAATGAGTTGTGACAAAGTGGGATAGGCTATACTGCTACAACATTTCAAAAGGGACATGCTTCTACATCACATGACCTGAAGACTTAAGCAAAGGGAAAGCTCAAGGGTGATCTTTTTCTTCATCAACCCAAAGGGGGTAAGATCGACAAACTAGAGGTAAAACCTGTGTTTGTTTGTCATCATTGTGGTAGATATGACCACATTCGTCCTTATTGTTTTGAGTTGTTTGGTAAAGTGTCTAAAAAAGGTAGAAATTCTAATACTTCTTGCGTTAGGAGACAACCTTACATGTCTAGGCAGAACACCAAGAAGGCAGAACACCAAGATTCATGAGGGTGTTCACAATGCTAAGACGACTACCAAGACTACCAGTCCTGCTTCTACTAAGACGAAAAAGCTATGGGTAAGAAAGAGTGACTTAACTTGTTTTGTTGTTCACACTGCATTGAAAGCATGTGACTCACACATGTGGTATCTTGATAGTGGGTGCTCTTGTCACATGTCTGGTGACAAATCCTACTTCACATGAAGGAGGAATTGTTACCTTTGGAGATGGTGGCACTTCTAGAGTCATTGGTAAAGGCTCTATAAGTGTGGTTGGTCTTCCTAAGCTTGAAAATGTTTTACTTGTTGATGGCCTTAAAGCTAATCTGTTGAGCATTAGTCAAATGTGTGATTCCTATCATGAAGTATTATTTTCAAAAAATAAATGTGAAATTTTGGATAAGAAAAGAAATACTGTTATGCATGGGGTTCACACATCTGATAATTACTATGTGATTATTACCACTAATGATCTTACTTGTCACTTGGCCGTCATAAGTAACGTTGACTTGTGGCATCAAAGATTATGTCACATGAATTTCAAAGACCTAACTAAGATTGCCAACAAAGAGCTTGTGAGAAAAGTACCCAAAATGGGTAAAAATGTGAACCATGTGTAAGGACCTTGTCAACTTGGGAAGCAAACTCGTGCCCCTCATAAAAAGGTGAATAGCTTCACAACCAAACATCCTTTTGAATTGGTTCATATGGATCTTGTAGGACCCGCTCGTACTGAAAGCATTGGAGGTAAATGATACATATTTTTAACCGTTGATGATTATACTCATTTTTCACGGGTTAATTTTTTAAGAGAAAAATCTGATACGTTTGATTCTTTCTAGGCCTTAGTCCTTAAAATAAAAAATGAGCAGGGTGTTTCTATTGGGCATATCATAAGAATCCGAGCAGATCATGGTTATGAGTTTGAAAATTTCTCATTTTTGGATTTTTGTGATACGCGTGGAATTAAACATGAGTTTTCTGTTCCAATTACTCCACAACAAAATGGAGTTGTTGAGAGGAAGAACAGGGTTGTTTAAGAGATGGCTAGGGTCATGCTCCTTAGCAAGAAAGTTTCTTCTAAGTTCTAGGCCGAAGCCTTAAATACATCTGGTTATCTTGTGAATTGTGTGTATTTACGGCCCGACACTTTACAAACTCTATATGAATTGTGGAAAGCATTGAAACCTAACGTAAAATATTTCAAAACTTTTGGGAGTAAATGTTACATTTTCAAAGATAGAGAGCCTTTGGAAAAATTTGACTACTGAAGTGATGAAGGTATTTTTCTAGGGTATTCAACCACTAGTAGAGCTTTTCGTGTTTATAACATTCGTACTTTATCTTTAATAGAATCGATCAATGTGGTTATAGATGACACAGGTTCTCCTACTTCAGTGATAAATGAGGAAGAAAATGGTGAGTCTCCAATCCTGGATATTGAACCACAAAGTCAAGGAGAAGCAGAGGTCTAAGCTCAAGAAGGTGAGCCAGCACCAACTTCTAAGGTAAGTCTGCATCCAAAGAGTGCACAAAGAGACACCACTTCTGATGCCCTGTCACTACAAGTCCAGAGTTCAAACCATTAGCAAGGGTAAAACTAAATCATCTGGCTCAACAAGTGATTGGATGTGTCTCAGATCGAATGAAAACCCAAAGACAAATTCGGGAAGAGGTATCTCATATGTGTTATGTTTCATTAATTGAACCTAAGAATATAAAAGAGGCCTTACTAGATGATAGTTGGGTCAATGCTATGCATAAAGAGTTAGGTCAATTTGAACGTAACAAAGTTTGGACTCTTGTTCCCAGACCTAGAGTCATGAATGTGATAGGTACCAAGTGGATATTTAAAAATAAATTTGATGAGAATGGTACTGTGATTAGAAATAAAGTTAGGTTAGTTGCTCAAGGCTATACACAATAAAGGGTGTTGACTATGATGAGACGTTTGCCCCTGTTGCACGTCTCGAATCTATTCATATTTTACTTGGTGTTACATGTTTTCTGGGTTTAAATTGTTCCAAATGTATGTGAAAGTGCCTTTCTAAATGGGTACTTGAAAGAAGAGGCTTACGTTGAGCAACCAAAAGGGTTTGAGGACCCAAAATGTCCATACCATGTCTACAAGTTAGACAAGGCATTGTATGGGTTGAAATAAGCCCCTCGGGCTTGGTATGATAGGCTTACTACCTTTCTTCTTGATAATGATTTTCAAAGGGGTAGTGTGGACAATACCTTATTTGTGAAACATACTAAGTCTCATATACTTGTTGCTCAAATTTATGTTGATGATATTGTGTTAGGATCCACTGCTAATTTTCTTGTGAATTATTTCTCGGATTGCATGACACATGAGTTTGGAATGAGCATGATGGGGGAGTTGTCTTACTTCTTGGGTCTTCAAATTAAACAGTCTCCTTCGGGTATGTTTGTTTCTTAGACTAAGTATGCCAAAAACTTTGTGTCAAAGTTCGGTCTAGAGTCGGCCAAACATGCTCGTACTACCATGAGCACCAGTCTTCACCTTTCCAAAAATTCATCTGGAACTAATGTCGATCCTACCCTTTATAGGAGTATGATAGGGAGTTTTCTTTGCCTCATGGCCACTCGACCTGACATTACATTTAGTGTAGGTGTCTGTGCCCATTACCAAGCTTGTCCTAAAGAGTCTCATCTTCTTAGGGTCAAACACATCATTAAGTATGTTAATAGGGCACTGGGGTATGGGGTTTGGTTTTCTACCGACACTATAGCCGAAATTACTGGTTTTTCTGATGCCAACTGGACAAGGTGTGCTGATGATAGAAAGATCACATCCGGGGGGTGTTTTTACCTTGGGAATAAACTGGTTGCATGGCATAGCAAAAAGAAAAATGCTAGTTCTCTTTCAACCACTGAGGCTGAGTACATTGCTACAAGGAGTTATTGTGCACAAATGTTGTGGATGAAGCAAATGCTATGTGATTATGGTATAGACTAGGACACTCTCACCCTTTTCTGTGATAATACAAGTGCCATTAATATTTTTTTAAAAATCCAGTCCAACACTCTCGCACCAAACACATTGACATTCATCATCATTTCATTCGAGACTTAGTTGAAGAGGGCCTTGTAGTTCTTGAACATGTTCCCACTAAGCATCAAAAATTTGATATTTTTACTAAACCCCTTGATCTTCATAGGTTTGATTTCCTTAGAAAGACCTTGGGTGTAGTGCTCAGTAACTAGAGTATGTCTTGTTGCATAAATGGGTGTTTCTATATGGCTGTTTGTGTGCTTGGATGTTTTAATCTCATTGCCATTGATTATTGTCATTTTTGCACTTAGACTTAATGAACACCTCTCATGTTGCTTGCTAGATTTCATTTTTCTTTGTTCATAGCTCATTTTGAATACTCATGCTCATTGACTTCATGATCTCATTCTGTACACATCCTTGAGATAAACTGTTGCAGGGGTTTCTGCACAAGTGATCAAAGTTCTCTATGGATCTTTAACAGTGTCTCTTATACATTTTCAGAGGAATTGACCTATATTGGCATATCATGGGTGATGTTGAGTCTCTTAACCATCAACTATCATTGTTCACTTTCATGGTTCCTCCCTTAGTACTTTGACGTTCGGGAATTAGGAAAAGGCTACCTCAGAGGCACCAACCAGGCCTTCCTTGTTGTTGTCATGCTTCTCTGGTTTGGTCTCCATACTCTGAGCGTGAACGCCACCAGTGAGTGCCCCCACAAAAGAAAAGTCAAGAATCAAAAAAAAAAAAAAAAAAAAAACAAAAAAAAAGGAACTCATTGATTGAGGGGGAGCCTCTGCTTTTACTCAACAAATACCCCTTAATCTCTAGTGGTTTGACTTTTCTCAGTAATGTTCAGTAACTCTTGCCAGAGGTCCAACCATCCAATCACTATGAGGATTAACTCTAGCTCTGTGGCCTCTCAAGGATTGCACACACACATTCATTATGTGAGCTCTCATGTTTGTCTTTGAGTTGTGTATTCTCATGCCGCTTATGCTCATTAATCGATGTTTACTTGATTTGCTCATGAATATTGTGCTTCATATTGTCAAAATTGTGAGTTTGTGGGCTTCATGGTTTGTGGATTATCCTATCTTAGTATCACATTCTTGCTATTTTGCTAACCTCATTTTGTTTCAGGTTCCACTTGACAATGTGAGTGTCTTTATTCTAATTAGTACGGTGATTTTGGGGAGCCTCATTTTTTTATATTCGCTTCAGCGAGGGAGTTTTCGCTCGAGCAACAAATTCTTCAATCTAGTACTTTTGTAGGTTTCACAAATTCTGAGAGTTTGCTTTTCTAGCTTGAGTGACAATGTTTTGGCTCGAGCGTGTTCGTGCGCGTAAGTGTCTTAGCTCGATTGAATCACTTCTCGCTCGAGCGACCTGGTATGGTTTAAATAGTGCCTTCCGTCTATTCAAACTTCATTTTTCCCATTTTGCTTTGATTGCTCTCTCTCTCTCTCTCTCTCTCTTCTAGGGCGATTCTGCCTCTATTGCTATTCGTTGCTTGGATTTTCCTAGGCAGGGTGTTTCTCTCCTAGATCCGCTTCTCCTCTTCAGGTTTTGGTACGTTTTTCTCTCTTATTATCATGCTTATTTTGCCCTCTTGTTTATGTGTGTTGCTTTAGTTCTTATGTGTTGTCTAGGGTTTTCATTTTTATTTTAATTCCCTGTTCCCTTTCACACCCTCTATTTTCTACTTCTTTTGTGCCTCTTTTCTAGATTTTGCGCATCTTGTCACTGTGCTGCGTTAGTGTTCTGGTTTTGGTTCCTTGATACTGCTGAACTCATGTTGGTCTTTGTGTGGGTTGTGTTTGGTTTTGAGGAGTTGTTTTGATTGTTTTTTTTACACAAGTGAGGTTTTAGGTCTGCCCTAATGCTATGCTTGAATTGATTGGTTTATTGGTGTGAATCACAATACTGCTATTCTCCTGATTGTATTTGTTCTTGAATTTATGGTACTAATGAGGTTTGTTCTTTTGATTTGTTTTGGGGGTTGCAATTGGTTATTGGGTTTTACCTATTGTGAGAAGAATGAGTGGTGGCATGTATGTTGGCACAGACAATGATATTGAGTAGGCAAAATTGGGAAAGAAGCTCATTTTGCTGAATGAGCACCTCGGTGATCCAAGTCCGAAGAGTGCCACAAAGTTTAGTGGCGACCATATCAAAATCCGTAATGTGGCGAGTAAGAAAAGGATAGTGGCAGTTCTGAACTTCAGGAAGAGAAAGAAACTGGCAAATAACCTCTTGATTAATAAAAATCTTTGTTACGAATCCAAGTGTGAAACGAAGTAGAAATTTTGTTGATGGAATGGATGTTGCAGTAGAATTCCTGGGCCCAACTAAGATTTTGAGGACTGGAAAAATGGATAACCTGGTCACCCCCCAAAGCATCAAACAAAGACCGGATAGGAATAGACTCGAAAGCACTGAGGTTGACAGTTCGTTCTAAGTGAACAGTCTGAGACACATAAAACTCCCTATATATGTTGGACTTCTCTCAGGATTGAAATTTATCTTTGTTGAAAGAATGATGGGACACAGTAGTTTTGCGGCATTTGGAAGACTCGTCCATGATGGACAAGACTGACAGACACACAGGAAAGACCAGCTGGATGCCTAGTTGGATGCTTTTGATGGCTGCCTTGATCAGCAGACCACGATGCTTGCTCAAATCCTTTCTCTATTACAAATGCAGCCGTAGCCTCCACCGTCCTCGCAGTGAAGTTTGTTTTCTTGATGAACAGTTTTATTTTGTTTTTTGGTTAGTTTTTTTTTTATGTTCGGGCTGTATCTTCTCTTTCCTTTGTCTCTCTTGGTCAAAAAGGGGGAGTATATATTTTTGGCACACTACAGTTTGACATGATGGATGGTTAGGGTATATCGTATATAGGGTAGTATATTTTTACTATATTGGGATTTTGTTTTGCATGGATATATAGGGTAGTATATTTTTGCCATATTAGGATATTGTTTTGCATGCTTTTGGACTAATCAATATCTTTCATCCGTTTGTGTTGATTAAGTCTTGATCTCTATTTATTTGTTTATGGTTAATTACTCTATCTTTTCCCAGTGGTTTGGTTTTTATTGTTGTAGGATATTTTGGATATTTTGTCAAGGCTGTTGTTTCAGATTGATTGGTTTAGATTTGTTTAGTTAGTGCATGTGTTTTGCTAGGAAACTGTGTTAGAATATTTTGTCCAGGAATTGACAAAGGCGGAGATTATTAGGTCCCTTTGTTTTGTCAATCCCACGAACAAACATCGTTTATTGAGTTGTATGTTTCTTTGTTTATTTCCTTGCTCACTCGAGCGAAGGAGTCTTGGCTCGATCGAAGAAGTTGTGCTCCCAGAAGTTTTCTCTGTCTGCAAAAATACTGGGAAGGAAGATTGTGCGCTCGAGCGAAGACACTTTAGCATTGCACGCGTAATTGGTTCATCGCTCGAGTGAGAGATCCTTCACTCGAGCGACCTTCGCGGCCCAGTTTTCTATATATATATATGTGTGTGTGTGTGTGTGTGTGTGTTTAAGTCTGTTTCTAGGTTGAATGCTTCCAGATCTTCTTTTAAGGTTTTCTTCTAGGGCTATGTGTCACAACCCAAACCCGCCCCTAAAAGTTTGGTCCATGACCAGCCTGTACATAGGCCTCAAAATAGAATTTTAGAATAATATCTAATCACATATGGGGCCTTAAGCGGAAGCAATATTAATAAAAGGCAACATCCATTGAGCTTGTGCATACATGATGGCTTAATTAGATTTAAGCATTTAAATAAATATACATACAATCATAGAATTTATATAGATCTCACACGCATTTACATAAGACTCCATAAATTATATAACTCCAAGTAATCAAAATTAAGGCCTCGGCACGGAGGTGGACCCCAGGCGGCTTGGTAGACATGTAGACCTCAATACAATTCTAGTGTTAATCCCCGATGGCTCACCTACATAAATATACATAAAAACGGAGTGAGCAAGGCTCAGTGAATAATAGCAATGTATGGAGGTGAGTTAAACGAGTATAGGCCTAAAGAATGTAAACATGCATATCAAACCATACACAGATCTTATTCATAATCATATTTTAAACCGGCCTCAGACTTACATGTAACACAGAACGGCCTCAGGCCCATATATATCTGAGTGGTCAGAAGCCCAGATATGATACAGATTTGTAAGCCGGATATAAGACGAACGGTCAGTGAGCCCGGATATATCTGATCGTCATCGGCCGGATATAAGACATAATGGCTTTAAGCCCAGGTGTGGTATAGAATGACTTTAAGCCCACAGATAATACAGAACGGCCTTAGGCCCAACATATTATGCGGAGTGACCTCAGGCCTAACAGGTTATACAGAGCGGCCTCAGGCCTAACAGATTATACAGAGCGGGCTCAGGCCCAGATATCAACAGATTGGCCTCGGCCCATCATTAGCAAAACAGAATGATTCCAGATACACAAAGATATCATTGTTCCATAATACACACATGTTCCATTTGTTCATCATGAATTCAGATAGTTAACTTGCGTATAATGTCGTAATGTCAAGATAACTATTAACAATAAGCAAAACGTCTTTTCTGATTACTATTACTGAACAGTGCACAAAGATTTTCCCATGGTTTATTACAAGTCGACATAGTTGTCTTGCGGATAACAGAACATTAATAATAACTATTAACAGAAGGCAAATGTATCACTACATTAATAGGGACAGAACAATTCACATCATAACGGCCTCGAGCCCACATCTATTACTAGAGACAGAACGACCTTAGGTCCATATCAATGCCATTATTCAAGCATGTCCATTAATTGAATCAAAGCACAATATCAATGGAATAGACCATCCACAAATAACAATACATAAATCATAATCATAGGAAGTAAGTGAAACACTTCGTTACACTACTAGTACTCACAGAGATCGGCTCCTGGTAGTAATGGGACAATGTCCTCGTCTCGACCTACAAGCATAGTACACAACACATAATATGAGATCATAATCGATCCTTTACTTATTCCCTTTGATCATTTAATCAATTAGCCATGGTGGTACCAAGCTCATTATTCCTTAACAAGTTATAACCCATGTCTTAGAAGATAGGAGAAATCGATAGGAAAATGGTTCAGACGAAGAAACGGTACAAATCGGTGAATAGAAAGTGAATAGTTGTCCCTAATTTGGGCATACGTATTTATGTATTTCAAATTTGGGAGTGAGACCACCACCATTGGAAACTAGACTTTCGGGGCTTGATTTTAGGCTCAAGAATCACTCAAAATGGAGTCCTGATGCAAAAGATATGCTTGTTTGAAGTTACCAGGTATAAGCTGAAACAGGGTTGGCCGCACGCGCGCCCAATTGGACCGCTCGTGCGGCCCTAATCTGCTCAAGCAGAAAATCGGCCGCTCGAGTGCCCAAAGAGCAGAATGGAAACCTCTTCTTTTCTTCATGTTCCACTCGTGCGGTCTGGCAAAAAAACTAGTCCGAAAATGGCTCTTTAATTTGGAACTTCCCATTTTCAAAACCAAACTTCAATTTCATGTAATTCAAAGCCCAAAACTCTTTAATACATGATAAATTTCACATTCTTAGCTTCCATCAAAAATCATAACCCCCAAAATACTACTCAATTTCCTATGCACAAGAACAAGATTAAGGTAGATCTTTTCAAAACTTTCTCTTTCAAGCAAAAGTAAGGAAATTGGCTCTTAAATCAAGCAAATCTATAGAATCCTAGTTCAATTCCATGAAGAGATCCCATTTAAACTTATATTTCTCAATCCCAACTCAATTAAGTGTTTACTCCTCATCTTAGATTATGAATTTAAACAAATAATAGATCAATGTCAAGAGGTTAAGTTAATTACACATACCTTGGACCAATCCCTTGAGTTCTACTTTAATTCCATCAATTTCCCTTCTCTCTTCTTCACTCTCACGTTTTCTCTTCTTCTCTTGCTTCTCCCTAGCTCTCTCTCTAGAATTTTTCTTTCCTTAGATATTTTTGGCTCCAAGGTTGAGTTCACCAACCCATATGACACACACACACACATATACATATATATATATAAAGCTTTCCACAAATAGGAAGGGCCAAATACGCCCTTATGACTCGTACAAAATTATATTTCAATTAAACTTCCCAGATGACTCTAAAAATTATGCTGATCATGAATATGTCCTCTGTTCTGGTTTTTGAAGCCTCTAAGGCCTTCAATTTGCAGTACAAAGTTAACCACCCAAACATGCATTAATGAATCAGACAAATTAGATTTCCAATTAATTTTCCCAAATAGTTCGAAAAATTCCCATTAACATACCCAAGTACTCAATTTTGATTTCTGAACCCATAAAGGTCGGTAATTTCAATTCTAAAGCCGTAGCTCAACAGATAATTCCTCAGTCAGAACAGATATCATTAAATTAAAAGGCGTTAACCCACAAGGGCATAAAGGCAATTTCTGATACGGATTTTGGGGTCATTACACTATGTTTGCTAGTTTTCCTTTGATGTTTACTTGAGTATTAAACTCATGTGGTTTGACAATTCACATCAAAGGGTTGTTTGAATGATCATCTTCAAGAGTATTCTTCTTTGGTGGAATCTGGAGATTCAAGTGTGGAGTGTTCGAAGGTGTTCGAAGTTGTGCGCAGTCATTCAGTCGACGTAGATGTCATGGAATCAACATCAATCTAATCAATTCTGAAATGAAGGTTGTGGTGGAAGAAATACGAATCGTTGAAGACAAATAAACAGAGTTTGGGTAATTTGTTTGGTTATTTTTGTATTCTTTCTTTCCTTCATAATGGATTGATTTGTGGCATTTTGCCTATGGTTTTTTTAATCACAATTAGAGGTGCTCCAATTGTGGTTTTTCCATGTAAAAATCATTTGTGTCAATTTATTGGTTTTTCAAACAATAATCTAAATCACTTTCGTACGTGCTCGATGATTTAGATTGTTAGTTTTAATTGTTTGGGAACTGGTATAATTAATCTTGAGCCGAATCACGAATCACTTAGGTTTTTCAATGATACTATATGCAACCTTCTTAAGCAAGTAAATAAAATAGAGAAAGAATGGGAGTGGGAAGACATACACAATAATCCAATTTTGTTCTCACACGGGAGGGTTCGAATGAATATCTTACTTTGTTAAATATTAAACACCAAATAAATGAATAGGCTGAATTAACTAATTATTACAAATCCAAATTAAGCTAATTAATTACACATATTAATTAATTAAATACTAAATTAAAGGAGTAGAACAAAGGCCAAGGAGCCGCGTGCACAAAATCGGGAACATCCTCCTAGAAACCTCTCTGTTTGCTACCAGATTTTGTTCTATTTGCAGTCAGAAATTAATTCTATTTTTGCCTCAACTTTTGCTCTGTTCTACAAGAAAAATACCACTGCCTGTACAACAAAAGGTGGTCGGCCGGCCTTGAGAAGTGGTCAGCCAGATAGAAAGGTGGCCGGCCGGCCATTGTTTTTGGGTTTTGCCCTGCTGCCATAGAATCAAAACAGAGCAAAAACAGAGTGGTTCCAGGAGATGTTTATCCTTTCTGCCTCTCCCTATCATGAAACTGATCAAGGGAGAAGTAAACTTGATTCACAAATCATCAATTGTCGCAAAGTTGTTTCATGATGATCTATGAATTGGTAGGACAAAAGATTAATAAATGGAAATAAAAGACCAACAAAACCATTCCCCTATCATGGAGTTACCTCAAGGGAAGTGTTAGACATTGCTTCTTGAATCATTAACATCACTAAAGAGTATGTAATGATTTGAGACACAAGAGGTTCAATATAACGTCCGATTGAACCTAACCCAATTTTATTACTTTTTTACTTCTTTTGTTCCAATTTTAACCTCTTTTACATTGCCTTGCCATTCTTTATTCATTTTTGTCCAAAAGTGATGACTACGTCCACTAAGTGCAAAAAGCGATAAAGAAGAGTGTCAAACAAGTTATGCTTAACATGAGAGAGATGCCTTGGTAATGAACCCCCGAAGAGATTAAACCATTAAGCATGGAAAGTCTCTTTCTCATTCCTTGGGCAACAAGCTAGTGTTTATGATAACTCTTAATCAAAGAAAGCAAAGAAATGAGGGAAACTGTAGAGATGATTATGCAAAGGTAATGATGACAAATGAATATTTACATAGAAATTATATAAAGAAAGCTATCAACTGAAATAGATTGGTGTCTATGTTCTAAACCACCAAATTTATGAAGACTTTACAACAATATAAGCATGGTAGTCAAAGCATAACTAAGTAAACATACTAAACAGCCCCTAAATGGCACAAAATAGTGCTGAAAATCAGTTTGAAAAGTTAGCAAAAGTAAACCAAAAAAATAAGAGAACAAAGCTAGCAAGCAAACCTAAGGAAGGGTGGCTAGCCCCTCCACTTTTTGGACCTTAAAATCACATGTTTTAGCCTCTAAAAACTCTGAAAATCAATAGCCAAAAGTAATGAAACAAGTGGAAAAACAAGGATATAAGCTATGGGATAAGGTTGAAGAAAGGGTGGTTAACCCCTCCACCTTTGGTAGATTTTAAATCACAAGTTTCAACACTTGAAAACAGTCCAAAACAGTGTATAAAAGAGAAGAAAAGAGTAGTGCAAATAAGAGAGAAGATGGCAAAACCTATACCTCTTGAAGAGAGGATGTTCTTTGGTTCACAAACCACAAAGTGGTCACCCTCAAGAGCTGAAATTTTGGCTCAATAAACTTAGCAAAGAGCCTTAAAATTTTGATTTAGGAAGTGTATGTATAGTGTATATATATTGCAAGATAGAGAGGGAGAGTGTTTGACAAGTTTTTGGCTCTTGGCAAATTTTTCTAACCTAAAACCATGAGAGATGGTCATCTATTTATAGAAAAATAGGTTCCCTTGTCGGAATTATCTGTATTGAGCTAGCTGGTGCAAGGTATAGCTTGACTTTTCCATGCCCCCTTTCGAAGAGCTCGAATTGGTCCTACAGTTCGGACTCCTGTCATGGTTTTGAATCTAATCTCACAAAGTGCAATGTAAGACTGATAAATCACCAAAGAGTCCAAATCCGACAATTGGTTTTGAAAAATCAATTTTGAATCAAAAAGCGCCAAACATGGACTGCTTTTCCAGATTTCAGAGTCGCTACCTAAATATTTTATTTTTGGAAAATTTAGGAAACCCTGACTCGTGCCAAAGGCCACGTGTCTGTCATCACCAAAGTTGTTTCAGCTCGGGAACTTGGGTACGAGGGTCATGAAATGAGTGCCCCCGTTCGCCCGATCAAAGGATCGGCCTCTACTAACATGATATGTTGTTTTATAAACACATGTGTTCTTTTTCCGATCATTAGCTAGCTTACTATGTGATGCGCACAGCACACAAGTATAGACTCAATCACTCAATTTGGAACAAAACATCTCATGTTTGTTTTTCAAAAAGTGGTTTGAAGTTGCTACCCTCAAGTAGGCTAAAGTGCGGATTTGCCACCCTCAAGTGGGCTTAGAACATGATTTGCTACAAACAAGTGGACTTAAAACGCACATTTTGATGAATTATTCCAATTCAAGCAATGAAGCCTTCATCCACAGGTATTCATGCAGTTAATCACTTAAGCACATAGCCTCATGGCAAGCATGTTATCATGGCAATCACTTACACACATGCAAGGATGCTAAAGCATAAACACTCACAGTGTACTCCAAGCCAAAACAGTAAACTAGTTAGAAATCAATGCATGATCCTAACTATGTCAACAATGTCTAATGCAACACATGCAAAATGCAACTAAGTAGGCTTAGCTATCTAAGATGGCATATGAATGCAACACTCGATAACATGCTTTGAAACACGTATTCAAATAAGTATTGACATACGATGCAGTTTGAATAATGCGCCGAGCCCGGTGCATGCAATACGAATGAATGATGCACGCATGTGAAACATAAGGTATGCTATTTGAAATATGCCCTAAACTAACCACCGAAAGCGGATAAGTAAAAGGGAGAAAGACGTGGGGTTGGAAGACATTCACACACACACGCACACTTATTACAACATTTGCCCTCTCAACGGAGGATCCAAATGAAATGAAAGCTAACTAGCTATGCTAATTAAGCTAACTATTACAAAATAAAACTAATTAACGAACAAATTAACTAATTACAAACACAAATGAATAGCTAACGCATTAACTATTTAAGTACAGAATCAACGAGTTAACCATCTAAGCAAAGCAGTTAAAGGGAGCCTCGGGGCGAGGAATGCATGCATGCTCGGTTAATTCTTCCTGAAATCCCGTTGCCTTGCCACCGGTTGCCTCTGTTTGCATTTGCTTTGATTCTGAATACCAAACAAATCTTCAGGTTGTCTTTGCTCTAGAACCAGAATAACTTTGAACCATCTTCAAGCTAGTGGACTATCAGCCACCAAGGGAGGCTGTAGGCCACTTGTCGGCCACTTAAAAGGGCTGTAGGCCACTTCCTTTGACCGGTCGGCCAGTTGTTGCTGCACATTCTAGCAAGGGCAAAGCAAGACATTTGCAGGGTATGTGTGTACAACCACCCTCCTTATCATTTCTCAAGCTCAAAGGAGTGCAGTACTCGACTCTTGGGCCACCAACCGAGCATCGCAACACGATGGCCGAGAAGCTAAGTTTGTACAAGTTAATGAATGCACAAGTAACACACAAGACTCAAGAGGCCTCCACCCTATCATGCACAATCAAGGGGGACGGCGACCAAGAAATGAGGCGTGTTTCATCACTTCAAGTATGAAACGCCCATTGTTTCTCGTGTTTGGATTAACGTCCGATCCATACACAATGTGTAGACACCCCATTTTTGACCGCCCTCAAGACTTGGGCATTACTGATGGTTTGCTCGGTGTTGAGAGATGTGCAGGGCACATGTTCAGTTTCTTCGGCAAGAAGAGAGGAAAATCTTCCAAACACTTTGTTTAGGGGTTTGGAGTTGAAGAAAAGAGGAAAGGGGAGGAGAAAATTGGTCTGGGAGAAGTTCGGCATGAATCCGGGTAGGAGAGAATCCAGCAGCCCTCGCTGAATCGGGCTTATTCAATTGCATACTTGGAGTTAAGCTATGAGGCCACCATCGTTGGAAAGAAGACTTCCGGGGCTTCACTTTGTACTCAAGAATCTCCCAAAGCCAAGTCCGGGTGGAGGAGATATGATTGGTTGAAGCTGGGCATCATCCCGGTTGGATCGAGTCTGCGCGACTTCACGGAAAAGGGCATAACTTTTTGCACAGGAGGAATTTTGATGCAAGGTTTGCGCCATTGGAAAGATAACTTCCGGGGCTTCGATTTGCATATCCATCGGCCGGTTTTTGACGAAGGAATCATCCATCGGCACTCTATTTAGCCGACCGGCAGAAAATAGTGCCGACCGGCACTTTATTTTGGCCGACGATCAAATGGCCTGGCCAGTTTGAACCCTTTGCACCCCCCAAGCCTAGTGCATACCAGCTGTGCCAGCTGGGATGCACAGAATCAGATCCACGTGCATCCATGTGCCTATTTTGCACCCTTTAACCCAATTTTTGCACCCTTTGCTCAAGGCTTCTTAAGGAAGCCTTGACCCCTTTGTCTTGGCTTCCTCAAGAAGCCTACCAGCTGTCCAACCTTCTCCAACAAGCCTTGCACCCTTTGACCCTTTGAAACTTAGCCTCTAAGTCTTGTTTTGCTTGGCCTATATAAGGAGGCCCTCTCCTCCTTTGTCTAGGGTTAGAGGCTTGAACAAAAAAACCAGCAGATATATATGTATATCTGATATATACATATATATCCCACCCCCTCTCTCCATATCTCTCCCATCCAACCTCCAAAGTCCATTGTTCTTGAGCCATTCCTTCACCACCACCTAGCACCACCACCACCACTCCATTTCCAATGACTTGGGGCTGTTTTGCAGAGCTTAGGAGCACCTAAACTTGGATCAAAACCTGCTGGTTTGCTGGTCTTCAAGGGTAAGTCACTCTCTTCCCTTTTCTTTCATTTTCTTGCTTCATTTCTTAGCCCTAGTTGCTTGCACATTTTGGCTCCGACCCAAACTTCAAATAGTCTTATTTTGGGGTCCTCTTCATGTTTTATTGAGGACCCCTTGCTGTTTGGTGATTGCATCTAGCACCTATCTCTTTACCCCCTTGTATGCCACTATTCTTGCATAGTATATTTGGCTGATGTGTGATTTGATTCAGAGCATGATGTAAGCTAAGAATAGGCTTATTTTGAGCCCTTCTTAAACATTGTTGAAGGGCTCAACATTGTTTGGATAATCCTTATGCTACTTGCTTTGAAATCCATGTCTTAGCCTCATTTTTGCATGGTTTGTTAGCCTTGTATGCTTACTGATTTTGGGGCTGTCATATACTAAAAATATGATTATTTTGGGACAGTCTAGCTTCTGTCTTCATGCTCCATGTTCATATTTTGCATGCTTTGTATAGTCATAGGCCATTCCATGTGCTTAATGTTGCATCTCGGGAGTGATTCCATGCATCGGGTGTCATTTCGCCTTATTTCGGGGCTGTTTTGCCCCTCTTTTAGCTACTGAAATTTGCATGTTTTGTATGCCATGTTCCATGTTATGCCATGTCATTTCATGCTTTATGCCATTGCCTCGGTTTGCGTGCCCGTGTGCACGCATTTCGAGGCACTTCATTTTCATCCATCGGCCTCTTATGTGAGTGTGGCTGAGGCTCTTTCATGTTAGTGTAAGTCCAATTTGCATTTTAGTGTCATTTGCATCCCGTATGCCATGTCCTCGGTTCGCGTGCATACGTGCACGCATTTCGAGCGTCCCATTTTCATCTTGTGGCCCTTTGTTTTTAGGCTTGTTTGAAATTTGCCTAATCTAGTTTAAGTCCATTCCCTCATGTGTTGTAGCATGTTTACTTTGTATGTGTTGCTTAGGTTGTGTGCCTAGCATGTTTATATACTTACATGTTCATATTGTATGTTAAATTGCATGCTTAGGTTGCATTCGACATGCATGCTTTACCTCTTGAATTGAGTATGATAGAGGTTGAGCTTTTTGTTTGTTTATGTGCATTTCATTCCACATTGAAATTGCACACTTTGGCTTCTTGGGCCATCATGCATTGAAATGCGTGATTGGTGGCCCGGGGGTCGAGGGCCATGCTCCCTTGAGTCCATTGCATGATAGGGAGTGTGTCCGTGCATACATTTGTCCCAAAATTCCATACCATGCACTGTTGCTGTCAAAACTGTCTCCTATAGGAATTTAGTGCCGACCGGCACATTTTTTGTGCCGATAATCTCAATTGCAGCCGGTGGCCAAACCCTGCAGTCGATGGTCAAACCCTTCAGCCGGTGGTAATATTCAGGATATGTGGAAGGTGTCCTAGGACTTAGGAAATTTTCCAGGGAGGCAGGACAGTGAAACAGAGGCAACAGTGGCATGGTGCGGGTTTCCGGGCAAGTCGGACTGAAGCATACATCATTCGCGCATCTCGAGGCGGAGGCTGTGGCCATCTCTTCTTTGCATTTAATTTAATTAGAATTTGTAATATTTATTCATTCATTTTTGGACTGTATTATTATTTTGGTTCCTCCGAGTGAGGGCGCAATTGTAATAAGTGTGGGTGAGTGTGTGTATGTCTTCCAACCCCCACGTCTTTCTTCCCTTTTATTTACCTGCTTACGATGGTAGATTAGGGCACGTTTATTTTAGCATACCTTATGCAATGCATGCGTGCATCCATGCATTTGTTTACACGCACCGGGCTCGGTACATCATACAAACTGCATTTCAATTTTCAATTCCAAATTGAATACGTGCTACTCGCGCATTTCACATGCCATGTTTAGGGTTAGCCGTGCCTACTCTAGATTGCATCTATGCCTGTGTTGCATTAGCCACTTAACATGAACTAGGTCATGCATGTTTGCTAACTAGTTTCTTGTTTTGGCACGGAGTACGATGTAAGTATTTATGCTTTAGCATATCACATGTGTGTGAGTGTTGCCATAATAGCATGACTACCATGAGGCTAAGTGCTTATGTGATATAACTGCTTGAATGCCTGTGGATGGAGGTCAAATTACTTAGGTTGGAACAATGCATTAAAACTGTGAGTTTTAAAGCCCGCTTGAGAGTGGCAAAACCTGCATTTTAGCCTACTTATGAGTAGCAAATCATTTTTCAAAAACAAACACGTAGTGTTTTGTTCCAACTTAGGCGATTTGGTCTATACTTGTTTGCTGTACGCATAACATAGTAATTCTAGGCTAATAACCGGAATAAGAACATGTAATGTTTTCGAAATCGGATATCACAGTTAGTAGAGGCCGGTCTTCGGACCGGGCGAAAGGGGGTGCTCATAGCTGACCTTCCCCGATCGTACCCAAGCTCCCGAGCCAAGACGCTTTGGTAATGACGGACACGTGGCCTTTGGCACCGAGTCAGGGTTTCCTAAATTTCCCATTTTAAAATATTTAGGTGGCGACTCTGTAATCTGGCAAAGCAGTCCATGTTTTCTTTTCACAAATTTGTTTTTCTTCAAAACGATTTGCCAGAGTTGGACTCTTTGGTTCAGATTTAGAACCGTGACAAAATCGAGTCCGAACTGTAGTGACCCCAATATGAACAGGCAGGACCTAACCTCCCGGGCGTTAGGGGGACGTCTGATTTGGCGACTCTGGGATTTAGAGAGCTTGACTCGAACTCATGATATCCTGTTTTGACTACACTTATGTGTTTCTTTGCATTGCATGTGCATTGGTGCGCCTAGGACACCGTGTTGGCCATCTGCTATTCCTGAGCGGTTTGCCGGAGGCTTGTCTTGTCAAGGCATGTCCATAAGGCTGACCGGTTGCGGGCTCTGCCAGTATGGGAACACAAACCCCGGTTTTACCGGGGCACCCTTTTTGACCATTCGACCTAGTGCATATTCGGAATCCGTAGTGACCATTCCAAATTAGGACAGGTTGCTTACCCGATATAGGTTGTTTGAAACCGCTGCGTGCATAGTGAAACCCTAGCTCCTGACAAAATAGGACAGGGAAACCCTATCCCAACATAGGGGTGTATTGGTTCTCTTTTACATGCTACGTGCTTTTAGAGTGTATCTCTACAGGGAATGCATATACCGGTTTATAGTCTGCAGGTATCCGACTGCGGGCACGATATCAATATTTTGAGAATCGATAGTATGATTTGGGGCGATGATTTGGGAACGATGATCGGTAATAGAATCTGATCGTTGACTTTGCTCGTGTCTGTTCGATGAAGTTGGTTGAGCCGAGATGTCATTTTCTCTTTTGCTAGGTAGTCCTGGAACTATAGCTTCAGAAGACTCCACTATCCCTCGGGTACATTGGATTTGTGCCGATAGACTTTGTCAGGTCAGAGACTCAGTTTAAGGGTAATCAGGGCCAGAGAAGGCTAATCGGGCACAAACCATCAATATAACAGCTACCAGATCAGTGATCTTTGAGCAGTCGGGTTGAGATCTCCGAGCCTACTGCAGATACAGATATACCAATTGCTCAGTTAGATCAGGGCAATATGTCAAGTCTGGAAGAGATGGTGCGCCAACTCCAGGATAGTATGAAAGCCATGCAGCAAGACGCTGTCTATCAAGCAGAATTCGCCAAACAACAAGCTGTGGTCATAGCCCAACAGGCAGAAACAATTGCCAGGTTAGAACAGCAAACTGGAGTATCTACTTCACATCGAGCTCCTCCCCCACCCAGAGTTCCAACGCTCGGGGAAACAACTAATGTCCAGGCAAATACGGACATTCCAGTCGAGCCAGCTCCGCCCCTGATTCTATCA
Source organism: Camellia lanceoleosa (assembly GCA_025200525.1). Lineage (NCBI taxonomy): Eukaryota > Viridiplantae > Streptophyta > Magnoliopsida > Ericales > Theaceae > Camellia > Camellia lanceoleosa. Next base: position 43,946,861 of record CM045759.1, read on the forward strand.
CAACTATCCAAGGCGCCCACGCCCATCAATGTACTGGACTCTCCCTTTGAGTTCGAAGCAGACCCCACAGCACTGAAGCTGAACAAGTTGGAAAGAATGTTTAAGAAATCCCAGGGGGTAAAGTCCATCCCGGACATCGAGGATGGGTATACCGACGCAGCTGTGACGTTGCCAGATTGGTTCAAGATGCCACAAGTCGACCGTTTTGACGGGTCAGGAGATCCCATGGTCCACCTGAATTTGTTTTCAGATATTCTGCGCCCGATGGGCTTGACAAGATTACAGAAGCTCTCCCTCTTTAGCAGGACCCTGTCGGGTATCGCATCCATCTGGTACGCCAAATTAGAGGACTCAGTGAAACGAAACTGGGAGGAGATGGCTGAGGCCTTCGCTGCTCAATACTCCTATAATACTCAGATCGAGTTCACCACCCGTGATCTTGAGACAACCAGGCAAGAGCCAAATGAGAGCTTCTCCGACTTTGTGGCCCGCTGGAGGGCTAAGGCTTCGACAATGACCGTCAGGCCCATTGATAAGGATCAGATCCGGATGGTTGTGCGCAACCTCCAGCCAAAACTCATGCAAAAGCTGATCGTCCTACCCCTTCCCACCTTCGCGGACTTGCACGAGATTGGGGTACAAATCGAGGATGCTATGAAACAGGGCCTCATTGACCAGGAGAAGGAGCAGCCCAGGAGGGCGTTTACCCGCAGTTCGAATGCAACCGCCAATGGTGATGCAGCTGCAAGATTTTCAGATATGGGCATGGTTGCCACCACCACACCGAGAGCAGCCACCCCCTTTGTTGGTGCATCCACTTCAAACCCCCGAACTTCAGACTATCTGCCCCGAGGCAAGAGGGTTTTCACCCCACTCTACATGTCTTTGTCTAAAGCTCTAGGGGTCCTACTCAGGAAAGGACATCTGAAACCGTTAGAACAACGGCCCCTACCCGATCCTCTCCCTGCAAATCATGACCCGGCTAAGTACTGTGCCTTCCATCAACAAACCGGTCATGACACTGACAGTTGCGTCCGTCTCCGCCATGAGATACAAAATTTGATTGACAACAAGGTCATCGTCGCACCAGCTCAGTAAAGTCTATCATCAGATCGGTGAACTTGGGGGGACAGTACGAGTATGTGATCAGGGGATGGACCACCTGCGAGCGGCACTTAGTTTACTCCAGATGTGGCGTATGGCACGCACCGTTTTGAGCATTTGTGAATGCTGATTTTTGTACATTCGGACTTGGGTATTGGGTCGGTTTTGTTGTGTTATTTTGAGTCTGTCTCTTTGTCTTGAGTCATTCTTTTTGTTTCGGGTCTGTCTTGTCGTATTAAGTCAGTCCTATTGTATAGGAGTCGGGTGATTCCGGGAATGTTACCTCGGACACCCCTTTTTCAGTTTGTGTTTGTCTTTTTTGCTTTCTTTTGAGTCTGTTTCTGCCTTGGAGCCAGTTATGCCAACAGATCTGAATGGAGCAGCAGTGATTTTCACACTCTTGTATGCCTTGCAGTGTGCGATTGTGCGAAATTCTAAATGAGATGGCGGTATTTGACTGGAAGCTATGTCTTTTCTGTGCCTTGAATTCATTACATCGACCTAAGTTTTCCAAAACTTTTTTCGAAATATTGTGATAAAAACAAAGAGGAAGAAATTTCTCGGCTCTTGTAAAAATTGATCAACTTGAGAGAAAGAGAGGCGTGCTAAGCCCTTAATGAATGAAATCATGCTTGTTAGTGTGAGTCTTGGGAAGGATCTGGCTTGATCAGTTGGTCCCTGCTTGTCTTGACCTGACGATTTGTCATTTTCTTAAAACTTTCAAAAAAAAATGTTTTTCTTGGCATCTGCAAAGACATGTGTGGAATCGCTCTTGAGATTGTGTAGCTTAGGATCGCTCTCAGCCTCAAGACTCGACCCCCCCCCTTTGCTTTCAAACCTTGAACTGGCATTCAGAATGTTCAACGGTCAACCACAATGTGAGGCCTGTGTGGCCAGAGTCAAAGCAGCCCATGAATTAGAGGCAAGAAAGTCGGATCAAGAAGATCAGAAGATCAGAAGAAGCTTGCAAAGCTAGAACAGAAGTACCCTTTGAACTAGGGGCAAAAATGTCCGATGTGCTCGAAGAGCCGAAGATGGATCCTTTTGCGAATCAATACAATAGCCACTCTCTTGGATACGGATGGCTTCAAAACCCTAAAACCATTTGGCATGGACTTGTTACACTTTTACCCTTTGAGAGGCTCGCTGGGCCGAAAACCCGGAAGGGCGACCTAGGCAAAAGTTAGAGCAAGCGAAAAATATATCGAAAAAAGAAAAAAAAGAAGAACAAAGGAAGAAAAGAAAAGAAAAGAAAAAGAAGCTCGCAAGGTCGAAAACCCGCATCGGGCGCCTTGGCAAAAGTTAGAGCCTAAAAGAAAAAAGAAAAAAAAATGAAAAAGAAAGAAAGGAAGAAGAACAAAGCTCGCAAGGTCGAAAACCTGCAATAGGCGCCTTGGCAAAAGTTAGAGCATAAAAAGGAGAGGTTAAATACCCGAGTGTACCTTAACCCCGAACTACGTAAGGCTTGATTCCCATCTTTGGGATACGTAGGCAACTTCATTCTGAAGTCCAGCCCTAAAACACTTCAAATTTAGTTGTGTCCATGAAATGGTTTTGATCATCTTTGCCTTCTCTGTATCCGAGAGTTCGATTGTGATCGTCGCTTTGAGGGATTGATTTCAATACGCTGCGGTGCCTTCCAAACAAGGGGCAACTTTCCGTTGCCATTCAGTGTGCTGCGGCGCCATTCAAACAAGGGGCAACTTTCCGTTGCCATGCAGTGTCCTTCAGACAAGAGGCAATTTTCCATTGCTATGGGTCCGAGGTTGTGCATCTCAAGAGTAGGTTCCGTGCTTGTTGAGCATTGGTCGTTCGCAAAATAGTTTTTGAGAATTTTTACTGAGGTTGACTAATTTTCTCGAAAACTGTTCCATCTTTTCCAAAAACTGGACCACTTCTTGGACCCAAAAAAAGGAAAATTTTCAGTGCTCATAGCCTGACTTGCATGATTTCAAATCAAAAATCGAACAAGCATGTTAATCTAACTCTCATGTTGGTCAAAATTGTTTTAGTAGAAAGCAAAATAAAAAATGGTCAAAATGATGAACTAGGGGCACAGTTGAGTCAGGCTTCCTGTCTTTTCCCCATTGTCAATATACTTGCCGAGAAGGGCACTCTACCTGTCAGAGAGCACAACTGAAGGTAACAGCAAATGCCGAAAGCCCTCAACATCCTCCAAGTAACGAGGTATCAAGCCAAGTGCGAAGCACGAACTGGACTGGGGCAAGATATTCCACTCCACCATCTGGACAGATCTAACCACGTCCAAACTCCCCGGCAGAGCATCATCAACCGGTGTCAGCTGCAGATTCGCTACACACTCATTTGTAGCACAACCCCTCTGTGGGAAGAATTCACTAGCTGCATGCAGAAGAAGAAGGATCTAGCTGAGTGCTAAGGGCAAGGGCCCGCAACTTCCTGTTTATCCATCAACCATCCAGGGGAGGGATTGAAAAATGAGAGATTGAAGAATAGAGAGGTGTGCGATGAGAGAAAAAGTGAGAAAAGGGCTTTTCCAGAAAAACAGAGATTGAGTGCCAGAGTGATGTGAGAATCACAAATGAGAAAGGGTGGGAAACAATACCCGAAGAAACTGGCTCCTTGTGCACTAAGAAGTCTCTTGTCTTTACAACACGTCTGTGCGTCGCGTCAGTCGTTTTGTTTGTCTCAATTCTTGTTTTGAGTCATTTCAAGTCTCTGTGTTTGTGTTTAGGTTGTTACCTTTTGTTTTCCGTTATTGAGTCTTTTTCATTGTGTTCAGTTGTAGGCGCAATACCCGGTTGAAAACTCATTTTCTCAAATTTCAAAATGATTCGTTTTGTGCTCAGAGTGTTGTGCCATTCCCCACATTTGTGCAAAACAGTATTTGTTCTTTCATAAAACCGCAGGATTCAACCCAGGTCATATGAGAACAGTAAAACCAGGACCTATCTGAAGCTATATGGTTTCGGACTGCAAAGCAAAAGCAAAAGAGGGAAATGTCGGGCATCTGATTTTGTTCCAACTTCGGTAAGCTCCGAGATCGCGTTCTCAGATGTACCTCTTGAGACCTTGTCGGTGTTAGAAGAATGGCGTGCCTCTATCCCAAGTGTAAGCTTTGCTTCAAGTCAGAATGGCAATTAAAGCAGCAGCAGATGTTATCTCTCTCTAATATGAACAGGGTGTGCCCGTTCTTGAGCTGAATGTGTTGCAAACCCCTCCGAAAGGTAAATCGGAGGTCGTGTTGTTATCTGGTCTCGTTAAGGCTTGTATACCCTTATTCGGCATTTTGTTTCAACTATGCGTTGTCACGCACATTCCACTTGCATTGTTATGCATCCTTCCACTTGCATTGTTATGCACCCACTTCACTTGCATTATGATGCACGTTCTAATTGCATTGTTATGCACCCACTTCACTTGCATTGTGATGCACGTTCCAATCGCATTGTTATGCACACTCTTCTTCCGAAACACTGGGATACGTTCCTAAGTTTCTTTTCCTTTTCCGAAACACCGGGATACGTCCCCACGTTTCTCTCTCTCCTTTTGGAACACCGGGATACGTCCCTATGTTCCTCTTTTCTCCGAAACACCGGGATACGTCCCTATGTTTCTACTTCTTTTCTAACCTCTGGGATACGTCCCTACGTTTCTTTCTCCTTTCCAAAACACCGGGATACGTCCCTACGTTTCTCCTCTCCTTGCGAAACATCAGGGTACGTCCCTACGTTTCTCCCTTCTTTCTGAAACACCGGGATACGTCCCTAAGTTTCTCCTTCTTCCCAAAACACCGGGATGCGTCCTTATGGTTCTTATACCTTTCGAAACACTGGGATACGTCCCTATGTTTCTCTCTCTTTCTGAAACACCGGGATACATCCCTATGTTTCTCATTCCTTGCGGAACATCGGGATACGTCCCTATGTTTCTCCTTCTTTTCTAACATTTGGGATACGTCCCTAATCTTTGGGATACGTCCCTAATCCTTTGGGATACGTCCCTAACCTTTGGGATACGTCCCTAATCTCTGGGATACGTCCCTAACCTCTGGGATACGTCCCTAGTCTCTGGGATACGTCCCTAATCTTTGGGATATGTCCCTAACCTCTGGGATACGTCCCTAGTCTCTGGGATACGTCCCTAACATCTGGGATACGTCCCTAACCTCTGGGATATGTCCCTACGTTTCTCCCTCTTCGGTTAAAAGCGTTCGGAATACGTTCCAATGCTCATACCATTCCAAACACTGGGATATGTCCCTTTGTTTCTCTCTTTGTTCCTTCCTCACATGATTGCAGCATGTTTGGAATTGCTTACCTCCGCTCACGAGTCCAGCGTGGTTGGAATTTGTCACCCTTTTGCATCAATTCTACTCTCTTTTGCATCGCATCTATTATCTATTACATGAAATGTAGTTAGAACTGTATTCACTTGCTTAAAATGTTGCATTTATTTTGCATAATTGCTTCATTACAGCTCTCTTTGCATGATCATAAGTTATGCACTTGCATTGTGCATCACTATGCATCTTGCCCCTGAACTACGCTGGTTTGATTCCTTGCAAAGGGATACGTAGGCAGCCTGCGGGCACAACCATTTATTCATTTGTATTTTGTTTGTTTGTCCAAGTCTTCGGCCTTGTCAAAAATGGGTCGTCTCTGGACTTTGACATTCACTCCCGTCATTGTTATGACTTTCGAGTTCTGTCAAAGAGGGGCACCGGTAGCCACCCCATTTTTGACCGCCCTCAAGACTTGGGCATTACTGATGGTTTGCTCGGTGTTGAGAGATGTGCGAGCACGAGGTTGATTTCTTCGACAAGAAGAGAGGAAAATCTTCCAAACACTTTGTTTAGGGGTTTGGAGTTGAAGAAAAGAGGAAAGGGGAGGAGAAAATTGGTCTGGGAGAAGTTCGGCATGAATCCGGGTAGGAGAGAATCCAGCAGCCCTCGCTGAATCGGGCTTATTCAATTGCATACTTGGAGTTAAGCTATGAGGCCACCATCGTTGGAAAGAAGACTTCCGGGGCTTCACTTTGTACTCAAGAATCTCCCAAAGCCAAGTCCGGGTGGAGGAGATATGATTGGTTGAAGCTGGGCATCATCCCGGTTGGATCGAGTCTGCACGACTTCACGGAAAAGGGCATAACTTTTTGCACAGTAGGAATTTTGATGCAAGGTTTGCGCCATTGGAAAGATAACTTCCGGGGCTTCGATTTCCATATCCACCGGCCGGTTTTTGACGAAGGAATCATCCATCGGCACTCTATTTAGCCGACCGGTAGAAAATAGTGCCGACCGGCACTTTATTTTGGCCGACGATCAAATGGCCTGGCCGGTTTGAACCCTTTGCACCCCCCAAGCCTAGTGCATACCAGCTGTGCCAGCTGGGATGCACAGAATCAGATCCACGTGCATCCATGTGCCTATTTTGCACCCTTTAACCCCATTTTTGCACCCTTTGCTCAAGGCTTCTTGAGGAAGCCTTGACCCCTTTGTCTTGGCTTCCTCAAGAAGCCTACCAGCTGTCCAACCTTCTCCAACAAGCCTTGCACCCTTTGACCCTTTGAAACTTAGCCTCTAAGTCTTGTTTTGCTTGGCCTATATAAGGAGGCCCTCTCCTCCTTTGTCTAGGGTTAGAGGCTTGAACAAAAAAACCAATAGATATATATGTATATCTGATATATACATATATATCCCACCCCCTCTCTCCATATCTCTCCCATCCAACCTCCAAAGTCCATTGTTCTTGAGCCATTCCTTCACCACCACCTAGCACCACCACCACCACTCCATTTCCAACGACTTGGGGCTGTTTTGCAGAGCTTAGGAGCACCTAAACTTGGATCAAAACCTCTTTGGTTTCTTTGGTCTTCAAGGGTAAGTCACTCTCTTCCCTTTTCTTTCATTTTCTTGCTTCATTTCTTAGCCCTAGTTTCTTGCACATTTTGGCTCCGACCCAAACTTCAAATAGTCTTATTTTGGGGTCCTCTTCATGTTTTATTGAGGACCCCTTGCTGTTTGGTGATTGCATCTAGCACCTATCTCTTTACCCCCTTGTATGCCACTATTCTTGCATAGTATATTTGGCTGATGTGTGATTTGATTCAGAGCATGATGTAAGCTAAGAATAGGCTTATTTTGAGCCCTTCTTAAACATTGTTGAAGGGCTCAACATTGTTTGGATAATCCTTATGCTACTTGCTTTGAAATCCATGTCTTAGCCTCATTTTTGCATGGTTTGTTAGCCTTGTATGCTTACTGATTTTGGGGCTGTCATATACTACAAATATGATTATTTTGGGACAGTCTAGCTTCTGTCTTCATGCTCCATGTTCATATTTTGCATGCTTTGTATAGTCATAGGCCATTCCATGTGCTTAATGTTGCATCTCGGGAGTGATTCCATGCATCGGGTGTCATTTCGCCTTATTTCGGGGCTGTTTTGCCCCTCTTTTAGCTACTGAAATTTGCATGTTTTGTATGCCATGTTCCATGTTATGCCATGTCATTTCATGCTTTATGCCATTGCCTCGGTTTGCGTGCCCGTGTGCACGATTTGAGGCACTTCATTTTCATCCATCGGCCTCTTATGTGAGTGTGGTGAGGCTCTTTCATGTTAGTGTAAGTCCAATTTGCATTTTAGTGTCATTTGCATCCCGTATGCCATGTCCTCGGTTCGCGTGCATACGTGCACGCATTTCGTGCGTCTCATTTTCATCTTGTAGCCCTTTGTTTTAGGCTTGTTTGAAATTTGCCTAATCTAGTTTAAGTCCATTCCCTCATGTGTTGTAGCATGTTTACTTTGTATGTGTTGCTTAGGTTGTGTGCCTAGCATGTTTATATACTTACATGTTCATATTGTATGTTAAATTGCATGCTTAGGTTGCATTCGACATGCATGCTTTACCTCTTGAATTGAGTATGATAGAGGTTGAGCTTTTTGTTTGTTTATGTGCATTTCATTCCACATTGAAATTGCACACTTTGGCTTCTTGGGCCATCATGCATTGAAATGCGTGATTGGTGGCCCGGGGGTCGAGGGCCATGCTCCCTTGAGTCCATTGCGTGATAGGGAGTGTGTCCGTGCATACATTTGTCCCAAAATTCCATACCATGCACTGTTGCTGTCAAAACTGTCTCCTGCAGGAATTTAGTGCCGACCGGCACATTTTTTGTGCCGATAATCTCAATTGCAGCCGGTGGCCAAACCCTGCAGTCGATGGTCAAACCCTTCAGCCGGTGGTAATATTCAGGATATGTGGAAGGTGTCCTAGGACTTAGGCAATTTTCCAGGGAGGCAGGACAGTGAAACAGAGGCAACAGTGGCATGGTGCGGGTTTCCGGGCAAGTCGGACTGAAGCATACATCATTCGCGCATCTCGAGGCGGAGGCTGTGGCCATCTCTTCTTTGCATTTAATTTAATTAGAATTTGTAATATTTATTCATTCATTTTTGGACTGTATTATTATTTTGGTTCCTCCGAGTGAGGGCGCAATTGTAATAAGTGTGGGTGAGTGTGTGTATGTCTTCCAACCCCCACGTCTTTCTTCCCTTTTATTTACCTGCTTACGATGGTAGATTAGGGCACGTTTATTTTAGCATACCTTATGCAATGCTTGCGTGCATCCATGCATTTGTTTACACGCACCGGGCTTGGTACATCATACAAACTGCATTTCAATTTTCAATTCCAAATTGAATACGTGCTACTCGCGCATTTCACATGCCATGTTTAGGGTTAGCCGTGCCTACTCTAGATTGCATCTATGCCTGTGTTGCATTAGCCACTTAACATGAACTAGGTCATGCATGTTTGCTAACTAGTTTCTTGTTTTGGCACGGAGTACGATGTAAGTATTTATGCTTTAGCATATCACATGTGTGTGAGTGTTGCCATACTAGCATGACTACCATGAGGCTAAGTGCTTATGTGATATAACTGCTTGAATGCCTGTGGATGGAGGTCAAATTACTTAGGTTGGAACAATGCATTAAAACTGTGAGTTTTAAAGCCCGCTTAAGAGTGGCAAAACCTGCATTTTAGCCTACTTATGAGTAGCAAATCATTTTTCAAAAACAAACACGTAGTGTTTTGTTCCAACTTAGGCGATTTGGTCTATACTTGTTTGCTGTACGCATAACATAGTAATTCTAGGCTAATAACCGGAATAAGAACATGTAATGTTTTCGAAATCGGATATCACAGTTAGTAGAGGCCGGTCTTGGATGGCGAAGAAGTGCTCATAGCTGACCTTCCCCGATCGTACCCAAGCTCCCGAGCCAAGACGCTTTGGTAATGACGGACACGTGGCCTTTGGCACCGAGTCAGGGTTTCCTAAATTTCCCATTTTAAAATATTTAGGTGGCGACTCTGTAATCTGGCAAAGCAGTCCATGTTTGGCACTTCTTTTCACAAATTTGTTTTTCTTCAAAACGATTTGCCAGAGTTGGACTCTTTGGTTCAGATTTAGAACCGTGACAAAATCGAGTCCGAACTGTAGTGACCCCAATATGAACGGAACGGGACCTAACCCTCCCGGGGCGTTCGGGGGACGTCTACACAATGCAATGCAACACACATGCAAACAACATGCTTATCTACCAATGCTAGAGTGGCATGCACAAGGTTCTATCATGTAAGCAATGCATGCATGGCATGTTTAGAAGCTAAGGCATCAAGGCTAGTGAAGTATATTACACATAAGGCATGCACTACAATGCTCAAATGGTCAAACCTATCAAATGCCACAACAATGGTACAATCATGCTAGAAATGAAGCACCAAAAGCTACAACAACACGCTCATGCATTGGCTCGCAAGCCAAACATTAAACACAACTCTCAAACACAATGAAGAAGTGATGAATAAGAGAGTATGGCAAAGATGTAGGCATTGAAATCATATGCCAAATGATGACATATCATGAAAACAACACAACTATGGCATGCTAGAGGACTCAAGCATTAAAGCTAGTGAGGTACACAACACTAGGATTATGCAATACTATGCACAAACAACCAAACCAGCCAAAAATAGAGCTATATCAAGGAAAATTAGTGGCAAAAACATGCTCAAACTAAGGCTCAAAGGAGTAGAAAATCATGCTCCTTTGGTAGCTCACAAATAAGGCACAAAGGCTCAACTCTCAAAAGCTCTCAAGGAGTGAAAGAAGTGAGAACATAACACATGTATATACTCTAAAATTACATGCTAAATGATGCCAAAACATGCAACCATCACAAATATAGCATGCTAAGGTGCTCAAAACTCAAGACTAGCTAAGGCACTTGCAACCATAGCCATATCAAGCAAGCCCCAAAGGACCAAGATCACTCAAAATAGTCCTAGGGCAGGTCAAAACAATGCTAGAAACATTATGGAGTGTAGCCAAAACAAGCTAGAATGGTAAGCCAAAACAGTAAGCATACAAGGCTAACGAGTGAGATTACACTACAAGTACCAAAGCCAAGCAAGAGGTGACTCCATCAACCAAAATCAGAGTTGTAACATGGCAAAATAAGACCAAAAACATGCTGAGATGGTATCCCAAAAGCTTAGGCAAGCATGCATACAAATTAGCCCATGATCAAGACATAAGGCACAACTCTCTAAAAGCATTGAAAGAGTGAAACATGTGAGAGTATGACTACACTACATACACTAAAATCATGTGAGAAATGAGGCCAAAGCATGCACACAACTCAAGTAAAGCATGCTAGAGACTTTGAAACTCAAAGTTAGTGAGCAAGATTGCACTATGGCTATACAAAGCAAGTTCCAAATGATCAAGAACACTCAAAAAAGAGTTCAAGGAAGTCAAAACAAGGCTAAGAACCTAATGGAGCAGAGCTAAAACAAGCTAGAATTAGAGGCACAAAGCATGATGCATGTTAAGGCTATAAGGAGGATTGCACTACAAGGGTGTAAAGCATGCAAGAGGCAATCAAACCAACCCAAAATAGAGTTATGTCATGTTAAAATAAGGCCTAAGACATGCTAAGATAGAGCCTCAAGAAGGTAGAAAAACATGCCAAAGTGTTAAGCCAACAACACAAGCAATCAAGACACAAGGAGAGGGGATGACCCCCTCCTATTTGGGGCCTCAAAACACACTTTCCACCACTGAAATTCCTTCGGAATTCAGTGGTTAAAAGGCCAAGAGAAGGTGATCTCAAAGGCCTTAAGAGATGGCACAAAGCAAAGCAAAACAAACCACCAAAGGGGTTAGACCACCCCTAACTCAAACAAAGCCTCAAACAACCGTTTTAAACACTTAAAAACAAAGCTTTTTACAGTTGAGAGTACGGCCTAAAAAGCATGCAAGGATGGCCAAATACTTAAGCAAAACAAAGCTTAAAAAGGATAACTACTCACCCTTGAAGAACCATAGCAAAACAACAACTTCTGAGGTAAAAAACTAGCTTTTTAGAACCCAAGTATGACCTCCAAGAACCTCAGCTCAATGCTGGTGGTGTTTTACTAGGTGTTTGTGTGCAAAAGTATGAAGAAACAACACTTTTGAGTCAATATAGCACAAATATAGAGAGAGAGGGAGAATTCTAGTGAGAGAGGGATATCTTTTTCTCTCCAAAATTTCTGAACCTCTGGAATGGGAGAGGGGCCTTCCCTCTTATAGAATTCCAAGCCTCAATCTTGTTTGACAAGCTAGAAGCTTGGTGCAATCCCTCCATACACAACTGGAATTAAAAATATCTGAAAAAGCAAGAAAATGGCTGTCGGCCACCTGAAGTGGCCGCTGGCCTACCGGCCACCTAAAGTGGCCTACAAGAGGGACAAGTGGCCTACAAGAGCCAAAAGTGGCCAACAGCCTCTCCCCTCCCTCTAGGCAAGGGGGGGACAAGGTATGGCACAAAAACAAACCAAAAGGAAGAGAGTTAAGAGGCTACAAGACAAGGCACTCAGCTGGAGGCCCCAAAAACTAGCCTACGGGCCACTACAAGTGGCCTACAAGAGAGATAAGTAGCCTACAGCTACAAAAAGTGGCCTATATGCCTCTCTCTCCCTCTAGGAAAAGGCACCAAGGCAATGGTCCAAAAACAAACCAAGAAGGAGAAAGCTAAGAGGTACCGAGACAGGGCGCTCAGCCGAAGGCCCGAGAAACTCGAAATGAGCACAAACATGCACAATCATCGCGTGCACGAACGATGACGTCTGAGTCTTAAGGTTGGTCAAAAATAGGGTGTCTACACAAGGCATGCACATGGGAGAACTGCTGGCAGCAAAATATCTGCTGGTTGCTAGACATGAACGGTCGGCCATGGAGAGGGATGGCCAGCCAATAAAAATTGGCTTGCTGGCTACTTTTTGGCCAGTAGGCCTCTAAGTGTTCAGGTTAGAAAAAAATAGGTTTTGGACCAAAGAAGGTGCAAGGTTTTAGGCTTTGAGACTCAAAACTGAAGCTCTTTGCTGAAGAAATTGAACAGTTTGTACAGCGTATTATTTCATCATTGAGTGTTCACCATAAGGCACCCAAGCTTTAAGGGAGATAAAAAATAGGGTGTCTACAACATGTAGATGTTGGTAGATTTAAAATCAAAGGAATTACAAGTTAAGAAATAAATATAGCTAAAATGGAATGATAAACATAATACCTATCATAATTATTTTGATAATTATGATGACCAACATATAAAGTAAAACATTCAAGAAAAAACATGTAAATTTATAACATTGTTTAATAGCAAAATGAACACTAGATTGTGCATATCTATAGAAGTAAGACAACTTCCTTGGTCACAATGTTGAGAATTAAACAGTTAACAAAACGTTCATTTTCGATTTCCATTTTCTTTTTTCTACTTTTCCCTTTTCGTGATCATCATCATTATTGTTGTCGATTTTCCTATCTACTATTTCATTCTCACTTGTTATGTTTTTTTCCATCTTCATTTTTCCTTTTTCTCATTTTCCCTTGCCTTCTTCCTTCAATTTACCCTTAGAAAGCATCATAATAATACTAGCAACCTCTTCATCAACAGGTGAAGGAGGAGAAATAAACCCGTTTGTTTTTCCTTTACTAGTAAATTACCTAATTCATAAATGGATTTGTATCGTTTTGCATGTTTTTGGTTTAACTTTTGCATTGATTCACTATTATTTCCTTGTTCTCTTTTTCCTTTAGAACATACAGATATAGAAGAATTTACCTTGATTAAGTTTGCAGGTTCTTATAGTCCTATGTGCTTTGGAGGAAGTGGAAGAAAAGCCAGATGAGTACTCATATAACCACCTATGGATTTTTCATTAGAGAAACATTTTGAGCAAATTAGACATGTATATATCTTCATTGATGGGGATGGTCGACGACTTATGGTGTTGCAAAATGGTTAGTGAGTTAAGCGATGAGTAAATGACAACTAGGCTTGACCAAATAAATGTAACTAATCAACAGGTGTGAAACAAATAGAAACTAGATTGCGCTTAGAATAATAAGCACATCTATAATTCCAAGAGTTTATCTTTTACCCTCTCATTTCGATTTTTCGTGATTAGCAATTAAAAGTAGTCACCAAAACATGATTTTGTGACTAAATCATGTTAGTCGTGGGGAAAATAAAAAATTTGGCTACCAAATTGTTTTTTAGTTAGAAAATGTGGTTTTTTTCGCAATTAAAAATTATGTAGTCAACAAAAGTGTAATTTCATGTAGCAATTTATAGAATCTATGGAGTTCTTTTCCTTCAACCCTTGTTAGGGTTTGAGTCTGACTTCAAGTTGGAATCCTAACGGAGTACATTTTGTCATCATTGACGGTGGTGTGATCATCAACATCATTGTTGTCATTTTTCCTTTGTTCACCATTATTCTCATATACTGTTATGTTGCCTTCCATCTTTTGTTTTCCGTTTTCTTTCTTTTCCCTTGAAATCATCATTCCCTTTATCATTAGCAAGCATAATAATAATAATAAGAGTCACCTCTTCAATAGGTGAAGTAACAAAAATCAAATTTGTTTCCTTTAATGAATTACAAGTAAAGAAGCTTTCTTTTTTTTAAAACAAACTAAATGTTGTCGTCTTGCTGTGATGACACTGGCCCTATATCCTATGTAAACAACATAAAGAGAATGGAAGATTTAAAATAAAATAAAAAATAAAAATCTTGTCTTCTTATTCAGTTGTGAACTAAAATTGTCTCACAAGTAGATATTGGTAGATTTAACAACAAAGGAATTACAAGTTAAAAAGCATTCTTTTTTTAAAACAAACTAAATGTTGCCCCCTAGCTGTGGCAGAACTGTGATGTCATGACACTATTCATGTATCCAGTGTGAACAATATAAAAAAAATGCATGATTTAGAAATGAAATAAATCAAAATATTGTTTTCCTTAATAAATTGTGCACTAAATTCGGCGGACATGTAAATGTTGGTAGATTTAAAGACAATGGAATTACAGGTTAAGAAATAAATGCAGCTAAAATGGAATGATAAACATAATACCTATCATAACCAACATATAAAATAAAACATTTAAGAAAAAACATGAAAATTTATAACATTGTTAATATCCAAATGAACACTAGATTGTGCAAATCTCTTCAGGTATGACAAGTTCATTGGTCACAATGTTGAGATTTAAACTTTTAACACAACATTCATTTTCAATTTCCATTTTCTTTTTTCTTCTTTTCCCTTGTCGCAATCATCATCATCATTGTTGTCGATTTTCCTATCTTCACCTTCATTCCCATATGTTGTTATGTTTTTTTTTACATCTTCATTTTTCCTTTTTCTTCCTTTCCCTTGCCATCATCCTTCTATTTACCCTTACAAATTATCATAATAATAAGAGCAACCTCTTCATCAATAGGTGAAGGAACAAAAATCAAACCTGTTTCTTTTTGCTTTACTAGTATATCACCTAATTCATCAATTGATTTGCATCGTTTTGCATGCTTTTGGTTTAGCTTTTGCATTGATTCACTATTACTTCCTTTTTCTCTTTCTCCTTTTGAACATACAAATATAAAGAATTTACCTTGATTAAGTCTATAGGTTCTTGTAGTCCTTTGTGCTTTGGATGTACTGGAAGAAAAGCCAGATGAGTTCTCATATGACCACCTATGGCTTTTTCATTAGAGAAACATTTTGAGAAAATTAGACATTTATATTTCTCCATTGATGGTAATGGTCGACGGCTTGTTCACTACTATCGGTTTATTTATGGTGTTGCAAAATGGTTAGTGAGTTAAATGATGAGTAAATGACTGTAGACACCCCATTTTTGCCCGCCCTCAAGACTTGGGCATTACTGATGGTTTACTTGGTGGAGAAAGGTGTGCAGGGCAAAGATTCAGTTTCTTCGGCAACGAGAGAGACAAATTTCAAATTCACACCCCATTTTGGACCAAAGCTATTTTGGATGGCTTTTAGACCTTAAAACCCTCTCTTTCAAAACATTTTTGAAATAAAGAATCTACGATGTTCCGAGGCTCACATTTTGTCAAATGATGCGCTTTTCGATAAACCGAGCAAGGACAAAATGGAAATGAATGAAAGAGAGATGAAATCTTTGAAAAATCTTTCAAAACACCTTGTTTGGGGGTTTGGAGTTGAAGAAAAGAGGAGAAGAGAGAAGAAACCTAGTAGAGGAAGAAGTTGGGTATGAACCGCTAAGAGAGAGTCGAGCGGTCCTCGCTAAATCAGGCTTATCTGTCTATGCGCTTGAAGTTAAGCTATGAGGCAACCACCATTGGAAAGAAGACTTCCGGGGCTTCATTTTGCATTCAAGAATCTCTTAAAGCTGAGTGTGGATGGGGGAGATATGATTGGTTGAAGTTGGGCATCATCCCAATTGGATCGAATCTGCGCGGCTTCACCAAAACGGGCATAACTTTTTGTACAGGAGGAATTTTAATGCAAGGTTTGTGCCATTAGAAAGCTAACTTCTGGGGCTTCAATCTAGACAGCCACCAACCACTTTTTGACCTTGGAAGCCACCTACTAGCCATCAATTTAGCCGGCTGGCCAGTCAAAATAGCCAGCCGACCAAAAAAGTAGCAGGCCGACCATTTATAGTAGCTGACCGACTATTTTTGCTGGTCGACGACCTTTCGGTGTATTCTACAGATTGAATGGATGCCAGCTGTGCCAGCTGGAGGGCACAGACTGGATCCTCCATACACGTGCATGGAGGATCTTTGCTCTTGGTTTGAAGCTTCTAAGAGAAGCTTTAGTCCCTTGGCTCTATAAAGGAAGGCTCCTCTCTCCTTTGCCATGGTTCTGAAATTCCAGAGGTATACACACACTCTCTCCCTTTGTATCTCTCCCTTCTAGCTTCAAAGTGTAAGGTTCTTGGCTCCATTACCCTACACCTCATAACCTAACCTCTCCATCATCCATCCAAGCATCTTGGAGCTTATTTTCAAAGGCTAAGGGACTGGTTTTTGTGACCAAAGGCTGCTGGAGTTCTTGGCTACAAGGGTAACATACTCATCTCCCTTTTTAAGGCTTATCTTGCTTCATAGCTTAGCCATACTTGCAAGCATTTTCGAGCTTTGTCATAAACTAGAAAAGGTCTTATTTTGAGCTCCTCTTGAAGTTTGTTTAAGGACATTTTTCTGTTAGAGGTCATCTACCTGCTTGTATGCTTCATCTCCTTTTTAAGGCTTTATTTTGATCCATATCTTAGCCATACTT
This sequence comes from Camellia lanceoleosa, assembly GCA_025200525.1. Lineage (NCBI taxonomy): Eukaryota > Viridiplantae > Streptophyta > Magnoliopsida > Ericales > Theaceae > Camellia > Camellia lanceoleosa. The sequence goes on from CM045759.1 coordinate 43,963,612, forward strand.
GAAAGCATATTTGAGCTTTGTCATAAACTGAAAAAAGTCTTTCTTTGAGGCCCTTTTGATGTTTGTTTAAGATCATTTTACTTTTGGGGGTCGTCTACCCTCTTGCATGCTTGTTTCGGCCTTGTTTTGTGCCATACCTTGAAGCCTTTGTATTAGACTTTGCTTGGCCTCATAGCCACTGAAATTCAGTGGATTTTCCATGGTAGGCTTGCTATTTTGAGGGCCTAAATCAGAGAGGGGTGACCCCCTCCCTTGTTGTCTTGTTTGTTGGCATTTTTGGCCTTACAAAGGGGCTTATGTTTAGATCATTTGGAGTCTTGTTTCAGGACTTTTTTGGTGGTTTTTAGGACCTATATAAGCTCTGTCCATAGGTGGTTTGGTGCCCTTTTGCTTGCCTCCTGCATGTTTAGAGCAACCCCCTTCATAGCTTTTCAAAGGAGCACCTCATTCTTGCATTTATTGGACACATTTCAGTGGGTATTTGGTCATATTTTGGCATGCTTTAGATCTTTTTTTTCTTGGTTTAATGGTCTCTTGCATGCATCATATGCTTGCCTTGTAATCCCATGTTTTGGCCTAACATGTATCATGTTGTGAGATCACATTTTAGCATGATTTTGGTTAGGTTCAAAGAGGGTTTTAGCATTGTTTTTCCATTCTTAAGGTCTGGTTTTGGTTGTTTTGATCGCGTTTGCCATGATTTGTATAGCCGTCTTGCATTCTAGCTTACTAGCCTTGGGTGTATGGGTCACTAGCATGCTTTACTTGGCTTGTTCTCATGATTTGGCATCATTGGAGACCATATTTCAGTCCATGTTCCATGCTTGCATACTTGCATTTTCCATCTCTTTCATGCTTTGAAGAGTTGATGGCTTATGCTCCATGTTTAGGCCCTTGTGCATGCATGCTTGTGTGTGTGTTTTCATGCCTTTGTTGCATCATTTTGGCCGCTGATTTGGGCCTATTTGAGAACTGCCCATTTCGGTTTAAGACCATCCTCGCATGTTGTTGCATGCGTGTCTTGCATGTTGTTGCATGCTTGCTCCATTTTGCCTATTGTTGTGTGTCATGTATGGTTGCATTGTTTGGGTTGTAAGCCTATTGACATGTTGTTGCATGTTCATCCATCTTGCATACTTGTTAGGCCACATGTCGTTGCATGTTTGTCATTGGCATTGTTGTTTCATGCCTTGCATGTTTACTTGCTTAAGTTGTATGCCTATTGCATTAGCTTGCTTGTATGCTCATGTTGCATTAGCTTGTATGCATGCTTAGGTTGCGTAGCATTGTGCATGCATCCCATCCCTCTTGATCAAACATGATGGAGGTTGGGGCCCCTTTGTATGTTTTGTGTGCATTTCATTTTACATTGAGATTGCACACTTGGCCTTTTGGGCCATCATGCATGGAAATACGTGATTGGTGGCCCGAGGGTCGAGTACCATACTCCCTTGAGTCTTAAACATGATAGGAAGGGTGGTGGTGCAAACATTGCTTTGAAAATGCTTTGCCATGCTCTGTTTGTCCTCTGCTGCTGTCAAACAGGATTTTGCAGGAAGACATGGCCGACCAACCACATTCAATGCCGGCCGGCCATTCATACTTAGCCGATATCCTCAAAACTGGTCGGTGACCATTTTCCAGTGGCCGATGGCCACCCCTCTTGGCCAATGGCCTCTCACAGCATCCATGAGGTGGATTAGAAGGGTTCTGGAAACTTGCATAATTTTTAGAGGAGCAACACAATGCAAACAGAGGCAACATATGTTATGGCAAGGGATTTCCGGGCGAAGCCAATCCGAGCATGCATGCACCCCTCTTCCCGAGGCCCTTTTACTACTTTCCATAGCTTAGTTAATTTGTTTAATTAATTAAGGTTTTGTAATATTTACTTAGCTAGGATAGTTAATTATTATTCGGACCCTCCGAGTGAGGTCAATTGTGTAATAAGTGTGCGTAAGTGTGTGTATGTCTTCCAACCCCACGTCTTTCTTCCCTTTTATTTACTAGCTTTCGATGGTTAGTTTAGGGCATGTTTCTATTAGCATACTTATGATAGCATGTTTGCATACATTCATTCGTATTGTATGCACCGGGCTCGGCGCATCATACTAACTGCATTTGTATTTCAATTCTAAGTTGAATACGTGTTAACTGTAGCATCATCACATGCCATCTTAGAATAGCCGAGCCTATAGTAGTTGCATCTTGCATGTGTTGCATTAGCCACCTCAACATGTACTAGGATCATGCATAAGATTACTAACTTGTTTCTGTTTTGGCTCGGAGTACTCGGTAAGCTTTTATGCTTTAGCATCCTTGCATGCGTGTGAGTGTTGCCATGTTAGCATGTTTTACCATGAGGCTATGTGCTTAAATGATATTACTGCCTGAATGCCTGTGGGTGAAGGTTGGATTGTTTGAGTTGGAACAACTCATTGAAATCCGTGTTTTAGCCTACTCGCGAGTAGCAAATTCCAAACCATTTTCCAAACGAACGGATATGCAATGCTTTGTTCCAAATTAGGCGATCTAGTCTATACTTTTGTGTTGTGCGCATCACATAGTAATTCTAGCTAATTAACCGGAATAAGAACGCATATGTTTTCAAAACAAGATATCATGATTAGTAGAGGCTGATCTTCGGATCTGGCGAGAGGGGGTGCTCATAGCTGACCTTCCCCAATTGTACCCAAGTTCCCGAGCCGAGGCAACTTTGGTGATGACGGACACGTGGCCTTAGGCAAACGAGTCAGGGTTTCCTAAATTCCCCAAAATAAAATATTTAGGTGGTGACTTTGTATCTGGCAAAGAAGTCAATGTTTGGCACTTCTTTATATAAAATCTGTTTTTTGAAACGATTTGCCAGATTTGGACTCTTTGGTTCAGATTAAGAACCGTGACAATTTGAGTCCGAACTGTAGTGAGCCCAAATGAACAAATCAGGATTCCCTCCCGGGATGTTCGGGGACGTCTACAGTTTCTGGCGACTCTACTGGGGAGTTTAGAGAACTTGACTCGAACTCATGATATCTTGTTTTTGCTACACTTATGTGTTTCTTTGCATTGCATTTGCATTGGTGCGCCTAAGTCACAGTGTTTGCCATCTGCTATTCCTGAACGGTTTGCTGGAGGCTCGCCTTGAGAAGCGTGCCATAAGGCTGACCGGTTACGGGCTTTGCCACGATGGGAACACAAACCCCAGTTATTACTGGGGTACCCTTTTTGACCATTCGACCTAGTGCATATTTGGAATCCATAGTGACCATTCCAAGCTAGGACAGGTTGCTTACCCGATTTTAGGTTGTTCGAAACCACTGCGTGCATAGTGAAACCCTAGCTCCTGACAAAATAGGACAGGGAAACCCTACTCCAACATAGGGGTGTTTTTGGCTCTTACTTGCTTGATATGTGCTGTTAGAGTGTGTCTCTACAGGTTGTATGTATCAGTTTGCAAGCCTGGGTATCAGGCCTGAGGGCATCAGTATTTTGGAAATCAATTTTACCTGAGGATATCAGTTTATAGGCAGAATTTTGGGGCAGAATTCAGTAGAGAGCACAGTTATTCAGTTATGCTCATATCTGTTTTGGCGAAATCTGGCTGAGGTGCTGTTTGGTTTCTCCTTTGCTAGGTAGTCCTGGAATCATAGCTTTGGAAGGCTTCAATATCCCCCGGGTACATTGGATTTGTGCTGATAGACTTTGTCAGGTCAGAGACTCAGTTCAAGGTTAATCAAGGCCAGAGAAGGCCAGTCAGGCACAGACCACCAATACAACAGCTACTAGATCAGTGATCTTTGAGCAGTCGGGTTGAGATTTTCGAGCCTACTGCAGACACAGATATACCAGTTGCTCAGTGCAATATGTCGGGTCTAGAAGAGATGGTGCGCCAACTCCAGGATAGTATGAAAGCCATGCAGTAAGACGCTGTCCGTCAAGCAGAATTCGCCAAGCAACAGGCCGTGGTCATAGCCCAACAGGCAGACACAATTGCCAGGTTAGAGCAGCAAACTGGAGTATCTACTTCACACCAGGCTCCTCCCCCACCAAGAGTTCCCATACTCGGGCAGGCAATCCATGTCCAGGATGATACGGACATTCCAGTCGGGCCAACTCTGCCCCCGGTTCTACCCCAGCTACCTAAGACACCCATCAGCCTACTGGACTCCCCTTTTGAGTTCGAGACGGATCTAACGGCGCTAAAAGTGAGCAAGCTTGAAAAGCTGTTCAAGAAGGCTCAAGGCATGAAATCCATTCCGGACATAGAGGGTGGTTATACCAACTCAGTGGTGACATTACCAGATCGGTTCAAGATGCCACATATCGATCGATTCGATGGCTCGGAAGATCCAATGGTGCACCTCCAACTGTTTTCTGATATCTTGAGGCCAATGGGTTTGACCATAGCCCAGAAGCTGTCACTATTCGGCCGAACCCTGTCTGGGATAGCCGCAATCTGGTATGCGAAATTAGAGGACTCTGTGAAACAGAATTGGGAAGAGATGGCTGAGGCCTTCAGTGATCAATACTCCTACAACACATAGATTGAGGTCATGACTCGTGATCTTGAAGTCACCCGCCAAGAGCCAAAGGAGGGTTTCTCAGAGTTCGTGATGAGATGGAGAGCAAAGGCCTTAATGATGACTACAAGGCCTTCCGACAAAGATCAGATCAGGATGATTGTTCGAATCTGCATGGCAAGTTGCTGCAGAAGATGGTCGTTCTACCTCTGTTTACCTTTCCTGCCCTTCATGAAATGGGAGTTCAAATCGAGGATGCCATCAGACAAGGGATCTTTGTAGAAGATAATGAGCCTTTGAAGAGGAATGTTGCTCGTAGTTCCAATGCTACTACTGATGGTAGCACAGCTGTGAAATGCTCAGAAGTAGACACTATCACCACTTCCCTCAATGGCCAAAAACCAACCACTTCAACTCGGCCCCAAGCCCGAAAATTCCATCCTCTTTACATGAGTCTCTCTCAAGCTTTGAAAAAGCTGCGAGAAGAAGGGCACCTAGAACTCCTAGAACCCAACCCCTTCCAAACCCTCTTCCACTAAGATATGACCCAGCTAAATACTGTGCCTATCATCAACAGCACGGTCATGATACAAACCGTGGCATCCACCTCCGTCATAATATTCAGGATCTTATTGACGAAGAGACCCTAGCTCCACCAAAAGGACCTCAGGTTAGTACTGACCCGTCACCTCTACATCTCAACCTCATCCATATACTGCCGTCCACCTACGACCCCAGTGTATACATCACCCCGGCCTATCTACCCAAGCCTGAGGTGTTTATCCTGGAAAGCATGGACTTATGCTTGATGGGTGCATCTGAACCCCAATCATCCCAAACCCATGAACCCACTACTTCTGAGCTAATGAGAATGATCGAAGATCTTCAGAGAACTGTGGCAGATCTGGCCTTTGGAGTTTTGGCTCCGTCATCAACCGCATCACATCCCAGGGAGTTTATGTCAAAAGGCTCCCTAACCTTAGGACGGGCTGCATTGGGAGAAGGCCAATCTCTTAGCAAAGTGGAGGCCAGTGATGAGAACAAGGCAGGGGCAAGCATTAGTCCCCATGAACATCTTCAGTGGGCCGTTGAGGCCTTGAAAGCCGAAGGGCTGAACAAACAACAAGTAATTGTAGTTGTTGCAAAGGCTATGGATGACACTTTCGCCGCTCAAGTTGGGGGCAGTTTGAATCAAGGGGCAAGTCGGGAGAAGGGCTGTTGTACCAGGAATGTTCCTTTCAGCCCTAATCTCGTGCTCGAAAGAGATCAGCAAGCCCAGTCAGTGCCTGTCAATCCATTTGCTAGTGCATCCAGCAAAACTCCACAAACCTCAAAACACCCACCTCGGGGCCAGAGGGTGTTCACCCGACTGTACATGTCTCTATCAGCAGCCTTGAGGGTCCTGATTAGAAAGGGGGATCTGAAACCCCTGGAGCTGCAGCCACTACCAGATAAACTTCCCCCCTTCCATGATCCTGCCAAGTACTGTGCCTTTCATCAATGAGTCGGCCACGACACTGATAGTTGTTACCGTCTTCGCCATGAAATACAAGATCTGATTGATAACAAGATCATCGTCGCGCCGGGTCCTGCAAAGTCTATTAGCACTGGATCAGTGAACTTGTGGGGGATAATGTGACTATGTGATCGGTGGATGAACCACCTGCGGATGGCATTCGGTTTACTCCAGATATGGCGTATGGCACGCACTGTTTTGAGCATTTTGCGAATGCTAGTTATTTTACATTCTGACTTGGGTACTGGGTCAGTCTTGTTGTTTTGTTTTGAGTCAGTCCTTTTGTTTCAGGTCTGTCTTGTTGTATCGAGTCAGTCCTGTTGTATAGGAGTTGAGTGATTCCGGGGGTGTTACCTCGGACGTCACTATTTTGTTTTGTGTTTGTCTTTTTGCTTTCTTTTGAGTCTGTTTCTGTCGAGGAGCCAATTGTACCAACAGGTCTCAATGAAACAACAGTAGTTCTCACACTCTTGTGTTTGCTTCTGCCGTGTGCCAGTTGTGCCAGAAATTTTAAATGAGATGGCAGAATTTGACTAGAAGCTGTGTCTTTTCTGTGCCTTGAATTCGTTGCATTGACCTAAGTTTTCCAAAACTTTTTTCGAAACATTGTGATAAAAAACAAAGAGGAAGGAATTCCTCGGGTTTTGCAAAATTTGATCAATTGAGAGAAACAGAGGCATGCTAAGCCCTTAATGATTGAAATCATGCTTGTTAATGTGAGTACTGAGAAGGATCCTAGCTTGATCTAGATTGGTTTCACATTGTCTTCCGCGCGAGCTATTAGTCGCTTTCTTAAAAGATTTCAAAAAATATTTTGTGCAGTCCTGAGAAGACCTGTGTGGAATCGCTCTTGAGATTGTGCATCTTAGGATCGCTCTCAGCCTCAAGACTCAACCCCTTTGCTTTCAAACCTTGAACTTGGATTCAAAATGTTCAAAGGTCAACCATAATGTGAGGCCTGCGTGGCCAGATTTGAAGCAGCCCATGAACTAGGGGCAAGAAAAGATCAAGAAGATCAGATCTCATCAAAAGAAGCTTGCAAAGCTAGATCAGAAGCACCCTTGGAACTAGGGGCCAAAAATGTCAGATGTACTCGAAGAGTCAAAGACGAAGACTGGCAAGAATTCCAAACCCCAGAAGGGAGGAAAGAAGAAGACATTGCTGAAGGACAACTGAGTTCCTATCCACAACACTAGGGGCAAATTCACCCTCCATTGGATGGACTTCTACATCATCGGCGAACAACAACCATTCTCCTGGATTCAGATGACTTCAAGATCTCAAACCATTCAACATGGACAAAGCTACACTTTTACCCTTGAGAGGCTCGCTAGGCCGAAAACCTGGAAGGGCGACCCAGGAAAAAGTTAGAGCAAGAAAAAGAAGAAAAAGAAGCAAAAAAAAAAAAATGCAAAAAAAAAAAAGAGAAGAAAAGAAGAAAAAAATTTCTGAAAAATGAAAAAAATGCAAAAGGATGAAAAAAGAAAAAAAGAAATGAAAAAGAAAAGAAAAACAGAGCTCGCAAGGTCGAAAACCCAGAAGGGCGGCCTTGGCAAAAATTAGAGCGCAAAAGGAGAGGTTAATACCCGAGTGTAACTTACCCCGAACTACCTAAGGCTTGATTCCCATCTTTGGGATACGTAGGCAACTTCATTCTGAAGTCCAGCCATAAAACACTTCAAATTCGACTGTGTCCATGTAATGGTTCTGGTCATCTTTGTCTTCTCTGTATCTGAGAGTTCGGTTGTGATCGTCACTCTGAGGACTGATTACAATATGCTGCGGCGTCATTCAAACAAGGGGCAACTTTCCGTTGCTATGCAGTGTCCTTTAGACAAGGGGCAATTTTCCATTGTTTATGGATCTAAGGTCGTGCATCTCAAGAGTAGGCTCCGTGTTTGTTGAGCAGTGGCCGTTTGCAAAAATAGTTTTTGAGAATTTTTACTGAGGCTGACTAATTTTCTCGAAAATTTGCTTCATTTTTTCCAAAAACTGGACCATATCTTGGACGCAAAAAGGAAAATTTTCAGTGCTCATAACCTGACTTGCATGATTTCAAATCAAAAATTGAACAAGCGTGTTAATCTAACTCTCATTTTGGTGAAACTTATTTTAGTAGAAAGCCAAAAACAAAAAATGGTCAAAATAATGAACTAGGGGCACAGTTGAGTCAGGCTTCCTGTCTTTCCCCCATTTTCAACATACTTGCCAAGAAGGGCACTCTACCTGCCAGAAGAGGGCACAACTGAAGTTAACAACAAAGGGCTGAAAGCTCTCTCATCCTCCAAGCAATGAGGTATCAAGCCAAGTGCGAAGCATGAATTGGAATGGATCAAGTTACTCCACTCCGAGGCATCAACTAAACGTCATCGGAGGAAGTAGCTGCGAGCTAATAATTTTGGGGAACAACTCGCAACTTCTTGTTTATCCATCAACCACCCAAGGGAGGGATATAAAATGAGAGACTGAAGAATAGAGAGGTGTACGTTGAGAGAAAAAGTAAGAAAAGGGTTTTGAGGGAAAAATAGAGCCTGAGGGCTGAGTGATGTGAGAATCACAAATGAGAAAGGGTGGGAAACAATACGTGGAGAAACTGGCTCCTCCCGATCTGAGAGGTCTGTCGTCTTCGTAATACATCTGAGTGTCGTCTCTTTTTTTTTTTTGTTTGTCTTGATTCTTGTCTTGAGTCGTTTCGAGTGTCAGTAGATGTGTTTAGGTTGTTTACCTTTTGTTTTCAGCTGTTGAGTCGTTTTTGTTGTGCTCAGTCGTAGGCTCAATACCCAGTTAAGAACTCGTTTCTCAATCTAAAATTCCACAATAAAATCGTTTTGTGCTCAGAATGCTGTGCCATTCTTCGCGTTTGTGCAAAATAAGATTCCTTCTTTCATAAAACTGCAGGGTTCAACCTAGGTCATGTCAGAACAGTAGAACCAGGACCTATTTAAAGCTATATAGGTTCCACACTGCAACGCAAAAGAAAATAGGGAAAATTTTGAGCATTTGAGTATGTTTAACCTTCAGAAAATTCTGTGATTGTATTCCGAATGTACCTTGTCAAGCTTTGTCATTGCTCCGAAGTATGAGTGTGCCTCTACCTCAAGTGCAAGATCAAGTCTGCTTCAAAGATTATGCACCCTTCCACCCACATTGTTATGCACTTTTCCACTTATATTGTCAGGCACACCTTACTGGCATTTATTTGCATTTTGTGTTATCTTCTATCGTTTATCCTTTTACGTTGAGCAGCGTTTGGGATCGTTATCCTCCGGGACTTTCTCAGGTTGCGCCGGGCACGCACTTGATAGTTTGTTGGACCTCATCTCACGATTTCAGCGTGGTTTGAGTGTCCCGTTCCTTACGCGATTTCAGCGTGTTTGGAATTTATCCCAAGTCGCGTTGTAGACGCACTGGGCGGATTGTTGGACCTCCTCTCACGATTTCAGCGTGGTTTGAGTGTCCCGTTCTTTACGCGATTTCAGCGTGTTTGGAATTTATCCCAAGTCGCGTTGTACACACGCCGGGCAAATTGTTGGACCTCCTCTCACGATTTTAGCGTGGTTTGAGTGTCCCGTTCCTTACGCGATTTCAGCGTGTTTGGAATTTATCCCAAGTCGTGTTGTAGACGCGTTGGGCGGATTGTTGGACCTCCTCTCACGATTTCAGCGTAGTTTGAGTGTCCTGTTCCTTACGCGATTTCAGTTTGTTTGGAATTTATCCCAAGTTGCGTTGTAGACGCGCTGGGCGGATTGTTGGACCTCCTCTCACGATTTCAGCGTGGTTTGAGTGTCCCGTTCCTTACGCGATTCAATGTGTTTGGAATTTATCCCAAGTTGCCTTGTAGACGCGCTGGGCGGATTATTGGACCTCCTCTCACGATTTCAATGTGGTTTGAGTGTCCCGTTCCTTACGCGATTTCAGCGTATTTGGAATTTATCCCAAGTTGCATTGTAGATGCGCTGGGCGGATTGTTGGACCTCCTCTCACGATTTCAGCGTGGTTTGAGTGTCCCGTTCCTTACGTGATTTCAGCGTGTTTGGAATTTATCCCAAGTTGCGTTGTAGACGCGCTAGGCGGATTGTTGGACCTCCTCTCACGATTCCAGCGTGGTTTGAGTGTCCCGTTCTTTACGCGATTTCAGCGTGTTTGGAATTTATCCCAAGTCGCATTGTAGATGCGCTGGGCTAATTGTTGGACCTCCTCTCATGATTTTAGCCTGGTTTGAGTGTCCCTTTCCTCACACGATTTCAGCGTGTTTGGAATTCATCTCAGTTTGTGTTTGGTACACACCTAGGCAGTTTGTCTTGGACCTCCTTTCACAATTTCAGCATGATTTGAGCGTCCCCTTCCTCACACGATTTTAGCGTGTTTGGAATTTGACTTAGTTTGCGTCATATGCGCACCTGATTGTTTGTTTTTCTTTCTCTCATGATTCCAGCGTGGTTGGAGTATTTTCCCCTTTGCATTCACCTTTAGCTCGCATTGTCTTGTGCACTCACCTGGTCTAGGAGACCTTAAATCATCTGGTCTAGGAGACCTTAAATCCTACATCTCCACTTGCACTGTCTTGTGCACTCTCTGGTCTAGGAGACCTTAAATCCTTTAAAGGTGCAATTCCTTTGGTATTTGTTGTGCCTGAACGACTTCCGGTGGTCTAGTATAGCCACCTGCCTATGTTTGCGGTGAGTTCCTAGGAAACCAACTGAGACGGTGGAAACTAGAGTTCGAATGGCTCATGCCTAGAACACAAAGGTTCGGGATTTCCGAGACTAAAGTCTGGTTTAAATACCCAGGGGTATATCCTCGGCTTGAAATCTATATGGCAACCCCATAGTTTGAGATAGCATCTGTATGCACCTCAATTCTGGATACTAATCCAACCTAGTCTATCACCCTGTTGTAGAATAGGGAAAGCTACGGCCACAGCCAGGGAGAAAAGTAGTTCCTGCAGTTTAACCAAGAAGAAGCGGAAGGTCCTCAGCAGCATGAGGTAGGTCATTGCCAATTGCCCCTGTAAGGTACCTTCACTTTCTAGCTATTACATTGCATTTTTGCATTGCATTGCATGGCATAAATCCCTAATTTCAAGCCGGCTTCACGTAGCGTATAAGTCCAATTATCAAAGTCTTCTTGCATATCATTTGCATCCTGCCCCTGAACTACGCTGGTTTGATTCCTTGCATATGGATACGTATGCAGCTTGCGGGCGCAACCATTTATTTATCGGTATTTTGTTTGTTTGTCTAAGTTTTCGGCATTGTCAAAAATGGGTCATCTCTGGGCTTTGACATTCACTCACGTCATTTCATGACTTTCGAGCTCTGTCAAAGAGGGGCAACTGTAGGCATCCCATTTTTGCCCGCCCTCAAGACTTGGGCATTACTGATGGTTTACTTGGTGGAGAAAGGTGTGCAGGGCAATGTAATGACCCCAAAAGTCATCCTTATTTAATTAGGGGTTAATGTGTTCTAATTCAACTATATCCATTGGAATTGAGAATGTTTTTATCTATTTTGCGGTATTGATTGAGGTAGTGGTGTGACGGTAAAGTAAGATGGGACCAAAAACTTTAATTCGAATGATTCGCCTACGATCAGCCGTCATTCTTTTACTCTTTTCTTTTTCCACACTTTGAATTTGGATGTGAGGTTAGAACCATTGGAAAGATTATTTTCGGGGCTTCAATTTGGACACAAGAATGACCTAAAACGGAGTCCGGATGAGAGAGTTATGCATGTTTAAAGTTTTCATATCTGTGCTGGAAGCAGGACCGCACGTGCGGCGATGTGCGGGACAGCAGCTCAAAAACGTGATTTTTGAGTCATTTCTTATATTTTCTTTTCCTTTCTTCTTCTCCCCTCTTCTATGTTTGAAACCCTAGCTCCCAAAACCTTGATTCCCTCCACTTTTCTCAACAAATCCACCATGGATCTTGCATCAAGGATGGAAAACAAGAAAGGGTCAACATTTTCAACTGATTGAAATTCGAATTTGTGGAGGGTTCTTCTCAAAGCTTTCTTTTCTTGCTTGAATCTTGAGGTATGAGTCCTTATTCCCTTTCAATTTTTGTATTCATGGATGGATTTATGGTATTTTGAGTATATAAATACAAAATCTATAGTTTTGAACATATTATGTCCAACTTGAGATTGGGGGATTTCGGGTTTATCATGTTGGAGGTGTAATTGCTGGGTTAAGGTGATGGATTATGAACTTTAGACTTGTAATCAATGAGGAAATTGGAACAAAAAATAATGGGTTAAGAAATTTGGATTTTTCTTGAAATTTCTAGGTTTTTCTTGAAACCCTAGGTTGATTAATGATGATAACTAATGAATTGGCCCAAATTGAAAGTAGAGTAATGAAATTGAGGTATTGAATTATATGTGTTCAAGTTTAATTGGAATTTGAAAATGTTTGAAAATTATGTTTAAAATTTGCGAATGAACTATGTTATGAACATTGTAATTCATGCTTTAATGTAAAGGAAAAATTGGGGAAATAATTTATTAAGGTTATGGATGACATGAACTCGGTTGTGGAATGTGGAAATGGGATTTAAGAAGTCCTCTTGAATTATGTTGAATTATATTTAATGATGTTGAGTTGAAGCATGTTGTTTATGTTGAATTGTGGAGATTATGTTTAATTTAATTTTTGTAACCTAAAATGTGGAGTTTTCCGAAATGGGTTTAATCCCAAATTATTTTGCTCAATACTTGTGGGCTTGCTTAGTTATTAAAATCAAGAGAATGATTTAATGTGGTTTCTTTATGAAGATGTCCACACAATTCCTTTCTATCTTGAAATCGAAGTGATTGATTATAAATTTCATACTGTGTTTGCAAGAATGGTAATCTTCTATTTATATATATATTAAGATGGAGGAAATTGTGGTATAAATAGATGCTTAATGGTGGGCTTGTGAAGAATAATGAAGGAAAGAAAAAAAAAAAAAAAAAGAACTAATGCTCAAGTTATATATGTGTACAGGGCACACTTCAGGAGGGACGAACACTCCGTTGTAGCACTGTGAGTAGTAGTACAAAAATATACATTTTATCTACTGTTGATAATTATTGTCACTAATGCTCTGTTCTTTGTAAGTGTTATACGAACATTTATGACAATTGGAAAGCAATGTGAACTTATATGAACGCTGAAAGATTCGTGTACGTTGGTATGATTTTGGAATCCTTCTGTTCTGTTAATGACGGATATTAGCCTTTGTTATTTATCAGCATACTATGTTATTTCTTAAAGAATAAGTGAAACTTATGTTCATCCTTGAAGAATGATATTTGTGTGAATCTAAGATTATTCGATTATGTTACGAAGGGACCCAAGATCGTTTAGAATCTATGATATGAATGTAAAGGTTTATGATCAGTATGCAACCCACATAAGAATATGAATTATTCTATTTTGTTAAGCGCATGATAATGACATGACATAACAAGAAATGCTTAATTTTTTGATAAGTTATGTTATGACTTAAGGAATGATTCATGACATCCTTAGCACAAGACCCTTACCCGGGGGTAATAATACCGTGGTCTTATGGCCCTTGCCCGGGGGTAATAATGCCATGGTTCAAGTATGTTACAAGTAGACGCATGTTACAAGTTCACGCATGTTATAAGTTCAAATATATTACAAGTAGACGCATGTTACAAGTTCACGTATGTTATAAATTCAAGTATGTTACAAGTATATGCATGTTATAAGCTTAAGTATGTTACAAGTTTAAGTACGATACAAGCTTAAGTATGTTACAAGCTATGTTACAAGCTTACGTATGTACAAGTTCAAGTATACTACAAGTTCACAATGTTGAGGAATTTCTTTATGGAACTAACAAGAATGCTTTTTATTGATCTGCCAGCGCTATTAAAATGCTAAGTATAAGTAAGTATGAATTATGATTTATGTTAATGATTCAAGCATAATGCATATGTATGAATTTATTTCCATTTATGGTATGACATTTATGTATGGTTTGGTACGTAAGACCTGCTAATTATTGGTATGGAACAAAGTGCTACTTGGAACTAAGTGCTACATTGTGAGCCACCGCTAGAGTCCATGTGAGACACCTCTTGAGTCCATATATATGTGAAAATTATGAGGCTGAAAGCCATTCTGTGAAAGTTATGAGGCTCATGGCCATCTGTATAAGTTGTTATGAAATGAAACAAAGTGCTACACAGAACTAAGTGCTACAATGTGAGTCACCTCTAGAATCCGTGTGAGGCACCTCTTGGGTTCATAAATATGTTTCAAGGGCTTTAATGCCAATTTGTTTCAAGGGCTTAATGCCAAACTGATAAGGGCTTATGCCGTTTTGATATGAAACAAAGTGCTACACGGAACTAAGTACTACGATGTGAGTTACCTCTAGAATCCGTGTGAGACACCTCTTGGGTTCATATATCTATATGTTCAAGGGCTGTAATGCCATGCTGATAAGGGCTTTATGCCATTCTGACAAGGGCTTCATGCCATATGTACAAGGGCTATATGCCACCATGTTTAAGGGCTCCATGCCATATGCTCAAGGGCTATATGCCATCATGTTTAAAAGTTTAATGTTAATGTGTTCAAGGATTTTAAGCCACTATGTCTCTCAATTGGGCCTAAGGCCATTTGAAATGAAAACAGGAACAGATTAACTACATGAACTTCACTTTTATTTATGCATTGTTATGTATTATGTTTAATTGTGCATTTATGTATCATACTATTCACTGAGCTTGGCTCACCCTATGTTATGTCTGTTTCTGTAGGTAACCAACCAAGTGGTTAGTCCTATGCCATGACGTTTGTCCTCTTTGGTCAACCTTTCCATGTCCAAGCCTAAGAGAAGCTGCTCTTATTTTCATGAAGTTTTGACAAACTTTGGTTTTGCACTCTAGTTGTTGGCCTAAAGTTGTCATGCGTGCAACACTTCATTCTCTAATGTTTTTGATATGCCCAATTACAGGGCTGGGCCTGTATATATGTATGTATATAACCGATGTTCCGGTGTATGTTTTAGATTTTATTTGTCTCTTAAAAGTTTATGATCCTGGCATGATAGTAGTAGCTCAATGGAGTTTGTTTCTATTGTCAAATTTTGATATTTAATGCTTCTGTTCAAGCCCCATATATATATATATATATATAACAGGTTAAGTGTCCGTTACTGAAGTGGTCATGCCCAAATTTCTAGGGGCGAGTTTAGGGCGTGACAGGCAAAGATTTAGTTTCTTCGGTAAGGAGAGAGACAAATCTCAACTTCACACCCCATTTTGGACCAAAGCTATTTTGGATGGTTTTTAGACCTTAAAACGCTCTCTTTCAAAACATTTTTGAAATAAAGTTTTTACGATGTTCCAAGGCTCACATTTTGTCAAATGATGCGCTTTTCGATAAACCGAGCAAGGACAAAGGGGAAATGAATGAAAGAGAAATGAAATCTTTGAAAAAATTTTCAAAACACCTTGTTCGGGGGTTTGGAGTTAAAGAAAAGAGGAGAAGAGAAAAGAAACCTAGCTGAGGAAGAAGTTAGGTATGAACCGCTAAGAGAGAGTTGAGCGGAACTCGCTAAATCAGGCTTATATGTCTATGTGCTTGAAGTTAAGCTATGAGGCTACCACCATTGGAAAGAAGACTTCCGGGGCTTCATTTTGCATTCAAGAATCTCTTAAAGCCGAGTCCGGATGGGGGAGATATGATTGGTTGAAGTTGGGTATCATCCCGGTTGGATCGAATTTGCGCGGCTTCACCAAAACGGGCATAACGTTTTGCACAGGAGGAATTTTAATGCAAGGTTTGCACCATTGGAAAGCTAACTTCTGGGGTTTCAATCAGGACACCCACCGACCACTTTTTGACTTTGGAAGCCACCTACTGGCCACCAATTTAGCCGGTCGGCCAATCAAAATGGCCGGCCGACCATTTATAGTAGCTGACCAACCATTTTTGCTGGTCGACGACCTTCCGGTGTATTCTATAGATTGAATGGATGCCAGCTGTGCCAGCTGGAGGGCACAGACTAGATCCTCCATACACGTGTATGGAGGATCTTTGTTCTTGGTTTGAAGCTTCTAAGAGAAGCTTTAGTCCCTTGGCTTTATAAAGGAAGGCTCCCCTCTCCTTTGCCATGGTTCTGAAATTCCAGAGGCATACACATACTCTCTCCCTTTGTATCTCTCCCTTCTAGCTTCAAAGTGTAAGGTTCTTGGCTCCATTACCCTACATCTAATAACCTAACCTCTCCATCATCCATCCAAGCATCTTGAAGCTTGTTTTCAGAGGCTAAGGGACTAGTTTTTGGGACCAAAGGCTGTTGGAGTTCTTGGCTACGAGGGTAACATACTCATCTCCCTTTTGAAGGCTTATCTTGCTTCATAGCTTAGCCATACTTGCAAGCATTTTCAAGCTTTCTCATAAACTGGAAAAGGTTTTATTTTGAGCTCCTCTTGAAGTTTGTTTCAGGACATTTTTCTGTTAGAGGTCATCTACCCCCTTGTATGCTTCATCTCCCTTTTAAGGCTTTATTTTGATCCATATCTTACCCATACTTGCAAACATATTTGAGCTTTGTTATAAACTGAAAAAAGTCTTTTTTTGAGGCCGTTTTGATGTTTGTTTAAGATCATTTTACTGTTGGGGGTCGTCTACCATCTTGCATGCTTGTTTCGACCTTGTTTTGTGCCATACCTTGAAGCCTTTGTATTAGTCTTTGCTTGACCTCCTAGCCACTGAAATCCAGTGGATTTTTAGTGGTAGGCTTGCTATTTTGAGGGCCTAAATCAGAGAGGGGTGACCCCCTCCCTTGTTGTCTTGTTTGTTGGCATTTTTGGCCTTACATAGGCGCTTGTGTTTAGATCATTTGGAGGCTTGTTTTAGGACTTTTTTGGTGGTTTTTAGGACCTATATAAGCTCTTTCCATAGGTGGTTTGGTCCCCTTTTGCTTGCCTTTTGCATGTTTAGAGCAACCCCCTTCATAGCTTTTCGAAGGAGCACCTCATTCTTGCATGTATTGGACACATTTCAGTGGGTATTTGGTTATATTTTGGCATGCCTTAGATCTTTTTTTGCTTGGTTTAATGGTCTCTTGCATGCATCATATGCTTGCCTTGTAATCCCATGTTTTGGCCTAACATGTATCATGTTGTGAGATGACATTTTAGCATGATTTTGGTTAGGTTCCAAGAGGGTTTTAGCATTGTTTTGCCATTCTTAAGGTCTGGTTTTGGTTGTTTCAATCACGTTTGCCATGATTTGTATAGCCGTCTTGCATTCTAGCTTACTAGCCTTGGGTGTATGGGTCACTAGCATGCTTTACTTGGCTTGTTCTCATGATTTGGCATCATTGGAGACCATATTTCAGTCCATGTTCCATGCTTGCATACTTGCATTTTCCAACTCTTTCATGCTTTGAAGAGTTGATGGCTTATGCTCCATGTTTAGGCCCTTGTGCATGCATGCTTGTGTGTGTGTTTTCATGCCTTTGTTGCATCATTTTGGCCGCTGATTTGGGCCTATTTGAGAGCTGCCCATTTCGGTTTAAGGTCATCCTCGCATGTTGTTGCATGCGTGTCTTGCATGTTGTTGCATGCTAGCTCCATTTTGCCTATTGTTGTATGTTATGTATGGTTGCATTGTTTGGGTTGTAAACCTATTGACATGTTGTTGCATGTTCATCCATCTTGCATACTTGTTAGGCCACACGTCGTTGCATGTTTGTCATTGGCATTGTTGTTTCATGCCTTGCATGTTTACTTGCTTAAGTTGTATGCCTATTGCATTAGCTTGCTTGTATGCTCATGTTGCATTAGCTTGTATGCATGCTTAGGTTGTATAGCATTGTGCATGCATCCCATCCCTCTTGATCAAACATGATGGAGGTTGGGGCCCCTTTGTATGTTTTGTGTGCATTTCATTTTACATTGAGATTGCACACTTGGCCTTTTGGGCCATCATGCATGGAAATACGTGATTGGTGGCCCAAGGGTCGAGTACCATACTCCCTTGAGTCTTAAACATGATAGGGAGGGTGGTGGTGCAAACATTGCTTTGAAAATGCTTTGCCATGCTCTATCTATCCTCTGCTGCTGTCAAACAGGATTCTACAAGAAGACATGGCCGACGGACCACATTCAATGCCGGCCGGCCATTCATACTTAGCCGATATCCTCAAAACTGGTCAATGACCATTTTCCAGTGGCCGATGGCCACCCCTCTTGGCCGATGGCCTCTCACAGAATCCATGAGGTGGATTAGAAGGGTTCTGGAAACTTGCATAATTTTCAGAGGAGCAAGGTAGTGCAAACAGAGGCAACATATGTCATGGCAAGGGATTTCCGAGCGAAGCCAATCCGAGCATGCATGCACCCCTCTTCCCGAGGCCCTTTTACTGCTTTCCATAGCTTAGTTAATTTGTTTAATTAATTAAGGTTTTGTAATATTTAATTAGCTAGGATAGTTAATTATTTATTTGGTTTGTATTATTATTCGGACCCTCCGAGTGAGGTCAATTGTGTAATAAGTGTGCGTAAGTGTGTGTATGTCTTCCAACCCCACGTCTTTCTTCCCTTTTATTTACTAGCTTTCGATGGTTAGTTTAGGGCATGTTTCTATTAGCATACTTATGATAGCATGTTTGCATACATTCATTCGTATTGTATGCACCGGGCTCGGCGCATCATACTAACTGCATTTGTATTTCAATTCTAAGTTGAATACGTGTTAACTGTAGCATCATCACATGCCATCTTAGAATAGCCGAGCCTATAGTAGTTTCATCTTGCATGTGTTGCATTAGCCACCTCAACATGTACTAGGATCATGCATAAGATTACTAACTTGTTTCTGTTTTGGCTCGGAGTACTCGGTAAGCTTTTATGCTTTAGCATCCTTGCATGCGTGTGAGTGTTGCCATGTTAGCATGTTTTACCATGAGGCTATGTACTTAAATGATATTACTGCCTGAATGCCTGTGGGTGAAGGTTGGATTGTTTGAGTTGGAACAACTCATTGAAATCCGTGTTTTAGCCTACTCGCGAGTAGCAAATTCCAAACCATTTTCCAAACGAACGGATATGCAATGCTTTGTTCCAAATTAGGCGATCTAGTCTATACTTTTGTGTTGTGCGCATCACATAGTAATTCTAGCTAATTAACCGGAATAAGAACGCATATGTTTTCAAAACAAGATATCATGATTAGTAGAGGCTGATCTTCGGATCTGGCGAGAGGGGGTGCTCATAGCTGACCTTCCCCAATTGTACCCAAGTTCCCGAGCCGAGGCAACTTTGGTGATGACGGACACGTGGCCTTAGGCAAACGAGTCAGGGTTTCCTAAATTCCCCAAAATAAAATATTTAGGTGGTGACTTTGTATCTGGCAAAGAAGTCAATGTTTGGCACTTCTTTATATAAAATCTGTTTTTCAAAACGATTTGCCAGATTTGGACTCTTTGGTTCAGATTAAGAACCGTGACAATTTGAGTCCGAACTGTAGTGAGCCCAAATGAACAAAACGGGATTCCCTCCCGGGACGTTCGGGGACGTCTACAATGACAAGTAAGCTTGACCAAATAAATGTAACCAATTGAAAGGTGTGAAACAAATACAAACTAGATTGCGCTTAGAATAATAACACATCTATAATTCCAAGAGTTTATCTTTTACGCTCTCGCTTCGATTTTTCGCGACCAATAATTGAAATTTGTCGCCAAAACATGATTTTTTAGACTAAATAATGTTAGTCATTGAAAATAAAAAATAAAAAAAAATTGGCTACCAAATTGTTTTTTAGTCTAAAAATGTGATTTTTTCGCAATTAAAAATTATTTAGTTGGCAAAAGTGTGATTTTTTGTAGTGATTTATAGAATCTGTGGAGTTCTTTTGCTTCAACCCTTGTTAGGGTCTGAGTCTGACTTCGAGTTTGAATCATAGCGGAGTACATTTTGTTACCATCGACGGTGGTGTGATCATGAACATCATCGTTGTCATTTTTCCTTTCTTCACCTTCATTCTCACATGTTGTTTCGTTTTCCTCCATCTTTCGTTTTATTTTTTCTCCATTCCCTTGCCGCAATCATAATCTTCATTGTTGTCGTTTTTCCTTCATTCACCTTCATTCTCATATATTGTTATGTTTTCTTCCTTCTTCTGTTTTTCTTTTTTCTTCTTTTCCCTTGAAAATCATCCTTCCATTTACCGTTAGCAAGCATAATAATAGTAAGAGCCACCTCTTCAATAGGTGGTAATAAAAATCAAATTTTTGTTTCCTTTAATGAATTACATGTTAAGAAGATTTCTTTTCTTGTAACAAACTAAATATTGCCCTCTTGTTGTGATGGCACCGTGTTGGCACGACACTAACCCTGTATCCTATTTAAACGTTACAAAGAAAATGTAAGATTTAACCCAAAATATATATATATATATATATCAAAATCTTGTTTTCTTAATCAATTGTGAACTAAAATTGTCTCACATATAGATATTGGTAGATTTAACGACAATGGAATTACAAGTTAAAAAGCCTTATTTTTTTTTAAAACAAACTGAATGTTGCCACCTAGCTGTGACAACATTGTGCTGTCACAACACTAGTCCTGTACCCTATATGAACAATATATAAATAAAATACAAAAATGCAAGATTTAGAAGAAAAAAAAATCTAAATCATTTTTTCATTAATCAATCGGGCACTAAATTCAACTGACATGTAGATGTTGGTAGATTTAAAAACAAAGGAATTACAAGTTAAGAAATAAATGCAGCTAAAATGGAATGATAAACATAATACCTATCATAATTATTTTGATAATTATGATGACCAACATATAGAATAAAACATTTTAAGAAAAAACATGTAAATTTATGACATTGTTTAATACCCAAATGAACACTAGATTGTGCAAATCTCTAGATGTAAGACAACTTCTTTGGTCACAATGTTGAGATTTAAACTTTTTACACAACGGTCATTTTTTATTTCCATTTTCTTTTTTCTTCTTATCCCATGCCGCGATCATCATCACTATTGTTGTCGATTTTCCTATCTTCACTTCATTCTCACATGTTATGTTTTTTTCCATCCTCATTTTTCCTTTTTCTTGTTTTCCCTTGCCATAATCCTTCCATTTACCCATAGAAAGCATCATAATAATAAGAGCAACCTCTTCATCAACAAATGAAGGATTAGAAATCAAACCTGTTTGTTTTTGCTTTACTAGTAAATCTCCTAATTCATCAATTGATTTGCATCGTTTTGCATGCTTTCGATTTTTCCATTGATTCACGATTGCTTCCTTTTTCTCTTTATCCTTTAGAACATACAAATATAGAAGAATTTACCTTGATTAATTCTATAGGTTCTTGTAGTCTTTTGTGTTTTTGAGGAAGTGGAAGAAAAGTCAGATGAGTTCTCATATGATCAACTATGGCTTTTTCATTAGAGAAGCATTTGGAGCAAATTAACATGTATATATCTCCATTGACAAGGATGATCGATGGCTTGTTCACTCCTATCGGCCTATTTATGGTGTTGCAAAATGGTTACCGACTTAAATGATGAGTAAATGACAAGTAGGCTTGACCAAATAAACATAACCAATCAAAAATCTGAAACAAATACAAACTAGATTGCACTTAGAATAATAAGTATATCTATAATTCCTAGAGGTTGTCTTTTATCCTCCTAGATCGATTTTTCGAGACCAATAATTCAAATTAGTCGCCAAAAAACATGATTTTTGCAACTAAATCTTGTTAGTCGTGGAAATAAAAATAAAAAATTGGCTACCAAGTTGTTTTTTTGGTTGGCAAATGTATTTTTTCTCAACTAAAAATTATTTAGTCAGCAAAAGTATAAAAAATTGGCTACCAAATTGTTTTTTTGGTCGGCAAATGTATTTTTTCTCAACTAAAAATTATTTAGTCAGCAAAAGTGTAATTTCTTGTAGTGATTTATCACATCTATTTAGTTCTTGTGCTTCAAACCTTGTTAGGGTATGAGTTTGACATCGAGTTTGAATCCTAGTGGAGAACATTTTGTTATTATCAGCGGTGGTGTGATCATTAGTATCGTTGTTTCCATTTCTCTTTTGATTACCTTCATTCTCACAAGTTGTTTCGTTTTCTTCCATCTTCCATTTTCTTTGTTCTCCTTTTCCCCTGACGCAATCATCATCATAATTGTTGTTATTTTTCCTTTCTTTACCTTCATTCTACTATATTGTTATGTTTTCTCCCATCTTCTATTTTTCTTCTTTTCACTTGCCATCATCCTTTCATTTTCCATTAGCAAGCGACATAATAATAAAAGCAACCTCTTTAATAGGTCAAGTTAAAAAATTCAAATTTGTTTCCTTTTGCTTTACTGGTTAATCACCTATAGATGTTAAGAGATTTGAAAACAAAGAAATTACAAGTTAAGAAGCCTTCTTTTTTTAAAACAAAATAAACGTTACCATTTTGCAATGACAGCACCATGCTGTTACGGAACTGGCCCTATAGCCTATGTAAACAACATAAAGAGAATGGAAGATTCTTTAAAAAAAAATGAAAAAAATTAAAAAAATCAAAATCAAAATCTTGATTTCTTAATCAATTGTGTATTAAAATTGCCTCACATATAGATGTTGGTAGATTTAAAAACAAAGGAATTACAAGTTAAAAGATCTTTTTTTTTTTTAATAAAGAAAACTAAAATTGCCTGCTTGCTTTGACAGCACAGTGCTGTCATTGTATGGGCCCTGTGTCCTATGTAAACAATATAAAGAAATGCAAGATTAAAGAAAAGAAAAGTAAATCAAAATCTTGTTTCCTTGATCAATTGTGCACTAAATTTGCCTGACATGTAGATGTTGGTTGGTTTGAAAAGAAAGGAATTACAAGTTAGGAAATAAATGTAGCTAAAATGGAATGATAAACGTAATACCAATCATAATTATTCTGATAATGATGATGACCAACATGTAAAATAAACATTGTTGAATGCCCAGGGGGTACTCGAGCTCGCTAAACAGTTCGGACCTTCGATCTCTTTGATTTAGTCTCACGAGTGCAATGTGAAACATAGATGAGAGTCCACATCTGGAAACTTTTATAGAAAATCCATTTTATTACAAATTTTTTACCAAAAATGGACTACATCACCAGATCTCAAAGTCGCCACCTAATATTTTTGAAAAATTAGGAAACTCGTAACTCGTACCAAGGCCACTGTTCGTTGTAACCGGAGATGTCTAAGTTCGAAACCTTAGGTATGAAGGGGGAAGGTCATTAATTGAGCACCCCCAATCACCCATTCAAAAGATCAGCCTCTACTAAACCATGATATGAATTTTATAGACTTTATATGTTCGTATTCTAATTTTTTTAATAAATGCTAAAATTACTATGTCAAGTAATCAAGTATAGACTATGTCATTCATTTTGGAACATTTGATTTCATATATTTTTGAAAGAGTTTTGAATAATGTGCAACTCCGAGGAAATCAAGTTCACAAACATAAAATCAATACTATCCCAAATTGAACGACACTACCTTCATCCACTGGCAATCATAGAGATATCTTAATTAAGCAAATAGCTGCATGGTAAAATGCTAGACATAATTTTTTTAAAAAAAAAATAAAAAAACCACACACACACACACACACGCAAAAGTGGGATGCTAAAGCATAACACTTACATGATATTTACTGGCGTCCCGCAAAAGACTACAAAATAAATTTAGCAAAATATGCATGATCTTATATGCAAAATCCTAATGCAATACATACACAAGAATGCCACTAGAGATTCGGCTACTAGTACATGACATGTGAATCATCTCAAAAGCATAAAGTAGCACATATAGTCACATAATAATTAATTAAATCCACAAATGCAAATGAGCCAAATCTAGATGCATGAAATGTGGATGTTGAACATGGATATAACAAAAGAGAAAATATGACGCTATTTACACATATGGAAATCCAGTAAATAAAAGGGATAGAAAGAAATGGGGTTGGAAGACATATAGAGAAGGGGATAGAAAGAAGCGGGGATTGGGAATTATGACAATATTTAATAATTTCAAGACTGAATAAAAGATGGGGCTAGAGAAATTATTACAACACAAGCTGAATCTAACAAATTATTAAAAAAATAAAAATAAATAAAAAAAATATTCATCCGCCGGTACTATCCACCCATTAGAAATTATTTTGTTTGTTGTTAGGAGACTGCTTTGTTTCACCTGGGAAAACTCATTTGGCGAGAGTACTATCCATCCAATGGGGTCACATCTCTAAAAACTTAGGTGGTTTCGACCGACCATTTAAAGCTGTAAATTACAACAATTTATGTAAAGCAGTAAATTACAACAGATATATGGGTTGCCTTCCTTTTAAAGCAGTAAAATAGTTATATAAAAAAAAAGTAAATTATAACAGATTTGTGGGTGGTGCAGCCTTCCCTTTAAAGTGATAAAAATAATTATGAAAAATAGTAAAAGAAGTGTTTAAACAAGTTATACCGCGTTTTTTTTAATTAAATGAAAGTTTGCAAAAATTCACTTTTCGAGGAAATGATGAAGTTTCTAATTTCCAAACTCCCTTCTAATCACCCTCAAGATTCTAGAATATGCTTTGAATTCTTAAAGAAAAACTTCAAGTCTTAGCTTCAATGGAGTTTTGATGGTATCTCTTCCCTCAAATTGTTTTGTTTCAATGGAATTTTTATTTTTATTTTTTTTATTTTTATAAATACAACTTTTCTTTCTCAAGAAAATTCCCTCTTTTCTCAAAAAAACCAACTCTTCTTAAAAACTAGCCAATTTCCTTTTCAAGAGAATGAAGAGAATTTATAGGAAAAATAAAGATCCTCTTCCAATGTTTTTGTCTCCTCTTTTTTGAAAAACAAAATTAATGTCTCCACTTTTTTTGAAAAACAAAACTAATGTCTCCACCTTTAAAAATCAAAGATCCTCTCAACAATGCCACTCTTGAAAAGAAAAGATCCTCTCAACAATGTGACTCTTAAAAAGCGAAGATCTTCTCAACAATGAAGTGGAAGCTAATATTTGATGGACTTTTGGATATATAAAAAAAATAAAAAAAAATGGACAGGTGGACACAATACGTTTTCGAATGGGTCTAAAACAAGTTTGCCAAAACAAGTATCAAGTTGGAATTAAAGCTCAAATTTAACTTTTCTATTGAGAAATTCGTAATATAGCACATTCTAATTGTCATCATTGGGTGTCCGGAAGAAAGCGCTCAAGTCTTAAGGCCAATCAAATGGGGTGTCAACAAACATTTAAGAAAACATATGGAAATTTATAACATTGTTTAATACCCAAATTGTAACGCCTCAAAAAAATAACAACCCATAGAATGATAATTCATAGAATACATAACTTGCAATATATTTAACGTTTTATTGATACTCCTTAATAGTATAAAAGATGACATATGTGTGTATACATTCATAAATCCTAGATCCTGAATCTATAGCATATGACATATGTAAATGAATTGAAATAAAAGGAGATACATGTAAATTTATGTTGTAATGGCTACATCTTTCCAAGTCAATACTTGGGTACAACAAAAGTGAGTTAAACTCAATACAGTTAAAGCCCATGGCTTGTACAAAATAGTTACACCAAAAGAAACAAAAGTAGCTCTTGGCTCTAAGTCCTCCCAAGCTATGTCCTTGGTGGAGGCATATCATCAACACCTGAAAGTTGTTTTCCATGTAGGGTGAGCTAAAGCCCAATATAGTTACTTTAACACAATGTATGAAACTTAATGAAGTCAAAAGGTGAATGTATATGCATGCCATTTACCAAACATTATACTTTTCCATCTCAAGACAATGCAATGCTAATATTATATCTCAATTCAAGAAAAATATACTTTTATATAGAAAACAGGGTAGTTGATACAAAACATTAGGAATCTCTAGGTACATGTCTCCCAATAGGCTATACAAGCACTACCAAAGCCATTTTATCGGTACTAACTAGAAGGATTGGCACCTAACCATGAGGGTTTTTGAACTTTCATCAAGGACACATAGGCCAACATAATAACCACAACTACACTCCCTAACTAAATTCACCAAGGTATATACCCCTTTTTCTCAAAACAATACATTTTCAATGTTTAAGTATGAAACAATGCTCAATGCAAAATATATGAGTAATTAGTTTCAATTGACCTAATCCTCATATAATTTCTACAACAATCAAAGCTATCCTCCACCGATAGCCCAAAACAAATATTTCTGCTCAATAGATAATTTTCCAACAACAGATATAATCTCATAATTTTCAAAATGGGAGTGATAATATACATATATATCCAACTCCACTTTCATCATCAACAGATACATTCCTCTTATCTTTTCAAACCCAACATCCTTTTCTTTTCTTTTGTAAATCAAACATCAATGATTTTCAAACAAAACCTCATTTACTTTCAAAATCACATTTAAGTAAGGAATATCCAACATTTCAACACAACCCAACATTGTTTACACTTCCACAACCTTTTCCAATAATTTATTTGAAAAAACTCTCTTTTATATTTCAAAATCAAACCCTAGGTTTAACCCAAAATCTCCAAATCACTAACCCTTTCCAAAGAGCAAATAACTAAGCTAATAATCATACAAAAGGTTGAGGAAATCCCTATCTTAAGAGTAAAAGAGGAAGAGAGCAAGAGTGAAAGTTTGATGAGCACTACATTTTTCTCCAAGGAATTATGGTGGAGAAATCAATGGATTAGGGAGTATTTGGGTTTTAAGGCAAGAACTAGAGAGAGTGTGTGTGAAGCAATTAGGGTTTGAGTGTTTTAGAGAGAGAGAGAGAGAGAGAGAGAGAGAGAGGAAGTGAAAAAAGTGACACAGATCCCTTTTCCCCGAACTGATATATGCATAAACTGCTCGAGCGACCAAACCACCGCTCGAGCGCACCCCCTCCCAGAAGTTCAGACCTACAAAAGACTGCTCGAGCGAAGATCACCCACTCCTAAAAGTTTTATATGTCTACAAAAATACTAAGAGATCTCAAAGACTGCTCGAGCGAACCCAAAGTGAAATAGACATCAATTCTTTTGAAAAACTAACTCATAACTTGCTTCAAACACAACCAACAACTTAACTTAACTATCAACAAGATGATAAAGGGCATGAACAACAATTAAAGGTACGGAATCCCAGATCTAAAAATATGAAAATGGTTGGGTATAAACCGGTACCGTTATACAAATTAACACTAGATTGCGCAAATCTCTAGAAGTAAGACCACTTATTTTGTCACAATGTTGAGATTTAAACTTTTAACACAACGTTTATTTTCGATTTTCATTTTCTTTCTTCTTCTTTTCCCTTGTCGCAATCATTATCATTATAGTTGTTGTTTCGCTATCTTCATATTCATTCTCACATGTTGTTATGTTTTCTTTCATCTTCATTTTTCCTTTTTCTTCTTTTCCCTTGCTAACATTCTTCTATTTACCTTTAGAAAGCATCATAATAATAAGAGCAACCTCTTCATCAATAGGTGAAGGAACAAAATTCAAGCATGTTTCTTTTTGCTTTACTAGTAAATCACCTAATTCATCAATTGATTTGCTTCGATTTGCTTGCTTTCGATTTATCTCTTGCATTGATTCATTGTTGTAATGGCATGGGTCAAGTCAACCCAATTCGTTTTATTTTTGGTTAGGACACAGGGTTGTCCCGAGTGACTTTAAGCATTTCTAGTGAGTTTGAACCTCTGGAGTGCCTCGACTTTGCTGCGCTTGTCGCTTCTTTGCTTCAAGAGGTATGGTATATTTCCTTAACTCGATATGAGTTTGGTGGTGTATTTGTAACGTATTTTATTATATTGATTGTGTTGTTGGGTTGATTTTTGAATTATGATTTGGGGGTTAGGGGTTTGTTCCAAATTAGGGGTTGTTTGGTTATGATTTTGTTATTAAATCTATTTTTGGTATATCAAATTTCATATTCATTTCTAAAACTGAAAACGCCCCAATTTGTGAAAAACCCTAAATGAAATTGTTTTTGGGAGTTGGGTGGATTTTTGCAAAAGGATTTGGGTGGAAAGAAAATGGTTGTGTGATTTTGGAAGTAACGAGTATTGAATACTCTTCGGAAATCTTGGGTTTGTTGAGAAAACCACAGGGGTTTTGGTTATGTGATTTTGAGATTATTGGATTACAGATATATCTATATTGTTATATTTTAATTATTACATTAGAGATAACTGTTTTGGCTATCAGTGGAGGATAACATTGCCGTGTGTCAGAAATTTCACGTGGACTAGGCAAACTAGAATGCTTATGAAATCACACATATCATGATGCATGTCATGGATTTTGGAACTCAAAATTGTAAGTTTTGGGAAGGTTATTTTGAGAATTGTCACATTGTGTTTTGAAAACATTTACTATCATTTGAAAAATGTTATTTTTGGAACACATTTATTGTGTAATTGGAAATGGTAAATAAAGTGGTACATCTATAAGAAGGTGTTAAAGCATAACTAAGTTGGCTTGTGTGCCCATGGTGAAAGACCCAAAACCCGCAAGTAGGTGTCGATTCCATCCAAATAATCTCGGAGAAATGGCATAGTGACTTGTATAGTTACTATTATGAACACTAGCCCTGGAGATTTACCCATTTTGTTTACTATCGCTTTAATATGAAAATGATGTTTTGAAAACTAT
This sequence comes from Camellia lanceoleosa, assembly GCA_025200525.1. Classification (NCBI taxonomy): domain Eukaryota; kingdom Viridiplantae; phylum Streptophyta; class Magnoliopsida; order Ericales; family Theaceae; genus Camellia; species Camellia lanceoleosa. The sequence continues at coordinate 43,992,378 of CM045759.1, forward strand.
TTAGAAATGTATTTGCTGGCTGGTATTGTGATATACCGAACTTGTTTTGGAAATGGATTTTATTCAAATAGATGTTTTGAACTCGGAAAACGTTTTGAATAAATGAATGATTTTGATGATTGGAAAGAAAGGATTTGTTGAGAAATCTAACGGATTTTGAAAACATATTGGGCATATCGTATATATGTATTGTATCATGATCATTTATGCTAGTGGAGCATATTTATTTTTTGAAATACTCTTTACTGGGCTTTATGCTTATCCTATATGGTTGAAAATATTTTTTTGGTGTGCATTTAAGGATGTGGACTGAGACGTTGAAGTTATGTTTGGAACCGTGTAGGGTGGCTCCTTTATGTGTAGGCCATGGGCCATTTGTTTTATTTATTAGGCTGCGTGCCATTCTTATAAGGGTTACACCCTTTGTAAATGATGTAAGCCTTTGGGCATTTCAATTTGATAAATATATCATTTGTTATATGTTTTAGTCAAAGAACATCCATTCCACATAGATGTGAATGTAGGGTGTATGAAATCGAAATAACACATGTATTATGTGACACTATTTGTGGACTTGCCTTTTTCGTGCCCTGCCTTTCGGAAAGGTTTGAAAAGAAGGACTCACACTTCGGACTCCCGCAATTCTAAACCTAGTCTCATAAGTGCAATGTGAAACTGATAATCACTAAAGAGTCCAAATCCGGCAAATCGTTTTGGAAAATCGATTTTAAATCAAATAATGCCAAAATTGGACTACTTTGCCAGACACAGAGTCGCCACGTAAATAGTTTTTATTTTGGGGAAATTTAGGAAACCCTAACTCATGCCGAAGGCCATGTGTCCGTCATCACCAAAGTTGCCTCAGCTCGGGTACGTAGGTACGAGTGGGGAATGTCATGAAATGAGCACCCCCGCTCGCCTGATCAAAGATCGACCTCTACTAATCATGGTATGATGCTTTATAAACATTATGTGTTCTTATTCCGGTCATTAAACTAGCTTTACTATGTGACGTGCACAAGCAAGTATAGACTAGTTTGCTCAAATTGGAACAATTCAACTTGTGTTTGTTTGTGAAAATGGTTTGAATTTGCCACCTCAAGTGGGCTGAAAAAAAAAAGTGGATTTGCCACCAAACATAGTGGGTTTAAAACTTACATTCATTGAATTGTTCCAATTCAAACAACAAGCCTTTATCCACAGGCATTCATTCAGTTTAGCATTTAAGCACATAGCCTCACGGTAAGCATGCTAATCATGGCAACACTCACATACATGCAAGTATGCTAAAGTGTAAAAGCTTACTGAGTACTCCAAGCCAAAACAAAAACTAGTTAGAAAAAAGCATGATCCTAACTATACAAGATGTCTAATGCAAAGCATGCAATTAATAGGCTCGACTACTAATATGGCATATGAATCGTTTTGAACAACATGTGATTTAAACACATATTCAAGAAAGATATTAAAATTACAATGTAGTTTGCATGATGTGCCGAGCCTCAGTGCATGCAAGACAGATGAATGAATGTAAGCACGCGATATGCTAATGGAAATGTGACCCTAATCTAACCATCGAAAGCAGTTAAGTAAAAGGGAGAAAGACGTGGGGTTGGAAGACATGCACACACGCACGCACACTTATTACAACATTATGCCCTCGTAAAGAAGGGTCCGAATAAATAAGCTAACTAGCTACGCTAATTAAGCTAAGGTTAGCTAATTATTACAAAACTTGAATAAATAACTAAACTAATTAACTAATTTATTACAACACTTGAAATGAATACTAACTATCTAAGCTAATTAAACTAAATTAATTAAGCTAAGCTAATTAAATATTACAACACAACCAATTAGCTACAACTAATTAGGCTAATTAAATATTACAACACAATTTTCTATGCTAATGAAACAATTAAATAACCAAACACATTTGATATGAGCATGACGGAAGATGGATGAAGGTTGCATGCGCATCTCCTGAAAGCTGCCCTGTCTGCCCCAGGCTGCCTATGTTTCACCTTCAGCCATTGCCTCTGTTTTTGCAAAATTGCACTACTAGCCACACACCAAGGGCCGGTCGTGCACTACTGATGGCCGGCTGGGCCTACAGAGGGTTGGCCGTGCTTTGATTTGGTGCAAACTCTGTTTCTGTGCTCTGAGGTGAAATCAGTGTAGACAGAGCATTTTCAAGCTCTGTTTGTCCCTCCTTCCTTCTCTGTCATAGAAGAGCCTCAAGAGAAGGTTGGGATTGGCTCCAAAACCATCAATGAGCGATACGATTGGTTGATGATCTCGAAATATCATTTTGGACCAAAAATCAATGAATGTAATGCAAATGGACCACCACTCCCTTTTTGTCATGAAATGAACTCAAAAAAGGAAGTTAAAAGGCTTCAAGGACATCAAAAACACCATGGATTGATGCTTGATGACCCTTGACACAAGAAACTTGGCATAACGTCCAGCCAAGTTCAAGCTTTTCCAGCCTTTTTCTTTAAGTGTGTTGATTCAAGTTTTAAACTGATTGTTTTAGGCCTTGCCATTCATTAGTCCATTTGTTCGAATATGATGTTTAAAGTCCTCTAACCAAGAAGTGATGTGAAACAAGAGGTCCTTCTAAAACATAAGAAAGAGACTACACCGTTGACGATGAATCTCCGAAGAGATTAAGCCATTAAGTGTAGGTCTCCTTTACATGCCTTGAATAACCTCAATTGGTTTAAACCATTCTCATGAATGGAAGATATGGATTAATTGATTGATTAGTGAATTTCAGCCTCAAAGCATGTCAAATGAACTAAGAAAGCATGTTAAGCAAAAAGTATGCTAACTATGTAACCTCAAGGGTGTCTAACAAGGTATGAACTAAATGGAAAGGCTTACACAACCTCAAAATAGTCCCCAAATACATGCAAATCAGAGGTGAAACATGCATGAAAAGAGGGCGAAAAGCTAGGCAATAAAGATAAGAATTGAAGCTAACTAACAAGAATAAGGAGGGGTGGCTAATCCCTCAATTTTTGGAGCTTCAAAGCATGATTTTCAGCCCTTTCAAACCTCTGAAAATCAGTATGAATACTGAAGAAAAAGAGAAAAAAGGAGAAGAGTTTGAGTTATGATGTAAAGGTGTAGAAAGATCAAGTTCTTTCTACCCTTTTGGTAACCCTTCAAACTCAACTCCTACACTTCAAACAAGCTAAAAAATAACCAAAACAGCAACAACAAAGGAGTAAAGAACTGAAATGAAAGCAAGGAAAGAGGAAGTGAGTTTATACCTTTCAAGAAACTAGCTTGCTCTTAGAGTTTACAACTCAATTTCAATGCACTCTCAAACTTGAAATACACTTCCTCAAGATCAACCAAGGCTTTAGGATGATCAAACAAGGTTGTATATGATGTGTATAGGTGGTGTATGCAAACTAGGTTAGCTCAAAGGTTGCCTTGCAATGGAAGAAGGAGGAGTCAAGTCTCTTGAGGTGTATATCTCTCTTCTAGATATTTGGTCAACCCTCAAAACAATCCCAGAGCTTTGGTTTTATAGAATTCGAGCTGAAAAGGTGACAAATATCTTAAAAAATGCATCACTATTGCACGACCAGGCCTTGATGGCCTCACTTATTTTTTTGGTTCAAACTCAACTCATGAAGGGAAAAGGTCCAAAAATAAAGCTCACAGGTTCCAATAAGGTAAATGTTGAAGATTTGAGGTCATTTTGGGAGCTTGATTGATTCCGAATCACTGCGAATTCATAATTCAACTTTCATCATTGAGTGCGTTGAATCAAGTGTCTAAGTCTTGCGGGCGATCAAAAATGGGGTGTCTACAGTTGCCCCTTTTTGACAGAACTCGGAAGTCATGAAATGATGGGAGTGAATGTCAAAGCCCAGAGACAACCCATTTCTACAAGGCCGTAAGACTTGGACAAGAAAACAAGACAAACAAAAATGGTTGTGCCCGCAGGCTGCCTACGTATCCTTTTGCAAGGAATCAAACCAGCATAGTTCTGGAGCAAGATGCAAGTGACATGTATCATGCAAGAACACAACTTGTGATCATGCAATGAGGCCATGATGAAACGTTTAAATGCAAATTCTATGCAAAGAAATGTCACATTCAAACAAAAAAAAGTAAGACACAACAATCTTATGCACAAAAAGAAGTAAGTAAATAAACACGCCACGCGTGGGAATCACAAGCCAAACCACATTTCATGCAGAAAGGATGTAAGAAATTTATGCAAGCTTAACGATGCGATGTGCAGGAAAGGCGAGAAATGAGACAACCATCAAGTGCACCCGAGGTCGCTACTAAGATCCTAACGTTGCACACGTGAGGAGAAAAGGATGGTGTGAACATCGGGACGTACCCGAATGTCTTTAACCAAAGGGGGTGGTGTAAACGTCGGGATAAACCCGCGTGTTCGAAACTAACGCGTCGCACGCGAGAGGAGAAGGGGTAATGAGAACATCGGGACGCACCCAAATGACTCAAACCGAAGCGTCCTAACGCGTCACACGAGAGAGGAGAAGCGGTAATGAGAACACCGAGATGCACCCAAATGTCTCTAACCGAAGCATCTTGACGCGTCGCGCACGAAAGGAGAAGAGATATTGAGAACACCGGGACGAACCCAAATGTCCCTAATCGAAGCGTCCTAACGCGTCGCATGCGAGAGGAGAAGAGATAATGAGAACATTGGGATGCACCCAAATGTCTTTAATGGAAGTGTCCTGACACGTCGCACGTAAGAGGAGAAGAGTTAATGAGAACACCGGGACGCACCCAAATGTCTCAAACCGAAGCGTCCTAACACGTCGCTCGCGAGAGGAGAAGAGATAATGAGAACACCGGGACACACCCAAATGTCTCTAACCGAAGCATCCTAACGCGTTACATGCGAGAAGAGAAGAGGATGGCGAGTTTATCCAAAAATCCTCTGAATGAACCATACATACAATATCATGCCTGTAAAGAAAGAAACTCAACAAGTGTGATATAGTAAGAATGCATGTTCTATGCAGGATAAACAACCGAGATACAATGGCAATGGCATATTCTATGCGAAATGAGAAGCATGTTCTATGCAAAATTGAATGTAGGAGCATATTCTATGTAACAAAGGAGAAGCGCATATTCCGAGCTATAATGGAGATGTACATATTCTATGGCAAGACAAAATGCATGTTCTATGCTAAATACTACATGCATATTCTATGCAAGATTGAAAGCATATCCTATGAATAAGAGCGTTTTCTATGCCATGAAAGAGAATCAAATATATACTTTGATGTCTTCGACTTACCTCTCAGAAGACTTTGCAACATGCTCAACTCAAAAGGGCACATCTTGTTCATACTGGCAAAAAGGGAATACCTTCATGCTATTTAAATTGCCATTCTGACGATCTCGGGATTGAGATGCACTCACACTTCAGAGAAATTGTAGGGCTCGGGAATGTACACCTGGAATGCAGACACGACATTTGTTGAAGTTTGAAACACTCCAAATTTCCCTCTTTTCTTTTTTGCTATTCCACTTCTTTTTCTTTCTCTTCCATTTTTCCGCTTTCATTTTTGTTATCCCACTCAAAAACTCAAAATAAACCGTAAATTAAAATTTCAAATAAAACTAGAATTACAAATCATAATTAAAATAATGACGACCATCAATACACACAAACAAAACAAATTGACAAAATAGAAGGAAAGCAACAAAAGCAGAATTAAAACCACCAAAGGCCAGCCGAGCCTCAGTGATGCACGGCTAGGCTTAGATAGACTCGGGTAGTCTTCGACAGTGGTAAAAGGGCAGTTCGGTAAAAGCTGAACCTGTGGCTACTTATAACACAAAATAAGCCCCATTTGGACCACAACCTAGCCCGACAAAGCAACCCACTCCCTCTCTAAAGCTCCTCTCTCTCTAGATTTTCACCCCCCTTGAATTACCCAACAAATCTTGTGAAAATTTTCTTGAAAACCCTCTTGATCCTCTAACTTTTAAACCGATTAAAAATTGTTTTTGTTGAAATTTGAGTTTCTCCTTGTTTTCACTCACTTTCTCACCTCTTTTCCCAAACTTCTCTTGTTTCCCCTTGATTTTCCCCAATTTCTTCATTTTCTTCCTCTCTTAGGATTTGGGAATTTAGGAATTCACCCATTTTCACTCACCCCCTTCACTTTTCTTCACTTTTTTTCATGGCTAGTGACAAGGTCCCCATTCCAGAGCCTTCCATAGATGTTGGTGCTGCCCTCGGTGCAGACATGGAGGCGGAGGAAGCAGATGCATTACTCCCTCTTGCCGAGAGGCCTTTTGATGCGGCAATATACCGACCATGTACACACGTGCCACCTCCTGGCAGTATCCTGAGATTCGAGGGTTTCATTCCCGGGCTAGACAAGGATACTTTACTGCGAGAGCCCATGGAGCATATCTCTGCCGATGCTTCCACAATACACAACTCCTTCCCCTTTTGCTTTGCGTTTTACTTTACACACATGTTGAAATGTTGAACTTGATGAACAAATCACTTTCCCATGCTGTATATACACTGATAAAACTCTCAATTGATAGGTGATCGCCAGGAGGGTAGGCAGCTACGGCTCTATCTCTGGCACCCGGCGTTGGTACGAGTAGTTTTGGTACAAGCGGCATCCTACGGAGGTCCGCACTTTGGTGGATGCTGCCGACTTCGGCCCCTTTTGTTCCAGACTCATAGAGATAAGGGCTGAGTCTTTGCTTTACGGGGCCCTGGTAGAGAGATGGTGGGACATCACCAGCTCATTTCACTTATGTTCTACTGGGGAGATGACACTGACCCCGTATGATTTCTCAATGCTTACCGGTCAACGGGTTGGGGTCGGCGGCCCAGTCCCTTTCGGTCCAAATATGACGAGGTTGCTTAGTACACTCACGGCTTCTTGACGTATCTCCTCGGTACTACCCTGTTCGCAAGCAGGGAGAATACCGTAGGATTATACCTCATCGGGGCACTAGTACATCTTCCTTGGGTAGTGGATTACGACTGGGGTAGCACAGGCTTAGCCACCCTATACTGATATATGAGCTCCGTTTCCCGTCGTAAGATAGATTCACTTGGCGGCTACTAGAGGGTTTGGGAGGTACATCCTATACTCACCTTCTTGATGCACTTTATATTCTATTCACTGTTGCATTTCTCGTTCATTTGATCTATTTTCTCATGCTATCTATCTGTCTCTAATTTGCAGCTTTGGGTCTACACCTACTTTACTTCATTGGCCCCAGTTTCAGTGAGGTCGATCGAGTTGTCCGTACCACGCTTTTGGTACTACAACTCACGATTCGAGCGACGTCACCTTGTGGACTGCAACTTTTCATATTTTTGCCGTTTCTTTGACACTATCACAGCGGATCAGGTATTGCACTATTTCCAAGATCATATGATCATTCTTATGTTGTTGTACTGTTGCACTGTACCATATTGCCATTCTCACATTGCATTGACTTCTGACACTGCATTGATTTTCTCACCACATTGCCATTCTGACACTACACTGATTCTGACACTGTACTGCCATTCTAACACTACACTGATTCTAACACTGTACTGCCATTCTAACACTACATTGAACCTGACACTGTACTACCATGCTGACACTACATTGATTCTGACACTGCACTGATTTCCTTAGGTCGACTGGCACCCTTGGGCGGGCATTCCCCACGAGTTGAGGGTGACCTATACCACTGCCTGGCATGCTTCCACGCTGAGGATCCTATTTGAGGGCCCTTTTGGCCGAGCATACTACCTGGCGGAGAGATTCATCTGCCAGACTCAGGGCGTGGCTGACCCTAATGTTCCACATCCTCCTCCTGCCGGCATGAGGGTCGTAGATGACTTACAGGATGGTCTTGACTTGGACCTTTTGATGATAGGTGAGGACGGAGATCATCACCATGAGCCTGGAAACTTCATGACTTTCTTGCACACTCGAGTGATGGCCCCTCTTACCTCGAGTGTGGCTCGAGATATACTAGAGGTTGTTGCTGCTCCTACTGCTGGAGTTGGTGATGCGCCCGTTGGAGGTGCACCTGCCGGCGCCCCATTCCTGGATAGCCTATGCTCCCTACCATGATCATGTATATACTCCCAAATGGAGTGATCGAGCAGATCTCGCTCGAGCCCATCGAGGAGAGGACCGTAGACTTGTATTTGCCCCTGGCATCGAGCAGGTACACTTTCTTTTTATGCTAGTCCATGTTGCACTTAAGCTTATTCTTAGCCATTACTATTTACTGTTCAGTCACTTCTATCTGCCTTTGTCAATTTCCTTTGTTTTGCAGATTCCTTGAGCATATGGTGACGAGCTCCTTTGGACGATTGACCGACTACTTATCATGGTATGGAGGAGGCAGACTACTTTAGTCACCCACGGGATTGAGGTACATTCTGTGTGTAGCTTACTGTCATTACCATGTTATACATTCCAAGTCACTCTATTTGATATCTGATATCCTTTTCAGCTTGACTTGACACCAGCAGTGCCTGTAGGACCTTCTGCAGCCAGTAGGCAGAGACGAGTCCAGTGAGAGGTCAAGGAGGCGCTGATAGAGGGAAAGGCTGAGTGTAGCAGCGCTCGCCTTCCGAGGAGTGTTTTGATGGGTCTATGACCCCAGAGGATGAGGAAGAGGAGATGGACCTGCAGTCGAGCAGCCCTAGTAATGACAGCGATGCGCCTCCTCCACAACCAAGGAGGAAGAGAGCGAGGATGGGCTATTGACGGCAATGCTGATTTTGTTTTACTTTGCTTTTGTTTTCGTTTTGTTAGGTAGTTATAAAACTAGCTTCAGATTATCCTTTTATTTTTCAAAAGCTTTCCTTTATTTTGGGTTGTATAAAACAAATGATTGGAGTTAGGCCCAACAATTATGAAAAGCAAGTTTTGTTGAATGGCTTCTTTGTACATCATGATCTTCGCATTACCTTTGCTTTTGCAATCTTGGGAATAGTAAATGCCTTGCTCTCATATTGATTCATGAACCGGATAATAACTTACAATCAATCAAAACATAAAATACAACTCGATAACAGAAAATAAAATGAAAACAACTCAAAAAAGCTGACAAACACTTAATATAAGCAAAACAAGATCCAAAAGTACAATTGCAATTCGTCTATACAAAGGCCAAGCTTCACTACAACAAACTTGCACTGGGCTAGCACTAAGACCTGGCTGGGCCTCACTGATGCACGGCCGGCCATTGGTGTGATGTTGGTCAGTACTGTCCAAGTGTCATGCTCAGCTGCTTCCCAAACTCTATAAATAAGACTCCTATGCTGCTTTTCTGGCAAACACACAAGTTCTTGATAGTTTGCTCTCAAAATGGAGATATTATTTGTCAACAGACTTCGAGAATGGATAGCTTCTTTAGATGGCTCAAAAAAGTGAATCTCCGTGGTTTCGGCCTTAATGCCCTTTTCCCTTTGAGACGAACTTCTCTTTGGTTTCCGTTCTTCTATGCCACGGCTAGATGTTAGAACCCGATTATGCATGTCTTTAGCTTCAGGGGACAATAGCTGTGCCCGACAATCAAAGAGTTTCAAGCACTAATGGAGTCCCAGCGTGATGAGGAAATCTTGCCTCAGCTCCGTTTCGGCCACGCCCAAGCTTTAGGACGGATGTGTGGGCTTACTCTACATGAGGCTCGATCTTTAGTTCACAATGGAGAGCTGGACATCCCTAGTTTGATGCATTGATTTTCTGACGCCGGTGAACGAGGGGATCTCCTTTGGTGGGATTTTCTGTAACACGCCCTATGTTTGTGTATGTTGGCACATTTTCTACTTGCCCCGGGTTTTGGAGGGTCTAACATTCGCTTGATCGAAGTGGCCCAAGGCTTGAAAGAGGGGAAGAGCTACATCGACTTAGTATTGGCCGAGACTTTGATAGGCTTAGACGCCTTCCATCGGTGAGAGACAAACAAATTTGCGGGAAGTCAATTACTTTTGTAGGTAATGTTTCCTACCCTTCTCATATGTGTTTCCCGTATCTCTTGGAACTCATGCTCTATTTTTCTCTCAAAGTCCTTTTCTCACTTTTTTCTCTCAACACACATCTCTCTATTCTTTAATCTCTCTTATTTTTCATCCCTTCCCAAATATGGCTCATGGACAGGTTGAAGGTAGTGGACCCTTGCCCTGCATATTCAGCACGAGGCTATTTCTTTCGTCAACGGCTAATTGATTTCCCGGACGAGGGATGGTGGTGCCATTGGATGTGCAACAGGTCTACTGTTGACATTGCTTGGCGTTGCCCTTGGTTTGATCTACCTGAAATGAGCTATAGCATGGCTCAGCAACCTAGCATTCAACTGATTGGCTTGACACACTGTGTATTCTACTTTCCGTTCTGGTTTAGGTGTCAGTTTGAACACGATTAGACTTGCCTAGAAAAGGGGGTAAAGTACCCGGCTTTATTCCCAATCTGAGGTTCACAGTTGGCTCGATACCCCAATGCTTGGAGGACAAAAGAACTTCTGGCTCCCGCTCCCAATTTCAATTGCACCCTTTCTGGCAAATGCTTGACTTAGATTGAAGATGAGGCGCAAGCTGGGCCTATTTTAGCATCTGTAACTTCCACAAGCACAGGAAGGGGACGCGTGAACACCTGACTCATCTATGCCCCAAGTTTATTGCTTTGATCTAACTTTTCAAGTTTTCTTTTTTAATGTAAGAAAAAGCAACTTTGATTTGTATTGAGAGTTGGAGAACTTTGTATTGAAATCAATGAAATTGAAGTTGTAGGCACTGAAAATTTTCATTTTGGTCTAAAAATGGTCTAAGTTGTAAAAAGATTAATTTGAACAAAATCAACTTTTATTAAAACTTTTCAAAACCATTTTCAATAAGGATAACAACTTGACACACATGGAATCTATCCTTGAGACGTACAACCCCAAATCCAGAAATGAAAAATTGCCCCTAGACTAAATAGCATTGCTTAGCACTGTAATCAGCTCTTTTTTCAGGGTAAGGATCACAGTCGATCTTTCAGATAATGAGTGGACAAATATGCCTTAATCAAACACATGGACATAGTTGATTTGGAGGTGTTTACGGCCAGACTTCAGGATGAAGTTGCCTACGTATCCTGAAAATGGGAATCAGGCCTTACGTAGTTCAGTTCGGGTTCACTCAGGTATTGACGCTCTCCTTTTGCGCTCTAACTTTTGCCAAGGCTGGCCTTTTTGGGTTTTCAACCTTGCGAGCTTAGTTTTTCTTCTTTCTAATTTTTTGTGCTCTAACTTTTGCCTAGGCCGCCCTTCCGGGTTTTCGACCTAGCGAGCCACTCAAGGATAGTATTTATTCAACTTGTCCATGTTGATTGGTTAAGAGAATTCTAGGCCATCTAGGTCCATAAGAATAACAGCTCCACTCGACCAGATTGATTTGATAATGTAAGGACCAGTCCAATTGGGTCTGAACTTGCCCCTAGGGTTATGGATGGGAGCTCGGTTGTCTTTTAGTACCAAATCCCATTCCTTAAGATTCTGAGACTTAACTTTCTTGTTAAAAGCCCTGGCAATCCTACGTTGATATCCTTGAACATGGTATAGTGCTTTCAGCCTCCTCTTGTCGAACAGCATTAGTTCTTCGAACCTGCTCTGCTGTCAATCTGCTTTTGCTATCTGGCACTCAGCCATAACCCGCAGCAACGGAACCTCTATTTCAATCTATAAAACAGCTTCTATCCCATAAACAAGAGAGTATGGAGTTGCCCCATAGATGTCCGAATCGAAGTCCTGTAGCCTTAGAGAGCAAATGGCAATTTGTCTAGCCAGTCCCTATAAGTCTCAACCATTTTCTGCAAAATGTGCTTGATGTTCTTGTCGGCAGCCTTAACAACTCTGTTGGTTTGCGATCGATATGTGAATGACTTATGAAAAGCCACGTTGTATTTCTCTAACAAGTTGATCACTTCTCTCTTGAAATGGGAGCCAATGTCTGAAATGATCTTATTCGGGACCCCATAATGACAAATGATGTTATTCCTAATGAACTTGGCCACATGCGACGCCTTCAGAACTGCGTAGGATTGGGCTTCGACCCACTTTGTAAAATAGTCTATTACCACCAGGATATACTCATGCCCATTCGAACCTTTCGGTGTAACTGCCCCAATGACGTCAATTCCCCAAACTGAGAAAGGCCATGGTGAAGTCATATTGTACAGCTTTGACAGCTGGATATTCATGCGATTTGCATGGATTTGGCATTTGTGGCATCGCCGAACAAAACCAATACAATCCTCCTCCATAGTAGACCAGTAGTAGCCCTACCTGAGAATCTTCTGGGCTAGCATTACTCTGCTCATGTGCGCTCCACACTCTTCCCTACGGATAGCCTCCATTAGGCGCTTCGACTCCTCTGCGTCAACACACAGCTTGTGCATTCCCAAATGACCCCTCTTATACAACTTACCCCCGCAGATGATAAACTGAGCAGCCATTCACCGTATTGCCCTTTTATCTTTGGCATTTGCCCCTAATGGATAAACCTCATTTTCCAAGAAGTTCCAGACATCATAATACTAGGGGTTTTGATCTTGTACTTCATCTATTGTGGCGATAAACTCGTAGGTCGGCGCATACCATTACTCAATAATGATCGGATGCATCTGGACTCCAAACGGGATGTCTATTATGGAAGATAGAGTTGATAAGGCGTCAGCGAACCTGTTATTCTCTCTTAACAGATGCGTGAAGGTTAGCTTCTCAAACCTAGGAATCAAAACATCCAAGGTTTGGTGATAGATTTTCATCTTTTCTTCCTTAACCTTCTAGTCTCCTTTTGCTTGAGACACAACCAGGTTCGAGTCCCCAATGATGTCCAACCTTTTTGCCCCTAGTTCTAGGGTGGCTTCCAATCCAGCGATACACGATTCGTATTTTGCCTCGTCGTTGGATACTTTGAATCGGAGTTTGAAGGCTAAGGGTATATGGGAATTGTCGGGTGCTATCAGCAACACCCTTGTCCCATAACTGCACTGGTTAGATGCTCTGTCAAAGTACATTGTCCAAGTTTCTTCTTTGACCTGTAGAATAGCTTCGTCTGGGAACATGTATTCTACTACTTCGTCTCCTTCCACTGGATGATTTGCCAGAAATTCTGCTATTGCTCTCCCCTTCACAGACTTACGAGTCACATACTTCAAATCAAATTCGGAGAGAAGAAGCAACCATCAGGCTAGCCTACCCGTAAGTGCTGGTTTCTCGAATAGATATTTGATGGGATCTAACCTCGAAACCAGAATTACAGAGTGAGCTAACAAGTAGTGCCTCAACTTCCTGGTAGCCCATACCAAGGCTAAGCAAGCCTTCTCTAGTGGGGTATAATGGGTCCAATAGTCCAGCATTTTCTTGCTCAAGTAGTAGATGACTTTCTCCACCCTATCCTTAGATTCCTGAGCAAGCATGCATCCTATCGTTGTGTTCGTTACTAATAGATACAGAATCAAGGGCTTCCCTGGCTCTGGCGGCGACAACACAAGCAGATTTTGAAGATACTACTTGATCTACTCAAAAGTAAACTGGCATCGGTCATCCCATTGAAATTTCTTTCCTTTCTTTAGGAGACCAAATAGTGGTTTACAAGTCAAGGTTAATTTTGTAATAAACTGTCTAACGAATTGCACTTTACCCAGAAAGCCTCGCACCTCATTTTCAGTCCTTGGTGATCGCATTTCGAAGATGGCCTTGATTTTGAAAGGATTGACCTCGATGCCCCTCTGTGTGATCAAGAACCCCAGCATTTTTCTTGCTATTACGCCAAATGTACACTTCTGTGGATTCAACCTCAATCTGTACTCTCTGATCCGTTGAAAGAATTTCTTCAAGGTGGTGTAGTGGCCCTCTCTTTCCTTGGACTTGACAATCATGTCGTCCACATACACCTCAACCTCTTTATGGATCATGTCATGTAGAATTGTGGTTGCAGCCCGTTGATAGGTAGCCCCAGTATTCTTCAACCCAAACGACATCACCCTATAGCAGTAGGTTCCTCACGACGTGATGAAGACAGTCTTCTCTCTATCCACGGGCACCAGCAAGATCTAGTTATACCTGGAAAATCCATTCGTGAAGGAGAGTAGCGTATAGCCTGCGATGAAGTCCACAAATTCATTGATGTGCGGTAGAGGAAAGTTGTCCTTTGGACTGGCGTTATTCAGATCTCTGAAATCCACACACACTCAAATTCTGCCATCTTTCTTCGGCACCAGAACAATGTTGGCCAACTAAGTTGGATACTCAGACACTAGCAAAAACCCTGCATCTATCTGCTTGGTGACCTCTTCTTTAATCTTCAAAGCCCAATTCGGGTGTATTCTCCGCAGCTTCTGCTTGATAGATCAGGCCTCAGGGTCAAGAGGGATCCGATGCTATACAATTTGAGGATCGATTCCAAGCATGTCTTCGTAGGACCATGTGAGAACATCTTTGAAATCTTTTAATAAAGCGACTAAGTGCTCGCGTTCCTCCGAAGACAACGTGGACCCGATCAGGACCAGACGCAGATCATTCTCAGTACCCACATTAATTGGAATGATTTCATTAACAAGGGGTTTTACAAACCTCTCATCTTCTCGATCAACCAAATGTTTCAAAACCAGAGGAATTCTTTCCTCGTCGTTTTTATCAAAATTTTGAAAGTCATGATCAATGCAATATACAAGTGGCACAGAGAAGTACTCAGAAACTACAGTGGTATTCACATTCAAACAATCCAACTCACTCAATTCTTCAGTTACAACCGACTCAAAAGAAAAGGAAAAAGACGACCTGGACAAAACTACGGCATCCGGGTTATCACCCCAGGAATACCAGACTCCAACTCAGAAGAACTGGGATCTAATTCCGACTCCACAGACTCTATGGAATCAGATTCCAGCTCACTACTCGACTCAGAGCTACTGGACAAGAAGCCTTCCTCGAACTGCCAGACGAGGGACGGTGCTTCAGATGCATCCAGAATACCACCGGAAGGGTCCATACCTGATTGGTCTCCGATCATGAAAACGGTTAGGTTATCCCCCAAGCTCTCAGGGTTGATCTGAGGATCTGAAAAGAGACATGCCAGCGCTGCTCCTATCTCAAGTTCACTGCCGTTGGACTCACTTTCTGTGCTCTGTTCAGCCTCAGTAGTTAATTCAGTCTGTTCCTCTGCGGCTTCACTCTCTTGCAGTCGTAAATCGAAGACAATCTCAAACCCGGGTAGACGCTACTTCTCAGAGTTCGACCATGGCTCAGGAAAGCCGCAAAATGGGAAGTCTTCCCCCTCTCGAATAAAGCAGCCATTTAGAGTTCCTTGAATTGGCCTATGCACAAGCTCATAGTGCTTCTCACTTTACTTTGCTCTAGCTCTTCCAGCCATTTCCTTCCCTTTCCTCACCCAGTCCTCTTTGGTGGGCGTATAGCCTAAGCCAAAGACATGAGGGTTATGTGGCACTTCGCCCAGTGCAGTAACACCCTTCCGGCCGCTCTTTCCTAATCCCATCCCGAGTATATGCTATAGCTTGTTCATGAGATACACTAATTGAGCACTGACATATAAGCCATCATCAACAGCTAAGATATTTCGTACCACCCGGGCCTCAGCCAAGGTAAAACTAGACAAGAAAACATCCTCGTCGCCATGTACAATCTCCAGTACGAGTGTAGTAACTTCTGGCGAAGGATGTATAGCTGAATTCTCGAACACAATGGCTACCCCCTTCCAAGAGGGTACTTCAGCATTTGAAGCAAGGTGGAAGAAACAACTTTTACTTGGTGCAGCCAAGGTCACCCAAGTAACAAGTTAAAAGTAACCGAAACATCCAGGACGTGAAACCCAATATCCTGTTGGGCCGGTCCGACCTGTGTTCTGATCTGAACTGTTCCCATCAACTCTCTGCTTGTGTTGTCGTACGCCCAGATCACCTGGGCCGTTGGTACAAAATCTATTGGCTTCAAACCAATAGCATAAGCTGTGCGAGACAGACAAACATTGATTGTAGACCCAATGTCAACCAATACAACCGGCACCCACTTCTCTCTACACTCAACTGAGATGTATAGTAGTTTGTTATGTGCGGAGCCTTCGGGCGACAATTCTTTATCTGAGAAGGTCAAAGCTAGCACAGCAGTTCCCGAGAAGACAAGTCCCACTAGTTGCTCTGGAGTTGTGTTGATAAACAGTTTGGCCTTATCCATTGCCGACAATACAGCTTGCCGGTGCATGCACGAAGCCATAAGCAACCCCCAGATAGATATGTCTGCTTGGATTTTCTTTAACTGTTTTAGCACAGCTTCTTCCTCCAACTGTTTGGTTTTCTATTTTCAGCTTCCTTGTCCTTTCCAGATGCTTCAGGTTGGTCTAAGTGTGGGGGCTTGAAGTACCGCCTGCTTCTAGTCATATGATCTACCTCCTCAGAATACCAAGTGTCGTCTAGAAGGTCTTGGCCCTAATCTTCATCAGTGTGGGCAAGATGCAGATCATCATCTTCCCACCATACTCCTCCGATGACCGACAAGCAATTGTCTGGTTCCGTTGTAATTACTCTTACATCACAGTCATCCCCCACAGGGTGTTTGGCTTTTCTAGCTCTCTGACTATTCGCATCCCTTTCCTTTTCAAACCGCTTCAGTGCGGCTTCTTGTTCCATATCAACAGTACTAATAATGCCCATTTCTTGAGCTAAATTCTTAATATTGGTGCTCTTCAGCAACTTTTCCTTGTCCTCGGCCATTCTGGTCCTTGTAGCAGTTCCTGTTTCTAGGTGTTCCAGCTTTGGTTGAAATCCCTCATCCATATTAGGTTCATCACTGAGCCACCCAGAGTTGTATGTCGACCCGTTCAGATCAAACCAGTCAATGTGCACATCTCCCGAATCTTGCTCATTGAAGAACTGCAGATTGTTGATGTTCTCCTCCAGGTCAGCTAGGTCATTTAATCCCTAGCTTAGGCCATCCTCCCGGATTACACTTGTAATGACCCCAAAATGCGTATAAAAAGTTATCTTTATTTACCTATAAGTTAATGTGCTTTAAGGTGATTATATCTTTTGAATTGAAGCATTATCTGTTGAGTTACAACTTTAAAATTGAAATTACCGACCTTTATGGGTTCAGAAATCAAAATTGAGTACTTGCATATGTTAATGGGAATTTTCAGAGCTATTTAGGAAAATTAATTGGAAATTTAATTCGTCTGATTCATTAATGCATATTTGGATGGTTAACTTTACACTGCAAATTGAAGGCCCTAGAGGCTTCTGAAACTAGAATAGAGGACATATTTATGATCAGCATAATTTTTAGATTCATCTGGGAAGTTTAATTCGAATTTAATTTTGTGTGATTCGTAAGGGAGTGTTTGGCCCTCCCTATTTGTGGAAAGCTTTTATATATATTTATATATATGTCATATGAGTTGTTGAACTCATCAAGTGGAGTCCAGAAAATATCTAAGGGAGGGGGAAAAGAACTATGAGAGAGAGACAGAGAAGGGAGACAAGCTTCTCTAAGAGAGAGAGGCCACCATTCATGAGGGTTTGAACCTAAATGGAAGAGATTGAAGAGAGAGGAAGAAGATCAACCATGAAGCTTGGGAAAATTGAAGAGATTAAGGGGAAAAACAAGGATTTGGGTTAAGGTATGTGGCTTTAACTATTATTTTTGTAAATAATTCAATTTCTATATGAAATCAAGGATTAACTTGGAAGTTTAAAATGCAAATGAACTAGTGTTTTGGGATTATGCATGAAATGGGTTGAATTCAAGGAATTGAGCTTTGATTTCCTTAAATTTGTTTGATTTGGGTTCAATCTTAAGAATGATTCGTGAAATAACAAGTTTTGGTGTGAAACTCAACCATATGTAAGATGTATTTTTATGATTTTGGGGTATATATTATGGAAGTTTGATTATATAAGAAGATGGGACTTGAATTTTTAATTTGAGGCAAAGATTGATTTGTTTGAGATGGAATTACACTTGATTGATGTTAGTTTATCATGTTGGGGGACAATTTTACATGTTTTTGGGTGATTTGAGTTTGAAACCAAGCTTAAAAATGGAAAAATCAAGTGTTAGAGCTCATAACATTTTGACACCAAATCGCCCAGAGTCAAGCGTCTTGGCGGGTCTTCCCACACGTGCGACAGCCCATGTCCAGCCCCAAAATTGATTCTTCTAAAAAAGCACCTTGTCCCACACATGCGGCCCAATTCCCGCACGTGCGGCCCTATTTCCCGCACGTGCGGCCCTATTTCCCGCACGTGTGGAGACAGCTCTGTCTAGCCAACTTTGAACAAGAATATCTTTTGCATCCGGACTCCGTTTTGAGTGATTCTTGAGCCTAAAGTCAAGCCCCGGAGGTCTAGTTCCCAATGGGGGTGGTCTCACTCCCAAATTCTAAGTACAGAAATAGATATACCCAAATTAGTGAGAGTTGCTCACTTTCTGTCTACCGGTTTTGTACCATTTCTTCATTTGAACCATTTTCCTATCGATTCCTCCTATCTTCTGAGACATGGATTATGATTTATTGAAAACTAATGAGTTCAGAACTGATATGACTAATTGATTAAAGAGTAAAGTAAGGAATTGGGTATATTCTTATAATGTTATGTGCGTTGTGTTTGTAGGTCCAGACAAGGACATCCTCCCACTGTTGTCAGAAACTTATCACTGTGAGTAATAGTAGTGTAATGATATGTTTCACTTACTTCCTGTGAATATGATTTAAGTATTGTTAATTGTGAATGGCAAGTCCCATTGATAGTGTGCTTTGGTTAACTTAATTGATATTGTGCTTTGATTACCTTAATGGCATTTATATGGACCTAAGGTCGTTCTGTCCCTAGTAATAGACATGGGCCTGACGCCATTATGATGTGGATTGTTCTGTACTTATTAATGTAGTGATACATTTGCCTTCTGTTAATAGTTATTATTAATGTTCTATCATTCGCAAGACAACTATGTCGACTTATAATAAACCATGGGAAAATCTATGTGCACTATTGAGTAATGGTATCCTTAAGAATCTGGAATTATTCTGTTTTGCTACCACTGGACCTAAGGTCATTCTTTATAATCTGTTAGGCCTGAGGCCGTTATGATGTAAATTGATTATGATTCATGGCCAGAGGCCAAGGGAGGTAGTGTACATGTCAATGTTCTACCTACTCTACAATGTGTGGACAACTGTCGTTATATGGGCCTGAGGTCGTTTTGTATTATCTGTGGGCTTAAGGCCACTCTGTATCTTATATGGGCTGAGGCCGTTCTGTGCTATCTGTGGGCTTAAAGCCAATCTGTATCATATCTGGGCTTAAAGCCGATCTGTATCATATCTGAGCTCAAAGCCGATCTGTATCATATCTGGGCTTAAAGCCATTCTGTATCATATATGGGCCCGAAGCTGTTCTGTATTATATATGTGCCCGAGGCCGTTCTGTATTACATGTGGGCCTGAGGCCGTTTTAAAATACGATTATGAATAACATCTGGGTGCGGTTTGATATGCATATTTACATTCTCTAAGTCTATGTTCGTTTAACTCACCTCCTTACATTGCTATTATTCACTGAGCCTTGCTCACTCCGTTTTTATGTATATTTATGTAGGTGAGCCATCGGCGTTTGACACTAGAATTGTATTGAGGTCTACCTGCCTGCCAAGCCACCTGGGGTACGCCTCCGTGTTGAGGCCTTAATTTTGATTACTGGGAGTTGTGTAATTTTTGGAGTCTTATTTAAGTGTGTATGAGATCTGCATAATTCTGTGATTGTGTATGTAACTTTGGAAATGTATTTAAATGCTTAAATCTAATTAAGCCATCATGTATGCACAAGCTCAATGGATGTTGTCTTTTATTGATATTGCTTCCGCTTAAGGCCCCGTATGTGGTTAAATATTATTCTAAACTTCTGTTTTGAGGCCTATGTATAGGCTGGTTATAGACCAAACTTTTAGGGGCGGGTTTGGGTCGTGACAACACTGACCTCCATTCCTATTGGCAACTCCACCTCTGGTTTAGCCTGATTGGTTGGCACAATATGGCAGTATGGGCTGTATTCCTCCTCAGAAAAATCCACGGAGCCCTCAGGTACTGTAATGACGTTCCCATTCTCCACCAAGGCTACCCTGCCTTCATCTACCACGGTTACCACCAAAGGTTTGGGTTGGGATGTGGACGCGTTCATCATGCACAAATCTGTGCTTTCCAGGATGAACAGCGCCGGCTTGGGTAGGTAGAAAGGGGTGATATATATACTGGGCTCATAAGGGACGGCTAGTGTATGGATGAGGTTTATTTGCCGAGGTGGAGGGACTTGGTTATGTGGTGGAAGAGGATTTATAGTGACATTGGCTTTTTCAGGAGGTGCTATCACTTTGTTGTCAATGAGATCCTGAATCTCATGACGAAGTCTAAAGCATTGGTCAGTATCATGACCATGCTGTTGGTGAAAGGCGCAGTATTTGGCCGGGTTGTGTTTAGAAGGGAGAGGATCGGGCAATGGGCATTGTTCTAACGGCTTCAGGTGCCCTTTTTTTATCAGGACTATCAGGTTTGCGGATAAGGACATATAGAGTGGGGTGAAAGCCCTCTGGCCTTGGGCCTGATGGTTACAGGTTTGGGGAGATGTATTCGATGTGCCGGCGAAAGGGTTGGCAGTCTTGGGTGTGGTGGTGACCATGCTCACATCTAAAGGCCTTATAGCTACACTACTACTAGTAGTTGCATTGGAACTGCGTGTGAAAGCCCTCTTGGGCTGCTCCTTCTCGTGGTCTATCAGACCCTGCTTCATTGCATCCTCAATTTGTACCCCTATTTCATGGAGGTCAGCAAAAGTAGACAAAGGCAAGACTATCATTTTTTGTAATAATCTTCCTTGTAGATTACGGACCACCATCCTGATCTGGTCCTTTTCAGATGGCTGGACAGTCATCATAGAGGCCTTGGCCCTCCATCGGGTCACAAAATCTGAGAAGTCCTCATTCGGCTCCTGGCAAGTTGCTTCGAGATCATGAGTTATGACCTTGATCTGAGTATTGTAGGAGTACTGTGCTATGAAGGCCTCGGCCATTTCCTCCCAATTTCTCTTCATTGAGTCTTCAAGCTTGGCATACCAGATGGTTGCTATACCCGACAGGGTCTGGCCAAAGAGCGACAACTTTTGCAGTCTAGTGAGACCCATGGGTCACAGGATGTTAGAGAATAACTGTAGATGGACCAAAGGATCGCCGGAACCGTCAAATCGGTTTATATGCGGCGTCTTGAATCTATTTGGCAATGTCACTGCCGAATCAATATAGCCATCCTCAATATCAGGGATCAAATTCATGCCCTATGCTCGTTTAAACAGCTTTTCCAGCTTGCTCACTTTCAGTGCAGTAGGGTCAACCTTGAATTCAAATGATGGGTAAGCTGGTGCCTTGGAGGTTTGAGGTGGGATGGGATCTGCCTGAATGCCCACATTTTCCTAGACACTAATTGTGACTCTGGGGTGCTGGAATTCCTACTGGGGGTGCATGGGATGCTGATGCTACTACAAGTTGTGGCTGCTGTTGTTGAAGCCTGTCTATTACCTCTGCTTGGCGGGCTATAACCTTGGCTTGGCAAGCTGTGGTTTCGGCTTGTCAGGCAGCATCTAGTTGCGTGTTCTCAATAGTCTGCTGGAGTTGGCGGAGCATATCTTCCATAGTGAACAAAGGATTTTGAGCCACCGGAACTGATGAATACTCTATGTCTGGAGTAGAAGTAGATGATTGAACTTCACTGAATGAAGGTAGCTATCGAACTGGTGAATTATGCCTGACTCTTCTCCGTCTTGTAACCGACGGTAGTGAAGCAAACACTGGCTGTCCTCTCACAAGATCCCCGAATCGGTAAAGTCGCCTTACTCGAGTCCAGAGTGCTTGGGGGGTAACAGACTCAGTTGAAGCAATGGTGTAAACTTCATTTCAAAAAGAAAATAAAGCAAAAAGAAACAAAAATTAGAAGCCTCACAGCACCTCGACTCAGACAGAAACAACACGTAGTTGCAATCATAAGCTGGAGGACTGTACTCAACACTGAATTTCTGCCTCCCAAAAAAACTAATACCCTTAAACTGATACCCAGACTTGCAACTGATACATACATTCCTGCAGAGTTTCACTCTAAAAGCACGTATCAAGCAAATGAGAGCCAAAACACCCCTATGATGGGGTAGGGTTTCCCTGTCCTAATTTCGTCAGGAGCTAGGGGTTTACTATGAAAACAAGCAGTTTCATACAATTCCTGCATTCGGGTAAGCAACATGTCCTAGTTTGGAACAGTCTCTATGGCTTTGGATATGCAACTAGGCCTATTGGTCAAAACGGGTACCTCAGCAAGAGTACATAATATACCTCTCACATCTAACACCGAAAAGTGAAAGGAGGATCAAATGGTGCAGTGGTAGTCCAGATCCAAGGGTTGTATTCCTATCGTGGCAGAGCCGGCAACCGGTCAGCCTTTTGGCAAGCTTTTCCAAGCAAGCCTCTGGCAAACCGCTCAGGAATAGCAGATGGCAAACATTGTGACATAGGCGCACCGATGCAAATGCAAATGTAAAGAAACACATAAGTGTAGATAAAATAACATATCGTGAGTTCGAGTCAAATTCCCTATCTTTCCCCAGGAAAGTAACCAGAAACTGTGGACTTGCTTTTTTCTGCACCCTGCCTTTCGGAAAGGTTTGAAAAGAAGGCCATTTGCATGATGCATGATCCTAACTATACAAGATGTCTAATGCAATGCATGCAAAGAATGCAATTAATAGGCTTGCCTACTAATATGGCATATGAATCGATTTGAACAATGTAACACGCCCGCGGGGGACCTCGGCTACAGTTCGGACTCGATTTGTGTCGCGGTTCTAAATCTGAACCAAAGAGTCCAAATCCGGCAAATCGTTTTGAAGAAAACAGATTTTTGAAAAGTAGTGCCAAACATGGATCGCTTTGCGACAGAGTCGCCACCTAAATATTTTAAAATGGGAAATTTAGGAAACCCTGACTCGGTGCCGAAGGCCACGTGTCCGTCATCACCAAAGTGACTTGGCTCGGGAGCTTGGGTACGATCGGGGAAGGTCAGCTATGAGCACCCCCTTTCGCCCGATCTGAAGACCGGCCTCTACTAACCGTGATATCCGTTTTTGAAAACTTTATGCGTTCTTAATCCGATTATTAGCCTAGAATTTACTATGTGATGCGCACAACACAAAAGTATAGACTAGATTACCTAACTTGGAAATAAACATTGCATATCTGTTTTATTTCGAAAAACGTGTTGGTTTTTGTGCTACTCGCAAGTAGGCTAAAATTCGGATTTCAATGAGTTGTTCCAACTCAGGCAATCCAACCTCCACCCACAGGCATTCAAACAGTTTATCTCACATAAGCATTTAGCCACATGGCAAGCATACTGTCATGGTAAACATTCACACGCATGCGATATGCTAAAGCCATAAAAACTTACATCGTACTCCGTGCCAAAACAGTAAACTAGTTAGCAAACATGCATGTCCTAGTTCATGTTAAGTGGCTAATGCAACACATGCATAGATGTAATCTAGAGTAGGCTCGGCTAACCCTAAACATGGCATGTGAAATGCGCGAGTAGCATGTATTCAATTTGGAATTAAAAATTGCAATGCAGTTTATATGATGTACCGAGCCCGGTGCATGTAAACAAATGCATGTATGCACGCATGCATTGCATAAGGTATGCTAAAAATAAGTATGCCCTAATCTACCACTGTAAGCAGGTAAATAAAAGGGAGAAAGAAATGGGGGTTGGAAGACATGCACCCACTCACACACACTTATTACATTTTTGCCCTCGCTCGGAGGGACCCAAATAATAATACAGAACCGAATAAATAATAAATTAATTATTACAGAAATTTCTATTTACTTAATAAATTAAATGTAGAATAGGAAAGGCCGCAGCTCCACCTTGGGATGCGCGAATGATGCATGCTCGATTCCAACTCGCCCGGAAAACCCGTGCCATAGCACTGCTGCTTCTGTTTTCACTGCCCTGTCCCTCCAAAAATTCCCAAAGTTTCAGAATACCTCCCAAATGATTTGAAGTACCCCACCGGCTGGAAGAATTGATCACCGGCTCCTCCCATTGACCACCGGCTGCTAATTGCGTTTATCGGCACAAATACAAGGCTTGTCGGCGTAAAAGTTCCCGCAGAGATGTTTTGATGCAAAGAAAGAAAACAAAGATTGCAAGGCATGGTTTTTGGGCATATGTAAGCATGGTCATGACCTCCTATCATGCTTTGGGGACTCAAGGAGGCATGACTCTTGGTTCTAGGGCCATCAATGATGCATTTGATGCATGATAGTCTAAGAACCAAGGTTGCATTTTAATGTAAAAATGCATGCAATCACAACACATGGAACCAAGATCTTATCATGCTTAGGTCAAAGGCCTTGGCGACCAAGAATTGAGGCAAGTTGCACCACTTGAAGTGTGAACTTCCCTTAATTCTTATGCTTAGTTTGACAACCCCAAACCAAGCCATGAGATGCATGTATGCAACATGGTTCAATAATGCAACAATGATGCAAGGATGCAAGGCATACCAAGTGTCATGCAACTAACACAATAGGCATGCAAAATGCTAGAGCATGCAAGGCACAAGTGGCATGAGGACATGGACCAACCAAGCCTAGAACTAGCATGTACTCAAGGCTTCATCAATCAAACATGCAACAATCATGATATAAGCATGCAATAGTGGACTCAAGTCAAATGGGGCAGCCCTTAAACTAGCCCGAAAACAGTGGCAAAAGTGACCAATGAGCATGCCAATATGCAAACCAAATAAGGCCAAATCTAAGGCACCAAAAGGAGCAC
This sequence comes from Camellia lanceoleosa, assembly GCA_025200525.1. Taxonomy (NCBI): domain Eukaryota; kingdom Viridiplantae; phylum Streptophyta; class Magnoliopsida; order Ericales; family Theaceae; genus Camellia; species Camellia lanceoleosa. Next base: position 44,017,306 of record CM045759.1, read on the forward strand.
ACCTTACTACCATTAACAAGACCAAACATGGCATATTCCAAGCAAGCAAAAACAGATTTCTAGCATGCAAAAAGACACCCGAATCCCCTCACATGGCACCCCAAAATGTATTAATCATGGAAGCATACATAAGGCCCATTCTTAGGCATAAAAGGACACACCTTTAAAGCATGAAAGAGATGACAAGCACAAACAAGTGAGCATGATTTAGGGACTGAAATATGATCTAAAATGATGCCAAATCATGAGATCAATGCAAGCTAAACATGCTAGAGACTCACACACCCCAAGGTTTATAAACTAGAATGCAAAACAAACATGTCAAGCATACTAAACATAATAAAACAAAGGGCCCACAAACCTCTAACATGGCAAAATAATGCTAGCATCTTCATGAAACTAAGCTAAAAACATACTAAAATCATGGCCTCAAAGTATGGCATACTTTTAAGCACAAGAGAGCATTTCAAAGCAAGTATGAAAGACATGTTAGAGATGACAAATCCGACCAAAAACAGAATTTAAACATGCTCCAAAACACTCAAAAAAACTCTGAAATGAAGCCAAACAAGACTATGCACACATGCTATTCTTTGAACCCAAAACAAAGGCAAACAAGGGACCAAGAGGAGAGGGGTGTCCCTCCCCTATATGAGACCTAAAAACACCTCCCTCACCACTGAAAAACCGCTGGTTTTCAGTGGTGAGAAGGCCAAGAACACCAAGCAAAGGAGGTCTTAAGCAAAGGCACTAAAAATGGCCAAACAAAGCCTAATAGGATGGACCTTTGCTCAAACCACAAAATGACCTTAATGAAGGTTCAAGAACAAGTAAAAACAAGAATTTTTTTGTCTTGAACACAAACTCAAAAACACAAAGTAAAGAGGGTAGAAAGAAGTTGCAAAAATGGGGAATATAAAGTAATGTTCTTACCCTTGAAGATCCTTTGAAGAACAAAAGGTCCAGCCCCTCTCTAATGCTCAAAACAAGTCCAAAACCAACACAAACAACCTCCTAAGCCTCTCAATCTCGAGCTAAGGTGTAATGGTGTGTGTAAAGGAGGAAAAATGAGGTAAAACTACACTTTTTGGCCTAAAATCACACACACAAGAGGAGAGAGAGGGAGGTATAGATATATATGGATGTATATCAGAGATATATGTATAATGCTCTGGTTTTTGGCTCTCAAAAGGCTTACCTTGAGCCAAGAGGAAGAGCTCTCCTCTTATAGGCAAAGAATGCTTAGCCATTAAGCAAGCCAAGGGCTCATCCCTCCATACACGTGTATGGAGGGGAGCAAAGAACTTTACAGCTGCAAGAAAATATCTGATAAAGCAAGTGCACAGTGCCCGGCCGACAAAGAGTACCATTTTGGGAAAAAATAGTGCCGGTCGGCACAAAAGAGTGCCGGTCGGCACAATAAAGTGCCGACAGAGGCTTGACAGTAGGTGGCCTCTAGCTGACCGGTGGTGTGTAGGGATGCCTCATAAGGCATTCCCTCCCCTTTCATGGCAAAACACAAGTGTTTGGTGCAAAACCAAACACAACTGATCGAGTTCGGAGATCCTGAGGCAGGGCGCGCGCAGCCGAGAACTCTAGGAACTCCAAACGAACACAAACATAGATAATCACCGAGTGTTCCAACGGTGACGTCCAAGTTTTGAGGACGGTCAAAAATGGGGTGTCTACAAACAACATGCGATTTAAACACATATTCGAGGAAGATATTGAAATTACAATGCAGTTTGCATGATGCGCCGAGCCTCTGTGCATGAAGACAAATGAATGGATATAATCATACGATATGCTAATCGAAATGTGACCCTAATCTAACCATCGAAAGCGGTTAAGTAAAAGGGAGAAAGACGTGGGGTTGGAAGACATGCACACACACTTATTGCAACATTATGCCCTCGCGAAGAAGGGTCCGAATAAATAAGCTAACTAGCTACGCTAATTAAGCTAAGCTAAGCTAATTATTAGAAAACTTGAATAAATAGCTAAACTAATTAACTAATTTATTACAACACTTGAAATGAATACTAACTATCTAAGCTAATTAAACTAAATTAATAAAGCTAAGCTAATTAAATATTACAACACAACCAATTAGCTACAACTAATTAGGCTAATTAAATATTACAACACAATCTGCTATGCTAATGAAACAATTAAATAACGCAAAATATTTGATATGAGCATGACGGAAGATGGATGGAGGTTGCATGCGCATCACTTGAAAGATGCTCTGTCTGCCCCAGGTGTAGACGTCCCCGAATGTCCCAGGAGGGAAATCCTGTTTTGTTCATTTGGGCTTACTACAGTTCAGGACTAAATGTCACGGTCCTGTATCTAATCTCGCAGAGTGCAATGCAAGACCGATGAATCATCGAAGAGTCAAAATCCGGCAAATCGTTTTTGAAAAACTGATTTTTAGATAGAAGTGCCAAACATGGACTGCTTTGCCAGATACAGAGTCGCCACTTAAATATTTTATTTTTGGGGAATTTAGGAAACCCTGACTCATGCCTAAGGCCACGTGTCCGTCATCACCAAAGTTGCCTCAGCTCGGGAACTTGGGTATGATTGGGGAAGGTCACTTCGTGAGCACCCCTGCTCGCCCGATCAAGATCGGCCTCTACTAACCATGATATCAAGTTTTGAAAACATTATGCGTTCTTATTCCAGTTATTAGCCTAGAATTACTATGTGATGCGCACAGCATACAAGTATAGACTGGATCGCCTGAGTTGGAACAAAACATTTCATGTTTGTTTTTTAAAGTGGTTTGCTACTCGCAAGTAGGCTAAAATGCGGATTTTGCCACCCTCAAGTGGGCTTAGAAAACATGGTGATTTGCCACTATCTAGTGGGCTTAAAACTCGCAATCAGTGAATTGTTCCAATTCAGATAATCCAACCTCCACCCACAGGCATTCATGCAGTTATTTCACATAAGCAAATAGCCTCATAGTAAGCATGCTATCATGGCAGTCACTCACATGCATGCAAGTATGCTAAAGCATAAATACTCACCGAGTACTCCAAGCCAAAACAGAAACTAGTTAGTAATCAATGCATGATCCTAGTTCATGTTAAGATGGCTAATGCAACACATTCAAAATGCAACTAAGATAGGATCGGCTATTCTAAGATGGCATGTGAAATGTGGCAACTCGATACACGTATTCAACTTGGAATTGAAATACAATGCAGTTAGCATGATGCGCCGAGCCCGGTGCATGCAATACAGATGAATGAATGCAAACATGCAACATATAGATGCTAATTGAAACATGCCCTAAAACTAACCATCATAAGCTGGTAAATAAAAGGGAGAAAGACGTGGGGTTGGAAGACATGCATCACACACACGCACACTTATTACAACAGTTGTGCTCTCTTTCGGAGGGTTCGAAAGAATAATACAAATCACCTAATTAACTAACTCACGAGCTAATTAATTACAAAACTGCTTAACTAATTAACAAATCAATTAATCTACTAAAGCAGTAAAACAGCCTCGGGAAGAGGGATGCACACATGCTCGGTTGGCTTTGCTCGGAAATCCATCGCCATGTCATAGTTGCCTCTGTTTACACTGCTCTGCTCTTTTGAAAATTGTGCCAACCTTTGTGACACCTTTGAAACATCTTGAGGACATGCTGAGAAGCCATCGGCCATGAGATGGGACCACCGACCAAGTGAAACAGCTCATCGACCAAAAATTGTGCTCTCGGCCAACAATGCATAGCCGACCGGCACTCAATGTAGTCGGTCGGCCAACTCTTCCTGCAGAAACCTGTTTTACAACAGCAGAGGACAAACAGAGCATGGCGATGCATTTTTAAGGCAATGTTTGCACAACCACCCACCCTATCATGTCAAGAGCTCAAGGGAGTATGGTTCTCGACCCTCGGACCATCAATCACGCATTTCAATGCATGATGGCCGAGGAGTCGAATTGCACAACTCAATATGAAATGGATGCACACATAAACACAACAAGGCCTAGACTCCATCATAAGTAATCTGGAGTGTCGGTGACCGAGAATCAAGGCACGTTTCATCACTTGGAGTATGAAACGTCTCTCGTTTCCCGTGTGTGGACTAAACCCTATTCCAAACACAATGCAATATACATGGCATGGACGATGCGACTCGGACTATGCAACCTAAATGCAATGCGACTAAATGATGCAAACATGTAGAGAATGACATGCAAACATGCTACTAGCATACACAATGCTATGAACTACATGGCATACTCGATGCAAGGCACCTTATGCAACAATATGACAACATATGATTAGCATACACAATGCGAATATCAAATAGCATACTCGATGCAACGAACTACATGACATGTGCAATGCTATGACTAGAATGGCATACACAATGCAAGATGGACTTAAACCAAGATGGGTGAGCCTCAGCTACACCCAAATCAGTGGCCATATGATGAAAATGAGGCAACAAGATACATGCAAACATGCACGGATGCAAAGGACCGATCCTAAGGCACAACATGCAACTCTAACTAAGCATGGCAAAGGATGAAATATGGCATGGAAACACACATTCTCCAGCTTTGAAACATGATGCACAATGGTCCCGAATCATGCAAACACTTCACACAATGCATGCTAGATGGCATAATTACCGAAACTAGTGAAGCGGATTACACTAGAGGTACATAAAATGATGCACAAATGGCAAGACCAGCCCCAAACAGACACTAGGCAGGTCCAAGATAGTGGGAAAATGGCCCAAACTGATGACTCAACATGCAAAGAAACGAAGCTCATCAAATGGTCCGAAAACGAGGCATTTATGCACAACTCTCAAACACGTTTAAAGAGTGGAAATCATGGGAATATGGCATTCATATAAGCTCTGAAATATGATGTATAATGACCCCAAAGCATGAAACCACCTCAGTATATGCATGCAATAGACCTCAAATCTCAAAGCTAGGAATGGATATTGAACTACAAGCATGCAAAACAAACATCATTCGACCATGAGACCTAAAAATAGAGCTAAGGCAGTCCAAAATATGCACAAAATCAGTCTAAGGCATGGCCAAAAAGTGCTAACATGAAGGGCCAAAACAACATGCATCATAGGCTAGTAAGCATGGTTTACACTACATGTATATAAAGCACATGAGGGGCCACTAAACCAGCCAAAAATAGAAACATGGCATGCCAAAATATGACCAAAAACCCACTGAAACTCAGTCAACATATGTTAGAATGAAGTGTTCTTTTGAAAGGCCAATGAGAGGGTTGTTCTACACATGTATGATGGACACACAAAATGGCAAAACTACCTCTGGAAAGAGGTTATGAGGGCCCTAAAACTCACTGAAAAGGGCCTAAAATGAGTCTAAGAAGCATGCAAGTAAAGGCCCCTTTGAAAGGCCACGAAGAGGGTTACTCTACACATACAAGATGGACATCCAAAATGGCAAAAAGGGCTTTGGACGGAGCCTATGCAGGTCCTAAAATCCACCAAAAATGGCCTAAAACATGCTCAAGAAGTATGCAAATACGGGCTCCTTTGTAAAGCCAACAATGCTAGGAAACAAGACAAGAGGTGAGAGGGTTACCCATCTCTGATTTTGGGGCTCAAAACAGCATGCAGTGGCTAAAAGGCCAAACAAAGCACAATACAAAGGCCTTAATGCATGGCTCAAAACAAGATGAAAACAAGCATGCAAGGGGGTAGATGACCCCCAACAGAAAAACAACCTTAAACAAACTTCAAGAGGACCTCAAAATAAGACTTTTTTAAGTTTATGACAAAACCCAAATATGCTTGCAAGTATGTCTAAAAGATGTAGCGAAATAAAGCTTAAAAGAGGGAATAGTGTGTTACCCTTGTAGCTTTAGCAAAACCAGAGGCTTTGAGACCAAAAAACCAGACCTTCAACCTCTGAAAATCGCCTCCAAGATCCTTAGGTTGATGATGGAGGTGTTAGGCTAAGAGTTGGTGTGCAAAGGGGCCAAGAACTTCACTCTTTCTAAGCCTAAGTGAAGAGACAAAGAGAGATATATGTGTATGCCTTAGCAAAATTTTTGGAACCCTTCTAAAGGAGAGGGAGGGCCTCTCTTATAGAGGAACAAAGGTCCAAGCTTCTTCAAGAAGCTTGTGCAAAGGTCCAAGCTTCTTGAGGAAGCTAGAGCAAAAAGGGTTAAGCTTCTCTAAGAAGCTAAAAAGGTCAAGTTTCTTGGAGAAGCTAAAAAGGTTCAAGCTTCTTGGAGAAGCTAAAAAAGGTCAAGCTTCTTGGAGAAGCTAGAGCAAAGTTTCAAAAGGTTCAAGCTTCCTCAAGAAGCTAAAAACCAAGGGTTCAAAAGGTTTAAGCTTCCTCAAGAAGCTAAAACAAAGGTTCAAAAGGTTCAAGCTTCCTCAAGAAGCTAAAAACCAAGGGTTCAAAAGGTTCAATCTTCCTCAAAAAGCTAAAAACCAAGGGTTCAAAAGGTTCAAGCTTCCTTAAAAAGCTAAAACAAGGGTCTCGACCAGAAAAAGTGACCGATCGACCAAAATAATGGCCGACCGACCAAGAACATTGCCGACCGACCAACACTTTTGGCCGGTAGCAAGAAAACAGGGCCGGTGTCCTCAAGCCGAGGCCGGTAGGGTGTGGAGGTGGCCAACAAGCCATTTCCTACCCTCAGAGGCAAAAACCTAAGTGCTTGGTCCACAACCAAGCACAAAACAAATAAGTCGAGAGGTCTTGAGGCAAGGCGTGCGGCTGAAACCTCCGAGAACTCAAGATGAACACGAACATGGATGATCATCGAGTGTTCGAACGATGACGTCCAAGTCTTGAGGACGGTCAAAAATGGGGTGTCTACACCAGGCTGCCTCTGTTTCTGTAAAACTACACTGCTGGCCACACACCAAGGGCCGGCCATGCATTACTGATGGCCGGCCATGCATTGATTTGGTGCAAACTCTGTTTCTATGCTCTAAGGTGAAATCAGTGCGGATAAAGCATTTTCAAGCTTTGTTTGTCCCTCATTCCTTCTTTGTCATAGAAGAGCCTCAAGAGAAGGTTGGGATTGACTCCAAAACCATCAATGAGCGATATGATCGCTTGATGATCTCGAATATCATTTTGGACCAAAAATCAATGAATGTAATGCAAATGGACCACCCCTCCCTTTTTGTCATGGAATGAACTCAAAAAAGGAAGTTGAGACGCTTCAAGGACATCAAAAACACCATGGATTGATGCTTGATGACCCTTGACATAAGGAACTTGGCATAACATCGCTTTTCTAGCCTTTTTCTTTAAGTGTGTTGATTCAAGTTTTAAACTGATTATTTTAGGCCTTTCCATTCATTAGTCCATTTGTCCAAATATGATTTTTAAAGTCCTCTAACCAAGAAGTGATGTCAAACAAGATGTCCCTCTAAAACATGAGAAAGAGACTACACCGTTGACGATGAATCTCCAAAGAGATTAAGCCATTAAGTGTAGGTCGCCTTTACATGCCATAAATAACCTCAATTGGTTGAAACCATTCTCATGAATGGAAGATATGGATTAATTGATTGATTAGTGAATTTCAGCCTCAAAGCATGTCAAATGAACTAAGAAAGCATGTTAAGCAAAAAGTATGCTAACTATGTAACCTCAAGGGTGTCTAACAAGGTATGAACTAAATGGAAAGGCTTACACAACCTCAAAATAGTCCCCAAATACATGCAAATCAGAGGTGAAACATGCATGAAAAAAGGGCGAAAAGCTAGGCAATAAAGATAAGAATTGAAGCTAACTAACAAGAATAAGGAGGGGTGGCTAATCCCTCAATTTTTGGAGCTTCAAAGCATGATTTTCATCCCTTTCAAACCTCTGAAAATCAGTATGAATACTGAAGAAAAAGAGAAAAAAGGAGAAGAGTTTGAGTTATGAAGTAAAGGTGTAGAAAGAGCAAGTTCTTTCTACCCTTTTGGTAACCCTTCAAACTCAACTCCAACACTTCAAACAAGCTAAAAAATAACCAAAACAGCAACAACAAAGGAGTAAAGAACTGAAATGAAAGCAAGGAAAGAGGAAGTGAGCTTATACCTTTCAAGAAACTAGCTTGCTCTTAGAGTTTCCAACTCAATTTCAATGCACTCTCAAACTTGAAATACACTTCCTCAAGATCAACCAAGGCTTTAGGATGATCAAACAAGGTTGTATATGATGTGTATAGGTGGTGTATGCAAACTAGGTTAGCTCAAAGGATGCCTTGCAATGGAAGGAGGAGTCAAGGCTCTTGAGGTGTATATCTCTCTTCTAGATATTTGTTCAACCCTCAAAACAATCCTAGAGCTTCAATTTTATAGAATTCGAGCTGAAAAGGTGACAAATATCTTCAAAAATGGACAGTTGGCGACCTCCTACCTAGAACCTTGTTTATCGCCATCAAAGGCTGGCTGGCCATTCATAGCCACGGTCAGCCATCACTGATGCACGGCCGGGCCTTGATGGCCTCCCCTATTTTTTTGGTTCAAACTCAGCTCATGAAGGGAAAACGTCCAAAAATAAAGCTCACAGGTTCCAATAAGGTAAATGTTGAAGATTTGAGGCTATTTTAGGAGCCTAATTGATTCTAAATCGCTGCGAATTCATAATTCAACTTTCATCATTGAGTGCATTGAATCAAAGTGTCTAAGTCTTGTGGGTGATCAAAAATGGGGTTCCTACACTGTTGTTCCCATTTTCAAGAGAGGTATTATTTATTTTTATCTGATTGTCATCTTTTTCCTTATCATATTTGGGTATTTTCACGTGCGCCGGACTTTGTAAATGTGGGACATGACAACTTAGTATCATAGCTAACCAGGTTTGAAAACCTGGGGCTCATGGGAAGTGGTTAGCCATAATGGGTTTATCATGCTTAGTGTGGATATTTGTGTGTTGTGTGCTAAGTGAGAACATGCTTATGTGTTGCATCTTATGTGGGTATGGTGTTGAGACTCATAGATATTATTCGGTTTCTAGTTGACTAACTTGGAGGTCTTATTGGAAATGCGCTTGATTGACATTGTTTTTGATGGGAATTCTAAGGGAGTGTTGGAATGAATAACTATCTTTGTAGACTTAGCTTGATTATGTGTTATGTTTTATGTGGTAGATGTGGTGTGATTTGAATGAAGTCTCAACATGCTTGTTTGAGTAATTGGCTATGTGATTGAGTGTGTTAGTAAATTAGTGAAGGGTACTAGCGTTATGTACCAAAATTGTGTGTTTATCTCCTTATAGGGACATTTTGGAAAGAAGTAGTGAACCTGGAGTGGGCACCTCAGTGTGTGTCGTATATGTTGTGTAGTAGTTTTGGTTGTGAGTCAGTGTTGGTTTGCCCTTGGAGGCAATTGGTACATCTTTAAGAGACGGTAGTGTTTCTGAGTCCTTTGTGACGATGTGTGAGGGTTAAGTTCTTATACTCACATGGGTGATATCGTGTAGGTTGGGTGTGGATTGTTAGTTTGTGGACTAGTGTGTTTTTAGAGTTAGTTATGACCTTGAGTGGTCAAAGGTATGAGGTGTAGAGTGGGGCATGTTCCCCAATTAAGGTGTATTGTTTTAAGTCTGGAAACTCGGTGGAAGGGTGTTGGTGGTGCTAGAGCTTCGGGATACGAAGAGTTGGGATTGGATTCACATGTATTGGTAGGGTTGGTGTGTGGTTCCTACTTCGGTGTTAGTAACCTAGAAGTACATGTGGTGGAATGTGATTGATTGGGATGTGTGTCTTAGTTTCGTGTCCCTCAAAGTTGGTGAAGTTAGTTGGGCCATTTAGGCTAGGGGTTTCTCATTATAGATGATGCGTGGTTGGTTGGTATAGATGGGGTTGTTCCCTACAATTGGGTAGAGTAATTGGTTGAATACCTGGTAGAGTTATAGTTGTTGTGAGTAATTCGGTAAGACACAAGGGGTGCTAGGATGTTGTGGATGGTGTGGTTAGTTAGGAGTTGGTGTTCTAGAGACGGATTATCGCAATGGGCTTGTTTAGGGTCGACTTAGTAGAACAATAAGGTGTGGTGTTGGGATGTATCCAAACGTGGAGTATCCCTATTAATGGTTGGGTTAAAAAATTCATGTTGATTTGGTTCTATTTTGGATATATAGAGACTTAGGGTTACCAGTGTTTCGGAAATAGAGCTGTTGTTTAGTTGGGTATAGCCTTGTACCTTAAATGCAGAAGATGATAGTAGGTTTGTGGGGGCATGATTGATTGTTGAATTGAAAGGGGGATGTGGGTCTCCCGTATTATTTGCTTCTTGTTTTATGTTTGGTTGTTCTTTGTAAGGGGATGTTGATCTCCTGGTTTAGTTCGTGTTGTAGTATGTTTGATGGGTGGTGTGTTTCGAACACCCAATGATGTGTTTTGGAATATGGAGTAATTTTCCTAAGTTCTAGGAGTTAGTTATTGTGTGTGGATGCGGGAGGTGTGTACCTCACTTTTACTTCTGATAAGGAATGTGATGAAACAGTTGATTGGGTATATAACCCACGGTTGGTGTTGTACTTGTTACGTAGTGTTATGGTAGTTCAATGATTATTAGCAGAGGTTTTGGGGTGGCGTTGGGGATGTGATTGTCCTTCGAGGTATGCCATTAGCTTTGGCTCCTAAAGTATTATATATGGGATGAGAAGGTAGTTGGGAATGTGAAGTTGTGACTCGGGTGGTGGAGGAGATAGAAATTTCTTTTGTTGTTTATGTGGAGTTGGAATGGTATGACTTTGAAAAGTCTATAAGTGTCGTGTGCATTTTTGGGGTTTGGTTTAGGGTACTTGTTCGGTAAGTGTTAGTAAACTGGTAGGTTGACCAGGAGTATTAATATTTTGTTTGTACCCGAGTAATGTGTGGTGGTATAGAATGTTGGATCAAGGGTTGACCTTATCGATCACTAAGAGGTTGAGGTGAGTTGCTGGTTTGTTGTGTGGTTCAAGTTGTTACGTGGTAGCGATAGCGTTATGATGCGGTACGCCCTTATGAATTGGAGTAGCACGAGAGGGAAAGTCTATGTAGTTGGTTGTTATGAGTTTAGTTGGGTGTGAACATTGGTAGAATAAGAGATTTAGTGTTGATGTAAACCCACTTGGGGTTAAAAGTGAGATGTTGTGTAGTAAGTAATGGGGTTTTACTTTGCGTGTTGTGTACCCGTACATGGTTTGTGAATTGTTAGACGATGTCTAGAAGTTGATTGGTCATGGGACTATCCTAGGTGGTTGCCTTGGTGTGGCAATAGTATATTTAATATATTATTAAGTAGTCTAATGTATGCTAGCGCAGAAATACTTTTCTTGTATGTGTTGATTACTTCTGTAGGATCCCTACTGTTTGGACGATTTTCTGTAGCAATTTTGGTTTGGGAATGGAACTCTAAGGGATATAGTAAGATTGTGTGGAGTGATTGGTGTGCTATGTTAGATTGGTTTTGATCTTGTCGGTCTTGGTGTATGTGATGAGAGGAGGTGTTGCCATATAGGCATATGTGCAGTGGGTTAGCAGATATTTGAGGTAGTGTAAGTTAACGTTGAGGGATCCGGCATGATTCAAAGAGTATAAGAGTGTGTGTGAAACTCCATCTCAGAGTTGGTGAGGTTGGGCAAGATGTCAATGTTGATGTTGAGTTAGGTGAAAGTAAGAGGTACATCGGTGTTTGGAGGCTAATGTGGGATTACGGTGTAGTTACTTGGTTGGTTGGTATTTGGGTCGGTTGACATATAGTCACCTCGAAAAGAGGTTGGAGTTGGATTTGATGTTCATGTAGTCGAACAGTGCCATAATGTGGACTATAGGTGTTAAGTCTCGTATAGACAGATGGGAAATTGTTGTGAGTTTACAATAACTGGTTTGGAGTTACATTTGGGGACTTTGGTTTTGTGAGCACTTTTGCGCCATTATGTGATTGGTGATTGTGAAATTTCCTTCTTGTGTTTTATTGCATCGTTGGCGTTTTGGAATTTCTAGGGATTATTATCGTAGAACTTCTATGTTGGTGTTGTGGCATCATCGTGGAGGTGATGGGTGTTGTTGGGTGACCATTGTGGTTCACTGGAGAGATGTTAAATAAGTGATTTTGGGAAAAATAACCTTCTTTTGATGTGGTAGCCTTGGATGATCATGTTGAATTGAAACTATTTTGGCTTTAATCAGAAATATCAGTTTTCAATTTAATAACAAGCTGAATCTAACAAATCAAAAATAAAATAAAATAAAATAAAGGGAGTTTTGTGTTGTGAACAACACTTATGGTTTTCGAAAAATGGTTTTGAAATCTTTGGGTTTTGTTGTGGAGGGTTGAAAAGGTATTTTGGTTGTGAGCGGTGCAAGATTGAGCATCTTTTGAGGAAGGAAGTATAATGAGGAAAGAAGTATCTTAAGGAAAATGGAGAAAAGAGAAATTTTTCTTAAACCTGAATGCATTGTATTTTATTTTGTACTGTGGAGTGGTGTCATGATCTAGATTGAGTTGCTAGTTACGTGTTATATGTTTATCTTGCAAGTAATTTGGAATTTGTCGGGCGTGAAGGTGTCGTAACATTGCTTATTTAACCGTGTTTTATTTTGCATTCTCTTTTTACAAGAGTTGAGGCTTTACTAATAGGATGAGGCTTTACTCAAACCATAAAATGACCTTAATGAAGGTTCAAGAACAAGTAAAAACAAGAGTTTTTTTATGTTAAATACAAAGTCAAAAACACAAAGTAAAGAGGGTAGAAAGTGGTTGCAAGAATGGGGAAACTAAAGTGAAAAGCTCACCCTTGAAGATCCAATGAAGAACAGGTGGTCCAGCCCTCCTCAAATGATCAAAACCAGTCCAAGATCACTCAAAACAAGCCTCCAAGTCTCCCAATCTCGGAGCTAGGTGTAATAGTGTGTGTAATGGTGCAAAAGTGAGGTAAAACACACTATTTGGACCCAAGAACACACACACAAGAGGAGAGAGAGGGAGATATAGATATATGGCAGAAATATATATATATATATGAGCTCTGGTTTTTTGTCTCAAAAAAATTCTAACCCTTAGTCAAGAGGAAGAGCCCCTCTCTTATAGGCAAAGAATGCTTACAAGCTAAGCAAACCAAAGCCTCATCCCTCCATACACGTGTATGGAGGGAAGCAACCAGCTTTACAGCTGTGAGAAAATATCTCATAAAGTAACTGCACAGTGGTCGGCTGGGCAAATTGGTCATTTCGCCCAAAATAGTGCCGACCGGCACAATAAAGTGCCGATGACAACTCTAGCCAGCCGGTGGATTCTAGCCCCAGCCGGTGGTGTGTGGGGATGCCTCATAAGGCATTCCCTGCCCCTCAAAGGCAAATCACAAGTGTTTGGTGCAAAACCAAACACAAACGGTCGAGTCCGGAGGTCCTGAGGCACGGCGCGCGAGCCGAGAACTCCGGGAACTCCAAACGAACACACACATGGATGATCACCGAGTGTTCGAGCGGTGACGTCCAAGTCTTGATGACGGTCAAAAATGGGGTGTCTACATGCCCCAATTTGTGAAAAAACCTAAATGAAATTGTTTTGGAGAGTTGGATGGATTTTTACAAAAGGATTTGGGTGGAAAGAAAATGGTTGTGGGATTTTGGAAGTAACGAGTATCGAATACTCTTTTGGGAATTTTGGGTTTGTTGAGAAAACCACACGGGTTTTTCTTATGTGATTATGAGATTATTGGATTATAGATATCTATATTGTTATCTTTTAATTATTGCATTAGAGATAACAGTTTTGGCTATCGGTAGAGGATAGCGTTGCCATGTGTTATAAATTGCATATGGACTAGACAAACTAGAATGTTTATGAAATCACACATATCATGATGAATGTCATGGATTTTGGAACTCAAAACTGTAAGTTTTGGAAATGTTATTTTGCGAATTGTCACGTCGTGTTTGGAAAATATTTAGTATCATTTGAAAAATATTATTTTTGGAGCACATTTATTGTGTAATTGGAAATGGTAAATAAAGTGGTAAAATTATAAGAGGGTATTAAAGCAGAACTAAGTTGGCTTGTGTGTCCAAGGTGAAAGACCTAAAACCCATGTGGTAGGTGCTAATTTCATCTGGATAATCCCAGAGAAATGGCATAGTGACTTGTATAGTTACTATTATGAACACTAGCACTGGAGATTTACCCATTTTGTTTATTATGGCTTTAATATGAAAAGGATGTTTTGAAAACTATTTAGCAATGTAATTGTTGTTGTTTAGCGATGTATTCACCTTGGTTTTAGCAATGTATTTGCTGGTTCGTATTGTATTATACCGAACTTGTTTTGGAAATAGATTTTATTCAAATAAATGTTTTGAACTCAGAAAACGTTTTGAATAAACAAATGGTTTTGATGATTGGAAAGAAAGGATTTGTTGAGAAATCAAACGGATTTTAAAAACGTATCGGGCATATTGTATATATGTGCTACATCATGATCATTTATGCTAGTGGAGCATATTTAGTTTTTGAAATATTCTCTATTAGGCTTTATGCTTATCCTACATGGCTGAAAATATTTTTCCGATGTGCATGTAAGGATGTGGGCTGAGACGTTGAAATTGTGTTCAGAACTGTATAGGGTGGTTCCTTTGTTTGTAGGCCATGAGCCATTATTTTTATTTATTAGGCCGCATGCCATTCTTGTAAGGGTTACACCCTTTGTTAATGATGTAAGCCTTTGGGCATTTCAATTTGATAAATATATCATTTGTTATATGTTTTAGTCAAAGAACATCCATTCCACGTAGATGTGAACGTAGGGTGTATGAAATCGAAATAACACATGTATTGTGTGGCACTAGTGTACCCATTTGCATGAGAGATATTATTTATTTTTATCTAATTGTCGTCTTTTTCCTTATCGGCTTTGGGTATTTTCATGTCGGACATACTGTAAATCTGGGGCGTGACAATTGTTGCTCCCTTTTTCTCTTTCTCCTTTAGAATATATAGACAAATGATATTACCTTGATTAAGTCTGCAGGTTCTTGTAGTCCTATAGGCTTTGGAGGAATTGGAAGAAAAGCCAGATGAGTTCTCATTGACCACCTATGGCTTTTTAATTAGAGAAGCATTTTGAGCAAATTAGACATGTATATTTCTCGATTGATAGGGATGATCGATGGCTTGTCCACTATAGTGTTGCAAAATGGTTAGTGACTTAAACGATGAGTAAATGACAAGTAGGATTGACCAAATAAACGTAACCAATTGAAAGTCTGAAACAAACACAAACTAGATTGCGCTTAGAATGATAAGTACATCTATAATTCAAAGGGCTTGTTTTTTACCCTCTTACTTTGATTTTTTGAGACCAATAATTCAAATTAGTCGCCAAAAACGTGATTTTTGCGACTAAATCATGTTAGTCATGGAAAATAAAAAAATTTGGCAACCAAATTATTTTTTTAGTCAGAAAATGTGATTTTTTTCACAACTAAAAATTATTTAGTTGACAAAAGTGAAATTTCTTGTGGTAATTTATTGCATCTGTGGAGTACTTGTGCTTCAACCCTTGTTAGGGTTTGAGTCTAACTTCGATTTGAATCCTTGGGGAGTACGTTTTGTTGTTGTCGGCTGTGGTGTGATCATCAGCATCATTTTTGTCATTTTTCTGTTGTTCCTCTTCATTCTAACATGTTGTTTCATTTTTTTCCATCTTCTGTTTTCTTTTTTTTCTCTTTTTCCCCTGATGCAATCATCATCATCATTGTTGTTGTTTTTCCTTTCTTCACCTTCATTCTAATATATTGTTATGTTTTCTTCCATCTTATGTTTTCCTTTTCTCTTCTTTTCACTTGCCATCATCCTTCCATTTGCCATTAGCAAGCGTCATAATAATGAAAGCAACCTCTTCAGCAGGTGAAGTAACAGAAATCAAATTGGTTTCCTTTTGCTTTCCTGGTAAATCACCTATAGATGTTGGTAGATTTAAAAATGAAGAAATTACAAGTTAAGAAGCCTTCTTTTTTTAAAACAAACTAAACGTTACCCTCTTGCGGTGATAACACCGTGATGTCATGACACTGGCCCTGTATCATATGTAAATAATATAAAGAGAATGGAAGATTTAAAAAAAAAATTAAAAATCAAAATCTTATTTTCTTAATCAATTGTGCACTAAGATTGCCCCACATAAATGTTGATAGATTTAAAAACAAAGGAATTACAAGTTAAGAATGCTTATTTTTTTAAAAGAAACTAAACGTTGCCCTCTTACTTTGACAACATGGTGCTATCACACAACTGGCCCTTTGTCCTATGTAAAGAATCTAAAAGGAATGCAAGATTTTAAAAAAAAAATCAAAATCAAAATCTTGTTTCCTTAATCAATTGTGCCCTAAATTTGCTTGACATGTAGATGTTGCAAGATTTAAAAAAAAATGAATTATAAGTTAAGAAATAAATGTAGTTAAAATGGAATGGTAAACATAATACCAACCATAATTATTCTGATAATGATAATGACCAACATATAAAATAAAACACTTAAGAAAAAACATTGAAATTTATAACATTGTTTAATACCCAAATGAACACTAGATTGTGCAAATCTCTAGATGTAAGACCACTTCTTTCGTCACAATGTTGGGATTTAAACTTTTAACACAACGTTTATTTTCGATTACCATTTTCTTTTTCTTTTTTTCTTTTCCCTTGCCACAATCATCATCATTATTGTTGTTGTTTTTCCTATCTTCACTATCATTCTCACATCTTATTATGTTTTCTTCCATCTTCATTTTTTCCTTTTTCTTCTTTTCCCTTGCCATCATCCTTCCATTTACCCTTAGAAAGTGTGATAACCCGACTCCATATTCTGCTTTCATTCTTAAATTATCTATATGATTATATGATTGGTGTGAAATTGCATGTTTAATTGTGTGAATGTTATGATTTTGAATTTCTATCTATTGAATGTAGGAAAATCTGTTGAAATTAGAACTTTGAGCTAAAAATTGAAGGTCTTAGAGATGACAGAAACCAAAATGGATTGAATATATGTGATTAGCATGATTTTTAGAGCCTAACATGAAGTTTTGTAAAAATTTAATTTAGAATGAATTAATTGCATTTAATTAAGCTAGGAAGTTACGATAGATATATCTGAAGGCCTTAGAGAACTTAGACTCAAAAATATCTTGTTGGGAGGTTCTAGAGAGAGAACAAGAGAAGAAAGGGAGAAGATCAACTAAAGGCTTGAAAGCTTGGGAATTTGAAGGGGAAATTCAAGGAATTAGCTCAAGGTATGTATAAATCAACTCCAACTCTTAGAATACCTCTTCACTTGTTAAAATTAAGACTTGAAATGGAGATTTCACACCTAAAAGAGTTCGGGTTTTACTTTAAGAGCTTAACTGAACTATATTCATGGAATTTAACATGGATCCCTTGGATTTGTTTGAATTAAGAATGAATATCTTCATATTTGTTTGTCTTGAGGTTACTTGTGAGAACTTGAGCCCTAATATTTAGCTTTTGTAAGATTTGAACTCAAAAAAGTTACTTACAAAGTGAAGCTTTAAGTGAACTTAGATGAACATGAAGAAATTCATGAATTCATGGAAGCTAGGGACATGATTTTGGAATTTAAGCAAGTTTTGATCCAATTGAGTTTGAAATACACTTTATTTATGTATATATGTCATGTTTTTGAAGTGGATTTACATGAATTGAGGCTTGAAAGTGAGCTTGGAAGCTTGAGGTTGGCTCAATTTTCAGACTACCCAGAAAAGCCCAAAACCACAAGTGCGGATCTCATAGCCGCATGTGCAAAAAATAGGAACAAATCAAATATTTGCTACTTTTTTAATTGCACGTGCGGGTCACACGTGTGGTGAGGGGCTTCAACATGTGTGAAAAATAGGGAGAAAATCTGTTAATTTCTGTTAACCTCTGTTAACCTCTTTGACCCTCTGAACCTATTTAGGAGCATGTTTAGACCCTCGGGAATGTCTAAAGATAAATAGAAAATGAATGAATCGTAAAATGATTAAATAAAGGAAGAGGCTAACAAATGAATGAATTGTTTACCGAATTCGTATATGTGTTTTGTTGTGTAGGTCACCTGCCAGAAAGACCACCGCATGGCCAATATCACTATCAGTAATAGTATCGTAAAGATATGCTTTAAAGTATTTATTTTTCTTCTTAAAGGATATGCTTTCTGCAATTTGTATTTTTTTGAAATGAATGAGTTTCATGAAATATAAATGACATATGAAATGTGGGCCCGAGGCCGTTCTTTTTGATATGATTTGCTTGGACTTGAGGTCGTTCTGAACAGGTTTGACTATGTTGGGGCCCAAGGTCGTTCTATTCATATGATGAGCCCGAGGTCGTTCTGTTAATATGTTGGGCCTAAGGCCGTCCCATGTTATGTTGGGCCCAAGGCTGTTCCGAGTTATACTGGGCCCGAGGTCGTTCTGTAATGTGATTATGAACATTGTTATGGAAGATACATTTGAATGTTGTTTTAAAGCACATGCTCATTCATTAAACCTCTTTACTTTACTATTATTCATCGAGCTTTGCTCACTTCGTATTTTATATATGTATGTGTAGACACCCCATTTTTGACCGCCCTCAAGACTTGGGCATTACTGATGGTTTGCTCGATGTTGAGAGATGTGCAGGGCACAGGTTCAGTTTCTTCGGCAAGAAGAGAGGCAAATCTTCCCAAACACTTTGTTTAAGGGTTTGGAGTTGAAGAAAAGAGGAAAGGAGAGGAGAAAACTGGTTTGGGAGAAGATCGGCAGAGATCCGGGTAGAAGGGAATCGAGCAGCCCTCGCTAAATCGGGCTTATTCAATTGCATATTTGGAGTTAAGCTATGAGGCCATCATCATTGGAAAGAAGACTTCCGGGGCTTCCCTTTGCACTCAAGAATCTCCTAGAGCCAAGTCCGGTGGAGGAGATATGATTGGTTGAAGCTGGGCATCATTCCGGTTGGACCGAGTCTGCGCGACTTCACGGAAAAGGGCATAACTTTTTGCATAGGAGGAATTTTGATGCAAGGTTTGCGCCATTGGAAAGCTAACTTCCGGGGCTTCGATTTGCATACCCACCGGCCATGTTTTGACCAAGGAATCATCTGTCGGCACTCTATTTAGCCGACCGGCAGAAAAGAGTGCCGACCGCACTTTATTTTGGTGAAAATCAAATTGGCTGGCGGGTTGAACCCTTTGCACCCCCTAGCTCGGTGCATGACAGTCATGCCAGCTGGGATGCACAGAACTCGACCCACGTGCATACATGTGCCCATTTTGCACCTTTTGGCCCTTATTTTGCACCCTTTGCTCATGGCTTCTTGGGGGAGCCTTGACCCTTTTGTCTTGGCTTCCTCAAGAAGCCTCACCAGCTGTCCAAGCTTCCCTTACAAGCCTTGCACCCTTTGACCCTTTGAAACTTAGCCTCTAAGTCTTGTTTCTTTGCCTATATAAGAGAGCCTTCTCTCCCATTGTCTAAGGTTGGAGATTTCTAAGCAAAGAAACCAGACAATGGATATATATATCTAACATATATATCTATAACACTATATCTCTCTAATTCCACCTCCAAACTCCATTGTTCTTGAGCCATTCCTTCACCACCGCCTAGCACTACCACCACCACTCCATTTCCAACGACTTGGGGGACATTTGCAGAGCTTAGGAGCACCAAAACTTGGTCCAAGAGGTGCTGGTTCATTGGTCTTCAAGGGTAAGTCTTCATCTTCCCCTTTCTTGCATTTTCTTGCTTCATTTCTTAGCCCTAGTTGCAAGCACTTTTGGGCTCCGACCCAAACTTAAAATAGTCTTATTTTGGGGTCCTCTTCATGTTTGATTGAGGACCCCTTGCTGTTTGGTGGCTGCATCTAGCACCTATCTCAATATCCTCTTGTATGCCATGTTTCTTGCATAGAATATTTGGCTTGTGTATGATCTGTTTCAGAGCATGATGTAAGCTAAGAGTAGGCTTATTTTGAGCCCTTCTTCAACATTGTTGAAGGGCTGAACATTGTTTGGATAATCCTTAGGCTACTTGCTTTGAAATCCATGTTTTAGCCTCATTTTTGCATGGTTTGTTAGCCTTGTATGCTTACTGATTTTGGGGCTGTCATATACTGTAAAGAGGCTTTTTTTGAGCCCTTCTTCAACATTGAAGAAGGGCTCAACCATGTTTGGCCTCTCTATCATGCACTTGCTTTGAAATCCATGTGATTTACCGTAATCTTGCATGAGTTGTTAGCCTATCTTGCTTTTTGTTTTTGTGGCTGATCATAAACTGAAAATGTGATTGTTTTTCCATGTATAAGATATTTTTTTGGTTGTTTAGGCCATCCATGACATGCCTTATATAGTCACTTTGCATTTTGGCTTGCTAGCCTTGGGGTGTGTGAGTCTCTAGCGTGTTTAGCTTGCCTTGATCTCATGATTTGGCATCATTTTAGATCACATTTCAGTCCCTAAATCATGCTCACATTTTTGTGCTTGTCATCTCTTTCATGCTTCAAAGGTGTGTCCTTTTATGCCTAAGAATAGGCCTTGTGTGTTTAGAGCTTTTGGGATGCCATGTGTGTGAGTTTTAGGTGCATTTTAGCATGCTGAAAATCTGTTTTTGGTTGCTTGATATATGCCATGAATGGTCATGTATGGGGATGGTTGAATGCTCTACTTTGTGCCTTAGCCTTAGGCCTTTTGGCTTGCATGATTGCATGGATGTTTGTCTACCTTTTTGGTCCATTTGGCCACTGTTTTAGGCCTACTTAGAGCTGCCTAATCCATGTTTAAGTCCATCCCCCATGTGGTTTGCATGCTTTCCTTGTGTGCTTACTTGTATGTTTGCCATATATTGCCATTTTGCATACTAGTTGCCATGTCTAGGATTGCATCACATTGGCATACATGCTAGGCCTCTTGAAGTGAAGTGTGATGGAGGCTTAGCACCCCTTATGTGCTTGTTTGCATTGCATGCATTTGAAATCAAAATTGCCCTCTTGGTTCTTTGGGCCATCATGCATGGAAATGCGTGATTGGTGGTCCGAGAACCGAGGCACATCTCCCTTTGAGTCAAAAACATGATAAGGGATGTGTTGGTGCACACATTTACTTGGAATTCCATGTCATGCAATCTTCATGCCATTCTTTGTCACAAACTGTCTCCTGCAGGAATTTAGTGCCGTCCCGCACCCTTTAGTGTTGACCGGCACATTTTTTGTGCCGATAATCTTCTATTGCAGCCGGTGGTCACCACAAGTAGCCGGTGGTGTTTTTCCTCGGCCGATGGCACTCAAAGAGTGGAGGGAAGGTTTCTTGGGCCTTTGGTGATTTTTTGGAGGAGCAAGGCAGTAAAAACTGAAGCAGCAGTGTCTCTGTACGGGTTTTCGGGCAAGGCGGACAAGGAGCATGCAACATTCGCGCATTCCAAGGCAGGGCCGAGGGCCCAATTCATTACATTTAGATTCTTTAATTTCAAAGATTTAGGAATTTGTAATAATTTATTTATTCATTTATTCTTCGGTCTGTATTATTTATTTATTCGGTCCCTCCGAGTGAGGGCAAAAATGTAATAAGTGTGGGTGAGTGTGATGCATGTCTTCCAACCCCCGCTTCTTTCTAACCCTTTTATTTACCCGCTTCCAGTGGTAGATTAGGGCATTTTAAATTAGCATACCTTATGCAATGCATGCGTGCATCCATGCATTTGTTTACATGCACCGGGCTCGGTACATCATACAAACTGCATCACAATTTTCAAATTCCAAAATTGAATACGTGCTATGTGATAGCATTTCATATACCATGTCTAGGATAGCCGAACTGACTAGATTACATCCTTGTATGTGCTGCATTAGACATTCCAGTATGCTTAGGTCCATGCATGGATTTCTAATAAGCTTCTGTTTTGGCTTGGAGTACTAGGTGAGCTTTCATGCTTTAACATACCGCATGTGTGTGAATGTTGCCATGACAGTATGCTTAACATGCGGCTAAGTGCTTATGTGATAAACTGTTTGAATGCCTGTGGATGGAGGTTGAATTACCTAAATTGGGACAACATATTAAAACTGTGAGTTTTGAAGCCCACTAGTTAGTGGCAAAATCATCTTTTCCAAAAGCCCACTTGAGGGGTGGCAAAAACCTGCATTTTAGCCTACTTGCGAGTAGCAAATCATTTTCAAAACAAACACGCAATGTCTTGTTCCAACTTAGACGATTTGGTCTATATTTGTTTGCTGCACGCATAACATAGTAATTCTAGGCTAATAACCGGAATAAGAACACATAAGGTTTTCAAAATAAGATATCACGGTCAGTAGAGGCTGGTCTTCGGACCGGGCGAAAGGGGGTGCTCATAGCTGACCTTCCCCGATCGTACCCAAGCTCCCGAGCCAAGACACTTTGGTTATGACGGACATGTGGCCTTTGGCACCGAGTCAGGGTTTCCTAAATTTCCCCTTTTTTTAAAATATTTAGGTGGCGACTCTGTAATCTGGCAAAGCAGTCCATGTTTGGCACTTCTTTTCACAAATCTGTTTTTCTCAAAACGATTTGCCAGAGTTGGACTCTTTGGTTCAGATTTAGAACCGTGACACAAAATCGAGTCCTGCGAACTGTTAGATGGCAAGCCCCACGGGGGCGCGTCTACAGTTTCTGGCGACTCTGCTGGGGATTTAGAGAGCTTGACTCGAACTCGTGATATCCTGTTTTGACTACACTTATGTGTTTCTTTGCATTGCATGTGCATTGGTGCGCCTAGGACACCGTGTTGGCCATCTGCTATTCCTGAGCGGTTTGCCGGAGGCTTGTCTTGTCAAGGCATGTCCATAAGGTCGACTCTATGGCTCGCCAAGATAGAACACAAACCCCGCTTACCGGCACCTTTGACCATTCGACCTAGTGCATATTCGAATCCATAGTGACCATTCCAAACTAGGACAAAGTTGCTTACCCAATCATAGGTTGTTTGAAACATTGCGTGCGTAGTGAAACCCTAGCTCGACAAAATAGGACAGGGAAACCCTACCCCAACATAGGGTGTTTTGGCTCTCTTTACTTGCTATGTCTTTGTTAGAGTGTATCTCTCAGGAATGCGATACCGCCATGAGTCTGGATATCCGGCTGCGGGCACCGCTCAAGATTTGAGAATCGCTTACCCGAGGGTATCAAATTTGAAGCAGAATTTTGAGGGCAGAATTCAGTAGAGGGCACACTCATTCAACTATGCTCGTATCTGTTCAGGTGAAATCAGGCTGAGATACTGTCTGTTTTCTCTTTTGCTAGGGTAGTCCTGGAATCTTAGCTTCAGAAGGCTCCACTATCCCCCGGGTACATTGGATTTGTGCTGATAGACTTTGTCGGGCGAGAGAAGGCTAGTCGAGCACTGAGACCATCAAGATTACAGCTACAGATCGCTGATCTTTGAGCGATTGGGTAGAGATTTCGAACTTACAAGCAGTACGCAGATATACCGGTTGCTCGCTTAGACCAGGCAATATGTCGAGTCTGGAAGAGATGGTGCGCCACCTCCAGAATAGTATGAAAGCCATGCAGCAAGACGCTGTCCATCAAGCAGACTTCGCCAAGCAACAAGCTGTGGTTATAGCCCAACAGACAGAGACAATTGCTAGGCTAGAGCAAAGAAACCGGAGACTGCTTCACAACAAGTTCCTCCCCCGGGAGCTCCAAAGACTGGGAGGCACCAAATGTCCAGAAGATACGGACATTCCGATAGGGCCGGACCCCACAAAGATTGAAAGTGAGCAAGCTTGAGAAATTGTTCAAAAGTCTCGGGGACCCACTCTATTCCCGATATAGAGGGTGGTTATCGACTCAATGGTGACATTACCGGATCAATTCAAGATGCCACATATCGATCGATTCGATGGCTCGAGACCCAATGGTGCACCTCCACCGCTTTCCGATATTCTCGAGACCAATGGGTTTGACCACGTTCCGAAATTGTCACTATTCAAATTAACCCCGTCTCGATAGCCGTTAACTGCACGCGAATTGGAGAATTTCGTGAAACAGAATTAGGAAGAGATGGCCGAGGCCTTCAAAGGATCAATACTCCTACAACACAGATTGAGGTCACCACTGTGATCTTGAAGCCACCCGCCAAGGGCCAAATGAGGGTTTCGTAATTCGTGGCGAGATGGAGAGCAAAGGCCTCAATGATGACTACAAAACCTTCCGACAAAGATCAGATCAGGATGATCATTCGGAATCTGCATGGCAAGTTGCTGCAAAAGATGGTCATTCTACCTCTGTTTACCTTTCCAGCTCTTCATGAAATGGGGGTTCAAACCGAGGATGCCATCAAACAAGGGATCTTTGCAGAAGATAATGAGCCTTTGAAGATGAATGTTGCTTGCAGTCCCAATGCTACTACTGATGGTAGCACAGCTGCGAAATGCTCAGAAGTAGGCACTATCACCACCCCTCAATGGCCAAAACCAACCACTTCAACTCAAATTCAAGCCCGAAAATTCCATCCTCTTTACATGAGTCTCTCTCAAGCTTTGAAAAGTCATGAGAAGAAGCGCACCTAGAACGCCTAGAAACCCAACCCTTTCCAAATACACTCCCAGACATAACCCTTCCAAGTATCAGGTACCATCATGGCACCGATCATGTTGCTATCGCTTTCGTCATGAGATCCAAAATCTCATTGACAACCAAACGATAGCTCCACCTTCGGACCCCAATGACCACATACCTCATCCACATCTCAATCTAATCCACACACTGGCCGTCCCTTACGACCCCAGCGTATATATCACCCCAGCCCATTTGCCCAAACCGAAGGTGTTTATCCCGGAAAGCATCAACTTATGCATGATGGGTGCATCTGAACCCCAATCATCTCAAACCCATGAACCCACTACTTCTGAGCTGATGAGGATGATCGAAGATCTTCAGAGAACTGTGGCAGATCTGGCCTTTGGAGTTTTGGCTCCATCATCAACCGCATCACATACTAGGGAGTTCATGTCAAAAGGCTCCTTAACCTTGGGACGGGCATTGGGAGAAGGCCAATCTCTTGGCAAAGTGGAGGCGATGATAAGGACAAGGCAGGGAAAGCATGAGTCCCCATGAACATCTTCGTTGGTTTGTTGGGGCTTGGAAAACCGAAGGATCGAGCAAACAAAGTTAGTACTAGCGATCGTAACGATCGTGGATGGCACTTTTGCCGCTCGAGTGAGAGCTTTGAATCGAGGGTAGGCTCGAAAAGGGCCGTGTTGCTAGGAATGTTCCTTTCACTCTAACCCTACTCCCTAAAAGATCAAGAACCCGGCCAAGACTGCCGACCCCTTTGTTGGCGATCTTCTTCAAACCCCGAACTTCGGACTATCTACCTCGAGGCCGAGGGTGTTCGCACCATCAGACATGTCTCTATCAGCGGCCTTGAGGGTCCTGATTAAAAAGGGGTGCCTGAAACCCCTGGAGCCGAGGCCCCTACCACAAAAACTTCCTCCTAACCATAACCCGCCAAGCATCGTGCCTTTCATCAGCAAGTTGGCCATGTCACTGATTACCGTCTTCGCCATGAAATACAAGATCTGATTGACAACAAGATCATCACCGTGCCAGTCTTGCAAAGTCTATCGGCACTTGATCAATGAACTTGTGGGGGATAATGTGACGTGATCAGGAGATGAACCACCTGCGGGCGGCGTTCAGTTTACTTCAGATGTGGTGGACGGCATGCACTGTTTTGAGCGACGTACAAATGCTGTTAATTTTGCTTTCTGACTTGGGTATTGGGTCAGTCTTGTCTTTTTGTATTGAGTCAGTCCTTTCATACTGAGTCAGTCTGGCCTGTCTTGTTGTATCGAGTCAGTCCTGTTTTGTCAGAGTCGGGTGATTCTGGGGGTGTTACCTCGGGCATCACCATTTTGTTTTGCATTTGTCTTCCTGTTTTGTTTTGAGTCTGTTTCTGCAAGGGAGCCAGTTGTGCCAACAGATTTTGAATGGAACAGCAGTGATTTTCACACTCTTATGTTTGCTTCTGCCGTGTGCAGCGCTTGTGCGAAATTCTAAATGAGATGGAAGTATTTGACTAAGAACTCTGTCTTTTCTGTGCCTTGAAGTCATTGCATTGACCTAAGTTTTTCAAAACTTTTTCAAACACTGTGATGAAAACAAAGAGGAAGGAATTCCTTGGGATTTGCAAAAATTTGATCAATTGAGAGAAAGAGAGGCGTGCTAAGCCCTTAATGAATGAAATCATGCTTGTTAGTGTGAGTACTGAGAAGGACCCTAGCTTTGATCCAGATTGGTCCTACACTGTCTTCAGCGCGAGCGATTTGTCGCTTTCTTAAAAACTTTCAAAAAATGTTTTGCGCGGTCCTGCGAAGACATGTGTGGAATCGCTCTTGAGATTATGTAGCCTAGGATCGCTCTCAGCCTTGAGACTCGACCCCTCATTTTCAAACCTTGGACTCAAACTCAGAATGTTCAACGGTTAACTTCAACGTGAGGCCTGTGAGGCCAGATTCAAAGCAGCCCTCGAACAAGAGGCAAGAAAGTCAAAATCAAGAAGATCAGATGTTGTCAAGAGAGGCTTGGGAAGCTAGATCAGAAGTCCCCCCTCGAACTAGGGGCAAAAATGTCCGATGTGCTCGAAGAGCCAAAGGTGGATCTTTCTACTAATCGATACAACAGCCACTCTCCTGGATACAGAGGGCTTCAATCTCAAAAACCATTTGGCATGGACTTATTACACTTTTACCCTTTGAGGGGCTCGCTGGGCTGAAAACCCGGAAGGGCTACCCAGGCAAAAGTTAGAGCAAGCAAAAAATACATACAAAAGAAAAAAAATATATATATACAAAAAGAAAAAAGAAAAAGAAAAAGAAGCTCGCAAGGTCGAAAACCCGCATCGGGCGCCTTGGCAAAAGTTAGAGCCTAAAAGAAAAAGAAAAAAAATGATGAAAAAAATGAAAAAGAATTGAAAAGAAAAGAAAAAGAAGCTCGCAAGGTCGAAAACCTGCAACAGGCACCTTGGCAAAAGTTAGAGCATAAAAATGAGAGGTTAAATACCCGAGTGTACCTTAACCCCGAACTACGTAAGGCTTGATTCCCATGTTTGGGATACGTAGGCAACTTCATTCTGAAGTCTAGCCGTAAAACAATTCAAATTCGATTGTGTCCATGTGATGGTTCTGGTCATCTTTGTCTCCTCTGTATCCGAGAGTCTAGTTGTATTTGTCGCTCTGAGGACTGACTACAAGTACGCTGCGATGCTATCCAAACAAGGGGCAACTTTCCGTTGCCATTCAAAACGTCGCGGTGTCACTTCAAACAAGGGGCAACTTTCCGTTGCCATGCAGTGTCCTTCAGACAAGGGGCAATTTTCCATTGCTTATGGATCCGAGGTTGCGCATCTCAAGAGTAGGTTCCGTGCTTGTTGAGCATTGGCCGTTTGCAAAAAAATAGTTTTTGAGAATTTTTACTGAGGTTGACTAATTCTCTCGAAAATTATTCCATCTTTTCCAAAAACTGGACCATTTTCTTGGACCCAAAAAAGGAAAATTTTCAGTGCTCATAGCCTGACTTGCATGATTTCAAATCAAAAATCGAACAAGCATGTTAATCTAACTCTCATGTTGGTCAAAATTGTTTTAGTAGAAAGCAAAATAAAAAAAAAAAGGTCAAAATGATGAACTAGGGGCACAGTTGAGTCAGGCTTCCTGTCTTTTCCCCATTGTCAACATACTTGCCAGAAAGGGCACCATACTTGCCAAGAATGGCACTCTACTCGCCGGAAAAGGCACAACCGGTTGATTTACAAAGCGGTGAAAGTTCTTTCACCCTCCAAGCAATGAGGTATCAAGTCAAGTGCGAAGCTAAATTGAATGGATCAAGATGTTCCACTTCCTCATCTGGACAGATCTAACCACGTCCAAACTCCCCAGCAAGGCATCATCAACCGGTGTTAGCTGCAGATTTGCTACACACCCAGTTGTAACACAACCCCTCTGTGGGAGAAACTCACTGTTGTGAACGAAGAATCTAGCAGAATGCTAGGGACAAGAGCCCACAACTTCTTGTCTACCCATCAACCACCCAGGGGAGGGATAAAAAATGAGAGATTGAAGAATAGAGAGATGTGCGTTGAGAGAAAAAGTGAGAAAAGGGCTTTTTCAGAAAAATAGAGATTGAGTGCCAGAGTGATGTGAGTATCACAAATAAGAAAGGGTGGGAAATAATACCCGGTGAAACAGGCTCCCTGTGCACATTTGAGTCTTGTGTTTTGTTTTGTCTGTCTCGATTCTTGTTTTGAGTCGTTTCGAGTGTCAATAGACGTGTTTAGGTTGTTTACCTTTTTATTTTTCGTTATTGAGTCTTTTTCATTGTGTTCGATTGTAGGCTCAATACCCGATTAAGAACTCACTTAATT
The DNA here is from genome assembly GCA_025200525.1 of Camellia lanceoleosa. NCBI lineage: Eukaryota > Viridiplantae > Streptophyta > Magnoliopsida > Ericales > Theaceae > Camellia > Camellia lanceoleosa. The sequence goes on from CM045759.1 coordinate 44,045,711, forward strand.
TCAAAAAATCGTTTTGTGCTCGTAGTTTGTGCCATTCCCCACATTTGTGCAAAACAGATTCGTTCTTTCATAAAACCACAGGCCCACCCCGATAAGTGTGAACAAGAAACCAGACCTATCTGGGCTATAGTGGTTCCGATCGCAAAATAAAAGAAAATAAGGAAAATCGAAGCATCTGAGTGTGTTTCACCTTCAGCAAATTCTGTGATTGTACTCCGGATGTACCTCTTCAGGCCTTGTCAATGCTACCGAAGTATGAGTGCGCCTCTACCTCAAGTGTAAGCCAACTTCAAGTCAGACCGGCAATTAAAGCAGCAGCAGATGTTATCTTTTGCCAATATGAACAGGGTGTACCCTTTTCGAGCTGAGTGTGTTGCAAAACCCTCTGAGAGGTAAATCGGAGGCACTAAAGTACGTATTTGATGCCCCTCTATTGCATAGAATATGAACTTTCATATACACTGTTGTTGCATGCGTGCCGCGCATCGTTATGATTTCTGCATAGAATATGCTTGCTTTCGATTCTGTATAGAATATCCTTTGCTTTCAATGTTGCATAGAATATGCCTGTCTCATGCATAGAAAATGCACTCTCCCATACTTGCATAGAACATGCATTTTATCGCACTTTCTTGTGCATTGTATCTCACTTGCACCTTCCTTGTGCATTTCAAATCAATCATATTTGTTTAGCGCATCGCCTTATCTAGTGCATTTCAAATCATTCGCTATTTTGCGATCGCCTTTATTTTGTGCACCTCACTTGCATTTTCCATGAATTCTGTCACGCTTTCTTGCGCACCTAACCTGTACTTGTTAGTACATTGCATCGCATCGTTTCATGTATCTTCTTGGCACTGTTTTGTGCATTCACTCTTCACTCGCACTATCTTGTGCATTCCATTACATTCGCGTTGTCTAACGCATCGCGCTGTTTAGCGCATCGCACTCTCTTGTGCATTCGCGTTGTCTAACGCATCGCGCTGTTTAGCGCATCGCACTCTCTTGTGCACTCGCGTTGTCTAACGCATCGCGCTGTTTAGCGCATCGCACTATCTTGTGCATTCCATTACATTCGCGTTGTCTAACGCATCGCGCTGTTTAGCGCATCGCACTCTCTTGTGCACTCGCGTTGTCTAACGCATCGCGCTGTTTAGCGCATCGCACTATCTTGTGCATTCCATTACATTCGCGTTGTCTAACGATCGCTACCGCTTAGCGCGCGCACTCTCTTGTGCACTCGCGTTGTCTAACGATCGCTACTGTTTAGCGCATCGCACTATCTTGTGCATTCCATTACATTCGCGTTGTCTAACGCATCGCGCTGTTTAGCGCATCGCACTCTCTTGTGCACTCGCGTTGTCTAACGCATCGCGCTGTTTAGCGTATCGCACTGTTTAGTGCATTTCAAATCAAATCGCACTATTTTGCGCATCGCACTGTCTTGTGCATCACATCTCGTTCGCGCTATTTTGCGCATCTCATTGCATTTTGCATACCTTTCGATCGCGCTATTTTGCGCATCGCACTATCTTGTGCATTCCACTACACTCGCGTTGTCTAACGCATCGCGCTGTTTAGCGCATCGCACTATCTTGTGCATTTACACTGTCTTGTGCACTCGCGTTGTCTAACGCATCGCGCTGTTTAGCGCATCGCACTATTTTGTGCATTGTATCATTCGCGCTATCTTGCGCACTCTACCTGGTTGCATTTTGCATGCATTCATTGTTCGCGTTATTTTGCGCATCGCGCTATCTTGCGCACCTTATCTGTATCGCACTGTCTTGTGCATTCACCCTGCTTATACTATTTTGTACACCCTTAGCATCGCACTATTTTGTGCATCTGTTTAGCACTGTTTTGTGCATTCACTCTGCATCGCACTGTTTTGTGCACTTTAAATTTCAAACCGGCTTCGCGAAAGCGTATAAGTCCAATTATCAAAGTCTTCCTGCATATCATTTGCATCTTGCCCCTGAACTACGCTGGTTTGATTCCTTGCAAAGGGATACGTAGGCAGCCTGCGGGCACAACCATTTATGCATCTATATTTTGCTTGTTTGTCCAAGTCTTCGGCCTTGTCAAAAATGGGTCGTCTCTGGGCTTTGACATTCACTCCCGTCATTGTTATGACTTTCGAGTTCTGTCAAAGAGGGGCAACTGTAGACACCCCATTTTTGACCGCCCTCAAGACTTGGGCATTACTGATGGTTTGCTCGATGTTGAGAGATGTGCAGGGCACAGGTTCAGTTTCTTCGGCAAGAAGAGAGGCAAATCTTCCCAAACACTTTGTTTAAGGGTTTGGAGTTGAAGAAAAGAGGAAAGGAGAGGAGAAAACTGGTTTGGGAGAAGATCGGCAGAGATCCGGGTAGAAGGGAATCGAGCAGCCCTCGCTAAATCGGGCTTATTCAATTGCATATTTGGAGTTAAGCTATGAGGCCATCATCATTGGAAAGAAGACTTCCGGGGCTTCCCTTTGCACTCAAGAATCTCCTAGAGCCAAGTCCGGGTGGAGGAGATATGATTGGTTGAAGCTAGGCATCATCCCGGTTGGATCGAGTCTGCGCGACTTCACGGAAAAGGGCATAACTTTTTGCATAGGAGGAATTTTGATGCAAGGTTTGCGCCATTGGAAAGCTAACTTCCGGGGCTTCGATTTGCATACCCACCGGTCATGTTTTGACCAAGGAATCATCTGTCGGCACTCTATTTAGCCGACCGGCAGAAAAGAGTGCCGACCGGCACTTTATTTTGGCTGAAAATCAAATTGGCTGGCCGGGTTGAACCCTTTGCACCCCCCTAGCCTGGTGCATGACAGCTGTGCCAGCTGGGATGCACAGAACTCGACCCACGTGCATACATGTGCCCATTTTGCACCTTTTGGCCCTTATTTTGCACCCTTTGCTCATGGCTTCTTGAGGAAGCCTTGACCCTTTTGTCTTGGCTTCCTCAAGAAGCCTCACCAGCTGTCCAAGCTTCCCTTACAAGCCTTGCACCCTTTGACCCTTTGAAACTTAGCCTCTAAGTCTTGTTTCTTTGCCTATATAAGAGAGCCTTCTCTCCCATTGTCTAAGGTTGGAGATTTCTAAGCAAAGAAACCAGACAATGGATATATATATCTAACATATATATCTATAACACTATATCTCTCTCATTCCACCTCCAAACTCCATTGTTCTTGAGCCATTCCTTCACCACCGCCTAGCACTACCACCACCACTCCATTTCCAACGACTTGGGGGACATTTGCAGAGCTTAGGAGCACCAAAACTTGGTCCAAGAGGTGCTGGTTCATTGGTCTTCAAGGGTAAGTCTTCATCTTCCCCTTTCTTGCATTTTCTTGCTTCATTTCTTAGCCCTAGTTGCAAGCACTTTTGGGCTCCGACCCAAACTTCAAATAGTCTTATTTTGGGGTCCTCTTCATGTTTGATTGAGGACCCCTTGCTGTTTGGTGGCTGCATCTAGCACCTATCTCAATATCCTCTTGTATGCCATGTTTCTTGCATAGAATATTTGGCTTGTGTATGATCTGTTTCAGAGCATGATGTAAGCTAAGAGTAGGCTTATTTTGAGCCCTTCTTCAACATTGTTGAAGGGCTCAACATTGTTTGGATAATCCTTAGGCTACTTGCTTTGAAATCCATGTTTTAGCCTCATTTTTGCATGGTTTGTTAGCCTTGTATGCTTACTGATTTTGGGGCTGTCATATACTGTAAAGAGGCTTTTTTTGAGCCCTTCTTCAACATTGAAGAAGGGCTCAACCATGTTTGGCCTCTCTATCATGCACTTGCTTTGAAATCCATGTGATTTACCGTAATCTTGCATGAGTTGTTAGCCTATCTTGCTTTTGTTTTTGTGGCTGATCATAAACTGAAAATGTGATTGTTTTTCCATGTATAAGATATTTTTTTGGTTGTTTAGGCCATCCATGACATGCCTTATATAGTCACTTTGCATTTTGGCTTGCTAGCCTTGGGGTGTGTGAGTCTCTAGCGTGTTTAGCTTGCCTTGATCTCATGATTTGGCATCATTTTAGATCACATTTCAGTCCCTAAATCATGCTCACATGTTTGTGCTTGTCATCTCTTTCATGCTTCAAAGGTGTGTCCTTTTATGCCTAAGAATAGGCCTTGTGTGTTTAGAGCTTTTGGGATGCCATGTGTGTGAGTTTTAGGTGCATTTTAGCATGCTGAAAATCTGTTTTTGGTTGCTTGATATATGCCATGAATGGTCATGTATGGGGATGGTTGAATGCTCTACTTTGTGCCTTAGCCTTAGGCCTTTTGGCTTGCATGATTGCATGGATGTTTGTCTACCTTTTTGGTCCATTTGGCCACTGTTTTAGGCCTACTTAGAGCTGCCTAATCCATGTTTAAGTCCATCCCCCATGTGGTTTGCATGCTTTCCTTGTGTGCTTACTTGTATGTTTGCCATATATTGCCATTTTGCATACTAGTTGCCATGTCTAGGATTGCATCACATTGGCATACATGCTAGGCCTCTTGAAGTGAAGTGTGATGGAGGCTTAGCACCCCTTATGTGCTTGTTTGCATTGCATGCATTTGAAATCAAAATTGCCCTCTTGGTTCTTTGGGCCATCATGCATGGAAATGCGTGATTGGTGGTCCGAGAACCGAGGCACATCTCCCTTTGAGTCAAAAACATGATAAGGGATGTGTTGGTGCACACATTTGCTTGGAATTCCATGTCATGCACTGCTGCTGTCTGTTGCTGTCAAAACTGTCTCCTGCAGGAATTTAGTGCCGACCGGCACTCTTTAGTGCCGACCGGCACATTTTTTGTGCCGATAATCTTCTATTGCAGCCGGTGGTCACCACAAGCAGCCGGTGGTGTTTTCCTCCAGCCGATGGCACTCAGCAGAGTGCAAGGAAGGTTTCTTGGGACTTTGGTAATTTTTTGGAGGAGCAAGGCAAAGAAAAATGTATGAGTGTCACTGTCACGTTCGGGCAAGGCGGACATCGAGCATGCATCATTCGCGTATTCCAAGGCAGGGCCGAGGCCCCATTTCATTTCATTTAGATGCTTTAATTTCAGTACTTAGGAATTTGTAATAATTTATTTATTCATTTATTCTTCGGTCTGTATTATTTATTTATTCGGTCCCTCCGAGTGAGGGCAAAAATGTAATAAGTGTGGGTGAGTGTGATGCATGTCTTCCAACCCCCGCTTCTTTCTAACCCTTTTATTTACCCGCTTCCAGTGGTAGATTAGGGCATTTTAAATTAGCATACCTTATGCAATGCATGCGTGCATCCATGCATTTGTTTACATGCACCGGGCTCGGTACATCATACAAACTGCATCGCAATTTTCAAATTCCAAAATTGAATACGTGCTATGTGATAGCATTTCATATACCATGTCTAGGATAGCCGAGCCTGTCTAGATTACATCCTTGTATGTGCTGCATTAGACATTTCAGTATGCTTAGGTCCATGCATGGATTTCTAATAAGCTTCTGTTTTGGCTTGGAGTACTAGGTGAGCTTTCATGCTTTAACATACCGCATGTGTGTGAATGTTGCCATGACAGTATGCTTAACATGCGGCTAAGTGCTTATGTGATAAACTGTTTGAATGCCTGTGGATGGAGGTTGAATTACCTAAATTGGGACAACATATTAAAACTGTGAGTTTTGAAGCCCACTAGTTAGTGGCAAAATCATCTTTTCCAAAAGCCCACTTGAGGGGTGGCAAAAACCTGCATTTTAGCCTACTTGCGAGTAGCAAATCATTTTCAAAACAAACACGCAATGTCTTGTTCCAACTTAGACGATTTGGTCTATATTTGTTTCTTTGCATAACATAGTAATTCTCGGCTAATAACGCGAATAAGAACACATAACGTTTTCAAAATAAGATATCACGGTCGATGAGAGGCGGTCTTCGGACCGGGCGAAAGGGGGTGCTCATAGCTGACCTTCCCCGATCGTACCCAAGCTCCCGAGCCAAGACACTTTGGTTATGACGGACATGTGGCCTTTGGCACCGAGTCAGGGTTTCCTAAATTTCCCCTTTTTTAAAAATATTTAGGTGGCGACTCTGTAATCTGGCAAAGCAGTCCATATTTGGCACTTCTTTTCACAAATCTGTTTTTCTCAAAACGATTTGCCAGAGTTGGACTCTTTGGTTCAGATTTAGAACCGGGACACAAAATCGAGTGCTGCGAACTGTTAGATGGCAAGCCCCACGGGGGCGCGTCTACAGTATGTTGATGATTAATCTAGAGACCAACCTTAGGTCAACCTTAGGAGCCGCTTTTGTGGATCTGCACTGTCAAGTCTCCAAAATAGAGCTTTTACCTTTTGAGAATGTTACACCTTTTGTTGATTTTGCTACGATGCTTGCTATGAAGATGTAACTTTAAGATAACAACCCCTTGTGTATAAGTTTTGTTGGGATTCCTTGATGTGTATAATTGTGTGTGATTATATTAACTTGGGCATGTAAACACTGCTCAATAGACATTATGCTATAGTATTTTCTTCCGTTTAGGCCCCATTATCGTAAACTCAATGTACTCTGTTTGAGGTTGTAGCGACCCTGATTTTCGTAAGTCATTATTTATTATTATTACTCTATTTTATTTTTGGCTTTATTAATTACATGGCTACATGAGAATTTAATGCGGTGTTTAATTAATTTAATGTATTATTTAATTAATATAATGTGATATTTAATTGAATATTTCTTAATTTGAATATTTATATTATATATATATATAAAAGGTGTTATACATATATATTGATCTTATATTTATATATGTTATGTTTAGGTGTATTTATATAATATTATATAAATGTCTATTAGGTTGCATTAGAGAGAAAAAAGAAAAGAGTGGAGCGGTAGCCACGGCACAGAGAGAGAGAGAGAGAGAGAGAGAGAGAGAGAGAGAGAGATTAATCAAAGAAAAGAGGGTCTGTGTGTGAGAAAGTAGCGAGAAACAAAAAGATATTAATCAAAATAGAGAGACGGTGCAAGAGGAGAAGGGAAAAAAAAAAAGGGGGTTAAAGTTTTGTTTTGGTGGCTCCATTAGTTCTTCAAATATCTCTTTGACCTTCGAAAAAAAATATTGTGAGTACAAAACCTACTTCCCTTGATTTATGTTTAATTCATTGTTTTTATTTATTTAGTTTTATTTATTTGATGTTGATTGAATTTTGTATTTGTATGTAGATGACAGATTGATTTTAATTATTTTGATTAGTTGTGTAACGCCCCAAATTTCTAGCCCAAATAATAATACAACAATCATGGCTCTTTCAAGGAAAACCGAATATAAATCTCCAAACTTACATTACATGATACAATAGTTCTTCATGCAACAATACATTAATTCAACAACAAGTAAATAAACAAATAAATACCCTCAAGGGTTTTTTTAGTTTCCAAGGCTTAAACCTTTTTACACAAAACGGTTATTTAAATCCACACAAACATAGCCCTTGGCTTACACACAGAGTCACAGCAAAACGAGAGCATTGTACTCCCAACACACATACTTCCACGCTCGTAGTTGGGCGGGATCACCACATCTTTTCCTACACAAAAATCCCATAGGGTGAGCATAAAGCCTAGTAAGAAATTCTTAACAAAGCATATACATTTTATACAAGTCTCAAGAGATGAAATGCACATGCCATGTTATGCCCTTTTTGAAGATAAATCACGTTTTCATCTTTTGAAAACCATCATGCTCAATGATATCATGCAATTTCAATTGTTCAAAACTTAACAATTTATTTCAAGGGCGGTAAATTCGACTCTGGTAATCCCTAGGTCGGTGTCTACAAGTAGACTATACAAGTACTACCAAATTGTCATTTTTACCAGTATTAACCGGAAGGCTGGACACCTATCCGCGCGGGTTTTCAGTCTTTCACCCCGGACTCTCAGGCCAACTTATTCAATATCATCTTGTAGACACCCCATTTTTGACCGACCTTAAGACTCAGACGTCATCGATTGAGCTCTCGGTGATGGTGCATGTTGTGCTCGTTTCGAGTCTCCGAAGTTTTGGCTGAGAGCCTTGCCTCCAGGCCTCTGAACTCTTTTGTGCTTCGGCTCGACTTGTGGACCGAATCTTGTTTTCTCTTCCTGGAGGGAGGGAACGGTCTTGTAGACCATCTCTTTGTGGTCGTAGGCCACTTTTCCCGTTTGGAGACTAGTTTCCAGTTTTTGGAGCCTTTGGTCGCGCACCTTGTCTCGGGGCCGCTTAATGTTCTCCGTTTACCGTGGTTTTTGAACCACACCTTGTTGCCTCTGCTTAGAGGAATACTTTGGTCCGGGAGACCACTTTTGTGGTTGCATACCACTTTTCGTGCTCGTCAGCTAGTTTTCGGGGCTTTCAGCTGCGTGCTTTGCCTCCCGATCTCTCGTCTTGCACCCGTTTCGGTTTGTTTTTGGTACAAACCTCGTTTTCCTTGTTTGGAAGGTGGTATACGGGTGGGAGACCACTTTTTCTCCTTGGAGATCACTTTTCCTTCTGCCAGCCAGTTTTCTGGTCGGATAACTGGCTTGCTTGGTCTTTGAGCCACATTTTCTAGTCGGCCACCACACCACTAGCTTTCTTTCATGCCCTGGACTCTCTCCCACCATGGCCGACCAGTTTGTGTCTTGGAAGACCACTTGAAGTGGTCGGCTGACCACTTTAGGTAGCAGGCCGACCACTTCAGGTGGTCGACTACTTTTTGGCACCTTTTTGGAGATATTTTCCTCTAGTTGGCACAGCTGGAGGGCATTTGGGCTATCCTCTATACACGTCTATGGAGGGATTTGTTTGAAGCTTAGCTTCTCCAAGAAGCTTTGCCTTTTAGTTTCTATAAGAGGGAGGCTCCTCCTCCCTCCTCTAGGTTCAAAAATTTGAGGGTTGAAAGTTAGATATAGTCTTGTATCTATACTTCCTTCTTTGCTTCATTTTTGTGCCTTAAAGTGTTATTTTCTCTTAGTTTAACACACAAACACACACTCAAACACCTTCCTTTGGTTGCTAAGGTGCTAAGGGGTTGTTCTTGGTGTTCTTGGATTGGTTTAAGCTCAAAGAACTTGCTGGAGTTGCAGTTGTAAAAGAAGTCTTCAAGGGTGAGCATTTGACCTTTAAATCCCCCTTTCTTGCTTAAGCTTTTAGCCCTTCTTACATATGTTTTTAATCTTAACTCTTAACTAGAAAAAGTTCTATTTTTTCATGCTTAAAATAGTTGTTTAAGGTCACTTTTTTGTTTGGGGTGATTTACCCCCTCTTAGGCCTTGTTAGGCCGTGTTTTGAGCCATCCCTTTAGGCTCTTGTTGAACCCTTTGCATGAACTTTCTACCACTGAAATCCAGAGGATTTTCAGTGGTGAAAAGGTGGTTTTGGTGTCCTAAATAGAAGAGGGTCATCCCCTCTCCTTGTATTGTGTTTACTAGCTTCATATGCCTCATGTTTGAGCACCTTTGATAAGCTTGTGTTAGCTTGTTCTTAGCTAGTATTTGTGGTTATTTTGCTGAGGCATGCCACTATTTTTGCTAATTTTGGTCACTCCATGCATGGTTAATACACTTGTAGTGTAAATCACGCAAACTAGCTTTGTATGCTTCATGAAGTAGCATGTCATTCTAGCTTATTTTCTTTCCATTCTAGCATGTTTTTGGGCTTGTTTTACCATGTCATACCTCTATTAGAGTTTGGTTTGGTTAGCCTTTGCATGCTCCTTGCACTTGTAGTGCAATTCCATGAAATAGCCTAACATGCATCATGTTGTAACATGTCATTTTAGCATACTTTTGGCTTAGATCTGAGAAGACTTTGTTCATGTTTTACTATGTTTAAGGTCTAATTTTAGTTGTTTTGGCCATGCATGACTTGCTTTGTATAGCTATGGTTCAATCTAGCTTGTTAGCTTTGTGTATTGAGTCCACTAGCATGCTTTACTTGGACTATTTTAATGATTTGGCATCATTTGTTATGTGATTTTAGTCCATGTTTCATGGCCATGCACTTGCATTTATCACTCATTCAATGTGTTGGAGGGTTTCCCCCTTTATGTCTTAACATGAGTCATTGCGTATGCCTTCATGCCTAAGATTGCGAGCCATCATTTCAATGTGTTTTTGGGGTTATTATACCATGATATAACTCTAATTTTTGTTGGTTAAGTCATCCCATGCTTGGTCTTAATAGGTGTAGTGTAATCCACCTTATTCGCCTTGTATGCATTATGCCTTATGCCCTTCATGATAGCTCATTTTGGCTTCATTTCATACATGTTTTAAACTCATTTTAACATGTTCTAGGACTGTTTTGGGTTGCCTTGGTCACATGCTCCATGTTTGGTAGACTTGTAGTACAAATGCTCTTGTTCGCCTCAAGCTTTGAGTACCATTGCATGCTTCATTTGTGTTGTGTACATGATTCGGCACCACTTAACATGACATTTCAGAGCTTTTAGCATTTCCATGTTCCTACCTCAATCATGCTTTAAGTACCTCTGAGTGTTATGCATTGTTACCTAGTTTATGCCTTAGCTTGTATGCTTGCATGCCTAGGTCTTCGAGCCTCCATCTTAGCATGTTTTGGCCTTTGTTTAGACCTAATTGAGCTTTGTCCATACTTAGTTCATGCATTTGTGCCATGTATTGCATGCCTCCTTTGTAGTGCTCTTTACTAGCCTCATGCTTTAAGGACCCTAGCATGCTATACTTGTGTTTGTTAGAATGATTTGGCATCATTTTTTACCTTATTCCAGTGCACTTAGTGTTGTTACATTTCCATGCTTTTCACTCTTTAAGTGTTCTTGAGAGTTGCACCTTTGTGCCTTAATTGGTGAGCCCAATTGGCATGCATGCTTGTAGGTGTTTTCAGTGCCTTCATTTTAGCATTATGGACACTGTTTTGGGCATGACTGAGGTCTGTCCATTTTGGTTTAAGTCCATTAAGTATATGGTTTACATTATTGCATGTTTGGTGTATTGCATATTGTTGCCCTTGTTACATCGCATTGTGCATGCATGCATTACATGGTGTTTAGAACTTTATGATTGCCTTGCATTGAGTATGCCATCTAGTTCTTAGCATTTAGCATTGAGTATGCCATGTTATCCCTTGCATTGTGTATGCTATGTTGTTAGTTGCATTGTGCGTGCCATGTAGTTGCATATTTGCATGCTAAGGTTGCATTACATTGCATTGAGTATGCCATGTTATGTGTTGCATTGTGTTTGGAATAGGTGTTAGTCCAAACATGAGAAACGAGGGACGTTTCATACTTCAAGTGATGAAACGTGCCTCAATTCTCGGTCGCCAACGCTCTTGATCATACATGATAGAGTTTTAGGCTTTATGTGTTTACTTATGCATTCATTTTACATTGAATTATGCAACTTCGCCTCTCAGCCATCATGCATTGAAATGCGCGATTGGTGGTCTGAGGGTCGAGAACCATACTCCCTTGAGTTCATGACATGATAGGGAGGGTGGTTGTGCATACATATCTTGCAAATACATTGCCATGCCCTTTCTTGCTCTCTGTTGCAGCAAACTGGAATTCAATAGCAACAACTGGTCGGTCGACCAGTATTACTAGCTGGCCGACCACTTTTCTGGTTTTTCAACAACCAAAAGTGGTCAGCAGGTGGCTGGAGAGACCAAAAGTGGTCGGCCACCCTCCCACAGGTTTCCCTAGGTGGAGTTTCAGCTTTCTGGAGCTTAGTGCAAGTTTCTGAGGACAAATGAAAACAAAGGCAAATCGGGGCATCGCATTGGATTTCCAAACGAGGCGACCGGGCATGCATGCATTCCTCTCCCTCTGAGGCTCCTGATTTACTGCTTTCCTTAGCTGCCATGCTTAGATAGCTAGCTTTCTCTTTAGTTTGTACCTTTAATAGTTAATGCATTTAGCTATTTCAATTTGTTTTGTAATAATTAGTTAACTAGGATTAGTTAATTAATTGTGTTGTAATAATTAGTTTAATTAGCTTAGATTAGCTAGTTAGCTCTTTATTCGGTCCCTCCATCGAGAGGGCGTAATGTTGTAATAAGCGTGTGTGTGTGTGATGCATGTCTTCCAATCCCCATTTCTTTCTCCCTTTTACTTAACCGCTTACGATGGTTAGTTTTAGGGCATGTTTCATTTAGCATACCTTATGCTTTGCATGTATGCATCCATTCATCTGTCTTGCATGCACTGGGCTCAGCGCATCATACTAACTGCATTGTATTTCCATTCCAAGTTGAATAAGTGTATTAAGTTGCATTTCACATGACATTCTAGAATAGCCGAGCCTATTTTAGTTCCATTTTCACATGTGTTGCATTAGTCATCTTAACATGAACTAGGATCATGCATGATTTCTAACTAGTTCTTTGTTTTGGCTCAGAGTACACTGTGAGTATTTACGCTTTAGCATACTGCATGTGTGTTATTGACTGCCATGAAAGGATGCTTGCCATGAGGCTAACTGCTTACTTGATTAACTGCCTGAATGCCTATGGGTGATGGTTGGATTACTTGAATTGGAACAATTCATTGAAATCCCGGATTTAGCCTACTTGCGAGTAGCAAACTTCAAACCTTTTTCAAACGAATATGCAATGTTTTGTTCCAAATTAGGCGATCTAGTCTATACTTGTTTGCTGTGCGCATTACATAGTAAGACTAGCTACTTAACCGGAATAAGAACACATGTTTTTTCAAAAACAAGGTATCATGCTTAGTACAGGCCGATCTTTGATCGGGCGAGCGGGGGTGCTCATTAAATGACCTTCCCCTCTCGTATCCAAGTTCCCGAGCTGAGGCAACTTTGGTGATGACGGACACGTGGCCTTAGGCACGAGTCAGGATTTCCTAAATTCCCCCAAAATAAAATATTTAGGTGGTGGCTCTGTATCTGGCAAAACAGTCCATGTTTGGCACTTCTTTATAAAACTCAGTTTTCTAAAAATGATTTGCCGGATTTGGACTCTTTGGTGATTTATTGGTCTTACATCGCACATTGTAAGATTAGATTCAGAACCGTGACATTTGAGTCCAAACTGTGGTAGCTCAGAGAACAAAACGAGAATTCGCGCCCTGCCCTCGCAGGCGCGCGCGGATGTTCAGAGAGTTCCCCGGAGCACGTCCACACATCTATACCACCTATCAAGACTTACCAACGTATTTACCCCAAAACCATTCCATGAAAACTTGTTTCTCAACATTCTTTTCTCAATGCAAGTTTTCAAATCAACTTTCAAAGTTTAATGTAATCAAATGAATTGATATGCCAATTTCACAAGATGAATATAAATACTTTTATTCCAATTCATCATCGAAGGAATAACACAATTCCCTATTCTCAAGTATCCTCAACAATTAGTTATTTCAAGATTATTTCAACGTTTTGAACAATAATTTCCAAAATCAACAACAATCATCATATTCCCTGAAATTCATCATTTATATAAATATAAATAAGAAAATTTTCAAATATCCATTTATTTTGACACACAAAATAAATATAACAATATCATTCATAGATTTTCAATCTCTTTTAAAAAATCTCCAAATTCTATGTTTTCTCAGCAAAATTATACAACTCAAATCTTTTGAAAGAAAACATTCCTAATTCATCTTTTCTTCAATCAACGAAGATCAAAACCCATAAGATCATTTTAAAAGAACAAGAGACAAACCCACTTTCAAAATTGCTCAACTTCTCGAACCAACAATCAATTTTCAAAGCTATCGAAAGATGATTTTGAAAATCATCTAGATCTTGCAAATATATATATATATAACTCTAAGAAAATTCCTACCTCAACGGTGTCGAAACTCGATCTTCATCGCACACAACGAAGCCCTCGAAAAGTTAACCAACTTTGATGAAGAACTTATGGCAGAACTCTAATTGATCTTGAGAAATTAAGGTTTTGATGCAATTTGGCGTAGGGAAATGTAGAGAGAAATGAGAGGAAAGGGTTTTTAGAGAGAGAGAGATATATATACAAAAGTGATCTAAAATATCAGATTCACGAACTGATATAACATGGTCCGCTTGAGCATGGAAAGCCCCGCTTGAGTGTCAAATACACTTTCCCAGTACTTTTGCAAACAGGTCAAACTTCTGGAACCAAACATTCTTCGCTTGAGCGGACAAGCAACTTCTAATGCATTTTGCATTTTTGCTTCGGGGGAGCTGCCCCTCAACCCCACCAGGGCACTGCCCTAGGACCCGCCAAGGGCGCTGCCCACTGGACCCCTACGAGCTGACTGGGTAGGTCAATCCCCACGAGCGCACTGCCCTTAGACTCGCCAAGGGGCGCTGCCCCCTGAACCCCGCGAGCTGACCGGACAGCTTGATCCCCGACATACTAAGCGAAGTGGCAAAACTGGGATCGCTATAACCTTCCCCCTTTAAAGAATTTCATTCTCGAAATTTCAAATCAAACTACCCAAACCAAGGGTTTCTAGCGATCAAAACCACGCTATTTTATTTTCAAATCACAATACTAACTCTCAACCAAATTCCCCCATTTCCACCATGGTTATCTCATTAACAACAACCTCCAAAATACCCACAAACATGAAATTTCCCCAAAAATAATGGCAACTCTAAACAACCTTATGCTTAAAACAACAACTCACATATCAACATGTGATTAACAACTTTAAATACGTTTCCCTCAACATTAGGGAATATTACAAAGAAAAGCAACTTAAGCATTTTCAAAAATAATCTGAATATTTGGAGCGGACTTCCGCCTCCCGTTCCCACGTCGCTTCTTCAACCCCATGGTGTCTCCACAACACCTTTACCAACGGTATAGTTTTGCCCCGTAGCATTTGCTCCCGGGTATCTAATATTTGAACTGGTCGTTCTTTGTAAGAGGCATCCTCATTTACCTCCAAGTCAGTCCAATCAAGCACATGAGAAGGGTCGGATTCATACTTCCTAAGCATAGCTACATAAAATACATTGTGAACTCCATAAAGTTGTGACGGTAAAGCTAATCGATATGCCACTTCCCCAATTTGCTCTAAGATCTCAAAAGGACCAATGAACCTTGGAGATAATTTACCACTCTTACCAAATCTCATCAAACCCCGCCTTGGTGAGATTTTTAGAAACACATGGTCACTAACTTCAAAAGATAAAGGTCATCTCCTCTTATCAGCATAACTCTTTTGTCGGCTTTGGGCCATAGCTAACCTCTTCCGAATGAGAACAACTTTCTCAGTTGTCTCTCTAACAATTTTTGGACCTAATAACGGTGCATCACCCACTTCGGACCAACAAACCGGTGATCTACAAGGTCGACCATACAAGGCCTCAAATGGTGCCATCTCAATACTAGCTTGGTAACTATTGTTGTAAGCAAAATCAATCAATAGTAAGTGTCTTTCCCAAGGCCCCTTAAAATCAAGGACACAAGCTCTAAGCATGTCCTCCAAAATCTGAATGGCACGTTCCGACTGTCCATTGGTTTGGTATGATAAGCGGTGCTAAGAGTCAACTTAGTTCCCAACGCTTCTTGAAGGCTTTGCCATAACCGGGCAGTAAAACGATGATCCCTATCCGACTGTAGACCCGACTTTCTTCGCGCGCCCCACTTTCGGAGAGGTGTGAATTGGTCTTACTACAGTTCGGACTCCTGTCACGGCTTTGAATCTAATCTCACAAAGTGCAATGTGAGACTAATAAACACCAAAGAGTCCAATTCGACAAATCATTTTGAAAAATCGATTTTGAATCAACTATGCCAAAATTAGACTGCTTTGCCAGATTACAGAGTTGCCACCTAAATATTTTATTTTTGGAAAATTTAGGAAACCCTGACTCGTGCCAAAGGCCACGTGTCCGTCATCACCAAAGTTGCCTCGGCTCAGGAACTTGGGTACGAGAGGGGAAGGTCATGCAATGAGCACCCCCGCTCACCCGATCAAAGGATTGGCCTCTACTACCATGACATGTTGTTTTTATAAACTTCATGTGTTCTTATCCAATTATTAACTAACTTTACTACGTGACACACACACAAGCAAGTATAGACTAAGTCGCAAGACTTGGAACAAAACAATTCATTTTTGCTTTTGAAAATGGTTTGAAAGTGCCACTCGCAAGTGGGCTAAAGCGTGGATTTGCCACCCTCAAGTGGGCTTAAAACATGATTTGCCACTTCGCAAAGTGGGCTTAAAAAAAAACTCACAATCAGCGAATTGTCCCAATTCAAGCAACCAAGCCTTCACCCATAGGCATTCATGCAGTTAATCACTTAAACAAATAGCCTCATGGCAAGCATGCTATCATGGCAACACTCACACTCATACAAGTATGCTAAAGTGTAAAGACTCACTGAGTACTCCAAGCCAAAACAAAAGCTAGTTAGAAATCATGCATGATCCTAACTATGCTAAGATGCCTAATGCAACACATGCAACAATGCAACTAAATAGGCTCGACTATCTAAGATGGCATATGAATGCAACAACTTGATACACGTATTCAAAGAGGTATTGCAATATGATGTAGTTTGAATGATGCGTCGAGCCTGGTGCATGCAATACAAATGAATGATGCAACATGCAAGCATAAGGTATGCTAATCAAAACGTGCCCTAAACTAACCATCGAAAGCGGTTAAAGGAGAAAGAAGTGGGGTTGGAAGACATGCACACATACACACGCACGCTTATTACAACATTGTGCCCTCGTGAAGGAGGGCCCGAATAAATAAGCTAACTAGCTACGCTAAGCTAAGCTAATTAAAATATTACAAAACAGATTAAGCTAATTAATTACAACACATGTAATAATTAGCTACAACTAGCTAATAAAGTGATAAAGTGGCCTCGTGGGTGAGGGAGATATGCATGCTCAGTTGGCGTCCTCCCGAAAGTCCATTGCCTTGCCTTCGGCTACCTCTGTTTGCACTTGCCTTGATCTCTAAACATTTAACCAACCTCCAGACTGTTTCTGCTCCAAAAGAGAATAATTTCTGCACAAAAATGAACTGGTGGCCGGTTGGCCACAAAAGGTGTCTGCCGACCACCTTAACCGGCCAGTCGACTAGTGAAAGTGGCTAGTCGACTACTGCAAGTGGCCGATCGGCCACCTGCTTTCCCAAAGTGTTGTTTTTGCTGCAACAGAGAACAACAAAGGCAAAGCAAGGCATTTTGTAGGAAATGTATGTACTGCCACTCTCCTCATCATTTCTCAAGCTCAAAAGAGTGTGGCGCTTGGCTCTCAAGCCACCAATCAAGCATCTCAATGCATGATGGCCAAAGGATCAAGCTTGTACAAGCTTAATGAATGCACAAAGAGACTCAAATGGCTACCACCCTATCATGCATGATCAAGGGGTGCCAGCGACCAAGAAATGTGAAACGTTTCATCACTTTGAGTATGAAACGTCCCACATTTCTTGTGTTTGGATTGACGTCCGATCCAAACACATGCAATGCAACACACATGCTTATCTTGCACAAGTTTTACTTTGCTCATTTTATTTACACATTTTACATTACCAATTAATTCTTTAACCAAGTAAGTACAATGTGAAAGTCCTCTATTGAGAGAAAGATCAACCAAAGGATGGTCTAAGGCATAAGAGAGACTATGCCTTTGGCTAGTAGAAACCCTCAGGAGAGAGTTAAAGCCATTGAGCACAAGCCTCAATCTCAAGCTTAAACATAACACTAAGGTTAACCAATCCTCAAAGCAAATAGAAAAATGAAGAAATGAGGGAGGTTGCAGACTTTTTGGTGCTGAAATGGCATGCTAAAGACACTAAATCATGCAAGCAACACATGCACAACATGTTTAAAGCCAAAAGCATTAAAGCTAGTGAAGAGCATTACTCAAGAGGCATGCAATACTAAGCTTAATTGATCAAACCAGCTCTGGACAGAGCTTAAACATGCCAAATCAGTGGCTAAAACATGCTGAAATTTAAACATGAAAGGCAAGAAAAACATGCTCACATGTTGGCTCACAAACAAGACATAAAGCACAACCCTCAAAAGCAATGAAAGAGTGGAATATGTGAGAGTGTGACAGAGCTACACATACTGAAATCATGTATAAAATAATGTTACAACATGCAATCATCTCATGCAAAACATGTTAGAGGCCTTGAAACACAAAGCTAGTGATGTCACTTGCACTATAGCTATACAAAGCATGAGTCATGTGACCAAGAAGGCTCAAAATAGAGCTAAAGCATGTCAAAACATTAACAAAAATGTGTTGGAGTCAAGCTAACACCAGCTAGAATGATAGGCTAACGCATTAGGCATGCTAGGCTAGTAAGCATGATTGCACTACGAGTACAAAAAGCAAGCAAGAAGTGTTCCAACCAACCAAAAACAGAGTTGAAACATGTCAAAACAGAGCAAAAAACATGCTTGAACTAAGTCACAAGAAGGTAGAAAAGCATGCTCAAATATTAGGCCATCTATACATGCAAACAAGAGACAAGGAGGGGAGGCCACCCCCTCTCATTTTAAACCTCAAAACCAAGTTTCTGCCACTGAAATTCCCCTGGAATTTAGTGGTTAAAAGGCCAAGAAAAGGTTGGTTTGAAAGCTTTGAAACATAGTACAACACTTAGCAAACAAACCACAAAAGAGGGTGGACCACCCCTAACTCCAAAACAAACTTCAAACCACTATTTTAACCATAAGAACAGAGTTTTTTAGAAGTTAAAACCATCCTACAATTAGCATGCAAAGGTGGCCAAACAAGTAACTAAAACAAAGCTTTAAAGAGGTAAGCTTAATACCCTTGAAGCATAGCAACAAACAACACAATTTCTGAGCTCAAACCACTTTGAGAAGCTTAAACAAAGCCTCCAAGAACCTTAGCTCCAAGGTGAAGGTATTTGGCTAAGGGGTTGTATGCAAATATGTGGAGAAAACTCACTTTCAAGCACAAAATAGGGAGATGAGAGAGAGGGGGAGGGAAAATTTTCTCACAAATTTTGTAACCTCCAAAATGGGGGTGAGACCTCCCCTTATATAGGAAAACAAGCTAAAAGTTTGTTTCCATCCCTCCATACACGTGTATGAAGGATGCATTCAGTGACCAACAACTGGCACAGCTAGCACACAAAATATCTAAAAAAGGAGAAAAATGGCCGCCGGACATCATTGGTGGCCGACCGGCCATCAATGTGGCCGACTGGCCATTAGTGTAGCCAACCGACCACCACTGATGGTCGATGGGAACAAGCCCTGGCCGATGGGTTGTAGGGTTGGCCGATAGGTTACCCTCTTTCCCAGAATCAAAGCTACAAGCTCTTGCTCCACAACCAAGCACAAAATAGACAAGTTTCAAAAGCTCAAAGGCAAGGCACTCTGCCAAGAACTTTGGGCATTCAAAATGAACACAAACATGGATGATTATCGAGTGTTCAAACGATGACGTCCAAGTCTTAAGGACGGTCAAAAGTGGGGTGTCTACACCAACATGATTGTCACAGGGACTTCATGAAGTTGAACTATCTCTCTAATATACAACTCTGCCAAGCATTCAACTGAGTCGCTGGTGCACATTGAAATGAAATGGGTAGACTTAGTTAACCTATCAACAATCACCCAAACAGCGTCATTGCCTCGTTGTGTTCTGGGAAGCCCAACTACAAAATCCATGGTAACACGCTCCCATTTCCACTTGGTGTTCGGCCTTCACTTGTTGACAAGTACGGAACTTCGGTACAAATAAAGCGACATCCCGTTTTGTACCCCCCACCAAAACTGACGACTAAGTTCATGATACATTTTAGTGCCTCCCGGGTGTACCGCAAGGCGTGAGTGATGGAACTCCTGAAGTACTTCCTCTCTATAAGATTCTGGTACAAACAAACAGCCTAGATAACATACACTCAAATCCCAGTGAACGTTCAAACCTTTCTCTTCCTTTCCATTGGAAATCTTAACACGGATTGATTCCACATCACGGTCTCCTCGTTGTGCCTCTATGACTTTACTAACCAAGGTAGGTTGAGCATTCAAAGTAACAAGGTAGCACTCTCTCTGGACTCACCCAAGTGCAAATCAAACTTGCCAATAACATCTAGCATATCCCATTCCCGAATGGCCACACTTGTCAAACTACTCATAGATTTTTGACTCAAAGCATCAGCCACCACATTGGCCTTCCTTGGATGATAGTGTAACTCAAAGTCATAATCCTCCATAAATTCCATCTACCTCCGTCGTCGTAAATTCAAGTCTTTTTGAGAAAACAAATACTTTAGACTCTTATGATCGGAGAAGACTTCAATCTTCTCACCGTACAAGTAATGCCTCCAAATTTTCAAAGCAAAAATCACCGCTGCTAATTCTAGATCATGGGTGGGGTAATTTTTCTCATGAGTTTTCAATTGTCGTGAACCGTAAGCCACAACTTTTCCCTCTTGCATCAAGACACAACTAAGTCCATCCCCGGACACATCACAATAGGCAGTGTAATTCAAACCCCTTTTCGGAATTATCAAAACCGGTGCGGTAGTCAATCTATTCTTAAGCTCTTGGAATGACTTGTCACAAGCATCACTCCACACAAATTTGATACTCTTTCTAGTCAACCTAGTCAAAGGTGCAGCTAGTCTAGAGAAGTCCCATACAAAACGTCGATAATACCTCGCTAATCCCAAGAAACTCTGAATTTCAAAAACATTCTTGGGTTGTTCCCAATCCTGTACAGCATCTATCTTTGAGGAGTCCACAGTCACTCCCTCTCTAGACACTACATGCCCCAAAAACTTCACCTCTGTTAACCAAAACTCGCATTTTTCGAATTCGGCATACAATTGGTGCTCACTAAGTAAACCCAGCACTACCTGCAAGTGAGTCTCGTGTTCCTCTTCAGAGGTTGAATAAATCAAGATGTTGTCCATAAAGACGACCACAAAATGGTCCAAGTATTCTCAAAAAATTCTATTCATCAAATCCATAAAGGAAGCCGGTGCATTGGTCAACCCAAAAGGCATTACAAGGAATTCATAGTGGCCATAACGAGTATGAAAGGCCATCTTCTGAATGTCCTCCTCCCGGACTCTCAACTGATGGTACCCCGGCCTCAAATCTATTTTTAAGAAGCAACGAGACCCTCTAAGTTGGTCAAACAAATCATCTATTCTGGGTAGAGGATACTTGTTCTTAATTGTAACTCTATTCAACTTGCGGTAATCAATACACAACCGCAATGACCCATCCTTCTTCTTCGCAAAGAGAGTTGGCACTCCCCAAGGCAATATACTAGGGCAAATGAAGCCCTTGTCTAAAAGTTCTTGCAGTTAAATCTTCAACTCATGGAATTCGGCGGGTGCAAATCTATACAGTGACATGGAAATTGGTGCCATGCCAGGCACTAATTCAATGGAGAACTTGATCTCCCGGTGACGTGGTAAACTAGTAAGATCTTCTAGAAAGACATTCGGGTATTCACAAACTACCCTTAATAACTCAACACGAGCCCCGTCACTCTCACTATCCAAAAGAGTTGCAAGAAGGCCACTAAGCTTGCTCCTACTACGAGGGTCAACAACTGGCAACAAGGCTCTATCAACTCGGTTCCCCAGAAAATAGAAACGATCACCACCCGAAGTGCACACTATAACTCTCTGACGGTAACAATCAATCACAGCTTGATAAGAACACAACCAGTCCATGCCTAAAATGACATCAAAACTCGACATATCTAGCAACACAAAAGCAAACGGAAGTCGACACCCAGCAACTTATATTTCACAATCACGACAACCCCGGTCTAAATCAACTGTACCCCCAACAGGTGACTCTACTCTAAGTGGAGGCACTAACCGTGCTACCTCTAACCCCAATGTAAAAGCAAATGCAGTAGATATAAATGAATGAGACACACCAGTGTCTATCAATACACTAGCCAAAGAATTACACACAACAAAAATGCCTCTCACAATTGAGGATTCTGGCAACTACTCTGGCACGGTAACAGCATACACGCGCCCCTGTGGCCCCTGATTGACTTCCTCCCCTCTCAGAGCATAGGCCTGTTATATTGACTGAGCCGAAGCGGCTCTCTAATTAACTCGCGAAGCTTGGACTGATTGAGCCTGTTGGTGGCTTTAAGTCTGCCTTGACCCTGATGTGCCAGATGCGCCTCCTAACTGTAGGCAAGTTCTCTTCATATGCCCCGGCTGACCACGCTGATAACAATTAAACCCTTGACCTTTATTCTGAGACTAAGACTGACTTTGAGATCGGTTAGGTGGTGGTACTATTAATTGCCCTCCTCCCTTCTGTGGGCATGAGAAGGCTTTGTGACCTTGGTTGACCACACTTGAAACACGAGAAGCTACTCAATGGACTTTTTTCTAGACCCACACTAGGTAAAGGAAAAGTGGATCTAGACTGCTGTGGTTGGGACTGCGATGGATAGGTGTTCCTACTTTTCTTGTTCTGCCTATAGTCTCCTTGAGACTCTTGGCCCCTAGACCTCAAACTCTAAAGTCTCTCCTCCTTGGCTTGTATGGAAATTTCTACGTCTGTCGTCGTCTCCACAAGACGGTCATATTCCCGAATCATATTTTCGACAAGCTTGAACATAATTTTTGTTTTCAATTTCTTTTCAAATTCAATGCAACAGCACTCTTCTGTTGCCACCAACTCTGGTGCAAATCTGGACAAACTAGAGAAGACCACCTCAAACTCGGCCATAGGCATGTCGAGTTGTTTGAGGTCTTTAAACTCTTGCCTCAATCTCTCCCTAGCAGTGGGAGGTATGTACTTATCTTGGAAAGTAACCACAAAGGCTTCCCATGTCGGCTCCACTCTACCCTTGGCATATTTCCACCATTGACCCGCGTCTCCCTTAAGGTAGTAACTCGCAAGAGTCAATCTTAGTTCACTATCTTCGATGTGAAACATCTCAAATGTCATCACAGTTTGTTCGAGCCACTCACCGCTTTCTTGGGCTCGGGACCACCATGGAACTCATCCGGTTTGGCCCACAAGAACTCTCTAGTAAGAAAACTCGCCCTTGACTCCGCAGTGTTCTCTCGGGCTTGATTCACCACCCTTAACAAGTTCATAGACTCTCTTAAAGCCCCTGTCATTTCTCGAGTTAGGGACCCCATTGCGGTTTGACCCGCTTGTCCCGGAATTCCTGCATACCCCACTTGTTCGGCCACATTAAATTGGCCAAACTTTTCCTCTTGCACCGGAACCTCATGAACTGATACCTCATGCACACCTCGACGAGCCCTACCACGCCTCCTGCCCTCTACCACCACGGGTTTGACCTCTTCCTGACATCTTATAAATGACAATAGAATTAATTTAGCATACTAACCCACACGTACCCGCAGCTTGCCTTACACGTTTGATCACAATAATGCTATACATTCCTCTACCATATAACAATTAAATTTCACCCCACATAAGCACTTAGTCATGTAAACACATACGAATTACACTCTTATGATGAGATTCGTCCCACGAAAAATCAAGAATTCTTAGTAAAATGAGTATTGATCAAGTACCCTTCTAATAAGACCTCAAGGAATTTAACAGGCGCAAACAACATCCCAAAAGTCCAATCTCATAGCCATTTAGTCACATAAGCATGTTATCACATAGTCACAAAATGCATAACACTTCCTAAGTATGCTAAATTAACCCATTCTGGTTAAACAACCACTTCTTACGAGCTCCAAGTATTCAAACCCGGTAGCTCTGATACAAAGTTGTAACGCCCCAAATTTCTAGCCCAAATCATAATACAACAATCATGGCTCTTTCAAGGAAAACCGAATATAAATCGTCAAACTTACATTACATGATACAATAGTTCTTCATGCAACAATACATTAATCTAACAACAAGTAAATAAACAAATAAATATCCCCAAGGGTTTTTATAGTTTCCAAGGCTGGAGCCTGGTTACACAAAATGGTTATTCAAACCCACAAAAACATTGCCCTTGGCTTACACACAAAGTCATAGCAAAATGAGAGCATTGTACTCCCAATACACATACTTCCACGTCCCTAGTTGGGTGGAATCACCACATCTTTTCCTACACAAAAATCTTGTAAGGTGAGCATAAGCCCAGTAGAAAATTCTTAATAAAGTATATACATTTTATACAAGTCTCAAGAAATGAAATGCACATGCCATGCTATGCCCTTTTTGAAGATAAATCACATTTTTATCTTTTGAAAACCATCATGCTCAATGATATCACGCAATTTCAATTGTTCAAAACTTAACAATTTATTTCAAGGGGGATAAATACGACTCTGGTAATCCCTAGGTTGGTGTCTACAAGTAGACTATACAAGTACTACCAAATTGTCATTTTTACCGGTATTAATCGGAAGGCTCAACACCTATCCACGCAGGTTTTCGGTCTTTCACCCCGGACTCTCAAGCCAACTTATTCAATATTACCTGCACCACCTATCAAGACTTACCAACGTATTTACCCCAAAACCATTCCATGAAAACTTGCTTCTCAACATTCTTTTCTCAATGCAAGTTTTCAAATCAACTTTCAAAGTTTAATGTAATCAAATGAATTGATATGCCAATTTCACAAGATGAATATAAATACTTTTATTCTAATTCATCATCCAAGGAATAACACAATTCCCTCTTCTCAATTATTCTCAACAATTAGTTATTTCAAAACTATTTCAACATTTTGAACAATAATTTCCAAAATGAACAACAATCATCATATTCCCTGAAATTCATCATTTATATAAATATAAATAAGAAAATTTTCAAACATCCATTTATTTTGACACACAAAATAAATATAACAATATCATTCATGGATTTTCAGTCTCTTTTAAAAAAATTCCCAAATTCTAGGTTTTCTCACCAAAACCATACAACTCAAATCTTTTGAAAGAAAACATTCCAAAATCATCTTTTCTTTAATCAACGAAGATCAAAACCCATAAGATCATTTTAAAAGAACAAAAGACAAACCCACTTTCAAAATCGCTCAACTTCTCGAATCAACAATCAATTTTCAAAGCTATTGAAAGATAATTTCGAAAATCATCTAGATCTTGCAAAAATATATATATATATATATATAACTCTAAGAAAATCCTTACCTCAAGTTTTGAAGAAGAAATGAGATGAAACTCCCAAAATCAATGGAGTCAAAACTCGATCTTCACCACACACAACGAAGCCCTCGATTTATATTTAGTTGTGTACGAGTAAGAAACTAAATGCCACCGTATCTCGAGAAACTATCCCTTTGTCTTAGTGTGGGTGAAACTACTTGTCTTGTCCCGTAACAAGAATTAAATGTACTTTTATTTGTGTCTGATGGACACGTGGGTGTCAAATATTTGTACTCATACCAATATACTTGTATACTGACCCATTTTGTCTCTTTGCAACTCGAGTGCATTCTATTTGAGCGCAGCCGAGCTTTCTTTGTAGGATTAGTTGGGACTATAGTGGTGACAAGAAATAACTATAGTTGTTGGACATGTAGCTTGGACTTATTTTATTTTCTTGAGCTTAGGGTTGATATTAGTTTATGTATTTATTATTATTTTTTTTAGGACCTTAGTATTTTGATAATTTGGTATGATTTGTAACTTTACATTATTTAAGTTGTTTTGATTATTTATTGTTACTTTAATGTTGGAGGTATTGGATAGTTATGAATTTATAATAGATAGTTTGGTTGGCGTTTTGTTAGTTTTTTTTTTGAATCCCTTGTAACCATTTTAGCATTGAAATTTACTTAAACCTTATGGAGACTAGAACGTTTAGATTTTATTTCACCCCTAGGATTTGGATGATGGCATATTGATTGGGGTTTAGTATTGATTAAATATTTAATTATCCAAATTTTGGGGCATAACAGAGGTTGTAGGTAATCAAGGGATTACAGGCCGGTTATGATCCAAACTTTTAGATGTGAGTTTGGGTCGTGACAGTTTGGTATCAAAGCACGAGTTAATACCTCACACATAGGTCCATTTGAGCTATAAGAAGTCTAGAAAAGACTTAGGTTACATTCATACTGTTTGTATATGATATGAATATGACGTGAAACATGATATGAAAGATGATATGAAGTATGAAACAAAGATAAATTTTATCACTATGTACTTGTGCATATGTTCTATGTGTGTTATAATCTATTATTCTATAGATTATGGTGAGAACGAGGACGGATGAATTGGAGGAGGCTACCTCCACACAGCTTGATCGACTGGAAAAAATGATAATGGAAATGGCAGAGGCTATGAGACAGCAACAACAAAGGCTATGAAACAAAGATAAATTTTATCACTATGTACTTGTGCATATGTTCTGTGTGTGTTATAATCTATTGTTCTATAGATTATGGTGAGAACGAGGACGGATGAATTGGAGGAGGCTACCTCCACACAGCTTGATCGACTGGAAAAAATGATAATGGAAATGGCAGAGGCTATGAGACAGCAACAACAACTGCCACCACTGCCACTTATGCCTGATCCACCAGTGGTACAAGACAACCAAGCAGAAGATCAAACCATCGCACTTACAAAAGAGTTTAAAAAGATGAAACCGCCTTTATTTCATGGAGGTGTGGACCCACTTAAGGCCAAAGCTTGCTTGTTGGGAATAGAAAAATTGTACAAGGTTTCCCCTTGCACTAAGGCACAGAAAGTGCTACTTGCCGCCTTTATATTGGAAGACAAAGCACGAAGATGGTGGATGCTTATACGGGATGAACATTGAGGACTGAACTGGGCTCAATTTTTAGAAGTCTTTTATGACAAATATTTTCCACAGAGCATCAAGGATAGGAAGGTCACCCAGTTTGAGAACTTGAAGCAGGGAAACAAAATTGTAATAGAGTATAAAGCACAATTTATATAGCTAGCCTGTTTTGCACCTCACATGGTGGATACGGACTACAAGAAAGAAAGGAAATTCGAGAGGGGTCTCTGAAATGCCATTTTGGAGCGGATCAATGTTTTAAAGTTGCCAAAATATATTCATGTGTTGGATAGGGCTTTAATGTCTGAAGCAAATATAGCTACTCAAAATCGAATCTCGGAGTGGAAAGGGAAAAGACAGGATACTAATGTGCAAAAAGGATCGGCATTCTCACAGAACAAGAAATTGAATTTGGGAACCTCCTCCAGCACTTCCAATTCTACTCGTGACTCAACACCAACTTGCCCAGAGTGTGGGAAGAAACACTATAGAGTTTGTTATCAAACAATTGGGACTTGCTTTAAGTGTGGAAAGATGGGCCACTTAGTGAGGGGTTGTCCCCAAAAAGAGCGACAAAATATGAATAGGGCAACTGCAAGTTCAACCGATTCAACTCCAGCTCCAACAACAAAGACTACAGTGAAACCTAACAGTACAAGAGACAATGTCAGATAGGGGAGAGTCTTTGCCCTTATTCCTGGTGATGTTCAGAAGGCGGAGGCTATGGTCTCAGATACACTCTCTATCAATGGCCAACCTGCTCATGTGTTACATGATTCAGGTTCCACTCATTCCTTTGTTTCCAAAATATTTGCTCCTAATTTGAATAGACCTATGGAACCATTGAATTATGTATGGTGTGTGTCTTCACCATCTGGGGGCTCTATGTTATGTGCTTCTATTTATCCTACATGTGAAATTTTAATTGGGGATGTTCACTTATATGCTAATTTGATTTCTCTTGATATGGATCATTTTGATATAATTTTAGGGATGGATTGGTTAAGTAAATATCATGCGACCATTGATTGTATGTCTAAGCAAGTTGTCTTTCGACCTCTGGGACAACCTGAATTTACTTTTACGGAGCATGGAGTAATTCCTCCACCTTATTTGATATCAGCCATGAAAGCATGTAAATTATTACAAAAGGGCTGTCAGGGCTATTTGTGTAGTATTCTGAATGTACAACCAGCAGATGTGTGTGTTGATAGTATTCCTATCATCTGTGAGTTTTCACATGTTTTCCCAAATGAGTTGCCAGGGAATTTGATGGATCGTGAAATTGAGTTCGTAATTGATGTTGTCTCGGGAACTCAGCCGATTTCAAAGGCTCCTTACAAAATGTCAACGGCATAAATGAACGAATTGAATGTGCAATTGCAAGAATTTCTTGATAAATGGTTTATCCAACCGAGCACCTCGCCTTGGGGCACACCAGTTCTTTTTGTAAGGAAGAAAGACGAGACACTCCGGTTGTGTGTTGACTATCAGGAGCTTAATAAAGTAACTGTAAAGAATAAGTACCCTTTGCCTAGGATTGATGATTTATTTGATCAGTTGCAGGGAGCACAAGTATTTTCCAAAATAGATTTGAGATCCGGGTATCATCAATTGAAAATAAGAGCCGAGGACATTGAGAAGACTGCTTTTCGAACTAGGTACGAGCATTATGAATTTTGAGTTATGCCATTCGAAGTTACTAATGCACCAACGGCCTTCATGGACCTAATGAACCGCATTTTTAAACCATACTTGGATGAATTTGTAGTTATGTTCATTGATGATATACTAATTTATTCGAAAAGTACGGAAGCACATGAGACTCATTTGAGAATAATTCTTCAAACACTTAGAGACAAGAAATTGTATGCTAAATTAAAGAAATGTGAGTTTTGGTTGCATGAAGTAGTGTTCTTGGGGCATATGATTAATAAAGAGGGTGTTTTTGTTGACCCACAAATGATAGAAGCTATTGTGAAGTGGCTCACCCCAACTAATGTAACAGAAGTGCATAGTTTCTTGGGTTCAGCAGGTTACTACAGAAGATTTGTTAAAGATTTTTCCAAGATTGCAGTGCTAGTTACTCAATTGACACAGAAGGGTATTCCATTTGAGTGGACAAAACAAAGGGAATCTACCTTCAAGGAGTTGAAAACAAAGTTAACCACAGCACCAATTCTTGCCTACTATCTGGTATAGAAGGGTTTGTTATTTATAGTGACGCTTCTTATAAAGGATTGGGATGTGTACTTATGCAGAATGAAAAAGGTGATTACATATGCTTCTCGTCAACTTAAGCCTCATGAAAAGAATTATCCCATGTATGATTTGGAGCTAGCTACAATGGTTTTTGTATTAAAGATATGGCGACATTATCTGTATGGTGCAACATGTGAGGTATACACCGACCATAAAAGCCTGAAGTATTTCTTTAACCAAAAATAGTTAAATATGTGACAACGATAGTCGTTGGAACTCATTAAAGATTATAATTTGCAACTTTATTAACATCCAGGCAAAGCTAATATGATAGCAGATGCGCTTAACAGAAAGTTTGTGGAGAACCTAGCATGTTTGCTTACAGGGCGGAAAGAGTTGCTACTCGAGTTAGAAAGAATGGAACTGGAGATTATGCTACACGAATAGGACGGAGTGTTAGTTGCCATATCAGCACAACCGGCTATTATTGAAGAGATTAGGCAAAGATAAGTGGAAGATGAGTTTCTTAAGAAAATTTGTGATGAGATAGAAACAAAGCCAAAATCAAGGTTGATTTTTGAAAAGTTAGTGTTGAAGCTTAAAGAAAGATTATGTGTTCCAAATGTCACAGTCATTAAAAGAATAATTATGGAGGAAGCACATAAGTCTAAATTTGTAATGCATCCCGGTAATACAAAAATGTACCAAGATCTCAAGCAAACCTTCTGGTTGCCTAACATGAAAAAGGAAATTGTGGAATTTGTTTCAAAATGTTTATAATGCCAGCAAGTAAAAGTGGAGCACCAAAAATCAGCGGGTTTACTTTAGCCTCTCCCAATTCTGGAATGGAAGTGGGAGCACATAACCATGGATTTTGCGGTTGGCTTACCCCGAACACCCCTAGGTATGAATTCTATATGGATTATTGTAGATAGACTGAATAAATCTGCTCACTTTTTGCCCGTGAAAACTCTTTATAATGCGGATAAACTTGCTACTGTGTATATCAATGAAATTGTTCGATTACATGTGTTTCGGTTTCAATTGTATTTGATAGAGATCCTAAATTTGTATCAAGATTTTGGCAAAGTTTACAGGATGCACTAGGGATAGAGTTGAGGTTCAGTACGACATTTCACTGCAAAACAAATGGTTAGTCAAAAAGAACAATACAAACATTGGAGGACATGCGTCAGATGTGTGTTTTGGACTTTCAAGGAAGCTGGGAAACTTACCTACCGTTGACTGAATTTGCATACAAAAACAGTTTCCATTCGAGTATAGGGATGGCACCATATGAAGCTTTATATGGGAGAAAATGTCGATCCCCAATTTGTTGGACCGAAGTTGCTGATAGAGCATTGTTTGGGCCTAAAATTGTACAAGTAATTACCAAGAAAATCAAGACCATTCGGTAAAGATTGAAAACCGCCCAAAGCCGGCAAAAGAGTTACGCAAATCAAAGAAGAAGCGATTTAGAATTTGAGGTTGATGATTATGTTTTTATCAAGGTCACTCTGATGAAAGGGTGAATAAGATTTGGAAGAAAAGGGAAATTGGCGCCTCAATACATAGGTCCGTGTCAAATTTTGGAAAGATTGGGTCCAGTTGCTTATCATGTTGTCTCACTCCCGGGTATGGAACAAATACATAATGTATTTCATGTATCAATGTTACGAGGTTACCTCCAGGATCCTTCTCATGTTATAGACTACCGTCAGATTGCTTTAGATTACGATATAGTCTACGAAGAAAAACTCATTCAGATTCTGGATCAACAAGTGAAACAGTTACGGAACAAGACAATCCCAATGGTGAAAGTTGAATGGAAAGAACACCACAAGAAGGAAGCCACATGGGAATGAGAAGAAGAAACGAGGCAACGATATTTGGAGTTATTTTAACTTGAGGTAACACAAGTTTGAGGGACCAAACTTCTTAAAAGAGGGAAGACTGTGATAACCCAACTCCATATTATGTTTTCATTCTTAAATTATCTATGTGATTATATGTTTGGTGTGAAATTGCATGTTTAATTGTGTGAATGATATGATTTTGAATTTCTACCTGTTGAGTGCAGGAAAATCTATTTAAATTAGAACTTTGAGCTAAAAATTGAAGGTCTTAGAGACGACAGAAACCAAAATTGGTTGAATATCTATAATCAACATGATTTTTAGAGCCTAACATGAAGTTTTGTAAAAATTTGATTTGAAATGAATTAATTGCACTTAATTAAGCTAGGAAGTTAAGTTAGAACTAATTAACCTACACTTTTAACTTAAATTAAGATAGATATATCTAAGGACCTTAGAGAACTTAGACTTAGACTCAAAAATATGCTGTTGGAAGGTTCTAGAGAGAGAGAGAACAAAAGGAGAAAGGAAGAAGATCAACTAGAGGCTTGAAAGCTTGGGCATTTAAAGGGGAAATTCAAGGAATTAGCTCAAGATATGTATAAATCAACTCCAACTCTTAGAATACCTCTTCACTTGTTTAAAATTAAGACTTAAAATGGAGATTTCACACCCAAAATAGTTAGGGTTTTGCATTAAGAGCTTAATTGAACTATATTCATGGAATTGAACTTGGATCCCTTGGATTTGTTTGAATTAAGAATGAATATCTTCATATTTGTTTGTCTTGAGGTTACTTGTGAGAACTTGAGCCCTAATCTTTAGCTTTTGTAAGATTTGAACTCAAAGAGTTACTTACAAAGTGAAGCTTTAAGTGAACTTGGATGAACATGAAGCAATTCATGAATTCATGGAAGCTAGGGACATGATTTTGGAATTTAAGCAAGTTTTGATCCAATTGAGTTTGAAATAAACTTTAGTTATGTATATATGTCATGTTTTTGAAGTGGATTTACATGAATTGAGGCTTGAAAATGAGTTTGGAAGCTTGAGGTTGGATCAATTTTTGGATTGCCCAGAAGTGCACGTACGGAGCTCACAGCCGCACGTGCGAAAAACAGAACAAATTAGAGCTTTGCTACTACTTTAATTGCACATGCAGGCCGCACGTGTAGCACCTTCCCCATGTGCAACGAGGGGCTTCAATACGTACAAAAAATAGGAAGAAAATCTGTCTATTTTTGTTAACCTCTTTGACCCTCTAAACCTGTTTATGAGCATGTTTAGACCCTCTGGAATGTCTAAAGATAAACAAAAAATGAACGAATCGTAAAATGATTAAATAAAGGAAAAGGCTAAGAAATGAATGAATTGTTTACTGAATTCGCATATGTGTTATGTTGTGTAGGTCACCTGCCAGAAGGACCACCGCACAACCAATATCACTGTGAGTAATAGTATGTTATATGTATATTTTAAAGTATTTATTTTCCTTCTTAAAGGGCATGTTTTCTGCAATTTGTATTTTTTTTGAAATTAATGAGTTTCATGAAATGTAAATGACATATGAAATGTGGGTCCGAGGTTGTTCTGTTTTGATATGATTTGCTTGGACCTTAGGTCGTTCTGAATAACTGTGACTATGTTGGGCCCAAGGTCGTTCTGTTCATATGATGGGCCTGAGGCCGTTCTGTTAACATGTTGGACCTAAGGCCATTTCATGTTATGTTGGGCCCAAGGCTGTTCCGGGTTATGCTGGGCCCAAGGCTATTTCGTAATGTGATTATGAACATTGTTATGGAAGATACATTTGAATGTTGTTTCAAGGCACATGCTCATTCATTAGACCTCTTTACTTTACTATTATTCATTGAGCTTTGCTCACTCCGTATTTTATATATGTATGTAGGTGATCAATCTGGAGACCAACCTTAGGTCAACCTCAGGAGTCACTTTTGTCAATATGCACTGTCAAGCCTCCAAAATGGAGCTTTTACCTTTTGAGAATTCCCGTGTGAATGTTACACCTTTTATTAATTTTGCTACGATGCTTGCTATGAAGATGTAAATTTAAGATGATAACGCCTTGTGTATAAGTTTTGTTGGGATACCCTGATATGTATACTTGTTTGTGATTATATTAACTTGGACATGTAAGTACTGCTCAATGGACATTATGCTATAGTATTTGTTTCCACTTAGGCCCCATTATTGTAAACTCTATGTACTGTGTTTGAGGCCGTAGGTAATCAAAGGATTACTGGCCGGTTATGATTCAGACTTTTAGGGGCGAGATTAGGTCGTGACAGAAAGCGTCATAATAATAAGAGTAGCCTCT
The DNA here is from genome assembly GCA_025200525.1 of Camellia lanceoleosa. NCBI lineage: Eukaryota > Viridiplantae > Streptophyta > Magnoliopsida > Ericales > Theaceae > Camellia > Camellia lanceoleosa. The sequence goes on from CM045759.1 coordinate 44,078,813, forward strand.
TCATAAACAGGTGAAGGAACATAAATCGAACTTTTTTATTTTGCTTTACTAGGAAATCACCTAATTCATCAATTGATTTGCGTCATTTTGCATGCTTTCGGTTTATCTTTTGGATTGATTCACTGTTGCTTCTTTCTTCTCTTTCTTATTTATAACATACAGATACAGATGATATTACCTTGATTAAGTCTACAAGTTCTTGTAGTCCTATGGGTTTTGGAGGAACTAGAAGAAAAGCCAGATGAGTTGTCATATGACCACCAATGGCTTTTCCATTAGAGAAACATTTTGAGCAAATTAGACATGTATATTTCTCCATTGATGGAGATGGTCAATGGCTTGTCCACTCCTATCAATCTATTTATAGTGCTGCAAAATAGTCAGTGACTTAAATGATGAGTAAATGACAAGTTGGCTTAACCAAATAAATGTAACCGATCGAAAGTCTAAAACAAAAACAAATTAGATTGTCCTTAGAATAATAAGTACATCTATAATTCCAAGTGCTCGTCTTTTACCCTCCCGCTTCGATTTTTCGAGACCAACAATTCAAATTAGCCACCAAAAACATTACTTTTACAGCTAAATCATGTTAGTCGTGGAAAATAAAAAATTTTGGGTACTAATTTTTTTTTTTTAGTCAGCAAATGTGATTTTTTCGCAACTAAAAATTATTTAGCCAGCAAAAGTGTAATTTTTTGTAGTGATTTATCGCATCTATGGACTTCTTGTGCTTCAACCCTTGTTTGGGTCTGAGTCTGACTTCGAGTTTGAATCCTAGTGGAGTACATTTTGATATCATCGGCGATGGTGTGATCATCAGCATCATTGTTGTCATTTTTTGTTTATTCACCTTCATTCTCACATGTTGTTTCGTTTTTCTCCATCTTCCATTTTCATTTTTCTCCTTTTTCCCTAATGCAATCATCATCGTCATTGTTGTTGTTTTTTCCTTCCTTCACCTTCATTCTAATCTATTGTTATGTTTTCTTCCATCTTCTATTTTCCTTTTTTCTTCTTTTCACTTGCCATCATCCTTCTATTTACCATTTGCAAGCATCATAATAATAAAAGCAACCTCTTCAATAGGTGAAGTAACAAAAATCAAATTTGTTTCCTTTTGCTTTACTAGTAAATCACCTATAGATTTTGATAGATATAAAAACAAAGAAATTACAAGTTAAGAAGCCTTCTTTTTTTAAAACAAACTAAATGTTACCCTTTTACAGTGACATCACTGTGCTGTCACGACACTGGCACTATATCCTATGTAAACAATATAAAGAAAATGGAAGATTTAAATAAAATTAAAATAAAATTCTTATTTTCTTAATGAATTGTGCACTAAAATTTCCTCACATATAAATGTTGGTAGATTTAAACAAAGGAATTACAAATTAAGAAGGCTTATTTAAAATTTAAAAAAAAATAAAAAAAATAAAAAAATAAAAAAAACTAAACTAAACTAAACGTTGCCCTCTTGTTTTGACAGTACGATGTTGTCACCGTACTAGCCCTTTGTCCTATGTAAACAATCTAAAAAGAACACAAGATTTAAAATATATATATATAAATTAAAATCTTGTTTCCATAATCAATTGTGCCCTAAATTTGCCTGATATGCAGATGTTGCTAGATTTAAAAACAAATGAATATAAGTTAAAAAGTAAATATAGTTAAAATGGGATGGTAAACATAATACCAACCATAATTATTCTAATAATGATGATAACCAACATGCAAAATAAAACATTTAAGAAAAAACATGGAAATCTATAACATTATTTAATACCCAAATGAACACTAGATTGTGCAAATCTCTAGACGTAAGACCACTTCTTTCGTCACAATTTTGAGATTTAAACTTTTAACACAAGGTTTATCTTTTATTTCCATTTTTTTTTCTTCTTTTCCATTGCCGCCATCATCATCATTATTGTCGTCGTTTTTCCTATCTTCACCTTCATTCTCACATGTTATTATGTTCTTTTCCATCTTCATTTTTCCTTTTTCTTCTTTTCCCTTGCCATCATCCTTCCATTTACCCTTAGAAAGCATCATATTAATACGAGCAACCTCTTCATCAACAGGTGAAGGAACATAAATCAAACTTGTTTCTTTTTCTTTACTAGTAAATTACCTAATTCATCTATTGATTTGCATCGTTTTGCATGCTTTCGGTGTATCTTTTGGATTGATTCACTATTGCTTCTTTCTTCTCTTTCTCCTTTATAACATGCAAATAAAGATGATATTACCTTCATTAAGTCTACAGGTTCTTGTAGTCCTATGGGCTTTGGAGGAACTAGAAGAAAAGCTAGATGAGTTGTCATATGACCACCTATGGTTTTTGTCACACCCCAATTTTTATTTCTCGAAAACATTACCAAAACCTTTAATTTAAGTTCATTTGTCAAATACATTTATAAATACAAATAACCATTACACTTGAATACTAGAAATATATAGTTCTCTCTCGAATAAATACAACAATAATACATGCCACGGTTTACATTGACATACTCATAAACCCCACATCACAATAAACATCCCTCATTTACACTTGTCACATAAAAGAAAATAAATTTCTCTAATCTTCAATTCTGTGTTCCTAACTTCGTTCCTGAAAATGGTTAAAATAGATGGGATGAACACGAAGTCCAGTAGGAATCTTCAATGATTCTCAATAATAAAATATCTAGATGCATGCGATCATGAATGCTAAAGAATGATACATACATAATTAATGTGCTCTTTTCATACACAAAATACAATACATATAGGTACCACCATTCTCATAAGAAATCCAATAAAACTTTTCAACGAAAACTCTTTCTTTTGTTTTCGTAAGTTCTTTTCAAAAATCCCCTGTTAATATTACATAGAGGCCAAGAATATAGAAACCATTCAATTCTACCATAATTCACACCAAGCCATCACCCCACTATAACCCACATAAAAAGAATCAACTCAATTCTATCTATTCAACTTTACACAATTAAATTATTCATTTCCCATAATCATAATCAGATGTATAGATCTCATTATAATCATTTCGCGAAATCCAAATAGAAACTAGCTCCATTACCAAGCCACATTGTCACACCACATGCTTTTCTAGGCGCTACTCTAGAAGGAATGCGAAACCTTTGTTAAGCGCTACGCTTTACCAGTCACGAGCCGGAAAAAATGCGGAACCTCACACTTTACCGGTCATAAACCAGAAGGAAAGCAGAACCTCAACAATTCTTGTGTTCCATTTCTTTCTTTACTACTCCACTTTATCAACAAATCTTGATACTCAATTTTTGCAACACAATAATTATTATAATTTATCCAAGATTTAGTGATTTAATCACCAACATTAATTTCTTTAACGTAACCTTGTATATAATAATCAATTTCCACAACCACAAATTATAATCATTATTTATACTCATCTTAACCAAACATGAACTTAATTTTATATATCTAATGTCAATTGGGACATTCTTTATTTCCAAAATACATTCCACAACTAGGGTTAGGCATAAATTAGGGCTTTTTACTTAAAAGCATAAAATATTGTTCTAACCACTTAAAACTTCCTTAATCTGCCTCAATTTGTCATTTAATTTCTCTATTTTGGAAACCCTAACTTTCTTTACATGCTTTGTGAAATCTCCTCAAGATGAGGTTTTTATGCAATAGAAATCTACCACCCATCCATCTATAAGAAAGTATTGAAGAGAAGCAAAGAAAATCCATACTTCAAGAGAGAAGAGGAAGAACCCAAAATTTAAACTTCAACAAAAATGCGATCCGCTTGGATGGATAAAAAGCCCTCGGCATGCTCTTCATTTTTATATAAGGAACGTAGGGTAAAAAATGAAAGAAGAGAGATCAAACCAAAGCTTGAAAGCTTGAAACCCATAACAACGGTGGAAAAGAGGAACAAGAGAGAATAAAGAATGACCAAAAATGACTTTTAAATTTGCTGAATTCGGACATTTTGCTCAAGCGAGCAATCCTTCGCTCGAGCAAACAAGATGAACTCCCAGAAGTTCAAACCAGATAAGTCAGACCGCTCGAGCGAACACTCCTACGCTTGAGCAAACATCAACAACTCTCAAAATCTCAATCAAACTTGCAAAAGTACTGGGAGCTTAATTTCTGGAGTGCTACAGTTTTTCCATTAGAGAAGCATTTTGAGCAAATTAGACATGTATATTTCTCCATTAACGGGGATGGTTGACGGCTTGTCCACTCCTATCGGTCTAATTATAGTGTTGCAAAATGGTTAGCGACTTAGATGATGAGCAAATGACAAGTAGGCTTGACCAAATAAACATAACCGATCGAAAGTTTAAAACAAATACGAACTTGATTGCGCTTAGAATAATAAGTACATCTATAATTCCAAGTGCTTTTCTTTTATACTCCCGGTTCGATTTTTCAAGACCAATAATTCAAACTAGTCACCAAAAACATGATGTTTGCAACTAAATCATGTTAGTCATAGAAAATAAAAAATTTTGGCTACCAAATTGTTTTTTAGTCGACAAATGTGATATTTTTGCAATTAAAAATTATTTAATTGGAAAAAGTGGTCTACAAAAGTTTAATTTGTTGTAGTGATTTATTGCACCTTTGGAGTTCTTGCAACACTTTTGTTTCCGAGTCCTCTCGAGCGGAGAATGTTACGCTTGAGTGGAAAATTTTAACTCTCAGTATCTTGTGAGTTTGCAGGCAGGACATTCGAGTGCAGGAAGTTGCACTCGAGCGGAGAATGTTGGTTCCCAATTGTTTCACTGTAGCTCTGCAAAACTTATGGGACTTGTCATTTTATGCTTGAGTGAGGGATTCGTCGCTCTAGCGGGCCCCCAAGTTTGTGTCTTACGCTCAAGCCTGAGAAGTGGCGCTCGAGCAAACTGTACGACATCAGCAACTTAAAAAGGACAATTCTAGATCAATCTCTTACTTTTTCCTTTCTATTTCCTTCCCATCATCCTATCTCTAAGAAACCCTAAATTTCTACCTTAGAATACCTCTCGCTCACTTAAGATCCAACCAAAAATCTCTTGCTAAGAGTGAAGGACACTTGAAGAGTATCATTGTCTACCAATTAGAGTGCGAGTTAGCAAAAGATCATCGTAGAAGCTTTGCTATCTTGCTTGATTGTTGAGGTAGGGATACTTTTACCCTAGTATTTCTTTATTTTGAAGAGATTTCGTGGCATTGTTATGACTTATGAGTTAGTTTGAAGATCATGTTAGATTAAACCCATATTCACATGCATGAACCATTTTATTTGATATTGCTTGAAATTTCTTAAATCTTTTTACAAAATATGTATATATGTGCTATTTAAACCCATATCTATGATAAAGAAGAAAAATCCCCAAATTTGGTGAAACCCTAATTTTTTTATTTTTTATTTTTTCAATTTGGGTTGGAAGCACTAAATTGAATGGAATTTTCTTTAATTTATGGAACGTTACAAATAGTAAAGAGAGGAAAAACGTAAATGTTGATATAGTAAAGGAATTATGGCTTGGATGTAAATTCTCTTTGACTGTTATGTGGTGTTTCATCTCTTGTGTTGTGGGATGCTTGTTAATGGAATAGAAAAATGATAGAATTGTAATTGTGCATGAGTCTGGGTAAGAGTTGGTTTTGAATATGTGGTGCTGTGTTGGTATCCGCGCGAGGAAGGTTAAAGGTGCCCAAATGCCTTGTCTAGGCTTATCGCTGGATAAATATGGGAAAAATATTTTTGAGTGTCCACAAACTCCTGCCGTATTGTAGTCGGCAAAAGTGGAAAAACGAATGGTTTTCTTTTGGTGCCCACTCCCTACCATATCATAGTCGGCAAATGTGGAGGCATTTTATAAAACAAATTCCCTTTGTAATGTTTTGTTGCAAGGATACCATAATCTTGTTCAAGTGATTAAATACTTGGTTAAATGTGTTCCTATTGGGCATATCGCTCAACCCTATGTTATTTTTCAGGAAATGATGAAGTACTACCACAGTGAAGCTTGGAGTAGAACTTGTCGACCTCTGGAATTAAGACTTAGAGATGTTTTGTTAGTAAGACTCCCTGTTTTGTACTAAAACCTCATATTACTATTTTCTTTTATTTCTTGTATGCACTTGAGGCCCATTTTGATGTAATGCCATCTTGCTTCTTGAACTAAGTTCTTTTGGGATATGTACATTGGGATATTGTAAGTGTTGAATTTCAGTTCAATGGGAGAGATGGCCTTTGTTTGGCATTTTGCTATTGTGGTGGTGAATTGTATCCTATCATTTTGGCTAGACATTACAATTCTTATGCTTCAACATTTATTAGATCTGAGGCTGACTTCGAGTTTGAATCTTGCTAGAGTACATTTTGTTATCATCAATGGTGGTGCTTTCATCAGCATCATTGTTGTCATTTTTCTTTTCTTCACCTTCATTCTCATTGGTTGTTATTTTTTCTTTTATCTTCTGTTTTCCGTTTTCCTTCTTTTCCCTTGCCATCATCATTCCATTTACCATTAGTAAGCAACATAATAATAAGAGCAACCACTTCAACAGGTGAAGTAACAGAATTCAAATTTGTTTCCTTTTCCTTTTACTGGTAATCACCTATAGATGTTGGTATATGTAAAGGAAAGGAATTACAAGTTAAAAGGCCTTCTTTTTTTTTTTTAAAACAAACTAAACATTGCCATCTTGTTGTGACAGCACCATGCTGTCACAACACTAGCCCTGTATCCTATGCAAACAATATAAAGAGAATGGAAGATTTAAAAAATAAATTTAAAAAAAATCAAAATCTTCTTTTCTTAATCTATTGTGCACTAAAATTGCCTCACATGTCGATGTTGGTAGATTTAAAAACAAAAGAATTACAAGTTAAGAAGGCTTATTTTTTTGAAAGAAACTGAACGTTGCCCTCTTGCTTTGACAGCACGGTACTGTCACAATATTGGCCTTATATCCTATGTAAACAGTATAAAGAGAATGTCAAATTTAAAAAACTATTAATAATAAATCAGAATCTTATTTCCTTAATCAATTGTGGACTAAATTTGCCTAAAAACCCTAAATATCTCTCATATGTTTCTTCAAAAAGAACCCCAATATACATGGCTTTTATGTAGTAAAAATCTACCACATAACTATCTATACACGAAGTATTGAAGAGGAGCAAGAAATCCCTACCTCTTGAAGCGAAGAGGAGACAATCCAAAACTCACCGGCGACGAAACCACAAGTTACTTCGATCAAGAGAAAGCCCTTGACAAGATCTACAATCTTTCCCAAAGGACCAAGGTGAAAAGATGGCTTTTGGTGAGTAGATCTGAAGATCTAAGTGTGAAAAGTCAAGTTTTAGAAAGAGAAGAGAGAAATCACGGTTTGAGAGGAAAAGAGAAGGAAAAGTAATGAGAGAAAAGTGTTTTGAAACCTATTTATAGTGGCTAGGCACTAATAGAATAATAGCCCCAAAGTCAAATGAAAAGAATAAGCCAAAAACCTTCCAAAAAATAGGGCCCAAATCAACCCAAAAAGATGATATTTACACGCAAGGGTCGACCGTTCATGTAGAAAAGCAAAGTGTGCAACAGGCAAGGTGTCGACACCTACCAGACTGGTGTCTACACTAAATTTCAGCAAGCATTTCCAGATTCAACAATAGACAAGGGTCGACTCTTCCCAGACTGGTGTCGACCCTTGAGGCCAATAACAAAAGGCAAGTGTCAACACCACCAAGATTGGTGTCGACCCCAGAACAAGATTTCTAAGTTCCCAAATAACTTTTCAACGTAAACAAGCATGAATGAACAATTCCAACAAGTTTAAAATTGATTTGTACTCCTCCAAAACCAAGATACAATAACACTAAAGATTCCTAAAATAAAATAAAGGATTCAAATACATGTGGTGATAATGAACTAAGATATTTGACTGGTATTTCATTTTATTCGAAACAAATAAATTAGAAAACATGAAGGGAAAGAAGGTGAAATCACGAAGTAACTAAAGCAAAAATTAATTTGTTCGAATTTAACTAAATAAAAACAAACAATTATAGATTTAAAATTTAAATTTTGTCACCTTTACATAAATAACAATGAGCAAGTCTGTGTTCTATTATCATAAGCAAATGCCTTTCGTTTTTTAGTTTTCAAGTCAGTGAACAAGAAATTATATGTTTTGAGACATCCATCAAACAAGTAGTGCGGATAGTCAATTGTAGAAAAATGAAAAAGAAAACAAATAATCCCCAACCAAAAAAATTTCATCATATCAACCTAATCATCAAAGTAGTAGCATTTTCACATATAAAGTATCCTATTGACATATTAACAAATCAACCATCTGTTAAAAAGACCAAATTTCGTAAATACTTTATATAAATTCTAAATCCCAACTTTGGAGCCAAAAGCGCAGATTTGTATATAAAAAAATGCAAAATGTGAACTGAAAGAGAGAGAATATGAAGGGATTGACCTGAGGAGTAACCATCAACGGTGAGTGAACGAAAAGATTCCTTTCTCTACCATCGTATATATAAAACAAACAAAATAAAAATAAAAAAAATTTAAAAAAACCATTAACATGAGCAATAAATCACAAAGCAAAGAAACAAATCATAACCAAAACCAAGAGAATAATTTTAATTAAAGGACATTTTTTTGTTTCTTTGTTTACCATAAAAATAATTTTGTTAATTCAATTACCTTATGAATTTGTGATTGCTTGTCATCCACATCTGCATCTGCTTTGCCAACTGGTTGGATGAGAGAACAATGTCATAATCATAAATATTGTTTTATTTGCACAACAAATCATCGCAACAAGGTCATCAAATATTTTCATCGAGAAAAATTCTTTTACCCATTTCTCGTGCAACCAAACATTGAAAAATGCAAAAATATATTTTTTTTTCTAAATTTTATGACGATCAAACAAATGGAGCTTGAGAAAGAATTATATACGAAGGATAACCATTATTACCTTAACAAATCTAGGTTGTAAAACTTCTGGGTTCATCTCTTCAACTTCAATTTTAAACACACTAACAAACACAAAAGAAAAATCATAAAATTCAATTGTTTTGAGTATGGGAAAAAGTGAAAATGTTGAAAAAATTTGAACATCAATAAAAATGGATAATAGATATAGACAAATTTGAAAGGGAAAAAAAACATTAATAAGAAAATCAAGAATTCTAATAGGATAGTTTTATCTTTTTTACTGGATGAAAGGTCAACAAAAAGAAGTAATTGAATCATATATAGGTGAAAACATGATTATAAATTAAGGAAAATCAACAATGAAAATCATTTTCCTCTGCTATAAATAAGCATGTGTTTAAGGCAGAGTTGTTTAAGTAGTTATCGTGAACTTAATCATTTCATAGGAGAAATAAACAAATCAATTTGCTAAGTTTTTTATAATTACAGAAGCTCTGTTGGTGGATTCAAAAACAAATGAATTACAAGTTAAGAAAAAATGTAGCTAAAATGGAGTGATAAACATAATGTGAACCATAATTATTCTGATAATGATGATGATCAGCATATAAAATAAAACATTTAAAAAAAATATGGAAATTTAAAACATTGTTTAGGCCTCATTTGAGAACAGGTTTTTTTAGTAACTTTTTGACTTTTTAGTTAAAATATGATGTAAAAAAAATTAGTATGTTTGTGATGACTTTTTTGCTTTTTACAAAAAGATGTGCAAAAAGTAGAAATAAAAGGAAATCTTTGACTTTTTAGTATGGATTATTGACTTTTTGATTTTTTTAATAACTTTTTGACTTTTTAGCTAAAAGGGACACTTGCCAAACGAGGCCTTAACACCCAAATAAACACAATGTGTTTAAAATAGCCTAAACCCGGCTACTTTTTCCCTTCCCAAACACCCCCAATGTTGAGTTAAACTTTTAACACAATGTTTATTTTTTATTTCCATTTTCTTATTCTTCTCTTGCCATCATCCTTCCATTTACCCTTAGAAAACATCATAATAATTAGAGCCACCTCTTCCTCAACAGGTGAAGGAACATAAATCAAACCTTTTTCTTTTTTGCTTTATTGGTAAATCACCTAATTCATCAATTGATTTGCATCGTTTTGCTTGCTTTCAGTTTGTCTTTTGCATTGATTCATTGTTGCTTCCTTCTTCTCTTTCTCCTTTAGAACATACAAATATAGATGAATTTACCTTGATTAAGTTTACAGGTTCTTATAATCTTATGGGCTCTGGAGGAACTGGAAGAAAAGCCAGATGAGTTCTCATAAGACCCTATGCTTTTCATTAGAGAAGCATTTTAAGCAAAATTTGACATTTATATTTCTCCATTAATGGGGATGGTCAATGGCTTGCCCACTTCTATCAGTCTATTTATGGTGGTGCAAAATGGTTATCAACTTAAATGATGAGTAAATGACAGCTAGACTTAACCAAATAAATGTAACCGATCGAAAGGTCTGAAAGAAATACAAACTGGATTGCGCTTAGAATAATAAGTATTTCTATAATTCCAAGAGCTTGTCTTTTACTCTTCCGCTTTGATTTTTCATGAATAATAAATCAAATTAGTCGTCAAAAACATGATTTTTGCGACTAAATCATGTTAGGCGTGGAAAAAATAAAAATAAAATAAAATAAAAAATTGGCTACCAAATTGTTTTTTAGTCAACAAATATGATTTTTCCGCAACTAAAAATTATTTAGTTGGCAAAAGTAGTCGACAAAAGTGTAATTTTTTGTAGTGAATGGACGTCTTGGATTTCACTTTTAGAAGTGGAATGGGAAGATAAGATTTTCTTTCAAGTTGTATGGGTGTGAGTTTCAACTCTCCCAATGTGCTAATCTAACAACTAACCACTAACTTTCACCAATCAAAAAAATAAAAAAGAGAGTTCATGCCTCCATCAATCAACACATAATCAAACCCATCTACAAATTTCAATCAAAGAAAATAAAATTTTCAAGTTCAAACAACTTAAAATAATACTTATCTAAGCTTGTAACAACCTTTCTATCAAATACTATGGAGAGTTACATAATTGTAAGTCATAGACTTTCTGTAATCATTAACATGACATTAGATACCTTCGTAAAAGAACTTCTGGAAGTTATCCATATGTGTTACCTGCAACCGCAATGGGATAAGAAAAGAGCCATCTTCATTACGACCGGGGAGGATGAATGCCTTCCCATCATATCCGATTGCTCCGGGTATCATGCAAATTTCCTTTCCCCACCCAAAATCCATCCCATATAAGGGTAGCCTAGTCCAATTAGTAATGGACATATTTGGATTCCCATAGAAAGCTCCTTGACTACTTCCAACAGTATGATTGTATCGAAACTTAGATAAATCTGGTTCATTTTTCAGAAAAACAAAACATGACCTTACGTATTCATCTGTCACCTTCTCTATAACTTCTCTTAACTTTTCTGCGGTATAACCTAATGGTTTCGACACAATGTCTCCCGAGGTACGGGTTGTTACTACTGGCAAGACAGTGCAACCAAAATACCACTTAGGCAATGGTGGTTGCAAACGGCTACGAAAATCCACAGCGATACGAATGTTAGTTAGTTGCTCGCTCTCATGCTGACGTGCCTTGCATGCACACCTCCACATATGAGTAGCAACACTTTCATACCTTGTAAAGGCGCGGATAGTATTGGTGTCACTATTTCGATGCTCAGTAGCCTTGTTCTTCAACTTGTTGATTTGTTCTTTGCTTAGCTTTAGCATAGCCACGACGGTCTTCTTGTTTCGTTCATCTGTGTTGTTCGAGTGGCCTATTAAGAGCGGTGGTGGCTTGAATTCTGAGTAATCAAAGCTTGTTTTTGGCAAAGGATCCTCAAGTTGTAAGATTGTTCGATCAAGAAATGGGAAGTTCTCTGGTTTTTCACCGCGAGCGATTCTTGCCCACTCGGAGATGAAGTGAGCTGCACATTCACCATCAACAAGGGCATGTGATATACCCAAGCCAAGACTAAATCCACCGCAACTAAACTTGGTGACTTGAACCAAAAGCAATGGTAGTTCATGAATTGGTCTGTCATAGTCCACTGATGGTATGAGTGCTCTAGTCTTTGAACTCGGACAGAAGTCCCCAAAGTCATCTATTTTGGCTTCGGATTCAGCTTCGAGGAAGTGGGCACCCATGGAGTTGCAGTTGATCTTGTTGAAAATATTACAGGAAGTTCTATTAGAATAAAGAAAAATGTTTTGTGGCACTAAATTGGGGGCACTAATGCCCCTAATTTTCATTCTGAGTTACTGCTCTTTTTTTTTTTTTTGTCTTATATGGAAATTAGGAGTATTAGTGCCTCCAATTTAGTGCCACAAATCAAAACCCTAGAATAAATATTATAACAAGGGAAAATTACATTATTATTCCTTATATTTTGAGTCGTATGTCCCTTTAGTTCTTATAATTTCAATTGGTTTAATTTTAATTCTGAAATTTTTGATTTTGTTTCAAATTGATCTAATTGATTTCAATTGTTAAGTATTCATTTTTATGACAAATGCATACATAAGTAGCATGATTCATGCACAAAATTATAAACTTGATCAATTCAGTGAACCTTGACCAACTCAATTCAGTGATAATTTTTTGTAAAAAGAAGCGTAACGGTTTTGTATATTGGACTAAATTAACGCAAAATCTAAAATTAAATATCAAAATTGAGTCAATTGAGAGTATAAGGGTCAAAATGACATAAATGGCAAAATGTAGAGATTATTAGTATAATTTACCCTTATAACAATTATAACAATAGGTTGACTATATTTTTGGTTCCCCAAAGTATGAGTCTTTTGTCATTTTGGTCCCACAACATTTAAATTGTGTCCATTTTGATCCTCAATATATAAAAGTATTTTAATTTGATCCTCGATGTTTAAATTGTGTCAATCTGATCCATAATATATGAAAGGATAAAATTTATTTTACCTCTTGTGATTTAAGACCAGAGCAGTTTATCCCGATATGGTTCAAATATAGCCAGAAAGCCCTCATGTGATTTTGGATCAAAATGCAACTGCTAACACTAGATGTGAAATAACTGTAATACTATTAAATTCTATACTTTTTCTATTATTTTCTTTCTCTCTCCTTTTATACACATAATTTGTAATGTCTGACATTAATTCAATTAAATCATAATTGTTTATAAATTCTTAATTATTTATTGTAATTCTTAAATTTTTATTCTAATTTTAATTTCATTATATTTTAGATCACAGTTAATCCTAAATATTTAATTATTTATTGTAATTCCTAACTTTTAAATCTAATTTTAATTTAATTATATTTTAGATCACAATTAATCTTAAATTCTTAATTATTTATTGTAATTCCTAACATGTTAATTTAATTTTAATTTAATTATATTTTAGACCAATCCTTAAATATTATTTATTTTTATTTAATTATATTTTAAATCAATCTTTAATTTTATTTTAGATTAATCCTTAATTATATTTGGATTTATTTTATTTTGATTAACATATTAATTTAATTTTAGGTTTGGACAAAATTAGGGTAAAATTGTCTTTTTATTATATTAATTTTACTTAATTTTTTCAGAAAACCAAATTCACTCTAAAAAATGGTGTGTGATAAATTTGGATAGAAAAACCAATGATGGCACTTTAATCCAAAACTATATGAGAACTTTCGGAATGTTTTTGAACTATAAAAGAATAAAATGCTCTAGGCTTAAACCAAATTTAATCCTATATAGAAAGTGTCTCAATTTAGCCTCCTAATCTAACTCTGTTAATAGACATATAGGGGGGACTAAATGGAAATAGTTTTTAAAAATATTTCAATATGATCCCCATGTAAATTATTTTCTTTCTGACTCTTGATTAAAATAAATAAAAGAAATTTGAAGAAAATAGCTTGTTCATGCTCGTGATATATAGGCTAAGAACCCTAGTAGAGACTAGGACGATTCAATTCAACATTTTGTTTGGGTTTGATTGTGTTGTAACTCTATAATTCAAATAGGATAAGTTCGATCTAAGCTTACAAATAAGGGGCCTCCTAAAAAGATCTACTAAATTCATTAAGTTGTGCCAAAGAATAAAAACGGTATTTTATTGACTGCAATTCCTTGTCTGATGTCTATAAAATACTTCTTTTACTGAGGGTTTCCAAATCTATAACATTAAAAAGTGTTTCAATTTGATTTCCCAATACATCTATTAAGTTAGATTGGGAAACCAACTTGAAACACTTTTTATTCATTGAAGCTTAAATTGAAATGCTTTTACGACAGTGCTACGTAGCTCGAATAACACGGCTCGAAATCTGGCTCGACACCAAAATGACGTCGTTTTGGTGTCGAGTTTTTTTTTTTTTTTTTCTTTCTTCCCTGGTTTTGTTGCAGAACGAAGAAGAAGAAGAAGAAGAAGAAGAAAGGAGAAGAAGAGAAGGGAGGAGGAGGAGGAGGAGGAGGGAGGGGAGGGGGTCATAAAAATCAGTTGGAGGAGGAGGGAGGTCAGGCGGCAAGGGCATGGCGAGCAATGACCGACAGTAGCTATGACGGCGAGGCGGCGAGGCGATGGCGGTGGCGGTGGCAAGGCTCTGCTTCTCTGCCTCTTTCTCCCTTCCTCCTCTCTTCTCTCCCTCTTTCTCCTCTATTTCCTCTCTTCTCTCCCTCTTTCTCCATTTCGAGCCGTTTCGAGCCTCTAAAAGTCGAGCTACGAGGCATTTTCGATGCTTTTAAACACCAGTGACTAAAATAACACATTATTACTCATGCTTTTTCTTCTTCTTTTTTTAATTTATTTATTTTGGTGAACACAATATTCATACTTAAATTGTAACTAATCCTATAACAATTAACCAAAAACAAAAAAATAAAATATTAATAAAAAAAATTAGAAAAGTTGTTTACTTAAAGGCGACCTCTAGCAATCCATTGGAGGCGTCCAACGAGAGGGTAGAATATGATCAGTGCTTTGCTTAAAGAGTCTTTTAGAGTATGTGTTATTGCATTCAGAGTCAACTCACCAGACGGTTGATAGAAGTAAACAGTAGGTGCATGAGTTATGGTATTAAACTGATCAAATTCTGATAAATACATGAGCCCAGTTGGTGTTTCCTTCTTTGGTTTCACCATGTAAGAGGCCTTTAAGGTCACCATTGTTGGAGATAAGAAAGAGATTAGGAGTGATTTTTGGTTGTTCACTGCTTGTGACTTTCTTGTGAAGTCCAACGCTTTAAACAGAACTAATCATCGATAGATGATATTTTTTGAAAAATGCCTTGGACCTCTCGTGGATGACCTCCACCACCTTCACTATTTTTTGATTCGTTTATATTTTTTTATTTTTTTTTTATATCTTCTACTTGCTACATCCCACGTAGAAATTGATCATATTCAAATGAGGCATTCTTATATTGTCTTGCTACACAAAAAATAATAATAATAATAATTGATTTTAGAAACTGATCACAATATACATATAAATAGATAAGATTTTTTAAGATTTATTATGAGATTCATTTTTAAAATAATCTTATATATATATATATGTTATGTGTCTCATTTTATAATCAATTTATGTATATATATATTTTTAGTGCATTATAAAGAATTTTGCAAATGATTTTAAATAGATAAGATTTTTTAAGATTTATTATGAGATTCATTTTTAAAATAATCTTATATATATATATATGTTATGTGTCTCCTTTTATAATCAATTTATGTATATATATATTTTTAGTGCATTATAAAGAATTTTGCAAATGATTAAAAAGGAAAGAATGGGACAACAGATAAACACGTGTCAAGTGGGCATAGTAGGCCGAATTATTTGAACAAGTGGGCTTGGTAGGCCCAAATGAATGAATTGTTGTAGTGACTATCTATCTATAACCAAAATAAAACAAAGTCAATTATAAAAGCAATTTCAATCAATGCTTTTCAATCACTATTTTTAATACAAGATAGACATAGGAGTAATATTGTAAGATATTATTTGATAACTTAATTCAATATTAAGGTCCAATTTGGCATTCTTAAAAAAATTTAAAAGGTTAAAAATATTTCATAAAAAATCAAAAAAATACACTTATTTAGTCTTTTCAAACTTAATTTAAAATTAAAGTTGTTAATCTTGTCTCGTATCGGATTGTACCAGCCGGTACATTACATTTTAGGTAACAACTGGTGCAAGCTACTCTTAGACTTCGTTTAGCTTGTTATAATTTTAATTTAAAACTCAAAAAAATATTTAAAAAATTAAAAAAGTATAATTTATATAAAAAAGTTAAAGATTTTTTTTCTCTATTTTTTATATAATTTTTTCTTAAAAAATTAAAAAATTATTTTAAACATATTATTTTTTTATTTCATATTTTAATTAAAAATTAAAAAATTATTAAAATAATATATTCTTAAACGTGATATTAGTTCCATTCCAATTAATTTACCAGCTTGTAGCGTTCTATTCTGTATATATGGGGTCTTTGGGAAGTTATTAAAAAAATTAATTTTTTGAATTTTTAATTTTTTTAGTTAAAAAAGTCAATTTTTTTATTCAAAATAATCTAATTTTTTTACCAAAAAAATCATTAAAAAAGTTAAAAAATTAAAAAATTATCTTTTTACTAACTTTTCAAAACATCACATAACAATGTTTGCCTAATTTTTGGCCGAATTTTGATAGAGACTCCTTTTAATCACCACTCTCACCATCCTCCACACGTCACGTGGTGAGTGATGATTGAAGACGAAGAAAAAAATTAAAAAAAAAAAAAAGAAAAAAAAGAAAATTTAACCAATTAGATCAAGAGGGAGTAAAAGGGAGCGGGGGAAAAAGAGGAGGAAGCTGTTTTTATTTTGATTAGATGGAAAAAGTGGTAGAAGACAAAAAGATGTGTTGTATTGTCAAATCTATTAATGGGATTACTTTGGAAACAGGAATTTAGGTGGTTCTTGTGCGGATACACAACGGGTATCACTAATAGGATAATCACGAGTTGGGCTTAGAACAAATTTATAGAAATTTGTCGCATTCCATATCATATCGGGGTGAGATAAATCGGAAAATGACAAATGTGGGGCAGGTGCAGGACCAGTTAATTTCATAAGTTTAAAAATAAAAATATTAATAAAAATTATAAATAATTTAATATATTACTAATAATAATTTATAATTAATAAGAATTATATTATATAAGATAGAAAATAAATAAATAAAAATTAGAACAAATTACAAAAAAAAAAAAAATCCCAAGATTTAACGTGTTTTTCACATCAAACCCTAATATTTTAATTTTAACAATTTAAACTCTGAATTTTTAACTGTGTCCCAATGTTGACTCTCCGTCTGTTTTCGTTTGTTTGTGTTAACTTTTTATATTTATTTGATACACGTGTCACTTTTTAATTCGTCCATAATTATTATAATTATTTTATTTCTAAATTATCCTCTCTCTTTTTTATCATCTCTCTCTCTCTCTCTCTCTCTCTCTCTCTCTCCACATTCAAACAAGTCTTCAAATCAACAACAACAACATCAAAAAGATGGTACTATCCATATCTGATCTAGGGTTTGTATAGATTGAAAAAATTGAGATCTGCAATTTTCATAGGCTAATCTCAATTTTTTTTTTCTGAGGATCAAATTGATCATCGATTTATTGTGAACTCTCTCACTTCGGAATAAAGAGAAAGACGAGGATGAGGGAAAGGAAAATGAGGAGGAGGAGGGATGGTTGGTCGACAGCTAAAGAAATGTGGTGAATAGGTGGCTGCCATTGAGAGAGTGAGAAGAAATAAGAGAAGGAAGAGAGATGGGTTTTTTTGTGCTTTTTGTAGCCGTCTGTGGAAGTGTGAGGAAGAAGAAAGAGAAAAAGAAGAGAAAGAATGGTGAGAGATTGGTCGCTACGAGCAAAATGATGAGGATGATGAAGAGAGAGAGAGAGAGAGAGTGAGAGAGAGAGAGAATGGATAGAGATAAAGATCAAAATACATATTCGACTACATTATGGTAACACTCCTCCGGCGACACTGCCGGCGATGAGAGATTTGCAGATGCCTAAGAGCGTGCGACACTGTTGTAATCTCGCTCGTCTTCGCTACCACATCTTCAAAGGCCATTCAAACCCTAACTCATCAGAACCCTAGGAAAAACTCATCGCCGTTACGACCTCCGGCGATCCGAAGCGAATGAAAGGTGTTTCGTGAGAAATGGTTTGGTTGATTTTTAAAAATCGGTGATCCGGAAGAGAGAGAGAGAGAGAGAGAGAGAGATGATAGGAGAAAAAAAAAAGTAATTTAGAAATAAAATAATTATAATAATTATGGTCGAATCAAAAAGTGACACGTGTATCAAATAAGTGTAAAAAGTTAACAGAAATAGATGGAGGGTCAACATTAGGACATAATTAAAAATTCAGGGTTTAAATTGTTAAAATTAAAATGTTGGGGTTTAATGTGAAAAACATGCTAAACCCTGTGATTTTTTTGTAATTTGCCCTAAAAATTAATATTAAGTATAATATTTTAGTATTTTAATTTTATTATAATAAAAAATAAATATTATATATATATATATATTGTATACAAATAAATATATTTAATAAATATAATTGAGATGGGGTTGGGATGGAGCAGGACGGGAGAAGCAAAACCCACTCCCGTCCTATTTCTTAATTGGGTCAGGAAAAAACCATGCGGGCAGGGCGGGGGATGCAGGTGCGAAGCAAAGCAGGAAAAAATGACCATTCGTAGTCACTATTGTGCGACCCATGTTACTTATTTTGTTGTTCATTTTGATATTCAGAATTGTTCATTTTTAAGATACATCGAGTAGAACATACTTATAAAAAATCAAGTTAATCTGATATCGATATAGACTTTTCATCAATCGTATTTATGTGTTTGTAAAATTTTTAATTTGGAAAAATTACAAAAATATCTCAAAATTTGACCATATAACAAAATAAATCATGAACTTTTAATTTTGTCAATTTAAATCCTAAATTTTTAATTTGTTTTCAATCTAAATTATTTGTCTATTTTCTTTAAGTAAAATCAATGAAAAAGTGATATTTTAGTCATTAAGCTTAATGAAAAAAAATATATATATATATTTCAGACATTTTAGATATTCTTACATTAAGTTTAATGGCTAAAACATTTTTTTTCATTAGCTTTACTTCACGAAAATAAATAAATGATTTAGTTTGAAAATAAATTAAAAAATTAAGATTTAAATTAATAAAATGAAAATTTTCAAATTTATTTTACCAAAAGACTCAAACTATAGGGTTTTTTTTTTTAATTGTTCAATTTTTTTTATTATTTATTTTTTTTTTTTTTGAGGGGGGGTGCATGATCAATAATTTATGCCACCAGATAAACAGGTGGGCTTGGTAGGCCCAAATGACAGATAAATATCAGGGTTTTTTACTGGCCAGTCCTACTTTTTATAGTTATTTCCTTCTTAGTCCTGAATATTGATGTTGTGCACCAATAGGTCCTGGAGTCTTTTTTTTTGTACCTGTTTTACCCCTGTTTTGTTTTTCCCTGTTTTGGCGCGTTTCTATTTAATTTTTGCCATCAAAATACTATGATGTGAGTTTGGGTTTGGGTTTGGGATTTGGATTTCAGTGGAATTTCACGATTTATTAATACATTATTATGGAGCTTCGTGATTTTGTGATTTCGCGCTTGATGTATATTTGAATTTTGCGATTTGAGATCTCATGAAGGGAGCTCAATTTGTGATTTGCTTTTTATAAATCTGTGAATCTTCGTGTTTTGTGATTTCTTGTTTGGTGTATAGTTAGATTTTGTGATTTGCGATTTTGTGGAGGGAGCTCGACTGGTATATTTGATTTTGATTTCAATTTCGATGTTTTGGTGTTTTTTAGTTTGAGTTTGTAATTTTGATTTTGTTTGTGATATTGTTGTTATTATATTGTTTCTACGATTGAATTTGTATTTTGATCATGATATTGAAAGTTTTGAGATATGTATATGTAATGAATATTAGATTTTTTTTTTTTTGGTTACGAAATTGTTTTGGTTGAACACAGGTGCTGGTTTGTGATTTTCTACAGTGAGAATTTTATCACTGAGTAGTTTGAGGGTGTTGTTGGATTAACTTTTTCAACACTAATAAATTTATCAGTGAGTATAGAAATAGGAGATGAAAAAGTTACATAATATAATGGTAAGATTCAAATCAAGTTACCATGCCAAATAAGTGTAAGCCTTATTCACTGTTCATGCTCTTGGTCTTTAGTAGTGTTAATTGTTAAATTTATCACTGTTGATTTTTGGATGTGTTTGAGTTGGTTGATAATTTTATCACTGTATTAGATTTTGTTTTAGGTTGTTTGAGTTGTTTGCAGAAATATAATTGTTGTTTGTTGTAGGATTTATAATTATGGAAAATTCTTTGTTTCTTATGTGCAAGTTTAGAGGTGTGACATTGGTTATCAAGTATCACTACAAGAATTTACACATTTTGCGACCACTTTTGCCGACCAAAAAAATTTTAGTTGCAAAAAAATGACATTTGCCGACCAAAATATTAATTAGTCGCGAATGATCATTATTTTTGGCGACCAAAATGAGTTGGTCGCAGAAGGTCACATTTTGGCGACCAAAAATGAGTTAGTCGTAGAAATTGGTATGCTTTTGGCGACCAACTTCAAATTTGGTCGCAAAAGATAACATTTGGCGACCAAAAAAAATTAGTCGCCAAATTTGTATTTTTAGCGACTAATATTTTAGTTGCCGTTGATTGAGATTTGGCGACTAAAAAAGTTTGTCGGCGAAGGTACATTTTCTGCGATTAATCTGGTCATTTGGTCGCGAAAAGTTTGGGAGGGAAATTTGAAACATAGAGGGGGAAATGAAAATTTTTTGCGACAAAAAAAAAAATTTGGTCGCCATTTACAAAACGACGTCGTTTTGTACCCACTATCCCTAAAAATTTGGTCGCCATTTATAAAATTTGGTCGCCATTTCTAAGTGTTGCCATTTATAAACCCTAAACCCTAAACCGCTGCCCCCTTCCAACTCTCTCTCTCTCTCTATCTCTCTAATGGAGAATGGGGACGAGTGGTTGGTCCCCGAATAAGCCACAACACATTTCTCATATGCTTCTCCATCACCATTATTTTCTCTCTCCTCGCTCCCTAACTCACTATTCCTTCCTCCGCCGCCGGACCATCTGGTTCGGATCCATCATCTCCCTCTCCGCCGGCGCCGCCAAAGAGGTCGCCGACGAGCTTGGCTTCTTCAAGTCGGCCGGAGCCTCGGCCAAAGACGCTGTTACTGATCTCCTCGGCATTCTTCTCGCTGTGCTCGTTCTTTCTCTCACCAAATCACTCTCTCTGCGGATCAAACCCGACCAATCGGGTCAAATTCTAGGGGTAGAGATAGTTTGATCGATGGCTTGGGTTCTAGTTTGTGCGATCGAGCATTTTGGAGTGATCAGGTTAGTCTGTATACAGTTGTCTGATCATATTTTGGCGAATTGAACTATATCCGATAATATTTCAATTACTATTTAAATCATTAAAATCTTATCTGATCACTTTTTCATGCCTTTCTTCTACCCACCCATCGAGTTCTCGCCTAGTTCATCAATACATGTGATTTGCATATAATTACTTATTATTGAAATTTATTCTGTAAAAATGAGTCCAATATAACATTTATATAAGATTATATGTGGACAAATAAATAATTAAATATGTAAACTTCTACCATAAATGTACTTTGTGTATTATTTATTGTGAAATTCATGGAGTTTTTGGGTTTTATTATGAGAGTAGGCTACTGGTTGGTTAATCTGTATGATTTCTATGATATATATATATATATATGTTCAATGATTACTTTGTGTTTGATAGACCATGGTCTTGTTGGGTGTACAAGACTTGTGCACAAAAGCTGTTTGAGGATTTGTCAAAGAGACTAATACTTCATTGGCTTCAAGGTTTGACATAGATATAAATTTTGATGTGGTATATGATTTGTTTGTTAGTAATTCTCCATATGACATAGATAAATTTATTTTATTTGAATACCGCCTCATCTGTAATAGATTTAAAAAAATTAATTTGAGTCATTGAGTCGTAGTCATCGTATGTCAGTTGACTATATTAATTGTATATAATTTGATGTTTACACAAATCATTTTTACTACAGATTCACAATGGGCACCACCAATGGATCAGGATTTACACTAGCTCCTACCAGCCTACCATGACAGTTGACTGTGAGAGTGAGTGAGCACACACCTTCATGAACTCTTTATACATTCTGTTTCTGATTTTTTATTACTATTATCATATTTGAAAGTTTGGGTTGCTTAGTTGCAACAAACATGTCATATTGAGTTGCTCAGAAGCTACTCTCTCTCTCTCTCTCTCTCTCTCTCTCATATGGGGGTGTAGAGAATATAATACCAGAGAATAGTATATATAATAAAATATATTAGTAGGTCAGTTGTATTCACTGGCATGTATGTATAATGTATGTGTTATAGCTGATAGTGAACACCTTTATCTGTTTTGTTTTGAATTTTTTCAGCCTGTGGACTGCAAGAAACACATTGAACTGGCTACTTCTTTAGATTGTTATGTTTATCTCATATTTATTGCTTCATTGATTATCGCTTGTCCTTGCACTACTGTAAACTCTCTATTTATTTTTATTTTTGTGCCTGTGTTTCTTATTTCTTCATCCTTACGCTTGAGATTACAGGGCTTCTCCAAAAGAATTGAGGGGCCAGATGGACGAAATTTGCAGCTGCACTTCAGGTTAAGGTTGTCTCTTCCCCTTTTCACTGGAGGAAAAGTAGAAGGGGAACAGGGTGCTGCAATCCATATTGTTTTACTTGATGTGAATACAGGTCATGTTGTAACCTCTGGACCTGAATCCACCATAAAACTTGATGTTGTTCTGCTGGAAGGTGATTTCAACAATGAAGATGATGAGGGTTGGACCGAAGAAGAATTTGAAAGCCATGTTGTGAAAGAGCGTGAAGGAAAGAGACCACTTTTGACTGGGGATCTGCAAGTGACGCTCAAAGAAGGTGTGGGAACCCTGGGAGAGCTTACATTTACTGATAACTCAAGTTGGATAAGGAGCAGGAAGTTTAGGCTTGGCCTGAAGGTCGCCTTAGGCTTTTGTGAGGGCATACGTGTACGTGAGGCAAAGACAGAAGCTTTCACTGTTAAAGATCACAGAGGGGAATGTAAGCTGCTTAGTGTTTATTTTTGAACTCCTTTTTAAAATTATTTTTTCTGGATTGTCTTTGGAATATTGTTGTTGACTTCTTTTCATTTACAGTATACAAGAAGCACTATCCACCTGCTTTAAATGATGATGTCTGGAGATTGGAGAAGATTGGCAAAGATGGGTCATTCCACAAGAGGCTAAATAAGTCAGGAATATTCACGGTTGAAGACTTTCTTCGACTTGTTGTCAGAGACTCTCAAAAACTACGGACTGTAAGTGCATGCTTGGTTGTTGAATAAGAGTATCCATTCTTTATAATTATCTGCTGACTCCTCTGTTGGCTGTAGATCCTTGGCAGTGGTATGTCAAATAAGATGTGGGATGCTCTTATAGAACACGCTAAGACTTGTGCCATGAGTGGGAAGCTTTATTATGCTGATGATACAAGAAATGTTGGTGTTGTCTTTAACAATATTTACGAGCTAAGTGGCCTTATAACTGGTGAACAATATTTGTCATATGATTCCCTGTCTGATAGCCAGAAGGTTAGTATGAGACGTTTTTTTTGGCAATGCAATTCTTGTTTTATTAAAACACTTCCTTGAAACCAAATAATAATGCCATGAATTCAGTAGACACTTTACACCCCTCCCTTCCGTTGCCAGCGTTTGTTCACTGTTGGACCGGGTTGGTAAACATGTTGATTGTATATTTGATCAAGTTCTGAGTAAAATACTTATCCTTAAATCTAATCTTTGATTGGAAATGTTAATCACAGGCAGGTATATATGTTTAGGTGTGATTTTGGGTATTTCTTTTCTTCAAACAAACTAATCAACCAAACTAGAATTGGAGTGCTTACTATTACTAATTGTTGTTCTTTTTTCCTTTTCTCCTGGTACACCCCTGGAAGGTTGTCATAAAGCTCATAATTAGAGAATGTGATGCTTATGGAAACCTGTAAATTTTGTTGCTGCAGTTATGTGTGGATACCTTGGTGAAGAAAGCATATGATAACTGGAACCATATTGTTGAATATGATGGCAAGTCACTTTTGAGCTTCAAACAAAGTAAGAGGCCAGGCGCTTCTTGAAATGAACTTCCAATGGGCCCAGTCGATTATCCTACTTCTTTTGAAAATCAACTTCCCCAACAACGGTTAGCAGGCTCAGTTCCTCCTGAGCAGTCATCAATGGATTCAAGTCTACTAATTGGAGGTAGGCATGGCCTCTTTTTCTTTCTTTTTGGATTGGTTACGAATTGCTTCCCCCGCCTCCCAAAAGAAAAGGGGAAAAAAGGAAAGAAAACGACTTTTTTCTTAGGCTGTTCATGGGTAAGTGGTAGCAAGCCCATTGGATAAATGGGTCAAACTGTTGTATGGCATTTGAAGCTTAAACAGTTTGGCTGGTTGCGCTGGAAAAATCTGCAACCACTTGCTTATTAGTCTGTCTACCCATGAACCTAAAATCAGTTGTTGAAATCCTCAATTCTCTCTTGTGCCTTTTGATGTTCCTCTTGAAATGGATACCTCCACAATATTCTCAAATATTTTAATTCTATTATGATGTCAGTAGACTTGTGAAAATGATAATGTCCAATCCAAGAAATTGGAATCCTTGCCATGATTTATATAGGAAAAAAATGTGCTGTATGGACTTTAACAATTTGCTGCTAAATAACCCTTAATTTACCTCTGCTAAGTAGTTAAAACCATATTGTGGTGTTGAGGCTTAACTTTAGTCGACAAGTTCTTATGGTGCTGCAACTTTGCTCCAGTCTGGCACTCTTAAAATTTGTCAAACTTTAGAGTTGAAAATCATTTGACGAATAGGGGCAATCTTGACAACATCCAACTAAAGATAGGAACGAAATTGTTAAAATGTACAAATTAGTACCCACCTGATTTTTTGAGAATTGGTGAACTTGGTAAAGGGAATTAAGTTACTTAAGTTTTGTTAATAAAAGTAACGCATTAATTAAATCAAGGGTTCACCTCCCAAAACACATTTAAGAAATCCTTATTGGTTTTAAGCCACAAGCATTAGTTTTCACTTGAATTCACCTCTCCATTGGTGAACTGGGTAAAGGGAATTAAGTTACTTAAGTTTTGTTAATAAAATAACTCATTAGTATAATCAAGGGTTCGCCCCCAAAACATGTTTAAGAAATCCTTATTGGTTTTAAGCCAAAAGCATTAGTTTTCACTTGAATTCACCTCTCCATTATTCTGGTTACTTACTAAAGTTGTTAAGGCATTTCTAACTTCAATATTTCTGAAGGGCATATTTGTTTTACCTAAAAACAGTGGTAAAAGCATTTTTGAATAGCTTGTATGTTAAACAGTCTGATTTTATCTTATTAACAGAAAATGTCTCAAAACGGTATGGAAACAGAATCCTCTCAAATATGAATTTGTTTGGTAAAATACAATTTTTAGGACTACCAAACAGCGCTGAAGGACCAAAACAGTGTATATAACTAATTTTTCAGCAGATGCGGTGTGAATTTTTTAAAATTTCATTTTTGTGGTTCAAAAGGTGTGTTCTTGAAACACAAATATTGCCAAGTTTGTCAAAAACATTTTTTTCATTTTAGGCATATGAAAGTCCCAATTTTCAAGTGATAGCTTGGTATTTAAACATGCATGAATCCCTCAACATGCCACATTATCTTCTTTACTTTGTTTTAGCATCAAGGCCTATCGACATGCATTGTAATAAACCTTCCAATTAAACATGTATTTCATATCATACATGCCAATATGAAAGCTAGACTTATATACAAGTCCAAGCGCTTTATAGTACCACTATTACATGCCATAAATTCAAATTATACATAAAATAAAAGGATAGCTTTTCAACTCTACATAATAACGAGACAAATCCTTCACAAAAGAGGGAAGCACCAAATGCTTCAAACAACCAAATTACCATCCATACCTATAATTTGAAACGTTGACCCATGATGGCTGCATAGGAATAATACTAGGAAATCAAATATGCAAGTACCAAGTGTAAGCATGCAATATAACCATATATGCCTATATATTATGATGCTTCTTTTTATTTTGAAGACCGCAATTTTTACTTATCCAAAGGATTTTATCTCATGCCAAACTTTTCGAAATTTAAGAGTTCACAAAATCAACCAAATTTCACGAGATTATTCCAATACTTTAAAATCAACCAAAATCAATGAAAAACCAAGTTGTTTCAAACAAAGGGTTCCAAAATCAACTATTTGAGTCACAAACTACAAATTGACTTTTCGTTTTAAATTTTAAATGTAAATTATAATAGGCATGTCTGATCAACATCTAATTGTTAATTAAAGGTGTCTGTTAACGCCAACGGTTTGGCCTGATGGATGAGGCACGGACTTGGTAAACTCGATAGAAAGTGAACCTATTAGTAAACTCGATTGAGTGGGAGCAAATATTGTTTTAAAGAAAGTGATTTATCAAGGCTTCAAAGCCTTACATTATGATTTTCTTTTAAATGTTTGGTTTAACTGATGCTATCACTTTCCAGCCAACCCCTGTATTGTTGGGATCAAACCCAAGTACATTTTGTTTTTGGATCTTGCAACATATTTCTGCCTTGTTTAACAGATCATTTTACTATGGCTGACTATTGTACATTGCAAGGTTACATCTCCCATGATTAATTCTTTCCGAAATTATATATTGGTGTAGTGAGCTAATTTTGAATTTTATTTTAATGTGAATTGCAGAAGCAACACCTAAGACAATGGGGGTAAAGGGTCTTGCCCTTTATCAATTGAAATCACATCTTCAGGCTTGTTGTTTCCAATTTTTTTGTATGCATATAATTTGATATTTTTCTCTAGTTTTGTTTGTTTGACATGCTCAGATGTCAAACCTCTTTCCCATGACCCTACCTATTCACAAGCACAAAGGAAAATATGAGAAAAAGAAAAGACTCCTTGAGCTTTCCTGCTGGAAGGGGTTGAACATTTGAATACCAATTTGAACCATTCTTTTTCAGTTTCATTCTGTTGATTTGTTACTAGCTTTGCTCATTTGCTGACTCTATAGATAACAATCTTTAATGTATTCACAGGCATAGTATTTGGTGTCTCATTTTTGCAGAAATGTCGTTTGGGGAAGCAATCTTGCAAGGAGTTACCTGACAGCTCTAAAGATGGTATCAACCTTGTTCTCACTATAATGCTTAGTAGTTTGTACATTGCGTTATTGATAAACCATATGAAATTTAGCCCATCTACTACATTTGTATGTTGAATTTAAGGTGATCTTCAAATCAAGCCAATAAAAATAAGTTAGAACTACTTGAAAATTTAAATGCACACAAATGTGAGAACTTTTTGTCCTTTGGTATTAGGCATCCTTATTTCCATTAAGTTCATATATTGAAGGTCTGGTTTTGGGGTGTGTGTGGTTTATGTGGGATATAAGGGAGCATATCGTTGAAGAGAGGGAGCAGATGAATATCTGATGCATCAGGGAGTGAAAACGATGGATGTTTCATGACATTAGTATTAGTAATTGAAATTCATATTGATTCATTGGTATTGTGTAATTGGAATTCTGACAAAGTCTTGCATTCGATAGTCAAGACCTTTGGTTCATGTATAGCATCATCGTCAAAACTAGCTCAAGATTTAAATGAGTATGTTACACACTTTTTCCTTCATTTTTAATTTTTATTTTTAGCAAGTCGAGACACATAAGCACCGGCCGAGTAGTCTGATTTAAACTAGCTCACTTTAATACTGTATATAAACCTAAATTGACCTTCTAGTAACTAGTTTTGAGCTAAACAAAGCGACCTGAGATATCTTGTTGTCAATACGTGGTGATGACAAGTACCGAATGCTTCAATTTACTGATAGCTCTATCCCCGCCGTAATTTTTATTTATTTATTTATTTTAATCTGGGCAAGATGTGTTTGAATTTCATGGCACATTGTTTTCACATAATTTGATTAATCCATGAAAGCCTTGCCCCCCAAATCCGTTATTAGATCATGGAGAAAGCTGAAGTATTTTTTATTTCTTTTCAAATTGGAGTATTGTGACATTGTTTGATTGAGCAAACCAAATAGGATGTGCTGTGAATTGAACATTTGGGTTCATGCCTTGTCTTTCAGGAGGTAATGATGCTTCTCACTCAGCTGAAGCTACAACCCGCAGAGGATCAAGTAGTTTTGCTCAACCTGACGTTGTATTGTGTTGTGTTGTTAATGAATGTTAATGCTTCAATTTAGAGTTGTATTGTGTCGAATGTTAATGAATTATGTGTTGTGTCGAATGTTAATGATTCAGTTAACTTGAATGATGCTTTAAAATTATAGGTTTATTATGGATTGAATGAATTATTAGGAATTACAAGTGTATTGTTTTTTTGCTTTGGCGACCAATTTATAAGTCGCGACAAATAAATTATTTTTTTTCGCAAAAAATGACAATTGCCGACTAAGAGTTTTGATCGCAAAAAATACATCTATTGCCGACCAAAACAGCTCTTGGTCGTGGAAACTCACTTTTGCTGACCAAAAGTTTTGGTCGCGAAAAGTAACAAATGGCGACCAAAACCTTTTTTGGTCGTGGAATATCACAATTGACGACCAAACTTTTTGGTCGCGGAATGCCACGATTGGCGACCAAAATTTTTTGGTCGCGGAATGTCACGATTGGTGACCAAAATTTTTGGTCGTTGAATGTGATAATTGGCGACCAAACTTTTTGGTCGGGAAAATATTACTTTTCGCGACCAAAGTGTTTTGGCGACAAAATAAATTAGTCGCGGTAATTAAATATTTAGCGACCAAAAATTTAGTCGCGAAATCCAACTTTTGCCGACCAACCACAATTTTGGTTGCGAATTACTTTTGCCGACCCTCAATTGGCGACCAAAGTAGCGACCAAAAAAATTGGTCGCGGATAACTTTTGCCGACCAAAAATTGACTTTTAGCGACCAATTTTTTTGTTGCCAAAAGTGTTAATTCTTGTAGTGTATAATAAATTGTGTGCAAAATAGAGTGAGTTAGTTAGTAGTTCTTTGAATATATCGTATTCAATGCCTGGACATTCTTGTTATGGTCTACAAAGTGAAGAAGATTTGGAGGTTATGATTGGACTCGCACTTTCTTGTGATATTCATCATATTGATGTTTTGGTTAAGTGTCGTTCTTTGGGTGAAGGTTATAGGATTTGTGATGGTGAAGTTGGTAGTAGTAGTAGTGTTGTTTATGAAACTGATTTTTTGTCTTTATTTTATTGAAATCAACGCAAACTTTTGTTTTCCGATAGGTGGGTTAATTGTATAAAAGGAGTGGGTCAAAGGTTTGCTCAAGGAGTCGTTGAATTTCGAGATACATTGTCAAAATATTTTATTTATTCTGGTTTTGATTTTGATTTTGTTAAAAATGACAAGGATCGTGTCACTATTCATTATAAGAGAAGGGTTGATTTTGGATGTTTATGGAGCGTGCATGCTATAGTGGAAAATTCTAGTAAAGCTTTTGTTATTAAACAATTTGATGATGTTCATATGTGTGGATCTTCTTTTCGTACAATTAAACATACTAGGATGACTTCGAGTATGATTGGTGGGCTAATTTCAAGTGAGGTTTGTAATAAGGCTTTGACATTGGTTAGTGAGGTGGTTTGTGATTTCAAGGACTATTATGGAGCAGAAGTTTCTTATCGGCGAGCTTGGATGGGTGTTGAAAAAATAAGGGATGTTGTTTTTTGTGACTATTCATCTTCATTTGACGATCTTCGTTGGTATGTTGATGTCGCTAATAATTGTAATCTAGGGAGTGTTTTTGATATGAAATTTGATATTGATAGTAAAGGAAGACATTTCAAATGCTTGTTTTTCGCTTTTGAGGCATGTATTCATGGTTTCAAGTATTGTCGGCCTGTGTTGATACTTGATGAAACTTTCTTGAAAGGAAGACACAAAGGTTGTTTATTGGCTGCTACGGCAAAAGACAGTAACCAAGGTATATTCTGTGTCTATTTGTTATTATCATTAAAACAGTGATAATTTTATCATTTTTGTTATTGGAGAGTGTTGATTATTGAGTATGGTCAATCAATTAATGATAAATTTATGCTGTATACTTTTGTATACTGTATACTTTCATTAAATTTTTATATTTATACAGTAATAAATTTATTATGCATTGATTTTATATGTTGTATGTTGCAATTGAATTGTTGTAGTAATACAGTGATAAAGTTATCTATAGTTGGTGCTATATGTTATATACTTTGTGTTTTACTTTTGTTTTGTAATCTTTTTTATTTGTTACGAATAATGTGTATATATTTTATCTGGAGGTTTATATCCATTATGTTTTGCCATTGTTGATAGTAAATGTTATGACAATTGGCATTGGTTCTTGTCAAAATTATTTGTTATTTTGACTCTGGAAAGGGATATTGCTTTTGTTACTGATCGACATGGAGGTTTGCTGAAAGCTTTAGCTGAGATCTTTCCATTTTCTTCTCATTCTTTTTGTCTAATGCATTTGAAGACAAACTTATAGACTTATTTGTCAATGAAGAGTCGTGAATCTAAACAGTATTTGCTCACTCTTTTTAGTAGATGTACATATGCTCCTACTATTGAGTTGTTTAATGAGCTATTTGAAGAATTCAAGAGTCATTGTGGTCATAGTGTTCAGAAATTTCTTAAGGATTTGCCTAATGAGTGTTGGTGTAACGCTTATTTTCAAGGCAAGACGTATGGTGAAATGTGCACAAATGCTGCAGAATCTTTTAATTCATGGATTAGGGATAAGTGTCATTTGTTTTCAACTAATCTTGTTGATGTTATAAGGGTGAAACTAATTGAGCAATTTTCAAAAAGGAGAGAAGTTGGAAATAAGTGGAATCATATTGTTTGTCCTTTTGCAGAGAAAAAGTTGGAAGAAGCTTTTAGTGATACAAAGGCATGGATAGTTAAGAAATGTAGCGATGATATTCACATTCTAACAACTAAATGAATCAATGTTTCCTTTTTGTTACACTATAACAAGCAAACAAGCAAAATGTTTTCTTTTCTTCCAGATCTGTTGATTAGTGTAACAAACAAACAAGCAAAATGTTTTCTTTTTTTCCAGATCTGTTGATTATTGCGGAGGCAAGTCATCAATATTTTCATCAACTATTTATTATTGAGCAATTTGTTGGTCAGCCTGTTGGTCAGTCAAGAAGATAGTTAATATATCGGCTCTCAATTGATTGCATTCTTCCTTGGAAAAAGTAGACATTATGTTGTTACTGAAAACATATTGCCTCATGATATAGCAAACAATGATTCCATAATCAAGCCTGCAAAAACATTTTGAAAACAAAATATTATAATTTGGTTTCGTTACATTTTCTTTTATAAGAGTGTTTTGTTATTGATCAACTTACGAAGTGTCTTCTTATTGTGGGTTATTGATGACTCTCTCTGTCTCCTGTTGAAATTTATCAGGGGCGATGAGAGTTGGCTTCTCTTCTTTTATGTACTTGTCAATAATCTTTCTCTACAACATATAGATTTGTATAATTGTTCTATTAGAAAGTCAGTTAAAATAATTAATGAGAAACCATGGATTTAAAGAATGATAAAATATATCACTATATAAATTTTTTATGTATAATTGAGCATGCATCAGGATTGATATATTGGATTAATGGTAAGTTTGATAGTGAAAACATTTTCACCTCTTCATTTGTGGTATTGAAGTATGGATCTTTACGCATTGCACCCCTTAGTCTCATGGAATTGTAGAATTTCCATGAACCTTCTTCAATGTCAAGAATAAGTATTCTTCAATGAAAATTTTGATGAATTGGGAAGAGAAGGTATCTTCCTTTCATGGTTTCAAGCATGAACTTGTTCAGCATTTTCTTTGTTGCTTCCTCGTCTTTTGTTGTCAACAAGTGCTAACTAATATAAATAAATAAAAAATAATGTTAATTTAAGCTTTTTCAAATTGAGTAGGTGGCAAGTATGCAATTTATAGTGATAAATTGAAGTACTTGTATTATAATACTTTGTTTTTAACTTAATTAAGCAAACAAAGTATTATAAAATCACAACAATGAACTCAACCACACAACATAAACAGAAAGGCTTAAATAATTTGCTACCACAAAATTAAGCAAATTTATCACTGTGATCAAAATTTTATCAGTCCATATCAAAATTTTATCACTGCATTGCAAAATTCATTACTCAATTAAGCAAACAGAGGTTATATATTAATAAAACTTATTTCTTGAATAATTTCCTAGCATAGATGAGATGCCGTGTAGATCACAAAGAATTTTTTCATTAAACAATACATAAATATCTGGAAAAAAAAATGACAAATACTATGTATTGCTTACATGGCAACTTGAAATAAAATATGAATGATGTTGTTTCTTGTTTTTATATAAGCAAGTGTTCTGCATATGCGTCTATTACTTGTGTTGAAAACAAAAAACAAAACAAGGAATTAATATAAATCAAAAATTAAAATGTTATTTTAATGAGTTACAAATTCAATTTACAATGCCTACCAAATCTTCACCCTTCAATATTTTGTCAATGTCATTTAAATAGGCATAGGTTGCATGGTCAAGTCTTTTTGTCAATGTTATAGCAAATTTTATTACTAAATTAAGCAAAGTAAGCAAATCTGTCATTGTATAGCAAATTTTATCATTAAATTAGCAAAAGTAAGCAAATCCATCATTGTATAGCAAATGAACATGAAGATATGATTATTATGAAGTTGAATATCACTAATAAATTAATACTATACGTATACATTGAAAATAGCTTCAAGTTGAATTTTTTCACTTAATTATAGTTATGAAAGAAGAAGGGAAGCAAATTTATCATTATAACAAATTTTATCACTCAATTAGGCAAATTAAGCAAATCTGTCATTGTTATAACAATTTTTATCACTGAATTAGGTAAAGTAAGGAAATTCGTCATTGTATAGCAAATATTATCACTCAATTAGGAAAATTAAACAAATCTATCATTCTTATTGCAAATTTTGTCACTAAATTAGGCAAAATAAGCAAATCTGTCATTGTATAGCAAATTTTATCACTGAATTAGCAAAAGTAAACAAATCCATCATTATATAGCAAATGAACATGAAGATATGATTATTATGAAGTTGAATATCATTGATAAATTAATATTGTATGATACACATTGAAAATAGTTTCAAGTCGAATTTTATCACTTAATTATAGTTATGAAAAAAGAAGGGAAGATGAGTACGACTCACATTTGATTGACGTGTTTGTTGAAGATGAACTAAACAGGGAGAGTAGATGTCCGAATCGAAATATAGATCGAAACGGTGGAAGATTTGTTAGGGATCTATTTAGAATCGGTATGAAAACAATTGCCGATTTCTTTGGAAATGATGGGAGATTCGCCGAAAATCTCTTCGTTTGTTTCGATTTCCAAATCAAAAATCGCCTCAGAATGGTTTCCAAATCTTCACAGGTTTGTCTACAATAGAACCCTTGAAAAGGCGCATGTGTGTCACGGGCGCAGGAGAGAGCTCGTGATGACTTCTTTGCTTCACATGTGTGGTGTCATATGGAGGGGTAAAATTGGAAATGGAAATAGGACAGGGCTTGACTGGTATTAACCTATTTCCATGGGACCGGTTGGTAAGTCCCCCTAAATATCATTGTTGTAGAATTATTGTTTCAATTGTGATAGAGACCACACATATACATCACTTTCGCAAGTCTCATTCTTATTCTTACCATTCATAATGTGAGGCTCACACATATAAGAGTGGATCCCACACACACATCAAGGGTTAAGATCAAATTTTTGTTATTGTTTTAACAGCATAAAAGCAATTTCAATCAACACTGAGAAATGTTTGGGTATACAAGGTACATACTATATGTATTTACCTTTTGTAAATATAAAAAATTTGTAATTTTTAAAATTTTATGAGCTAAATTACTTATATTTGTGAATATTTATACAATTTTGTAAGATAATTTGTATACATTTAAAAGACCTTACGCAAATATACATGATATGTACTAATAATTGTCCATACTATTAAAACGAGATAGACATAAGAATAATATTGTAAGTTTGTAACTTAACTTATAGCGTAAAGAGTTTATTATTTAATTGTTACAATTGACAGTGAAAAGATTAAAATAAAATTTTGATAAAAAATTGATTGATATGGAGAGAGAAAAAGTAATTGATTGATATGTAGGAGAGAACATGTGATTTTGAATTTTTTTTTTATAAAAATTTAAGCTAAACAAAATTTTAAAAAATTTTCTGAAAAAATTATTTGGAGATACAAACCAAAGAAAGCCTTAGGATTCGTTTGGGAAGTGGGTTTGCTTTTTAATTTTTTGGCTTTTTTAGCCTGGAGCTAAAAAACCTAGTTTAGGAAGGACTTTTGACTTTTTTGACTTTTTTGTGAGAGAAAAGATGTAATAATTATGGGTTAAATGTGATATTTTGTTTTATTGAGCTAAAAATCTATTTTATTTTTTGTGTTTAAAATAACCACAAAAAAAAAAAAAAAAAAAAACCCAAGTTGGGCTTCCCAAATGAATCCTTAATAACTTTTCTTCAATTTGATGCACAGGTCATGGCATATGCACTTCTCGTCTAAACAAGGAAACAAAAATCACTTGATTATGAAATAAACAAGTAAGTCTTGTTGGGCATAACTTATTTTAATCTATCTTTTTATCTTTTTATATTTTTTGAGGTAACATCAATCAACATTTTCTTTCTACTTTTTTACACATCTCTTTTATAAAAAATCAAAAAATACACTTATTTAGAAAATCTCAAACCACCTCTAAAATTATCAACGGGTTCTATTTTGTTTTGAAAATTATTATTAAGTCTTATCACATTTTAATGTAAGTAATTAAGTCCTATTTTTTATAAATTGTTCCAAAAATTTCAAATCTTCATAATGGTAGAATTTATCACGATTTCACACCTCTCATTTAATATGAAAATTAATTTCACAAATAATTTTAATTTATTTAAATTTTTATAATTAATAATATTTTAATTGTTGAAATTAATTAAAATTTTCTAAATAAAAGAATAAGTATAAAATTCATCAACTATCTCATGCATTGAGAATATATGAATTCGCTACTATATTATTTTCCATAGCATTATTGATGGAAATTTAATATCACTTTGAAATGTTTATCCAAAACAATTTCATAGTTTGAAACAACAAAATGATGAATTGTATGCCATGGTTTTGTCAATCCAATTGTTATTTATGATTTTATTTAATATAATATTTTTAATTTTTAAAATTAAAATTTAAAGTAAATTAAAATTATTTACAAAATTATTTTTTATATTAAACGACAAGAGTAAAATTGGAATAAAATACGTAATGATGAAAAACTAAACTTTTGGGAAATCCTACGTAAGTATTGAAATAAGCAGAGACTCAAAATTTTAATATAAGGGCGATGATATATTACTCAAAGAAAAAATTAAAAAATTATGAACTAAAACATCAATTCTTATAGACACAAAAAGTGAAAAATAAAGTAAAAATCTATGTATAAAAAAGCATATTTTGTGATTTATATGTTAAATTACAAAAGATAATAATTATAAAATAATTCCCATACTAAAATGAGACATTTTAAGTTGTGTTCGGCATTTTTTCGCAGCATTAAAAACTTATAATAATATAAACATTTGTTATATTTTCTTACAATTTTATACCTTGACTCTATTATTTCATAGATATAAAGGGACGACAACCCCTAAAAAGACAACAAATTATTGTGTTTTTAAATAATTTAGACACAAGATAATATAGAAAATATTTTTTGAAATATTAAGGAGTCGTTTGGCATTGGTTAATATAGTCAATTTTTTTAGCCTGAGACTTTTTTAACCTGATTTTTTTAGCCTCGTTTAGTTTTTTGTTTTGGTATTTTTTTGACTTTTATAAATAAAATAAAAAAAGTGTAATGATTATGAGTAAAAAGTAATATTTTGGAATGTTTGAGAAGATGGTTAAAAATTACTTTTTGATTTTTTTTGTGAGAAATGAAAGTGGGTTAGAAGTTAGAAAGTGATTTTTAACACACTTTCCAAAATAGACCTTTGTCTTATTAATTTACTAGCGTATGCCCGTGCCTGAAGGCATGGTATAAATAATGTTAGGATTAAATTATAATTATAATTATAATTATAATTTATACAACTACACAATTGAGAAAACTCAGTTTGATCCAACTTTATAGACTCACACATATATTCAAGAACGATGACCACAGAGTTCTGTTTAAAAAATAGCAAAGGAAGCTAAGTAGAATAGATTTAGTTTCCATTACCTTTGTCGGACTGGGAAGAAACAAAGGGTGGGAAGGCAAGTAAAGCAATAACGTAATTGGCAATTCTAAAGCAATAAAATACACCTGACAACAACATTTTGTAAGCAATAATGAAGGCAACTGAAGCAACATTGTAAATAATGTTAGGATCAAAATGTAATTGAAATTTGTGAAGGACAAAATTTAAATAAAATAAAACAATAAAAACATTCAAGCACATGACAGCTTGATTAATTGTTCGTAGCATGAGGAAATTAGGCTCTTGTTCATTCCACTCTCAAACGGATCCTAAAACAACCAAATTGAAAATGAAGAAACTGATAGCAAAATAGGTTTAATAGTTAGCAATAAAACAGAGAGAGAAGGGGAGAGGCAAAACAAACCGACACAACCCAAGAAATTCTAAACAAACCCCAAGAATTCCATGACTAAACCTTTGAATCATACAGGAAAGTAAAATTTTCCATAAACTATAGACTACCTGCAAGATGCATTATGGTCCAAAATGAATTAAAATAAATCAAAATGGGTGATGAAGGGCCTCAATCTCATAGCTTACAATTTATATCCATGACAGTAATGCCTTTACATGCAGTAAACCAATATGATGTGTTGTGTCATTTCCATTCTTTTCTCACCCCTTACAATCCAACCAAAGGCTTATATATTTTTATAACCTCAAAATAGCAAGAAAGCTGCAAGTTTTATAATATTAAAAAAAAAAAAAAAACAGTTGGTACAAACATGTAAAGAAACACAGCAAAAGAAATCTGAAGTGGACAGACACCCAAAAGAGTCGCACAACACAGCACAATTTTTTTTTCTTTTGAAAGAGTAGGGAGTGAATTCACAAGAAGAAACAAAATTCTATGAAACCCAAATGAAACACCAATTTATTAGTAACTCAAATAAACTCCAAATTTAGCACTTCAGCAACACAAATTTACCAGCACTTCAACTAAATCCTTAATTTTGCCAACAGCCCCACCCAAAAGCTTCATAGTAAAACAATCCAATTCCAACCCTAAAATAGAACATTTCATAGCACCAACACTTAAAAAAATATATATATATATATATGGAAGAAGCCAGACTTCACATACAATTACTCAATTACTCTTCTTTTTTTACTCAATAACTCAATTATTCTACATACTTTTTTTTTTTTTGGGGGGGCAGAAAATGTGAGCATAGCTATTCCAGAAAGGAGAGCCAAAAAGAAATAGAGATAGAGAGAAAGGGAGAGAAAGAGAAATCAAATTACCTGGTTAACATGGGTTAAATCCCTCAAACAATTCGATTCTTTCCCAACAGCAACAACACCACAATTTTCCCAACAACAGCATGTGTTTTGCAATTTTCCCAACAGTAGCAGCACCACAATTGCTTAATGCTAGGGAAACAAACAAAACCATAAGAGCTAAAAAAACAGAGAGAGAAGGGAAAAGGCAAAAACATATTGAAACCCCAAGCGGAAAACCAGTTGAAGAACATGAAATAAACCCAAATTGAGAGAGAGAGAGAATGGCAGCCCAAATCTATATAATAGTAATAATAATAATAATAATAATAATAATAATAATAATAATAATAATAATAATAATAAAATCAATAAAAAGTACTTTAATTCATAACATAAATCGGTGTCCTTTGTTGCATGCCACTATCAATATCTAGCTGCAAGCACACTGCTATAATTTCTAATGGATTAAGAAAATAAAATAATAAGAAAATATGGTCCATTGCCAACATTTAGTGCCTTACTGAATAGAAGAAGAAATATTGGAAAGAGTTTCTATGGGGAAGAGACACAGATCAACATTTAGTGCCTTAGTAGCCCAAAATAGTACACATAAAAATTCATACTGCTATTCTTCAAGACTAAAGTCATGATTATTGCAACACCCTTATTAGCTTACACAATGAATGAAAGTAATAGAGTATGAACAAAATAGGGCTTCAATGCTTACATATTGACAACAATGAGTTCCTTTAACAGCTTCCTCAAACAGCAGCAGCACCATAATCTATTATTGTTCAAATGTTTCTATCCAAAAACATCAGCGTTCTCATCACCTATAAGACCAAAAACTATATCGAAGTTTAGCAACTTAATCATTCTCGAACCAAAATAGTTTATCAAAAAATGCTCATTCTAAATCATCATCCTTCACGTAGTTGGCCAAATTTATTTATTTATTTTTGTTCTCTCTTTAATGATTATTTGGAGACTGTGCCTCATCCAGAACTCAAAGGTTAACTTCTCTCCAATTTTGCTCTTTATTTTTAATGACAAAAGTTGTTAAATATGTGGGAATTTGGATGGATGTATATGTTATAATCTATCTTCTTCCTTAATCTGTGTACAATAAACCTAGTTTAAACCCAGATAAACAATCAAACCTTGAAGCCTCAGGTTTGGTTGCACGTGAGAGAGAGAGAGAGAGAGACCTCGTCAGGGAAGGTGAGAGAACAATCGAAACATCGAACAACTCTTTCCCAACAAAACAAAATTAAAAAATACACATACAATAGAATTAAGCAAAATCTCATAAGTTATTGGCAAAAGCGGCACCAAACATTCTAACACAAATTTTCTAAAAAAACAAAGAATGCTCTAAAGTTGAGAATTTAACTGGATAATAATAAATAAATAAAAAAAACATTACCACTTTTTGAATTAGAAACAAAATCATTATACTATATTTTGAATCAAAACAACCATTTACCCCAATCAAAACATTACTATTTACCCCAATCTATCAAAAACAAAATCATTATACTATTTTTTGAATCAGAACAACCATGAGGAACCATGAAACAAACTCAAAAATATCACCAGCCAAGTGATAACCACCATCAAGAAATCATTATACTATTGACCACAATCTATCATAGAAGCTATGGAACACTACAAGAAAAGGGGGCAAAAAACACGGAAGCATTAGCGATGGCGCTTGTCCCGTCGCAAAAAATGATTTTTTGCAACAGCAGCTTATAACCGTCGCAAATGGAGGCTTTAGCAACGGCATCGTCCGCGTCGATAATAAAAATGCGCGGGTAGGGAGTAAATGCATCAGTATTAGCGACGGCTGTGTTTTACCGTCACCAAAAAAATGTTTTGAGACAAATAGTTTACATATTGCGACGGCAAATGTCCGTCGCAAAAAAGTCTAATTTAAACGGCGTCGTTTTATAAACAAAATAGTCGCCATTTGCGACGGTGTGAAACCTACCGTCACAAAAAATGAAAAAAAATTTTGGCCCGCTCTTGCCTATTCATCTTGCCGCTCGAGTTCACCCAAATCCCTAAATCCCTATGAAGTGCAGCGAGCGATCTTGAAGTACCGACAAATCTGCGTGGAGGACAACAAGTCTTCTCTCTGCGTATGCTCTCTCTCTCTCTCTCTCTCTCTCTCTCTCTG
Source organism: Camellia lanceoleosa (assembly GCA_025200525.1). Classification (NCBI taxonomy): domain Eukaryota; kingdom Viridiplantae; phylum Streptophyta; class Magnoliopsida; order Ericales; family Theaceae; genus Camellia; species Camellia lanceoleosa. Next base: position 44,118,855 of record CM045759.1, read on the forward strand.
TATATATACATACAGATCTGTATATTGATATATTATCAATATATATATATATATAAATATGCAAATTATATATAAATATATATATACATTATAATCTGTAACATCCAATCATTTTATTTTTTGGAAAATAAATAATAACACTTAATTTGTATATTTAAATAAATAATAATAACATTTATGGAAACACTCATTATTTCCAATCATTTTATTTTTTTGGAACATTTTGGGTTTGATGTTGTTGAGGTTGTATTTTTGGACCATTATGTGCCTAAATTGTGGAATATTTAGACTAATGCTTTCTATGTTTTTAGATATAGAGATATACATGCTCACTCATTTATGTATCTACAAGTGTTATGGATATGAATATGCTCACTTAAAATTGCTGAGTTTGTGATTGTATTAAATTAGTACTTGTATAATTAACTTGGAATCTGGTGTCCCATGTAAGAACTTAGGCATGTCACAGTGTTTTGAAGAACTGTGGTATTGTTATTGACACAGACCTGAAATAGTGTATTGTTTGAAAAAGTTACCTGGTGTTGTCTAAGTAATTTTAAACTAATAGTAATTTTAAAATCCAGTTTAGTTCCAAAAATTAAAAAGTTTCAAAAAACTTCATTGGTATACTTCAAATTTCATAATATAATCCAACAAATTTCTCATATTATATACACTAGTTAATCACTAAAGTAATGCAATTCTCAATAATATAAGAAGTGTCCAATAAAAAATAATATGAAAAAAAAAAAAAAAAAAACTCAAAGTTTAAGTCTTATAATAAAATAAATCATGAGTTTAATTTTGCTGATACTGTTATTGATGTACCTATCATTTGTTCTGTTTTTCTTGCAGACAACTGTATCGAAAAGTAGTCTTTTTGATCGTTTGATAAACTTTTGGGAATTTAGTCCGGGACTTGATCCAGGAACTTGAAGCCTTTATTTTTTGGTGGATTTTAAGTTCCAGTCACCACTCTATCGACAGGTAATGGTTCTGTGCTTAATTTGGTTGTACTGTACATCTATCTAGTCTGTGAGCTTCATACACATAGATAATGCAGTTATGCTATCATTTCATTATATATAGTTTTTGCATTTTCTTTCAAGGAGAGCATATCTTACAATGTTCCCAACATGTAGCGTGCGAGGCATTTAAGTATTTACGTTACCTGGTTGATCTTTGCTGGTGTGTTTGTGGAAGTAATTTGTAGTATGGAAAGTAATTAGGCCTCCATATATATAGATAGAAAAGAAACTTGGACTGGGCTTTCTTATTCTACTTTGTTACATAAGATTATGTATGTGATGTTCAAAATTATAATATACAGAATAATGATCCATCTTTATTAAATAGTTTTTGAGACAATATACTTGATTAGTGTGTTTTTCTATAACTCATCTATCAAGTTTATAAATAATGCCGCATAGTATTATGGAATACTAATAATTTGGAGAATTCTACCATACACATCCATTTATCATATGCATCATTAGTTATGTCATTTTTTTTTTCTTCAGTTATGATGAGTTATCTTCGTTAATTATGATATTATTTTAGTTAAGACTTATAAGATCTTTGGTTGTGCCTCATGTGGTGTTTGGTTATGATTTATTTATTTTTTAAGTTATGACTCAGAAAGTATGAAATTATATCATTTTTTTCTTCAATTAATTGATCTCACGTGTTGTTGTATAAGTATTTCATTTTTTATGTTCTCCTATTAAATCGGTAAATAACTAACTAGGATAAGGCTACCTACCTATTTGAGAGAAATTGGATGGATAGGTATCATGGTACATGAATACGTAGGTATTATATTTAGAGTTACTTTGATGAGATATTTTTGTGGATGTGTACAGATGATGGATAAGAGTTGGATCGATTTGCCAAATAGGATGTCGGGCGAATACATTAATGGGATTGATGAATTCCTTGTGTTTGCCTACACCAATAGGGTTGAAGGTTCAATGATCAGTTGTCCGTGTAGGAAGTGTGAGAATCGATACTATTTTGTACGAGAGGGTGTACGGGAGCATCTGATTTTGAATGGTTTTTTTTTAAAAATAAAAACATTGGATTAATCATGGGGAATCTTACGTATCTCTACATGGTAATCGAGAGAATGAAACATTAGCTAATTCAGATATTGGGGATGATATGATTGGAATGATACAAGGGGCTATGGGAAATCCACATGCCGGTACAAGTTTTGAGGGTGATGAACCACAGGGGCCTGATCCCCATACATTTGAACCCCAGCTCGGTCCAAATGCAGAGACTGCAAAGTATTTCAAACTTCTTCAAGATGCACAAAGTGAATTGTATCCGGGTTGTCAGAAGTTCACATCTTTGTCATTCATTGTTCGACTTCTACATTTGAAGGTGCTTAATTAGTGGACAGACAAGTCTGTTGACATGTTGCTTGAGTTATTGAATGAGGCGTTCCCGTTGGGTGTGAAACTCCCGGACTCATATTATAAAGCTCAAAAGGTCACAACAGATTTGGGCTTCACGTATGAGACATGGGATGCATGTCCCAACAGTTGCATGTTGTTTTGAAACGAGGACGCCAATCTTGATAAATGTGTCATATGCAACAGTTCTAGATGGAAATCAAATGGTGATGGTGGTTCAAATGGTCCTAACAAAGGTGGCAAACAAATAGCTACAAAACAGATGAGGTATTTTCCTTTAAAGCCAAGGTTGCAGAGGTTGTTTATGTCATCGAAGACGGCCAAGTTAATGAGATGGCATGCAGAGGAACGAACTGATGATGGTGTCTTCAGGCATCCTGCTGACTCCCTTGCATGGAAAGATTTTGACCATCGGAATATTGACTTTAGTAATGATTGCCGAAGTGTAAGGCTTGGCTTAGCATCTGATGGTTTTAACCCATTCAGGATGATGAACATAGTTCATAGCACTTGGCCTGTTGTGCTCATTCCATACAACTTGCCACCATGGATGTGCATGAAGCAACCATTTCTAATTTTATCCGTGCTTATTGACGGCCCGAAAGGACCTGGTGACAAGATTGATGTGTATATGCAACCGTTGATTGAGGAGTTGAAAGAACTATGGAATGAGGGTGTGTCAACATTTGATGCATCAACAAATCAAATGTTTCAAATGCATGCAGCTTTACTGTGGACAATTAGTGATTTTCTTGCATACGCAAACTTGTTAGGATGGAGCACTAAAGGCGAATATGCATGTCCTTGTTGCAATAAGGAAACTCAATCGTGTTGGTTGAAGCATAGTAGGAAACAATCATACTTGGGTCATCGCAGATTTTTACCTACTGGCCATAAATTCCGAAAGGATAAAGTATCATTTGATGGTAGTCGGGAAGTCAAACTCAAACCAAAATTGTTGTCTGGAACTGAGATGTTGCTACAATTAGAATCTGAGGGTATTTTAACCCAATACAAGAGGGATGACCTTAAGGAGAGGCATAGGAGACATGTAGAGAAGGAGAAAGCTGGGCATCGCACCCATAGTTGGAAGAAAAAGAGTATCTTTTATGAATTGCCATATTGGGAGCACAATCTAATAAGACACAACCTCGATGTGATGCATATAGAGAAGAATGTTTGTGACAATGTATTGTGGACAATATTAGGGGTTGCAGGAAAATCGAAGGATGGTGTTAATGCTCGGCATGATTTATAAGATATGAATATTAGAAAACCTCTACATTTGCAGTTAAGAGGGTCGAATAGAGCCTATTTACCACCAGCACAATTCACGATGACCAAGGATGAGAAAGATTTGTTCTTGAAAGTGTTGAAGGAAGTAAGAGTTTCCGATGGGTATTCATCCAATATATCACGCCGTGTGCGCTTACATGATAGAAGCATTGGGGGTCTTAAGAGCCACGATAGTCATATTCTGATGCAACAACTTATTCCATTGGCTATTCGAAGATCGTTACCGAAGAATGTAATTGAACCCTTGATTGAATTCAGCAATTTCTTTAGACAATTGTGTTCGAAAGTGAATCGTGCGACGGATTTGCAATATATTCAAGATTGTATCGCTATAACACTTTGTCATCTAGAGAAAATATTTCCTCCGAGTTTTTTTGATATAATGGAGCACTTGCCTATACATTTAGCTGATGAAGCCTTATTGGGTGGAGTGATTCAGTTTCGATGGATGTATCCAATTGAGAGGTATCTTCTTACTTTGAAGCAATACGTGCGTAATAGAGCTCATCCTGAAGGATCAATTGCTAAAGGATATATTATGGAAGAATGCATGAATTTTTGTGCATAATATCTCAATGATGTGGAAACCAAATCTAGTCGACCCGTGAGGAACTATAGTGGTGCTGATAATTTGGGTCATGCTATTGGTGAAAACACAAGCTTTTATCTTGATAATACTTCTTGGGTACAAGCTCATCGGTACATCTTATTCAATACAAGCGCGGTTCAACCATTCATAAAGTAGGTTAAGTCATTCACTCAATATTTTATTATGTTTTATTGAATTTTCAACTAAATTTTTTGTATTGCTAAAATTTCAATCTACACAGCAAACACCTTGAAGTACTTAAGCTCAAAATGCCTCGTGTCGACGATCATCAACTTCGGCGTGAGCATTTTGAAACTTTTCACATTTGGTTTAAGGAACATGTATGTATTTAACTCTATAGATTCTAGTTACTTAAGTCGATCTACATTTTAAATTTTACATTTTCGTGTTAAATTGGTCCAAACTTTGCGAAGGACTACTGATGTCATATTTTCTGAAGAGATTATTCTATTGGCAAATGGTCCTCATAACCTGGCAAGGAGGTTCAACGGGTATATACTGAATGGGTTTCGGTATCGAGTAAAGGCCATGGATGATCGTCGAGCCACACAAAATTGTGGTGTAGCTTTGAAGGCAGATACCATAAGTTATGCTAGTCAAAAAGACAAGAATCCTCATATGGGGTCTGTGTACTATTATGGACAATTGATAGATATTATTGAGATTCAATATTCCAATGAGAAGAAACATGTGTTGTTTAAGTGTGATTGGATTGACAACATTCACGGAAAGAAAGAAGATGTCTTCAATTTCACGTTGGTGAACTTCAATCATTTGTTGTACTGAGATGATCGAATTACCAATGAACCTTTCATCTTAGCGTCCCAAGCAGAGCAAGTTTGGTATGTTGCAGACCCGTTACAACCAGACTGGCAAGTCGTGGTGAAGATATCTCAAAGAGGTTTATTTGATATGAGTTCGACTGATCCACAAATCGAGCCATACATGAGCCAACAATTGGAAGAAAATATAATGCTTCGTGATGAAGAAGTTGGTTGGGTGAGGAAGCATGAAGAAACAGTTGATGTTTAAATAGGCTGATATTTAATCAACATTAGTAATTCAATTAAGGCCAAGGTTGTAGTTAATCATCAATTTCTTAATTTACTTTGTCTTTGTAATTGTATTAGTTCAATTAATGTCATATTATAGTTGATGACAAACCATTGTCTATGTTTCTAATCTCAATTAATGTTATATTGCTTGCAAATTATTATGGGAAGGAAGAGGAAGCCTGATCATCCCCGGCGCATGATGTCTGATGTGCTACATAACAGGACATCAGTAGCACCACCATCAGAGGAGGCATCACATCGGCCACTATCGGAGGGGTCATTAGTGCCACCACCATCTGAGGGGCCATTAGTACCACCGTATCGACCACCATCAGTGGCACCATAGCAGCTACCATGTACTCAGCCTCCACGCCTACCATCGGTGCGCCCATTATCAGTGGCACCACAGCAGCTATCATCATCAGCTTATGAGCCATCTGCAGGTATATAAATTTGCTTTAAGGGTGATGAAAATTATTTACACATACATTTATTTATGCTCATTATATATAACTTGTTTATTCTCATTGTATTTTGCAGACCCTTCGACTTCTTCACAGCCCACTTCAGGTTTATTTGATATGATTTGTATTCACATTATTTAAATTTGCATTTGTTTATTACCATTGCATTTTGTTTATTGTTATTGTATCTCGCAGGTCATGTTAGTTCTTCATCAACCTCGATTAGGCGTGGTAGAGGATGTGCCAAGGGTATTAAAGAGTGGGGTACTGGTAAAAAGCTAGACATACAATTTGATGAAAATTACTGCCCAATAGGGGACAACGTGGCTAAGTTAACTACTCAACTTGGCATTATTGTGCGGAATAGTAACATTGTTCCTCTTACTTTTCTTGACTGGAACAATGTGCCTGATGATATTGTTGATGCTATCTGGAAGGATGTGAAGGTAAAAGTATATTTTTGTCCACAAATTCGAATTCCAAATTTGTGTTATAGCCTTAAACTTTGAAATTGTGTTTTATAGGACAATTTGAATATATGTCCAGAGGAGTACAAGCCAATCTGCATGAAAAACTGCAACAGCATATGGAAGGATCACAAGAACAAGATTAAGGCTAAGTATTTCAAGCCTAGAAGTTCTGATCCTAATCTGAAGGATGATGTTCCTATGCACATTGTGCCAAGCCAGTGGGAACAACTTGTGGAGTATTGGCATACTTCTGATGTTGAGGTATACAAATAAGTTATATTTATGATATGTAAACATACAAATCATATTTACATACTTACATTTGTTGAACCTGTTATAGAAAATTGCAAGTAGGAACGCTAAAAATCGGCGAGCTCACGGCATAGCTCATACCACCGGGCGTACTACTTTCTCTCAGATCCGGCATGAGGTTTACATTTTATTGTTTTATTTTTGTATATAAATAAACATTGTATATTTGCAAATTATTTGGATTCTAATTTTCATATTTCTAAAAAAATATAGATGACCAGTAAGGGGGAGTCTACTGATAAGATGAATGTTTGGCTTATGACACGTAGAGTAGATGACCCAGATGTTATCCAGACCTTGGTAGTTTCCAAACACCTTTGATTGTATTTAAAGTTTATTTTTTGTGTGTCAACCATCTTACTTTGGCATATACTTGTATGTCTTATTCAATACAGGATGAGTTTAATCGTCAACTCTCTATGCTACCTGAGGATGGTCAGACTTTGGAGGCTAGGAATGCCATTTTCCATGAGTTGATAGGTCATGACGGACATGGATATTGTCGCACATACGGGAGAATTGTGCCTCGGAGACCGGTGTATAAAGATGGTGCTAGGCCATCACAGTCAACAACCCAGCCATCGACTATTGATCAGATCACGCAGCAGGTTCGTGCAGAGCTAAGGGATGAGTTGAGGGAGGAGCTGCGAGCAGAGTTCTCTACACATTTACAGCAGATAAGAGCTGAGATGATGGCCCTTGTGTCACAGGGGGCGAGTGTGGATCCCAACAGACAGGTTCCATATAAATTAAATTGTTTGATAGTTCAATTTTCACTCAAGATTATGTATAAAATTCAAATATGATTAACACATTATGCATTGACTAACATAGGTTCCTGATGCATCAAGTGGCCACCGGGCATTTAGGGAATCTACAGAAGACGAGAATCCATATACACCACCACCAGAAGATCAGGTATAAAATGTATCTTTGCATTCTAAGCTAAAATGTATCTCTGCATTCTAAGCTAAAATGTATCTTTGCATTCTTTACATTCTAAGTTAAGAGACTTGTGGGAGAAGACGAGACTAGTTAGAGCCGGATTTAGCACGAAACTTGGCACACACGACCGCCTAGGCACGAGAGACTTGTGGGAGAAGACAGGGATCGAATCGGGTTCTTGGTTTGGGAGTTAGAGTCGGATTTCATTTTGGGCAAACTAGTTCCTTAAGAAACTTAAATTCGAGGTGTTAACGCCCCAAAATCACCAAACCGCGTCGGTTTAGCACGAAACTTGGCACACACGACCTCCTAGGCACGAGAGACATATGGGAGAAGACGGGGCTCGAATCAGGTTCCCGGTTTGAGAGTTAGAGCCGAATTTCATTTTGGGCAAACTAGTTCCTTAAGAAACTTGAATTCAAGGTGTTCACGCCCCAAAATCACCAAACCACGTCGGTTTAGCACGAAACTTGGCACACACGACCTCCTAGGCACGAGAGACTTGTGAGAGAAGACGGGGTTCGAATCGGGTTTCCGGTTTCGGAGTTAGAGCCGGATTTCACTTTAGGCAAATTAGTTCCTTAAGAAACTTGAATTCGAGGCGTTAATGCCCCAAAATCACCAAACGACGTCGGTTTAGCACGAAACTTGGCACGCACGACCTCCTAGGCACGAGCGACTTGTGGAAGAAGACGGGGCTCGGATCGGGTTTCCGGTTTGGGAGTTAGAGCCGGATTTCACTTTAGGCAAACAAGTTCCTTAAGAAACTTGAATTCAAGGCGTTAATGCCCCAAAATCACCAAACGACGTGGGTTTAGCACGAAACTTGGCACACACGACCTCCTAGGCACGAGAGACTTGTGGGAGAAGACGGGGCTCGGATCGGGTTTCCGATTTGGGAGTTAGAGCCGGATTTCACTTTAGGCAAACTAGTTCCTTAAGAAACTTGAATTCGAGGCGTTAATGCCCCAAATTCACCAAACGACGTCGGTTTAGCACGAAATTTGGCACACACGACCACCTAGGCATGAGAGACTTGTGGAAGAAGACGGGGCTCGAATCGGGTTCTCGATTTGGGAGTTAGAGTCGGATTTCACTTTAAGCAAACTAGTTCCTTAAGAAACTTGAATTCAAGGCTTTAATGCCCCAAAATCACCAAACGACGTCGGTTTAGCACGAAATTTGGTACACACGACTGCCTAGGCACGAGAGACTTGTGGGAGAAGACAGGGTTCGAATCGGGTTCCCGGTTTGGGAGTTAGAGTTGGATTTCATTTTAGGCAAACTAGTTCCTTAAGAAACTTGAATTCGAGGTGTTAACGCCCCAAAATCACCAAACCGTGTCGCTTTAGCACGAAACTTGGCACACACGACCTCCTAGGCACGAGAGACTTGTGGGAGAAGACGGGGCTTGAATCAGGTTCCCGGTTTGGGAGTTAGAGTCGGATTTCACTTTAGGCAAACTTGTTCCTTGAGAAACTTGAATTCGAGGCGTTAATGCCCCAAAATCACCAAACGACGTCGGTTTAGCACGAAATTTGGCACACATGACCGCCTAGGAACGAGAGACTTGTGGGAGAAGACGGGGCTTGAATCGGGTTCCCGGTTTGGGAGTTAGAGTCGGATTTCACTTTAGGCAAACTTGTTCCTTAAGAAACTTGAATTCGAGGCGTTAATGCCCCAAAATCACCAAACGACGTCAGTTTAGCACGAAATTCGGCACACACGACTGCCTAGGCACGAGAGACTTGTGGGAGAATACGGGGCTCGAATCGGGTTCCCGGTTTGGGAGTTAGAATCGGATTTCACTTTAGGCAAACTAGTTTCTTAAGAAACTTGAATTCAAGGTGTTAACGCCCCAAAATCACCAAACCGCGTCGGTTTAGCACGAAACTTGGCACACACGACCTCCTAGGCACGAGAGACTTGTGGGAGAAGACGGGGCTCGAATCGGGTTCCCGATTTTGGAGTTAGAGTCGGATTTCATTTTGGGCAAACTAGTTCCTTAAAAAACTTGAATTCGAGGTGTTAACACCCCAAAATCACCAAACCGCATCGGTTTAGCACGAAACTTGGCACACACGACCTCCTAGGCACGAGAGACTTGTGGGAGAAGACGGGGCTCGAATCGGATTTCCGATTTCGGAGTTAGAGCCGGATTTCACTTTAGGCAAATTAGTTCCTTAAGAAACTTGAATTCGAGGCAGTAATACCCCAAAATCACCAAACGACGTCGGTTTAGCACGAAACTTGGCACACACGACCTCCTAGGCACGAGCGACTTGTGGGAGAAGATGGGGCTCGGATCGGGTTTCCGGTTTGGGAGTTAGAGCCGGATTTCACTTTAGGCAAACTAGTTCCTTAAGAAACTTGAATTCGAGACGTTAATGCCCCAAAATCACCAAACGACGTCGATTTAGCACGAAATTTGGCACACACGACCGCCTAGGCACAAGAGACATATGAGAGAAGACGGGGCTCGAATCGGGTTCCCGGTTTGGGAGTTAGAGTCGGATTTCACTTTAGGCAAACTAGTTCCTTAAGAAACTTGAATTCGAGGCGTTAATGCCCCAAAATCACCAAACGACGTCGGTTTAGCATGAAATTTGGCACACACGACCGCCTAGGCACGAGAGACTTGTGGGAGAAGACGGGGCTCGAATCGGGTTCCCGGTTTGGGAGTTAGAGTCGGATTTCACTTTAGGCGAACTAGTTCCTTAAGAAACTTGAATTCGAGGTGTTAACACCCCAAAATCACCAAACCGCGTTGGAGAAGCACGAAACTTGGCACACACGACCTCCTAGGCACGAGAGACTTGTGGGAGAAAACGGGGCTCGAATCAGGTTTTCGATTTGGGAGTTAGAGCCGGATTTCACTTTAGGCAAATTAGTTCCTTAAGAAACTTGAATTCGGGGAGTTAAGGCCCCAAAATCACCAAACCGCGTCGGTTTAGCACGAAATTTGGCACACACGACCGCCTAGGCACGAGAGACTTGTGGGAGAAGACGGGGTTCGAATCGGGTTCCCGGTTTCGGAGTTAGAGCTTGATTTCACTTTAGGCAAAGTAGTTCCTTAAGAAACTTGAATTCGAGGAGTTAAGGCCCCAAAATCACCAAATCGCGTCGGTTTAGCACGAAACTTGGCACACACGACCTCCTAGGCACGAGAGACTTGTGGGAGAAGACGAGACTTGAATCGGTTTCCCGGTTTGGGAGTTAGAGTCGGATTTCGGTCTATTCAAAATTATTTACTAAACTATCTTTCTAATTATATAGTAGTCAATTTTTTTTTTTATATTTTTCTGTAATTAAAATATTAACACCATTATGTGGTTATTAATTATTTTTATCTTGTTTTTTTCAGATATTTCCTGAGTAGCAGTTTGCTTCTTGTGGAATGCAGACATATAAAGATTATGACCAACTTTTGTTTTTGTAACCCACGAAAGAATCAAGACGAAAACTTTTGGTTTTGATTTTGATTTATGTTATTTAAATTTGTGAACAACATTATGTATGTATTATGCGACATTATGTAATGGCATAATTTTTATTGTTTTGAATTTTTATTTATGTATTATTATGAATGGAACAACATTGTGAATTTTCATTATTTGTCAACTTTTGTTTATGTATATATTTATATTATTATGTAATTTTTAGATTTTTTTGTAGTTATTTTTCATTTAATACAGGTTTTTTTAATTTTTTTAATAATTTCCGAACATGTTTTTTTTTTTTTTTTTTTTTTTTTTGAGACGGCATAACAGCCGTCGCAAAAACATATGTAGGGGGCTCTTGGGACGGCACCGTACTGTCGCAAAAGCTTTCGAAAGAAATTGAAAAATATACCTTTGGCGACGGCTCAGCTTGCCGTCGGAAATAGTTATATCCAGTACGACACTTTTAGCGACGGTATTCTTGCCGTCTCAAAAAACCAATTTTAGTGACGGAAATACTGTACCGTCGCAAAAACTCAGATTTTCTTCACTTATTGGAGACAGAAAACTGCCGTCGCAAAAACCAATGGCGACGGCACTTACTGTCGCTAAAGACCTTTTGCAACCCCCTTTGTCGCGACTCCCACTTGCCGTCGCAAAAAATCAAATTACCGTCACAAAAAGTATTAGCGACGGCGTACGGAGCATTTGCGACGGCGTTTTGCCGTCGCAAAAAACAATTTTTTTTGTAGTGGAAGTTTCCAGTCAAAGTCATTTTTGGTCTTAGATAGAGAGAGACACTTGTGGATTCAAAAAATAAGAATATAAGAACCAATAAAGTCTATTCATTAGCAATCAAACATTTAGTAGCAGTCAAGGATTCTTCAAAATTAAGTGAAATTAAGGTTTTAGTTCACTTAGAATCAATAAACTCTATTCATTAGCAATCAAACATTTAGTAGTAGTCAAGGATTCTTCAAAATTTATAATTGTGCATGATTTATGTGTTTTTATGTATTTTGAGTATTTGAACTCAAATTATAGTAAATAATACATTTTAATTATTTTTTAAATATTTTGTATAAAATAAATACTAACAAAAACAAAAACAAAAACATAATTTGTTCCCAAGAAAGTGAGGCGACGGTGGCAGTGGCGGTGGCGGTGATGGACAACAAAACACACTTTGTGCCCAAAAGCCACAATAGGCCCAAAAAAAAAAAAAAAAAACTCTTCACCCCCACCCACCCATCCATCCATTCTCGCTCACCTCACTTTTTCAAATTTCAAATTTCAAATTTTAAAACACATACTCTCTCTCTCTCCCCTCAAAACACGCTTTGCTACCCAAAGAAGAAGAGGCCAAATCTATAAAGGCCAAAAAAATAAAATAAAATAAAACAAAATAAAGAATTCTTATGAATGGTTCAGTTTAATTTATAGCAAATTTTTTATGTTAAATTTTGGATATTAAAACTTATAATGTTATAATTTAGATTTATGCAGGTAAGTCTTATTTAATTATGTGGTCCTTTTTAACTATATAAGTGGTGGGAATTATCTTCAGTCCATCTAAAATATTATGTACTTTAATCTCAATTGATTAAATTATGTTCCATCCATAATCACCTAATATTGTTATTAAACTCAATTGATTAAATTATTAAATTTCATTCATTTTAAACTCAAATGATTAACTTATGTTTTATCCATAATTACCTAATATTGTAATTATGACAGGATTACAAATATTTATAGTGTGTATCACCAAACAAAATGTATGTTTATAATGAGAATATCTACACAGAACTCTCAATTAAAAATAACAACCCCGCCTAACCTGAATACAAATTAAGAAATAAACATATAAAATTTATAATATTCACCAATAAAAAAAAACAGTCATCTATTTTACTTCACCAATAAAATAGTGAAATAAAAATAAATAAATAAAAAACATATAAGAGAAATATTGTTATGCAATTATAAGAAAAAAACCTTGCCTGCTACCCTCCAGTGCTCTATTCTTTTACACCCAAAAAGACCAATCCAAGAAAAGCCATATTCGGCCGAGAAATCCAATTAAAAAAATAAATAAAAAAAATTAAAAAAAAAATTGAGAGATCTTAAAAAGGCAAGTCATGTTTCCACCTTTCTCTCTCTCGAATCATGACACAGTAATATGCAACAAAAACCTATTTTCTTTATAGCTTTTCCACTACCAAAGAAGACTAACCTTTCCTTGCTTTTGTTGTTTTTCGAATGTTGTAGATAAAATAAAATTAAAAAAAAAAATGATTCAAGAGCTATTAAGAGGTGGTGCTGGACTAATATGAGGAGAGAGAAAAATCTCCATTATCGGTTTTATAGAGGGTTCCTCCCTTTCTCCTTTCTCCATCTCCTTCCTCCTTCGCCACCAACACTCTGGCAAGCTCTTCAGCCTCAGCGTTGCAACATCATTTTCCGAAGATGGAGATCAACAGTAAATTTTTAATTGTAAACAATATATTCAATAGAAATCAAAACTCTCCAAAATCGAAACTAATGAGTTGGGAGTAAAATGGAGCTAAAGAGAGAGAGATGGAGAAGGTTTATGTGACAATCTAAGGAAGAGAGTTTAAAATCAAGGGGAGAGAGAGAGAGAGAGAGAGAAGAGTATTTGGGCGGGAATCAAGTGTTTGGTACATTTGAAAGGATTGATCTTAACCTAATCATCCTGCCATATTATATAGATTTACCTTTGCCATTGTCACTATGTCAGGCACAACGCCTTGGGTCTCAAATCCCCAAAAATGGCTCCCAGTGTGAGCAAACCTAGATTGAACCTCATCGGCAATACAAAGCCCTCATGCTTTCTTAATATTGCTGTATACGGCAGGGAAGTAACCTGGGGCCAATTCAATAATTCCACCCACTCCCTGCCATTTTAGAGAGTAGTTCAAATTAGACAATAACTTGGAAAAGGTTGTATTAATAGGAAAATGATATTCTCACACGTAGAGAATTTAAGACAAAAATAATGTGGCAATGACACTCTTGCAATTATGAACCATAGTGATGGACATTTGACTATCAATACAGGGATATAAATGCGACACATCATTTTGCATAATTTTTTTTTGTGTTAAATCTTGTGTGTACATCATTACCCTAATCAATATAGCCACAAAAAGAAACAATAAAAACTAATTTACATAGACGATGCTTACCTGTATGGCTTCAGAAATAAAACCAGCTACATGCCCTAAAGTTCCAAAGGTAATAAGATCTTTAACATCTCTTGCATACTTCTCCCCATCTGAACCAAAGACTCCTCTGTATGGATCTGGGTTAAGGGCATGGTGAACTCCGCTCTGTTGATCAATCCAAAAAGAATACCAGGATTACGGAACTGGATTATCTTTAATAATAATTTGGTTGCATTGCATTGCATTGCATTTGTGAATGCTAATTTATGATTACTTGGTTCTTTAGTTAAGGATAAATGCAGTATAAGGTAAGATTGGAAGCTTCACAAAATAATTATTCTTCAATATGTTTAGTAGCTTCAGCAATATTAACTGTAAAGTGTAATTGTTAACATAAAGCTACCAATGGTAAAATAAGAAAGTAAACAACACAACAATCATGGCCACCGAATTAGTATCTTCAGCGATATCCTCTGAGTTAACCTGTAAGTCTGTATTGGCCACCAAATTCTAATAAAAACAGGAAATCGAACCCCAAATTACATATGTATTAATGAAATGAAGAGGAAGAACAGAAAGAGAAGGGAAAAAAAATAACAAATAAACAACCCTAAAAATGTATGTATTCATGAAATAAAGGAGAAGAACAGAGAGAGAAGGGAAAAAAAATTAAGAAAGCAAACAATAATGGAATTAACAATAATGTATTCTAGTAACAAACAAAAAATAATGGAAGCAAACAAACAAAAAATAATGGAAGCAAATAAACAACAAACAAAAAATTAAGAAAGCAAACAAAAATGTATGTATTCCAGTAACAATAATGGAATTAAGAAAGCAATTTGGCTTGCTTTCCAAATTGTTACAGAGATCAAATCCACATCACACCAATCAACAAAATGGGGTGAAATACCTCTGTTCTTGAAGACGACAGTGGGGTTTGAACTGTAGCAAGCCAAATTGCAGCATGGGAAATTAGTAAAAAACAAAAATAGAGAGAGAAGGGGAGAGGCAGAAATCGAGTGAAAAGACCCAATCTTACCTTGCGAGAGCATCGTTGGTAGCGAAGGAAGCAACGTAGCGAAGAGCCTGCAAAAGATTGTTTGTTTGGCAGAAGATTCTCTGAGGCGGCAGTGCTGAAATCATCAGTTGAGAGTGTTTGTGGTGAAATCATCAGCAGAGGAGTGGTGGATCTAGATCTAGAAGTGACGGCACCGAAACAATGGCACCATCGAGTGGTGAACACGGAAGAGAGTGGCAGATGCGGACTACGGCTCTACTGCAGAAGAGGGGCGTGGTTGATGTGGTTGTGAAGGAAGCAGTGGTTCTGGTAATGGTAGTGCGATGGCGGCATTAGAGCAGGTTTGGCGGCATCGAGAGAGAGAACCCTAGAGAGAGATAAGAGAGAAAGAGAGAGAGTGTGTGTGAACACAACAACACCCATCTCTTTCTTTCTCTGTACTACAACACATTGAGAGAGATCCACCAACGTGAGAGAGAACGTGGAGAGATTGAGTTCAACAGACGTGTTTGGCAGACGTGGGCGAGAGAGAGGGTAGAGAGTGTTTGGGCGGGAAAAAATTTAATCTGGACCCTTAGATATTGATTAAGAATCATCCCAACCATTCAAATGAAATGTATCTCTTATACATTTTAACATATTTTCAAAAACCTTTTTTTTCCTTATTATATAGATATAATTTATTTTGTCATTTTATACTTCTTTTCTTTTTTTTTTTCTTTTTTTTTTTAATCTCAAAATATTAGCCAAACAGGCACTAAGAAGACGATCGCTTCTCGTATTCCTTTCAGATCCGTCCTTGATTGGAATGCACACATACCAAGACACACATTCAAATAGTAAAGCTACTTAATTGGAATGCACGCATATCAAGACACACGAATTCAAATAGTAAAGCTACTTAAGGTTCGTTTGATTTAGTTAATATAGTCAATTTTTTTGTATTTCAACTTTTTTAATTTGACTTTTTTTAGTCTTGTTTAATTTTTATTTTTAGATTTTTTTTTTATTTTTATGAGAAAAAAATATAATGATTGTGGATGAAAAATAATATTTTATCTTATTAATTTTTGTAGTCAATTTTATTTTTTTGTGATTTTTTATTTCCAAAATAAATGTCAAACCAGGACTTAGAGCAACTCTGACATAAGAGATAAAATAGGCAACTTAGGTGTGATTTGGGGGGTGGGTTGGCTTTTTGAATTTTTTATTTTTTTAGTTATTTTAGCTTAGAATTAAAAAGCCTAGTTTGGAAATAATTTTTAACTTTTCTATGAGATGGCCACATGTGAAATGACCGAAATGCCCTTGAGGTTAAAGTACCAACCTGTGTGGGCGGCTGACAACCACGTGACCCTTGTGTTTGCTTGAATTTTTTATTTTTTATTTTTATTGTTTTCAATTTGGTTTTCTTTTTTTTCGAAAAAGGCATTTTATTTTTGTTTTGCTAAAAATTACGTGGAAAATGGAAAACAATGGCGTTTTCTTGTTGCCTTTTTAAAATTTTTTTTTTATTAATTTGTTTTTTTTTTTTTTGGGAAAAGGTTTTGTTTCAATTTTTGTTTGTTTGTTTGTTTGTTTGTTTTTTTTTTTTTTTTGTGTGTGTGTGTGTGTGTGTAAATGACGTGTAAAATGCTAATTTTCGATTTATTTTATTGTCTTTTATTTCTTTTAATTTTAAAATTTTTTTTCCCAACTGGCTATTTCATGTTTTTTATTTTACGCAAAAAAAAATGATAATTTTAGTTTCATTAATGTCTCTTTTTTTTTTTGGTGGTCAAATGACATGGACAATGATACGAGGGTTTTTTTTTTTTTTTTTTTCCTATTTTTCGAAAAGGGTTTTTTCTAGTTCTTTTTTTTTAATGACGTGGACAATGCTAATTTCGATTTTATTTACTGTGTACAGACATACATATTGTACATGATAATATACTTACGTACAACCTCTTTCACGTGGCCTACCAATGTTATAAGCCTACGAATACATGGTGTAACAACGCCCGCGGGGGACCTCGCTACAGTTCGGACTCGATTTTGTTTGCGGTTCTAAATCTGAACCAAAGAGTCCAAATCCGGCAAATCGTTTTGAGAAAAATAGATTTTGAAAGAAGTGCCAAACATGGACTGCTTTGCCAGATACAGAGTCGCCACCTAAATATTTTATTTTGGGAAATTTAGGAAACCCTGACTCGGTGCCAAAGGCCACGTGTCCGTCATCACCAAAGTTGCCTCGGCTCGGGAGCTTGGGTATGATTGGGGAAGGTCAGCTATGAGCACCCCCTCTCGCCCGGTCCGAAGACCGGCCTCTACTAACCGTGATATCTGTTTTTGAAAACGTTATGTGTTCTTATTCCAGTTATTAGCCTAGAATTACTATGTTGTACGCATAGCAAACAAGTATAGACTAGATTGCCTAATTTGAAACAACATTGCATATCCGTTTGTCTTAGAAAATGCTTTGGGATTTGCTACTCGTAAGTAGGCTAAAAGACGGATTTCAATGAGTTGTTCCAACTCAAACAATTCAGCCTTCACCCACAGGCATTCAAACAGTTTATCTCACATAAGCAATTAGCCACATAGTAAGCATGCTGTCATGATAGCACTCACACGCATGCGGTGTGCTAAAACATGAAAATACTTACATCGTACTCCGTGCCAAAACAATAAACTAGTTAGCAAACATGCATGGTCCTAGTTCATGTTAATTGGCTAATGCATCACATACAGGATGCAATTAGAGTAAGCTCGGCTAACCTAAAATGGCATGTGAAATGCACTCAATTGATGCACGTATTCAATTTGGAATTGAAGTACAAATGCAATTAGCGTGATGCGCCGAGCCCGGTGCATGCAAGACAAATGTATGGATGCACACATGCATAGCATAAGGTATGCTAATTTAAACATGTCCTAATCTACCATCATAAGCGGGTAAATAAAAGGGAAGAAAGAAGTCGGGATTGGAAGACATACACACACACGCACCCACACTTATTACAGATTCGCCCTCACTCGGAAGGGCCAAAAGGATATTACAGATAATTAACCTACAAGCTAATTAAATATTACAGATTGCCTAAGTAGTTAACAAACTAACTAAGCTAGGAAAAATAGTAAACCGCCTCGGGAAGCGGGTCCAATGCAATGCATGCTCGGTCTTGCTCAGAAGTGCACTGCCATGCATAGACTGCCTCTGTTTTCCCTGCTCTGCCCCTCTGAAGACTGTCAAAGTCTCTGAATTGATTCCCTGGATACTGGGGAACACCGCCGGCTGAGTAGAATTACCACCGGCTATGGGGTGTGGTCATCGGCACAAGATGCATCTATCGGCCACCAATGGATGGCCGGTCGGCACTATATGTCGCCAGTCGGCCAAAAATGCCTGCAGAACCTGCAACTTACAACAACAGAGGACAGAACTTGCATGGCAATGCAATTCAAACCATGTATGCCCTAACCATACCCCTCATCATGTGTAGAACTCAAAGGGACATGGTCCTTGGTTTTCGGACCACCAATCAAGCATTTCGGTGCATGATGGCCCAAAAACCAAGTGTGCACATTTCAATTTCAAATGAATGCAATGCACATAATCACATAAAAGGGCCAACCTCTATCACACTCACTTCAAGAGGCCGAGCATGCGCATTGATGCAATGCAATCCTAGGCACATTGACTAGTATGCAACCATGGCCATGCAAATAAGCATACAAGCTAACAAGCATACAAGACATGAAACATCAATGTTAACCAACAAGCATGCAAGATGTAATGTGGATGTTCAAGCATGCAAACAAGCATGTGACTTCATTCAATCATGCAAATTCCAACATGCAACAACTTACCAATATGCTACAACACACAAGGAGCATATGCAACCAATGAAGGGATGGACTTAAACATGAATTAGGCAGCTCTAATTAGGCCCAAAACAGTGGCCAAAATGCTCAAATATGAGGGCTAGACACACATACACACATGCACATGTTAAGATACAAATCTAAGCATTAAGCTAGTAATTCTCAAGCACACTTGAAAGGAGTATAACATGGACACTAGGCATGCAACATAAGCTCCAAAAATCATGTTATAAGAGGTGCCAAACCAACTCAAACAAGACAAGCATTAGCATGCAAATAGTCCAAGTACTTGAAGCAAGTTAAAGAGGCTTAAACCATGGCTAAGCCAACCAAGGCCCATAAGGCCAAGAAGGCTTAAAATAGGTTCAAGGCAATCCTTGACCATGCAAAAGGGACCCTTAGATGGCATCTAAGTGGCTCAAATTCAACAGCATGCACAATGGCCAAAACATGGAGCATACAACACGAGCCTTCAAAGCATTAAAGAGGTGTCCAAAACAAGCATACAAGCATGTCTTAGGGACTGAAATTACATGGAAAGTGGTCCCAACCCACTGAAATGAAGCGAGGATGCATGCTATACATTCACACACTTAAGGCCAACAAGCCAAAAATGCAAAGGGGCTATGCAATACATGACAAGTATGACTACAGCAACTTAAAATAGAGCTAAAGCATACAAAAACATGCATTGAAGCTTCACAAAGTCAAGCCTAAAACATGCTAAAACAAGGGCTTACAACCTAAGGCATATTAAGGCAACAACAAGGCATTACATGACATGTATGTTAAGCTAACATGGTGTACCAAACCAAACACACAACAATGTTATATCATGACATAATAAGCATAAAACACAGCCATGGCATGATTAACAAACACTCAAACATGATGCTCTCTCAAGAGGTCAAAAAGTGCCCTTTTCAAGGACAACAAGGAGAGGGGGTGGCCCTCTCCTTCTTGAGACTTTAAGGCACCATCTTTACCACTGAAATCCCTCAAGATTTCAGTGGTGAGGAGGCCCAAGCACCAAAGTCTCGGAGCTCACCAAAAATGGCACAAAATAAGGCCTCTCAAGGTTTAGGAGGGGTCTAACACCTCCGAACCACAAAACACTCTAAACAAACTATTTAGAGGGCCTAAAAACAGAACTTTTTTATGTTATACACTAAACACAAAAACGATAACAAGATGGTCAAAAGTAGGATGCAAAAATGGGGTAAAAAGACTAGTTTCTTACCCTTGAAGCCTTTCTTCAACAATGGTGATCTTGTTGCCTCCTTGAGCTCAAATCCAGCCAAGAACACTAAGAACAAACCTCTGGTCCCTCAAGAACCAAGAAAAGGTGAAAGACTAGGTGTTTATGTGCAATAGTATGGATAAAAGCACCTAGAACATAAAAGAGAGAAAAAGAGAGATAGAATAGTTACAACTTTCTAACCTTAGAACCAGAGCTCTCCTCTGTGTTTTTCTCACAAAAATTCTCTAACCCTAATGCCAAGAGAAGACCCCTTCTCTTATAGGCAACCCATCTTGCAAAGCTTATTCAATAAGCTAACAAGGGGGGCATCCCTCCATACACGTGTATGGAGGGGAACCATCACACAATTTGTCCTAAAATATCTCGCAAAAGCGGATGAGCGATGGTCATTGCTCAAAATTGCCATTTTGACAAAATTGACTGCCGACCGGCAACATACATTGCCGGTGGAAACAAAACACCAGCCGGTGGCCTCTAGCCATGGCCGGTGATGTGTGGGGATGCCTCACAAGGCATTCCCTGCCCCTCCAAGGCAAACACACAAGTGTTTGGTGCAAAACCAGACACTAAACAGTCGAGTTCGGAGATCCTAAGGCAAGGCGCGTAGCCGAGACCTCCGGGAACTCCAAACGAACACAAACATGAATAATCACCGGGTGTTCAAACGGTGACGTCCAAGTCTTGAGGACGGTCAAAAATGGGATGTCTACACATGGACTATTATATATTTTCTTACAATCCGTTATTATGCATGTACACTAACTTGTCCCGTATGCGAAGTCATACCAATACCATATGTGGATCCTCATCACCAACCATTAAACCATCCTCGTCATGTTCAACTTCTGGTATGGCATTTACAAAAGCCATAGCCTCTTTTTCATTGAAACGAAGATTAACAGTTGTTGGATTGTCTGTATTTAGACATATATAATTATGTAACGCCATTGACGCACCTACTAACTGAACTTGCACATTTGTAAAATCGTACTGAGGCATGTCTCTAAAAAGCACCTATCGATTTTTTCAGGCGCCGAAAGTGCGTTCCATCATACTGCGTAATGATGAGTGAACTTTGTTAAATAATTCCCTAGGGGTGTTTGTTGTCCTACTCTCTTCACTAATGCAAAATTGTTGTTGGTGTTAATGGCTATCTTTGAAAGGTGCTAGGTAACCTACCCGGTTTGATAGCTAGCATCGACAAGATAATATTTGCCTATAGACAGTACCAAATTTTTAAACAAACCATCTGTTAATCATATTATTTAATTTTGATGATGTCTAAAATATTATTTAATATACATAGTATTTGACATAAAATATTATCTTTTTAAAATATATATATTTGTTAAATATTATTTAAATAAAAATATTTTTGAAAACTTTACTATTCACTTTTTGAAAAATAGTGTTAATTACTATTCATCTTTTGACAAATCGATTAGTTGTATTATATTGACAAAAGTGATATTGATAATTTGTTTTCTTTTGATAAGATCACATAGGATGAATGGTATATAGCAAAATTATTTGATTTATATTTTGCATGCAAAGTGAAACTTACTCAAGTGGTGTTTGAAAACAAATCATACCTTTATATATATATACATATATTATATTGTAAAAAGAAAAAGATGAGCAAATCTTTTGACGGTGGGTTTTGCATCATTGATAAATATACATATATATATATATATATTACTATGATAAATAAGAAAAGGTAAGTGTAAAAGTTTGACAAAATTATTGCATCTTCTATATATGCATATATATACATGATATTATATTCGAAAGTGTTGATTAGATTATATATTCAAACCTTGGTGATTTGTCTGTAAAGTTTGAAAAAGTGAACAAAGCAAATTTATACAAAAGAAAAGGTGCCCATGATTACAAGAGAAGACTTATGTAATTGTAAATCAATCTTTGAAGATGTTTTGCCTACAGAATTAAAAAGAAAAGTTGCAAAATGCTTTGAATTTGCTTGCATAAGAAAATAGACACAAAATCATGTAGTTCTTGACTTCAAGGAGTCCATAATGATGGAGCAAAATCAATTCCCTATTTGAATCCAAAGATGTGATTCAAATTGTCTACAAATCAGTGGCTCATATTTGAATTTTGTATCATGTCACACATATACATACACACACACACACACATATATACTAATGAAACAAGAAGAAAAAATTGAAGCAAATTATTTGCTTGGTTGAAAGTTGTGTTTTATATCAAAATTTTCTAAAACGATGGTTGCATTTTTGACTAAACAAAAAGGGAAAAGAAAAAGTTACTCTTACTAATTATTTTCATCTTTTTCTTTATTAACATGTGCTGAATATTTAAAATTAAGGAGCGTGCTTATGTAAGCCATGATGTCAGCAAGGAGCGTCCAACGGGTATATTTTTGTGTACAAATAGAAGTGTTGTGTGTGGAGAAAAAATCAAGAACTTGAAGAGAAAATTTTCTTAAGCTCCAAAATTCTGAGTACATTATATTATGCTCTTTCACTTTCAGATCTAAGTCTAGCCTTTGTTCTTACACTTTTATATCTACACTTTGCGAGAGAATTATTGTAAAAGTGGTTTCAAGTACCACTTATGCTTATTTCTTATTTTTGTGAGAGATTTTGTAAGGATAAGGTATTTATTGTTGAGTGAGGCTCAATAGATAAGAGTAAGTCCTGTGTCAAATCCACAAGCTTGGTGGTGTATTTATTCAATTGATAGTAAATAAATTCTCAAGAAGGTTCCTTGAGGAGTGGACGTAGGCCTGGCGTGCCGAACCACTATAAATCGCAGTGTTTGATTTTCTCTCCCTATCTCTCTTACTTTTATATTGATAATTATTATTCTATTTTTTTTATTTTTTAAAATTCTGAATATTGTGTTAATTTTAATATGGTGAAATTTTTAATAACCCAATTCAGCCCCCTCTTGGGTTGCCTATCTGGGATAACAATTGGTATCAGAGCTTAAACTCTAGTTTGTATGACTTAATCGTCTTAGAGTAGATCATGGCAACCCCTAGTTATTCTTTACCCGAGGGACAAGCATCCAATAAGCCACCACTATTTAGCGGCACAAATTTTATCTATTGGAAAACTAGGATGACCATACATGTTCAATCTAATGATTATGAATGCTGAAAAATTATTTGCAATGGTGCAAAAATTCCTACCAAAACTGTAGATGGACTTAGGGTACCAAAACCTGAAGAAGAGTGAGATGAATCAGATACTAGAATGGCCCAAATTAATGTCAAAGCTACAAACATGTTGTACTGCGCCTTAGATGCCAACGAGTTGAACAAAATTTCCACATGTAAAACCGCAAAAGAAATTTGGGAGAAGCTTATAGTGACTCATAAGGGAACTTAACAAGTTAAAGAATCTAAAGTCAGTTTGCTAGTCTATAATTATAAACTCTTTAAAATGAAGCCTGATGAGACTATTCCTCAAATGTTTACTCGCTTTACTGATATTATTAATGGTTTAATTTCTCTTGGAAAAATATATACTAATGTTGACATTGTAAGAAAAGTGCTTAGGTCATTGCCAAAAAGTTGGGAGACAAAAGTCATTGCCATTACCAAAGCCAATGATTTATCAAAGCTAAGTCTAGATGAGTTAATGAGATATCTCTTAACTCATGAGCTCATAATGCAAGAAGGAAAGGAAGAGGAGGACAACAAGAAGAAGAAATGAATAGCCTTCAAATCTACCTTGAAACACCAAGAGGATAAGGAAGATGATTCAGATGAGGATGAGGAAATGGCATTCATCACTAGAAAGTTCCAAAGATTTGTGAGAAAGAAACAAGGCGTACGAAATTTTTTCAGAAAAGACTTCAACAACAGGGATTTTCAAAGAGGAGAAAATTACAAAAAATCTGAAGTAACTTGCTACGAATGCAACAAACCTGGACATTACAAATCAAAATGTCCAGAACTTAAAAAAAAATTCAAGAAGGACAAGAAGATAGCTATGATTGCAGCATGGGGAGAAGATAGTGATGAAAGTGACACAGAAACCGAAGTTTGCAAAAATGAGGTTGCTAACCTATGCTTAATGGCACTTGGAAATGAAAATGAGGTAAATGACAAATCCTTTACATTTGATGAATTACAATTAGCTTTCGATGAATTACATGCTGAATT
Source organism: Camellia lanceoleosa (assembly GCA_025200525.1). Classification (NCBI taxonomy): domain Eukaryota; kingdom Viridiplantae; phylum Streptophyta; class Magnoliopsida; order Ericales; family Theaceae; genus Camellia; species Camellia lanceoleosa. The sequence goes on from CM045759.1 coordinate 44,143,360, forward strand.
TAACAAATTTAGTTTGAAAAGTAATTGTCAAAAGAAAGTAATTTCAAATTTATCAAAAGAAAATAAATCATTGACTTCCACGATAAATGTTTTAGAAAATGAAGCCATGAAAATAAAAAAGGGAAATGAGATTTTAACTCGAAAAGAGTCTTCAATTTCTGAAAAACATTTAGTTGTATTGCAAAAAGAAAATGAATCTTTGAAAAAGGAGCAAATTATTTTGGAAGAAAATATTGAAGACTTGAAAAATACTCTTTCAAAATTCACCCAAGGCAGAGAAACTTTAGATAAAATTCTTAAAAATCAAAATCGTACTTTTGGTAGAGCCGGAATTGGATATAAACCTTTTTCAAAAGTAAAAACTGTCAAAAATGGCTTTGTGTATGCATCTTCTAATCACTCACATCTCACATATCATTTTTGTGGTACAAAAGGTCATATTTCACCTTCATGTCCTGTTAAAAAAAATCCTTTTGCTAAAATAAAAAAAGATGTGGGTCCCTCAGGGCAGTTCAAGAGTATCAAATTCTAACTTTTATGGACCTAGGAAAAAATGGGTACTAATAGAAAAATCAAATTTTTGTAGGTATGTTTCAAGACAAAATCCAGTAATGATAGATGGTATCTCGACAGTGCATGTTTGAGGTACATGACTGGAAATAAAGCTATGTTCGCCACACTTCAACCAAAGGATGGCGGATATCTGACTTTTGGCGACATTAGCAAAGGTAAAATCATTGGTGTAGAAAGTATTGATAAAAATTCTTCTCGTTTTATTGAAAATGTTTTATTTGTTGAAGGTTTAAAACATAACTTGCTTAGCATTAGTCAATTATGTGATAAAAGGTTATAGAGTTATTTTTTAGAAAACTCATTGCACTATTGAAAATACCCTAGAAAACAAAACTTTATTTATAGGTTGTAGACATGAGAATGTACATGTGTTTGATTTACATGATTTATTTTCTCATTTTAACATTAAATGTTTATCTGCTATAAATGATAATGGTTGGCTTTGGCATAAGAGATTAGGACATGCTCATTTTGATTTAATTTCCAAACTTTCAAAAAATGAGTTAGTCATAGGTTTACCAAAAATTGTTTTTGAAAAAGATAAACTTTGTGATGCATGTCAATTTGGAAAACAAACTAGAGTTTCTTTTAAATCCAAAAATATCGTTTCAACTACTAGACCACTTCAACTCTTGCATATTGATCTATTCGGACCATCTAGAACATTAAGCTTAGGAGGAAAATCTTATGCCCTTGTTTGTGTTGATGATTATACTAGATATACATGGGTATTATTTTTAGCACACAAAAATGAAGCTTTTTATAATTTCTCAAAACTTTGTAAAAGAATTCAAAAGGAGAAAAATCTTAATATTTGTAGTATTAGAAGTGACCATAGTAGAGAATTTAAAAATGATGATTTTATCATGTTTTGTGATGACTTAGGAATAGATCATAATTTCTCAGCCCCTAGGACTCCTCAACAAAATGGTGTGGTTGAAAGAAAAAATAGAACTCTTGAAGAAATGGCTCGTATTATATTTTGTGAAAATAATTTTCCTAAATATTTTTGGGCGGAAGCTGTTAACACTGCATGCTATGTTATAAACCGTGCCATGATTAGACCTATTCTTAAGAAAACCCCTTATGAACTTTGGAAAGGTAGAAAACCTAATATTAGTCACTTGCGTGCTTTTGGTTGTAAATGCTTTGTATTAAATAACAATAAAGATAACTTAGGAAAATTTGATGCTAAATCGGATGAAGCTATATTTCTTGGTTATTCTATGTCTAGTAAAGCTTATAGAGTATTTAATAAAATAACTTTACTTGTTGAAGAATTTGTGCATGTTGTTTTTGATGAATCTAATGACATTATTTCCAAGAATCTTGTAAGTAATGATATTGTAGAAAATCAACCAAGCATGGAGAGCATTTACAAAAAGGAAAATGAAGAATATCCATTACGTGAACATGAAGAAGAAATGACAATGGAGAAACTTGAAGAAATATATGCTCTTCCAGAAAGTGACTCAAATCTACCAAAAGAATGGAAGTATGCTCATGGCTATCCCAAAGACCTCATCATAGGGGATGCGGCGGAAGGTATAAAAACTCGTTCCTCTGTTAGAAATATTTGTGGTAACTTAGCGTTTGTTTTACAAATTGAACCAAAATCATTTTTAGAAGCTGAAAATGATGAAAATTGGATTTTAGCAATGCAAGAAGAATTAAATCAATTTGAAAGAAATGAAGTTTGGTTTTTGACCCCTCGACCTAAGGATTATCCCGTTATTGGTACAAAATGGATTTTTCGAAATAAAATGGACGAATCTGGAGTTGTTACCAGAAATAAAGCTAGATTAGTAGCTCAAGGCTATAATCAAGAAAAGGGAATTGATTTTGATGAAACTTTGCACCAGTTGCTAGACTTGAAGCTATTAGAATATTACTTGCTTTTGCGTGTTTTAAAGATTTTAAATTATATCAAATGAATGTTAAAAGTGCTTTTTTAAATGGGTATATTTCGGAGAAAGTCTATGTTGAACAACCTCCCGATTTTGAAAATCATAAATACCCGGATCATGTTTTCAAACTTTCAAAAGCTTTATATGGCTTGAAACAAGCTCCTAGAGCATGGTATGAAAGATTGAGTAATTTTCTACTTGACAAAGGTTTTTGTAGAGGAAAAATTGATACAACACTTTTTATAAAAATCAAAAAAGAAGATATGATAATTGTTCAAATTTATGTTAATGATATCATTTTTGGTGCTACTAATGAAAATTTGTACAAAGAGTTTGGTAAAGACATGCATGGTGAGTTTGAAATGAGTATGATGGGGGAATCAAATTACTTACTTGGTCTACAAATTAAACAAACTAATGATGGAATCCATTTAAATCAAACAAAATATATCAAAGATCTACTCAAAAGGTTTGAAATTGAATCATCAAAGCCTGTAGCAACTCCAATGAGTATATCGATAAAAATCGACAAAGATGAGCAAGGTAAACCTGTAGATGAAAAGAAATATCGAGGTATGATTGGTTCTTTACTCTATCTTACTGCAAGTAGGCCTGACATAATGTTTAGTGTTTGTATGTGTGCACGTTTTCAATCCGCACCGAAAGAGTCACACATCACCGCAGTCAAACGCATTTTTAGATATCTTGTTGGTACTCCAAATTTGGGATTATGGTATCCTAAGGGAACCACCTTTTGAACTTTTTGGTTACTCATATGCCAACTTTGCGGGATATAGACTTGATCGAAAAAGCACTAGTGATACTTGTCATTTTCTTGGACACTCACTCACTTCTTGGTTTTGCAAAAAACAAAACTCAGTGGCTCTGTTAACTGCTGAAGTAGAATACATTGCCGCCGCTGGGTGTTGTGCACAATTGCTTTGGATGAAACAACAACTTCAAGATTTTGGACTTCACTATGATCATGTTTCTATAAAATGTGATAACACAAGTGCCATTAATCTTTCAAAAAATCCTATTCAGCACTCATGCACTAAACACATTGAAATAAGGTATCATTTTCTAAGAGATCATGTACTCAAAGGTGACATTGAACTCGAATTTGTGCCTATAAATCATCAATTAGCTGACATATTTACCAAGCCTCTAAATGAAGAACAATTTTGTTATATTAGAACAGAATTTGGTTTGATGAATTCTCCAATATAATGTTTATATTAAAAATAATTTTTTTAAAAAATAAATAATTAAATAAAATATTTCTAATAATAATTATAAATAATAAAATAATAATAATAATAATAATAATAAATTATATACATATATTTTCTCTCTCTCACCCGCTCCGTCTCTATCTCTCACTCGCTCTCTCCTTTACTCTTTTTTTTTTTTTTTTTTTCTTGCTCTCTCGCTCTCCCCTTCTTCCTTATACCCTTAGCCAACTCCATCTTCACCCTCACCAAAGCCTACAATCAGCTCCACCATCCACAAAATCATCCATCACTTTCATCACTATCACCATCCACCCAAATCCCTCACCAATCTTCCGAACTCCATCACTTTCTCTACCTGAAATCTGCATCACCATATTTACCGATTCATCAAGTTTCATCACCAATCCATCAAGATCCGTGACTGATCCATCAAGATCCATTGACGATCTACACAAATTCGTCACCGATCTACCCAATCTTCTCCATTTCTTCCGATCATCAAGGTCATCACCAATCAACATGTTAAAATTCTTGTTGCACTGTGTTATATTTTTTTACTTGTTATATGTGCTCCAAATTCTCTTGGATTTAATAATGGTTGCTTCTACCTTATCTGAAGAAATTGTTTTTATTTTTATTTTCTCCTTTTATGCTAGTGCACTTGGTGTAGTTGTTTATGGCCGGATCTTAATGGCCCTTGGTATTATAGATTGGTAATTTGTTTCTTCAAATTTATGTAATTTTTAGTGCATTAATTCAGGGGGAGACTCATACATTTTGAGATTAACAATCATTATAAATATATATATATATATATATAAAAGGCATGTGTATATTATGTGCATAATTTTAGGGGGAATATATATATATATATATATTTTACTCCTTATCTGCCATACTTCTTATCTGCACCAACAAACACACTTTTTTTTGTGCAAAGACAAAATTAAAAAATAAAAAATAATAATAATAAAAATAATAATAAAAATAAAATAAATAAATAAAAGAAGAAATGCTCGAAATTTTATTTCAGAAAAAGAAAATATTATTCGATTACATGGAAATTTTCAGAAGGCTTCACAGATTTTTTCTTTTTTCACTTCTCTCAACAATTTTTCATGAACCTCTTTTACATGCTTCTCTCTATTTTTGATTTCTGTGAGTCTTGGCATTATCACCGTTGCATAATAATGCACTGCATTCTCCAACTGTGAATTTTCCCTTTTTAGCTCTTTCTTCTCCTTACACATATTAACTACTTGTTGTTTTAACAAGCACACCTTATCTCTCCATTGCTGATTTTCTTGTACTCTTGTTTGTAATCGTCGCGCCATATTAGAAACTGCAGTCATGGCCTGTGTGCTAAGTGCCATAGTGTTATTAATAGCATCGAAATCATTTTGATTACCAATAACACTAGAACCTTCATTTACAGGCATAGCATGTGCTTGCATCACTGGTACTCTCTCATTTGCCTGCATAACAGGCACCTCATGCATATTCGACTCATTGATAGATAAGGTAAGGAATGACATGATTACACAAGAAGCTAAAACAAATTTTTCTCTCCACCACTTGATGATTTCGTATCTTTGCCTATGATCTATGTCCTTTTTTATACACTCCATCGATCCATGACTCGATGCATATCTGCTCAAATCTTTTGTTTGTCAATATTTTCTACGCTCGAGATGCTCTAAAATCCCCACAATGATTCTGACAAGACAGAAGGCCTGTTATTTTATTTTTGGCCGCTCAGCTTGTTTCATCAAATGTGTTTGTTTCATCTCTTCATCTTTTATTTTGATGATGTCAAAGGGGGAAAAAAAATATATTTTTGATTTTGCTTTTGAAAATTATATGCTTTTGAATATGTTGCAAGGTTATCAAATATTTTGTTAATTTTATTTTGTGTCAAATCCATACAAATAGTGCCATCATCAAAAAGGAGGAGATTGTTAATCATATTATTTAATTTTGATGATGTCTAAAATATTATTTAATATACATAGTATTTGACACAAAATATTATCTTTTTAAAATATATATATATTTGTTAAATATTATTTAAATAAAAATATTTTGAAAACTTCACTATTCACTTTTTGAAAAATAGTGTTAATTACTATTCATCTTTTGACAAATCGATTAGTTGTATTATTTTGACAAATGTGATATTGATAATTTGTTTTCTTTTGATAAGATCACATAGGATGAATGGTATATAGCAAAATTATTTGATTTATATTTTGCATGCAAAGTGAAACTTACTCAAGTGGTGTTTGAAAACAAATCATACCTTTATATATATATATACATATATTATATTGTAAAAAGAAAAAGATGAGCAAATCTTTTGACGGTGGGTTTTGCATCATTGATAAATACATATATATATATATATATATATTACTATGATAAATAAGAAAAGGTAAGTGTAAAAGTTTGACAAAATTATTGCATCTTCTATATATGCATATATATACATGATATTATATTCGAAAGTGTTGATTAGATTATATATTCAAACCTTGGTGATTTGTCTGTAAAGTTTGAAAAAGTGAACAAAGCAAATTTATACAAAAGAAAAGGTGCCCATGATTACAAGAGAAGACTTATGTAATTGTAAATCAATCTTTGAAGATGTTTTGCCTACAGAATTAAAAAGAAAAGTTGCAAAATGCTTTGAATTTGCTTGCATAAGAAAATAGACACAAAATCATGTAGTTGTTGACTTCAAGGAGTCCATAATGATGGAGCAAAATCAATTCCCTATTTGAATCCAAAGATGTGATTCAAATTGTCTACAAATCAGTGGCTCATATTTGAATTTTGTATCATGTCACACATATACATACACACACACACACATATATACTAATGAAACAAGAAGAAAAAATTGAAGCAAATTATTTGCTTGGTTGAAAGTTGTGTTTTATATCAAAATTTTCTAAAACGATGGTTGCATTTTTGACTAAACAAAAAGGGAAAAGAAAAAGCTACTCTTACTAATTATTTTCATCTTTTTCTTTATTAACATGTGCTGAATATTTAAAATTAAGGAGCGTGCTTATGTAAGCCATGATGTCAGCAAGGAGCGTCCAACGGGTATATTTTTGTGTACAAATAGAAGTGTTGTGTGTGGAGAAAAAATCAAGAACTTGAAGAGAAAATTTTCTTAAGCTCCAAAATTCTGAGTACATTATATTATGCTCTTTCACTTTCAGATCTAAGTCTAGCCTTTGTTCTTACACTTTTATATCTACACTTTGTGAGAGAATTATTGTAAAAGTGGTTTCAAGTACCACTTATTCTTATTTCTTATTTTTGTGAGAGATTTTGTAAGGATAAGGCATTTATTGTTGAGTGAGGCTCAATAGATAAGAGTAAGTCCTGTGCTAAATCCACAAATTTGGTGGTGTATATATTCAATTGATAGTAAATAAATTCTCAAGGAGGTTCCTTGGGGAGTGGACGTAGGCTTGGCGTGCCGAACCACTATAAATCGCAGTGTTTGATTTTCTCTCCCTATCTCTCTTACTTTTATATTGATAATTATTATTCTGTTTTTTTTATTTATTAAAATTCTAAATATTGTGTTAATTTTAATATTGTGAAATTTTTAATAACCCAATTCACCCCCCTCTTGGGTTGCCTATATGGGATAACACCATCAAATTGTGTTTATTTTTAATTAACGATGTTATCTCAAATATTATCTACCCAAATATTTTGAATGCAATGTGTTAGCTTTTTCAGGAAGTGAAAATGGGACATTTTCATTTGTTAGTATCTCATTGAAGATGCGACTATCATACATACTTCCTTCTCATCCAAGCGAAACGAAGATGAAACACATGTCAAAATCACACGCGACCATAATATTTTGTGTGTGACAGTATTTCTTACCGAAATATGTTGCGACATCTGGCCCTGTTATCCATGCACTAACATGTGTTCCGTCTATGGCTCCGATACAATCTTGCAAACAACCCAATTGGTTAAGTGATTCCTAGGGGTACATGTAATCATTAGTTTTCATACGTCACGTCCAATAAAATGTACTAAGTGAGGTGTTTAACTAGTACCTTGAACAGTAAGTAATTCCGTTTAGACCGAATGTATGGATGTATATGATACTGACTATATGTGGGCCTGCAATGTACAACTGTGAACTCTTTCATCACCGCTAATACATTATGCACGTGCCGGGACACAGTCACCCCTGAATGTTGGAATGGTTCTTAGATTTGCCGATTTTGCGACCCTTGGAACACGTGAATAAACATTGCAACGCTTTCTTCAACAGCTAAGCCATATGGACGTTGCAGTACTTGTAACCCAAAATCAGTTACTAACGTGTGACACAAAGCCCCAAACACTTCCTTCGGCATGTTCACATTGTATTAACCGGTACATTACATTTTAGGTAAAAACTAATACAAGCTACTCTTACACTTCATTTAGCATGTTATAGTTTTAGTTTAAAAGTTAAAAAATTATTAAAAAAATCAAAAAACATATTATCTATATTAAAAAGTTAAAAAAAAAAAATTTTTCTCTACTTTTTATATAATTTTTCCTTAAAAAATTAAAAAGTTATTTAAATATACTAATTGTGTGTGTTGATTTCCGACCACACTGCCAATCAAGCACTCAGCTGGAGAACACTGGCAGAATAGATGAAACCCGAACAACTTGTCTCAGAAAGAAGAGATTCCGGCGGTGGTTCGTCCACTCGGGGGCACTCCAATGATCAAGCCAATTATCTCTCAAAGATAGCAAAAGTACTTAACTCACTATTCAGAACATAAAAAGTATACCTTAGACTCATGGGGTGCATCCCTTTTATAGCCAACACAATCCTAATCCCAATAGAAGCCTAGCTTCAATGGACTTTGGATTACTGCTAATCTTGAACTCCCAGTAGGATTGGGATAAACTCTATAAGAGTCTTATCTTTATCCAAACTAAAGTCTTCTCTCATTCTAGGACTCTTGTCCCTTATCCGCTTATCCCGGATTTTAGTATCTTCGCAGATAACCCCGGCCTAACCGAGATTACCTCGGCTAACACTGTGCCACCCCGACCACGTGTTTGTCACTCAAAAATTATGTTCCCATAACTGCTCCTTAGGTTCTATTACCTCAGCATCTTGAGGTGATGGAACCTATATCATTTCTTCCACTTAGCACGTCGGCTAAGCTCGCTTTATCCTTCATTACTGAGGTCATCATTCATTAGCTCTAAATGACCAAGACTTTTTGTTTGCTTTCATCAATACTTTGGAACCAACAACCAAGTTCGTTCAAGTTTCTCAGCCGAAACTGTCCTCCTAGCCAAGGTATTCGCTTCATTAAATCAAAAACTTCAAGAGTTCCGACACGTGTATGAGCTGACACACACAATATTTCAATTGTTTTAACCACACGTCTTCCCCTCACTGGACCATACCTGACACGCGCCATTAAGTCACACCGCTCATGCGTGCGTCGTCTAACAATCACGTCGCCCTAGGCACATTGATTGCAATTTTGCCGCCATTTCATGATTTTGATCAAAATCACTTCTCTCTCTCTCCGTCTTTTCACTTTTGCATCTTCTTCTTCATGCAAACTTTCTCAAATCCTCCATTGCTTCAAGCTCTAAAGCTCTGCAACCACTCTTGTTCTTCCCCTCCGGCGAAGCTTTTTGCTGCTCTATTCCGATTGCTGCCATCATCTGACTTCGGCGTGCTCAACATCAGCAAAGATTGCCGAAGCTCAGATTGAGCTCATTACTACCTTGGCCACAAAGGAGGCCGAGATTAAGGCGGCAGACGAGAAGGCGTATGCCAAGGGGGCAATCGATTTCAAAGAAGATTACAAGAAGCAAGTGAAGTAGGCATGCAACAAGGGTTTCAACCTTGGTTGGATGGCTGCTCTAAAGGAGTTGGCTGTCCCCGAGGACTCTCCTTTCAAGAATGCCAGCAACCTCATCCTGCTATTTCCCCCAACTCCAAGCCAATCCAAAGATGATGCTAAGTCCGAGGAGGAAGCTGATGACAAAGAGACCGAAAAGGCTGAGGCTGCTGGGACCAAGTCCCCAACTCTGAATGAGCAAGTCCTGGACTTGACTCAGGATGATGAGGATGAGGTCTTAAAGGATGCCTCCTCCCAGAAGACAAACTCCGAGGTGCCAATCGCCGAGAAGAGCCTCGATCAAACTCTATAGGAGATCGATGCTGAGCTCGAGGCTGAGAAGGCTGTCGAGAAGTCTTCCTACCTGTCCTCTGGGGCCGAGACACAGTCCGTCGCTGACGCCGAGTAATCTGTTTTGATGTTTTTCTTTATACCTTGTAGTTTTTTTCTTACTTTTGTATGATTCTATACTTAGAATAATTTTCATGTCTTCAAAATACACCTTAACTGTGCAATCTCCTCGGGGTGTAACACCTCGGTTGTACCCACTAATCCGTTTAGCTCAGCCTCGGCTTAAACACTTGAAAACATTGTAAAAAATATTTTCACAAGTGCTATATAAAACCTGCTATTTTACTTTTACTTAACAAGACTTCTACCTTCAAATATCTTCCAAGTCTTGGCAATATGGTAATCTCGGCAAGTATATGAGTACTTCTTTCAATACAACCTTAGTTTAACTTGTAAACTTTTCTCAAAATTTCAACAAGTGTTTAAACCAATCTTCCTTTAATCATAACCTCGGATAACTTCAACTTGTAAATTTTTCTTAAAATTTCAACAAGTGTCTAAACCAATCTTAGCTTGTGAAATTCCAACTCCCAAGCATCATTCTTCAGCTCTCTGCCCCCTGATGTGGACTTAAGTTCCACTTGGGTTCTCATTAAGCATGTGGCTTTGACCTTGTCGCCGAGGTCAGATTCAAACAAAAACTGGCCGAGGTTACCAACCTTGGTCTCTTTGTTAATCTGACAAACATGTACTTAGTTCCAATCTGTGTCTGGCCTTGCCGATATGGCAAGTCCAAGTTAATCCAACTTAGTTCAACTCTATTATGTGCAAGTATAATTCAACTCTGCCATATAATAAGTCTAAGTTATTCGTCATGTTTCAATCAGAAATATCGCCAACTTAGTTTAACTCTATTATATGCAAGTAGAAACTCTGCCATATAATAAGTCTAAGTTATTCGTCATGTTTCAACCAGAAACATCGCCAACTTGGTTCAACTCTATTATATGCAAGTATAATTCAACTCTCGGCTTCGCTTCGGCGAGTTATTTCTTTTCTCTTGTTCGGATGCCTTTGTCCCCGGCGTGTCTTCCTCGGCTCTAGCATATTTCTCAATTCTGGCCATGAGTTCCTCCATACTTTTTGGCAAGGTCTTTGCCAAGGACTTTCAAAGCATACAATCATCCTTCAGGTCATTCTTGAAAGACACGACCGCTACCTATTAGTTGCACCCTGGTATTCGGTTGAACACCTCATAATACCTCCTAGCATAGGCCCTAAGGCTTTCATCCTCACTAATTCTCAGAGCCATCAGGGAGTCCACTCTCAACGGCTGTAATTTGTTTGTCACAAACCTGGCCACAAACATCTCGCCCAGGCCCTCCCAGGTTTTCACAGTTCCTTTCAGCAGCTTGTGAAACCAATCTGACGCAATTTCCCCAAAGGATGAGGGGAACAACTTGCAAAGCAACGGCTCGTTCCCGGTGTACAGTGCCATCGAGTTCAGGTACAAGCCGACATGAAAGTTGGGATCCGACTTACCGTCGTATATCTGGAATCTCGGCATGTGGAACCTCTTCGGGGCTTCGAATTTGTCCAATTCTATCGAGAACAGTGTTCTCGGCTTGACCGGGGAAGTTACCTCGGCGTCCTGTCGCTTTCTCTGGAGGTAATCCCTCTGACCCTCCTTGGTCCATCCAGAAGCTCGGCTATCTTCTGACTTCAGCCTTTTTGGTGCACTACTTTCAGTGTCATTGTGAGTCCTTTTGGATTTCCCTCCATTGGTCGTGTCAAAACAGAGTTTCTTCCCTTGAACATCCCGATGTTCTTTGGTGCAGTCTTCTTTGGTTCGACGTGTCCTCTAGGATTCTCCTTTCGTTGATTCTCCATACTCGACCTCCTATGAAAGCCGGTAAGAATGTCCCTTGGTCCCGTCGTGCTGAGAGACTACAGGAACCGTTTTCTGCCCCCCTTTCTGGGCACCTTTCCTGGCCGCTAGAATCGGTATATTTTGTAACGGGAACTGTGGCTGCATGACGTTGTTCTGCATTATGAAATTGACGATCGTTTGCAGGTCCGCCAATTTGTTCGCCATCCCTTCACTTCATAATATCCACTTCGGTCTAATTTCTTCGGCACGTCGCCCTCCTAGGCAATATGCTTTTCTCCGTGATTCTTATCACGGGTCTCTTCATTGCAGTTGTCTTCTTCGACGTCAAGGTTAATAAATATGTTTTCCACTCCCGATAGGGATATCGTCCCCAACCTTCTCTTTCTATCCGTTGTTGGCCATCTATTTTCCTTTCGTTCCTACAGACGGCGCCAAATTGTGTGTGTTGATTTCCGATCACACTGCCAATCAAGCACTTAGTTGGAGAACACTGACAGAATAGATTAAACTCGAATAACCTGTCACAGAAAGAAGAGATTCCAGCGGTCGTTTGTCCACTCGGGGGCACTTCGACGATCAAGTCAGTTATTTCTCAAAGATAGCAAAAGTGCTTAACTCACTATTTAGAACATAAAAAGCATACCTTAGACCCATGTGGGTGCCTCCCTTTTATAGCCAACACAATCTTAGTCCCAATAGAAGCCTAGCTTCAATGGATTTTGGATTACTGCTAATCTTGGACTCCCAGTAAGATTGGGATAAACTCTCTAAGAGTCTTATCTTTATCCAAACTGAAGTCTTCTCTCATTCTAAGACTCTTGTCCCTTATCCACTTATTCCTGGTTCCGGTATCTTCACAGATAATCCTGGCCTAGCTGAAATTAACTCGGCGTCATGATCAGGACACGTGGCACCTTGGTTGACACTTCGGTGTCATCCCGACTACGTGTTTGTTACTAAAAAATTATGTCCCCACATTAATTTTTTTAATTTTATATTTTAATTAAAAAATTATTAAAATAACATATTTTCAAACGTGAAGTTGTTTTGTAGACTTTTTTGGCTATTTTAGCCACAAAAGACAAAATAAGCTATTTTAACCACAACAAACAAAACATCACATTTAAACTATAATCATTACATTTTTCTTTCACAAAAAAAATTAAAAAAGTCAAAAAGTTAAAAAAAATTTCTCAAATCAAACTTTTTAACTCAAACTAAAATAATTAAAAAAATTAAAAAATTAAAAAGACAACCCACTTTTCAAACCGACCCCTAGTGTCATTTCAGTTAATTTACCAACTTGTACCGTGCTATTCTGTATATATAGCAATGTTTTTGCCTAATTTCTCGTCATCTCATAGTGTTCCAGCGTGTACCAATTGAAAGAAAACAGGAGGAAGCTGCTTTTATTTTGATTAGATGGAAAACATGGTAGAAGACAAAAGATATGTTGTATTGTCAAATCTATTAATGGATTGCTTTGCAAACAAGAACTTTGGTGGTTCTTATTTTTTAGGTAATAATTTAGGTAATTCTTATGCGGATAATAGTCATTATTAGGATGGTCACGAGTTTGGGTTTGTAACAAATTTATAGAAATTTGTCCCATTCCATGTCATATGGGGCGAGATAAATGGGGGATGACGAAAGTGGGGCTGGTGTGGGATGAGTTTGTTTTAAATAAAAATGATAATAAAAATTATCGATAATTTAATATATTACAAATAATAAATTATAATTAACAAGAATTATATTATATAAGATAAGAAATAAATATTTAATGTTTTAGTATTTTAATTTTATTATAATAAAAAATAAATATATTATATATATTATATATAGATAAATATATTTAATAAATATAATTGAGATGTGATTCAGGTAAAATAGGACGGGAGAAGCAAAATTTGTTCCTACCCTATTTCTTAATTGAGCCAGGAAAAAACCATGCGGGCAGGGTAGGGGATACGGGTACGGAGCAAAACAGAGAAAAATGACCATCCGTAGTCACTATTGTGCGACCCATGTTACTTATTTTGTTGTTCGTTTTGATAATCAGAATTGTCCATTTTTAAGATACATCGAATAGAATATACTTATAAAAAATCAAGCTAATCTGATATCGATAGACCTTTCATCAATTGTAGTTATGTGTTTGTAAAATTTTTAATTTGGGAAAATTACAAAAATATCTCAAAATTTGACCTTATAACAAAATAAATCATAAACTTTTAATTTTGTCAATTTAAATATTAAAATTTTAATTTGTTTTCAATCTAAACTATTTGTCTATTTGTTTTCAATGAAAAGTTGATATTTTAGTCATTAAGGTTAATGGAAAAAAAAAGAGTATTTCAGACATTTTATATATTCTTACATTGAGTTTAATGGCTAAAATATATTTTTTTTTATCAATTTTACTTAACAAAAATAAATAAATAATTTAAATTGAAAATAAATTTAAAAAATTAAGATTTAAATTAATAAAATGAAAATTTTCGAATTTATTTTACTAAAAGACTCAAACTGTAGGGATTTTTTTTTTTAATCGTTTCAAAACTTTTTTTTTTGGGTGCATGATCAATAATTTATGACACCAGATAAACATGTGACAGGTGGGCTTGGTAGGCCCAAATGACAGATAAATATCATTGCTGTAGCATTATTGTTTCAATTGTGATAGAGATGTTGGAAATAGTTATAAAATTTTGAGTAAAATCAGAATTTTTTTCTAAGTTTGGTTTAATTTTTAGGTGGGTCTCGTGCATCGATTTACACGGGTCAAAGTGATAACGCGTTCTATGCCGCGTTGTGATTCACGTGGTATATTTGGTTGCTCAAAACCATTACCGAGTGAATGGGAAATTGAAGCCAAAGTATGCTCCATGAAAATGGAGTTTTGGTGGAAATTCCTTAAAGGTTGAATAAGGCTTGTCCCACATTGATTTGGTAAGAGGTTTTGAAAGGGTTTATAAGGCATGGGTTTGGTACTTGGGGTGTGCCCCAAGGGGTACGCAAGTGTTTTAGAGGGAGAGGTTATGGATAAAATGGGCTAGACCCATTGGACTCAAAAACCACCACACACGCGCGTGCCGCCGTCCGGTCGGGCTTGGGCGCGGGTGTGAGGTTGGGTTTGGATTTTTTTGTTCATCCAAACAGGGCCCTTCCCGTTTTCAAACAGAATTAACCTGGTCCGGTTTTTTCTGTTCATCCAAACAGAGCCCTTCCCAGAATTAAACTGGTTTGAATTTAATGTTCATCCAAACAGAGCCCTTCCCGTTTTGTATCTGTTTGAATGGTTAATCCAACAGATTCAAATCTGTTTGAATTTAAACCCAACAGGTTTCATACCTGTTCAATTCAAATCCAAGAGCCACCTTTACATCTATAAATAGACTAGCCTCCCATTTGGATTTTTACTCCAATTTTCGTACTCCATCCTCTCTATAATTCTCTCTGCATTTTGCTGCATTTTTATTCTGAAAGAAAGAGTGTAAACACTTAGTGTGTTCGTAAGGCAAACAATTTGTAGTGCTGCTATTGTTTGTAGAAGATCATTTCATCCTGGGAGATAGACGTCCAAATTCTGAAAGTACCGTGGAGAGGACGAATCTGTCTTAAGGACACAGTGTTAAATACTGGACTTGATCAGAAAAGTTATTCAAAGAAATTAACCAAGTAAGTTGTTTAATTTAATTCTGTTTTTAATTTGTTTATTTAATCAGATTTTAATTTTGTTTTTGTAACAAAATAAAATCTGTTATTTATTTATTTATTTTTATTTCCAGTTTGATTTTTGTAATCAAACATATTTTCTCCTTTTATTTATTTCTTTAATTCTAATTGTTTGTTTTGTACACAATAGAATTAATATCTTTTAAATACAGTGAAGATTGCCTAACAAGAGACTCTACGTATACATGATTCCTACAACTTTCACTCTTATTTTAACTATTTATAATGTTAGATTTATACATACAAGAATAAACTCCACACACACATCAAGGGCCAAGATTAAATTGAGAGTCATGAAATCTCCAAAAAGAGGGTCTCAAGCATTTTTGTTATTATTTTGACAACATAAAAGCAATTTCAATCAACACTGAGAAATGTCTAGGTATGCAAAGTGCATACTATATGTATTTACGTAAATTTTTATAAATATATAGAACTTGTGATTTTTTTAAATTTTTATGAACTAACTTATATTTGTAAATACTTACATAATTTTATGAGGAAACTTGCATATAATTAAAAGAATTTACACAAATATACCTGATATGTACCTGCATACTATTAAAACGAGATAGACATAAGAATAATATTGTAAGTTTGTAACTTATAGCATAAAGAGTTGATTATATTGTTACAATTGACAATGGAAAGATCAAAATAAAATTTTGATAAGAGTACAAATAATATCACAGGAAATTATGTAAATAATATCATATAATACTCCGAAAATATTTAGAGTATGTTTGGTTTGTGTTTTGAGTTTGAGAGAGGTCAAAATTTTTTTTGATTTGTTTGGTTATATATTTTGAAACAGTCCTGCTGACCCTCAAAGACTGCTGACCCCGCCTTCTAATTCTTGGAGATCCAACTCATTTTCCATTTTAAAAATAGTTTTGGAGTTTTAGAGGTTGAGATGATTTGATATTTTATTATTGTTGAGTACATGTGTGAGAGAAAAAATAATTGAGAAGGAGAGAGGAAAGAGAAAAAGTGATTGATTGATGTGTAAGAGAGAAAAAAATAATTTTGAATTTTTTTTTAAAAAAAATTTGAACCAAACAAAATTTTAAAAAAATTTCTCAAAAATTATATTTGGAGATACAAACCAAACAAAGCCACAATTACTTTTTTTCAATTTGATGCACAAGTCATGGCATATGCACTGCTCGTCTAAACAGGAAACAAAAATCACTTGATTATGAAATAAACGAGGAAAATTATCAGCGGGTTCTATTTTGTTTTGAAAATTATTATTAAGTCTTATCACATTTTATGTAAGTAATTAAGTCCTATTTTTTTATAAATTGTCCCAAAAATTTCAAATCTTCATAATGGTAGAATTTATCACGATTTCACAGCTCTCATTTAATATGAAAATTAATTTCACAAATAATTTAAATTTATTTAAATTTTTATAATTAATAATATTTTAATTGTTGAAATTAATTAAAATTTTCTAAATAAAAGAATAAGTATAAAATTCATCAATTATCTGATGCATTGAGAATATATGAATTTGCTACGATATTATTTTCCATAGCACTATTGATGGAAATTTAATAAAATTTTATCACTTTGAAATGTTTATCCAAAACAATTTCATAGTTTGAAACAACAAAATGATGAATTGTATGCCATGGTTTTGTCAATCCAATTGTTATTTATGATTTTATTTAGTATAACATTTTTAATTTTTAAAATTAAAATTATTTGTAAAATTATTGTTCATATTAAACGACAAGAGTAAAATTGGAATAAAATACGTTATTATGAAAAATTAAACTTTTGGAAAATCCTACGTAAGTATTAAAATAAGCAGAGACGCAAAATTTTAATATAAGGGACGATCATATATTATTTATAAAAAAATTAAAAAATTATGGACTAAAACGTCAATTCTTATAGACACAGAAAGTGAAAAATAGGGTAAAAATATATGTACAAATAAGCATATTTTCTTATTTATATGTTAAATTACAAAAGATAATAATTATAAAATAATTCCCATACATTTTAAGTTGTGTTCGGCATTTTTTCACAGCATTAAAAACTTATAATAAGATAAACATTTGTTAAATTTTTTTATAATTTTATACCTTGACTCTATTATTTCATAGATATAAAGGGACGACAACCCTTAACAAAACAACAAATTATTTTTTTTTTTAATAATTTAGAGACAAAATAATATAGAAAATATTTTTTGAAATATTAAGAGGGCGATCGCTTCTCGTATTCCTTTCAGATCCGTCCTTGATTGGAATGCATTCATACCAAGACACGCATTCAAATAGTAAAAGCTACTTGAGGTTGGTTTGCCATTGGTTAATATAATTAATTTTTTTGTGTTTAAAACTTTTTTAATTTAATTTTTTTAGTTTTGTTTGGTTTTTATTTTTGAATTTTTTAAACTTTTATAAAAAAAAATATAATGATTATGGACAAAAAATAATATAATAATACTAGAGATTATGAAAAATATATTATGAAATGCTTCATGAAAATTTTTCATCATTTGATTAGTGTGGTGTTTTTTTATATATAATCTAAAGGTGAAGAATCTTTTATGATCATTTTCATGATATTTTTTTTATGATACCTAGCATTATTTTTGTAGTTAATTTTATCTTTTTGTGATTTTTTAATCTCAAAATAAATGTCAAACCAGGGCTTAGAGCAACTCTGACATAAGAGATAAAATGGGCAACTTAGATCATCTCCAACTGTTAAGTAAGGAAAAAAAAAAAACAACTTTTTTGGCTCCGACAGTTTGATCAAATTGATATCAAAATGAGAATCGCCTAAAAATTTCACCAAATTGAAGAGCTAGATAGATTTCACCAAAACACTGTGCTTGGTTTGTGTTTGTAGAATAGTTTTTGAGATAAAAAATAGGAAAACTTGTTTGATTTGTCTTTTTTCAGAAATGATTTTGGAAAATTGTTTTGGGGAGAGAGTTTTAAAAAAAGTGATTGATTTGATATATATGAGAGAGAGTGATTTTGGAAAGTGGGTAACCAAACAAAATTTTGAGATTTTTTTTAAAAAAATTTGTTTAGTTTGATTATCTTGAAAATTTGTTTATACATAATTTTTCCCTTTTTTTTTTTTTTTTTTTTTTTTTTTTTTTTTTCTGAAATACAAACCAAACAAGGCCTGTGCGTTTACGTTGGAGGTGGGTCTCACCGGACGACCGACCGGACGTCCACTCGGATGACCACCTCAAGTAAAATTTTGTGAAAATTTTACACTAGGAGGTTGACCCGCTGGTCGACCACCTCTTTGTTTTCTCAGTAAAAAAAAAAAAAAATAGGGAAAGAGAGAAAGATGATAATCGAGTTTTTTTTTATAATTTTTTTGTATTGACTGGTCGACCGGCTGGTCATCTGCCAGATCAATCGGTAGTTAGATGAAAAGTCAAATTTCTCCATTGGAGCAGGCGATCACTACAAAAAAAAAACACATTTGGCGACTAAATTTTTAGTCGCCAAAAGTGATTTTTTAGTCGCCAAAAGTCGGGTTTTGAGTTTTCCCGACTAATTTTTTTTGTCGCCGGCTTGGTCGCTGGAAAACTGTCGTGGAAGGTATTGGCGACTAAAAAACTTTTAGTTGCCAAAAACCAACTCTGTACCGACCAAAATTTTCGTCGCCAAACCTGTTTTTTTTTTTTTTTTTTTTAATTATACATTTGGAGACTAAATGTTTAGTCGCCAATAGTGAATTATTTCTTTTTAATTTTTGGTTTTGCTGACTATTTTTTTCGTCGCCAATAGTGAAGCTTTTGGCGACCACCCATTTTAGTCGCCAAAAGGTTATTTCAAAAATAAATAAATAAATAACCCTTTGCTCTTCCCAGGTTTTGAATTGTTGACGTTGGTTAACCTTCCACTCTAACACTTTACCAACACTCTCTCCACTATGCCACAATACCATCTCATAAATATACATGCAAAATATATTATTTATATATTACTTTGACCCGTATTAATATTTAACTACATATATAAACATAATTATTTTTATTTAAATATAATTTATGTAAAAAATAAATTATTTATTAAAAAAAAAGGAAAGCCACTTTTGGCGACTAAATTTTTTTTTAGTCGCCAAAAACCTTGGTTTTGGCTACTACCAATAATTTAGTAGCTAAAAAAATTAATTTCCGCCTAAAAATAACCACTTTCGGCGACTAAATTAATTTTTAGTCGCCAAAACTGCCACTTTTGTCGACTAAACTCAATTTTAGTCGCCAAATGTCCACTTTTAGCTACTAAATTTTTTTTAGTAGCCAAAAACCTTTACTTTTGGCTACAACATTTTTTTTGTCGGTAAAACACCTACAATTGGCGACCAAACCATTTTTTAGTCGCCAAAACCTACACTTTTGGCTACTAATCTTTTTTAGTTGCCAAAAACCTACACATTTGGCTGCTAAAGTTGTTTTAGTCGCTAAAACCCATGTAATCAGCGACTAATCTGATTTTTAGTCGCCAATAAGTCTACATTTGGCTACTAAACTGTTTTAGTCGCCAAAAGTCTTCAATTTTGGCTACTAATTCAATTTTAGTCGCCAAATGTCCTACTTTCAGCGACGAAATTTACAGTTTTGGTCGCCAATGCTGCTTTTTGTTGTAGTGGATATTAAATAGAGGAAATTGGTTTTTTTTTTTTTTACTCAAATTTAATGAAAAATCTGATGAATCATTGGAGATGTTCTTAGGTATTCTTTCTAATGGTGTATATATATATATACAGAGGCTCAACTCTGACATAAGAGATAAAATGGGCAACTTAGGCATTCTTTCTAGGGGCTGGCTCACGGATTAGAGGATATTATTCGATCTGTGAGATTTATTATGGTTCTCATTTTGATAATTTAAATTGTTTAATATATAGAACTCATCAAATATTATATTTTTAAAAAATCATATTGATTGGATATCAATAACTACGTGATCAAATTAGTTTTGTATAAAAAAAATAGACAAAAAAATAAACGGTTGACAGAAATCTGACCTGATAAGATAGCTATCGATATCCAATCAACGTGATTTTTTATTAACATATAGTACTCGACGAGTTCTCAGTGCCGGCCCTGGGCATGGGCAAACAAGGCCATGCCCTAGGGCCCCTCAAAATAGATTAAAAAAAGGGGTCCCTTTTATTATGATTTAGTGTAATATATTAGGTATGTTTCAAGTTTAAAAAAATAATAATAAAGAAGACCCAAACTAACTTAAAATAAATTGATCCATTAAAAAATTATAAGGCCCATTCAAAAGAATTGACATTATTATCCATTGAAATTAGACCCAAAAAAGGGTTCTCCTATTATAGTTTATTGTAATATATTAGGTATATTTTAAATCAAAAAAAAAAAAAAAAAAAATTAAGGAAGACCCAAACTAACTTAAAATAAATTGACTCATTAAAAAATTGAAAAGCCTATTTAAAATAATTAGCATTGTTATTCATTGAAAATGATTTTCCAAAAAACTAGATTATGCAAGTATGATTGATTTATTTGCTTCTAAAAATGCAAGAAGAGCGAGAATCAAGCGACACTTATTAATTATTGTAATGTAATACTAAGTATTTTTTGTGATTTTGACAAAAAAATTTTTTGTCTTTTATCTTCATTTTTTTTTATTCAATGAAAAAAAAAATAAGAAGGGCCCCAAAAATTTATTAGTTGATTATTGGCTTTGCGCCCAGAAATCTCAGGGTCGGGCCTGCGAGTTCTATATATTAAACGGTTCTGATTATCGAAACAAGACCCGTGGTGGGCCTCCATGGGTCCAACTATACCTTCCAGCCCAATACAGACTAGAGGAAAGCCTAGCCCTTTTTTCTAACAATTTTTTTTTTTTAACATATATATATATTTTGTCTTTTGAGAGGCTCTCCATCAAATAAGGGAATTTTACCTATTTTCATATTGACTCTCAATTTTTCTCTGTTCTAACCCATCAATCCGCATTTTATTTTATTTTTATTGTATTACTAATCTTTTATAAATGGATATTACTAGTGATAGGAAATTTTGACAATGATCCATCAAGTTGTGTGAAGTTATATATTAAATGTAACTGTTGCACAAATGTAATATTGGGAACCATGTCATAATTATGTGCTTACCTAGTATGATATAAAAATGTATTTTTTTTATTTTATGTATATAACATTTTCGTTTTGAAAATCTATTGACTTAGTTTGTATGGTTAAGTGAAATAGAGAGTGTTAGACCATCTCCAATGGTGAACCAAACCCAGCATCAGATTCAAATTTTGATGAAAAACCCACTTTTTCAATCTCCAACCGTTGCACCAAAGTCATATCAAAATGAGAATTCAGCAAATAAAACATCAAACTGAGACCAAGACACAGATTTTACCAAATCACTGTTACTGACCATTGAAAGTGGTACACCGGTCAACCAACCGGTTGCCGCCCGGTTGACCAACCGGTCAACCGGTTCCCTTTGAAATAACTAGGTTCAAACAAGTAAAAAACAAAATTTTTTTCCCAAACCGGTCGACCGGTTGGTCAACCGGCCGGTCGACCACTTCCCCAATTCTGCTTTGATGCTCACCGTTGGAGCGCCTCGTATCAAATTGAGAAAATTGTTATTTTTTTCATCAGATTTGATGAAAAAAGAAGTTAAGTGTTGGAGATGCTCTTATTGGAGTATATACTAAATAAAGTGATTTAGTAAAATACAAAGTGTAATTTTCATGTACTTTTGCTAGGTAAAATGTATGGTTGTTGGAGTTGCTGGACTCATTCCAAATAATAATAATAATAACTGTAAATTAAACTCACCTCCCTTGAAATTTAAAAAATATATATAATTAGTCTTATATTTTTAATATAATTACACTGACTTCCATCAAGTTTTAATTCAGATAACACTTACGTCATTTTTAATCAATAATTCATTAGTCATTTGAATGGAAAAAATGATGTTATTATCACTTTCTTCCTAAAATATATATTTATCTTTATTTATTTTAGTGTCTACTTAACATTGGTATTATTAGTTCCGATCGTTTTAACCATATTATAAGAGAAATTAATATAATTGCATTAAAAGTATAGAATTAACTGTATTTTCTTTAAACTTAAATGGAAGTGAGTGTACTAATAATAATAATATTAATAATGATAATAACGTAACTTCGGTTACTTTCAAAATCAAACATGATGCTAGTAGATTAATGGGTAAATTACAAATACACGATTTACTTAAAATATAAATTGTTTTGTGTGGTTTGGAAAATTATAGATGCTTCATTGTTAGAATTTTTTATTTAACAAAATTAATTAAAAAATATTAAGTTTTTGTAATTGACAATCCGGTTGGACATAACTCCATTTAGCTATATTAGGTTTTTATAATTGGTAATCTCATTTGACAAAACTCTTTTCAATTGTAATTTTATTCGCTCTTTTGTTTTAGTGACGATGTGAGTGTTTAGATGCGAATACAACCCGAATTGTATCTATGCAAAGGAGTTTGTGATCTTGCGGCTTTCATGTTTTCCACTTCGCTAACTATATATGGGTAGTTAGTAAGGTAAAAGAAATAAGGTACACCTTGTTTTTAGTTATTATCATTGTGAAATGTATGGTTATATTTGCTCTTATTGTTATGAGTTATATGGGAGAGTCTCTCATAGAGGTGGAAGAAATTTTGATACCTTGTGGGGTAGAAGACATTTCATTGTTTGTAAGGAGGTTAATGGGTCATATTAGACCTCATTGTGTTGATTTACTTGACACCAAACATGACGAGAGGTTGTGTTTGCCTAGACCTAGGAATAAGAGGTTAGAAAGCAAGTCAAGACGGGCTTCCATTGAAAGGAAAGGGAACCATAACGTCAGGACACCACCCAAGAACTGCGATTTTCACAACTTTGTTCATACTAAAGCGGTTTGGGTGGGAAAGCTTGACTTGTGTATTAATTTGTTTATTCATGTTTGTTATTTATTTTTATTTTTTTTCTTTTTGTTTTGAGTTTTTGTTTGTTTGTTTGTTTGTTTTTGGGTCTTTTGTGTGTGTGTTTGTTCGTTTTTTTCTTGCTTTCCATAAAATAAATAAATAAAATTCAAAAATATTTTTCTAGTATGGTTTTGCAAGTTTGAAATTTTTGAGAAGTTCTTGGTGTATATTGGAATTGATGAGAATATCCATTACTTGTTAATGTATGTGTGCTTTCTGTGATCATTACTTATAGGGCTGGGCATAGGGTTATCCGACCCGTGCAAACCGCCCTACCCGATCCGAACCGCACGCGTGTGGGCGGTTTCGCAAACACATTAGGGTAGGGTGCGGTTTGGATTTTATATAAATTTCGGGTTGTGGGTTTGAACCGCATCGGCCCAACCCGCCCACATTAAATTAATTAATTAATTATTTTTTTCCTCTTTCAAATCTAACCGTCCATCTCACCATCTCACTCACCTCATCTATAACAAACAAAACAAAAACCCTAATCGCTGTCTCCCTCACTCTCTCAGTCTCATCTCATCTCTCATCACTGTCTCTCTCACTCTCTCTATTAGGTTTTTATTCTTGGCAATCTCGTTTGACAAAATTCCTTTCAGTTGTACTTATTTTCGCACTTTTTATTTCAGTGAGGCTATGAGTTTTTAGATGTGAATCCAACCCGAATTGTGCCTTGCAGAGAAGTTTGTGATGTTAATGCTTTGAAGATTGCCACTTCGCTAATTATGACAGGGATCGAGCAAAGGTTGAATGTATGCTCGAGCAAAGGTTGTTTGGCTCGAGCGAAGCCACTTATAGAAAACACGCGTTTTTGGTTCCTCGCTCGAGCGAGCTTCGCAGTCCCAGATTTCTATAAGTACGTGTTTCTGTCAGATTTTAGGATTACTTCTCTAGATCTTCTTCTTGGGTTCTAGGATTTATATCTGGGGATATTTTGCTAGTTTTCTTTGATGTTTTGATTGAGTATTCAACTCATGGTTTAAAGAGTATACATCAAAGGATTATTTGTTTGTTCTACACAAAAGAGAGAGTTGTTCTTCGGTGGATTCTGAAGAATTCGAGCCTGAAGCTTTGGTGGATTCTGGAGTGGCTCATCGTTAAGACAATTCTGAGATGAAGATAGGGTTGGAAGAGGCACATAGGAGTTGGTTCAATTCGGGCGTGGATTCGCTAGGTAATTGAGAGTATACCTGTGTAATTCCTTTATGTCATTTTAGTGGATTGTTTTGTGGCTTTTGCTTGTGGTTTTTTATCACAATTGAAGGTGTCCAATTGTGGTTTTTCCACGTAAAATCGTTATGTCGATTTGTCTTGATTGTTTGATAGGGATTGTTATATACTGCTTAAAATTGATACATAATCACAAATCAACATCTAGGGGATTTCTAGATTTTTCATTCTCGTTTCGTTGTTCATCTTCATCTTCTACACCGATCACTCTCTCGTTGTTCATCTCATCGCACCGATCGTTGATTTTTTTTACAACAGGTAAGCCACTCTCTCTCAATCTCGGTCTCTCTCTCTCTCTCTCTCTCTCTCTCTCTTGCCCCAATCGTTGATTTTTTTACAACATATATATATATCAAATATCTCTCTGATCTGTCTCCCTCACTCTCTCATCTCATCAGTCTCACTCTCTTTTGCATCTTTGCACCGATCGACTCACAGGTAAGCCTCTCTCTCTCTCTCTCTCTCTCTCTCTCCCTCCCTCCCTGATCTCTTATCTCTGCACCGATCGAATCTGTGTGTTTCTTTGGAAATAAATCTGATTGTTTTTAAGACAAACAAATCTGATTTTTTTTTTTGAAATTGAATCTGTAATCTGTGTGTTTGTTTTGGAATTAAATTTGTTCTTAAGCAAGTTGTTCTTAAATTTGATCTGTTTGTTTTGGAATGAAATTAAATTTTTTCTTAAATTTGTTTTGGAATTGAATTTGTAACAGTTCCCATACAAATTTGTTCTTGAATTTGTTTTGGCCTTTGTGTTTGTTTTGTTTGATTTGAATCTGCAAATCTGAATCTGTTTTGTTTTGTTTGATCTGAATCTGTTTGATCTGAATCTCTGCACCAAACAAATTTGTTTTGTTTGTTCTTAAATTTGTTTTGTTTGATCTAAATTTGTTATTAAAATTAAATTAAATCTGAATCTGTTATTAAAATTAAATCTGAATCTATTAGTAAAATTTAATTTGAAATTGAATATGTTATTAATCTGAATCTGTAAATCTAAATCTGTTACTAAATCTAAATCTGAATGTAATCTATTTGGAATGTATAAGGGATATTGCTGAACTGTATGGATCTGAGTTATCCTTGGATAGCATTCAAAAATACCGCAAGGGCAATGGATTGCAATCCATAAGCTCAATATGCTTTAAGGCTGCAAGAATCGCTGCAATACTCATTGCTGATGGAATTGAGTTTGACAAAATGCATGACATTGAATCATAGGAATTTTGCACCGGTGGTTGGTAGAATGTTGAGAATCGAGCATCTAGATGAGAAGATTCTTGATGAAGTGAGATTCTTTCAATCTTTCCCTCTGGGTAGACATAGCTATGCATGTTATAGTTATAGAGTATTTAATTATTATGAATGTATCTTTTCCATTGCTAATGCATTTCATTTGGTTAGATTAACTTTTGGTAAAACTAAAATTTTACGCTGCGGTTGGCATTAATTAATGCAAAAATAATTTTATAGGTTAAATCTACAAAAAATGTAATGCTCATGATACTACCATTTTCGTTAGAAGATATTGTAATTGGCTTTCTCATTTGATTCGATGTTCATCTGAAAATTTAGTCACTGGCATTAGGTTTCTAGCTATTGCCTTCTTTGCCACTTTCCAAATAGAAGTGAAGCAGTTGATTAATGATCACATTCCATCCCAAGTTTGATGATTGTAACAAATTTTTGGGAAAGAAAAAAGGTTTAAAAATAAATTTTTGGAAAAAAAAGTTCAATTCGCAAACCGCCCGCACATCCGCGAACCCTATCCGCACAAACCGCAAACCGTATTGCGGGCGGTTGCGGGTTGACTTTTCCCTAAACCGCATAGATGCGGGCGGATCCAAACCAAACCGGAAACCGTCCCAAACCAAACCGTGGACACCCCTAATTACTTATTTCAGATTGTGTGTATTTTGATTAATATGTCTCATTCTATACACACTCTTGGATTAGTAAATACCGGACTCTTTCACATAAGTAATCAAAGTTCTCTATGGACTACTAGCAATGTTTCATGTGTTTTTCTTGAGAAATTGACCAATGTGAGCATATCTTAGGTGATGTTAAGTCTATTAACCCCCTTCCATCTATTTACTTCTCCACGACTTTCCCCTCGGGTCATTGTAGTCAATGCATGGGGAAAAAACTACCTTAGACTTACCAACCAAGCTATCCTTATTTTTTTCCATGTGTCTTGAGTTAGGTTTCCATACTCTTGAACGTGAAAGCCACCAATGAGTGCGCAAAAGATAGAAAGAAAGAAATAATAAAATATTCATTAACTGAGGGGGAGTCTTCGCCTTTACTCAATAAATACCCTTTGAACACTAGAGGTTTGACTTTTCTCAACCATTCACATATTCTTTTACCAGAGGTCTAGCCATCAGATCACTATTACGATTTGAATCTAGTGTTTATTGAACTCCAAGAGCCACACACACACTTTTATGCTGGGATCTATGCTTTTCACATGTTGCATCACATTCTTTTATGAGGAATCTTCCAAAAGTTGTGGATATTGTGTTTTCAAGTAATTGTATTTCTTGGATATTCTTGTATGTTTTAAGGTACAAATCTAAAATTCCTTACTTGCTCTACCATATTATTTTTTGTCTTTTTTTTTTGTTCATTGTTTTTGGTGCTGGTGGTTGCTTTTAGTGAGGGAGAGTTTGATTAATCTTTGCAGAGGAGTTTTTTTAGCATGGACTTACATTGATTGGTTTTGTAAGGGAGATTGGTATTAGTTGATTTGTATGTTGCTATGCACTGCGTATTTATTACTTATATCTTGTATGCTATTGATTATTACATCATCCTATCATTGCTTGTGTGGTTTATGCTCTTGTTTTAGTTGATTGAGCTTTCTTTGACAATTCATGACAAAAGAGGGGGGGGGGGGGTGGGAGAATTTGGGGGGAGTTTTTTTGTTTTTGTTTTTGTTTTTGTTTTCGTTTTGTTTTGTTTTTTTCCTTTTTTTTTTGAGTGTGTCTGCATGTTCTTAAAATTTTCATTTATTTATGTTGGATATTCCTAAAAGCTCCATCTATTCATGCTTTAAGATAATTTTTTCATATGTCTATTGCTTTCATATACTCTTATGGCACTAATAGTTGTTTTGTAGATCATCACCTTGAGAAAGAAGTTAGTTTTTGTTGGTTGTAATGGGTTAGGGTGTTTAGGATTTTCTTTGTTAGGTGTGTTTTGTCATGGAATTACCAAAGGGAGAGATTGTTAGGTTTTTGTAATTGGAAATCCCGTTTGATAAAACTCCTTTCAGTTGTAATTTTATTTGTTCTTTTGTTTTAGTAAAGATGTGAGTATTTAGATGCGAATCCAGCCTGAATTGTGCTTATGTAGAGGAGTTTGTGATCTTGAGGCTTTCATGTTTGCCACTTCGCTGACTATGTACGGGGAATAAAGTTTTACCGCTTGAGCGGTCGGCCTATATGTTTTTCGTCATCTTTACTCTCATTGCTCGAGCGGTGAAGTGTATGCTCGAGCAGCCTTCGTGATTCAGTTTACTATAAAGTGCACAGTTTGATATTTTTAGGGTTTAAGTCATTTAGAGTCTTAGAGAGAAAGAAAAGACAAAGTGTTTTCTATTGAAAGTGTTTTATATGAGTTTCCTTGGTGTATAAAAGGTGATCAATTGATCAACGAACTATAGATTGTCAAACATCAAGGGTTGTTTATTCTATTACGTTCACAAAAGATAGAGGTGTTCTTCGGTGGATTCTAGGAAACTTGGGCTTGAAGCTTTGGTAGATTCCAGAGTGGCTCATCATCGTGGATTCAATATTGACATTATGGATTCAACATTGGGCAAGAAAATTTCGAGATAAAGGCGATGGTGGAAGAGGCACATCGGGGTCGGTTCAATTCAGACATTGATTCGCTACGTAATTGAGGGTACACTTTGTTTTGTAGCCTTGGCCTGTGATTTTTTATCATAATTGGAGGTGCTCCAATTGTGATTTTTTCCATGTTAAATCGTTGTGTCAATTTGTCTTAATTTTTGATTGGGATTGTTATTTATTGTTTTAAATTAAAACATAATCACGAATCAATATCTCAGGGATTGTAGAGATTTTCAAGTTGTATTTTTATTCACTATATTGTATCTGTGAGTTATGAGAGTTTAGATGCGAATCTAACCCGAATTGTACCTGAGTAAAGGAGTTTGTACTGACATTCCATATCTTCTTTTGAGCATTCCGTATTTGCAACTTCGCTAACTAAGTACGAGGATCGAGTTGAGAAAGAAGTCAAAGTCGATTAACTGCTCGAGTGGTGAAATGGTTCATCTAGTATCTCTGCCTGCATTTTGAACTTCTAGGAAACATGTTTCACTGCTCGGGCGATTGGCCTATATGTGCGCATTGTCTTTAGCCACACCGCTCGAGCGGTAAAGTGAGCGCACGAGCAATCTTCGCGGATGTATTTAGTATAAAGTGCGTTGTTTGCTATTTTTATGGTTTAACCTGTCCAGATTCTCAGAGATAAGTTAAAAACAAAGTGTTCTATATTGGAGGGTGTTTATATATGAGTTTCCTTGATGATTTGAGGGTGATCGATTGATAACTGAGCTTCATATTAACTATCATCAAGGGTTGTTTTGTTATTTCATTCATAAAAAGATAGAGGTGTTCATTGGTGATTCCGGGAAACTTAGGCCTAAAACTTTGGTGAATTCCAGAGTGGCTCATCGTCATGGATTCAGCATCGACATTGTGGATTCAACGTTAGGCAAAGCAATTCCGACGTGAAGACGGTGATGGAAGAGGAACATCGGGTTTGATTCAATTCGGCACGTGGATTTACTAGGTAATTGAGGGTTTTCATGTGTAATTCCTTTTTGCATTCTTAATAGATTGTTTTGTGGCTTTGGCCTGTGAATTTTTATCACAATTGGAGGTGCTTCAATTGTAATTTTTTTCATGTTAAATCATTGTGTTCATTTGTTGTTGATTGTTTGATTGGGATTGCTATTCGTTGTTTAAACTCGAATCATAATCACAAATCCGTATTTCGGGGATTTTTAGAATTTAAAAAAAAAAATGAAATTGCTAATTGCTCTTATATACAATAATAAAATTACCTAAATTATTAATAAAAATAAAATTTTGACATCATAAAAAACTATTAATTGACTCAATGATAAAAGGGACAACTTGTTATGAAATTAGAAACTTCAAGGGGCATGATGTAATTTCTATAACCATAGGGGACAATTCGTATTTTAAACAAATTTCAGAGAGTGTACTTCTAATTTACCCAAAAAAATTTAATACAATGGTGATACCATATAATAGGTATCTTCATCCAATAATTTCTTATCTTTTATTTTCTATGTATACGTGGCACAATAGTTGTACTTGAAAAATATAATTGACCCTTCACATCATATAATTTTATTGTATGTTGGTGATATTATGTCATCGGTATCATCGTTATACTAAATTTTTACTCTATAGGGGTGTACTATATATATTCTTGTTATAAATTTTTGTGATAGATATTATGTATTTTTTTTCATAAATATCACATATTTAAAAAAAAAAAAAATTACGATAATTTATCATTTAAAAATAAAATTCTGCATTTTATGATGCATTTTATGATAATGTTGCATATTTTTATGATAATATTAAAAAAAATCTAAATTTTGAAAAATAATCTTTAATATGTGAAATAAGACAAATAAAAGAGAATGAGATGGAACCTAATTCTCTCTTCGTTTTTTCTTGAATTAAGGGGGCTGCCATGGAACCTACGCAGGCTTTAATGGCTCCCCACCTAACTCAAATTCGATTCTTGTCAATTTCTCTAATTTGCTCAGATAATGTAATTAGAGGGTTTTGGTGGGTTCAAGGAGTGAGTATAGGTTTATTTATAAGTAAAAAATATTACATTCAAACAATTTGTCCTACTAGACCAAATTTTGATAATGGGTAAATTATATCATCAGTTTATATAATTCAAATGAAATGTCATTTTAATTCTCATAGTTATAATTTAGAGATAATTACCAATAATTCCATCTCACAAGCACGTACTCTAATTAGTTTCAAGTTTTTTTTTATTGATCTGTTAAACCTATTAGTGAAAAGTTTCTTTTCATATGGTTTTATTTTCGATTTTGGTAGTATTTTAGTAGACAACTATACCCTTTTATTAATGTAGCATGTATAAGCTGATATTTCAATGTGACAGAAGGTATTAATATAACTTTCCAACGTGGCGGGTATGATGTGATATTCCAAAATAACTAAAAATTCTTTAGTGTATTTTTCCTAAATGTGACAATGTGGTGGGTATGATGTGACACTTCAAAACTTTTATTTTAAAAAAATTTAAAACTCCTTGGTGTATTTTTTTTTCAAATGTGACAACGTGGTGTGTATGATATGACACTCCAAAAAAATTAAAAACTCTTAGTGTATTTTTCCTAAATATGGCAGGTATGATGTAAGACTCCAAAAAAAAAAAAAAAAAATTCCTTAGTATATTTTTTCTAAATGTGACACTCCAACGTGACAGGTATGATGTGACACTAAAAAACTCCTTAGTGTGCTTGTTTCTAAATGTGATACTCCAATGTGGCAGATAAATGAGTCATTACACATCCAACATGACTAAATGTATCACAAGAAAAAATATAAGACTACATAGATCACAAGTCCAAAATATGAGACTTATTAGTCAATCTTCCAATAAATTCTTTTACAATTTATCTTTGGACGTTGTAATGCATTTTTATTTTTTTTTCTTTTTGTTTGACATTTAAAAAATCAGAAATGCTACTCTCTTATAAAAAAATCATCCAAATTTTTCTGGGTAATGGTCTTGTATGGTAGAGATTAAATTGGTGTAGTGTAGTGTAGTGTAGTGGAGTTAAGTATGAAATTAATCTGAGTCATAAATTGATATTTTTGGATAAAATTCAAAGTAAAATAGTATTATGGTTACTTTTGAGGTATAATTAAAATAACTAAATGAGTTGTGATTAACACCATAATAGTTTATAATAAAAAAAACCACAAAGGACATACTAGGGTGCATATTATGGTTACTTTGAATTTTTACTAGGGTGCTTATACCACAAAGGACAAAGGACATACTAAAAATCAAATTTTTTGCGACGGTCTCAAGCATCACAAAAGGTTCATATATCGTTGCAAAAGACTTTTTGCGGTGGAGTAGCGACGGAAATAGGGGGTGGCAGAAGGGGACGTGACAAAAAGTATTTGCGACGGTTACAAACCGTCGCATTCTTGTAGCGACAACTAATCAATGGTTTTTGCAACGGTTTTATCTAACACCAGTGAGGATGTTGGTTGACGATGTTGCTTGCCGTCGCCAAAACTTTTTTAGTGACGGTATTTGACATCGCAAAAAGTATTATTAGCGACGGTTTAAAATGTCGCAAAAAATATAATTAAATTAATACCATATTTGCGACAGTTTAAACCGTCGCTAAAGATTTAAACTAATATGTATGTACTACAGGTTAACCCGTTGCTAATAAAATGTGAGGAAATAATGATTACATTAGTAACGGTTATTATTGTCGCAATAAAATTGTTTTCATAAAATCAATATATATCTTATTAATTTATGCCTTGTACAAATTATTAATATTTTCTAAAATAAAATACATCCACATCCACATTCACATTCACATTCACAAAATCATACATGTATATATACCCTGTAACAATTGCCAACCAAATATTCTTTACAAAAATATATAAAACATCTTCTAACAATACTAATAATTTTTGATATTCAAGAACTTAAATTTTTGTGTCTAAAGTAAAACAAAAGTATCGACAATACAAATAAAAAAACTTATAGATCATAGTTTGTTTTAATATCAATAGTAAGCTCCAATATCGATATGCAAAAATATCATCACGCACTCCAAAGAGATTGCATCTGCAAAAAAAAAAAAAAAATTTACAATATTATTAATTTCAAGCTTACAGAAAATGTAAAACATTTGATATTTATTTCAAAAAATAAATAAATACAAAAAAGATTGTAAGTTGCCATATCGACATGCAAAGATATTATCACGTACTCAAAAGGGTTACATCTGTACAGAAAAAAAAAAACCAAAAAAAAAATATTTACAATATAATTAATTTCAATCTTACAGAAAATGTAAAATATTTGATATTTATTTCAATAAATAAATAAATACATAAATAAGATTGTAAGCTCCAATATCGATATGCAAAAATATTATCACGTACTCAAAAGGGTTGAATCTGCATAAAAAAAATTTAAAAAAAAAATATTTATAATATAATTAATTGCATCAGAGAAGAGAGGTGTGAATAATTTAGTGATTGACTTGCCTACCAATTTCCTTCACTAGTTTAGAAGCCTTCTTGATCGAGAAATGGATAGAGTCCAACTCATTAACAATTCCACTCATTTGTTCAATCTAAACATAAAAGAAGTATGATGCTTCAGTTCTTACACCTAAATTATAGAAGCTGTCAACTATATTTCTCAAATTAGTCTAACAATGTACTTGCGCCTTCAGAGCTACTGCAGTATTGGTTCCAACATTAATTGTGTCATGGACAACCTATTACAAAAACAGAGAACCTGGAAAATAAGCTTTTGAAGATTTACAAGTAATTTTGCCACCGCCTTCTCCTCCTCTTTCTCTCTTGGTGGGGCACATTTGGAAGTGTCACTAATTTACATATATTAAACAAAATGTACATAGTTTGGTGCTGTTGCTTCACATTGGTAGCACCACAAAAAGCTTTATCAGGCTTTAGGGTTCAAGTTATTGGATAGAAAAACCATCATCATTTATTTATTTCTTTTTAATTCCACACCAAATTGCTTCCAAGACCCAAAACCAAATGAGATTGACAGGAAGATGTTGTTAACACTACCAAACAAATATGTGCCAAATAAATTTAAAAACTGGAGGTCCATTAGCAGGTATATGATGTGGCATAGAAAAATAAAAAATGTAAACTAGAACAATTGTTATCCATGAGCACCTCTAACCACAGGCAAGTTCATCACCCAAGTTGAGAAAATTTTAGTCTTCAGATAGGTCAGCTACAATTATTCGCAACATCACTTTCTTTTTATCATTTTTAATTGCAACTTAGAATTCCAAGACAGAGATGACAAATGCATGCTTTTAGATATGTGCTAGCTTTCTGGGCTTTGCCAAATGTAGGTGTTTCAACAATATGTAGCAAAAGTTAACTAACTCTGGTTCACTTGCCAACCTATCATCAAAAGTAAAAAATGGAAAGGCTAATTATATCAATAATAAAGAAAGGAGGAGGCTAATCCAAAGCCTTCTCTCACATGTGTCACTGTGAAACACATGGGTGAAGGAGGGGGCTACCAATGCAATATTTTGACTGCAGAATAACAGTCTCCCTAAGTAAATAAAAAAAGATAAAACTAAATGTCCAATAATTCCTATACCACTCTAAGACAGATAACTGAACCTCACTGAGTTAGCCAAAATTGATACAAGCAAACCAGCAAAAGATCAAATGATCGTTTTTGAAGGAAAGCACCAAGCTGTAGTAGTAGTAACAGCAACAGGTGCCATTAGTGATACGAGAGGGGTTTCAAAAAACCCATCCCAAGCCCGGAGAGGGGAAAGAGGGTTGTGGTAAGCAAAAAGCCAAAATAAAACTTAAAATCAAATTATGTTAATAGTGACACAGATTGAAGATAAAGTGGGGGAATGCCATTTGAGATGGCTTTGCCCTTGCGCATTGTAGGTTAACTAATGCATAGGCATGAAAGAGTGACTCAAATCAAATTGAAGGGGCCAAAACAATTACATGTGGGTCAGGCCATGTTTAGACTTTTTAAGTCTTTAATCAATATATAGCTTTACATAGAGTTAGCTGGAGAAGATAGACATATGCAGCAACCAAAGGCAATTGGCGCAAGGCTTGTTGAGTTGACTGGAGTAGAATTGATATACTACCCTTTTTTGACCTCTTAATGGTTTGATCAATCTCATCCATCATCCAATTTCCATTATCTATTAACTCTTGATTCGTCATAGCTGCATTTGGTTACTTTTCAAATCAGAAATCTTACAAAAAAGAATACACATCAGTAAAATGAAATTTACACGAACATTCTACACGTCTGATAAAATAACAATGTAGGCTTACACTTCCATAACATTCAAGAATTAAAAACCATGCAGAAGAATTTTTAACCATGAAGCAGGTTTTACTAGTTCATAATAATGACAGTTAGGCCACTCAAGATGATCCATACAACAGGCCATTCCTAGTTCTAGGTGAACTAATCATAGACCAATCCTTTAGCATTATTTGCAGAGTGCACCTTGGTGCACTTGTACTCAAACCCTTGTTCTCACTCTTAGTGCCCAAGCTTTTACCATTTTACTAATTTTTTAGAGGGGTTTTGTTGACAAGTGGCACTAGTTAGAATGTATTAAATGAAGCCAACTACTTCCACTAGTATAGAAATCAAAAAAGTAATGAATGTTTGCTTGGCACAAATTTAATTCTTTTGTAATAAGACCAAAATATTCTTTTTCTTTTTTAGTCAAAAAAAAAAAAAAAAAACTATGTACTTTTTAGGTCCATTTTTTGACTATACAATTTTAAAAATTAGAAAAATTTAGTCAAAACTTTACAAGTGAAGGAATAATCAATCACCTCATGGGAGATTCTAAGGGCATGTCTCATATTGATTGTCGAGTTAGAGGTAAGCTATAGGATTATGACCAAATTTTGCAACAACTCGCAGAAATTGCATTCACCTAGACTATGATCATACAGTCAATTTGTTTGGCCATTATGGCAAGTTCCACAACTCTCATTCAATAGCAGCATACTGGTTGCCAACATTTGAAAAGTCATCTCCTTAAAAATAAGCCTCATCTTTGGAAGGGAAGGGAGACTCGTATGTTTATATTAGGTAAGGTTCAACTGTCCAATGCAGAAAGAAAAATAACATGCAGCTGATATGTTCCCAAATGAGAACTCAGAAAAATGGAGAACTTAAGTGCAGTTTGAAGTTGCAATTAAGAAAATCCACTATGTTGAATTAAAAAGCTATGGCCTTGATATGTCATATGTGATATCAGTTATTAGTTGAAGTGTTAGTTCACCCAAAGAAATCAGAGTATTGACCTCTGCAAGGGCCACATTCTACATATTCTTGGTGAAAGCTATAATATGAACCAAAACCTGATTGGCTTGTTTTGGCTCTGTTTATCAATGCTTCTGTTTTGCTCCCAGTTCAAAGTTTGACTTCAAAAAAAAAAAAAAAAAAAGGCTATTTGGCTATGGATTGCAGGGTCAGTTTACTCAAGGTCCCAAACCAATAACTGAATATACACACACACACACACCTATATCTTACTCAAGTAAATAAGGTACAATCTATATAGAAGTAAGAGCTTCTTTAAAATAAGTGGAATAGAATCCAACCAAGGCCAACAAAAGACTTGAAGAGGACAGCAGCATGTTGTCTTGCATCATTCATGAGAAATTGCCTTTATTCCTCAATTGAATAGGCCTGGATAGGCACTATGCAAGTCTTCTACAATTGGCCCAACTAAGCTGTGTCTAGCTTTAGTAACTATTCGGTTAGTTTTGCTCCTCAAACAATTGTAAAAGGATAGAATAGGGTATTTTATTAAAGCTGTTACAGCTGCATGGATAGAAAGAGACAGAAGGGATAAGGGAATAGTCAATAACGTTAAAGAATACATTTATTATGCTATAGAATTGTACTCAAGACAAAAAGCTTTATTATTTGTTATGGTATGCAATTATTCATTACAGAATGTGTTGGAAATTGTATGTTTGGGATAGCTATGGAATGACGGAGTTAGAGAAGTATCATTATCGAAACACTTACCGCTATTATAACATTTTCAAATTTGAATTGTTTTCAAATCTAGTACTTGGGTGATAACATTGCATCATCGCTAGTGGAACATATCTCAACTAGGTTGACACACTAAACGTTGGCAAGACATGTCACGACCCCATTCCGCCCCTAGTAGAATGGTGCCGTGATGGCCAGTAATCCGAGATTACCAAAGGCCAACTTACAAAGATGCACACACAATCAGAGTATACATATGGGGCTTACATGTGCGGAAGCAATAAATTTAAATCTAGGTAGTCCATAAGAGCTGTGCATAGATCAAATAAAATGATATACATCTTAACATGGTTTACAACTTGGATACAAATAAAATAAATTACATGTTACATATTGATCAAAAGGCTTCTCAAGCCGAAATATATAAAGACATGAATTACAACTAAGAAGCATAATCTTTAAGATGATACAAAACATGAATCCGAACACAATTTGCAAAATACATCTAGGCGTCACCGCCTTCTTGCTCGTCACCTACATATATATAAGGAGAGGGTGAGCTTGGATACTCAGTGAATGATATTAGTAATAAAGGTTTAAATGAATGATATCCGAGATCTTTATAAAAACAATACGTATCAAATCAAGGGATGAACCAAGTTCATCAATCAAATCTTTCAAAGCTTCAAGGGATGCTTACTAGCATTAATATAATACAAGGGATGACATTCCTGACAAAACAAGGGAATAATCGACCCGGAATCGATTAGACAAACCCACCTGCACAAGGCCGTCGGTGGCAAGTGAGATATCTCAAACAAGGGTACTAGTTGCATTATAGTCCCCTAGCACTAAGGACTTTCCAAGAATGTCATCAAAACAAGATATTACTTGATACAAAATTAGGGATAATCATTCATACTTGAACAAACATTTTTCCAAGACGAAACAAGCAAAGCTTTTATCAAAACATTAGAACATAGCTTTATTAAAAATACCACTCACATAGCTCTTCGAATGCAGTGATTTAAGGCAAGAATCCAAGACCTACAAATACATAATAAAGTCTACTGAATGCACTTCAAGAAGACAAGAAGAGATGCTCAAAGATGGATATGAAATGCATTCTTAAAATAAGCTTTTCATGAGTGTAAATGATCCCGGCATTTCTTTCAAAACTAAGTCAAGACAAAGCAAAACATGTACTAGGAGTTAAGACTCTGTTTTTCATCTAGCGAAAACATGCTGGGTACCAACCAGGTCTTGGCCGAGGTCCCACACCTCTTGGCCGAGGTGTGGTCTCCTAGGCTTAGACAAGAGTGGTCTCGGTGACCACACTTAGGGAAACAGTGAAGTCTGGAAATCTGGGTTTCCCTCCTGAAGAACATGAAGAACATGAATGCTAAAATCATAACTTGTTATTACAAAATCTGAGATTTCATGGCATGAGTTCAAAAACATGGACCTTGGTACCCATACTTGGAGATTTCATAAAAACAAACACAAAAACATGGAACTTGGTATAAACTTTCGGATCAAAACAAGGCTTTTCTTCAAGAACACATGAACATCATTTTCTCTTTCTAAAACCAAACTTTAAATCAATGCATGGCTTATAAATCATACTAGATCATGCAATGTGATCAAATAAACATAAAGAACAACAAGAGCAGATCGAGATTCTAATCTCAAAACATGGATCCAACGGTTTAAACTCTAAGGATCAAGCTTGGAAATCTACTTCTCTCTCAAGAACTCCTTTTCTCACTTCTTAGAGCTTCTCTCTCTTCCTAGGACAAAGATATGACAAAATGATATGTTTTCTCATCATGCTAGCTGACTTAACCCTCTGCTGGGACACGTGGCAACGATTGGTTGGCTCTCCTAAAAAAGGTGATTGACTGACAAGACAAGAGCATGACAAAGTGTGTACAACAAGTAAGATGGCATGGACACTCCGGTAGGTAATGACCTCGGATTAGGACAAGGCTTCGGGCAAGTAAGGTCTCAATGATCTCGGCTAGGAAGGATAACACTTGGCCTAGCTGTGCCACACCTCGGCCTAGATGTGCCACACCTCAGCCTAGGTCATACCAGTCCAGGAACAAGATCACTAGGTGCAAGGATTAAAGATTTAGGACGTTTAGATGATAACATCTCGGCGTAGATGACGTCTCGGCCAATATGCCAGGGTGAAGGTGGAGGTCAACCAAAGGGGTTCCAAGATGGTCCTAAGTGTAAGAGGTTCAAAGGTGTGACTTGGGCTTAAGATGACCTCGGCTAAACACACACCAAACAAGGAACAAAGCATGCAAGCAACACTTAGACAAGACAAATCAAGGTCTGTAAATGCAAACTTATCGAGACAAAATCATGTAAATGCATGCGAGCATGACTAAGACAAAGTGAGGGTTGTTACAAGACATGAACAGAAAACAATAAAAAGAAAATAGCAGCAACATTAACAGAACAAAACAGCAACTGACACTCCCACTGCTGCCTTAGTTTTATGATTCAGTTGCCAATTCTCACTTGATAAAGATTGACACGAATATCATTAATTGAGTAATCTTTCAACTTAAAATTGTTCTTAACCCATATGTTATCATCGGTTCCCTCATGTATGTAATTCATTACAAAGTAATCAGTTCTGCAAGAAATTGTCAATAAAATACTAAAAAGAAAAAAAACTGTTAAATGAACACAACAAACAAGAAAAAAGAGAATTATTTTAGCAAATTTCTCATGACGCACTACAATTACAAATATAAATTTGTGAATATAAGCAAAGTTGTTCATAATTTGAGATGCATTGAAAAGAGAAAAACTACTTAATTTTTCATTAAAAATCAGAAATTTCAAGAAACTAAAAGATCTATATTGTGAGCTTACGTGGCAGCTTGGCTCATGGAATTTGGGAGCTTATGTGGCTCTAGGTTTTACTGAAAGATCTATATTGTGATTAGGGGTGGAAATCTACCCTCTGCCGTAGAATGTCTTCATTCGCAAAGTCATGATCTTCAAAACTCCCAAGTTTGATCTTGGCAAGTTGATGGAGGTCCATGGTGACTACTCTACGGAGGATGTTGGAGTGAAAATGGAAAGGCTTGCTGAGGAGCCTGTTGAGGAAGCAGTTGAGGTAATTGAAGCTTAAATGAAGCTTTATGGGTTTCTTTTATTTCTCGAATATTGTTTATGGTTTTTCTCAATAAGGTTCCATCAACATTGCTCATAATATAGTTCAACATGATAGAACCAAGAATATTGAAGTTGACAGACAGTTTATTAAGAAAAAGTTGAGCAAGGCTTTGATTTGTATGTCAGTTAGAAGATGTATTCACTAAAAGGCTTGGAAGTAAGAATTTTCACCCCATTATTTGGAAGTTGGGCATGATAAGTATTATGTGTTATGTAAACTTGGAAGTGTATTTGTAGTTACCAATTTAATATTAATACAAGAGGATGATGGAGAGAATCCTAATTCACTCTCTCTCTCTTCCCATTCCAGCATACAATTTCTCTTTTCTTCTCTATTCATCTTCTTATTGTTAAGTCTAACTAAATTTAACAATAATTCAAGGAATCACAAATTTTGTAATTAAATACTTACTATGTTTTGTTTCCTCTAGAAAATTTAACACTAACTCAATGAAAAAGATTATTGATTGTCATCTTCCCCCAAGTTCTCAATTTTGATATAGACATGAAATTCCTAGAAAATTCATATTTTAGAAGCATAAAATATTTCTTCATTGCATCATCTCAATTCACTAGGCCAAAACTATTTGGCTAAACTCTAATAACCTCCCGCAAAGTCACATTTCAAATGAAATTTTCATGTAAGACAAACGGCAAGGAGTTAACATTCAGATTACACAAAAAATATGCAACAGTACTTGGCCTAACTAGAGAACTGGCATTGGAACAGCAATTCTATTAGCGTTGAATGATTCAGCGTTGGAGTTTCAAGTAGAATATTCGCCTAATTTCCCCCACTCTAAGGGAGACATGTTTTTATTTTATTATTTTTCTGTTATTAAGTCATCAAATTATTTTAACAGTGTCTGTTACATGTTTCAAAGTTTTGATTTTTGTTAAGTATTAAAATGCTTATATTACAGAAAAATATGTGAAGCTTTAGCTACCATGAGGCTTTGTCTAATTAAAATGTATACTTGCAGAGATTGGGGTAGGCAGTTTATAAGGTTATATCCATAGTACACTTCATGGAAAAATCCAAAAGATCCAGAACGACCACTTGTTTCCCGCTTTCAATTGAGATCAAAACCTAATTTTTTTAAAACTGGTGTTTAAGGTTAAATCCAATGAAGAGGGTTTGATTCCAATGAAGGTAAAAGAAGAGAAAAAGAGGAGAGAACAGCAGAGGAAAGCAGAGGAGAGCAGAGGAGACATATACTTGGATGCCAGAGGGAGAACCCGCAGGAAGTCGCCGCCGCCGCTGCTACAGACAGTCTGTGAGCCTAACGTGAGAGCGAGAGCAAGAGAGAGAGATTTTGAGGGTCTGTGCAAGCGAGTGTGAGAGGAAAGAAAAGGAGAGGAGAGGAGGGTTACCTCTTCCCACGTTGGTGCTGTTGGGGTTGTGACGACTGGGAAGTTAGAAAGAGAATGGCGACTGGAGAAGACAGACGGTTTTTTTTTTTCCCTTTTTTTGATTGCTCTGAGAAGAGGACACTAAAAGGGTATGGAAGATAGGGCAAAGAGGAAGGAACAGGAAGCAAAATTAAAAGTTTTTGCAACGGAAGCATAAGTGTCGTCGCAAAACAAAATAAACAATCGCAAAAAAAAAAAAAAAAAGACGATGAGTGTAGACGCGCCCGAATTAGGGATTCGCTGCTACAGTTCGGACTCATTGTCACGGTTCTGAATCTAATCTCACAATGTGCAATGTGAGACCGATAAATCACCAAAGAGTCCAAATCCAGAAAATCATTTTCGAAAACTGATTTTTAAAGAAGTGCCAAACATGGATTGCTTTGCTAGATACAGAATCGCCACCTAAATATTTTGTTTTGGGGGAAATTTAGGAAACCCTGACTTGTGCCTAAGGCCACGTGTCCGTCATCACCAAAGTTGCCTCGGCTCGGGAACTTGGGTACGAGAGGGGAAGGTCATGCAATGAGCACCCCCGCTCGTCCGATCAAAGATCGGTCTGTACTAAGCATGATATCTTATTTTTGAAAACACATGTGCTCTTATTCCGGTTAATTAGCAAATCTTACTACATGATACGCACAGCATACAAGTATAGACTAGATCGCCTAATTTGGAACAAAGCATTGCATATCCGTTTGTTTGAAAATAGTTTGAAGTTTGCTATTGCAAGTAGGCTAAATCGAGGATTTCAATGAATTGTTCCAATTCAAGCAATCCAACCTTCACCCACAGGCATTCAGGCAGTTAAACACTTAAGCAGTTAGCCTCATGGCAAGCATGCTTTCATGGCAACATTAACACACATGCAAAATGCTAAAGCATAAAAGCTTACCTAGTACTCCGAGCCAAAACAATAGCTAGTTAGTAATCAATGCATGATCCTAGCTATGTTAAGATGGCTAATGCAACACATGCAAAATGCAACTAGAAATAGGCTCGACTATCCTAAGATGTCATGTGAGATGCAACAATTGATACATGTATTCAACTTAGTATTGAAATACAATGCAGTTTGTATGATGTGCCGAGCCCGGTGCATGCAAGACAGATGAATGAATGCACGCATGCAAAGCATAAGGATGCTAATTCAAAAATGACCTAGAACTAACCATCAAAAGCAGGTAAGTAAAAGGGAGAAAGACATGGGGTTGGAAGACATTCACACACTCACGCACACTTATTACAACAATTCGCCCTCTCAACGGAGGGTCCGAATGAATAATACAAACCAACTAATTAACTAACTAACAAGCTAATTAATTATTACAAAACCTAACAAATTAAACAAAATCAATTAAGTTACAAATTCAAGCTAATTAATAAGAAAAGCTTTGAACTAAGCTGCTCCAGCTCTGTTTGAAGTTAGAAGATGCATGCCCTCGGTTGCCGCCCCGAAAAGCTCTCCGAATGCTTTTTACAGGCTCTGTCTGCAGGGTGTCCTTGAGAACTAGCTGCTGGATCTTACCAAAAACATGCTGGGGGGTGCACCAGTGGCCTACTGGCCATGAGGAGATGCTGCCGACCACCCTGCCGGCCAAGAGTGCACACTGTCGGCCAAGGATGAGGAGGGTGCCGGCCAAGGATGAGAGGCTGCCAGCCACTGGTGTGCTGTGACACCAAGCTGCAACAGAGCACAAAATAGAGAAAATGGAGGCTCTCCCAAGGATATGTATGCACTATGCCACCCCATATCACCTCAAAACATCAAGGGAGAGGCATAATCGGACCCAAGGCCATCAATCACGTATCCCGATGCATGGTGGCCAAAGATCCAACTTGTGCAAATCAATGTAAAATGAATACACAAATAAACATATAAAGCCTAAAACTCTATCATGTATCATCAAGAGCGTCGGCGACCGAGAGTTGAGGCACGTTTCATCACTTGAAGTATGAAACGTCCCTCGTTTCTCATGCTCAGATTAATACTTAATCCAAACAACAATGCAACACAAGTATGGCAAACATGCAATATGACGTAAAGCAAGCATGCAACAACATGTAATGGAACTAGTATGCGATAAAGTGCAATATACCAAGTATGTCATAAACATACAACAACATACAAGACAAACATGCAACAACATGCAAAGATGGAGCGAGCATACAATCAATATGCAAGACAAGCATGCAACAACATGCAAGGGTGGACTTAAACCAAAATGGGTAGACCTCAGCCATGCCTAAATCGATGGCCATTAGTGATGAAACCAAGGCACGAAAGCAAGGTATGCATGCACAATGCATCGACCTACCAAAGAGGCCTAAGAACACAACTCTCAAGAGTGCTCAAAGAGTGATAGAA
The DNA here is from genome assembly GCA_025200525.1 of Camellia lanceoleosa. Classification (NCBI taxonomy): domain Eukaryota; kingdom Viridiplantae; phylum Streptophyta; class Magnoliopsida; order Ericales; family Theaceae; genus Camellia; species Camellia lanceoleosa. Next base: position 44,186,992 of record CM045759.1, read on the forward strand.
GTGCAAGTGTGACAACACTAAGTGCACTGAAATTAGACAAGAAATGATGCCAAATCACTTAATCAACACAAGCATGGCATGCAATGGTCCTTAAGCATTAAAGCTAGCAAAGAGGACTACAAAGGGGACATGCAATACATGGCACAAATGCATGAACTAAGCATGGACAGAGCTCAAATAGGTCAAAATAAGGACCTAAACACGCTGAGATGAGGGCCCAAAGACCTAGGCATGCAAGCATACAAGCTAAGCCATGAACAAGACTACAACACACAACACTCAAAGGCACTTAAAGCGTAACTGAAGTGGGAATATGGCAATGCTATAGGCTCTAAAATGTCATGTTAGGTGATGCCAAATCATGTACACAACACAAATGAAGCATGCAACGGTGCTCAAAGCTTGAGGCAAGCAAGAGCATTTATACTACAAGTATACAACACATGAAGCATATGACCAATGCAACCCAAAACATTCCTAGAATATGTTAGAATGATACTAAAACATGTATGGAAGTAGGCCGAAACAAGCTAGCATGGTGAACATGAGGCATGATGCATACAAGGCAAATAAGGTAGATTACACTACACCTATCAAGACCAAGCATGGTATGACCCAACCAACAAAAATCAGAGTTATATCATGGCACAATAACCCCAAATAATCACTGAAACAATGGCTCGCAAGCTAAGGCATGAAGGCATACGCGATGACTCATGTTAAGGCATAAAAGGGGAAACCCTCCAACGCATTGAAAGCATGTCAAATGCAAGTGTAGGACCACATTACACGGACTGAAATAACATAACAAGTGATGCCAAATTGTTGAAATAGGCCGAGTAATACATGCTAGTGGACTCAATACACAAAGCTAACAAGCTAGATTGAACCAAGGCTATACAAAGTAAGTCATGAATGACCAAAAAAAAAAAACAAATCAGACCTTAATCATGTTAAAACATGAACAAAGTCTCCTCAGAGCTAAGCCAAAAGCATGCTAGAATGACATGTTAAAGCATGAGACATACTAGGCTATTTCATGGAATTGCACTACAAGTGCATGAGGCATGCAAGGGCCAACCAATCCAAACCAAAATAGAGTCATGATATGGTAAAAAATCACCAAAAACATGATGAAATGGACTCAACATAAGCTAGGATGACATGCTACTTCATGAAGCACACAAAGTTAGTTTAAGAGATTTACACTACAAGTGTATTAGGCATGCATGGAGTGAAAAAACCAAGTAAAAATAGATCTGAGGCATGTCAAATGAGGGCCAAAACCCTACTGAAGTGGAGCCAATACATGCAAGAAAGACATGTTACTTCGATGAGCCACAAACAGGGTTACACTACACATACAAGGAGCATTCAAGGGGTGACCAAACCAGCCATGGACAGAGCCAAGGTAGGTCCTAAAAGTCAAAAAAAAGTGCCTAAACCAAACCTCAAAAGTATAGAGGTGCATGCTCCTTTGATAGGCCAATAATACAAGTAAACACAAACCAAAAGAGAAGGGGTCACCCCCTCTGATTTGAGGCCTCAAAACCACATGCCTACCACTGAAAATCCACTGGATTTCAGTGGCTAAAAGGCCAAACAAGGACTAGCTCAAAGGCCTTAAAGCATGGCTTAAAACATGGCCAAACAAGGCACACAAGAGGGTAGAACACCCTTAACACCAAAGAGGCCTTAAACAAACATCAAAACCACTTAAATACAGAACTTTTTTCAGTTGAAAGAAAGGCCTAAAACAATATGCAAGGATGGCCAAAATGAGATACAAATAAAGGCTTAAATGGGGAAAACACTCACCCTTGAAGCACAACTTCAAAACCAGCAATCTCAGGGGCCAAAAACCCACTTTCAGAGCTCAAGTAACACTTCCAAGAACCTCAGCTCAAAGATGGTGGTGTATCACTATGTGTTGTAGTGCAAAAGTGCAAGAGAAATGGACTTTAGAGCACTATTCTATGCAATATAGAGAGAGAATGAGAAATATAGAGAGAGATATATCTTCTCTAAAATGGCCGAACCACTGTAAGGGAGAGGAGCCTCTCCTTATATAGAAGAAAAACAATGCAAAGCTTGTTAAACACGCTTGGAAAGGGGCTTATCCCTCCATACACTATGGAGGAGAGATCAGTGAAAACCAGCTAACTCAAAAGATTTGGCGTGAAACCTGCTGAGACAAAGGTTCTGCCGGCCTTCAGTGGTGGCCGACAGTGGCTCATTGATGGTCGGCAGGCTTTATCAATGGCCGGTAGTAACAAAGGCATGGCCGGCAGTAGCATAGGATGGCCGGCAGTGCACCAAGAGAATTAGGCTGGAAGGGCCAATGCATGGTCCAAAAATGGGGCAGAAAGGATACAGGGTTTGGAAAGCTCAAACCTGTGACGTTCCGCTGCGACAGTCGAGTACTCGACGAGCAATCGAACTTGTTGTTGTATGTACCTGCAAGCACAACCAAGTCTTGAGGACGGTCAAAAATGGGATGTCTCAAGTTGCCCCTCTTTGACAAAACTCGAAAGTCACAAAGTGACGGGAGTGAATGTCAAAGCCCAGAGATGACCCATTTTTGACAAGGCGGAAGACTCAGGCAAACGTTCAAAATAATCATGCAGAGATGCGCCCGCAGGCTGGGGCAAAATGCAAATGATATGCACTATGCAAAAGCATAACTTATGATTATGCAAAGGGAGCTGTAATGAAGCATAACATGCAAAGTAAAATGCGACATTTAGGCAAACTGACAAGTTGTAGAATTCTCAGACATTTCAACAGAAAGGATGTAAGAGAACTATGCCATTCTCACCACGTTTCACGCGGAGTTAATGCAATACCGTCCGGTTCGTCTGGTCACGCCAGCTTCAAATGAACCGTATATACAATATCGTGCCCACAAAATAAAGAATCTCAACAGGTACGATATCATTAGAAATATGCATAGCAATGCAAGTGAAAAGTGCGTGGCAACGCAAATGAAATGGGCGTGACAATGCGAATGAAGTAGTGCATAACAATGCGAGCAACATGCGTGACAGTGCAAGTGAAGATGTATGTGCGTGACAGTGCAAGATAGATGTTCATAACAATGCAAGTAACGTGTGTGACAGCGCAAATGAAGATGTATGTGCATGACAGCACAAGATAGATGTGCATGACAATGCAAGTAACGTGCGTGACAGCGCAAGATAAATGTGCATGACAATGCAAGTAACGTGCGTGATAGCGCAAGTGAAGATGTATGTGTGTGACAGTGCAAATAACGAGCGTAACAGCGCAAGTTAAAGAGGGGTGTGAAACAACGCAAATAACGAGCGTAACAGCACAAGTTAAAGATGGGTATGAAACACCGCAAATAACGAGCGTAATAGCGCAAGTTAAAGATGGGTGCAAAACAACGCAAATAACGAGCGTAACAGCACAAGTTAAAGAGGGGTGCGAAACAACGCAAGTAACGAGCGTAACAGTGCAAGTTAAAGATGGGTGTGAAACAACGCAAATAACGAGCGTAACAACGCAAGTTAAAGAGGGGTGCGAAACAACGCAAATAACGAGCGTAACAGTGTAAGTTAAAGATGGGTACGAAACAACGCAAATAACGAGCGTAACAGCGCAAGTTAAAGATGCAAAGCAATGTGAGAGAGATATGCAAAACAATGCGAGTAAAACATGCGAGACAACGCAGGTTAAAGATGCAAAACAATGCGAGAGAGATATGCAAAACAATGTGAGTATATAGAATGGATATTTAGTACAACAAGTAAATGCTAGGTGACAACAAAAGCATGCTTGATAAAGACATCTTGAAGGCAACTTTTGGTTTACCTCCTAGAAGCTTGTGATGCGTAAAAAAGGATACACCTCGTGCACGTTGATGGGCGATGACCATCGTATATCGAGAACATGATTCCAAGCTTCCATGGAGGCGTTTTGAACCAAATTTTGAACACTCCTCGGAATTGTTGACATCCAGGGACACATACCAAGACAAAATAGGTAGAGGAAGTTGGTGGAGGATCTCCGGCCAACAGAAAAAGCCGCCGGCCCCCTGCCGGCCATTTGAGGACACCGCCGGCCATCAATAATTGAATACCAGCCATCGACGTGCCCCTGCCGGTCATCGGTGGCAGATTCAGGCAAAGTGGTCTTTTCGGCCATGGGTCTTTAAATAGACCCAAAATTACTCCATTTCCTCACAAACCCTTGCATAGAAAACATTTCCCTTGCTCTCTAGGTGTGCCTTCTCTCTAGATTCGCGCGTTCTACGCGTTTCCCAACACCCTAAACAACCTTGAATTGTTAAAACTCCTTTGTTCTCTTCGATTGAACCGATCAGAAATTGAATCTGAGGTGCCTTTCATCATTTCCCCCATTCAAGGATCATTTCCCCCGAATTTCTCTCAAGGTTAGTTCACTTTTCCCTAGTTTTCAACTTTATTTGAACTTTCTCTCTCTCCTAGGGTTTGATTTGTTCAAAATTTCATCATTTTGCTCATTTTTGCTCATTTTTGCATCTATCTCAGATGGCTGACGATATCCCGCATGATGAGGGCTTCCCCGCACTCCCTCCAGTAGAGTTAGCGGCAGACTTTACAATTGAGACGGAGGTTGAGCCTCAGCCTTTACCATTGAACATACGTCCCTTTGACCCCACGAGGTATCACCCGGAGACTCACATTATACCAGTGGCGGGAGGCATCCACACTTTCACTGATTTTGATGAGGACGCGCCAGACGACCTCTTACTGAGGGAGTCGATGTCTCATTTGTCGGCCATTACTGTGGAGGTACTAACTCTGCTCGTCTGTAGTATTACTTCCAACTATTTGCATTTCTTGCACTGTTTCGATCTGATTGCATCACATACTTTGATCTGACTGTATTTCATACATTGTTGCTCTGCAGTTAACTGTAGTTTATGCATCACTGCCCTGAACACACTCTATACGACCGCACCTCATGCGTCATTATTCTGAATTCAACTGTATCTTCAATACATCACTAATCTAATTTCAACAGTATTTTCAATACATCACTGATCTGATCTGAATTGCATTTTTAATACATCGCTGATCTGATTTCATCTTACGCACTGCCGCAAGATGGATCCCGCTCTTTCAGAGGTTATGGTGCTACGACCGCTTGGGATTGGTATGATGTGCTTCCCGCGAGGGTCCGCCGGATCATTGACGGGACCGGCTTCGGTTTATTTTGCTGCAGCTTGATGCGGGTCACAGCGAGTTGCCCCCTCCTAAGGGCTCTTGTGGGAGGTGGTGGGATACCACCATTTCTTTCCACTTCTCCATGGAGGGAGAGATGATGATGACTCCTTTCGACTTTGCCATGATCACTGGCCTGGGCGTAGGAGGTGATCTGATCCCTCTTGATCCCAACATGGGAGAGTGGGTAGCCGCATGGGATATGTGACTCGAAGCGTGTCCACCGATACTTCGAGCGGGCATGGTTAGATATACTTGGTTCGAGGAGCATTATAGAGGAGAGGATCCCGATACTGATGGGGAGGCGGAGCAGTACGCTAGGGGCTTTCTCTTGTTCCTTTTCGATACCATCTTGTTTTTGAACAGGTGGAATGTCGTGGGTTTATACTTCCTGGGCGCTCTGGTGGTGCTCCAGCGGGTCCATTTCTATGACTGGGGCACAGCCGACCTTACCACTCTTTACGGATACATGAGCTCGACCTCTCGGATGTGTGGGAGGTTGATTGGCGGCTACTGGCGAGCTTGGGAGGTACACAGCTTAGTTTCCCCTTTTCATTACTTTGCTTTAGCACTTCCTGCTTTTGCTTTGTTCAACACTTGTACTTTCTGCATTTTCTGTATCTGCTCTTGCACCGTATGATTTCTACTTTTCATTTTCTATACACCATACATACTGCACACACAAAATCTAATATCTGCTCTAGACCTGCATTCCTTATGCATTATATCGCGATTCGCTTTCAGATGTTCTATACTGCTCATACATCAGATCGATCATATCTTTCTCACAGTTGTGGGTGCACGCATACTTCCTGACACTTGCTCCAGAGCCTGTGGAGGAGACCCCAGTGACAGTCCCATTTTTTGATGTATACGATGGCCAGCTCTGTCGTAGGACCCGAGAGAGCTTTATATTCTTCCGGCAGTTTTTCGATTCGGTCACGGTGCGCGAGGTAATTCTGCGATGAGATTATTTCAATTAACCTGATGCACCCACATTAGTTATTTGACGACTGATCAACTTGTTTGTTCCCTCTTCCAGATCACGTGGTGGCCATGGGAGGTGATTCCATCAAGACTCCGAGATCAGCACCACACTGCCCGGACTGTGTCTTAGTTCCACATCCTCTTCGAGGGCCCGGTCTGTCGTGCCTGGTTTTTGACTGAGCACTTCGTGCGTCAGACCTTGGGATTGCTTGCTCCATTTGTACCGATGGCACCTCTACCATCGATGAGGGAGACACACAGGTTGTCTGCCGACCAGGTAATTCAGTTCATGGTAGGACTGGAGACAGATTTCTTCCGCGCCGAAGGCGACTACGCGACCTTCATTCAGACGCATTTGATGCCACCTTTGTCCGGTGTCCGAGGAGGAGAAGGAGCGAGGGCTCCAGCTGCGAGATGGGGAGGTGGAGCGACCAGGTCTCGTAGGAGGAGAGGTTTTGAGGGGAGACAGGGGATTGCATGGCCAGTGCTGCCTACTACTATGACATGCCGAGGGCAGGCTGGAGAGACTTATCAGATTCCCTTCGCTCCTCCTCCAGCTAGTCACGAGCTTGTTGGAGTTTACGGCTCGACCCCGGTATGCGCTATACTTTTTATTCTATACAGTCATTTGATTTCATTTGATGTCTGGCAGAATACTAATGACTTCAACATTTTTGTAGGCTCCCTTTGAGTACACTCGTCAGTCTCTGGAGTTGATGGCTTCGGTGATGGGGATGCTGCAGACGAGCATGGACCTGCTCAGTATTTATAGTATTCCGGTGAGTCCTTTCAAACTACACTTCGTGCCACATAGTCTTTTCTTGACATGCCATCATTTGCACAGTTGCACATCGCACTGATCTAATACATTGCTCCCATACACCGCTCATGGTACGCATACACTGCAAATCATTCACTGCTTACAGCACATTATTCTTTGTATCTGATATATTTCGATTACTAATGCATTTTGGTGGATTGCCCTTTTTCAGATTCCTTTCACGATGCCAGGCCCATCAGATATCCCAGCAGGAGTAGGGGCGGGTCCTTCAGGACCTCCCCGAGCAGCAGGGGGAGTGGGACGAGGGACTAGTTCACGGGGGCTTGCCCCAGATGATGATGAGTCTGACGAGAAGGCAGTGAGTCCGCGGTCAGAGTCATCTTAGGATGGAGATGGGGCTGGGGATAGTTCGAGTTCAGACGCTGATGGTGATGATGTTCCAGAGTCCTCTCACTCGAGGAAGAGGGCGAGGAGGACCTCTCAGCCTTGAGGCGACTGGCGCCGATCCAGACATTTTGCTGATTCAGATGCTGCTCTTCTTTTTGCTTTACTTTTCTTTTTACTAGTAGTTTTGCACATTGTACTGCGTCAGGCAGATTTTATTTTCTCTAAAACTATGTACTTTTGTAAAAAGAATCTATGATGGAATGAAACAACTCTTTTTGCTGAAAAAGTGTTGCATTTGTACATTCTATGCATCAGATCGCATCGCATCACTTTACTCAACAATGTAAATGAGTTTGAACTTTTGTTTTGAAAACCAAACACTCGAATTGCACTAATCAGGTAGTGAACCGACTAACGACGAAACAACTCGATAAGCAAAACAAAGCCTTAACAAGTTTACAACTCGATAAGCAAGTTACAACAACTTGATAAATGACAAGAAGATGATTACAACTCGATACAAAATCGAAGACTAATACACCTTAAACAAGACGCAACAGAGTCCAACAGGACAAAAACAAGACCTTAAAAAACACGAGTAACAGGACTTCTCTGTAGCAAACAACTAGATTTTCACCAAAAAGGTCAGTGGGCAGGAGGAAAAGATTGCCGGCCATCAGTGTGCCACTGCCGGCCTCTGAAACGTCGACATCTGTCCTCCACTCACTGCCTTATCTTCTTTATGAGTTCCAGCTTCAGGAATTTCTTCATTTCAGCTCAAATTTGCACCAAATGGAAGCATTTCTTGCCTAAAACCTCACAAATTGGATTGCCCACTTGGATGGCTCGGAAAAGCTGAGTTTCCGGGGCTTTGGTATAAATGCACTATTCATGTTGAGTCGCACCCCGCTGCGTTTTCCGTTCCTTCATGCCGCAGCAAGGTTTTGGAATCCGGTGTCACACGTCTTTAGCTTTGGTGGGCAAAAGATGTGTCCCGTTTTTGAAGACTTTCAAGCTTTAATGGAATCTGAGCGTTAGGAAGAAATCTTGCCTCAATTCCGCTTCGGCTACATCCAAGCCTTAGGACGGATGTGCGGCCTTACTTTACATGATGCTCGGTCATTGATTCATGACAGAGAGCTAGACATTCCAAGCTTGATTCATCGTTTCTCTGATGCCAGTGACCGTGGGGATCATCATTGGCAGGGTTATCGGCGACATGCGCTTTGCTTGTGCATGCTGTCTCATTTTTTGCTTGCCCCAGGCTCTGGTGGGTTTAGCACTCACTTGATCGAAGTGGTCGAGGGTTTAAAAGAAGGAAAAAGTTGTATCGCCATGACATTAGCTGAGACCTTGATGGGCTTGGACGCTTTTCATCGCCGGGAGATGGCTAGCTTGGCAGGGAGTCCACTACTATTGCAGGTATGTTTCCCACCCTATCTCACATATGTTTCTCACATCACTCGGCCCTCAGGCTTGGTTTTTCTCTCAAAAACCCTTTTCTTACTTTTTCTCTCAACGTACACTTCTCTATTCTTTAATCTCTCATTTTTCATCCCTCCCCAGATATGGTTGATGGACAAATTGAAGATTGTGGACTCCTGCCCCGCATACTCAGCTCGCAGCTATTTCTTTCGGCGACGTCTAGTCGATGCCCCTGATAAGGAATGGTGGTGCAACTGGATGTGCAGTTTGTCTGCTACAGACATTGTTTGGTGTTGTCCTTGGCTCAATCTACTAGCAATGAGTTATAGCATGACCCGCCAGCCTAGGATTTAGCTGATTGGCCTGACACACTGCGTGTTCTATTTTCCATTTCGACTCTGGCGCCAGTTCAGCCATGATCAGACTTGCCCAGCAAAGGGGATAGAGTATTGTAACAATGCCCGCGGGGGACCCCGTGCTGCACGCTACAGTTCAGACTCGATTTTGTTGTCACGGTTCTAAATCTTGAACCAAAGAGTCCAAATCCAGCAAATTGTTTTGAGAAAATAGATTTTTGAAAAGAAGTGCCAAACATGGACTGCTTTGCCAGATACATAGTCGCCACCTAAATATTTTTTAATGGGGAAATTTAGGAAACCCTGACTCGATGCCAAAGGCCACGCGTCTGTCATCACCAAAGTTGCCTCGGCTCGGGAGCTTGGGTACGATTGGGGAAGGTCAGCTATGAGCACCCCCTCTCGCCCGGTCCGAAGACCGGCCTCTACTAACCGTGATATCCGATTTTGAAAACGTTATGTGTTCTTATTCCGGTTATTAGCCTAGCATTACTACGTTATGCGCACAACAAACAAGTATAGACTAGATTGCCTAATTTGGAAATAAGCATTGCATATCCGTTTATCTTGAAAAACATTTTGGAATTTGCTACTCGCAAGTAGGCTAAAATACGGATTTCAATGAGTTTTTCCAACTCAGACAATCCAACCTTCACCCACAGGCAATCAAACAGTTTATCTCACATAAGCAATTAGCCACATGGTAAGCATGCTGTCATGATAGCGTTCACACACATGCGATATGCTAAAGCATGAAACTACTTACATCGTACTCTGCGCCAAAACAATAAACTAGTTAGCAAACATGCATGGTCCTAGTTCATATCAAATTGACTAATGTAACACATACAGGATGCAATTAGGGTAGGCTCGGCTAACCTAAACATGGCATGTGAAATGCTATCAATTGGTGCACGTGTTCAATTTGGAATTGAAGTACAAATGCAGTTATCATGATGTACCGAGCCCGGTGCATGCAAGACAAATGTATGGATGCACGCATGCGTAGCATAAGGTATGCTAATTTAAAAATGCCCTAATCTACCATCACAAGCGGGTAAATAAAAAGGAAGAAAGAAGTGGGGATTGAAAGACATGCACACACACGCACCCACACTTATTACAGATTCGCCCTCGCCGGGAGGGACCAAATAAATATTACAGATAATTAACCCACAAGCTAATTAAATATTATAGGCCATCTAATTAGTTAAGCAAATTAACTAATCTAGGGAAAACAATAAACTGCCTCGGAAGGAGAGCCTGATAATACTCGGTCCTGCTCGGAAGTACACTGCCATGCGCAAACTGCCTCTGTTTTCCCTGCTATACCCCTCTGAAGACTGCCAAAGTCTCAGGATGTGCTTACTGGATGTTGAGGAGTGCCATCGGCTGGTAGGAATCATCACCGGCTGTGATTTGGTGTCCATCGGCACACAATGAGTCCATCGGCCACCGATTTATTGCCGGTCGGCACTCTATGCAGTCGATCGCCAAGAAGTTCCTGCAGAACCTGTTCGACAGCAGCAGAGGACAGAGCTTTGCATGGCAATGCAATTCAAGCCATATATGCACCAATCATGTCCCTTATCATGTGTATGACTCAAAGGGACATGGTCCTTGGTTCTCGGACCATCAATCGTGCATTTCCATGCGTGATGGCCCAAGGGACCAAGTGTGCACATTTTGATGTCAAATGCAATGCAAACCAACAAACCAAAGCCCAATTCCTATCACTAGGTCAAGGAACAAGACATGCATGCTAGATGCAATGCAACCTAGGCATTCAAGCTAAGGATGCAGCATGGGCATACAAGGTATACATACAAACATGCAAACAAACATGCATGGTAAGCATGCGAGCAAGCATAGGATGGACTTAAACATGCTTTAGGCAGCTCTAATTAGGCCCAAAACAGTGGCCATAATGCTAAGTTCATGAAGGCAAATGTACATACAAGCATGCATGGATACATGGTTCGAGACTTAAGCATAATGAAACAACTTTCAAGCACACTCAAAAGGGGGAAACATGGACTTATGGCATGCATACTAGGCTCTGAAAATCATGCTAAAATGGTGCCAAACCAATTAAACAAAGCAAGCATATTATGCAATTAAGGTCCAAAACCTAAGGCTCACCAAAGAGGCATTGGACTACACTTATCAAGACCAAACATGGCATGAATTTAATGACCAAGACAGAGTTTTAGCACATAAAACAAAGCCCAAAAGACCACTTAGATGGCATCTAAACGACTTGAATTCAAAAGCATGCACAATGACCAAACATGGAGCATAAGGCACAACCTCTCAAAGCAACAAAGAGACATCCAAGGCAAGCATACAAGCATGTGTTAGGGACTGAGATTATGCTATAAATGATGCCAAGCTACTAAGATAACTCAAGCAACGCGTGCTCAACAGTTCTCCTTTGCAAAGCCTACAAGCTAACAATGCAAAGGGGTTATGCAATACATGGCAAGTATGACTAAAGCAACTTAAAACAGAGCTAAAGCAGACAAAAAAATGCATTAAAGCTTCACAAAGCTAAGCCTAAAACATACTAAAACAAGGGCTTACAACCTAAGGCATGTTAAGGCAACAACAAGGCATTACATGGCATGTATGCTAAGCAAGCATGGTGTACCAAAACCAACATACAACAATGCTATTTCATGGCAAAATAAGCATAAATAATAGCCAAGGCATGGTCAACATGAGGCTTAGCTAGGTGCTCATTAAAGAGGCAAAAATAGCCCTTTTTAAGGACAATAAGGAGAGGGGGTGGCCGTCTCCTTCTTGGGACTTCAAGGCACCATCCTTACCACTAAAATCCCTCAATATTTCAGTGGTGAGGAGGCCCAAACACTAAAGTCCCGGAGCTCACTCAAAATAGCACAAAATGGAGCCCCTCAAGGCTTAAGAGGGGTCAAACACCTTCAAACCACAAAACACTCTAAACAAACTATTTAGAGGGCCTAAAAATAGAACTTTTTTATATTATACACTAAGCTCAAAAACAGTTCTAAGATGGGCAAAAATAGAGTGCAAGAATGGGGTAAAAAGGGGTAAGATTGTTACCCTTGAAGAACCTCTTCAACAATGGTGGACCAGCTGCTTCCTTGAGCTTAAAACCACCCAAGAACCTCAAGAACAACCTCTTAGAACCTCAGTAGCCAAGGGAAGGTGTAACACTATGTGTTTGTGTGCAATAGTAAGCTTAAACACACACAAGGACACACAAGAGGTAGATATAGAGATAGGAAATATGTATAACCCTAACCCTAATCCAGAGCTTCTCTCACAATGTTTCTAACCTTTTTTGTTCCAACCCCAAAGCCAAGAGAGGAGGGCTCCTCTTATAGAGAAGCCAATCTTGTAAAGCTTACCAAGGAAGCTAACAAGAAGGCCATCCCTCCATACACGTGTATGGAGGGGAACAAAATGCAAGCCAGCTGTTTTAAAATATTTGCAAAAGCAGATGAACAGTAGTCGGCTGCTCAAAATTGCCATTTTGACAAAGTGGACTGCCGACCGGCAACAAAGAGTGCCGACCGGCAATATACATTGCCGATGGCAACAAAACACCAGCCGGTGGCCTCTGGCCATGGCCGGTGATGTGTGGGGATGCCTCACAAGGCATTCCCTGCCCCTCCAAGGCAAAACACAAGTGTTTGGTGCAAAACCAGACACTAAACAGTCGAGTTCGGAGATCCCGAGGCAAGGCGCGTAGCCGAGACCTCCGGGAACTCCAAACGAACACAAACATGGATGATCACCGGGTGTTCAAACGGTGACGTCCAAGTCTTGAGGACGGTCAAAAATGGGGTGTCTACAGTTGCCCCTCTTTGACAGAACTCGCGAGTCATAACAATGACAGGAGTGAATGTCAAAGCCAAGAGAGGACCCATTTTTGACAAGGCCGAAGACTTAGACAAACATGCAAGACAAACAAGATATGCACCCGAAGGGAGGGGCAAAATGCAAGACGATGCACAGAGCCGGGCATAACTTATGATCATGCAAAGAAAACTGTAACGAAGCACACATGCAACAGTTTTAAGCTAGCATACACCAAACTATACTACAATGCAAAAAGGATGTAAGAGAATTATGCAATTCTCGAGACGTCTCACGCGGAGGATACAATACCTGTTTGGTTCGTCTGGTTCCACCAGCTGCAAATGAACCATACATACAATATCGTGCCTGTAAAGAAAACAACTTAACAGGTATGATATTGTTAGCAACATGCATGACAATGCAAGAATGAATGCAAAATGATATGCAATATATACAAAACAATGTATAAATAATGCAAATGAAAATGCAATGCAATTGAAACAATGTAAACTACATGCAAAGCAATTGAATCATGATCCAATCATGAGCGGTTCAAAAGCACACAAATGTCAAATAGATTGATGGAGGTAACAAGTCCGTTTACCATAGAACGATCAACTGAACTATGAGTAATGTAGACGGACACAAGAACGAGTATCGGGGGGGGGGGGGGAATGACATAAGTGGGGTAACGACCCGCTGGAGAAAGAATGATGATCCTAATGCCGGATGCAAAAATTACACTACAATGTAATAAATACAATGGATATGGCATGCAGCCAAACCAAATCTTGCCTAGGAAAGGCATGTACGCAAACAAGCCGCGGCTAACATAGAACGGTCCACTGAACTATGCTTTGACACGAGAAGTATGGGCACATACCAAACCAAGCTCAACAGGGAAAGGCGCAAGCCATAGGCGGAGGAGGTGATGCAGTGAATGCATGCAATCTACAATGCAATGGAAATGGATACAATGGACATGGCACGCGGGCCAAACCAAATCTTGCCTAGGAAAGGCATGTACACAAAGAAGCCGCGGCTAACATAGAATGGTCCACTGAACTATGCTTTGACGTGAAAAGTATGGGCACATACCAAACCAAGCTCAACATGGAAAGGCGCAAGCCATAGATGGAAGGTGATGCAATGGATGCATGCAATCTAAAATGCAATATCTACAAATGTGCAATGGAATGGATATTTACAACAATGCATGACAATGCAGTATGATGCGATCTGATGGGGAAAATGCAATGGATGCATGCAAGCTACAATGGAAATGCATGACAATGCATGTTTATTTTCTACAATGCATGACAATGCAATATTTACCATGTATGCATGACAATGCACTACTTACAATGGATGCATGACAATGCACTATGATGCAACGGCTATGATTGCAGCTTTCCCTATCTTACCAACAAGGCGATATACTAGGTTGGTTCGGTATCCAGAACTGAGGCGCAGACATGCTGCCTCAACCTATGGGGCTTCCATACAGATTTCAAGCCGAGGATACACCCCTGGGTATTTAAACCAGACTTTAGTCCCGGGATGCAAAATGTATGCATGACAATGCATTTTTTGTTTTGGAATGGGAATGATGCATGATGTTGAAGTGCGCGACAACGCAAGTTTACTGAAATGCATGACAATGCATGAAAATTTGATGCGCGGCGATGCGCGGCTTTAGATGCATGACAATGCAAATGAACTGAGAATGCATGAAGATGTATGATCTTGAGATGCGTGACAACGCGCGGCTTTGAGACGCATGACAATGCGACCGAGCGGGTTTATGGTCTCGCCAAACCGCACGTGTTTTTGGTCCCGCCGGACCGTGGCGTGTTTAAGGTCTCGCCGGACCCTCTTTGGGGCAATGCATGAATTTGAGATGCGGTGCACAAGACAGTGCGATGCGCAAGATCGCGCGATGGAATGCATGCCAAATGCAATGAGATGCGCAAAACAGCGCGGTGCGTTAGACAACGCGAGTGAAGGTCTTGCACCTCCCAAGGATTTTAGGTCTCCTAGACCGTGGGTTGGGCAAAATAATGCGATGCGTTTAGACAACACGAGGGCACTAGATGGTGCGATGCGTAAGATAGCGCGATGGGATGCATGCCAAATGCAATGAGATGCGCGAAACAGCGCGGTGCGTTAGACAATGCGAGTGAAGGTCTTGCACCTCCCAAGGATTTTAGGTCTCCTAGACCGTGCGTGTTTAAGGTCTCGCCAGACCGGGACGAACAAGACAATGCGATTGAAATGCAATGCACAAAACAGTGCGATTGAAATGCAATGCACAAGATAGTGCGATTGAAATGCGATGCACATGATAGTGCGATTGAAATGCGATGCACATGGTAGTGCGATTGAAATGCAATCCACATGGGGCAACTTTTGAGTCTTGTAAAAGCCAAAAGGATACGAGAAGGATACACCTTGCACGAATTCGAGTGCCACACACAGAAGACACGATCTGAGGCCAAAACGGAAGCCGGTTGAGCGTCGAAAATGCACTGTTTTGCACTGTTTTAAGCAATGAAGGCTCTGCATCACTCATATAACCCAAGAAAAGGTGTAGGAGGCTCAAAAACTACTGTAGGAGACCACCGGATGTCCACCGGCCATCAGAATGCATCACCGGCCGTCCATCGACCCTCATACAATTCCATCGGCACAATATATTGCCGACCGGCAAAGAATGTGGCCGATCGGCAAAGTGTTCCTGTATCGGGGCAGTTTTGACATTTTGCTACGGGTCTTTTAAAATAGGGCTCCTAGCCCTATTTTCTTCACTTCCTCTTGCTCGAAAATTCTCTCTCTCTCTCTAGAGTGTTTTCCTCCTTTGATTCTCTCATTTTCTTGCGTTCTAGCCCCCGTTTCGTCGTTCGATTCGCGATCTCCTTTGCGTTTCGGACATTTTCAACCGAACGAAACTTCGTTTCGGTGTCCCGTTTTTTATTTCCACCACTCGGGGCTTGTTTCCCTCGAGTTTTTCTCGATATCCGTGCCTTTTCCGCACCTCGGCTTTTCCAGCCATTTCTGGCCCTCTCGGGGTTGACTTTTTGTTGACTCTTTATATTCTCGCCCATTTTTCCCTCTTCCGGCCATTTTCACATTCTGTTCGAGATGGCGGACGATCTGCCACAGGGTGGGGCTCCTCCAGAGCTCGAGATGGATCCCGAGGCCGAGCCCTTGCCGCTTCGCATCCGGCCATTCGATCCGAAGGCCTACAGACCGACGGTTCACGTGATGCTTCCTGATGGACTACGCCAGTTCTGGAGCTTCGAGAGGGGCGTAGCACCCGAGCTACTACTACGTAAGCCAGAGTCACACTTGTCGCACGGCGCCTCTGAGTTACATTCTTTCCCCGGTTTCAATTTTCCGCAATGTAGAACACTTAAACTGCTATAGTTGATTCTGTTCTTTAACTGCTTAGTTCGAATGCACTGACGCACTGTACACTATAGTTGACTGTGAATACACTTGCAATTAATAACTACTTGAAACTTACACGCGCACACACACTGCACTGGCCCTGAATTGGTCAAACACATTGACACAACACATATCAGATTTCATCAGGACACACCGCATCTGAGATCTGTTTGATTTCTGAAAAATGTGCACATATGCCGTATTTGCCCTGAACCACTCAACACACTGCCATATCATACGCTAGAAGTTTATCAGACGCATAGTTCTTTGTCGTGCACTTTTGATCTTGAAGCTTTACATTAAGCACACACACACTATATCTGTATGCTTCTCAAAACTGCATCTTGAATATTGTTTCACAATTGTTGTTTTTTATTACAGGGGGACTCCCATACCATCCGCGGGTATGGGAACATCGTTGCTCAGGACTGGTATGCGGAGTTGCCAGATGCGGTTCGCCACATCGTCGACGAGGCGGGTTTCGGCATCTTCTGCAGGGGGCTCTCCCAGCTTACCACCTGCAGACCCTTGCTCGCTGCTTTAGTGGAGAGGTAGTGGGATACCACCAAGTCCTTCCACTTCTCTGTTGCAGGGGACATGACGATGACCCCTTATGACTTCTCGATGCTTACTGGAATCGGGGTAGGGGGGATCCGATTCCCTTCGACACTGATATGGGTGAGTGGGACGCCGCCCAGCTGTACCTGCTCGGCACTTAGCCTCTCCTCGCTAGAGCGGGGTTTGTCAGATACTCGTGGTTCGAGAGCCACTTCCGGATTCAGCCAGCTTTGGCGGAGGAGGTGCAGATGACCCCAGAGGAGGTGGATCAGTATGCGCGAGGCTTCATCATGTTTCTGCTCTGGACGACCCTTTTCGCCGACCGAGCGAACACCGTGCCTCTTTGCCTGTTGAGCGCACTGGTGGATGTCAGGCAGATCCGCCGCTATGACTGGGGTGGCGCAGGCTTAGCCACTTTATACGGTTACATGAGCTCTTCTTCCCGCCTCAGCGGACAGCTTCTTGGCAGATACTGGCGAGCTTGGGAGGTACATCTTCTTCCCCTTTTACATTTCTGCTTTCTGCTTTACATTTTCTGTATTCTGTACACTACACACACCACGGTCTGCCTCTTACTGACTATATATCGCACAATTACACTCACATATACTCGCTTAATCGATCAGACATCGATACACTGTACACTTTGCACAACACACTGCATAACACACGGCTCTGCCATTTCTGCTTTATTCTGTATTCTGTTTTATCCGATAGTCATACTGATATCTGTTCTGCAGTTATGGGTATATGCCTACTTTCCTAGGCTTGCCCCAGTACCTAATACAGAGACCCCACTTGGCGTCCCCTTTTCTCATCGCTTTGATGTGCGGTGTGTGCGGAGACCCCGGGAGTCTTTTATCTTCTTCCGCCACTACTTCGACACCATCACCGCCGCGGAGGTATGTTCAACTGTAGACTTTGCTTAAGCTTTGCATAGCATTGTATTTTTGATAACAGATAGATAACAAACTGTATTTGTACCTGCAGATCACCTGGCAGCCTTGGGGTCCGTTGCCGGCCGTGGTGAGAGACCACTATGAGAGTGCTGAGGAGACCGCCCGTCTCTGGATTCTGTTGGAGGGCCCGATCTGTCGGGCTTGGTACCTGGGGGAGCGCTTCTTGCGTCAGACCCTTGGTTTGCCGGAGTAGATAGTTCCGGGTCCGCCTCCTACACATATGAGGCATACAGAGAGGCTTTCCCTCGCACACCTGAGGGAGTATACCACTGGCTGGGGCGCAGAGCGTCACAGAGATGAGGGCGACTATACTGAGTACGTCCGGACCTACATCATGCGACCCTTGGGCAGTGGTCGCCGAGCTGAGAGGGAGAGGCCAGCAGCGCCGGCAACTGGAGCGGGAGCGTCGAGGAGGGCTCGAGTCCGTGGTAGGGGCGGAGTTCATAGAGGGCGGGGGATCGGCTGGCCTGCTCTACCCACTTCACTGACATGTAGAGGGCAGGGTGGGGCGACCTACCAGATCCCCTTTGCTCCTCCCCCGGCTGATCACGAGTTGGTTGGTGTCCCTGACTTGCCTCCGGTATGTATTACTTCATTTCGCATCTTGTACTGTTATTTCATTTCAGTTTATTTGATATCCCGCAGAATACTGATGCATTTGATACTTTTGCAGGCGTCCTCCGAGTACACCCGGCAGTCTCTGGAGCTGAATGCCTCCATGATGGGGATGCTACAGCGGACCTTCGACCTCTTGGCCCCCTACAGTATTCCGGTGTGTTCTTTTTGACCACAGTCTCAAACCGTACATGAACTGATTCGCATAATCTAATGCACGACACAACACTGGATACCCAGCCATCTCGGCACCTGATATACTATACTCACACACTGCATCCTGCATTGATTCACTGCTCACGGCATACATATACTGTACTCATACATCAGATTCTCGTGATTCACCGATTCACTTTGCTCACGGCATTCACATTCGCTGTACTCATACATCAGTATTCTCGCGATTCGATTCATCGCTCACGGCATTCACACATTGTACTCATACACTGTATTCTGTACTAATTCACTGCTCACGGCATTCACACACTGTACTCATACATCAGTATTCTCCTGATTCCTTTGCTCACAAGATTCACACTGATGCATTTGCCTTTTATGCTTTTCAGCCACCTTTCCAGATCCCTCCGGTGGGTGGTGCTCCAGCTGGGCCCTCTATTCCTGCTCGAGGAGGGCGTGGAGACACTGGACATTCCCGTGCTAGGGCGGGGCGTGCTCATGTCAGGAGTAGCTCTCGGGCACCCACTCCTGATGACGAGGATGATGGGTCCGAGTCCAAGTCCGAGGCAGAGGCAGAGGCAGAGGCGGGATCATCTGAGGAGGAGACCGGAGACGGTTCAGACTCAGGTTCAGATGATGGTGCCGACGATGATGCTCCTGGACCTTCATCCAGGAAGAGGACGAGGACGGACTCCCAGGGCTGAGACTACTGATGACGACCCAGACCTTTGCTGCTTTTCTTCACCTTTTTTGTACTTTTTCTTTTTCTTCTTTTTTAGTCGGTAGCCCCAGTATCTTGTACCGCCGCAGGCGAGTTTTTGTTTTCTTCAAAACTTTGTACTTGAAAAGGATAAGGAAATAAAACAAACTTTTTATCTAAAAAGTGTCACATTTGTATATCTCATGCATTGCATTGCATTACATCATATCATATTACATCTCAATGTAAATGAAATTAATCTGTTGTCTGAAAATTGAGCACTTGTACTGTAATAATCAGATAACCAACCAGCAAATAGCAAAACAACCCAAGCAAACCACTGCTTAACCTGAACACGCAGCCCATACTCTGTTGGGAATTAGTCTGCATACAACCCACAACACAATACTTGGTTTATTCTGCACACAGCAAACACTGACCAAACAGCCCCAATCTGACAAGACGGACTACGAAGGTGAAACCGGCTGAAATTGAAGCACACTCAGATGCTCTAATTTTTCCTTTTCTTCTTTTGCTTCGCCTAATATGTAGAGAATGGCATAGCACTCTGAGCATAAGCGATTTTTTTTGAAATTGAGAGAAGGTTTTCCAAAACCGGGGTATTGAGCCTGCAACTGAACACAGCGAGAAAGGCTCAAACAAAAGGTACACGATCCAAACACAACGAGACACGCCCGGAAAAGACTCAAGACAAGGATTGCGACAAAACAAAGTGAAAGACACGACTCACAGACGCGTTTACAAGAATGAGAGACCTCAGATTACGAGGAGCCAGTTTCCCCGGGTTTTGTTCCCACCCTTTTTGATTTTTGATTCTTACATCGCTCGGCCCTCAGGCTCGGTTTTTCTCTCAAAACCCTCTCGCTCACTTCTCTCTCCACTTACACCTCTCTATTCTTTATTCTCTCATTTTTCATCCCTCCCCAGGGTGATTGATGGATGAATAGGGAGTTGCGGGTTCATGCCCAACACCGTTAGCTCACGGCTATTTCCTTCGGTGACGTTGAGTCGGGGTTCCGGATAGGGAAAGCTTCTTCCGGCGGATAGGGTGCCTTTTTGGCAAGTATGTTGACGGCGGGGGGAAGACAGAACACCTGATTCGATTGCGCCCCTAGTTCATCATTTTGACCATTTTTTTGTTTTCTAAAATAGTTTTGACCAAAATGGGAGCCAGATTGACACACTCATTCAATTTTTGATTTGAAAATGATGCAAGTCAGGCTGTGAGCACTGAAAATTTTCCCTTTTGGGTCCAAGAAGATGGTTCGGTTTTCTGAAAATGAAATAGTTTTCGAGAAATAGTCAACTTCAATAAAAATTTTCAAAAACTATTTTGTTTTGCAAACAGTCAATGCCTAACAAGCACGGAGCTTACCCTCGAGATGCACAACCTCGGATCAGAGGCAATGGAAAATTGCCCCTTGCTCAAAGGGGGTACATGGCAATGGAAAGTTGCCCCTGGTTTGGATGGCAACTCAAGGCGACTTATGGCAATGCATGGCCGCAGATGGCAACGGAAAGTTGCCCCTTGTCTGGATGATGCCGTAGCATTTTTGTAAACGGCTTTTATCAATGACGACTGAACTCCAAAGATGATGGTCTGAACCAATATATGGACACAGTCACTGTAAGAGCAATGGTGGCTGGACTTCAGGATGAAGTTGCCTACGTATCCCAAACATGGGAATCAAGCCTACGTAGTTCACGGTTGTTATAACCGAATTGTCGGATGCAGAGGAAGCAAGGATGATCAAAACCATTACATGGACTGGGGCGCTATGAAAGCGTCGGGGGCTGGACTTCAAGATGAAGTTGCCTACGTATCCCAAACATGGGAATCAAGCCTCACGTAGTTCTGGTTAAGGTACACTCGGGTATTTTAACCTTCACTTTTTAGGCTCTAACTTTTGCCAAGGCGCTTGTTGCAGGTTTTCGACCTTGCGAGCTTCTTTTTCTTCTTTCTTTTTTTTTTCAATTTTTTTCATTTCTTTTTCGTTCTTTTCTTTCAATTTTCTTTTCTTTTTTTTGCATTTTTTCATTCTTTTCTTTTTCTTTTCTTTTCTATCTTTTTCTTGCTCTAACTTTTGCCTGGGTCGCCCTTCCGGGTTTTCGGCCCAGCGAGCCTCTCAAAGGGTAAAAGTATAGCATAGTCCATGCCAAATGGTTTTGAGATCCTGAAGTCATCTGAGTCCAGGAGAATGGCTGTTGTACTGATTTGCGAAAGGATCCATCACGGTCGCTTCACGAGCCTCTGCCGGTGAGATCTAATCTTCTTGATCTGAATTTGGTACCTCTTGCTCGAGGGTTGCTTCAAATCGGGCCGCACAGGCCTCTCATGGCAGTTAACTGTTGAACGTTTTGAATGGATTCCAGGTTCGAAACAGATAGGTTGAATCTCGAGGCTGAGAGCGATCCTTGGCTGCACAATCTCAAGAGCAATTCCACACAAGTCTTCACAGGACCACGCAAAATATTTTGTTTTTGAAACTTTTTAAGAAAGTGACAAATCGCAGAAGATAGTGTGAAACCAGTCTGGATCAAGCCAGGGTCCTTCTCAGTACTCACGCTGACAAGCATGATTTCATTCATAAAAAGGCTTAGCATGCCTCTCATTCTCTCAAAATGATCAAAATTTTGAGAAAACCCGAGGAATTCCTTCCTCTTTGTTTTTATCACCGCAGTGTTTTTTTAAAAAGGCTTTTGAAAAACTTAGGTTATTACAATGATGTTCAAGGCACAAGAGAGTAGGTAGAATGTACTGCCCTTCCATTCGCCTCCTCTGGCACAACTAACTCATACTGAAAGTAAGCATGAAAATGAGATAGCCACAGTTGTTTCATTCAGATTTGTTGGTATAACTGGCCCCTCGGCAGAGACAGATTCAAAAACCAAAAACGGGTAATCACAAGACAAAACGGTGTTCGAGGCAACAACCCTAGAATCACCTGGCATTCTATACAAAAGGGGGGGGTTGACTCGCTACAACAAGACAGACCCGTAAGCAAAAGGACCGACTCAAGACAATGAGACAGACTCAAAACAAAACAAAAGACTGACCCGACACCCAAGCCAGAATTTACAAAATTAGTATTCGCAGATGCTCAAACTTGCGTGCCAGACGCCACATCCAAAATGTACCAAGCGCCGCCCGCAGGTGGTTCACTCTCTGATTACATACTCGCAGTATCAGTGTCCTCAAAGTCCAACAGCTGAGTAGTAACGGACTTGGCTGAGGTGGGTGGGAGGATAACCTCGTTGTCAATCAAATCCTGTACCTCATGACGAAGGCGGAAGCAATTATCGGTAGCATGACCAGTTTGTTGCTGGTACGCACAGTACAAAGCAGCATTATGTGTAGCAGGGAGATTCTTCGGGAGGGGCCGAGGCTCCAAGGGTTTAAGGTGCCCTCTTTTGGCCAAGATCTGAAGTGCCTTGGACAATGGCATATAAAGAGCGTGAAAGACCCTGCGCCCTCGGGGCAGGTACTTCGAAGGTTGAGCACTCTTGCTAGACGCACTAGCAAATGGGTCGGCAGGTGCCGTCTTGGATTTCTGATCCTTCCCGGGTGCAGGGTTGGAAATGGGAGGAACTGTTCTGGTATGACGGGGCCTGTCCCAATTTTCTGACTGACTTGAACTACCCTCAGGTGGAGTGGGGAAAGCATCCTCCACAGCTTTTGTTATAACCACAGATACCTGTTGCTTGTTCATTCCCCCGGCTTTGAAAGCCTCGACTGCCCACAGCAGTTGTTCGATAGGATCGACATCTGCCTTCATTTTGTCTTTACCTCTGGCCTCGGTCTAATCAAGGGTTTGGGTTGACGTTGACATGTCATTGTTATAGTTGGAGGCCATCTCCGGTTGGCTAAGCTCAATCACGATCCGTCCCAACAGCGGGGGCTCTTGGGGCGTAAAACTTCCGGCATATGGCGCGGCTGGTGGCGAAGCGGACATCCCATAGGCGAGATCCGCCACAGACCTCTGGAGATCACCTATCATCCCCATCAGTTCAAATGTAGTAGGCTTGTGAGCCTGATATAGTTGAGGGGTCCAAACCGGGTGTGCAGCAGGCGACCTAGGTGGATGCGGCATATCAATATTGGTCTCACTTTGTGGAGTGATTCCTTGACCCAACGCGGCTGTCATAACCACGATCTCTTCTGAATTCTGCGTCATCATAGGTCTTGCCTCGGCAAGGGGGAACACTGACTATTCTGGAACTCTCTGAACTGAAAGGAAAAACAAGCAGCATTTCAGCCCAAAACGGATCAAACACAGGTGCAGCCGAACAACTGTACTCTACTACTGATCACTGTTCCCCAGAAATCACTGTCCCACAAAACACTGAATCGGATATCCACAGACATAGCTGATTCTTGCAAACTGATACTGATGCCCTCAGGCTTGACACCCAGACTTGCAAACTGGTATATGCACTCCCCTGTAGAGATACACTGTGAAAGCACATAGCAAGTAGAGAGAGCAAAAACACCCCTATGTTGGGGTAGGGTTTCCCTGTCCTATTTTGTCAGGAGTTAGGGTTTTACCACGCACGCAGCGGTTTCAAACAACCTAACATCGGGTAAGCAACCTGTCCTAGTTTGGAATGGTCACTATGGATTCTGAATACGCACTAGGTCGAATGGTCGAAAAGGGTGCCCCGGTAAAACCGGGGTTTGTGCTTCCATACTGGTAGAGCCCGCAACCGGTTAGCCTTATGGCATGCTTTGACAAAGTCATGCCTCCGGCAAACTACTCAGGAATAGCAGATGGCCAACACGGTGTCCTAGGCACACTAATGCACATGCAATGCAAAGAGACACATAAATGGAATCAAAATAGGATATCACGAGTTCGAGTCAAGCTCTCCCAAATCCCCAGCAGAGTCGCCAGAAACTGTAACAACGCCCACGAGGGACCCCGCGCTGCACGCTACAGTTCGGACTCGATTTTGTTGTCACGGTTCTAAATCTTGAACCAAAGAGTCCAAATCTAGCAAATCGTTTTGAGAAAACAGATTTTTGAAAAGAAGTGCCAAACATGGACTGCTTTGCCAGATATAGAGTCGCCACCTAAATATTTTTCAATGGGGAAATTTAGGAAACCCTGACTCGGTGCCAAAGGCACGCGTCCGTCATCACCAAAGTTGCCTCGGCTCGGGAGCTTGGGTACGATTGGAGAAGGTCAGCTATGAGCACCCCCTCTCACCCGGTCCGAAGACCGGCCTCTACTAACCGTGATATCCGATTTTGAAAACGTTATGTGTTCTTATTTCGGTTATTAGCCTAGAATTATTACGTTATGCACACAGCAAACAAGAATAGACTAGATTGCCTAATTTGGAAATAAGCATTGCATATCCGTTTATCTTGAAAAATATTTTGGAATTTGCTACTCGCAAGTAGGCTAAAACACGGATTTCAACGAGTTTTTCCAACTCAGACAATCCAACCTTCACCCACAGGCAAGCAAACAGTTTATCTCACATAAGCAATTAGCCACATGGTAAGCATGCTGTCATGATAGCGTTCATACACATGCGATATGCTAAAGCATGAAAATACTTACATCGTACTCTGCACCAAAACAATAAACTAGTTAGCAAACATGCATGGTCCTAGTTCATGTCAAATTGACTAATGCAACACATACATGATGCAATTAAGGTAGGCTCGGCTAACCTAAACATGGCATGTGAAATGCGATCAATTGGTGCACGTATTCAATTTGGAATTGAAGTACAAATGCAGTTATCATGATGTACCGAGCCCGGTGCATGCAAGACAAATGTATGGATGCACGCATGCGTAGCATAAGGTATGCTAATTTAAACATGCCCTAATCTACCATCATAAGCGGGTAAATAAAAGGGAAGAAAGAAGTGGGGATTGGAAGACATGCACACACATGCACCCACACTTATTATAGATTCGCCCTCGCCCAGAGGGACCAAATAAATATTACAGACAATTAACCCACAAGCTAATTAAATATTATAGGCCATCTAATTAGTTAAGCAAATTAACTAATCTAGGGAAAACAGTAAACTGCCTCGGGAGGAGAGCTTGATCAATGCATACTCGGTCCTGCTCGGAAGTACGCTGCCATGCGTAAACTGCCTCTGTTTTCCCTGCTATACCCCTCTGAAGACTGCCAAAGTCTCAGGATGTGCTTACTGGATGTTGAGGAGTGCCATCGGCTGGAGGGAATCATCACCGGCTGTGATTTGGTGTCCATCGGCACACAATAAGTCTATCGGCCACCGATTTATTGCCGGTCGGCACTCTATGTAGTCAATCAGCAAGAAGTTCTTGCAGAACCTATTTGACAGCAGCAGAGGACAGAGCTTTGCATGGCAATGCAATTCAAGCCATATATGCACCAATCATGTCCCTTATCATGTGTATGACTCAAATGGACATGGTCCTTGGTTCTCGGACCATCAATCGCGCATTTCCATGCGTGATGGCCCAAGGGACCAAGTGTGCACATTTTGATGTCAAATGCAATGCAAACCAACAAACCAAAGCCCAATTCCTATCACTAGATCATGGAACAAGACATGCATGCTAGATGCAATGCAACCTAGGCATTCAAGCTAAGGATGCAACATGGGCATACAAGGTATACATGCAAACATGCAAACAAACATGCAACGTAAGCATGCGAGCAAGCATAGGATGGACTTAAACATGCTCTAGGCAGCTCTAATTAGGCCCAAAACAGTGGCCATAATGCTAAGTTCATGAAGGTAAATGTACATACCAGCATGCATGGATACATGGTTCAAGACTTAAGCATAATAAAGCAACTTTCAAGCACACTCAAAAGGGGGAAACATGGACTTATGGCATGCATACTAGGCTCTGAAAATCATGCTAAAATGGTGCCAAACCAATTAAACAAAGCAAGCATATTATGCAATTAAGGTCCAAAACCTAAGGCTCACCAAAGAGGCATTGGACTACACTTATCAAGACCAAACATGGTATGAATTTAATGACCAAGACAGAGTTTTAGCACATAAAACAAAGCCCAAAAGACCACTTAGATAGCATCTAAACGACTTGAATTCAAAAGCATGCACAATGACCAAACATGGAGCATAAGGCACAACCTCTCAAAGCAACAAAGAGACATCCAAGGCAAGCATACAAGCATGTGTTAGGGACTGAGATTATGCTATAAATGATGCCAAGCTACTAAGATAACTCAAGCAACGCGTGCTCAACAGTTCTCCTTTGCAAAGCCTACAAGCTAACAATGCAAAGGGGTTATGCAATACATGGCAAGTATGACTAAAGCAACTTAAAACAGAGCTAAAGCATACAAAAACATGCATTAAAGCTTCACAAAGCTAAGCCTAAAACATACTAAAACAAGGGCTTACAACCTAAGGCATGTTAAGGCAACAACAAGGCATTACATGGCATGTATGCTAAGCAAGCATGGTGTACCAAAACCAACATACAACAATGCTATTTCATGGCAAAATAAGCATAAATAATAGCCAAGGCATGGTCAACATGAGGCTTAGCTAGGTGCTCATTAAAGAGGCAAAAATAGCCCTTTTTAAGGACAATAAGGAGAGGGGGTGGCATGGACAAAAATAGCCCTTCAACAAGAAAGTTAAGTCCAGGAATTTGAAAGAAGGAGATTTCTTCAACTTGTCCATGTTGATTGGTTGGGAGAACTCTAGGCCATCTAGGTCCATCAGAACGATAGCTCCACCTGACTAAATAGACTTGATGATGTAAGGACCAGTCCAATTGGGTTTGAACTTGCCCCTAGGGTCGTGGATGGGAGCTCAGTTGTCTTTGAGCACCAAATCTCCTTCTTTCAAATTCCTGGACTTAACTTTCTTGTTGAAAGCCTTGGCAATTCGTCGTTAATAACCCTGAACATGGTACAGTGCTTTCAGCCTTCTCTCGTCAAAGAGCATGAGTTCTTCGAATCTGCTCTGCTGCCAATCTGCCTCAGCTATCTAACACTCAGCCAATACCCGTAATGACAGAACCTAAACTTCGATAGACAGAACAACCTCCATCCCATAAACCAAGGAATACGGAGTCGCCCTAGTAGAAGTTCGAATTGAAGTCCGGTAGCCCCACAGAGCAAATGACAGCTTATCTGTCCAATCCTGGTAGGTTTCCACCATCGTCTGCAGAATGTGTTTGATGTTTTTGTTGGCGGCCTCAACTGCTTCGTTGGTCTGCAGCCGATATGTAGATGACTTGTGAAAAGCCACATTGTACTTGTCTAACAAGTCGATCACCTCCTTTTTGAAGTGGGAACCATTATCTGAAATGATCTCGTTCGGGACCCCATAGCGACAGATGTTGTTATTCCTGATGAACTTAGCAACATGCGAAGCCTTCAACACCGTATAAGATTGGGCCTTGACCCACTTCGTGAAATAGTCTATTGCGACCAGAATGAACTCATGCCCACTGCCCCGATTACATCAATCCCCCAGACTGAAAATGGCCATGGCGAAGTCATGTTGTACAGCTTAGACGGTGGAATGTTCATGCGATTTGCATGGATTTGGCATTTGTAGCATCGCCGGACAAAGCCAATGCAATCCTCCTCCATGGTGGACCAGTAGTAGCCCTGTCTGAGAATTTTTCGGGCTAGCATCACCCCGTTCATGTGCGCTTCGCACTCTTCTCCATGGATGGCCTCCATCAGGCGCTTCGATTCTTCGGTATCAACACACAGCTTATGCATCTCGAGATGACCTCTCTTATACAGTTTACCCCCGCAGACAATGAACTGAGTAGCCATTTTTCTAATTGCCCTCTTATCTTTGGCATTTGCCCCTGGTGGATACGCCTCTTTTTCCAAGAAGTTCCAGACATCGTAATACCAGGGGTTCTCATCTTGAACCTCATCTATGGCAGCAATCAGCTCATAGGTCGGCACAAATTTCTGGTCAATGATGATCGAACGCATCCGAACTCCAAAAAGGATGTCTATCATAGAAGATAGAGCTGCTAATGAATCTGTGAACCTGTTGTTCTCTCTTAACAGATGAGCTAAATTCAGTTTCTCAAACCAAGGAATTAGAAAATCAAAGATCTGGTGGTAGATTCTCATCTTTTCTTCTTTGACTGTCCAATCTCCTTTAGCTTGAGATACAACAAGATTCGAGTCCCCGATGACATCCAACCGTTTTGCCCCTAGTTCTAGAGCTGCTTGTAGTCCAGCAATACACGCCTCATACTCTGCCTCATTGTTCGATACTTTGAACCAGAGTTTGAATACTAGAGGTATACGGGAATTGTCGGGTGCTATCAGCAACACTCCTATCCCATACCCGTATTGGTTTGACGCTCCGTCAAAGTACATCGTCCAAAACTCTTCTTCGACATGCATGATGGCCTCGTCTGGGAACAGATACTTAACTACTTCATCCCTTTCCACTGGGTGATCGGCTAGGAACTTCACTACCGCTCTCCCTTTTACTGACTTGCGCGTCACATATTTCAGATCAAATTTGGAAAGCAGAAGCAACCAACGAGCTAGCCTACCCGTAAGTGCTTGTTTCTCGAAGAGATATTTGATGGGATCTAATCTCGAAACCAGTATTACGGCGTGAGCTAACAGCTAGTGTCGCAGCTTTGGTAGCCCATACCAAGGCCAAACAAGCCTTCTCCAGCGGAGTGTAGCAGGTCTCGTACTCTAGCATTTTCTTGCTCAGGTAGTAGATAGCTCTCTCCACTTTGTCTTTGGACTCTTGTGCAAGCATGCAGCCCATTGTAGTTTCAGTCACTGAAAGATACAAAATCAACAATTTTCCCGGCTTAGGCGGTGACAACACAGGTGGGTTCTGTAAATATTGTTTGATCTGTTCAAAAGTAGCTTGGCATCGGCCGTCCCATTGGAACTTCGTTCCTTTCTTCAGGAGACCAAAGAGTGGTTCACAAGTCAAGGTTAATTTTGCGATAAACCGTCTTATGAATTACACTTTACCCAGAAAGCCTCGCACCTCCTTTTCAGTCCTTGGTGGTGGCATTTCTAAGATGGTCTTGATTTTGGAAGGGTCGACTTTGATACCTCTCTGTGTGATCAAGAACCCCAACATTTTCCCTGCTGTAACACCAAACGTACACTTCTGAGGATTCAGCCACAGCCTATACTCCCTGATCCGTTGAAAGAACTTTTGCAAGGCGGTGTAGTGGCCCTCTCTTTCCTTGGACTTGACAATCATGTCGTCCACGTACACGTTAACCTCTTTGTGGATCATGTCGTGCAATATTGTGGTCACGGCCCGTTGATATGTAGCTCCAGCATTCTTCAGCCCAAACTACATTACCCTACAACAATAGGTTCCCCACGGGGTGGTAAAAGTAGTCTTCTCCCGGTCTTCGGGTGCCATCAATATCTGATTGTAGCCTGAAAACCCATCTATGAAGGAGAGCAATGTGTGCCCTGCTGTGAAGTCCACTAATTCATCGATATGCGGCAGAGGAAAGTCATCCTTCGGACTGGCTTTGTTCAAATCCATGAAATCCATACATACCTGAATTCTGCCATCCTACTTTGGCAACGGAACTATGTTGGCCAACCAAGTTGGGTATTCAGATGCCAGCAGGAACCCTGCGTCAATTTGCTTGGTGACCTCTTCTTTGATCTTGATAGCCCAATCCGGGCAGATCCTTCTGAGCTTCTGCTTAATAGTTCAGGCCTCTAGGTAAAGAGGGATCCGGTGCTGTACAATCTCAAGATCAATTCCAGGCATGTCTTCGTAGGACCACACGAAAACATCTTTCAAATCTTTTAATAAAGCGACTAAACGCTCGCGCTCTTCCGAAGACAATGTGGACCCGATCTGGACCAGCCGTGGGTCTTTCTCAGTACCAACATTAATTTAGGTGATTTCATCAACCAGCGGTTTTACAAACCTCTCCTGCTCTTGTTCTAGCAAATATTTCAAAACCGGAGGAATTTCTTCCTCGTCGTTTTCATCGAAATTTTGAAAGTCTGAATTAATGCAATAAATCAAGGGCACAGAAAAGTAATCGAAAGCCACAGCCATTGCATTCTCAGTAATCACTTTGTCCAGTCCATCTGATTCTTCTGTTACAACAGACTCAAAGGAGAAAGAAAAAGACGACCTAGACAGGACTATGGCATCCGGGTTGTCACCCCCAGGAATACTGGACTCAGACTCAGACGAGTTGGAACCTGATTCCGACTCACTAGACTCGGTGGAATCAGATTCTGGCTCACTACTTGACCCGGTGCTGCTCGATAAGAATCCCTCCTCGTACTACCAGACGAGGGAGGGTGCAATGGATGCATCCAAAATGTTTGAAGGTGGGCTTGCAGCCATTTCATTCCCGATCATGGACACTGAGAGGTGATCCCCTAAGCACTCATGTACGATCGGAGGATCTGATAGTAGACAAGCCAGTGCTACCCCCATTTCAATCTCGGTGCTCCCGGAATCCACTTCCTTACACTGCTCAACCTTAGCTGATGGGTCTGTCTGCTCCTCGGCGACATCATCCCCAGACAACTGTAAGTCGAAGAAGATTTCAAATCTCGGCAGGCGCCTCTTCTTTGCATTTAACCATGGCTCTGGGAAGCCACATAATGGAAAGTCTTCTCCCTCCCAGACGAAGCGTCCGTTCAAGGTACCTTGGATGGGTCGGTGCATCAACTGAAAATGCTTCCATGCCTTCTTAGGTTTTGCCCTTCCGGCCATCTCTTTACCTTTCCTCACCCAGTCCTCTTTGGTAGGTAGATAGCCTAAACCAAAGGTATGCAGATTGTGCGGCACTTCAGCCGATACAGCAATGCCCCTCCGACCACTTCTTTCTAGTCCCATCCCAGGGATGTGCTGAAGCTTATTCATGAGGTACACTGACTGCGCGCTGACATATAACCCCTTATCAACTGCTAAGATATTCTGTACGACCCGGGCCTCGGCCAAGGTGAATCTTGATAGGAACACATCCTCCGCGCCATGCTCGATTTCCAGAACCGGTGTAGACACCTCTGGCAGTGGATGGATTGATGAATTCCTGAAAACTATAGCCACCCCCTTCCCGTGCGGGTATTTCAACATCTGATGTAGGGTGGAAGAGACTGCCTTCACCTGGTGCAGCCACGGCTGCCCTAGGAGTAGGTTAAAGGTTACGGGAATGTCCAAGACTTGGAAGTCAATCTCGTGTTGTCCTGGACCAACCTGGGTCTGAATCAGCACTGTCCCCATCACCTCTCTGCTAGTGTTATCATACGCCCGTACTATCTCGGCAGTTGGCACAAAGTCTGCGGGTTTCAGACCGATTGCATATGTTGTCCTTGACGGGCACACATTAATGGCGGACCCTGTGTCGACAAGAACCACCGGTATCCATTTGTCTCTACACTCCACAGAGATGTAGAGTGGCATGTTGTGATCCGAGCCCTCAGGCGGTAGTTCTTTGTTAGAAAAGGTCAACGTCGGGGAAGCTCCTCCCGGAAAGACCAGCCCTACCAACTGTTCAGGCGTGGTGTCGATTGAAAGTTTAGCCTTGTCCATTGCAGAAAGGACAGCTTTTCTATGAACTCTTGAAGCCATAAGCAGTCCCCAGATGGAGATGTCTGCCTGTATCTTCTTAAGCTATTTCAGCACAGCCTCTTCTTCGAGTAACTTTTCTTTCTGCTTCTCTGCCTCCTTGTCCTTCCCGGACGCTTTTGGTTGATCTAAGTGCGGGGGCTTAAAATACCGCCCGCTCCTAGTCATGTGGTCTACTTCGCCAATATACCAGGTATCATCCGGCTGGTTATTCCCCCAGTCCTCGTCGGTATGGGCGAGACATAAGTCGTCATCTTCCCACCACATGCCATCGGCAGCTGACAGACACTTGTCCGGCTTCGTTACAACTATTCCTATGCTTAGAGCACTTTCCATTCCTGTGCTTGCAACATGTTTCGTTCCTATGCACACAGCACGTTCTGTCCCTGCAGGGGCCTTGGCCTTTCTGACTCTCTCAGAATCATTGATCCTTTCCCACTCAAACTGTTTCAGTGTGGCTTGCTCTTCAATCTCTTCCATGCCCAAACTCTTCGTGTTCTGAGCAAAATTCTTAACACCGGTGCTCTCCGGCGATGTATTCTGTTTCTTGACCCTTCCGGCCACTGTCAATGTCCCCGTCCCTGATGGACCCTATTCTAGTTGAGGCTGCTCAATAACATCCGGCTCATCGTTGAGCCACCCGGTAGCTTCTACTGACCCTTCCAAACCAAACCAGTTGATAGTCACGTCCCCCAGATCCTGTTCGTTGAAAAACTAAAGGTTAGCAATGTCCTCTTCTAGTCCTGCCAGGTCATCCAGCCCCTAATTAAGTCCATCTTCCCATACTACAC
The DNA here is from genome assembly GCA_025200525.1 of Camellia lanceoleosa. NCBI lineage: Eukaryota > Viridiplantae > Streptophyta > Magnoliopsida > Ericales > Theaceae > Camellia > Camellia lanceoleosa. The sequence goes on from CM045759.1 coordinate 44,219,840, forward strand.
AAGTCTCTGCTCCTGCTGGCAATTCCACATTCGGCCTAGCCTGGCCTGGCCTGCTAATGTAATGCAACCGCTTGGGTTGTACATGAAGCTCACAGACCCCTCGAGCTCTGACTGATCATTCTCATCTATTTCCACAGTTGACCTAATTCTATCTTTGATAGCCACCGCCACCACTTCTAGTTGGGTTTGGGAGATGTCCAACATGCACAAGTCAGTGCTATCAGGAATGAACACCTTCTGCTTGGGTAGGTGAGAAGGGGAGATGTATATGCTAGGGTCGTATGACACAACCCCAGTTTGGATTAAATTGATGCGTTTGAGAGGTAGAGCTTGGTTGTCCGGTGGGAGAGGGTTGGCTATGACATTCGGTTTCTCTGGAGGCACGATCACCCTGTTATCAATGAGGTCCTTAATCTCGTGACGTAATTGAAAGCACTGGTCGGTGTCATGACCATGCTGTTAGTGAAAGGCGCAGTACTTGGTCGAGTTATGGGAAGCAAGGAGTTTGTCTAGCAGCAGCTGCGGCTCTAGGGGCTTCAAGTGCCCTTTCCTGATCAAAACCCCTAGAGCTTTGGACGGGGGCATGTATAGTGGAGTGAAAGTTCTTTGGCCTTGGGGTGCATACCTGGTTGTTTGTGAGCTACTTCTGGATGCACCGGTGAATGGTGTAGCAGCAAGGGTTCTTGGAGTGGTGGTGGTGGTAACCATACCCACATCTGAAGTCCTGGCAGCTGTAGCACTGCTTATACCTGCATTTGTACTACGGTTGAATGCCCTCTTGGGCTGCTCTCTCTCATGATCAATCAAGCCCTATTTCATAGGATTTTGATCTGCACCCCTATCTCATGTAGATCTGCAAAGGTGGGGCGGCAGAATGATCATCTTTTGCATGAGCATGGGTTGGAGGTTGCGCACAACTATCCGAATATGATCTTTGTCAACAGGCCTGATGGTCATCATTGAGGCCTTAGCCCTCCAGCGGGTAACGAAATTGGAGAAACTCTCATTCGGCTCTTGCCTAGTGGTCTCAAGATCATGAGTTGTAATCTCAATCTGCGTGTTATAGGAGTATTGAGCTATGAAGGCCTCAGCTATCTCCTCCCAATTCCTCTTGACGGAGTTCTCCAGTTTTGCATACCAAATAGCCGTTACATTCGACAGGGTCTGGCAAAACAAAGAAAGCTTCTGCAATATGGAGAGACCCATCGGCCTTAGTATGTCCGAGAACAGCTGCAAATGCACCATAGGATCTCCAGACTCGTTGAAACGATCTATGTGCGGCATTTTAAATTGGTTCGGCAGAGTCACAGCAGAATCAGTATACCCATCCTCAATATCCGGAATGGACTTCACACCCTGCAACTTCTTGAAGAAATTTTCAAGCTTGCTCACTTTTAATGCTGTAGGGTCCACTTCGAACTCAAAGGAAGAATATGGTAGGTTGGTGGGTGTAGGTGCCTTGGACAGTTGGGGTAGAATTGGAGGCGGAGCCGGCCCGATTGGAATGTTCGTATCATCCTGGACATTAGCTGTCTCCCTGGGTATGGGAACTCTTGGTGGGGAAGGAACCTGGTGTGAAGTAGATGCTCCAGTCTGCTACTGTAGCCTGGTAATTACCTCTGCCTGTTGGGCCATAACCTTGGCCTGGCGTGTAGCAAATTCTGTTTGACAGGTAGCATCCTGCTGCATGGTTTTCATACTCTCCTGGAGTCGACGCGTCATCTCCTCTAACCCTGCCATATTGTACTGATCTATCTAAATAACCAGTATATCTGTCCCTATAATAGAAATTGAGACCTCAGCCTGACTGTTCACTAATGGGGCAGACCACTGATCTGACGATCGCTGTACTGATACACTGCGCCTTACTGATCTCCGTCTGGCAACCGAGGGTAAAGAAAGGAACACTGCTTGTCTGTCTATCAGATCCTAGATCGATTAAGTCTACGACCTCTAACCCAGAGTGCTCAGGGAATATCTAACTGGTCGGATGCAATGGTGCTAAACTGCCTTGCAAAAAGATAACTAAAGCATAATAAGGAAATAATGAAAAAAAAAAAAAAAAACGGACAGTATAACGGCTTAAATTAAGGCAACACACAGTTTGGCAAACGTAAGCTGAATGAACCGTTCTCAACCACTGATCACTATTCGCAAATCACTGCCCCAAATCTAAATCTGATACCTGCAGATATAGCTGATTTTTAAATACTGATGTCCGCAGTCTTGATACCCAGACTTGCAAACTGATACATGCATTCCTCTAGAGGCACAATCTAAAAGAACATAGCAAGAAAATGAGAGCCAAAACGCCCCTATGTTAGGGTAGGGTTTCCCTGTCCTATTTTGTCAGGAGCTAGGTTTCACTACGCACACAGCGGTTTCAAACAACCCATAATCAGGTAAGCAACCTATCCTAGCTTCGAATGGTCACTATGGATTCCGATATGCACTAGGTCGAATGGTCAAAAAGGGTGCCCTGGTAAAAACTAGGGTTTGTGTTCTCGTCGTGGCAGAGCCCGCAACTGGTCAGCCTTATGGCATGCTCCTTAAAGCGAGCCTCCGGCAAACTGTTCAGGAATAGCATATGACAAACACGGTATCCTAGGCGCACCAACGCAAAGAAACACATAAGTGTAGTCAAAACAAGATATCATGAGTTCGAGTCAAGTTCTCTAAATCCCTAGCAGAGTCACCAGAAACTGTAGACGCGCTCGAATTAGGGCTTCGCTGCTACAGTTCGGACTCATTGTCACAGTTCTGAATCTAATCTCACAATGTGTGATGTGAGACCAATAAATCACCAAAGAGTCCAAATCCGGCAAATCGTTTTGGAAAACTGATTTTTAAAGAAGTGCCAAACATGGACTGCTTTGCTAGATACAGAGTCGTCACCTAAATATTTTGTTTTGGAGAAAATTTAGGAAACCTTGACTCGTGCCTAAGGCCACGTGTCCGTCATCACCAAAGTTGCCTCGGGTCGAGAACTTGGGTATGAGAGGGGAAGGTCATGCAATGAGCACCCCTGCTCGCCCTATCAAAGATCGGCCTGTACTAAGCATGGTATCTTATTTTTGAAAACACATGTGCTCTTATTCTGATTAATTAGCTAATCTTACTACGTGATGCACACAACATACAAGTATAGACTAGATCGCCTAATTTGGAACAAAGCATTGCATATCCGTTTGTTTGAAAATAGTTTGAAGTTTGCTACTCGCAAGTAGGCTAAATCGAGGATTTCAATGAATTGTTCCAATTCAAGCAATCCAACCTTCACTCACAAGCATTCAGGCAGTTAAACACTTAAGCAGTTAGCCTCATGGCAAGCATGCTTTCATGGCAACATTAACACACATGCAAGATGCTAAAGTATAAAAGCTTACCTAGTACTCCGAGCCAAAACAATAGCTAGTTAGTAATCAATGCATGATCCTAGCTATGTTAAGATGGCTAATGCAACACATTCAAAATGCAACTAGAAATAGGCTCGGCTATCCTAAGATGTCATGTGAGATGCAACAATTGATACATGTATTCAACTTGGTATTGAAATACAATGCAGTTTGTATGATGCGCCGAGCCCGGTGCATGCAAGACAGATGAATGAATGTACGCATGCGAAGCATAAGGATGCTAATTGAAAAATGACCTAGAACTAACCATCAAAAGCACGTAAGTAAAAGGGAGAAAGACGTGGGGTTGGAAGACATTCACACACTCACACACACTTATTACAACAATTCGCCCTCTCGACGGAGGGTTCGAATGAATAATAAAAACCAACTAATTAACTAACTAACAAGCTAATTAATTATTACAAAACTTAACTAATTAAACAAAATCAATTAAGTTACAAATTCAAGCTAATTAATAAGAAAAGCTTTGAACTAAGCTGCTCCAGCTCTGTTTGAAGTTAGAAGATGCATGCCCTCGGTTGCCGCCCCGAAAAGCTCTCCGAATGCTCTTTAGAGGCTCTGTGTGCTGGGTGTCATTGAGAACTAGCTGCTGGATCTTACCAAAAACATGCTGGGGAGTGCACCAGTGGCCTGTCAGCCATGAAGAGATGCTGCCGACCACCCTGCCGGCCAAGAGTGCACACTGCCAGCCAAGGATGAGGAGGGTGCCGGCCAAGGATGAGAGGCTGCCGGCCACTGGCGTGCTGTGACACCAAGCTGCAACAGAGCACAAAATAGAGAAAATGGAGGGTCTCCCAAGGATATGTATGCACTATGTCACCCCATCTCACCTCAAAACATCAAGGGAGAGGCATAATCGGACCCAAGGCCATCAATCACGCATCTCGATGCATGATGGCCAGAGATCCAACTTGTGCAAATCAATGTAAAATGAATGCACAAATAAACATATAAAGCCTAAAACTCTATCATGTATCATCAAGAGCATCGGCGACCGAGAGTTGAGGCACGTTTCATCACTTGAAGTATGAAACGTCCCTCGTTTCCCGTGCTCGGATTAATACTTAATCCCAACAACAATGCAACACAAGCATGGCAAACATGCAATATGACGTAAAGCAAGCATGCAACAACATGTAATGGAACTAGCATGCGATAAAATGCAATGTACCAAGTATGTGATAAACATACAACAACATACAAGACAAACATGCAACAACATGAAAAGATGGAGCGAGCATACAATCAATATGCAAGACAAGCATGCAACAACATGCAAGGGTGGACTTAAACAAAAATGGGCAGACCTCAGCCATGCCTAAATCGATGGCCATTAGTGATGAAACCAAGGCACGAAAGCAAGGTATGCATGCACAATGCATCGACCTACCAAAGAGGCCTAAGAACACAACTCTCAAGAGTGCTCAAAGAGTGATAGAAGTGCAAGTGTAACAACACTAAGTGCACTGAAATTAGACAAGAAATGATGCCAAATCACTTAATCAACACAAGCATGGCATGCAATGGTCCTTAAGCATTAAAGCTAACAAAGAGGACTACAAAGGGGGCATACAATACATGGCACAAATGCATGAACTAAGCATGGACAGAGCTCAAATAGGTCAAAATAAGGACCTAAACATGCTGAGATGAGGGCCCAAAGACCTAGGCATGCAAGCATACAAGCTAAGCTATGAACAAGACTACAACGCACAACACTCAAAGGCACTTAAAGCATGACTGAAGTGGGAATATGGCAATGCTATAGGCTCTGAAATGTCATGTTAGATGATGCCAAATCATGTACACAACACAAATGAAGCATGCAACGGTGCTCAAAGCTTGAGGCAAGCAAGAGCATTTATACTACAAGTATACAACACATGAAGCATATGACCAATGCAACCCAAAACAGTCCTAGAACATGTTAGAATGAGACTAAAACATGTATGGAAGTAGGCCGAAACAAGCTAGCATGGTGAACATGAGGCATGATGCATACAAGGCAAATAAGGTGGATTACACTACACCTATCAAGACCAAGCATGGTATCACCCAACCAACAAAAATTAGAGTTATATCATGGCACAATAACCCCAAATAATCACTGAAATGATGGCTCGCAAGCTAAGGCATGAAGGCATACGCGATGAATCATGTTAAGGTATAAAGGAGGAAACCCTCCAACGCATTGAAAGCATGTCAAATGCAAGTGTAGGACCACATTACACGGACTGAAATAACATAACAAGTGATGCCAAATTGTTGAAATAGGCCGAGTAACACATGCTAGTGGACTCAATACACAAAGCTAACAAGCTAGATTGAAGCAAGGCTATACAAAGCAAGTCATGTATGCCCAAAAAAACACAAATCAGACCTTAATCATGATAAAACATGAACAAAGTCTCCTCAGAGCTAAGCCAAAAGCATGCTAGAATGACATGTTAAAGTAGGAGACATACTAGGCTATTTCATGGAATTGCACTACAAGTGCATGAGGCATGCAAGGGCCAACCAATCCAAACCAAAATAGAGTCATGATATGGTAAAAAATCACCAAAAACATGCTGAAATGGACTCAACATAAGCTAGGACGACATGCTACTTTATGTAGCACACAAAGCTAGTTTAAGAGATTTACACTACAAGTGTATTAGGCATGCATGGAGTGACAAAACCAAGTAAAAACAGATCTGAGGCATGTCAAATGAGGGCCAAAACTCTACTGAAGTGGAGACAATACATGCAAGAAAGACATGTTACTTCGATGAGCCACAAACAGGATTACATTACACATACAAGAAGCATGCAAGGGGTGACCAAACCAGCCATGGATAGAGCCAAGGTAGGTCCTAAAAGTCACAAAAAACTACCTGAACCAAACCTCAAAAGTATAGAGGTGCATGCTCCTTTGATAGGCCAATAATACAAGCAAACACAAAACCAAAAAAGAGGGGGTCACCCCCTCTGATTTGAGGCCTCAAAACCACATTTCTACCATTGAAAATCCACTAAATTTTAGTGACTAAAAGGTCAAACAAGGACTAGCTCAAAGGCCTTAAAGGATGGCTCAAAACATGGCCAAACAAGGCACACAAGAGGGTAGAACACCCTTAACACCAAAGAAGCCTTGAACAAACATCAAAAACACTTAAATACAGAACTTTTTTTAGTTGAAAGCAATGCCTAAAATAATATGCAAGGATGGCCAAAATGAGATACAAATAAAGGCTTAAATGGGGAAAACACTCACCCTTGAAGCACAACTTTGAAACTAGCAATCTCAGGGGCCAAAAACCACTTTTAGAGCTCAAGTAACACTTCCAAGAACCTCGGCTCAAAGATGATGGTGTATCACTATGTGTTGTAGTGCAAAAGTGCAAGAGAAATGGACTTTAGAGCACTATTCTATGCAATATAGAGAGAGAGAATGAGAAATATAGAGAGATATATCTTCTGTAAAATGGCTGAACCTCTGTAAGGGAGAGAGAGCCTCTTCTTATATAGAAGAAAAACAATGCAAAGCTTGTTAAACAAGCTTGGAAAGGGGCTCATCCCTCCATACACGTGTATGGAGGAGAGATGAGTGAAATCCAGTTGGCTCAAAAGATCTGGCGTGAAACCTGCTGAGACAAGGGTTCTGTCGGCCATCAGTGGTGGCCAGCAGTGGCTCATTGATGGCCGGCAGACTTTATCAATGGCCGGTACTAACAAAGGCATGGCCGACAGTAGCATAGGATGGCTGGCAGTGCACCAAGAGAATTAGGCTGGAAGGGCCAATGCATGGTCCAAAAATGGGGCAGAAAGGATACATGGTTTGGAAAGCTCAAACCTGTGACATTCCGCCGCGACAGTCGAGTACTCGACGAGCAATCGAACTTGTTGTTGGATGTACCTGCAAGCACAACCAAGTCTTGAGGACGGTCAAAAATGGGGTGTCTACAATGAGAAATCGTCGCGTAAAATACTATTTTTTGCCACAGTCTTGAAGATTCCGTCGCTAAAAAATTTATTCGACAACGGCGCCATTTACCGTCGCAAAAACATAATTTTTGTGACGATTTTCAAACCGTCGCAAAAAGTTCTGTGTCCAGTACTCCCCTTTCTAGTAGTATGGAGCGTATACCATAGAATTTTCATGCATATATATATATATGAAAACATTGTACTAATTTTGTAATACAATATTGCAGTACACACATATATGTTAATACAAATATAGTGCCATTACATCTTGGGCCGGTGGTACAGCCAAGTTGTTTTGTCTAGCCCCCTCTTCTTGGTGAGTAATATCTTGTTGAGTCGGAATACCCTGACTACCTCACCGTGGTATGATAGTAAAGGTAAAATAAGATTTAACTCAAAATTCACATGCCTACTCATCACTTCACATGTTGCACTTGAATAATCATAAACCTACTCATGTGTCTATTTCACATAATGCACACTACGTAAGTACATAAATACATAGAGCACATACGGATCACCCTCCTGAGATATCAACTTGTACCACAGTGCTCATGGACTTCCAAATGGAAAAAGCATTGATCATGTGCCTTTCCAAAAAGACTGTCATGAGTGCGATGGACGCAAGTCATATCCTAGAAGCTTAATCTCATACCGACATAGCCACATAAACACATAAATATGCAAGACAATTAATGTCCTATACTAGCATGATAAAACCATTGTGGCAAAATCCACCTCCCACGAGTTCAAGGTATTCAAACTTGGTTAGCTCTAATACCAATTTGTAATGCCCTTAAATTTATCCTCAACAATGGTATATTTATACATTTCATTCCCAAACAGCGATCATAAATTGATACAAATAAGTTAATAATGGAAAAAGAGAGAATATACATGATGCCCCAAAACACTTCTCTTTCTCATTGTATTTCCATTCGATTACACATTCACAGTATACTTGACATGTTTCCACTTAGAAAAAGATTACATGTAGTTCAAAAAGATAGATAAGGATCTATACAAAGATGCCTTAATGGCTTAGAATTTCTCCAAAACTTATAGTTTGGTTCACAAAAAAAAAAAATAATAATAATAATAATAATAAAAATAATAATAATAAATAAAAACAAATAACTTGCACACATTACCTCCTTAGTTAATCACAATAAGCACAACAGCTTAGCTTCCTTGCTCCACAAAAGGTTTAGTTATGTACTCTAATCAACGAGGTAATGCTCTTTCATCTTGACCTGAAAGGTTAATATTATATAAATGAGCAAAATTGTCCAATAGGGAATACATTTAACAAGGTATATAAACAATTGATTTAATCATGCATAACTCAAAATTCATTAGTCCACAACTTTTATTCTCAAAATTTCACAAGGTTATATATATATATATATATGAACATATATAGAATAATATAAATTGTTCGAAACATTCCCTCATTTTTCGTCCTCACACAGATGAGCTAGTGGGCACCTCACACTTTCCACATTTATCATTCTCGCACGATTGGGCATGTGGACATCTCAAATAGTTCTCACATTTATCGTCCTCTCATGATTGGGCACGTGGACACCTAATTTCTCCGCGTGGGTACCAAATACATCACACAACTTATCATTTCCATAAACCCCTAAACTTACTTCATCACAAGATATCCCAACACATCCACACAACATCAATTAATTTCCAGTTATCTCCCATAAACCAAAATCAATAATATTCATGGGGTAATTGTTTGTTCTATCAAGAAAATATTCAAACATTACAATTTATAGAAGCAAAACCTTTTTTTTTTCTCTCTCCAATTTATACCCATTAAATCAATTCATCTATCTCATATATTGAAAATTAACACATAATTTAGTCAAAATATAGATATACAAGGTTAAAAGTATTCGTACCTCAAAGATTAATGTGAAAAGATGAAGACCGAATGAGAAAACCACGAAGAATTCACGATCCAATCGGTCCAAAATATTGCTCTCAACTTGCTTTGCACTTTTAATGAAGGAACTAGGATGGATTCTTAGTATAAGTAGATGAAATCTAGAATTTTGAGGGTAGGGCTTTTGGAAAGGAGGAGTGAGAAAGAGAAAGGAAATAAAAAGTGAGAGAAATGAATCAAAAAGTCAATTTTTAAATGGCTGATCCTGAACAAACCGCTCAAGCAAACCTTTCACTGCTCGAACGGTGAACGCGAATTATCAGAGTTTGGTTTCTCAGTTTTGCCAATATTAATATATGAGCATTAAATACATGAAGAAATCGAATAAGATAATTTAATTAATAGTACTGCATTACAAATAATTATCAAACAAAATAATATTATAATCAGGTTATTAAAAGAACTTAACAAAAATCTTATGGAAAATCAATGAGATATTATACATGAAGTTCAACATTTATTATTAGATAAATGTAAGCAATTAGCTCTTGTAGAAAATAATACAAATAGATATTCTTATCCTTAGAGAGAACTCTCCAAGGCAATCTTTTGATTTAATACCACCATAAAAATGAAAAAATAGATCTAAGTAATTTTAGTGTAAATGAATTATAAATAATGGTGGAACAAGAAAAAATGATGAAATGAAATATAAAATAATATTAGAAATAGCCAAAAAATCAGATAAAATAAATAATTGCATATAGAAGACTATAAATAATAGTAGAACAGAAATAAAAGAGCACCTATATAAGCAATTAGAATTATTCAGTCTGAGAGAAATATACTAATTATAAAAATACAAGTACATCAAGGATAATTAAGTTAATAATAAATTAAAATCTGGGTTTGATCACAATTTTATAAAACTTTTAGGCTTATGTTCTATTTTTATAATGTTTTCATGATTAAATTTATTTGAATTTAATACTTTAAAGACTTAATTGAAGAAATTGAAACTTTAATGACTTAAATGAAAAAAAGTGTTAAACTTTAAAGACTATTATTATAATTTATCCAAAAATATAATTAATCCTTTATTGGAAGAGGGGATATATTTTTTGAGTATTATCCGATTACATTGATGGGAAATTGACCAACAAGTCTCATATTTTGGACTTGTAATCCATATAGTTCTATATTTTTTCTTGTGATCCATTTAGTTCTTTTTGATGTGTAGTGACTCATTTACCCACTATATTGGAGTGTTACATTTGGAAAAAGTACACTAAGGAGATTTTTAGTGTCACATCATACCCACTACGTTAGAGTGTCACATATCACGTTTGGAAAAAGTATACTAAAGAGTTTTTAATTTTTAGTTTTTAGTTTTTTTGGAGTGTTACATCATACTTGTTACGTTGTCACGTTTGGCCACGTTGTCACATTTAGAAAAAGTACACTAAGGAATTTTTAGTTTTTTTGGGAGTGTTACATCATACCTGTCATGTTGTCACATTTGGAAAGTACACTAAGAGTTTTTAATTTTTTTTGGAGTGTCACATCATACCCGCGATGTTGTCACATTTAAAAAAAGTTCACTAAGAAGTTTTTAATTTTTTTTTTTTTTTTTTTGAGTAAAAGATTTGGAGTGTCATATCATACCCGCCACGTTGCCAAATTTGAAAAAAGTGCATTAAAGAATTTTTAGTTTTTTTAGAGTGTCACATCGTACCTGCCACATTGGAGTGTTATATTAATACCTGCCATATTGGAGTGTCACATCATACCTGCCACATTAATAAAAGGGTATAGTCGTTCACCAAAATACTACCAAAATAAAAAATAAGATTATATGGAAAGAAACTCTCTACTAATAGGACTTAAAAGATCAATAGAAAAAACTAAGGGCTAATTGGAGTATTTGTTTGTGAGATGGGACTTATCCCCAAATTGATTGATGCACAATTTCACAATGCTCATGTTGGCCAATTTCGATTTTACACATCTCCCAAGGGTAAAATTCTATATCAAAACTCTAGATGATTTTATATACACATAATAAATATTGAGTTAGGCTTCTCTCAAATTTACATTTCAACTTGAGAAAACTTGAGAGGTCTATGGCGTCCACTACGAATCTCGTTTCAATTATCTGAGCTATTCATTTTGTTGGACCATCGATGTATATCATCCATAAAAAATTTACTTTGATCCAATAACCGTAACATTTCATTTTATCATATTTGTCTCCGAAAAAATGGATGAGAAATATATTTTTGAAAATAGACCATTCTTTTTTGTAGAGCCAAACACGATAAAATGAAAATGTTATGATTATCAAATCAACCTAATTTTTTCATAGATAATATACATGAGGAGCCGGACAATGAACGGTTTAGATCATCAAAACTAGACTTGTGGTGGGCCTTATAGACCCCTTAAGTTCTCTTATACTAAGATATGAATATGAGAGAAATCTAACCCATAAATATTTTATTAGAGTTATTTGTACATTTTTTTTAAATATAATGTAGAAGTATTATAATACATATGATGGACATAAGCTCCTAAAATCCTCCATAAAATTCTAACCCAATTTTATGAATGGACTTTTTTTGGGCCGAAAATTCAAGATCTTCATATGGGTTGTTATCAAACAAAACGTGTGTGCTCTATTTAATCCATAAGTCCTTTTTGAAAAGTGTGTATTCTATTTAATCTCAAAACCTTTTAGATAGATTAAAAAGTCCTGTGCCCATTTATCTTCTCTTCTTTTTTTGCACATTGCTTTTTCCCTTTATCTCTCTTTCTTTGATATCTCGCAACAACCACGATCACGACCACGCCTTCCTTCTTTTCTTTCTTTTTTCTACTCAACAATCACTAGCGACCGGCGACCACCGTTGATTAGAGTTCACCGGAAACCACCGAGCACTGACTCATTGCTTCGTACTCACCGACGACGAAGGAGATGAATTTTGATGAAAAAGATGAGTAGATCTACTCAAATCTGATGTAGATATACTCAAATCAACATCAGTTTTGAGTAGATCTACATGCGATCCAGCTAGATCTAAACCAAAAATAGTTGCTGAAGTACAAGTCTTTTTCTATATTTGTCTTTTTCCTTGATCTTGCAGTTTTTTTTGCTTTTTTTTGTGCTACACACTTCTATTTTCCTGTTAAATGGAGAAAATTTTCAAGTTTTGAATAAGTTATTTTCGAGTTTTAGTTATAGGAGGTGAAAACTATAAAATTTTACAGTTTCATTTTTTTTAGTACTGAAATGAATCATTATTTAGAATGGTAAAATTTTGTAGTTTCATAACTTTCTTTAGAATTGTAAAATTTTATAGTTTCCAAACATGTTTTTTCAGTTTGATTAATAAGGATAAATGCTTAATAGAATCATACTTTGAAACTGTAACATTTTACAGTTTCAAAACTTACTTTTTAGTTTGATCAATATTGGAGATTATTTGCTTAAACCCTACAAAAATTGAAAATAATATATGTTTTTTCCCATTGTTGTTGTTTGTTGTTATTACGTTTTTTTTTTCTTTTAGTTTATTAATATTTACCACATTTTGTTATGTTTTTTCACTCATATTTCTCAATTTATTATTCTTTTTTTTTCCCACGCAATATTCTAGACATTTCGATAAGTCTCCGACGATATTCTTGATGTCCAGCAAACATTCCAGACATTCCAGCGACTGTAGACATCCCATTTTTGACCGCCCTTAAGACTTGGGTGCCATAGGTTGATCACTTGATGATGAAAGTTATGCTGTACAAACGTTCGATTTCTTCAGCAAGGGGAGCTCTAAATCCCAACCTTACACCCCATTTTGGACCAAAACGATTTTGACCAAAATCATTTTAGACCTTAAAACCCTCTTTTTCAAAATATTTTTCCCAAAAGTTTCTACGATATTTTGAGGCTCACATTTTGTTAAAAATTGCACTTTTCGTGAACCGAGCAAGGACAAAGTGGAAATAAATGTAAGAGAGGTGAACTCTTTGAAAAAATCTTTAAAACATCTTATTTAGAGGTTTGGAGTTGAAGAAAATTGGAGGAGAGGGAAGAAACCTGGTTGGGGAAGAAGTTGGGCATAAATCGTTAAGAGAAAATCGGGCAACCTTCACTAAATCAGGTCTACCCTTTTGTACACATGGAATTAAGTTATGAGGCCACCACCATTGGAAATTGGACTTCTGGGGCTTCATTTTACACTAAAGAATCTCCTAAAGCCAAGTCCGGATGAGGGAGATATGGCTGGTTAGGCATCAATCCGGTTAAGTCAAAATTGAGCAACCTCCACTAAAATAGGCATATCTCTTAGCACACTTAGAATTTTGATATGAGGCCACTTCCATTGGAAAGAGACTTCTAGGGCTACAATTTAGACTCAAGAATGGCCTATAAAAGAGTCCAGATGAAGGAGATATGACCATTTGAAGTTCGGCTTGGAAGTAGATTTTTGAGGCCGACCGACCATCATTTGTGGCCAACCAGCCACCATTGCTGGCCGATCGGCCACCACTGAATCTTGTCGGCTAGTGGTGAAAAAGCTAGATATTTTTGTGCCAGCTGTGTAATGACCCCAAAAGTCATCCTTATTTAATTAGGGGTTAATGTGTTTTAATTCAACTATATCTATTGGAATTGAGAATGTTTTTATCTTATTTTGGGGTATTAATTGAGGTGGTGGTATGATGGTAAAGTAAGATTGGACCAAAGAATATAATCCGGATAGTTATTCTATGATCAACCGTCACTCATTTGCCCTTTTCTTTTTCTACACTTTGAATTTTAATGTGAGGTTAGAACCATTGGAAAGCTTATTTCCGGGGCTTCAATTTGGACACAAGAATGACCTAGAACGGAGTCCCGATGAGAGAGTTATACCTGTTCGAAGTTTTCACATCTGTGCTGGAAGCAGAGCCGCACGTGCGGGGAATAGTGCCGCACGTGCGGGCTGTGCGGGACAGTAGCTCAAAAACGAGATTTTTGGCCCATTTCTTACATTTTCTTTTCCTCTCTTCTTCTCCCCTCTTCCGTGTCCGAAACCCTCGCTCCCAAAACCTTGATTTCCTCCACTTTTATCAACAAATCCACCACGGATCTTGCATCAAGGATGGAAAACAAGAAAGGGTCAACATTTCCAACCGATTGAAATTTGAATTTTTGGAGGATTCTTCTCAATCTTTGCTCCTTTTCTTGATTCTTGAGGTAGGGGTCCTTATTCCCTTTCAATATTTGCATTCATGGATGGATTTATGGAATTTTGTGTATATACAAACAAAATCTATAGTTTTGAGCATATTATGTCCAACTTGAGAATTGGGGGTTTAGAGTTGGAGATGTTGGAAGTTAAATTGGTGGGTTAAAATGATAGATTGTGACTCCTAGATGTATAGTCATTGGGAAAATTGGAATAAAAAGTAATGTGTTAATAAGTTTGAATTTTTCTTGAAATTTCAATATTTTCTTGAAACCCTAGGTTGATTAATGATGATAACCAATGAATTGGCCCAAATTGAAAGTAGAGTAATGAAATTGAGATATGGAATTATATGTGTTCAAGTTTAATTGGAATTTGAAAATGTTTGAAAATTATGTTTAAAATTTGCGAATGAACTATGTTATAAACATTGTAATTCATGCTGTAATGTGAAGGGAAAATTGGGGAAATAATCTATTAATGATATGGATGATATGAACTCGGTTTTGGAATGTTGGAATGGAATTCAAGGATTTATTTTGAATTATGTTAAATTACAAATGGTGTTGATGAACTAAGTGGTATTGACTTTGTTGGGTTATGTTGTGTTGACTCATAGTGAATTGATTGGTGTTGTACTATGATGAATTATATTTGAATTATGTGAATTGTGTAGGGTTAGCTACAAGGGCGGATCAAACACCAGAACACTGTGAGTAGTAGTACTTTGATGTACCTTTAACTGTTTATCGTTATTGACGTTAAATCTTCGTCGTAAGAATTATGTTGACATATATGTTATGTACGCTATGTGAGAAACACTGTGACATTATGGAAACTTCACAAACTCTTTGAAGTTATGTATGTTATGTGAGAAACATTATGAAATTATGAAAACATCAAAAGAACTTGTGAAATATGAAGTTATGAGGCCAAGGGCCAAACTTGTGAACTTGTGAATCCAAAGGGCCGAAGGCCGATGTGATAAGTTGTGAATCTATGAAACCCAAAGGCTATTTTGAATGTGTGAACCCCCCTTGGGCCGAACAGTTAAATTGTGAAACCAATAAAGTCATTTGTAATCTAATGAAAATGTGCTTACTTTTCGTTACTAACTATCAGGAATGTTCTGTTAACTTTACGTTAATTATGTCAATTCATGGGAATGATGTAACGGTTACCATTAGGACTCTGTTAATTACAAGGCAAGGCAACTATGTTAACATATAAGAATGATTAAACAAAGGTGTATGCTATTGATTAATACAGCACGTAAAGTAAGTCATTTACCCAAAAGAATTTATGTTCATCCTTGAAGGATGGATTCTAAGTAAATATAAGAGTAGCTATGTGTATCCATATGAATTGAAGTTATTTTGCTATGTTGCTTATAAATTGGAAGTTATTCAGAATCTACGATATAAGTGCAAAGTTTAGCATCATTGTATGACCCTCATGAGAATGTGAATTAGTCTCTCATTGTTAAGTGTACGATAATGACATGATACAAGATATGTTCCGTTTGAATTAATGAATGATGTTCAAGTATGTTTCAGGCATGTTTCTAGTATGTTACAAGTTCAAGTATGTTAAGGTATGTTTCAAGTATATGTTACAAGTTTACGCATGTTACTAGTTCATGTATGTTACAAGTTTAAGTCTGTTACAAGTTCACGTATGTTACAAGTTCAAGGATGTTACAAGTTCTTTGTATCAAGGGCTTTCATGCCATATGTTTCAAGGGCCTTAGTGCCATATGTTACAAGGGCTTTATGTCACATGTTTCAAGGGCCTTAGTGCCATATGCTACAAGTGCTTTATGCCACAATGTAACAACGCCCGCGGGGGGGGCCTCGCTACAGTTCGGACTCGATTTTGTTGCGGTTCTCAATCTTGAACCAAAGAGTCTAAATCCGGCAAATCGTTTTGAAGGAAAACAGATTTTTTGAAAGAAGTGCCAAACATGGGTACTTTGCGGATATAGTCGCCACCTAAATATTTTAAAATGGGAAATTTAGGAAACCCTAACTCAGTGCCGAAAGGCCATGTGTCCGTCATCACCAAAGTTGGCTCGGGAACTTGGGTACGATTAGGGAAGGTCACATCGTGAGCACCTCTCGCCTCAGCCAAAGACCCTCTACTAACCATGATATCTGTTTTTGAAAACATTGTATGCTCTTATTCCGATTATTAGCCTAGGTTACTATGTGATGCTCGCAGCAAACAAGTATAGACTGAATCGCCTGAATTGGAAATAAACATCTCATGTTTGTTTGTGAAAGATGGTTTGCTACCCGCAGGTAGGCTTAAAATGCAGATTTTGCCACAATCTAGTGGGCTTAACAAACAATTGATGAATTGCTCCAATTCAGATAACTCAACCTCCACCCACAGGCATTCAAGGCAGTTATATCACATAAGCACATAGCCTCATGGTAAGCATGCAATTCATGGCAACACTCACACGCATGCAAGGATGCTAAAGCATAAAAACTCACCGAGTACTCCAAGCCAAAACAAAAGCTGATTAGAAATCATGCATGGTCCTAAAAATACTGAATGTCTAATGCAACACATGCAAAGATGCAAATTATAGCAGGCTCGGCTATTCTAAACATGACATGTGAAATGCTACAGCTATCATGTATTCAACTTGGAATTGAAATACAGATGCAGTTTGTATGATGCGCCGAGCCCGATGCATGCAATACAGATGAATGATGCAAACATGCTGTCATACTGTATGCTAATTGAAATATGCCCTATATCTAACCATCCAAAGCGGGTAAATAAAAGGGAGAAAGAAATGGGAGTTGGAAGACATACATCACACTCACACACCCTTATTACAACATTGCCCTCGCGCAGAGGGTCCGAATAAATATACAGTCCGAATAAAAGAATATACAGTCCGGAAATAAATATACAAATTTCTAATTAATTGACAAATTAATTAATAAAAACGGTAAAACTGGCGTGCAAGCCGATGGACCGCTTTGCTTGATAGATGCCTTGGCGCGTCAAACAAGAATGCCCGATTAGCCTCTGTTTGCGATTTCTCGAAATGCGCGCCGGACTCCGGAAAGTTGTTGATCCTCGATTTTGCTGTGACAGAGAGCAGGAAAAGGGCATAGCAATATATTTCACAAATATATGCATGCCTCGATCCTCGTGCCACCAATCACGCATACCGATGCATGATGGCCGAGGAGTCGAATTGCACAACTCAATGTAGGGATGAATGTAAGTGAATGCTACAACAAAACCGAACTCCATCATGGGTAATCCGGAGTGTCGGTGACTTGGGAATTGGGACCCGTTCCGTCACTCGAGTCTGAAAGCGTGCCTCGTTTCCGTGTGTCCGACTAACGCCTATCCCGAACACGATGCAATATGCATGGTATGCATGAAATGCAGCTAATATACAACCTAGCATGCTCAATGCTATGAAAATGAGATGCCTCGAAATGCGTGTCCACGGGCTCGCAAACCGAGGCGATGCGGAATGGCATGCGAAATGTAATGATGGACTTATACCAACATGAAGGGGGCCTCAGCCACACTCACATAGGATGCCGGAATGATAAGGATGGGGTGCCTCGAAATGCGTGCCCACTGGCACGCAAACCGAGGCAATGATGAAATATAAATCGTATAAAACAGAGTGCCTCGAAATGCGTGCACGCGGGCACGCAAACCGAGGCGGAGGCATACGCAATGCAAACCGAATAAAATAGAATGTCTCGAAATGCGTGCACACGGGCACGCAAACCGAGGCGGAGGCATACGCAATGCCAAGCGGATAAAACAGAGTGCCTCGAAATGCGTGCACACAGGCACACAAACCGAGGCGAAGGCATACGCGATGCCAAGCGGATAAAACAGAGTGCCTCGAAATGCGTGCACACGGGCACGCAAACCGAGGCGAAGCCAAAATGGAGATCAGATAAAACTGAAGTGCCTCGAAATGCGTGCACACGGGCTGCAGACGCATAAACCGATGCTAAAATGGAGATCAGATAAAACTGAAGTGCCTCGAAATGCGTGCACACGGGCACGCAAACCGAGGCGATGATGTGCGATGCAAAATCGAATGAAATCGAAGTGCCTCGAAATGCGTGCACACGGACACGCAAATCGAGGCGATGACGTACGATGCAAAATCGAATAAAACCGAAGTGCCTCGAAATGCGTGCACACGGACACGCAAACCGAGGCGATGATGAAATGAGATGAAATGGCATACGGAATGCAACGATGGGCTTACACCAACATGGGAGAGCCTCAGCTCACTCACATAGGAGGCCGTCGGATAAAAATGAAGTGCCTCGAAATGCATGCACACGGGCACGCAAACCGAGGCAATGGCATACACGCATGAAAATGCAATTTGGGCTTACGCCAACATGAGAGGGCCTCAATCACACTCACATAGGCTGCCGTCGGATAAGCGAGGTCGCCGAAATCTGCGCCTGCACACCGCACGCAAACCGAGGCGAAGGCATACACAATGCCATGACATGGAAAATGTAGATTGGGCTTATACCAATATGAGAGGGCCTCAGCCACACTCACATGGGATGCCGATGAATGAAAACGGAGTGCCTCGAAGTGCGTGCCCACGGGCACGCAAACCGAGGCAATGTATTAAGGCATAAAATGACATGGGAAATGATATGCAAGCATGCAAACCAAATTTCAGCCACTAAATAAAGGGGAAAACAGCCCCGAAATGATACGAAATGACAATCAATGCATGAAATCATCCCGAAATGCAATTCTAAGTGCCCGAAATGGCCTACGGCTATGCTAAACAGACAAAATCCACTCGTGACAGCAAAATAAGTAGCAAGGCAGTCCCAAATATGGCATTTTTTCAGTACAAAACATGGCCAAATTAATAGCACAGATATGGCAACATTAGCATGCAAAAATACGGTAAAAGAGAGGAATTACAAAGCAAGTGATATCTACAATGCTCAAACCCAAAAACTCAGTTCTACAACTTTAAAGAAGGGCCAAAAATATGCACATATTCAGTATATGGAAACCCCAAAATCAGAATAAAAACATGCTAGAAATTCCATGCAAAATAGGCTCAAAATAGGCTATATCATGAGACTTGCCAAACCATGCACCAAACAGCAAACTTTTCTTCATGAAACATGTAAAGGGGGTCAAAATAAGACCCCTTTCAGTTCTGACCAAAGGCCAAAACCAAAAGCACAAGAGGATACAAAACATGCAAGAATACGGTAAATTTGATGGATTTCAAAGGAAGTACCAAAAATATACACCAAATGGCTTAAGGCCCTCAACATAACATGAAAAGGAGACAAAAACAAGGCTATTTCTAAGCCTGATGAAGGCTGAAATCCGGAGCCAAGTAAGCCTAACAAAGCATGCAAGAATTAGGGCCTAAAGTGAATTTCCAAGAGGTGGTATATAGAATGGCCAAATGAGGTTGAGCCCTTCTACAATGTTGTAGAGGGGCTCAAAATAAGCCTAAAACCAGTAGGGTCGGAGCCCCAAAAACAAATGCAAATAGGCTAAAACTAGCATGCAAATTGGTGACATACAAGATGGATATTGAAGGAAGTGTATCATGGAGACACCAAATGAAGTTGAGCCCTTCTACAAAGTTGTAGAGGGGCTCAAAATAAGCCTAAAACCAGTATGGGTCGGAGCCCCAAAAACAAAAGGAAATAGGGTAAAAATATGAAGCAAGAAAATGGTACAAAAGATGGATTTGGGAACTTACCCTTGAAGATCCGATTGTTGCAACTTCTTAGCTGGAATTTGTTGATCCTTGAACACTGAAAATCATCCCTTTGCTGCTGGAATGGTGTTGTGGATGATGGAGCTAAGGGTTGATGAAGGAATTGGCCAAGACTTGAAGTTGTCCTTGGAATTTTGGCTATGGAAATGAAGGAATTGGAAGAGGAGCTCTTCAAGAAATTTTTTGTAACCCTCAAAACAGTTGGGAGCTGCTGGTTTTATAGCCAAAAGGGTGAAAAATATCTTGCCTCAAATATCTAGATATTTTGAGGGCAAAATATCTAGATATTTTGAGGGCAGAAAAAAAAGATTTTGTTGACCCACGAAGTGGCATCTCGAGACCGCGTGTTCCTCGAATGATGAAACAGAGGTACCGCCAAAATTGAACAAAACCGATGCAAAACGCAGCTCGGGGACCAAAACCGCGGGGTCCCGAAATGGTCAGGGCACCGGAAGTGGTGTTCGTCAAGTGGGCATCGAGAGGCCCAGTGTTCCTCGGAACAATAAAATAGAGGTCCCCGCCAAAAATCGAAGAAAACGGATGCGAAATGAATGCTCGGGACCAACACCGCGCAGTTTGGGGTCCCGAAATGGGTGCCGCACCTAAGTGGTGTTCGTCATGAAGTGGGTTTCGAGACCCAGTTCCTCGAACGAAAATAGAGGTGTCTGCCAAAAATGAACAGACATCGATGCAAAATGAATGCTCGGGGCCAAAACCGCCGGGTTCGGGATCCCCGAAATGGGCCGGCACCTAAGTGGTGTTCGGTCACAAGTGGGTCTCAGAGCCCCAGTGTCCCTTGGAAGGACCAAGAGGTGTTCCGCCAAAAATGAACAGACATCGATGCAAAATGAATGCTCGGCGAAAACCGCTGGTTCGATCCCGAATGGGTCACGCACCTATGGTGTTCGGTCGCTGGTGGGTCTCAGAGACCCAGTGTCCCTCGGAAGGACCAAAGAGGTGTCCGCCAAAAGAACGGACATCGATGCAAAATGAATGCTCGGCCAAAACCGCGTGGTTCGATCCCGAAAATGGGCCGCACCTAAGTGGTGTTCGGCTGCGAAGTGGGTCTCAGAGACCCCAGTGTCCCTCGGAAGGACCAAACAGAGGTGTCTGCCAAAAAAGAATAGACATCGATGCAAAATGAATGCTCGGGGCCAAAACCGCGCGGTTCGGGATCCCGAAAATGGGCTGCCGGGCACCGGAAGTGGTGTTCGGCTGCGAAGTGGGTTTCAGAGACCCCAGTGTCCCTCGGAATGATAAAACAGAGGCACTTGCCAAAAACCGGAGAAATCGGAAATGGTTGGGCGGTCCCGAACCGAGGCACACGGCCTAACGGCTCCGAAAACCGGGAACCGGGCTCCGAAATGGGAAAAATGGCCTACGGCCACTGAGAGATAGTCTACGGGACCACTCCCTCCCCTCGGGAAAGAAAACAGAGAAAACCGAGTCTGGTTCGCAAACCGAGACAAGGCACGAAAGAGAGTTCGGAAGCCCGGAGGCAGGGCGCGCGGCCACGACTCTGAGACTTCTGAACGAGCACAGTATGCAACATCACCGAGCGCTCAATCGGTGACGTCTGAGTCTTAAGGTCGGTCAAAAATGGGGTGTCTACACACAAGTTTTAAGGGCTTATAGCCACCATGTTTCAAGGGCCTAGTGCCACCATGTTTCAAGGGCCTCGTGCCACCATGTTTCAAGGGCTTATAGCCACCATGTTTATGTTGCAAGATTGAACCTAAGGCCGTTATGTACTTAGCACAGAATCAGACTAACTATGTGAACTCTACATCGTTATATGCATTGCTATGTGTTATGTTTCAAGTTAAACATTGTTTTATTTATGTATTACTATTCACTGAGCCTGGCTCACTCTTTGTTATGTCTGTTTCTGTAGGTCACCAATCAGGTGATCAGTCCTAGCCGTGACGCCGCTTTCTTTTGTCAACCTTCGTGTGTCCAGGCACTATACATAGCCATTGATTTTGTTAAGCTGATAAGATGTTGGCTTGCTTTTTGAATGTCTATCTAAGAGTGATGTATATAGCTTTCATGTTTTTGTATATGCCCTATGATAGGGTTGGGTCTGTATATACGTATGTATATAACCGATGTTCAAGTGTATGTTTTAAATTTTATTTGTTTGTTAAAAGTTTCTGATCCTGGCATGATAGTAGTAGCTCGATGGAGTTTGTTTCCAGTGTCAAATTTTGATATTTAGTGCTTCCATTCAGGCCCCATATATATAGATATAAAACAAGTTAAGTGTCCGTTTCTGAAGTGGTCATGCCCAAACTTCTAGGGGCGAGTTTGGGACGTGACAAGCTGTCCCTCAAAAGCTCCAGCTGTCCAGGGCTTGATATTTTCGACTGAGGGACTGTATTTTCTATATATAGAAGGCCTTTATTCTTGCTTTCAAGATTAGAAAACATTTAGGAGTGAAAAAATATTTTGAAAAATATCCTCTCTCTCTACAATCCTCTCTCTCTACAATTCTCTCTCTCTTTTGCAAATTGCATAGCCTATGCCCAAACACACCAAACCAAACCTAGAGAGCTTCTTGGTGAGGTGATTTGAGCTTGGATTTGAGCTCTTGAAGCACTTGAGAGTGTGGAAATTGGTGGTTATGGCTTAAGGGTTTACTCCTTTCCAAGAGGTATACTTTCTCTTGCCTTTGTACCATTTTTACACCATTTGTTTCCATCTTTTCTTGTTGTTTTTAAGCTCTTTAAAACCTGTTTTTAAGGGCTAAAGCTTGTGGTTTAAGGCTCTTAAAAGGTAGAGGGGTTAATCACCTTTCTTTGAAGCTTGTTCTCTAAGCCTTTCCACTTGTGTTTCCCATTCTTTCATCAACTTTTTTTGAGCTTTTTACCACTGATTTTCAAAGATTTTCAGAGGCTAAAAAAGTGGTTTTGAAGTTCCAAAAATGGAGGGGTTAGCCATTCCTCCTCTGGCTTGTTTACAATCTTAAATTGCCATGTTTTAGCTACTTTTTGCCTTCATTCCAGCATGTTTTCCAACTAATTTTGGGCTATAAAAACTCTGTCTTTTTGGTTTGAAACTTGGGTCCTAAGGCCAATAAAGGTTTAGGGTTCAATAGCCCTTCTTTGTACATTGTTTTGGAGGCCTTTGCCGTTGTGTTTCCCACCCTTTTACTATATTTTTCCAAGTTTTTAAACACTGAATTTTAGAGTAATTTCAGTGTTAAAAATCATGTTTTGAAGTTCAAAATAGGAGGGGTTAGCCTCCTCTCCTTAAGTCTTGTTTGCTAGCCTAGATAGCTCTATGTGTTAGCCTAGTTTTCTAGCAATTTGTAGTTCAAGTCCAACATGTTTTAGCCCCTAAAATAACATGTTTTAGCTCTGTTTTGGGCTGGTTAGTTTGTTTGAGTCTTGTTTTGCATAGTTGAAGCGTAACCCCTTTCACTAGCTTAGTGTTTTAAAGTTTTAACCATCATTGGTGTGAGTTGATTGCATGTTTTAGTGCTTTTTCTCATTTCATTTCAGCACTTATAATCTCTACAATCCCGCTCATTTCTTCACTTTTTGGTTTTGCTTTGAAAGTGGTTTCAAACCACTTGTTTGCCTAAGTGTGAAATAGAGGAGCTAGTCCTAATGGTTTAATCCTTTAGGGGGTTATTACCAACGATGTAATGCCTCTTTCATGCCCAAAGCAACTTGTGGTTTGAGCCATCTTTCCATTAGAGGACAGTCACCAATGGACTTAATGGATTAAGGAATGATTTGGTAATTAAAATGAGTAAACAAAATGGGCAAGTAAAAGAGGTAAGATAAGCATCTCTTTATGTTGCATTGTAGCAAGGAAGTTCAAACCAGTTGTGGCCAATAGCCATCACCAGCGGCCGACTGGCCACCATTGGTAGTCGACTGGCCCCCTGTCAGCCACCAATGAAATTTGTACAGCGCATTGGAAAGGTGGAGCAGGGTGTTATGGAAGTGGATAACTTTGTTGGTGTTCATATGTGCAAACAGAGGCTTTCAGCAGCAAGGAAGTGGCTTTTCGGGTGACAAATCGAGCATGCATGTATCCCTCGCTTGCCGGGATTAGGTAATTAGTTTAATTAGCATTAGATCAAGTACGTTTTGTAATTAATTAGTTGTAGCTAATTAAGAGTTGTAAGTAATTAGTTAGTTTAACTAGTTATTCAATTTCAATTTGTAATAATTAGTTAACTAGAATAGTTAATTAATTTGGTTTGTAATAACTAGTTAGCTTAATTAGCGTAGCTAGTTGGTTAACTTATCCATTTGAACCCTCCTTTGCGAGGGCATAATGTTGTAATAAGTGTGCGTGTGTTTGTGTATGTCTTCCAACCCCACATCTTTCTCCCTTTTATGTAATCGCTTTTGATAGTTAGTTTAGGGACATATTTCAAATTAGCATGCCACATGCTTGCATCCATTCATTTGTCTTGCATGCACCAAGGCTCGGCGCATCATTCAAACTGCATTGCCATTTCAATACATATTTGAATATGTGTTTAATCACATGTTGTTCAAATCAATCCATATCATATTAGTAGCCGAGCCTATTAATTGCATATTGCATGCGTTGCATTAGACATATTGTATAGTTAGGATCATGCATCTTTCTAACTAGTTTCTGTTTTGGCTTGGAGTACTCGATAAGTTTTTATGCTTTAGCATACTTGCATAAGTGTGAATGTTGCCATGATTAGCATGTTTGCCATGAGGCTATATGCTTATTTGATAAACTATTTGAATGCCTGTGGATGAATGCTTGTTGCTTGAATTGGAACGATTCAACAAATGTAAGTTTCAAGCCCACTATGTTTAGTGGCAAATCCGCAATCTTTAAGCCCACTTGAGGTGGCAAATTCAAACCATTTTCGCAAGTAAACATGAGTTGAATTGTTCCAAATTAAGCAAACTAGTTTATACTTGCTTGCGCGCATCACGTAGTAAAGCTAGTTTAATAACCGGAACAAGAGCACATAATGTACATGAAAATCATATCATGATTAGTAGAGGCCGATCTTTGATCGGGCAAGCAGGGGTGCTCAATTTATGACCTTCCCCTCTCATACCCAAGTTCCCGAGTTGAGGTGACTTTGGTGATGACAGATACATGGCCTTCGGCACGAGTCAGGGTTTCCTAAATTTTCCCAAAATAAAATATTTAGATGGTGACTTTGTAACTGGCAAAGCAGTCTATTTTGGCATTTTTGATCCTAAAATCAATTTTTCAAAAAATTTGCCAGATTTGGACTCTTTGGTGTTTATCAATTTCATATTGCACTTGTGAGATTAGATTTAGAACCACGGGAGTCCGAACTGTAGGCCTTTTTTTCAAACCTTCTGAAAGGGGGTGCGAAAAAGGCGAGCTACAGTTTCTGACGACTCTGCTGGGGATTTAGACAACTTGACTTGAACTCATGATATGACATTTTATTTACACTTATGTGTTTCTTTGCATTTGCAATTGCATCAGTGTGCTTAAGTCATAGTGTTTGCCATATGCTATTCCTGAACGGTTTGCCAGAGGCTTGCTTGGAAAAGCTTGCCAAAAGGCTGACCAGTTGTGGGCTCTGCCACAATGGGAACACAACCCTTGGATCTGGACTACTGCTGTACCATTTGATCCTCTTTTCACTTCTCGGTGTTAGGTGTAAGAGGTATATTACGTAGTCTTGCTGAGGTGCCATTTTTGACCAATTGGCCTAGTTGCATATCAAAAACCATGGAGACTATTCCAAACTAGGACATGTTGTTTACCCAAATGCAGGATTGTGTGAAGCCACTTGTTGTGCATAGTGAAACCTTAGCTCCTAACGAAACTAGGACAGGGTAACCGTACCCCATCATAGGGGTGTTTTGGCTCTCACTTAATTGGTATGTGCTTTGTAGTGAAACTGTACATGGATGTGCATATCAGTTGCCAAGTTGGTATCTGTTTTGGGGCAAAATTCAATATAGGGAGTACGGTCATTCAGCTGTGATCATATCCGTTCTAGTGAAATTGGGCTGAGATGCTGTCTATTTTCTCTTTTGCAAGATAGTCTTGGACCCATAGCTTCAAAAGGCTCCAATATCCCCTAGGTACTCTGGATTTATGTCGATAGACTTTGTCAAGTCAGAAATTGTTCAGAAGCAAACTATGTTTACCTCACTCCCACCTGTTACAAGACGGAGGTAACTCAAGCAGGATTCACCAGTGCAGTGTCTACTACAGTCACCCTTCGGTTCACCAGTGTCTAGTTAGGTCCGGGAACGGTCATCTGTTTCTCGCTCAGCACGAGTTCAAACATTGATTCTAAATGGCACAATATCCCCCATCCAGTGTGGAAGAACTCATGCAGCACCTACAGCAAACAATTGAAGCACTGCAGCAAGACGTTGCTCGTCAGGCCAAGGTCACAACCTGTCAGGCTAAGGTGATAAACAAGCTGCAACAACAATAGCCACAACCGGTCGCGGCTTCTGCATCTCATGCACCTCTCATGGTTAACCCGACACTCGAGCCACTGCCCATACCACTAATGTCCAAGAGGCTCAAGGCAATCCGGTGGAGCCAATCCTAGCACAGGCCTGTAAAGCTCTTGTTTATCAAACCAAAGCTTTGTTTGAATTTGAGGTTGACCCAACTGCACTTAAGGTCAATAAACTAGAGAAGTTATTCAAACGAGCACAATGAGTGAACTCTATCCCAGATTTAGAGAACGGGTATATTGAATCTACAGTTACCTTACCGGAGTGGTTTAAAATGCCACATATTGACCGCTTCGACGACTCTGGAGACCCAATGGTGCACCTCCGCCTGTTTTCTGATATCCTGAGGCCAATGGGTTTGACTCTAGCCCAGAAGTTGTCTCTCTTTGGCCGAACCATGTCTGGGATGGCCACAATCTGGTATGCAAAACTCGAGGACTATGTGAAACAGAACTGGGAAGAGATGGCTGAGGCCTTTATTGTTCAATACTCCTACAACACATAGATCGAGGTCACAACTTATGATCTCGAAGCCACTCGCCAAGAGCTAAATGAGGGTTTCTCAGAGTTTGTGATGAGATAGAGAGCGAAGGCCTCGATGATGACTACAAGGCCTTTTGAAAAAGATCAGATCAGGATGATTGTTCAAAATTTGCATGGCAAGTTACTGCAGAAGATGATCATTCTACCTCTGTTTACCTTTCCAAAGCTTCATGAAATAGGGGTTCAAATCGAGGATGCCATCAGACAATGGATCTTTGTGGAAGATAATGAGCCTTTGAAGAAGAATGTTGTTCGCAGTTCCAATGCTACTACTAATGGTAGCACAGCTGCGAAATGCTCTGAAGTAAACACGGGCACCACTCCCATCAATGGCCAAAAACCAACCACTTCAACTCGGCCCCAAGCCCGAAAATTTCCATCCTCTTTACATGAGTCTCTCGCAAGCCTTGAAAATGCTGCTAGAAAAAGGGTACCTAGAACTCCTAGAACCTCGACCCCTCCCAAATCCTCTTCTACCAAGATATGACCCAGCTAAATACTATGCCTATCATCAACAGCACGATCATGATACAAACCATTGCATCCGCCTCTGTCATAAGATTCAAGATCTTATTGACGAAGAGATCATGGTTCCACAAAAAGGACCTCAGGCTACCCCTAACCTATTACCTCCACATCTCAACCTAATCCATATATTACCATACACCTACAACCCTAGCATATACATCACCCCGGCCCATTTACCCAAGCCTGAGGTGTTCATTCCAGAAAGCATGGACTTGTGTATGATGGATGCACTTGAACCCCAATCATCTCAAACCCACGAACCCACTACTTCTGAGCTAATGAGCATGATTGAAGATCTTCAGAGAACTGTGGTAGATCTAGCCTTTGGGATATTGGCTCCGTCATCGACCACATCACATACTGGAAATTTCATGTCAAAAGACTCCCCAATCTTGGGACGGGCTACATTGGAAGAAGGCCAATCCCTTGGTAAAATGGAGGCAAATGGCAAGAACAAGGTAGGGAAAGGCATTGGTCCCTATGAACATCTTCAGTGGGCTTTTGAGGCTTTGAAAGCCGAAGGACTAAAGAAACAGCAAGTGCTTGCAGTTGCTTCAAAGACTGTGGATGGCACTTTTGCCACTCACGTTCGGGGCATTTTGAATCAAGGGGAAAGCCGGGAAAAGAGATGTCGTACCAGAAACGCTCCTTTCAACTCCAATCCTACAGCCATAAGAGATCGTCAAACCCAGTCAACACCTGCCAAGCCCTCTGTCAAGCCTGTTAGAACTAGTAATCGCACCTTCAATCCCCTCTACATGACCTTGTCCAAAGCTCTCCAAATCCTTATAGAACAAGGCCATCTCAAACCCCTTGAGCCTCGGCCTCTCCTGGATCCCCTTCCAGCCAAGCATAATGCTGCCAAGTACTGTGCCTTCCATCAACAAACTGGTTATAACACTAGCGGTTGTTATCATCTTCGCCATGAAGTTCAAGATCTGATTGACAACGAGGTCATTGTCGCACTAGGTCTTACAAAGTCTATTGGCACCGGATCAATGAACTAGGGGGATAATGTGACTATGTGATCAGGGGATGAACCACCTGCTGATGGCGCTCATTTTACTCCAAATGTGGTGGATGACACGCACTGTTTTGAACGATTTGAAAATGTTGTTTATTTTACTTTCTGACTTAGGTATTGAGTTAGTTCTGTTGTGTTGTATTGAGTCTGTCTTGTCGTATCGAGTCAGTCCTGTTGTGTTAGAGTCAGGTGATTTCGGGGGTGTTACCTCGAACATCACTATCTTGTTTTCTGTTTTTCTTTTACACTTTTTCTTTTGCGTCTGTTTCTGAGATTGAGCCAGTTGTGCCAGCAGATCTGAATGAAATAGCATAGATTTTCACTTACTTTTCTATGCCTTGAAATCATTGCATTGATTGAATTTTTCAAAACTTTTCTAATAGTGTGATGAAAACAAAGGGGAAGGAATTCCTCGGGATTTGCAAAAATTTGATGAAGTGAAAGAAAGAAAGGCATGCTAAGCCCTTAATGAATGAGATTATGTTTGTTAGTGTTGTAAACGTCCCCGAACGTCCCGGGAGAGAATCCCGTTTTGTTCATTGGGCTCACTACAGTTCGGGACTCAATGTCACGGTCCTGTATCTAATCTCGCAGAGTGCAATGCAAGACCGATGAATCATCAAAGAGTCTAAATCTAGCAAATCGTTTTTGAAAAACAGATTTTTTGAAAGAAGTGTCAAACATGGACTGCTTTGCCAGATACAGAGTCGCCACCTAAATATTTATTTTGGGAGAATATAGGAAACCCTGACTCGTGCCTAAGGCCACGTGTCCGTCATTACCAAAGTTGCCTCGGCTCGGGAACTTGGGTACGATTGGGAAAGGTCATTTCGTGAGCACCCCCGCTCGCCCGATCAAAGATCGGCCTCTACTAACCATGATATCGAGTTTTGAAAACATTATGTGCTCTTATTCCGGTTATTAGCCTAGAATTACTATGTGATGCGCAGAGCATACAAATATATACCGGATCGTCTGAATTAGAACAAAACATCTCATGTTTGTTTTTGAAAGCGGTTTGCTACTCGCAAGTAGGCTAAAATGTGGATTTGCCACCCTCAAGTGGGCTTAGAAAACATGGTGATTTGCCACTATCTAGTGGGCTTAAAACTCGCAATCAATGAATTGTTCCAATTTAAATAATCCAACCTTCACCCACAGGCATTCAGGTAATTATATCACATAAGCAAATAGCCTCATGGTAAGTATGCTATCATGGCAGTCACTCACACACATGCAATGATGCTAAAGCATAAACACTTACCGAGTACTCCGAGCCAAGAAAGAAGATAATTAGAAAACATGCATGAATCCTAACTATGCTGAGATGCCTAATGCAACACATGCAAAAATGCAACTACAATAGGCTCGGCTATTCTAAAATGGCATATGAAATGCAACAACTGATACACGTATTCAACTTGGAATTGACATACAATGCAGTTAGTATGATGCGCCGAGCCCGGTGCATGCATGACAGATGAATGAATGCAAACATGCGAACATATAGATGCTAATTGAAACATGCCCTAAACTAACCATCATAAGCTGGTAAATAAAAGGGAGAAAGACATGGGGTTGGAAGACATACATCACACAAACGCACACTTATTACACAATTGCCCTTGCTCGCAGGGTCCGAATAAATAATACAGATCGAATAAATAATTAACTTCTCTAACTAATTAAATATTACAAAACCCTAATTAATTAACAAATTAACTTGGAAAGCGAATAAACTAGCATGCAAGCTATAAAATGGACCGCCTCAGCTCTTGTTCCGAATGATGAAAGATGCGTGCGTGCTCGGGTCGCTTTGTCAGGAAATTCCTTGCGATGCCTTGATTTGCCTCTGTTTTGCAATTGATCCCGAAATATTGTACAAAGCTCCAGAAGGCTGCTTAACCAGTTTTTGCTGCAGGATTCCGATGTGCTACAATAGAGAGCAAGAAAGGGTCATAGCAAAGCATCTTCAACACATGTGTGCATGACCACTGTCCCTATCATTGCACAAGCTCTAGGGAGTGTAGACCTCGATCCTCGTGTCACCAATCACGCATCTCGATGCATGATGGACGAGGAGTCGGATTGCACGACTCTATATAAAGTGAATGCACATATAAACACAACAAGGCCTAAACTCCATCATGGATAATCCAGAGTGTCAGCGACCGAGAATCGAGGCACGTTTCGTCACTTGGAGTACGAAACATCCCTCGTTTCCCGTGTTTGGACTAAATCCTACTCCAAACACAAAGCAATGAGATGGAATACACAATGCCATTAACATACAACCTAGTATACGCAATGCTATAGGCTAAAATGACATACACAATGCACGTGACATAACATGGCATACACAATGCACTTACGAAGACTATCATGCGCGCATGAACTAAATGGCATATACAAATGCAAGATGGACTTACACCAATATGCGTGGACCTCAGCCGCACTCATATCAATGGCCATATGATGAAAATGAGACAACCTAAATACATGCAAGCATGCACGAATGCAATTGACCGATCCTAAGGCACAACATGCAACTCTAACTAAGCATGGCAAAGGCTGAAATATGGCATACAAGCATACATTTTCCAGCTTTGAAACATGACGTACAATGGTCCCGAATCATGCAAATATGTTACCCAATGCATGCTAGATGGGCCGAATACCGAAACTAGTGAAGTGTGTTAAACTAGAGGTACACAAAGCAATGAATGAATGGAAAAACCAACCCCAAATAGACCCTAGGCAGGTCTGAAATAGTGGGTAAATGGCCCAAAATGATGGTTCAAAGTGCATGGAAATGAAGCTCATTCAACGGTCCGAAAACGAGGCATTCATGCACAACTCTCAAGCACACTTAAAGAGGAGAAAACATGAGGATACGACATTCACATAGGCTCTGAAATATGATGCAAAATGACCCCAAAGCATGAAAACACCTCAGTATATGCATGCAATAGACCTCAAATCTCAAAGCTAGGCAAGTGTATTGAACTACAAGCATGCAAAACAAGCATCATTCGACCATGAAACCCAAAAAAAAAGCTAAGGCAGTTCAAAATATGCACAAAATCAGTTTAAGGCATGGCCAAAAAGTGCTAACATGAAGGGCCAAAACAACATGCAACATAGGCAAGTAAGCATGGTTTACACTGCATGTATATGAAGCACAAGGGGGGCCACCAAACCAGCCAAAAAAAGAAACATGTCATGCTAAAATATGACCATAAACCCACTGAAACTCAGTCAACACATGTTAGAATGAAGTGTTCCTTTGAAAGGCCAATGAGAGGGTTGTTCTACACATGTATGATGGACACACAAAATGGCAAAAATACCTCTGGAAAGAGGTTATGAGGGCCCTAAAACTCACTAAAAAGGGTCTGAAATGAGTCTAGGAAGCATGCAAGTAAAGGCCCCTTTGGAAGGCCTTGAAGAGCATTATTCTACACATGCATAATAAACATTCAACATGGCAAAAAGGGCTCTGGACGGAGCCTATGGAGGTCACAAAACTCACAAAAAGTGGCCTGAAATATGGCTTTGAAACATGAAAATAGGGGCTCCTTTGTAAGGCCAACAAAGCTAGTAAACAAAACAATGGGTGAGAGGGTCGCCCCTCTCTAATTTTGAGGCTCAAAAACACATGTTAGCCACTGAAAATCCACTAGATTTCAGTGGCTAAAAGGCCAAACCAAGGCCAACACAAATGCTCTAATGCATAGCTCAAAACAAGAGGAAATGAAGCATGCAAGGGGGTAGATAACCCCCAATAGAAAAATAGTCTTAAACAAACATGTTTAGAAGCTCAAAAAAAGACTTTTTTTTTCAGTTTATGACAAAGCCTGAATATGCTTTCAAATAGAGCTAAACTATGAAGCAAAATAAGGTTACAAAGAGGGAAATAAAGACTTACCCTTGTAGAGAAGAAGGCCAACAGCTTCTGGACCAAAATAGGAACTCTTCAACATTTGAAAATGAGCTCCTGGTGCTTAGGTTGACCATGGAGGTGTTGTGCTTGGATATGTAGTGCAATGGGGCCAAGAACTAGGAGTATTGGACACCAAAAGAGAATGATATAGAGAAAGAGAAGTGTATGCCTTAGCCAAAAAATTTCAACGTTGGCTCTTGAGGGAGAGGCTCCCTCTTATAGAAGAGGAGGTCCATAGCTTCTCTAAGAAGCTTGGAGCAAAGAGGCCAAGCTTCTAAAGGAAGCTAAACTAAAAGGGTCAAGCTTCTTGAGGAAGCTAGAGCAAAGGGGTCAAGCTTCCTCAAGAAGCTAAGAAAGGTTCAAGCTTCTTGGTGAAGCTAAAAAAAGGTTCAAGCTTCTTGGAGAAGCTAAAAAAAGGTTTAAGCTTCTTGGATAAGCTAGAGCAAAGGTTCAAAAGGTTCAAGCTTCTTGGAGAAGCTAAAAAAAGTTTCAAGCTTCTTGGAGAAGCTAAAAAAAGGTTCAAGCTTCTTGGAGAAGCTAAAAAAGGTTCAAAAGGTTCAAGCTTCTTGGAGAAGCTAGAGCAAAGGTTCAAAAGGTTCAAGCTTCCTCAAGAAGCTAAAACAAAGGTTCAAAAGGTTCAAGCTTCCTCAAGAAGCTAAAACAAAGGTTTAAAAGGTTCAAGCTTCCTCAACAAGCTAAAACAAAGGTTCAAAAGGTTTAACTCAAAAAAAACTAGTTGGTGGCCCCATTTGGTGGTCTCCCGATTGAATGCAAGCTAGTGGTGGGGTGGGAGATCGGTAAATGTGGCCCAAAAACCAAGAAAACCAGCTTCCCGACAAGAAAACCAGAAAACCAGAAAACCGACAAGCGGGGAGAAAAGTGGTCTCCAAGGAGAAAAGGTGGTCTCCCACCCTTGTTCCACCTCCCAAATAATGAAAATAGGGTCCACACCAAAAATGAACCAAGACGGATGCAAAACGAGGGTTCGGGAGCCGAAACGCGCAGCCGGGTGCCCCAAAAATTGATTGTTCAGCATCGAAAGTGGCGCGCGACCACAAAGGTGGTCTCTCGGGCCACAG
The DNA here is from genome assembly GCA_025200525.1 of Camellia lanceoleosa. Lineage (NCBI taxonomy): Eukaryota > Viridiplantae > Streptophyta > Magnoliopsida > Ericales > Theaceae > Camellia > Camellia lanceoleosa. The sequence goes on from CM045759.1 coordinate 44,253,722, forward strand.
TGTCCCTCTAGAGAGAGGAAACAAGGTGTGTGCCAATATCTGGAGTGAACGGAGAAAGTTAAGCGATCTTGAACAGAGGCGCACGGCTGACGGCTCCAAAAACCGAAAACTGGTCTCCAAACGAGAACAGTGGTCTACGACCACGAAAAGTAGCCTACGGCCACTGAGAGATGGTCTACGAGACCTCTCCCTCCCTTCGGGAAGAGAAAATAGAACTTGGTTCGCAAACCGAGGCAAAGCACAACAGAGTCCCAAAGTTTGGAGGCAAGGCTTCAGAACGAGCACAAAATGCGCAATCACTGAACGCTCAGTCGATGACGTCTGAGTCTTAAGGTCGGTCAAAAATGGGGTGTCTACAGTTGCCCCTCTTTGACAGAACTCGGAAGTCATACGTGACGGGAGTGAATGTCAAAGCCCAGAGATGACCCATTTTTGACATGGCCGAAGACTTAGACAAATAGGCAAGATAAACGAAGAGATGTGCCCACAGGCGTGCCCGCAGGCAGGGGGCAAAATGCAAAACGATATGCACAAAGCCGAATGTAATTCATGACCATGCAAAGTAGCAAGCTGTAATGAAGCAAATATTCACAATAGATGCAATAGTTCTAAGCGAGAATGCAAGGCGAAACTACATTTCATGCAGTAAGGATCATGTAAATAAAGTTGTAACGAAGCAAATATTCACAATAAATGCGACAGTTTTAAGCAAGAAGGCAAATCAAGCTACATTTCATGCAGTTATGATGTAAGAAGATTATGCAATCTTAGCGAGCATGTGCGATAGATACACAAAAGTGAAGAGAGTGTGATAGATACACTATATGTATAAAGTGTGATTGATACACTAAGTGAAGGAAAGTGTGATAGATACACAAAGCGAAACGAGTGTGATGGATACACTAAGCAAATATGTGATAGATACACTAGGCGAACGTGTGTGATGGATACACAAAGTGAACGCGTGATAGATACACAAAGTGAGCATAGTGTGATAGATACACAAAGTGAGCATAGTGTGATAGATACACAAAGCGAAGCGAGTGTGATGGATACACTATATGAAGCAAAGTGTGATAGACAATAAAAGTGAACACAAAGTGTGATGGATGCACTATGTGAAGCAAAGTATGATGGATATACAAAAAGTGAACACAAAGTGTGATAGATGCACTAAGTGAACAGAGTGTGATTGATACAAAAAAGGTGAACACAAAGTGTGATAGATGCACTAAGTGAACAGGTGTGATGGATACACAAAAAGGTGAACACAAAGTGTGATAGATGCACTAAGTGAACTGGTGTGATGGATACATAATAGGTGAACACAAAGTGTGATAGATGCACTAAGTGAATAGGTGTGATGGATACACAAAAGGTGAACACAAAGTGTGATAGATGCACTAAGTGAACAGGTGTGATGGATACACAAAAGGTGAACACAAAGTGTGATAGATGCACTGAGTGAACAAGTGTGATGGATACACAAAAGGTGAACACAAAGTGTGATAGATGCACTAAGTGAACAAGTGTGATGGATACACAAAAGGTGAACACAAAGTGTGATAGATGCACTAAGTGAACAAGTGTGATGGATACACAAAAGATAATGAAGTGTGATGGATACACTAAAGTAAATGAAGTGAATATGTGCATGATAGATACACAAAATGAGAATGTGTGTGATAGATACAGAAAATGAAAGAAGTGTGATTGATACACTAAGTGAAGAGAGTGTGATTGATACACTAAATAAATGAAGTGATTGATACACTAAGCGAATGAAGTGTGATTGATACACTAAATAAATGATTTCAAACGGAACTTCTTTGAATGAACCGTACATACAATATCATGCATGAATGAGAAAGAAACTTGATAGGTACAATGCAATACAATGCATGATGTTTAAGGAACGCAATAAACAAGCATAGCGGCGCTTTAGAAAGCACCTCATGGGGTGAGTGGCGATGAATTGCTCTACTCTGACAGGGATCTCCCCTCGTGCTCTTCGAACACTTACCTTCAACTGACAGTACAAACGCTCTGGAATATTGATAAGGGTTCTTCACGTAGAACACTTTGGATGCTGCCTTTCTTCCTGATCATATTCACAACTTTCCTTATTCTCCAACGGGGTGACAAACTAGGTTAGTTCAGTATCCAGAATTGAGGTGCATACATGCTATCTCAACCTATGGGGCTTCCATACAGATTTCAAGCCGAGGACGCGCCTCTGGGTATTTAAACCAGACTTTAGTCTCGGAAATCCCAAACCTTTGTGTTCTAGGCAACAACCATTTGAACTCTAGTTTCCACCGTCGCAGTTGGTCTTCTAGGAACTCATTGCGAACACAGCCGAGATGCCTCTGGCAGGGAATGATACTTAGGGAGAGCAGTTCTGATCGCCATTCTGGCTTGAAGCAGACTTGATCTTGAGCTTGAGGTAGAGGCACACTCATACTTCGGAGCATTGGCAAGACCTGGAGAGGTACACATGGAATGCAATCTCGGAACTTACTGAAGTTGAAACAAACTCAGATACCCGACATTTTCCCTCTTTTCTTTTGCTTTGCAGTCTGGAACCTATATAGCTTCAGATAGGTCCTGGTTTTACTGTTCTCATGTGACCTAGGTTGAACCCTGCAGTTTTATGAAAGAACAGATCCTGTTTTGCACAAATGTAGAGAATGACATAGCACTCAGAGCGCAAAACGATTTTATTTTTGAAATTGAGAGATGAGTTCTTGACCGGGGTATTGAGCCTACGACTAAACACAGCGCACTACTACTCAACAACGGAAAACAAAAGGTAAACAACCTAAACACATCGAGTAACACTTGAAACGACTTAAAACAAGAATCGAAATAAAACAAAAAGACACGACACTCAGACGTGCACAGGGAGCCTGTTTCTCTGGGTATTATTTCCCACCCTTTCTCATTTGTGATTCTCACATCACTCGGCCCTCAGGCTCTTTTTTTTTTTTCTCTGAAAAAGCCCTTTTCCTCACTTTTTCTCTCAGCGCACATCTCTCTATTCTTCAATCTCTCATTTTTTATCCGTCCCTTAGGTGGTTGATGGATAAACAAGAAGTTGTGGGTTAATGCCCAACGTTATCAGCTCGCAGCTATTTCCTTCGGTGAGATTTAGTCGATGCCCCAGATGAAGGAGTGGAGTATCTTGATCCATTCCAATTCGTGCTTCGCACTCGGCTTGATACCTCGTTGCTTGGAGGATGTTGAGAGCTTTCAGCCCTTTTCTGTTAGCTTCCGCTATGCCCTCCCTGGCAAATAGGGTGCCCTTTCCGGCAAGTATGGTGCCCTTTCTGGCAAATGCATTGACAACAGGGAAAAGACAGGAAGCCTGACTCAACTGTGCCCCTAGTTCATTATTTTAACCATTTTTTGTTTTTGATGTTCTGCTAAAACAATTTTGACCAACATGAGAGTTAGATTAACATGCTTGTTCGATTTTCTGATTTTAAATCATGCAAGTTAGGTTATGAGCACTGAAAAGTTTCCTTTTTTGGGTCCAAGAAATGGTCCAGTTTTGGAAAAATGGAATAATTTTAAAGAGAATTAGTCAACCATAGTAAAAATTCTCAAAAACTATTTTTGCAAATGGCCACTGCTCGACCAACATGGAGCTTACTCTTGAGATGCACAACCTCAGATCCAAAAACAATGGAAAATTGCCCCTTGTCTAAAGGACACTGCACGACAACAGAAAGTTGCCCCTAGTCTGAATAGCACCGCAGCACTGCACGACAACGGAAAGTTGCCCCTAGTCTGAATAGTGCCGCAGCACATGGCAACCAGTCCTCACAGTGACAATTACGACCAAATTCTCGGATACAGAGAAGACAAAGATGACCAGAACCAATCACATGGACACAGTCGAATTTGAAGTGTTTTACGGCTGGACTTCAGAATGAAGTTGCCTACGTATCCCAAACATGGAAATCAAGCCTTACGTAGTTCGGGGTTAAGGTACACTCGGGTATTAACCTCTCCTTTTGCGCTCTAACTTTTGCCAAGGCCGCCCTTTCTGGGTTTTCAACCTTGCGAGCTTTGTTCTTCTTTTCTTTTCGATTATTTTCATTTCATTTCTTTTTTCTTCTTTTCTTTTTATTTTTTCATTCTTTGCATTTTTCTCTTTTTTTTGTTGTTGTTCTTTTTCTTTTTTTCTTGCTCTAACTTTTGCCTGGGTCGCCCTTCTGGGTTTTCGGCCCAGCGAGCCTCTCAAGGGTAAAAGTGTAGCTTTGTCCATGTCAAATGGTTTTGAGATCCTGAAGTTATCTGAATCCAGGAGACTGGTTGATGTTCATTGATGATGTAGGAGTCCATCCAATGGGGGCTGAACTTGCCCCTAGTGTTGTGGATAGGAATTCAGTTGCCCTTCAGCGATACCTTCTTCTTTCTTCCCTTCTGGAATTTGGCATTATTGCCAGTCTTTATCTTTGACTCTTCGAGCACATCTGACATTTTTTGCCCCTAGTTCGAGGGCTACTTTTGATCTAGCTTCGCAAGCTTCCTTTGATCACATCTGATATTCTCGCCCCTAGTTCATGGGCTGCTTCTGATCCGGCCGCACGTGCCTCACATTGTGGTTAACCGTTGAACATTCTGAATCCCAGTTCAAGGTTTGAAAGTGAGGGGTTGAGTTTCGAGGCTGAGAGCGATCCTAGGCTGCACAATCTCAAGAGCGATTCCACACAGGTCTTCGCAGGACTGCGCAAAACATTTTTTGAAATCTTTTAAGAAAGCGGCAAATCGCTCGCGCTGAAGACAGTGCGGAACCAATCTAGATCAAGCCAGGATCCTTCCCAGTACTCACACTAACAAGCATGATCTTAATCATTAAGGGCTTAGCATGCCTCCCTTTCTCTCAATTGGTCAAAAAAATTTGCAAATCTCGAGGAATTCCTTCCTCTTTCTTTTCAACACATTGTTCGAAAAGTTTTGAAAAACTTAGGTCAATACAATGACTTAAAGGCACAAAAGAGCTGGTGAAATGCACTGCCGTTTCATTCTAAACTTGCTGGCACAACAAGCTCAAAATAGCAATATGCACAAAAACATGACAGCCACAACTGTTTCGATTAGATCTCCTAGTGTAACTGGCTCCCCAGCAGAAACAGACTCAAAAGAAAACGAAAAGACAAACACAAAACAAGCAAGTGATGTCCGAGGTAACACCCCCAAAATCACCCGACTCCAACAAAATAGGACTGACTTGGTACAACAAGACAGACCTAACTGACTCAGTAAGAAAAGACTGACTTTGTACAAAAAGACTAACTCAATACAACACAACAAGACTGACTCAATACCCAAGTCAGAAAGTACCAAAAAAAAAAAAAAAAACCAGCATTCACAAATACTCAAAACAGTGCGTGCCATACGCCACATTTAGAGTAAACTGAGCGCCGCCCACAGGTGGTTCATCCATCGATCACATAGTCACATTATCCTCCATAAGTTCACTGATCAAGTGCCGATAGACTTTGCAAGACTGGTGCGGCAATGACCTTGTTGTAAAAAACCTGACAAAGTCTATCAGCATGAGCCCAATGTACCGGGGGATATTGGAGCCTTCTGAAGCTATAGTTCCACGACTACCTTGCAAAAGAGAAAACAGACAGCACCTCAGCCTGATTTCACCAAAACCAAAATGAGCAAAGCTGAATGATCCCCCCCCCCTGCACTCTCGCCACAAGTTACGCCAAGAACTGATACCCTCAGGTAAAACTGATTCCCAAAACACTGATGCTGATACCTGCAGGCCTGATGCCCAGACTTGCAAACTGATACATGCATTACTATAGAGACGCACTCTAAAAGCACATAGCAAGCAAGTGAGAGCGAAAACACCCCTATGGAGGGGTAAGGTTTCCCTGTCCTATTTTGTCAGGAGCTAGGGTTTCACTACGCACGCAGCGGTTTCAAACAACCTATAATTGGGTAAGCAACCTATCCTAGCTTGGAATGGTCACTATGGATTCCGAATATGCAGTAGGTCGAATGGTAAAAAGGTTGCCCCTGGTAAAAATCGGGGTTTGTGTTCCCATCGTGCCAGAGCCCGTAACCGGTCAGCCTTATGGTACGCTCCTCAGAGCGAGCCTCCGGCAAACCGTTCAGGAATAGCATACGGAAAACACGGTGTCCTAGGCGCACCAAAGCAAATGCAATGCAAAGAAACACATAAGTGTAGTCAAAACCAGATATCATGAGTTCGAGTCAAGTTCTCTAAGTCCCCAGCAGAGTCGCCAGAAACTGTAGATGTCCCCGAACGTCCCGGGAGGGAATCCCATTTTGTTCATTGGGCTCACTACAGTTCGGGACTCAATGTCACGGTCTTGTATCTAATCTCGCAGAGTGCAATACAAGACCGATGAATCATCAAAGAGTCCAAATCCGGAAATCGTTTTTGAAAACAAATTTTTTGAAAGAAGTGCCAAACATGGACTGCTTTGCCAGATACAGAGTCGCCACGTAAATATTTATTTTGGGAGAATTTAGGAAACCCTGACTCGTGCCTAAGGCCACGTGTCCGTCATCACCAAAGTTGCCTCAGCTCGGGAACTTGGGTACGATTGGGGAAGGTCACTTCGTGAGCACCCCCGCTCGCCCGATCAAAGATCGGCCTCTACTAACCATGATATCGAGTTTTGAAAACATTATGTGCTCTTATTCTGGTTATTAGCCTAGAATTACTATGTGATGCGCACAACATACAAATATAGACCGGATCGCCTGAATTGGAACAAAACATCTCATGTTTGTTTTGAAAAGCAGTTTGCTACTCGCAAGTAGGCTAAAATGTGGATTTGCCACCCTCAGGTGGGCTGAGAAAACATGGTGATTCGCCACTATCTAGTGGGCTTAAAACTCGCAATCAATGAATTGTTCCAATTCAGATAATCCAACCTTCACCCATAGGCATTTAGGTAGTTATATCACATAAGCAAATAGCCTCATGGTAAGCATGCTATCATGGCAGTCACTCACACACATGCAAGGATGCTAAAGCAAAAACACTTACCGAGTACTCCGAGTCAAAGAAAGAAGATAATTAGAAAATATGCATGAATCCTAACTATGCTGAGATGCCTAATGCAACACATGCAAAAATGCAACTACAATAGGCTCGGCTATTCTAAAATGGCATATGAAATGCAACAACTGATACATGTATTCAACTTGGAATTAAAATACAATGCAGTTAGTATGATGCGCCGAGCCCTGTGCATGCAAGACAGATGAATGAATGCAAACATGCGAACATATAGATGCTAATTGAAACATGCCCTAAACTAACCATCATAACCTGGTAAATAAAAGGGAGAAAGGCGTGGGGTTGGAAGACATACATCACACACACGCACACTTATTACACAATTGCCCTTGCTCAGAGGGACCGAATAAATAATACAGACCGAATAAATAATTAACTACTCTAGCTAATTAAATATTACAAAACCCTAATTAATTAACAAATTAACTAGGAAAGCAAATAAACTAGCATGCAAGCTATAAAATAGACTGCCTCAACTCTTGTTCCGAATGATGAAAGATGCATGCGTGCTCGGGTCGCTTTGTCGGGAAATTCCTTGTGATGCCCCGATTTGCCTTTATTTTGCAATTGATCCCGAAATATTGTACAAAGCTCCAGAAGGCTGCTTGACCAGTTTTTGCTGCTGGATTTCGATTTGCTGCAACAGAGAGCAAGAAAGGGGCATGGCAAAGTATCTTCAATACATGTGTGCATGACCACTCTCCCCGTCATTGCACAAGCTCTAGGGAGTGTGGACCTCGATCCTCGTGCCACCAATCACGCATCTCGATGCATGATGGCCGAGGAGTCGAATTGCACGGCTCTAGGTCAAATGAATCTACATATAAACACAACAAGGCCTAAACACCGTCATGGGTGATCCGGAGTGTCGGCGACTGAGAATTGAGGTATGTTTCGTCACTTGGAGTATGAAACGTCCCTCGTTTCCCATGTTTGGACTAAACCCTACTCCAAACACAAAGCAATGAGATGGCATACACAATGCGACTAACATGCAACCTAGCATACGCAATGCTATGGGCCAAAATGGCATACACAATGCACGTGACATAACATGGCATGCACAATGCGACTAACATGCAACCTAGCATACGCAATGCTATGGGCTAAAACGGCATACACAATGCACGTGTGTAACAGCGCCCGCGAGGGACCTCGCCGTTACAGTTCGGACTCCCCTTTTTTGTTTGTTGCGGTTCATAATCTGAACCAAAGAGTCCAACTCTGGCAAATCGTTTTGAGAAAAACAGATTTTGAAAAGAAGTGCCAAACATGGACTGCTTTGCCAGATACAGAGTCGCCACATAAATATTTTTTAAAATGGGAAATTTAGGAAACCCTGACTCGGTGCCGAAAGCCACGTGTCCGTCATCACCAAAGTTGTCTTGGCTCGGGAGCTTGGGTACGATCGGGGAAGGTCAGCTATGAGCACCCCCTTTCGCCCGGTCTGAAGACCGGCCTCTACTAACTGTGATATCCGATTTTGAAAACGTTATGTGTTCTTGTTCCAATTATTAGCCTAGAATTACTATGTTATGCGTGCAGCAAACAAGTATGGACTAGATTGCCTGATTTGGAAATAAACATTGCATATCCGTTTATTTTGAAAGTGCTTTGGAATTTGCTACTCGCAAGTACGCTAAAACACGGATTTCAACGAGTTTTTCCAACTCAAGCAACCCAACCTCCACCCACAGGCATTCAAACAGTTTATCTCATAGAAGCATTTAGCCACATGGTAAGCCTACTGTCATGTTAACATTCACACGCATGCGATGTGCTAAAGCATAAATACTTACATCGTACTCCGTGCAAAAATAATAAACTAGTTAGCAAACATGCATGCCCTAGTTCATGTTAGAGTGGCTAATGCATCGCATGCAGAATGTGATTAGGATAGGCTCGGCTAGCCCTAAAATGGCATGTGAAATGCAATCATTCGGTGCACGTATTCAAGTTAGATTTGAAAACACAATGCGGTTTGTATGATGTACCGAGCCCGGTGCATGTAAGACCAATGTATGTATGCACGCATGCATAGCATAAGGTATGCTAAAATAAACGTGCCCTAATCTACCATCGTAAGCGGGTAAATAAAAGGGAAGAAAGAAGTGGGGGTTGGAAGACATACACACCACTCACACACGCTTATTATAGACTTGCCCTTGCTCGGAGGGACCAAATAAATAATACAAATTAACTAACTACGCAAGCTAATTAAATATTACAAATTAATTAAATTAACTAAACAAATTAATTAATCTAATTAAAACAAGAAGCCTTCGAAGCGGGTCGATCACGCGCATGCTCGGGACTTGCTCGGAATCGCACTGCCATGCATAGTCTGCCTCTATTTTCCCTGCTTTGCTCCTCTGAAAACTGCCAAAGTCTCAGGAATGCCTCTCGGGATACTGGGGATCACCACCGGCTGAAAGGGAACACCACCGGCTGAAGGATGTGGTCATCGGCTGCAAATGAGACTATAGGCCACAAATACATTGCCGGTCGGCACTAAATGTTGCCGGTCGGCTGAAAATGTCTGCAGAACCTGCAACTCACAGCAGCAGAGGGCAGAATCTTGCATGGCAAGGCTATTCAAGCTATGTATGCACCAATCACACTCCCTATCATGTTAATGACTCAAGGGAGGATGTGCCTCGATTCTCGGGCCACCAATCACGCATTTCCATGCATGACGGCCTAAAGAATCGAGTGTGCACTTTCAATTTCAAATGCATGCAAACCATATAATCACACAAGGAAGCCTAACCTCTATCACACTCACTTCAAGAGGCCAAGCATGCACAATGCATTGCAATCCTAGACATGTTGGCTAGCATGCAATATGGACAATGCAAGATACTTATACAAACATACAAGCAAGCATGCAAGGCAAGCATGCAAACCAAATAAAAGAGGGACTTAAACATGAATTAGGCAACTCTAAATAGGCCTAAAACAGTGGCCAAACTGCCCAAAAATGAAGGCTAAGCACACACACACGCATGCACATGTTAAGGCACAAACCTAAGCATTAAACAAGCAACTCTCAAACACACTTGAACGAGGCTAAACATGGACAATTGGCATGGAATGAAAAGCTTTAAAATCATGTCAAAATGTGGTGCCAAACCAACCCAAATGAGACAAGCATAAGCATGCAAGCATGGTCCAAGTACTTGAGGCAAGTCATGAAGCTTTGAAGCACATTTAGCATAACAAACATGGCATGCATTAAACAACTAAAAATAGATTTTTAGCATGTTAAAACAAAGCCAAAGGACTACTTAGATGGCATCTAAGTGGCTCAAATTCAAAGGCATGCACCATGGTCAAAGCATAGAGCATACAACACATGCTCTCAAAGCAACAAAGAGGCAACTAAGGCAAGCATATGAGCATGCCAAAGGGACTGAAATTACATGTTGGATGGTTCCAAACCACCAAAATGATGCAATCAACACATGCTACACATTCACATACTTGAGGCATACAAGCCTGACAAGCCACAAATGCAAAGGAGCTATACTAAGCATGCCAAAATCGATTCAAACAACTATGGACAGACCTAAAGCATGGCAAAATAAGCACAAAACATTCACAAGGCTAAGCCTAAAACATGCTCGAACAAAGGCACACAACCTAAGGCATGTTAAGGGATCAAGGAGGCATTACATGGCAACTATACTAAACATGCATGGAGTACCAAAACCAACTTAATACAAAGTTATAACATGGCAATATAAGCATAAAATACATACATGGCATGCTCAACACACACTCAAACATAAGCTCCCTTAAGAGACCAAAAATGGTCCCTTTCAAGGACAACAAGGAGAGGGGGTGGCCCTCCCCTTTTGGAGACTTCAAGGCACCATCCCCACCACTGAAATCCCTCAAGATTTCAGTGGTGAAGAGGCCCAAACACCAAAGTCTCGAAACTTGCACAAAATGGCACAAAACAAGGGCCTTTCAAGGCCTAAGAGTGGGCAAACACACCCAAACCACAAAACACTCTTAATAAACTATCAAGAGGGCCTAAAAACAGAACTTTTTTTTATGTTATACACTAAACACAAAAACAGCTCTAAGATAGGTAGAAATAAAATGCAAAAATGGGGAATAAAAGGGAAGTTTCTTACCCTTGAAGACCACCTTCACAAATGATGCTCCAACAACCCTTCTTGGCTTGAATCCACCTCCAAAACACTCAAACAAGCCTCCACGGGTCTCAAGTCCAAGAGATGGCGTGTTAGTGTGTGTGTGTGTGTGTGAGAGCAAAAATGGCACAAAACACACACTTATAGAGATAGAAAATATTTCTAACCCTAACCCTAGAACTCAAGCTTCACCAAAGCTGTCTAAAATGTCTAACAATTGTCTAACCCTAATGCCAAGAGAAGACTCTCTCCTATATAGGCAATTCCCTCTTGTAAAGCTTACAAAACAAGCCATCCAAGAGGGAAATCCCTCCATACACGTGTATGGAGGGGAATGGGGTGGGTGCCAGCTATCATAGTTGGCAAGAAATATCTACAACGAGTAGATGAACAGTGGCCGGCCACGCAAAATTGTCATTTTGACAAAATTGATGGCCGGCCGGCAGCAAAGAGTGCCGACCGGAAATATATATTGCCGGTGGCGAGAAAAACCAGTCGGTGGCCTCTAGCTAGTGCCGGTGGTGTGTAGGGATGCCTCAAAAGGCATTCCCTGCCCTTCCAAGGCAAAACACAAGTGTTTGGTGCAAAACCAGACACAAAACAGTCGAGTTCGGAGATCCTGAGACAAGGCGCGTAGCCGAGAACTCCGGGAACTCCAAACGAACACAAACATGGATCATCACCGAGTGTTCAAACGGTGACGTCCAAGTCTTGAGGACGGTCAAAAATGGAGTGTCTACAACGTGACATAACATGGCATACACAATGCACTTACGAAAACTATCATGCGCACATGAACTAAATGGCATATACAAATGCAAGATGGATTTATGCCAATATGAGTGGACCTCAGCCACAATCACATTAGTGGCCATATGATGAAAATGAGACAACCTAAATACATGTAAGCATGCACGAATGCAATGGACTGATCCTAAGGCACAACATGCAACTCTAACTAAGCATGGCAAATGATGAAATATGGCATACAAGCATACATTTTCCAGCTCTAAAACATGATATACAATGGTCCGGAATCATGCAAATATGTTACCCAATGCATGCCAGATGGGCCAAATACCGAAACTAGTGAAGTGCGTTATACTAGAGGTACACAAAGCAATGCACGAATGGCAAAACCAACCCCAAACAGACCCTAGGCAGGTCTGAAATAGTGGGAAAATGGCCCAAAATGATGGTTCAAAGTGCATGGAAATGAAGCTCATTCAACGGTCCGAAAACAAGGCATTCATGCACAACTCTCAAGCACACTTAAAGAGGAGAAAACATGAGGATATGGCATTCACATAGGCTCTGAAATATGATGCAAAATGACCCCAAAGCATGAAAACACCTTAGTATATACATGCAATAGACCTCAAATCTCAAAGCTTGGCAAGTGTATTGAACTACAAGCATGCAAAAAAAGCATCATTCGATCATGAGACCCAAAAAGAGAGCTAAGTTAGTCCAAAATATGCACAAAATCAGTTTAAGACATGGCCAAAAAGTGCTAACATGAATGGCCAAAACAACATGCAACATAGGCTAGTAAGTATGGTTTACACTACATGTATATGAAGCACATGAGGGGCCACCAAACCGTCCAAAAAAAGAAATATGACATGCTAAAATATGACCAAAAAACCACTGAAACTCAGTCAACACATGTTAGAATGAAGTGTTCCTTTGAAAGGCCAATGAGAGGGTAGTTCTACACATGTATGATGAACACACAAAATGGCAAAAATACCTTTGGAAAGAGGTTATGAGGGCCCTAAAACTCACTGAAAAGGGTCTAAAATGAGCCTAGGAAGCATGCAAGTAAAGGCCCCTTTCGAAGGCCTTGAAGAGGATTATTCTACACATGCATAATAAACATTCAACATGGCAGAAAGGGCTCTGGAAAGAGCCTATGCATGTCACAAAACTCACAAAAAGTGGCCTGAACCATGGCTTTGAAACATGAAAATAGGGGCTCCTTTGTAAGGCCAACAAAGCTTGTAAACAAAACAAGGGCTGAGAGGGTCACCCCTCTCTAATTTTGAGGCTCAAAAACACATGTTAGCCACTGAAAATCCACTAGATTTCAGTGGCTAAAAGGCCAAACCAAGGCCAACACAAATGCTTTAATGCATAGCTCAAAACAAGAGAAAATGAAGCATGCAAGGGGGTAGATGACCCCCAACAGAAAAATAGTCTTCAACAAACATGTTTAGAAGCTCAAAATAAGACTTTTTTCAGTTTATAACAAAGCCTAAATATGCTTGCAAATAGAGCTAAACTATGAAGCAAAATAAGGCTACAAAGAGGGAAATAAGACTTACCCTTGTAGAGAAGAAGGCCAGCAGCTTCTAGACCAAAATAGGAACTCTTCAACATCTGAAAATGAGCTTCTAGGTGCTTAGGTTGACCATGGAGGTGTTGTGCTTGGAGATGTAGTGCAATGGGACCAAGAACTAGGAGTTTTGGACACCAAAAGAGAATGATATATAGAAAGAGAGGTATATGCCTTAGCCAAAAATTTTCAACCTTGGCTCTTGAGGGAGAGGCTCCCTCTTATAGAAGAGGAGGTCCATAGCTTCTCTAAGCAGCTTGGAGCAAAGAGGCCAAGCTTCTGAAGGAAGCTAAACCAAAAGGGTCAAGCTTCTTGAGAAAGCTAGAGGAAAGGGGTCAAGTTTCCTCAAGAAGCTAAGAAAGGTTCAAGCTTCTCGTAGAAGCTTGGAGCAAAGGGTCAAGCTTCTTGGTGAAGCTAAAAAAGATTCAAGCTTCTTGGAGAAGCTAAAAAATGGTTCAAGCTTCTTGGGGAAGCTAAAAATGGTTCAAGCTTCCTGGAGAAGATAAAAAAAGGTTCAAGCTTCTTGGAGAAGCTAAAAAAGGATCAAAAGGTTCAAGCTTCTTTGAGAAGCTAGAGCAAAGGTTCAAACGGTTCAAGCTTCCTCAAGAAGCTAAAACAAAGGTTCAAAAGGGTCAAGCTTCCTCAAGAAGCTAAAATAAAGGTTCACAAGGTTCAAGCTTCCTCAAGAAGCTAAAATAAGGGTTCAAAAGGTTCAAGCTTCCTCAAGAAGCTAAAACAAAGGTTCAAAAGGTTCAACTAAAAAAAAACTGGTCGGTGGCCCCATTTGGTGGTCTCCCGATTGAATGCAAGCAAGTGGTGGGGTGGGAGACTAGTAAATGTGGCCCAAAAACCAAGAAAACCAGCTTCTCGACAAGAAAACCAGAAAACTGACTAGCGGGAGAAAAATGGTCTCCAAGGACAAAAGGTGGTCTCCCACCCTTGTACCACCTCCCAAACAATGAAAATAGGGTCCACGCCAAAAACGAACCAAGACGGATGCAAAACGAGGGTTCGGGAGCCAAAACATGCAGCTGGGTGCCCTGAAAACTGACTGTTAAGCATCGAAAGTGGCGCCCGACCACGAAGGTGGTCTCTCGGGCCACAATGTCCCTCTAGAGGGAAACAAGGTGTGTGCCAAAAACCGGAGTGAACGGAGAAAGTTAAGCGGTCCCGAACCGAGGCGCATGGCCGACGGCTCTGAAAACCGGAAACTGGTCTCCAAACGGGAACAGTGGTCAACGATCACGAAAAGTAACCTATGGCCACTGAGAGATGGTCTACGAGACCTCTCCCTCCCTTTGGAAAGAGAAAACAGAACCTGGTTCACAAACCGAGGCAAAGCACAACAGAGTCTCCAGGTCCGGAGGCAAGGCTCTCAGCCGAGATTCCATAACCTCAGAACGAGCACAAAATCCGCAATCACCGAGCGCTCAATCGATGACGTCTGAGTCTTAAGGTCGGTCAAAAATGGGCTGTCTACAGGTGTGAGTACTGAGAAGGATCCTGACTTGATCCAAATTGGTTCTACATTGTCTTCAGAAGAGCTTGAGCGACTGGTCGCTTTGTTAAAAGATTTCAAAAAATGTTTTGCGTGGTCCTACGAAGACATGCGTGGAATCGCTCTTGGGATTGTATAGCATAGTATCACTCTCGGCCTCGAGACTCGACCCTTTTGCTTTCAAACCTCAAACTGTGATTCAGAATGTTCAAATGATCAATCACAATATAAGGCTTGTATGGCCACATCAGAAACAATCCTTGAACTAGGGGCAAGAAGGTCAGATCAAGAAGGTCAGATGTCATCAAAGGAAGCTTGCAAAAGCCAAATCAGAAGTAGCCCTTGAACTAGGGGCAAAAATGTCAGATGTGCTCAAAGATTCAAACATGGGTCATTTCGCGAATCAATGGAGATTGGCAAGAAAGCCAAATCCCAAAATCTGAGAGAAGAAAAGTTTTGCTGAAGGACAATCGAGTTCCTATCCACAACATTAGGGGCAAATTCAGACCTAATTGGATGGGCTCTTACATCGTCAAGACTATTTAGTCAGCAACAACAACCATTCTCATGGATTCAGATGGCTAGAGATCCTACGACCATTCAACATAGACAAGTTAAACTTTTTTTTTATACTTGAGAGGCTCGTTGGGCCGAAAACCCGGAAGGGCGACCCAGTCAAAAGTTAGAGCAGAAAAAACAGAAAAGAACAAAAATGAAGAAAAAAGAAACAAAAGAAAGAGAAAAGAGAAAAATAGTGAAAAGAAAAGAAAAAGAGCTCGCAAGGTTGAAAACCTGAAAGGGCGGCCTTGTCAAAAGTTAGAACATAAAAGGAGAGTGTCAACACCCGAGTGTCCCTTAACCCGGAACTACGTACGGCCTGATTCCTATCTTGGGATATGTAGGCAACTTCATCCTGAAGTTCGACCCCAATCATTTTCAGCTTGCTTGGCTCATCCATGTTGATTGGCTTATCCTTGTTCAAACTCAACTATCTTATCCATGTGCAAATTGGCTTGTCTTTGTTCAAATTCGGTTGTCCTATTTCGTTACAAGATTCAACTGCAAGACAAATCAAATTCAGATTTGAGATTGTGCATCTCGAGAGTAGATTCTGCATTGGTTGAGCAATGGCCATTTGCAAAGATAGTTTTGAGGATTTTTAATGAGGTTGACTAATTTTCTCAAAAATTAATCTATTTTTCCAAAACTGGACCACTTCTTAGACCCAAAAAAGGAAAAATTTCAGTGCTCACAACTTGACTTACATGATTTGAAATCAGGAAGTCAAATAAGCAAGTTAATCTAACTTTCATATTGGTCAAAATTGTTTTAGTACAAAGCCAAAAGTAAAAAACGGTCAAAGTGAGGAACTAGGGGCACAGTCGAGTCAGGGTTTTTGTCTTTTTTCGCTTATTAGTGTACTCGCCAGAAAGGGCACAACTGAAGCTAACAGCAGAGGGCCGAAAGGTTTCTCATCCTCTAAACAATGAGGTATCAAGCCAAGTACGAAGCATGAACTTGAAATGGAGCTGGATATTCGGTTCCCTTATTTGGACGATCACGCTCAAATTGGCATTTGACCCAGAATGGGGACGCAGAAAACGTAATGTGTGAGACCAATCAATTGTATGCCTGGCCGGTGAGACATGTTGTAATTCATCTCGGTCAAACTGGCCAAGGGCATCGTCAACCGATGTTAGTTGCAGATCTGTTGCACATCCAGTCATGCCACAACTCCTCCGGGGGAAAAACTTACTAGTTGTGAGCAAAAGAAGGAGAATCTAGTAGAATACTAGGGGCAAGAGCCCATAATGTCTTGCTTATCCATCAACCACCCAGGGGAGGGATAAAAAAAATAAGAGATTAAAGAATGGAGAGATGTGTGCTGAGAGAAAAAAGTGAGGAAAGGGCTTTTCAGAGAAAAAGAGATTGAGTGCCAGAGTGATGTGGGAATCACAAATAAGAAAGGGTGGGAAACAATACCTGGAGAACCAAGCTCCTCATGAACTGAGAAGTCTCTCACCATTGGAACACATTTGAGTGTTGTGTTTGTTGTTTTTGTTTGTCTCAATTCTTGTTTTGAGTTGTTTCGAATGTTAATAGATGTGTTTAGGTTTTTTTACCTTTGTTTTCTCTTTGTTAAGCCGTGCTATACTGTAGTTAGTCGTAGGCTCAATACCCGGTTAATAACTTATTTCTCAATTTCAATTTCAAAAATAAATCATTTTGTGCTCAGAGTGCTGTGCCATTCTCCACATTTGTACAAAACATGATTCTTTCTTTTATAAATTGCAGGGTTCAACCCAGGTCATGTGAGAAAAATAGAACACGAACCTATCTGAAGCTACATGGGTTCCAGAATGCAAAGCAAAAGAAAAGAGGGAAAATTTGGAGCATCTTAGTGTGTTTCAACTTCAGTAATTTCCGAGATTGCATTCTAAATACACCTTCTCAGGCCTTGTCTTTTTTGCAGAGTATGAGTGTACCTTTACCTCAAGCTTAAGCTCAAGCCTGCTTCAAGCTAGAACGGCGATCAGAAGTGCTCTCCTTGAGTACCATTCCCTGCCAAAGGCATATTGGCTTTGTTTTGCAATGAGTTACAAGGAGACTAACTGCGACGGTGGAAATTAGAGTTTGAATGGCGATGCCTAGAGCACAAAGGTTTGGAATTTCCAAGACTAAAGTTTGGTTTAAAAACCCAAGGGTTTATCCTCGGCTTGAAATCTGTATGGCAGCCCTATAGATTGAGATAGCATGTGTGCGCCTCAATTCTAGATACTGAACCATCCTAGTATGTCACCCCGTTAAAGAATAGGGAAAGTTGTGAATATGAACAGGAAGAAAAGCGACATCCGTGGATTCTACATGCAGAGGGTACTCCTTGTTAGCATTTGAGGGCCTTTGAATTGAGAGTTGAAGGTAAGAGTTCGAAGAACACAAATGGGAGATTCCTATCAGAATAAAGCGGTTCATTGCCACTCACCCCATGAGGTGCTTTTCGAAGCACTGCTTTGCTTGTTTATTGCATTCCCTAAACATCATGCACTACATTGCTTGTAACATGTATCATATTATCGCACGTATTGCATTTATTTGCATCTAGCGTTATCTGGTACCATTTATCCTTTTACACTGAGCAACGTTTACGATCGTTGTCCCTGGGACTTTTCTTCGGACCTCTTCTCACGATTTTAGTGTGGTTAGAGTGTCCTTTTCCTCACACAATTTTAATGTGTTTGGAATTTATCTCAGGATGTGTGGAAAGTGTTCCTGACGGCTTTTCTTTGGACCTCTTCTCATGATTTCAGCATGGTTAGAGTGTCTCTTTCCTCACACGATTTTAGCGTGTTTGGAATTTATCTCAAGATGCGTGGAACGCGCTCCTGACGGCTTTTCTTTGGACCTCTTCTCATGATTTCAGCGTGGTTAGAGTGTTCCTTTCCTCACACGATTTCAACGTGTTTGGAATTTATCTCAGGATGCATGGAATGCACTCCTGACGGCTTTTCTTTGGACCTCTTCTCACAATTTCAGCATGGTTAGAGTGTCATTTTCCTCATACGATTTCACCGTGTTTGGAATTTATCTCAGGATACGTGCAACGCGCTCCTGACAGCTTTTCTTTGACCTCTTCTCACGATTTTAGCGTGGTTAGAGTGTTCCTTTCCTCACACGATTTCAGCATGTTTGAAATTTATCTCAGGATGCGTGAAACGCGACCCCGAGCGATTTTTTATTCTCAGTTTACCCTGAGCGGTGTTTTCTTTCCTCGTCCTGTGTTTTGGCGTGGTTAGATTGTTTCTTTCCTCACACGATTTTCAGCGTGTTTGGAATTTATCTCAAGACGCGTGGAACGCGCCCCCTAAAGACTTTCTGAGGACCTCTTCTCACGATTTCAACATGGTTAGAGTGTTCTTTTCCTGACATGATTTCAGCGTGTTTGGAATTTATCTCAGGATGCATGGAATGCGTCCCTGAGTAGTTTTCTTAGGACCTTTTCTCACTATTTCGGTGTGGTTTGAGTGTCCCCTTCCTCACACAATTTCAGCGTGTTTGGGATTTGTTCTTCCTCCTCTCATGATTCCAGCGTGGTTGAAGTATGTCACTCTATTCATCTACTACATTGTCCTTGGCATTCATTGCATCATCTATTGTATTCATTGCTTTGTACTTTGTCTTGTTGCATTTAGCATTTAGGATCATTATCTTTTTCCAGTAGATCATTCCTCACTTATATCATACCATCCAATTACTTGTACTCTTTCTCTTTCTACGAAAAACATAGTTCTGCATGTGCATGCGCCTATTCCACAAGAATTGTGGTTAGAGTGCTCTGTCATCTTTTCTATATAAAACATAGTTTGACTTGCATCGCCAATCCTTTATGATATTTGTGTGTTTTACACTGCTTGTGGTTTGATGATTTGGTCACATTGTACATCATTGGCATGATTTCATTATAATTATATATCATTTTGCATTCTGCCCCTGAACTACGCTGGTTTGATTCCTTGCAAAGGGATACGTAGGCAACCTTCGGGTTTAACCAATTGCATCTGCATTTTGTTTGTTTGCCTAAGTCTTACAGCCTTATCAAAATATGTCATCTTCGGGCTTTGACATTCACTCATGTCATTTCATGACTTCGAGCTTTGTCAAAGAGGGGCAACTGTAGACACTCCATTTTTGACCGCCCTTAAGACTTGGGAGCCACAGGTTGATCACTCGATGATGAAAGTTATGCTGTATACGATTTCTTTAGCAAGAGGAGCTCTAAATCCCAACCTTACACCCCATTTTGGACCAAAACAATTTTGACCAAAATCATTTTAGACCTTAAAACCCTCCTTTTCAAAATATTTTCCCCAAAAGTTTCTACGATGTTCCGAGGATCGCATTTTGTTAAAAATTATACTTTTCAGTAAACCGAGCAAGGACAAAGTGGAAATATATGGAAGAGAGGTTAACTCTTTGAAAATATCTTTGAAACATCTTATTTAGAGGTTTCGAGTTGAAGAAAATTGGAGGAGAGGGAAGAAACCTAGTTGGGGAAGAAGTTGGGCATAAACCGTTAAGAGAGAACTAGGAAGCCTTTACTAAATCAGGTCTATCCTGTTGTATACTTGGAATTAAGTTGTGAGGGCACCACCATTGGAAAGTGGACTTCCAGGGCTTCATTTCACACTCAAGAATCTCCTAAAGTCGAGTCCGGATGAGGGAGATATGGCTGGTTGATGTTAGGCATCAATCCGGTTAAGCCAAAACTGAGCAACCTTCACTAAAATAGGCATATCTCTTAGAACATGTATAATTTTGATGTGAGGCCTCTTCCATTGGAAAGTAGATTTTTGGGGCTTCAATTTAGACTCAAGAATGATCTGCAAAGGAGTTTGGATGAAGGATATATGCCCAATTGAAGTTGGGCCTGGAAATAGATTTTTTATGGCCGACCGGCCACCACTGAAACTTGTCGGCCAGTGGTAAAAAAGCTAGATATTTTTGTGCCAATTGTCCCCCAAAAGCTCAAACTGTCTAGGGCTTGATATTTTCGACTGAGGGATTGTATTTTTTATATATAGAAGGCCTCTGTTCTTGCTTTCAAGGTTAGAAAACATTTAGGAGTGAAGAAATATTTTGAAAAATATCCTCTCTCTACAATCCTCTCTCTCTCTCTACAATTGTCACACCCCAAACCCGCCCCTAAAAGTTTGGTTCATGACCGGCCTGCACATAGGCCTCAAAACAAAATTTTCAAATAATATTTAACTAGATACGTGGCCTTAAGCGGAAGCAATATTAATAAAAGACAATATCCATTGAGCTTGTGAATACATTATGGTTTAATTAGATTTAAGAATTTAAATACACTCTCTTATATACATGTACGATCACAGAATTTATATGGATCTCATACACACTTATATAAGACTTAATAATTTATATGACTCCTAACACAAATTAAGGCCTCCACACGGAGGCATACCCCAGGTGACTTGGTAGACAGGCGGACCTCGGTACGACTCTATTGTCAATCTATCTCTGATGGCTCACCTACAGAAACATATATAAAACAAAATGAGCAAGGCTCAGTGAATAATAGCAATGTAAAGAGGTTAATTGAATAAGCAAAACCTTGGATAAAATAAATAGACAGATACAAAACTATACACAAGTCTTATCCATGACTGTATTTCGATACGGTCTCAGGCTTACATGCAATACAGACTGGCTTCACGCCCATGTAGAATACAAAATGGTCTTAGGCCCAACATATTATGCAGAGCGGTCTCAGGCCCAACAAATTATACAGAACGGCCTCAGGCCTAACAGATTTTACAGAGCGGCCTCAGGCCTAATAGGTTATACAAAGTGGCCACAGGCCCAACAGATTATACAGAATGGCCATAGGCCCAACAGATTATACAGAATGGCCATAGGCCCAATAGATTATACAGAACGGCCACAAGCCTAACAGATTATACAAAACGGCCATAGGCCCAACAAATTATACAGAACGGCCATAGGCCCAACAGATTATACAAAACGACCTCAGGCCTAACAGATTATACAGAATGACCATAGGCCCAGTATTAGCAAAACAGAATAATCCCAGATTCATAAGAATACCATTACACAATAGTGCACATAAATTTCTCCATGGTTTATTACAAGTCGACATAGTTGTCTAGCGTATAACAGAACATTAATAATAACTATTAACAGAAGGCACATGTATCACTACAGCGCTATTAATAGGGATAGAACAATTCACATCATAACGGCCTCGGCCCCACTTTATTAATAGGGAAAGAACGACCTTAGGTCCATACCAATGCCATTATTCAATCATATCCATTAATTTAGTCAAAGCACAATATCAATGGAATAGGCCATTCACAAATAACAATACATAAATCATAATCACAGGAACTAAGTGAAACATATCGTTACACTACTATTACTCACAGTGATCGGCTTCCTGTAGTAATGGAATGATGTCCTCGTCTCGACCTACAAGCATAGTGCACAACACATAATATAAGATTATAATCGATCATTTACTTGTTCTCTTTGATCATTTAATCAATTAGCCATGGTGGTACCAAGCTTATTATTCCTTTATAAGTTATAATTCAAGTCTTAGAAAATAGGAGGAATCGATGGAAAATGGTTTAAGCGAAGAAACGGCATAAATCGGTAAATAGAAAGTGAACAGTCGTCACTAATTTGAGCATAACTATTTTTGTACTTATAATTTTGGAGTGAGGCTACCACCATTAGAAACTAGACTTCCAGGGATTGATTTCAGGCTCAAGAATCACTCAAAGCAGAGTCCGGATGCAAAACATATGCTTGTTCAAAGTTGGCTGGATAGAGATGTCCCCGCACGTGCAGGAATGGGGCCGCACGTGCAGGACTACGTGCCTTTTTAGCATCATCAAAATTGGTTTTGGGACTGGAGTATCGCACGTGCTGGAAGACCCACCGCACGTACGGCTCTGGGCAGTTTGTAGTCCGAAACTGGCTGAACAACTTGGAACCTCTTATTTTCAAAATCAAACCTCAATTTCATGTAAATCAAAGCCTAAAACTCTTTAATACATGATAAATTTCACATTATTAGCTTCCATCAAAGATCATAACCCCAAAATACTACTCAAATTCCCAAGCACAAGAACAAAATTAAGATTTAAATCACAAGAGCATAAAATAGCCATGGTTTGGGGTTCAAAGCTCACATCTTTCATATTTACATATATCTTCATTCATATATAGCTAACCATGCAAAACCTCAAGATTGGAGCTCAACCTCCTATAATCAACCTCAAGATAAATAAATATAAGGAATTTAACTCTTCAATCAAGCAACTCTTAAGGAATCAAGGTTCAATTTCATGAAAAGAGTTCATTGAAACTTATATTTCTCAACCCCAACTCAATTAGGTGTTTACTCTTCATTTTAGATCATGAATTTAAACTAATAATAGATTAATCTCAAGGGGTTAAGTTGATTTCACATACCTTGAGCCAATCTCTTGAAGTCTACTTTAATTCCATCAGTTTCCCCATCTTTCCTCTTCATTCTCAAGCTCTTCCTTCCTTATTCTCTTTGAGTTCTCTCTAGAACTCTCTCCCCCTCCCTCTCTCACGTGGCTTCCCCTTTCTTCTAGATATTTTTGGTTCTAATAGATGAGTTCAACAGCTCATAAGGGATCTATTTATATAAATATACACACACAAGCTTAACACAATAGGGAGTACCAAATATGGCCTTACGAATCATACGAAATCAAATTTCAATTAAACTTTTCAGATGACTCTAAAAATTGTGCTAATCATAAATATGTCCTCTGTTCTGATTTCTGAAGCCTCTAAGGCCTTCAATTTGTAGTACCAAGTTAACCACCCAAACGCGCATTAACGAATCAGACAAATTAGATTTCTAATTAATTTTTCCAAATAGTTCTAAAAATTCCCATTAACATATCCAAATACTCAATTTTGCTTTCTGAACCCATAAAGGTCGGTGTAGACACCCCATTTTTGACCGTCCTCAAGACTTGGACGTCACCGTTTGGACACTCGGTGATTATCCATGTTTGTGTTCGTTTGGAGTTCCCAGAGTTCTCGGCTACGCGCCTTGTCTCAGGATCTCCGAACTCGACCGTTTTGTGTGTGGTTTTGTAGCAAACACTTGTGTTTTGCCTTGGAGGGGCAGGGAATGCCTTGTGAGGCATCCCCACACACCACCGGCAGTGGCTAGAGGCCACCGGCTGGTTTTTGTTGCCACTGGCAATGTATGTTGCCGGTCGGCAGTCAATTTTGTCAAAATGACATTTTTGGCCAGCCGACTACTGTTCAGCTACTTTTGGAGATATTTTGAAACAGCTGGCTGGCATTTGCTTCCCCTCCATACACGTGTATGGATGTATGCCCCTCTTGTTAGCTTACATTGTAAGTTTACAAGATTGGCTCCTCTATAAGAGGAGCCCTCCTCTCCCTTGCTCAAGGGTTAGAAAAATTAGAGCTTTTTGCTTAGAAAATACAGAGGAAGCTCTGGTTTTAGGGTTAGGGTTCAATACATATCCTATCTCTATATCACTCTTGTGTGTGTTTTAGTCCATAATATTGCACACAAGCACCTAGTGCTTCACCTTCCTTTGGCTACTGAGGTTCTAAGGGCTTGTTCTTGCTATTTTTGACTGGATTGAAGCTTAAGGAGGGAACAAGACCACCATTGTTGAAGAAAGGCTTCAAGGGTAAGAAACTAGTCCTTTTTATCCTATTTTTTGCATCATATTTCTACCTATCTTAGAGCTGTTTTTGTGATTAGTGTATAACATAAAAAAGTTCTATTTTTAGGCCCTCTTGATTGTTTGTTAAGAGTGTTTTGTGGTTTGGGTGTGTTTGACCACCCTTAGGCCTTGAAAGGCCCCCTTTTTTGTGCTATTTTGTGCAAGTTTTGAGACTTTAGTGTTTGGGCCTCTTCACCATTGAAATCTTAAGGGATTTTAGTGGTGGGGATGGTGCCTTGAAGTCTCCAAAAGGGGAGGGCCACCCCCTCTCCTTGTTGTCCTTGAAAGGAACCATTTTTGGTCTCTTAAGGGAGCTTATGTTTGAGTGTTTATTGGCCATGCCTTGGCTGCATTTCATGCTTATATTTCCATAATATAACATGGTTTTAAGTTGGTTTTGGTATACCATGCATGCCTTGCATACCTACCTTGTAATGCCTTGTGATTGCCTTAATATGTCTTAGGTTGTGTGCCTTTGTTTTAGCATGTTTTAGGCTTAGATTTGTGAAGCTTTTGTGCTTATTTTGCCATGCTTTAGGTCTGTCTTAGGTTGCTTGAGTCGACCCTAGCATGCATTATATAGCCTCTTTGCATTTTTGGGCTTGTTGGCCTTAAGTATGTAAGTGTATAGCATGCTTTGTTTGCTTTGATTTGGTGGATTGGAACCATTTTTCATGTTATTTCAGTCCCTTTAACATGTTTGTATGCTTGCCTTGCATGGCTCTTTAACGCCTTATGAGCTTGTGTTGTATGCTCCTTAAAAGTGCATGTGTGCATGCTTTTGAATTCAAGCCATTTAGATGCCATCTAGGTGTTCCTCGGGTGTTGTTTAGGTCTGCCTTTGACCTTTTTTGAGTCCCCTTAGCCTTGTGAGGCTTGGTGGGTTTGACCTTGGTTTAAGCCTCTTGGCTTGCCTCAAGTACTTGGACCATTTGCATGCTTTACTTGCTTGAATTAGTTGGTTTGGCACCTCTATTTTGTGCAATTTCAGAGCTTGAGTTGCATGCTAATTGTCTATTGTTTGGTCTCTTTAAGTGTGCTTAAGAGTTGCCTTGTTTATGCTTAAGGTGTTGGACCATGATTGCATGCATGTGTGTGTGCATTTTGGCCTTCATTTTCTTGGTTTTGGCCACTGATTTTAGGCCTAATTAGAGTTGCCTAGATCATGTTTAAGCCCATCTTTTCATTGGTTTGCCTTGCCTCTTGACTCGCAAGTTTGCTTGCATATGTTGCATGCCTAGTGTGCATTGTTTGTTCACATGCTCATGTTGCATTCGTAGCTAACATGATTAGGTTGCAATGCATCTTGCATGCATGCCTTGTCCCTTGATTTGGTGATGGGGATTGGGCTCTTTGATTATTTGACTTGCATTTCATTTGACATGAAAGTGCATACATTGGTTCTTTGGGCCATCATGCATGAAAATGCACGATTGGTGGCCCGAGAATTGAGACACATACCCCTTTGAGTCACAAACATGATAGGGGGCATGATTGGTGCATACATTGTTTGAATTGTATTGCCATGCAAGTTTTGCCCTCTGCTGCTGTGAGTTGCAGGTTCTACAGGCATTCTTTGCCGACCGACAACATTTTGTGCCGATGGCCACATCCTAGTGCCGGTGGTCATTCTACTTAGTCGGTGGGATCCCCCAGTATCCTGAGAGGCATTCCTGAGACTTTGGCAGTTTTTAGAGGAGCAAAGCAGGGAAAACAGAAGCAGACTATGCATGGCAGTGCGATTCCGAGCAAATCCCGAGCATGTGCTGCATCTGATCCGCTTCCCGAGGGCTTTACTGTTTTAATTAGATTAATTAATTTGTTAATTTAATTGATCTGTAATATTTAATTAGCTTGCGTAGTTAATTAATTTGTATATTCTTTTGGTCCCTCCGAACGAGGGCAAATCTGTAATAAGCGTGTGGGAGTGGTGTGCATGTCTTCCAACCCCTACTTCTTTCTTCCCTTTTATTTACTTGCTTATGATGGTAGATTAGGGCACGTTTATTTTAGCATACCTTATGCAACGCATGCGTGCATCTATGCATTTGTCTTACATGCACCGGGCTCGGTACATCATACAAACCGCATTGTATCTTCAAATCTAACTTGAATACGTGCACCGAATGATTGCATTTCACATGCCATTTTAGGGTTAGCCGAGCCTATCCTAATCACATTCTGTATGCGATGCATTAGTCACTCTAACATGAACTAGGGCATCATGTTTGCTAATTAGTTTATTGTTTTGGCACGGAGTACAATGTAAGTATTTATGCTTTAGCATATCGCATGCGTGTCAATGTTAACATAACGGCATAATTACCATGTGGCTAAATGCTTATATGAGATAAACTATTTGAATGCCTATGGGTGGAGGTTGGGTTGCTTGAGTTGGAAAAACTCGTTGAAATCCGTGTTTTAGCCTGCTTGCGAGTAGCAAATTCCAAAGCACTTTCAAAACAAACGGATATGCATTGCTTGTTTCCAAATTAGGCAATCTAGTCTATACTTTTTTGCTGTGCGCATAACATAGTAATTCTAGGCTAATAACCGGAACGAGATCACATAACATTTTCAAAATCGGATATCACGGTTAGTAGAGGCCAGTCTTCGGACTGGGCGAAAGGGGGTGCTCATAGCTAACCTTCCCCGATCGTACCCAAGCTCCTGAGCCAAGACAACCTTGGTGATGACGGACACGTCGCCTTTGACACCGAGTTAGGGTTTCCTAAATTTCCCATTTTAAAAATATTTAGGTGGCGACTCTGTATCTGGCAAAGCAATCCATGTTTAGCACTTCTTTTCAAAATCTGTTTTTTTCTCAAAATGATTTGCCAGAGTTGGACTCTTTGGTTCAGATTACGAACCGCAACAAACAACAAAGGGGAGTCCGAACTGTAGCCGAGGTCCCTCGCGGGCTTGTTACAGTCGGTAATTTCAATTTTGAAGCCGTGGCTCAACTGATAATTCCTCAGTTTGAACATATATCATTAAATTAAAAATGCATTAACCTATAAGGACATAAAGTAATTTCAGATGCAGATTTTGGGGTCGTTACATTCTTCCCACCTTAAGAAGTTTGCTCCTCCAAACTTGATTCACCTTGCTACAAGTCAGGTTTCATCTTGGATACACAACATTTCTCAATTATTTAGCCATTCACAATCCTATACAGTCAATTTCAATGGAGTTTGCTTGCAGAATCACAAGTAATTCATCTTTACTGGCTAATTGGTAACCGAATTGATGATAACACTCAATAACATCAAAACATCCTCTCATTATTCATATCCCTTTGTATATTTCAATTTATTGATCCACAAGTCATGTCTTCCAAATAATATAACAATTTAAGGGTATTCAGAAATAAATTCACTTCAAGTATTCGATTACATGCGACTCATAAGCTATCAAACATAATTCAAACTCTTTTGTTTCACAAACAACCCTAATTATCATAATTCCTCAAAGGTTAAGGAAACATTCATTACTCAATTGGGTTTCAAATGGTACAAACATACTACAACAAGAAAACCCAAAATAAACAAATAAGTTCTAAATTAACGACCTTATGGCTCTTGCTCACTAATAAGTTAAGTATTCAGAACAATGGTTTGGTAATTTGAAGTATCCCCAAGCGATTTACTTTCATGGTAGATGGGATAAATGAGGTCTAAGTTTTCGAATGACCAAATGTAGATTCAAGTCCTCAGCTTCAAGGAAAGCCCAAGTATTCAGAACTAGACTTATTAGTTCGAACCGGATTTATAACAGACTCCAAATGGCAATTCAAAGCCCATATCACGGAATTACATGTTCAGAGTAAATTATTAGTAAAATCAAATACAGATCAAACCTTAATGGTCACAATTCCCAAATTACAGTAAGGTAATAATCATTTAAAATCCGTGTTTGCTTGGAGGATCTTAAAGTCAACATCATGACATCAAGCATAAAATGCATTATTCGGATTCCAAATCAGAAACAGATTCATATACATATTCATAATCATTTTCATATTCAGATTTTGCATAGAATCATGCGTGGTACATCCATTAGCACTAACAAATCCGATGACCCATAAAGGGACGTGATGACCCATAAAGGGACGCATATCATATGATGCTGGATGCCACGAACGCATTTCATAATTTTGGGCAAACATTCATTCATTGTAGGTCACAACTAACCTGCTGAGGCATGTTAACAATATTAACTTATCATACATTCTCATACTCTATACAAAAACATTAAATCAGGCCCATAAAATTCTTATACATAAACTCAGCCCAAGAAGGATTAATTCCTTGTAGACTTAATGATTCAAACAAATAGATAGAACTTAAGGTAACCATACTAATCACAATGTACCACTTTCATCTATCACATTCCTCAGATATTGTATTAAATTAATCACACATCACCTAGTACTTCATGCATACCATAAACAATATCCCTGATATCAATAGGTGTTGATACAGCCTCAATAACAAAGTCAGTCTTGGTCTACCAATTTCTTTGCAATAGTTATCCAGACATTCTTGTATGAGTCATAAATCGTCAATAACAGACTTTTAGATGGGTATCTACGCCATTAGTTCCATACAAAGAGCATAGAATTCTATGGATCATAAACAACTCACTTAGATATATGGTTAGTTTACCCATCATACGCAAGATCACATATTATTCATCTAAGTCAGAAGTACCGAATTTAATTGATGGTATAACATCTCTAAGTAACATAGATCACATAGGTTTTGTCCGAATAATAGTTCCCACACAGCTTATATACCTCACTGATAATTACTTAGGTGGGTCCGAACATATTTTACATTAAGGCACCAAATCAAATCTTTATAACTTTGAGTAACACAGAAACTCTTAACAGATGCTATTTGCCTGCTGATCTACTCGTTCCATAGCCAAATGATTCAAATAAACGAATGAGCTCCAACTAACATTTTGCTCATAAATAGCTCGAACACATAAAACAGTCATCAGAGTAAGTTCTGTTTTGCCACTTAAAAGGATTATACACTCTCCAGTAGCCTGTCAAACATACATAACACCTCCTACCACATTCTTTGATTCCTTTATTTCCACTTCTTATATCAAACCATTCTCAAGTTCCATACTCGTTATTAATCATTGTATTTCTCAATTGCCATACATTTCATTGATTCCCAACAACCTCAGTTTCCAAAATTCCTCATGGTTTACACATATAACATAGATAGAAGCTAAGTTTAATCTCTTCTCACATTATGTTTCCACAAACAAGCTTATACTTATCAATTTGAATATCCTAAGAATACCGATTACCTACATCTTTCAAAACTTTAGCCTTATGTAACCCATTCTCATTTTATAACAATTATCCAATTCTCCTTAGTTACAAAACTTAGTCCATGAAACAAAACATATGAATCTTCTCTTATTACCCCAAAGGCCATAAGAGATTAGATTCTCAGGCTCAATACTTAATTGATTGTATAAGCTCACATACATCTTTCAAAATGCAAATCATCCCATTTCGTCACTAGATACATGCAACTTAAATGCATTCTAGACACTCTAATGCTCAATGGATACGTGTGCAAGATCTTAAGTCGTGCTCTGATACCACCTGTCACGCCCCAAACCCGCCCCTAAAAGTTTGGTTCATGACCGGCCTGCACATAGGCCTCAAAATAAAATTTTCAAATAATATTTAACCAAATACGGGGCTTTAAGCGGAAGCATTATTAATAAAAGACAATATCCATTGAGCTTGTGCATACATGATGGTTTAATTAGATTTAAGCATTTAAATACACTCTCATATATACATGTACGATCACAGAATTTATATGGATCCCACACACACTAATATAAGACTTAATAACTTATATGACTCCCAACACAAATTAAGGCCTCCACACGGAGGCATACCCCAGGTGACTTGGCAGACAGGCGGACCTTGGTACGACTCTAGTGTCAATCTATCTCCGATGGCTCACCTATAGAAATATATATAAAATGAAATGAGCAAGGCTCAGTGAATAATAGCAATGTAAGGAGGTTAATTGAATAAGCAAAACCTTGGATAAAATAAATAGACAGATACCAAACTATACGCAGGTCTTATCCTCGACTATATTTTGATACGGTCTCAGGCTCACATGCAATACAGACTGGCTTCAAGCCCATGTAGAATACAAAATGGCCTTAGGCCTAACATATTATGTAGAGCGGCCTCAGGCCCAACAGATTATACAGAACGGCCTCAGGCCTAACAAGTTATACAGAGCGGCTATAGGCCCAACAGATTATACAGAACGGCCATAGGCCCAATAGATTATACAGAATGACCATAGGCCCAACAGATTATACAGAATGGCCTCAGGCCCAACAGATTATACAGAACGACCATAGGCCGAACAGATTATACAGAACGGCCTCAGGCCTAACAGATTATATAGAATGGCCATAGGCCCAACAAATTATACAAAACGGCCTTAGGCCTAACATATTATATAGAATGACCAAAGGCCCAACAGATTATACAGAAAGACCATAGGCCTAACAGATTATACAGAATGGCCTCAGGCCTAACAGATTATACAAAACGGCCATAGGCGTAACAAATAATACAGAACGGCCTCAGGCCTAACAGATTATACAGAATGGCCATAGGCCCAACAGATTATATAGAACGACCATAGGCCCAACAGATTATACAAAATGACCATAGGCCCAGTATTCGCAAAACAGAATAATCCCAGATTCATAAGAATACCATTACACAATAGTGCACATAAATTTCCCCATGGTTTATTACAAGTCGACATAGTTGTCTAGCGTATAACAGAACATTAATAATATCTATTAACAGAAGGCACATGTATCACTACAATGCTATTAATAGGGATAGAACAATTCACATCATAACAGCCTCGGCCCCACTTTATTAATAGGGACAGAACGACCTTAGGTCCATACCAATGCCATTATCCAATCATATCCATTAATTTAGTCAAAGCACAATATCAATAGAATAAGCCATTCACAAATAACAATACATAAATCATAATCACAGGAAGTAAGTGAAACATATTGTTACACTACTATTACTCATAGTGATCGGCTTCCTGTAGTAAGGGGGCGATGTCCTCGTCTCGACCAACAAGCACAGTGCACAACACATAATGTAAGATTATAATCGATCATTTACTTATTCTCTTTGATCATTTAATCAATTAGCCATGGTGGTACCAAGCTCATTATTCCTTAATAAGTTATAATCCAAGGCTCAGAAAATAGGAGGAATCGATGGAAAATGGTTTAAGCGAAGAAACGGCACAAATCGGTAAATAGAAAGTGAACAGTGGTCACTAATTTGAGCATAACTATTTATGTACTTAGAATTTGGGAGTGAGGCTACATCATTGGAAACTAGACTTTCGGGGCTTGATTTTAGGCTCAAGAATCACTCAAAACGGAGTCTAGATGCAAAAGATATACTTGTTCAAAGTTGTCTGGACAGAGCTGTCCCCGCACTTGCGGGAAACAAGGCCGCACGTGCGGGACTACGTGCCTGTTTAGCAGAATCAAAATTGGTTTTGGGACTGGACTGCTGCACGTGCTAGAAGACCCGCCGCACGTGCGGCTCTGGGTAGTTTGCAGTCCGAAAATGGCTGAACAACTTGGAACCTCTCATTTTCAAAATCAAACCTCAATTTCATGTAAATCAAATCCTAAAACTCTTTAATACATAATAAATTTCACATTATTAGCTTCCATCAAAGATCATAACCCCAAAATACTACTCAAATTCCCAAGCACAAGAACAAAATTAAGATTTAAATCACAAGAGCATAAAATAGCCATGGTTTGGGGTTCAAAGCTCACATCTTTCATATTTACATATATCTTCATTCATATATAGCTAACCATGCAAAACCTCAAGGTTGGAGCTCAACCTCCCATAATCAACCTCAAGATAAACAAATACAAAGAATTTAACTCTTCAATCAGGCAACTCTTAAGGAATCAAGGTTCAATTTCATGAAAAGAGTTCATTTAAACTTATATTTCTCAACCCCAACTCAATTAGGTGTTTACTCTTCATTTTAGATCATGAATTTAAACTAATAATAGATCAATCTCAAGGGGTTAAGTTGATTTCACATACCTTGAGCCAATCTCTTGAAGTCTACTTTAATTCCATTAATTTCCCCATCTTTCCTCTTCATTCTCAAGCTCTTCCTTCCTTCTTCTCTTTGAGTTCTCTCTAGAACTCTCTACCCCTCTCTCTCTCTCTCTCTCACGTGGCTTCCTCTTTCCTCTAGATATTTTTGGTTCTAAGAGATGAGTTCAACAACTCATAAGGCATCTATTTATATAAATATACACACACACAAGCTTAACACAATAGGGAGAGCCAAACGTGGCCTTACGAATCGTACGAAATCAAATTTCAATTAAACTTTTCAGATGACTCTAAAAATTGTGTTGATCATAAATATGTCATATGTTCTAATTTCTGAAGCCTCTAAGGCCTTCAATTTGTAGTACCAAGTTAACCACCCAAACGTGCATTAACGAATCAGACAAATTAGATTTTTGATCAATTTTCCCTAATAGTTCTAAAAATTCCCATTAACATATCCAAATACTCAATTTTGCTTTCTGAACTCGTAAAGGTCGGTAATTTCAATTTTAAAGCCGTGGCTCAACAGATAATTCCTCAGTTTGAACAAATGTCGTTAAATTAAAAATACATTAACCCACAAGGACATAAAGTAATTTCGGATACAAATTTTGGGGTCGTTACAACAATTCTCTCTCTCTTTTGCAAATTGCATAGCCTATGCTCAAACACACCAAACCAAACCAAACCTAGAGAGCTTCTTACCGAGGTGATTTGTGCTTGGATTTGAGCTCTAGAAGCACTTGAGAGTGTGGAAATTGGTGGTTTATGACTTAAGGGTTCACTCCTCTCCAAGAAGTATACTTTCTCTTGCCTTTGCACCATCTTTACACCATTTGTTTCCATTTTTTCTTGTTGTTTTTAAGCTCTTTAAAACTTGTTTTTATGGGCTGAAGCTTGTGGTTTAAGGCTCTTAAAGGTAGAGGGGTTAATCACCCTTCTTTGAACCTTGCTCTCTAAGCCTTTCAACTTGTGTTTCCCATTCTTTCATCAACTTTTTTTGAGCTTTTTACCACTGATTTTTAGAGGTTTTTAGAGGCTAAAAAAGTGGTTTTGAAGTCCCAAAAATGGAGGGGTTAGCCACCCCTCCTTTGGCTTGTTTACAAGTTTAAATTGCCATATCTTTAGCTACTTTTTGTCTTCATTCTAGCATGTTTTCCAACTGATTTTGGGCTATAAAAACTCTGTCTTTTTGGACTGAAGCTTGGGTCCTAGGGCCATTAAAGGTTAAGGGGTTAATAGCCCTTCTTTGTACCTTGTTTTAGAGACCTTTGCCCTTGTGTTTCCCACCATTTTACTATCTTTTTCCAAGCTTTTAAACACTGAATTTTAGAGTAATTTCAGTGGTAAAAATTATGTTTTGAAGTTCAAAATAGGAGGGGTTAGCCTTCTCTCCTTATGTCTTGTTTGCTAGCCTAGATAGCTCTATGTGTTAGCCTAGTTTTCTAGCAATTTGTAGCTCAAGTCCAGCATGTTTTAGCCTCTGAAATAACTTGTTTTAGCTCTGTTTTGGGCTGGTTAGTTTGTTTGAGTCTTGTTTTGCATAGTTGTAGTGTAACCCCTTTCACTAGCTTAGTGTTTCAAAGTTTTAACCATCATTGGTGTGAGTTGATTGCATGTTTTAGTGCTTTTTCTCATTTTATTTCAGCACTTATAATCTCTACAATCCCACTCATTTCTTCACTTTTTGGTTTTGCTTTGAAAATGGTTTCAAACCATATGTTTGCCTAAGTGTGAAATGGAGGTGCTACACCTAATGGTAATCCCTTAGGGGGTTCATTACCAACAATGTAATGCCTCTTTCATGCCCAAAGCAACTTGTGGTTTCAACCCTCTTTCCATTAGAGGACACTTAGCAATGGACTTAATGGATTAAGGATTGATTTGGTAATTAAAATGAGTAAACAAAATGGGCAAGTAAAAAAGGCAAGATAAACATCTCTTTATGTTGCACTGTATGTGTTCAAATCAGACGTTAATTTGAACACAAGGAAAATGGGACATTTCATACTCAAAAGTGATGAAATGTGCCATTTTCCTAGGTGTCCATTGCCTTTGATCATACATGATAGGGTTATGGTCATTTTAGTCTCATTTTGCACTTATTGAACTTGAACAATTGGTTTCACAAGCTATTATGCAACAAAATTGCTTGATTGGTGGTTTTGTGAACCAAAGCTTGTCCTTCCTTTGATTTCCCCATGAAAGGGAGAGACAAAGTGTGCAAACAACCCTTGAGAAATACACTGTTTTGCTCTATTTTGCTCTCTATTACAGCAAGGAAGTTCAAACCAGCAGTAGCCGACAGCCATTACCAGTGGTCGACCGGCCATCATTGGTAGTCGACCGGCCTCCTGTCGGCCACCAATGAAATTTGTACAGTGCATTGGTAAGGTGGAGCAGAGGTATTCTAGAAGTGGACAGCTTTGTTTGTGTTCATATGTGCAAATAGAGGCTTTCAGTAGCAAGGCAGTGGCTTTTCAGGTGACAAATCGAGCATGCTTGCATCCCTTGCTTCCTAGGATTAGCTAATTAGTTTAATTAGCATTAAATCAAGTACGTGTTGTAATTAATTAGTTGGATATAATTAAGAGTTGTAAATAATTAGTTAATTTAACTAGTTATTCAATTTCAATTTGTAATAATTAGTTAACTAGAATAGTTAATTAATTCGGTTTGTAATAACTAGTTAGCTTAATTAGCATAGCTAGTTAGTTAGCTTATCCATTTGGACCCTCCTTCACGAGGGCATAATGTTGTAATAAGTGTGCGTGCGTATGTGTATGTCTTCCAACCCCACGTCTTTCTCCCTTTTATTTAATCGCTTTTGATGGTTAGTTTAGAGACATATTTCATATTAGCATGCCACATGCTTGCATCCATTCATTTGTCTTGCATGCACCGAGGCTTAGCGCATCATTCAAACTGCATTGCCATTTCAATACATCTTTGAATACGTGTTTAATCGCATGTTGTTCAAATCAATCCATATGCCATATTAGTAGCCGAGCCTATTAATTGCATATTGCATGCGTTGAATTAGGCATATTGTATAGTTAGGATCATGCATCTTTCTAACTAGTTTCTGTTTTGGCTTGGAGTACTCGGTAAGTTTTTATGCTTTAGCATACTTGCATAAGTGTGAATGTTGCCATGATTAGCATGCTTTCCATGAGGCTATATGCTTATTTGATAAACTATTTGAATGTCTGTGAATGAAGGCTTATTGCTTGAATTGGAATGATTTAACAAATGTAAGTTTTAAGCCCACTATGTTTGGTGGCAAATCCGCAATCTTTAAGTCCACTTGAGGTGGCAAATTCAAACCATTTTCCCAAACAAACATGAGTTGAATTGTTTCAAATTGAGCAAACTAGTCTATACTTGCTTGTGCGCATCACGTAGTAAAGCTAGTTTAATAACCGGAACAAGAGCACATAATGTACATAAAAATCATATCATGATTAATAGAGGCCGATCTTTGATCAGGCGAGCGGGGGTGCTCAATACCTGACCTTCCCCTCTCGTACCCAAGTTCCTGAGTTGAGGCAACTTTGGTGATGACAGACACGTGGCCTTCGGTACGAGTCAGGGTTTCCTTAATTTTTCCAAAATAAAATATTTAGGTGGCAACTTTGTATCTGACAAAGCAGTCCATTTTTGGCATTTTTGATCCTATAATCAATTTTTCAAAAGATTTGCCAGATTTAGACTCTTGGTGTTTATCAGTTTCACATTGCACTTGTTAGGTTAGATTTAGAACCATGGGAATCCGAACTGTAGGCCTTTCTTTCAAACCTTCTGAAAGGGGGTGCGAAAAAGGTGAGCTATAGCGACTTCAAAACACTCCGACGAATTTTCGATGTTACTCTGGCGATTTCCTGGTGATGTTGAACGTTCCAGAGAGTCTGTAGTGACCATCTGATGGAAGTCCGATAGTGGTGGGATGTAACAACGCCTTTATATTTTAAAAAAATTTTTTTTTAACAAATTGGAAACAATTAAAAATTTGTATGACTAATTGGTGCGAATATTTTGTTTTGGGATTAGATGGGTTTTAAACTGTGTACGAGACCTATAGGTAAGTTCCTCGTCTCTCTCATAGGTTGTTGGGCCGAAAAGGGATTAGAGGTTGGCGTGTGAGTTTTTGGGAGACATTCATTGACTTTGTAATTATTTGGGTAAACTACCAATATGTCTTAATAGTCGGACTTAATTCCCATCAAGTCTTATTAAAAATAAAGCCAAGTTTGGCATCTACTAAATAATATAAAAAGTCAAAAAGTCACTATCCTATTTAAGTCACATCATCTTATTTAAATCACATCACCTCTCTAACACATCACATCAAACCCAACCCATATAAGCCAATAAATCAAAAAGTGCACTTTTTTAGAACATCCCAAACCAATGTAACGCCCCGAAATAATAATGACAATCCAACTCATGATATCCAATAGAAAAACATGAACTTGCGAAATATTAACCTTTCATTTATATTCATTTTACTGTATAAAAGATAACATATGCAAGTATACATTCTTAAATCTTAGATTCTGAATCTATAACATATGCCATGTATAAGTGAGTTGGAAATAAAAAGGTGATACATATAAGTTTATGCCCTAATGGCTACATCTTTCCAAGATGTTGCTTGGTTACAATAAGATGAATCAAGTCCAAAAAAATTAAAAAGCTTGAGACTTGTACAAAAGATAATTACAACAAAAGAAATAAAAATGAGCCTTCAGCTCCATGACCCTCCCAAGTTAAGTCCTTGGTGAAGGCATATCATCTGCACTTGAAAGTTGTTTTCTACATAGGGTGTGTAGACACCCCATTTTTGACCGTCCTCAAGACTTGGATGTCACCGCTTGAACACCCGGTGATTATCCATGTTCGTGTTCGTTTGGAGTTCCCGGAGTTCTCGGCTCGCGCGCCTTGCCTCAGGACCTCCGAACTCGATCGTTTTGTGTCTGGTTTTGCACCAAACACTTGTGCTTTGCCTTGGAGGGGCAGGGCATGCCTTGTGAGGCATCCCCACACACCACCGGCTGTGGCTAGAGGCCACCGGCTGGCTGTAGTTGCCACCGGCACTATATTGTGCCGGTCGGCACTCTTTTTGGCAAAATGACCATTTTGTCCTGCCGACTACTTTATAGCTGTTTTTGGAGATATTTTCAGACAGCTTTCTTGCATTTGTTTCCCCTCATACACGTGTATGGAGGGATGAGCCCCTTTGGTGACTTAACTTGTAAGTTTTGTGCCTATACAAGAGAAGGCTCTTCTCTTGGCTCAAGGGTTGAAGTTCTTGAGAGACTTAGCCATTTTTAGACAGGAGAGAAGCTCTGGTTTAGGTTAGAAATCCTATATCTATTCTATCTCTCTTTTCCTTGCTTATTTTGTGCACTAGGTGTTTGTGCCTTACTATTGCACATCAACACCTAGTGTTTCACCTTCCTCTTGGAACTGAGGTGCTAAGGGCTTGTTCTTGAAGTTCTTGACTGGTTTGGACCTCAAGGAACCAACAACTCCAACCTTTGTGCAGAAGTCTACAAGGGTGAGCCAACTTACTTTATTTACCCCATTTTTGCACTCCATTTTTGCCTAGTTTAAAACAGTTTTTGTGCTTAGTCTATAACACATAAAAGTTCTGTTTTTTAAGCCTCTTTATTGTTTATTAAGAGTGTTTTGTGGTTTGAGCAAGTTTGACCACCCTTAGGCCTTGAAAAGGCCTAATTTTGTGCTATTTTGTGAGAGATCCGAGACTTTGGTGTTAGGATCTCTTCACCACTAAAATCTTGAGGGATTTCAGTGGTGAAGATGATACCTTAGAGTCTCAAGAAGGAGGGGACCACCCCCTCTCCTTGATGTCCTTGAAAAGGGCAAGTTTTGGCCTCCAAAGGAGCACCATGTTTGGTTGTGTTTTGAGCATGTCTTGGCTGCATTTCATGCTTATTATGCCATGATTTAACTTTCTTTTAAGTTGTTTTTAGCACTCCTTGCATGGTTTGCATAGTTGCTTTGTAATGCCTCTTTAGTCCCTTAACATGCCTAGGTTGTTGGCCCTAATTTGAGCATGTTTTAGGCTTGCATTCGTGAATGTTTTGTGCTTATTTTGACATGTTTTAGCTCTGTCCATAGTCATTTGGGTTGATCTTGGCATGCATTATATAGTCCCTTTGCATTTTAGGCTTGTTAGCCTTTGAGTATGCATGTGTAGCATGTGTTGCTTACCTTGTTTTGATGGTTTGGAACCATCTAGCATGCTATTTCAGTCCCTTTGGTATGCTTGTATGCTTACCTTAGTTGCCTCTTTAATGCTTTGAAAGCATGTGTTGCATGCTCCATGTTTTGGTCTTAATGCATGCCTTTGATTTCAAGCCTCTTAGATGCCATCTAAGCAGCCATTTGGCTTTGTTTTAACATGCTAAAAACCTTTTTTTAGTTGTTTAATGCATGCCATATTTGTTTTGTATAAGTATAGTTCAATGCCCCATTGACTTGCTTTGAATGTTGGACCTATGTGCGCATGTTTTGTGTACTTTGTTGCTTGGTTTGGCACCATGTTTAGCATGATTTTCAGAGCTTTATATGCATGCTAGTAGTCCATTTTTGTACCCCTTTAAGTGTGCTTAAGGGTTGTTTGTTGGGCTTAAGTGTTGGCGCCTTAACTCGTGCATGTGTGCATATGTGTTTGGCCCTATTGACTTAGCATTTTGGCCACTGATTTTAGGACTATTTGAGTTGCCTAATTCATGTATAAGACCATCCTTCCATTGGTTTGTATGCTTAGCTTGCGTGCTTGCTTGAACCCTTTGCATGAACATATTGCATAGTCCGTGTTACATGCCTAGTTGACATGTTTAGGGTTGCATTTGTATTATGCATGTTTGGCCTCTTGAAGTGAAGTATGATGGAGGTTGAGCACCCTTGTTCGTTTGTTTGCATTGCATGCATTTGAAATCAAAGTTGCATTCTTGGTTCTTAGGACCATCATGCATGGAAATGCGCGATTGGTGGTTTGGGAATCGAGGCACATGCCCTTTTGAGTTAATAATATGATAAGGGGTGTGTTTAGTGCATAAATACCTTGAATCACATTGCCATGCATGTTGTTGTCCTCTGCTGCTGTGGGTTGCAGGTTCTGCAGGTGTCAAGTGCCGGCCGGCACTATTTAGTGCCGACCGGCAGTCAATTTCCAGCCGGTAACTTCATCTAGTACCGGTGGCCTCCTTCTTCAGCCGGTGGTCCTCTACCCCAGCCGGTGGTACTCCCTAGTGCCTTGAGTGGCACTCCTGGGACTTTGGCAATTTTCAGAGGAGGATAGCAGGGGAAACAGAGGCAATCCGTGCATGGCAGTGCGGTTCCGAGCCAGTTCCGAGCGCGCGATGCATTTGGCCCTCATCCCGAGGCGGTTCACTGTTTAATTAGATTAATTAATTTATTTGATTAATTTAGTTAATTTGTAATAATTAATTAGCTCGCGTAGTTAATTAGTTATTCGGTTCTGTATTATTATTCGGTCCCTCCGAGCAAGGGCAAATTGTAATAAGTGTGGGTGAGTGGGTGTATGTCTTCCAACCCCCATTTCTTTCTCCCTTTTATTTACCCGCTTTCGATGGTAGATTAGGGCATACTTATTTTAGCATACCTTATGCTATCGCATGCGTGCATTCATGCATTTGTTTACATGCATCGGGCTCGGCACATCATGCAAACTGCATCGTACTTTCAATTCCAAATTGAATATGTGGTAGTTGCTGCATTTCATGTGCCATGTTTAGGGTTAGCCGAGCCTATTCTAAATTGCATCCTTGCTTGTGTTGCATTAGCCACTTAACATGAACTAGGACACGCATGTTTGCTAACTAGTTTATTGTTTTGGCACGGAGTATGATGTAAGTGTTTTTTACGCTTTAGCATATCGCATGCGTGTGAATGTTGCCATAACAGTATGATTGCCATGCGGCTAAATGCTTATGTGTTATAAACTGTTTGAATGCCTGTGGGTGGAGGTTGGATTGCGTGAGTTGGAACAACTCATTGAAATCCGTATTTTAGCCTACTTGCGAGTAGCAAAAACCAACACGTTTTTCGAGACAAAACGGATATGCAATGTTTATTTCCAAATTAGGCAATCTAGTCTATACTTTTGTGCTGCGCGCATAACATAGTAATTCTAGGCTAATAATCGGGATAAGAACATGTAATGTTTTCAAAATCAGATATCACGGTTAGTAAAGGCTGGTCTTCGGACCGGGCGAAAGGGTGCTCATAGTGACCTTCCCGATCGTACCCAAGCTCGAGCCAAGACAACTTTGGTGATGACGGACACGTGGCCTTCAAAGACCGAGTCGTGGTTTCTAAATTTCCCATTTTAAAATATTTAGGTGGCGACTCAGTCCGCAAAGCGATCCATGTTTGGCACTACTTTTCAAAAATCTGTTTTCTCAAACGATTTGCCGGATTTGGACTCTTTGGTTCAAGATTTAGAACCGACACAAATCGAGTCCGAATTGTAGTAGATCCGCAAAACAAACAGAACGGGAGTTAACCCTCCCGGGGCGTTCGGGGACGTCTACAGTTTCTGGCGACTCTGCTGGGGATTTTAGAGAGTTTGACTCGAACGCGTGATATCCTGCTTTGACTACACTTATGTGTTTCTTTGCATTGCATGTGCATTGGTGCGCCTAGGACACAGTGTTTGCCATCTGCCATTCCTGAACGGTTTGCCGGAGGCTTGTCTTGTCAAGGCATGACCATAAGGCTGACCGGTTATGGGCTCTGACAGCATGGGAACACAAACCCCGGTTTTACTGGGGCACCCTTTTCGACCATTAGACCTAGTGCATATCGAAATCCATAGTGACCATTCCAAACTCGGACAGGTTGCTTACCCGATATAGGTTGTTTGAAACCGCTGTGTGCATAGTGAAACCGTAGCTCCTGACAAAAATAGGACAGGGAAACCCTACCCCAACATAGGGGTGTTTTGGCTCTCTTTTACCTGTTATGTGCTTTTAGAGTGTATCTCTACAGGAACACACATATCAGTTTGCAAGATTGGGTGCCCGAGAGGCGCCATTTGATGTTGTTGAGAATCAGCTGTGTCTGCGGATGTCAGTTCAGTTTTGAATAGTGCTTCTGGGGAACAGTGTTCAGTAGTAGAGTGCAGTTGATCGACTACACCCGTGTTTGATCTGTTTGGGGCTGAAATACTGCTTGTTTTCCATTTCAGTTCAGAGGTTCAGTGGGTTGATCCGGAACAACTAGCATCTTCTCCTTGCTGAGGCAGGACTGAGCATGACGCAGAATTCAGAAGAGGTTGTGGTCATGACGGCCGCGTTAAGTCAGGGAACCCCCCTACAGGATGAGACTACTGTTGATACGCCGCATCCGCCCAAGTCGCCTGCCGCACATCCAATCTGGACTCCTCAACTATATCTGGCTCGCGAGCCCACCACATTTGAATTAATGGGAATGATAGGTGATCTTCAAAGGTCCGTGGCGGACCTCGCCTACGGAATATCTGTTTCGCCGCCAGCTGCACCATATATCAGAGGCTTCATACCCCAAGAGCCCCCGCTACTGGGACGAATAGTAATTGAACTCAGCCAACCGGAGATGGCCTCCAACTATGGCAACGACGCAGCAAACCAAGTTCTAGACCAGGCTGAGGCCGCAGACAAAGGTAAGATGAAGGCAGATGTCGACCCTATCGAACAACTGCTGCGGGTAGTAGAGGCTTTGAAAGCCGGGGGAATTAACAAGCAACAGATATCCGCAGTCATTTCAAAAGCTGTGGAGGATGCTTTCCCTACTCCGCCTGAGGGCAGTTCCAGCCAATCAGAGAATCGGGATAGGCCCCGTCATGCCAAAACAGTTCTTCCCACTCCCAGCCTTGCATCCGGAAAGGATCAGAAACCCAAGGCCGCACCCGCCGATCCGTTCGCTAGTGCATCTAGCAAGAGTGCTCAGACTCCAAAGTACCTGCCCCGAGGGCGCAGGGTCTTTCATGCTCTCTATATGCCGTTGTCTAAGGCATTGCAAATCCTTGCTGAGAAGGGACACCTTAAACCCCTGGAGCCTCGGCCCCTCCCGAAGAATCTCCCCGCCACGCACAATGCTTCCTCAGATTGCGTACCATCGCCAGATGGTCATGCTTCGATAATAATTGCCTCCGTCATGAGGTACAAGACTTGATTGACAATGAGGTTATCCTCCCGCCTACTTCAGCAAAGTCCATCACCACTCAGTTGTTGGATTTTGAGGATACAGATACTGCAAGCATGTGATCAGAATATGAACCGCCTGCAGGCAGTGTCTGGTACATTTTTGGATATGGCGTTTGGCACGCAATTTTGAGCACCTGCCAATACTAGTTTTGTAAATTCTGACTTGGGTGTCGAGTCAGTCTTTTGTTTTGTCTTTGAGCCTGTCTCATTGTTTTGAGTCAGTCCTTTTGCTTAAGGGTCTGTCTAATTGTAATGAGTCAGTCCCTCTTATATACAAGGTGATTTCGGGGATGTTGCCTCAAACACCGTTTTGTTTTATAAATAGTTGTTTTGCTCTTTTTTTGTTTTGTTCCTCCCGAGGAGCCAGTTATGCCAACAAATCTGAATGAAACAGCTGTGGCTATCACGTTCCGTACTTGCTGCTACTTGAATTAGCCGTGTCGGAAGATGTGAATGGAACGACGGTACATATCTCCTGCTCTGTTGTGCCTTGAACATCGTCATAATAGCCTAAGCTTTTCATAAAACCCCTTTTTGAACACTGCGGTGATGAAAACGAAGAGGAAGAAATTCCTCGGGTTTTGCAAAATTTTGATCATTTTGAGAGAAAGAGAGGCTTGCTAAGCTTTTAATGAATAAAATCATGCTTGTCGGCGTGAGTACTGAGAAGGACCCTGGCCTGATCCAGATTGGTTCCACACTATCTTCAACGTGAATGATTTGTCGCTTTCTTAAAAAACTTTCAAAAACAAAACATTTTGCGCGGTCTCGCGAAGACCCGTGTGGAACCGCTCTTGAGATAGTGCAGCCCAGGATCGCTCCCAGTCTCGAGATTTGATTCATCTGTTGCAAACTGGAATCCGTTCAAAACATTCAATCAGTGCCATGAAATGCCTATGTGGCCTAATTCGAAGCAGCCCTCGAGCAAGAGGCATCAAAGTTCGATCACGAAGATCAGATCCCACTAAGCAAAGCTCGAGAAGTAGCCGCGATGGATTTTTCCTGCAAGTCAATGCAACAGTCGTTCTCCTGGATACGGAGAGGCTTCAATCTCAAAACCATTTGGCATGGGCTTGCTACACTTTACCCTTTGAGAGGCTCGCTGGGCTGAAAACCCGGAAGGGCGGCCCAAGCAAAAGTTAGAGCAAAGAAAAAAGAAAAGCAAAAAAGAAGCAAAAAGAGAAAAGAAAAATGCAAAAGAGAAAAGAAAATGCAAAAAAATAATAAAAGATGAAAATACAAAAGGAAAAAGAGAGAAGAAGAAAAATATAGCTCGCAAGGTCGAAAACCCGCATTGGGCGCCTTGGCAAAAGTTAGAGCCTAAACAGTGAAGGTTAAAATACCCGAGTGTACCTTAACCAGAACTACGTAAGGCTTGATTCCCATGTTTGGGATATGTAGGCAACTTCATCCTGAAGTCCAGCCCCCAACGCTTCCATAGCGTCTCGGTCCATGTCATGGTTTTGATCACTTTTGCCTCCTTCGAATTCGATATCTCAACTGCAGCAATCTGGGGCTACGTGATTAACTTCCTCTTGAAGTCCAAACCACCGACACCTTCCAGGTGACTGTGTCCATATATTGATTCAAACTGTCTTCGACTCCTCCGCGCCCGAGGGTCCGATCGTCGTCAACAAAGACTGGCTTACAACGTGCCAAGGCATCATCCAAACAAGGGGCAACTTTCCGTTGCCATCCATTGCCATAAGTTGCCCTGAGTTACCGTCTAAGCCAGGGGCAACTTTCCGTTGCCTTATCCCCCTTTAAGCCAGGGACAATTTTCCATTGTCTCCGATCTGAGGTTGCGCATCTCGAGGGTAAGTTCCGCGCTCGTTGAGCGTTGATTATCTGCAAAAATAGTTTTTGAAAATTTTCACTAAGGTTGACTTATTTTCTCGAAAACTGTTTCATTTTCAAAATTGGACCATGTGTAGACCCCAAAAGGAGAATTTTCAGTGCTCACAGCCTGATTCGCATGATTTTCAAATCAAAAATTGAATAAGTGTGCTCATCCGACTCTCATCTTTGATCAAAACTGTTTTAGAAAAACAAATAAAAAACGGTCAAAATGACGAACTAGGGGGCACAGTTGATGTCGGGTGTTCCGTCTTCCCCCTCGTCGCCAATGCACTTGCCAAGGAGGCACCCTATCTGCCAGAA
The DNA here is from genome assembly GCA_025200525.1 of Camellia lanceoleosa. NCBI lineage: Eukaryota > Viridiplantae > Streptophyta > Magnoliopsida > Ericales > Theaceae > Camellia > Camellia lanceoleosa. Next base: position 44,298,690 of record CM045759.1, read on the forward strand.
GAAATAGCCGTGAGCTAACAGTGTTGGGCATGAACCCGTGATTTCCTATTCATCTGTCAATCACCCTGGGGAGGGATGAAGAAAGAGAGAATAAAGAATAGAGAGGTGTAAGCTGAGAGAAAAGTGAGAACAGGGGTTTTGAGAGAAAAACGAGCCCGAGGGCCGAGCGATGCGAGTATCACAAATCAGAAAGGGTGGGAAATAATACCCGGAGGAACTGGCTTCTCGAGATCTGAGGTCTTTTTGTAAACATGTCTGTGTTTCGTGTCTTTTGATTTGTCGACCTTGATTTTCGCTTTGAGTCTTTTCCAAGTGTGTCTCGTTGTATTAGGTCGTGTGCCTTTTGCTTCTTTGTTTGAGTCTGTCTCGCTGTGGTAGGCTCGATACCCCGGTTGAAAACCCATCCTCTTCCAAAAGGTAATAGCTTGTGCTCAGAATGCTGTGCCATTCTCTACATCCATGCAAAGCAAGAGAAGAAAAGGGAAAATTTGGGGACATCCGAGTGTGTTTCAACCGCAATTGTGTCAGCTTTGTGACCCGTCTCGTCAGATTGGGGCTATTTGTTCAAGGTTTACTGTGTGCAGAATGAACCAAATGTTGTGTTATGGGCTATATGCAGATCAATCCCCAGCAGAATAGTCCCCAGCAGAGTATGGGCTGTGTACCTAGTTTTTGAGCGGTGGTTCGTATGTGTTGTGTTGCTATTTAGTTGGTTGGTTATCTGATTATTACAGTGCAAGAGTTCAATTGTCAGACAACAGATCGTTTTCATTTACATTTGAGGTGTAATATGATGCAATGCAGTGTAAGGTATGAAATATGCATATATATACAAATATAACATTCTTTTGCAGATAAAAGTTTGTTCCATTTCATAATCTTTTCAAGTACATAAGTTTCAAGGAAAGCAAAATCTGCCTGCGGCAGTACATAGTACTCTATCTACCAAAAAGAGAAAAAGTACAAGAAAAGAAAATGAAAGAAAAACAGCAAAAGTCTGGGTCATCATCGTCATCAATGGCCTCGCGCCGGGGGATCCGTCCTCGCCCTCTTCCTGGGCAGAAGCACAGGAGCATCGTCCGGTATCATTGTCGAGCCGAAGCCGCCCCAGTCTCCTCCTCAGAGGCTTCCGCCTCCGACTCACCATCCCCTGCAACTGGAGCCTGCGAGCTGCTCCCCACATGGCCACGTCCCCCTCTGGTGCGGGGGAATATCCTGCCATCCCGAGTAGAAATGGGAGGTCCAGATGGAGCGCCGCCACCCACGGAAGGAATCGGGAAGGGAGGCTGAAAAGTACAAAAGGCAAATGCATTAGTACACGTGAACAGTTTATCAGTGCAGAATGCAGTGTATGGATGCAGAGTATGAATGCTGTGAGTAGTTTATCAGCGCAGAATGCAGTGTATGGATACAGAGTATGAATATCGTGAGCAGTTTATCAGTGCAGAATGCAGTGTATGGATGTAGAGTATGAATGCCGTGAGCAGTTTATCAGTGCAGAATGTAGTGTGTGAATACAGTGTGTGAGTCCCGTGAACAGTTTATCAGATGTTGTGTCATGTATCAGATTACGCGAAGCAGTTTGTATATAGTTTGGGACTATGTCAGAAAGAACATACCGGAAGGCCGTAGAAGGCTAGGAACTCAAAGGTCCGCTGTAACATCCCCGCCATGGAGGCATTCAGCTCCAATGACTGCCGGGTGTACTCGGAGGAAGCCTACAAAAATATCGGATGCATCAAATATTCTGTGGAATACCAAATAAACTAAAATGAAATGACTGAACAGAAATGCAGTAATACATACCGGAGGCAAGTCAGGGATACCGACAAGCTCATGACCAGCCAGGGGAGGAGCAAAAGGGATCTGGTAGGTCTCCCCACTCTGCCCCCTGTATGTCAGCATGGTAGGCAGAGCGGGCCAGCCCGTCCCTCGCCCCCTCTGCACTCCCGTCCTGCCACGAGCTCGAGCTCTCTGTGATGATCCCGCTCCTGCTCCCACCTCTGCCCTAGCCGCCGGCGCCGTAGGTCTCTCTGGCTTGGCTCGGCGACCACCACTCAGCGGCCGCATGATGAAGGTCCGGACGTACTCTGAGTAATCGCCCTCGCCTCTGAAGCCGTCAGCCTCCCAGCCGATGGTGTAGTCCGCCATCTGCTCAGCGGTGAAACGCTCGGTGTCCCTCATGTGCTCAGGAGGATGCTCCGGGACTATCTGCTCAGGTAACCCTAAGGTCTGACGCAAGAAGCGCTCACCCAGGTACCAAGCCCGACAGACCGGGCCCTCTAGAAAAATCCGGTAACGCGAGGTCTCGATCGCGCCGGCAAACCGATCTCGCACCAGCACTGGCAGAGGAGCCCATGGCTGCCAGGTGATCTGAAATCGGAATACAGTTTATTGCCTACTGGTATTGCAAATATACAGTGAAAAGTGAAGCTTAAATGAACTGCAAGTAAAACATACCTCGGTGGGGGTGATGGTGTCGAAGTAACGACGGAAGAAGCTGAAGGTATCACGAGGGCGCCGTGTGCACCTCCCGTCATAGCGGCGTGAGAAGGGAATGACCAGCGGAGTCTCTGTCTCCGGTATTGGCTCTAGCCTGGGAAAGTAGGCATAAACCCACAACTGCAAGACAAATATCAGAACATTTATCAGAAAAGCGTAATCTGAGTAAAGCGTAAATAGCAGAGCTGCAGGTTGTGCAAAGGTATTGAGCAGAGTGTCCAAGCAGAACAAAGGTACAACAAGGTAAAGCAGAGTATGTGTGTGCCATGTGTACAGTATACAGCCAGTGTAAAGCAAACTACAATGTGTGCAGCAGCGAGTACGTAAAGTACAGTAATGTAAATGTAAAGCGGAAAGAAGACGTACTCCCAAGCTCGCCAAGAACCCCCAGCAACTGTCACGCCATGGAAACCGAGCTCATATAGCCATAGAGAGTGGCGAGCCGCCACCCCAAATATAGCACAAGATGTCCTGACGTCCACCGGCTTACCGAGTAGGCAGAGAGGCACGGTGTTCGCCCGGTCGGCGAATAGGGTAGTCCCCCGCAAAAACATCAAGAAGCCGCGCGCATACTGCTCCACGGCCACCTCGGTCATCGGAGCTGCGTCGACAAGAAGAGGCTGCACCCGGAACTGCACCTCGAACCAGGAATAGCGGACAAAGCCTAGACGTGCAATAGGTGGAGCCGCGCCAAGTAAATAGATTTGAGCGGTGGTCCACTCATCCATGTCGATGTCGAAGGGGATCGGATCACCCCCTACCCCGATGCCGGTGAGCACCGAGAAATCGTAGGGGGTCATCGTCATGTCCCCCGCCGCGGATAGGTGAAATGAATCGGTGGTGTCCCACCATCTCTCCGCCAAGGCAGCTAAAAGAGGCTGCGGCGATAAGTCGGTCGAACCCACGCAAAAGGAACCCGCCTCATCCACGATGTGTCGGACCGCCTCGGGAAGCTCCGAATACCAATCCCGAGCCGAAACATTCCCATACCCGCGGATGGTATGGGAATCTCCCTGTTTACAAACAAATGGTTGCAAAGCAATATGAAATGTACAGTTCTGGGGAAACATATTAAAGTCGATACAAATCTAGCACGCGTGCACGTTTTTCAGATTCAAGCAGATTTCGGGTTATAGTATACTGCGGTGAACTACAGCATGTGATGTGTCAGTGTGTTTGTGAGGGTCAGCATACAGATATGGTACATGTGTATACATTTTTCAGATCCAAGCAAGTGTCAGGTTTCAGTGTACCAGTAGGTGGACTACGGCCTGTGACGTGTCAGTGCTCCTGTGAGGATCAGTGTAAATCTAGCATGCGTACAAGTTTTCAAAATTCAAACGGGTACCGGGTGCCGGTATGTTTCAGTGAACTACCAATTATGTGATTCAGTGCGAGTCTAGCATGCGTGCGAGTTTTCAGATTCAAACAAGTGTCGGACATCGATGAGTTTGCAGTAGAATACAGTGTATGCCGTGTGTTTGGGCGATTCAGGCTAGTGCAGTGTGTGTGCATGTGTGTCGGTCCTAAGCAGATATCAGTTGTGAAGTTGCCTACAATCAACTACGGTACAGTGTATCAGAGCTAAGCAATTAAAGGTTGTAATCAGCTATGGCAGTTAATAGTTTACAGTTCTACATTGCAGAAAGTAAAACAGAGAAGAGGGTTACCTCGGAAGCGCCGAATGAGAGGTGAGAGGTCGGCTCGCGCAGCAGAAGCTCCGGGTCCAGAGCCCTGTCAAAACCGCGGAAGTGGCGGAGTCCATCTGGCGGAAGCACGTGAATGGCCGGGCGGTAGGTCGTCGGGTCGAATGGTCGCTCGCTCAGCGGGAGGAGCTCGACCCCGGGATCCATATCGTGATCCGGGGGAGTCCCGACATGTGGAACATCGTCTACCATAGTGATGGTGGTGAGAAAATGGCCGGAAAAGCCGGAATATGAAAAGTCAACTGGAAAAGTCAACCCCGAGTGGGCCGAAAATGGCCGGAAAGGCCGGAAGATGAAAATACACGGAAATGTAGAGAAAATTGAGGGGAACAAGTCCCAAAAAGGCGAGAATAGCAAAGGAAATTTCGAAATGAGATTTCGATCGGGTGAAAATGTCCGAAACGCGGTGAACTTCGCGAATCAGACAACGAAAATGGCGCGAAAAATCGAAGAGACGGCGAAAGAGTGAGAGAACAAAGCTCTGGAGAGAGAGAGAGGGTGTTTTCGGTGGAAGAGGAAGTGAAAAATAGGGTTTAGAAGCCCTATTTTATAAAGCCCAAGGTGAAATGGCAGATCTGCCCCCGACCAGGCATTTTCTGCCGGTCGGCACTATTTTGTGCCGGTTGATAAGTTTAGGCAGCCGGTGGCAGCCGGTAGCCTTCCCACCCAGCCGGTGGTGTTCCTAAGGCCTTGTTTTGGTAAATTGAGGAGTTTTTGGTCTTCATTGCTCAAGAAAGTACAAGAAAATGCACCCCCGATGCTCAACCGGCCTCCGTTTTGACTTCGGACCGTGTCTCCTGTGCGTAACACTCAAATTCAAGCAAAGACTGCATCCTTTTTGTATCCTTTTGTCGTTTATAAAGATTCAAAAGTTGCCCCGTGTGCATCGCACGCATCCATCACATTGTCCAGCGCATCGTATCGCGCCATCTTGCACGTCCCTTGCACTTGCACCGTTTTGCATTGTCATGTGGCATGCGTGTCATACTTTCGTTTTCCATTTCATTTTGCATTTCATTGCATTTCGAGGTACGCGTGCCTCGTTTTGCATTTCATTTTCCATCAAATGAGGTATGTGTGCCTCATTTTGCATTTCATTGCATTTCGAGGTACGTGTGCCTCGTTTTGCATTTCATTTTCCATCAAATGAGGTATGTGTGCCTCATTTTACATTTCATTACATTTCGAGGTACGTGTGCCTCGTTTTGCATTTCATTTTCCATCAAATGAGGTATGTGTGCCTCATTTTGCATTTCATTGCATTTCGAGGTACGTGTGCCTCGTTTTGCATTTCATTTTCCATTCGATGAGGTATGCGTGCCTCATTTTGCATTTCATTGCATTTCGAGGCACGTGTGCCTCGTTTTGCATTTCATTTTGCATTTCATTGCATTTCGAGGTACGTGTGCCTCGTTTTGCATTTCATTTTCCATCAAATGAGGTATGTGTGCCTCATTTTGCATTTCATTGCATTTCGAGGTACGTGTGCCTCGTTTTGCATTTCATTTTCCATTCGATGAGGTATGCGTGCCTCATTTTGCATTTCATTGCATTTCGAGGTACGTGTGCCTCGTTTTGCATTTCATTTTGCATTTCATTGCATTTCGAGGTACGCGTGCCTCGTTTTGCATTTCATTGCATTTCGAGGTACGTGTGCCTCGTTTTGCATTTCATTTTCCATTCGATGAGGTATGCGTGCCTCATTTTGCATTTCATTGCATTTCGAGGTACGTGTGCCTCGTTTTGCATTTCATTTTGCATTTCATTGCATTTCGAGGTACACATGCCTCGTTTTTCATTTCATTTTGCATTTCATTGCATTTCGAGGTACGTGTGCCTCGTTTTGCATTTTATTTTCCATTCGATGAGGTATGCGTGCCTCATTTTGCATTTCATTGCATTTCGAGGCACGTGTGCCTCGTTTTGCATTTCATTTTGCATTTCATTACATTTCGAGGTACGTGTGCCTCGTTTTGCATTTCATTTTCCATCAAATGAGGTATGTGTGCCTCATTTTGCATTTCATTGCATTTCGAGGTACGTGTGCCTCGTTTTGCATTTCATTTTCCATTCGATGAGGTATGCGTGCCTCATTTTGCATTTCATTGCATTTCGAGGTACGTGTGCCTCGTTTTGCATTTCATTTTGCATTTCATTGCATTTCGAGGTACGTGTGCCTCGTTTTGCATTTCATTTTCCATCAAATGAGGTATGTGTGCCTCATTTTGCATTTCATTGCATTTCAAGGTACGTGTGCCTCGTTTTGCATTTCATTTTCCATTCGATGAGGTATGCGTGCCTCATTTTGCATTTCATTGCATTTCGAGGTACGTGTGCCTCGTTTCGCACTCCACTTCTCATTTGCATTGGCATACGCATCCCATGTGCGTTACCTCATTGCCCCCAATGGTCTGACGAGACCTTAAACACGTGCAGTCTAGGAGACCTTAAATCCTTGATGGTCTGACGAGACCTTAAACACGTGCGGTCTAGGAGACCTTAAATCCTTGATGGTCTGACGAGACCTTAAACACGTGCGGTCTAGGAGACCTTAAATCCTTGATGGTCTGACGAGACCTTAAACACGCGCGGTCTAGGAGACCTTAAATCCTTGATGGTCTGACGAGACCTTAAACACGTGCGGTCTAGGAGACCTTAAATCCTTGATGGTCTGACGAGACCTTAAACACGCACGGTCTAGGAGACCTTAAATCCTTGGAGGGTGCGAAACCTTCACCATATGTGCACGGTCTAGGAGACCTTAAATCCTTGGAGGGTGCGAAACCTTCACCATATGTGCACGGTCTAGGAGACCTTAAATCCTCGGGAGGTGCAAAACCTTCAGTGCATTAAGGTATGCACTTCATCACATTTGGCATGTATCGTATCGCACCGTCTTGTGCATTCGCGTTGTCTAAACGCATCGCGCTATTTTGCGCATCGCGCCATTTGGCGCACCCTCATTGCACTTCATTTTCCATCCGTTGAGGCACGCATACCTCATTGCACGCACGTCTCATTTGCCCCTTTTGCATCTGCGTGCGTGTCTCATTTGCATCGCATGCACTTAGAGTGTTGTGTAACAGTTGCCCCACCGGGTCTGCCGAGACCTTAAACAGGCGCGGTCTAGGAGACCTTAAATCCTCGGGAGGTGCAAAACCTTCGATGCATTAAGGTGCACCTCATTGCATTTGGCATGCATTCCATCGCGTTGTTTTGCGCAACTCATTGCATTTGGCATGCATTCCATCGCGTTGTTTTGCGCACCTCATTGCATTTGGCATGCATTCCATCGCGCTATTTCGCGCGCCTCATCAGTTGCCCCATGGTCTGACGAGACCTTAAACACGCACGGTCTAGGAGACCTTAAATCCTTGGAGGGTGCGAAACCTTCACCATTTTGTATCCCGGTCTAGGAGACCTTAAATCCTCTGAAGGTGCAATTCCTTCGGTGTTTGTTGTGCCCGAACGACTTTCGGTGGTCTGGTAAAGCCACATGTCTGTGTGTGCGGTGAGTTCCTAGAAGACCAACTGGGACGGTGAAAACTAGAGTTCGAATGGCTTGTGCCTAGAACGCAAAGGTTCGGAATTTCCGAGACTAAAGTCTGGTTTAAATACCCAGGGGGTGTACCCCCGGCTTGAAATCTGTATGGAAACCCCATAGGTTGAGGCGGCGTGTTTACGCCTCAATTCTGGATACTGAGCCAACCTAGTATATCGCCCTGTTGGTAACATAGGGAAAACTGCAATTGCAGCCATTGCATCATACTGCATTGTCATGCATCATTCTAAATATTGCATATGTCATGCATTTCAAAAAAAAAAAAAAAAAAAAAAAAAAAAAAACATTGCATTTTGTCATGCATCATTTGTAAATACTGCATATGTCATGCATTTCAAAAATTCAAAAACAAACATTGCATCTGTCATGCATTTCATTGTAGTATAGTGCATATGTCATGCATTTTCCGTAAACATCCATTCCATTGCATATTGTATATATTGCATTGTAGCTTGCATGCATCCACTGCATCATCTTCCATCTATGGCTTGCGCCTTTCCTTGTTGAACTTGGTCTGGTATGTGCCCTTACTTTTCACGTCGAAGCATGGTTCATGTGCATCGTGCCTATTCCTTGATGAGCTTGGTTTGAGGTTGCGGCACCTTTTATGTGTTAGACATGGCTTGTATGTGTGCATGCCTTTCCTAAGCGAGATACGGTTTGGCTACACGCCATATCCATTATAGATATTATATCGTGGTGTAGTTATTGCGTCCGGCATTAGGATCATTATTCTCTCCCCAGCGGGTCGTTTCCTCACTTATGTCATTCCACTCAATACTTGTTCTTGTGTCCGTGCGAAGTACTCATAGATCAGACATCGTTCTATGGGAGACGGACTTGTTACCTCCATCAATCTATTTGACATTTGTGTGGTTTCGAACCGTTCTGGTTTGAATCATGATTCAATTGCCCTGCATGTAGTGTCAATTGCATAGTTTCAATTGCATTGCGTATTAGTTGCATTATTCATACATAGTTTTGTATATATTGCATATCATTTAGCAATCACATTGCATATGTCATGCATGTACACTAACAACATTGTACCTGTTAAGTTTACTTTCTTTGCAGGCAGGATATTGTATGTACGGCTCATTTGAGGCCGGCGCAACCGGACAAGCCGCACAGGTATTGTATCCTCCGCGTGAGACGTTTGAGAATTGCATAATTCTCTTACATCCTTTCTGCATGGTAGTGTAGTTTGGTGTATGCTCGCTTATAACTGTCGCATGTGTGCTTCATTACAGCCTCCTTTGCATGATCATAAGTTATGCTCGACTTCTTGCATTAATTTCATTCTTGAAGTCTACTTTAATTCCATTAATTTCCCCATCTTTCCTCTTCATTCTCAAGCTCTTCCTTCCTTCTTCTCTTTGAGTTCTCTCTAGAACTCTCTCCCCCTCCCTCTCTCACAAGGCTTCCTCTTTCCTCTAGATATTTTTGGTTCTAAGAGATGAGTTCAACAACTCATAAGGCATCTATTTATATAAATATACACACACACAAGCTTAACACAATAGGGAGAGCCAAACGCGGCCTTACGAATCGTACGAAATCAAATTTCAATTAAACTTTTCAGATGACTCTAAAAATTGTGTTGATCATAAATATGTCATCTGTTCTAATTTCTGAAGCCTCTAAGGCCTTCAATTTGTAGTACCAAGTTAACCACCCAAACGTGCATTAACGAATCAGACAAATTAGATTTTTGATTAATTTTCCCTAATAGTTCTAAAAATTCCCATTAACATATCCAAATACTCAATTTTGCTTTCTGAACTCGTAAAGGTGGGTAATTTCAATTTTAAAGCCGTGGCTCAACAGATAATTCCTCAGTTTGAACAAATGTCGTTAAATTAAAAATACATTAACCCACAAGGACATAAAGTAATTTCGGATACAAATTTTGGGGTCGTTACAACAATTCTCTCTCTCTTTTGCAAATTGCATAGCCTATGCTCAAACACACCAAACCAAACCAAACCTAGAGAGCTTCTTACCGAGGTGATTTGTGCTTGGATTTGAGCTCTAGAAGCACTTGAGAGTGTGGAAATTGGTGGTTTATGACTTAAGGGTTCACTCCTCTCCAAGAAGTATACTTTCTCTTGCCTTTGCACCATCTTTACACCATTTGTTTCCATTTTTTCTTGTTGTTTTTAAGCTCTTTAAAACTTGTTTTTATGGGCTGAAGCTTGTGGTTTAAGGCTCTTAAAGGTAGAGGGATTAATCACCCTTCTTTGAACCTTGCTCTCTAAGCCTTTCAACTTGTGTTTCCCATTCTTTCATCAACTTTTTTTGAGCTTTTTACCACTGATTTTTAGAGGTTTTTAGAGGCTAAAAAAGTGGTTTTGAAGTCCCAAAAATGGAGGGGTTAGCCACCCCTCCTTTGGCTTGTTTACAAGTTTAAATTGCCATATCTTTAGCTACTTTTTGTCTTCATTCTAGCATGTTTTCCAACTGATTTTGGGCTATAAAAACTCTGTCTTTTTGGACTGAAGCTTGGGTCCTAGGGCCATTAAAGGTTAAGGGGTTAATAGCCCTTCTTTGTACCTTGTTTTAGAGACCTTTGCCCTTGTGTTTCCCACCATTTTACTATCTTTTTCCAAGCTTTTAAACACTGAATTTTAGAGTAATTTCAGTGGTAAAAATTATGTTTTGAAGTTCAAAATAGGAGGGGTTAGCCTTCTCTCCTTATGTCTTGTTTGCTAGCCTAGATAGCTCTATGTGTTAGCCTAGTTTTCTAGCAATTTGTAGCTCAAGTCCAGCATGTTTTAGCCTCTAAAATAACTTGTTTTAGCTCTGTTTTGGGCTGGTTAGTTTGTTTGAGTCTTGTTTTGCATAGTTGTAGTGTAACCCCTTTCACTAGCTTAGTGTTTTAAAGTTTTAACCATCATTGGTGTGAGTTGATTGCATGTTTTAGTGCTTTTTCTCATTTTATTTCAGCACTTATAATCTCTACAATCCCACTCATTTCTTCACTTTTTGGTTTTGCTTTGAAAATGGTTTCAAACCATATATTTGCCTAAGTGTGAAATGGAGGTGCTACACCTAATGGTAATCCCTTAGGGGGTTCATTACCAACAATGTAATGCCTCTTTCATGCCCAAAGCAACTTGTGGTTTCAACCCTCTTTCTATTAGAGGACACTTAGCAATGGACTTAATGGATTAAGGATTGATTTGGTAATTAAAATGAGTAAACAAAATAGGCAAGTAAAAAAGGCAAGATAAGCATCTCTTTATGTTGCACTGTATGTGTTCAAATCAGACGTTAATTTGAACACAAGGAAAATGGGACATTTCATACTCAAAAGTGATGAAATGTGCCATTTTCCTAGGTGTCCATTGCCTTTGATCATACATGATAGGGTTATGGTCATTTTAGTCTCATTTTGCACTTATTGAACTTGAACAATTCGTTTCACAAGCTATTATGCAACAAAATTGCTTGATTGGTGGTTTTGTGAACCAAAGCTTGTCCTTCCTTTGATTTCCCCATGAAAAGGAGAGACAAAGTGTGCAAACAACCCTTGAGAAATACACTGTTTTGCTCTATTTTGCTCTCTATTACAGCAAGGAAGTTCAAACCAGCAGTAGCCGACAGCCATTACCAGTGGTCGACCGGCCACCAATGATAGCCGACCGGCCATCATTGGTAGTCGACCGGCCCCCTGTCGGCCACCAATGAAATTTGTACAGTGCATTGGTAAGGTGGAGCAGAGGTGTTCTAGAAGTGGACAGCTTTGTTTGTGTTCATATGTGCAAACAGAGGCTTTCAGCAGCAAGGCAGTGGCTTTTCAGGTGACAAATCGAGCATGCTTGCATCCCTCGCTTCCTAGGATTAGCTAATTAGTTTAATTAGCATTAAATCAAGTACGTGTTGTAATTAATTAGTTGGATATAATTAAGAGTTGTAAATAATTAGTTAATTTAACTAGTTATTCAATTTCAATTTGTAATAATTAGTTAACTAGAATAGTTAATTAATTCGGTTTGTAATAACTAGTTAGCTTAATTAGCATAGCTAGTTAGTTAGCTTATCCATTTGGACCCTCCTTCACGAGGGCATAATGTTGTAATAAGTGTGCGTGCGTGTGTGTATGTCTTCCAACCCCACGTCTTTCTCCTTTTTATTTAATCGCTTTTGATGGTTAGTTTAGAGACATATTTCATATTAGCATGCCACATGCTTGCATCCATTCATTTGTCTTGCATGCACCGAGGCTCAGCGCATCATTCAAACTGCATTGCCATTTCAATACATCTTTGAATACGTGTTTAATCGCATGTTGTTCAAATCAATCCATATGCCATATTAGTAGCCGAGCCTATTAATTGCATATTGCATGCGTTGAATTAGGCATATTGTATAGTTAGGATCATGCATCTTTCTAACTAGTTTCTGTTTTGGCTTGGAGTACTCGGTAAGTTTTTATGCTTTAGCATACTTGCATAAGTGTGAATGTTGCCATGATTAGCATGCTTGCCATGAGGCTATATGCTTATTTGATAAACTATTTGAATGTCTGTGAATGAAGGCTTATTGCTTGAATTGGAACGATTTAACAAATGTAAGTTTTAAGCCCACTATGTTTGGTGGCAAATCCGCAATCTTTAAGTCCACTTGAGGTGGCAAATTCAAACCATTTTCCCAAACAAACATGAGTTGAATTGTTCCAAATTGAGCAAACTAGTCTATACTTGCTTGTGCGCATCACGTAGTAAAGCTAGTTTAATAACCGGAACAAGAGCACATAATGTACATAAAAATCATATCATGATTAATAGAGGCCGATCTTTGATCAGGCGAGCAGGGGTGCTCAATACCTGACCTTCCCCTCTCGTACCCAAGTTCCTGAGTTGAGGCAACTTTGGTGATGACAGACACGTGGCCTTCGGTATGAGTCAGGGTTTCCTTAATTTTTCCAAAATAAAATATTTAGGTGGCAACTTTGTATCTGACAAAGCAGTCCATTTTTGGCATTTTTGATCCTATAATCAATTTTTCAAAAGATTTGCCAGATTTGGACTCTTTGGTGTTTATCAGTTTCAAATTGCACTTGTTAGGTTAGATTTAGAACCACGGGAATCCGAACTGTAGGCCTTTCTTTCAAACCTTCTGAAAGGGGGTGCGAAAAAGGTGAGCTACAGCGACTTCAAAACACTCCGACGAATTTTCGATGTTACTCTGGCGATTTCCTGGTGATGTTGAACGTTCCAGAGAGTCTGTAGTGACCATCTGATGGAAGTCCGATAGTGGTGGGATGTAACAACGTCTTTATATTTTTTTTAAAAAAATTTAAAAAAATTGGAAACAATTAAAAATTTGTATGACTAATTGGTGCGAATATTTTGTTTTGGGATTAGATGGGTTTTAAACTGTGTACGAGACCTATAGGTAAGTTCCTCGTCTCTCTCATAGGTTGTTGGGCCGAAAAGGGATTAGAGGTTGGCGTGTGAGTTTTTGGGAGACATTCATTGACTTTGTAATTATTTGGGTAAACTACCAATATGTCTTAATAGTCGGACTTAATTCCCATCAAGTCTTATTAAAAATAAAGCCAAGTTTGGCATCTACTAAATAATATAAAAAGTCAAAAAGTCACTATCCTATTTAAGTCACATCATCTTATTTAAATCACATCACCTCTCTAACACATCACATCAAACCCAACCCATATAAGCCAATAAATCAAAAAGTGCACTTTTTTAGAACATCCCAAACCAATGTAACGCCCCGAAATAATAATGACAATCCAACTCATGATATCCAATAGAAAAACATGAACTTGCGAAATATTAACCTTTCATTTATATTCATTTTACTGTATAAAAGATAACATATGCAAGTATACATTCTTAAATCTTAGATTCTGAATCTATAACATATGCCATGTATAAGTGAGTTGGAAATAAAAAGGTGATACATATAAGTTTATGCCCTAATGGCTACATCTTTCCAAGATGTTGCTTGGTTACAATAAGATGAATCAAGTCCAAAAAAATTAAAAAGCTTGAGACTTGTACAAAAGATAATTACAACAAAAGAAATAAAAATGAGCCTTCAGCTCCATGACCCTCCCAAGTTAAGTCCTTGGTGAAGGCATATCATCTGCACTTGAAAGTTGTTTTCTACATAGGGTGTGTAGACACCACATTTTTGACCGTCCTCAAGACTTGGATGTCACCGCTTGAACACCCGGTGATTATCCATGTTCGTGTTCGTTTGGAGTTCCCGGAGTTCTCGGCTCGCGCGCCTTGCCTCAGGACCTCCGAACTCGATCGTTTTGTGTCTGGTTTTGCACCAAACACTTGTGCTTTGCCTTTGAGGGGCAGGGCATGCCTTGTGAGGCATCCCCACACACCACCGGCTGTGGCTAGAGGCCACCGGTCGGCACTCTTTTTGACAAAATGACCATTTTGCCCTGCCGACTACTTTACAGCTATTTTTGGAGATATTTTCAGACAGCGTTCTTGCATTTGTTTCCCCTCCATACACGTGTATGGAGGGATGAGCCCCTTTGGTGACTTAACTTGTAAGTTTTGTGCCTATACAAGAGAAGGCTCTTCTCTTGGCTCAAGGGTTGAAGTTCTTGAGAGACTTAGCCATTTTTAGACAGGAGAGAAGCTTTGGTTTAGGTTAGAAATCCTATATCTATTCTATCTCTCTTTTCCTTGCTTATTTTGTGCACTAGGTGTTTGTGCCTTACTATTGCACATCAACACCTAGTGTTTCACCTTCCTCTTGGAACTGAGGTGCTAAGGGCTTGTTCTTGAAGTTCTTGACTGGTTTGGACCTCAAGGAACCAACAACTCCAACCTTTGTGAAGAAGTCTACAAGGGTGAGCCAACTTACTTTATTTACCCCATTTTTGCACTCCATTTTTTCCTAGTTTAAAATAGTTTTTGTGCTTAGTCTATAACACATAAAAGTTCTATTTTTTAAGCCTCTTTATTGTTTATTAAGAGTGTTTTGTGGTTTGAGCAAGTTTGACCACCCTTAGGCCTTGAAAAGGCCTAATTTTGTGCTATTTTGTGAGAGATCCGAGACTTTGGTGTTAGGATCTCTTCACCACTAAAATCTTGAGGGATTTCAGTGGTGAAGATGATACCTTAGAGTCTCAAGAAGGAGGGGACCACCCCCTCTCCTTGATGTCCTTGAAAAGGGCAAGTTTTGGCCTCCAAAGGAGCACCATGTTTGGTTGTGTTTTGAGCATGTCTTGGCTGCATTTCATGCTTATTATGCCATGATTTAACTTGCTTTTAAGTTGTTTTTAGCACTCCTTGCATGGTTTGCATAGTTGCTTTGTAATGCTTCTTTAGTCCCTTAACATGCCTAGGTTGTTGGCCCTAATTTGAGCATGTTTTAGGCTTGCATTCGTGAATGTTTTGTGCTTATTTTGACATGTTTTAGCTCTGTCCATAGTCATTTGGGTTGATCTTGGCATGCATTATATAGCCCCTTTGCATTTTAGGCTTGTTAGCCTTTGAGTATGCATGTGTAGCATGTGTTGCTTACCTTGTTTTGATGGTTTGGAACCATCTAGCATGCTATTTCAGTCCCTTTGGTATGCTTGTATGCTTACCTTAGTTGCCTCTTTAATGCTTTGAAAGCATGTGTTGCATGCTCCATGTTTTGGTCTTAATGCATGCCTTTGATTTCAAGCCTCTTAGATGCCATCTAAGTAGCCATTTGGCTTTGTTTTAACATGCTAAAAACCTTTTTTTAGTTGTTTAATGCATGCCATATTTGTTTTGTATAAGTATAGTTCAATGCCCCATTGACTTGCTTTGAATGTTGGACCTATGTGCGCATGTTTTGTGTACTTTGTTGCTTGGTTTGGCACCATGTTTAGCATGATTTTCAGAGCTTTATATGCATGCTAGTAGTCCATTGTTGTACCCCTTTAAGTGCGCTTAAGGGTTGTTTGTTGTGCTTAAGTGTTGGCGCCTTAACTCGTGCATGTGTGCATATGTGTTTGGCCCTATTGACTTAGCATTTTGGCCACTGATTTTAGGACTATTTGAGTTGCCTAATTCATGTATAAGACCATCCTTCCATTGGTTTGCATGCTTACCTTGCATGCTTGCTTGAACCCTTTGCATGAACATATTGCATAGTCCGTGTTACATGCCTAGTTGACATGTTTAGGGTTGCATTTGTATTATGCATGTTTGGCCTCTTGAAGTGAAGTATGATGGAGGTTGAGCACCCTTGTTCGTTTGTTTGCATTGCATGCATTTGAAATCAAAGTTGTATTCTTGGTTCTTAGGACCATCATGCATGGAAATGCGCGATTGGTGGTTCGGGAATCGAGGCACATGCCCTTTTGAGTTAATAATATGATAAGGGGTGTGTTTAGTGCATAAATACCTTGAATCACATTGCCATGCATGTTGTTGTCCTCTGCTGCTGTGGGTTGCAGGTTCTGCAGGTGTTAAGTGCCGGCCAGCACTATTTAGTGCCGACCGGCAGTCAATTTCCAGCCGATAACTTCATCTAGTGCTGGTGGCCTCCTTCTTCAGCCGGTGGTCCTCTACCCCAGCCGGTGGTACTCCCTAGTGCCCTGAGAGGCACTCTTGAGACTTTGGCAATTTTCAGAGGAGGATAGCAGGGGAAACAGAGGCAATCCGTGCATGGCAGTGCGGTTCCGAGCCAGTTCTGAGCGCGCGATGCATTTGGCCCTCATCCCGAGGCGGTTCACTGTTTAATTAGATTAATTAATTTATTTGATTAATTTAGTTAATTTGTAAGAATTAATTAGCTTGCGTAGTTAATTAGTTATTCGGTTATGTATTATTATTCGGTCCCTCCGAGCAAGGGCAAATTGTAATAAGTGTGGGTGAGTGGGTGTATGTCTTCCAACCCCCATTTCTTTCTCCCTTTTATTTACCCGCTTTCGATGGTAGATTAGGGCATACTTATTTTAGCATACCTTATGCTATCGCATGCGTGCATTCATGCATTTGTTTACATGCATCGGGCTCGGCACATCATGCAAACTGTATCGTACTTTCAATTCCAAATTGAATATGTGGTAGTTGCTGCATTTCATGTGCCATGTTTAGGGTTAGCCGAGCCTATTCTAAATTGCATCCTTGCTTGTGTTGCATTAGCCACTTAACATGAACTAGGACACGCATGTTTGCTAACTAGTTTATTATTTTGGCACGGAGTACGATGTAAGTTTTTTTTACGCTTTAGCATATCGCATGCGTGTGAATGTTGCCATAACAGTATGATTGCCATGCGGCTAAATGCTTATGTGTTATAAACTGTTTGAATGCCTATGGGTGGAGGTTGGATTGCGTGAGTTGGAACAACTCATTGAAATCCGTATTTTAGCCTACTTGCGAGTAGCAAAAACCAACACGTTTTTCGAGACAAAACGGATATGCAATGTTTATTTCCAAATTAGGCAATCTAGTCTATACTTTTGTGCTGCGCGCATAACATAGTAATTCTAGGCTAATAATCGGGATAAGAACATGTAATGTTTTCAAAATCAGATATCACGGTTAGTAGAGGCCGGTCTTCGGACCGGGCGAAAGGGGGTGCTCATAGCTGACCTTCCCCGATCGTACCCAAGCTCCCAAGCCAAGACAACTTTGGTGATGACGGACACGTGGCCTTCGGCACCGAATCAGGGTTTCCTAAATTTCCCATTTTAAAATATTTAGGTGGCGACTCTGTAATCTGGCAAAGCAGTCCATGTTTGGCACTTCTTTTCAAAAATCTGTTTTCTCAAACGATTTACCGGATTTGGACTCTTTGGTTCAAGATTTAAAACCGACACAAATCGAGTCCGAACTGTAGTAGATCCGCAAAACGAACAGAACGGGAGTTAACCCTCCCGGGGCGTTCGGGGACGTCTACAGGGTGTCATGCCATAATTTTTAACTACTCGAAATGTAATGACCCGGAACCGTGTGACACAATTATCAGTAATGAATTATGCATTTATATGATTTAATTGAAGATTATCTGTTTGAATTAGCAAAATATCTGTTGGAATTACGATTTTGGGACTTAAATTGACAACCGTAATGGCTTCAGAAAACGAAATTGAACATGTCTATGTGATACCGGGAATTTTTAGAGTTATTTGGGACATTAAATTGAAGACTGAATTTAAATTCGATTCGTAAGGCTTGTTTGGCTCAAATGTTTGGTACAAATCTATTTACTGTGAGATATAGATAAGGATGTAAGACTTATATGACTTTGTTTGACTCAAGAACCAAAGAGAAAGAAAAATCTAGAAGAGAGAAAAGAGAGGAATTCGTAGGAGAGGGAAAGCAAGGGAGAAGAAGAGAAGAAAAAGGGGTTTAAGCTCAAACTTTCTTAATCAAGTGTTTAAGGTAAGGATCTTCTCCTATTTTCTTGAAATAAAGTTGTATCATCAATGATCTTGTGGTATATGAACGGAATGAAAAGAGAATTTATGTGTAAATTGAGCATCTATGGCATGATTTAAGTTATATTTGGCAAATTGAGGTAGAACCTCCGTGGATATAGAGATATGAAGCTTGTATGTATATGTTCATGGTTTTTCATCTTAGTTCATGGGTTTGATCTTATTTCTGATCTATATGGGCTTTGTGTGAAGTTTGATGGTTCAATCATGTTGTTGATCAATGATTTTGAGCTTTGATTTCGTAAGATTGGAAGTTAATGTTTCAAAGAAAAGGATGAAATGTAGAAGAAGAATCAGAGTTTCGGACTTTTGCATGGTCCGCTCGAGTGGAGAGAAGCCCGCTCGAGCGGAGAAATTGGCCTCCCAGCAGTTTTGGCAGATTGTACAGTCCGCTCGAGCGGACAAGGGAGCGCTCAAGCGGAGGACCTTTTTCAGGAAAGTTTTGGAAGTTGTTTTACATGATTTTTAGCATGTTAATGGCATAATTTAGCATTTCATGAGTATGAATTAAAGTAAAGAAAGATAAGAATGAATATGAAAGAATGTAAAAGAGGTATGAATGGCATGAATTATGTGATTTGATGATGATATGTTAAGAAATGTATTATACTGTTGATGATTTGCAGGTCGAGAAGTGAAGACCGTGCCATCGGTTTTGGAAACCCACTGTGAGTAACATTTCTGTAAAGTTATGTTAATAAGATATGATATGTTTGAAATATGATTTTAAGCTATGAACGAATGTCCTGATTTGCGAATCTAGTATGGCATCCATAGATAGTTCCATCGTGGGGGCGAGAACATGCAGGCCCATGCGCTTTAGTCATGGGGGACGGCATGGAAGGACAAACCCATGACCAGTTTACGAGATCTCGGTATGTGTTTAATCAGTGTCCGGGACCGGTTACTCTAGTCGCTAGTCGACACATGTTATGTTCTATGGAGTATGCCATTATGTATGTTCTTATGAGATGATTATGATCATGTTATGAATGCTATGTTTTACGGATTTCTATGAAATGGTGGAATTCGTTCACTAACCCTTTTACTTAAATGTTACTTGCTGAGCTCTAGCTCATTGTTTGTATTTATGTATTATAGGTGAGCATTCTGGAAGTCAAGCCTAGGCGGAGTCTCGAGTCGAGCTGCCGTTTTGAAAGCCTACCATGAGTTTGTGTGCCTCTGAACTAGGGCGAGGCCTGGAAGGCCGTTTTGTGAGCTCTTGTTTAGTTTTGTTGCACAGTTGTGATAGAGTCGTATGTGATGTTTACGATCATGTTATGTAATGAATGTGGGTAATTAACTCATTTTTGGCATGTAATGTATGTTTATATAAATGCACAGCTCTTTGGACTATTGTAGTTTGTTTTCGCTTTCGCGAGCCCCGCTTATTTATGTTATGTACAGTAAGGCCTGTGGTAATCTAGAATTACTGGCCGGTTACGATGCCGACCTTCTCGGGGCGGGTTTGGGTCGTGACACGAAAACATTACAAATATCTATTACCCTTAAGTAATAGAAACATAATAATACATGTTCTCTCTCTCTCAATGAATACAATAATAACAATGATACATGCCAAGCTTCCGCTACAAAGGTATAAATAGATAATTACAAATATCAATATACAATATTTATCTCTTTCACATCCACAACAAAATTACACAAAAGAGACTCATGGACTTCTTAACTCTTCAACTATTAAATCTGAATTCTCTTTCTTGAAGAAAAATAAAACGAAAAGGGATGAGCACTGTAACGCCCTGAAATAAATGCCATAAATTGGTCCCCAACAACATATGCATAGTGACATAAACAAAGTAGTAATCTTTCATTAATTAGAGTTAATTTACAAAAAGTGACACATACGATATACATTCATAAGGTCCACCCTGAATCTATAGCATTTGATACCAATCTAATGATTAATAAAATAAATGTCCTACAAGCTTACATCTTTCAAAGATTATGTTTGGTTACAACAAAAGAGAAAGTCTTAAGCTCCATATATATAAAGCCCTAGGCTTGTACAAATATTAAATACAAAATAACAAAACAGAGCCTTTAGCTCCCAAGTCCTCCTAAGCTAAGTCTTTGGAGGAGGCATGTCACTAGCACATGAAAAGGGTTTCCCAAGTAGGGTGAGCCAAAACCCAGTAGAAACAATCTAACACAATATATGAATATTAACAAGGATATAAGTATGATGCATATGTTCAATTCCCAAATGAAAAATCTTTTACAACTTTTTTTCCCATAATTATGTTATGTCAAACTTACATTTCAATCCATTAGTTATACCCACATCATTTAGTCAACAAAATAGAGGATACACTCCATAGGCCTCTAACCAACATAATTATCATACAAAATACATTCATTTGCCATTTTATAGAAATTTCGTCTGCGGGAATCGGCCCCATGTATACGCATGGTTTTCGAGACTTTCATCCTAGACACATAGGCCAACTTAGTTTAATGGAGTCCATCTCCTAAACATGTAGTTGTAGACACGCCCTCGGGGGCCACATGCTACAGTTCGGACTCAAATTGTCGTGGTTTTTAATCTGATCTCAAAATGTGAAATGTGAGATTGATAAATCACCAAAGAGTCCAAATCCGACAAATCGTTTTGGAAAACTGATTTTTTAGAAAGAAGTGCCAAACATGGACTGCTTTTCCAGATACAGAGTCGCCACCTGACTCGTGCCTAAGGCCACGTGTCCGTCATCACCAAAGTTGCCTCGGCTCGAGAACTTGGGTACGATTGGGGAAGGTCATCTATGAGCACCCCCGCTCGCCTGATCCAAAGATCGGCCTGTACTAAGCATGATATTTTGTTTTGAAAACATATGTGTTTTTATTCCGATTAATTAGCTAGAATTACTATGTGATGCACACAACACACAAGTATAGACTAGACCGCCTAATTTGGAACAAAGCATCGCATATCCGTTTATTTGGAAATTGTTTGAAGTTTGCTACTCGCAAGTAGGCTAAAACGCGGATTTCAATGAATTGTTCCAATTCAAGTAATCCAACCTTCACCCACAGGCATTCAGGCAGTTATATCACATAAGCAATTAGCCTCATGGCAAGCATGCTATCATGTTAACACTTACACACATGCAAGATGCTAAAGCATAAACACTCACAGTGTACTCCGAGCCAAAACAAGAAACTAGATAGTAATCAAATGTATGATCCAAGTCCATGTTAAGATGGCTAATGCATCGCAGGAAAAATGTAACTAGAATAGGCTCGGCTAATCTAAAATGGCATATGAGATGTGGCAACTCGACACATGTATTCAAGTTGGAATTGAAATACTATGCAATTAGTATAATGCGCCGAGCCTGGTGCATGCAATACAGATGAATGATGCAAACATACATAGCATGAGAATGCTAATTGAAACGTACCCTAGAACTAACCATCGTAAGCGGTTAAGTAAAAAGGAGAAAGAAGTGGAGGTTAGAAGACATACATCACACACACGCACGCTTATTACATAATTGTGCCCTCTCGATGGAGGGACCGAAAGAATAATACAAATTAACTAACTAACAAGCTAATTAATTATTACACAACACTTAACTAATTAAACAAATTAATTAAGCTATGAAAATAGTAAAGCAGCCTAAGGAAGAGGGTCAAATGCATGCATGCTCGGCTTCACTCGGAAATCCATCGCCATGTCACATGTTGCCTCTGTTTGCACTGATCTGCACCGTTGAAAACTGCACAAGTCTCAAGGATGCTTCTGGATCACCTTCTGAGCACTGTGGGATGTCACCGGCTGAAAGTCAAGGTCACCGGCCCAGAGGAACTGGTCATCGACCATTTGTGGGGACCTCGGCCATCAATACATAGCCGGCCGACACTGAAGATGGCCGACCGGCCATCTATTCTTGCAGAATCCTATTTTGCTGCAGCAGAGGACAAACAGAGCATGGCAATGCCTTTTCAAAGCAATGTGTGCACAACCACCATTCCTATCATGTCATGAACTCAAGGAAGTATGGTTCTCGACCCTCAGGCCATCAATCACGCATTTCAACGCATGAGGGCCAAAGGAGCCAAGTGTGCAAATTAATGTACAAATGAAATGCACATGAAACACGTGAAGGACCCCTAACCTCTATCATGGTTTATCAAGAGGCGAGGGATGTAAACATGTAATGCAAGCAATGCGATGCAACCTAAGCATGCAAGCAAGCTAATGCAATGTAACATGAGCATGACAAATGCAATGCGATGTTACCTAACATGCATCCAAACATGCAAGAATATGTGACAACATATCAAGCACATGACAAGATACAAGCCAACAAGCATGCAAAATGCAACTTAAGCATGCAAATATGCAAGGCATGTAACAACTTTCATGCGTATAACAACATGTGAAGTAAACATGTAACAACACATTAAGCAACTTAAAAAAATAGAATGCATGCCAAATGCATTGCAACTTAAGCATGGAACAACATGTCATGGACTAAGTACACAACAATGCACGATTGAACTAGCATGCTACAACATGCAATTTACCAAATATGCAACAAGCATGTGACAACATACAAGGCAAGCATGCAACAACATGTGGGGATGGTCTTAAACCGACATGGACATCTCTCAAATAGGTCCAAATCAACGGCCAATATGCTAAGGGATAAGGGACAACATCACATACAAACATGCATGGTAATTGGCCTAACACTTAAGCATCAAAGGGAAACTTTTAAGAACACTTAAAGGGAGACAAACATGGATATTAGGCAAACATGTTAAACCCTGAAATCATGCAAGGGATGATGCCAAATCAACCAAATCATGCAATTAAGGTATGCAATAAAGCCTAAAACTTGAAACTAGCCAAGGGACTCAAACCAAGGCTACATGAAGCAAGCCCCAAAGGGCCAAGGGGACCTAAAACAGTCCCAAGGCAGGTCTAAACAAGACCAAAAGTGAGCTCAACACTAGCCAACACAAGCTAGAACATAATGCCAAAACAAGGGGCATGTAAGGCCACAAAAAAGGTGTTACACTACACCTAACACGACCAAACATGGCATGACTTAAGTAACCAAAATCAGAGTTATGGCATGTTAGAACGAGACCAAAAACACATTGAAATGGCATCCTAGAGGCCTAAACATGATGGCACACACAATGACACATGTCATGAGGCATAAAACACCAACTCTTTAAAACATTAAAGGAGTCACAAGTTCAAGCATATGAGCATGGAATATGGATTGAAATAACATAGCAAGTGACTCCAAATCACTGAAATGGCCCAAGTAAAGCATGCTAGTAACTTAAGCACCCAAAGCTAACAAGCTAGATTGTATAGTAGCTATACAAAACAATGCAAGCATGACCAAAACAATGAAAAACAGAGCTCAAGCATGTTAAAACAAGGCTAGAAGCATCATGGAGTTAAGCCAAAATCATGCTAAAAAAACATGTTACAACATGGTACATGTTAAGGAAAATCATGGGATTACAAGACAAGTATACAAAGCATGCATGATATGTCTAAACCAAGTCAAAACAGTGCTATATCATGGCAAAACAAAGCCTAATATATACTAAAATGAAGCTAAAACAAGCTAAGCACACATGCTACAAACATAAGTCATTTGTGCAAGCATGAGAGACAACAAGGAGAGGAGATGACCCTCTCCTATTTAAGACACCAAAACCACCTCTCCACCACTGAAAATCCTCTGGATTTCAGTGGTAGAGAGGTCATGCCAAGCTAAGAACAAGGGCCAAAATTGATGGCCTAAAACAAGGCCTAACAAGGCCTAAGAGGGAGGAAACAATCCCAAACCTCAAAGAGACCTTAAACAAAGGTCTTAAACACTAAAAATCAGAACTTTTATCAGTTATATTCTAAGCTTAAAACAATAAGTAAGAAGGGTTAAAAGCTTAAGCAAGAATGGGGTATCTAAAGCAAGGAACTCACCCTTGTAGAACCTCTTCAAGAACCAAGCTCCAGCAAGTTTTCTGAGTTCAAACCAACCCAAGAACACTGAAATCAACCTCCTAGCACCTCAGCAACCAAGGATGGTGTTCTAGTGTGTGTTTGTGTACAATAGTAAGACAATACTACTCTTTTAGACACAAAACAAAGCTAAACAAAGAAGAATAGATACACTACTATATCTATCCTCTCAAGAACAATTTTTTTGAACCTTTAAGGAGGGAGGAGGGGCTCCCTCTTTATAGAGGTTCAAATTCTAAGGCTTCCAAGAGAAGCCAAGCAAAGGGCAAATCTCTCCATACACGTGTATGGAGGGGGTGAATTGTAGATGCCAACTGCACCAGCTGGCATAAAATATCTGCATAAAGTAGATGAACAGGGTTCGGCCACCAAAAATGGCCAATCGACCAACACAAGTGTCGGCCGACCAAATATAGTGCCGATCGGCCAAAACTCTTGGCTGATGGCAAGAAAAAAGGGCCTCAGGCCTCAGGCCTTGGCCGGTGGGTTGAGAAAATGGCCAACAAGCCACCTTCTTCCCTCAGAAGCAAAAACACAGGTGTTTGGTCCACAACCAAGCACAAAATAGACAAGTTGAGAGATCTTGAGGCAAGGCGCGCGGCCGAGACCTCCGGGAAATCAAAACGAACATGAACATAGATGATCATCGAGTGTTCAAACGATGACGTCCAAGTCTTGAGGACGGTCAAAAATGGGTGTCTATAGTAGTACATCCCCTTTCTCCTCTCAAACATCATATATATGCAATGTACATAAATCATAATCATATTCAACGATAATGAGCCTTCTCTTGTATAGGCACAAAACTTACAAGTTAAGCAAGCCTAAAGGCTCATCCCTCCATACACGTGTATGGAAGGGAAACAAGCACCAGAAAGCTGTCTGAAAATATCTCCAACAACAAAGAAGTGGTCGGCAGGCAATATGGTCATTTTGCCAAAAGAGTGCCGACCGGCACAAAACAAAGGTTTGCTGGCAACACCAACCAGCCGGTGGCCTCTAGCCACAGCCGGTGGTATGTGGGGATGCCTCAGAAGGCATTCCCTGCCCCTCTAAGGCAAAGCACAAGTGTTTGGTGCAAAACCAGACACAAAACAGTCAAGTTCGGAGGTCCTGAGGCAAGGCTCGTAGTCGAGAACTCCGGGAACTCCAAACAAACACAAACATGGATAATCACCGAGTGTTCCAACGGTGACGTCCAAGTCTTGAGGACGGTCAAAAATGGGGTGTCTACAGGCGCGTAGCCGAGAACTCCAGGAACTCCAAACGAACACGAATCATGGATTCTCACCGAGTGTTCAAGCGGTGACGTCCAGGTCTTGAGGACGATCAAAGTGGGGTGTCTACAGTCATGTATGAATTGAGCACCCCCGCTCGCCCGATCAAAGATCAGCCTCTAGTAGTTATGATATGAATCTTATGTGCATTATATGCTCTTATTCCGATTATTGGGCTAGCATTACTATGTGATGTGCACACATAAGTATAGACTAACTTGCAAGAATTGGAACATTTCAATTCATGTTTGTTTACAAAATTGTTTCGAATATGTACCACTTGAAAAAGTGATCGCATATGAACATTACTCAAATTATTCCAATTCAAGCAATTAACCTTCATCCACAGACATTCAAGCAGTTTATCAATTAAGAAATTAGCCTCGTGGAAAGCATGCTAGACATGGCAACAATCACACTCATGCAATTATGCTAAAACGAGTAAAGGGCTCATCCAGTACTCTAAGCCAAAATAACAAAAGAGTCAGAAAAATGCATGATTCATAACTATGCAATATGACTAATGCGACGCATGCGATATGCAATTACTAGGCTTGGCTACTAATATGGCATATGAATTAATTAAATAGCATGCGGTCTAAGCATGTATTCAAATAAGTATTTAAACGATAATGCAGTTAAAATGATGAACCGAGCCTCGGTGCATGCAATACAAATGGATGCAAACATAAAGTATGCTAAATAAATTATGATGTCCCTAAACTAACAATCATAAGCTAGTAAATAAAAGGGAGAAAGATGTGAGGTTGAAAGACATACGCACTATTATAACATTACGCTCTCATGAAGGAGAGTCCGAATGAACTAAGCTAATTAACTAACTAATTAAAGCTAAGCTAATTAAGATAATTATTACAAAACAAATGAAATTTAGCTAATTATTACAACAAATGAATCAACTTACTATTCTAGTTAACTTAACTAATTACAAAATGAAATTGAATAACTAGTTAACTAATTAATGAATTACAACACTTTACAAAATTAACTACCTACAACTAATTAATTACAACAATTTAAAATTAAACATGCTCGGTAGGCGAGGAATGCTCATGCATATGCTCAGTTTCCACCTGAAAAGCCATTGTTTTGCTTTTGGAGAGCCTCTGTTGCACAATAGAACACTAACGCTGTTGCCCATTTCTAGAATAACTATGCTCTGCCTTATAAACACACTGCTGAATTTTGCATCAGTGGGCGGCCGACCAGTGATGAGGCCTGTCGGCCACCAGTGATAACCGGCCGGCCATCAAAGGTGGCTTGTCGGCCATGGAAACTGGCTTGCCGGCCACTGCTGCCTAGTTCACCTTGCTGCAACAGAGAACAAACAGAGCATGCACAAGGTATTTCAAGGGTTTGTTTGCACAACTCACCCCCTCCTTTCCATGAACAAATCAAAGGAGTAGTGAACTTAAGCCACAAATCACCAACTCAAGCAATTTCATTGCATGATGGCTTGTGAACCAAATTGTGCAAGTTCAATAAATGCAACAAAATGAGACTCTCAAAACCATCTCCCTATCATGAAAGATCAAGGGAAGTGATGGCCTTGGAGACTTGAATCATTTCATCACTAGTAAGTATGAAATGGTTTAAGCTTCCATGTGTTCAATTAACGTCCTATTGAACACAACCAAACTATTATCTTGCATCTTTTTAGCTCCAAGTTTTAATTACTCCATTTTAAATTACCAACCATCCTTTAATTCAATTGAGTCCAATGGTGAATTAAGTCCTCTAATGGAAAGAGGGCTCAAACCAAGAGTTGTCTTAGGCATAAAAGAGACATCATACCGTTGGTAAGGAATCCCCTAAGGGATTAAACCATTAAACATGACACCTCAATCTCATGATTTGAACAAACAAGTTGTTTGAACCACTTTCAAAGAAAAATAAAAGCCAAGAAAGAAGGGAGGTTGCAGAGATGATTAAGTGTGATTACAAGTACGAAAAGCCATAAATAAATGCAATCAACTCAAACAGAAAGGTGTCTAAGGCCTAGAACACCAAACTCATGAGGACTATTACACAACAAGCATGCAAAATAAAGCTCAAATGCAACCAAAAGCCCAAAATAGTGCTAAAATAGTCTAAAACAAGTCCTAAAACATGCTGGAATTAAGCTAACAAAAGCTAGATTAATAAGCTAAAACATGGCACAAGCTAGGCTAGTAAGCAAGACACAAGAAGGAGAGGCTAACCCCTCCAAATTTGGACTTCAAAACATGATTTTGGCTACTGAAAAAGCTTTGAAAATCAGTGCTTAAAAGCTTAGAAAATGATGATGCAAGGGTGGGAAACACAATAGCAAAGGCCTCCAAAACAAGGTACAAAGAAGGGCTATCAGCCCCTCAACCTTTAATGGTCTTAAAGCCCAAGTTTTAGCCTAAAAATACAGAAGTTTTACAGTCCAAAAACAATTGGAATACTGCAAGAAAAATAGTAGAGAAAGCAAGCAAATAGGCAAAGCCTTATACCTCTTGAAGAGAAGAAGCAATTCAAGCAACAAAACCAAGACAACACACCCTTTAAGAACTCAAACCAAGCTGAAAAGTGCCTCAGCTCAAAGATGAGAAGGTTTGGTTAAGGGTGTATAGGCAAAGGTTAAGGATTTGTAGGTAAAAGTGTAGGAATTTGCTAGAGAGAGAAAGAGAATTGTAGAGAGAGAGGAAAAATTTTGATTTCAAAATTTTCTAACCTTAAAACATGAGAGGGAGGCCCTCTATATATAGAAAACATGAATTCTCCTCAAGGATATCCAGCCCTACACGTGGGTGCAGATGTATGCATCTGTGCAAACAGCTGTCATAGTTGTCATAAAATATCTGCAAAAGAAACTGGTGACCGACCGACCATCACTGGCCGACAACCAAAAAGTGACGGCCGGCAGCGCAAAATGGTGGCCGGCAGGCCACCAAGGGTTGCAGACTTGAAGGACCAAGGCTTGGTCCAAGAATGAGGCAACAATAGTTTAGGGTTTGAAAGGCTTAAAGCTGTGGCATTCCACTGAGGACTTTGAGCACTTGACAAGCAAATAAACTCATTATCGGGTGTGCATGTGATGGCATCCAAGTTGTAAGGGTTGTAAAAAATGGGGTGTCTACATTTGGTCTTTCCTTTTTCCTTATGATTTCAAAGGTCTCATTCTAGTGTAAATTATATAAAGGGCCAAGCATAAACGCACGTGTGTTATGTGTTGAGGGACACATGTGAATTTTTTCATAATGTTGAAATTACTAAACGTAATATTTCAAAAAAAAAAACTCCTTAGTGTGTTACATTTCTCCAAGTGTTACTCCAGTGTAGCGTAACACTCCAGTGTTACGTTATACTTTTTGTGGTTTTCTGATTCCACAATCTCACCTTTCTATCATCATCCCAAATATGAATCAAAAAATTGGAAAAATGAATCACAAAATGGCATTGACTTAAACTCAAATGACACCAAATCAAATAAATACAAATTTTCAAAATAAAAAGGACTAATTTGTTCACAAGAAAACCTTTAGGATTAAATGGATCAATGCTCCCCCATACAAGATTTATTGGTAAATTTTCCAAAAAAATAATATTTTTAAATAATAAATTCATGTAAGAATAGCCTAATATTACATTCAAATACCCGTTCCATTAGGCAAAGTTATAAAGAGTTCATGTTAACCAAGGGGCTCTACTCTAGTTGGTTATCCCTTTGGCTACCAAGTCTCTCCTAATAAAAGGGAGGTCTTGAGTTCTACTTTTAGGAGTGAAATGGGAGGGCAAGATTTTCTTGCAAGTTGTATGGGTGTGAGTTTCAACTCCCTCAAAGTGCTTAATCGAGGCCGAATTGTACAGTATTGAGGCCGGTAATTAGGATCCCTTAACCTTACTTGCCAGTCAAATTGTATATTTTATGTCTATTTAATGCCAATCAGGTTGGATGCGGTTGGAGCACAAAATAAGTAAAAACATAGCATTTTAGCTAGAAAGGACTTGTCGCATGTGCGAAGGACCATTCCTGTACGTGCGGCCCAACCAATGAAGCTAAACAACTCCTGCAAAAATTGTACGTCTACATCAATCTCTTTGTGAATAATGGCAAATTAATACCCAAATCCTTGTTATTAATTGGAGAGCGTAGATTAGTGCACATCATTTTTTACTGGAAGCTTTGCGTAGAAAGTAAGAGATTTATCAAATTTATTGAAGACCCTTCTTCATCTCATGGAATAAAAATGTTTCCATCCCTTTCCATGTTCGAAATGGTTGAGAAGAGAGTTTTCAACATCTTTGACCAAAAACCTCTTACTTTACTTCCAAAAACAAAATATCAACAAAATAAAAACCAACAACCTCCTCAATACACAAGAAGTTATATACAACACGATATTTATAACAATTTATCAAACTAAATAAATTAAAACAAGAATAAATTCAAGCCTAAGAAATAGATGGGAACCTACATTAATCTCTTTGTGAATAAGGACAAATTAATACCCAAATCCATGCTATTAATTGGAGAGCGTAGATTAGTGCACATCATTTCTTAGTGGAAGCTTTGATTTGAAAGTAAGAAGTTCATCAAATTTATTGAAGACTTCTCTTTATCTCATGGAATAAGAATGTTTCCATTTCTTTCCATGTTCGAAATGGTTGATGTGGGTGTTGATTTTTGACTATACAACCAAATGGTGAACTCAGCTAGAGAGTACCGGCATAATAGATTAAGCCCAACAACCTGTAACAAGAAGATGAGAATTCTACGGTGGTTCATCCACCTGAGGGCACTCCAACGATCAAGTCAGTAAAACTTTATCTCTCACAGATAGCAAATAGTACTTAAACTCAACAGAAAGAACTTACCTCAGACCCATGAGGGTTCCATGCTTTTATAACCAACACTGACTTGATTCCCTAGAAGCCTCACTTCATCAGACTCAAGCTCAATGCTCATCCTGAACTTTCAGCTAGATAGGATAAACTCTTTATGAGCCTTATCCTTATCCTAACTGAGATCCTCCCCTGTTCTAGGACTCTTGTCCCTTATTCGGATACCTCAAGATTTCATCATTACCACAAAACATCTTGACAACGCCGTGATCACCTCGGCAACATGACTCATCCACGTGGCACCTTAGCCGGCATCTAAGGCTAACTTGGCCACGTGGCGTCATTCGCAAAATACTTCTCCACAACTACCAACGTCGCCAATGTCTGCCAAACGCTCTGGTCGACAGAATCCGAAGTCGCAAGTGCCAAGGTTCTGACATGCCGGTACACGATCCATCTAACCTTCCTATTGCTCTACTCGTCATCCACTTCGATAGTAGAGTAACTGTTGCTACAACTGCTGAGGAAATGGGTCAAAAGCCAGCTATTGCCGAAGATCTCCTTGCTGACATTCCTGGTGTTATGATGGTCTATTCCTCTCTATCTTGATCCTAACAAAAGCCCAAACAGAAAAGGGTGAAAAAGGCTTAGGCAAAAGCCAAGGCCACTACCATCGCCTCAGATTTGGAGAATACAGTGCCAATTTCCAAATTGGCTGAGGCTGGGATAGCCGGATCCGAGGTCGGTAAGAGCCCTACTAAAGTTGAGTCATCTGAACCCCCCCCCACCAAGAAGCCGAGGTTCAAGGGTGCATAAGGCCTTGGTGGTTTCCATCTTGAGGAAACCTAGGCCCCTATAGCCATGACCCATGAAAGCCAGCGATAGTGCTATTGATAGCTCTGAGGTCAACGCCGCTTTATCTACGACCATGCGTTTACCGGCCGACATGAATCGCATAGTTGAACAAAATTAATACGAAAACTTTGCTCGATGATGCAGTATTCTGTTATGGTAAGTTTTCTGGGCTTTCCATTCAATTTTTATTTCAGTTGTTTACACTCAGCTTAACTTTCTAACTTGTTTCTTTTCTGTCTTCTAAGCCATCCAGCATGCACACTCTCATGTGATCAAGGCCGAGTTAATGAAGAAGGACTTGACCAAAAAGACTCAAGAAGTTGTTTGTCACCTTTCTTCACTTAACAAGGCCAAGGCTCGCATCCACAACTTGATGGACAAGGCCAAGGCTGCTCAGTCTGCCCAAAGCTAAGCCAAGGAGAGGGGAGATGCTGCAGAAACAGTGGACGAGGTAGCCAAGGCAGAGGCTAAGGAAGCTGAGGTTAAGGCTGCCAGAGCCAAAGAGAAGCTTAAGGAGGGCCTGGAGAGCAAAGAGATCGAGATCAAGGTGGCCGATGAAAAGGTATATACCGAGGGGCAGGCCGATGTGTGAAATGCCTACAAAAAACAAATCAGCTTGGCTTACAACAGAGGGTACTATCTCGGCTGGATGGCAGCCCTTAACAAGTTGTCTATTCCCAAGGACTCTTCCATTCGCAACATCAGGCAGCTCAATGTTCCTTTCCCTCCTTCTCCCAACCAATTTGAGGACAAGGCCGAGGAAGCAAAAGAGGCCGATGAGGAAAAGACCGAAGATAAGTGGCGGAAGCCGAGGTTACAAAGGAACCATCTGAAGGTGCTGCTCAGGCCAAGTCCCCTACTCTCAATGATCAAGTCTTTGACTTGACTGGAGAGGAAAAGGATGAGACTTCCAAAGACACCTCTCCTCAAAAGGCTACCTCTGAAGCTGAGATTCTCGCTGCCAAGAAAAGCCTGGACCTGGCCCTTCTTGAAATTGATGTCGAGGTCGCAGTAGAGAAGCTAGCCACATTGACAATGCCAACAGCCGAGGCTGAACAGTCTGCACAAGATCCTAGTCCCTAGGAATTTTTCTTTTCATTGTACTCTTTCTTTTCAGTAGTTGTAATCTTTTCTACTTTTATCGGGCCAATGTGCCTTCTATTTGCAATGAACAAGTTTTTTGTTAATACAACTTCTATCTGTCTTCAAAGTGTTTGAATGCTTTCCATGTATGCTCATTGCCTTTCTTTAATGCCTTTCATAATTCTCCATACTTAGAATTTTCTTGTCTTTCCAAGTCTGGCAACTTGGTTCCTCACCTCAGACATGAGTATCTCAGATACATTAACACCTCGGAGTTTGAAGCAACTAATCATCTCAGATAAAAACTTGTTTTATTTATCTCTGCTAAACAATAGTTATAAAATGCTTCATCAAATTTTTACAAGTGTTGTTTCTTCACTTGTACTTGTTGTCTTATGGCAAGACTTCACCATTCCAAGTAACAACCTGGTTGGACATCTCGGGTAGAAATACCTTGGGTATTACTATATTTAATTACACTTCATGTGTGTTACAGTATTGTCATCTTGGACTGACTTATCTCGGATAGTATCATTTGTCAATGATCTCGGATAACTTCAACTTGCAAAAATGTTCAAAAAATTTCACAAGTGTTATGCTCATACCCACTTCCTGCCCCCTATTGTGAACCTAAATACCACTTATGTTCATATTAAGGACACATCACATGGTCATCGCCTAAGTCTCTCTTAGACATTCTTGACCAAGGTCATCATGTTTGGCTCGCCCAAACAAAGTACTTAAGGCTTAACCTTAGTGCACTAAGGGTACCACACTCCTCGAATTTCCAAACTAAGCAAGTCATGGCTAGTGTCGTCATGTTTCATGCCGAAGCATTGCAAACTTAGTTCAACTCTGCCATCATGGCAAGTATAAGCTAGTCGTCATGTTTCATGCCAAAACATTGCAAACTTAGTTCAACTCTACCATTATGGAAAGTCTAAGCTATTTTTCATGCTTCATACCGAAACATTGCAAACTTAGTTCAACTCTACCATCATGGCGAGTCTAAGTTATTCATCATGTTTCATACCGAAACATCACAAACTTAGTTCAACTTTACCATCATGGTAAGTCTAAGTTATTCGTCATGTTCACCATGGGAACATCATCATAAGACTATTTAGTCTTATCGCACAAGTTTCAACAATAATTCATAAAAACAAAATCGAGCTAGCATTTTATTAATACTTTGGCTAATAAAATCATTACATAAATCTCAAAAGAACAAAAATTAATGGTAGAAAAATTTCAAATTGCTTGTGTTCCAAGGTCTTGGCAGCTCTTTACCATCAGTGTCTTCCAACCGATATGCACCATTGCCGATAACCGAGATGATTTGATATGGTCCTTCCCAGTTTAGGCCAAGCTTGCCCTCTCTAGGATCTTTCTTATTGCCGACAACCTTTCTAAGGATGAGATCCCTCATTTGAAACTCTGTGGGATTGACCTTTTTGTTATATTCCCTAATAAGGTGCTACTGGTATGCCCCCAGCATAATTGTTGTTATTTCCCTTCTTTCTTCTATCAGATCTAGATCTAGAGCAAGGAATGCCTCATTGGTTCCATTTTTCACTCCCTGGGCTTTGATTCCAGGGATGCCGATCTCTAAGGGGATGACTGCTTTAGCACCATATGCCATGGCAAAAGGAGACTCTCCAGTAGACCTTCTCAGTGTAGTTCGATATGTCCATAGGATGTTAGGCAATTCCTCCACCCACTTGCCTTTGGCAGCTTCTAGCCTTTTCTTTATTCCATCCAAGATGGTCTTGTTTCATGCTTGTGCTTGCCCATTGCTCTGGGGGAAGCTAGGAGTGGAATAGTAGTTCTTGATCTTGTATTTTGCACAAAAGTTTTTGATCAACTTGCTATTGAATTGAGTGCCATTATCTACTACTATGGCTCTTGAGATTCCATATCTGGTGATTATGTTTTTCCAAATGAAATTCTTCACATCCACATCTTAGATTTTGGCTAAGGGTTCAACCTCTACCCACTTCGTGAAGTAATCAGTTGCTACAAGTAGGAACTTCCTTTGTCCAGTTGCCTGGGGCAATTGCCTAACAAGATCCATGCCTCACTGGGCAAATAGCCAAGGGCTAGATACTAGATTCAGATCTACAGGGGGCTGGTATATCAAAGGTGCAAACCTTTGACATGTCTTGTATTTTCTCACATAGGTTTCAGCATCCTTCTGCATGTAAGGCCATCAGTATCCCTAAGATATGGGCTTGTGAGCAAGTGATCTGTCCCCAGCATGGCTTCCACATATGCCCTCATAGATCTCGTACGCACACATCTCAGAAGGGGTCTAGTGAAGGAACTTTTGTACAGATGGCCTTTTGCTGATAGGCAAAACTTGGTTGACTTTAATCTGGTCTTATGCACTTCTTTTCTGTTTGCTGGGAGCCTGCCATCCCGGAGGAACACAACTATGGCATCCATCTAGCTTGGACTCATCTCCACGCACATTGTTTCGTACTGTGTTATTACGGACTCTATACTTGGGCCTAACAAATAATCAGCCTTACCCAACTTCATTGCATTGGTGAGGTTGGCCAAGGCATCGGCATGGTTGTTATCATCTCGGCTAACTTGTTGCAATCAGCAGTTTTGAAAACATGTTAGCAACTTGACAACCTCCTTGACATAGGCATCCACAGTCGCTGCCAATTTCAGTCCAACAATCAGCGCCTCATACTTTGCTTTGTTATTTGATGCCTGGAACCCAAAACGAATGGACTGTTCTATCATTTTCCTATTCAGTGATACCAAAACTACTCCTACCCCCGCTTCTTGTGGGTTTAAGCTGCCATCGGCAAAGAGGCGAAAGGAGTCGCCGACGTGAGTGTCACAGGGTTTTAGCCCTTCCTCTATCTTTTTATGTTTTGCCGATGTGGGGTTCCGTGGCCCCAGTTGGTTTTCCTTTTCCTCTCCTGGACATCCTAGGTCGCGGTTCATCAGAGCCTGCCTTGGGATTATACCAGGAGAAAATTTTGCCACAAAGTCAGCCAAAACTTAGGCCTCGTTTGGGAACAGGCTAATTTAGTAACTTTTTGGCTAATTGGCTAAAAAGGTTGGTAAGAAAAACCTATATGTTTGGGCCAACTTTTTGGCTAATTACGAAACGACGTGCAAAAAGTAGAGAGAAAAGGGAATCTTTGACTTTTTGGTATGGGTTGTTGGCTTTTTGGCTAAAAAGGTAACTTTTTGGCTAATTGGCTATTTTAGCCTCTTGCCAAACGAGGCCTTAGTCCTTGATTGTTGTTCTCGGCCTGAATTCTAAGTCATACTGACCTAGAACTATTGCCCATCGAGCTACTATGCCTGTTAGGTCTCCATGCTGCAACAGGGACTTTAGTGGATGTTCAATTAGCACCACAATCTTGTAGGCTTGAAAATAGTGGTTCAACTTTTTCGAGACCATTACCAAGGCCAATGTCAACTTCTCTAGAGGCAGGTACCTGTTTTCTGCACTTGCTAGGGTCTTGCTGACATAGTACACTTTCTTTTGCTCACCTCCTTCTTCTTGGATTACCACTGCACTCACGGTGTGGTCTGAAACTGCCAGGTACAAAAACAATTCTTCTCCTAGTACCGAGTTAGACAACACTAGTGGGGTTGTTATGTACCTCTTAAGTTGGCCAAGGCAAATTCACATTCTTCTATCCACAGAAAGTTTGTGGCCTTCTTCAATAAACCAAAAAACTGCTTGCATTTGTTCGAACTTCAGCTAATGAACTTGTTTAAGGTTGCAGCCCTTCCAGTCAAGATCTGGACTTGTTTGGCTATTGTCGGATTCTTCAAGTCAAGGATGGCCTTGATTTGATCTGGGCTTGTTTCAATGCCCCTCTTAGTGACCAAGTATCCCAGGAACTTATCAAATCCAACTCCAAATGCACACTTCGAGGCAGTGAGTCGAAGCCGATATGATTTCAGGTTGTCAAAGACTGGCTTCAAGTTGGCCATATGCTTCTTAGGTTCCTTGGTTTTAACAATCATATCGTCTATGTAAACCTTTACTGTCCTCCCAATCAGATGTTTGAACATCTTGGTGACCAGTCTTTGGTAGGTCGCTCCTGTATTCTTCAGCCCAAAAGACATTACTCTGTAACAATAGAGTCCTTTAGTTGTGATGAATGTTGTCTTCTCTTCGTCTGTGGCATACATTGCTATCTGGTGGTAGCCTCTGTATGTCCAGAAAACTCATACTCCCATGTCCTGAAGTGGCATCTACTAGTTGATCAATCTTGGGTAATGGGAAACTATTTTTAGGGTAAGCCTTGTTCAAGCTTGTAAAGTCCATGCAGACGCTTCACTTCACATTCTTCTTCTTTACCACTACTGTATTAGACAACCAAGTGGGATAATTTACCTCTTTGATGGCCTGTGCCTCTAGTAGCTTGTCTACTTCTTCCTCAACTGCCTGCCCATGCATCCATATCAGCGTTCTTGCTCTCCGAATGACTGGTTTTGCCAACCTGTCCATGTTATATCTGTGATAGATGGCCTCGGCGTTGATCCACGACATCTCGTAAAGTGTCCATGAAAACATCTCTATGTTGTCTCTCAAGAGAGCCTCCAGTTCTTTTTCTTCTCCCTCGGCTAAGCCAGAGCTGAGAAGGAAGAATCGTTCATCATCACCTTCTTGTACCAAAACCTTTTTCAGTGGTTCTTCACTCTTCTTGGCAGGTTCTTTGCCGACATCACCTAAGACCTCGTGGTCTTCGTTTTCAATTTCTACACTCTCTGCTTCCCTTACATTACAGTTGTACTTCATTGCTGCCATGGAGTAATTTTTTGCCTGTACTTGGTCTTCCCTTACTTCTTCAATCCCCTGATCAGTTGAGAATCGCAACAATTGGTGCAGCGTTGAGGGAACAACCCTTATCGTATGCAACCAAGGTCGTTCCAAAATGATATTGTATGAGGACGGAGTATCTATCATAGTGAACTTCATTATTACCTTCTTGCTCCCTGCATTCACCTCCAAATTCGTGGCTCCGAGCGGCCATGTCAGCTTCCTGTTGAATCTGACCATAGGGTTGTCAGATAGCTCTCAATCATCCGGTGGAGGCCGAGCTCCTTGTAACATCTGATATACATGATGTCACAAGAGTTACCTTAGTCAATCAATATGCGCCTCACTTGGCATTCTCCAATCTTCAGAGTTACCACCAGTGCATCATTGTGCAGATGCTGCACCATATCTAAGTTGGCCTCAGTGAAAGAAATCATCGACCCCTAATATTCACTTGTTTTGGGTTTGTTTTGTTGGACCTGACATACATGCTGCAGGTGCCTTACTCTCTAGGTCTCCTCTCGAACTTCATTCTCATTGACCCTTGAGTGAATCACATTTATTACCCGAGGTCCTTCTGCTTGTTGCGGTAGTGGTAGTAGAGGTGGTGGTGCCAGTGCCTAGGGTAGCCTTGCATTCTCTTCCCTTGTCTTTACCTTATCCACTAGGTCTCTTAGGTGATCCTGTCTGACCAGATCCTCCAAGTGTGACTTCAGAACCCAGCATCCCTGAGTCAGGTGCCCATCCTCGTTATGGTAGGCACAATGCTTTCCAATGCTCCTACCTAGGAACTCACCAAGGATCTTCTTCGGCACTTTGTAGTACGATTGGTTCCTGATCCTCTCCAAGACTTTATAGATCGGGATTCGGAATACCGTGCTGACTGCCTACATAGATCTCGCTCCTGTTTCCTGCCTGTCAACACCGGCATTCCTCCAGCCTCGCTTCGGCAAGCCATTTCCCCTCTCTTTTTTGGGAGTCCTCGCTCCTTATGTGTCTTCCTTTGCTCTGGCATACTTCTCAATCCGTGCCATGAGCTCTTCCATGCTTTTCAGTAAGGTTTTTGCAAGTGATTTCTGAAGCGAGCATTTTTCATCCAGGCCTTTTTTGAAAGACACAACTACCAGCTCCTGGTTGCAAGCCGGAATTTTATTGTACACCTCATAGTATCTCTTGGCGTAAGCCCTGAGGCCTTCGCCGTCACTAATCTTCAAAGCCAATGGGGAATCTATCCTCAATGGCTGTGACTTGTTCGTAACAAACATCTTGGCTAGGCCTTCCCAACTCTTCACAATTCCTTTCGGCAACTTATGGAACCAATCCGATGTTATCTCCCCAAAAGATGATGGGAATACTTTGCATAGTAGCTACTCATTCCTACTTCACAAAGCCATTGAATTTAAATACAAACCAACATGAACGTTTGGATCAGACTTGCCATCGTAGATCTGAAACCTCAGCATGTTGAACCTTTTGGGACCTCAAACGTATCCAACTCCACCGAGAATGCCATCATTGGCTTGACAGTAGACGTGATCTTGGCATTAAGTTTCTTTCTCTGGAGGTAGTCCCTCAGATCCTCCTTCGGTCTACCGGTAGCTCGGCTATCAATAGACTTTAGTCTCTTTGGTGTGCTGCTCCCAGTGAAATTGTGCGTTCTCTTGGACTTCCCTTCGTTCACTGCATCAAAACAAAGACCCTTCCCCTAGATCTACTGAGATCCCTTGCATAGGTTCCCTTGGTCCGTGGTGTACTCTGCGACTCAACTTGTATTGACTCGGTTCACCCAACATCCCGTGACGGCCGATGTGAGGTTTCTTGTCCCTTACCATGCTGTGGGACCACTGGGACTGTCTTTTGTCCTTCTTTCTGGGCATCAGTTTTGGCTACTGGTGCCATTGTGTCCTGCAACGGGAATGGTGGTTTCATCACTTTGCTTTGCATCATAAAGTTGACCACTGTCTATAGGTCTGCCAACTTGTTCGCCAATCTTTTCATCTCACCATCCCTCATCAATCATCTATCCTTCCATACTTGGATGTCACTTTCATTGTAATATTCATCTCGACCACCCTTCTTCGGGACGTTACGCTCCTTCCAGCATCATTTTCCCTTCATGTACTCCTTCATTACGGTTTTCTTCTCTGGCATTAGGATCCACATGTTCCTCCTCTTCACTATGGATGTTGTCCCCTATCTTCTCTTCTTGCCCTTTATTGGCCATCTATTCTTCTTAAGTTTCCACAGACGGCTCTAAATTGTGCGTGTTGATTTTTGACTACACAACCAAATAGGGCACTCAGCTGGAGAATATTGGTAGAATAGATTAAGCCTAATAGCCTGTAACGAGAAGATGAGAATTCTGCAGTGGTTCGTCTACCTGGGGGCACTCCAATGATCAAGTCAGTAAACTATATGTCTCACAAATAGAAAATAGAACTTAAACTCACCAGAAAGAACTTACCTCAAACCCACGAGGGTTCCATGCTTTTAAAACCAGCAGTGACCTGATCTCCCAGAAGCCTCACTTCATCGGACTCAGTCTCAATGCTTATCCTGGACTTTCAGCTAGATAGAGATAAATTCTTCATGAGCCTTATCCTTATCCTAACTGAGATCCTACCCTGTTCTAGGACTATTGTCCCTTATCCGGATACCTCGGGATTCTGGCATTACCGCAAAACATCTTGGCAATATCGTAATCACCTCAACAACATGACACATCCATGTGGCACCTTAGCCGACATCTCAAGCTAACTTGGCCACGTGGCGTCATTCGCAAAATACTTCCCCACAGTTGAGAAGAGAGTTTTCAACATTTTTTACCAAAAACCTCTTACTTTACTTCCAAAAAACAAAATATCGACAAAATGAACACCAACAACATCCTCAACACTAAATCTCAAGAATCATCCAACTAGCTCCATGCAACAACCATCACTACTAACTAGAATTGAGTATGAATTGAAGCAAATCAGTCAACATGTTTGGATGATGGGATAGATGATGAGAAAGTATATAAAAATGAAAGAAATTACATTACATAATCAAATATTCTAAACAAAAAAATAAAATAAAATAGAAAATCTAAGGAACAGAGGCTCGACCTTCCATTTTTACAACTTAAATATCACATATTTAAAACAGTAAAGAAAGTCTAAGAAAATAAATAAATTACATATAAAAATAGAGAAACTACATATTTAAAATAGTAAAGGAAATTTATGAAACTAAATGAGAAGATTACAAAAATTCACCTTTGGAGAAAAATGAAGAATTTTTTGATTATTGAACTTTCTTCTTTGTACCCTCATGGTTATGGTGTATACTTTGAAATCCCAACAAGAAATTTCAAGTTTTTAGTTTAACTGAGTTATGGGTGTTATATATCAGCGAATAGAAGAATTGATAAAAATAAATAAATAAATAAATAAAAACTTTGATTTTTAAAAATCAATTGAATTCCCTCAAGAGTTTTTGAAAACAAAATTTTTTCCTTTCTTTTTGTCTTCCTCACTTCTTTGTGCTAAACTCTCCAATGCCTCTCCCTTTTACTTTTTCTTTTCTAACCATAAAACTTCAACCCAAAGCTTGCCTTATATAGGCAAAAACCCTAATAAACAAACAAAATTAATAATACTATAATAATAATAAATATCCTAATATATAATATATATATATATATAATAAAATATCTATATATATATGCAAACAACTGGATTGAGTTGTGAAATTGAGGTCGGCCGTCCCGACCTGAAATTGATTTTCTTTATTTATTTATTTTTTAATTAATTAATTTTATTATATAATATAAAATATATTTTTTAAATTAGTTTATGTAAAAACTATCCAAACTATGTACAAACACATAAAATTATGTAGAATTATAAAATATTATAAATTAACAAACTAATATAATATATTTTATTGGTCTAAAATAATTTCGCCAAAACGGGTGAGGGGATTAAAGTTTGAATCCAATTTTTTTACAGAGAAATTTATAAAATCGTATATTCCAATTTTCATCATTGAGTATTCAGAAGAAAGCGCCAAATCTTAAGGTCGATCAAAATGGAGTGTTTACACTCGTATTTTGTTGTGTGTGTTATTTTCAGTTTATCATGTTTTGGGTTTGTCAATTATGGACAAAGAGGGAGAGCAAAATTGGCCTTGTGTTTAGGGAGAGAGTTTTTGTAAATAAAATAAATAAATAAATAAATAAATAAAATGGGAGTATGTTGCTTAGGGGGAGAGATTGTGTGTTCTTAACAAGTTTTTATTATGTTGTGCATACTAATATTTTTTGTGCAAGTGAGTATTTTGTGTTTTGTCACGGAATTTTCAAGGGGGGAGATTGTTAGTATTTTCAATCATAATTGTGTGCATTACAATGCAAGTTGGCAATTCCGTTCTAAAGACAAAAATCATGATTTCCTGTTTGATTATTTTTGTCTTGTTTGTTGTTTGAATCAAAAGATCTTGTGTAGGATGTAGTTTTGTCCTGACATTGTCAAAGGGAGAGATTGTTAGGATTTTTAATCCTAATCTTTGTTGCATGTGATTTATTTTGGCAAATACCGAGACAAAATTGACAAAATAGTTTATTAGTTGGTTTTTTATCTTCTTGGTTTTGTAAAATGGAGAGTTTCAGTTTTGGTGGCTTGAAAATGAGTTGGGCATGTTGGGGCAAAGATTTGTTGGCGGTTTGTCTCATGTTTTTGGTGGCAACATATGGGTGAAGAGATGGAGTTTCACATGTTTGCTTGACCTTGTTGGCATAAGCATGGTTCAAAGATTTTGGTGGACAACTTGTGTAATCTTTCCAACCCAAAAATGAGGAGATTTGTCCGAGGAAAATGACTTGTCAACGCATGGGGAGCATGGCCGAATTTGTGGAAGAAAGATGCAGCGAAAGTCTTAAAAAACAGCTGAGCCAGCATGCATAGTTGTACCCACAATCCAAAACATGTTCGCACCCACGAACCTATCTTGTCTCAAGTCTATTTAAAGGACCCTTTGCTCATTTCATGAGGCACCTCTCCAAGACCATTTTGTATCTCTCTTGGCACATTTTAGCTCTCCAAAACTTCTCTTGAGCTCAACATTACAAAAATCATAGAGAGATTATTTTTGAGAGATATACATTTTTGAGAGAGTGTATGTTTGTAAGAGAGTTTATTATTTGAGAGTGATCATGTAATGACAATTGTTTGCACTCTCATTTGTTTGATGATACATTATCATCCAGGAGACTCAAAGCTAATCATCAAGTTTTTGTATAAGTTCTTCACCTCTTCAAAAAGTGAACCTTTTTGGTAGATTCCAAGATTGTAGATTTCAGTGGATTTCGAAATCATTGGCATTGTGGTGATTCGACAACCATAGGAGATTGCCGAGGTACCTATAGATTGAGCATAGTCATGTGCCGGTAAGTGGACCCGTGTGCTTAGATTGGCCTTTGCAAGATATCTCTTGTACTACCTTTCTTGTATAATGGATTATTCGTCTAGCTGAGGACCTATGGTTTTTTTTTTTTTTTATCATGAGTTGGTAGATTCTAATTATAATTTTTCCACGTAAAAAATATCTTTTGTCGTGGATTGATTTGCTCTTACTCTCTCTTCTCTATATTGAGGTACCTGTAGATTGAGCAAAGTCGTGTGCCGATGAATGGACTCGTGTGGTTGGATTGTAAGATATCTCTTGTACTACCTTTCTTGCATAGTGGATTATTCGTTTGGCCAAGGACCCGCGATTTTATTTTTTTTTATCACAACTTGGTGGCTTCTAAATATGATTTTTTTACGTAAAAAATATCTTGTGTCGTGGAGTGATTTACTCTTACTCTCTCTTCTCTATATTGATCATGGTTGCATTAATTTTTTATTCGATTTCCTAAATCAATAATCACGTTAAACAGGATGTATCTAGATTTTCCAAAAGAGTTTTTTCACACAAATCTAAATTTTTCAATAGTCCTTCAAAAGCTTTATGAGTAATGCATCTTTAAAACACTTCCATGTCTAAGCACATACTAGGTAAATAATAACTATTGTGAAAGTACATAAAGTGCAACGATCGACAGTGTCAAATCTTTTTACAGCATAAGAATTAGTATCACTCGTTGTTAATGTCAAAATAACAATGTTACAATCAAATCTTGATACGCAAATTACACTAGTAACTTATACTTTATACTCTGTCTCATTTTATTTCTTAACCTTTTAATTGTGACAATAAACCTTCAAACTTTTGATCATGTTCCAATTTGATTCCAGTGTATAACCCATGTTAGAGAAGCAAACGAAAAACCCGGCGTGACCATCCAGTCATATTATTGGAAAAGTGAAAACATAAATCACAATCCCGTTCTACCCAAATCTCACATGTAATTTTCATTTGAATTTCACTTTTGTCCTGCACTTTTTAATTGTAATAAATAAGTCCTTAAACTTCAAGTCTTGTCTTTATGTAATTTTTTCCTCACTCATTTTAAAAATATTGATGGAATGTTAGAGAAAAATAAATAATTTTTCACAAGTGTAAATCAATCAAAGGAATAAAAATAATTTGGAAAAATAAATCAACGACACAAGAATTTTACGTGATTCCCTCAATGTGAGGTACGTCCATAGGATCGTAATCCGATTTCACTGTCAACTAAGAATTTATAAATGATTACAAACGAGACAAAAAAATCTCACAATCATCCTTAAGTAAATTTTAAATAATCACAAATAATTAAGAGAAGAAATCTCACCAAATAGATAAATAAATTATCTTCAACTAAGCTGTTAAATACCCAAGATAATAGACCCAAATTAATCTCTACTGAAACAGCCAAATAT
This sequence comes from Camellia lanceoleosa, assembly GCA_025200525.1. Taxonomy (NCBI): domain Eukaryota; kingdom Viridiplantae; phylum Streptophyta; class Magnoliopsida; order Ericales; family Theaceae; genus Camellia; species Camellia lanceoleosa. The sequence continues at coordinate 44,342,587 of CM045759.1, forward strand.
GCACCCGAGCAGTGCTTCGAAGCAGCCAGAAACCGAAAATTGAGAAGACTTCGAAGCACCAGCCAAAAGTAGAACCAAGAAGAGCACTACGGTTTTACAAACACACAAAGCACTATTCACCAAATCAACCCATCGAAATTGAATTTGACAATTTGCAGCACTACACAAATAACAATACAAAGTGTATTGTTGTCCCTTAGTCTTTGCAAAGCACGCTAGGTTGGTTTGCCAATTCAATATTTTAGTTTAAAAATTAAAAGATTAATTAAAAAAATTAAAAAGTTAATAATTTATACTAAAAAATTAAAGATTTCTTTTTTTTTTTTACTTTTTGTACATCTTTTCAAATAAAGTCAAAAAGTCATTCCAAATATATTAATTTTTCTTACCTCATATTTTAATCAAAATGTTAAAAAATTACTAAAATTGCATACTCCCAAACAAGACTTAAGTGTTATCACCAATTTCCCCCAATCAGATTTTGAGAAACAACATACCAGCAACCAACAACTTGAGTAAGTGACCATTGAGACTCCAAAGGTGAGATGTATATAAATATAACTTGAGTGAATCAAATGGGTTCCGTTCGAGAAATTATTCAATACTTTGGGGCAATACTCTGTTCCAATTATAAGTTAATACTTTAATATTTTGTCTTTTAAAACTCTAATACAAAAGTGATACATCTCATGATTTAGACCAATAACTACTTATTTTGAGTATCACTTAGACTTGCTTCAAAAATATTAAATCATTTCTCATTCAATACTACACCAAGAAGGTATACCCAATAAAAAGTTTTCATACATAATAGCCATGTGGACAAATTTTAAAGGCATCAAAAAAAAAAAAAAAAAAAAAAAAATCACCCTCCAACTTTCTCTAAATTTTTACTTCAATTTATTTATGTTTTTATCTTTCACCCAAATTTTATTTTGAGATTTCATGTTTTATCTTTTACTTATATTTTAAATGGTGGAGTGGCAGTATAATTATATTGAAATTTAGGTTAAATTCTAAAAACTTAATTGTTACTATTAATAAGTAAAATTTACCTTTCTCTCTCTTTTTTGTTTTTCTTTTTTTTACACAAATTGTCAATTAAAAATGTCAATTTTGAGCCCCACCATGTGAGATGCAAAGAGAAAGTGCTTGAGGGTCCAAATATTGACGATTGTAAATTTACGCGCCGTTTGTTTAGAGAAAAGTATTTTTATAATATTTTTCTTATTGAAAAAATATTTTTTCTTTTTTTTCTGGTAATAGTAGTGATGGTGGTGGAATGAAGGTGGAGATGGTAATATGATAGTAGGGCAGCACTTTCAGTGATAGCGACGATGATGGTAGTATGGTGGTAGAGGTGAGAGTAGCGGAAGTAGAATGACGATATTAATAAGATTTTAGTTTAAAAAATGTTTTCTGCCTTTTAAGAGTAAAAAAATATTTCATACCCAAATAAACTTGTTTTTAGTGATCACAAAAAATACTTTCAGTTGACTTTTATTTTTTTATTGTACCAAACACCAAAAAATATGGACTAACTAAGCAAAAGGCTTGAACCCAAGATCTTCAGCTTGGGAAACAGCATATTTGTTAATTGAGCAACACAACATATTTATTTTTAAATCAAAATTGAAATATATATTTTACAGATTTAACAGTACCCTCATCACTCATCGAGTGGACACACCTACTAATATATATATATATATATTCTAACCTTTGATACTGTATTTGCAACTTCCCATCATTGTGTAATGCATTAGCTTGACCAAAATTCGCCATGGCTTCGAAAGATCAAATTGAAATCCACCGTAACAATATATAGGGCAAAAATGAAAGATAGTTACAGTTACTGAATTCCTAAGTATGCTGGATTTTATATGCATGTTACCCAAATATATTTTGAAAACAATATAGATGCTTATTAGATAGCTTCAATTAATGTATGAAAATAATGAAAAAAATAATTCAAAACAATGAAAAAACTTTTGGTGTTTCTCAATTTTAATGGGGAAGCATTTTCTGTTATCCACTGTTTTATTAGAGGGGTGTTGTTGGGGTTTATAAAGCCACCACATATCTTATTTTGATAATTTAAAAAAAAAAAATTATTTCATTTGATATTCATAACTTGATTGCATTATATTTGTTTTTAAAAAAAATGAATGACAAGAATAATTTTGAAGTTGTCCATTCATTTTTTTAAAGACCAATGTGAAGAAAATTATATGGATATAATATGGTATAAATCTAAATTTTATCCTGAATGATAGATACCAACAAAAAAAAAACCTTATAAATTGTACAATTCGGATCGTCAAAATGAGACTTGTAATGTATCTCACAGCCCGATAATATGATTAAATTGTATTAATAATTGACTACTATTTATAAGTTTTCTTTTATTTTTTTATTTTATTTTTTTGACTACTATTTTAACACAGAGCGTCTTCCTATATATTGATAATTGACTACTATTTTAACAGTCTGAAGAGGACATAATATGATTATTTTTTTACTAGTTCTACTACTTAGGTCTATTCAATTTTTGTCTCCTCCACTACTTTCTTATTAACAATGAACATTCAAATATCAAACACATTCAAACATCATAATATGATTTTTTTTTTTTTTTAATAATTTCACTATTGTGCCGTATTTAATATTTATCTCCCCACTACCTTTTCATTAATGGTGAGGGAGAGAAAAAATAAGCAGATATTGAACACTATACTTTCACACAAAAAGATTTGGTATATTGATTTTTATTTTGGTGCAGCTGTTGATGGATTGGTAGATTGATTTTTACTTTGGCGCAGATGTTGATGGATTGTACAGTGGGAAAATTATTGGATGAACAGTAATTAAATTCATAGTATCTAAAAAAAAAAATGTAAGCTTAGCAAATGCATAAGGAATGTCACATTGCTTCTGGATATACATATATATTTTTTCATAAGGCTAGACAAAATAAATGACAATAATCATATTTTTGGGAAGATTGTACCAGTGGAAGTACAAAATGACAAAAATCAATATGGAATGGAAAATAACAATATAACAAACTCCCAAAATAATTTAACAACAAAGAATCAAACTAGAAAAGGAATGAATTTTATAAAAATATTTTAGCTTTCAATTTTCTTTACTTATTTTGTTTCAAAATAATAATAATATTATTATAATGTTAGTTGAATGTTTTATTTTTTCACCTTTAACAATAATAATATTACAATGTTAATTTGGTGTTTTATTTCTTCACCTTTTAATTATCAAATGATTTCTACATACATACACATGACAAAAGTCAAACAACCTGATAAATTATATATTTAATAGTAATAATCCAACCATGTGATATAGACTACAATTATTTTATGTGATTGGTTTTGATCAACTTTCAAAATTTTAATACTTAAACATTAATATAAAAATATAAGATAATATATGGAATTTGCCACGTGCACCTCCTACTAGTAGAAAGTAAAAACATAAAAGAGGGCTTGTTTTCTTCAAATTTTAACAGAGGCCTATGTAATTTACTCTAAAATGTACAACCAAACACATATTTTTTTATTCATTATTTGAGATGAGGGGTGGAGGGGAATATAGGTGTCTGTAGAGGGTGAGCTGTGTAATATTGTCTAATATAGTGTGAATATAAAAATAGAGGTTTAGTTGTATGATTTAAATTTTCTAAATTCTAAATTATTATTTTTACCCATTAGATTAAATTTTCACTTGATTTGCAGAGGTTGTCGCCAATTAGACTACACGAACTGAAATAAGAAATAATGACTAAATAGATGCAACTAATAATTTAGGAATGAAGTAAAAAAAACGTGGCTATAGTTTCCGGTTACGAAAATCTTTTTAAAAAATAATCATTAACTACCATGAAATATGAAAATGTACTGAAAATATACAAATAAAGTGCTTAGAAACTGAAAAAAGGCTAGATAACAACCATAACCAAGCCATAGTTTTTCATGATCAAGCAAAAGAATGTAAAAAATCATTGTAATACTTACCAAAGGACACCACTTGCATTGGCTAAATTCACCTTCCTCTGTTCCTGTGAGAATGCTTTTCAAATCTCTTTCCGCTTTTGTTTCGTTCACCTTCAATGCTTCTCACAAGCCATTGAGGTTTTCCTATAGAGAATGCTAGATATCCCATAACAAGTCCCAATACCAACCCACATCCATAACCTAACAATATGAAGTCCCAGGATCTATTTAAAAAATGCGTATCGTCTTTGCTGTCTTCGCTGCATGTATCTAACAATGGAGGTCCACATAATGCCAAGTTGCCAATGTAGGAATCGTTTAAAAACGTGTGAAATTGGCGGCCTTGTGGTATTGGTCCTGTTAGTTGATTCTGCGACATGTTTAAGACTTCAAGGAACTTCAAATTCCTTAGTTGTTGAGGGATCTTCCCAGTGAGTTTGTTGGAAGAGAGGTCCAACCACTCAAGCGTTGTCAAATTAGCAAGAGATGTTGGTATATAACCTATAAGGTTGTTGTGAGACAAGTTGAGCCCTCGAATTGAATTTAGCTTTCCAATGATCTCTGGAATCTCACCTTCGAAATTATTTTTTGATAAATCAATTGCAACGAAGATGGTTAGGACTCTTTTCATTCCTATGATTGATCCTTTGATTACAATTGTCAAAAAATCATAGTAATATGTAGACCTGCCAGGCTGCCCAAAGAAATTCAATTCAAAACTGGCTTCGTCGACATTCATCATAGCATTGAAATTGTTGAAATATATTTTTGGCAATGGACCAGTAAAATAATTGTCTGACAAATCCATAACTCGCAAAGAGGGAAAGGGAAATTTGTACTTGGAAGTCAGTATAGGTCCATGGAATTTGTTAGATCTCAAACTTAGAACTTGTAGCCCTTCTAAATTTTCCAACCAATATGGAAATTGGTCAGAGAACTTATTACATCCAAGATCTAGCACTTGTAACGCTTTGCAATTGACTAAAGATTTTGGTACCGGCCCCTCAAATCCATTGCCATTAAGGTTGATAGTTTCGAAGTAATTTCCATTTGCAAATGTATCAGGAATGGTGCCAGAAAAATTATTTTTCCGCAGATCGAGCACAGAGAATTGTTTGCTGAAATATCCTAAACATTGTGGAATAGCACCATTAAAGCTATTACTAGACAAGACAAGAAATTCAAGGGAAACTGCATGACAGAGCATGTCTAGGTCACCACTGAAACTATTTGAGGAAAGAATGAGACTAACAAGGTCCACAAGTTTGAAGGTTGAACTTGGAAACCTACCATGTAGATTGTTATTGCTCAAATCAACAACAGTTAAATGAGTGGATTTGAACTCTTTTACATGGCCAATCAATCTGTTATCATTGAGGCTGAGGTAATTCAATGTTGGTAAGCTGAAGACCCAAGATGGAACTGTACCGTTGATTAAGTTATCATCTAAACTTAACCTAGTTAGATTTGGAAGTCCAATTAGTTGTGATGGAAGAGGACCTTTTAGCTGATTATGCGACAAATCTACAACAACAAGTGTTGTCAAGTTTGCAACCAATGATGGAAATGGACCACTAAAGTTATTTGAACGAATAAGCAAATAAGCAAAGCGTTTACTGTTGGGTAAAAAATCTGCAATTGTACCCTCAAAATTATTTTGTTCAGCTTGCAAGTAGATGAGATTTCCAAGGTTTGAAAGTGAAGATGGAAGCATACCAGTGAAATTATTATCTGCGATGGCTAAATCAGTTATTTCTGTAAGGTTTCCAAGCGACGCAGGGATGGATCCATAGAATTTACAACTATCGACAGCCAATTCCTTCAAGGACTTCAAATTTCCAATTGAATCAGGTAGTTCTCCAGAGAAATTAGTGTTTGAAAGATGCAAAAACTGAAGAGGACTGCTTGAGTTTATTAACTTTGGAAAATAACCAGTGAGAGCAAGATTAGACTGTATACAAAGCTTATTCATTTTTGGTAATTGAAATATTCTTTCAGGAAATTTTCCATGCAATCCGCAATCACTAAGATCGAGAAGTGTTAAAGAAGTCAGATTGAGCAAGGAATTCGAAATAACTGAAGATATGTCTACACTTCTAAGATTAAGTTCTCTTACCTTGGTTAAGTTTTGAACAAGTAGTTCAAATCCAGGTTCTTCCAACCTCAAACCATAATTGTAAGAGAGATCAAGCGATACCAATTTGCTCAGGAAGGAGACTTCTATAGGGACTTTGCCAGAAAAACCAGACCGCGAGAGGTTGAGGTGTGTCAGTCTAGTGAACTGACTAAATTCAGATGAGATTTGAGACATACCAAAGTCATTGAAAGCGAGGTTGAGCCTTTGGAGGTGAGGAAAGTAGTAGAAGATGGTGCTATTGGGGTGGATGGTGCCTTGGAGCCCGCTGCAACTGAGGTCGAGGCCAATTACTTGACTTGTGTTGTTGTCACACGCGACCCCATCCCATGAGCAACAATCAGAACCCTCCTTCCACGACTCCATCTTCGGGTAAGAATCGACTCCGTGATTATGACAAGCATTGGAAGCAGAACTGGAAGAAGAATTATCGAAGGATAAGTCTCGTTTAAATTGGAGCAATGCAGAGCTCTGTTCTTGAGTGCACAGTTGGGCATGCAAACAAGTGATTTGGAAAAAGCAAAGAAAGAATAAGAGGTTAAAGAGTTGATAGTGAGAGAACCATAGTTGGGTGGAGACCATCTTTGCTCCTGGATTCAAAAACAGAGGTTGTAATGCTGACTATTAACAGGGAAAAGCCAAATGCTTTATAGGCAAATGGACCCATAACGTGTTTTTCACTCCTTAAGGAAGACTAGACTTTATAAATGTTATATTAAAATATTTATATTTATTTTAATACTTTAAATTATAATTATTATTTATTTTTATAGATATAAATATAAGTAGATAAATCGATAAATGATATTCGATTAATTTAATTTTTTATAAATATATTTTACTTAATATATTTTAAAATATAAACAATTTAAATTATCAAAATAAATTCTAAAATAAATCCATTTAATTACATAATAATAACTGCTGTGCATCCCACAGCAGCCGCAACCTAATTAACAGGGAAAAAGCCAAATGCTTTGTAGGCAAATGTCAGACCCCATAACGTGTTTTTCACTCGCAAGGAAGACTTGACTTTATAAATGCTATCAATCAACTCAGACGTGTTTTTCACTCATCAAGCAAGACTTGACTTCATAAATAATATCATAATCAACTCATACGTGTTTTTCACTCGTCAAGGAAGACTTGACTTCATAAATGCTATCATAATCAACTCTTCAAAATGATATACAAAATAGAGTTAAAAAAAAAATTACAGGATCATATATGTTGTATAATTATAATGTTTTGTAATAAACACCATAAGATGTTGTAACTTTTATCACTGATTTATTCCTAACATTTCTTATCACAAATAATTCGAAACATTTACATCACACCATTCATAACATAATCACAATAATTTATAATTTTGACTTTCGTTTGTATATTAGAAATTGGTTCATTCATAATTTTTACACAAAGTGACATAGGACACCCATCACAAATTATGTGACTTTTACTGTGAAAAATCGTAATTTTGTTATGATATAAAGGTGGATGTGCATACTAGAATTTTCTTAAAGATCTATGTAAATTACAAGCAACATTCTTAAATAAAGACCGCCGTATATCACTTTCTTTTCACATTTTTATATCACTGGCCTATATACATGACAATATATATATCATTTATTTATATCAATTTCTAATTAATAATTATCTTCAAATAAATTAATTATTCACAAGTATTTGACAATATAAAATTGTAATAAATAATCAATAATATATAATATTTCTCTGTTTAAATTCACTTATAAGGCAAGTAGTAAGTGAGAGATGACAATAAAAAACACTTTAAGAAAAGTTGGAGTAAGGAAAAATCCTCTCCAATCCATTTTTGGAATGTATCGTTTGGGTCTTTGGGTCTATCATGAATCTAATTTTGGTGATATAAGTTGTTCATCTTAAAGGATTCATTTAGACAAAGAAATTTAAATTGATTTGATAATTGTAACTACATCAATTTATCATATTTTCCATTAAAAAAAAAAGTTGGTGTTCAAGTTATTTTTTGAAAACAAATATGATGAATAATTTGAATGTAATCATTTAAATTTTTTTTTTTTTTTTTTTTCATAGAGCATTTGACACCCTATAATGTGAACAATGGAAAAAATTAGTATATATAGTATTATTTTGATTATCACTAATGGAATTGTTTGGTGCAGCATATTTAAGTTATTTATAACTTTTTTTATTTTGGGAGCATGTACTAGATTGTTTAATGCAATTTAGGCTTATAGTTTATCAAGCAAAATTAGTTTAAATAAGTTTTTTTTTTTTTTTTTTAAAAAAAAAAAGTTAATTTCTAAAGAATAGGTGTGGTTTGCTTTTGATTTTTGTTTTTGAATTATCAAATTTTAATTTACAAAAATATTTCAGACATCTAAATTGTGAACTCTAGGAGAGCTCTAAACTGTAGGTCCCACTGTGTTATTTGATGTTTTGGTCTTTTATTGTATTTATTTATTTTTTTTTTTTTTTGGGGAGGGGTGTTGCCACATCAGTAGAGCTCTGATTAGAACTCTGCTATTAGAGCTCTTAATCACTACTGTTTTAATTTATAATAAGTTGCACCAAATAGTATCAACATTGCACTACTAAAATAGAATTTTAAAAAAAAAATTAATAAATAAAATAAAAACAAAGCAAAACGTAATTAATTGGAGATGTCGGCATGCACATAGATGATTTGGAAAAAGCAAAAAACAAGAGGCTATTAAAGAGTTGATTGCGGTGAGAGAGCCACAGTTGTTGGTTATATATTTTGTATAGTCTTATCACAGCTTGGCACGTGAATTATAAGGGCTAAATTGGGGAATCGGTGAAAATCTCCAACCATCAACAGACGCGTGGCAACCTACGGTAATGGCAATGGATTCGCGAGACATGGGAATAGTCAAGATATCCAAGGTGACGTGACCAAATGGTTGTCTACAGTTTAAATTCAAATTTAGGAGGGAAGCACAACCATAAAGAGTGGAAGAATAGTAAGAAGCAAACTAATCAAAACTGCAAGCCACACTTAGTGGTCATGGAGATCATTTCAACGATTGTCACCTACTTCAATGGATTATAAACCACTTTGATGGTTATTTTCAGAGCCTATGAAAAGAAAAGAGTGCTAATGTGCCTGTTTGGTACAGCTTAAAAGCTGCTTATTTCAGCTTTCAGTTTAATTTAAGCTATTTTGATGTGTTTGGTTTAGCTTATAGCTTATAGCTTATAGCTTTTTGAAAGTCAGAAATCAGCTTATTCTTTGAGTGGGGCATGAGATGCTTAATTTATAAGTCAGAAATCAGCTTATGTTCATAGTTATAAGCTATAAGCTATTTAGGCATAAGCTATAAGCACTTTCCCACAACTCTACCAAACAGGGCCAATAATGCAGGACCCATAACCAAATCCGGAAAGCCAGTTTATTTACTTTATATTTTCCAGTCCTTTAAATTTTAGTCCTTACATTCCTGTGCTGCACTTCAAATTCTTCGGAGTAATTCTAAGTTAGTGGGTCACTATAATCCTCTTTGAAGCTATGAAAGTGTGAAGATACCCTTGTAAGTTCCTATTTACATAATAAAAGATTGATTTCTGGCACTGTTGTTCTCTTTTCCTATTTTAATAAAGTCATCTCAATTTTCTCCTAGAAAAGCAAGCCACCAGTAAAGTCCTCTTTATTGAGGCTAAAAGAACTTGGAAGCAATCGTCTGACTAATTGGTTTTACTAACTTCTGTAAGGACTTATCGATCCTTGCTGGTATGCACGAATTACATTTCTACCATTCGAAAGCCAAAAAAGCCAACATATATTTTTGGCGGCCTAGTGGGACACTAAATAATGGCTAGACGTAGAAGACAATGAGAAAATGAACGCCTCGAAGAGGGTGTAGAAGTGGGTATAGAACCACATAACCCAGATGATAATGAAATATCACACCCCTTAGATGTGCCTGTCTCAGCAGATCCTCCACAAATGGTCGAAGAGAGCAGTACTTTAGGGCATAGAACGTATGTTCAGAATATTGGACAGGGCCATGAAACTAGACCATCAACTGTCTCCTCTACCTAACCAATGAATCTATTGGGAGGGTTAGTAGATGCTATGGGGTAGCAATTAATGTATACAATGGAAAGATGGGCAACATCCTTTTTGGATCGAATGAGTTCTCATCAACCACCTATCACAAGGCAAGTTGAAGACATGAGTCCTCACCAGTATAAATTGGCTCGAGATAAACAGCCAATCCAAAATAATTGATAGACTAGTGGTCAAGCTAATAATCAAAACCATGAAAGACCATCACCTGCACCTCAGTCATGGTACAATGCTCCTCCTAGACCACTAGCAAGTCAAAAGGCACCAATGCCTACCAGCGAAACCATACATATTGGTAGACTTGGGTTGACACAAGGGAATGGCATGCGAGTGTGTTCAAATCCTATGTTTGAACCTATGTCTGGTACATGGGTGTTTACAACCCTATGTTCAAATTCACACCCAAGGGGTTAGAAAGAATTTCTATGGTTGGAAGAAACAACACCTGTGCCTCCTCTTATAGTCTCCTTCACAGTACCTTTCGCAAGACAGATGCTTACTCCAAGAGAGCAACCATATCCTCAGCATCAACCAACACAGAAGGGACAACCAGTTCCAAATATGCCTTTCCATGGACCAAGAGGGCCTCAAGCACATGGAGTTCCCCCAAATCCTGTGTTTGTTCCTCCAATAATGGCCCAACCAGCACAAAACATGGTTCTTAGGGACCAAATTGTTGATATTGTCAGAAAACATTGTAGACCCATGGCTTGGGGGGGTCTAGACTCCTATGTATAGAAAACTTTACCCATAATGGGTAGATAGGTTACATGAATACCCAAGGGGATTTAGGATACCAGACTTTGCCCTTTTTTATGGAAATGGAAACTAGTCAACTGTGGTGAATTCACTAACAATGATTACATGAAATGAAGACTTTTTCCAAACTCTCTAACTGGGGTAGCCTTCGTATGGTATGCAAACCTTACACCTGACTCTATCCATACTTGGCAACAAATGGAAGAGGTATTTCATGCCCAGTTTTTCCAAACAAAGCTTGAAGTATATATGGTAGACTTGGCAAGGTTGAGTCAGAGGCCTGATGAAATGGCTGCTCAATTCATTGCCAGATTCAAAAGGGCACGAAACAAGTGTAGGGTCATACTAAGATTGTCCCAAAATAGGTTGGAATTTAGGCTTCGAAAGAAGTTTGATTCAACAAAGTTTCGAGACTTGGTAGAATTAACTTATAAAGTTGCTAGATATGAGACTCTCCATAGGAAGAACATGATCGAAATAATGCATCTTATAGGACCTATTATAGAGACCCTAATTTTGAAATTGATGCTACAGAGATTATAGGACAAGAACCTATGATCTGTGAAGCATTAATTCAAAAAGATACCACTATCGATCAACAATTTAGAAAGAAAGATCTTCATAGGAAGTACTCTTTCGATATATCAAAAGAAGATGACATATTTGATAACTTGCTACCAGCACATTTTTTTAAAATTGCCTAAGGGAGTTAAAAATTCTAACTACAGAGGAAAAAAAAGGCAAAATGTACTGCAAATGGCATGATTCTTGATCCCATTCAACTAAGAACTGCATTATTTTTCAATATATGATTCAAGAGCAGATTCGGAAAGGAATATTGAAATTCCCAGCCAAGGCAGAGAAGGTAATGGGAATTGACATTAACCCTTTTGCAAAAATCAAAGAAGCTGCAGCCAATGTTGACACGCCAGCCTTTTTTGCCCAAAAGATGGAGAAGTGCCTTTCCTTGAAAGAGATAGATGAGGTCAACGTGCAGATGCATGTGGCTAGTCCAAATGCCTTTAAGAAGAATGCACAGTTTTCACTAGCAAGTGAGAAGAGTTTCATAGGCTAAAAGGATGATCATAGTGAAGAGTTCATAGATGATGACTCACTTGAAGTAGCTGTTATATAACGGATATGTCCCAGATGTAGGTTGAGTTATAATTGGCTAAAAGGGCTTCCAGTTGATGGGAAGCAGTATTACAAAGATGTGCAGAGGGATTGTGGGCCAATCAATGCCTATAACAAGAGGGCATATCCAAGGGATTATAACCAGTAGCCACCCTTGGAGAGGGCACTGGACACCAAGAGCTTGTCAAAAGAAAGAGGTCATTGTATGAAACCTAGCAATCAAACTACTATAGTATGGCCAGTAAGCCTGTAAGTAAGCCTGTGAGTAAGCCTGAGATTGGTTTAAAATAGGGAATGAAGACCAATGATTGGCTTTTGAAGACAAAAATAACAGGACCTACAGCCACCAATGATTGGCCTTCAAAGACAAAAGCAGCAGACCCAACCGGCACAATGGGTTCATAGGTACCAGGAGTACCAAATTGGTTTGTCATGCAGAATAAGCCTAAGATGATACCAACCAATGGGAAAGCCTTTGGAAGCAAGGAAAGAATGATTAAGCCTCCTTTGGTGGCCCTAAACAATTGCGTTTTACTCAATAATCCAAAAATAAAGGAACCAAAAATGGCTCCTTTCATCTTTAGATCTTAGAGGAGAAAGATCCAATGAAGGTTCACTTAGTACCAGAGGAATCTCAGGGAAGCTAGTGAGGGCACCTCCTTGGTGCAATCAAGAGTTCAAATGGGGGGAATGTTTGAAGCTTGTTTCCAAGCTCAACAGAAGTGCTAGCAAAGAGAAACTGGCTAAAGTTCATACTAAGCTAAAATTGAAAGAATAGTCAAGTCTGGCAAGCCTTGAAAAGGCTTTAATGGAGAGTGATAAGGATAGTGAGATAGTTGAGGAAAGTGAACCGGGCCAACGACAAGTATTGGCCGAGGAACATATGTTCGAAGCTTTCATGGCTGAACAATCAGTGTCTGTGTTCAAGGAAGATCAACAACATGCTGCTGTTAAGGAGCTTGCCAACTCAAAGGTTCTAAAATGTAGTATGGAAGATGCTCTCACGGCATCTAGTTCGATTAATGCAGAAGGAGAACAAATATAGCCAATGGAGTAGTTTGGCTCATTCTCTTCAGTACCCATCAATATGGTGTATGTATTGCCTCAGGAATTCCAAGCATAAGAAGGAAATCATGAGGGACAGGAGGATGACCCCATAGAAGTTTCTAGAGAAGACTCAGAAGCTAGCATAGTTCAGGGTGAGTATAAAGGAACCGGGTCTATAGGGACTGAGGAAGAAAGTGAAAAGGTAAGTATAGTTAACCTATCATACCCCTTCGAATTTCCTACATCAATAATGACTCAGCATGTGAAACCCTTGTACATTAAGGCATACTTCGATGGAGTAGAAATGAATAAGGTACTAGTGGATAATGGGGCAGCAGTAAATCTATTTCCTCACTCATCTTTGAAAAAATTAGGCAAGAGAAATTCCAAATTGATCCTACCAAGTACGACCATTGTTGGTTTTACTGGGGACAAACAGATGGCCCAAGGCACATTACCCATTAATCTGAGTGTGGGAACAAGGGATTGCATGGCTGCTTTTTTTTTTTTTTTGTCATAGACTGCAATGCCAAATATAATGCCTTGCTTGGTAGAGACTGGATTCACACTAATAAATGTCTGCCCTCCTCTTTATATCAAAAGGTGATGATAGCCATGAACATTGGGGAGACAGAGGAAATAGATGCAGACCCACAACCCTTCGTTGCTTGTGCAGACTTTGCAGAAGCCAAGTTGTATACTGAAAGGGTGGTTCCACTAAGCATACTGAGGAAGCCTGATGGAACAGCCGAAGTGGCGGCTGATGAGGAGTTGGCACACCTGAAACACTTGGTGCAAGAGTGTGCAGATGATAAGTACACCATCAAAGATACCAATAATGCCTGGTTGTAGGCAGGAGGATCAAGAAGCCAGACCTTTGGCTTTGGTGAAGTTCTTCAGATTAGACATCAATGCAATAGTCCAAAAGGTTCGATTGGAAGAAAGGGAAGCCATAATGAATGGCTACTGCAAACATGAGCGACAGAAGGCCAAACCATTGGTTCTAAGCAAATATTGTGCATTGGGCATTGAAACTAAAGTCCAGGAGATACAGGAGGAAGAGGCCCTATGGACAAACTTTGTCCACGAAGAAGAAAGCAAAGAGGCTGAGCTAGAAAAGGTTGTGACAGATCAAGGAGAGAATATTGCTTCGAAGCTAGCAAAAGTTGAAGGAGAAATAGTGGTAAGCACTCAAATACAGGATCGTTTAGAAGAGGTCAATCTAGGGCATGCATCAGTGCAACAACCTACCTACATAAATCCCTGGTTGGATCCTATAGCCAAGAACCAGTTATTGGCCCTTTTGAAGGAATATAAGGATTGTTTTGCTTGGTCTTACAATGATCTGCCTGGATTGGATAGGTCATTAGTGGAGCATAAGCTTCCAATTAAGCCAAATTTTAAACCATACAAGCAGAAGCCTATGCGAATGAGTTCTGAGGTGATCCAAAAGGTGAAGGAGGAAATTGCTAGGCTTCTCAAGGCAGGCTTTATCAAAACAGCCAGATATGTCGAATGGTTATCCAACATAGTGCCTGTGATTAAGAAGAATGGCAAATTGAGGGTCTATATTGACTTCAAAAATCTGAACTTGGGAACTCCAAAAGATGAACACCACATGCCTATAGTGGATTTGCTGGTAGATAGTTCAGCAGGACACATGATTTTGTTAATGATGGATGGTTACTCTGGTTACAACCAGATACGTATTGTAGATGAGGATGTTCACAAGACAGCCTTCAGGTGTCCTGGAAATATTGGGACCTTCGAATGGGTTAAAATGCCATTTGGTTTGATAAATGTTGGAGCAACATATCAAAGAGCAATGAATACCATTTTCCATGATCTCATTGGAGGATACTTGGAGTGCTACATTAATGATATTGTGGTAAAATCTCAGTCTATGGAAGAGCATATGGTCCACTTGACAGCAGCCTTTGAAAGAATGAGGAAGTTCAAGCTAAAACTCAATCCCCTCAAATGTGCTTTTGGTGTGTCAGCTAGAAACTTCTTAAGGTATATAGTACACAATAAGGGAATACAGAATGACCAGAATAATGCCAAAGCAATCATTGAGGCCAAACCTCCATTATGTAAGAAAGACTTGCAAAAGTTCTTTGGTCAGGTTAATTTTCTTCGAAGGTTTATTTCTAACACTATTGGGAAAACTAAAGTCTTTATTCTCTTTTGAAGTTAAAGAATGAAGAAGATTTTAGGTGGACAACAAAGCACCAAGCTACTTTCGAAGGAATAAAAGCCTACTTGGCTAAACCTCTAGTATTGATGCGACCAAGGAAAAACCAACTCTTGAAGTTATACATTACTACATCTAAAGAATCATTAGGAGTCTTTCTGGCTTAGGACAATAAAGAAGGCAAGGGGCAAGTAGTATATTACCTTATAAGGTTTTTAAACTCTTATGAATGTAAATATTTAGCTGTTGAAAAGCTGTGCTTAGCCTTGTACTTTGTAGTAATAAAATTAATATATTACCTTTTGTTTACTACTTTCTTGGTAATTGCAACCACAGATTTGGTTAAACATATGTTATCTAGACCTATATTAAGTGGAAGAATAGGCAAATGGATTTTGGCTTTGTCAGAGTTCCATTTGGATCTTGGCTAATCATCCATGCAAATCAGAGTACCAAGGAACAATGGAACTTGACACAGTGGATTTAGAGCCATGGCAAATGTGGTTCGATGGATCAAAGGCTAATGGCCTGGTAAGAATTAATATTGTATCAAATCACCCCAAGGAGCAAAGACCACACATAGTTTCAGAGTGGATGAAATTACTTGTTCAAATAATCAAGCTTAATATGAAGCTTTGATTATGGGATTTGAGATACTCATTGGTTTACAGGCTCATGCAGTTGATATATTTGGAGATTCTCAATTGGTAATTAACCAAGTAAAAGGGATCTTTAAATGTCAAAGTGCAAGCATGTTACCATACTATGTTGCTGCTGTACATTTGCTTTCCGTTTTCCAAGTGCCAGATATAACTTATATCCCAAGATTCTTGAATCACAAGGCTAATGATGTGGCCGAAAAGGCATCGAATTTCAAACGAAATGATAGTAATATTCAAACAAATGTGGGCCAAGCAACATATCAAAAGTTAATACCACCCTTAGCCAAACGAGGCTTATTGGTGGAAGCTGATCAAAATGACTTAAAAGAGCAGGATTGGAGACATCCAATCATTCAATATTTGATTGGCTCATCTTCGAAGGCCAGCAGAAAGCTTAAATTACAGTCTATACAATACATAGTGTATAGGAATGTTCTTTACAAGAGAGGGGCGGATGGTCACTTATTAGAATGTTTGGGACCAAATGAAGCATTGACTGCCATGGCTGAAGTGCATGAGGGAATTTGCGGTGCTCACTAGCCTGGAGTTAAGATGAGATGGCTACTTCGAAGGCACTTTATTATTGGTCAACCATCCTTAAGGACTGCATAGAGTATGCAAAGGGTTACCAGGCCTGCCAAAAGCATGGCATGATAAGACATGTTCCAATAACTTATCTACATGCAGTGTTGAAGCCTTAGCCGTTTAGTGGATGGGCAATGGTTTTGATAGGGAAAATTTACCCATCTTCTTTGAAGGAGCATTGTTTCATCTTAGTAGCTACAGACTACCTTACAAAGTGGGTCAAAGCTAAGCCTTGTAAAGCAGTGGACTAAACAGAAGTAATTGACTTCATCAAATAATTGATCCACAGGTTTGGTATTCCACAGACCATAACTATGGATAATGGGATAGTGTTCGATGGAAAGCTAGTAAAGGCTTTCATAGCGGAGTTTGGAATTAATCTTATTAATTCCACCCCCTATTATGCACAAGCAAATGGTCAAACAGAGTCATCAAACAAATCCTTGAAGAAAGGAATACAAAAGGTTGTTGAGAACAACCCAAGAGATTGGCATAATTTACTGTTAGATGTATTATGGGCATATAGGACTCCCAAAGATCAAGCACAGGAATTACCCCTTATGCCTTGGTATATGGACATGATATAGTATTACCTGTTGAGATCAATAGAAAGTCCTCAAGGGTCAAATGCCAGGATCGCCTAAGCACTGATCAATATCATCAGAGCATGTGTTTGGAATTAGAAAATTAGATGAAGCCAGAATTCTGGCACTAAACAATATCCTTCTACAAAAGAGGAAAGCAGCCAAGAGCTATAATAAAAAGGTCCAACACCTTAGTTTTGATGAAGGGGACTTAGTTTGGAAAACAATACTTCCAGTGGGTATTAAAAGCCACAAGTTTGGCAAGTGGTCACCTAATTGGAAGGGGCCATACCAAGTCCATAGAATCCTGCCTATGGGAGCCTACCATTTGAAAAATCTAAATGGATATGTGCATCCCAGAAAAATTAATGGTAAGTATTTGAAATGTTATTACCCAACTATGTGGGAAACACAAGGAGTATAGGATCATCATACAAAACATAAACAAAAGATAAAACCACACTTGGGTAAATAAATTATTTCATTTCATAATGAGTCAAGTACATTCTGCCACAATTTGGCCCAGAGTTCATTATAATGTCTCAACTATTCCCTTACAATGAGTTCTCTACTTCTAAGGGCTGGGAATAGTTGAATGGCAGTGTGCATCTCCTGCCTGCGGTGGGATAGCCCTTGGTGAGAGGAATGTAGTGTCTTTATATTTTGCTCCAATGCCAGGTTCACTACTAATAGCTCTTTCTCTAATTCTACCTTCTTGTGCAATAGTTGAGCCTGAAGCTATGTGGCAGAGGAGTGTCGTCCCTTTAGCATTGAAACCACAGAATGGAGTTGAAAGACAAACTCCTTGTCTTTTAGGAATTCTTTCACTGCAACCTTGGCCAATTGATGGATGTTAACATAAAATTCGATGGTTGTTGCTGCTTGAGACAAGTGACCTCTGAAAGAGGCATTGGTCTGTTCAAAGAACTGACAGCATTTGAGAAACCCATTCCTAATGGTTAGTATTGCTAGAGCTTCAAATGGGACCCCTGAAAAAGTCCTAATCAACTCCCAACCTCTACACTCCCTATGGCCCAGAGTTCATTATAATGTCTCAACTGTTCCCTTACAATGAGTTCTCTATTTCTAAGGGCTGGGAACAGTTGAATAGCAGTGTGCATCTCCTGTCTGCGGTGGGATAGCCCTTGGTGAGAGGAATGTAGTGTCTTTATAATTATCTCCAGGAAGGAGTCAGCGAGTTCCAAGGGCTCAACCTCACTGCTAGATGGAAGCATCGATGCAAATATGTCAAATAGACTGCCCAATTGGGTTTCGAAGATGTCCATGTCTTCCTCTAACAAAGGTAGTGTGGATGAGCCACTGGTGGATGCTGAAGTGATGGTTGGAGGAGAAGGAGAGGAGGATACCTCATCAACATCAATGGTCCTAGCCACCAACAGGTCCAAAGAGGGAGGACTGGAGCAAGGCAATAAAAGAAGTGGTCATTGGTTGCCAGTCCCATCCCCAGAGGTACTAACTACTGGTCTCGAAAATGGAGTAACAGGTGTACTCTCAGAAAATAAAGGGCTCGCTAGGACCCTGGGAGGTATGGAGACAGGAAAATGTGAGGAAATGGTCACCAGAAGCCAGTTGAAGAACTCAACAAGGTTAGGAAAAGGAGAAGAAAGGATGATTGGCAGGTCAAGCTTAAACAGAAGCAAGGGATAGGCCATAGGGAGTGTAGAGGTTGGGATTGGAAAGATCATCTACAATGGCTCTACACTCATTGGAAGGTTAGTATCTGTTTTCCCTTTTTCTGTCAAAGTTCTCTTCAGATCTGCAGAACTCAAGAATGGTCCTTCAGTGCTTGATGGAAGAGAAACACAAGGTAGCAGAGAAGTAAGTAGGCTAGCTGCTGTTGCATATCAAAAGAAAATAAATATAAAACAAAGCTGAAAGGGTAAATCAAAACTAGAAGTGCTGACAGAAGGAAGAGGAGTTACCAGCAGTTGTAGTAATGATAGTTGAGGAGCTGTGAAGGGTTTGATGTTCAGCAGTTTTGAGCTTCCTAGCAACCTCCTGTTGTGTTGCCTTGACAACAACAACCTTTTTCTTTAAAATTTGTTGATGTCTCTTCTTCTTAGACCTCTGAAATACAAGGACCTCCTTGGCTTGCTCCTGTTCTACTGCCTTAGCAGCTGCTACATGAGCCGCATAAGTGGAAAGTTGGGCAGTGGGGAAAGGTGGCATCTTCCTTCTCTTCAGAGGGGTTTCTGTTTCTTTTTTTGGTTCTGAGGGAACTCTAGAGGCCTCCTCCATAGGCTCAAGCCTAACGTGGGCCTTTCTTTTTTTGTTATTATCCCTTCAGTGTAGCTAGAGTTGTTTCTCCCTCTGAGAAGATGTCTCCTACGAAGTCCCTATAACAATAAAAGAAGCTTTAAGTAGGAAAGCAGCATAAAGGAAGAAAGGGGAAAGACAAAAGAAAGGACAGACTAGATATCCTTTTTTGCAACAACCCTAGTAGTTTTAGGTAAAAGCGTTGAAGAAGGGGTAGAAGTAGTAGTCATGCTAGCCTCTTTAGATGTGGCCTGACCACCCTGGGATGGCAAATCCAAATTCTCTAATAAGTCTAGGGTAGGGACAACAAGTTGCACCTCTATGTTAACAAAGCACCAGTTTTTGAACCTAGTGACAGCCCTGCTATGGCCAGTGAAAGGTATGAATTCAAAGCTGGCAAAATCTCTTCTAAACTTGGATGTTGCTTCATCTAACCTGAATTGTGGCACCTTCAGGTCCTTGGTATGAAGGTTAGGGTTGGAGTGGCTGTAAAGTAGGATAAGAATCGCCTGGCTAAGACCAAATTGTCTTGCAAATGAGCAAGATAGTAGGCTTTGGAGATACATTTGTAAGCCCTGGGATTCAAAGTCCCAATAAAGAGTTCCCTCAGCAGAAGGATGGAAGCCCACATGTCCTTAGGAATAGGCTGGGAGCAGGTGAAGTCAGCCAAAAAATCCTTTAACCATGTTGACCTCACAGCAACATCGAAAAGGAGAAAAAAGAAAGGTCGAACAGCTAGGGGTAGCTGATGAAAGAAGGTAAAGTAGTATGTAAAACTGGAGGGGTATAGAGACACTCTGGCATATTTCTCTCCGTAGGTAGTAGGATCTTACACCAGAAATCTTAAGCTACGGGAGTGAAGTTCAGTGAAATATGCAAAAAGCCAGAGTTGGAGGATCCAAATTGGACCCTCTTGGTTGGACTCTAGAGGCCTCTCACAAAATTGGGAACAGACCCTATATACGTGTCCCAGAACATAGGGAGCCAGGGTTATTCTCTTCCCTCAATGCTTTCGACTCCGAGTATGTCTTGAATGCGTCATTTTCATGCTTTGATGTCATTTAGCATCCTATTTCAGTGCTGGAATATGTGCCATTGCATTCTATCTTTCATTTGTTATATCACTTTCGGAAGTGGTCTTAAGCCCTTTGTTGGTTTGAGCACGAAATTGAGGTGTTCATGCCTAATGGTTTTAGCCTTCTCTTGAGGGTTTCTACTAACCAACAGCATGATGCTTCTTTCATGCTCAAGATGCTTGTGGCTTGGTCCATCTTTCTAATTAGAGGACTTCTCACCGTTGGACTTAATCCATTAAAGGATTAATCGGTAATCTAAAACGAGTAAACAAAATGAATCGAAGTAAAACATACCAAGATAACATGTTTGTGTTGCATTGCAGGTGTTTGGATCGGACGTTAATCCAAACACGAGAAACGAGGGGCGTTTCATACTCAAAGTGATGAAACGTGCTCGTTTCTTAGTCACCGACACCCTTGATCGTGTATGATATGGTGGAGGCTCATCGAGTCTATTTGTGCATTCATTGACTTGTACAAACTTGGCTTCTCGGCCATCGTGCATTGCGATGCTCGGTTGGTGGCCTGAGAGTCGAGTACCACACTCCTTTGAGCTTGAGAAATGATAATGGGGGTGGTTGTACACACATATCCTACAAAGACCTTTCTTTGCCTCTGTTGTCCCCTGTTTGCAGCAAAACTGGAGCATGCAGAAGCAAGTGGTCGATTGGCCAGAGCAAGTGGCCGACCGGCCAGAGCAAGTAGCCTATCGGTCACTTTAAGTGGCCTACAGCCTCCTTAAGTGGCCGATAGTTCTCAGGCTCAGAGGTGGTCAAAAGTTGTTCTGGTTCTGGAGCAGAAACAGCCTGGAGATTAGTTCGGTGTTCAGGAATCAAGGCAAATGCAAACAGAGGCAACCGGTGGCAAAGTGGCAGACTTTTGGGAGGAAGCTGACCGAGCATGCATGCATCTGTCATCCTTGAGGCCATTTAATCACTTTTGTGAGCTTAGAATAAGTTAGCTATTTCATTCATGCAAGTGTTGTAATTAATTAGTTAATGTGTTTAATTAATTCGTTTTGTAATAATCAATTAGCTTAGAATAGTTAGTTGATTTATTCCAATTGTTGCAATAATTAGTTAGCTAGAATAGTTAATTAGTAGGTTTGTAATAATTAGCTTAATTAGCGTAGCTAGTTAGCTCTCTTTTATTTGGACTCTCCGTCAAGAGGGCAAATGTTGTAATAAGTGTGCGTGTGTGTGTGAATGTCTTTCAATCCCACGTCTTTCTCCCTTTTATTTATTCACTTTTGGTGGTTAGTTTAGGGCATATTTCAAGTAGCATACCTTATGTTTGCATGTTTGCATCCATTCATTTGTCTTGCATGCACCGAGCTCGGCACATCATTCAAACTACATTGTATTTCAATACGTATTTGAATACGTGTTTCAAAGCATGTTATCAAATTGTCGCATTTATATGCCATCTTAGATAGCCGAGCCTATTTTAGTTGCATTATTGCATGTGTTGCATTAGGCATTTTAACATAGCTAAGATCATGTATTGATTTCTAATTAGCTTTTGTTTTGGCTCGAACTACACTGTAAGTGTTTATGCTTTAGCATCCTTGCATGAGATGTGTATGTTGCCGTGATCGCATGCTTGCCATGAGGCTATTTGCTTAATTGATATAACTACATGAATGCTTGTGGATGAAGGCTTTATTGCTTGAATTGGGACAATTCATCAAAATGTGAGTTTTAAGCCTACTTGAAGTGGCAAATCATCATGTTTTAAGCCCACCTTGTTTGGTGGCAAATCCACGTTTTAGCCTACTTGCGAGTAGCATCTTCAAACCACTTTCGAAAAACAAACATGAGATGTTTTGTTCCAAATCGAGCAATTTAGTCTATACTTGTGTGTTGTGCGCATCACATAGTAAGTTAGCTAATAATCGGGTAAGAACACATGTGTTTTCAAAACAACATATCATGCTTAGTAGAGGCCGATCCTTTGATTGGGCGAGCGGGGGTGCTCATTTCATGACCTTCCCCCCTCGTACCCAAGTTCTCGAGCCGAGGCAACTTTGGTGATGACGGACACATGGCCTTTGGCGCGAGTCAGGGTTTCCTAAATTTCCCAAAACAAAATATTTAGGTGGCAACTCTGAAATCTGGCAAAGCAGTCCATGTTTGTCGCTTTTGATTCAAAATTGGTTTTTCAAAACCAATTGCCAGATTTGGACTCTTTGGTGATTTATCAGTCTTACATTGTACTTTGTGAGATTAGATTCAGAACCGTGATAGGAGTCCGAACTGTAGTAGCTAGAACCCAATTCGCGCCCTCTCCGAAAGGGGGGCCGCGCAGAGAGAGTTTCGGGCGGTCTACAACATGATCCTATATGTAAAATTCTAAGACAATACAAACACAAGAATACAATTATAGATACTGCTACTAAATACAAGATTTGTCTATCATCTCGAGGCATTAGGTAGCGCACATAATCAGTTTAGAAATGATAAATTCCACAAATGCAGATGAGCTAAACTCAAATGCATGAAAGATAGATGCAATACATGAGTATGATAAATAAAACATGGCACTATGTATATACAGAAAGCACAGAAGTAAAAGGGATAAAAAGACGTATGGTTGGAAGATTATTATAACAATTTAAATGAAAACAAAGAAAGATGGAGGGGATGAGGAAATATTACAACAATTGAGCGAAATAATAAAAGAAAGAAAAGACGTGTGGTTGGAGGAATTATTACAACAATGAATTGATTCAGCCCAATTACTGATGAATCTTAAAAATCATACTCTATAAACAAAAGAATTTAACCAACAACTCCAAAACCACTCAAGACAGCACTTCCTAG
This sequence comes from Camellia lanceoleosa, assembly GCA_025200525.1. Classification (NCBI taxonomy): domain Eukaryota; kingdom Viridiplantae; phylum Streptophyta; class Magnoliopsida; order Ericales; family Theaceae; genus Camellia; species Camellia lanceoleosa. The sequence continues at coordinate 44,365,973 of CM045759.1, forward strand.
AAATTGTTTGCTCTATTCTTGGAAGGATCATCCGACTACACACAAAAATGGGCCGGCCGAGTAGGAAATTGGCCGGCCGAACGTTTCTTTCGATTGAGATTTAGGTCAATGTAGAAATTCTAGAATAGAGGCCAAAGGACATTTTCTGAGGGGTGCTCATCACTTTTGCCCCTCTGTCCACAATGATCACCTAGGGAAGAGGTAGATGGGCTATAACCCTTAACAATGATATAAACAGATATATACAATAGATATTTTGCTAAAATGAACAAATTAAATGTATCAAATGCAATAGCAAATTCAAGCCCAAGAAATGGATAGGAACCTAAATCTTCTCTTTGTGAATAAAGGGAAATTAATACCCAAATCCATGCCATTAAGTGGAGAACGTAGATTAATGTAAATCATTTCTTAGTTGAAACTTTGCTTTTAAAATAAGGAATTCATCAAAACCATTGAAAACTCCTCATCCAGTTATAGAACAATGATGCTTCCATCATTTTCTATGTTCACAAAGATTGAGAAGGGATATTTCAATGGCCTTTAACCCAAAATCTCTTGTTTTACTTCCCAAAAAACAAAAAAAAACAAAAAAAAAACAAAAACAAAAAAAAAAAACAAAAAAAAAAAAACAAAAAAAACAAAACAAAACAAAACAAAAATAAAGAGAACACAACTCTATCAACATCAAATCCAAAGAATCACTCAATAAATCTTATGGAACAACCACCCTACTCATTATTTTTTAGCATAGGTTGAAACATATAGATTGATACACTTGAGAGATAGAATAGGTGAAGAGGAGGAGTGTAACAACAAGCAATGCTACTTTACTTATTGAACTTGTGAATGGGTGGCTAATTGCTACTCCCAAACATATCCACAAGGGTCAAAAATGCATAAGAACAAGAACTTAGAGTTAAGGAAAGCAAAGAATATAAAGGAAGAGCTATCAACTCAATGGATAGGTGGCTAAATATACCCCCTCCACATCCATGAGGACTTATCACATGATTATAACAAGCTAATAATGACATACAAAGCTTAGAGATGAAGAATGAAAAAGAAAAGATGAAAAAAAAAAAAAAACCAAAGCTTCTCCTCAAGAAAAGAGAAAAAGCTTATTGATTGCCAAACTTACTTCAAGACAGCCTCAAGGTCCTTGGATATGGCTTGAATCCTCAGCAAGAAGCTCCAAGTTCAAGCTTCAATGGTGTTTGTGTTGTGTAGGTATGAAGAGAGAGTTGAAGTTTTTAAGAAAGTTTGAAATTTGGAAGTAGTCTTAGCTTCTACAAGTCTCTAAGCTTGTAACAAAAATTTCCAGCCCTTAACAATAAAGAGAAGAGGTGTATATATAAACTTTTGGAGGTAAGGCTTATGGAGGAAGCCAAATGCAAAATATTGTAGATATTTGCATGAAGCTTGTGCAGGAAGCCAAATGCAAATATCTAAGATATTTGTGCGAAGCTTGTAGAGGAAGCTCAATGTAAAAATATCTCAGATATTTGCAGAAAAAGCTAAAGTTCCCGAAAATACTCTATACGTGGACAATTCGATCGATCGTACCATTACTCATTCGGCTAACTATTTTTAATCCAGCCAAGAATTGTTGTCCAGCCAGACGAAAAATATATCGTTAAATCAATAAGGTAAAGTTAGTATGATTTGAAAGAAGAAACAGGTATTTCAGAAGAATTCACCCCTTCCATTCATCCCCACTATATCCTTTGCTCGATCTACTAAAAATGACAATATTTTGAAAAGGCGAGTCTCATGGATATTGTAGAAATGTTTGGAATTGAGCCATCCCAAGATTTTTACAAAGGTTTTAAGAGGGTCTAAAATAGTTTGGCCAAAATAGATGTAAAGCTGGGATTAAAGTCTGAACCTAACTTTTCTGTTGTGGAATTCGTAAAATAACACATTCCAACTTTCATCATCAGGTGTTCGGAAGAAAGCACTCAAGTTTTAAGGCTAGTCAAAATGGGGTGTCTATAGTTACCCCTCTTTGACAGAGCTCGATGTGTCATTTCATGACGTGAGTGAATATCAAAGCCTGAAGACAACCCTTTTGACAAGGTAGTAAGACTTGGACAAACAAACAAAATGCAGATGTAGTTGGTTGAACCCGAGGTTTGCCTACATATCCTTTTGTAAGGAATCAAACTAGTGTAGTTTGGGGGCAGAATGCAAATGAAATGCAACTGAGAATTAGATTTAAATTGTACGCGAAGCCGATTTTGTTAGAAAATTGGGCTTACGTGTACCACACTGCTGGTTTAAACATCGATGGTATGCGATGTAATAATGATAAAGATGCAAAGATGGCACATAAAAGAGGCAAACCTCATGCAAATGACATAAAGCATGCTAATAGTTGCAAATGCAATAAAGAATGCCAACCAAACGTATTTTATATACGAGTGATATAAAATGAGACGTACAAACATGTTTTCTGCATGAAATAAAGAAATGCAAATCCAACGGGCTTCGTGCGAAAGAAGAAAGGTTGGTCGAGGCCAAACACATTCCAAACATGCTGCGACGTGAGAGAATGAACACACTCTAATCGCACTGAATTCCCGAGAAAAGAAACACACTCTAATCGCACTAAAATCGCAAGAAGAGGAACACACTCTAACCGCACTAAAATCATGAGAAGAGGAACACAACACTCTAACTGAGCTGAAATCACAAGAAGAGGAACACACTCTAATCGTGCTGAAATTACAAGAAGAGGAACACACTTTAATCGCATTGAAATGGCGAGAAGAGGAACACAACACTCTAATCGCGCTGAAAATCATGAGAAAAGGAACACACTGTAATCACGCTGAAATGGCAAGAAAAGGAACACATTCTAACCACGCTAAAATTGTGAGAAGAGGAACACATTTTAACTACGTTGAAATCACGAAAAGAGGAGCACAACACTCTAACCACGTTGAACTCGCGACAAGAGAAACACACTGTAACCACACTAAAATCACGAGATGAGGAACATAACACTCTAACTACGGTGAACTCGTGAGAAGAGGAACACACTCTAATCACACCGAAATTGTGAGAAGATGAAGGATGTTAACCAAGAGGAAACAAATGTAGTGTTAACCGACAACCCTAATTGTAATTTCACATGGGAAGAGGAAGTTATTAACCAAGAGAAAACAAACCAAACACCCCTTACGCATAAAGGGTAAAGGCAATAAGATAAAGAATGCCACGTATGCAATATAACATGCGATAAACGCAAAAGCGGTATACCTCATTGCTTCAGAAATAGGCGTATAAGTCAATTAAGAGTTGGACTTACGTGCCTTCACACTACCTTTAGAGTTGATGATCTATACAATGTAATGTAATGGAATGATGATAAAATGCGAAGACGGCAATATGTGAGGCAAGCCTCGTGCAAATGATGATGAAGTGTAACAAAATATGTAGATATGAGGAACGTAACCTTTTTGAATGTAAAAGGGATCGTGCAAGGGGATGCATTTTATTCGACAAACACTAAAACTGAAAAGGGTGCATGATTCATGTCTCAAAACACGGATAGCATAAAAAGTACTGCATAATAAATGAGGTGAGATATGCATAGTAGATGGAACAATGCGTGATATGACTTTGTGAGATGAGCAGGATGGAGAGTGGTGCATCACATATCTCATGAAATGAATCTAAGGAAGTGTGCAGGTCATGCAACGAAAACATGACAACCTATGCATTTTATTGAAGCAAAACCAACTCCCTATGTTAAACCAAAACAACAATCGAGGTAACTCAACGCAACTAAGCTATTAATATTTACAAGTACAGAACAAAATTGAGTGCTAGAGCAACCAATCATATAGTTTGAACCAACTAGAGTGTGTAAGTATGCATGCATGAGCCAAAACACATATATCAATCCAAGGAAAGAAAGCAACCAAAGAGAGTCTTGAATTGATCAGGGATAACTATCAAAGGTTGAATCATATCAGACCCATCATGGGGGGTGAACCCACCCTTACTCAGGGAAAAGTGCCAGACAGATAACTGAGAGAAAAGTATGGTTCATGCCCTTTGTTTAGCTGATAGCCAAGTTAGATGTACTCTTGCCCTAGTGTCTAGTCAGTGGTTGTATTTTTTCAACATTATGCAAGCGCCTTTGATGGAGATCATCAGATCATGGAACAACTACCAAGCAATCCGACTTATACTTTGCTCATGCCCCAGAGTGCTAAGAACTTGTTCTAGTCCCCGAAGTAGTGATGGATTTCTCACATATACTTTGCAATGATCATGGACTTAATTCCCCTTGTGTGGGCACTCTTAGTTTGTTAATGACTTCCACGCATGGACATGGTTTGAATTTGTAGTGAAAATTCGTGTATGGAATATTGGCCACGCCACTCGATTGAACTTTAAGCTATGCGCACACTAACAGACACGAGAGAGACTCAATGAACGTAGACTGTGACACATGCTTGACACCAAAACAACAAGGTGTAGACGTCCCCGAACGCCCCGGGAGGATGAGTCCTGTTCTGTTCATTTTGGGCTCACTACAGTGCAGGACTCAAATGTCACGGTTCTTAATCTGAACCAAAGAGTCCAAATCCGGCAAATTGTTTTGAGAAAACAGATTTTTTTGAAAGAAGTGCCAAACATGGACTACTTTGCCAGATACAGAGTTGCCACCTAAATATTTTATTTTTGGGAAAATTTAGGAAACCCTGACTCGTTTGCCTAAGGCCATGTATCCGTCATCACCAAAGTTGCCTCGGCTCGGGAACTTGGGTACGATTGAGGAAGGTCACTTCGTGAGCACCCCCACTCACCCGATCAAAGATCGGCCTCTACTAACCATGATATCGAGTTTTGAAAACCTTATGCATTCTTATTCCGGTTATTAGCCTAGATTTACTATGTGATGCGCACAGCATACAAGTATAGATCGGGTCGCTTGAATTGGAACAAAACATTTCATGTTTATTTTTGAAAGACGGTTTGCTACTCGCAAGTAGGCTCAAAATGCAGATTTTGCCACCCTCGGGTGGGCTTTAAAAAAAATGGTTTCGCCACTATCTAGTGGGCTTAAGACTCTCAGTCAATGATTTGTTCCAATCCAAATAACCCAACCTTCACCCACAGGCATTCAGGCAGTTATATCATATAAGCAAATAGCCTCATGGTAAGCATGCTATCATGGCAGTCACTCACACACATGCAAGGATGCTAAAGCATAAAAACTTACCGAGTACTCCAAGCCAAAACAGAAGCTATGTTAGAAATCCATGCATGATCCTAACTATACAGAAATGCCTAATGCAACACATGCGAAATGCAACTAAGATAGGCTCGGCTATTCTAAACATGGCATATGGAATGCTACAGCTAACAAGTATTCAACTTGGAATTGAAATACAATGTAGTGAGTTATGATGCGCCGAGCCCGGTGCATGCAAAACAGATGAATGAATGCAAACATGCTATCATACTGTATGCTAATTGAAACATGCCCTATTCTAACCATCATAAGCTGGTAAATAAAAGGGAGAAAGACGTGGGATTGGAAGACATACATCGCACACACGCACACTTATTATAATTGCGCCCTCGCTCGGAGGGTCTGAATAAATAATATACAGTCCCAAATGAATAATTACAGTCCGAATAAATAGAAAATCATAATTAATTAACAAATTAATCTAGAAAAGCAGTAAATTAGCATGCAAGCTAGGGACTGCCTCAACTCTGCTCCGGATGATGAATGATGCATGTTCGGGTTGCCTTGCGCAGAAATCCATTGCAATGCCCCAATTAGCCTCTGTTTACAATTAAGCCCGGAATATTCTGCAAAAGTTCTGAAAGGCTGTTGATTCTTGATTTGCTGCAACAGAGAGCAAGAAAGGGGCATGGTAACGTATTTTCACATATGTATGCTTGACTACTCTTCAGGGAGCGTAGTCCTCGATCCTCGTGTCACCAATTGCGCATCTCAATGCATGATGGCAGGAGTCGATTTGCATGACTTAATATGGAATGAATGCACATATAAACACAACAAGACCGAGACTCCATCATGGATAATCCGGAGTGTCGGTGACCAGGAATTGAGACACGTTCCATCACTCGAAGTACGAAACGTCCCTCATTTCCCGTGTTCAGGCTAACTCCTATCCCAAACACAATGCAAATGAGATGGCATGCATCATGCAACTAATATACAACCTAGCATACACAATGCTATGAAATGGCATACACAATGCTCGATGTAACACGACATACACGATGCTCTAACATGCAACCTAGCATACGCAATGCTATGAAATGAAATGACATACGCAATGCATAATGGACTTACACCAACATGAGTGGACCTCAGCTGCACTCACATCAGTGGCCACGAGATGAAAATGAGACACTCGAGATGCGTGCACACATGCACGCAAACCAAGGACCGATCCTAAGCCACAAATGCCACTCTAACAAGGCATGGCACGGCATGGAATATGGCATACAAACATGCAAGTTCCAGCACTGAAATGTGATGCAAAATGATCCCGAAACATGGAAACACGGCACCCGATGCATGAGATGAATCCCGAAACACAAAATTAGGCATATGTATTGACCTATAGCTATACAAAGCATGCATTATTTGATCTTGAAGCATAAAGATAGAACCAAGGTAGTCCCAAAACATGAACATTTCTAGTTCAAAGCATGGCCAGAAGATGCTAGCAAGATGGACTAAAATAGCATGCAACTTTGACTAGCAAACATGGTTTACATGGCATGTATATGAAGCATATGAAATCTCACCAAACCATAAAAAATTAGTGAAAAAAACATGTGAAAATATGCCCAAATAAACAAGGAAATGCAGCCAATGCATGTAAAAATGAGGGGGTTCCTTTGGAAGGGCATACAAGGGGTTATTAAGCACATGCATCAAGGACACTTAGCATGGAAAAATTAACTCTGGAAATCAAATATGATAGCTCTAAAACTCATCAAATTGGCCCTTAAATCAGTCAACAAAGCATGCAAGATAGGGCTTCTTTGGAAGGCCAAAAAGACCAACAAACAAAACAAGGTAAGAGGGGGTCACCCCCCTCTGATTTTGGCCTTCAAGAATACACCTAAGCCACTGAAAATTTATTTGATTTTAGTGGCTAAGAGTCCAAACCATGGCTAATGCAAGTGCTCTAATGCATAGCCCTAATCATGAAAGAATGAAGCATGCATAGGGGAAGATGACTCCAAAAAGAGAACAGACCTTAATAAAACATGAAGATGATGTCAAAACAAGACTTTTTTCATTTTAGGTCGAAGTTCAAAAAGGCTCACAAATAAGGCTTATGTATCATGCAAAATGAGCCCTAGAAGAGAGATTGAACAAACAGGATAGAAAAAGGCCTCAAAAAGCAAAGAGCCCTTCAACAAAGTTGAAGAGGGGCTCAAGAAAAGATACTTTACAGTTTATGGAAAATCTCAAATATGCTCACAAGTAAGGCTAAAATATGATGCAAAAATAGCCCCAAAAGAGAGATAGAGAGCAAGAGGCAGTAGCTGGCCTCAAACAGCAAAGAGCCCTTCAAACAAGTTGAAGAGAGACTCAAAATAAGGCACTTTACAGTTTGTCTCAAAGCCCAAAAATGCTCACAAGCAAGGCTAATATATCATGCAAGAAATAGCCCTAAAAGAGGGATAAAGGGAAAGGGGGCAGCAGATGGCCTCAAACAGTGAGGAGCCCTTCAACAAAGTTGAAGAGGGGTTCAAAATAAGGCACTTTTCAGTTCAGGTCAAAGCCCAAAAATGTAAGAAAAAGGAGTTAAGATATAGAACAAAATAGTGCAAAAAAAGGAAAATAGGAGCTTACCCTTGTAGAACCAAACTTCAGCAGCTTTTGGGCCAAGTTGGTGAGCTTTCAACCTCTGAAAATCAAGTCCAAGGGGCTGGAATGGATGATGGTGGTGTGGTGCTATGGGTTGTAGTGCAAATGGTGCAAAAATCTTGGGGTTTGGAAGGTTGAATGAGGGAGATATAAGGTTGTATGTATAATGGTGCCTCAGCTGGTTTCTCACCCTTAAACATGGAGGAGGGGTGCTGGTTATATAGAGGGAGAGGCCAGGGAAAAGGGGGGGTAAAACCAATTCAAATTCCCCCCCCCAAAAGGGCAGTCCCTCGGGTAGGGGTCTGGTACAAAACAGCTGGCACAGCTGGCATGCACCAGGAGAGAGAAGAATGGTCGGCCAGATTCAAGAGGTTCAGGTGGCTGGCCGGCCACCTCCCCTGGCCGGCCGGCCAGGTGCAAAAGGTCCAAGAAAAATTAGTGGTCGACCACCCCAAAAAGGTGGCCTCCCATGTGTGTACAACACAACTGTATGGTCAAAACCCAGAAAATGTAACCCAGGAGAGAGAAAAACCAACTTTTTAGAGGGGTTCAAAAGGGTCAGGAGGAATTAATGGCCGGACTATCCATATTGGTGGCCTCCCAGGTGTGTACAACACAATGGTGTGGTGGAAAGTCAGAAAAAGTGGCCCGAGAATGGAAAAAGTCAGCTTTCTAGTGAAGAAAACGGGCGATAAAGAGCGATGAAGGAATAAAGCTGGTCTTTAGAACAATTGGTGGCCTCCCACCCTTTTATAACCTTTCTAACAATGAAAATAAGGTCTCCGCCAAAAATGAACCCAAACCGATGCAAAACGAAGGTTCGGGGGCCAAAACGCACGGCCTAGGGCCCCGAAAACTGACTGTTAAGCACCGGAGGTGGCGTTCGACCACGAAGTTGGTCTCTCGAGCCACAGTGTCCCTCAAAAGGGAGGAAACAAGGTGTATGCCAAAAACCGGAGCAAACGAAGGTGGTTAAGCAGTCCCGAACCGAGGCACACGGCCGACGGCTCCGAAAAATCGGGAACCGGGCTCCAAACGGGAAAAATGTCCTACTACCACGAAACGTAGCCTACGGCCACTGAGAGATGGTCTACGAGACCTCTCCCTTCCTTTGGGAAGAGAAAACAGAGAAAACGGGACCCGGTTCGTAAACCGAGACAAAGCACAAAAGAGTCCGGAAGTCTGGAGGCAAGGCTCGCAGCCGAGATTCTGAAACCTCTGAACGAGCACAATATGCAACATCACCGAGCGCTCAATTGGTGACGTCTGAGTCTTAAGGTCGGTCAAAAATGGGGTGTCTACAGTTGCCCCTCTTTGATAGAACTCGAAAGTCATAAGTAACGGCAGTGAATGTCAAAGCCCAGAGACGACCTATTTTTGACAAGGCTGAAGACTTAGACAAACAGGCGAGATAAACAAAGATGTGCCTGCAGGCGTGCCCGCAGGCAGGGGGCAAAATGCAAAGCGATATGCACAAAGCCGGACATAACTCAGTGATCATGCAAAGCAGCAAGCTGTAATGAAGCAAATATTTACAATAGATGCAATAGTTTTAAGCAAGAATGCAAAGCAATACTACATTTCATGCAGTTGAAGAATGCGGAGAATCATTGAATTCTCGCCACGTCTCACGCGGAGAAGGTACAATACCTGTGTGGCTCGTCTGGTTGCACTAACCTCAAATGAACCGTACATACAATATTGTGCCTGCAAAAGAAAGAAACTCAACCAGCACAACATATTTAACAACATATGTTGAACGTGACATCGAATGCAGACAAACGTGGTGTTGATGGGTGAGTGTATCGCGATGCGAGAAGCGACGCGCGTGACAACGCAAGTTAAGCACAAGGGTATGACAATACTCGTGAAATGTGTAGAACAGTGCAAGTGGTGTGCATGAGAATGCAAGTGACGTGCATAACAATGCAGAATAATTGTAAACTTGAATGCACATTTCGAAACGAAACAACGAGCAAAGCAATGCAAGTTTCGACGAAGGTGGCTCAATCGCGACTTCCGGTTTACCTCCCGGAGGGGTCACAACATATTCAAAAAGGATACACCTCGCTTTTGACGAGTAACGATGAGATACGCATTGAAAGTTGGAGTTGAAATTCCTGTGGAGGGATTTCGCGACGAAAAGTGCACTTTCCTTGTACTTTCTCGGGTGCCGGGGACTCCAATCATCACCAAAATTTGCAGGGACCTTGGAGACCACCTTGGGAAGGCTGCCGGCCATGTTTGGCCCAAGGAAGAGGTCACGCCGTGGTGAGGCAAAGGATGGCTTGCCAGAAAGGTGGCCGTGCCACCTAGCCCAAATCAGCGCTTGGTCCTTTTGCTCTCTTTTCTTTAAATGTGCTTATCCAAAGCACTTGTCCTCATAACATCAGCTCCGAAATTTCCTCCTCTTCCTTCCTAGACCACTTTCCCTCTCAGATCTGTGCTCTATACGCGTTTTCCAACGCCCCACGCAAGTTGTTTTCGCGAAATCCTTCAGTTTTCGTCACTTTGAACCGATTAAATTTTTATTTCAATGCTTATTTTCTCATTTTCACCACTTGAGGTAAGTTTGTCTCAACATTTGGAAGATTTTATCGGGGGTTGACTTTTTCATTTCCCAAGAGTTGACTTTTTCCAATTTTGCTCATTTTTCCTCTTTTTTGCAGATTTTTCGAGATGGCTGGTCATTTCCCTCATGGTGGAGGTCGTCTGGGTGCCGGTGATGATCCCGATATTATGGCTTTACCCCCGAGGATTCGGCCATTCATTCCCGAGAGGTATGACCCTCCGGCACACATTCTCCCGTAGGCAGTCTTCTACCATTTTACTGACTTCGATGAGCGAGCGCCTGTAGATCTACTACTGCGGGAGCCAGAGTCCCACCTCTCTTACCAGGCATGAGAGGTATTTACTTCACTTTTACATTTTCTACGATGCATTCTGCATTTTCCGTGCATTTTGTGCTTTCGCTATGTTTATCTGCTCTCTCAAGCTCACAGCTTGTTTTGAATATTTAGTTTATAACACTATATTCCGTTTGCATCTTGAACACACAATTCAAACAGTCTGACTTTCTGAACACGCGGCCCGTATACCGATTGTGGAAACACAGCACACACTTGTTGAGAATTGAACACACAGCCCAAACTTTGAGATGAACACACAGCCCACTGATTTTGAAATCTGAACACACAACTCAAATACTTGACGTTGACGTTGAACACGTAGCTCGAACTTTGATGATGAACACACAGCCCATTTTTCTGATTGTGAGCACACAGCACACACTTGTTTGCGAATTGAACACACAGCCCACTCCTTGAAGTGAACACATAGCCCACTGATTGAGAGTTGAACACACAGCCCACCGATTTTGAAATCTGAACACACAGCTCAAATACTTGATGTTGAACACACAGCTCGAACTTTGAGATGAACACACAGCCCAAAATTTGTCAGTTGAACACACAGCCCGAATTGAAGGTGAACACGTAGCACACACTTGTTGAGAGTAGAACACACAGCTCACTGATTTTGAATTTTGAACACACAGACCAAACACTTGAATTGTGAACACGCGTCTCATTGTTAAGGTGCACACACAGCCCAGATTTTGATTTTGCACAGGCTTATACATTTCATTTGCACGCAGCCTATTCAGTTCATTTGCATGCAGCTTATACATTTCATTCTGAAACTGAATACATGTGTTCATCCTGAATGCAGGTAACTTCTCGCGCTGCGTGAGGATATGGCTCCATCACGGCGAGGAAGTGGTACGCGGAGCTCCCGGAGGCTGTCCGGGATTTGGTTGACGTGGCAGGGTTTGGGCCCTTTTGCGCTGGGATCTCCCGCTGTCCTGTTAGTAGGACGCTGATGGGTGCCTTAGTAGAGAGATGGTGGGACACCACCAACTCCTTCCACTTCTCTATTACCGGGGATATGACTATGACCCCGTTTGACTTCGCCGTATTGACGAGCCTTGATGTAGTAGGTTGGGCCATCCCATATAATGAGGACATGGGCCAGTGGGAGGCCGCTTGGATCTACTTATTGGGAGCTCGCCCGCCAGTTGACAGATCTTCGGGCAGAGTCCGATATACTTGGTTTTTTTCCCATTTCAGAAAGCCGGAGATGGAGCCTGAGACTCCTGAGGAGGTGGCACAATACACCCGCGGATTTTCGATGTTCCTTTTCGGGACCACTCTGTTCGCCAATAGGGGGAACACTGTCGGGCTTTATCTGTTGAGTGCTTTAGTGGACCTATCACAGGTCAGCCGATATGATTGGGGTGGCGCCAGCCTGGCTACTCTCTACTGCTATATGAACGCGACCTCCCGCGGACGGGGAAACATGGTCGGTGGCTATTAGAGGGCCTGGAAGGTACTTTCTGCCCTCTTGATTTACATTTCTGCTTCTCATTATTTGTACATTGAACACACGGCGCACTTTACACTCTGTACTTTGCACTTTGCTCTCAGCATTTTGTATTTACATTCTGCACTCAACATTCTGTATTCTGATGGCTACTGTTCTGTTTCCCACAGCTATGGATCTATGCGTACTTCCCGACACTAGCCCCAAAGCTTGAGGTGGAGGTGCCCCTCGTGATCCCATATTCACTTGTATTCGAGGGCCAACACCGGCCGAGACCTCGGGAGTCTTTCCTCTACCTCTGGCAGATTTTGATACAAGGCGTCGGAGGTATTTCGAACTCGATTCTTCATGTTTCTGATCTTTGATTTATCTTGCACATTCACAATTTCTGATTAGCTTATACATCGGTTATTCACAGATCTCGTGGGAGCCCTGGGCGCCTTTAGACAGAGACCTCCGATTTCAATTTGCCAGAGCATGGGTGTAGACGCGCCCGCGGGGGACCTTCGCTCTACAGTTCGGACTCCCTTTTGTGTCGGTTCTAAATCTGAACCAAAGAGTCCAAATCCGGCAAATCGCTTGAGAAAACAGATTTTTGAAAAAGTAGTGCCAAACATGGACTGCTTTGCCAGATTACAGAGTCGCCACCTAAATATTTTAAAATGGGAAATTTAGGAAACCCTGACTCGGTGCCGAAGGCCACATGTCCGTCATCACCAAAGTGGTCTTGGCTCGGGAGCTTGGGTACGATCGGGGAAGGTCAGCTATGAGCACCCCCTTTCGCCCGGTCCGAAGACCGGCCTCTACTAACCGTGATATCCGTTTTTGAAAACTTTATGCGTTCTTATTCCGGTTATTAACCTAGAATTACTATGTGATGCGCACAACACAAAAGTATAGACTAGATCGCCTAACTTGGAAATAAACATTGCATATCCGTTTTGTCTCGAAAAACGTGTTGGATTTTGCTACTCGCAAATAGGCTAAAATACGGATTTCAATGTGTTGTTCCAACTCAGGCAATCTAACCTCCACCCACAGGCATTCAAATAGTTTATAACACATAAGCATTTAGCCGCATGGCAATCCTATTGTCATGATAACAATCACACACGTGCGGTATGCTAAAGCCATAAACACTTACATCGTACTCCGCGCCAAAACAAGGAACTGGTTAGCAAACGTGCATGACCTAGTTCATGGTAAGTGGCTAATGCAACGCAGGCAGAAATGCAATCTAGAGTAGGCTCGGCTAACCCTAAACATGGCATGTGGAATGCGATCAAATAGCATGTATTCAATTTTGGAATTGAAAATTGCGATGCAGTTTGTATGATGTACCGAGCCCGGTGCATGTAAACAAATGCATGAATGCACGCATGCATTGCATAAGGTATGCTAAAATAGACATGCCCTAATCTACCATAAGCAGGTAAATAAAAGGGATAGAAAGAAGTGGGGGTTGGAAGACATACACCCACTCACGCACACTTATTACAAATTCGCCTCGCCGGAGGGACCAAATAATAATACGTAATCAATTAACTGAACTAGCTAATTAAATATTACAAATCAACTAAATTAATTAAATTAAATAATTAATCTAATTAAGCATTAAATGCCTCGGGATGAGGGCTAACTGCAGCGCGCGCCCGGGACTCGCTCGGAATCGCACTGCCATGCAAGTGTGCCTCTGTTTCCTCTGCTCTCCTTCTCTAAAAATTCCCAAAACTTCAGGAGTGCCTCTCAGAGCACTGGGGAGCATCAACGGCTGAGGCAGGGAGCCACCGGCTAAGGGAGGAAGCCACCGCTCGATTTCATTATCGGTCGCTAAGAGGCAGTGGGCCAGACTAAAGAGTGCCGATCGGCCCTTTATCCCTGCAGAACCTGCAACTGACAGCAGCAGAGGAAACCAAAGGCAAGGCAATGCAAATCAAAGCATGTATGCACCAAGCACATCCCTCATCATGCTATGGACTCAAGAGGGCATGTGCCTCGATTCCCGGACCATCAATCGCGCATTTCCATGCGTGATGATCCTAAGAACCAAGGGTGCAAATTTGATTTCAAATGCATGCAATGCAAACAATCAAACAAGGGTGCCAAACCTCTATCATACTTCACTTCAAGAGGCTTAACATACATGCGAATGTGATGCAACCCTAAGCATGTTATCTATCATGCACACATGGACAATGGCATGGCATTTATGCAAGCATACAAGCAAGCACATGAACCAAGCATGCAAACCGATTGTAAATTGGGCTTAAACATGAATTGGACAGCTCTAATAAGGCTCAAAACAGTGGCCAAAGTGCCTAGAAAATGAGACCAAATACACACACACACATGCAAGTGTTAAGGCTCAAGGCTTAGGCATTCAAAAGCAATTCTCATGCACACTTAAGAGGCCAAACATAGACTGATAGCATGCATCAAAAACTCTGAAATTCATGTCAAACATGATGCCAAATCATGCAATGAAGCATGCCAAACAAAGCATGCAAATGGCCTAGGCTTAAGACAAGTCAATAGGGCATTTAAACCACACTTGGCACAAACACATATGGCATGCACTTAACAACCAAAAACAGGTTCTTAGCATGTTAAAGCAAGGCCAAAGAGCTACTTAGATGGTATCTAAGAGTCATTAAGCTAAAGGCATGCATTGAAGCCAAAACATGGAGCATACAAGACATACTCTTAAAGCATTAACTAGGCCACTAAGGCAATCCAACAAGCATGTATGAAGGACTGAAATGGCATGTTAGATGGTTCCAATCATCAAAAACAAAGCTAGAATAGCATACCACATATTCATGCTTTTGAGGCCAACAAGCCAAATACAAGGAGGCTACCAAATTCATGCTAAGATTGGCCAAAATAGCTATGGACAGAGCTAAATCATGGCAAAATAAGCTTACAAGCTTCACAAATCTAAGCTTAAAACATGCTAGAAAATAGGGCAAACAACCTAGACATGTTAAGGCATAAAAGGGGATTACAAGGCAACTATACTAAGCATGTATAGGAGACCAAAACCGACTTGAAAACATGTTATATCATGGCATAATAAACATGGAAAACAAGCCAAACATGCTCAACACACACTCAAACATGAAGCTCCTTAAGGAAGCAAAATTTGTCCTTTTTAAGGACATCAAGGAGAGGGGGTGGCCCCCTCCTTCTTGAGACTTCAAGGCATGCTCTTCACCACTGAAATCCCTCAAGATTTCAGTGGTGAAGAGATCCTAAGACCAAAGTCTCGGATCTCTCACAAAATGGCACAAAAGATGGCCTTTTCAAGGCCTAAAGGTGGTCAAAGTTCCTCAAACCACAAAACACTCTTAATATACAATAAAGAGGGTCAAAATTCAGAACTTTTATGTGCCAAACACTAAGCTCAAAAATAGTTCTAAATTAGGTAGAAATGAGTTGCAAAAATGGGAAAAAAAGTGCAAGTTTCTCACCCTTGATGACTACTTTCACAAGAGTTGTTGGTGATGCTTCCTTGAGCTCAAATCCAGTCAAGAACCTCCAAGAACAGCCTCTGGAACCTCAGTTGCAAGGAGAGGGTGAAACACTAGGTGTTTTAGTACAATAGTGTGAACTAAACACCTAGTGTACTAAGAGAAAAAGAGAGATATGATATATGTATCTAACTTAACCCTAAAAACCAGAGCTCCAGCTCTCTAACAATGTCTAATGCTCTGAAAAATGCTAACCCTAAGTCAAGAGGGAGAGCTTTCCTCTTATAGAACTTGTAAACTTACAAGCTAAGCAAACAAGACCTCATCCCTCCATACACGTGTATGGAGGAAGCAATGCTCAAAAGTCATGCGAAAATATCTCGTAAAGCAAGTGCACAAATGGTCGGGCAAATTGGTCATTTCGCCCAAAATAGTGCCGACCGGCACTATACAGTGCCGGTGACAACTAAAGCCAGCCGGTGGCCTCTAGCCCCAGCCGGTGGTGTGTAGGGATGCCTCACAAAGCATTCCCTGCCCTTCCAAGGCAAAACACAAGTGTTTGGTGCAAAACCAGACACAAACGGTCAAGTTCGGAGGTCCTGAGGCGGGGCGCGCGTAGCCGAGAACTCCGGGAACTCCAAACGAACACAAACATGGATAATCACCGAGTGTTCCAACGGTGACGTCCAAGTCTTGAGGACGGTCAAAAATGGGGTGTCTACAGTTGCGCCGGCGGTAAATGAACCGTACATACAATATCGTGCCTGTAAAGAAAGCAAACTTAACAGGTACAATATTGTTAGCAATATGCATGACATATGCAATGCGAATGATGAATGATATGCAATATATACAAAACTATGTATGAATAATGCAAATGAAAATGTAGTGCAATTAAAGCTAATGCGAACTACATGCAGGGCAATTGAATCAGGATTCAAACCGGAGTGGTTCGAAACCACACAAATGTCAAATAGATTGATGGAGGTAACAAGTTCGTGTCCCATAGAACGATGTCTGATCTATGAGGAATACGCACGAACACCCGTGTCCCATAGAACGATGTCTGATCTATGAGTAATACGCACGGACGCAAGAACAAGTATTGAGTGGATTGACATAAGTGGGGAAACGACCCGCTGAGGTGGGAATAATGATCCTAATGCCGGACGCAATGACTACACTACAATGTAATGGAAATGGATACAATGGGTATGGCATGCGAGCCAAACCGTATTTCGCCTAGGAAAGGCATGCACACGTACAAGCCGCGTCTAACACAGAAAAGGTGCCGCAATCTCAATCCAACATACCAGCGTGGAGTAGGCGCGATACACATGCAGAACTATGCTTCAACGTGAAGAGTAAGGGCACATACCAGACCAAGCTCAACAAGGAAAGGCGCAAGCCGTAGATGGAAGATGATGCAGTGAATGCATGCAGCTACAATGCAATAGAAATGGATATTTACAGAAATGCATGACATATGCACTATACTACAATGGAATGCATGACATATGCATGTTTTTTTTTTTTTTTCTTTTGAATGTTTTTTGGAATGCATGACACAAGCAATAGTATTGATGATGCATGAGATGCAGGTGTTTTTTTTTTTTTTTTTTTTTTGTTTTTGTTTTGAATGTTTTTTTGAAAATGCATGACATATGCAATAGTATTGATGATGCATGGAATGCATGTTTTTTTTTGAAATTTTGAAAATGCATGACATATGCAATAGTATTTACAACGAAATGCATGATAAATGCAATGTGATGCAATGGCTGCGATTGCAGTTTTCCCTATTCTACCAACGGGGTGATATACTAGGTTGGTTCAGTATCCAGAATTGAGGCGTAAACACGCTGCCTCAACCTATGGGGCTTCCATACAGATTTCAAGCCGAGGGTACATCCCCCTGGGTATTTAAACCAGACTTTAGTCTCGGAAATTCCGAACCTTTGCGTTCTAGGCACAAGCCATTCAAACTCTAGTTTTCACCGTCCCCACTGGTCTCCTAGGAACTCACCGCAAGCACAGACAGGTGGCTTTACCAGACCACCGAAAGTCGTTCGGGCACGACAAACACCAAAGGAATTGCACCTTCAGAGGACTTAAGGTCTCCTAGACCGTGCGTGTTTAAGGTCTCGCCAGACCAAGGGGCAACGTTGAGATGCGCAAAACAATGCGATGGAATGCATGCAAAATGCAATGAGGGGCATCTCTAGTGCACCGAAGGTCTTGCACCCCCCGAGGATTTAAGGTCTCCTAGACCGTGCGTGTTTAAGGTCTCGCCAGACCGTGCGGGGCAACTGGTACACAATACTTAAAGTGCATGCGATGCAAACGGGGCAGATGAGATGCGCGTGTCTCAAAAGATGGAAAATGGAGTGCAATGAGGGTGCGCTAAGCGGCGCGATGAAATGCATGCCAAATGCAATGAGGGGCAACTCTAGTGCACCGAAGGTCTTGCACCTCCAGAGGATTTAAGGTCTCCTAGACCGCGCGTGTTTAAGGTCTCGCCAGACCGGTATGGGGCAACCATGCGAATGTGACACGCGTGCCACAAAGGGGTGCAGAACAATGCAAATGAGAATGAAATGAACTGTCACGCCCCAAACCCGCCCCTAAAAATTTGGGCATGACCCATTCGAAAATGGACACCAAACCTGATAAATATTATCTATGGGGCCTGGACGGAAGCATTTAATATCATACAATAGCATAAAATAATATCCATTGAGCTACCACTACTATGCCAGGATCACAGACAAAACATAATGCAGATAAATATACATTGACGTGCATCTGGAGATAGCTAAATACATATACATATACATCAAGCTTAATAATCACTTACGGTATAAATTAAAACTTAGCAAAACTTCATAACTTGAACGGTCAACACCTAAGAATCTAGATACTCAAGGCTTGGCAACTGGTAACGGAAGCCACGGGTTAAGGTTGACCCCCAGGTTGAGTGCCTACAGAAACAGACATAAAATAAAGTGAGTCAAGCTCAGTGAATAATAGTACGTAAATCATGTAATGTTCAACTCAAACAATAAAATATATAAGCTATGAAGTATATGATTAACTACATTACGTAAAGATGTCTCAAACACACATGGGTCTAATTTCATATGAGCGACTTTAAGTCCCGCATGAGCAATCTGAGAATGGCCATATGCCTAAAATGACGAATGACCTATCGGCCCGAAATAATGAGAATAGCCTTCGATGAAACGACCTTTTGACCTAGAACGACCTTCGGCCCGAGCGCACAATTATGCACGTATAACCTTTTAGCCCGAACATACTACTATGTACGTATATCTTTTCAACATTTCATTCTCATTGAGTTCCAATCAACACATATGCTAATATCGTAACTCACGGCAATCAGAATGATATTAACGAACATTATGTTACCAAACATACATTGAATCAAACAGAAGTTAATATCATGTTTTAGCATAGCACAACCAAACGATAATAGAAATAACTTTAGTTTTCTTAGAATACCGATCGCTTAATAAGGACAGAATAACCCACATTCTAACGTGAGTCTCATAATAATGTTAAACATTTACATGCGTATCATAGATTCTCAACGACTTCGGGTCTATGTGTAACACAATGGAACATTCTCAGTTTCATACAAATATTTGGTTTAAAGATAAACATAATTCCATTTATTCATTAAGAATTGCTTATAGATAATAGAGAA
This sequence comes from Camellia lanceoleosa, assembly GCA_025200525.1. Lineage (NCBI taxonomy): Eukaryota > Viridiplantae > Streptophyta > Magnoliopsida > Ericales > Theaceae > Camellia > Camellia lanceoleosa. The sequence continues at coordinate 44,385,435 of CM045759.1, forward strand.
TTATTATTCGTCATTGACAGAGCGGGGTCATTTCAAAGTCATACCGATGTATGCCAATCTTTCAACGTTCACATTCACTTTCAACCATCATAAATGTTTGTGTAACACTTACAAGAAACAGGGCGTTAGTAATAATAATTATCGATGCTAAATAAAATGTATATCTTTGTACTATTACTCACAGTGCATTGGCGAAGCATTTATTCCTCCCGAAGCGTGTCCTACACACATATGAAGTCTCACATTAATTCTTTAAATCATTTCCCCTAATTTTCCTTTCTCATTTTAACATGATTCACAAGACCCATAACAAGATTCATTCGTAATTTTTAACATTATTTCAAAACATCTTAGAAATCTAATTAAACTTGTTCACATATCATTCAACACCCCAATTTCATTATTTTACTTCCAATTTGGCCCAATCCATGGGTTATCAACATCAATCACTTAGGGTTTCAAGAAATAATGAAGATTGTCAACAAAATTCCAACTTCTTAAATCACCACTTTATATTCCACCATTCTCAATAATTATACATTTAGGATTTACAATCCACCATTTTAACTCATCAATTTAACTCTCAACACCTTCAAACCCCAAACCCCCCAATTCTTATACTATACACCACATGCTCCAAACATGGAAAATTCGCACTTTAATATAATGAAATACCACAAATCTATCTCTTAAGGTAAGTATTGAAGGGAATTAGAACCTCTACCTCAAGAACCAAGCAAGAAAACTAAGCTTTGAGAAGAATCCTTCACAATCCCGAATTCTAATCGGTTGAAAATATAGATCTTCAAGCCTTCTCCATCTTTGATGTAAGAACCATGGTAGATTGTTGATCAAAGTAGAGGAAATCAAGGATTTGGGGCTAGGGTTTCGGACTTAGGCAAAGAGGGAAGAAGAGGGGAAAAGAAAAATGGAAGAAATGATCTCAAAACCCGTTTTTTAAAGCTGCTGTCCGTAATTTCCGCTCGAGCGGACTTATTTCCGCTCGAGCGGACCTGCCCTCAGCACAGAACTCGAAACTTTGAACAGGTACAACTCTTCCATCCGGACTCCGTTTTAGGTCGTTCTTGTGTCCAAATTGAAGCCCCGGAAATAAGCTTTCCAATGATTCTAACCTCACATCCAAATTCAAAGTGTGGAAAAAGAAAAGGGCAAATGAGTGACGGTTGGTCGTAAGCAATTATTCAAATTAAGGTTTTGGTCCAATCTCACTTTACCATCATCTTATCATCTCAATCAATATCCCAAAATAAGGTAAGAACATTTCAAATACACTAAGAAGATCATCAAAATGAGCCCTCATACTTCAGAATCAAACTTAACCAGGCGAGCCGCTCGAGCGCCCAACCTTGCGCTCGGCGTGCGGATAACAAAGTCGTCCGCTCGGCGTCAACTCCCCGCTCGGCGGAGAATCCTAGCTGCGAGAATATCAGGCCGTCTGCAAAATTGCTGGGAACCCCAAAAAGTCCGCTCGGCGGCCACTCGTCGCCGGCGGAGGAAAGAATTCTGGTCGTTACATCCTTCCTCCTTACAAAAATTTCGTCCTCGAAATTTGAAAACCAAATAGAAAACAGGTCAAACATAAGAAACACACCTGTAATGTTCCAAAACTAGATCCAAAGCGAGTATAGGAAAGGATCACAAATATTTTTGATCAACATACACGCATCATAGTTTCAACGGGCAAGGAACAACACTAACCATTTATAATCCCAAGGCCCATAACAACTTCTCACTTAACAACTAAGTGCACTACGTTTAGTGAATGCTCAAAACTCAATTTCAAAGACAATTCACATTGTACAGTCCAACACCAAAATTTCCAATTGCACTTCAATTAACGGCATCACTAATTCTTTATTTCATTGACATTTAAAAACATGGAATAGTGAAGACCATCATATAATTACCCCTTAAAGACACTCACATAGAGGAGTTCCTACTCAACTTCAAAAGAGGGCAATCAACAGATCAAACATACCGTAAGCTTTAAAATCTCTACACCCTTTTCATTTCCTCACTTACTTCTCTTTTAATCAATCCTTATTTCTTCCTATGCGTAAGAAGACTTAGATATATATATATATATATATATGTATGTATAGAGATGGTCACAGATACATAATCAATTTCAAATAATTAAACCTTTAAGGTTTCCAATTTCTTATTCAATTATGCGAAATAAATTCCCACAGCATGCATTAAGTTCAATCACAATGAAAGTACCCTCCATGAAGTCTCTAACTAAGTCAGCCCAGCTGTAATAGTTCCTACACAATTTTGATCAGAGAGTACATGTTCGAACTTATCTTCTAATGTAATCTACTCAGTGGTACATGACCATTACATAGTTCCCAGAATAACTTAATTACGTGGTTAGACTTAAATCCGATTATGCCTCATTGAATCAGAGCTTAGCACTTACCAAATAGGTTCTGCCTAAGAGGTACCATATCTTCCATTTACAAAACATATTAAAATCATATCATTATGTAGATTTTAAACCACCTTCTCTACTTCTTGACAAAATCTGAACAGTGGGAAGAAGAATCCCCATTATAGACACCTGATCATGCCGTCATAAGTTTAAATCTAAATAAGAAATGCAATTATCAAAACAAAGCTAGAAATTGAATTCAAAATCATACTTGACTAATCATTCATAACCGTAAGGTATAACATTTTCCTTTACTAGCACAAATCAATTTGGCCTCTCTCTTTCTTTCTTTTTTTTTTTTCCACTATTCAAACGATTCTTCCTTTTCTTACGGGAAAACACGAGGTCAATCGCAGTGTTTCGTATTCACAACTTGTAATTATAGGGGGTCAGTAAACGGTCATACAACATTTAGAGACCAGCCATCTGGCTCAATCAGTTAACAGAAATAAAGTTTCCAGTTATCTCTCGCACGTAAATTCTACCAGGTTCATTCATATAATTATAACTCTTATTACGTATACAGTAACCATAAAAAAAATCATATCCTTCCAGAGTCTATAAAAGCAACAACTTATGCAATAGTACAACAAAGGAGCAATTTGATTTCGTGACATCAAGGTTCAGAATTCTTAATATTAATTCAATGTGGTAGTCAATCAATTTGTAATCATGTAGTGAATATTGTCCAAAGTTGTCTAAACATGTAAAATAAGGTAAATGTCCAATAGGTATTGCTAACCCATTAACAAAATGGAATATTTCCATGTCCTTTTGTTTTCACCAAAATCATAACTTCCATATAGGTGATATAGAACAATGTCACAACCTCTAACATTTGCATAGTTACATAAAATAGTTCACAAGAATGATTTTCTCAATCTTAAGTCACTTAATATACAAAGACAGAATTTGAATTCCTGCAGTAGCTTAGCTACTTATTGATCATTTAGGTTCACTTCGAAGTAGTCAATAGCTGCCCTTTTTCTTTCATTTTTTTTTTTTTTTTTTTTTACCACCCTCATATATTACAAATCACAGATTTCACAACCAAATCCCAATTACACGTAAACTGAACTCATTCGACACTATCAATCTACATCATGTTATGACATAGCATAAACTGAACAGATAAATAGAAGCATATTCGTACAGATTCTTAGTTATACTTGAATCAGAAACAAAAATCAGAACTTATACTTGATCATAATCCACCCGTACAAGACCGTCGGTGGCAAGAGATATCTTGTAACATACTTATACCACGGTATTTTTACCCCCGGGCCAGGGCCCTTAATACTTTTACATACATGAATCATCATTCCTTAATTCGTAACATAACGTATCAGAAAATGAAGCAGTGCTTGTCATATCATGTCATTATCGTGCACTTAACAAAATAGAATAAGTCACTTCTTACATGGGTCCAACTATTATCCAAAACATAACTTATCAAAATATATATCACAATACCTTTTTAAATTATAGGTCCGAACAATACCATAACAAGAAAGACATCACTATCTCATAACTAAATCTTTCATACTTAGTGTTTAAGCAATTTATGACAACTGAAACAGATTCAGATACATGCTCATAATCATATTCATATTTAAATTTTGCATAAGATCATATATGGCTAACTATCAGATCAGGTAGGTCTGAAGACCACAACAGGTAGGTCCGGAGACCACAACAGGTAGGTCCAACGACCACAACAGGTAGGTCCGGAGACCACAACAGGTAGGTCCGAAGACCACAACAGGTAGGTCCGGAGACCACAACAGGTAGGTCCGAAGACCACAACAGGTAGGTCCAACGACCACAACAGGTAGGTCCGGAGACCACAACAGGTAGGTCCGAAGACCACAACAGGTAGGTCCGAAGACCACAACAGGTAGGTCCAAAGACCACAAAGTTGATACCAACAGCCACGGTATTGTTACCCCCTGGCGAGGGCCATAGGAATTAAGGGTGCCACAATTACTTATACCATTTTAACAGATTGGCATGTTGGCCCAGAATTATCAGATTGGCCTTTCAGCCCAGATAGCCTTTTGGCACAGATATATCAGGAATATACAGAAGTGTGTATGGACTCAAGAGGTGGCTCGTACGGATTCTAGAGGTGGCTCCCACTAAAGTGTAGCACTTAGTTCCGTACAGCACTTTGCTCCACACCAAAAGTCAATAAGTCTCGTCATATCATATCATAAGCAAAACGAGTATCATAGCGGAACAATCTTAATGTCATCAAAACATGCTTTTCAAAAATCAATCATTTCGTATAATAGACATGAGAGGTATAATAGTCATGGTTCATAATCGTTAACGTAAACAAATTACTCTTAACGTTGCTATCAGTCTTTTCATTTGCACTAAGGATGTCATGCATGAAGCCTAAGTCTTTTCTAGACATCCTACAGCTCAATGGATCCGTGTGTGAGATAGCAACTCGTGCTCTGATACCACCTGTCACGCCCCAAACCCGCCCCTAAAAATTTGGGCATGACCCATTCGAAAATGGACACCAAACCTGATAAATATTATCTATGGGTGCTGGACGGAAGCATTTAATATCATACAAAAGCATAAAATAATATCCATTGAGCTACCACTACTATGCGGGATCACAGACAAAACATAATGCAGATAAATATACATTGACGTGCATCTGGAGATAGCTAAATACATATACATGTACATCAAGCTTAATAATCACTTAGGGTATAAATTAAAACTTAGCAAAACTTCATAACTTGAACGGTCAACACCTAAGAATCTAGATACTCAAGGCTTGGCAACTGGTAACGGAAGCCACGGGTTAAGGTTGACCCCCAGGTTGAGTGCCTACAGAAACAGACATAAAATAAAGTGAGTCAAGCTCAGTGAATAATAGTACGTAAATCATGTAATGTTCAACTCAAACAATAAAATATATAACTGCAGAAGTATATGATTAACTACATTCTGTAAAGATGTCTCAAACACACATGGGTCTAATTTCATATGAGCAAACTTTAAGTCCCGCATGAGCAATCTGAGAATGGCCATATGCCTAAAATGACAGAACAGCCTATCAGCCCAGAAATAACAGAATAGCCTTTCGGCCCAGAACAGCCTTGCGGCCCAGAACAGCCTTTCGGCCCAGAACGTACAATTATGCACGTATAACCTTTTAGCCCAGAACATACTACTATGTACGTATATCTTTTCAACATTTCATTCTCATTGAGTTCCAATCAACACATATGCTAATATCGTAACTGACGGAAATCAGAATGATATTAACGAACATTATGTTACAAAACATACATTGAATCAAACAGAAGTTAATATCATGTTATAGCATAGCACAACCGAAACAGTAATAGAAATAACTTCAGTTTTCTTAGAATACCACCGCTTAACAAGGGAGAATAACCCACATTCTAACGTGAGTCTCATAATAATGTTAAACATTTACATGCGTATCATAGATTCTCAACGACTTGGTCTATGTGTAACACATTGGAACATTCTCGATTTCATACAGATATTTGGTTTAAAGATAAACATAATTCCATTTATTCATTAAGAATTGCTTATAGATAATAGAGAATTATTATTCGTCATTAATGAGCGAGGTCATTTCAAAGTCATACCGATGTATGCCAATCTTTCAACGCGTTCACATTGACTTTCAACCATCATAAATGTTTGTGTAACACTTACAAGCAGGCGTTAGTAATAATAATTATCGATGCTAAATAAAATGTATATCTTTGTACTATTACTCACAATTGCATTGGCGAAGCATTTATTCCTCCGGCGTGTCCTACACACATATGAAGTCTCACATTAATTCTTTAAATCATTTCCCTTAATTTCCTTTCTCATTTTCACATGATTCACAATATTCATAACAAAGTCCATTCGTAATTTTTAACATTATTTCAAAACATCTTAGAAATCTAATTAAACTTGTTCACATATCATTCAACACCCCAATTTCATTATTTTACTTCCAATTTGGCCCAATTCATGGGTTATCAACATCAATCACTTAGGGTTTCAAGAAATAATGAAGATTGTCAACAAAAATTCCAACTTCTTAAATCACCACTTTATATTCCACCATTCTCAATAATTATACATTTAGGATTTACAATCCACCATTTTAACTCATCAATTTAACTCTCAACACCTTCAAACCCCAAACCCCCCCCCCCCAATTCTTATACTATACACCACATGCTCCAAACATGGAAAATTCGCACTTTAATATAATGAAATACCACAAATCTATCTCTTAAGGTAAGTATTGAAGGGAATTAGAACCTCTACCTCAAGAACCAAGCAAGAAAACTAAGCTTTGAGAAGAATCCTTCACAATCCCGAATTCTAATCGGTTGAAAATATAGATCTTCAAGCCTTCTCCATCTTTGATGTAAGAACCATGGTAGATTGTTGATCAAAGTAGAGGAAATCAAGGATTTGGGGCTAGGGTTTCGGACTTAGGCAAAGAGGGAAGAAGAGGGGAAAAGAAAAATGGAAGAAATGATCTCAAAACCCGTTTTTTAAAGCTGCTGTCCGTAATTTCTGCTCGAGCGGACTTATTTCCGCTCGAGCGGACCTGCCCTCAGCACAGAACTCGAAACTTTGAACAGGTACAACTCTTCCATCCGGACTCCGTTTTAGGTCGTTCTTGTGTCCAAATTGAAGCCCCGGAAATAAGCTTTCCAATGATTCTAACCTCACATCCAAATTCAAAGTGTGGAAAAAGAAAAGGGCAAATGAGTGACGGTTGGTCGTAAACGAATTATTCAAATTAAGGTTTTTGGTCCAATCTCACTTTACCATCATCTTATCATCTCAATCAATATCCCAAAATAAGGTAAGAACATTTCAAATACACTAAGAAGATCATCAAAATGAGCCCTCATACTTCAGAATCAAACTTAACCAAGCGACCCGCTCGAGCGCCCAACCTTGCGCTCGAGCGTGCAGACCAACAAAGTCGTCCGCTCGAGCGTCAACTCCCCGCCGGCGGAGAATCACTTCGCGAGAATATCGGCCCGTCGCAAAATTCTTTGGGAACCCCAAAAGTCCGCTCGAGCGGCCACTCCTCCGCTCGAGCGGAGGAAAGAATTTCTGGGTCGTTACATGAACCATGATGAGGCGTGCATACCTCATAGGTGGAAAATGAAATGCAAAACGAGGCACGCGCACCTCGAAATGCGATGAAATGCGAAATGAGGCACACGCACCTCATTTGATGGAAAGTGAAGTGCAAAACGAGACGTACGTGCCTCGAGATGCAAGGAAATACAAAATGAGGCACACGTACCTCATTTGATGGAAAATGAAGTGCAAAACGAGGCGTACGTGCCTCGAGATGCAATGAAATGCGAAATGAGGCACGCGTACCTCATTTGATGGAAAATGAAGTGCAAAACGAGGCGTACGTGCCTCGAGATGCAATGATATGCGAAATGAGGCACACGTACCTCATTTGATGGAAAATGAAGTGCAAAACGAGGCGTACGTGCCTCGAGATGCAATGATATGCGAAATGAGGCACACGTACCTCATTTGATGAAAAATGAAGTGCAAAACGAGGCGTACGTGCCTCGAGATGCAATGAAATGCGAAATGAGTGTAATGAGGTGCACCTTAATGCACCGAAGGTCTTGCACCTCCCGAGGATTTAAGGTCTCCTGGACCGCACGTGTTTTTGGTCCCGCCGGACCGTGCGTGTTTAAGGTCTCGCCAGACCGTGGGGTAGAATGAAAGGCACATGAGGCACGCGTACCTCACGGGATGGAGAATGAAATGCAAAACAAAGTACGTGAGGTAGTAGACCTTACGTGACTCAAAATGAGATGCAAGATGAAGGAGTACGACACGCATGCCGCATGACAATGCAAAATGGTGCAAGTCGCAAGAGACGTGCAAAATGGCGCGATGCGTTTAGACAATGCACATGGGGCAGCTTTTGAATCTCTGTAAACGACAAAAGGATACGAAAGGATACAATCTCTGCTTGAATTTGAGTGCCACGCACAGTAGAGACGGTCCGAAGTCAAAACGGAGGCCGGTCGAGCATCGGGGATGCATTTTTTTGTACTTTCTTGAGCTATGAAGACCCAAAACTCCTCAATTTGCCTAAACAGGGCCTTGGGAACACCACCGGCTGGGTGGGGTGGTCACCGGCTGCCACCGGCTGCAGGAACTCATCTATCGGCACAAAATAGTGCCGACCGGCACAAAACAGTGCCGGCCACCGCCAAAATATTGATCGGGGCGGTTGCCATTTTGCCTCGGGTTTTATAAAATAGGGTTCCCAAACCCTATTTTCTTCACTTCAAGCCGCCGAAATCCAACCCTCTCTCTCTCTAGAGTGTTTTCCCTTTGATTTTTCGCCGATTTCTTCGCGCTCTAAGCCCATTTCGTTGTTCGATTCGTGATTTCCATCGCGTTTCGCACATTTTGAACCGATCGAAATTTTGTTTCGGCGCCTCTGTTGCTATTTCCGCCTTTTCGGGACTTGTTCCCCTCGACTTTCTCTTCATTCTCGTGCCTTTTCACATTCCGACCTTCCCGGCCATTTCCGACCCTCTCGGGGTTGACCTTCTCGGTTAACTTTTCGTATTCCGGCCCATTTTTCATTTTCCGATCGTTTTTCACCACCACTACCTATGGCAGACGATGTTCCACATGTCGGGACTCCCCCGGACCATGAGATGGACCCCGGGGTCGAGCTCCTCCCATTGAGCGAGCGCCCATTCGATCCGGCGACCTATCGCCCGGCCATCCACGTGCTACCACCCGATGGACTTCGCCATTTCCGCGGCTTTGACAGAGTTTTGGACCCATAGCTTCTGCTGCGCGAGCCGGCCTCCCACTTGTCTGCTGGCGCCACCGAGGTAACATTCTCGTCTCTTATTTTCTGCAATGTAGGATTTTACGTCATCGCCATAGCTAATCGAACCCATTAATCGCTTAATTACGATCTTGTTGAGTCGTAGTCGATTGTAGACAAACTCACTACTGACACCTGTTTAGGACCGACGCACATGCACATACACTGCACTAGTCTGAATCACCCAAACACACGGCACACATTGCACTGCCAATTCACCAACACTCGGCGCTTATTTGAATCTGAAAACTCGCACGCATGCTAGATTTGCACAAAACTACACCCAGCACGCGGACACATCACACGTTGTAGTTTACTGAAACATACCAAGACCTGGCTTCTATTTGAACGTTGAAAAGCACGCACGCACGCTGTTTACACCAATCCTCATAGGAGCACTGGCATGTCACAGACCGCAGCCCACACACTGATAAGCTGAAACCCGATACCTGCTTGAATCTGGAAAATGTGCACACATGCACCGTATCTGCATGCTAACCTTCACAAAACACACTGACACATCACAGGCCGTATTCCACCGCATGATTAAGCTGAAGATCTCGCTTGAATCTGAAAAATGTGCACACATGCACCGTGTTTATACTGGAGCATTCAAAACACACTGACGCACCACGGGTTTGTAGTTTACTATAAGCACACCGACACCCGGTTTCTGCTTGAACTTTAAAGATAATCTGCACGCATACTGGATTTATACCAACTGCATATCTTCATATGGCTTTGCGATTTCTTGATTCCAGGGGGACTCCCATACTCTCCGCGGGTATGGGAACATTACGCTTCAGCGCTTGATGCGCCGTGCCCGATGCCGTTAGTCGCGCCGTGGATCGGGCGGATTCGTACCTTCTGCAGGGACTTTCGGACTCTCTACTTGCAGACCTCTTCTTGCCGCTCTGGCAGAGAGGTGGTGGGATACCACCGATTCTTTTCACCTATTAGCGACCGGGGACATGACGATGACCCCTTATGACTTCTCGATGCTCACTGGCATCGGGGTGGGGGGTGATCCGATCCCCTTTGACACAGACATGGACGAGTGGATCGCCGCCAGTTCATTTGTTTGCGAGGCGCCGCCACTTGTTCGCCCAGGTTCGTCCGCTACTCCCCGTTCGAGGTACGCTGAAAAGTGCAGACCATGCTGGTGGACGCAGCTCCGATGACCCAGGAGGCCGCTGAGAGGTATGCACGCGGCTTTCTCATGTTTTTGCTGGGGACCACCCTATTCGCCGACCGGGCGAACACCGTGCCTCTGCTTCCTCGCGACCTTGGTGGACGTCCGACGGGTTGTGCAAGATGATCGTGGTGCGGCTCGCCACCCTTTACGGCTACATGAGCTCCGTCTCCCGTGGCAGCGGGCAGTTGCTCGGGGGCTACTGGCGAGCCTGGGAGGTATGTCTTCTTCTCCGCTTTTCATTTTCAGATTTCAGACGTACTCGTACACATCGTTGTTCAGATATCGTACTCCACGCACGCACATACTTCCGCTTTATCTTGACCGTAATCGCTCACACTGCATACACCCGCCAATACACCGTACAACACACGGCTCTGTTATTTCGCTTATTCTCAGACTCGCTTTATTCTCGATAATCATATCGACGTCTGCTTTGGTACCGTGGGTGTATGCCTACTTCCCCAGATCGAGCGATCGAGACGGAGACCCCTCTGGTCGTCCCCTTCTCTCGTCGTTACGACGGGCGATGTGTCCGGAGACCCCGGGACACTTTTAGCTTCTACCGTCGTTTCTTCGACACCATCACCCCCACCGAGGTATGTTTTACTTTCAGTCCGTTTTTTTTTTTAAGCTTCGCCTTCATGCGTACTTTTCTATATCAGTAGATAATCAACTGTATTTCATTTCAGGTCACCTGGCAGCCTTGGGCTCTACTCCCAGCGGTGATACGAGATCGGTACGCCGGTGCCATCGAGACTTCAGCCACTGGTTCTCTGGAGGGTCCGATCTGTCTTGCCTGTACTGGGTGAGCGCTTCTTGCGTCAGACCCTGGGATCGCCGGAGCAGATAGTTCCGATCCAGCCTCCCGAGCACATGAGGGACACCGAGAGGTTTTCGGTGCAGCAGATGGAGGACTACACTCTTGGCTGGGCCATAGATGTAGATGCCTACAGGGGCGAGGGCGACTATTCTGAGTACGTCCGGACCTTCTTGATGCGGCCTCTGAGCCGGGGCTCCCGAGCTGATCCAGTGAGACCACGTCCAACCTTTGGAAACAATTCAGTTTTTAACTCTTTGATCACGTCCAACCTTTTGCCCCTAGTTCAAGGGCTGCTTCAAATCTGACTCACATCGGACCTTCTTGTCCCTAGTTCAAGGGTTGTTTCCAATCTGAATCACAGGTCCTACATAATTCTGGCTAAGGTTCACTCGGGTATTGACACTCTCCTTTTACGCTCTAACTTTTGCCAAAGCCGCCCTTTCGGGTTTTCAACCTTGCGAGCTTTTCATTGTCATTTTTCTTTTTATTTTTTATTTTTTTGTTTTATATTTTTTTTTTGTGCTCTAACTTTTGCCTGGGTCGCCCTTCCGGGTTTTCGGCCCAGCGAGCCTCTCAAGGGTGGTACCTTCTTGCCCCTAGTTCAAGTGTTGTCTCCATTTTAGGATATGTAAGCCTCACACTTTCGCCCCTAGTTCAAGGGTTGTTTCCATTTGAATCATATTCGACCTTATTGCCCCTAGTTGAAGGGCTGTCTCCATTTGAATCACATCATTGCCCCTAGTTCAAGGGCTGTTTCCAATTTGGTTATGCAAGCCTTACACTTTGGTTGATCATTGAATACTTCGAATCACGATTTGAAAGCTAAGGAGCTAAGGAGGTTGGACCTTGAGTCAAGAGGGACCCTATGCTGTATCCACGCAAAAACAATTTTTTGAAATATTTTCACAAAGTGACTAATCACTCGTACTCTAACGAAGACAAGATAGAACTAATTTGGACCAAGCCAGGATCCTTCTCAGTACTCACATTAACAAAAATGATTTTATTCATCAAGGTCTTAGTACACCTCTCTTCCTCTCAGTTGATCAAAATTTGCAAATCCCGAGGAAATTCTTCCTCTTTGTTTTTATCAGAGTTTTGGAAAAAGTTTTGAAAAACTTTGGTCAAGGCAATGATTTAAAGGCACAGCGAAGTAGGTGAAAACTACTACCGTTTTATTCAGATCTTCTGGCCTAACTGAAACAGACTTAAAAGAAAGAAAGAAAAGACAAAACAAACACAGACAGAACAGTGATGCCTGGGTTAACACCCCCGAGATCACCACACTCTGACACAACAAGACTGACTCAACAACCAATTCAGAAAGTAAAACAAAACCATTTCCCATTTTCTAAAATTAGTGTGTGCCATCCACCATGTTGGGAGTAAAATGCACACCATTAGCAGGTGGTTCACCTTTAATCACAGGACCCACTATCCCCCAAGTTCATTGACCCAGTGCTAATAGACTTTGTAGAACCTGGTGGAGTGATGATCTTGTTGTCAATCAGGTTTTGAATTTCATGGCGAAGACGAAAACAATGATCAGTGTCATGGCTGAGTTGCTGATGGAAGGCGCAATACTTGGCCGCATCGTGCCTGGCTGGAAGGCGCTTAGGGAGAGGTTGAAAATCAAGGGGTTTGAGGTGGCCTTGTCCCATGAGGATTTGGAGAGCTTTAGACAAGGTCATGTAAAGGGGATTGAAGGCGCGGTTATCAGTTCTGGAAGTATTGACAAAAGTGTCATCCACAATATTTGTAATAACTACAAGCACTTGCTGTTTGTTCAACCCTCTGACCTTCAAAGCCTCAATGGCATACCAGAGATGTTCATTGGGATCAATGCTTACCCCAACCTTGTTCCTACCACTTGTTTCAATTTTGCCAAAAGATCGGGTTGTTATATCAAAACGAGGCCCATTCATTGTTGGCATGTCATTACTCAGACTTGAAATAACTTTGGGTTGGCCATTTTCAATTGCAGCTTGCCTCAAGATTGGGGAACTTTTTGACGTGAAATTTCTGGCATGTGATGTGGTCGATGACGGAGCCAAGATCCCAAAGGCTAAATCTGCCACAGTGCTCTGAAGATCTTCAATCATGCTCAGCAGCTTAGAAGTAGTGGGTTCAGCTATTGGTGCCTGTGAAGTATTTGAACCTACTTGGTCTTGGTGAACTGGTTGGGCCGGGTTCTTTGGAGTGGGTTGGATTGGAATTTGACTATTAAGGAGTTCAAGTTTTGGGGGTTGAGACGATTGGGGTTCAGGTGCATCCATCATACACAAGTCCATGTCTTCTGGAATGAACACCTCAGGCTTGGGTAAATGGGTTGGGGTGATGTATATGTTGGGGTTATAGGCAGATGACAATATATGGATCAGGTTGATGTCTCTAGGTGGTAGGACTTGGTTATGGGTGGGAAGTGGGTTGGTTGTCACATTTGGTTTAGGAGGGGCGATGACTTTGTTGTCAATGAGATTCTGAATCTCATGACGTAGACGAAAGCATGAATCTGTATGATGGCCATGTTGTTGGTGGAAAGTACAATATTGGGTTGGGTTGTGTTTAGCTGGCAGTGGGTCTGGGAGAGGGCGAGGATCAAGAGGCTTGAGATGCCCCTTGTCCATCAACACCTGGAGGGCGCAGGTTGGACTCATATGGAGGGGGGTAAAAGGTCTTCGGTTCCAAGGTTGACTATTTTGTGCGGTTTGTGAGTTTGTGGCAGCAGCAAAGGGATCGACCATCTTGGCCGATGATGTAGCAACGGTACTGACATTTGCAGACCACGGAATAGTGCTAGTACTAGCATTGGTACTCCGAGTGAATGGCCTTTTTGCAGGTTCACTTGTTCTGTGGATGATGCCCTTTTTGAAGGCGCTCTCAATTTGAACCCCTAACTCATGTAAGGAAGCAAATGTGGACAACGGTGCCACTATCATTCTCTGCAACATGTCTGGCTCGAGGTTTTGGACCACTACCCTGACTTGTTCTCTTTCAGAAGGTCTGCTCGTCATTCTGGCTGCTTTTGCCCTCCATCTTGCCACAAAGTCAATGAAGGGTTCTTTAGGGTTCTGAGTGGTTGCTTCTAGCTCACTGATTGTTACTTCTATCTGAGTATTGTATGAGTATTGGTTAACAAACCCCTCAGATAGTTCTTCCCAATTCCGCTTCGTTGAGTCCTCTAGTTTGGCGTACCAGATGGCCGCTACATCTGACAGGGTCCTCCCAAATAATGAGAGTTTTTGTGCCCTAGATAATCCCATGGGCCTCAACACATCTGAAAATAGGCGGACATGTACAATCGGATCCCCACTCCCATCAAATCTATCGATGTGAGGCATTTTGAATTTTTCTGGCAACCTGACTGAAGCCTCAGTGTACCCGTCCTCAATGTCGGGAATTGAATTGAAACCCTGGGAGTTCTTCAAGGCTTTCTCAAGCCTAGCAATTTTGATCATGGCTGGATCAACTTCATTCATATCGAAGGGAATGGTTCCCGTAGGAGGTTGTACCGGAGGTCTGTAAGTTGAAGCTGTTGGAAACATCTCTTGAGGATCTGGGACCGGAGGAGTTTCCAATGGTGGAGGGAGATCAGGATTTGGCTGGGCAGTCGGAACCGGATGTACAGTAGATGCAGATGCCCCAAATGGGCGGCGCAAATCAGCGATGACTTCATCCTGTGCGGCCAACCTTTGATCCATGGTTCTCAAAGTTGCCAGCATGGCAGCAATTTCTTCTGTGTTTTGTGTCATTCTTATAGGTGGGTGAGATATTGGTGAATTACGGATACGAATTGGTGTTTGTGGAGTGCTTTGTACTGGTGCTGATGCCTGTTTGTGTTTTCTTCGTCGAGTGACCGACGGGAGAGAAACTAACACTGGCTGACCGTCAACAAGATCTTGCGTTTTACAAAGCCTACGAGAACGAGTCCAAACAACTTGGGAGATATCGAGTCTTTCTGAAGCTATGATGAAAAACTCCCTAGCAAAAAAAAGAAAGAAAACATTTTTTTAAAAAAATGGTTCGCCCCCAATTCTCAATTAATCACAATACGCAGCTGAACTGTGATCCCCACTAAACTTTGTTTTCAGACTGATTGCTCATTTGTACCACTACTATGAATCATCCCGTATATTTCACTGTAAAAGCACATACCACATAAAAAGAACCAAAACACCCCTATGAGGGGGTAGGGTTACCCTGTCCTAGATTTTGACATGATCTAGGTTGCACTATTTCAAGCAAGTGGTTTCATAACATCCTGTACGGGTAGGATCCTGTCCTAATTTGAATGGTCACTAGAGCGTACTATATGCATTAGGTCAAATAGTCACAAAGGGTACCTCAGCAAAATTACCTAATATACCTCTCACACCTAACACCGAAAAGTGAAAGGACGATCAAGCGGTACAGCGGTAATCCAGATCCAAGGGTTGTGTTCCCAACTTGACAGAGCCCATGACCGGTCAGCCTTTTGGCAAGCTTTGTAGGCAAGCCTCCGGCAAACCGTCCAGGAATAATAGATGGCAAACACAGGGACTTAGGCGCACCAATGCAAATGCAATGCAATGCAAAGAACATATAAATGTAGATAAAAATTCACATCATAAAGTTCAAGTCAAGTTCTCTAAATCCCCAGCAGAGTCGCCAGAAACTGTAGCTCGGCTTTTCGCGCCCCCTTTCGGAAGAATGAAATAGCCCTTACAGTTCGGACTCCACTTGCGTGTTGGTTCTGAATCTGATTTCACAAGTGCAATGTGAAACAGTGGAAACACAAAAAGAGTCCAAATCCGGCAGTTGTTTTTTGGAAAATCGATGTTTGAATCAAATGCCAAAAATGGACTGCTTTGCCAGATTTCAGAGTCGCCACCTAAATATTTATGGGAAATTTAGGAAACCCGTGACTCGTGCCAAAGGCCATTAGTCCGTCGTTACCAAAGTGTCTTCGTTCGGGAACTTAGGTATGAGAGGGGAAGGTCAATAATTGAACACCACACTCACCCGATCAAAGATCGGCCTCTACTAATCATGATGTGGTTTTTATGTACAATATATGCTCTTGTTCTATATGTAACATACAAGTATAGACTAATTTCACGAAAAAGTTGGAACGTTTGATTCCATGTTTGTTTTGAAAGAAATGTTTTGAATATATATCACTGAAAATGGTGATCTCATATATACATGAATCAAAGTATCCCAATTCAGGTGATTAGCCTTCATCCACAGGCATTCAAACAGATATATCAAGTAAGCATTTAGCCTCATGGTAGTATGTTTGATATGACAGCAATCACACTTATGCAATATGCTAAAGCATAAAACTTACCTTATGTCCGAAGCGAAGGCGAGTCAAAAGAAAGTAAACAATTAGAAAAAAAAATGCATGATCCTATTTAATGCGATATGGCTAATGCAACACATACAACGTGCAAGTAATAAGCTCGGCTACTAGCATGGCATGCGAGTCAATTCAAGGCATATGATAGAGCATGTATTCAAGAGTTTGAATTTGACATTTGAATAATATGATGAGCCGAACTTTTATGCATGTAAACGAATGGATGCAAATCATGGAAAATGCTAATTTAAACATGATGTCCTTAATCTAACCATCATAAGCAGTGAAATAAAAGGGAGAAAGAATGGGGGTTGGAAGACATACAACTTATTACATATTTGTCCTCACGAAGGAGGGTCCGAATGAATTACTGCGCCCTCACGCAGGAGGGTTCGAATGTACAAGTGTCCGAATAAATAATTATTATAAAACCGAATGAATAATAAAAAGGGGCTGTCTAATTTATTACAATAATTGATGTAAGGCAAGCCTTGACACAATAAATTCGGTATAACATCCGACCGAATTCAATTAATCATATTGGTTCTTTAGGTTGGTTGTAATCCAATTTTAACCAATTTTATTAGCCTTTTTTTATTACCTGTCCATTTCTTTATCTTTTCTCCTGTTTGTGCAAAAGTGATATTTACATCCACTAAGTCTGAAATGCAATAAAGGAAAATCAGTGTCGACTTAACCCGAATAAACCTTATTTTCTTCGGAGGAAATCACAAAGGAAGAGTCAAACTTATTTACAAGTTAGGGATTTTAAGTCAAACTCAAGATGTGCAACAAGGACTAGTCAAACTCAAAAGAGTAATAATGACTTAGAAAAACCCAAACTTGAGTGATAATGACTTGAAATCCAAACTTGATGATAAGTGATAATGACACTTTCCTTGGTGATTTCCAAGGGTCAATTAGTCCCTTAAAAATAAACACACTGATGAATAAAGAGAAATGAAAAATAAAAGATTGTGCTTTAGTATAAGAACATGTATACATTTGGGGTAGTGAACCTCCAAAGAATTTAAACCGTTAAGTATAGAACGTTTTCTGCTTTTGGTGGTAAATCCCCTAAGAGATTAAATCAGTAAGCATAGAACGTTGTATACTTTTCGTAATGAATCTCTTAAGTATAAAACGTTTTATGCCGTTGGTAATGAATCTCCAAAGAGATTCAACCATTAAGCATAGAGCGTTTTATACCTTTGGTAATGAACCTCCTAAGAGATTAAACCATTAAGCATGGAAGAGTTCCTTTCTTATACTTGAATCACAATCTTAATTTTTCATAACTTTTTAATCGAAATAAGCAAAGAATGGAGGGAGGTTGCAGAGATGATTATGCGAAATTGATTAATTGGTTAGTACAAACAAAACTTGATATTTAAAACATAAATCGTTGAAATAAATTAAACAGCCCCCTAAATAGCATATAATAAAGCGAGCAAAATTAAATAGCTGGGGTTACTATTCACCGCCAGAAGTACTATTCATTACCGGGGTTACTATTCACCGCCGGAGGTACTATTCACCGCCGGAGGTTACTATTCACCGCCGGGATAAATTATTTAAAGTAATAAATTACAACAATTTATATACAATATTTAAATTACAACAGATATGTGGGTGGTGCAGCCATCATATTAAAGCGATAAAAAAAAGAGTTATAAAACGAAGTAAATAAAGTATTTAAACAAATTATATCACATTTTTAAATTAAATGATTGTCGGGGTTACTATTTACCGCCGGAGGTTACTATTCACCGCTGGGATATTTATTTAAAGTAATAAATTACAACAATTTATATACAATATTTAAATTACAGCAGATATGTAGGTGGTGCAGTGGTGCAGCCATCCCATTAAAGCGATAAAAAAAAACTTATAATGAGGTACTATTCACCGTCGGGGTTACTATTCACCGCCGGAGGTGCTATTCACTGCCGGAGGTTACTATTCACCACCGGGATATTTATTTAAAGTAATAAATTACAACAATTTATATACAATATTTAAATTACAGCAGATTTGTAGGTGGTGCAGTGGTGCAACCATCCCATTAAAGTGATAAAAAAAAAGTTATAAAACGAGGTAAATAAAGTATTTAAACAAATTAGGTACTATTCACCGTCGGGGTTACTATTCACCGCCGGAGGTGCTATTCACCGCCGGAGGTTACTATTTACCGCCGGGATATTTATTTAAAGTAATAAATTACAACAATTTATATACAATATTTAAATTACAGCAGATATGTAGGTGGTGCAGTGGTGCAGCCATCCCATTAAAGCGATAAAAAAAGATTATAAAACGAAGTAAATAAAGTATTTAAACAAATTATATCACATTTTTAAATTAAATGAAAATTTGCGAAAACTCACATTTTGGAGAAATGATGAATTTTCTGAGTCACAAACTTTCTTTTTGATTACTCTCAAGTCTGTGGAATGTGTTCTCAATTCTCAATCCAAAATTTGAAATTATAACTTTAGTGGTTATTTTTTGAATGGTGTAGTGATGAAATAGAAATAAAAATATTAAAAAAAATATTTTATTTCCCCTTCTCACTTTTTTTATTTCTCTCATTTTTTCCTTCCCCCAAAATCTCTTCCTCTCCCTCAGAATTCTTTCTCTTTGAATCCTCTCTCTGCCGAGCCTCTCTTCAAATCTCAAGCCCCCTGAATCCTCAAACTTGCCTTGCCTTATATAGGCATAGAATAATAGTATAATAATAATATAATATAATAATATATATATATATATCAGTGCATATGGTGCGTTTGATGTCGACACCGCCGATTTTTTTTTATTATTATTATTTTTTTTATAATATATATGATATAATATATATATATATATAATATAATATATAAAATATCTAAAATATATAATTTATACCAAAATACTAAACATATAATATATTAATATAATTTTATATAAAATACTAAATATATAATATAATAATTTTAAACACATAAGATAATTTGTTTTATTATTTTCTTTTATATAAAATACACCAAAAATATGAACAAACACATAAAATTATGAAAAATTACAAAAATACTAAATTAATGAAATATTCAATATTTTAAAATAATTTGGCCATAATGGTGAAGGTTGGGATTAAAGTTCAAATTCCATTTCTTTTAATGAGAATTCTGCGAGAAACACATTCTAATTGTCATCATCGGGTAATCAAAAGAAAGCGCCCAAGTCTTAGGGCCAGTCAAAATGGGGTGTCTACACAATGCATGCTTCATATTCTGCTTCATTGTTCGAGACTTTGAACCGGAGTTTGAAGGCTAGAGGGATACGGGAATTGTCGGGTGCTATCAGTAACACTCCTATCCCATACCCGTATTGATTTGACGCTCTGTCAAAGTACATCGTCCAAGTTTCATCGTCGATGTGCAAAATGGCCTCATTTGGGAAGAAGTACTCAACTGCTTCACCCCCTTCCACTGGATGATCGGCTAAGAATTCTACTATTGCTCTTCCCTTGACTGACTTGCGCGTTACATATTTTAGATCGAATTCGGAGAGCAACAGCAACCAACGAGCTAGCCTACCCGTAAGTGCTGGTTTCTCGAAAAGATATTTGATGGGATCGAGTCGTGAAACCAACATTACGGAGTGAGCTAACAGGTAGTGTCGCAGCTTCCTGGTAGCCCACACCAAAGCTAAGCAAGCCTTCTCCAACGGTGTATAGGGAGTCTCATACTCTAGCATCTTCTTGCTCAGATAGTAGATGGCTCTCTCCATTTTGTCCTCTGATTCTTGCGCGAGCATACAACCCATTGTAGTCTCAGTCACTGAAAGGTACAATATCAACGGTTTCCCCGGTTCTGGTGGTGATAGCACGGGCGGGTTCTGTAAGTATTCCTTGATCTGTTCAAAAGCAGCTTGGCATCGGCCGTCCCATTGGAATCTCTTTCCTTTCTTCAGGAGGCCAAAAAGTGGTTCACAAGTCAAGGTTAATTTTGAGATAAACCGTCTTATGAATTGCACTTTACCCAGAAAGCCTCGCACCTCCTTTTCAGTCCTTGGTGGTGGCATTTCTAAGATGGCCTTGATTTTGGAAGGGTCGACTTCGATGCCCCTTTGTGTAATCAGAAACCCTAGCATTTTTCCCGCTGTAACACCAAATGTACACTTCTGAGGATTCAGCCGCAACCGAAATTCTCTGATCCTTTGGAAGAACTTTTGCAAGGCGGTGTAGTGGCCCTCTCTTTCTTTGGACTTGACAATCATGTCGTCCACGTACACCTCAACCTCTTTGTGGATCATGTCGTGCAATATTGTGGTCGCAGCCCGTTGATAAGTAGCTCCAGCATTCTTCAACCCAAACGGCATCACTTTGTAGCAGTATGTCCCCTACGGGGTGGTGAATGCAGTCTTCTCCCGGTCTTCGGGTGCCATCACTATCTGGTTGTACCCTGAGAAGCCATCCATGAAAGAGAGCAAAGCATGCCCTGCCGTGAAGTCCACTAACTCATCAATATGCGGTAAGGGAAAGTCGTCCTTCAGACTAGCTCTGTTAGAATCCCTGAAATCCACGCACACCCGGATCCTGCCATCCTTCTTCGGCACTGGAACGATGTTGGCCAACCAAGTCGGGTATTCGGATACTAGCAAAAATCCTGCATCAATTTGCTTGGTGACCTCTTTCTTAATCTTGAGAGCCCAATCTGGGCGGATCCTCCTGAGTTTCTTCTTGACGGGTCGGGCCTTGGGGTCAAGGGGGATCCGATGCTGTACAATCTCAGGATCGATTCTAGGCATGTCTTCGTAGGACCACGCGAAAACATCTTTGAAATCTTTTAATAAAGCGACTAAGCGCTCACGTTCCTCCGAAGACAACGTGGACTCGATCTGGACCAGCCGCGAATCCTCTTCAATACCAATATTCACAATAATGATTTCATCCATTAGGGGTTTAACAAATCTCTCCTGCTCTTGTTCAATTAAGCATTGCAAAACCGGAGGAATTTCGTCCTCGTCGTTTTCATCAAAGTTTTGAAAGTCTGAGTTAATGCAATAAACCAAGGGCACAGAAAAGTACTAAGAAACCACAGTTACTTAATTCTCATTAGGCACATCCAAATCGTCCGATTCCTCGGTTACAACAGACTCAAATGAGAAAGAAAAAGATGACCTGGACAAGACTGTGGTATCCGGGTTATCATCCCCAGGATTACCAGACTCAGACTCAGTCGAGCTGGAACCTGATTCCGACTCACAAGACTCGGTGGAATCAGATTCTGGCTCACTACTTGACCCGGTGCTGTTGGACAAAAACCCCTCTTCGTATTGCCAAGTGAGAGAGGGTGCGATAGATGCATCCAAAATAGTTGTTGGTAGGCCCGCAGCCGTTTCATTCCCGTTTATGGAAACTGAGAAGTTATCCCCCAAGCACTTATGGTCGATCGGAGGATCTGAAAGTAGACATGCCAGTGCGACCCCTATTTCAACTTCAGCGCCCTCGGAGTCCACTGCCTTACACTGCTCAACCTCAGCTGATGGGTCTGTCTGCTCTTCGGCAACGTCATCCCTAGATATTTGCAGGTCGAAGAAGATCTCGAAACCTGGCGCGCGCTTCTTCTCTGCGTTCAGCCATGGCTCTGTGAAGCCACAAAACGGAAAGTCCTCCCCCTCCCGAACGAAGCGTTCATTTAGGGTACCCTGAATGGGCCTATGCATCAGCTCAAATGGTTTCCCAGCCTGCTTTGCTCTAGCTCTTCCGGCCATTTCCTTTCTCTTTCGCATCTAATCCTCTTTGGTGGGCAGATAACCTAAGCCAAAGGTATGAGGGTTGTGTGGCACTTCGGCCAATGCTGCGATGCCCTTCCGGCCACTCCTTCCCAATCCCATCCTGGGGATGTGTTATAGCTTGTTCATGAGGTATACAGATTGAGCACTGACGTACACTCCCTCATTAACAACCATGATATTTTGCATAACCCGAGCCTCAGCCAGAGTAAACCCTGATAAGAACACATCCTTCGTGCCGTGCTCGATTTTCAAGACTGGTGTAGAGACTTCTGGCAGTGGATGGATTGACAAATTCCCGAAAACAATGGCCACCCCCTTCCCGTGAGGGTACTTCAACATCTGATGCAAAGTGGAAGAGACTGCCTTCACTTGGTGCAACCACGGCCGCCCCAAGAGTAGATTAAAGGTTGTAGGAACGTCCAAGACATGGAATTCAATGTTGTGTTGTCCTGGACCAACCTGGGTCTGAATTTTGACAGTCCCCATCACCTCCCTGCTGGTGTTATCATAGGCTCTGATCACTTGAGTAGTCGGCACGAAGTCCACGGGCTTTAACCCGATTACATATGCCGTTCTTGACAGGCACACATTAATGGCGGATCCCGTGTCGACAAGAACCACTGGCACCCACTTGTCTCTACATTCCACAGAGATGTAGAAGGGTTTGTTATGATTTGCGCTCTCAGGCGGCAGTTCTTTGTCTGAAAAGGTTAACGTCGGGGAACCTCCCCCCGGAAAGACCAGTCCAACTAGCTGCTCTGGTGTGGTATCTATAGAGAGTTTAGCCTTGTCCATAGCAGAAGACAGCCTGTCTCATGCACTGCGGACGCCATAAGCAGTCCCCAGATGGAGATGTCTGCTTGTATCTTCTTCAGCTGCTTCAATACAGCTTCTTCTTCGATCTGCTTCTCTTTCTGCTTTTCAGTTTCCTTGTTCTTCCCAGATGCTTCTAGTTGGTCTAGGTGCGGAGGTTTGAAGTACGGCCCACTTCTTGTCATGTGATCAACTTCATCGAGATACTAGGTGTCGTCAGGTTGATTGCTCCCCCAATCCTCGTCTGTGTGGGCAAGACATAAATCATCATCTTCCCACCACATTCCGTTGGCATTCAAAAGGCACCTGTCTGGCTCCGGCATGATTGTACTCGCAGCACTTTCAGCCCACATGCTCATAGCATCTTCTGTCCTTGTGCCCACAGCATTTTCAGTCCCCTCATGGGATTTGGCTTCCCCGATTCTCCCAGAATCCTGTTGTTCCACTTGCGCCAGCGTAGTTTGTTGTTCAACTTTCCCTGTATTCACAATGCTCTCGTCCTGAGCGAAATTCTTCGTACCGGCGCTCTCCGACAATATACTCTGACTTCCGGCCCTTCCGGCCACAACTAATACCCTCGCCCCTGCGGGGCCCTGTTGGAACTCTACAACATCCGGTTGATCATCCAGCCATCCGGTAGCCTCTGCCGATTCCTCATACTCAAACCAGTTGACTGCCGCATCCCCTGATTCTTGGTCATTGAAGAACTGGAGGTTGGCAAAGTCCTCTTCTACAGCCGTTAAATCATCCGTTCCCTGCTCAAATCTATCCCCCTGGATCACACACAGTTCTGCTCTCTCTGGCAATTATACACTTGGCTCAAATTGGCCTGCTGACAAAATGTAATCACTCGGATCGTAGGCTTCTCCAGCAAAATTCCTAGACTTCTCAAACCCTGACTTAACAGTTCCATCCTCCTCTGCAACCTCCCCTGTACTCCCTTCAACAACCACCACCACTGGCTCAAGTTGGGTTGTGGAGATGTCCATCATGCACAAAAGGTCAGTGCAATCAGGAAGGAGCACCTCCGGCTTAGGTAGATGGGAATGAGTGATATAGATGCTAGGATCGTAAGACACAACCCCAGTTTGGATAAAGTTAATTCTTTTGGGAGATGGAGCTTGGTTGTGTGTAGGGAGTGGGTTGGTTGTGACATTAGGTCTCTCTGGAGGCAAAATCACGTTTTTGTCAACGAGATCTTGAATCTCGTGGCGCAGTCTGAAACATTGGTCGGTGTCATGACCGTGTTGCTGGTGATATGCACAGTATTTGGCTGGGTTGTGAGTGGGGGGAAGTGGATTTGGCAACGGCCTCGGCTCTAGGGGTTTTAGATGCCCTTTTCTGATTAAGACCCCTAGAGCCTTGGACAAGGGCATGTACAATGGGGTGAAGGTTCTTTGGCCTCTGGGTTGGTATTTAGTTGTCTGTGTATTGCTTCCGGATGCACCGGAGAAGGGTGTGGTTGCCATGGGCCTTGGAAGGGGAGGGGGAATGGTGGCGACCATGCTTACCTCCGAAGTTCTTGCGGTTGCAGTGCCACTTGGGCCTGCATTGTTGTTGTGATTAAAGGTTCTCCGGGGTTGCTCCCTATCTTGGTCAATCAAACCCTGTTTCATCACATCTTCAATTTGTACCCCCATCTCGTGCAGATCCGAAATGGTGGGGAAGGGGAGCACAATCATTTTTTGCATCAGTTTTGGCTGGAGATTGCGCACAATCATCCTGATCTGGTCCTTATCGGTGGGCCTTAAAGTCATCATCGAGGCCTTCGCCCTCCACCGGGTTACGAAATCCGAGAAACTCTCTTTGGGCTCCTGCCTTGTTGTTTCGAGATCACGAGTTGTAATCTCAATTTGGGTGTCGTAAGAGTATTGCGCAACAAAGGCCTCGGCCATTTCATCCCAACTCCGCTTGACATCATCCTCCAACTTCGCATACCAGATAGCGGCCACACCGGCGGTCCGGCGAATAGCTTAAAGCTTCGTCCGTGAGGCCCATTGGCCATAATATATCTGAGGATAGCCGAAGGTGGACCATGGGGTCACCAGATCCGTCGAAGCGATCGATCTGCGGCATTTTGAATCTATCCGGCAGCGTCACAGCCACATCGATATATATATCCTCGATGTCCACGATAGCTTTGACCCCCTGGGATTTTTTGAATAGCTTCTCGAGCTTGCTCAATTTCAGCGCTGTAGGGTCTACTTCGAACTCGAACGGAGAGTCCGGGTGGTTGACAGGTGTATGTACTTTGGATGATTGAGGTGGAAGCGGGGGTGGAGCCGGCCCCGTTGGGATGTCTGTGTCCTCCTGAACAGCATGGACATTTGGCAAAATGTTCTGGGGATTTGGCAGGACATTCTAGGTAGTTGGTGTCTGCTCGGGTATTGGGAGCCCTGGTGGGGGAGGAGCTGGATGTGAGGCTGATGCTCCAGCTTGCTGCTGTAGCCGGGTAATCAGTTCCGCCTGTTGGGCCATGATCGTGGCCTGTTGTTTAGAGAACTCTGCTTGGCGGACAGCGTCCTCCTGCATTTGCTTCATACTCTCTTGGAGTTGGCGCATCATTTCTTCCATTCCGGCCATGTTCTGCTGATCCTGCTGACTGACTGGTATGTGTATTTCTATGGCAGAAACTGAGACCTCAGCCCGACTGTTCACTGCTAGGGTAGACCACTGCTCTGGTAACCTCTGCTCAGACACACTGCGCTTTCTCGGCCTTCTTCTGACAACCGGGGGTAGAGAATGGAACACTGGCTGTCCGTCAACCAGATCCTCAGATCGATTGAGCCGACGACCTCTTGTCCAAAGTGCTTGGGGAATATCTGCTGGGTCGGAACCAATTGTGCTAAAACTGTCCAAGCAAAAAGATAAATAAAGCAATAAGGAAATAAATAACCAGATAAATGAACATCATAACAGCTTAAAATAAATACACAACACACAGCTGGGCATATCAATACACGGTCGATAAGCTGAATACACACTGTCCTCAAACACTGATCACTATCCCTAAATCACTGTCCCCGAAAACTGAATCTGATACCCGCAGATAACTGATTCTCAAAAACTGACTGATGCCCGCAGGCCTGATGCCCAAACTCATAAACTGATACATGCATCCCCCTGTAAAGACGCACTCTAAAAGCATGTAACAGATAAGTGAGAGCCAAAACACCCCTATGTTGGGGTAGGGTTTCCCTGTCCTATTTTGTCAGGAGCTAGGGTTTCACTATGCACGCAGCGGTTTCAAACAACCTATATCGGGTAAGCAACCTGTCCTAGTTTGGAATGGTCACTACGGATCCGAATATGCACTAGGTCGAATGGTCAAAAGGGTGCCCCGGTAAAATCGGGGTTTGTGTTTCCATACTGGCAGAGCCCGTAACCAGTAAGCCTTATGGCACCCAGCCTCTGGCAAATCGCTCAGGAATAGCAGATGGCAAACACGGTGTCCTAAGCGCACCAATGCACATGCAATGCAAAGAAACACATAAGTGTAGTCAAAATCAGATATCATGGGTTTGAGTCAAGTTCTCTAAGTCCCCGGCGGAGTCGCTAGAAACTGTAGACGTCCCCGAACGCCCCTGGAGAATGAGTCCCGTTCTGTTCATTTTGGGCTCATTACAGTGCAGGACTCAAATGTCACGGTTCTTAATCTGAACCAAAGAGTCCAAATCCGGCAAATCGTTTTGAGAAAACAGATTTTTTTGACAGAAGTGCCAAACATGGACTGCTTTGCCAGATACAGAGTCGCCACCTAAATATTTTATTTTTGGGAAAATTTAGGAAACCCTGACTCGTTTGCCTAAGGCCACGTGTCCGTCATCACGAAAGTTGCCTCGGCTCGGGAACTTGGGTACGATTGGGGAAGGTCACTTTGTGAGCACCCCTGCTGGCCCAATCAAAGATCGGCCTCTACTAACCATGATATCGAGTTTTGAAAACCTTATGCATTCTTATTCCGGTTATTAGCCTAGATTTACTATGTGATGCGCACAGCATACAAGTATAGATCGGGTCGCCTAAATTGGAACAAAACATTTCATGTTTATTTTTGAAAGATGGTTTGCTACTCGCAAGTAGGCTCAAAATGCAGATTTTGCCACCCTCGGGTGGGCTTTAAAAAAAATAGTTTCGCCACTATCTAGTGGGCTTAAGACTCTCAGTCAATGATTTGTTCCAATCCAAATAACCCAACCTTCACCCACAGGCATTCAGGCAGTTATATCACATAAGCAAATAGCCTCATGGTAAGCATGCTATTATGGCAGTCACTCACACACATGCAAGGATGCTAAAGGATAAAAACTTACCGAGTACTCCAAGCCAAAACAAAAGCTATGTTAGAAATCCATGCATGATCCTAATTATACAGAAATGCCTAATGCAACACATGCGAAATGCAACTAAGATAGGCTCGGCTATTCTAAACATGGCATATGGAATGCTACAGCTAACAAGTATTCAACTTGGAATTGAAATACAATGCAGTGAGTTATGATGCGCCGAGCCCGGTGCATGCAAAACAGATGAATGAATGCAAACATGCTATCATACTGTATGCTAATTGAAACATGCCCTATTCTAACCATCAGAAGCTGGTAAATAAAATGGAGAAAGATGTGGGGTTGGAAGACATACATCGCACACACGCACACTTATTACAATTGCGCCCTCGCTCGAAGGGTCCGAATAAATAATATACAGTCCCAAATGAATAATTATAGTCCGAATAAATACAAAATCCTAATTAATCAACAAATTAATCTAGGAAAGCAGTAAATTAGCATGCAAGCTAGGGACTG
Source organism: Camellia lanceoleosa (assembly GCA_025200525.1). Taxonomy (NCBI): domain Eukaryota; kingdom Viridiplantae; phylum Streptophyta; class Magnoliopsida; order Ericales; family Theaceae; genus Camellia; species Camellia lanceoleosa. Next base: position 44,413,546 of record CM045759.1, read on the forward strand.
CCTCAACTCTGCTCCGGATGATGAATGATGCATGTTCGGGTTACCTTGCGCGGAAATCCATTACGACGCCCCAATTAGCCTCTGTTTACAATTAAGCCCGGAATATTGTGCAAAAGTTCTGAAAGGCTGTTGATTTTTGATTTGCTGCAACAGAGAGCAAGAAAGGGGCATGGCAAAGTATTTTCACATATGTATGCTTGACTACTCTTCAGGGAGCGTAGTCATCGATCCTCGTGCCACCAATCGCGCATCTTGATGCATGATGGGCGAGGAGTCGATTTGCATGACTCAATATGGAATGAATGCACATATAAACACAACAAGACCGAGACTCCATCATGGATAATCAAGAGTGTCGGTGACCGGGAATTGAGGCACGTTCCGTCACTCAAAGTACGAAACGTCTCTCATTTCCCGTGTTCGGGCTAACTCCTATCCCAAACACAATGCAAATGAGATGGCATCCATCATGCAACTAATATACAACCTAGCATACACAATGCTATGAAATGGCATACACAATGCTCAATGTAACACGACATACACGATGCTCTAACATGCAACCTAGCATACGCAATGCTATGAAATGAAATGGCATACGCAATGCATAATGGACTTAGACCAACATAAGTGGACCTCAGCCGCACTCACATCAGTGGCCATGAGATGAAAATGAGACACTCGAGATGCGTGCACACATGCACGCAAACCGAGGACCGATCCTAAGGCACAAATGCCACTCTAACAAGGCATGGCAATGCATGGAATATGGCACACAAAAATGCAAGTTCCAGCACTGAAATGTGATGCAAAATGATCTCGAAACATGGAAACATGACACCCGATGCATGAGATGAATCCCGAAACACAAAATTAGGCACATGTATTGACCTATAGCTATACAAAGCATGCATTATTTGATCTTGAAGCATAAAGACAGAACCAAGACAGTCCCAAAACATGAACATTTCTAGTTCAAAGCATGGCCAGAAGATGCTAGCAAGATGGACTAAAATAGCATGCAACTTTGACTAGCAAACATGGTTTACATGGCATGTATATGAAGCATATGAAATCTCACCAAACCAGCAAAAATCAGTGAACAAAACATGTGAAAATATGCCCAAATAAACATGGAAATGCAGCCAATGCATGTAAAAATGAGGGGGTTCCTTTGGAAGGGCATGCAAGGGGTTATTAAGCACATGCATCAAGGACACTTAGCATGGAAAAATTAACTCTGGAAATCAAATATGATAGCCCTAAAACTCATCAAATTGGCCCTTAAATCAGTCAACAAAGCATGCAAGTTAGGGCTTCTTTGGAAGGCCAAAAAGACCAACAAACAAAACAAGGTGAGAGGGGGTCACCCCCCTCTGATTTTGGCCTTCAAGAATACACCTAAGCCACTGAAAATCCACTGTATTTCATTGGCTAAGAGGCCAAACCATCGCCAATGCAAGTGCTCTAATGCATAGCCCTAATCATGAAAGAATGAAGCATGCATAGGGGAAGATGACTCCAAATAGAGAATAGACCTTAATCAAACATGAAGATGATGTCAAAACAAGACTTTTTTAATTTTGGGTTGAAGTCCAAAAGGGCTCACAAATAAGGCTAATGTATCATGCAAAATGAGCCCTAGAAAAGAGATTGAACAAACAGGACAGCAAAAGGCCTCAAACAGCAAAGAGCCCTTCAACAAAGTTAAATAGGGACTCAAAAAAAGATACTTTACAGTTTATGGTAAATCTCAAATATGCTCACAAGTAAGTCTAAAATATGATGCAAAAATAGCCCCAAAAGAGAGATAGAGAGCAAGAGGCAGTAGCTGGCCTCAAATAACAAAGAGCCCTTCAACAAAGTAGAAGATAGGCTCAAAATAAGGCACTTTATAGTTTAGATCGAAGCCCAAAAATGCTCACAAGAAAGGCTAATATATCATGCAAGAAATAGCCCTAAAAGAGGGATAAAGGGAAAGGGGGCAGAAGATAGCCTCAAACAGTGAGGAGCCCTTCAACAAAGTTGAAGAAGGGCTCAAAATAAAACAATTTTCAGTTCAGGTCGAAGCCCAAAAATGTAAGAAAAAGGAGATAAGATATAGAACAAAATAGTGCAAAAAAAGGAAAATAGGAGCTTACCCTTGTAGAACCAAACTTCAGCAGCTTTTGGGCCAAGTTGGTGAGCTTTTAACCTCTAAAAATCAAGTCCAAGGGGCTGGAATGGATGATGCTGGTGTGGTGCTATGGGTTGTAGTGCAAATGGTGCAAGAATCTTGGGGTTTGGAAGGTTGAATGAGGGACATATAAGGTTGTATGTATAATGGTGCCTCAGCTGGTTTCTCACCCTCAAACATGAAGGAGGGGTGCTGGTTATATAGAGGGAGAGGCCAAGGAAAAGTGGGGGAAAAACCAATTCAAATTTCCCACCCAAAGGGCAGTCCCCCGGGCAGGGGTCTGGTGCAAAACAGCTGGCACAACTGGCATGCACTAGGAGAGAGAAGAATGGCCGGCCAGGTTCAAGAGGTTCAGGTGGCCGGCCGGCCACCTCCCCTGGCCGGCCGGTCAGGTGCAAAAGGTCCAAGAAAATTTAGTGGCCGGCCACCCCAAAAAGGTGGCCTCCCATGTGTGTACAACACAGCTGTATGGTCAAAACCCAGAAAATGTAACCCAGGAGAGAGAAAAACCAACTTTTTAGAGGGGTTTAAAAGGGTCAGGAGGAATTAATGGCTGGCCTATCCATATTGGTGGCCTCCTAGGTGTGTACAACACAATGGTGTGGTGGAAAGTTAGAAAAAGTGGCTCAGGAATGGAAAAAGTCAACTTTCTAGTGAAGAAAACAGGCGATAAAGAGCGATGAAGGAATAAAGCTGGTCTTCAGAACAATTGCTGGCCTCCCACCATTCTACAACCTTCCTAACAATGAAAATAAGGTCTCTGCCAAAAATGAACCCAAATCGATGCAAAACGAAGGTTCGGGGGCCAAAACGCACAGCCTGGGGCCCCGAAAACTGACTGTTAAGCACCGGAGGTGGCGTTCGACCACGAAGTTGGTCTCTCGAGCCACAGTGTCCCTCAAAAGGGAGGAAACAAGGTGTATGCCAAAAACCGGAGCAAACGGAGGTGGTTAAGCGGTCCCGAACCGAGGCACACGGCCGACGGCTCCAAAAAACTGAGAACCGGGCTCCAAACGGGAAAAATGGCCTACGACCACAAAACGTAGCCTACAGCCACTGAGAGATGGTCTACGAGACCTCTCCCTCCCTTTGGGAAGAGAAAACAGAGAAAACGGGACCCGATTCGCAAACCGAGGCAAAGCACAAAAGAGTCCGGAAGTCCGGAGGCAAGGCTCGCAGCCGAGACTCTGAAACCTCTGAACGAGCACAATATGCAACATCACCGAGCGTTCAATTGGTGACGTCTGAGTCTTAAGGTCGGTCAAAAATGGGGTGTCTACACAAGGCACGCAACTGAACCTAAATGTGAAAGAATGAGAGAAAAGGCTCAAAATGGTTGATCATTCATTGTGCCCCTAGTATTCCTCATGTTTACTCACTTATTCAAGAATTGCCTTTAGGAATAGATTTTGCAAAAGGTCAGGTTCCAATTTCTTTTGGGCTTAAGTTGAAGATTTCACTTTGAAAATTTCTCCACCTATTGATTCAAACTAGTTATTTCTCATCCGACGCAAATATGCTATGTGCAGCAGTCATTGTAGCTCATTAAGGGATGTGAAGCTAAAAATATGAGTTCGGTAAGGATATTGGGTCAAACCTTAGGAAGAGGTTCCCTACATATCTCAACATGTGACTCAGACCCCACGTAGTTCACAGTTAAGGTTCACTTAGGTATTAACACTCTCTTTTTTGCGCTATAACTTTTGCCAGAGCTGCCCTTTTAGGTTTTCAGTCCTACGAGCTCTTATCATTTTCATTTTTTCACTTTTTCATTCTCTAAGTTTTGCCTAGGTCGCCCTTTTCAACCCAGCGAGCCTCTCAAGGGTAGTGTTACAACATTTGCAGTGAATTTGACAAACAATTATCCTTGCCTTGACATTGAAACTTACTTCGCCTAATTTGAACTTGGTTCTCCCTTGACTTGTGCATGTTGTCTCATTTTTCACTTTCAAAGTTAATTCTCCTCACCATGCGGTACCTTCTTGCATTGGCCCTTTTGAATTCGAACAAAACATTTTTTTCCGTACAGTTGGTTTCATTCCATGGATGTCCCTAGCTTGAGGGTTGATTTTTCCTTTTCTTTTTTACTTGTTCTTCTCTTTCTTTTCTTTGATGAAAATACCATGGGAAGGAATTCTAGGATTTGTGAGGTTTGAAAACCATCTTGTGATTGCCAACGTGATTGCTAGAGTGTGAAGAAAATTCCCGAAATAATGTAAAACACCATGCACGATTCTGAATTCATCCTTGCAAGTTTGCAAAGAGACACCACTTGAATTGTTTTTGGAATGATCGTGAAAAGCTTTGCGACGACAATTCAGAATTCATTTGAACCATTTAGGGGATCCTCCTCAATACTCAAGTTTATTAGTGAAATTTTATTTTTATTAGCATATTGGACAATTTACAGCTTTCCTTTGTTTAAATAAAATTTCCAAAACTATTTTTTGTTTTCATTAGGTCACACATGGATTACTATAGGCACAATTAAATGATCAAAAACTCAACTCTCTTTGTCTTATTAAAAAGACGAAGACCCGAGGGTACACGAGAGCAACTAAGAGGCAAAGACCCAACTGACACAACAACATAAGAGAAGATAAAGAAAACACGACTCTCACTCGGCAAGCGACTCAACAACGCACAAGACACAACTCAGAGTTCAATCAAAATCTCATCATTAGCATCCCAACCACAAAAGGGTTTCCATTTTCCAACTCCACCGGTACAATTCATGACAAGCTTTACGTAGCCCTTTGATGAGTTACAATTCCTCTTTATTTCAGTATCACTATCCAAATCCCGCCTGGTAGCCTCCAAACTTCTCTTAGACCAAAGCAACTTCCCTTTTAAATTTTTCATACCATGCCCCTAGTTCAGAAGGTCCTTTCCAAGTTCTTTCAACAACTGCCCCTAGTTGATCTTGAGACTCATTATTCCAACCATCATTGCTTGCAATAGTTAAGGGAGCCTCCCGCTTCACTTTATCCCAATTAAGGTTGAGCTCACCAAGATTGAGTAAGCCTTCCACCTCTTGAAAGATTTGTTCATTCTGCTCTTCTTTCTCAAAATTTTTGATGTGGTAGAGATTTGAAGATTCAAGAACGAACACCATGGGTTTGGGCTCAACGATGGTTATAATGTGTTAGATAAGGTCGAAGTTAATTGTTGGTCAGACATGGATGAAATTTATGTTGTGAGGTGGTCATTTGATGCGGTCAGAGAAAAGATAGTTGGCAACTTTGGGATTTTTAGGTGGGGTTATAACCTTGTTGTCAATCAAATCTTGAATTTCACGACGGAGGCAAATGCAATGGTCAGTATCATGGTCATGTTGCTAATGGAATGTACAATACTGGTGGGGTTATGTATAGTTAGGGGTGGATATGTGAGGGGCTTTGGTTCAAAAGGTTTGAGATGGCCTTCCTCTGTGAGGATTTGAAAAACTTTGGACAATGTCATATAGAGGGGATTGCAGGTGCAATTTTGAAAGCATGGAGTATTAGTCCTATAAATTGGTAAAGGGGCTGGAGGGTGTTGACTGCGTACTCACATGATGGACTCCTACAGGTTTGAGATTGGAGTTAGGAGGAGTATTTCTAGTAAGACATCTCTTTCCATGGCTTGTCCTTCCTTTGTTTGTCGCTGTGATGCCCCTGTTCCGTAATTAGCTAATTGGTCCTTAATATGAATTTGGTTATATGTTTGATATGATTTGGTGTGCCAATTATGTGAATATATGTGGTTTTAAATTTCCATCTGTTCACCGTAGGAATATCTGTTTGATTTTACCGCTTCAGGAATTAAATTGAGGGCCTTATCGGCCATAGAACCCAAAATTGATTACGCCATTGTGATTGACATAATTTTTAGAGCCTACGGTGAAATTTAATTGAAAATTGATTCTGGTCAAATTAAACTGATTAAATTAATGAATTAGTGCCTAATTACCCTATATTATTATATTGTGGCTAGTGGGAATTGTTGTAAAAGGGCACCACACTCCCAAATCTCTCTTCTTGGCTTCATTTGACTGACCTTGGACTCAAAATAAAGGGGAGGCCGACTGTTAGAGAGAGAGAGAGAATGAGAGAATTGCATGATTTTTGACTCAAGCTTGGGAATTTAAAGTCTAGTTCAAGAACTAACCATAGATTGGGCTTTTAGGTAAGCATTGATTCTTGAATTCATGAATTTAATGTGTAATCTTGTGTGTTCAAGGTTGTTTGCAATCAAGAGCATGATTTGAGTTGGTTTTGTTTGAATTGAAGCTTGATATGTGCATGCATGTAAAGAACACTTATGGAATCACAAAATCTAGCATGTGAATTGTAAATTTTGAAAGATTAGAAGTGTAATCCCACATGCAAGCATGTTTTTGTCGAGTTTCATGGGAAGAAGCACTAATTGCATCATTAGAAGTGGAGATGGAAGTCAAATTGGGCATGCATGTTGTTTATTTAAAATGGGAACCTTGAATGCATGAGTTGGAGTTAATTTTGGGGCATGCATATGGTTAAATTGTGAAATTGGGTTTCCCAATGTTGTAATCTTGCATTAGTATCATATTGGCATGTGTATATGTGAGATTTGTGTCATAGCATGCAAGGCAAATGGGTTGAATGTCGAAAATGGAGCTCAATAACTCAATCTGGAAAACCTAGATTTTTGGTGTCCGCTCAAGCGGGGGAAGTGCCGCTCGAGCAGGAAAATCGTGCTCCCAGTATTTTTGACAGACATAGTTCCCGCTCGAGCGGGGAAGTTGACGCTCGAGCGGGAAACTATGTAGACAAGCAGTCCGCTCGAGCGTCCGAGTTCACGCTCGAGCGGGAATTTGAGGTAACCAGCACTTTTGCAGGCTTAAGGGTCCGCTTGAGCAGGGAAGTCCACGCTCGAGCGGGGACCCTGTTTTCTGGAAATCTGAAAATGCATTCTGTGTTCTGTTTTTCCGTTCCCTTTCACTTCTAAACACTCTTGGGCATACATTGAGCATTGTAATTGAATTAAATGGATAAGAATGAAGCCTAAAGAGGAATATGTGAATTAAAGAACGGATTGAATTATTTGTGACCCATATGTGCTATGTGATATGTAGGGTCAAGCTCTAGGGCAATTCAACCAACCGATCACTGTGAGTAATATCTAAATTATGTTATTGTCCCATTTGCTTACTCTTATGTAAGTTTTGTAAAGTTCATTAATTTGAATGGTGGACAAGTTTGATATAAAGGCCTATGTGCCAGTTTGATATAAAGGCCTAAGAGCCAGTCTGATATAAGGGCTGAAATGCCAGTTTGAAAGGCTTAAATGCCAGTTTGATATGACAAGCATGAAAGGCTTAAATGCCAGTTTGATACGAAAGTATATTTGGGCCGAAGGCCGTTTAATATAAATATGGGCCGAAGGCCGATTGATAAAATATGGGCCGAAGGTTGTTTGATATAAATATAGGTCGAAGGCCGATTGATAAAATGTGGGCCGAAGGCCGTTTGATATAAATATGGACCGAAGGCTGATTGATAAAATGTGGGCCGAAGGCCGTTTAATATAAATATGGGCCGAAGGCTGATTGATAAAATGGGGGCCGAAGGCCGTTTGATATAAATATGGGCCGAAGGCCGATTGATAAAATGCGGGCCGAAGGCCGTTTGATATAAATGTGGGCCAAAGGCCGTTTTGGTACCAAAGTGTATGTGGGCCGAAGGCCGTTTTGACATGGAAGTTGAAAGGCCTAAAGGCCAGGTTGATACGAAGGTTTGAAAGGGGCCAAAGGCCAGTCTAAAATGAATGATAGTCTGACATGAATAAATTGGGCCCGAGGCCGTACGTTGTGTTTGGAACCTCAGTTACTTAACTTACATATGTCTATGTATGTATGAATTAGTTAGAAATGCAAATTGGGCCCAAGGCCGTTTGATGTATGTTGTTCCAATGTATATTCTTTATTTGGTATTATTCACTGGGCTTTCGCTCACGCTCATTCATGTGTTTGTAGGTGAGCCCAGAGAAGTCCAAACCCAGCCTCAGTGAAGTCAGTGTGGAACAACAAAGATTTTTGGGGAAGTCAGCCCTTGTGTCTCACGCACAAGACCCGCCTTCGCCTTTTGTCATTTGTTTCTGTTCTGTTACGTTGGCGAAGTTTTGAGTATGTCTATGTATAGTTTTGTTTGGTTGACTTAGATTTGAATGATCCTGTCTGTACAGAATTTTATGTCATTGTACTTTCTATCGTGAGTTATTAACATATGTATGTAATGATGTGCATATAAGCATGGCTCTATGGACAAAGTTTTAAATTGCTTCCGTCTGGCCCCCATGAACTCTGTTAAAATATGTTTGGTTTGGTTTGAGGCCGTAGGTAATCTCATGATTACTGGCCGGTTATGTCCTTAACCCACGGGGGCGGGTTCGGGTCATGACAGTTGCCCCTTGATTCACAGTTCCCTCAACTTGGCTTCTCACACTAAATTCACTTGTGATAACCCCTACCTTGGCATTGGTGTATTCAGCGGCAAAGGTTTCGTCCACAACCTCCTCAACAACTACAAGGACTTGCTGTTTGTTTAGGCCTTTAATTTTCAGCATCTGAATAACCCTTCAAAGATGTACACAAGGATCAATACTTGCTCCAGACTCATTCTTACTAGTTGTTTCAGCCTTGTCAAGGGATTGCATAGCTATATATAGGCAATGCTCATTTGTTGTTGACATGGTATCATCCAAACTTGAGATATCTTTTAACGTGTCCAATTGTGCTTTCCTTCTATCATCACCATCAACCTTCATCACATTTTTTACTTTGGATTAGCCCATTCCATTTTTAGCTTGCCCTAAGATTGAAAGGCTTTTTGATGTGAAGTTCCTAGCATGGGATATAGTAGATAATGGGGCCAAAACCCCAAAGATTAAACAATATCTCAGAAATAATGGGTTTAGCCATTGGTGTACTTGGTGTATCTAAACTGGATTGGTCTGGATGGATTAACTAAGCTAGGCCTTTCCGGAGTTCACTTTTTGGGGTTTGAGAGGATTGGGATTCAGGTGCGTCCATTATGCACAAGTCGGTGCCCTCTGGAGTGAACACCTCAGACTTGGGTAGATAGGATAGAATGATGTATGTACTGGGGTTGTAGGTGGATGGAAATGTATAGATGAGGTTAAGGTGGGGAAATGGTGGTACTTGGTTATGGATAGGCAGTGGGCTAGTGGTGACTTTTGGCATTTGCAGTGAAGCTGTGATTTTATCGTCAATAAGATCCTGAATCTTATTATAGAGGCGGATACATCAATCAGTACTATGGCCATGTTGCTGGTAGAAAGAGCAGTATTTGAATACATCATGCTTGGGTAGAAGAGGGTTAGGAAAGGGTTTAGGATCTAGGAGTTTGAGGTGTCCCTTATCCAACAACATTTTCATGGTGTAGGATAAGGACATGTAAGGAGAGTGAAAGCTTTGGGTTTGGGGTCGGGTTGAATTGTAATGTTGTAGGTTGGTTATTTTGGCTGAGGTGGTAACAGTGGTAACTTCTAAAGGTTTCACGGCTATGCTACTACTGCTAGTAGCATGGGAACTACAAACAAAGGTCTTCCTTACGAGTTTTTGCTACTCTAATATGATCCACTGCTTCATGGCATCTTCCATCTGGACCCCAATTTCATACAACTCTTTAAAGGTAAAGAGAGGAAGGACTATCATCTTTTGTAGCATCTTGCCATGTAGATTTCTCACGACCATTTGAATCTGATCTTTCTCTGAAGGCTTGTTGGTCATCATGGCCTCCTCGGCTTTCATCTTGTTGTAAATTTCACAAAGCTCACTTTGGGCTTTTGACAGGTTGCTTATAAGTCCCGGGTGGTTACTTTAATTTGTGCATTGTAGGAGTACTGAGTAGTGAATGTCTTAGCTAGCTTCTTCTAACTTTGTTTCACTGAATCCTCCAATTTAGCATACTAGGTGACAGCTATACCCGACAAAGTTTGCCTGAACAGAGATAGCTTTTGGGCTCGAGCTAAGCCCATCGACTCTAAGACATCTGAGAACAACCAGATATGCACCATGGGATCCCTTGATCCATCAAATCAGTCTACATGTGGCATCTTGAATCTTTCTGGTAATCTAACAGCAGTTTTGATATACCCGTCCTCGATATTAGGGATAGAATTGATCCCTTGTGACTTTTTAAACAACTTTTCTAACTTGGCTACCTTCAATATAGCCGAATCAAACTCAGTAAGATCAAGGAGAAAGAGCCCTTCGACAGGATATGCTAGCGCTTTAAAAGCTGGAGCTTGAGCTGGCTCTTCTGGTTGGCTTTTCTGGTTGGCTAAGACTTGGAAAATTCTCGACATGCGAATGTAGGTCTGGAACCGGATGATTGATTGGAAATGGATATGCAATAACTGCCCTAGCTGGTTATTGCATCCCAAGAATGGCATTGCCCTGAGCAGCTACTGTGTGGTTAAGAGTATCCATAGTCCATTAGAGAGTTGTACGCATACAAAGTCCACTGGATTTTGAGCCATTATGGGATTGAGTGAATTAGCAATTGCGGAACTGGGTGGATGTGACCTTATCGGAGTTGGCTTTTCCAGGATTAGATGGACTAGAATGTTTTTGATTTGGATAGGTCGGATTATATAGAGTGGGATGGGTTAAGCTTTTTTCGAGTTAGATTAGATTGGGCTCTTTCTGAGTTGGGTATGGTTGTTTCTGAATTGGGGATGACTCTTCGTGAATGGCTCACCAAAGCATGCAGCATCAAGCTCTCTCGACCTTAGTGAATCCTTGCATCAAAACAAATACACCATCAAATCATGTTATTTCAACATGTCAGTCAAAAAAAAGCAGGACACAATTTTTGACTTCTTAGTTCTGATCTTGCTATAAATTCATCCATTCTAATACAATTTCCAAACTCTGATCCTCCACCTTACAAACACAACCCCCTCTAGATTCTAACCCCAAATTCTGATTTTGGTATGATCCCAAATTTTGAAAGAGATCCCCTTACAGAATAGGACTCTCCAAGGATTAGGTGCCCTTTTTCCCAATTTTTTACATTTGCACAGCAAGCATTTCACATTTGCACAAAAGCAATCATTCCAAACACCCCTACCGATTAGGGTTTCCCTGTCCTAACATTGAATAGATCTAGAGCTTCACCATTCAAACAAGTACAATCATCACATTTTAGACACGGGAAAGCATCCTGACCTAATTTTGGAAGCTATTATAGTTTAATATATGTACTAGGTCAGTCTGTTCAAAAAAGGTACCTCAGCAAGACACCAATATACCTACCCTACCCAACATCTATAAGTGAAGGGTGGATCAAGTAGTACTATCATAACCCAAGCCCGCCCCTAAGGGTTTAGATCGTAATCGGCCAGTAATAGTGAGATTACCTACAGCCTCAAACAAATTACAGACATATTTAATAATATGGGGGCCAGAAGCAGAAGCAGAATTATAAAATTTGTCCAATGAGCTATACATAAATGGCATAAATAGAAAACTTTTCAAACATTAATAACCCACACTTATACATATATAATAAGATTCCATGTGTCCAAGATTCTTCAAACATCACTGTTATATTGTCAAAACTTATTTACAGAGACGGTCAGGTGTGACCAACAAGAAAAGAAATAGAAATTCAAAAGACAAAAGAACAGAAGGACAAAAGCCTCACTCGTGAGGTGTTCATGACAGGCTTTTCAACACTTGGGTTCCTTTACAGGTTTACTAGGGCTGAGGCTGGACATCCTGCTACTCACCTACATACATACATATAAATAGAGTGAGTTAATGCCCACTGAATAACATCAGAGTAAAGGGTTTATGTGAATGAGATCTAGTAAAAGATATGAGCATTTCTGTACCATGAGCATTTCATAACAGAACGTCCTTGGGTCCAACAGATGACAGAACGACCTCAAGTCCAATGTATAACAGATGTATAGTATGGAGTTGATCATATCATAACGGAACGACCTTAGGTCCAATCATTTACAGTTGTATAAAGGCCATTTGATCAACTCATAACAAATAACCAGGCTTATCAAATGTTCGGAAAAACCATGGGTCCATCTTATCAAATTGTATGGAATGATCTTGGATCCAATTTAGATATGCAGAACAACCTAGGGTCCATTATACAAATTTTTATGGATCAAATAGATAAAAGCTCATTAACTTTTGCAAATTCATAATTTTAGAAAGTTTACCACAGTAGGATGCATAGAAAATACAGTAAGTAAGAAAATAAATTTACTAGGATATTACTCACAGTGATTTGATTGCTGATTCGTCCTTGCAAATGATCCTACACAATCATAATACACTCATGCTGGATCACCTAGTTTAATCGGATTGTACTTTTTAACTTATTCTATTCTCTTAGGCTTGGTTTTATCCTTTTACTTCATTTGGAATGTTCAAATGGTGAAAAAGAATGCCAAAGAGAGCATGAGGATGCAAATGTGCACTTATAAGTGTTGGCCAACTTTTGCTGAAAATAGGGTCTTCACTCGAGCACACACTTGGTCACTCGAGCAGTTCAACAATATGCAGAGGGTTCACTTTTGTAAAGACTGCAAAAGTACTGGATGCTCGATTTTTATACTCGACGGTCGCTCGATAGCAGCTCGAGCCAAGTGCTGAACAAAAGTGGGTTCACTCGAGCGTACACTTGGTCACTCAAGCCAATAGCCAATGTCTGTAAAAGTACTGGATGCTCGCAAAGTGCTCTCAAGCGATGGAGTGTTCGCTCGAGCGATAAGACAGAATTTTGAAATTTCTAGAATAGGGTTGAGTTTCAAAACTTGCAATTTCAAACACCATTCTTGCATGGCTTGATAACATTTTGAAAATACTTTGAAAATCTTCCAAAAACATGGATACACAACCAATTTGGAGAGATCAAAGCCCAAAACATGGAATTTAACTTCAAAACTTTATGAAACATGGATGCATGGATGACTTAATCTTCTACTCAAGCTTAGATGACATGAACCATGCTCAATTACAACCTTTAACTCAAAATGTAAACTTGAAACTTCATTGTCAAAACAATTTGAAACTCAAACCTTCATGCACGTACCAAATTCCTTTGCTTGGCTTTCAAAACATAAAATTGAACTTCAAACTTCGTAAACCATGCAAGTAAGGTTCCAAAACTACATAATTCATGAGTGCATGTGAAAGATGGCTTCAAAAACTCAACTTAGATGACATGGATTATGTTCAAACTCATGAAACTCTATCAAACCATGCATGCATGTACAAATTGACTTTGATTCTAACAATTCTAGCTTAATTCTTTTACTTAAGCCCATAATCTCCTTGAATGCACATATTTGGTGTCTTATTCTCGTGAATTAAGGTTCAAAGGCTTACCTTAGGTCTTCAATTAAGCTCAATTTAGCAAGTTCTTGAGTTATCTTCCTTGATTGTTCAATCCTTAAGCCAATTCTTCAAATTCAAGCTCCTTTCTCTCTCTACAATGGCATTCTCTCTCTCTCTCTCTCTCTCTCTCTCTCTCTCTCTCTCTCTCTCTCTCTAAAACTTTATACTTAAGAATTTTTGAGCTCAAACTTGTGATTTAGACTCTTAACTCTCAATTATAGCCTATTTATACTTGAGGGTTAAATTAGAGTGCTAATCTAGGCTTTGAATTAACTAATTACACTTAGTTCAATTAATTAAATCTAATTAAATTAAACTGAATCAAATTTTAATCAAAATTCTCATTAGACTCTAAAAATTATGTTGATCATCATAAATTAACCAATTTTGGTTTCTAACGCTACTAAGGCCTTCAATTTTTCAGATTAAAACTAAATTCTTAACAGATTTTCCTACAGTCAACAGATATAAATTCAATAATGTACTAATAGCACAATCATCACTCAAATTCATATTTACCACACAAAAACACACATAATTACGGAATTAAAAACATAATAACGGGGTTGTCACAGTCTTCCCCCCTTTAAGAAGTTTGGTCCTCTAAACTTACGTTACCTTGATTCGGAAACAACTCGGGGTACCTTTGCCTCATTTCATTTTCTCTTTCCCAAGTTAGTTTCGTGCCATAGTGTTCCTTTCACTTTACTTTTACCATGGGAATCGCTTTGATTTGAATTGGCTTTTCTTCATAAACCATGTCATCATCAAGAGCTATTCAATGAGAGTCAATAATGTGAAATGGATCCCGAAGATAGCCCCTCAACATCGATACACGAAACACATTGTGCTTTTTTTCCATTCTTGGTAGTAAAGCAACTCGGTACGTAACTGGACCTAGTCTTTTCAGAATCTGAAAAGAACTAATGTTTCGAGGTGACAATTTGCCTTTCTTGCCAAACCTTGAATGACCCTTCATTGGAATTACCTTTATAAACACATGGTCACCTGTTTCATACTCAAGAGCTCTTCTTCTATGATCCGTATAGCTTTTTTGTCAGTGTAGACGCGCCCTTGAGCTTCATGCTACAGTTCGGACTCGATTTGTCACGGTTCTTAATCTGAACCAAAGAGTCCAAACACGGCAAATCGTTTTGGAAAACAGATTTTTTAGAAAGAAGTGCCAAACATAGACTGCTTTGTCAGATACAGAGTCGCCACCTAAATATTTTATTTTGGGAAATTTAGGAAACCCTGACTCGTTGCCTAAGGCCACGTGTCCGTCATCACCAAAGTTGCCTCGGCTCGGGAACTTGGGTACGATTGGAAAAGGTCACTTCGTGAGCACCCCCGCTCGCCCGATCAAAGATCGGCCTCTACTAACCATGATATCTAGTTTTGAAAACATATACATTCTTATTCCGATTAATTAGCTAGAATTACTATGTGATGCGCACAGCAAAACAAGTATAGACTAGATCGCCTAATTTGGAACAAAGCATTGCATATCCGTTTGTTTGGAAATGTTTTGAAATTTGCTACTCGCAAGTAGTCTAAAATACGGATTTCAATGAATTATCCCAATTCAAGTAATCCAACCTTCACCCACAGGCATTCAGGCAGTTTATCACATAAGCATATAGCCACATGGTAAGCATGCTGCCATGTTAACATTCACACTCATGTGAGATGCTAAAGCATAAATACTTACATTATATTCCAAGCCAAAATAGAAAACTTGTTAGCAATCATGTATGATCCAAGTCCATGTTAAGTGCCTAATGCATCGCATACAAAATGAAATCTAGAATAAGCTCGGCTAATCCTAGGATGGTATGTGGAATGTGACAAGTAACACGTATTCAAGTTAGATTTGGAATACTTATGCAGTTATCATGATGCGCCGAGCCGGGTGCATGCAAGACAGATGAATGAATGCACGCATGCATAGCATACGGTATGCTAATTGAAATATGCCTTAAATCTAACCATTATAAGTAGTTAAATAAAAGGGAGAAATAAAATGGGGTTGGAAGACATGCACACACGCACGCACACTTATTACAATTGTGCCCTCGCTCGGAAGGTCCGAAAGAATAATACATGCTACCTAATTAACTAACTCACAACTTAATTATTACAGAACCAAATAAATAACTAGCTACAACTAATTATTACACAACTTAATTAATTAACAAATTAATTAACTGATTAATGAATGACAACAAGAAAGTAGGGAAAGTAATAAACGGTGCTATTCCAGCTCTGTTTGAAGAAGGGAGGCATGCATGCTCGCTTTGGTTCTTCGCCTCGAAACGCCTTCTGGTTGCTCTTTAGAGGCTCTGTTTGCAGGGTGTCTTTCAGTGCTTGTTGCTGAAACTTACCAAAACACTGCAGGGGAAGTCACCAGTGGCCTGCCGGCCATGGAGGGAGATCTACCGACCAAGGATGGTCCATTGTCGGCCAAGGGTGGCACACTGCCGGCCACTGGTGTGCTGTGACACCAAACTGCAACGAAGCACAAAATAGAGAAAATGGAGGATTTCCCAAGGACATGTACGCACCATGGCACTCCAAATCACCTCAAAACATCAGGGGAGAGGCCAAGTCGGATCCATGACCATCAATCACGCATCTCGATGCGTGATGGCCAAAAATCCAACTTGTGCAAATCAATATGAAAATGAATGCACAAATAAAGCAAGTAAAGCCTAGAACTCTATCATGAATCATCAAGAGCTTCGGCGATCGAGAATTGAGACACGTTCCATCACTTGAAGTATGAAATGCCCCTCGTTCCTCGTGCTCGGATTAATACTTAATCCAAGCAATGCAACATATAAGCATGGCAAACATGCAACATGACCTAAGTGTGCAAACATGCAACTAACCCAAGCATGCAACAAGCCTATAAGCATGATGTGAGGCAACAACCTTGGACAACATGACAAAATCCAACATGAACATGTGAGCATGCAAGGTATGCGAAGCTAAACAAGTATACGACAATATACGAAACTAAACAAGCATGCGACAACATGGTAAGATGGGCTTACACCAAACATGAACGACTCTCAACTAGGTCCAAATCAGTAGCCAAAGCGATGGAATTGATGGCATGAAAACCATGGAAAGGCAAGGCAAGCATGCATGCTAAATGGCTCAAGTATTAAGGCACAAAGAGGACAACTCTTAAGCACACTTAAGGAGCAACAAACATGGATATATGACAATGAGGTAAGCTCTGAAATACCATGTAAATTGATGCCAAATCAACTCAACAATGCAAGCATAGCATGTTATGATGCTCAAGGCTCAAAGTAAGCAAAGGGACTTAAGCCATGGCCATACAAGGCAAACCCCAAAGGGCCAAGGGGACCTAAAACAGTCCTAGGGTAGGCCCAAACAAGACCAAAATCAAGCTCAAAGCTAGCCAACAAAGGCTAGAACACAAGGCTAAAAGCATGGAGCATGCAAGGCTTTAAAGAGGCAATGCACTACACCTATGGGAACCAATCATGGCATGACTTGGACAACCAAAAATAGAGTTACATCATGGTATATTAAGACCCAAAATGCACTGAAATGATGAGCCAAAGGCTTAGGCTAAGTGGCATGCACAAAAGTCCACTCTTGAGGCATAAAGTACAAGCTATACAAAGCATTCAAGGCATGTCAAATCCAAGTGTATGACAACATTTCATGGACTAAAATAGCATGTGGAATGAGGGCAAGGCATGCAAACATCACATGTATGACATGATAGAGGACTCAAAACCCAAGACTAGCCTAAGCATTTACACTATAGCTATACAAAGCATGAGTGATATGGTCATGGCAGCCCAAAATAGTCCTAGAACACATCAAAATAAGCATAAAATCAAGTTTGAGCAAAGCCAAAATATGCTAGTATGATGAGTCAAAACATCATGCACAAAAGGCTAGTAAGCAAGATTTGTTCTACACCTATATGGAGCATGCAAAGGATGATCAAACCAACTATGGATAGGGTCATAACATGCCAAATGAGGACCAAATACATGCTGAAATGTAAACCAAACAAGCTAAAATGACATGGCATGGCATGGAGCGTATGAACCTAGTTTAGGGGATTTACACTACAAGTGCATCAAGCAAACATGGAGTAACAAAACCAACCCAAAACAGGTTTGTGGAATGATAAAACATCACCAAAAATGGACTGAAATGGACCCAACAAAGACTATGCACACATGCTACTTTGATGAGCTATGGATGGAGTTACACTATACATGCAAGATGCAAGCAAGACATGACCAAACCAGCCTTGGATAGGGCCAAGGTAGGTCCTAGAAATCACAAAAAAAAAGCCTGGACCAAGCCTCAAAAATGCATAGAGGGATGGTCCTTTGGAAGGCCAAAAAAGGCAAGCAAAGAGGAATACAAAGAGAGGGGACTACCCCCTCTGATTTAGGACCTCAAAACCACACCTCTACCACTGAAATCCCACTAGATTGGGATTTTAGTGGTGGGAAAGCCAAACCAAGACTAGCTTGGAGGCCTCCAAATATGGCTTAAAACAAAGCCAAACAAAGCATGCAAGGGGGCTACACACCCCAAACAGCAAAATGACCTTAACCAAAATTAAAAATCACTTAAAAACAAGACTTTTTTCAGTTATAAGCAAAGCCTAAAACAATATGCAAAGAGGGCTAAAGCAAGGTGCAAGAAAGTGCAAAAATGGGAAAAGTGCTCACCCTTGAAGGCCCTCTTTGAAACCAACAACTTCAGGGGGTGGAAACCAGTTTTCAGAGCTTAAGAATTCCCCCCAAGAAGCTTAGTCCAATGGTGGTGGTGTATATCTATGTGTTGTAGTGTAAAAGTGCAAGGAAATCCAATTTCTAAGCACTAAACACAACAATATAGAGAGAAAGAGAGGTTTTGCTCCTTCAAAGCTCCAGCCCTGTCTAAGGAAGAGGCCTCTTCCTTATATAGAGGAATGAAAAGCCAAAGCTTCTTCAATAAGCTTAGCAAGGCCTTTATCCCTCCATACACGTGTATGGAGGGGAGCAAACAAAAATCCAGCTGGCTCAAAAGATCTGGAGGAAAACCAGCTGAGATAGGGGGGTGTCCGCCATCGAATGGCTGTGATGGCACATTGATGGCAGCGGGGCTTCATCAGTGGCCGGCAGGAACAAAGCCATGGCCGGCAGTGCACCAGGAGGGCCACTCTTAAAGGACCAAAATCAGGGTCCAAAAAAAAAAAGAGGCAGAAAGGATACAAGGTCCGGGAAACTCGAATCGGTGACGTTCCACCGCGACAGTCGAGTGCTGGGCGAGCAATCGAACCAGTTGTTGGGTGTACCTACAAGCACAACCAAGTCTTGAGGACGGTCAAAAATGGGGTGTCTACAGTCTGCTTTGTGCAGTTTTGTGCCTTTGCTAAATGACTTTAATCTTTTTAGTAGTTGTTTGCACAATTTCAGGTCTAAGCAGGACTCTGTCCCCCAACTTCAATCCAGCATATCAGAGATCTACATTTTCTGCCATACAAGGCTTCATATGGTGCCATTCCGATGCTGGAGTGGAAACTATTATTATATTCAAATTCTGCCAATGGTAAATACATTTCCCAACTCCCCTAAAAGTCTAGAGCACACATTCGAAGCATATCTTCTAATGTCTAGATAGTCATTTCTGATTGTCCGTCAGTTTGAGGATGGAATGTGGTACTAAACCTCAATTTCGTTCCCATTGCTCTTTGAAGACTCTTCCAGAATCTAGACACAAACTTCGAATCTCTATTCGAAACAATGGATACCGATACTCTATGCAATTGAATAATTTCATCAATGTATATTGTGGCCAATCTATAAGCATCATAGCTAGTTCTCACTAGTAAGAAATGCACAGATTTAGTTAACCTATCTATGATAACCCAAATAGAGTTCATACCTCTTGGTGTCTGTGATATCCCAACCTGTAATATGCTTAATTATGCATGTGATTTTGTAAGTTTAATTATGTGATTTATGTGATTTTGAATTCATATATATTGAAGTATAGAAAAATCTGTTGCAATTACAACTTTGAACTAAAATTGAAAGCCTTAGAGGCGCGATAAGCCAAAATTGACTTCATATCTATGTTTAGCATGATTTTTAGATCTTATTGAGAAGTTTTGCAAAATTCTGATTCGTAATGAATTAATTGAGTTTAATTATCCAAACCTAGATTAAGCTAACCTAAGTTGGTTTAGCCTAAGTTATGTGTATCTATATGAGCCTTAGTAGAGTCTTGGGCTTAGACTCAAAATTATCTCCTGGAGAGACAGAAACAAGAGAAAGAAAGAGTGAAAGAGAAGAGCTTCAAGAATTGTAGAAGAGGGCTAAGAATTTGAAGAGATTCAAATGGAAATTGAACTATTTGAGTTAAGATATGTGAATTCAACTATAATCTTTGTAGATACTTCATCTTTTGCATGAAATCAAGAAGAAATTGAAGATTTAAAACCTAAATGAGAACCAAACTTAAGAAATTGGGTCGATCTTCAAGATTTTGTTTGATTTAAGTTTAATCTTGTGATTCATTCATGAAATGAGTTCTAGGGTTTGTAAATAACAAGATTTTGTGTGAGAATCATCCATGTATAAAGTGTATCTACATGATCTTGATCATATATTATGAAATCTTGAATTTATGAAAAGATGAGACTTTGATTTTGAATTTTAAGCAAGATCGATGTGTTTGAGTTGCGATTACACTTGTATAAGGTTAGTATTTCATGTTTTAAAGGAAGATTACTTGAGATCCTGACTTGGAATTGGGTTTGAAAACTCACACTTTGACCCATTTTTGGACTGTCTGATTCTGCCCAGACCGCACAAGTGGCCATGGGCTCCGCACGAGCGGAACATGAAGAAAAGAAAAGGTTTTCATTCTACTGTTTGGGCACTCGAGCGGCTTGTGTTTCCACTCAAGCGGATTTGGGCCGCACGAGCTGTGAAAACTTCCGCATGTGCGGAACCCCTGTTTCAGCCCAACTTAAAAAATACATATCTCCTTCATCTGGACTCCATTTTAAGCGATTCTTGAGCCTAAATTCATGCCATTTCCTACCCTAACTTTGTTTCATATTGGTTCTTGCTATTTCCTTAAACCTTAAATATGTAAACATGATATTTTCAATGAAAAACAAATAAAATTGTTGTAGGAAACATTAATTTAAGTCATGAACATTTAGGGTCATTTAAAGTACATCT
Source organism: Camellia lanceoleosa (assembly GCA_025200525.1). NCBI lineage: Eukaryota > Viridiplantae > Streptophyta > Magnoliopsida > Ericales > Theaceae > Camellia > Camellia lanceoleosa. The sequence goes on from CM045759.1 coordinate 44,434,370, forward strand.
TTGGCATATGCTTTGTATGTGATTCACATGTAGAGATTGAATGGATATGTAACGAATAAATCGATTGAGTGAATTGAAGGCAATGTGTTTTAAAATGTTATGCTTGGTTATGTTTCTGCAGGCTGAATTGTTAAGGAGTATCATCCGACCAAACACTGTCAGTAATTTCTTTGTAACGATATTTTCATATGAAATACTTTGGAATTGTGAAACTTATGCTTTGTATAAATTATGTGCCTTGACGAGCGTTTTCGAAATGATAAAATATGCTTGAAATCTTCGGAGTAATTATGCCATGGCAAGTTTCTAAAAGAATGTTTTGATAAGAATGAATGAGTTTCCTTTTGAGCAATGATAAATTAGAAAATACACCTTGACTCTCGGTAACCGTTGTTTGTCTATGACGTTCTGTAAAAACTAATGATTCATTATAAACGTTCTGTATGATGTCAATCTTTAATGATTGTTCTATATGGCTTTGATAGTAATCATTTTGTATAAACCATCAAATATGATGTTCTGTATAAGCCATCAAACGTGATGTTCTGTATAAGTCATCTAAGTGATGCTCTACATTCCGTATAAGCCATCAATATGATGTTCTGCCCTAATATGGATGTTTTGAATGAAGCCATTCTATATGAATGTTTTGTATGGTAACTTCAGCAAGTTAAATAAGGCCTTCGGGTACTCCGCTGCGAATTGGAGTTATGAAAGGTTTGATAAAAGATTTGATAAGCAATATTTGATACTATGTGATTTGAAACAAGCTTTAATGTGATTTGGAACCAGTCTTAAATGTATCAATAAGTTATATTGTTTTGATTAAGTTATAAGACTCATTCATTTAACCCCCTTACATTGAGATTACTTATTGGGCTTCCAACTTACTCTGTTTATTTATATGTATGTAGGTGAGCATCAAGAAGTTCAATACTAAAGTATGTTGAAGTGTTAGCCTTTTAGTTAGCCTTTTTTGAAGCCACCCAAGATACACCTCCGGTGTCGAGGCCTTAGCTTTTATCATGACAAGCTCGAGAAGCTTTGATTTAATATAGTCTATTATGTTATAAGTTTTTCTCTTGGGTTATATATATAATGAATGTTATTAAATGTGGTGATATATGATATGAAGTGTGATGTGGTATATAACAAGTGTGTTTCTGATCATGGCATGTATGCACAGCTCAATGGACATAGTTCAAATTTGCTTTCGTTACAGGCCCCATATGTTAACTATATTTTGAAATTCTGTCTGAGGCCGTAAGTAATCTCATGATTACTGGTCGGTTACATCCTAAATCTTTAGGAGCGGGCTTGGGTCGTGACAGTGTCCGAGGTAGACCGACAATGAAGTCCATGGTCACATGCTCCCATTTCCATTCCGGGATAGGGAGAGGTTAAAGTAATCCCGCCAGCTTTTAATGCTCAGCTTTGACTTGTTGACACTAAAGGCATTTAGACACATATTCTATGATTTCCTTTTTCATGTTTGGCCACTAATAGTTTTGTTTCAAATCTCGATACATTTTGTTGTTGCCCAAATGCATTGCAAATTTGGACTTGTGAGCTTCTTCGAAAATTCTCTTTTTCAATTCAGGAGTGTTAGGGACACACAATCTTCCCTAGAATCTCAATACTTCTTTTTCAATACTGAACCCTGGTTTTGGATGCGATTCAAATTCATCAATTACTTTCTTGAGGAACTCATCCTCTATTTGCTTTTGTCCAATCTCATCAATGATTGTCGATTGAGCTGAAATGGCAACTACTAATCTGCCCTGATAATGTACCACTACCTCAATCAGTTCTTTCTAGGTCTTGCAATATCTCTTTCTATTTAGTTAGCAAACATGCCAAATTCCCTGTTGATTTTCTATTCAAGCCATCTGCTACAGTGTTGGCTTTACCCGGATAATACTGAATCTTAATATCATAACCTTTAATTAACTTCATCCATCTTCTCTATCACATATTTAGCTCATTTTGAGTGAAAAGGTACTTCAAGCTTTTGTGATCGATATAGACTTCACATTTTGCTCCATACAGATAGTGGTGCCAGATTTTCAAAGCAAACACAACTGCAGCCAACTTTAGGTCATGAGTCAGATAGTTCTTTTCATGGGATTTGAATTGTCGAGACGTGTAGCCTATCACCTTACTATCTTGCATCAAAACACAACCCAAGCCCTTGTAAGAAGCATCACTGTAAATCACAAAATTTTTTGTATCTGAGGGCAATGCCAAAATTGGCGCTATAGTCAGTCTTATCTTCAATTCTTGGAATGTAGATTCTCTTTCCTCAGTCCATTCAAACAGTTGCCCCTTTCGAGTAAGTTGGGTAAGTGGTACGGATATCTTTGAAAAATCTTTCAGAAATCTATAGAAATAACCAGCCAATCCCATGAAGTTTTGAATTTCTGTCACATTTGTCAGTATAGGCTAATTCATAACTGCCTCAATCTTTTGCAAGTCCACTGAAATTCCATCCCTATTAATAACATGCCCTAGAAACACAACTTCATCTAGCCAAAATTCATATTTCTTCAGTTTAGCATATAATTTCTTCTCCATAAGCGTTTGCAAAATTGTTCTCAAATGTCATTCATGTTCTACTCTACTTTCCAAATAAATCAAGTTATCATCGATAAATAGTACTACAAATTCATCAAGGTAGGATTTAAAAATTCAGTTGATAAGGTCCATAAATGTTGCGGGTGCATTTGTAACTCCAAATGGCATAACCAAAAATTCATAATGACCATACCTTGTTCGAAATGCAGTTTTCTCAACATTTTCAACTTTCACCCTTAGTTGATGATATCCAGACCTCAAATCAATTTTCGAAAACACTTGTGAACCCTGCAACTGATCAAATAAATCATCAATATGAGGTAGATGGTATTTGTTCTTGACCGTTACCTTATTCAACTCTCAGGAATCGATGCACCAGCGGAGGGTTCTATCTTTCTTCTTTACAAATAGAACAGGTGCACCCTAAGGTGAAGTACTCAGTCGGATAAAACCTTTGTCAAGCAGGTCTTGTAATTGTTCTTCCAGTTCTTTCGTTTCAGCCGTTGACATTCTACACGGAGTCTTTGAAATGGGTTGAGTGCCGGGTACGACATCAATTGTGAATTCAATTTCCCTGTCAACTAGCTCCCCTAGCAATTCTTCTAGAAACACATCCAGAAATTCTCTAACTATAGAAATATCATCTGACACAATATTTGTAGACTGATTTGTCAAAATACTACACAAATAACCTTGATATCCCTTCTTAAGTAGTTTGCATGCTTTCATTACCGAAATCAAGTAAAGCGGAGGTATTACACCATTACCCACAAACACAAATTCATTACGTCCCAGAGGTCTAAACAAAACCCTTTTGGTCTCACACTCAATAGTAGCACAGTATTTAAACAACCAGTTCATTCCCAAAATCACATCAAAATGTCTAATGTCATTGGGTAACAAATTTACAAATAATGTTTCATTTTCAACACGTATTTCACAAGCACGATATATAGACGAACACAAAACAAATTCCTAGATGGAGTAGATACACACAACATATATGGCAATGATTCCATGGGTCTATTCAGTCAAGATGCATATGCAATAGATACAAAAGAATGAGTGGAACCCGAATCAATTAGCACATAAGTATCTTGGTTACAAATAGAGAGAGTACCTGAGACAACAGCTTCAGTATTTCCGGGTATCACCTGGGACGAGTGCAAAAACTTTCCCCTACCTTAATGTATCTCTCATAGCAGTGGGTCCTGCCGTATTTCCTGGCATTAGGATAGATCCAATTGAACTGGCAGCTTGCCTTCCATTCCTTTGTTCACTTTGGGGACAATCTCTAACCATATGCCTAGTCTTGCCACAAAGGAAACATGCCCAAAAAGTATGATAACAAACCCCTCGGTGTTTCTTGCTGTACACATTACAGGTTGATGCAGAATCTCTTATTGATTTGGCAGTACTAAGTGTTCCCCGATTTTGCTTCTTTGAAGACGATGATCCTTTATTTGAGTAAGAACCATGCCTCTTTCCTTTCCACTCAAAAGGTCGGTTATGGGATGCCAAGTTCACTTTAGACATTAAAGCTCGGTCAAGTGCATCCACATAGTTTGGCAGTTTCAAAATGTTTACCTTTTTAAAATTGCATTTTGTAATCCGCCTTTGAACTTTCTTGCATTCTTATAGTCAGTGTCAACTATGTACAGTGCAAACCTAGCCATTTCAGTAAACTTTGCTTCATACTCAGCCACTGTCATATTGCCTTACTTAAGTCCCTCAAATTCGGACACTTTCCAGTCACGGACGCACTGTGGAAATTACTTTTCATAAAATATTTCAAGGAACTGTGCCCAGTCAATCCCCTTATGGTACTCCCAGATTAGCATCCACCATCTTCTAGCTTCATCCTCTAAAGTAAATACAGCCAACTGAACTATCTATGCCTCAACACATAGAAATACTTCGAATAACTTCTTTATTCCAAGGACCCAAGCCTCGGCTTTCAGTGGGTCTACTCCCTGTAGAACAATGGTGGTTTCTTCTTTTTAAATTCCTTAGTGAAAGCGATCATACAGTTATTAGTCTGATAGTCTCGTACAAACGGTACTGTCATTGACGGAGGCGAGGGGTGGTTGTTGCTGTTGTTGCCTCAATGCCTCAGACATGTCATGGATCATTCTTTCCATTCTGTCTAGTCGAGCCATAGTTGACTCTTCTATCTTATCATCTCTTGTTCTCACTATTATTTATATGAACTTGCATTACAATAGATACAGAAATTGCTCATATAGGCACAATACTTCATGTCTCAAATATTCACATATTCTTAATACACATAGATATATTCTTATCAGATGAATGCACCTTAAGTCTTTTCTAGGAACCTTAAGTCTTTTCTAGAAACATTATTGCTCAATTGGACAAGTGTGTGAGTTATTAATCTGTGCTCTGATACCACTCTGTCACAACCCAAGCCCGCCCCTAAGGGTTTAGATCGTAATTGGCCAGTAGTCATGAGATTACCTATGACCTCAAATAGATTACGGACATATTTTAAAATATAGGGGCTAAAAGCGGAATGAGAATTATAAAATTTGTCCAATGAGCTGTGCATAAATGGCATAAATAGAAAACTTTTCAAACATTAATAACACACTTATACATATATAATAAGATTTCATGCGTCCAAGATTCTTCAAACATCACTGTCATATTAGTTAAAACTTATTTATAGAAATGGATAGGTGTAACCAACAAGAAAAGAAACAAAAATTCAAAAGACAAAAGAACATAAGGACAAAAGCCTCGCTCGTGAGGCGTTCATGACAAGCTTCACAACACTTGGGTTCCTTTACAGGTTCACTAGGGTTGGAGCTAGACATCCCGTTGCTCACCTACATACATGCATATAAACAAAATGAGCCAACACCTAGTGTATAACATCAAAGTAAAGGGTTTATGCGAATGAGATCTAGTAAACGATATGAGCATTTTCGTACCATGAGCATTTCATAATGGAACGACCTTGGGACCAACAGATGACAGAACAACCTAAGGTCCAACGTATAACAGATGTACAGTGTGGAGTTGATCATATCTTAACGAAACGACCTTGGGTCCAATCATTTATAGCTGTATAAGTGCCATTTGATCAACTCATAATAGATAACCAAACTTATCAAATGTTTAGAACAACCATGGGTCCATCTTATCAAATTGTACGGAATGACCTTGTGTAGACGTCCCCGAACGTCCCGGGAGGGAAATCCCGTTTTGTTCGTTTGGGCTTACTACAGTTCAGGACTCGATGTCACGGTCATGTATCTAATCTCGCAGAGTGCAATGCAAGACCGATGAATCATCAAAGAGTCCAAATCCGGCAAATTGTTTTTGAAAACAGATTTTTTAGAAAAAAGTACCAAACATGGACTGCTTTGCCAGATACAGAGTCGCCACCTAAATATTTTATTTTGGGGGAATTTAGGAAACCCTGACTCATTGCCTAAGGCCACATGTCCGTCATCACCAAAGTTGCCTCGGCTCGGGAACTTGGGTACGATTGGGGAAGGTCACTTCTTGAGCACCCCCGCTCGCCCGATCAAAGATCGGCCTCTACTAACCATGATATCGAGTTTTGAAAACATTGTGCGCCCTTATTCCAGTTATTAGCCTAGATTTACTATGTGATGTGCACAGCAAAACAAGTGTAGACTAGATCGCCTAATTTGGAATCAAAGCATTGCATATCCGTTTCATTTAGGAAATGATTTGAAATTTGCTACTCGCAAGTAAGCTAAAACACGGATTTCAATGAGTTGTCCCAACTCAAACAGTCCAACCTTCACCCACAGGCATTTTAGGCAGGTAATCAAATAAGCATTTAGCCACATGGTAAGCATACTGTCATATTTAACATTCACACTCATGCGAGATGCTAAAACATAAAATACTTACAGTGTACTCCGAGCCAAAACAATAAACATGTTAGCAATCATGCGTGATCCAAGTCCATGTCAAATGGCTAATGCATCGCATACAAAATGCAACTAGAATAGGCTCGTCTAATCCTAGGATGGCACGTGGGATGTAACAAGTAGCACGTATTCAACTCGGAATTGAAATACAATGCAGTTAGTATGATGCGCCGAGCCCGGTGCATGCAATACAGATGAATGAATGCAAACATGCAAGCATAAGGTATGCTAATTGAAATATGCCCTAATCTAACTATTATAAGCGGTTAAATAAAAGGGAGAAAGAAATGGGGTTGGAAGACATGCACACACGCACCCACACTTATTACAAATTTGCCCTCACTCGGAGGGACCGAATAAATAATACAAGCCACCTAATTAACTAACTCACAAGCTAATTAATTATTACAGAACCGAATTGAATAACTAGCTACAACTAATTATTACACAACTACTAACTAACAAGTAAGCAGTAAATGAATGTTATTCCAGCTCTGTTTGGAGAAGAGGAAGGTATGCATGCTTGCTTCGGTTCTTCGCCTCGAAACACCTTCCGATTGCTCTTTAGAGGCTCTGTTTGCAAGGTGTCTTCCAGTGTTTGTTGTTGGAACTTACCAAAACACAGCTGGGGGATTCACCAGTGGCCTGCCGGCCATGAGAGGAGAATCACAGAGCCAAAACAGAAAGCACCAAATTAATAATGAGAAGTCACGGCCAAGGGTGGCACATCACGGCCTTGGTGTGTCAGGACACCAAACTGCAATGAAGCACAAAATAGAGAAAAATGAGGGTTTCCCAAGGATATGTACACACCATGGCACTCCAAATCACCTCAAAACATCAAGAGAGAGGCCTAGTCGGATCCACGACCATCAATCACGCATCCCGATGCATGATGGCCAAAAATCCAACTTGTGCAAATCAATGTGAAAATGAATGCACAAATAAAGCAAGTAAAGCCTAGAACTCTTTCATGAATCATCAAGAGCTTCGGTGACCGAGAATTGAGACACGTTCCATCACTTGAAGTACGAAACGCCGCTCGTTCCCTGTGCTCGGATTAACACTTAATCCAAGCAATGCAACATATAAGCATGGCAAACATGCAACATGACCTAAGTGTGCAAACATGTAACTGACCTAAGCATGCAACAAGCATATAACCATGATGTGAGGTGACGACCTTGGACAACATGACAAAATGCAACATGAACATGTGAGTATGCGAGGTATGCAAAGCTAAACAAGTATGCGACAACATACGAAATGAAACAAGCATGCGACAATATGGTAAGATGGGCTTACACCAAAGATGGACGGCTCTCAACTAGGTCCAAATCAGTAGCCAAAGCGATGAATTAAGCCACACAACATACTCAAGCATGCAAAATGCGAAAGGTTCAACAAAGGGGCCTAAAAGGGGTAACTCTCAAAAGTGCCTAAGAAGTGACAAATGTGCAAGTGTAACAACACTATATGCACTGAAATGAGATGATAAATGATGCCAAATCATTTAAATAGCTCAAGGATAGCATGCGTGAATCGCCGAAACACGAAGCTTGCAAGGCCAATTACACTACAGCTATACGAAGCATGAAGGATATGGCAACGACAACCCAAAATAGTCCTAGTACGTACTGATATGAGACTAAAACATGCATGGAAGTAAGCCAAAGCAAGCTAGCATACAACGCTAAAACATAGAACATGCAAGGCTACAAAAGAGGCAATGCACTACACCTATAAGAACCAATCATGGCATGACTTGGACAACCAAAAAACAGAGTTACATCATGGTATATTAGGACCCAAAATGTACTGAAATGATGAGCCAAAGGCTTAGGCTAAGTGGCATGCACAAAAATCCATTTTTGAAGCATAAAGCACAAGCTATACAAAGCATTCAAGGTATGTCAAATGCAAGTGAACAACAACATTTCATGGACTGAAATAGCATGTGGAATGAGGGCAAGGCATGCAAACATCACATGTATGACATGATAGGGGCCTCAAAACCCAAGACTAGCCTAAGCATTTACACTATAGCTATACAAAGCATGAGTGATATGGCCATGGCAGCTCAAAATAGTCCTAGAACACTTCAAAATAAGCATAAAATCAAGTTTGAGCAAAGCCAAAATATGCTAGTGTGATGAGTCAAAACATCATGCACAAAGGGCTAGTAAACAAGATTTGTTCTACACCTATATGGAGCATGCAAAGGATGATCAAACCAACTATGGATAGGGTCATAACATGCCAAATGATGACCAAATACATGCTGTAATGTAAACCAAACAAGCTAAAATGACATGGCATGGCATGGAGCATATGAAGCTAGTTTAGGGGATTTACATTACAAGTGCATCATGCAAGTATGGAGTGAAAAAACCAACCCAAAACAGATTCATGGCATGGTAAAACATCACCAAAAATGGACTGAAATGGACTCAACAAAGACTATGCACACATGCTACTTTGATGAGCTATAAATGGAGTTACATTACACATGCTAGATGCAAGCAAGACATGACCAAACCAGCCTTGGATGGGCCAAGGTAGGTCCTAGAAGTCACAAAAAAAAAGCCTGGACCAAGCCTCAAAAATGCATAGAGGGATGGTCCTTTGGAAGGCCAAAAATGCAAGTAAAGAGGAACACAAAGAGAGGGGACTACCCCCTCTGATTTAGGACCTCAAAACCACACCTCTAGTAGGAAGGCCAAACCAAGACTAACTCGGAGGCCTCAAGATATGGCTTAAAACAGAGCCAAACAAAGCATGCAAGGGGGCTACACACCCCAAACAGCAAAATGACCTTAACCAAACTTAAAAAGTATTTAAAAAAAAAAACTTTTTTCCAGTTATAAGCAAAGCCTAAATCAATATGAAAAGAGGGCTAAAGCAAGGTGCAAGAAAGTGCAAAAATGGGGGAAATGCTCACCCTTGAAGACCGTCTTCGAAACCAGCAATTTCAGGGGGTGGAAGCTTGCTTTCAGACCTCAAGAAGACCTCCCAAGAAGCTTGATTCAATGGTGGTGGTGTGTTTCTATGTGTTGTAGTGCAAAAGTGCAAGGAAATCCAACTTCAAGGCACAAAACACAATCAATATAGAGAGAAAGGGAGTTTTTTTTTCTCTTCAAAAGTTCAGCCCCGGTCTAAGGAAGAGGCCTCTTCCTTATATAGAGGAATGAAAAGCCAAAGCTTCTTCAAGAAGCTTTGCAAGGCCTTCATCCCTCCATACACGTGTATGGAGGGGAGCAAACAAAAATCCAGCTGGCTCAAAAGATCTGGAGGAAAACCAGCTGAGATAGGGGGGTGCCAGCCATCAGTAATGGCCGGCAGTGGCACATTGATGGCCGGCAAGGCTTCATCAGTGGCCGGCAGGAACAAAGCCATGGCTGGCAGTGCCATGCCATGGCCGACAGTGCACCAGGAGGGCCACTCTGAAAGGACCAAATCAGGGGTCCAAAAATGAGGCAGAAAGGATACAAGGTCCGGGAAACTCAAATCGATGATGTTCTGCCGCAACAGTCGAGTGCTGGGTGAGCAATCGAACCAGTTGTTGGGTGTACCTACAAGCACAACCAAGTCTTGAGGACGGTCAAAAATGGGGTGTCTACACCTTGGGTTCAATTCAGATATGTAGTACAACCTAGGGTCCATTATACACATTTGTATGGATCAGGCATATAGAAGTTCATTCACTTTTGCAAATTCATAGTTTTAGAAAGTTTACCATAGTAGGATGCACAGAAAATAAAGTAAGTATGAAAATATCTTTACTAAGATATTACTTACAGTGATTTGATTGTTAATTTGTCCTTGCAGATGATCGTACACAATCATAATACACACACATTGGATAACCTTGTTTAATCAGATTGTTCTTTTTAACTTATTCAATTCTCTTAGGCTTTGTTTTATCCTTTTAATTCATTTGGAATGTTCAAATGGTGAAAAAGAATGCCTAAGAGAGCATGAGGATGCAAATATGCACTTATAAGTGTTGGCCAACTTTTGCTGAAAATAAGATCTTCGCTCGAGCGCACACTTGGTCACTCGAGCGGTTCAACAATATATAGAGGGTTCACTCTAGCACACACTTGGTCCCTCGAGCCGCCTGTAAAGACTGCAAAAGTACTGGATACTCGATTTTTACACTCGACGGTCGCTCGATAGTAGCTCGAGCCAAGTGCTAAACAAAAGGGGGTTCGCTCAAGCGTACACTTGGTCACTCAAACCAACAGCCAATGTCTGTAAAAGTACTGGATGCTCGCAAAGTGCACTAAAGAGATAGAGTGTTCGGTCGAGCGATAAGACAGAATTCTAGAATTTCTAGAATAGGGTTGAGTTTCAAAACTTGCAATTTCAAACACCATTCTTGCATGGATTGATAACATTTGAAAATACTTAGAAAATCTTCCAAAAACATGGATACACAACCAATTTGGAGAGATCAAATCCCAAAACATGGAATTTAACTTCAAAATTTTATGAATCCTGGATGCATGGATGATTTAATCTTCTACTCAAGGTTAGATGACATGAACCATGCTCAATTACAACCTTTAACTCAAAATGTAAACTTAAAACTTCGTAGTCAAAGCAATTTGAAACTCAAACTTTCATGCATGTACCAAATTCCTTTGCTTGGCTTTCAAAACATAAAATTGAACTTCAAACTTTGTAAACCATGTAAGCAAGGTTCCAAAACTACATAATTCATGAGTGCATGTGGAACATGGCTTCAAAAACTCAACTTAGATGACATGGATTATGTTCAAACTCTTGAAACTCTATCAAACCATGCACGCATGTACGGATTGACTTTGATTCTAACAATTCTAGCTTAATTCTCTCACTTAAACCCATAGTCTCCTTGAATTCACATATTTGGTGTCTTATTCTCATGAATTAATTCAAAGGCTTACTTAGGTCTTGAATTAAGCTCAACTTAGCAAGTTCTTGAGTTATCTTCCTTGATTCTTCAATCCTTAAGCCAATTCTTCAAATTCAAGCCGCTTCCTCTCTCTACAATAGCATTCTCTCTCTCTAAAACTCTCTACTTCAGAATTTTTGAACTCAAACTTATGGTTTAGGCTCTTAGCTCTCAATTATAGCCTATTTATACTTGAGGATTAGATTAGAGTGCCAATATAACGATTCTAGTTTAGACCCGACCATTTTGATGTTTTGGATTCGGGTTTCATTGTCTTATATGTGGTTCATGTCTTGTTTCCACTTATTTCTTTTTGAGTTTGGCTATTGGGACATGTTGGTTGTATTTGGAATTGGTTGGTAGCTTATTTTTCAAACTGTTGCTATCCAAGATTTTGCTTTTTCGCTCGACCGACACTTCTTACGCTTAAGCGGTCTGTGTGAACTTCCAGTACTTTTGCAGGTCTGCAGAGATACTAGGAGTTGACATTTTTCGCTCAAGCAATATTTCTTGCCCTTTAGTGGTGTTCGCTCGAGTGAGATTTCTTGTGCTCAAGCGGTGCTTCTCTGTCTGTCAAACTTCTAGGAGTTGGTATTCTTTGCTCGAGCGAAGCTTCTTGTGCTTGAGCCATGCAACTTATTGTGTCTGTTCGCTCGAGCGACACTTCTTGCGCTCGAGTAGTTTGTGCGCATATTAGTTCGTAAAGTCACTTTTCTGAGTCACTTTCTCACGTTTCTCTCTCTCTAAACATTTCAAAACCCTAATTTCTCTTACTTTGCTCTCTAAAACTCATCTATTTCACTCAAATACACCTAGATCTGTCGACCTTTTCACTCGCGTCCCTTTGTTAAAAAGGTGGAGCTCGATGAGGGCTTCATTTTAATCAGAGCAAAGTTAATTTTCGACATCTTTGAGTTTTCTTCACTCTCTCTCTTGCCTTCTAAGCTTGAGGTAGGGATTCTTTGCACTTTCTATGAGTTTTAACTTAGTTGTGGGAGCCGAATAATTAGTGGAATCAGAAGCGTACACTCTAGAAGACAGACATTATTCGGCCCTATCCTGCACGATGAGGAGGCCGAATACGATAAATAGGCCAAGTATCTATTGAACTATGGAGCTGAATAAATAAGTGAATAATGAACGAAAAGTGGGCCGAACCCCGGGGCCCAGGAAACGAGTATAAATAGAGGAACAACAGTTGAAGAAAGGTATGTGAGAACTATTATGCTTAACTTAAAATACAAGTAATCCAGAGAGAGTAGGGACTAACTTGTCCGTCAGAGTGCTAATTCCGGCACCCCCGACCGGAGTGTTCATTTCTTTTCAGGTGTCTATTCGAGGATCACAAGCGTCCCCTAGGATTGGAAGAGTATTTCCAAACTATTCCCCCACAATTGGCGCCGTCTGCGGGAATACTCAAATACATCCATGGCGAGCGTAACAGAGGACCCTCTGATAGTCACTGACAAAACCACACAGAAAGACGACCTCACCCCAACAAACATGTTTGGACCAGAGACTATTGCCGCAAGACGCGCTTTGAACTTCAACTCACCCTTGACCTCAGCGCATGAGACAATGCAAGCGATCATGGAACATGCAAAGCAAAACGAACAGAGGTTAGAGAACATGATCACTAAGAATGAACGTCTCCGTCAGGATTTGGCGTTGGAAGTGGCGAAGTCTAAACAAGCTGTACGCCAAGATCCGGAACGACCTCTGAGGACAGGTGGTCGATGACTTCAAGCCCGACAACAAGACACTGATAGCAACTCCGACTCATTATCCCCAAAGCCCAAAAGGAAGGGGCGACTTAAAACTACCAGTTCCTCTGAAGAGAGTCTACGTATAAGGCATAAGCGAAGAATCAATAGTTCAGACAAAGAAGATCAGCACGATCCCTTTGTACGACGGATTGCAAGGGTAGTGCTACCTAAGAAATTCAAAGCACCATCATTCACCTTGTACAATGTTAAATCAGATCCCACCGATCACATCCGCCATTACAAGCAAGCCATGACGCTGGATGCAGACGACGAGGCCCTAATGTGCAGGATATTTTCGAGGAGTTTGGGACCACTAGCTGTCAGGTGGTATTATAAACTGGAGCCGGCTTCGATCAAGAGCTTCCACCAACTCCAAAAATCCTTTAGGTCAAGGTTTATCACTAATGAGGTCCAGCCAAAGCAAGCCGATTCCCTCTAGGCAATGCAGATTCAACCGGGGGAAACACTTCGTGCGTATTCGGCACGGTATTGGGAGTGTTTTAATCTGGTAGACGATGCTTGCAATGACTCCATGGCCATTACAGCCTTCAAGAGGGGATTACATCCCGACAGTGCCCTCCGTAGCTCTTTGACCAGACGGCCCCCCAAAACAATCTAGTTATTGATGAAGAAAGTTGAGGAATATTGTAAAGTGGAAGATGACGCCTTGCGGGTTAAATTCGGAAACACGACCAACAAGACGGCTCCTACTGCAATCGCTCAGCCGTTAAATTCTCTGCCACCTCAGAGCCCTGAGCCGCCACATCGGGCTAAACGAGATAAAAGACGAGATTCTCGCCGATCGAGCGACCAGTGCTCCCACCAGGCAAATGAACAACTGTAAGTCGATAGTAAGCGCACAAGGCGCGTCGACAAGAAATACATAGAGTTGTCAGAGCCGATCAACGTGGTTATGTCCAAAATCCAACACCTTCCATTCTTCAAATGGCCATCCAAGATGATGGGACCTCCCGAAACGAGAAGACGGGATAGGCGATGCGAGTATCACAAGGATCACGGCCATGAGACTGAGAGTTGTTATGCATTGAAGGATCACCTGGAGGAGTTGGTACAAGATGGCCAACTACAACAGTGTGTCCGCAAAGGCAGCTCAACCAAAGCAATAGCCTTACGACAAGATTCACCTCCACTCGGCGTGATCCACAAGATATATAGCCTGCCAATGTCATCCGCGGTGCATACGATTCAGTCGAGTCCCGACCCTCAAAATCAACTCACTCCAGCTAAACTGCCCTATGAAACTGCGAGCATTACTTTTGATGATTCAAATTTGGCTGGAGTGGCACTCCCCCACATCGATCCCTTGGTAATCGAGCTACGCGTAAACTGGTTCACCGTTGAGCGCGTACTCATTGATCCGGGGATCACATCGGAAGTTATGTATTACAAGACATTCACCAAACTCGGCTTCTCGGAATCAGATCTCTCTCCAGCACCTTATCCATTATTTGGCTTCAACGCCAACCCAGAATACCTGTTGGGGAAAATCACACTACCCGTTCGAGCGGGCTCCTGAATAGTGGAAGTGGAATTCTTGGTCATCAAGCTGTCATCACCGTATAATCTCATCATGGGGCGAACTTTGTTGCACACCATGTAGGCCATGCCGAATACCTATCATCAGCTGCTACGCTTCCCGACGAAACGCGGCATTGAGCAAATCCGTGGCTCTTAGAAATCGGCACAAGCATGTTATCTCCTTGCTGGAAAGACGCCAAAAGAGTTTCAAGTGAATTCCATTGAGGTGCCGGATCATGAGAGCCTCGACAATGTTAGGCGGCCCCCAAGTGAAAAGGCCACGGAATCCCCAGATCGAGTTGAAATCGATGGAAGCCTAGACAGGTTCTTCATGGTCGGCGCCTCCCTGAATCATACCGATAGACAACAGCTAATTTCTTTCCTGCTCAGCAACCTTGATGTCTTTGCATGGACTCCATACGAGATACCGAGTATAGATCCGTCTATTTAACAGCACCGTTTGAATGTTGACCCTAAATGCAAGCCAATCGTTCAGAAAAGCCGGCGATCAGCCGCAGAGCACACTGCCGCCGTTGTCGAGAAGGTCGACAAGCTGCTTGATGCCGAGGCAATTAGGGAAGTGACCTACCCTACATGGCTCTCTAATACTGTGGTTATGAAGAAGAAAATGGGACTTGGCGAGTGTGCGTTGATTTCACGGACCTGAACAAAGCCTGCCCCAAGGATTGTTTTCCCCTACCAAGAATTGACCAACTTATGGATGCGACGGCACGCAATCAGCGCATGAGCTTCCTCGATGCTTACAGAGGCTACCATCAAATTGCCATGCATCCCGAAGACCAAGACAAAACTGCATTCCTCACCCTAAGGGGAACCTACTGCTATAAGGTTATGCCTTTTGGGCTGAAGAATGCAGGGGCAACTTACCAAAGCCTGGTCACTACCATGTTCAAAGAGCAACTCGGCCAGACTATGGAAGTGTACACTGATGACATGGTGGTCAAGTCCAAAGAAGAGCAAACTCATATAGCCGACCTAGAAGAAACATTCAGCATTTTACGCAAATACAAAATGAAGCTTAATGCTTCCAAATGTGCGTTTGAGATCGGCTCTGCCAAATTCTTGGGTTACATTGTCAACCACCGAGGAATCGAAGCCAACCCGAGGCAAATCACAGCAATCTTGGAGCTCGGCTCCCCTCGTTCAGTAAAAGAGGTTCAAAAATTGATGGGGATGGCTGCCGTACTCAACAGGTTCATCAGTCGGTCCACAGATCGCTGTCGACAATTCTTTCATACACTACCGCAAGGCAAGGCTTTCGAATGGTCCGCTGAATGTGAAGCCTCTTTCAACGGCCTGAAAACCTACCTCCAATCAGTGCCACTCTTGACAACACCTTCGGCAAGTGACCCGCTCATTTTGTATCTGGCAGTCTCCGACCGGGCTGTCAGTGCCATACTGATAAAAGAAGAGCTGGGGGAGCAGCGGCTAGTGTATTATATGAGCAAGGCAATGGTTGACGCCGAAACACGCTACCTTCTGCTGGAAAAACTCATCCTAGCCTTAGTCATGGCGGCAAGAAAACTGATGCATTACTTCCAGGGGCATAGCATCGAGGTTCTAACAGATTACCCCCTCCGATCAGTACTACGTAACGCAGAAGCATCAGGATGCGTTTCAAAGTGGGCTCTTGAACTCGGCCAGTATGACATTCAGTTCCTACCTAGAACCTCAATCAAGGGACAAGTGCTTGCCGATTTTGTTGCCGAATTCACAGGGGGTCTTGCCGACTTCAAGTCTGATGAAATTCGACCTAAGCCGAACTGGAGAATTTATGTCGGAGACATTTGGCAGTTGTACTGTGATGGATCATCCAATCAACGGGGCAGTGGGGCCGGAGTAGTAATCATGGCTCCAGACGGCGCAATAATTGAGCAGGCCGTCAAGCTCAGCTTCGAAGCATCAAATAACAAAGCCGAATTTGAACATGTTCTGGGTGCTCAGCTTTTGCTTATATTTTGCGATTCAAAATTGGTGATCAATCAGCTAAAGGGGGAGTACGCGGCAAGAAACGACCGTATGGCGGCATACATGCAAACAGCTAACTCCTTGTTGGAAAAATTTGACCATCATGAATTGAATCAGATAACGCGTGATCAGAACACATATGCAGATGCCCCGGCTTGCCTAGCCTCCGCCATTAACTCAGAGATTAAATGGACCATCAAAGTAGGTTTCATCTCGGAGCCGAGCATTGGCCCTTCGGAGGAAGTCCAGGTCAATGTCATAGAATCTGGACCAAGTTGGATAGATCCCATCGCTGCATTCCTATCTTCCAAACGGCTCCCAGAGGACAAGAAAGAAGCACACAAACTGCGAAAAAAAGCCCTGTGATACTACTTGGACCCGCAAGGAAAGCTTTATAAAAAAAATCCCTTTCTGGTCCATATTTGGAATACGTGCATCCGGACAAAGTCGAAGAGCTTCTGACTTAAATACATGAAGGCAGTTGTGGCGCCCATTTTGGCGAGCCGTCTTTGGCTCATCGAGCCGTAACGCAGGGGTATTACTAGCCGACAATGAGAGCCGATGTCGAACGTTATGTGAAAAAGTATGAACAGTACCAGAAGTTCTGTCCTTTGACCCACCTACTTGCTGAAGAGCTAAGCTTCATAACCAGTCCTTGGCCGTTTGCCCAATGGGGACTTGACATCGTCGGACCTCTGCCTCGTGCCTTGGGTAACAAGCAATTCTTGATTTTCGCAACAGATTATTTTACAAAATGGGTTGAAGCGGAGGCACTAACGCACATCCAAGATACCGGCGTGAAGCGTTTTGTTTGGCGAAATATCATAACACGATTCAGCACTCCAAGAGCACTTATCTCAGACAACGGCACCCAATTTGATTATGGCGTCTACCGAGAGTTATACAACAAGTATGGTATCCGGCCTTACTTTTCCACGCCGGCTTATCCACAAAGCAATGGTCAAGCTGAAGCCTCTAACAAATCCATCTTGGACGGCATCAAGAAGAGGATGGAAAAGGCTAAAGGCAAATGGGTCGAAGAATTGTCGAGTGTACTGTGGGCTCATCGAACTACACCGAGGCGATCTATTAGGGAAACGCCGTTTGCTTTATGCTTTGGAACCCAGGCGATCATACCCCTGGAGATCGGCCACCCAACCCTGAAATCGCAAGTGTTTGATATGGGCCGAAACAACATGATGCTGGCTTTGGATTTGATTCTGGTCGAAGAACGAAGAGACCGAGCCCTTACGTCCATGGCATGATACCAGTAACAGCTTGCTAAGTCGTATAACCAATGTGTTCAGTTGTGCCGCTACATACCGGGAGAGTTGGTCCTGAAGAAAGTACTTCCAGCTGCCAGGAAGCCGGCTGATGGAAAATTGGGTCCCAACTGGGATGGCCCCCATCAGATCGATTCGATTGCGGAAGTAGGGGCATATCGGCTCAAAGATATGTCTAGAAGGAGTCTGCCACGGCCTTGGAATTCGACGCATTTGTGTAAATTCTATCATTGAACCCGACCTGTGGGGAATGATACTAATTTAGAACGGTTCACCATGTACACATTCCACTTTTGTAATACAAAGATTCCTGTTTATTCATTTTGAAATCAGTTCAAAAGTGTTCCGATAAAAGCCTCCAGATTCGGAGCGCCCTTTGTCGATATCATGATTGGCCAAGAGAAGTCTCCGAATTCGGAGCCCCATTGGTGCACAATACTTTTGGGCCGATTAAGACTTTGGATTCAGAGCGCCCTTCGTGGATATCACGATTGGCCAAGACAAGTCTCCGGATTCGGAGCCCCATTGGTGCACGACACCTTTGGACTGATTAAGACTCCAGATTCAGAGCTCCATTGGTGCATGACACCTTTGGGCCGATTAAGACTCAGGATTCGGAGCACCCTTCATGGATATCACGATTGGCCAAGTCTCCGGATTCGAAGCCCTATTGGTGCATGACACCTTTCGGCCAATTAAGACTTCAAATTCGAAGCCCCATTGGTGCATGACACCTTTGGGCCGATTAAGACTTCGGATTTGGAGCCCCATTGGTGCATGACACCTTTGGGCCGATTAAGACTCCGGATTCAGAGCCCCATTGGTGCTCGACACCTTTGGGCCTATTAAGACTCTGGATTCGGAGCCCCATTGGTGCATGACACCTTTGGGCTGATTAAGACTCCGGATTTGGAGTCCCATTGGTGCTTGTAGACACCCCATTTTTGACCGTCCTCAAGACTTGGACGTCGCCGCTTGAACACTCGGTGATTATCCATGTTTGTGTTCGTTTGGAGTTCCCGGAGTTCTCGGCTACGCGCCTTGCCTCAGGACCTCCGAACTCGATCGTTTTGTGTCTGGTTTTGCACCAAACACTTGTGCTTTGCCTTGGAGGGGCAGGGAATGCCTTGTGAGGCATCCCCACACACCACCGGCACTGGCTAGAGGCCACCGGCTGGTTGGTGTTGTCACCGGCACTATATTGTGCCGGTCGGCACTATTTTGTGCCGGTCGGCACTCTTTTTGGCAAAATGACCATTTTGCCCTGCCGACTACTTTACAGCTGTTTTTGGAGATATTTTCAGACAGCTTTCTGGCGCTTGTTTCCCCTCCATACACGTGTATGGAGGGATGAGCCCTTTGATACCTTAACTTGTAAGTTTTGGTTGCCTATAAGGAGAGGCTTCTTCTCTTGGCTCAAGGGTTAGAAAAATTGGAGAGTTAGACATTTTAGGAGAGGGAGAAGCTCTGGTTTTAGGTTAGGTTTTGTGTATCTATCCTATCTCTCTCTTTCTCTCTTGTTTTGTACACTAGGTGTTTGTGTCTCACTATTGCACATCAACACCTAGTGTTTCACCTTCCCTTGGCTACTGAGGTCCCAAGAGGTTATTCTTGCTGTTCTTGACTGCTTTGGAGCTCAAGGAAGCAACAAAGTCAACATTTGTGAAGAAGGTCAACAAGGGTGAGAAACTTACTTTATTTACCCCATTCTTGCACTCCATTTTGACCTTCCTTGAACTATTTTTGTGATTGGTCTTCAATACAAAAAAGTTCTGTTTTTTAGTCCTCTTGATAGTTTATTAAGGGTGCTTTGTGCTTTGGGGAAGTTTGGCCCCTCTTAGGCCTTGAAAGGCCCCATTTTTGTGCTATTTTATTGAGCTCCGGGATTTTGGTGTTTGGGTCTCTTCACCACTGAAATCTTGAGGGATTTCAGTGGTGTAGATGATGCCTTAAAGTCCTAAGAAGGAGAGGGCCACCCCCTCTCCTTGATGTCCTTGAAAAGGGCAAGATTCGGCCTCTTGAGGGAGCTAGTGTTTGGTTGTTTGTTGAGCATGTCTTGGCTGCATTTTATGTTTATTATGCCCTAATATGACATTGCTAAGTCTTGGTTTTAGCACTCTTTGCATGCCTTGCATAGTTGCTTTGTAATGCCTTAATAGTCCCTTAACATGCCTAGGTTATATGCCTTTATTTCTAGCATGTTTTAGGCTTAGATCCATGAAGCTTGTATGCTCATTTTGCCATGCATGAGGTCTGTCCATGCTTGTTTTGGACGATCATGACTTGTATCTCATAGCTCCTTTGCATTTGGCTTGTTGGCCTTAAGAGCATGAGAGTGTAGCATGCCTTGCTTGCTTTATTTTTGATGGTTTGGAACCATTTAACACGCTATTTCAGTCCCTTTGGTGTGCTTGTATGCTTGCCTTAGTGGTCTCTTTAATGCTTTAAAAGCATGTGTTGAATGCTCCATGTTTTGGTCATGATGCATGCTTTTGAATTCAAGTCTTTTAGATGCCATCTAGGTAGACTTTTGGGCTTAGTTTTATGTGTTAAAACTCTGTTTTTGATCGCCTAAGTCTTGCCATGTGTGATTATACTAGGTGTGGTTTAATGCCTCATAGACTTGCTTTGAAGACTTGGGCCATTTGTTGCATGTTTAGCTTGCTTTGTTGCATGATTTGGCATCATGTTTTGCATGATTTTCAGAGCTTTATGTGCATGCTAGCAGCCCATGTTTAACTCATTTCAAGTGTGCTTGAATGTTGTTTATTATGCTTAAGTGTTGGTGCCTTAACTTGTGTATGTGTACATGCGTGTTTGGCCCTCATGATTTAGCATTTTGGCCAATGGTTTTAGGCCTATTTGGAGCTGCCTAATCCATGTTTGAGTCCACCCTCTTGCTTAATTCATATGCTTCCTTGCTTAGGTTGTGCACCTAGCATGCTTTGCTTGCTTGCATTGCCCATTTTGCATACTAGTTGACATGTCTAGGATTGCATCATATTGGCATACATGCTAAGCCTCTTGAAGTGAAATATGATGGAGGTTTGGCACCCTTGTTTGTTTGTTTGCATTGCATGCATTTAAAAATCGAAGTGCACACTTCATCCTTTGGGCCATCATGCATGGAAGTGCGTGATTGGTGGTCCGAGAATCGAGGCACATGCTCCTTTGAGCCATTAGTATGATGAGGAGTGTGCTTGGTGCATACATGCTTTGAATTACATTGCCATGCAAGTTGTGTCCTCTCTTGTGAGTTGCGGTGTTCTAGTCGGCAAGTTTAGTGCCGACCGGCAGTCAATTTGCAGCCGATGGATGAATTTAGTGCCGGTGGTCACATCCTTCAGCCGGTGGTATTCTACCCGGTAGTCTTGATCTCGATGCTCAAGGAAGTATTCCTGAGACTTTGGCAGTCATCAGAGGAGGAAAGCAGGGAAAACAGAGGCAATCATGTATGGTAGTGCGATTCCGAGCGAGTCCCGGGCGCGTGATGCATCCGGCCCTCTTCCCGAGGCATTTACTGTTTTAATTAGTCTAGTCGATTAATTTATTAATTAATTAATTTGTAATATTTAATTAGCTTGCGTAGTTAATTAATTTGTATTATTTATTTGGTCCCTCCGAGAGAGGGCATAATTGTAATAAGTGTGGGTGAGTGCGTGTATGTCTTCCAACCCCACTTCTTTCTCCTTTTACTTACCGCTTAATGGTTAGTATTAGGGCACGTTTATTTTAGCATACCTTATGCTATGCATGCGTGCATCCATGCATTTGTCTAAACATGCACCGGGCTCGGTACATCATACAAACTGCATTGTATTTTCAAATCTAACTTGAATACGTGTTACTCGTGCATTTCACATGCCATTTTTAGGGTTAGACGAGCCTACTCTAAATTGCATCCTTGCCTGTGTTGCATTAGCCACTTAACATGAGCTAGGTCATGCATATTTTGCTAACTAGTTTATTGTTTTGACTTGGAGTACTAGGTAAGCTTTTTACGCTTTAGCATACCACATGCGTGTGAATGTTGCCATGACAGTATGCTTACCATGCGGCTAAGTGCTTATGTGAGATAAACTGTTTGAATGCCTGTGGGTGGAGGTTGGGTTGCTTGAGTTGGAAAACTCATTGAAATCCGTATTTTAGCCTACTTGCGAGTAGCAAATTCCAAAGCATTTTCAAAACGAACGGATATGCAATGTTTGTTTCCAAATTAAGCAATCTAGTCTATACTTGTTTGCTGCACGCATAACATAGTAATTCTAGGCTAATAATTGGAATAAGAACACATAATGTTTTCAAAAACGGATATCACGGTTAGTAGAGGCCGGTCTTCGGACCGGGGGAAAGGGGGTGCTCATAGCTGACCTTCCCCCATCGTACCCAAGCTCCCGAGCCAAGACACTTTGGTGATGACGGACATGTGGCCTTCGGCGCCGAGTCAGGGTTTCCTAAATTTCCCATTTTAAAATATTTAGGTGGCGACTCTGTAATCTGGCAAAGCAGTCCATGTTTGGCACTACTTTTTCAAAATCTGTTTTTCTTCAAAACGATTTGCCAGATTTGGACTCTTTGGTTCAGATTTAGAACCGCGACACAAATTGAGTCCGAACTGTAGCGAGGTCCCCCGCGGCCATGTTATAGTTTCTGGCGACTCTGCTGGGGAGTTTTAGAGAGCTTGACTCGAACTCGTGATATCCTGTTTTGGTTCCATTTATGTGTCTCTTTGCATTGCATGTGCATTGGTACACCTAGGAACACCGTGTTGGCCATCTGCTATTCCTGGGCGGTTTGCCGGAGGCTTGTCTTGTCAAGGCATGTCCATAAGGCTGACCGGTTGCGGGCTCTGCCAGTATGGGAACACAAACCCCGGTTTTACCGGGGCACCCTTTTTGACCATTCGACCTAGTGCATATTCAGATCCATAGTGACCATTCCAAACTAGGACAGGTTGCTTACCCGATATAGGTTGTTTGAAACCGCTGTGTGCGTAGTGAAACCCTAGCTCCTGACAAAATAGGACAGGGAAACCCTACCCCAACATAGAGGTGTATTTGGCTCTTATTTACTTGCTATGTGCTTTTAGAGTGTATCTCTACAGTGAACGCATATATCAGTTTGCAAGATTGGGTATCCGGCCTGAGGGCACCAGTATCAGTTTTTGAGAATCAGTTATATCTGTGGGTATCAGATTCAGATTTGGGGCAGTGATTCTGGGGAACAGTGTTCAGTAGTAGAGTGCAGTTGTCCGGCTGCACCCGTATTTGATCTGTTTGGGGCTGAAATGCTGCTTGTTTTCCGTTTCAGTTCAGAGGCTCGGAGATTTGATCAGCTAGTGTCTTCTCCTTGCTGAGGCAGGACTGAACATGATGCAGAACTCAGAAGAGATTGTGGTCATGACGGCCGCGTTGGGTCAGGAAATCACCCCACAGGATGAAGCTGCTGTTGGCATACCGCATCCACCTAGGTCGCCCGCCGCACAGCCAATTTGGACCCCTCAACTATACCAGGCTCGCGAGCCTACTATGTTTGAACTAATGGGGATGATAGGTGATCTCCAAAGGTCTGTGACAGATCTCGCCTATGGAATGTCAGTTTTGCTACCGGCTGCACCATATGCCGGAGGCTTTATACCCCAAGAGCCCCCGCTGTTGGGCCGAATTGTCAACGAACTCAGCCAACCGGAGATGACCTCCAGCTATGGCAACGATGCAGCAAACCAAACTCTAGATCAGGCCGAGGCCAGAGATAAAGGCAAGATGAAGGCAGATGCCGACCCTACCGAACAACTGCTGTGTGCAGTAGAGGCTTTGAAAGCGGGGGGAATGAACAAGCAACAGATATCCGGAGTTATGTCAAAAGCTGTGGAAGATGCTTTCCCCACCCCGCCTGAGGGCAGTTCCAGTCAACCAGAGAATCGGGATAGGCCCCGTCATGCCAAGACAGTTCTTCCCGCTCCCAGCCTTGCATCCGGAAAGGATCAGAAACCCAAGGCCGCACCCGCCGATCCGTTCGCTAGTGCATCTAGCAAGAGTGCTCAGACTCCAAAGTACCTGCCCCGAGGGCGCAGAGTCTTTCATGCTCTCTATATGCCGTTGTCCAAGGCATTGCAGATCCTTGCTGAAAGGGGACACCTTAAGCCCCTGGAGCCTCGGCCGCTCCCGAAGAATCTCCCGGCCACACATAATGCTTCCCTGTACTGTGCGTACCATCAGCAGACCGGCCATGCCACTGATAATTGCTTCCGCCTCCGTCATGAGAACGAGGTTATCCTCCCGCCTACTTCAGCAAAGTCCGTCACCACTCAGTTGTTGGATTTTGAAGATACAGATACCGCGAGTATGTAAGCAGAAGGTGAACCGCCTGCGGGCAGTGTTTGGTACATTTTTGGATATGGCGTCTGGCACGCATTTTTGAGCACCTGCCAACGCTAGTTTTGTAAATCCCGACTTGGGTGTCGAGTCAGTCTTCTGTTTTGTCTTGAGCCTGTCTCATTGTTTTAAGTCAGTCCTTTTGCTTAAGGGTCTGTCTAATTTTAATGAGTCAGTCCCTCTTATATACAAGGTGATTTCGGGGTTGTTGCCTCAAACACCGTTTTGTTTTATAAATAGTTGTTTTTGCTTTTTGAGTCTGTTTCTGCCGAGGAGCCAGTTATGCCAACAAATCTGAATGAAACAGCTGCGGCTATCACGTTCCGTACTTGCTGCTATTTGAGTTAGCCGTGCCGGAGGATGTGAATGGAACGACAGTACATATCCCCTACTCTCTTGTGCCTTGAACATCGTCATGATGACCTAAGTTTTTCAAAACTCTTTCGAACACTGTGGTGATATATAAAAAAAAAAAAAAAAAAACGAAGAGGAAGGAATTCCTCGGCTTTTGTAAAATTTTGATCATTTTGAGAGAAAGAGAGGCCTGCTAAGCTTTTAATGAATGAAATCATGTTTGTCAGCGTGAGTACTGAGAAGGACCCTGGCCTGATCCATACTGGTTCCACACTATCTTCAACGTGAATGATTTGTCGCTTTCTTAAAAACTTTCAAAAACAAAATGTTTTGCGCGGTCCTACGAAGACCTGTGTGGAATCGCTCTTGAGATTGTGCAGCCTAGGATCGCTCTCAGCCTCGAGACTCGACCCCCCTTTGCTTTCAAACCTTGAACTGGCATTCAGAATGTTCAACGATCGACCACGATGTAAGGCCTGTGTGGCCAGATTTGAAGCAGCCCTCGAACAAGAGGCACCAAAGTCAGATCAAGAAGATCAGATCTCATCAGAAGAAGCTTGCAAAGCTAGATCAGAAGCACCCCTCGAACTAGGGGCAAAAATATCCGATGTGCTCGAAGAGCCAAAGGTGGATCTTTCTGCAAATCAATGACACCCATTCTCCTGGATTCAGATGACTTCAGGATCTCAAAACCATTTGGCATGGACAAAGCTACACTTTTACCCTTTGAGAGGCTCGCTGGGCCGAAAACTCGGAAGGGCGACCCAGGCAAAAGTTAGAGTAAAGAAAAGAATGAAAAAAAGAAAAAAGAGAAAAAAAAAATTCAAAGATACAAAAATGCAAAAAGAAAAGAAAAGAAAAATGCAAAAAAAGAAGAAGAAGAAAAAGAATGAAAAGAAAAAAGAAAAAGAAAAACAAAGCTCGCAAGGTCGAAAACCTGCAATAGGCACCTTGGCAAAAGATAGAGCATAAAAGGAGAGCTTAAAATACCCGAGTGTACCTTAACCGGAACTACGTAAGGCTTGATTCCCATGTTTGGGATACGTAGGCAACTTCATCCTGAAGTCCAGCCCCCAACGCTTTCATAGCGTCTCAGTCCATGTCATGGTTTTGATCACTTTTGCCTCCTCCGAATTTGATGTCTCGATTTGCAGCAACCTGGAACTACGTGATTAACTTCCCCTTGAAGTCCAAACCATCAACACATTCCAGGTGACTGTGTCCATATATTAATTCAAACCGTCTTCATCCCCTCCGCGTCCGAGGGTCCGATCGTCGTCAACAAAAGACTGGCATACAATATGCCGCGGCATCATCCAAACAAGGGGCAACTTTCCATTGCCATGCATTGCCGTAAGTTACCCTGAGTTACCGTCCAAACCAGGGGCAACTTTCCGTTGCCTTATCCCCCTTTAAGCCAAGGGCAATTTTCCATTGCTTCCAATCCGAGGTTGCGCATCTCAAGGGTAAGTTCCGCGCTCGTTGAGCGTTGATTGTTTGCAAAAATAGTTTTTGAAAATTTTCACTGAGGTTGACTTATTTTCTCGAAAACTGTTTCGTTTCCAAAATTGGACCATGTTTGGACCCAAAAAGTAGAATTTTCAGTGCTCACAGCCTGATTCGCATGATTTTCAAATCAAAAATCGAATAAGTATGTTTATCCAACTCTCATTTTTGATCAAAACTGTTTTAGAAAACAAAAAGAAAAATGGTCAAAATGACGAACTAGGGGCACAATTGAGTCGGGTGTCCCGCCTCCCCCTTTGTTATCAACGCACTCGCCAAGCAGGCACTCCACCACCAGAAGAAATAGCCGTGAGCTAACAATGTTGGGCATGAACCCGCAACCTCTCGTTTACCTATCAACCACTCTGGGAAGGGATTGAAAAATGAGAGAGTAAAGAATAGAGAGGTGTAAGTTGAGAGAAAAGTAAGAAAAGGGTTTTTGTGAGCAAAACCGAGCCTGAGGGCCGAGTGATGTGAGAATCACAAATCAGAAAGGGTGGGAAATAATACCCAGGGGAACTGGCTTCTCGAGGTCTGAGGTCTTTTTGTAAACATGTACGTGTGTCGTGTCTTTTGACCTGTCGGTCTCGATTTTAGTTTTGAGTCTTTTTCGAGTGTGTCTCACTCTTTTAGGTCGTGTGCCTTTTGTTATTTGTTTGAGTCTGTCTCGCTGTGGTAGGTTCGACACCCTGGTTGAAAACCCTTCTTTGCTTCAAAAAAAAAGTAATCGCTTGTGCTTAGAATGTTGTGCCGTTCTCTACATCCGTGCAAAGCAAGAGAAGAAAAGGGAGAATTTGGGACATTCAAGCGTGTTTCAACTGCAACCGTGTCAACTTTGTGATCCGTCTTGTCAGATTGGGGCTACTTGTTCGGGGTTTGCTGTGTGCAGAATGAACCGAATGCTGTGTTATGGGCTATATGCAGGTCAATCCCCAGTAGAGCATGGGCTGTATATCTCGATTGAGCAGTGATTTGTATGAGTTGTTTTGCTGATTAATGGGGTGACTATCTGATTACCACAGTATAATTGCTCAAGTTTCAGACAACAGATCAATATCATGTACATTTGAGGTGTAATATGATGCAATGCAGTGCAAACCACGAGATGTATAGATATAACATTCTTTTCAGACAAAAGGTTTGTTTCATATAATCTCTTCAAGTACAAAGTTTGAGGAAAACAAAAACCTGCCTGCGGCAGTACAAAGTACTCTATCTACCAACAAAAGAGAAAAGTACAAGAAAAGAAATAAGAAAAACAGCAAAAGTCTGGGTCATCAATGTCATCAATGGCCTCATGGATCATCCTCGCCTCTTCACTGGCGAAGTCCAGAGCATCACCGAAGTGTCCTTTGTCCGAGTCAGCCCGGCCTCCTCCTCGGATGCCTCTGCCTCCTCCGCGGATGCCTCTGCCTCCTCCTCGGACTACGTCGTCCGGAGGCCGCGAGCCGCTGCTCCCAGTAATCGCCCTCCTCTGGTGCGGGGGAATATCCTGCCATCCCGGGTAGACACGGGAGGTCCAGGTGGAGCGACGTCACCCGCCGGAGGAAGTGGGAAGGGAGGCTGAAAAAACATGAAAGGCAAATGCATTAGTATGTATGAAAGCAAGCAGTCACGAGAATCACGATGTATGAGAAACAGTATGAATGCCGTGGCGGTTTAACGGTCACGAGAATCACGGTGTATGAGTCTGATATGAATGCCATGAGCGGTTGAAACGATCTGAGAATCGATGTATGAATCTGATGTATCAAGTGCGTGAAATTTGGGTATCCAGTGTTGTATCGTGCATCAGATTATGCAAAGCAGTTTGGGTATAAGCTATGACAGAGAGAACATACCAGAAGTCCGTAAAAGGCTAGGAAGTCGAAGGTCCGCTGCAACATCCCCGCCATGGAGGCATTCATCTCCAATGACCGCCGGGTGTACTCAGAAGACGCCTGCAAGGGAATCAGATGCATCAATATTCTGTGGAATATCAAATAAACTAAAATGAAATAAGCATGTAAATGCAAGAACACATCTAGGAGGCAAGTCGGGATACCGACAAACTCGTGATCGGCCGTGAAGGCGAAGGAATCGATAGGTCGCCCATTCGACCCGGAAAACGATGAAGCGGGTAGGGCGGGCCAAGCCCTCCGTCCTCTGGACCCCGCCCCTGCCGCGACCTCGAGCCCTCCTCGGCGCTCCTCCTCTCTCTCACGCTCTCTGGCCGGTCTCTCTCGGCTCGGCGACCACCACTCGGCGCCGCATGATGAAGGTCGGACGTACTCTGATGTCGCCCTCGCCTCTGGCCGTCGCCTCCCGGCCAATGGTGTAGTCCGCCATCGCTTTCGTGAACGCTTCGGTGTCCCTCATATGCTCGGGAGGATGCACGACTATCTGCTCGAGTAAACCTAAGGTCTGGCCAAGCGCCGCCTAGGTACCAAGCCCGGCTGCATCGCCCTCGGCAAAATCCGTGAGCGAGGTCTCAACGGCGCCCGGCGAACCGATCCCGCACCATCGCCGCGAGGAGCCCACGGTGCCAGTGATCTCAAATTGAAATCTGATTTGTTACCTCGGTATTGCAAATATCTGATGGAAAAGTGAAGCTTAAACGAATCGCAAATAAAACATACCTCGGCGGGGGTGATGGTGTCAAGAATGGCGAAGAAAGTGAATGTCTCCGCGGCCTCGGGTGCACCTCCGTCAAGCGGCGTGAAGCAGGATGACCAGAGGGGTCTCCGCATCAGGCACGGGAGCGAGCCTAGGGAAGTAGGCATAAACCCATAACTGCGAGGTGAATACCAGAATATTTATTAGATAAGGCAGAATACAGAATAAAGCATGAAATAGCAAGGCCGTGTGTTGTGCAGTGTATTGAGCAGAGTATACCGTGTGAACAGTGTACAGACAGTGTAGAGCAGAGTATGTGTGTGCCGCGTACGATATGATACAAGTGTAAGCAGACTACGGTGTGTGCGGTGTCTGGTCTGAAAGTACATAACAGAAATGTAAGGCAGAGGAGAAGGCATACCTCCCAAGCTCGCCAGTAGCCTCCGAGCAACTGCCCGCTACCACGGGAGACCGAGCTCATGTACCCATACAGGGTGGCCAGAGTGGCACCACCCCAGTCATAATGCAAGATGTCCCGGACGTCCACCAGTGCTCTGAGAAGGCAGAGGGGCACTGTGTTCGCCCGGTCGGCGAAGAGGGTCGTCCCTAGCAAAAACATCAGGAAGCCGCGTGCATACCTCTCTACGGCCTCTGGGGTCATCGGAGCTGCATCAACAAGAAGAGGCTGCACCCGAAACTGCACCTCGAACCAAGAATACCGGACAAAGCCGGGACGCGCGAGAGGTGGAGCCGCGCCAAGCAAGTGGATCTGAGCGGCGGTCCACTCGTCCATATCGGTGTCGAAGGGGATCGGATCACCCCCTACCCCGATGCCGGTGAGCACCGAGAAGTCGTAGGGAGTCATCGTCATGTCTCCCGCTGCCGATAGGTGGAATGAGTCGGTGGTGTCCCACCACCTCTCTGCCAGGGCAGCTAGAAGAGGCTCAGAGGCGATGGCGGGTCGGACCCTGCGCAGAAAGAACCGAAGCCCGCATCGTCCACAATGCGTCGAACTGCCTCGGGAAGCTCCAAGTACCAATCTCGGGCCGCGACATTCACATACCCGCGGATGGTATGGGAATCTCCCTGTTTTCAAACAAATGGTTGCAAAGCAATATGAATTGTACAGTTCTGAGGAAATATGTTAAAATCGATACAAGTCTAGCATGCGTGCAAGTTTTTTAGATTCGACAGATACCGGGTTTCAGTGTACTACGGTGGACTACGGCCTGTGATGTGTCAGTGTGTTTGCTTGTGAGAGTCAGCATACAGATATGATGCATGTGTGCACATTTTTCAGATTCAAGCAGATGTCGGGTTATAGTGTGCCAGTAGGTGAACTACAACGTATGATGCGTCAGCGTGTTTTGTGTGGTTCAGTTTGAATACAGCATACAATATGTTTTCAGATTCAAATAAGTGCCGGGTGTCGGTAAGTTTACAGTGCAGAACGGTGTGTGCCGTGTGTTTTGGGTGATTGAGGCTAGTGCAGTGTGCATGCATGTGTCCGTCTCAAACAGATATCAGTTATAAACATGATTGCGATCAACTACAGTCTACAGCCTATCAGAGCTAAGCAGTTAAAGAACAGACTCAACTATGGCAGTTAATAGTTCTACATTGCATGAAAGTAAGACAGAGAAAAAAATGTTACCTCGGAGGCGCCGAAGGATGGATGAGAGGTCGGCTCGCGCAGGAGAAGCTCCGGGTCCAGTGCTCGGTCGAACCCGCGAAAATGGCGAAGACCATCCGGAGGTAGAACGTGGATCGCCGGGCGGTAGGTCGCCGGGTCGAAAGGACGCTCGCTCAATGGGAGGAGCTCGACCCCGGGATCCATCTCGTGATCTGGAGGAGTCCCGACATGTGGAATGTCGTCAGCCATGGCAACGGTGATGAGAAAATGGCCGGAAGAGCCGGAATGTGAAGAGTCAAACCGAAAAAGTCAACCCCGAGCGGGCCGAAAATGACCGGGAAGGTCGGAAGATGGAAAGATGCGGAAATGAAGAGGAAATCGAGGGGAACAAGTCCCGAAAAAGTGGAAATAACGAAGGGAGCACCGAAATGAAATTTGGATCGGTCGAAAATGTCCGAAACGCGGTGAACTTTGCGAATTGAACGACGAAATCGAGCCTAAAAAAACGAGAAAATGCGAGGATCGAGGGTTGAAAATATTCTAGAGAGAGAGGGAATGAATTTTGGCGGTATAGAAGTGAATAGAATAGGGTTTAGAACCCTATTTTATAAGACCCGGAGCAAAATGGCAAAACTGCCCCCGATCAAGCATTTTTGGCTGGCCGGCACTATTTTGTGCCGGTCGGCACAATATTGTGCCGATGAGTATTTTCTGCAGCCGGTGGCCAGCCGGTGACCTCCCCTTCCAGCCGGTGGTGTTCCCACAGCCTTGTTTAGGCTATATGAGCAGTTTTGGGTCTTCATAGCTCAAGAAAGTGCATCCCCGATGCTCAACCGGCCTCCGTTTTGACCTCGGACCATGTCTTCTGTGCGTGGCACTCAAATTCAAGCAAAGATTGTATCCTTTTGTATCCTTTTGTCTTTTACACGATTCAAAAGTTGCCCCGTGTGCTTTGCATACATCCATCGCGTTGTCTAACGCATCGCGCTATCTTGCGCATCATATTGCATTTGGCATGCATTCAATCGCACTGTTTTGTGTACTCGCGTTGTCTAACGCATCGCGCTATCTTGTGCATCATATTGCATTTGGCATGCATTCAATCGCACTGTTTTGTGCACTCGCGTTGTCTAACGCATCGCGCTATCTTGCGCATCATATTGCATTTGGCATGCATCCATCGCACTGTTTTGTGCAATCACGTTGTCTAACGCATCGTGCTATCTTGCGCATCATATTGCATTTGGCATGCATCCATCGCACTGTTTTGTGCACTCGCGTTGTCTAACGCATCGCGCTATCTTGCGCATCATATTGCATTTGGCATGCATTCAATCGCACTATTTTGTGCACTCGCGTTGTCTAACGCATCGCGCTATCTTGCGCATTACATCGCATTTGGCATGCATTTCATCACACTATTTTGTGCACTCGCGTTGGCTAACGCATCGCGCTATTTTGCGCAGCGCACTATCTTGTGCATTACATTTCATTCGCGCCATTTGGCGCACCCCCATTGCATTCCACTTTCCATTCAATGAGGTATGCGTGCCTCATTTCGCACTTCATTGCATCTCGAGGTACGCGTGCCTCGTTTTGCATTTCATTTTCCGTCTAACGAGGTATGCATGCCTCATGTTCGTTTCGTTTTGCATCTTGAGGTATGCGTGCCTCACTTTGCATTTCATTTGCATGTCATTTTGCATTTTGCATCCATGAAGTATGCGTGCCTCATCTTGCCTCTCATTTTGCATTTCATCGCGCTATTTTGCGCACCTCATTGTTTTGCCCCCGGGTCTGGCGAGACCTTAAACACGCGCGGTCTAGGAGACCTTAAATCCTTGGAGGGTGCGAAACCTTCACCATGTACGTTGCCTCCCCCCCCCCCTCTCTCGCGTGTACTGCGCTGAGAGGTTTCTTTTTGTTTTCCCTCTCTCGCGTGTACTACGCTGAGAGGTTTCCTTTTGTTTTCCCTCTCTCGCGTGTACTACGCTGAGAGGTTTCCTTTTGTTTTCCCTCTCTCGCGTGTACTACGCTGAGAGGTTTCCTTTTATTTTCCCTCTCTCGCGTGTACTACGCTGAGAGGTTTCCTTTTGTTTTCCCTCTCTCGCGTTTACTACGCTGAGAGGTTCCCTTTTGTTTTCCCCCTCTCGCGTGTACTACGCTGAGAGGTTTCTTTTTTGCCTTGTTTTTTTTCTCTCTCCTGCATGCGATACGCAGAGAGACGTTGTGTTTGAAACTCCGAGTGTTCTCGGTAGTCGCTTCTAGACTTCTCCGCGTAGACGCCGTGAGAATTGCATAACTCGCTTAATCCCTGCTGCATGAGATGTAGTTTGGTTCGAGTTTACTCATTTGCATCGCATTCACTTAAGTGTTGTGTAATCGTTGCCACCGGGTCTGGCGAGACCTTAAACACGCGCGGTCTAGGAGACCTTAAATCCTCGGGAGGTGCAAGACCTTCGGTGCATTAGAGTGCACGCGTCATATTGCATTTTGTATGCATTCCATCGCACTGTTTTTGTGCACTCGCGTTGTCTAACGCATCGCACTATCTTGTGCATTATATTTCGTTCGCGCTATTTTGCACATCGCGCCGCTTTGCGCACCCCATTTGCATTGTCTTGCATCCTTTGAGGCTCGCGTACCTCATTGTGCTTCATTTTCCATCCTTATGAGGCACGCGTGTCTCATTTGCCCCATTTGCATTAGCATGCGTGTCTTACTTGTCCGGCATGTGTGTCTTACGTGCGTTATGCATCATTCCGCCCCGGTCTGGCGAGACCTTAAATGCGCGCGGTCTAGGAGACCTTAAATCCTCGGGAGGTGCAAGACCTTCAGTGCATTAAGATGCACACCTCATTGCATTGTCATGCATTCAAAAAGTCACGCGTTAGCACGCATTTCAAAAACATCATGCATCATGTGCATTTCAAAATAAAAGAAAACATGCATTGTTATGCATACATTTTGCATCCCGGTCTAGGAGACCTTAAATCCTCTGAAGGTGCAATTCCTTCGGTGTTTGTCGTGCCCGAACGACTTTCAGTGGTCTGGTAAAGCCACCTGTCTGTGTTTGCGGTGAGTTCCTAGAAGACCAACTGGGACGGTGAAAACTAGAGTTTGAATGGCTTGTGCCTAGAACGCAAAGGTTCGGAATTTCTGAGACTAAAGTCTGGTTTAAATACCCAGGGTGTGTACCCTCGGCTTGAAATCTGTATGGAAGCCCCATAGGTTGAGGCGGCGTGTTTACGCCTCAATTCTGGATAGTGAACCAACCTAGTGTATCGCCCTCTTGGTAAGATAGGGAAAACTGCAACCATAGACATCACATCATTTGCATGTGTCATGCATTTCAAAAAAAAACAAAACAACAAAAAAATGCATTTCATTGTAGTATAGTGCATATGTCATGCATCCTCTGTAAACATCCAGTGCATAGTGCATTGTAGTTGCATGCATCCACTGCATCATCTTCCATCCATGGGTTGCGCCTTTCCATGTTGAGCTTGGTCTGGTATGTGCCCTTACTTTTCACGTCAAAGCATGGTCCATGTGCATCGCGCCTATTCCTTGATGAACTTGGTTTGAGGTTGCGGCACCTTTTCCGTGTTAGACATGGTTTGTATGTGTGCATGCCTTTCCTAAGCAAGATTTGGTTTGGCTCGTGTGCCATATCCACTGTACATATTACATTATGGTGTAGTTATTGCGTCCGGCATTAGGATCATTATTCTCTCCCCAGCGGGTCGTTTCCCCACTTATGTCATTCCACCCAATACTTGTTTTTATGTCCGTGCGAAGTACTCATAGATCAGACATCGTTCTATGGGAGACGGGCTCGTTACCTCCATCAATCTACTTGACATTTGTGTGGTTTCGAACCGCTCGTGATTGAATCATGAATCAACTGCTCTGCATGTAGTTTCAATTGCATATAGTTTCAATTGCATTACATATTAGTTGCATTATTCATACATTGTTGTTGTATATATTGCATATCATTTTGCATTCATTTCGCATCATCATGCATATTGCTAACAATATTGCACCTGTTAAGTTTGCTTTCTTTGCAGGCACGATATTGTATGTACGGCTCATTTGAGGCCAGTGCAACCGGACGAGCCGCACAGGTATTGTATTCTCCGAGTGAGACGTTTTGAGAATTGCATAATTCTCTTACATCCTTTCTGCAGTGTAGTGTAGTTTGGCGTATGCTAGCTTATAACTGTCGCATGTGTGCTTCATTACAGCTTTCTTTGCATGATCATAAGTTATGCTTGGCATCTTGCATTGTCTTGCATCTTGCCCCCGCCTACAGGCGCATACCTTATCTGCGGCTTGTATGCCTGTGCCTGAACTACGCTGGTTTGATTCCTAAAGGGATACGTAGGCAGCTTGCGAGTTCAACCATTTGCGCTTTGTATGTTTGTCCAAGTCTTCGGCCTCGTCAAAAATGGGTCGTCTCTGGGCTTTGACATTCACTCCCGTCATTGTTATGACTTCCGAGTTCTGTCAAAGAGGGGCAACTGTAGACACCCCATTTTTGACCGTCCTCAAGACTTGGATGTCGCCGCTTGAACACTCGGTGATTATCCATGTTTGTGTTCATTTGGAGTTCCCGGAGTTCTCGGCTACGCGCCTTGCCTCAGGACCTCCGAACTCGATCGTTTTGTGTCTGGTTTTGCACCAAACACTTGTGCTTTGCCTTTGAGGGGCAGGGAATGCCTTGTGAGGCATCCCCACACACCACCAGCACTGGCTAGAGGCCACCGGCTGGTTGGTGTTGTCACCGGCACTATATTGTGCCGGTCGGCACTATTTTGTGCCGGTCGGCACTCTTTTTGGCAAAATGACCATTTTGCCCTGCCGACTACTTTACAGCTGTTTTTGGAGATATTTTTAGCGACTTTACGGCGCTTGTTTCCCCTCCATACACGTGTATGGAGGGATGAGCCCTTTGATACCTTAACTTGTAAGTTTTGGTTGCCTATAAGGAGAGGCTTCTTCTCTTGGCTCAAGGGTTAGAAAAATTGGAGAGTTAGACATTTTAGGAGAGGGAGAAGCTTTGGTTTTAGGTTAGGTTTTGTGTATCTATCCTATCTCTCTCTTTCTCTCTTGTTTTGTACACTAGGTGTTTGTGTCTCACTATTGCACATCAACACCTAGTGTTTCACCTTCCCTTGGCTACTGAGGTCCCAAGAGGTTATTCTTGCTGTTCTTGACTGCTTTGGAGCTCAAGGAAGCAACAAAGTCAACATTTGTGAAGAAGGTCAACAAGGGTGAGAAACTTACTTTATTTACCCCATTCTTGCACTCCATTTTGACCTTCCTTGAACTGTTTTTGTGCTTGGTGTTCAATACAAAAAAGTTCTGTTTTTTAGTCCTCTTGATAGTTTATTAAGGGTGCTTTGTGCTTTGGGGAAGTTTGGCCCCTCTTAGGCCTTGAAAGGCCCCATTTTTGTGCTATTTTATTGAGCTCCGGGATTTTGGTGTTTGGGTCTCTTCACCACTGAAATCTTGAGGGATTTCAGTGGTGTAGATGATGCCTTAAAGTCCTAAGAAGGAGAGGGCCACCCCCTCTCCTTGATGTCCTTGAAAAGGGCAAGATTCGGCCTCTTGAGGGAGCTAGTGTTTGGTTGTTTGTTGAGCATGTCTTGGCTGCATTTTATGTTTATTATGCCCTAATATGACATTGCTAAGTCTTGGTTTTAGCACTCTTTGCATGCCTTGCATAGTTGCTTTATAATGCCTTAATAGTCCCTTAACATGCCTAGGTTGTATGCCTTTATTTCTAGCATGTTTTAGGCTTAGATCCATGAAGCTTGTATGCTCATTTTGCCATGCATGAGGTCTGTCCATGCTTGTTTTGGACGATCATGACTTGTATCTCATAGCTCCTTTGCATTTGGCTTGTTGGCCTTAAGAGCATGAGAGTGTAGCATGCCTTGCTTGCTTTATTTTTGATGGTTTCGAACCATTTAACATGCTATTTCAGCCCCTTTGGTGTGCTTGTATGCTTGCCTTAGTGGTCTCTTTAATGCTTTAAAAGCATGTGTTGAATGCTCCATGTTTTGGTCATGATGCATGCTTTTGAATTCAAGTCTTTTAGATGCCATCTAGGTAGACTTTTGGGCTTAGTTTTATGTGTTAAAACTCTGTTTTTGATCGCCTAAGTCTTGCCATGTGTGATTATACTAGGTGTGGTTTAATGCCTCATAGACTTGCTTTGAAGACTTGGGCCATTTGTTGCATGTTTAGCTTGCTTTGTTGCATGATTTGGCATCATGTTTTGCATGATTTTCAGAGCTTTATGTGCATGCTAGCAGCCCATGTTTAACTCATTTCAAGTGTGCTTGAATGTTGTTTATTATGCTTAAGTGTTGGTGCCTTAACTTGTGTATGTGTACATACGTGTTTGGCCCTCATGATGTAGCATTTTGGCCAATGGTTTTAGGCCTATTTGGAGCTGCCTAATCCATGTTTGAGTCCACC
The DNA here is from genome assembly GCA_025200525.1 of Camellia lanceoleosa. NCBI lineage: Eukaryota > Viridiplantae > Streptophyta > Magnoliopsida > Ericales > Theaceae > Camellia > Camellia lanceoleosa. The sequence continues at coordinate 44,471,343 of CM045759.1, forward strand.
CTCTTGCTTAATTCATATGCTTCCTTGCTTAGGTTGTGCACCTAGCATGCTTTGCTTGCTTGCATTGCCCATTTTGCATACTAGTTGACATGTCTAGGATTGCATCATATTGGCATACATGCTAAGCCTCTTGAAGTGAAATATGATGGAGGTTTGGCACCCTTGTTTGTTTGTTTGCATTGCATGCATTTAAAAATCGAAGTGCACACTTGATCCTTTGGGCCATCATGCATGGAAGTGCGTGATTGGTGGTCCGAGAATCGAGGCACATGCTCCTTTGAGCCATTAGTATGATGAGGAGTGTGTTTGGTGCATACATGCTTTGAATTACATTGCCATGCAAGTTGTGTCCTCTGCTGCTATGAGTTGCAGGTTCTGCAGGCATTCAGTGCCGGCCGGCAGTGTTTAGTGCCGACCGGCAGTCAATTTGCAGCCGATGGATGAATTTAGTGCCGGTGGTCACATCCTTCAGCCGGTGGTATTCTACCCCAGCCGGTGCTGATCTCCAGTGCTCAAGGAAGTATTCCTGAGACTTTGGCAGTCATCAGAGGAGGAAAGCAGGGAAAACAGAGGCAATCATGTATGGTAGTGCGATTCTGAGCGAGTCCCGGGCGCGTAATGCATCCGGCCCTCTTCCCGAGGCATTTACTGTTTTAATTAGTCTAGTCGATTAATTTATTAATTAATTAATTTGTAATATTTAATTAGCTTGCGTAGTTAATTAATTTGTATTATTTATTTGGTCCCTCCGAGAGAGGGCATAATTGTAATAAGTGTGGGTGAGTGCGTGTATGTCTTCCAACCCCCACTTCTTTCTCCCTTTTACTTACCTGCTTTTAATGGTTAGTATTAGGGCACGTTTATTTTAGCATACCTTATGCTATGCATGCGTGCATCCATGCATTTGTCTAAACATGCACTGGGCTCGGTACATCATACAAACTGCATTGTATTTTCAAATCTAACTTGAATACGTGTTACTCGTGCATTTCACATGCCATTTTTAGGGTTAGCCGAGCCTACTCTAAATTGCATCCTTGCCTGTGTTGCATTAGCCACTTAACATGAGCTAGGTCATGCATATTTTGCTAACTAGTTTATTGTTTTGGCTTGGAGTACTAGGTAAGCTTTTTACGCTTTAGCATACCACATGCGTGTGAATGTTGCCATGACAGTATGCTTACCATGCGGCTAAGTGCTTATGTGAGATAAACTGTTTGAATGCCTATGGGTGGAGGTTGGGTTGCTTGAGTTGGAAAACTCATTGAAATCCGTATTTTAGCCTACTTGCGAGTAGCAAATTCCAAAGCATTTTCAAAACGAACGGATATGCAATGTTTGTTTCCAAATTAGGCAATCTAGTCTATACTTGTTTGCTGCGCGCATAACATAGTAATTCTAGGCTAATAATTGGAATAAGAACACATTATGTTTTCAAAAACGGATATCATGGTTAGTAGAGGCCGGTCTTCGGACCGGGCGAAAGGGGGTGCTCATAGCTGACCTTCCCCGATCGTACCCAAGCTCCCGAGCCAAGACACTTTGGTGATGACGGACACGTGGCCTTCGGCGCCGAGTCAGGGTTTCCTAAATTTTCCATTTGAAAATATTTAGGTGGCGACTCTGTAATCTGGCAAAGCAGTCCATGTTTGGCACTACTTTTTCAAAATCTGTTTTTCTTCAAAACGATTTGCCAGATTTGGACTCTTTGGTTCAGATTTAGAACCGCGACACAAATTGAGTCCGAACTGTAGCGAGGTCCCCCGCGACCATGTTACAGTGCTCGATACCTTTGGGCCGATTAAGACTCTGGATTCGGAGCCCCATTGGTGCTCGACACCTTTGGGGTGATTAATACTCCGGATTCGGAGCACCCTTCATGGATATCACGATTGGCCAAGACTACGGATTCAGAGCCCCATTGGTGCATGACACCTTTGGGCCGATTAAGACTCCAGATTTAGAACCCCATTGGTGCTCGATACCTTTGGGCCGATTAAGACTACGGATTCGGAGCGCCATTGGTGCACGACACCTTTGGGCCGATTAAGATTCCGGATTCGGAGCGCCCTTCATGGATATCACAATTGGCCAAGATAAGTCTCCGGATTCGGAGCCCCATTGGTGCATGACACCTTTGGGCCGATTAAGAATACGGATTCAGAGCATCCTTTGTGGATAAATTATTCAAGACAAAGAGCGTCTGAATTCGGAATCCCATCCGTGGAAGTCGAGCCTGGGCCGAATTTGCGGCACCTTGCGCAATTGACGATTCGGCCGACTAAGTATATTTTCATGGTCGTGGTCATTTTATGAACAAGTATATTTTCATACTGTCATAGTTATAATAAAAAGATCATACTATCATAATTAAATCCACCCATGAATGAGTTGTTACAACAGCAAAAACATTCCGAAAAATATATGTTCTCATTAAACTAATTTCGAATACATTACATTGGCTACGAATATATTATTGATTAAACAATATTTCAATAAATAAATACAAAATGTATTTATTTTTACATAAGATTTTATTCGGCGCCACCTGCATCGTCGCTCTTCTCTATCTCGTACGCCTCGAAGGGAAGATTATGGTGATGATATAACAGTGAAGCCGACTGAACACCTGCTGCACGAAGGGCATCCGCGACCTTAAGCGCCTCGATCCATCCGTGCCGAAATCCCCGATTCTCACATCGGCAGACCTCCTCGGCAAGTCTTTCCTTGGTCTTTTCTATTCCGACCTTCCGGCCTTCGTGGAAGCCTTTTTCGTAAGCCCTTGTCTTGGCAGACTCAATCGCAAACATGCTAGCCGTATCTTGATCGGCGATCGCATGACTTATTAGCTGTTGTGTCACCCTTTCCTCCACGATCGGGTTAGACTTTCCGGCCGACTGTTCCCCACCAGTCTTGACCTTTCTCAGCTCATGCTCGGCTTTCTCCATGCGAGCTTCTAGGCTTCAAATGCGTTCGTCCTTCTACTCTATCTCCCACCGAGCAGCGCGAAGACGCATACCGATTTTGTAGGAGGTGTATAGCCCCTTCACCGCCCCATGGATGCCCTCTCGGAACACGTCAAAGTCTCGTCGACCAACCATCGACTGCTGAACTTCTGGTGGAAAGATCTGTCGCACAAATTTGACTGCCACGTTTGGATCTTAGATAATGGAATCCGCCTCCATCATCGGTTTGTTATCGACAAAAACTGCAAAGCTCAATGGGCGTGGTGGCCCACTGGCTTCACTACGCGGACGAGGGGAACTTTCCCATTGGCGTTTCTCCCTTTTGGGAGACCTGCTTCGTCGACGAGGAGAATGACGCCTCTCATGCTCAGCAGATGCTCTGCCTCCTATTCAGGGAGGTTCGCCACCTTGATTCATCGAGTCCAGCTCCGCCAGTGTCCTGCCTTCCCCTTTACTATTGAAGAATAGTCTGCTAGACATTCACTCTTCGCTGCCCACGTTCTACTTATAGAGTTGAGTTTTGTTTGGGCACGACCCCCTCTCTAAATAATTCATGGGCGCACCGTGTTCCCAAGGCGACCTCATTAATGCACGCATTCCATAAGCCGTCAATTTTTGGCTTTCTAGATTCACCCTGAACCGGGGCAATTACTTAATTCTAACTAGACTTATTCGGCGATCCACATCTGAGCCGAAAAAGGATCGTGCCTCAGCCATTTCACGAACCAGACTTATTCGGCAGTCCAGTTCATATATGAGGCAAGGGCAGATTCCTTTATTCAAACGGTCAATGACTCTCTACTCGAGTCGGCTAAATCCCTTGGCCTTGAGCCGAAAAAGGATTGTGCCTCATCTATTTCACGAAGCCGAAAGGATCTCATGCCTTCATCATCATACATAATGCAAGGCGTGGCACTGATCGGTTCAAATACAAGGGCATGTTAAACCTATTCGATTAATCTAAAGTCTAAATCATGAATATTTCCCAATTTTTAAATTATCCATCTCTTTAACAGAATAATTGTCTATTCATTTATAACGGCAATTAAGCACAGGCATAACACAAAGCAAGGGAAAATTTCATTGATAAACTGAATACAGATAAGGTATCACTTTATACATGAAGATCACCCTGAGTAAAAATAAAATAAAAGAAAAGAAAATACATTGAAAATCCTTGGCAAAAACAACCAGTATGTCGTCCTAAATCAGTCCTCAGGGTCCTCGAGGTCAGACTCCAGCGGCTCGATGTCCACTTGCTCATATGGAATTGGCATAGCCAATGTCACATTTGCTGCAGCAAGGGCTTTGAGCCAGCCGTGCTTGAATCCCCGGTTCTCAAATTTATGAACTTTCTCCATGTAGTTTGCAATGGTGGCGGCTTGTCCGGCCTCATACGCCTTGGAAGTCTCGAAGTCGGCTTTTTCTTTTGCCTTCTTCGATTCTTCCAATTCGGTCTCCAGCCTGGAAATCACCTCTTGGGCTGACTTGAGCGCTTCATCGCTCGCGCTTGCCCTCTACTCGGTGACCAACGTCTGTTGTTCAACATTTTTCGCTCTTTCCATCTCGGCCTCCGCCCTTGCACTCTCCATCGTTGCCCTCGCCGCTTCGAAGTCGGCCCTACTCCTTTCGCCCTCAACCTCCGATCTTAAATGGTCGATTTCTTCGACGGCGTCGTGCTTGCGCCGCCCTATCTCGGCTATCCTTCCGACTATCTGTAAAATAGAAGATTAAAACCAAAACAAATATACGCAGAAACGCAAAAGACAAGATCAAGCTATATACTAGAAGAGCTGTCTGAGCGGCCAATGTAATTGCCAACACGTCCAGCTCCGAGCGGAAGGCCACCTTGTCAGCTGGCAATGAGACTGACGAAGCCAAGCTCAACACCACGGCTGGGTCTTTCACAGCTAATGCGTCAGAAGAGATCGGCACGTTTTTTTATCTTCGGTTGAACCACAAAAGGAACAGCCACGTCCGACTCCTCTAAGCACAACCGTTTTTCGACTGGGTTTTCTTCAGAGACGGCCTCAAAATCGGCGGGTCGCTTCTCGCTTCCCTTATCGACCTCTGGAGTCAAACGTTCAACTAACCGTTTCGTCTCGACAGAAACAATTTGAGCCATTTCAACCACGACAACCGGCTCGGATGACTCAGGGAGGGCAGGCTTGGAACTAAGGGCCTCAGCCCTCTGACGGGCGGCTAAACGCTCAGCGTTCTTTTTCGTGCCAGTTGAGAAAGAGATTCCTTCGCCATATTCTCGGAATAGAAGCCGGGAAGATCTTCTAAACCAGTGAAAATATCTCCGAAGGAAAACTCCCCCCGACCTGAAGTGGACGGTGAGTTAGGCTGGTTAAGACCAGCTGCTTCAAATGCTGAGTTCAGAGCCTCGTTGACCTCTTCGGCCTCCGCAGTGAACTCTCTCGTTGGTTCGGCAATCACCTCAACAACCGGCTCTACGTCTCGCTCTAAATCAGAAGCTTCGAAACCAATTTGCCTATGGTTTTTAAAGCTGGGGAAGACAAGAGCTGTAAGATGTTATTCGCCAGATGGGATCAGAATATTGTCCGCAACCGAGAACGTAGTATAAGTTGGCTCATACCGCAAGAGTATATGGGCGGCTCTCCCTTGCTTCTGTACGTTTGGACGGCCAAAATACGTGAGTGTAGTCTTAATTTCTGCAAGGACTGCGTCGTCGGCCGAGGTCAGAATCTTCTTTAAATTATTGCTTGAGTAAACGAAGGATTAGACTTGGAGAAAAAGTCGAATAAAGAGATCGATAAACACAAGGAGCTACACGGCAACCTGGTTCACCCCACCGTCTGGGTATAGGGTCTAGGCGATCTTCGCCTTCGCCGAATTCCCAGTTACCTTGGACATGGACCAGCACATCATCAACTCATTTGCCAGAGCTGGCAAGCATGGTTACCAAGTGATGGCCAGTGTCCTTTGCCATGAGAAAGAAGCGCCCATGCCGACCGGAGGACTTGGCTAGAGCATAGCAATGCTGAATAGCCAGAATGCCAAGGTTGATCCTAAGGCGCTGGTTCAACTCTACGACTCCCATTATAATTCAAAAAAAAGTCACATTGGGTTGGGAAGGAATCAGACCCCAATGGCGAAGGACGGCCCTAACAAATGGGTGTAGAAGAAAACGGACTCCGCCCTCCGCAATGGATAGGAGAGGAAAGACGATTGTACTTTGATCCTCCCTCTCCATATCAAAAGTATTGTCCGTCACGAGAGATAGATGGACATCATCAGGGATAGAAAAATGTCGTCGGAACCCAGAAAGACGACCCTCGGAAAGGAGGTATTTCAAATGCTTAGCAATTCTAGTAAAGACTCAAGGGTATGCTAAATCAAAAATAAACACGAAAAATAGGATTGCAAAGAGAAGAGAAGAAAACTTACAAGAGGCAAAGGAGACAAGGAGAGACAGGAAAAATTTGCAGAAGACGCGAGACAGATGAGGGATACTGGCTGGCAATCCAGGAGGCTCAAATATTCAAAAAAGCATGCACTCGAAGAGACTGAGTTTCAAATCATAATAAATACAAGAAACGCACGAATGAGGTGGGAACGTATAATGATGACCGAAAGGCGTGTATGTTCTGACATTCACATTGGGATGGGTGAAGCCGCCTAACTTATGTTTCTTTTGACTTTTCAAATTCGAAACCAAACACACCAATTAACTGCCGTCAATGGGGAGTTTGGGGGGCAATTGTGGGAGCCGAATAATTAGCGGAATCAGAAGCGTACACTCTAGAAGACAGACATTATTCGGCCCTATCCTGCACGATGAGGAGGCCGAATACGATAAATAGATCGAGTATCTATTGAACTATGGAGCTGAATAAATAAGCGGATAATGAACGAAAAGTGGGCCAGGCCCCGGGGCCCAGGAAACGAGTATAAATAGAGGAACAACAGTCGAAGAAAGGTATGTGAGAACTATTATGCTTAACTTAAAATACAAGTAATCCAGAGAGAGTAGAGACTGACTTGTCCGTCGGAGTGCTAATTCTGGCACCCCCGACCGGAGTGTTCATTTCTTTTCAGGTGTCTATTCAAGGATCACGAGCGTCCCCCAGGATTGGAAGAGTATTTCCAAACTACTCCCCCCACATTAGTATTTGCTATTTCTAAACAAAATTGTGATTTTGGGGATTTTTTAAACAAATCTAGGGTTTTGGGTTAAATATTAAAAGGGGTTTTTCAAATGGATTCGAGGAAATGATTGTGGTGTTGAAAATAAAGTTGAGTTGTGATGAAGTGGATAATGTTGATATTTAGGATTGATTTTGAAAGACAAAGGGGTTTTTCCCTAAATGTCTCAAATGTTGATTTTGTATAAATAATAGAATTGATATTGAAATTGCAAAATTCAATTGATATTGATAAGGATGGTGGAGTTGGATATGTATTATCACTCACATCTTGAAATTTGGAAAGTTTATCTTTATTGATAATTGTTTATCTGTTTAGGGCTATTGGAAGAGGATAGCTATGGTTGTTGTAGAAATTGCATGAGAATTAGGAGAATTGAAACAATTTTCTCATTTTGCATTGAGCATTATCTCACACTTATACATTGGAAACGTTTATTGTTTTAAGAAAAAATAGGTGAATTTGGGAAGTATGTATTGTCTCGTTGAAACAAGTTGGCTTGAGTGTCCGTGGTGAAAGTCCTAAAAACCGCGCATATACATGGGTGTCGATTTCGCGGACGAAATTTTCATGAAATGGCAATGGTAGTTCTTGTATAGCCTACGTTTACATGGGTACCAATTTACGATTTTCCACAGACGTGCATCTGCATTCACCTTATATCTTTGTTAAGATTTATATATTCTGTTGGATTATTTTTACTGGGCTTTGGCTCACCTTATGTGGGAAAAACATTTTCAGGTGTTGATAACATGCCTCTGCCAAGGCAAAAGCTTAGGAAGACTTGGAGCAAGCGCTTTATTTTGTGTATTGGTTGTGTTTATTTTTGTACAAGCCAAGAGCTTAAACTGTATTGGATTTAAATCTATTTTTGTTGTAACCAAGCATTGGCTTGGGAAGCTGTAAGCCCTTAGGGCATTTCTTATTTGTTTAATTTTCATTCTATTCCCCTCTATTATATAACATATGCTATAAATTCAAGGTTAGGCTTATGAATGTATACCAGCATATGTTACTCTTCTGTAAAAGTGATTGGGATTAATGGAAGATAATTACCTTAACATGTGTAGTTATGCTATTAATATTGTGGATGGTTTATAGTATTATTTCGGGCCATTACAACTTGGTATCAAAGCCTATCGGGTTTGAATACTTTGGGTACGTGGAAAGTGATTCTTACAACAATGGGTTTATCTCGCTTAATAGAGATATTTTTATGTATGGTATGCTATGTGATAACATGCTTATGTGATTATATGGGTATGGGGTTAAATTTCTAAGATACTGATTTGGTCTACGAGTTTCTAGAAGTCCTGTTAGAAGAGCACTTGATCACTGCTATTTCTAATTGGAACTCTGGCAACGTCGCGGGCCAATAATTATCTAGAATGGAAATTCTATGCTTATGTGGAGTGAATTACTGTTGTCCATTGCCTTAGGACATGAGTGAGTTAGCCTCGGCACATTTGTAAATGTGCTAATCTCTTGTGTTACCTTTATTAGGATGTCAGGATGTGGGCATAGTAATAGGCGTGGCAGGCCTAGACGGCAGGAAGTGCCATTACCTAATAAGATTCCAGCACAAGAAGAAGGGGTTGGTCAAGCCAATGTGGTGCTTTAACCCGTGAAATGACCGGAGCTTTATGGGAATCTATGGACATTCTCAGAGCTGAGAATCAAGTCCAGGCCCAGGTTACAGAAGTAGGGCCGTCATTCTTGAAGAGGGGCTTCTTTTGGTCTAATCTAGATGAGTTTTTGGGTGATCCTAAAGAGCCTTTGAAAGTTGATGAATGGCTCGAGCAGATGGTGAAAACGTTCGAGATGCTTGGCATTGAGGACGACAGTCTGAGAGTGACCTTGGCATCCTTCCAATTGAAGGGAGATGCGGGTCAATGGTGGAAGTATACGCGTAGGCGTATTGGAGTGACTTGGGAGGCCTTTGTCAACGCCTTCCAGGACAAGTTCTTGCCTCTTACTACTAGGGAGAAGTTGAGGGATCAGTTTCTAAAGCTCAATCAGCTTAGCTTACCTTTAGCTGAGTTTGAGACAGCTTTCACTAGCCTCTTTAGATTTGCACTGGAGTTTATGGCGACAGAGGAACGCCATTGTTTTGAGTTTGAGAAAAGGTTAAGGACCAGGTTTCTTTTCAAAGTGGTTGGGTCAATGATTAGGGACTACGGACACCTTGTGGAAGTAGCAGCTCATCTGGAGACCATGGTTCAAGTAGAGGAAAAGCGAATAAAGGGCTCCAAGAGGAGTCAGGAGGTTCAAGGGGAGAATCGGGACAGTAAGAGACAGAGGGATTCCACCCTACAGTAGTCTAGAGCCACCTTTCTTATGCTGAGTTCGGATTCAGAGAGAGGTAATCAGGGAGGATTCTCTTGTTTTAAGTGTGGCCAGTTGGGTCACAAGTCTCCAACTTGTCTACAAAGAGGAGGAGGGCATTATTCTGCACCATCTGCACATTGTTCTTAGAAGAAGAGTCAGAGGAAAGGGTAGGCACTTACCAGTTATCAGTGTGGGCAGGCAGGACACTTGAGAAGGTTTTTCCCTCAGTTGGGTGGCACGCCTGGTGCGTCTAGTTTGAGACAGACACAGAGCCATCAGCCTACCCAATCAGTATAGACCTCGAGGGCCAACCAAGGAGCTTCTTCAGCCTAGTCAGCGTATCAAACTTATGCTCCAAGGGGTGAGCAGGTGGAGCAAAGACCTATAAGGAGTATGTATGTTGTAACTACGCCAGACTTAGTGCCAGCGCCTTTAATTGTGAGATGTCCTTCTTGTTATGCAATTCAATTGCCAATGTGTTGATTGATAAGGATGCGTCCCATTCTTTTATCTCATTAGCATTTGCGTCAACATTGGGATTAGAAGTGGCTCGGTTAACATCTCCACTCAGGGTAGAGTCACTTGTTGGTGGTAAAGTTATTTTGAACTAAGGGTGTCGGGGTTGTGATATAGAGGTTGTTGGTTGCCGACTTCCTTTTTCATTTGCATTGATTAATATGTCGAGTTTTGATGCCATCTTAGGCATGGATTGGTTGTCCTCGTACCAGGCCATTATAGATTGTTACCGTTAGAGGGTCACTGCCTGCACCTCGAGTGGTGATTGTTTTTATTTTCTAAGGGACCGAGCGGATAGAGCTTTGTCGCCAATGTATGATCCGTAAGGTCGAAGTGAGCTTAGTTATCTGCTTGCAACCTTCTTGGGTAGTGAGTGTGATGAAGTCCGAGTTGATTTGCCAAGGGTAGTTTGTAAATACCCGGATGTTTTTCTTGAGGATCTCACTAGTTAACCACCTCACTATGAGACTGAATTCTCTATTGACTTAGTGCCTAGCACGGCACGACACGGCACCGCACCGATTTCTATAACGCCATATAGATTTGCAAATGCCGAGTTGAGTGAGTTAAAGATTCAACTCTAAGAATTGTTAGATAAGGGTTTTATCTACCCTATTACTTCACTTTGGGAAGCACTGGCTCTCTTTGCCAAGAAGAAAGATGGTGTATTGCGACTTTGTTTTGATTACCGAAAATTGAACCAGGTAACTATTAAGAACAAGTACCCATTGCCTCATATAGATAATTTGTCTGACCAATTGAAGAGGTCTTGTTGCTTTTCTAAGATAGACCTGAGATCAGGTTATCACCAATTGAGAGTGGAGGAGAATATCTAGAAGACGGCGTTACGTATGCAGTATGGCCATTACGAGTTCCTAGTGATGCCTTTTGGGCTAACCAACGCACCAGCTTTGTTTATGAACTTGATGAACCGAATCTTTCGAGAGTTTCTAGACCGTTTTGTAGTCGTCTTTGTTGATGAAATTTTGATTTACTCACCCTTCGAGGAGGAGCACGAGGAACACTTGTGAGTTGTACTTGAGTTTCTTATGTATGCTAAGTTCGGGAAATGTGAGTTCTAGTTGAAGGAGATGAAATTCATAGGTCATGTGGTGTTCGGGAAAGGAGTGACAGTAGATTCCTCTAAGATCGAGGCAGTGCAAGATTGGGAACAATCTAAAATCGCCTTTGAGATTCGTAGTTTCTTGGGGTTAGCCGGGTATTACTGTCAGTTTATGAAAGATTTCTTTAGATTAGCCTCACCATTGACTAGGCTTACGAGGAAGGGAGTTAAGTTTATGTAGAGTGAGACTTGTGAGAAGTCATTTTAGGAGCTTAAGGTAAGACTTACCACAACTCTAGTATTGATTATTCCAGAGAGAGGCTTGGGCTATTCTGTATATTGTGATGTGTCACGGGAAGGTTTGGGTTGTATTTTAATGCAAAAGGGGAAGGTAGTAGCTTATGGCTCACGTTAGTTGAAAACACATGAGATAAATTATCCTACTCATGACATGGAGCTAGCGGCAGTGGTCTTTGCCTTGAAGATTTGGAGACATTATTTGTATGGTGAGAAATTTGAAGTGTTTTCTGATCACAAGAGTTTGAAGTATCTATTTTCACAAAAAGATCTGAATTTGAGGCAAAAAAAGTGGATGGAGTTTATGGAGGACTATGATTTTGAGTTGCACTATCATTCGGGAAAGGCCAACGTAATGACCAATGCCTTAAGTCAGAAATCCTTTAGCAATGTAGCAAGTATTGTCATCTGGGAATGGGAGATGTTGGGTGCTATTGGCGAGTTCGACTTGCATCTTGGTAAGTCTATTGAGTCAACAACTTTGTTTATGGTAGTTGCATAACCTACACTTGTGAGCAGAGTTATAGAAGCACAGAGGGGTGACTTTAAGGTAGAAACCCTTCGAGAGAAGATATTTAGTGTGAATGTAAAAAAGGGCCTGAACGTGTATTCTAACTCAAGTGTTAGATATCTTGACCGTCTTTTCGTACTAGAGTCTTACCGAGAGGAGGAACTCTGAAAGTTTTACCATTCATGCCTTACGGTGCACCTGGGAGGCACCAAAATGTGCCACGACCTTAGTCGCCAGTTTTGGTGGAAGGGGATAAAGAAGGATAGTCGTGTTTGTGTCGAGGTGCCTTACTTGTCAACAAGTGAAGGCAGAGCATCAGAGGCCAGCAGGTTTGTTGTAACCCTTGCCAATAGTCGAGTAGAAGTGGGAGCATGTCACGATGGACTTTGTTGTGGGTCTTTCGAGGACTCAACGGGGTAATGATGCCATTTGGATAGTAGTTGACCGATTAACCAAGTCGGCACAATTTGTACCCATGCGCACGAGTGACTCAGTAGATTATCTAGCTGACCTCTGCATTAGGGACATAGTTCAACTTCATGGAGTCCTTGTGACTATTGTCTCAGATAGGGATCCGCGTTTCATGGCTCAGTTATGGTAGAGCCTACAGAATGCTTTGAGCACTAGATAAACATTTAGTACAGCCAGACTGACAGGCAATCAGAGCATACCATTCAGATCCTTGAAGATATGCTTCGGGGTTGTGTTTTTGACTTTAAGGGATCATGGGAGAGCCACTTGCCTTTAGTGGAGTTTGCCTATAACAATAGCTTCCAGTCTAGTATTTGTATGGCACTGTTTGAGGCCTTGTACGGCCCACCGTGCAGATCTCCTGTGTACTAGGTGTAGACACCCCATTTTTGACCGCTTGTAAGACTCAAGGTGCTTTGTCCTATGTACTCGATGATGAAAATAGCATTGTGTGTGATTCGAATGCTCAACGAAGGAATCCAAGGTCAAGCTTTGAAACAATCCTAACACCTTCCTATTTACCTTATTTATACTTCAAAGGTCGCTTTGTGAACACTGTGCCACTCTATAATGAGCCTAAAATAGAGGAACAGGGCAGTACATTGGGGCCCGGTCATGCCACATTGGGGCCCGGCCATGCCACATTGGGAGCCGGCCTTGGCCCTTTGGGGCTGACCGTGCCTTGGGAGTGATAAACATTGTTCTGGGCAGGAGCCCACCAGCTATCTATTTTTGAAGATATTTTCAACCTATTTTTCTCAAATTCTATAAATACAAACATATATCTCTGTTTTGAGGGTTGAACAATTTCTAAAGAGCTTATATACACACTTGAGAGCCCCTTTTTCTTGTGCAAGCCACCTTTGATCAAACCTATCACCCTTGAAACATATCTATACACCACATACAACCTTAAAGCAAAGCCTTAGAGCCTTGGTTGAGCCTTGAGAATCATAATTCAAGCTTGAGAGTGTGCTTGGACCGAGTTTGATTCATAACAAGAGCTTGTCCTCTTTAAGAGGTATAAGCTTGCCACCTTTTCTCTTGCTTTCATTTCTATCTCTTACCATCAATTTCTTGTGTCTTGGTATTGTTTTGGATCCATTTCAAGTGTTGGAACTTGGGGTTTGAATAGCTACCAAAGGTAGAAAGGTTTAATACCCTTTCTTACACCTTACTCCATAGCTCACACCCTTGTCATTACACTTTTTTTTTTTTTTAGTCTCCAAACTGATTTTTAGAGTTCAAAATAGGCTAAAAAAACATGGTTTGAGGTTTCAAAAATGGAGGGGTTAACCACCTCTCCTTGCTCTTATTCACTTGCCTTGTGATTCCTTGCTATTTCCTATCTTTTTCGTACTATTTTACTCACTAGTTTTTACATATTAAGTGTTGTTAGACATGTTTTAATTCATTTAATTAGTTTATGCTTTGAATACTTTGCCTATCATGTTATACGTCCTCATGGCTTTGCTTGTTTAGGCCTTAGACATCAAGCCATTTGAGTTGATAGCTTTTCTTTGCTTGGTTTTCATATTAGAAGTCTCCTTCTTCAAATCATTCTCATGCAATCATGTCTGCAACCTCCCTCTTTTCTTTTTTTTCTTTTTGTTTGAGAGTTATATCAAAGGATTGATGGTTATTCAAGGCATGGGAAAGAGACCTATGCTCAATGGCTTAACCTCTATGGGGGTTCATCGTCAAGGCATATTCCTTCTTTCGTGCTTCGAATCACTTCTCATTTGATGTTTCTTCTCATTTCGTGGACTTAACCATCACTTTGGGACAAATTGATTAAAGAATGGAAAGGACTAATAAAATGGGCTTAAAACCAATGAAACCGACGTAAAGAAAATGAGCAAGATTGCTTGGATTCGGCCAGACGTTATGCCTGGTCCATAGTGTCAAGAATCGTCATGCACCAATTCATGATGGGTAGATGAAATTCGAAGCGTCTCTACCTCCCTCTTTGAGCTCACTTTAGAATAAAATGGAGGAGTGGTTGTTGTTCATTGCGTTTATTGATTTTTATCCAATTGTCTCCAAAATCATCAAGCGATCAAATTGCTCATTAATGGTTTTGGAACCAACTTCATTCTTCTCTTGAACCTCTCTATGACAAAGAAGAGCAGAAGGGACAAACAGAGCTCAGAAAAGCTCTGTCTGCACTGTTTTTACCTCAGAGCATAAAAACAAGTTTTGCATGAAATTAGGGCACGGTCGGCCTTGTTTGGGCTTGGTCGAGCCTCATTGGGGCCCAGCTGGGTTCCAATGTTTGGTAAACAGTGTGTTTTTGCAGAAACAGAGAGCAATGGTTGAAGGTGAAACAGGAAAAATTCCCAGGGAGGCAGACAGAGCTGCTTCTGAAAATAGTCACGTACATACAATCCTTATGCATCTTTGTTTATCTATATTGTAAATTAATGTTCCCATTATTGTTGTAATTAATTACCGTTATAGTTAACATTATTGTTTATTCATAATTGTCATAGTTAGTTAATTTAGCTAGTTAGTTTTATTGTTCATCCTTGTTATAATAAATTAGATAGCTAGTTAAATATTTAGTATTCATTAGCTTAATTCCTTCATTCGGTTTTGTAATAGTTAGTTTATTTCGAATACTTGGACATTCATTTAGACCCTCTTGCATGAAGGCAGAAAGTATAACGAGTGTGTATGTCTTCCAACCCCTATTTCTTTCTCCCTTTTATTTCTCTGCTTATAATGGTATAATAAAGCATCATGTTTTAATTAGCATTTTCCATGTCCAAAGTATCTATTTGTCTTGCACGCACCAAAGCTCGGTTAATTATTCTAACAAAGCACTGTCATTGCTTAAATTCTTTGAAAACGTGCTTCGAACAGATGCTATCAAATTGATTCAAATACCATGTTAGTAGCCGAGCCCATTAATTACATCTTGTATGTGTCGCATTAGTCATTTTGCATTAGTTGGAGACATGCATGTTTTCTAATTATTTTTCTTTGTTTAGGCTAGGAGTACTAGGTGAGCATTTAATTACTTTAGCATATCACATACATGTGATTGTTGCCATGTCATCAAAGCATAACTACCATGAGGCTAAATGCTTAAGTGATATACCTGTTTGAATGCCGGTGGATGAAGGCTAATTGCTTGAATTGGAAGAAATTGATTAATATACATACAAACTCACTTTTTTTAAGTGATGCATATTCAAAACAATTTGCAAACAAATATGAAATCAAAGCATTTCAATCTCTGCAAATTAGTCTATACTTGTGTGCATCACATAGTAATGCTAGCTAATAATCGGAACAAAAACATATAATGTAAATAAGAATCACATCATGATTAGTATAGGCCAATCTTTGATCGGGTGAATAAGGTGCTTACTTCATGACCTTCCCCTCTTGTACATAAGTTCCCGAGCTGAGACAATCTCGGTAATGACAGACACGTGGCCTTTGGCATGAGTCACGGGTTTCCTAAATTTTCCAAAAATATTTAGGCAGCGACTCTATATCTGGCAAAGCAATCCATTTTTGACATTTTGATTCAAAATCGAATTTTCAAAAGAATTGTCAGATTTGGACTCATTTGTGTTTATCTAATTCATATTGCACTTGTGGAATCAGATTCAGAAGCATGGGAGTCCGAATTGTAGGGCTAGTCGTATCCGAAATGAGCATGAAAAGCAAGCTACACTAGGCCGAAGTGGGTGATGCACTTATGATAGGTCCTGAGTTGGTCCAAGAAATAACAAAGAAGGTTGCGCTTATTTGTAAGAGGTTGGCTACGGCTCAGAGTCGCCAAAAGAGCTACGTCGACTGTAAGAGAAGAATGTGATCCTTTGAGGTAGGAAACCACGTCTTCTCGAAGATATTACCTAGATGGGGTTTAACAAGGTTTGGGAAGAGTGGGAAGTTACCTCCTAGATTTATTGGGCCTTTTGAGATCCTAGAACGGATTGGGGAGGTAACTTACCGTTTAGCCTTGCCGCCATAGCTTTCAAGGGTTCATGACATGTTTCATAGCTGTATGCTCCGAAAGTATGAGCTGGATCCATCACACATGTTGGATTAGATGGAGTTAGAGGTAGACGAGGATGCCTTATATGAGGAGAGACCGGTTAGAATTTTAGATACTAGAGACCAAGTCTTGCAAGGCACGACGATTCCTTTAGTAAAAGTGTTGTAGCAACACCACGGGGTTGAAGAGGCCACTTGGGAGCATGAGGTGGAAGTCCGTGAGAAGTATCTGAACCTATTTGTTGATGTTTGAACATGTATTGAAAACTTTGTTATGATAATTTAATACCAACATTATATATGTTTTGGAAATGTGAATTGTATATTTAGTATTAAAAATTCGTTTATCATGTTGATAACAATGGATGACCAGTGGATAGGTCATGGTGATGAATTTAAACTACCATCATGGTTGTAATTGGTTTAAACACGGTTTTAATGTTTAGTTTAAAATTTCGGGGATGAAATTTCGTAAGGGGGAGAGGTTATAGTGATTCTAGTTTAGACTCAACCTTTTTAATGTTTTCGATTCGGGTTTTATTATCTTATATGTGGTTCATGTCTTGTTTTCCCTTGTTTCTCTTTGAGTTTGGCTATTGGGATGTGTTGGCTACGTTTAGAACAAGTTGGTAGCTTGTTTTTCAAACTGTTGTTGCCTAGGATTTTTTTTCTTCGCTCGAGCGACACTTCTTGCACTCGAGCGATCTTTGTGATCTTCAAGTACTTTTGCAGGTTTGCATAGATACTAAGAGTTAACATTTTTCGCTCGAGCGGTATTTCTTATGCTCAAGTGGAGTTCGCTCGAGCGAGACTTCTTGTGCTCGAGCGGTGGTTCTCTGTCTGTAAAACTTCTGGGAGTTGGTATTCTTCGCTCGAGCAAAGTTTCTTGCGCTTGAGCAGTGCAACTTATTGTGTCTAGTCACTCGAGCGACACTTCTTGCGCTCGAACGGTCTATGTGTATATCAGTTCATAAAGTCACTTTTTTGAGTGACTTTTTCACCTTTCTCTCTCTCTAAACATTTCAAAACCCTAATTTCTCTCTCTCTCTCTCTCTCTCTAAAACTCATCTATTTCACTCAAATACGCCTACCCGCGTCCCTTTGTTAAAAAGGTAAAGCTCAACCAGGGCTTCGTTCTAATTGGAGCAAAGTTGATTTTCGGCGTCTTTGAGTTTCCTGCACTCTCTCTCTCTCTCTCTCTCTCTCGCCTTCTAAGCTTGAGGTAGGGATTCTTTGCACTTTCTATGAGTTTTAACTTAGTTATTTGCTATTTCTAAACAAAATTGTGATTTTAGGGATTTTGAAACAAATCTAAGGTTTTGGGTTAAATAGTAAAATGGGGGTTTTGAAATGGATTCGTGGAAATGATTGTGGTATTGAAAATAAAGTTGAGTTGTGATGAAGTGGGTGATGTTGATACTTAGGATTGATTTTCGAAGAAAAAGGGGTTTTGCCCTAAATGTCTCAAATGTTGATTTTTTATAAATAATGGAATTGATATTGAAATTGTGAAATTGGATTGATATTGATGAGGATGGTAGACTTGGATATGTATTATCACTCATATCTTGAAATTTGGAACTTTTTTCTTTATTGATACTTGTTTATCTGTTTAGAAATATCTGTTTTGGGCTATCAGCGGATGATAACTATGATTGCTGTAGAAGTTGCATGAGAATTAGGAGAATTGAAACTATTTTCTCATTCATTTGCATTGAGCATTATCTCACACTTATACATTGGAAATATTTATCGTTTTGAGACCAAAAAAAAAAAGGGTGAATTTGGGAAGTATGTATTATCTCATTGAAATAAGTTGGCCTAAGTGTCTATGGTGAAAGTTCTAAAAACCGCACATATACATAGGTACTGATCCTGCAGACGAAATTTCCATGAAATGGCAATAGTAGTGCTTGTATAGCCTACGTTTACATGGGTGTCAGTTTACAGTTTTTCGCAGATGAAATTTTCATGAAATGTTGTATTTGTTTTGAAATTCCCAGAGTGTGATTTACAATCCTGTTTTCTATTGTAAAGGAAATGATTTATGAATTGTAATATTAACCTAGCATTGCATGGTTTTGGAAAGAAATATAAAATGTTTTGGGACGAGCATTGCATATGCATTCACCATATAACTTTGTTAATATTCATATACTGTGTTGGATTATTTCTACTAGGCTTTGGCTCACCCTATGTAGGAAAAATATTTTCAGGTACTGATGACATGCCTCCGCCAAGGCAATAACTTGGGAGGACTTAGAGCAAGAGCTTCATTTTGTGTATTGGTTGTGTTTATTTTTTACACAAGCCAAAGGGCTTAAACTGTATTGGATTTAAATCCATTTTTGTTGTAACCAAGTATTGGCTTGGGAAGTTGTAAGCCCTTGGGGCATTTCTTATTTGTTTAATTTTCATTCTACTCCTCTATTATGTAATATATGTTATAGATTCAGGGTTAGGCTTGTGAATGTATACCAGCATATGTTTTTATTCTGTAAAAGTGATTGTGATTAATGGAAGATAATTACCTTAGCATGTGTAGTTATGCAATTAATATTGTCGATGGTTTATAGTATTATTTTGGGGCATTACAGCTAATCTAAGCTTAGGATTAACTAATAATACTTAGTTCAATTAATTAAATCGAATTAAATCAGACTTAATCAATTTTTAATCAAAACTCTCATTAGGTTCTAAAAATTATGTTGATCATCATAAATTAATCAATTTCAGTTTCTGACGATCATCATAAATTAATCAATTTCAGTTTATGACGCTACTAAGGCCTTCAATTTTTTAGATTAAAGAAGAATTCTTAACAGATTTTCCTACAGTCAACAGATATAAATTCAATAACATACTAATAGCACAATCATCACTCAAATTCATATTTACCACACAAACACACACATAATTAGGGAATTAAAAACATAATACAGAATGGGGTTGTCACAAGTACATTGGTGGTCCAGATCTGAGGCTTATACAAAGCCAATGTCTGGCAAGCTATCCGAGATGTTAGATGGCAAATATAGTGACTCAAGCGCACCAATACATGCAATGCAATGAACATATGTATATAAATAAATCTCATATCATGGAGTTCGAGTCAAGGTCTCTTAGTTTCCCCAATAGAGTCGCCAGAAACTGTAGGTGTCTCGAGGGGTACCCGAGCTCCCTAATAGTTCAAACTTCCGATCTTCTGATCTGATATCACTAGGACAATGTGAAACAGAAAATAAGAGTCCAAATTCGGCAACTTTTATAGAACATCCATTTATTGCAAAATATGCCAGAAATGGAGTACATCACCAAATCTCAGAGTCATCACTTAATCTTTTTAGGGAAATTAGGAAACCCCGTGACTCATGCCAAAGGCGACTATTCCTCATAACCAAAGATGCCTCTGTTTGAAACCTTACGTATAGGGGGGAAGGTCATGAATTGAGCACCCCTGCTCACCCGATCAAAATATTGGCCACTACTAAACTATGATATGAGTTTTATAAATAATATATGCTCATGTTCCAGTTATTTATTAATGCTACAAATTACTATGTGAAGCAATCAAGTATAGACTATGTCATTCATTTTGGAATATTTGGACCTCATGTATTTTGAAAGAGTTTTGATGTATGTACAACTCAAATGAATCTAAGCCCATAGGCTTAAGAATCAATACTATTCCAAATTGAATGATACAACCTCCATCCACTGGCAATCATAGATATATCAGTTAAGCATGTAGACGCACGATAGGATGCTTAGACATAATAAGAAAAATCATTCACAGGCGGGATGCTAAAGTTATAAATGTTCACCTAGTATTTACTCACATCCAACTATGAGAATGAAACAAAAGTTAGTAAAATATAGACGATCATATATGCAAAATACTAATACAATACATACACAAGAATGCAACTATAGATTCGGCTACTAAATATATGATATGTGTATCATCTCAAGTAATGAGATAGCACACATAATCAATTCAAAAATGATAAATTCCACAAATGCAGATAAATCGAACCCAAATGCATGAAAGATAGATGCAATACATGAGTATGATAAATAAAATATGATGCTATGTATATACAGAAAGTATAGAAATAAAAGGGATAGAAAGATGTAGGGTTGGAAGATTATTACAACAATTCAAATAAAAACAAAGAAAGACAGGAGGGGTGGGGAAAGGAATTATTACAACAATTGAATGAAATAATAAAAGAAAGAAAAGGCGTCGGGTTGGAAGAATTATTACAACAATAAATTGATTCAGACCAATTATTGTTGAATCTAACAAATCATACTGTATAAATAAAAGAATATAACCAGCAGCTCTAGAACCACTCAGGAGAGCACTTCCCAAGAAATTGTTTGCTCTGTTCTTGGAATGATCATCTAGCTAGACATAAAAATGGGTCGGGCGAGCAAGAAATTGGTTGGCCAAACTTTTCTTCCGGCTGAGATTTAGGTCAGTGCAGAAATTCCAGAACAGAGACCAAAGGACATTTTCTAAGGGGTGCTCATCCCTTCTACCCCTATGGATCACTTAGGGAAGAGGTAGATTGGCTATAACCCTCAATAATGATATAAACAAATATATACAACAGATATTTTGCTAAAAAGAACAAATTAAATGAATTAAAAGCAATAACAAATTCAAGCCCAAGAAATGAATAAGAACCTACATCTTCTCTTTGTGAATAAGGGCAAATTAATACCCAAATCCATGCCATGAAGTGTAGAGTTTAGATTAATGCAAATCATTTCTTGGTGGAAGCATTGCTTTTAAAACAAGGGATTCGTCAAAAACATTGAAAATTACTCATCTAGTCATAAAACAATGATGCTTCCACCATTTTCTATGTTTACAAATGATTGAGAAGAGAGATTTCAATGTCATTTGACCCCAAATCTCTTATTTTACTTCCAAAAAATAAAAATTAAAATAAAGAGAACACAACTCTTTCAATATCAAATCCCAAGAATCACTCAAGAAATCCAATGGAACAACTACCCTACTCATTATTTTTTAGCATAGGTTGAAACATAGAGATTGATAGACTTGAGAGATAGGATAGGTAAAGAGGCGGAGTGTAACAACAAGAAAAGCTACTTTACTTATTGAACTTGTGAATGGATGGCTAATAGCTACTCTCAAACACATCCTCAAGGGTCAAAAATGAATAAGAACAAGAAATTAGAGTTAAGGAAAGCAAGGAACATAAAGGAAGAGCTATCAACACAATGGATGGGTGACTAAATCTACCCCCTCCATATTCATGAGGACTTATTACATGATTATAGCAAGCTAATAATGAGATACAACGCTTAGAGATGAAGAAAGAAAGAGAAAAGATGAAAAAAAAAACAGAACAAAACAAAACAAGCTTCACCTCTAGAAGAGAGAAAAAGCTTCTTAATTGCCAAACTTGCTTCCAAACACCCTCAAGGTCCTTGGATATGGCTTGAATCCTCCGCAAGAAGCTTCAAGTTCAAACATCAATGGTGTTTGTGTTGTGTAGGTATGAAGAGAGAGTTGAAGTTTTTAAGAAAGTTTAAAATTTGGAAGTAGTCTTAGCTCGTACAAGTCTCTAAGCTTGTAACAAAAAATTTCCAACCCTTAACAATGAAGAGAAGAGGTGTATATAGACTTTTGGAGGCAAGGCTTATGGAGAAAGCCAAATGCAAAATATCTGAGATATTTGCATGAAGCTCGTATAGGAAGCCAAATGAATATCCAAGATATTTGTGCGAAGCTTGTAGAGGAAACTCAATGTAAAAATATCTTAGATATTTACAGAAAAAGTCGAAGTTCCTAAAAATGCTCTGTACCCGAACAATTCAGCCGGCCGTGCCATTACTCATTCGGCCGACTATATTTTTATCTGGCCAAGAATTGTTATCCGGCCAAACAAAAAATATATCGTTAAATCAATAAGGTAAAGTTAGCATGATTTCAAAGGAGAAAGAGGTATTTTAGAGGATTTCACCCTTTCCATTCATCCTACTATATCCTTTGCTCGGTCTACTGAAAAAGACAACATTTTGAAAAGGTGAGTCTCGGGATATTGTAGAAATGTTTAGAATTGCACCACCATAAGATTTCTACAAATGTTTTAAGATGGTCTAAAATAGTTTGGCCAAAACGGACGTAAAGCTAGGATTAAAGTCTGAACCCGACTCTTCTGCTGAAGAATTTGTAAAATAACACACTCCAAATTTCATCATTGGGAGTTCAGAAGAAAGCGCTAAAGTTTTAAAGCTAATCAAAATAAGGTGTCTACAGTGGATAGGATTTTATCTTTTTAAACAGGCCCAGCCCGTACCAACCTGTTTACTAGTCAAAACTCGAAAAATCTATTAAAATATAGGACTTAAACACAATAATTATGGGATAAGTAAGTTTGGCCCGTTCTATTGATGACCCCTAACTATCATGATGGAACCCGCACAGATAAGAGAAAAAATATAAAATTATTTATTTTTGTTTTTTCTAATATTCTAATGTACTGGTACTTTTGTTTTAAATTGTTTGTTAAGTACCAAAAAAACGAAAAATTAAAAATAAAATGTTTTTTGTTATAACTTTTAATTTTTTGTATACAAATTAAAAGTACTTAATGGATTATTCCAATTGGTGAATTTTTTTTTTTTAAATTAATAAGGAAATATATTATTTTTAAATTTTTGCTGTTATGTTAAACAAATAATTTGGGATAAAGAGAATATAATCTTTTAGTTTTTAGATACACTTAATATAAATACAATTAAAAAATATAATATTTGTAAAAAAAAATTAAAAATACTATGTAACAAAAATATTTTTAAAAAATACAAAAATTTAGTATATTTTCGTATTCTTGTATATTTATTGAATTTTTAAAATATTTTTTTGTAAATATCTTACTTTTTAAGTACGTCTAAGTTAGGTGTATCTAAGAAGTTTTTAAAAAAAAATTTACTTAAAATATTTAAAAAAATCACTAAAAATAAAAAAATAAGAAAAATAAAAAACTTAGACTCCATTTGATTTAATTTTGGAATTATGATTTAAATTTTGAATTATGTTTTAATTTTTGAATTTTTTAAATGAATTTTGAAAATAGAAAATTTGTTTAGTTATAAAAATTATGATTTTTCATTGATGGTACACCGGTTTTATGAGTTTTTTTAAAATATATATTCTAAAAAAAATAATTTAAAGAATTGACCCACTTTTTAAACTAATTGGGAAATTAACCTGATTTTGAAATCGCATTTTGAAAATGCGATTTTGAAATTGAAAATGCAATTTATGAGGTGAAATTGCATATTGAAAATGCAATTTCAATTTCAAAATCGTATTTTCAAAATGCGATTTCAAAAATTAGGGTAGTTTCCTAAATAATTTAAAAAGTGAGTCAATTCTCTAAAATTTTTTTTTTTTTTATTTATGTTTGGAAAGATAGATTGAGTTTTTTGTTTAATTGTTATATTAAAAAATATATTTAAAATGATGTTGAAATAAAAAAATAATTAAATTATTCCCTAAAAGTTGTGCCTGACCTGGTGAAGTTGTGCAAGTACAGGATGATTGATTTGTTAGGGTACGAAATGACTAAATTGCCCCTATGTGTTGGAAATGCTAAGTTGGTGGGTTAGTCAAAAATTAAAAAGGAAAAATTGTAATTTTAAATCTTCCCTACACAGTCATGCATCAGTTTCTAATAAAAATAAAAAATAAAAAAACTCAGATACAGTACAATTTTTTTGGCTATTTGTTTGAATGAGGCTAAAATAGACTCTCAACCTCCTTCTCAAACACTGCCATTATATATTTCCAGCTAAAAGCCACATATACGAGGAATTATTTTGGCTCCATTTGGTGAGAAGTTATTGATTGGTCTTGCACATCGTTATGTTGTGTGTCTCAATAGTGTTGTAATTGATGGTGGAGTGAGATCTATGAATTTGAATTTAGGGATTAAGAAATATTAAAGAGTATGGTAAATTGTGATTAATGAGAGGTATAATCACGTGACGCTCTAGACCAATTAATAATTTTTTCCATTTGGTTTAATTTTGAAATTATAATTTGAGTTTTGTGTTATGTTTTAAGTTTTCAGTTTTGAATTTTAAATTTTTAAAATGAGTTTTAAAAAGAAAAATTTTGTTTGGTTATGAGTTTTGAAAAAAATTTTGAGTTTTAAGTTATATTTTGAAATTTTTTGAGTTTATTTTTTAAAAATATTTTTAAAAAATTATTTTATCTTTTAACATAAATATTTTTCTTGTAAATATTTATTTATTTTTTTAATGTGGGTTATATTTACTATATTTGTGGCTTTATTTTTTAAAATATTTTAAAATTAAAAAAATTAGTTTTATTTTAATTATGTAATTTTTATTTTAAATATTTTTACTTTTTCATTTTAAATACTTTGAATGTTTTTGAAAAAAAAAAATTTTGAATATTTTTTTATTTATTTTTTACATATTTAATTTTTTTTGAAATCTAAAATTTTTTTGAATCGTCCATATGTATCTAAATCATAACAACTTATTTGGAAAATGCTTAAAAAAATAACAAAATATTTTTTTTGAAAAGATAAAAAAATAAATTATATTTTTCTTCAAAAATAAAAAATATATATTTTTAAATAAAAAATAAAAAAATATTTTCTTTGAATTTTTTTTTTAAAAACAAAATTTTGAAAAGAGTTTTGAGTTTTGAAAAGTGTTTTTGACAAAAGTTTTAAATTGTGCTTGATTATGAGTTTTGAAATGTTTTGAATGAAATTATGATTCCAAAATTAAACCAAACACTACCTTAAGTTTGGTTCCAATTTTTAACTCAAATTTTTTGAAAATTAAGTTTTTGTTTTTAACTTAAAAAAATTTTTTACTGAATTTTTTTTTTAAAAAAAATCCACAAATATTATACTATTTAACTGTATTTATGCTATCTAAAAACTAAAAAAATTATTTCAAATATTAAAATAATTCAGTGAAAACAAAAAAACAAAAAATAAAAAAATAATTTTTTAAAAAGTGAAATCAAAATTCTAAAATCAAATAAGGTTATTGGTCTTATTTTTTAACTCCTAAATTGTGAGTAGCAACCATTGATCCAAGATTAAAAAAATATTAATAAAAATCAAATGCACCAAATATAATCAAATTATAACAATAAAACAAAAAGGCCGAGGCAAAGGGCATGGTTACTTAAAAGCATATGTTAACACAAACATTTAAAATCCAATCAAAGACAAGCCGAACAGGTAGATGACGGTAGTTGGTTGGCACCAATACAATAATATGAACTCATACAAGGAAATATCATTTTACTTTTTAAATTATTATTAAAAATTAATTCAAATTTTATTTTTTAATAGTATCAATTTTATATTTAAATTATATAATTTTGGATTAACTTTACTTTTACTGTTAGTTATCTTTTATAATCAGACGAAAGTTACTAATGTAATACGGCCTTGTTTGGGTACCCAATATAAGTGCACTTATTTCATCTTTTTATCTTTTTTGGGTCACATCAATCAACATCTCCTCTCTACTTTTTCTACACATAATACAAGAAAAGTCAAAAAGTGCACTTATTCTAAACTTTCCAAACTTGGCCTAAAATTTCGTTTAAAATTTTATTTTACCTTACAAATTATTTATAACATATCAATTAGACCCCAAACTTTATTTTATTCAGGGATCTAATTGATATTTTGAGAATAATTTGTGAATAAAATAAAATTTCAAATGAAATTTAGATGTCACATCAACAACTTTTGTTTGATTACAGATGGTAATTGATGTTGGGAATAAAATTCATGCAAAATCAAATAATTTAGATATAACATTGATATTATTAAAAGAATATGGGTTGAATTGATTTTTAAGTGACAGTTTAGAAGAAAAAATAATATTTCCCCCTTTTTATGATGGATAACTTGGCTTTTTTAGTAGTCTTTTAGCTTTAAATTTTTTTATTAGGTAAAAAAAGTTAATGTATTTAGAATATTTTTTTAGTTGAATAAATAGTTATGAGAAAAAAAAAATGATTGATTCTTGTATATTGTGATATTTTAACTTTTTTTGATTTTCTAATATTTTTCTAGGAAAATAACCAGACAGTGATGTCAGAAAAATTAATTACAAAAAAAATATAAAAAATATTATAAATATTAATAATTAAAATTATAAATTTTTTTATTAATTTGCAATTAATTTTCACTAATACAATGTCAATGAAATTATCCTTTTTATTATAATTTTTTAACTAAAAAATTACAACTCAAATGGGGCCAAACGAGTCCAAATCATTTGCTGTGGTGCTCATACTAGGCGGAATTATTTCGGCACTCTTTCTCCTTTCTCCCATTTTTTTTCAGGGGTACTTACATGTAATTTTTAATAAGTGGACTTATTATTTAATAGGTCTTATAGAAAAAATTTATTGTAAAAAAAGTTACTAATTGTAAATTTTAGGAACAATTTACAAAAATTATGATAAAAAAAGTTATTAATTGTCAATTTTAGCGACGTATGTAAAAAATTATCACAAAAAATTATTTTTAGCGATAATTTTACCAACACTTATTTTTAATAGGATTTGATGAAAATTAAATTTAACTATTATTTTCTTCTATTGTATCTATTTAGGGGAAATTACCAAAACAGACGAGGGAAAAAACGAACGGCGAATGAGGACGAGAAGTCTGCTTCGAAGATTTGCCATTGAAAGCTTAACAACAACTCTTCTTCAATTTGTTGCTGTTGTAACCTCTTTCTTTTTGTTAGGCTTAACATCAACAGGTTTTTATATTCTAGCAAACAACACCATTCAAGTCACAAAAAATGAAAAACCAAAAGCTCCAATAGAGTGCAAATCGATCACCAAAAACAACATAAAACATATTCGAAATCCCAAGCAGATCCACATCTGTTTTCTCTCAAGGAGAGAGAGAGAGAGAGAGAGAGGAGGAGGAGGAAGTTGTGGATCCATTATCGCTGCCTCGCTACTACTGTTGCAGTCGCCCTCCTCTTGTTTGTTTGTGATTTAGGATTAGAATGTGTATTATATGCACATTATAACTAAAGAAAAAATAAATTTTGTTTAGTTTTATTTTTTCAAAAATATTTTTTAGAAAAATTTATTTTCTTGTTTTTTTGTGTTTTTTTGTTTTTATTGATTTTTTAATATTTTAAATATTTTTTTAAATTTTTTAGATATACCTAATATAAATATATCTAAAAAGTAAAAAAAATTGTGAAAAAACTTTTTAAAAATTCACTAAATGCTAAAAATATATTTTAAAAAAATACGAGAATTCAGTATATTTTTTGTATTTTTATGTATTTATTAATTTTTTAAAATATTTTTTTATAATTTTTTTATTTTTTAGATACATCTAAATAAGGTGCATCTAAAAAAGTAAAAAAAAAATATTTAAGATTTTAAAAATATTCACTAAAAAGAAAAAAAATACGAAAATCAAAAAACTCATTTTCAAAAACGTTAATTCAAAAAACTCAAACCAAACATACTTATAATTTAAAAATTTTAGATCATAACTAAAAAAAACACACGTCATAAATAAATACAATACGAAACATAATTAAAAATTTCATGAATAGTAACTGAAATAATATCATAATTAAAGAAAAAATAATAATCATAACTAAAAATAATAAAAAAAACATAATCAAAAATATATATAGTACACCCATTTTAAACATATGTATTTTCAAATAAAAAATAATATCAAAATAACGTAATTTTTAAAAGCATAGCCTAACAGGAAATACACAGGAAGACACGACTGAATATCTGGCCTCGAGTCTGAACAAGTCATTGAAAGTTCCTTCTCTTCATGATTAACTGTGAATAAGTTGTGTTAAGACGGCAGTAATACATTGTTAAATGTTAAATGAAATACAATCATCTTCACATGCGCTGGCCAGTCGTTTCCAATTTTGTTGTGGCCTATTGGGCCTTGTTATTTTCTATACCTCTCTCTTCAATTCAAGTGTAAGGTCATAAATGAGCTAAGTGGAGTAGAGTATTAGAATGTTCAAGTTAAAAAATTTAATGAGTTTTAAGATGTATTTAATTTTAACTTCTTTACAAACTGAATTAATCTTAATTGAATTTTTAACAAATCAAATACCAGTTAAATTTGATTAATTTGATTTTTTATAATGCATATAAATATATCAAGTTAGGAAATAGATTATTTAAGTTTGATTTGAAAATCTAATGAGTTTTAAATAATATTTATTCTTGATTTATTTATATAACAAAATGATCTCAAGCAAAATTTTAACAAACTGGAGACATAAGTCAAGCATGAATAATTTAATTCGTTTGACAACTCTACTCGAGTGAACTTTGAAATCTCTACGTCGTTTGAAAAGTGTGAATTTTAGTTTAAAATTAAAATATCATTAAAAATACTATAAAGTCAACAAATTATATAAATAAATAAATAAATAAAACAAACAAACAAACAAATAATTTTTTTTCTACTTTACTTTTTTCATGTTTTTTTATAAAAAATTAAAAAATGTCCTAAACATATTAATTTTTTACTTTATATTTTAACTAAAAAATTAAAAATTATTAAAATAATTTATTTCCAAACAAAATGGTTACTATTTAGCTACTTTACACTGCCACAGTACCAAACGTTGCTCCAATATCCTTGAGCAATACCCGGGGGTGGCATTTTTAATTTTGGAATCATTTTTTTGAAATTTAAATAATAATAATAATAATAATAATTTATTTGATAAAAATAATATTAAAAAATATTATTTTTTAATTCTTAAAATTACTTTTGCCCTTAAAAAAAATGATGAGTTATTGTAACTCCCCATCACCAGATGTAAACTTCAAAAGACTATTAGTAAATTATTTTCATTACAATACAAGCAATAACTAGGGGTGTGCGCGGTGCGGGTCGGTGCGGTTTGAGAGAAAAATAGAAATCGTATGGCGGGTGACGGATTGATAAAAGTGTCACTAAAATTTGCCATTTTCCTTATCAAAAACCGACGGTTCGGTTGGCAAATAATGGTGAATTTGCCTTGGCGGTTCGGGCGGATTGGCGGTTTATAAAAAATATAATTCAAATTACAAAACTTAAATCAAAGAGTAAAAAAAAGACGAGAGATACCGTGATGTTAAGCATCTTGCGAAGCTTTCTTCTAATGCAGTAAGTGTAGCAACAACATGATAATATCAACGACTATGCCATCAGTTCATTACAAGCATCTGTAGAAGCTACAATGATCAAATACAATACATAAAATTAATATCATTTAGGGTTTACAATATATTAAAAATGTTTACTGTTGAAAAGTATTTAGATTAAAAAGTGAGCTGATGCAAGTTTGCAACATGGCCAAAAAAAAAAAAAAAAAGAAAGATTGAAAAGTGAATTGGAATCCAACTTTATTTTGGATTACTGACATCTTGAATTCCCCTCAAACAGTAATGTAATACTATATTCTAAGGTATAGAACAACAAGCAAACTTAAGTAAAAAAGAATTTTTAGAATCTTATAAAACATGATTTAATAGCGGTGCGGGTCGGTGCAGTTTGGAAGAAAAATAGAAACTGGCGGATTGATAAAAGTGTCACTAGAATTTGCCATTTTTCTTATCAAAAACCGGCGGTTCGATTGGCAAATAATAACGAATTTGCCTTGGCGGTGCGGCTCGGTGCGGTTTTGGCAGTTTCAGCGATATTATGCACACCCTTAGCAATAACTCTCTTCAAGAAATAAAAATTTAGGATAAAACACTACAAATGGAATAAGAAAATAACTTTTTGAAGACTATAGATATCGTTAACATGGCATTAGATATCCAATCGCGATTGGGAGCTCGAAATCTGGTGCCCCGAATGCCCCAAAACCACGAAACGACATCGTTTCGTGGTTTTCATTTTTTTTTTTTTTTTCAGCAGAAGAACGAAGAAGAAGACAGAGGAGGAGGGGGAGGGGAAGGGTGAGGGGGAGTGGAGGAGGCCTAAAAAATGGAGGAAGAAGACGGAGGAAGAAGAAGACGGAGGAAGAAGACGAGCAGAGGCGGCGATCGGCGGAGGTGGAGGCGCGGCAATCGGCGATCGGCAATGCGATCGGCGATCTGCGATCGGCGATCTGCTTCCCCTCTCTCTCTTTCTCTCCCTCTCCCTCTCTTTCTTTCTTTCTCTTTCTCTCCCTCTCCTCTTTTTACTGCTTCTGAAATGGAGGAAGAAAAAAAAATTTTAATTGTGAAACGACGTCGTTTCACAAATTTGGGGCATTCGGGGCCAACAATTTCGAGCCACAAAACATTTTCCTTAGATATCATCGTAAAAGAACTTTTTGAAGGCATCCATGTGTGCTACTTGCAACCGCAATGGGATAAGAAAAGAACCATCTTCATCACGACCCAAAATCGGTCCCGTAAAAATTATTAAATTAACGTATTTCCAAACAAAGTGATAAGAGTATCAGCAATATCCCATTACTGAAAATATATAATTAATTTACAAATAAAAATTTATTTATAATATTTACATAGAGTAGTGTATTAGAATGTGGTAGAATGTTTTTAAAATTTTAAATAATAATGATAAGTATTTGATGTATGAATTACTGCCAGATGGACCTATGAATTGATATATTGCTTTTAAGAGCCTATTATTTATTTTTATTTTTTATTTTTTTATCAGCAAAGTAAAAATTTCATTAAAAGCATGAAATTAAAGGTATAGGAAGATAAAATACATCAAGAGAGGTTCAGACAGTACAAATACTCTTACTACTACGACTCGCACTTATACAACCAACCCCTCGGCCTTACGAATTTTTTTACCAAAAAATCCCCCAAAACAAAAACAAATAGTTAAGAAGCACTTAACTCAAAAAACAAAAAACAAGTTCAGAACCATTTTTAAAATATGTAGCATGCTAATTTTTTAAATAATATTGTTACGTGCATATAACTTTACATTTTATTCAATTCGAAATTAATATTTTGATTGTCTCATTTTATAGATTGACAAAAAATGTTGCAAGTTCAGAACCACAACCTTGGAGCATCGGGAGTTGATGGAGCGTGTCTTCACAGGGGCTGCGACAATCAACGGGAAAAAATGCATGGACGCTAAGCGAGACTCGTAACCAATTGGAGATTGAAGAGGAGTCCAGCAATCCTGTATTTTCCTGTGATAGCAATGAATTGGGAGGTTCCGACTATCCTATAAGTTCCGAAACGACTGACATAATGAACTTCACCAACATCATTTTGCCTTAGGCAATGGAGGCAAATGGAAGCATTCATCGGGCAAAACCATGCAAAACAAGCGCATAACAGGGGCTACTATGTTGGCAACCAGCATTGATTGTTGTGTAGTAATTTTGCTTCACCTATAATTGTTCTTTTCCACCGGTCTAAGAGTATAATGGAGGCTGAAATTAAGTTTTGTCAAAAGTGGTTGCAACCGTTTGAAATTCACAGCCTCAGCCGTGTTTACATTTAATGGTTTCACATTACTAGTTTAATCTATATATAGCTATTGTATTTTGAGAATTCAGAGTATGGGAGAAAGAAGAGAGTTAGTGAGTAAAAGTGTGTTTTTAATATAATCCTCTTCTTGAGTGATACACTGACTATGAGAGATTGAGAGTAAAGTGAGGCAAGGAGCCTATTAGTGATTACCTATAGGCAAGAGACCACTTGGAAAAACAGAAGCTAAAAGCAAGATCCAAACTTAAAAGGCCTCGTGGAAGGTGTTCTTCATCAGAATTCTATACTTAGGAGTAATTGCAGAGGCGAGGCGGGCACATATCTAGATATAATTTTCTAGACATTAATAATTGTTAGTTGCTTGCTTTCAAGTTCTAAGCCCTTTAGATGTCTTCATCCATATCTAATCTTAGAAATTAACTTGCAATGCTTAAAGAACAACAAGAAGAACTAACTGCACAAATTGAGAACAATTTGTTTCTTAAATCTTTAGCCACTTTACACTTCTAAATTACTTTTTTTTTTTTTTTTCCATTTGCTGTTGTTTCTCTCTTAATGGCTGATCTATCTTAATATGCAAATATGATCTTCAACTTCATTGTAATCTTTATTTTTTGATATGTAAACCACATACTTACCAAAAAAATAAGACTTGTCAAGAATTATTTGTAGTCTAAATTTTTTTTATAAATTTTGAAATTGAAAATGATACTTATGCTCATTCAATCATTTTTATTGCAGGAAATAAGACAATATGAAAGCATCAAACAATGGACGTCATTTCTCGATTTGAACATTTTTTATGGAGGTCTTTACAAAATGGCGTCATGAGTAATACTTTTGAGTACTATTGTTATGTGACAAGTTTATATGTACCTTTTAGATTATGATGTGGGTTATTAGTTTGCTAGAAATATTGGATCTATTTTGTATTACAGGCTTATGTAATGAACCCTTTAATTAAGATGTTTTGGATATTTTGGGATTATGAAAATGCAGACTCTTTTACCTTTTACAATTATTGAGTCTTGGGCCA
This sequence comes from Camellia lanceoleosa, assembly GCA_025200525.1. Classification (NCBI taxonomy): domain Eukaryota; kingdom Viridiplantae; phylum Streptophyta; class Magnoliopsida; order Ericales; family Theaceae; genus Camellia; species Camellia lanceoleosa. The sequence goes on from CM045759.1 coordinate 44,504,238, forward strand.
TTAGAATAAAATAGTGTTTTTATAGATATATAATGTGAGCAAGGATAAGTGAGAGACAACCATTAATGGTTAGCAAATCATTGAAAATTTCAAGCTATATATTATTGGTAATTGAATAATAAAAATAGCCTATAATTACGGTTAATAACCGTCGCTGTAAATAAAATTCAAAAAGAATTCTATGGCTATAGCGACAGTGTAAAACTGATGAAATATAGTCAAAATATAGTAGCGGTTCACAAAATATCACAAAAGCGAAGGATATAGCAACAGTCGACCCGTCACTATAAAGTAAGCAAGTAATCGGTAAATTTAAGATATAGCGACATTTACAACTGTCACTACATCGACCATCGCAATAAAAATAACTATACCAGCGTTTGAGGAAAATGTCACTATAAGGATATGCCGACAGGCCTATTGCGGCGGTTTGGCCGTCACTATTTCAACCGCGGGTAAAGGTCTTCCAGTTTTTAGCGACACTTTTTCTTTTAGCGGCAGTTTTGGCCGCTACTAAATCTTGATTTTTTTGTAACCCTAAAATAAAAAAATAACTTTTAAGAATTAAACCCTAAATCCTAAAATAAAAATAAATAAATTTTAAGAATTAAACCCTAAATCCTAAATCCTAAAATAAAAAATAAAATAAAAAATTTATCCCTAAACACTAAAGTAAAAAAACTAAATTTTAAGAATTAAACCCTAAATGCTAATTCCTAAACCCTAAGCCCTAAAATAAAAAATAAATAAATTTTAAGAAGTAAACCCTAAACCCTAAAATAAAAAAATAAATTTCATCCCTAAACCCTAAAATAAAAAAAAAATTAAGAATTAAACCCTAAACCCTAAATCCAAAGTAAATAAAAAAAATAAATTTTAAGAATTAAGTAAAAAAGTGACCAAATATATATAAAAAAATTATAAAAAAAAAAAAAGAGTGAAACTATGTCGTTTTAGGCACAGCAGGGAAGCACTGCAGGGGGTCACAACAGTGACCCCGTATTCCTCTCTCATGGGTTAAGCAGTAGGCATCGTCAAAGTACAAAAATGTCAATTTATTAATTGTTTATATTATTATTTTTTTATATCTTTTTGTAAAATATCATAAAATTCATTTTAAACATACTAATTTTTTATATTATATTTCAGCCAAAAAAATAAAAAAATTATTAAAATAACATGTTCCTAAACCAGACCTAAAAATACTAGAAAGTCAACAAATCTATATAAAAAAGTCAAAAAAAAATTATTTTACTTTTTACATATTTTTTTTCCTTAAAAAATCAAAAATATCTTAAACATACTAATTTTTTACTTTATATTTTAATTAAAAAATTAAAAATTATTAAAATAACTTGTTATAAACAAAGTGGTAAGAGTATCATCAGTATCCCAGTCAATCGTACTATTTAGCTATTTTGGCCACGTTTGTATGGCGGATTAGATTGGATGTGATTGTTAGTGAGAAGATGGTTAGTGGGTGAAAGGTCTGCTCAATCTGGGTGAAAGGTCCTCTCTGTGTATGCTGATGTATGCTTGTTTTGTGCAGCTTATTGGTGTACCTGTAAGCATGGTGAGTTGGTTGAAGTTGATTGCTGCTGCTGGTGTAGTGCAGGTAGTAGGAAGGAGTTGTAATGCTATTGCTGGCAGTGTTTGGGCTGGCTTATTGGTGTACCTGTATGGTTGTTGGTTTCTGTGGAGGTTTTTCCTTCATTGGGGGTCTGATGATGGATATGTTGAAAGTGAGAGGTGGTCTGATGGTGGATCTGTTTGGTGGCTTCTTCATCCCCTCTTAATTTGCTGGTGGATCTGATAGTGGATCTGTTTGGTAGTCTAATTTGCTGGTGTGCTTGCTACGGTGATGCCATGAGTAAATTTGGGCAATTTGCTGGTGTATTGCTGTGGTAGGGGAAGCTGCTAGAGGCTGGTCTGGTTCTTGTAGGAGGCTTCTTTGGTTTGTGCAGATTGCTGGTTGGTAGTGTCTTGGTTGGGGTAGTTTGCTGCTGTTTTGGTTGATTTGTTGCAGTTGAATTGGGTGTTGTTGCTGTGCTGGATGTTTGTTGTTTTTTCTTTCTTTATCTTGTTTGTTTGCTTCTGATTGGTCTCTCACCAATCTTGGGCTAGTGCTAGCAAATGAATGTGCTTCCTTTGCGGTACCAACCTAGTTGGGATCGTGAAGGTTAGCTATGATGCTTTGTGCACTCCCACGCTTTATTGATGTAATTTATGCATGTTTTGTGTTATTATATTAATAAAGCTTTTTTTGCTGATAAAAAAAAAGAAGAGATTGTTAGTGGGGGATTAAGTAAAAGTGTGTTTTTATAATAGTATGGAAGATGGTTAGTGATTGGATTGTTAAATTATTTTTATATTTAAAAAATTGAAACAAATATTAAAACAAACCGGTGTAGTTGGTAAAAAAAATAAAATTTTTATATAAAATAGACTCAATCTCCTTCATATTTTTTTAATCCCACCCAAAACTCAGACAAGTTAATTCCCCTACTAAGGGTGATTACTAAGCCTCCCTTGGACTATCAATCCACCATCCCATTTTACTATCAAACATTATGTGGATAAGACTCACAACCATGATAGTCCAATCCGGCCACTCAAATCGCGAAACAAACATGGCCTTTACATAGCCACAGTACTAAACGTTGCTCCAATATCCTTAAGCAATTCTCGGGGTGGCATTTTTAGTTTTAGAATCATTTTTCTGAAATTTAAAAAATAATAATAATTAATTTGATAAAAATAAATATTAAAAAATATTATTTTTTAATTTTTAAATTTACTTTTGCCCTAGAAAAATGATGAGTTCTTTTATTTATTATTTTTGGAAGACTTATTTATAAGTCATTTTTCAAACACTTATGGTAGGCTAAGTCCTGTGTAATTTCTTATAGAGTCTCAAGTCCTATTTAGATAGGAATGTATTCCACAAGATCCTACGTAAACGTAACGTGACGTGACACTTACATAAACGTAACGTAACGTGACACCTATATAAACGTAACGTAACGTGACACCTACATAAAAGTAACGTGTCACGTTACGTTTCGCAAACTTAATGAGTTTTTATTTTTTTAAATTGAATGTAAAAATGTTGCTAGTTTATGTTGGTATCACGTTACGTTTCATATAAATATGATCTATAGTAACATTCAATTTCTTATATAAGAAATTGAATGTTGTCATAGATCATAGGTATCACGTTACGTTTATGTAGGTGTCACGTTACGTTACGTTACGTTACGTTACGTTTATATAGATATGATATATGGTAATATTCAATTTCCTATATATGGTTTTTCTATTATTTATGATATTAACAACTAATATTGAGGGTAAATGTGTCAACAAACTTCTCGCAGGACTTATAGGATGAGAGGGGAGATTTGCGCGGTAGTACGGCCGAGCTACGATAACGTTGATCGTAAGGAACAGCACGGTGCCAAGCAGACCCCTCCTCTTGTGCGGCTGGAGAGGTCGACCGACCAGACTCGAACCAATGCCTGGCCGAGCTGTGACGCGGCCTGGCACGCAGCGGTGTCTGGTGACCGATCTAAGAGCAACCCAGACCAGACTTGAGACGCGGTTAGCCCCGGCATGCGCCTAACCGATCAGCCGAGATAGGCGACTTTCTTGTGATCAAAAATGTAGAACGGAGGAAGTCCAGCGTGTTACACGGCCGGTCAGCTAGGAGGGACCGGTCACGAATAGCTCGGCCATGGGCATCACCCTTTGACCCTTTTTGCCTAGGTACAGGCCGGCGACACATTGTTCGGTTGTGTGCTCGTGGTGACCATTCTCCACAAGCGATAGGCTGATCGTGGTACTCCGGTTAAGGGTGCCACCTGGGCCAATGGCATGAGGGAGAGGACATCTGCTCCACACACGCCTCAATACCGTTGGACAGTTCTGTGTGTACTGGTGGGAAGTCTAAGCCTTTACACGCGTAAGGTGGTGAGAGGCGAGCACTGCCACCTATCCAGGGAAGGACAGCAGATGTAGTGCGCGCACAATCTTGGGGCTGCATGGTCAACCTAGAAATATGGAAGAAGACGAACGTTAGAGGTATGCGAATTCACTCCTCCACAAACACTCTCTCCCTCTGATAGCCCCCTTCTTCCTCAAGTGGTCTGACTTGATCGTCGGAGGGTCTATCCGGCACACCACCGCTGGACAGCACACCATTTCTGTGTCGCAGGGTCTAACGCCGTCACGAGAAGCTTGACGTCCAAGGAGTATGGAAAGCAAAGGATATTTCGCCCCCGTACATAGGAACATAAGTTTTTTAGTAGAACCATATGTAACATAAGTCTCCCTAATAGGACTTATGAATAATTTTCCCATTATTTTTTCATAAAATTAATTATTCATTTTTTTCAAAACTTAGAGAACAAATCCTGAGAACCAAACCAAATATAAAGATTTGTGGCAAAATGCTTGTAACTCGTCATCACCAGATGTAGACTTCAAAAGGCTAATAATAAATTATTTTCATTACAATACAAGCAGTAACTCTCTTCAAGAAATAAATATTTAGGGTAATGGAATATTATCTTATATGGTGCATTTGGCCAATAAAATACTACAAATGGAATAAGAAAATAACTTTTTGAAGACAATAGATATCGTTAACATGGCGTTAGATATCATCGTAAAAGAACTTTTTGAAGGCATCCATATGTGTTTCTTGCAACCGCCATGGGATAAGAAAAGAACTATCTTCATCACGACCAGGGAGGATGAATGCCTTCCCATCAAATCCAATTGCTCCGGGTACCATATAAATTTCCTTTCCCCACCCAAAATCCGCCCCATATAACGGTAGTCGAGTCCAATCAGTGACGCTTATATTTGGATTCCCTTGGAAAACTCCTTGACTACTTCCAACAATATGAAAGTATCGAAACTTAGATAAATCTGGTTCATTTTTCAGAAAAACAAAACATGACCTTATGTACTCATCTGTCACATTCTCTATAACTTCTCTTAACTTCTCCGCGGCATAACTTAATGGTTTCGACACAATGTCCCCCGAGGTAGTGGTTGTTGCTACTGGCAAGGCAGCGCAACCGAAATACCACTTAGGCAATGGTGGTTGCAAACGGCTACGAAAATTCACAGGGATACGAATCTTAGTTAGCTGCTTGCTTTCATGCTGACGTGCCTTGCATGCACACTTCCACAAATGAGCAGTAACACTCTCATACCTTGTAAAGGCGCGGTTAGTACTGGTCTCGCTATTTCGATACTCATTAGCCTTGTTCTTCAACTTGTTGATTTGTTCTTTGCTTAGCTTTAGCATAACAACGACGGTCTTCTTGTTTCGCTCCTCTGTGTTGTTCGAGTGGCCTATTAAGAGCGGTGGTGGGTTGAAATCCGAGATATCAAAGCTTGTTTTTAGCAAAGGATCCTCAAGTTGTAAGATTGTTCGATCAAGAAATGGGAAGTTCTCTGGTTTTTTGCCGCGAGCAATTCTGGCCCACTCAGAGATGAAGTGACCTGCACATTCACCATCAGCTAGGATATGTGAAATACCCAAGCCAAGACTAAATCCACCACAGCTAAACTTGGTTACTTGAACCAAAAGCAATGGTAGTTCATGAATTGGTCTATCATAGTCCACTGATGGTATGAGTGCTCTAATCTTTGAACTCGGACAGAAGTCCCCAAAGTCATCAATTTTGGCTTCGGATTCAGCTTCGAAGAACTGGGCACCCATGGAGTTGCAGTTGATCTTGTTGAAAATATTACAGGAAGTTCTATTAGAATGAATATTATAACATGGGCAAATTACATCATTATCCCCTACATCTTGCCTTGTATCATTTTAATCCTTATAATTTTAATTGACTCAATTTAATTTAAATTTTTATTTTATTTTATCTCAAGCTGCTCTAATTGATTTCAATTGTTAACATTTATTTTCATAACAAATGAGTGGTATGTTTCATTCACAAAATTATAAACTTGATCAATTCAGTAACTTAGTCTCAACAAACTTAGCAATAATTTTTCATCAAAAACCTTGATGGTGTTATCTATTGGGCGAAATAATGCAAAATTCAAAACTAAGGATCAAAATTGAGTCAATTGAGAGTGTAGAGACCAAAATAATATAAGTGGCAAAATGTTGGGATTATTGGTATACTTTGCCCTTGTAACACTTATAACAATGGGTTAATTATATTTTGGTTGCCCAAAGTATGAGTCTTTTGTCATTTTGGTCCCACAATATTTAAATTATGTCAATTTTAATTCCCAATATATAAAAGTGTTTCAATTTGGTCCTCAATATTTAAATTATGTCAATTTGATCCACAATATATAAAAACCGTTTCAATTTAGTTTCTCAATCTAACTTTGTTGATAGATGCATGGGAGGACCAAATTAAAACATTTTTTAAAAATATTTCAATATGATCCCCAATGTACATTATTTTCTTTCTTTCTCTTAAAAAAAAAAAATTGAAAAGAAAATAGTTAGTTTAGCTCATGATATATAGGCTTAGAACCACCAATAGAGACTAGTACAATTCAATTCAACATTTCTTCGATTGGGTTTGATTGTGTTTGTAGCTCTATAATTCAGATTAGTTATATCATTTGATGAACTGCATTGCTAATTAATATTGATCCAAAAAAAAGTTAAGTATAGCTAGTCTGTGAACAACCAACCATCACACTATAAAAGTTGGACAAGTTCGATCTAACCTTACAAATAATGAGCCTTGTAAAAGGATTTACTAAATTCATCAAGTTGTTCCAAAGATTAAAAACGGTATTTCATTGAATGGATCTGTTGTCTGCTGTGTATAAAATACTCCTTTGGCCGAGGGCTTCCAAATCTATACCATTAAAAAATATTTCAGTTTGATTCCCCAATGCGTCTATTAAGTTAGATTGGAAGACCAACTTGAAACATTTTTTTTGTTAGAGATTAAATTGAAATACTTTTAACCATCAGTAATTAAAATGACACAATACTCATACTTTGATGACCTTAAATGTAATTAATCCTATAATAATTAACCAAAAATAAAAGAACAAAATATTAATTAAAAAAAATAGAAAAGATTGTTTACTTGAAGGCGACCCCTAGCAATCCATTGGAGGCGTCCAGCGAGAGGGTAGAATATGATGAGTGCTTTGCTTAAAGAGTCTTTTAGAGTATGTATTACAGAATTTAGAGTCAACTCACCAGAGGGTTGATAGAAGTAAACAGTAGGTGCATGAGTTATGGCAACCAACTGATCAAATTCTGATAAATACATGAGCCCAGTTGGTGTTTCCTTGGTTGGTTTCACCATGTAAGAGGCCTTTAAGGTCACCATTGTTGGAGAGAAGAAAGAGAGGAGGAGAGAATTTTGGTTGTTCAGTGCTTGTGTGACGTTCATGTGAAGTCTTATCCTTTAAATTGAACCAATCAAGAGATGATATTTTTCAAGTAATGATATATAAATAGAATTTGTATAAAATTTTGATATATAAAGATGTGGGTTAATTTAGATATTTTATTTTAAAATAAAACATCCATAAAGAGGGAATCTTGGGTTCACAACGATGATCCGAACCCTTTATCATGTAGGCCCAGTAATAAAGATAAATTATGTAAAAAATCAATTTTATCGGATATCACTAGGAACACGAACAAATATATTTTATTTTTTAAAATGGACAGCAACTATAAATTTAAATTTAAACCATCTATTATATAAAATAAAATACGATTTATTCATTTTTCATTAATATCCAATGAAGTTGATTTTTTTATCCAACAGTCTTCACTACAAAATTTATGAAATAAGCTATTTAGATCATTGTTGTGGGCCCAAAGCAGCATCCACAAAATGAAGTATGGATGAATGTGAAATATAAGGGAAACACTACGATACAGGGAAATTCTATTTCCACACATCATATTCCCTCAATCCACACACTTAATGAATTATTTTTATATTACATTTTTATCCTAAAATAAAAATACCAAAATGCCCATATATTATGCGTGCGTCTCTCTCTTTCTCAAATCCCCTCTCTTTCTTCCTAGATCTAATTCACTCTCTCTCTCTCTCTCTCTCTCCATCAGAGGAGGCGAGGGCTTTGATTATCGCCGGCCGCCGTTCTCATGGCTTCCGTCAGCCGTCGCTCCTCTTCGAATTTTCCTCCTTCGATCTCCGCCATCGCACTCACTGTCAGCCGTCGCTCCTCTACAACTAACAAACCCCTCCTCTCTCTCTCTCTAGCTTTCTCTCTCTGGCACTCATCTTCATCATCCTCTATCACTGTGGGGCCCCAACCCCTGATCTTCCTCACTTACCGTCGCTACCACCAGTACGGGATAGGAATTGTGGCAGTTGGGGACGATCGAAGAAGGTGTCTTTTGAAGATAAGGGGCACGAGGGGAGGAGGGGGGTATTGAGACGAGGAGGAGAGAATAGTGGCTGTTGGCTACCGGCGGATGGTGGTGGACAGTGGCCAAGGGTTATGGTTAGGGTTTGTTGGAGAAGATGAGGGTAATATGGTATTATATGAAAAGTGGGAGTGTGTATTGAGATAAAATCAACATATTTAATTTGTGTGTGTTGTATACTGAGTAAATGATGTGTACTAAGAGGATTGTGATTTGTAAATAGAATTACCCCTACGGTACACCCTCTTCAAATGGTGTATATTATATGCACTTTATAATTAAAAAATAAAATTGTATTATTTCAAACTTTTTGAGTTATAACTAAAAATAAAAATAAAAAAATATCATAACTAAACACAACGTGAAACATAATTAAAGAAGTTACAAGTCATAACTAAAATAATATCATAACTAAGGGTTGGTTTGTGATATTCTAAAAAAGTGTACTTTTTGACTTATTGGCTTATATGGGTTGGATTTGGGTTGGGTTTGATGTGATGTGTTAGAGAAGTAATGTGATTTAAATAAAATGATGTAACTTAAATAGGATAGTAACTTTTTGACTTTTTGTATTATTTAGTAGATGCTAAATTTGACCTAAATAAACAAATTGGCCATAACTAAATAATAAAATGATATAATAGTATGAAAATGAGTCCTTCCTATATTGCTTTGCTACAAACAAACAAAAAATCTACTATAAAAACTGATCGCAAATACACAAAAACGAATAACATTTTTCAAGATTTATTATGGGATTCACTTAAAAAAATCATATTTATGCATTTTGTATTTGATTTTGTGATTAGTTTATGTATTTATAGACGTATTTTTTTTAAGTGCAGGATCAAGAATTTTATAAATGGCCAAAAAGGGGAAGTATCACAAATGATAAGACAATCATGTGACAAGTGAACATAGTAGGCCAATTGTTTGAGCAAGTGGGCTTGGTGATATAGGTAAGCGTATCGAAAAAGAAAATAAATAATAAAATTGAGCTATTAACAAATTTGAACTAGAAATTCTCTCCAAAAATAAATAATATTGAAAAAATTCTCAATTTTTATTAATCAAATATAAATTGTATTGTCCTAAAACTTACATCCTTATTTATACTTGTTAGAAATTGGGCACCCATGTGGCATGGCCCTTTGAGCTTTTTGAGCCTGAACCTCTTGAACCTTATCCATGTAAGTTTGAATTTTAATTCAAACTTATTTGGATAACCACTCAAGATATATATATGTCTATCATATAATTGATATGATAAGATAGATATTTGGTTATATATCAGATATTGAATCAGATATTGAATGATACGTATATCAAATACGTTATGGGATTTTTACCCATAACCTTTTTTTTTTCCAGACTCTCCTCTCTCTCTCTAACTCTCTCCCAAAAACAACGATCAAGTCTTTTGCACTGTGAATTGTGTGGGTGATATTCATTCTGTAATATCACTCCACTGTTGGGTTGATTAATCATTCAGGAAGTACGTGATTTACCCACGAGGTTCTTCGCTAAAAGGTTTGATCTAAATATTTTTCATCCGCTGTGTTTTTTACTACTTTTTGTTTTACATTGGTATCAGAGCCTTAAATATGAGTATTTTCGTGCTTATTTTTATGCAATAAATTATGTGTATATTTTTTATATAAATATATATATACATGATATATGTATGAATATTAATGGAGGAGGAAGATGAAGTGCACGGTTTTTCGCATTTTAACTCCATTAGATTGAGAAAGTGATATATCTCATTTTTATGTTCTTTAAATGTCATTTTTAATGCCATAAATGTTTTTATTGTGAAAAATGGAGTCCGACAGTACAAAAATCGGACCAGAAAACACCTGGGAAGGCGGCGCGTGTGATTCACGTATGTATGACGCCGCCAGCCAGCCCTTGGCACGCCCTCATGCTGTCACGCTTAGGCGCGCTTCCCACGCCATGCCGCCTCCTCCTTCCATCGCCGAGCCGAGCCGAGCCGTTTTTCCGCGTTGGCTTGGCTCTAAGGCTCTGTTTGTTTTTTTTTAAATTCTGAATTGCGTTAATTGGCCATAATTTATTCGTTATAGCTTTGTTTTAAGCATGGTTGGTACCATCAGACTCAGAATTAAATTTTGTATCTTCTGTAAAATTTTAAAAATTTTACGAAAATAAAAAAAATATTTTTTATGTGTTAATAATTCATTTTTTATGCTTTAAAATGATTCTGGTATTGCATAAATAATTTTCTAGGGTTGAATTTTTTATTGTGGACTTCTGAAATGTTTTACTATCTACTGGTAATATTGTCTCAGTTTATCAGTTTCTGAATTTTTTTTATTTCTAATTTTATGTATGTTTATTAGTTATTTAAAATTCTAGAAAATTTCAGAAAATTCCAGAAAATTTCAAAATGATGTACACTTTAATTATGGCATAATCTGAATATTGAATACAATATATTTTTTAGATTTTTAATATGTTGAAATTAGAGGAGCATGATTATTTATTTATTTATTTATTAGAATTCTATTATTAAATGAATATAGCATGAGTTATTTGTAAATTTACATTAAGATGCTATTGTATGGAATTTATCATACTTTGTATATGCCATAGTCAGTGGGAGGTTATTCGGTTGAGAGAAATCTTTGTAGATTAACTCCCGAAAACCAATATTTTGTGCATAAATTAAATTAAATTTTGGATAATTGTCACCTGTGGCGCAAGAGATGATTACGAGCATAGCGGATTTTCGATCTTGCGAGTTATGTAATATTGTCACTATTTAATTTAGATTTTTGCGGCAAAATTATATTATGCTAATCAAATTAATCCTAATGCGAATTTCTCTCTAAATTAATTCAGCTTATGGAAATTAATTTGGTTGACCTAGACTTAGTAGAGATGTTCAAATATGAACAAACTAATCCCATTCTTTAGATGAGCAAAAGTCTTGGAGACTTTAGGTCAAACCTTAATTGGCCAAAGTAAGGAAACATGATTCAAAGTCGCCGTGGTTTTGTTGCCTTGTTTGGCACAATAAAAATAATGTGTGCGCTATGGTTAGCGGTATGCTACGTAGTTTTGGTTGGCGAGTTTTGGAGTTATGAAATTAGTAAGCCCTCAATAGATCTGTATATGATCTTGACTATTGAGCTGCGCGGATTGACTTTGTAATTTGACTTGTAAATAATATTAAATCATTGGATGAAGTAACATTCAAGAGTCACGTCATTCAAGAAATGCGAGCTTAAATAAATTAGTCATTAAGTATAAGACGAGTAGCCAGTATGAGCAGTGTTTTGCTCTCTACCCAATTATTGGGAGTGGACGGAGCAAAATTTCATGCACTATTATAGTATGCATTGAAATATCACATGAAGTTAAAGGATTAACGCTTAGAAGCTGCAAAATCTATTAACACTAAGTGAAAAGATTAGCGCTTAGAAGCTGCAAAATCTTTAACACTAAGTGAAAAGATTAGCGCTTAGAAGTTGCAAAATCTATTAACACTAAGTGAAAAGATTAGCGCTTAGTGGCTGCAAAATCTATGAGCATTGCCAACTTGTCTAAGTCAGGACACTTACTGTTTCCACACTTAGGTGTGAGACATGAAGAGGGCCTTCTTTGTATGATTCCTTAGCTAGGCTAACGTTTTTGAATAACATTTACCACTAAGCGCAAACGTTGCAGCATAGTAATGAAAAGGTCAAGGCCGACAAGGTTGTTATGACTCTAAGAATTTGACACATCGCTTGTGAGAGCATTGTGTTGAATTAGACTCTTTAGCCTAATTCCCGCTTAAGTTACTTCAAGAGCTGTCAAAGATTGATAGCTTATTCTCTCCTTCTTGTGGATAGTAGAATTAATTGCAAGTAACTATGAAGCGAGAAATAGATATGGCAAGAGGAGTATCGTCATTTTTCAACTAGATGTATTAAAGTGTATGGAGAATAAAATTGACTTGAAGGTGTAGGGGATTAGCACTTACTAGTTAAATTTGCGATTTAGGCGCACTTGAAATCTCCATGACATCCTTTTTATGATCTAGTAAATATGAGTTAGTTGTGAGTCATTACCTAGTTGGGCCTAAACCTTTAAAACTTGTTTTCGGGAACTCACACATAAAGATGATTGGAATTAGTTTATGACATTGATCATGAACCGGTGGCTTATTATACTTAATCACATTAATGAGATGATGACACGATGGTTTGAGTAGGCCTTCTCGGGCCCACTCGCTTATGACATCCTGTTCTCATGTGAATGTGTAACTTTGTTCACAATGGTTGCGCACAAGTAAGTAGGAAAGCCGTAGAAGGTCATTTGTATTGGCGCATTTAGTCCACTATGATATTTGTGACTAGATATGTGTAAGGGTATGATAGCTAAGCCTCAATCTCGACACATTTATAGATTATGATACGCATCTGAGTCAAGACTATTTGATCTTTCATAAGTCAAAAGTTGAGAGATGATTTTTGACATTGCACATATGAGGTTGAGATCAATCAGAAAATAGCTTTCGAGCTTGTAGTTTTGACCAAGGTGGCGAGTATCTATTTGAGTTATTTTAGAAAACTTTGTGAAGAGAAATGGATGCTTAGAAAATTGATTATTCCTAATACTCAACAACACAATGGTGTAGTAGAGATAAGGAATTAAATATTGTTAATGTTAGGTGGATAATGGCGCAAAATGTTTCCCAATTAGGAATTGCACTAGTTTGCTGCATATATTCCTAACTAAATGCCCTCCATATCAGATTTTACACTCCATTTGAGTAATGGATTAGCGGAGAGCCATTTATGGGCGATCTGTAACCGTTAAGCAGCTTGTCTTTATTTTACTTCTCATAAGATTACGAAGTTAAGACCTAGGGTTCTATAGTGCATTATTGTATGCTGTCTTGTGAACACATAGGGTCACGTGGTGCATTATTGTATGCTGTCATGTGCACCCTCCGGGTCATGTGCATATAGGTAAGCAGCTTTGTGGGAGTGTAACTAAGTCACATAAAGTTTTCTTAGTAAAGGTGACGTGAATAGAGTTTTGGAACTCTATAAGATAGAGAATTCTAAGCATAGCGCTTTATGTAGCCTAGTTGAGAATGGAAAGAAATTTCCAATATCCTAGGGGCAGTGGGAGTGATATGCCTACTAATGGATTAATCCATTAGAGGAGAATACTCTACATTCTTAATTGCGTGGTAGCGAATGTGAAAATTTTCCATGTCATCACTGGGTGATTGAGAGGAAAACATTCATGATTGCTCCGCAAGATGATAAAGAGCCTAGGATAATGCCAAAGGCTCTAGTCTCCTGTTTTTAGAAAGTGGATTAATGTTGCGCAGTTTAAGACAAAGTCTTTGAGGATTAACCATTTCTATAATTTGGTTGACTTTCCATTATGACGCGAAACTGTTCTAAAGTTATGTGTAATTTGGATAGTCATTGTTGAGGCATAAGGCTCGCTAGACACTGAAAAGTCGCACCATTGAGGAAAGTGTAGACCATGAGAAGACTTCCTCCTGGGGAGTGAAGTTATTTTGACTTCCTCCTAGGGAGTGAGGTTATTTTGACTTAGGCTATGATTGACATAAGTTCGGAACATTAATTTGTGGACATTGTGACCCAACTTCTCGTTGGAGAATTGGATAAGTAGATCCGTAGGGATTTACCTTCTGTTTTTATGGTGAAAAGTTAGGAGCGCAAAAAGGTTGCTAGTTCCAATAAATCTTTTATAGCCTAAAACAGTTATCCAAATAGTGGTTCTTAGATTTCGTCAAGCCATGATAGGCAAACGATAATCAATGAAGACCACTGAGGCATGATCAATGGTCCAAAAGAAGTTTTTCCTTACTTAGTCATTATAAGCTAGGAATTTATAGAGTTGTCGCCACCTAGGATGGGCAGTCCTCTATTTTAGATATGATGGACATGGGTGATGTAATTTATATGCTCGGATATACGATCCTTAGGGATTATTTTGGGAGAATTCATGTTTTGTCTTCGATGACTTACATAAGGAATATCCTAAAACGATTCTAGATGCAAAATCGCAAACCCATTGACTTACCTATCGGTAAAAGCTAGAGCCTTAGCTATTGAGTGAATCCTCGGATTGTCTTTAAGATAAACAAATGACCTATATTCCTTGATCTTTTCTTTGTTGTGGGAGCCTAAAGTACGCTATGTGGGCGTATTCAGCATAATAAGTGTTATCTTTGGTAAATGGTCAATTGAATTGTTTAGACTTTGACCTTGCTCATTAGATTGTGGATAGAATGCTTTACTAGTAGTATATTAATTTGCTCCTTGTAAGATTCTATGCGCTATTTGGGCGCATCTGTGCTAGTTGGGCGCATCAAGAATGAACACAAATTGGTCACCAAAATATCTTTAGAGAGGATATTGCGCAAGAGGTAGTGATCTTAAATCACTTCATGTGAGGCGCACATGGAGGATTCCATTGTATATGCTTATCGCAAGAGGTGCTGATAAGGCTTATGTTTGGAATCTAGAATTGTGATTTTGAATCACTTCATGTGAGGCGCACATGGTGGATTCCGTTGTATATACTTATCGCAAGAGGTCGATAAGGCTTATGTTTGGAATCTAGAATTATGTAGTCGTGGTCAATTTTTTAAAAATCGATCACTTATTTGGAGATGATGGGATGTTGACACTATTATGATTTGTGTCATAATGATTAGCAAATGATGATGTTAGCAGGCAAGATTGGCTCACTCACACGAGCAATTGCCCTTGACGCTTGGGAGCGAGCAAGGATGAGACTAGTGGTTTATTTTTGTTTGGAACCAAGAGAGACTGAAATTATCCACTACGCATGTCGCCTTGGTTACAACCAAGATGAGGTCGTGTTAAGGACCAAACATGGATGTTAGTACCCACTTTCCATGTTGTGCCTGTTATGATTAGCCAGATGCGAGATCTCATTTGGCGCCTAGAAGGCGAGCAAATAGAGAATTCGGGTTAGGTGCTAGAAAGCGACTAGACTAATATCTGTACGGTGTATGACATCACTCTTTTGGAAGAGTTACTCCACCGTAGCATGTATTCATACTACATGTGCTTGGCGACCAAGTAATGAGGTGAGAGAATGGATCCCTGTTTCCTCACCGTGTGAGTCTTACGTGTCATTATTGATATGACTTTCATTTATGTACCTGTAGACACCTCATTTTTTACCGACCTTAAGACTCAGACGTCACCGATTGAGCGCTTGGTGATGTTGCATACTGTGCTCGTTCAGAAGTCTCAGAGTCGCGCGTCACGCCGGCCTTCTGACCAACTCTCTTCAGGCCTTGCCTCGGTTTGCGAACAGACTCGGTTTTCTCTGTTTTCTTTCTGAGGAAGGAGTGGTCTGTAGGCTATCTCTCGTGGGTCAGAGGGCTACATTTCGTGGCCGTAGGCCATTTTGCCCATTTCGGAGCCCGGTTCTCGATTTTCGGAGCCGTCAGGTCGTGTGCCTCGGCTCGGGACCGCCCAACCATCTCCGATTTCTCCGGTTTTTGGCATGCATCTCATTTAATCCATACCGAGGGACACTGGGGTCTCACATACCCACTTCGTGGCCGAACGCCACTTTCGGTGCTTACAGCCCATTTTCGGGACCCCAAACTGCGTGATTTGGGCCCCGAGCATTCATTTTGCATCGGTTTTTGTTCATTTTCGGCGAGTACCTCTGTTTTATCATACCGAGGGACACTGGGGTCTCAGATACCCACTACGTGGCCGAACGCCACTTTCGGTGCTTACAGCCCATTTTCGGGACCCCGAGCATTCATTTTGCATTAGTTTTTGTTCAATTTTGGCAGGTACCTCTGTTTTAGCACCAGGGAGATCACTGGAGGGTGGGAGGACAGCAATTGTCTCAGAAAACCAATTTCGCTCCTCCGACGTCCGTTTTGCTCACTTCCGGGCTAATGTTGAACACCCTAGAGATATTTTCTTCGAGCCGAGACTACATATTTGTGATGAGGGGACATGGGAGGACCCTAAAAAGTGGTGGTCGGCCAGTAATTGTGATTTTCATTTTTGAGCCTCTCTTTCAAATGCAATGTTGTGCCTCCTGCTTCAGAGTTGCCAAATTCCAACCATGGGGTCTTGTTCTACACACCTGGGAGGACACCAAAATATGGTGGCCGGCCAGTAATTGTTCACTTCTTTTTTTGGCCATGGTCGGCCGGCCATGGGGAGTGGCTGGCCGACCAGTGGGGTGGCCGGCCGGCCATCTTCAAGAAAAACACCTGGCCGGCCTGCTTCCTACTTTTGACCACTTTACAGCTGTCCAGCTGTTTTTCCAAATATCTCAACCCTCCGGGGGATATTTTGGGAGGGAAAGCTTGGGTGCATTTCCCTCCCCTTTTACACCCCTTTTGGTCCATTTAAGGGGCTGATGAGCTCCTTTGTGAGGGTTAGAAAAATTCTCCTCAAGAGCATATCTCCCATAGCCTCCATCTTCATCTCTAAAACCCTAAAAAATCTTCAAGTCCCTAGCTCATTCCTTCATCAACCCTAAGTTTCACCATCACCACCTCCATTCCAGCAGCAAAGGAGGATTTTTCAGAGGCTAAGAAGCAACAAATTCAAGCCAAGAAGCATCAAAAGACTTGTCTTCAAGGGTAAGTCTTCATTTCCCTTTTTCTAGCACATTTTTGCATCAATTCTTTACCCTACTTGCTCTCTATTTTGGGCTCCTAACCCTACTGATTTTAGGCTTATTTTGAGCCCCTCTACAACATTTTAGAAGGGCTTAACCTTGTTTGGCATCTCTATCATGCACCTCTTTCAATATCACTCTTTGTGCCAATATTTTGCATGCTTTGTTTGGATTATGAGTGATCCATTTTCGAGCCTGATATAAACTGTGAGTGGGATTATTTTGAGCCCCTCTTCAACATTGAAGAAGGGCTCAACCATGTTTGGTGGTTCTATCATGCACTTGTTTTGTAATTCTCCCAATTTACCGTAAAATTGCATGGTTTCTTTAGCCTATTTGAAGTCTGATTTTGAGCATGCCATTAACTGAGATTGAGCTTATTTTAGGTCCCTCTACAACATTGTAGAAGGGATCAATCTTGTTTGGGGCCTCCATGCATGGCCTCTCTTTGTACCTCTCTTTGGCCCCATTTTGCATGCCTTTTTAAGCTTATTTGGATTCTGATTTCAGCCTTCATCAGGCCTGAAAAGAGTCTTATTTTTATCTTCTTGTCATGTTTTGTTAAGGGTCTTATGCTATTTGGTGAATACTTTTGGTACTTCATGTTATACCTTCTTATACCCCCTTATTTTTGCATGCCTTGCTAGCTCATCATGCTTCTGTTTTTGAGCCTTCATCAGGCTTGGAAAGAGTCTTAAAATAACTCATTCTTCATTTTTTGTTAAGGGTCTTAGGCTGTTTGGTGCCTCCTTTTGATACCTCATGTTATAGCCTTTGTTGGCTCATATTTTGCATGCTATTTTGAGCATATTTATATACTGAATTGGGGAATGTCATCTCTTGTAAATGTGCATATTTTTGGTCCCTCTTTAATGTTGTAGAACTTTATTTTTCAGTTTGAGCATTGTATATACCACTTGTTTCATTATTCTCCTCTTTTTCCCCATTTTTGCATGCTATTTTTTCCATACTTGTGATCATTGTTTGGCCATGATTTGTACTGGAAAAATGCTAGTTTGGGGACTTCCTAGCATCTGTCTTTACATGTCATGTCCATATTGTGCATGTTTGGCATAGCTGTAGGCCATTTCGGGTGCTTAGCATAGCATTTCGGGCATCGGGTGTAATTTTGTTATAATTCGGGGGCTGTTTGTGCATCATTTTGGCTGCTGAAATTTGCATTTTCCATATGCCATATGCCACTTCTCATTTGCATTGCGTATGCCATTGTCTCGGTTTGCGTGCCCGTGGGCACGCATTTTGAGGCACTTCATTTTTATCCGACGGCCTCTCATATGAGTGTGGCTGAGGTCCACTCATGTTAGTGTAAGCCCAATTTGCATTTCATGTCATTTCATGCCATTACATTCCATATGTCATTGCCTCGGTTTATGCGTGTCTGCAGCACGATTTCGAGGCACTTCATTTTCATCCGACGGCATCTTATGTGAGTGCGGCTGAGGTCCTCTCATGTTAGTGTAAGCCCCATTTGCATTTTTATGCCTTTATGTTATTGCCTCGGTTTGCGTGCCCGTGGACACGCGTTTCGAGGCACTTCTTTTTTTATCCGATGGCCTCTTATGTGAGTGCGGCTGAGGCTCTCTCATGTTAGTATAAGCCCATCTTGCATCGTGTATGCCATTTTAGATCTGTTGCATTCCGTATGCCATTTCCTCGCACGCATTTCGAGGCATTTCATTTTAGTCTCATTGTATATCATATTTCATGCCATTTCACGCCTTAGGATCATTGCCTCGGTTTGCGTGCCCGCGTGCACGCATTTCGAGGCATCTCATTTTCATAGCATTGTGTATGTTAGGATTGCATACTAGCTGCATTTCATGCATATCATGCATATTGCATCGTGTTCGGGATAGGAGTTAGCCCGAGCACGGGAAACGAGGCATGTTCCGTACTCCGAGTGACGGAACGGGTCTCAATTCCCAAGTCACCGACACTCCGGATTATCCATGATGGAGTTAGGTTTTGTTGTAGCATTCATGTGCATTCATCCTATATTGAGTTGTGCAATCCGATTCCTCAGCCATCATGTATCGATATGCATGATTGGTGGCACGAGGATCGAGGCATGCATATCTTTGTGAAATACATGGCTATGCCCCTTTCCTGCTCTCTGTTGCAGCAAAATGAGGAATCAACAATCTTTCGGGACTCAGCATGCATTTCAAGAAAAAGTGCAAACAGAGGCTAATCGGGGCATCGTCGTGGATTTCAGCGCCAAGACAGCCCAACATGCATCATTCATCAGAATCGAGGCAACCCCCTGGCCTGCGCGCCAGCTTACAGCCTTCTTAGTTAATTTGTAAATTAATTAGGAATTTGTATTTATTTCAGACTGTAATATTCGGACTGTATTATTCTTTTATTTCAGACTGTATTATTCTTTTATTTCGGACTGTATTATTCTTTCATTTCGGACTGTATTATTATTTATTCGGACCCTCTGTGCGAGGGCACAATTGTAATAAGTGTGGGTGAGTGTGATGTATGTCTTCCAACCCCCACTTCTTTCTCCCTTTTATTTACCTGCTTATGACGGTTAGATTAGGGCATGTTTCAATTAGCATACAGTATGATAGCATGTTTGCATCATTCATCTGTTTTGCACGCACCGGGCTTGGCACATCATACAAACTGCATTTGTATTTCAATTCCAAATTGAATACGTGTTAGTTGTAGTATTTCATATGCCATGTTTAAGAATAGCCGAGCCTGCTATAGTTTGCATGTTTGCATGTGTTGCATTAGACATTTCTGTATACTTAGGATCATGCATGATTTCTAATCGGTTTTCTGTTTTGGCTTGGAGTACTCAGTGAGTTTTATGCTTTAGCATCCTTGCATGCGTGTGAGTGACTGCCATGAATAACATGCTTACTATGAGGCTATGTGCTTATGTGATATAACTGCCTTGAATGCCTGTGGATGGAGGTTGAGTTATTTGGATTGGGACAATTCATCAAATGTTTGTTTTAAGCCCACTAGATGGTGGCAAAATCATGTTTTCTAAGCCCACCCGAGGGTGGCAAATCCGCGTCTTAGCCTACCTATGGGTAGCACCATCAAACCATTTTCAAACAAACAAGCATGAAATGTTTTGTTCCAATTCAGGCGATTCAGTCTATACTTGTATGTTGTGCGCATCACATAGTAACCTAGGCTAAAAACCAGAATAAGAACTCACAATGTTTTCAAAAATAGATATCATGGTTAGTAGAGGCCGGTCTTTGATCGGGCGAGCGGGGGTGCTCACGAAGTGACCTTCCCCAATCGTACCCAAGTTCCCGAGCCAACTTTGGTGATGACGGACTCGTGGCCTTTGGCACCGAGTTAGGGTTTCCTAAATTTCTCATTTAAAAATATTTAGGTGGCGACTCTGTTATCTGGCAAAGCAGTCCATGTTTGGCACTTCTTTCAAAAATCTGTTTTTTTCTCAAAACGATTTGCCGGATTTGGACTCTTTGGTTCAAGATTAAGAACCGTGACATTTGAGTCCTTCGAACTGTAGTGACCCAATATCGAACCAGAACGGGGGGGATTCGCACTCCCCTCACCCCGCGATGCGTTCGGGGACGTCTACAGTACCACTTTATGACTTTTGACTATGTCATAAGGTAAGGGGTTGATGTTCTGCTACTTTGGTATGTTGCTTGCGGTCATGTATGATTCGGCCTTAAGGGACATCACTGGGAAAGCGGTCAATCCTAAACTAAATGGCATGAGTGCAAAGGGAAGATCATCTAGTATTACACCACCACTGTTGTATATTCATTGCCGGCAACTCACATCGCTCTGTATGAGAGGCGAATTGAGTGTGAATATAGTGCAAGAATTGAGAGGGTCAAACATGCTCTTTTTGAGAGATTAGAAATGTTTTTTGGACCGGTGTAATTAGATGGGTCTGGGGTATATGAGACACTATTTTTGTTCCTTTTGGGTTGATGTCTCTATGCTGGCTCATTTTGAGTTTCTAGTATAGAGCTCCCACATGCAGGTGTTCTCAGCAGTCGCACGGTGCATTGGCTAGTATGAGATTGTTCATTTTTTGGGAGATTGAGATAGAGATGTGGCAGTGTCATGCAAACTCATGTGCGAGTGGGAGATGTTAGAAATTGGGCGCCTATGTGGCATGGCCCTTTGAGCTTTTTGAGCCTAAACCTCTTGAACCTTATCCATGTAAGTTTGAATTTTAATTCATACTTATTTGGATAACCACTCAAGATATATATATGTCTATCATATAATTGATATGATAAGATAGATATTTGGTTATATATCAGATATTGAATCAGATATTGAATGATACGTATATCAGATACGTTATGGGATTTTTACCCATAATCTTTTTTTTTTCCCAGACTCTCCTCTCTCTTTGACTCTCTCCCAAAAACAACGATCAAGTCTTTTGCACTGTGAATTGTGTGGGTGATATTCATTCTGTAATATCACTCCACTGTTGAGTTGATTAATCATTCAGGAAGTACATGATTTACCCACGAGGTTCTTCGCTAAAAGATTTGATCTAAATATTTTTCATCCGCTGCGTTTTTTACTACTTTTTGTTTTACAATACTAAAGATAATTCCTACACAACTAAAAGTAAAAAAAAAAGTAAAAAATAATAATGCTTGAAAAGCAAGCAATCCTAAATCTTGTACGAAAATAAATGTAATAGAAAATCTAAATAATCAAGAAATTAAAAATATTTCCTAATTAAATATTAAAATAAAAAATTATTATTATTATTATTATTATTATTATTATTATTATTATTATTATTATAATTGATAGATTCTGAAAATTTTTTAAGAAAATAAAATAAAATAAAATAAAATAAAAATAACAATAATAAGTATCGTAATTGTAATTGTGTTACCTGAATTTCTAGCTAGCTGCTAATCTAATTGCAATCAAAAAAGGATGAGGTTATTCGATATTATTGAAAATAAACAATTAATTTACAAATAAAATTTTATTTATAATATTTATATAGAATAGTGTTATAGAATGTTTTTACAATTTTAAATAATAATGATAAGTATTTGAATTAAAAATAAAAGATCACATAGACAGACCACAATTTATATATGTATTTTTGTAATGGCCTAGCTTGTCTCTGGTTATAATCGAACTGAAATTGTATTGTTGGGGTTTTGTGAACTTGCTATGGAGTTCAAGTTAATGATTCGAACAGTTAAAGTGTAGAATTTATCGTATATTTTATTCTTATAAAAAAATCACGTTAATCAGATTTCGATAGACACTTCATAGTTCACATTTCTGTCAACGGTAAATATAATTTTTTTTTTTTAAATGTTAATAAAAATGTGTTCTGATCAAGTACTTATCAATATCCGATTAATATAATTTTTTGCAAGGATGAAATAATCGACAAGCTCTACATATTAACGGTTCGAATTATCAAATTAAAACCCGTTATGTACCCTACAAGTCTAACAATACCGTTCAATCCACACTTGGGAGAATTTGCACCCACATAAAAATACATAACAAGAATGTATATTGTACCATATCATCATGACCCATCACTAGTTGACAAAAAGTTATTGGTTAGTTTAAGAGCACTGCGTGACTATGTTCCTCATCAATCACAATTTATCATGTTTCCTCATATTCTCCAATCACCCAACATAAATTTATAGGCCCCATCTAGAACTACAAACGAGTTGAGCCAAGCCGAGTTTTAATATGTTTGGACTTGTTTATTAAGATTTTTAACGAGTTTGAACTCAAACTCGAGCTCGAGTTCAATAAAAATTTAATTCACTGAGCTCAAACTGAATTGGCTCTAGTTTGACTCGAGTTCAAACCAATTCACGAATCTTAACTAGCTAAATAAATTATAAATTCATACTTGCATATGAGATTAGAGTTATAATTGAAATTTTGATTAAACAATTATATATATATATATGTAAAATATATGAAACATACTAAAAAAAAAGTCAATATCTTATCAAAATAATAACATATACCACTACTATATAAATATATTATCTATAGTTACTATTATTTACATTATTAATAATATATTTATCATATTTTTTATATGTATTTTTATATTGTTTAATATATAATAATATATTTATTATATTATTTAAATAAATATTCAACTAATAGCTAATAAGCTGAACTAACAAGCTATTCAACGAACAACTAACAAATCGAGCTTCAGTATGATCTTGTTTGGGAAGTTGGTTATTTGATTTTGTAACTATTTTAGCTTAACTAAAATAGTTGTATTCGGGAAGCTGGTTAGGTTTTTTTTTTTTTTTTTTTTTTTTTTTTTTTTTTTTTGTAGTTAATTTAATGGTTGTAAAAGAAAAGGCGAAACGATTATGAATTTGATGTGATATTTTATTTTATTGGCTATTTCAGTCTATTTTGTTATTTAGTGGACTATTTTAGACCAACACTCTTCCCAAACACCCCCATTTTAGTGGATTATTTTGTCTTGAATATAATAAAAATTTAACGAACTGGGTTCGAATGAGACCTTACCAAGTCGAACTCGAGTTTGTTCACGAACGACTCTATTTATTTGTAATATTAACCCTATTTTCTCTACCAATTACAACACTGTTAGGACACTACATGATGGTGCCCAAGACAAACCAATAACTTCTCCTAGCTAACGAATGATGTTGAAAATTCTCACAAGCTAAAAAATAATGTTATATACATAATTTTTTTTATGACTTGGGAAGTTAGTTATTTAATTTTTTGGCTATTTTAGGCTGGCTTGTGTTGACTTTTTTTTTTTAGTTGATTTGATGGTTGTGAGAGAAAAAATGAAATAATTATGGGTTAGATGTAATATTTTATCTTATTGAGCATTTAAAACTATTTTATCTTTTAGTGAGTTATTTTAGCTCGCTCCCCCTCTTAAACCCCACGGACTTGGGGTGCTGGCACAACAACCTGTTGTGCCCCTTTGGAGAAGGTCATCCTGAGTATTTTTCGATAATCTAAACCGTTCATATTGTAGAATTTGTTAAGAATATTATTTATAGAAAAAATAAAGTTAATTGGATATTCTTAACTTAATGATTAAATCCTAATTATTTTTAAAATTTTATAAAAGTTATATTAACGGTTAATTTTTATAAAAATAAATATATTTTTATTATAAATTTATAAATATTTATCTAACTTAATTTTTTACGTGAATGATCTTACAATTAGGGGTGTGCAAAATACCGCCAAAATCGCCAAAACCGCACCGAGCCGCACCGCCAAGGCAAATTCGTTATTATTTGCCAATCGAAGCGTCGGTTTTTGATAAGAAAAATGAAAAATTCTAGTGACACTTTTATCAATCCGCCGGTTTCTATTTTTCTTCCAAACCGCACCGACCCACACCGCTATTAAATCATGTTTTATAAGATTCTAAAAATTCTTTTTTACTTAAGTTTGCTTGTTGTTCGATACCTTAGAATATAGTATTACATTACTGCTCGAGGAGAATTCAAGATGTCAGTAATCCAAAATAAAGTTGGATTCCAATTCACTTTTCAATCTTCTTCTTTTTTTTCTTTTTTTTGTCTGGCCATGTTGCAAACTTGCATCAGCTCACTTTTCAATCTAAATACTTTTCAACAGTAAACATTTTCAATATATTGTAAAACCTGAATGATATTAATTTTATGTATTGTATTTGATCATTGTAGCTTCTACAGATACTTGTAATGAACTGATGGCATAGTCGTTGATATTATCATGTTGTTGCTACACTTGCTGCATCAGAAGAAAGCTTTGCAAGATGCTTAACATCACGGTATCTCTCGTCTTTTTTTTACACTTTAATTTAAGTTTTGTAATTTGAATTATATTTTTTATAAACTGCCAATACGCCCGAATCGCCAAGGCAAATCCGCCATTATTTGCCAACCGAACCGCCGGTTTTTTATAAGGAAAATGAAAAATTCTAGTGACACTTTTATCAATCCGCTACCCGTCATACGATTTCTATTTTTCTTTCAAATCGCACCGACCCACACCGCGCACACCCCTACTTACAATACACGTGATTCATATTATCAAAAGTGAATTAGGACAATACTCCAAAAAGAAGTACAATTCAACACAAAACATAAGTGCTGCTTTATCAAAAAAGCAAAAGTTGCCTTGCTCTGGGACAGCTTTTCAGAAAGCAAAATTATTTTGGCACACATTCTTAGGGTGTAAACAGAACCGATTGGGAGCTCGAATTTGAGCTCCCCCGAATGCCCCGAATTTCATTTTTTTTTTTCCAACAGAAGAAGGAAGAAGAAGGAGGAGGAGGAGGAGGAGGAGGGAGGAGGAAGGAGAAGGAGTGGATTGGAGGGGGCCATACCAGTGAGAAGAGGCGGAGGTGGGGTAATGAGGCGACGGTGGTGTCAAGCGATGATCGGGCCGGGCCGACGACATTTACCACCTTTCTTCTCTCTTTCTCTCTTTCTCTCTTCTCTTTCTCTCCCTCTCCCTCTCTGGTTCAGATCGAAAATGGAAGAGGAAGAAGAAGAAGAAGAAGAAGAAGAAGAAGAAGAAGAAAAAACTAATGCCCAAAACGACGTCGTTTTGGGCATTAGGGGCATTCGGGGGAAGGAAATTCGAGTCACAAATCATTAATCGGGTGTAAATACGCACTTTTGTTATAACCTAGTACTTATTTGGGATATTTTATAAGCGAAAATAAAAAGTCAAAACTATTCACAAAAATTAAGGATGGAACATGCACAACACGAGAAATACACGAGAAATAAACTTTTGTTATAACCTATTCTCTTTTTTTTTTTATCCAAAAAGTCAAAAGAAATACACTTATATAGTTCATCCTAAACAACCCCTAATTTGGATTTAACTATTTTAATTAGTTTTTAATTTTTTAATCATTTTAGTTTGGTTTAAAAAGTTATATTTGAAAAGATAATTGATTTTTTTAGTTAATTTGATAATTGTAACAGAAAAAATAAAATGATTATAAATAAGATATGATATTTTGTA
Organism: Camellia lanceoleosa; assembly: GCA_025200525.1. Lineage (NCBI taxonomy): Eukaryota > Viridiplantae > Streptophyta > Magnoliopsida > Ericales > Theaceae > Camellia > Camellia lanceoleosa. The sequence goes on from CM045759.1 coordinate 44,530,372, forward strand.
TTATTTTAATATATTTAATCTTTATTGACTATTTTAATCTAAATAACCCTTCTCAAAGAGGACCTACCCTAAAAAGACATGTCGAAAGGTGTCTCAAAAACAATATGGTAGTGTTTGCTTTTGTTTTCAAATCATGATTTAGATCCAAAAATAAAAAAAAAAAAACATGTTTGGTTAAAATGTTTTTAAAACACAACTCAAAATTATTTTTTTTTCTCTCTCCTCTCTATTTTTTTTTATTATCAATAAATAAATTAATCATTTTTTTCTCTCATCTCTCAAATTCTATACATTAATTAATCAAAAAAATATATATATAAATCATTCTAAAATTATTTTTAAAACGCATAACTAAATATATTTTTAATTTTCAAAACTCATTTCAACAACTTATCTTTTAAAATATAATTTAAAATTCAAAAATTAAACCAAACGGATTCATAATTTTGTCTTTTAAAAAGCTGTCCAAAAAAACAAGATAACTTTTGCTTTTTGATAAAGCAAATATAGTACTGCACTGTGTGTGGTGGAGATTATTTTAAGTTAACAATTGATAATTAGAATGCAAAAATTAAAAGTTTTCCACACTCAAGTTCTGAAAAATCAATTTTTTCATCTTATTTAAACTATTGTTGCCTAATAAATTATATTGCACGGAATAATCTTCCACAAACTCCCATATTAAAAAAAAATTATAAGATGCTTCTATAATTCTCACCAAATACCCAAAGTGTGATTCCAAATTTTTTTTTAAAAAAAAAAATTACAAAATTATAGAAAAATTTATCATTTTAATTATTAAAATTAATAAGTTTTATCATAGATTTGTAATTTTTTTTTAATCTTTTCACGGATTTGTAATTTTTCTAAATTTTTATAGATTGGGTCACTTGATAAGGTTAAGTTTCACAAATTTTAAAAACTAAAAACTTTTCAATTGAATTTTTAAAAATAGTTTTTGATTTTATCATTTTAATTATTAAAATTAATAAGTTTTTGTTTCGATGAGCCTTGAAGCGTTCCTACCTCTCTCTTTGAGCTTACTCAATGATAGGAAGGAGGGGTGGTTATTGATTCATTGCATTCATTAATTATTGTCCAAAATCATGCCCTAACTCATCAAGCAATCAATTTGCTCATTGATGGTTTTGGAAATAACTGTGTTCTTCTCTTGAGGCTTACCATGAGAGAGAAGAGTAAAAGGGACAAAAAGAGTTCAGAATAACGTTGTCTGCACTGTTTTCACTTGAGAGCACAAAAATAGGATTTTGCATAAAATTAAGACACGGCCAGCCTTATTTGGGCCTAACCGAGCTTCATTAGGGGCCAGCCCCGACCATCAATGTTTGGTAAGACAGTGTGTTTTGCAGAAGCAAAGGGCAGTGACTAAAGGTGAAACAGAACAGATTCCAAAGAAGGCAAACAGAGTTACTTCTGAAACCGCTACGAGCATGCCATCCTTGTGCTTTCATTGTAAATTGTACATTAATGATCTCAATATTGTTGTAATTATTATCATCGTAATTAATATTGTTATAGCAATAATTCGTTAGATAGTTAGTTTATTTTGTTGTAATAGATTAGCTAGTTTAGTTAATTATAGCTTATCTAGTTAGTTACTTATTCATTCATTCGGTTTTGTAATAATTAGTTTAATTCGGACTCTTGGACATTGATTCGCACCCTCTTTCACGGGGGAAAATATATAATAACGTGTATGTCTCCTAACCCCATGTTTTTCTCCCTTTTACTTATTCGCTTACGATGGTAGTGTAGAGCACCATTTTTCAAATTAGCATCTTTATGCTTTGCATCCATTGTCTTTCATGCATCCAAGGTTCGGCTCATCATACTAATTAAATGTTTAAATTCATTACTTGAATACGTGATTCATCACACGTTTTCAATGGAATCATATGCCATGTTCATAACCAAGCCTATTAAAAATACATAACGTGTGCATAGCATTTAGTTATATTGCATTAGTTAGGAGCATGCATGTTTTCTAATTATTTTTCTTTGTTTTGGCTCGGAGTACTAGGTGAGCAATTTTGAGTTTAGTATGATGCATTGCGTATTAGTGTTATAATATCAAAGCATGATTCTATGAGGCTAAGCTTAAATGATATACTTGTTTGAATGCCGGTGGGTGAAGGCTAATTGCTTAAATTGGGACAAATTGATTATTGTACAAACTCACCTTTTTAAAGTGACGAGTATCAAAAACAATTTTCAAACAAATATGAAATCAAAGCGTTCCAACTTTTACAAATTAGTCTATACTTATGTGCATCACATAGTAATGTTAGTCTAATAATCGGAACAAGAGCATATAATGTAAATAAAAATCACATCATGATTAGTAGAGGCCGATCTTTGATCGGGCGAGTAGGGTGTTCAATTCATGACCTTTCCCTCTCGTACCTAAGTTCCCTAGCTGAGACACTTTGGTGATGACGAACTAATGGCCTTTGGCACGAGTCTCGGATTTCTTAAATTTCTCAAAAATATTTAGGTGGTGACTCTATAATCTAGTAAAGCAGTCCATTTTTGACATTTGATTCAAACATTGATTTTTCAAAAAGAATTGCCGGATTTGGACTCTTTTTGTGTTTTCATTGTTTTACATTGCATTTGTGAAATCAGATTCAGAATAGTCATATCCGAAAGGAGCATGAAAAGCAAGCTACAAAAGGGTATCTCAGCAAGACAAAGATATACCTACCCTATCCAACACCTATAAGTAAATGGTGGATCAAGCAGTACGTTGGTGGTCTAGATTCAAGGCTTGTATTCCCACCACAACAAAGCCCATGTCTGGCAAGCCATTCGGGATGTTAAATGGCAAATACAGTGACTTAAGTGCACCAATACATGCAATGCAATGAACATATATATGTAAATAAATCTCATATCATGGAGTTCTAGTCAAGGTCTTTTAGTTTCCCCAACAGAGTCGCCAAAAACTGTAGGTATCGGGAGGGTACCCGAGCATGCCCAACAGTTCAAACCATCACTAATGCAATATGAAATAAAAAATGGGAATCCAAATCTGAAAACTTTTATAGAAAATTCATTTATTATAAAAAAAAATGCCAGAAATGGACTACATCACTAAATCTCAAAGTCGCCATCTAATCCTTTTGGAGAAATTAGGAAACCCATGACTCGTGCCAAATGCCACTGTTCGTTATAACCAAATATGCCTCAGTTTGGAACCTTATGTATGAGGGAGGGAAGGTCATAAATTAAGCACCCCCGCACCATGATATGAGTTTTATAAACAATATATGCTCATGTTCTGATTATTTATTAATGCTACAAATTACTATGTGAAGCAATCAAGTATAAACTGTGTTATCCATTTTGGAACATTTGGACCCCATCTATTTTGAAAGAGTTTTGATGTATGTCCAACTCAAATGAATCTAAGCCCACAGGCATAAGAGTCAATACTATTCTAAATTGAATGACACAACCTCCATCCACTAACAATCATAGAGATATATCAGTTAAGCATGTAGCTGCATGGTAAAATGCTTAGACATAATAAGAAAAATCATTCACAGACAAGATGCTAAAGTTATAAATGTTCACCTAGTATTTACTCACATCTGACTATGAGGATGAAACAAAAGTTGGTAAAATATGCGTGATCCTATATGCAAAATACTAATGCAATACATACACAAGAATGCAACTATAGATTCGGCTACTAAATATATGATACGTGTATCATCTCAAGGCATGAGGGAGCGCACATAATCAGTTCAAAATGATAAATTCCATAAATGTAGATGAGTCGAACCCAAATGTATGAAAAATGGATGCAATACATGAGTATGATAAATAAAACATGATTCTATGTATATATATAAAGTATAAAAATAAAAGGGATAGAAAGATAATTCAAATGAAAACAAAGAAAGACGAATTGAGGGAGGAATTATTAAAACAATTGAACGAAATAATAAAAGAATGAATTGAAATAATAAAACAATTGAATGAAGTAATAAAAGAAAGACGAATGGGGTTAGAAGAATTATTACAACAATGAATTGATTTAGCCTAATTATTGCTAAATTTAACAAATCATACTGTATAAACAAAATAATATAACCAGCAGCTCTAAAACCACTAAGGACAGTACTCCCCAAAAACTATTTGCTCTATTCTTAGAAGGATCATCTGGCCAGACACAAAAATGGGCCGGCTGAGTAGAAAATTGGTCGACCTAACTCTTCTTCTGGTTAAGATTTAGGTCAGTGCAAAAATTCCAGAACAAAGGCCAAAGGACATTTTCTAAGGGGTGCTGATCCCTTCTACCCTTTTGCCCACAAGCGTAGGGAAGAAATAGATGGGCTATAACCCTCAATAATGATATAAACAAATATATACAACAGATATTTTGCTAAAAAGAACAAACTAGATTAATCAAAAGCAATAACAAATTCAAGCCCAAAAATGGATAGGAACCTACATCTTCTTTTTGTGAATAAGGGCAAATTAATACCTAAATCCATGCCATTAAGTGGAGAGCGAAGATTCATGCAAATCATTTCTTGGTGGAAACTTTGCTTTTAAAACTAGGGATTCATCAAAACCATTGAAAACTCCTCATTTAGTCATAGAACAAGGATGTTTCCACCCTTTTCTATGTGCACAAATGATTGAGAAAGGAGATTTTAACATCATTTGACTCAAAATCTCTTGTTTTACTTCTAAAAAACAAGCAAACAAAAATAAAGAGAACACAACTTTTTTCAACGTCAAATCTCAGGAATCACTCAAGGAATCCTATAGAACCACCCTACTCATTATTTTCGAGCATAGGTTGAAACATATAGATTGATACACTTGAGAGATAGGATAGATGAAGATAAGGAGTGTAATAACAAAAAAAACTACTTTACTTATTGAACTTGTGAATGGATGGCTAATAGCTACTCCCAAACACATTCACAAGGGTCAAAAATGCATAAAAACAAGAAATTAGAGCTAAGGAAAGCAAGGAACATAAAGGAAAAGCTATCAACTCAATGAATGGGTGGCTAAATCTACCTCATCCACATCCACGAGGACTTATCACATGATTATAACAAGCTAATAATGAGATACAAAGCTTAGAGATGAAGAAAGAAAGAGAAGATGAAAAAAAAAAAAAAAAAAAAAAAACCAAAGCTTCACCTCTAGAAGAGAGAAAAAGCTTCTTGATTGCCAAACTTGCTTCTAAACACCCTCAAGGTCCTTGGATATGGCTTGAATCCTCAACAAGAAGATCCAAGTTCAAGCTTCAATGGTGTTGGTGTTGTGTAGGTATCAAAAGAGAGTATAAGTTTTTTATGAAAGCTTGAAAATTGGAAGTAGTCTTAGCTCTTACAAGTCTCTAAGCTTGTAACAAAAATTTCCAACCCTTAACAATCAAGAGAAGATATGTATATATAGATTTTTGGAGGCAACGCTTATGAAGGAAGTCAAATGCAAAATATTTAAGATATTTGCATGAAGCTTGTGTAGGAAACCAAATACAAATATCTAAGATATTTGTGCGCAGTTTGCAGAGGAAGCTCAATATAAAAATATCTTAGATATTTGCAGAAAAAGCCGAAGTTCCCGAAAATGCTATGTACCTGGACAATTCAACTGGCCGTGCCATTACTTATTCGACTGACTATTTTTTATTCAACCAAGAATAGCTGTCCGGCCAAACGAAAAATATATCGTTGAATCAATAAAGTAAAGTTAGCATGATTTGAAAAGGGAAACAGGTATTTCATAGGATATCACCCCTTCCATTCATCCACACTATATCATTTGCTCGATCTACTAAAAAAGACAACATTTTGAAATGTGAGTCTTAGGATATTGTAGAAATGTTTAGAATTGCGCCACCCCAAGATTTTTATAAACGTTTTAAAAGTGTCTAAAATAGTTTGGCTAAAATGGATGTAAAGCTAAGATTAAAGTCTGAACTCGACTTTTCTCCTGATGAATTCGTAAAATAACACATTCCAACTTTCATCATCGGGTGTTTAGAAGAAAGCGCCCAAATCTCTTGAAACTGGTCAAAATGAGGTGTCTATAGCGAGAAGCGATTTTAGCTTTTTAAATAGGCCTAGCTTGTACCAACCCATTCACTGGTCAAAACTCGAAAAATCTATTAAAATATAGGATTTAAACACAATAATTATAGGTTAAGTAAGTCCCGCCCATTCTATTGATAACCCCTAACTATCATGATGGAGCCTGTACGGATAAGAGAAAAAAATATAAAATTATTTATTTATTTATTTATTTCTAATATACTAGTACTTTTGTTTTAAATTGTTTGTCAAGTGCTAAAAAAACAAAAAAAACAAAAAAAATTTTAAATAAAATGTTTTTTTTTTTATAACTTTTAATTTTTTGCATACAAATTAAAAGTACTTAATGGAATATTTCAATTGGTGAATGTTTTTTAAAAAAAAAAAAAAAATTAATAAGGAAATATATTATTTTTAAATTTTTGCTTTTTATGTTAAACAAATAATATGGGATAAAGAGCATATAATCTATTTTTTTGGTTCCAATTTTTTTTAATTCAATTTTTTAAAAATTGAGTTTTTTATTTTCTATATTTTTTTATTTTCACTAAATGTTTTTAATATTTTAAATAATTCTTTTAGTTTTTAGATACACTTAATATAAATACAATTAAAAAGTGTAATTTTTGTGAAATTTAAAAAAAAAAAAAAAACAAATACTAAATAACAAAAATATAAAAAAATAAAAATAAATTTTTTTTTTTTTTTTGTATTCTTGTGTATTTATTTAATTTTTAAAATACTTTTTTATATAAATATTTTACTTTTTAGATACTGTAGACACCCCATTTTTGACCGACCTTAAGACTCAGACGTCACCGATTGAGCGCTTGGTGATGTTGCATATTGTGCTCGTTCTGAGGTTGCGGAGTCTCAGCTGCGAGCCTTGCCTCCGGACTTCCGGACTCTTTTGTGCTTTGCATCGGTTTGCGAACCAGGCCCTGTCTTCTTTGTTTTCTCTTCCCAAAGGGAGGGAAAGGTCTCGTAGATCATCTCTCAGTGGCCGTAGGCTACGTTTCGTGGTTGTAGGCCATTTTTCCCGTCTGGAGGCCAGTTTCCGGTTTTCGGAGCCGTCGGCCGTGCGCTTCGGTTCGGGACCGCCTAACTATCTCCGATTGCTCCGGTTTTTGGCATACACCTTGTTTCCTCCCTTTTGAGGGACATTGTGGCTCGAGAGACCAACTTCGTGGTCAAAGGCCACCTCCGGTGCTTAATAGTCAGTTTTCGGGGCCCCGGGCCGCGCGTTTTGGCCCACGAACCTTCGTTTTGCATCCGTCTTGGTTCATTTTTGGCGGAGACCTTATTTTCATTGTTAGAAAGGTTGTAGGAGGATGGGAGGCCAGCAATTTTTCTGAAAAACCAGCTATTTCTCTTCATTGCCCTTCGTCGCCCGTTTTTCTTACTAGAAAGCTGGTCTTTCCCATTCCCGGGCCACTTTTTCTGACTTTCAACCACACCATTGTGTTGTACACACCTAGGAGGCCACCAATATGGGTAGGCCAGCCAGGAATTGTCCTTGACGCCCTCTAAAAAGCTGGTTTTTCTCTCTCCTGGTTCACATTTTCTGGGTTTTGACCATACGGCTGTGTTGTACTCATCTGGGAGGCCACCTTTTTGGGATGGCCGGCCAGCAATTCTTGTTGACCCCTTTGACCCCTGGTCGGCCGGCCATGAGAGATGGCCAACCGGCCACCTGAACCTTTTGCACCTAGCCGGCCATTTTTGTCCCTGCTGGTGCATTCCAACTGCAGTACTGCTCAAGACTGCACTTCGCCTGGTTGCTTTTGTGGGAAAATTTGAATTGGTTTTTCCCCCATTTTCTTTGGCTCCTCTTCCTCTATATAACCAGCACCCTACTTCATTTCTAAGGGTTAGAAAAACCAGCTGGAGCATTATACATACATCTCCATATATCTCTTTCTTTTGTGCTAAAAGTCCACATTTTCTTGCATATTTACCCTACACCTCATGGCCTACCACCTCCATCACTCATTCCAGCACCTTGGAGGGCATTTGAAGAGGTTGAAAGCTCAGAATTTTGGACCAAAAGCTCCTGATTTGCTGCTCTTCAAGGGTAAGCACTTATTTCCCTTATACTTGCATTTTTTTGCTTCATCTATAAGTTATACTTGCAAACATTTTTCGGCTTCGACCTAAACTGAAAATAGTCTTATTTTGAGGTTATCTTCATGTTTGATCAAGGACGTTTCTCTGTTTGAAGTCTTCTACTCACCTTTTGTGCTTTATCTCTCTTTTAGGGCTTATTTTGCATGATATATTAGCCTTGTTTGTGAGCATTTTTGGGCTTCGAGCTAAACTGTAAAGTGTCTTATTTTGAGCTCCTCTTCAACTTTGTTGAAGGGATCTTTGCTGTTTGAGACCATCTTCTTCCCCTTTCCCTCTATCTCTCTTTTAGGGTCATTTTTGTGTCATGTTTTAGCCTTACTTGTGAATATTTTAGAGGCTTGATATAAACTAAAAAAAGTCTTGTTTTGGCCTCTTATTTGGGTTTGTTTAAGGTCTCTTCTCTGCTTGAGGTCATTTTTCCCTTATACATGCTTCATCTCTTCATGAATAGGGCTATGCATTAGAGCACTTGCATTGGCCATGGTTGGGCCTCTTAGCCACTGAAATCTAGTGGATTTTCAGTGGCTTAGGTGTATTCTTAAAGGCCAAAATCAGAGGGGGGTGACCCCCTCTCTCCTTGTCTTGTTTGGTCGCCTTTTAGGCCTTCCAAAGGGACCTCCCTTTTGCATGCATTGAAGTCATGTTTCAGGCCTCGTTCTGTGAGTTTTAGGATCTGCCTTGGCTCTGTCCAAGGCCCTTTTGGCCATATTTTATGTCTACAATGCATGTGTGGAGCAATCCCATCCAAGGTCTTTCAAAGGGGCATTTCTTTGCATGTTTCCTAGACCCATTTCGGGGCCAATTTGGTGAGTTTTAGGGCTTTCAAAGTTCATTTCCAAAGGTAGTTTTGCTATGCTTCATGTCTATCTTGTATGTGCTTAATAACTCCTTGCACGGCCCTCCAAAGGAGCTCATCATTTTTGCACATGTTGGCTACATTTCAGTGATTATTTGGGCATATTTTCACATATTTTGTTCACTGATTTTTGCTGGTTTGATGAGATCTCACATGCTTCACATACATGCCATGTAAACAATGTTTGCTAGTCAAAGTTGCATGCTATGTTAGGCCATCTTGCTAGCATCTTTTGGCCATGCTTTGAACTGGAAATGTTCATGTTTTAGGACTGCCTTGGCTCTGTCTTTATGCTTCATGATCAAATAATGCATGCTTTGTATAGCTATAAGTCAATATACATACCTAGTGTTGAATTTCGGGACCATTTCATGCATTGTATGACATATATCCATGATTCGGGATCATTTTGCATCATGATTCAGTGCTGGAATTTGCATGTTTGAATGCCATGTTTCATGCCTTGCCATGCCTTGTTTGAGTGGCATTTGGTGCCTTAGGTTCGGTCCTCGGTTTGCGTGCATGTGTGCACGCATTTCGGTTGCCTCATTTTCATCTCATGGCCACTGATGTGAGTGTGGCTGAGGCCCACTCATGTTGGTGTAAGTCCATTGTGCATTGTGTATGTCATTTCATTTCATAGCATTGTGTATGCTAGGTTGTATGTTAGAGCATTGTGTATGCCTTGTCACATCGTGCATTGTGTATGCCATTTCATAGCATTGCGTATGCTAGGTTGCATGTTAGGATTGCATTCATGCATGTCATGCATATTGCATTGTGCTTGGGATAGGAGTTAGCCCAAACACGGGAAACGAGGGACGTTTCGTACTCCGAGTGACGGAACGTGTCTCAATTCCCGGTCGCCAACACTCCGGATTACTCATGATGGAGTCTAGGCCTTGTTGTGTTTTCATGTGCATTCATTTCATATTGAGTCGTGCAATTCGACTCATCGGCCATCATGCATCGATATGCGTGATTGGTGGTACGAGGATCGAGGACTACACTCCCTGAAGAGTAGTCATGCACACATATGTGAAAATACTTTGCCATGTCCCTTTCTTGCTCTCTATTGCAGCAAATCAGAAACCGGCAGTCTTTTGGAACTTCGTGCAATATTCCGGGCTTAATTGTAAACAGAGACTAATTCGGGCGTCGCAATGGATTTCCACGCAAGGCAACTCAAGCATGCATAATTCATCATTTGGAACAGAGCTGAGGCGGTCCATAGATTTGCGTGCTAATTTACTGCTTTTCTAGTTAATCTGTTAATTAATTACAGTTTTGTATTTATTCGGACTGTACTATTCATTTGGACTGTATATTATTTATTCGGACCCTCCGAGCGAGGGCACCACTGTAATAAGTGTGCGTGTGTGTGATGTATGTCTTCCAACCCCACGTCTTTTTCCCTTTTATTTACCATCTTATGATGGTTAGATTAGGGCATGTTTCAATTAGCATACAGTATGATAGCATGTTTGCATTCATTCATCTGTTTTACATGCACCGGGCTCGGCGCATCATAACTCACTGCATTGTATTTCAATTCCAAGTTGAATACTTGTTAGCTGTAGCATCCCATATGCCATGTTTAGAATAGCCGAGCCTATCTTAGTTGCATTTTGCATGTGTTGCATTAGGCATTTCTGTATAGTTAGGATCATGCATGGATTTCTAACATAGTTTCTGTTTTGGCTTGGAGTACTTGGTAAGTTTTTATGTTTTAGCATCCTTGCATGCGTGTGAGTGACTGCCATGATAGCATGCTTACCATGAGGCTATTTGCTTATATGATATATCTGCCTGAATGCCTGTGGGTGAAAGTTGGGTTATTTTGATTGGAACAAATCATCAACTATGAGTTTTAAGCCCACTAGATAGTGGCAAAACCATGTTTTCTAAGCCCACCCGAGGGTGGCAAAATCTGCACTTTAAGCCTACTTGCGAGTAGCAAACCATCTTTCAAAAACAAACATGAAATGTTTTGTTCCAATTCAGGCGATCCAGTCTATACTTGTATGCTGTGCACATCACATAGTAAATCTAGGCTAATAACCGGAATAAGAATGCATAATGTTTTCAAAACTAGATATCATGGTTAGTACCGATCTTTGATCGGGCGAGTGGAAGTGCTCACGAAGTGACCTTCCCCAATCGTACCCAAGTTCCCGAGCCGAGACAATCTTGGTGCTGATGGATACGTGGCCTTAGGCACGAGTCAGGATTTCCTAAATTTTTCAAAAATAAAATATTTAGGTGGCGACTCTGTATCTGGCAAAGCAGTCTATGTTTGGCACTTCTTTCAAAAAAATTCTATTTTTTTCTCAAAACGATTTGCCGGATTTGGACTCTTTGGTTCAGATTGAGAACCGTGACAATTTGAGTCCGAACTGTAGTGAGCCCAAAATGAACAGAACGGGACTCATCCTCCCGGGGCGTTCGGGGACGTCTACAAGTATATGTAAGTTAGGTGTATATAAAAAGTAGAAATATTAAAAAAATCACTAAAAATATATATATATATATATGAAAAATAAAAAATTTAGATTCCATTCGATTTAATTTTGAAATCATGAATTTTGAGTTATGTTTTAACTGTTGAATTTTTTAAATTAGTTTTCAAAAGAAAAAATTTGTTTAGTAACGAATGTTATGGGGCTTGTTTGGTTTGTATTTCAAGATATAATTTTTGAAAATTTTTAAGTTCAAATTTTTTGAAAAAAAATTTCGAAATCATTTTTTCTCTCCTACACATTAATCAATCATTTTTTTTTCTTTCTTCTCTCTTCTCTCTTCTCTCCTCTCTCCTTCTCAATCTCTTTTTCTCTCACTCACACATATCTACTCAACTATATTGGAGTTGTTTGGAATGTCCTAAATAAGTGTATTTTTTGACTTTTTAGACTAAAAAGTAGAAAAAAAAAAGATGGCTATTTGGGATAATTTTTTGATTTTTTAAGAAAAAATGTGTATTAAAATATTGTATAAAATAGCAAAATTACCATTTTACCCCTATCATATCTAAATGCCTACTGACTTGGATTATCCAGGAAGCCAGACGGTGGGCAACAAACATGTATAGGAACAGATTGCCTATAGTCCGAGATCGAAGTAGACGGTGCTATTCGGTCCATGGAAGCCCACCACAAATTCTGTTTTGATAATCGGAACCGTTCAAAGTGTAAAAATTGTCGAGTATTATATGGCTGTAAAAAATCATGTTGATCAGATATCGATAGCTATCTAATCAGCTTAGTTTTTTGTCAACCGTTAATTTCTTCACCATTCAATTTTTTTTTACAAAACTAATTTGATCAAATAGTTATCGATATCCAATCAACGTGATTTTTTACAAGCATGTAGTACTTAACGAGTTCTACACATTGCACGGTTCTACACATTGAACGGTTCAGATTTTCAAAACGGGAACCGTGATGGGCATTCACGGGCCGAACGACGTTGTCCTATGTATCATGAGAAGTGCATTCGGCTGTCTAATGTGTACCAGCACTATAGACAGCACATCACTTCAATACACTTTTTAACTAGTACTTTTTTTTGTAAATTTATTTTTTTTTATATTTTTTTTGTGAATAGTGATAACTTTTTGAATTTTTAAATAGTTTTTTGGTTTTTTATCTTTTTTCAAGGATGCCAAGCCAACCCAAAATATCAAATTATCTCAAATTTTTAAATTTCAAAACTATTTTTAAAATATACAATTAAATAAATTAAAAATATTTCTAAATACTCTCTCTAAAAATATTTTTAAAAATTTATCTCAAAATACAAATTAAACGCACCCATAATTTTTTATTCATGGTACACTGGTTTCATGGCAGTCCCACCTGTCATTATATTTCCAGCTGTAAGCCACAAACACGAGGAATTATTATGGTGAGAAGTCATTAATTGGTTTTGGTATCGTGATTTGATGTTTGAATGCTTTTTTGGTGTACGAGTCCTGATTTAAGCGGAACTTCTCATGAAGAGATTGTGGCAAGTTTTCAGATTATAATCTTCTTATTCGGAACGACTAACAAGACATTTTGATGATTTCTGCAAGAAGCACTGTCTTGGACCAACATGAGAGTAGGAAGGATTTTTCTGTAATAAAAAAAAAATAGTATTTCGATTGGTGGAGTGGGTATGATTTATAAATTTATATTAGGTGATTGAGGAACATGAAAGTGTGTAACAAATTGTGATTGATGAGAGATATGGTCACATGGCGCCCTGGACCAACCAATAATTTTTTTTCCCTTGATTTTTTGAAATCATAATTTGAGTTTTGTGTTATGTTTTGAATTTTAAGTTTTTAAAATGAGTTTTGAAAAGAGAAAATTTATTTGATTATGAGTTTTGAAAATAATTTTAAGTCATATTTTGAGTTTTGAGTTTTAAGTTATATTTTGAATTTTTTTGTTTTCTTATATAAATATTTTTAAAAAATTAATTTTATTATTTTAAGGTAAATATTTTTATTGTAAATATTTATTTGTTTTTTTAATGTGTGTTATATTTACTACATTCTGCGCTTTATTTATTTTTTAATATTTTAAATATTTTTTAAAATTTTTAAAAATTTAAAAAATATATATTTTATTTTAAATATATCATTTTTATTTTAATATTTTATTTTATTTTTTAATATTTTAAATATTTTTTAAAAATATTTTTGAATTATTTATTTATTTTTTACATATTTAATTTTGTTGAATTTTTTTGTAAATTTAATTTTTTTTTTCAATCGCCTATATATATATATCTAAATCATAACAACTTATTTGGTCAATACTTAAAAAAATAACTAAAAAATATTTTTCTTCAAAAATAAAAATAAAATAAATATTTTTTTCAAGAAAATAAGAAATAAAAATAATTTTAAATAACAAAACATGTTTTGAAAAAAGTTTTGAAAATAGTTGCTGACAAAAGTTTTGAATTGAGAACTGGATTATGAGTTTTGAAAAAAAATTTAAAATCTTTTGATTGAAATCTTCATTCAAAAACTAAACCAAATGCTCCAATTTTTGAGCTTAAATTTTCTGATAATTAAGTTATTTGTTTTTAATTTTTTTTTTGAGTGAATGTTTTTTTTAAAAAAAAAATCCACAAATATTATACTATTTAAGTATATTTATGTTAGGTGTCTCTAAAAACTAAAAAAATTATTTCAAATATTAAAATAATTCAATGAAAAAAAATAATAAATAAAAAATTCAATTTTTTAAACAGTGAATTCAAAATTCTAAAATCAAATAAGGTTATTGGTCTTATTTTTAAGCTCCTAAACTATGAGTAGCAACCATTGATCCACCATTAAAAAAATACTGATAAAAATCAATTGTACCAAACATAATCAAATTAGAACAATAAAACAAAATGGCCGAGGCAAAGGGCATGGTTACCTAAAAGCATGTGTTAACACGTAAACATTTAAAATCCAATCAAAGACAACCTACAAAGGTTATGACGGTAGTTGGCTGGGAGAACGGGTCCTCGGTAGCCCTTTCCTCAGAAGGCCAGCCCCCAAACGACGCTGCTTTGGGGGAGTTTCAAAAAAAAAAAGAAAAACGCAGAAGGAGGAAGGAGAGGAGGGAGGAGGAGGAGGAGAGGAGGAGGAGGAGGAGGAGGAGGAGGGAGGCCGGACGAATCGGAGGGCCATAAATATTGGGGAGGAGGAGGAGGAGGAGGAGGAGGAGGAGGTGGAGGCCATGGGCTGACGGCAGCTGACAGCAGCGGCGATGGCGGCGACGACGGCGAGGGACGACGACGCGGCGACGACGGCGAGCTCGGCCTCCTCCCTCCTTCCCTCCCCTCTCCTCTCCTCTCCTTCCTTTCCTCCCTCTCGTTGAACGTTTTTAAAACGACGCCGCTGGGCTAAGGTTTGCTGAGGTTAGTTAGCTGAGGATCCGGATCGATTGGTGGCACCAATACAATAATATGAACTCAAACAAGCAAATATAATTTTGTTCCTTAAATTGTTATTTAAAAATTAATTCAAAGCGTATGCTTTTAATAGTATCAATTTTATACTTAAATTATATAATTTTGTATCAATTTCATCTTTGTTGTTAGTTGTCTTTCATAATCAAACGAAAGTTGCTAACGTAATATTGAAATTTCGTTTAAAATTTTATTTACCTTTCAAACTATTTATAAAATATCAATTAGATCACAAAATTTATTTTATTCAAGGATCTAATTGATATTTTAGAAATAGTTTGAAAGTAAATTAAAATTTCAAATAAAATTTGAATGTCACATCAACAACTTTTCTTTGATTATAAACGGTAATTGACTTTGGGGATAAAATTTATGCGCAATCAGATAATTTAGGTATAAAATTGATATTATTAAAAGAATAGGGTTTAATTAATTTTTGAGTGATAGTTTAGGAGAAAAAAATAATATTTTCTCCTTTTATGATTGATAACTTGGCTTTTTTTTATTAGTCTTTTAGTATTAATTTTTTATATAAGGTGAAAAAAGTTAATATATTTAGAATGATTTTTTTTCAGTTGAATAAATAGTTATGAGAAAAAAAGAAAAGAAAAAAGGATTGATTCATGTATATTGTGATATTTTAACTTTTTTGACTTTTTAATATTTTTCTAGGAAAATAACCTGACAGTGATGTTAGAAAATATTAATTACAAAAAAAAAAAAATTACAAATATTAATAATTAAAATTATAAATTTTGTCATTAATTTGTAATTAATTTTCATTGATACAATGTCAATGTAATTATCCCTTTTTTATATATAATTTTTTAACTAAAAAATTACAACTCAAATAGGGCCTAAACGAGTCCAAATCATTTGCTGTGGTACCTAAACGAGTCCGACTCATTTTGGCACTCTTTCTTTCCCCCATATTTCTCTTTTGTGTCCGTTCAGGGGAAATTACCAGGGAGAGGGAAAAAACGAACCACGAACGAAGATGATCGGCGAGAAGTCTGCTTCGAAGATTTGCCGTTGAAGGCTTAACACCAACTCTTCTGCAATTTGTTGCTGCTGTAACCTTTTTCTTTTTGTTAGGCTTAACATCAACAGGTTTTCATATTCTAGCAAACAACACAATTCAAGCCACAAAAATTGAAAAACCAAAAGCTCCAATAGAGAGCAAAAATGATCAAATTGATCACCAAAAACAACATAAAACAGATTCGAAATCCCAAGCAGATCCACATCTATTTTCTCTCAAGAAGAGAGAGAGGAGATTGCGAATCCATTGAGTCCGGATCCTCTGCCGCTTTTTCCTGCGGCCATTCCTGCAGTGCCCCAAAACGACGTCGTTTTGGGGCAAAATTTCAAAAAAAAAAAAGAAAAAAAAAAGAAAAGAAAAAAACACTGAATCAGAAATTGGAGAATAAAATGAGGGGAAGAGGAGCCAAACACATAGGAAGAGAGAGGAGGAGAAGAACACTTCTTCAAGCCGCTGGAATCTGTGAAGCTAACCACTCGAATTTGTCAAGCTAATTTATTCACATCCCCATAAATTAAAGGCTTGAAAACAACTTCATGCAAACCCACTTTGTGGGATTCCAAATTCAAAATGGAAAAGATCCAGAACAATACAAACACTTGAACAATAATACAAACCCTTCAAACACTTAGGCCCCGTTTGGGGACTAACTTTTTTAGCCAATTAGCCAAAAAATTACTAAATTAGTCAAAAAGTCAACAACTCATACCAAAAAGTCAAAGATTCTCTTTTCTCTCTACTTTTTGCACATCTTTTCGTAATTAGCCAAAAAGTCATCCCAAACATACAAGTTTTTTTTACCTACCTTTTTACCCAAATAGCCAAAAAGTTACTAAATTAGCATGTTCCCAAACGAGGCCTTAGAATACCAATAATCTTTTAAACATCCAGAACAATACAAACACTTGCACATCAATAACCAAATTACAACACTTGAACAACAATACAAACACCCTGAACACCAAAAATCTGAGATGTATGTATATATATACAGAATAACACTAGATGATAAATCAAAATTAATAAAAATTAGATCAATACAAACAGTCAAACATTAGATCTAGCAAAGATCGGCAAAGGACGACCAGGGGGAACAACAACGAGGATGACCAGCGGCAAAGAAAAGAGGAAAAAAGATCGAGATAGTTGTTGGGTTGGTAGTTTTAGTGAGAGAAAGGAGAAGGAGGAAGAAAAAGAAGAACAAGATTCGGACTTTGTTGGCAGTCGGTGATGGCGGGGAGATGGTTGCGCCGTGGGTGAAGAGAGGCCTGAGGTGGTGCCTCCTTCTTCTTCTCCGCTCTCTCTCTTTCTCTGCTTCTTTCTTCTTCCCCTCTTTCTCTTCTCTGATTTCTGAATCTGTGTGTATGTTTTTTTTTTTTTTTTTTTTTTGAAATTTTGCCCCAAAACGACGTCGTTTTGGGGCACAGTAGGAATAACCGCAGGGAAAAGCAGCAGAGGATCCGGACTCGTGTAGTATATGCATATTATAACTAAATAAGAAAATTGTATAATTTTAAAATTTTGAATCATAACTAAAAAAAATACATGTCATAACTAAATACAACATGAGATATAATTAAAAATTTCATGAGTAATAACTAAAATAATATCACAATTAAAGAAAAAAAATTAATTATAACTAAAAATGAAAATAACATAATTAAAAATGTATATAGTACACCCATTTTAAACTTATGTATTTTTAAATAATAAATAATATCAAAATAACGTCGTTTTGAAAGCATAGCAGAAAACACCACAAGAAGACACGACTGAATATTCGGCCTCGGGTCTAATCAAGTCATTGAAAGTTCCTTCTCTTTATGATTAATTGTAAATAAGTTGTGCCAAGACGGGCAGTAATACATAATTGAATGTTAAATGAAATACAATCATCTTCGCATACTGGCCAGTCATTTCCAATTTTGTTGTGGCCTATTGGGCCTCACTATTTTCAGTTGTGCTAGGGAGCTCGAAAGCTCCCCCCTCCTCCCCGAATCCCCCTAATTAAAAAATGACGCCGTTTTTGTATTTTTGTATTTTTTTCCCAGAAGTAGAAAATCAGAAGGAAGAAGGGGAAGAAAATGAAGGAGGAGGAGGAGGAGGAGGAGGAAGCAGGAGGACTGGAGGGGGCCATAATCACAGGGGGAGGGGGAGGCAGAGGCGGGGCCGGAGGCGATGGCGGTCGAAGCTGCTGCGACGATCGGAGTGCTGCGACGATCGAAGCTGTGATGAGCTGATGATCGGCTGCGGTGGAGGCACAGGAAGGGCCCTCTCTCTCCTCTCCTCTCTCTTTCTCCCTCTCTCCTCCTCTTCTCCTCTCTTCTCTTTCTCTCTTCTCTTTCTCTTCCTCTGCGTTTCAGACTGAAAATGGAAGGGAAAAAAAAGAAAGGAAAATGCCCAAAACGATGTCGTTTTGGGCATTAGGGGGATTCGGGGGGAGGGGGGGGGGGAAGTTTCGAGCTACGAAGCTTTATTCCATTATTTTCTATACCTCTCTCTTCAATTCAAGTGTAAAGCCGTAAATGAGTTAAGTCGAGTGGAGTATTAGAATGTTCAAGCTAAAAAATATAACGAGTTATAAGATATATTTAACTTTAATTTCTTTACAAAATGAGCCAAACTTAATTGAGTTTTTAACAAATCAAATACGAGTCAAGTTTGATTAATTTGATTTTTTATAATGCATATAAGTATATCAAGTTGAGAAGTAGATTATTTAAGTTTAATTTGAAAATTTAATGAGTTTTAAATAATATTTATTCTTGATTTATTTATATAACAAAATGATCTCAAACAAAATTTTAACAAACTGGAGACATAAGTCAAGCATGAATAATTTAATTCGTTTAACAACTTTACTCAAGTGAACTTTGAACATCTCTACATTGTTTGAAAAGTGTGAATTTTAATTTACAAGTCAAAATGTAATTAAAAATACTATAAAGTCAACAAGCTATATAAAAAAAAATCAAGCATTCTATTTTTATTTTACTTTCTCCATGTTTTTTCATACAAAATTAAAAAATGTCCCAAACATACTAAATTTTTACTTCATATTTTAACTAAAATTTATTAAAATGACTTGTTTCAAACAAAGTGATAAGAGTATCAGCAATATCCCAGTAATCTTACTATTTAGCTACTTTACATTGCCACAGTAACAAACGTTGCTCCGATATCCTTGAGCAATTCTCGGGGGTGGCATTTTTAATTGTAGAATCATTTTTTTTTTAAATTTAAAAAAAATAATAAAAATTTATTTCATAAAAATAAATATTAAAAAAATATTATTTTTTAATTTTTAAAATTACTTTTGCCCTCAAAAAATGATGAGTTCTTTTATTTATTATTTTTTCATAAAATTAATTATTCATTTTTATTTTTATTTTTTCCAAAACTTAGAGAACAAATCCTGAGAACCAAACCAAAGATAAAGATTTGTGGCAAAATGCTTGCCATCACCAGATGTGCACTCAAAAGATTATTCATAAATTATTTTCATTACAATACAAGCAATGACTCTCTTCAAGAAATAAATATTTAGGATAAAATACTACAAATGGAATAAGAAAATAACTTTTGGAAGACAATAGATATCGTTAACATGGCATTAGATATCGATGTAAAAGAACTTTTTGAAGGCATCCATATGTGCTTCTTGCAACCGCAATGGGATAAGAAAAGAACCATCTTCATCACGACCCGGGAGGATAAATGCCTTCCCATCATGTCCAATTGCTCCTGATACCATATAAATTTCCTTTCCCCACCCAAAATCCACCCCATATAAAGGTAGTCGAGTCCAATCACCGATGGTTATATTTGGATTCCCATAGAAGGCTCCTTGACTACTTCCAACAATATGAAAGTATCGAAACTTAGATAAATCTGGTTCATTTTTCAGAAAAACAAAACATGACCTTATGTACTCATTTGTCAACCTTCTCTATAACTTCTCTTAACTTCTCTGCGGTATAACTTAATGGTTTCGACACAATGTCCCCCGAGGTAGTGGTTGCTACTACTGGCAAGACAGCGCAACCGAAATACCACTTAGGCAATTGTGGTTGCAAACGGCTACGAAAATTCACACCGATACGAAAGTTAGTCAGCTGCTCGCTTTCATGTTGACGTGCCTTGCATGCACACCTCCACATATGAGCAGTAACACTCTCATACCTTGTAAAGGCGCGGTTGGTACTGGTCTCGCTATTTCGATACTCATTAGCCTTGTTCTTCAACTTGTTGATTTGTTCTTTGCTTAGCTTTAACATAGCCGCGACGGTCTTCTTGTTTCGCTCCTCTATGTTGTTCGAGTGGCCTATTAAGAGCGGTGGTGGGTTGAAATCCGAGATATCAAAGCTTGTTTTTGGCAAAGGATCCTCAAGTTGTAAGATTGTTCGATCAAGAAATGGGAAGTTCTCTGGTTTTTCGCCGCGAGCGATTCTGGCCCACTCGGAGATGAAGTGAGCTGCACATTCACCATCAACTAGGACATGTGATATACCCAAGCCAAGACTAAATCCACCACAGCTAAACTTGGTTACTTGAACCAAAAGCAATGGTAGTTCATGAATTGGTCTGTCATAGTCCACTGATGGTATGAGTGCTCTAGTCTTTGAACTCGGACAGAAGTCCCCAAAGTCATCAATTTTGGCTTCGGATTCAGCTTCGAGGAACTGGGCACCCATGGAGTTGCAGTTGATCTTGTTGAAAATATTACAGGAAGTTCCATTAGAATAAATATTATAACAAGGGTAAATTACATCATTATCCCCTACATCTTGACTCGTGTGATTTTAATCCTTTTAATTTTAATTGGCTTAATTTTAACTTAGAATTTTTTGTTTTGCCTCAAATTGTTCTAATTGATTTCAATTGTTGACATTTATTTTTATGACAAATGAGTGGTATGTTTCATGGGCAAAATTATAAACTTGATCAATTCATCTCAACTAACTTAGTGATAATTTTTCATCAAAAATCTTCATGGTGTTATCTATTGGGTGAAATTACTGCAAAATCCAAAATTAAGGATCAAAATTGAGCCAATTGAGAGTGTAGAAACCAAAATAACATAAGTGGTGTGTTGGGATTATTGGTGTAATTTACTACTTTACCCTTATAACAATGGGTTAATTATTTTGGTTGCCCAAAGTGTTAGTCTTTTGTTGTTTTGGTCCCACAACATTTAAATTGTATAAATTTTAGTTCCAAATATATAAAAATGTTTCAATTTTGTCCTCAATATCTAAATTATGTCAATTTGATTCACAATATATAAAAAGTATTTCAATTTAGTTTCTTAATCTAACTTTGTTAATAGAGGCATTGGGGGACCAAATTAAAACACTTTTTAAAAATATTTCAATATGACCCCCAATGTATACTACTTTCTTTCTTTCTCTTAAAAAATATATGTATATATATTGAAAAGAAAATGGTTAGCTCCACTTGTGACATATAGGCTTAGAACCCCCAATAGAGACCAGTACAATTCAATTCAACATTTTCTTCTCTAGGGTTTGATTGTGTTTGTAGCTCTATAATTTAGATTAGTTATATCATTTGATGAACTGCATTGCCAATATTGATCAAAAGAAAAAGAAAAAAAGAAAGTATAGCTAGTCCGTGAACAACCAATCATCACACTGTAAAAGTTGGACAAGTTCGATCTAAACTTGCAAATAATGGGCCTCATAAAAGAATCTACTAAATTCATCGAGTTGTGCCAAAAAATAAAAACAATATTTCATTGAATGGATTCCTTGTCTATTGTAAAATACTCCTTTGGCTGAGGGCTTCCAAAACTATACCATTAAAAAATATTTCAACTTTATTCCCCAATGCGTCTATTAAGTTAGATTGGAAAACCAACTTGAAACACTTTTTTTTTTTTTTTCTATTGAAAATTAAATTGAAATACTTTTAAACATAAGTAATTAAAATGACACAATACTCATACTTTAAGGACCTTAAATGTAATTAATCCTATAATAATTAACCAAAAATAAAAGAACAAAATATTAATTACAAAAAATAGAAAAGATTGTTTACTTGAAGGCGGCCCCTATCAATCCATTGGAGGCGTCCAGCGAGAGGGTAGAATATGATGAGTGCTTTGCTTAAAGAGTCTTTTAGAGTATGTATTACTGAATTTAGAGTCAACTCACTAGAGGATTGATAGAAGTAAACAGTAGGTGCATGAGTTATGGCAATCAACTGATCAAATTCTGATAAATACATGAGCCTAGTTGGTGTTTCCTCGGTTGGTTTCACCATGTAAGAGGCCTTTAAGGTCACCATTGTGGGAGTAAAGAAAGAGAGGAGAGATTTTTGGTTGTTCAATGCTTGTGTGACGTTCATGTGAAGTCTAATCCTTTAAATAGAACCAATCAAGAGATGATATTTTTCAAGTAATGATATATAAATACAATTTGTATAAAATTTTGATATATAACGATGTGGGTTAATTTAGATTTTTTATTTTAAAATAAAACATCCATAAAGAGGGAATCTCGGGTTCACAACGATGATCCGAACCCTTTATCGTGTAGGCCCAGTAATAAAGATAAATTATGTTTTTTTTTTTTTTTTTTTTTTTTTTTTGATCGGCAAAGAAAAATTTCATTTAACAGCAAGAAATTAAAAGTACAGGTAGATGACATGCATCGAGAGAGATTCGGAAAGTATAAAAATACCCCTACTACTGCTCTTCGCATTCATACAACCAACCCCTTTAACCTCTCATTTTTTTTACAGAAAAAAGTTAAGAAGGACTTAACTAAAATAAAATACATGACACCCCACAAAATCAACCCACCAAATCTCGATATTACCAACACCCAAGCAGTCCAAACCACCCAAACTAAAGACTATTCAATCAATCCACAACAGCTAGTCTGCGGCCGCCTCCTTAAGCTTCGCAATACACCAACCACTCCACACCTATGCCTAGTCTGCTGCCCGCCTCCCTAAACTTCGCATTACACCAACCACGCCAGAGCTGCCGCCACACCAACCACTCCACACCTATCTTTGCTAGTCCGTGAGAACTCCCTATTGGTTGTTCTGCCCACGCCTCCGCTTCCAACACCGCAAACTCCCTACTACATCCCCCTTGAAGACACCACTGCAGCTCCAACACCTCAGATTTCTACCCACCGCAGATCACCACACCTATCTTTCGCCACTCCACACCTCGCCAAGACACCACTGCAGCTCCAACTTCTCTTGCCAGAAAACTCCCTGTGGTAGTCTCACGCCTCCTGCATTCCACCCACTGCCACCACTAACACACCCCTATAACATCTCCCAACGATTCTTCTTCGAACTCATTGCACCGCTATATTACTCACATGGCCTCACCCAAAATTATTACCCGCTGCAGCACTTCTTCACCCCTTAAACTCTTACTCAGAGAGGAGTGCACGAATGAAAACATACAGATCTGGAACTCCTACGACACCCATGTTTTCGCTCGAACAAAGTATCGATACTTCTCCACCAAGTCTGAACCAGTGTTCATCCCTCAAGCTCCAATTCACATAAAAGCGCTCGAATGAAGCAGCTAAACCAGGCCGAATCACCAACAAAAAACTTCTTCCGCAGCATCGCGAACACACCTAGGAGGGGAAATTGGGGGTGTCAAGTTTATTGACGGAAAAAAAAAACTAACAAACTAATACCGAAAAGTGCTAGGCCAGCCGACCACCATAGCCAACGGCGGTGGCCGGCCGGCCGGCCCCAAAAGAGGCCTGGGTCGGAGGTTTTTAGAGTGAGAGAGAGAGAGAGTTTAGAGAGAGAGAGAGGTTTGAGAAATTTTTTTTTTTTTTTTTATATAAAGATAAATTATATAAAAAATCAATTTTATCGGATATCACTAGGCACACGAACAAATATATTTTATTTTTTAAAATGGACAGCAACTATAAATTTAAATTTAAACCATCTATTATATAAAATAAAATGCGATTTCTTCATTTTTCATTGATATCTAATGAAGTTGATTTTTTATCCAGCAGTCTTTACTACAAAATTTATGAAATAAGCTATTTTTAGATCATTGTTGTGGGCCCAAAGCAGCGTCCACAAAATGAAGTATGGATGAATGTGAAATATAAGGGAAACACTACGGTACACTCTCTTCAAATGATGTATATTATATGCATTTTATAACTAAAAAAAAAAAAATTGTATTATTTCAAACTTTCTGAGTCACAACTAAAAATAAAAATAAAAAAATATTATAACTAAACACAACGTGAAACATAATTAAAGAAGCTACGAGTCATAACTAAATAAACAAATTGGTCATAACTAAATAATAAAATGATATAATTATGGATGCATATAGTACACATTTTTTAAGGGTGTGTATATTAGAATTTTTCGAAATTATAATAGTATGAAATTGAGTCCTTCCTATATTGCTTTGCTACAAAAAAAAAAAACAAAAAAAAAAAAAAAAAAAAAAATCTACTATAGAAACTGATCGCAAATACACAAAAATAAATAAGATTTTTGAAGATTTATTATGGGATTCACTTTAAAAAATCATATTAGGCCAATTGTTTGAGCAAGTGGGCTTGGTGATATAAGTAAGCGTATCGAAAAAGAAAAATAAATAATAAAATTGAGCTATTAACAAATTTGAACTAGAAATTCTCTCCAAAAATAAATAATACTGAAAAAATTCTCAATTTTTATTAATCAAATATAAACTGTATTATCCAAAAACTTACATCCTTATTTATACTAAAGATAATTCCTACGACAACTAAAAGTAAAAAAAAAAAAGTAAAAAATAATAATGCTTGCAAAGCAAGCAATCCTAAATCTTGTAAGAAAATAAATGTAATAGAAAATCTAAATAATCAAGAAATTAAAAATATTTCCTAATTAAATATTAAAATAAAAAATTATTATTATTATTATTATTGATAGATTCTGAAAAAATTTAAATAAAATAAAATAAAATAAAATAAAAATAACAATAATAAGTATCGCAATTGTAATTGTGTTACCTGAATTTCTAGCTAGTTGCTAATCTGATTGCAATAAAAAAAGGATGAGGTTATTTGATATTATTGAAAATAAACAATTAATTCACAAATAAAATTTTATTTATAATATTTATATAGAATAGTGTTATAGAATGTTTTTTCAATTTTAAATAATAATGATAAGTATTTGAATTAAAAATAAAAGATCACATAGACATACCACAATTTATAGATGTATTTTTGTAATGGCCTAGCTTGTCTCTGGTTCTAATCGAATTAAAATTGTATTGTTGGGGTTTTGTGAACTTGCTACGGAGTTCAAGTCAATGATCCGAACTGTTAAAGTGTAGAACTCATCGTATATTTCATTCTTATAAAAAATCACGTTAATCAAATTTCGATAGACACTTCATAGTTCACATTTCTGTCAATGGTAAATATAATTTTTTTTAAAAATTGTTGATAAAAATGTGTTCTGATCAAGTACTTATCGATATCCAATCAACATAATTTTTTGCAAAGATGAAATAATCGACGAGCTCTACATATTCAACGGTTCGAATTATCAAATTAAAACCCGTTATGTACCCTACAAGTCTAACAGTACCGTTCAATCCACACTTGGGAGAATTTGCATCCATATAAAAATACATAACAAGAATGTATATTGTACCATATCATCATGACCCATCACTAGCTGACGAAAAGTTATTGGTTAGTTTAAGAGCGCCGCGTGACTATGTTCCTCATCAATCACAATTTATCATGTTTCCTCATATTTTCCAATCACCCAACACAATTTTATAGGCCCCATCTAGGACTACAAACGAGTTGAGCCAAGCCGAGTTTTAACATGTTTGGACTTGTTTATTAAGATTTTTAATGAGTTCGAACTCAAACTCGAGCTCGAGTTCAATAAAAATTTAATTCACCGAGCTCGAACTGAATTGGTTCTGGTTTGACTCGAGTTCAAACATATTCACGAATCTTAACTACCTAAATAAATTATAAATTCATACTTGTATATGAGATTAAAGTTACAATTGAAATTTTGATTATACAATTATATATATATATATGTAAAATATATAAAACATACTAAAAAAAAGTCAATATCTTATGAAAATAATAACATATACCACTACTATATAAATATATTATCTATAGTTACTATTATTTACATTATTAATAATATATTTATCATATTTTCTATATGTATTTTTATATTGTTTAATATATAATAATATATTTATTATATTATTTAAATAAATATTCAACTAACAGCTAATAAGCTGAACTAACGAGCTATTCAACGAACAACTAACAAATCGAGCTTCAGTATGGTCTTGTTTGGGAAGTTGGTTATTTGACTTTGTAACCATTTTAGCCTAACCAAAATAGTTGTATTTGGGAAGTTGGTTAGGTATTATTTATTTATTTATTTATTTTTATTTATTTATTTTAATGGTTGTAAAAGAAAAGGTGAAACAATTATGAATTTGATGTGATATTTTATCTTATTGGTTATTTCAATCTATTTTGTCATTTAGTGGACTATTTTAGACCAACACTCTTCCCAAACACCCCCATTTTAGTGGATTATTTTGTCTCGAATATAATAAAAATTTAACGAACTGGGTTCGAACGAGACCTTACCAAGTCGAACTCGAGTTTGTTCACGAACGACTCTGTTTATTTGTAATCTTAACCCTATTTTCTCTATCAATCACAACACTATTAGGACACTATGTGATGGTGCCCAAGACAAACCAATAACTTCTCCTAGCTAACGAACGATGTTGAAAATTCTCACAAACTCAAAACTAATGTTATATAAATAAATTTTTTTATGGCTTGGGAAGTTAGTTATTTTAGTTAGTTATTTAATTTTTTTGGCTATTTTAGGTTGGCTTGTGTTGACTTTTTTTTTTTTAGTTGATTTGATGGTTGTGAGAAAAAAAGTGAAATAATTATGGGTTAGATGTAATATTTTGTCTTATTGAGTATTTTAAACTATTTTATCTTTTAATGAGTTATTTTAGCCCGCTCCCTCTCTCAAACCCCACAGACTTGGGGTGCTGGCACAACAGCTTGTTGTGCCTCTTTGGAGAAGGTCATCCTGAGTATTTTTTGATAATCTAAACCGTTCATATTGTAGAATTGTTAAGAATAGTATTTATAGAAAAAATAAAGTTAATCGAATATTCATAACTTAATGATTAAATCCTAATTGTTTTTAAAATTTTATAAAAATTATGTTAATGGTTAATTTTTATAAAAATAAAAATATTTTTATTATAAAATTATAAATATTTATTCAACTTAATTTTTTACCTGAATGATCTTACAATACACGTGAATCATATTATCAAAAAGTGAATTGCGACAATACTCCATAAATAAGTACAATTCAACACAAAACATATAAGTGCTGCTTTATCAAAAAGCCAAAAGTTACCTTGCTTTGGGATATTCTATAAGAAAAAATAAAAAGTCAAAACTATTCACAAAAATTAAGGATGGAATATGTATAGCACGAGACGGAGAGAAAAAGACCGAATGACCCTTCTTTGTATTGAAAAAAAAAAAAATACAAGTCAAATTTGTATTGAAGTGATAATATAAGCTGAAAACAAGAAACATGTTCAAAATAAATAAATAAATAAATAAAAATTTACAGATATATATATATATATATCTTTTGAAGTATGTTGCCCACCACACAACTTCAAAGCAATTCGTACGGACTTGCTTCAATCGTCACTGTTGGTACGCATAAGCGCATAGCGGTGAAAAGATAATTTCTTATTTTGTATAATATTTTAACACACATTTTTTCGTAAAAAGTTTAAAAATTATCCTAAATAATCATCTTTTTTTCCTCTTCTTTTTTATCCAAAAAGTAAAAAAATACACTTATATAGTTCATCCTAAACAACCTCTAATTTGGAGTTAACTATTTTAATTAGTTTTAAATTTTTTAATCATTTTAGTTTGGTTTAAAAAGTTATATTTGAAAAGATAATTGATTTTTTTAGTTAATTTGATAATTGTAACAGAAAAAATAAAATGATTATGAGTAAGATATGATATTTTGTATTATTTTAATATATTTTATCTTTATTGACTATTTTAATCTAAATAACCCTTCTTAAAGAGGACCTACCCTAAAAAGACATGTCGAAAGGTGTCTCAAAAACAATATGGTAGTGTTTGCTTTTGTTTTCAAATCATGATTTAGATCCAAAATAAATTTTTTTTTTAAAAAAAAAAAAACATGCTTGGTTAAAATGTTTTTAAAACGCAAATCAAAATTATTATTTTTCTCTCTCCTCTCTATTTTTTTATTATCAATAAATAAATCAATCATTTTTTTCTCTCATCTCTCAAATTCTATGCATTAATTAATCCAAAAAAAAAAAATCATTCTAAAATTATTTTTAAAACGCATAACTAAATATATTTTTAAATTTCAAAACTCATTTCAACAACTTATCTTTTAAAATATAATTTAAAATTCAAAAATTAAATCATACGGATTCATAATTTTGTCTTTTGAAAAGCTGTCAAAAAAAAAACAAGATAACTTTTGCTTTTTGATAAAGCAAATATAGTACTGCACTGTGTGTGGTGGAGATTATTTTAAATTAACAGTTGATAATTAGAATGCAAAAATTAAAAGTTTTCCACACTCAATTTCTGAAAAATCAATTTTTTCATCTTATTTAAACTATTATTGCCTAATAAATTATATTGCACGGAATAATCTTACACAAACTCTCATATTAAAAAAAAATTATAAGATGCTTCTATAATTCTCACCAAGTACCCAAACTAAGTGTGATTCCAATTTTTTTTAAAAAAAATTACAAAATACCAAAAAGATCCTGAAAAAATTACAAAATTATAGAAAATTTTGGCATTTTAATTATTAAAATTAATAAGTTTTATCACAGATTTATAATTTTTTTTCAATCTTTTCACGGATTTGTAATTTTTCTAAATTTTTACAGATTGGGTCACTTGATAAGGTTAAGTTTCACAAATTTTAAAAACTAAAAACTTTTCAATTGAATTTTTAAAAATAGGTTTTGATTTTTTTTTTTTTTTTTGTGTTTTGTTTTTTTAGTGATTTTGTTTTTATTTATATTTTAGACATTTTTTTAGATGCACCCAAAAATAAAAAATATTTATGAAAAACGAACTGTATTTTTTTTTATTTGGTGAATTTTTTTTAAAAATATTTTACTTTTTAAGTATGTTTAGATTAAGTGAATTTTAAAAGTAAAAAAATATATATGTTTAAAATATTTGCAAAATTCATCAAAGACAAGCAACACAAAAAACAAAAAAATTTCAAAAAATTATTTTTAAAAATTTAGAGTTATGGTGATACCATATCACCATTGACACGTAGTATTTTACTTACCAATAATAAACCTACTTTGCTCCATATTGAAATGGTGATAGCAATGACATTATATAAGCATTGTATTGAATGTTTCTTTCTTATTTAATGTGTTGCTTTTTTTTTTTTAAAGAATCAAACTATATAAAATAATATCAATATCTGTATATTATATCTATCTATCTATCTATCTATCTATATATATTCTATCTATATAAACAAATGTAGTTGTCTTGTCAAAAGCTTCCAAATATTTATTTTTAAATTCTCATAATATTAAAATTCCCTCTTTCCTACGTGGCAAATTTCTTTGATTGCCTTTCATGTTTTCTATTTTTCTTCATTTTCAATTTGCTTGATTAATTAAAATTAAAATTAATTCCATTGCTTATGGATAAAGATTTGAATTTCAAAATTCCTCCATATAGATAAACATATAAAAATTGAAAATTAATTTTATATTCTACAAACAAAGATAAAAATTAAACAATTAACTTAAAAAAATTAATTTCATAACTTATAGATAATTTAAAATTTCTTCCCATAAATAAACATATAAAAGTTGATAAATAACTTATAAAAATTAATTTCATGGCCTACAAATAAAGACAAAGATTAAATAATTGATTTTTTTTAAAAAAACAAAATTACATTCTCGTAATTTTAAAACTTTCTCTTTCTTACGTGACAACTTTCTTTGATTGCCATTCATGTAAAAATTAATCAATTAGCCCCTTCCAACTTTGTTTCACTGAATCCTCTAATTTAGCATACTAAACGGCAGCTATACCCGACAAAGTTTGCCCAAACAGAGATAGCTTTTGGGCTCGAGCTAAGCCCATCGACTTTAAGACATCTAAGAACAACCGTATATGCACCATGGGGTCTTTGATCCATCAAACAGGTCTACATGTGGCATCTTGAATCTTTCTGGTAATCTAGCAATAGTTTCGGTATACCCATCCTTGATATCAAGGATAGAATTGATCCATTGTGACTTTTTAAATAGCTTTTCTAACTTGGCTACCTTCAATATAGCCAGATCAAACTCAGTAAGATTAAGTACAAAGAGCCCCTCGACAGGATGTGCTGGCGCTTTAAAAGCTGGAGCCTAGGCTGACTCTTTTGGTTGGCCAAGACCCGGGAAATTCTAGACTGGAGGAGGTGGGTCTGGAATTGGATGATTGATTGGCAATGGATATGCAACAGTTGCCCCAACTGGTTATTGCATCCTAGCAATGGCATTGCCCTAAGTAGCTACTATGTGGTTAAAAAGTATCTATAGTCCGTTGGAGAGCTGTAAGCATGTCTACCAGGTCCACTGGATATTAGGCCATTATGGGATTGGGTGAATTAGCAATTGTGGAACTGGGTGGATGTGAAATTATTAGAGATGGCTTTTTCGGGATTAAATGGACTGGAATGTTTTTGATTTGGATAGGTCGGATTATATGGAATTGGATGGGTTAAGCTTTTTCAAAGTTGGATTGGAATGGGCTTTTTCTGAGTTGGGTATGGCTGTTTTTTAACTGGGGATGTGTCATGACCTAAACCCGCCCCTAAAGGTTTGGTCCATGACTGGCCTGTACATAGGCCTCAAAACAAAATTTTAGAATAATATTTAATCACATACGGGGCCTTAAACGGAAGCAATATCAATAAAAGACAACATCCATTGAGCTTGTACATACATGATGGTTTAATTGGATTTAAGCATTTAAATACACTTCCAAATATACGTATACAATCACATAATTTATATAGATCTCACACACACTTACATAAGATTTAATAATTTATATGACTCCCAACACAAATTAAGGCCTCCACGTAGAGACATACCCCAGGTGACTTGGCAAACAGGCAAACCTCAGCACAACTCTAGTGTCAATTCCTGATGGCTCACCTACAGAAATATACATAAAACAGAATGAGCAAAGCTCAGTGAATAATAGCAATGTAAGAAGATAATTGAATAAGCAAAACCTTGGATAAAATAAATAGACAGATACCAACCATATATATGTCTTATCCAAAACTATATTTTAAAACGATCTCAGGCTCACATATAATACAGACTGGCTTCAAGCCCATACAGAATACAAAACGGTCATAGGCCCAACACATTATGCAAAGCGGCCTCAGGCCCAACAGATTATACAGAACGGCCTCTGGCCTAACAGATTATACAGAACGGCCTCTGGCCTAACAGATTGTACAGAACGGCCTCAGGCCCAACAAATTATACAGATCGGCCTTGGGCCCAAATATCAACAGATTGGCCTTTGGCCCAGATATTAACAAATTGGCCTCTGACCCAGATATTAACAAAACAGAATAATCTCAGATTCATAAGAATACCATTACACAATAGTGCACATAGATTTCCCCATGGTTTATTACAAGTCGACATAGTTGTCTTGCGTATAACAGATTATTAATAATAACTATTAACATAAGGCACATGTATCACTACAATACGATTAATAGGGACATAACAATTCATATCATAATGGCATCGGGTCCATCATTGGCAACACAGAATAATTCCAGATACGCAAAGATATCATTGTTCTATAATGCACACATGTTCCATTTGTTCACCATGAATCAATAAAGTTAACTTGCAGGTAACAGAACGTTAATATTAACTATTAACAGTAAGCAAAACGTACTACTACAGTACTATTACTCACAGTGATCGGCTCCCAGTAGCAATGGGATGATGTCCTCGTCTCGACCTACAAGCACAATGCACAACACATAATATGAGATCATAATCGATCCTTTACTTATTCTCTTTGATCATTTAATCAATTAGTCATGGTGGTACCAAGCTCATTATTCCTTAATAAGTTATAATCCACGTCTCAGAAGATAGGAGGAATCGATAGGAAAATGGTTCAAACGAAGAAACGGTACAAACTGGTAAATAGAAAGTGAACAGTCGTCATTAATTTGGGCATAACTATTTCTATATTTATAATTTGGGAGTGAGACCACCACCATTGGAAACTAGACTTCCGGGGCTTGATTTTAGGCTCAAGAATCCCTCAAAACGAAGTCCAGATGCAAAAGATATGCTTAATCAAAGTTACCTAATATATGCTGAAATAGGGATGGCCGCTCGTGCGCCCACTTTGGCCGCTCGTGCGGTGAATGGACCGCTCGAGCGATGGACTTGGCCACTCGAGCGGTGGGTTAAGCAGAATGCAATGCTCTGTTTCTTTCATGTTCTGCTCGTGCTGTGCCCGTGGCCGCTCGTGCGGTCTGGGCAAAATCAGAGTCCGAAAATGGTTGTATAATTTGGAACTTTTCCTTTTCAAAATCAAACCTCAATTTCATGTAAATCAGAGCCTAAAACTCTTTAATACATGATAAATTTCACATTATTAGCTTCCATCAAAGATCATAACCCCAAACTACTACTCAAATTCCCAAGCACGAGAACAAGATTAAGAACTAGAACACAAAAGCATAAAATAGCCATGGTTTGGGGTTCAAGCTCCCTTGCATGGTGGAAACCCTTTTTAGCCTCTTTAAGAACCATAAAACTTCTACAAGAAATTAAATTATAACATAAATTCATGCTTTATACAAGGATTCAACACCTTTTTACTTGAAGGAACAAAACCCATACATATCATCATAAATAATCCAAGAAATTCACTCTTTAGCTTATGATCTTCAAATATTGAGAGGGAAACCCTTACATTAAGCTTTCACCATCACTTATTCTTGCATAGCCATGAAGAATTCAAGCCAAATCCTTGATTTTCTCTTCTACTCCAACTCTTTCTCCCTTCTTTCCTTTGAGTTCTCTCTAGAACTCTCTCTCATGTGTCTTTCCATCTCCCTTAGATATTTTTGGGTTTTCAAAAGATGAGTTCAACCACCCAAAACATATCTACTTATATAAATATATGCCCACATAAGTTTAACACAATAGGGAGAGCCAAACGCGGCCTTACGAATCAGACAAAATCAAATTTCAATTAAACTTTTCAGATGACTCTAAAAATTGTATTGATCATAAATATGTCCTCTGTTCTGATTTCTGAAGCTTCTAAGGCCTTTAATTTGCAGTACAAAACTAACTACCCAGATATGCATTAACGAATCAGACAAAATAGATTTTCAATTAATTTTTCCAAATAGTTCTAAAAATTCCCATTAACATAACCAAACACTCAATTTTGATTTTTGAACCCGTAAAGGTCGGTAATTTCAATTTTAAAGCCGTAACTCCACAGATAATGCTTCAATTCAAACAGATATCATTAAATTAAAATGCATTAACCCACAAGGACATAAAAGTAAGTTCAGATACGGATTTTGGGGTCGTTACATTCTCCCCACCTTGAGAAGTTTGGTCCTTCAAACTTGATTCACCCTGCCACAAGTCAAGATTCGTCTTGGATATACAACACTTCTCAATTATTTAATAATTCACAATCCTATACAGTCATTTCAATAGAGTTTGCCCCCAGAATCACAAGTAATTCATCTTTACTAGCTAATTGGTAACCAAATTGATAATAACTTAAGGGTGTTCAGAAATGAAGTCACTTCAAGTATTCTATTGCATGCGACTCATAAGCTATCAAACATAATTCAAACTCTTTAGGTTCACAAACAACCCCAATTATCATAATTTCTCAAAGGTCAAGGAAACATTCACTACTCGATTGGGTTTCAAATGACACAGACATACTACAACAATTAAACCCAGAATAGACAAATAAGTTCTACATCAATGACCTTATGGCTCTTGCTCACTAATAAGTTAAATATTCAGAACAATGGTTTGGTAATTTGAAGTATCTCCAAGAGATTTACTTTCATAGTAGATGGGATAAATGAGATCTAAGTTTTCGAATAACCAAATGTAGATTTAAATCCTCAGCTTCAATGAAGGCTCAAATAATCAGAAGTAAACTTATCAATTCGAATCAGATTTCTAGCAGACTTCAAATAGTAACTCAAATTCCAAAATAAATTGTAAGCAAAATTAAATACGGATCAAACCTTAATTGTCACAATTCCCAAACTATAGTAAGGTAACAATCATTTAAAATCCATATTTGCTTGAAAGATCTTAAAGTCGACATCATGGCATCAAGCACAAAACACATTCACCATAAAGCTATTATATCCTTGTTCCAGTAACTTCAAAGTAGGCTGAGCATCGTGCCTAATCTGATCCTTTTTTTTTGTTCCATATTTAGTAAAACGTTCTTATCATGGACAAAAATATTTTCCAAAAATATCTAATATATAAAATTCATCAAACCTTTCATAATTACACACAATACGTTGGTCAGACGCATTCTTCAGAAACTTATCAGACCTTTCAAAGATTATCAGATGATGGGATAATTCCCAATAACATTAAACATATTTAAACTTTGACAGAACAATCTCTGGTCCAACTTGTAACGGATAAGACAAAATGACTTCAAATTCAACATAGAGCATTCATCAAGCATGCCACAATAAATTATCAATGGGAAACTCATTCATGCATAGCAAAATATATTTTTCAGAAAACTTATCATATCCTGAACAATCGGAGTTTCGTAGCATATCTAGTCATTTTGGGGAAATTATTCAGAAAACTCGTTATATCATAAACATGTCGGAAGTTCATAGCATATTTTATCATTTCAGAAAATACTTATCATATAGAACATTTCGTAACAAAAATATAGATTTCATTAAACATCGTATAGCATAGCTGTAGACGTCCCCGAACGTCCCAGGAGGGAAATCCCGTTTTGTTCATTTGGGCTCACTACAGTTCAGGACTCAATGTCACGGTCCTGTATCTAATCTCGCAGAGTGCAATGCAAGACCGATGAATCATCAAAGAGTCCAAATCCGGTAAATCATTTTTGAAAACAGATTTTTTGAAAGAAGTGCCAAACATGGACTGCTTTGCCAAATACAGAGTCGCCACCTAAATATTTATTTTGGGGGAATTTAGGAAACCCTGACTCGTGCCTAAGGCCACGTGTCCGTCATCACCAAAGTTGCCTCGGCTCGGGAACTTGGGTACGATTGAGGAAGGTCACTTCGTGAGCACCCCCGCTCGCCCGATCAAAGATCGACCTCTACTAACCATGATATCGAGTTTTGAAAATGTTATGTGTTCTTATTCCGGTTGTTAGCCTAGAATTACCATGTGATGCGCACATCATACAAGTATAGACTGGGTCGCCTGAATTGGAACAAAACATCTCATGTTCGTTTTGAAAAACGGTTTGAAGGTGCTACTCGCAAGTAGGCTAAGACGTGGATTTGCCACCCTCAGGTGGTCTTAAGAAAACATGATTTTGCCACTCTCAAGTGGGCTTAAAACTCACAGTCAATGCATTATTCCAATTCAGATAATCCAACCTTCACCCACAGGCATTCAGGCAGGTATATCACACAAGCACATAGCCTCATGGTAAGCATGCTATCATGGCAGTCACTCATACACATGCAAGGATGCTAAAGCATAAACACTTACCGAGTACTCCAAGCTAAAACAGAAGCTATGTTAGAA
Source organism: Camellia lanceoleosa (assembly GCA_025200525.1). NCBI lineage: Eukaryota > Viridiplantae > Streptophyta > Magnoliopsida > Ericales > Theaceae > Camellia > Camellia lanceoleosa. The sequence goes on from CM045759.1 coordinate 44,566,401, forward strand.
ATCCATGCATGATCTTAACTATGCTGAGATGCCTAATGCAACACATACAAGAATGCAACTAAGATAGGCTCGGCTATTCTAAGATGGCATATGATGATGCTACAGCTAACACATATTCAACTTGAAATTGAAATATAATGCAGTTAGTATGATGCGCCGAGCCCGGTGCATGCAAGACAGATGAACGGATGCAAACATGCGAGCATAAGTATGCTAATTGAAACATGCCCTAATCTAACCATCATAAGCTGGTAAATAAAAGGGAGAAAGACGTGGGGTTGGAAGACATACATTACACACACGCACACTTATTACACAATTGCCCTCGCTCGGAGGGTCCAAATAAATAATACAGTCCGAATAAATAATTAAATATTACAAAACCCTAATTAGTTAACAAATTAACTAGGAAAGCGGATAAATTAGCATGCAAGCTATCAAATGGACTGCTTCAGCTTTTGTTTTGAATGATGAAAGATACATGCATGCTCGAGTCGCCTCGTTGGAAAATTCCTCGCGATGCCCCGATTTGCCTCTGTTTGCAATTAATCCCGGAATGCTGTGCAAAGCTCTAGAAGGTCAGGCGATTTACAGTTCTTGCAACAGAGCAAGAAAGGGGCATGGCAAAGTATTTTCACATATGTATGCACACCTTGATCCTCGTGTCACCAATCACGCATCTCGATGCATGATGGCCGAGGAGTTGAATTGCACGACTCGATGTGAAATGAATGCACATGACAACACAACAAGGCCTAGACTCCATCATGGGTAATCCAAAGTGTCGGCGACTGGGAATTGAGGCACGTTTCGTCACTTGGAGTACAAAACGTCCCTCGTTTCCCGTGTTTGGGCTAACTCCTATCCCAAACACAATGCAATGAGATGGCATACACAATGCGACTAACATGCAACCTAGCATACGCAATGCTATGGACTAAAATGACATACACAATGCACGTGACATAACATGGCATACACAATGCACTTACGAAGACTATCATGCGCACATGAAGACTAAATGGCATATACAAATGCAAGATGGACTTACACCAATATGAGTGGACCTCAGCCACACTCACATCAGTGGCCATATGATGAAAATGAGACAACCGAAATGCATACAAGCATGCACGAATGCAATGGACCAATCCTAAGGCACAACATGCAACTCTAACAAGGCATGGCAAGGAATGAAATGTGGCATAGGATGGCACATGATACAGCTCTGAAATGGCATAAAAGATGATCCCGAAACATGCAAGTATGTCACACAATGCAAGCTAGATGGCCCGAATACCGAAACTAGTAAGTGCGTCACACTGGAAGTACACAAAGCAATGCACCAGTGGCAAAACCAACCCCAAAAAGACCCTAGGCAGGTCTGAAACAGTGGGAAAATGGCCTAAAATGGTGGCTCAACATGCAAGGAAATGGAGCTCACTCAATGGTCCGAAAACAAGGTATTCATGGACAACTCTCAAGCACACTTAAGGAGTAGAAAACATGGCAATATGGCATTCATACAAGCTCTAAAATATGATGTATAATGGACCCAAAACATGAACACACCTCAGTATATGCATGGAATGAGCCTCAAAACTCAAAGTTAAGCATGGGTATTGAACTACAAGCATGCAAAAAAAAATCATTCGACCATGAGAGCCAAAAATAGAGGTAAGGCAGTCCAAAATATGCACAAAATCAGTTTAAGGCATGGCCAAAAAGTGCTAAAACCAAGGGTCAACAAAGCATGCAAAGAAAGCTAGTGAACCATGAGTTGCACTACAACTATATGAAGCATATGAAAGCTCACCAAACCAGCCAAAAACAGAAGTATACCATGCCAAAATATGCCCAAAAACCCACTGAAACTCAGTCAATGCATGCAACAATGATAGGCTCCTTTGGAGGGCCATGCAAGGGGTTGTTCTACACATATAAGATAGACATGCAAAATGGTAAAACAACCTCTGGACAGAGGTTTTGAGGGTCCTAAAACCCACCAAAAATGGCCTGAAATGATGCTAGGAAGCATGCAAGTAAAAGCCCCTTTGAAAGGCTTTGAATAGGATTGCTCTACACATGCATAATAGACATTCAAAATGGCCAAAAGGGCTCTGGATAGAGCTTATGAAGACCTTAAATCTCACCAAATAGGGCCTGAAACATGACTTCAAAACATGAAAAATGGAGCTCCTTTGGAAGGCCAACAAAGCTAGTAAAGAGAACAAGGGGTGAGAGGGTCACCCCTCTCTGATTTTAGGGCTCAAAAATGCATATTGGCCACTGAAAATCCACTGGATTTTAGTGGCCAAAAGGCCAAACCAAGGCCAATACAAATGCTCTAATGCATAGCCCTAAACATGAGGAAATGAAGCATGCAAATGGGAAGATGACCCCAAACAGAAAAATGACCTTGATCAAACTTAAAGAGGAGCTCAAAACAAAACTTTTTTTAGTTTATGTTGAAGTCCAAAAATGCTTGCAAATAAGGCTAAACAATGAAGAAAAACAATGTCAAAATGGGATAAATAGTGACTTACCCTTGTAGAGAAGACCTCCAGCAACTTCTGGACCAAGATGATGAGCCTTCAACCTCTGCAAATCAGTTCCAAGGTTCTTGGATGGATGGTGGAGGTGTTGTGCTAGGAGGTGTAGTGTAATGGATGCAAGAACAATGGAGTTTAGAGCTTGAAGAAGAGAGTTATGGAGGGAAATGTGTGTATGCCTCAACCAAAAAGTTCTAACCCTTGCAAATGGAGAGGTGACCCTCTCTTATAGAAGACAAAGGGCCAAGGCTTCTCTAAGAAACTTCAAACATCCTCCATACACGTGTATGGAGGATCACTTCTGAGGCTTTCAGCTGGCACAGCTGTATTGCACTCAGGGAGACAAAAAAGGAGATGGATGGCCGACCAATTCAAGTGGTCGGCCGGCCACTTGCCCTGGTCGGCCAACCAGGGTTCGAAAAGGTCAAGAAGAAAAGCTGGTCGGCCTACCCAGAAAGGTGGCCTCCCAAGTGAATGCAATACAGTGGTGGTATGGGAGACCAGAAAAGGGACCCAGGAGAGAGGAAAACCAGCTTTCTAATAAGGTTCAAAAGGGTCAGGAAGAAAAGTTGGTCAGCCTACCCATATTGGTGGCCTCCTAGATGAGTACAACTCAGTGGTGGTATGCGAGACCCAAAATTGTGGCCCAAAAGTAAGGGAGACCACCTCTCTAACAAGAAAATCGGGCGGCGAAGAGAAAGGTGGTCTCCAAGAAGAATTGCTAGCCTCCCACCCCTGTACCACCTTCCTAACAATAAAACTAGGGTCCACACCAAAAATTAACCAAGACCGATGCAAAACGAGGGTTCGAGGGCCAAAACACGCAGCTAGGGGCCCCGAAAATTGACAATTAAGCACCGAAGGTGGCGTATGACCACGAAGGTGGTCTCCTGGGCCACAGTGTCCCTCTAAGGAGAGAAAACAAGGTGTGCGCCAAAAACCAGAGCAAATGGAGGTAGTTAAGCAGTCCCGAACCGAGGCACACGGCCGATGGCTCCGAAAATCGAAAACTGATCTCCAAAACGGGAAAAATGGCCTACGGCCACTGAGAGATGGTTTAAGAGACCTCTCCCTCCCTTTGGGAAGAGAAAATAGAGAAAACAGGACCTGGTTCGCAAACCGAGGCAAACCACAAAAGAGTCCCGAAGTCCGGAGGCAAGGCTCTCAGCCGAGACTCTGTGAGCTCAGAATGAGCACAATATGCAACATCACCGAGCGCTCAATCGGTGATGTCTAAGTCTTAAGGTCGGTCAAAAATGGGGTGTCTACAGTTGCCCCTCTTTGATAGAACTCGAAAGTCATAATTGACGGGAGTGAATGTCAAAGCCCAGAGACGACCCATTTTTGCCGAAGACTTAGACAAACAGGTAAGATAAACAAAGAGATGTGCCCACAGGCATGCCCGCAGGCGGGGACAAAATGCAAAACGATATACACCAAGCCGGACATAACTCATGATCATGCAAAGCAGCAAGCTGTAATGAAGCAAATATTCACAATAGATGCAACAATTCTAAGCGAGAATGCAAAGCAACAACTACATTTCATGCAGTAAGAATGCGGAGAATTATTCAATTCTCACCACGTCTCACACGGAGAAGATACAATACCTGTGCAGCTCGTCTGGTCACACCAGCCTCAAATGAACCGTACATAGAATATCGTGCCTGCAAAAGAGAGAAACTTAACAAGCGCAACATAGTTAGCAACATATGTTCAATGCTATATCGAATGCAGACAAACATGGTGCCGATGGAAAAGTGCATCGCAATACGAGGAGAAACGTGTGTGACAACGCAAGTTAAGCATGGAGGTATAACAATACTGGTGAAACGTGCACAACAATGCAAGTGATGTTCATAACAATGCGAGTGGCATGCATAACAATGCTGCATAAGTGCGACTTTACGAGCATGTTTAAAACAAAACATCGAGCAAAGAAATGCGAGCCTCCACAAGGACAACTCAATCGCGACCTCCGGTTTACCTCTTGGAGGGGTCACAACGTATTCAAAAAGGATACACCTCGCTCTCGGCGAGTGATGATGAAACACGCATCGAAAGTTGGAGTTGAAGTTCCCACAGAGGGATTTCGCGCCAGAAAGTGCACTTTCCTTGTACTTTCTTGAGTACCGGGGACTCCGATCACCACCAAAATTTGCAGGGAGCTCAAAGAAGCATTGGAGAACAACCAGGAGGGCCACCAACCAGGTTTGGAGGCCACTGACCAAGTTTGAGGCAACGGGGTGGTCGGCCTACCAGAAAAGGTGGTCGGCCGACCACCTAGACAAAAATAGGGGCAGTTTGGTACTTTCACACCCGAATCTTTAAATGCACATGTCCAAAGCACTTTTCCTCATAACTTTAGATTTGAAACCAACCCTCCTTCCTTCCTAGACCATTTTCTCCCTCAGATCTGCGCTCTATACGCGTTTTTCAACGCCCCACACAAAGTTGTTTGGCGAAATCCTTCAGTTTTCTTCACTTTGGACCGATTAAAATTTGATTTCGGAGCTTCTTTTCCTATTTTCAACACTTGAGGTAAGTTTTTCTCAATATTTGGAACATTTTCTCGGGAGTTGACTTTTGTTGACTTTTTCATTTCCCGAGAGTTGACTTTTGTTACTTTTTCAACTTTTGGCTCATTTTGCTCATTTTTGCTCCTTTTGCAGATTTCTTGAGATGGTAGGTCATTTTCCTCAGGGCGGAGGTCCTCTAGGTGCCGGAGGTGAGCCAGACATTATGTCTTTACCTCCGAGGATTCGGCCATTTATTCTCGAGAGGTAGGACCCTCCAGCGCACATCCTCGCTCGAGCCGTTTTCTGCCACTTTACCGACTTCGATGAGCGAGCACCTGTAAATCTATTACTGCGGGAGCTAGAGTCCAACCTCTCTTATCAGGCACGAGAGGTATGTACTTCACTTCTACCTTTTTTGCAATGTATTCTGCATTTTCCGTGCATTTCATGCTTTTGTTGTGTATTTTTTATCTGCTCGTTTTGAATGCGTTCACACACCATACTTCTGCTTACTTTAGCACACAGCTTGTTCTGAATACTTAGTCTATAACACAGTATTCTGTTTGCATCTTGAACACACAGCTCAATCACTTGAATTTCCGAACTCGCAGCCCCTATTTGATTGTGAACACGCAGCACACACTTGTTGAGAGTTGAACACGCAGCCCAAACTTTGAATTTCCGAACACGCAGCACACACTATTTCTGAAATCTGAACACACAGCCCAAATTTGTAAATTATGAACACGCAGCTCACTATTTTTGAAAGTTGAACGCGCAGCCCGAACTTTGAAATGAACACACAGCTCATATTGTGAACATGCGGCACACACTATTTTTGAAATCTGAACACACAGCCCAAATTTGTAAATTATGAACACGCAGCCCACACTATTTCTGAAATCTGAACACGCAGCCCATGTTTGATTGTGAACACACATCACACACTATTTCTGAAATCTAAACACACAGCCCAAATTTGTAAATTATGAACACACAGCTCACTATTTTTGAAAGTTGAACACGCAGCCCGAACTTTGAAATGAACACACAGCCCAAATTTGTAAATTATGAACACGCAGCCCACTGTTTTTGAAAGTTGAACATGCAGCCCACACTATTTCTGAAATCTGAACACACAGCCCAAATTTGTAAATTATGAACACGCAGCCCACTGTTTTTGAAAGTTGAACACGCAGCCTACACTATTTTTGAAATATGAACACACAGCCCAAATTTGTAAATTATGAACACACATGCCACTGTTTTTGAAAGTTGAACACGCAGCCTGAACTTTGAGATGAGCACACAGCTCATATTTTAAGGTGAACACACAGCACACTGTTTTTGAAAGTTGAACACCCAGCTCGAACTTTGAGATGAGCACACAACTCATATTTTGAGGTGAACACACAGCACACACTTGTTTGAAAGTTGAACACGCAGCTCAAATTTGATTGTGAACATGCAGCACACACACTTCAATTCTGAACACACAGCTCATATACTTGATATTGAATACGCAGCTCACACACTTCAATTCTGAACACACAGCTCATATACTTGATGTTGAACACGCAGCTCACACACTTCAATTCTGAACACACAGCTCGTATACTTGATGTTGAACACGCAGCTCACACACTTCAATTCTGAACACACAGCTCATATGATTGTATCTGATTTAATTTGCACACAGCTCATATACTTGATTTTGAAATTGAATACATGTGTTCATTCTGAATGCAGGTATCTTCCTATACTATACGAGGATATGGATCGATTATCGCTAGGGAGTGGTACACGGAGCTCCCAGAGGCTGTTCGCGGTCTGGTTGACCAGGCAGGGTTCAAACTCTTCTGCACGGGGATATCATGTTATCCAGCGAGCAGGACCCTGATGGGCGCCCTTGTAGAGAGATGGTGGGACACCACCAACTCCTTCCATTTCTTAGCTACCGGGGACATGACTATGACCCCATTCGATTTTACCGTGCTGATGGGCCTTGACATGGGAGGCTGGCCGATTCCTTATGACGAGGACATGGGCGAGTGGGAGGCTGCCTGGATTTATCTGTTGGGAACTCACCCACCAGTTGACAGATCTTCGGGCAGAGTTTGGTACACTTGGTTTTCCTCACATTTCAGAGAGATGGTGCTCGAGACTCCCGAGGAGGTAGCGCAATACACTCGAGGGTTTTTGATGTTCCTCTTCGGGACCACTCTGTTCTCCGACAGGGGGAACACCGTTGGACTTTATTTCCTGAGTGCCCTGGTAGACCTCTCGTAGGTCAGCCAGTATGACTGGGGTGGCGCCGGCTTGGCTACCCTCTACTGCTACATGAGTGCGACCTCCCGCGGACATGGGAACATAGTCGGCGGCTACTGGAGAGCCTGGGAGGTACTTTCTGCCCTCTTGATTTATATTTCTGCTTTTCATTATCTGTACATTGCACACACGGCACACTTTACATTCTATACTTTGCATTCTACTCTCGGCATTCTGCATTCTCTGTACATTCTGTATTCACATTATGCACTCAGCATTCTGTATTTTGATGGCTTTTGCCCTGTTTTCCACAGCTATGGATTTTCGCGTACTTTCCGACGTTAGCCCCGGAGCTTGAGGTGGAGGTGCCTCTCATGATTCCCTACTCGCTCGTGTTCGAGGGCCAGTACCGGCCGAGAGCTCGGGAGACTCTGCTCTACCTACAGTAGTTTTTCGATACGGTGCGACCGACCGAGGTAATTCAGAACTCTCAGTTCTTCATGCTTTCATCTTTGATTCACCTTGCACATTTGCGATTTCTAATCGGCTTATGCATTGGTTATCCGCATATCACATGGCAGCCTTGGGCGCCCTTGGGTGGAGACACCCGATTTTAGTTTGCTGGAGGATAGGCTGCTTCTCGGTACAGGATCCTGTTTGAGGGGCCAGCTGGTAGGGCCTGGTTTCTGGGAGATCGCTTCATGCGCCAAACTATGGGCTTCCCCGAGCAGAGTGTCCCTGCAGCACCTCTGGATGATATGCGATCTACTGAGGGGCTCACTCCCCAGGATGTCGATAGCGCCATGTTGGGTACCGACGTATTTCTATATTTGGAGGAGGGGGAGTACGCGACTTACTGTCATACATACTTGATGCCTCCATTGACAGGTGTCCGTACTTCCATGAGGAGGTCTGCTGGCATGCCATCCTCGAGCCGGGCTCGGGCTACAGGTGCCCCTTCTACTAGCAGGGCCGGCACATCGAGAGGTGGGGCTGGATTGGTCCCCCCGATTCCCCCGACTTATCATCATGCCGGATGGCTAGATATTTAGACGGAGTTGACAAGATGGCGATACGAGACTTCCTACCCGATTCCGATAGAGCCTCCTATGCCTGGTCACCCATACGTTAGAGACCCTGACTCACCACCGGTATGCTTTACAGCTTTGATTTATCACCCAGATGTTTGGACATTTATTCATTCACTGATGACTTGCACTTGCATTTGCATCCTACCACGGAGTATACTGAGGGGTTGCTCGGGTTGGTGGCCTCACTCGAGGGCATGGTCTTGCGGAGAGAGAAGCAGTTGTCCATCGTCAGTGTCTCGATACTTTTTAGTTTTCTTGCATTTATCATACTTCTGATGACATGCTGAACCTGAACATTTCATTGCATTGATTAACTGTATGTGTAGAGCACATCTGACACACACCACATTCATGTATCTGTATCTGCATACACCCACTCTATGTAGTTTTCTTGCATCTGTATCTGATATACATACTTTGGCTGATGTATTCAAATTGCGCTCTTTCTTTTCAGATGCCTCCGCTGCATACTGGGCCACAGGCCGGGCCATCTAGGCCTTCTCAGGAAGCTGGGAGAGGGGACTCGTCTCGCAGATGAGGCAGGCGCAGAGCACATGTCATGGAGGAGGAGTCCAGGGAGGAGGAGGAGGAGTCTGCGCATCCTCAGTCGGAGACATCTGCAGGCAGAGAGGATGACTCTAAGTCCGGTTCTGAGGGCAGAGGTGATACCGAGGAGGGTTCCGAGGACAGCAGCTCCGATTCAGATGGTGGTGCCGATAGGGATAGTGCAGGGACTTCTCAACCGAAGAGGACGAAGAGGGCCTCTTATTCTTGCACTTGAGAGCACTGATGCAGATGTTCCTGTTTTATTTGCCTTTTTTACTAGTAGTTGTAGCACATTGTACATTATTAGGCAGTTTTATTTTCTGTAAAACTTGTAACCTTGTTGTAAAATGTTGTAACAAAGAAAGCATGATGGAATGAAACAGCTTTTGTTCAAAAAGTGTTGTATTTTATGTTCTTAGCATCGCATCGCATCATTTTGCACAAAAAATGAGATTGAATGAAATTGTGCATTGAAAATTGCCAAGTCAGGTAGTGAACCGACGCAACAAACTAAACAACTTAACTTACTAAGAAACAACAAGGCCTTAGCAAGCTTACAACTCGATAAGCAAATCCCGGAAATGTTGATAAGCAAAGAACAACAATTTCAACGGACAAAACTCGACAACTCGATAAAACTTAACAACTCAATAAACTTAACAACTCGACTTGATAAGCAAAACTCAACAACAACTCGATAAACAAAACTCAGCAACAACTCGATAATCAAAACTCAACAACAATTCGATAAACAGACAAATCTTGGACGATCGGGGTGACGGAACGCATCTGAAACAGAGGAAAACTCGCACCTTCAACACCCCCAATGCATGGAAATGCTAGGAACTTTCTTCTAGAGACTAGGACAAGACCAAAGCCACACTTCTCTTCATGGCCGACCACCTAAGGGAGCTGGACGACCAGTTTTTTTTTATTGGAGACCAAAGGGGTGGTCAGCCTACCAGAAAAGGTGGTCGGCCGACCACCTGGCTTGGTAACCACCAATTTTTCGACACGTGTCCCCCGAACAGTGCCTTGTCCTCTTTAAAAGTTCCAGCCTCATGGTTCATTCATTTCATCTCAGTTTTGCATCAAAATGGAGGTGTTCCTCACCCAAAATCTCACAGCTCGGATTGCTTCTGTGGATGGCTCGGAAAAGTTGAACTTTCGGGGCTTCGGCTTGAATGCACCATTCACGCTGGGCCGTACTCCGCTGCATCTTCCTTTCCTCCATGCTGCAGCAAGGTTTTGGAATCCGGTAACACACGTCTTTAGCTTTAGCAGGCAAGAGATGTGTCCTACTTTCGAGGATTTCCAAGCTTTGATGGAGTCCGAGCGCAACGAGGAAATCTTGCCTCAACTCCGATTTGGCCACATCCAAGCCTTAGGACAAATGTGCAGCCTCACTTTGCATGACGCTCGGTCATTGATTCGTGACGGGGAGCTGGACATCCCAAGCTTGGTTTGCCGGTTTTCTGATGCTGGTGACCGCGGCAACCATCATTGGCAGGGCTATCGGCGACACGCGCTTTGCCTATGCTTGCTATCTCATTTCTTGCTTGCCTCGGGCTCTGGTGGATTCAATGTCCGATTGATCGAGGTCGCCCAAGGTTTGAAGGAGGGCAAGAGTTGCATTGCCATGACATTGGCTGAGACATTGATGGGCTTAGACGCTTTTCATCGCTGGGAGACGGCTAGGCTTGCGGGGAGCCCACTACTATTACAGGTAATGTTTCCCACCCAATCTCACATATATATTGCTCACATCACTCGGCCCTCAGGCTCGGTTTTTCTCACAAAACCCTTTTCTTACTTTTCTCTCATTGTATATCTCTCTATTCTTTATTCTCTCATTTTTCATCCCTTCCCAGGTGTGGTTGATGGACAAGTTACAAATCGTGGAGTCTTGCCCAGCATACTCAGCTCGCGGCTACTTTTTCCGACAACGCCTAGTCGATGCCCTAGATGAGGGGTGGTGGTACAACTGGATGTGCAGTTTGTCTGCAAACCGCATCGCTTGGCGCTACCCTTGGCTCAATCTGCCGGCAATGAGTTACAACATGACCCGTCAACCTGGGATTCAATTGATTGGCATGACACACTGTGTCTTCTATTTTCCGTTCCGGTTCCGGTGCCAGTTCGGACATGATCAGACTTGCCCGCCAGAGGGGATAGAGTACCCTGCTGCATTCCTAGCCTGAAGCGCACAGCTTGCCCGGTATGCCACAACATGGAGGACGAGAGAACTCCTGGCCCCCGCTCCCACTTTCATTTGCACTTTGTTTGACGAGTGCTTGGATTGGCTCAATGAAGAGGCACAGATTGGGCCCACTTTGGCATCAGAGGCTTCGACCAACTCTAGGAGGGGGCGCAGGAACACCTGACTTATCTATGCCCCAGATTTATTAGTTTATTAGTACTTTCAAGTTTTCTTTATGAATGTAACCAAAAGCAACTTCAGTTTGTATAAAAAGCACTACACCGGAGATCATAACCGAACTCTTGAATGCTGAATAGACAAAGATGGCTAAGATGATCAAATGGACAAAGTTGATCGGGGAAAAGTTTATGGCTGAACTTCAGGATGAAGTTGCCTACTTATCCCAAAGATGGGAATCAAGCCTTATGTAGTTCAGGCTTAGGTTCACTCGAGTATTTTCACTCTCCTTTTATGCTCTAACTTTTGTCAAGGCCGCCCTTTGCGGGTTTTCAATCTTGCGAGCTCAGTTTTTATCATTTCAAATTTTTTGTGCTCTAACTTTTGCCTAGGTCTCCCTTTTGGGTTTTCGGCCTAGCGAGCCTTTTAGAGGTAATATTTCTTCAACTTGTCCATGTTGATCGGTTGGAGAACTCTAGGCCATCTAGGTCTATCAGAACCACAGCTCCACCGGACCAGATAGCTTTGATGATGTAAGGACCAGTCCAATTGGGTCTGAACTTGCCGCTTGGGTCGTGGATGGGAGCTCAGTTGTCCTTGAGCACCAAATCTCCTTCTCTTAGATTCCTGGACTTAACTTTCTTGTTAAAAGCCCTGGCAATTCTGCGCTGATAACCTTGAACATGGTATAGTGCTTTCAGTCTGCGCTCGTCAAAGAGCAAGAGTTCTTCAAATCTGCTCTGCTGCCAATGTGCTTCGGCTATCTGACACTCAGCCAACACTCTCAAAGACGGAACTTCAATCTCGATAGGTAGAACGGCCTCCATCCCATAAACTAATGAATACGGAGTTGCCCCAGTAGACGTTCTAATTGAAGTCTGGTAGCCCCACATTGCCAATGGCAACTTATCTGGCCAGTCCCGGTAGGTTTCCACCACCTTCTGCAGTATGTGTTTGATATTCTTGTTGGCGGCCTCGACCGCTCCATTGGTCTGCGGCCGATAGGTAGATGACTTATGAAAAGCCACATTGTATTTTTCCAACAAATCAATCACTTCCTTCTTGAAGTGGGAACCATTGTCTGAAATGACCTTGTTTGGGACCCCATAACGATAGATGATGTTATTCCTGATAAACTTTGCAACATGTGAAGCCTTCAACACTGCATAGGATTGGGCCTCAACCCACTTTGTGAAATAGTCTATCGCGACCAGAATGAACTCATGCCCATTAGACCCCTTTGGAGTGACAGCCCCGATCACATCGATTCCCAAAATTGAAAATGGCCATGGCGAAGTCATATTGTATAGCTTCGACGACGGAATGTTCATGCGGTTTGCATGGATCTGACATTTGTGGCATCGCCAAACAAAGCCGATACAATCCTCTTCCATGGTGGACCAATAATAACCTTGTCTGAGAATCTTCTGCGCTAGCATTACTCCGTTCATATGCACACCGCATTCCCCCCCATGGATGGCCTCCATCAGGCGTTTTGATTCTTCAGCTTCAACGCACAGCTTATGCATTCCTAGATGACCTCTCTTATACAATTTACCTCCGCAGATGATGAACTGAACGGCCATTCTTCTGATTGCCTTTTTATCCTTGGCATTTACCCCTGGTGGATATGCTTCCTTCTCCAAGAAATTCCAAATATCATAATACCAGGGGTTCTCATTTTGAACCTCATCTATAGTAGCAATCGACTCGTAAGCCGGCACAAATTTTTGGTCGATAATGACTGGACGCATCTGGACTCCAAACGGGATGTCTATCATGGAAGATAGAGTTGCTAGTGAATCTGCGAACCTGTTGTTCTCTCTTAACAGATGAGCAAAATTTAACTTCTCAAACCGAGGAATTAACAAGTCTAAGGTCTGGTGATACATAATCATCTTTTCCTCTTTGACTTTCCAATCTCCTTTCGCTTGAGATACAACAAGGTTCGAGTCTCCGATGACGTCTAACTGTTTTGCCCCTAGTTCCAGGGCTGCTTCTAGACCAGCAATGTATGCCTCATATTCTGCTTCGTTGTTCGAGAATTTGAATCGGAGTTTGAATGCTAGAGGGATACGGGCATTGTCGGGTGCTATCAGCAACACTCCTATCCCATACCCGTATTGGTTTGACGCTCCGTCAAAGTACATCGTCCAAAACTCGTCATCGATATGCAAAATGGCCTCATCTGGGAATAAGTACTCAATTGCTTCACCTCCCTCCACTAGATGATCGGCTAAGAACTCTGCTACTGCTCTTCCCTTGACTGACTTGCGTGTCACATATTTCAGATCGAATTCGGAAAGCAACAGCAACCAACGAGCTAGCCTACCCGTAAGCGCCGGTTTCTCGAATAGATATTTGATATGATCTAATCTTGAAACCAACATTACAGAGTGAGCTAATAGGTAGTGCCGCAGCTTCCTGGTAGCCCATACCAAGGCTAAGCAAACCTTTTCCAACGGTGTGTAGCAAGTCTCGTACTCCAGCATTTTCTTGCTCAGGTAGTAGATGGCTCTCTCCACTTTGTCCTCTGATTCTTGTGCGAGCATGTAGCCCATTGTAGTATCAGTTACTGAAAGATACAAAATCAACGGTCTCCCCGGCTCTGGCGGTGACAACACGGGCGGGTTCTGTAAGTAGTCCTTGATCTGTTCAAAAGCAGCTTGGCATCGGCCGTCCCATTGGAATTTCTTTCCTTTCTTCAGGAGGCCAAAAAGTGGTTCACAAGTCAAGGTTAATTTTGAGATAAACTGTCTTATGAATTGCACTTTACCCAGAAAGCCTCGCACCTCTTTTTCAGTCCTTGGTGGTGGCATTTCTAAGATGGCCTTGATTTTGGAAGGGTCAACTTCGATACCTCTATGTGTAATCAGAAACCCCAACATTTTCCCTGCTGTAACACCGAACGTACATTTCTGAGGATTCAGCAGCAACCGAAATTCTCTGATCATTTGGAAGAACTTTTGCAAGGCGGTGTAGTGGCCCTCTCTTTCTTTGGACTTGACAATCATGTCGTCCACGTACACCTCAACCTCTTTGTGGATCATGTCATGCAATATCGTGGTCGCAACCCGTTGATATGTAGCTCCAGCGTTTTTTAACCCAAACGGCATCACTCTGTAGCAGTAGGTCCCCCACGGGGTGGTGAAAGCAGTCTTCTCTCGGTCTTCAGTTGCCATCACTATCTGGTTGTAGCCTGAGAAGCCATCCATGAACGAAAGCAAAGCATGCCCCGCAGTGAGGTCCACTAACTCATCAATATGCGGCAAGGGAAAGTCGTCCTTCGGACTCGCTCTGTTCAAATCCCTGAAATCCACGCATACCCGGATCCTGTCATCCTTCTTGGGCACTGGAACAATGTTGGCTAACCAAGTCGGGTATTCAGATACCAGCAGGAACCCTGCGTCAATTTGCTTGGTGACCTCTTCTTTAATCTTGAGGGCCCAATTCGAGCGGATCCTTCTGAGTTTTTGTTTAACGGGTCGGGCCTCGGGGTCAAGAGGGATCCGGTGCTGTACAATCTCAGGATCGATTCCAGGCATGTCTTCGTAGGACCACACGAAAACATCTTTGAAATCTTTTAATAAAGCGACTAAGCGCTCGCGTTCCTCTGAAGACAACGTGGACCTGATCTGGACCAACCGCGGGTCCTCCTCAGTACCAATATTCACAGTAGTGATTTCATCTATTAAGGGCTTAACAAATCTTTCCTGCTCCTGTTCAATTAAGCGTTGCAAAACCAGAGGAATTTCTTCCTTGTCGTTTTCATCAAAATTTTGAAAGTCTGAGTTAATGCAATAAATCAAGGGCACAAAAAAGTACTTAGAAACCACAGCCACATCATTCTCATTAAGCACATCCAAATCGTCCGATTCTTCGGTTACAACAGACTCAAAAGAGAAAGAAAAAGATGACCTGGACAGGACTGTGGTATCCGGGTTATCACCCCCAGGAATGCCGGACTCAGACTCAGTCGAGCTGGAACCTGATTCCGACTCAACAGATTCGGTGGAATCAGATTCCGGCTCACTACCTAACCCGGTGCTGCTTGACAAAAATCCCTCTTCATACTGCCAAATAAGAGAGGGTGCGATAGATGCATCCAAAATGTTTGTTGGTAGGCCCGCAGCCGTTTCATTCCCGATCACACATACTGAGAAGTTATCCCCCAAGCATTTCTATTCGATCGGAGGATCTGAAAGTAGACACGCCAGTGCTACCCCCATTTCACTTTCGGCGTCCTCAGACTCTACTTTCTTGCTCTGCTCAGCCTCAGCTAATGGGTCCGTCTGCTCTTCGGCAATGTCATCCCCAGATAATTGCAGGTCAAAGAAAATCTCAAACCCTGGCACACGGCGCTTCTCTTCGTTTATCCACGGCTCTGGGAAGCCACAAAACAGAAAGTCCTCCCCCTCCCGGACAAAGCGTCCGTTTAGGGTACCCTGAATGGGTCTATGCATCAGCTCAAAAGGCTTTCCCGCCTGCTTTGCTCTGGCTCTCCCAGCCATCTCCTTTCCTTTCCTTACCCAATCCTCTTTGGTGGGCAGATAACCCAAGCCAAAGGTGTGTGGGTTGTGTGGCACTTCGGCCAACGCTGCAATGCCCTTCCGGCTGTTCTTTCCCAATCCCATCCCGGGGATGTGTTGAAGCTTGTTCATGAGGTATACTGATTGTGTGCTAACATACACCCTCTCATTAATAGCTAAATGGTTCTGCACGACCCGGGCCTCAGCCAAGGTAAAACCCGACATGAACACATCCTCCATACCGTGCTCAATTTCCAAAACTAGCGTAGATACTTCTAGCGGTGGATGGATCGACGAATTTCCAAAAACGATGGCTACTCCCTTCCCATGGGGGTATTTCACCAACTGATGTAAGGTGGACGAAACTGCCTTTACTTGGTGCAACCACGGCCGCCCCAAAAGTAGATTGAAGGTTGCAGGAACTTCTAAGACATGGAAGTCTACCTCATGTTGTCCCGACCCAACCTTGGTCTGAATTTTCACTGTCCCTATTACTTCTCTGCTTATGTTATCATATGCCCGAATCACTTGGGCTGTCGGCACAAAGTCTACGGTCTTTAAACCGATTGCATACACAGTTCTTGCTAGGCACACATTGATGGCGGACCCTATGTCGACAAGCACCACGGGTATCCATTTGTTTCTACACTCCACAGAGATGTAGAGTGGCTTGTTATGGTTCGCACCCTCAGGTGGCAATTGTTTGTCGGAGAAAGTCAACATTGGGGTAGCCCCTCCTGGAAAAACTAAGCCCACAAGCTGTTCGGGCGTGGTGTCTATCGAGAGCTTGGCCTTGTCCATGGCCAATAAGACAGCTTGTCGATGCACTCGCGATGCCATAAGCAGTCCCCAGATGGAGATGTTTGCTCAGATCTTTTTAATCGCTTCAAGATGACCTCTTCTTCGAGTTGCTTCTCTTTCTGTTTCTCTGCCTCTTTATCTTTCCCAGATGCCTCTGGCTGATCTAGATGTGGGGGCTTGAAATACCGCCCGCTTCTAGTCAGATGATCGACTTCGCCGATGTACTAGGTATCGTCTGGTTGGTTACTCCCCCAATCCTCATCCGTGTGGGCAAGATATAGATCATCGTCTTCCCACCACATTCCGTCGGCAGCCAACAGACACCTGTCCGGCTCCGGTACAATTATACTCGCAGTATTTTCCGTCCACATACTCGCAACATTCTCTATCCTCGTGCACACAGCACTTTCAGTCCCCTCAGGGGCCTTAGCTTTCCTGGTTCTCTCAGAATTCTCAAACCTTTCCTGTTCCAACTGTGTCAGTACAGCTGGCTGTTCAATACTTCCCGTATTCACAATGCCCAAGTCCTGAGTGAAATTCTTAGCACCGGCGCTCTCCGGCGATGCATTTTGATTTCCGGCCCTTCCGGCCACAACTGATGTTCTTGCCCCTGCTAGGCCCCGTTCCAACTGAGTTTCGTCGACAACATCTGGTAGGTCATCAAGCCACCCGGTGACCTCTGCTGACTCCTCAAGATCTGACCAGTTGACTACCATGCCCTCTGGATCTTGTCCATTGAAAAATTGGAGGTTAGCAAAGTCCCTTTCCACAGCTGCCAAGTCATCTATCCTCTGACCAGATTCATTCCCTTATATCACACAAAGCTCTGCCCCTGCCGGCAATTCCACATTTGGCCCAACCTGGCCTACTGATAGAATGTAGTCACTCGGACTGTATACCTCCTCAGAAAAACTCCCAGATTCCTCAAATTCTGATTCAACAATCCCATTCTCCCCTGAAATCTCCCCTATTCTGTCTTCGACAGTCACCACCATTAGTTCGGGTTGGGTTCTGGAGATGTCCAACATGCACAAGTCAGTGCAGTCAGGAAGGAGAACCTCCGGCTTAGGTAGGTGGGACGGGGTGATATATATGCTAGGATCGTAAGACACGACCCCAGTCTGGATAAAGTTGATACGTTTGGGGGGTCTAGCTTGGTTGTGCAGTGGGAGAGGGTTTGTTGTGACATTGGGTTTTTCTGGAGGCACAATCACCTACTTGTCAATGAGATCTTGAATCTCATGACGCAATCTAAAACATTGGTCAGTGTCATGACCATGTTGTTGGTGATATGCGCAGTATTTTATTGGGTTATGAGAGGGAGGGAGTGGATTTAGCAATGGCCTCGGCTCTAGGGGCTTTAAGTGCCCTTTCCTGATTAATACCCCCAGAGCCTTGGACAGGGGCATATATAATGGGGTGAAAGTTCTTTGGCCTCGAGGTTGGAATTTGGTTGTTTGTGTGTTGATTCCGGACGCGCCGGAGAAAGGTGTAGCTGCCATGGGTCTTGGAGAGGGAATGGTGGTGACCATTCTTACTTCCGAAGCTCTAGCATTTACGGCATTGCTAGTGCCTGTATTGTTGTTGCGGTTGAATGTTCTTCTGGATTGCTCTCTGTCTTGGTCAATCAGACCTTGTTTCATAGCATCCTCAATTTGTACCCCTATCTCGTGCAAATCTGAAAAGGTAGGGAAGGGGAGCACGATCATTTTCTGCATCAGTTTGGGTTGGAGATTGCACACAATCATCCGAATTTGATCTTTATCAGTGGGCCTTAGGGTCATCATTGAGGCCTTGGCCCTCCACCAGGCTACAAAATCCAAAAAGCTCTCCTTAGGCTCCTGCCTTGTTGTCTCAAGATCACGGGTTGTAATCTCGATTTGAGTGTTATAGGAGTACTGTGCAATGAAAGCCTCGACCATCTCATCCTAGTTCCGCTTAACATCGTCTTCTAATTTCGCGTACCAGATAGCGGCCACACCCAACAAGGTCCGGCCAAATAATGAAAGCTTCTGCAGTCTGGTGAGGCCCATCGGCCGTAGTATATCTGAGAACAACCGGAGATGCACCATGGGATCCCCGGATCCGTCAAAGCGGTCGATTTGTGGCATTTTGAACCTATCTGGCAGCGTCATAGCCACGTCGGTATACCCGTCCTCGATGTCTAGTATGGACTTTACTCCCTAGGATTTCTTGAACAACTTCTCAAGCTTGCTTAATTTCAATGCTGTATGGTCCACCTCGAACTCAAAGGGAGAGTCTAGTTGATTGATAGGCGTAGGTGCCTTGGATAGTTGAGGTAGAATCGGGGGCGAAGCCGGCCCTGTCAGGATATCCGTATCTCCCTGGACATTTGGTGCCTCCCCGGGCGCTGGAACTCCTGGTGGGGGAGGAGCTTGGTGGGAAGCAGATGCCCCAGTCTGTTGTTGCAGCCTGGCAATTAGCTCTGCCTGCTGGGCCATGATCTCGGCCTGTTGCTTGGCAAATTCATCTCGACGGACGGCGTCCTGCTGCATGGCTCGCATGGTTTCCTGCATCTGACGCATCATTTCCTCAACTCCTATTGTTCCTGCCATACTACCCTGATTTATCTGAACTACCGGTAGGTCTATCTCTATGGCAACAATTGAGACCTCAGCCCGACTGTCCACTGATGGGGCAAACCACTGCTCTGGTAACCTCTGCTCGGATACACTGCGTCTTCTCGACCTCCGTCTGACAACCGGGGGTAGAGAATAATACACTGGTTGTCCGTCAACCAGATCCTCAGATCGATTGAGTCGGCGACCTCTTGTCCAGAGTGCTTGGGGAATATCTGCTTGGTCTGAAGCAATTGTGCTAAACTACCTAGCAAAAAGATAAATAAAACAATAATGAGGAAATAAACAACCAGACAAACGGACAGCATAACGGCTTAAAATAAGCACACAACACACAGTTGATAAGCTGAAATACACTGTTCTCAAGTACTGATCATTGTTCCCGAATCACTGCCCCAAAAACTGAACCTGATACCCGCAGACAACTGATTCCCAAAATACTGAATTGGTGCCCGCAGGCCTGATACCCAAACTTGTAAACTGATACATGCATTCCTGTAGAGACGCACTCTAAAAGCACATAGCAAACAAGTGAGAGCCAAAACACCCCTATGTTGGGGGAAGGTTTCCCTGTCCTATTTTGTCAGGAGCTAGGGTTTCACTACGCACGCAGCGGTTTCAAACAACCTATAATCGGGTAAGCAACCTGTCCTAGCTTGGAATGGTCACTATGGGTTCTGAATATGCACTAGGTCGAATGGTCAAAAAGGGTGCCCCGGTAAAATCGGGGTTTGTGTTCTGCCGTGGCGAGCCATAGAATCGTCCCGCTTTATGGCACGCTTCTCAAAGCGAGCCTCCGGCAAACCGTTCAGGAATAGCATACGGCAAACACGGTGTCCTAGGCACACCAATGCAAATGCAATGTAAAGAAACACATAAGTGTAGTCAAAACCAGATATCATGAGTTCGAGTCAAGTTCTCTAACTCCCCAACAAAGTTTCCAGAAACTATAGACGTCCCCGAACGTCCTGGGAGGGAAATCCCGTTTTGTTCATTTGGGCTCACTACAGTTCAGGACTCAATGTCACGGTCCTGTATCTAATCTCGCAGAGTGCAATACAAGACCGATGAATCATCAAAGATTCCAAATTCGGAAAATCATTTTTGAAAACAGATTTTTTGAAAGAAGTGCCAAACATGGACTGCTTTGCCAGATATAGAGTCGCTACGTAAATATTTATTTTGGGGGAATTTAGGAAACCCTGACTCGTGCCTAAGGCCACATGTCCGTCATCACCAAAGTTGTCTCGGCTCAGGAACTTGGGTACGATTGGGGAAGGTCACTTCGTGAGCACCCTCGCTCGCCCGATCAAAGATCGACCTCTACTAACCATGATATCGAGTTTTGATAACGTTATATGTTCTTATTCCGATTGTTAGCCTAGAATTACTATGTGATGCGCATAGCATACAAGTATAGACTGGGTCGCCTAAATTGGAACAAAACATCTCATGTTCGTTTTGAAAAACGGTTTGAAGGTGCTACTCGCAAGTAGGCTAAGACGTGCACTCTCAGGTGGGCTTAAGAAAACATGATTTTGCCACTCTCAAGTGGGCTTAAAACTCACAGTCAATGCATTATTCCAATTCAGATAATCCAACCTTCACCCACAGGCATTCAGGCAGGTATATCACACAAGCACATAGCCTCATGGTAAGCATGCTATCATGGCAGTCACTCATACTCATCCAAGGATGCTAAAGCATAAACACTTACCGAGTACTCCAAGCCAAAACAGAAGCTATGTTAGAAATCCATGCAAGATCCTAACTATGCTGAGATGCCTAATGCAACACATACAAGAATGCAACCAAAATAGGCTTGGCTATTCTAAGATGGCATATGATGATGCTACAGCTAACACGTATTCAACTTGAAATTGAAATATAATACAGTTAGTATGACGCACCGAGCCCGGTGTATGCAAGACAGATGAACGGATGCAAACATTCGAGCATAAGTATGCTAATTGAAACATGCCCTAATCTAACCATCATAAGCTGGTAAATAAAAGGGTGAAAGAAGTGGGGTTGGAGGACATACATCACACACACGCACACTTATTACACAATTGCCCTCGCTCGGAGGGTCCGAATAAATAATACAGTCCGAATAAATAATTAAATATTACAAAACCCTAATTAATTAACAAATTAACTAGGAAAGCGGATAAATTAGCATGCAAGCTATCAAATGGACTGCCTCAGCTCTTGTTCCAAATGATGAAAGATACATGCATGCTCGAGTCACATCGTCGGAAAATTCCTCGCGATGCCCCGATTTGCCTCTGTTTGCAATTAATCCCGGAATGCTGTGCAAAGCTCTAAAAGGCTGCTGATTTCTGGTTTACTGCAACAGAGAGCAAGAAAGGGGCATGGCAAAGTATTTTCACATATGTATGCACACCTCGATCCTCGTGCCACCAATCACGCATCTCGATGCATGATGGCCGATGAGTCAAATTGCACGACTCGATGTGAAATGAATGCACATGACAACACAACAAGGCCTAGACTCCATCATGGGTAATCTGGAGTGTCGGCGACCGGGAATTGAGGCACGTTTCGTCACTTGGAGTACGAAACGTCCCTTGTTTCCCGTGTTTGGGCTAACTCCTATCCCAAACACAATGCAATGAGATGGCATACACAATACGACTAACATGCAATCTAGCATATTGTAGACACCCCATTTTTGACCGACCTTAAGACTCAGACGTCACCGATTGAGCGCTTGGTGATGTTGCATACTGTGCTCGTTCAGAAGCCTCAGAGTCGCGGCCGTGCGCCCTGCCTCCGGACTTCCGAACTCTCTTCTGTGCCTTGCCTCGGTTTGCGAACCAGACTCGGTTTTGTCTGTTTTCTTTCCTGAGGGAAGGGAGTGGTCCTGTAGGCTATCTCTCGGTGGCCGTGGGCTACATTTCGTGGCCGTAGGCCATTTTGCCCATTTCGGAGCCGTCAGGCCGTGTGCCTTGGCTCGAGACCGCCCAACCATCTCCGATTTCTCCGGTTTTTGGCATGCATCTCATTTACTCCATACCGAGGGACACTGGGGTCTCAGGTACCCACTTCGTGGCCGAACGCCACTTTCGGTGCTTACAGCCCATTTTCGGGACCCCGAACTGCGTGATTTGGGCCCCGAGCATTCATTTTGCATTAGTTTTTGTTCAATTTTGGCAGGTACCTCTGTTTTAGCACCAGGAAGATCACTGGAGGGTGGGAGGACAGCAATTGTCTCAGAAAACCAGTTTCGCTCCTCCGGCGTCCGTTTTGCTCACTTCCGGGCTAATGTTGAACACCCTAGGGATATTTTCTTCGAGCCGAGACTACATATTTGTGATGAGGGGACATGGGAGGACCCTAAAAGGTGGTGGTCGGCCAGTAATTGTTATTTTCATTTTTGAGCCTCTCTTTCAAGTTGAATGTTGTGCCTCCTGTTTCAGAGTTGCCAAATTCCAACCATGGGGTCTTGTTCTACACACCTGGGAGGACACCAAAATATGGTGGCCGGCCATTAATTGTTCACTTCATTTTTGGCCATGGCCGGCCATGGGGAGTGGCTGGCCGACCAGTGGGGTGGCCGACCGGCCATCTTCAAGAAAAGCACTGGCCTACTGCCTTGACCTACTTTTGACACTTGTCCAAATTGCTTTTTCCAAATATCTTTTGCCTCAGGGATATTTTGGGAGGAAAGCTTGGATGCATTTCCCTCCCTTTTACACCCCTTTCTTGCCCATTTAAGGGGCTGACCTCCTTCTTTGTTAGGGTTAGCAACTTTCTTCTCAAGAGCATATTTCCCATTGCCTCCATTTCCCTCTCCAAAAGCTCCAAAAACCTTCAAGTTTCTAGCCCACTTGTTCATCAACCCTAAGCTTCACCATCACCACCTCCATTCCAGCAGCAAAGGAGGATTTTTCAGAGGCTAAGAAGCAACAAATTGAAGCCAAGAAGCAAAAAAAGCTTGATCTTCAAGGGTAAGTCACTATTTCCCCCTTTTGAGCACATTTATGCATCAATTCTTTACCCTACTTGCTCTCTGTTTTGGGCTCCGAACCCTACTGATTTTAGGCTTATTTTGAGCCCCTCTACAACATTGTAGAAGGGCTCAACCTTGTTTGGCACCTCTATGATGCACCTCTTTCAATATCACTCTTTGTGCCAATATTTTGCATGCTTTGTTTGGATTATGAGTGATCCATTTTCGAGCCTGATATAAACTGTGAGTGGGCTTATTTTGAGCCCCTATTCAACATTGAAGAAGGGCTCAACCATGTTTGGTGGTTCTATCATGCACTTGTTTTGTAATTCTTCCAATTTACCGTAAAATTGCATGGTTTCTTTAGCCTATTTGAAGTCTGATTTTGAGCATGCCATTAAATGAGATTGAGCTTATTTTAGGTCCCTCTACAACATTGTAGAAGGTATCAATCTTGTTTGGGGCCTCCATGCATGGCCTCTCTTTGTACCTCTCTTTGGCCCCATTTTGCATGCCTTTTTAAGCTTATTTGGCTTCTGATTTCAGCCTTCATCAGGCCTGAAAAGAGCCTTATTTTTGCCTTCTTGTCATGTTTTGTTAAGGGTCTTATGCTATTTGGTGAATACTTTTGGTACTTCATGTTATACCCTCTTATACCCCCTTATTTTTGCATGCCTTGCTAGCTCATCATGCTTCTGTTTTTGAGCCTTCATAAGGCTTGGAAACAGTCTTGAAATAACTCATTCTTCATTTTTTGTTAAGGGTCTTAGGCTGTTTGGTGCATCCTTTTGATACCTCATGTTATAGCCTTTGTTGGCTCATATTTTGCATGCTATTTTAAGCATATCTACATACTGAATTGGAGGATGTCATCTACTGTAAATGTGCATATTTTTGGTCCCTCTTTAATGTTGTAGAACTGTATTTTTAAGTTTGAGCATTGTACATATCACTTGTTTCATTGTTCCCTTTTTTCCCCCCATTTTTGCATGCTATTTTTGCCATACTTGTGATTGTTTTTTGGCCATGATTTGTACTGGAAAAATGCTAGTTTAGGGACTTCCTAGCATCTGTCTTTACACTTCATGTCCATATTGTGCATGATTGGCATAGCTGTAGGCCATTTCGGGTGAATAACATTGCATTTCGGGCATCGGGTGTAATTTTTCTATAATTCGGGGGCTGTTTTTGCATCATTTTGGCTGCTAAAATTTGCATTTTCCATATGCCATATGCTACATCTCATTTGCATGTCATTTCATGCCTTAGGGCCATTGCCTCGGTTTGCGTGCCCGCGCGCACGCATTTCGAGGCACTTCATTTTCATCTCCCGGCTTCTTATGTGAGTGTGGCTGAGGCTCTCTCACATTAGTATAAGTCCAATCTGTATTTGGAGTGCCATTTCATTCCGTATGTCATTGCCTCGGTTTGCGTGCCCATGTGCACGCATTTCGAGGCACTTCACTTTCATCCATTGGCCTCCTGTGTGAGTGTGGCTGAGGTCCACTCATGTTGGTGTAAGCCCATACTGCATCGCATATCTCATTTTAGTCCTGTCGCATTCCGTATGCCATTTTCTCTGTTTGCATGTCCGTGGGCACGCATTTCGAGACATCTCATTTTAGTCTCATTGTATATCATATTTCATGTCATTTCATGCCTTTATGTCATTGCCTCGATTCACGTGCCAGTGTGCACGCATTTCGAGGCACTTCATCTTCATCCGACGGCCTCTTATGTGAGTGCGGCTAAGGTCCTCTCATGTTAGTGTAAGCCCAATTTGCATTTTCCATGTCATTTGCATTGTGTATGCCATCGCTTTCGGTTTATGCGTGCGTGTAACGATTTCGAGGCACTTCATTTTTATTCGACAGCCTCTTATGTGAGTGTGGCTGAGGCTCTCTCATGTTGGTGTAAGTCCAATTGCATTGCGTATGCCATTTTATGCCTTAGGATCATTTCCTCAGTTTGCGTACCCGCGTGCACGCATTTTGAGGTATCTCATTTTCATAGCATTGTGCATGCTAAATTATATATTAGATCGCATTCATGCCTATTTGCATTGCATTCATACATTTCCTCGGTTTGCATGCCCGTGTGCACGCATTTCGAGGCATCTCATTTTCATTCGCATTGTGTACTAGGTTGTATCTTAGATTGCATTCATGCATATCATGCATATTGCATCATGTTCGGAATAGGAGTTAGCCCGGGCACGGGAAACGAGGTACGTTCCATACTCCGAGTGACGGAACGGGTCTCAATTCCCAAGTCACCGACACTCTGGATTGCCCATGATGGAGTTAGGTTTTGTCGTAGCATCCATATGCATTCATCCTATATTGAGTTGTGCAATCCGATTCCTTGGCCATCATGCATCGAGATGCGTGATTGGTGGCACGGGGATCGAGGCATGCATATATTTGTGAAATACATTGCTATGCCCTTTTCCTGCTCTCTGTTGCAGCAAAATCAAGAATCAGCAAGTCTTCGGAGTCTGGCACGCATTTCGAGAAATATTGCAAACAGAGGCTAATTGGGGCATCCCAGTGAATTTCCGCACCAAAGCAGCCCAGCATACATCACTCATCAGTAGCAAGGCAGTCCCTGGCTTGCATGCCAGTTTTACTTTTTTTGTAATTAATTTGTTAATTAATTAGAAATCTGTATTATTCTTTTATTCGGACTGTATTATTTATTCGGACCCTCTGCGCGAGGGCATATTTGTAATAAGTGTGGGTGAGTGCGATGTATGTCTTCCAACCCCCACTTCTTTCTTCCCTTTTATTTACCCGCTTACGATGGTTAGATATAGGGCATATTTCAATTAGCATAACAGTATGACAGCATGTTTGCATCATTCATCTGTTTTGCACGCACCGGGCTTGGCGCATCATACAAATTGCATTTGTATTTCAATTCCAAATTGAATACATGTTAGTTGTTGCATTTCACATGCCATGTTTAGAATAGCCGAGCCCGCTATAGTTTGCATCTTTGCATGTGTTGCATTAGACATTTCAGTATGCTTAGGTCCATGCATGGATTTCTAACAAGCTTCTGTTTTGGCTTGGAGTACTCGGTGAGTTTTATGCTTTAGCATCCTTGCATGCGTGTGAGTGTTGCCATGAATAGCATGCTTACTATGAGGCTATGTGCTTATGTGATATAACTGCCTTGGATGCCTGTGGGTGGAGGTTGAGTTATCTGAATTGGGACAATTCATCAACTGTTTGTTTTAAGCCCACTAGATAGTGGCAAAATCATGTTTTCTAAGCCCACCCGAGGGTGGCAAATCCGCGTCTTAGCCTACCTGCGGGTAGCACCATCAAACCATTTTCAAACAAACAAACATGAAATGTTTTGTTCCAATTTAGGCGATTCAGTCTATACTTGTATGCTGTGCGCATCACATAGTAACCTAGGCTAATAATCGGAATAAGAACATACAATGTTTTTTCAAAAACAGATATCATGGTTAGTAGAGGCCGGTCTTTGACCGGGCGAGCGGGGGTGCTCACGACGTGACCTTCCCCAATCGTACCCAAGTTCTTGAGCCAACTTTGGTGATGACGGACACGTGGCCTTTGGCACCGAGTTAGGGTTTCCTAAATTTCCTATTTAAAAAATATTTAGGTGGCGACTCTATTATCTGGCAAAGCAGTCCATGTTTGGCACTTCTTTCAAAAATCTATTTTTTTCTCAAAACGATTTGCCGGATTTGGACTCTTTGGTTCAAGATTAAGAACCGTGACATTTGAGTCCTTCGAACTGTAGTGACCCAATATCGAACCAGAACGGGGGGGACTCGCACTCCCTTTCCCCGGGATGCGTTCGGGGACGTCTACAGTTTCTGGCGACTCCGCTGGGGATTTAGAGAATTTGACTCGAACTCGTGATATCTGGTTTTGACTACACTTGTGTGTTTCTTTGCATTGCATTTGCATTGGAGCGCCTAGGACACCGTGTTTGCCATATGCCATTCCCGAATGATTTGCTGGAGGCTTGTCTTGTCAAGTCATGTCCGTAAAATTTGATCGGCTCTGAGCTCTCGGCGGCATGGGAACACAAACCCGGTTTACCGGGGCACCCTTTTGACCATTCGACCTAGTGCATATTCGGATCCATAGTGACCATTCCAAACTAGGACAGGTTGCTTACCCGTTTATAGGTTGTTTGAAGTCATTGCGTGCGTAGTGAAACCCTAGTTCTGACAAAATAGGGCGAAACCTTACCCCAACATAGAGGTGTTTTTGGCTCTCACTAATCTGCTATGTGCTTGTTAGAGTGCGTCTCTACAGGGAATGCATGTATCAGTTGAGTTTGGGCATCAGGTCTGTGGGCATCAGTCAATTATCTGAGAATCAGTTGTGCGAGATACCGATTGATTTTGGGGAAACGATGATCTGAGAACGATGATCGATTGTTGAGGCGATGTATTTCCAGCTTATTAACTGTGTGTTGTATGCCCGACTGTGCGTTGTGTGTATTTTATTTAAGCCAATTATCTTTGCCCGTTTTTCCGGTCATTTATTTCCTTTTGCTTTGTTATCTTTTACTAGAGGCGCTTTGTAGCACGATTGCTTCGAACCGGATCGATACTCCCAAGCACTTTGGACACGAGGTCGCCGACTCAACCGTCCGAGGATCTAGTTGACGGACATCCGGTGTTCCACTCTCTACCCCGATCACGAGAAGAAGGCGAGAAAGCGCGATTATGTCGAAGCAGGGTTATCGAAACAGAGGGCTTTGACGATAAACAATCGGTTGAGATTTACGTATGCGCCATAGAGGTACATCTACCGCCATTCAAATGGAACAACGAATCGACAATGGAGGCGATGATCGCCCGGATGAATGAGAGCATGAAACAAATGCAAGATGATGCCATCATGGCGGAATTTTCTAAACAATGAGGCTGTCATGGCCCAGCGATGCGAGTTGATCACCGGTTACAACAATGAGAATGCCATCTGCTTCACACCAGTCCCTCCTCCACTAGGCGCATCGGGTTTCTCCTCCGCCAGGCTCCACTACTGAGCAGATACTGCTGGCGTAATGCCCTCAAATCCTCGAATACCCAGAACACCCAGAATACCCTCCCAAATCCACAGGACGCTCCGCCAAACTTCCAAAACACTCAAGAGGACACGAGTCTTCCAGCTGGCCGCTCCGCTTCGCCCAAGAATCGTCCAAGAATCTTACACCTAATCACCCGGACTCTCCATTTGAGTTCGAGGTAAACCAGACAGCTCTGAAACTGAGCAAGCTGGAAAAGCTTTTCAAGAAATCACAGGTGAAGGCCATCCCGAGACATTGAAGACGGCTACACCGCGTGGCGTGACAACTGCCGGACAGATTTAAGATGCAGATTGACCGTTTGATGGGTGCAGATCCTATGGTCCATCTCGACTATTTTGACGTCTTGAGGCCAATGGGCCTAACCCGACCACGAAGCTTTCTTTATTTGGCGAACTTTGTCGGTGGCGGCCATCCGTACGCAAAATTAGAAGACGGCGATGAAGAGAAATTGGGATGAGTTGGTGAGGCCTTCGTTCTTGATACTCAGTATAACACGCAGATCGAGATTACAACACGTGATCTCGAGACAACGGCGAGAACAAAAGAGACTTTCTCGATTTTGTAACTTCGGTGGAGAGCAAAGGCATCAATGATGACCTTAAGGCCAAGATAAGGACCAAATTCGGATGATTATGCGCAACCTCCAACCCAAGTTAATGCAGAAAATGATCGTACTCCCTTTCCCCACCTTCTCGATTTACGAGATGGGGTCAGATCGAAGATGCGATGAAGCAAGGCTTAATCGATCGGGGCCGAAAACGACCGAAGGACATTCAACCACAATAACAATGCGCGAGTGGCGCCGCCAACACAAGAACTTCGAGGTCGAGATGGTCACTACCACTCCCCCTTCTCAACCAAGGCCCGCAGCGGCCACACCCTTTTCCAGTACCTCCGGGAGCAGTAACCAAGCCCCGAGATATCAATCCAGAGGCCAAAGAACCTTCACTCCACTATATATGCCCCTGTCCAAGGCTCTGGGGGTGTTAATCAGGAAGAAGCATCTGACACCCCTGGAACCGAGGCCACTACCGAATCCACTCCCCCCTTCCCCCAACCCACCAAGTCGCATCGTACCACGGCATAGATGGCCATGACACAGATCAATGTTTCCGGCTGCGTCACGAGATTCAATACCTCGTTGACAAGAACATCATCGTACCTCCTGAAAGGCCCAACGTCACAACTAACCCACTCCCCGCACATAACCAAGATCCACCACCCAAAAGAGTCAACCTCATCCAAACTGGGGTCGTTTCCTACGATCCTAGTATCTATATTACTCCCTCTCACCTACCTAAGCCGGAGGTGATCCTTCCTGACTGCACTGACTTGTGCATGTTGGACACCTTCACAACCCAATCTGAGCCAAAGGTAGTGACCACCGAAAATGGAGCAGGCGGGGCTTAGGAAAGCAAAGCTGTTGAGTCAGGATGGAGCGAATCGGGGTCTAGTGGAAGAGCTTATGATCCGAAAGTGAATATATCTTGTCAATGGGCCAGCCTAAAATTTGAGTGTGGGGTTGCAGAGAAGATTGAACTGCATGATCCGGAGACGGAACTGAACAAGGCGGATGATCGACTACAATGGAGCAGACTTCGCCAACCTCCAATTTTTCAACGACCAAGAATCGTGGATGCAACTATCAACTGGTTTGAATCTGAAGTCGGCGGAGTTCTTGGGTGGTTAGATGATCGGCGGACATCGTGGAATTTCAATCGAGCAAGGCAGGCGTGACAAAAGTACCATTGTGGCGGAAGGGCCGAGAGTCGAATCGAATTGCGGAGGCGCGGTACAAAGAATTTTGCTCGAGATCAAGATATTGTAAAAACCGAACAACAAACCGTACTAACACTGGAGGAGCAAGAGAAGAGGTGGGATTCTGAGAGAATCCGAAAAGCCAAGAACCATGAAGAGGTTGAAAGTGCTGTGAGCACAAGAGCAGGACATGCTATGAGCATATGGGATGAAAGTACCGAGAGTACAAATTTGCGGAACGGATAGGTGCCTATTGGACGCTAATGGGATGTGGTGGGAAGACGATGACCTATGTCTTGCCCACACAGATGAAGATTGGGCAGGCGCTCAACCAGATGATACTTGGTACCTCGATGAGGTGGACCACATGACCAGGAGCGGGCGGTATTTCAAACCCCCACACCTAGACCAACCCGAAACATCTGGAAAAGATAAAGAGGCGGAGAAACAGAGAAGCAAGTTGAAGAAGAACATCTTGAGACAGTTAAAAGAAAATACAAGCGGACATCTCCATCGGGGGCCTTATGGCTTCAAGGGTACAGACAGTGTCCTATCTGTTATGGACAAAGCCAAACTTTCCATCGATACTACACCCGGCGGTGGTCGGCTGGTCTTCCGGGAGGGTTCCCGGCATTAACCTTCTCGAGATAAGGAATTCCCGCCTGAGGCCGTGAATCATAACAAACTTCTCTACATCTCTGTTGATTGTAGAGACAAGTGGATACCGGTGGTACTTGTTGATACTGGATCTGCTATTAATGTCTGCCTTGATCGAGCGGCATATATGTCGGGTTGAAACCCGCAGACTTTGTACCAACCACTCAGGTGATCAAAGCATACGATAATACCAGTCGAGAAGTGATGGGGACTGTTAAAATTCTGACTCAGGTTGGTCCAGGACAACACAACATTGAATTTCATGTCTTGGACGTTCCCGCAACCTTCAACTTGCTCTTGGGGCGGCCGTGGCTGCACCAAGTGAAGGTAGTCTCTTCCACTCTGCACCAGATGCTGAAATACCCTCACGGGAAGGGGGTAGCTATTGTGTTCGGAAATTCATCCATCCATCCGCCGCCAGAAGTGTCTACGCCAGTTTTGGAGATCGAGCACGGCACGGAGGATGTGTTCCTGTCGGGGTTCACTTTGGCGGAGGCCCGGGTAGTGCAAAATATTATGGCTGTGAATGAAGGTGTGTACGTCAGTGCTCAATCCGTTTACCTCATGAACAAGCTACAACATATTCCCGAGATGGGATTAGGAAGGTGCGGCAGGAAAGGAGTCGCCGCATTGGCCGAAGTGCCACATAACCCGCATACCTTTGGGCTGGGTTATCTGCCCACCAAAGAAGACTGGGTGAGGAAAGGAAAAGAAATGGCCAGAGCAGGCGAAGCGGTGGGAAGCCTTTTGACTTAATCCACAGGCCCATCTGGGAATTTCGACGGACGACGCGTCCGACGGAGGACTTTCCATTTTGTGGCTTCCCAGAGCCATGGTTAAACGCGGAGAAGAAGCGCGTACCAGGTTTTGAAATCTTCTTAGACCTGCAACTATCTGGGGATGATGTTGCCACGAGCGATGCAGACCCAACAAGCGAGGATGAGCGAGAATAAAGCGGTGGATCTGAGGGCACAGAACTTGAATGGGGGATAGCACTGGCATGTCTCCTCTCTGATCCTCCGTCGACCAAGAGTGCTTGGGGATAACCCGGTTTCCATGATTGGGGATGAAAGCGGTGTGAGCCGACTATCTTGGATGCATCAATCGCACCCTCTCTCACTTGGCGATCTGAGGAGGATTTTTGTCCAGCAGTTCAAGATTCGGTAGTGAGCGAATCTGATTCCACCGAGTCTGTGAGTCGAATCGATTCAACTCGACTGGTCTGAGTCTGGTACTCTGGGGATGTTAACGGATGCGAGTTCTGTCTAGGTCGTCTTTTTCCTTTTCATTTGAGTCTGTAACCGATGAATTGGACGATTTGGATGTGCCTAATGAGAATGAACTATCTGTGGTTTTAGTACTTTTCTGTGCCCTAATTTATTGCATTAATTCAGACTTTCAAAATTTTGATCAAAGCAGCGACGAAGTTCCTCGGTTTTAGCGTTTAATTGAGCAAGAGCAAGAGATTTGTTAAGCCATTAATGGATGAAATCATTTCCGTGAACATTAGTCTTGAGGAGGACCCAGTGGTCGAGATCGGGTCCACGTTGTCTTCGGAGGAACCTTGGCGCTTTAGTCGCTTTATTAAAAGATTTCAAAGATGTTTTCGCGTGGTCCTCACGAAGACATGCAGGAATCGATCTTGAGATTGTACTGACATTGGATCCCCTTGACCCGAGGCAGACACATCAGCGAAGCTCGAAGGATCCGCTCGGTTGGGCTCTCAACATTAAGGAAGAGGTCACCAAGCAAATTGTGGCCGGGCTTCTCTATATCTGAATATCCGACTTGGCTGGGCAACATCGTTCGATCTTAAGAAAGATGGCAGGATCCGGGTGTGTGTAGACTTCAGGGATTTGAACAGAGCTAGTCCGAAGGACGACTTTCCCTTGCCGCATATCGATGAGTTGGTAGATTTCACGGCAGGGCATGCATTGCTCTCATTCATGGATGGCTTCTCAGGATACAACCAGATAGTGATGGCGCCAGAGGGCGAGGAAAAAGCGCATTCACCACCGTGGGACATCTTTACTGGGTAATGCCGTTTGGGTTGAAAACGCTGGAGCTACTTATCAGCAGACGCGACTACAATACTACATGATATGATCCACAAAGAGGTTGAGGTGTGCGTGGGCGACATGATTGTCAAGTCCAAGGAAAGAGGGCCACTACACCTTGCACAAGTTTTTTCAAAGGATCGGGAATTAGGTTCGGCTAAACCCTCGAAATGTCGTTTGGTGTTCTGTTGGGAAAATCTTTGGGGTTTCGATTACAAAGGGGCATCGAGGTCAACCCTTCCAAAATCAAGGCCATCTTAGAAATGCCACCACCAAGGATGAAAAGGAGGTGCGAGGCTTTTACGGGTAAAGTGCAATTCATAAGGCGGTTTATTTCAAAACTAACCTTGACTTGTGAACCACTTTTTGGCCTCTGAAGAAAGGAAAGAAGTTCAATGGGACGGCCGATGCCAAAATTGCATTTGAGCAGTTAAAGAATATCTCTGAGAACCCACCGTTTTATCGCCACGAGCAGGAAAACCGTTGATTTTGTATCTGTCGATGCAGAAACTACAATGGGCTGCATGCTTGCACAAGAATCGAAGATAAGGTGGAAAAAGCCATTTATTATTTGAGCAAGAAGATCTTTGGAGTATGAGACCCGATATACACCGGAAAAAACTTGCTTAGCTCGGTATGGGCTACCGAGGCTGCGGCACTACTGTTAGCTCACTGTAATGTTGGTTTCACGACTTGATCCCATCAAATATCTCTTGAAAACCGGCACTTACGGTGAAGCTAACCGTTGAGTTCTTTGTTGCTCACGAATTTGATCTCACATACGTCACCGCAAGTCGATGAAAGGAAGAAGCGATGGCGAGTTCCTGCCGACCACGGTTGAGGGATGAAGCGGTGAGTGCCTATTCCGGATGAATCAATTACGCATATCGACGAAGAAGCACGGGCGATGTACTTTGTGAGCATCAAATCAACATGGGTATGGGATAGGAATGTTCTTGATAGCACCGATGATTCCGTATCCTCTAGCCTTCAAACTCGGTTCAAAGTCTCAAACAATGAAGCGAATCTGGCGTGCATTCTTTGGTTTAGAAGCGACCACGGAACTAGGGCAAGGCGATTGGATGTCATTGGGGATTCAAACCTTGTTGTATCTCAAGCTAAAGGAGACTGGAAAGTAAAGAGGAAAACATGATGATATATCACCGGACCTTGGATTTGCTAATTCCTCGGTTTGAAAAGTTAAGTTTTACTCATCTACTAAGAGAGAACAACAGTTTGCAGACGCTTTAGCAACTCTATCATCTATGATAGACATCCGTGTGGAGTCCGAATCGTCCGGTCATTATCGACCGAAATTTGCACTGCCTATGAGTCGATTGCGACCATAGATGAAGTTCGGCGAACACCCTTGGTATTACGACATCTGGAACTTCTTGAGAAAACATACCCGCCAGGTAAATGCCAAAGACAAGAGGCGATTAGAAGAATGGCGATCCAGTTCATCATCTGCGGGGTAAAATTTGTATAAACGGGGTCATCTGGGAATGCATAAACTGTGCGTTGATGCTGAAGAGTCAAGACGTCTGATGGAAGCCATCCACGGGGGTGAATGTGGTGCACACATGAATGGGGTAATGTTGGCACGGAAGATCCTTAGACAAGGTTATTACTGGTCCACCATGGAGGAGGATTGCATTAGTTTTGTCCGACGATGTCACAAGTGTCAAATTCATGCAAATCACATGAACATCCCGCCGTCAAAGCTGTACAACATGACTTCGCCATGGCCGTTTTCTGTCTGGGGAATTGATGTAATCGGAGTTGTTACACCGAAGGGGTCAAATGGGCATGAGTTCATCTTGGTAGCGATAGATTATTTCACGAAGTGGGTCGAGGCCCAATCATATGCGGTGTTGAAGGCTTCGCATGTCGCGAAATTTATCAGAAACAACATCATCTGTCGCTACGGAGTCCCGAATGAAATCGTTTCAGACAATGGTTTCCACTTCAAGAAAGAGGTGATTGATTTGTTGGAGAAATACAATGTGGCTTTTCATAAGTCGTCTACTTACCGGCCGCAAACCAACGGAGCAGTTGAGGCCGCCAACAAGAACATCAAGCGCATACTGCAGAAGATGGTGGAAACCTATCGGGATTGGCCAGATAAGCTGCCATTTGCTTTGTGGGGCTACAGGACTTCGATCAGAACTTTTACCGGGGCGACTCCGTACTCATTGGTTTATGGGATGGAAGCCGTTCTGCCTATTGAGATTGAGGTCCCGTCATTACGAGTATTGGCTGAGTGCGGATGGCGAAGCGGATTGGCAACAAAAGCAGTTTGAGGAACTCATGCTTTTCGATGAAAGAAGAAATTTGAAGCACATACCATATCCAAGGCTATCAACGCAGAATCGCCCGGGCTTTTAACAAGAAGGTTAAGTCTAGGAATTTGAAAGAAGGAGATTTAGTACTCAAAGACAACCGAACTCCCATCCATGACCCAAGGGGCAAGTTCAGACCCAATTGGACTGGTCCCTATATTATCAAGTCAATTTGGTCAGGTGGAGCTGTGGTTCTGATAGACCTAGATGGCTTAGAGTTTTCTCAACCGATCAACATGGACAAGTTAAAGAAATACTACCCCTGAGAGGCTCGCTAGGCCGAAAACCCGAAAGGGCGACCTAGGCAAGATTCAGAGCATTGAAAATTTGAAATTATAAAAGCGAGCTCATAAGGTAGAAAACCCGCAAAGGGCGGCCTTGGCAAAAGTTAGAGCGCAAAAGGAGAGTAAAAATACCCGAGCGAACCCAAGCCTGAACTACGTAAGGCTTGATTCCCATCTTTGGGATACGTAGGCAGCTTCATCTTGAAGTTCAGCCACAATCTTTTCCCCGATCAACTTTGTCCATTTTGATCATCTCAGCTATCTCTATTCATCAGCATTTATCGTGATCTCCGGTACAGTGCTATTCAGACTAGGGGCAACTTTCCGTCGCAATGAAGTGTTCTTGGCACCATCCGGACTAGGGCAACTTTCCGTTTACTCTGAATTGCCGAGCACTTTTCAAACTAGGGGCAACTTTCCGGTTGCTAGGATTGGCGTTGTACATTTCAAAGGAGATCTCGGGTGTGTCGATTCGATCCATATCGAAAATAGTTTTGAAAAGTTTTAATAAAAGTTGACTTTGTTCAAATTAATCTTTTCACAACTAAGACCATTTTTGGACCAAAAGTGGAGAATTTTCAGTACCACAACCTTCAATTTCATTGATTTCAAAATAGAGTTCTCTTGCTCTTGCATACAATTGAAGTTGCTTTTTATTACATTCATAAAGAAAACTTGAAAGTACTAATAAAGCAATAAATCTGGGGCATAGTTAAGTTAGGTGTCCCCGCGCCCCCTTCCAGAGCTAGTTGAAGCCTCTGATGCCGACCTAGGCCCAACCTGTGCTTCTTCGTTGAGCCAATCCCAGCATTCGTCAGACAAAGAGCAACTAAAAACAGGGGCAGGGGCCAGAAGCTCTCTAACTTTCCATCTTTCACTTCTTAGCCGAGCCACCGCCTCGGCGGAAATGTAGCCGGATACTCTATCCCCTCTGGTGGGCAAGTCTGATCATGGCCGAACTGGCGCAGAATACGGAATGGGAAATAGAACACATAGTGAGTCAAGCCGATCAGTCGAATCCCGACCTGCCGAGACATGCTGTAGCTCATCGCCGGAAGATTGAGCCAAGGGCAGCGCCAAGCAATGCGTTCAGCTGACAAATTGCACATCCATTCAAACCACCAGCTCTCATTAGGGGCATTGACTAGGCATTGCCGAAAAAGTAACCATGAGTGAGTAAGCGAGCAAGAGTCTACAACTTATTTATCCATCAACCATATCACGGGAGGGATGAAAAATGAGAGAATAAAGAATAGAGAGGCGTCGATGAGAGAAAAGTAAGATGAGGGTTTTGTGAGAAAAATCGAGCCCGAGGCCGAGTGATGTGAGCAAATACATATGAGAGCTTGGGTGGGAAACATTACTGTAGCGATGGTGGACTCCTGCCGTCTGGTTGTCTCCGGTAGTAGAAGGCATCGGACCCATCAATGTCTTGGCGAGTCATGGCAATGCAACTCTTTCCCTCTTTCAAACCTTGGCGACTTCAATCAAGCGGACTGGATCCTCCGGGCGAGACAAATAGAAAGTGAGATAGTAGGCACAAGCGAGAGGCGTCTTCTTGGGAAGCCTTGCCAATGATGGTCATTGCGGTCACCGACATCGGAGAATCGATAATCGAATCGAGATATCCAACATTCCGTTACCAATCAGGGATCGAGCGTCATGTGCGTCAAGTCCGTACATCCGCCCCAAGGTTTGGGCATAGCCAAAATTGAGCTGGGGCAAGATTTCCTTACCGCGCTCGGATTCCGTCAAGGCTTGAAAATCTTCAAAAGTCGGACATACCTCTTGCCTTAAAGCTAAAGGCGTCGTCCAGGGTTCCAAAACTTCACCGTAGCACAGAGGAAAGGAAGATGCAGTGGAGTCCGGCCCAGCGTGAATAATGCATTCAAGCCGAAACCCCGGAAATTCAACTTTTCCGAGCCATCCAAAGAAGAAATCCAAGATGTGAGATTTTCTACGAGAAATGCCTCCATTTTTGTGAGAAACGATAATGAAATGAATAAGTTCCAAGGTTGGGGCTTTTATAGAGGGGTGAAACACTATTCAGAGGACACGTGTCAAAATTCTGGAGGTTGCGGGGGAGGTGGCCGGCCGGCCATCTATTCTAGTAGGCCGGCCACCCTCTAGTCTCCTGGTACAAAATGTTTTCGGCCACGCGTTGGTCCTGTTTCGCCCTCCGGAAGGAAGTTTGAAGCATTTCTAGGTATCGGGAATGTCGAAGGCCTCCATTTCTCTCAGTTTCGGATACATTCTTTCATCCAGATTGTCCGTCCGAAGTGCTTTGTTGTATTCTTGCTTATCGAGTTGTTGTTTTGTTTATCGAGTTGTAAGTTTTGTCGAGCTGTCGCATTTTGTGTTTCTAGTGGTTCCTTTTTGTTTACACAATTTTATTAAGTCTTGTTTATCGAGTCGTTAACATTGTCGTTTTCTTTGCTTATCGAGTTGTAAACTTGCTAAGATTCTGTTATTTCTTAGTGAGTCGAGTGTTTTGATTTGTTGCGTCGGTTCATTACCTGACCCGGTAAATACACAAGGCACATTTTCATTCAATTTCATTTCGTGCGAAATGATGCGATGCGATGCTAAGAAATCTCAAATATGAACATCATTTCAAAAGCTGTTTCATTCCATCATGTTTTACAACAAAATAAAGGTACAAGTTTTACAGGAAATAAAACTGCCTAACAATGTGCAAAGTGCTACAAACTACTAGCTAAAAAAGAAAAATAAAGCAGGAAACAACATCAGTATCCTCAGGAACGGGAATGAGGAGGCCCTCTCATCCTCTTCTGTGGGATAACCTCTGCACTATCATCACCATCCGGATCAGAGCTGTCATCCTCCGGATCCCCCTCGGCCTCGCCTCCGCTCCCGGAACCAAGACCGGAGCCTCCCTCCTCAGGAGATGTCTCTGACTCACGGTCTGCGATCTCCTCCTCCTCATCCTCGACAATGGGTGCCCTGCGTCGGCGAGATGGCCCCGCTCCTCGAACTCCTCCGTAAGGCCTGGATGGCCCAGCTCCTCGAGTCCCAATACCTCGAGCAGGTCTAGCACCTCGACCTCTCTGAGAAGGCCCTGGTGGCCCGCCTCGCGTCGGAGCATATACGGGAGGCATCTGAAAATGAAAAGTGCAATACATCAGTTCAAACATAAAAAGCAGGTGCAAGTACAGTATGTGAGTGGGGTGTGTGCCAGATGTGTTCTACACAGCCTATCAGTGCAATAGAATGTTTAAAACCAGCATGTCATCACAAATATGATAAATGCAAGAGAGATGAAGGGTACCTGGAAGCCCATGACGGACATCTGCGCCTCTCTACGCAGGACCATCCCCTCAAGTGAGACCACCATCCCGAGCATCTAATCTATGTACTCCCGAGGTGGCTGCAAATACAAGCTCAAGTCATCAATAAATAAGCAACTGTCAAAATGTCTGTGTGATAAATGAAAAATGGTGGAACATACCGGTGGTGAGTCAGGATCACTGACATATCTGTGACCAGGCATCGGAGGCTCTATAGGGATCGGAATCGGAGAAGTAGTCCCATACTGCCAACTCATCAACTCGGTCGGCATATCTGGCCACCCAGGATGATTGAGAGTCGGAGGGATTGGAGGAATCGAACTACCTCTACCCCTAGACGCACCAGCCCTGCTAGAAGAAGGGATGTCTGCAGCACGAGCGCGACTCGAAGATGGTGCGCCAGTGGGCCTCAGTGGCGGAGCCCGCACTCCCGTCAAGGGGGGCATCAGATATATACGGCGATAGGTGGCGTAGTCCCCCTCAATGAGATATAGCAAAGCATCGGTGCCCTGCATATCCCTAATGACCTCCTCAGTAGATAGCCTATCGGCAGTCCGCATAGTGGCTGGAGGCACAGCGGGAGGGTCCTGAGAATCATACCCCCACACCTGGAGCAAGAAGCGTTCCCCCAGGAACCATGCCCTACCAACTGGTCCCTCGGCGGTACCTATCTTTGGGAATTGCTCGACCCTCAGAATCTTGATTTTGCAGATCATCGCCAAAGGCGCGAGTGCCAATGTCTGCAGATAACCAGTGTACAAATCAATTAGAAATCAAGAATAATAGAAAGCAGATCAAAGATGAAAATGAAAGGAACTGAGAGTTCTGAAATACCTCTGTCGTCCGCACAGTATCAAAATATTGTCGCAGGTGGAAGAGAGTCTCTCGAGGTCTCGATAGGTGCTCGCCCTCGAATACTAATGAGTACGGAGTCATAAGGATCCCTGCCACCTCCATCTCCGGGGCTAACGTGGAAAAGTATACGTACACCCACAGCTGAGAAAAGCAGTACGGAATGTGAATACAAAGTGTTAAAGGCAGAGTATAGAATGCAAAGTGCGCCGTGTGTGCAATGAACAAGTAATGAGGAGCAAAATGTAAATCAAGAGGACAGAATGTACCTCCGGGCTCTCGATGGCCGAGTAAGTCCCCGCCCACGAGAGCCCGCACTCATATAACAATAAAAGGGTAGCAGGCGCCGCCCAATCATCTTGGCCGACTGTGATAGGTCCATTAGGGCACTCAAGAGATACAGCCCCACAGTGTTCCCCCTATCAGCAAACAAAGTAGTGCCGAAGAGGAACATGAGGAAACCGCGGGTGCACTGCTCAATCTCCTCGGGAGACTCAGGCTCCATCTCTGGCCTCCGGAAGCGGGAAGAGAACCAAGTATACCGGACTCTCCCGGAAGCTCTGTCTACAGGCGGGCGAGCCCCCAATAGATGAATCCAAGCAGCCTCCCACTTACCCATATCCTCGTCGTAGGGAATGGGTCCACCGCCTACGTCTAGGCCGATGAGTACAGCAAAGTCTAGTGGGGTCATGGTCATATCCTCGGTGGCAGAAAAATAGAAAGAATTGGTGGTGTCCCACCATCTCTCTGCCAAAGCGGCCAACAAGGTCCTACTGATATGGCACTGCGATAACCCCCTACAGAATGCTCCAAACCCCGCCGAGTCGACCAGATCCCGACCTCAGGAAGCTCAAGATACCACTCTCTCGCAAAGAAGAGAGCCAGATCCTCGTCAAAGGCGAGAGCCAACCTGCGTTCAGAATGAATACATCTGTTCAGTACGCAAGAAAATACAAGCTGTGTGCAAACTGAAATGAACAAGCTGTGTGCAAATGAAATGAATGAGCTATGTACAAATCAGTGGGCTGTGTGTTCACTTCAAATCTGGGCTGCGTGTTCAGTAAATCCGTGTTTTGGGCTGCGTGTTCAATTCCTAATCAGTGGGCTGTGTGTTCACTTCAAATCTGGGCTGCGTGTTCAGTAAATCCGTGTTTTGGGCTGCGTGTTCAATTCCTAATCAGTGGGCTGTGTGTTCACTTCAAATCTGGGCTGCGTGTTCAGTAAATCCGTGTTTTGGGCTGCGTGTTCAATTCCTAATCGATTAGGGTGTGTTCACTTCAAATCTGGGTGCGTGTTGATAAATCCGTGTTTTGGGTCATGCGTGTTCAATTCCTAATCGATTAAATTTGTGTTCAACTCAAATCTGGGCTGCGTGTTCAGTAAATTTGGTATTTGGGCTGCGTGTTCAAATTTCAGAAAATTAGTGAAATTTGTCGTTCACCTCAAATCTGAGTGCGTGTTCAAGAATTTGGTATTTGGGTCAATGGTTCAATTCTTAATCGATTAAATTGCGTGTTCACTTCAAATCTGGGCTGTGTGTTCAGTAAATCTGAGTTAGGGCTGTGTGTTCTACTCTTAATCAGTGTGAGCTGTGTGCTCACCATCAACTTGGACTGTGTGTTCAGAAAACCGGGGGTTAGGGCTATGTGTTCTACTCTTAGTCATGTGTGTGCTGTGTACTCATTTTCAACTTTGGGCTGTGTGTTCGACAAATCAGTATTTGAGCCGTGTGTTCAATATCTAACTAATGTGTACTGTGCGTTCACAATCAGTCAGTGAGCTGTGTGTTCAAGAAATTCAAGTGTCTAAGTCACATGTTCAAGATGCAAGTAAAATACTATGTCATAAGCTAAACCGCATGTTCAAGCATGGCAAAGCTACAAAATGCAAAAATACAGCAAATGAAGTAAAATACCTCTCGTGCCTCGTGAGAGAGGTGCTACTCCGGCTCTCGCAAAAGAAGATCCCCGGGTACCCGATTGTTGAACTTGGTGAAATGACGGAAAACTGCTCGCGGAAGCCTATGTGCCGGCGGAGCATATCTCCCGGGAATGAAAGGGCGGACCCTCGGGGGCAATGCCATAATGTCAAAATCATCTCCGGCACCCGGAAGACCTCCACCGTAAGGAAAATGACCTGCCATTTTGAGGAATCTGCAAAAGGAGCAAAAATGAGCAAAAATGAGCCAAAATTGAAAAAGTCAACAAAAGTCAACTCTCGGGGAACGAAAAGTCAACAAAAGTCAACTCCCGGGAAAATTTTCCAAATATTGAGAAAAACTTACCTTAAGTGGTGAAAATGAGAAGAGAAGCCCCGAAATCAAAATTTAATCGGTTCAAAGTGCTTGAAACTGAAAGATTTCGCGAAAACAACTTGCGTGGGAGGCCGAGGGGCGCGTATAAAATGCAGATCTGAAGAAGAAATTGGCTTGGGGAGCAAGGGGAGGAAGTTTTGCAGCCTTGGGTGTGATTTCGGATTGAATGGATGAGTGCATATATAGAAATAACCAAAATGACCAAAATGCCCCTGCTTTTGGGCAGGTGGCCGGCCGGCCACCTTTTCTGGCTGGCCGGCCATTTGCTTTATTCTCCCTGGCCGGGGACCTCTCCTAGGGAAATGAGCTGGCCGGCCATGTTCCCCACCCCCTCCCCTACCTCTCTGCAAATTTTGAGGAAGATCGGAGTTCCCGGGACCCAAAAAAGTTCAAGAAAAGTGCACTTTTTTGGCGCCGAATTGCTCCGCCGGAACTTCAGCTGCAATTTCTGCCACGTGTCTCATCATCACTCGTCAAAATCAAGGTGTATCCTTTTTGAACATGTTGTAACCTCTCCGGGAGGTGAATCAGAGGCCGCATTCAAGTTGCCTTCACCGAAATGCGCGTTTTCCAGCTCGTTGTTTCGCAACAAACGGGCGCCCTGATTTATGCTCGTTTTGCATTGTTTTGCATGTAACTTGCATTCTCATAGGTATTTTGCATTGTCATGCATGTTTTCTTGATGTACCATACCTATATACTTGAGTGTGCATTGTCACGCGCGTCCCTTTCTCGCATTGCGATGCGTTCACCCGCCGACACTGCGTGTGTCAGACTTTTGGAATTACAGGAATCACATTGAATATATGTTGTTAGCATATTGTTCATGTTGAATTTCTTTATTTTTGCAGGCACGATATTGTATGTACGGTTCATTTGAGGCTGGTGCGACTAGACGAATCGCGCAGGTATCGTATCTTCTCCGTGTGAGGCGCGACGAGATTTGAATGATTCTCCGCATTCCTAACTGCATGAAATGTAATTGTTGCTTTGCATTCTTGCTTAAAACTGTTGCATCTATTTGTCAATACTTGCTTCATTACAGCTTGCTGCACTTGCATGATCACCTGGCTCCGTGCCTATCACTTTGCATTTTGCCCCTTGCCTGCGGGCACGCCTGCGGGCACATATCTGTTCATCTTGTATGATTGTCTAAGTCTTCGGCCTTGTC
Organism: Camellia lanceoleosa; assembly: GCA_025200525.1. Classification (NCBI taxonomy): domain Eukaryota; kingdom Viridiplantae; phylum Streptophyta; class Magnoliopsida; order Ericales; family Theaceae; genus Camellia; species Camellia lanceoleosa. The sequence goes on from CM045759.1 coordinate 44,609,485, forward strand.
AAAAATGGGTCGTCTCTAGGCTTTGACATTCACTCCCGTCACTTCTTGACTTCCGAGTTCTGTCAAAGAGGGGCAACTGTAGACACCCCATTTTTGACCGACCTTAAGACTCAGACGTCACCGATTGAGCGCTTGGTGATGTTGCATACTGTGCTCGTTCAGAAGTCTCAGAGTCGCGGCCGTGCGCCCTGCCTCCGGACTTCCGAACTCTCTTCTGTGCCTTGCCTCGGTTTGCGAACCAGACTCGGTTTTCTCTGTTTTCTTTCCTGAGGGAAGGGAGTGGTCCTGTAGGCTATCTCTCAGTGGCCGTGGGCTACATTTCGTGGCCGTAGGCCATTTTGCCCATTTCGGAGCCCAGTTCCCGATTTTCGGAGCCGTCAGGCCGTGTGCCTTGGCTCGGGACCGCCCAACCATCTCCGATTTCTCCGGTTTTTGGCATGCATCTCATTTACTCCATAATAATTTAGCTAATTAGTCTATTCAATTGTGTTGTAATAATTAATTAATTGGGACACTCTTTTGGACCCTCTTGTGTAAGGGCAAATTTGTAATATTTGTATGTCTTCCAACCCCCATTTATTTTTCCCTTTTATTTATATGCTTATCGTGGTAGTATCATATTTTTTGTTTCATATCATTGCTATGCTTTGTATCCATTTTGCATGCATTAAGTTCGGTTCATCATTCTAATATCATTGTCATTTCCTACTTCCTTGAATACATGTGTTATGCATGCTTTGAGTTGATCCATATGACATGTTAATAAATCGAACTTAGTACTTGCATTTTCCTATGTGTAGCATTAGTCACTATGCATATTTAGGAACATGCATTTTTCTAATTATTTTCTTCTCTTTGGCTTGCCTTGGTTGAGTACTAGGTGAGCATTTTTGCTTTAGCATATTTCATGTGTGTTTGTGTTGCCATGTCAAGCATAATACCGTGAGGCTATGCTTATTTGGAATACCTCTGTGAATGCATGTGGATGAAGGCTATTTTCACTTAAGTTGGGATGATTTTGATTAATGTACATATGAGCATACCTTTCTTTCAAGTAGCACATATTCAAAAATCTTTTCAAACAAACATGAAATCAAGGCATTCCAAAGTGGGTGAAATAGTTTATACTTGTGTGTCTCAAATAGTAAGTTAGCATAATAATCAGAACATGAGCATATACTATGCATAAAAATCACATCATGATTAGTAGAGGCCAATCTTTGATCAGGTGAGTGGGTGCTCAATTCATGACCTTTCCCTCTCATACCTAAGTTCATGAGCCGAGACACTTTGGTTATGACGAACAAGTGGCCTTTGGCACGAGTCATGGGTTTTCTAAATTTTCCAAAATTATTTAGGCGACGACTGAAATTTGGCAATACAGTCTATTTTTGGCATCTCTGATGAATAATGGATTTTTCTAAGATTTGCCAAATTTGGACTCTCATTAGCTTCTTTTTTTTTTTTTTTTTTCACATTGCACTAGTGGAACCAGATTTAGAACCATGGGAGTCCAAACTATAGGGCTATCGTACTCGAGGAGACTAAACCCCTCCGAGGAGCACGAAAAACCAACTACAATTTCTGGCGACTCTACTGGGGAATTAGAGAACTTGACTTGGACTTTATGATGTGATATTTTATTTATAGATATATGTTCATTGCATTGCATTTGCATTTGTGCTCTTAAGTCACTGTGTTTACCATCTGATATCCTGGACGATTTACCGGAGGCTTGCCAAAAGGCTGGTCGGATGTAGGCAATGTCACGTTGGGAACACAACCCTTAGATCTGGGTTACCATTGTACCGCTTGATCCTCCTTTCACTTTTCGGTGTTAGGTGTGAGAAGTATATTAGGTAACCTTGCTGAGGTACCCTTTTGACTAATTAGCCTAGTGTATATAGTAAAGCTTTAGCGACTGTTCCAACATAGGATAGGATGCTCACCCATATGTAGGATTTTGTGAAACTACTTGCTTGAAGTAGTGAAACCCTAGATCATGCCAAAAACTAGGATAGGGTAACCCTCCCCCCCCCTTATAGGGGTGTTTTGGCTCTCTTTATCTGGTATGTGCTTTACAGTGAAATTGTACATGAGTGCTTGATATCAGTGGTACAGTTGATATCAGTTTGTGGGGTAGAATTTAGTGGGGAGTACAGTCTTACAGCTATGATCGCATCAATTTATGCTAAGGTGCTGTCCGTTTTCTAAGCTTGTTACTTTTCTCTATTTCTTTTGCTACGTAGTCTAAAATCATAGCTTCAGAAAGTTTTGATATCCCCCAAGTACTCTGGACCCGCGTCAGAAGACTTTGTAAGGTCGGAGATCTTGTTTGGGGACAACCAGTGTTTGCTTTACTGTTATCAGTTGCAAGGTGAAGAAAGGTCAGACAAAGTTCACTAGCTCAGTTATTTCAGTAATCACCCCTCAGCTCACCTATACTTAGTACACCTCAAGCTCAGTTACCTAGAATGGCTCAATATCCATCATTAGATTTGAAGGACTTACTAATCCACCTACATCAGTCAGTTGACTCGCTCCGGCATGACGTGGCCCATCAAGCTAAGGTCACGAACAGGTTGCAACAGCAACAACAGTAGCCAATTGTGGCTTCTGCTTCGCATACACCTAACGTGGTTATCCATATGACTGGTACCACCGCCAATGCTGCTGCAACTCAGGATCCACAAGCTGAGGGTGTTCTGGTTTTTCCCATCTAGGTAGATCTAATTCCAGTACAGATGTCTAGATCCCCAGTTTACCCAACTGAGGCACCTTTTGAATTCGAGGTTGACCCGACCATGCTCAAAGTCAACAAACTTGAAAAACTGTTCAAGAAGGCATAGGGGGTTAACTCTATTCCGGATATAGAGGATGGGTATACTGAATCCGTCGTTACTTTGCCGGAGTGGTTCAAATTGCCATATATTGACTGTTTTAATGGCGCTAGAGACCCAATGGTACATCTACGTCTATTTTTGGATATCTTGCGACAAATGGGTTTGACCAGACTTCAAAAGTTGTCACTCTTCGGTCGAACCATGTCAGGTATAGCTGCCATATGGTATGCTAAGTTGGAGGACTTTGTGAAATAGAGCTGGGAGGAGTTAGCCGAGTCTTTCATTGCTCAATACTCTTACAACATGCAGATTGAGGTCACAACTCATGATCTTGAGGCAACGCATTAGGAACCGAAAAAGGGCTTCTCAAAGTTTGTAACTAGGTGGAGGGCCAAGGCATCGATGATGACCACCCAACCCTCGGAAAAGGATCAAATACAGATGGTTGTCCGGAATCTTTACGACAAGCTGCTATAAAAGATGATCATTCTCCCCTTGTTCACCTTCAAGGAACTTCATGAAATGGGAGTTCAGATTGAAGACACGATGAAGCAGGGTATCATCACAGATGACAAAGAGTCGGCCAAGAGGCCTTTTATTCACAGTTCCAATGTAACCAGGGGTAGCACAGTTGCAAGGCCTTCAAAGGTGAGTGTTGTCACCACTGCCAAAACCGCTATCCCCTTCGCCAATATGAGCCCACAAACTTCCAACCCTACCCGAAACCAAAGGACATGCAATCAACTCCACATGACTCTATCTCAAGTCATGCAGGTGCTAATGAAAAAGGGGCATTTGAAACCCCTCGACCCTCGACCATTTCCAAACCCTCTTCCACTTAGGCATGATCACACTAAGTATTGTGCCTACCATCAACAACATGGCCACAAAACCAATAGGTGTTATTGCCTACGTCATGAGATCCAGGACCTCATTGACAACAAAGGTATAACACCACTTCAAAAGCCAAACGCCGCAACCAACCCACTGCCCAACCATAACCAGGTACCACTCCCACCACGTACTAACTACATTCATACACTACCCATTTCCTATGACCCAAGCGTCTATATCACCCCCTCCCATCTACTAAAGCCGGTGTTGTTCATCCCTGAGGGCATAGACTTGTGCATGATTAACACATCCAACACACAAACCAAACCTCATAAATCTTTGGTGACAACACCCGAAGAGGAGGAAGTTTTTACCTTGGAAGGAGGTGTCGGTTGTCTAAGGGAGAATATGACCCGAGCCAATACATCGTTCCTGTGGGTCAACCCAAGCCTGAGGTAGTACTATCGAGCTCAGTGGACATTAATGTGGTCAGAAAAGACGGCCCAAGCCAAGGGTTGGACGATCTTGCAAACCTTAAGGAAGATTTGGACAACCTCCAATTCATCGAAGAACAAGACCAGGGCAATGTACAGATTGGTTAGTTTGATCCGAGCTTATTGGTTGACAATTGAGGATGGTTGAGTGATAAGTCCGACAAAGAAGAAGAAACCAGAGTTAAGTCTGAAGAAAAGAAAGTCATGGCAGCTGTGGTAGTTGGAGAAGCCCAAAAGGAAAAGAAAGTGCCAGAGAGCAATAGTACAGAAAAACAAACCCAAGAATTGGGTGTTGATGAAATCGTAGATGCTAAACGGAAAGTTGTGCTGGGGCAGTTTGAACGGGAAAGGATCAAAGATAGCTGGAAGGCCACAACACCTTGTTGGTCTGCAAGAGGAATTGTCCTGTATGGGTGATTCAAGTTGGGCCAAACAACTATTTGTTGCCGAATGAAGGTGAATGATGGGGAAGATAGCGATTTGCATCTTGCCCACACAGATGAAGACTGGGGAGATCACATCCTAGACAATACTTGGTATTCAGAAGAAATAGACCACCTCACCAGGAGTGGACAGTATTTCAAACCTCCATATTTGGATCAGGCTGAACCCTCAGGAAAGGACAGGGAGATAGAGAAGGAGAAGAAGCTAGAAGAGGAGCTGGTTCTAAAATAATTAAAAAAGATCTAGGCTTGCATTTCCATTGGGGGCCTCCTCATGGCTTCACGAGTACACCAACAGATAGTTTTGTCGGTGATCGATAAGGCCAAGCTATCCATTGATACTACACCAAAGCAGCTCATTGGCTTGATCTTCCCAGGTAACACCAAACTTATGCTCACCTTCTCTGATAAGGAGCTGCCACCGGAAGGATTGGCTCATAACAAGCCGCTGTACATATCTGTTGAGTGTAGAGGAAAATGGGTTCCAATGGTTCTAGTGGACACCAACTCTATTATCAATGTTTGTCCTTCTCATACTGCCTATGCGATAGGCCTGAAGCTCGTGGATTTCGTCCCCACAACTCAAGTGATCTAGGCATACGACAATACGAGTAGAGAAGTTATGGAGACGGTGAAAGTGCAAGTCCAAGTGGGACCTTCCGAGCATGAGATTGAGTTCCATCTACTTGATGTACCAACTACCTTCAACCTACTTCTGGGAAGGCCCCGGTTGCATTACGTGAAGGTTATGTCCTCCACCCTGCACCAAATACTGAAATACCCTCATGAGGAAAGGGTTGCTACCGTTTTTGGGAATTCATCTATTCATCCACCCCCAGAGGTAACTACACCTTTGCTAGAAATCAATCACGGTGATGAGGATGTGTTTCTTTCGAGTTTCATGCTAGCAGAAGCCTAGTTGGTGCAGACCATCTTAGCCGAGGACAAAGGCATGTATGTCAATGCTCAGTCCATTTATTTCATGAACAAATTACGGCATATTCCTGGGATAGGGCTCAGAATAAGCAGGAGAAAAGGTGTTGCAGTGCTAACTGACGTGCCACATAATCCACATACTTTTGGGTTGGGTTATGTACCCACCAAAGAAGACTAGAAAGGGAAAGGAGAAGAATTGAGAGAAAAAGCCAAGGCCAAAAAGGCCGGGAAACACTATGAGCTGGTTCACAAGCCAATCTAGAGAACGTTGAATGGACGCTTTATCAGAGAATGAGAGGATTTCCCCTTTTGCCACTTTCCAGAGCCTTGGGTTGATTCCTCAATGAAGAAGCATTTCCTCAAATTTGAAATCTTCTTGGAGCACCAACTTCAAAACAGTGATGAAGAGAGGGGTGATCCAAGTATCAATGCCGGCCAGAGTAAAGATGATGATTCAGACAGCAATGAGGTGAGAGTAGGGGTAGCATTGGTAGATCTTTTGACATATCCTGAGACTAGTATGGAGAACTTGGGGGATACCTTTACTGTTTCTATGATCAGAGAGAAACCGGTTATGGAATCCACCAATTGCATTCTAGATGCGTCGAGGGCGCCATGTCTCGCTTGGCAGTTGGAGAAGGGCTAGCCTGAGTCTAATTCCACCAAGTCTATTGAGTCAAAATCAGATTTGAGTCAGTCCGAATAGTTTGAGTTTGGCACTTTCAGGGGTGGTAAACCAGGTGCCAAGGTTCTGTCTAGGTCCTCTTTTGCATTTTGTTTTGAGTCTGTCATAACCGAGGAGCCAGAACTTTTGAATGAGAATGCTGCAGATTTTGTTTACTTTTCTATGCCATTAATTTATTGTATTGACCAAGATTTTCAAAATTTTAATGAAAACGAAGAGGAAGAAATTCCTCGGGCTTTGAAAAACTTGATTGACCGAGAGGAGGAGGAGCATGCTAAGCCTTGCATAGATAAGATCATTGCAATTAACGTGGGTACTGAAGAGGATCCCCGCTCGGTCCAGATTGGGTCCACGTTTTCTTCGGAGGAACGCAAGCGTTTAATCACTTTATTAAAAGATTTCAAAGATGTTTTTGCGTGGTCCTACGAAGACATGCCTGGAATCGATCTTGAGATTATACAGCACTGGATCTCTCTTGACCCCGAGGCCCGACCAGTTAAGCAAAAATTGCGTAAAATCTGTCCAGATTAGGTACTGAAAATTAAAGAGGAAGTCACCAAGCAAATCGATGCGGGATTCTTAATGCTGTCTAAATATCCGACCTGGTTAGCCAATATTGTTCTAGTTCTGAATAAGGACGGCAGAATCAAGGTTTGCTTCGACTTCTGGGATTTGAATAAGGCTAGTCGTAAGGACGACTTTCCATTGCCGCACATCGATGAATTGATAGTCTTCACAGCCAGTCATGCCTTGCTATCATGCATGGATGGATTTTCAGTATACAACCAGATCTTGATGGCGCCTGAGGATAGAGAGAAGACTACGTTCACTACGCTAGAAAAATTCTTCGAATGGATCAGGGAGTATATGCTGGGGTTAAACCCATAGAAGTGTACCTTTGGGGTGACTGGAGGGAAAATGCTGGGATTTCTGATTACGCGAAGGAATTGAAGTAGATCCATCCAAGATCAAGGCCATCTTAGAATGCCACCACTGAAGACTGAAACGGAGGTACGTGGCTTTATGGGAAAAATGCAATTCATAAGACGGTTTATCTCAAAATTGACCTTAACTTGTGAACCACTGTTTGGTCTCTTGAAAAAGGGAAAGAAGTTCCGATAAGATGATCGATGTCAGTCTGGCTTTGAGCAAGTCAAGCAGTACCTTCAGAACCTACCTGTATTGTCACCGCCAGAGCCCGGGAAGCCACTAATCATGTATCTATCAGCGACGAAGTCAACCATAGGGTGAATGCTGGCGTAAGAATCAGAAGCTAAGGTGGAAAAAGCCATCTACTATCTGAGTAAGAAGATGTTGGATTACGAGACCCGCTACACTTCCCTGGAGAAAGCTTGCTTAGCTTTGGTTTGAGCCACTAGGAAGTTAAAACACTACATGTTAGCTCATTCCGTAATTTTGGTTTCAAGATTAGATCCCATTAAATATCTTTTTGAGAAACCGGCACCTACGGGTAGGCTAGCTCGTTGGTTCCTACTTCTCCGAGTTTGACCTCAAGTACGTCACATGCAAGTCAGTCAAAGGGAGAACAATAGCAAAATTTCTGGCAGACCTCCCAGTGGAATGAGATAAAGTGGTAGAGTATCTATTCCCAAATGAAGACATTTTGCAGGTTGAAGAAGAGACATGGACAATGTACTTTGATGGAGCGGCTAATCAATATGGTTATGGGATAGATGTGTTACTCATAGCATCTGATGATTCCCATGTACTCCTAGCTTTCAAACTCCATTTTAAAGTGTCCAATAATGAAGCAAAATATGAGGTGTGTATCGCTAGATTAGAAGCTGCCCTAAAACTAGGGCCAATAAGGTTAGACGCCATCGGAGACTTGAACCTAGTTGTTTCTCAAGCCAATAGAGATTGGAAGGTTAAAGAAGAGAAAATGAAAGTTTACCATCAGACCCTGGACGTTCTGATTCTAAGGTTTGAAAAACTGATATTTACACATCTGCTAAGAGAGAACAACTAGTTTGCTGATGCATTGGCAACTTTATCCTCCATCGTAGACATACCGCTTGGAGTCAAGATGCATCCGATTATCATTGAACAGAAGTACGTGCCTACCTATGAGATAATAGCCGCAATAAACGAAGTTCAAGACAAGAACCCCTGGTATTATGACATTTGGAACTTTCTGGAGAAGGATGCGTATTCACTAGGGGCAAATGCCAAAGATAAACGGGGAATACAACGTTTGGCCATTCAGTTCATCATCTGCGGAAATAAGTTATACAAGAGAGGGCATCTGGGAATGCACAAGCTCTGTGTCGAAGAAGAAGAGTCAAAAAGTCTCATGAAGGCCATCCATGGAGGGGAGTGTGGGACACACATGAATGTGTGATGCTGGCCAAGAAGATTCTCAAGCAGGGGTATTATTGGTCAACCATGGAGGAGGACTATATCAACTTTGTTTGGCAATGCCACAAATATCAAATCCATGCTAATCGCATGAACATCTCACCATCAAAGCTCTATAACATGACTTCACCACGGCCTTTCTCAGTCAGGGAAATTGATGTTATCAGAGCAGTCTCACCAAAGAGCTCGAATGGACATGAGTTTATTTTAGTGGCGATCGACTATTTTACCAAGTGGGTGGAAGCACAATCGTATTCTGTATTAAAAGCGTCACATGTGGCCAAATTCATCAGGAATAACATCATCTGTAGGTATGGGGTACCAAATGAGATCATCTCGGACAATGGCTCACATTTCAAAAAGAAGTGGTAGATTTGCTTGAGAAATACAATGTGGCTTTTCATAAGTCATTTACATATAGACCACAGACCAATGGAGCCGTTAAAGCCGCAAATAAGAATGTCAAGAACATCCTGCGAAAGATGGTGGAGACCTACAAAGACTGGCCAGATAAACTACCTTTTACATTCTGGGGTTATAGAACGTCGATTCGAACATCTACAGGGGCCACCCCATGTTCTCTGGTATATGGGATGAAAGCTATTCTGCCAATCAAGATTGAAGTGCTGTCGTTGAGAATCATGGCCAATTGTCAGATAGTAGAGGCAAATTAGCAGCAAAATAGATTTGAAGAACTGATGTTGTTTGAAGAAAGAAGGTTGAAGACGTTGTACCATATCCAGGGATATTAGCGCAGAATTGCTAGGGCCTTCAACAAGATAATGAAATCCAGAAACCTCAAAGAAGGAGATATGGTGCTCAAAGACAACCGAGCTCCCATCTATGACCCTAGGGGCAAGTTCAAACCCAATTGGACTGGTTCCTACATCATCAAATCTATTTGGTCAAGGAGAGCAATCATCCTAATAGATTTAGATGGCTTGGAGTTCTCGCAACCGATCAATATGGACAAATTGAAGAAATACTATCCTTGAGAGGCTCGTTTGGCCGAAAACTCGGAAGGGCGACCTAGGCAAAAGTTAAAGCATAAAAACTTTTGAAATAAAGAAAAATAGAGCTCGCAAGGTTGAAAACCCGAAAAAACGGCTTTGGCAAAAGTTAGAGCACAAAAAGAGAGAGTTAATACTCGAGTGAACCTTAACCGTGAACTACATGAGGCCTGATTCCCATCTTTGGGATACGTATGCAACTTCATTTTGAAGTTTGGCCATAATCATCTTCAACTCGACTATCCTATCCATTGTTTAATCCGTTCATCTCACTATCGGTTTGACTTGATTGTTTGACCTTTATTTGGCAGAAAGGCCAGTTAGAAGATGAAGCAAGAGGTAGAGCCATAGTGAAGATGAACGAAGTTATGGGCAGTTATGATCTTTTGATTTAGGGCTGTATGTCTTGAGAATTGATTCCATGTGTGTCAGGTAATGACCATTTGTGAAAATTGTTTTGAAAAGTTTTAATGAAGTTGATTTTCTCAAAATTTTACTTTTTACAACATAGACCATTCTTTGGACCAAAAAGGAAAATTTTCAGTACTCACAACACTTTAATTACATGAGTTCAACACAAGTGCACCCTTAAACTCTCTAATTAAATCAAAGTTTCTTTTACATCATAAAAACTTGAAAAGAAAAGTCAAAGCAATAAACTAAGGGTACAGATGAGTCAAGTAGTAGTTCTCTATCTCTTGTCCGCACTCGCGGAAGTCTTTGCCGCCAAGAATGGCCCAACCCGTGCCTCATCCTCGAGCCAAGCCAAGCACTCGCCAGAAAGGGCATAACTAAAGCTAGCAGCAGGGGCTAGAGGCACTCTCATCCTCCAAGCAGCAAGGTATCGAGCCAAGTGTGGAGCACAAACTAGAAATGGAGCAGGGTATTCCACCCCCTCATCTAGATGGGTTGATCATGCCCAACCTGGCATCTGAACCGGAACGAGAAATAGAATACGCAGTGTATAAGGCCAATCAACTGTACACCAGGCTAGCGAGACATGTTGTAGTTTATCTCAGTCAAGTTCAACCAGGGACAACGCCAAACAATGTCAGTTGTGGATCTACTGCACATCGAATGGCACCACAGTCCCTCTGTGGGAAAGTCTACTAGCCGCGAGTGAAAAAAGTAGGATTTGGCTGAATACTCGAGGCAACCATGACCTTCAGCTTATCCATCAACCGCACTTGGGAAGGGATAAAAAAATAAAAGAGATTAAAAAAATAGAGAGGTATACGTTGAGAGAAAAAGTGAAGAAAGGGCTTCGAGAGAAAATAAAGAGTGAGTGCCAAAGTGATGTGAGAAGTCATAAATAAGAAAAGGTGGGAAACAATACCTGGAGAAGTAGTGGACTCTCCGCAAATCGATAAGTCTTTCGCCGATGGAAAGCATCCAAACCCATTATGGTCTCAGCCAGTGCCATGCCTATACAACTTTGGCCCTCCTTGAGGCGTTGGGCCACCTCGATTAGTCGGATGCTAACCCCAATCCCATTAGGGGCAAGAAGATACTGGGCAAGTAGGCATATGCAGAGAGCATGTTGGCTATAACCTCGCCAAAGAAGGTCGCGTTTATCTCCGATGTCGGCAAAACGGTGAATCAAGCCAAGAATGTTCACTTCTCCACCATGGGACAAAGACTTAGCCTCATTGAAAGATAGGCCACACATTTGTTCAAGAGCCCATGCATGGCCAAAAAGTGATTGAGGCATAATTTCTTCATTGCATTGGGACTCCATTAGCGCTTGAAACTCTTCAAGAGTCAGACACATCTCTTGTGATCCGAAGCGAAACACATGAATAACCGGGTCCCAACAGCGAGAAGCGACATGGAGAAATAGAAAACAAAGTGAAGTGCAACTTAACAGAAAAAGAGCATTTATGCCAAAAATGCGAAAATTTACCTTTTCTGTACCATCCAAAGTGGCCGTCCAATCCTTGAGCCTCTTAACAAGAAAAATATCCATTTTCAAAGAAAACTGCAGAAAAGATGAAGTTCCGTTGAAGAAACAGCAAGAGAAGACCTTTATAGAAGATAAGGGTATGTGAGTGGCTGATAGCTGTTGCTAGCTATTCAGCAATAGTTATTGGCCGGCTGGCCACTCCACCAGCCGACTGTACATTTCATTGGCCGGCCGGCCAAGTTTGTTGACCAAACAACTTGGCAACAGTGTTATGTCTGCCCTCTTTGTTTTGGAGTCTTGTTTTGAGTCTTTTACTTTAAGCAAGTGTAAATAGTTGTGTTTAAGTTGTTTTTACCTTCTTTTTCTTTTGTTGAGTTGTATTTTGCATTTTGGTCGGTTGTAGGCTCAATATCCGATTATGAACTCATTTAAGTGTAATGATACTCAGTTTCAAATTCAAATACAATCCTTTTTTATACAAGTGTTTGTGCCACTTTCGAGATGCTGTGCAAAGTAAAAGTTCATTCTTTTATAAAACTGAAGGGTTCAACCCTAATCATAGTTTTTACAAAAGAAGAAATGCAAATTTTCAAAAACAAGAAGTAAAGAACTTATCTGAAGCTATACATTTTCTGTACTATAAAACAAAAGAAAAAGAGAAATCCAAAATCAACATCCATCAGGTCAAGTGCGTCGAGAAGGCCTCTTCATCCTCTTTTGACGATGAGACTCAGAATCACTGTCGCCGTCAGCATCGCTATCTCTGGAAGGCTGTGACTCTGAGCCAGAATCATCATTTCCATCCTCGGACTCGAAGTGCTCGCTCACGACCTCTTTGGTGTGTCTGGTCTCAGTGTCCTCACCAATAAATGTCCTCTCAGCAGACAAAGAAGCCCCCTATACTCGGGACTCGCTATCTCCGCTCTGGCTCCAGCTCCAGCTCCTACTCTGGGTATCACTACTCCTGCCTCTACCTCTACCCTCACTCCTGCCATGCACGGGAGCTCGTCTGTCTCTCCTCCCTACAGCTGGAGGGGGTGTCACAGGTGTCGCTAGTACAAGTGAAGGCTGAAAAGAGTTTGCAAGAAATAGAGCATCAGTACAGTTTGGTATAGAAATAGTATGAATATAGTCAAAGGAAACCAGTACATGTCAAATGAGACCTGATGATCATGGTAGGTGAGTAATGTCTCTGTAGACGCGTCCCGCATGAGGGCCTCCGTGCTATAGTTCGGACTCGAATCGTCACGGTTCTTAATCTTGAACCAAAGAGTCCAAATCTGGCAAATTGTTTTGGAAAACAGATTTTTAGAAAAGAAGTGCCAAACATGGACTACTTTGCCAGATACAGAGTTGCCTTCTAAATATTTTTTATGGGGGAATTTAGAAAACCCTGACTCGGTGCCAAAGGCCACGTGTCCGTCATCACCAAAGTTGCCTCGGCTCGGGAACTTGGGCACAATTGGGGAAGGTTAGCTATGAGCACCCCCTCTCGCCCGATCCGAAGATCGGCCTCTACTAACCATGATATCCTTTTTTGAAAACGTTATGCGTTCTTATTCCGGTTATTAGCCTAGAATTACTATGTGATGCACACAACACAAAAGTATAGACTAGATCGCCTAACTTGGAACAAAACATTGCATATCCGTTTGTTTGGAAAACGCTTTGGAATTCGCTACTCGCAAGTAGGCTAAAACACGGATTTCAATGAGTTGTCCCAACTCAAACAATCCAACCTTCACCCACAGGCATTCAGGCAGTTTATATCACATAAGCATCTAGCCACATGGTAAGCATGCTGTCATGTTAACATTTACACTTGTGCGAGATGCTAAAGCATAAAATACTTACAATGTACTCCGAGCCAAAACAAAGAACATGTTAGTAATCATGCATGATCCAAGTCCATGTTAAGATGGCTAATGCAACGCATACAGAATGTCCCTAGAATAGGCTCGGCTATCCTAAAGATGGCATGTGAAGTGCACAGATAGCATGTATTCAAGTTAGATTTGAAATACTTATGCAGTTAGCATGATGCGCCGAGCCCGGTGCATACAAGACAAATGTATGGATGCACGCATGCATAGCATAAGGTATGCTAAATTAAACATGTCCTAATACTAACCATCAAAGCAGGCAAGTAAAAGGGAGAAAGAAGTGGGGTTTGGAAGACATGCACACACGCACCCACACTTATTACAAATTTACCCTCGCTCGAAAGGACCGAAAGAATAATACAAATCAATTAACCTACGAGCTAATTAAATATTACAGACCACTTAACTAGTTAAGAAAATTAACTAAGCTAAGAAAGCAGTAAAAAGCCTCGAAAGTGGGTCCAATGCACGCACACGTGGCCGCCATTTTATTTCGAAGCCTTGTCATGCATCTGCTCCTCTGAAGACTGCCCAAGTCTCAGGGTTGCTTCTTTGAGTTCTGTGGGACACCACCGGCTGAGGGGGAACACCACCGGCTAGGAAAAATGATCATCGGCCACAAATTGATCCATCGGCCAACAATGGATGGCCGGTCGGCACTGTAGATGGCCGGCTGGCCAAATCTTCCTGCAAAAACTGGTTTGACAGCAACAGAGGGCAAGACTTGGCATGGCAATGCATTTCAAGCAAATGTGAGCACCACCACACTCCTTATCATGTTCATGACTCAAAGGAGTATGGGCCTCGATTTTCAGACCACCAATCGCGCATTTCCATACATGATGGCCCAAAGAATCAAGTGTGCATTTTGATATTGGAATGCGGTGCACAATCAAACAAAGGAGCTCAACCTCTATCACAAGCAATTCAAGAGGCAAAGCATGCATGCTAATGCAATGCAATCCTAAACATGTTGACTAGTATGCAACATGGACAATGCAAGCAAGCAATGCATGTTAGGCACATAACCTAGGTAAAGAAGCATGTAAGGCATGAGGCAATGCAACCTACAAGTATGCAAGACACAATGTGGGTGTTCAAACATGCAAGCGAGCATGTGACTTCATTCAATCATGCAACTTCAATCATGCAACAACACACAAATATGCAACAACATACAAGGAGAGCATGCAACAATATGCAAAGGAGGGAATTACACTAATTGGACAGCTCTATACTAAGCCCAAAACATTGGCCAATGCTATGGAAATGAGGGCCAACACACACACACACACACATGTACATGTTGATGGGCCAACACTTAAGCATAAAGGAACAACTTCTAAGCACACTTAACAGAAGGCGAAACACAGACAATTAGCGTGCAATGTAAGCTCTGAAAAACATGTAGGAAATGATGCCAAATCAGCCTACTAATGCAAGCTAAGCATACAACCAAGCCCAAGGACCTAGAGCATGATCATGTGGCACATGAAGCAAATGACCAAAATGGATCAAAACAGTCCTAAATCATGTTAAGGCAGGCCCCAAAAACCACTTAGATGGCATCTAAATGATCTACACATGGAGGCATGCACAAATACTTAAACATGGAGCATACAACACAACCTCTTAAAGCATCAAAGGAGTGATAAAATGCAAGCATGTGAACATGAAACAAGGACTGAAATGTCATGAAAAATGGTTCCAAACCATTAGAAAGATGCAAGGATGGCATGCTCATGGTCAATGCATCAAGGCATACAAAGGGAAATTACATGGTAGCTATGCAAAGCAAAACATGAATGACCCGAATGACCAAAAACAGACCTCAATCACATCAAAAACATGCATATAAGCTTCACAAAGCTTGGCCAAAATACATGAGCATGGTAATCTAAATGTTATGCATGTATTAAGGCAAATCATGGCATTACAAGGCATGCATGCTAAGCAAGCATGGTGTACCAAAACCAACTCAAAACAGTGCTAAGTCATGACATAATAAGCACAAAAAATAGCTAAGGCATGGTCAACATACACTTAAACATGGTGCTCCCTCAAGAGGCAAAAATGGCCTTTTTCAAGGACAATAAGGAGTGGGGGTGGCCCTCTCCTTCTTGGGACCTCAAGCCACCATCCTCACCTCTGAAATCCCTCAAGATTTTAGTGGTGAGGAGGCCCAAACACAATGGTCCCGGAGCTCAACCAAAATGGCACAAAACAAGGGCCTAACAAGGTTTAAGAGGGGTCAAACAACCCCAAAACTTAAAACACCCTTAACAAACTATTTAGAGCACTAAAAAAAAGAACTTTTCTATGTTATATGTTAAGCTCAAAAATAGTTTTAAGGTAGGCAAAAATACAATGCAAAAATGGGATAAAAAAGGACAAAAGTCTTATCCTTGTAGACCCTCTTCAAAAATGGAAGACCAGCTGGTTCTTTGGCTCAAACCAGCTCCAAAACTCCAAAAACAAGCCTCAAGGACCTTAGCTCCAAGAGAAGGTCTAAGTCTAGGTGTTTGTGTGCAAATCTAAGACTAAAACACCTTAAGGGCAAAAAAAAAGAGAGAGAGATAGATATAGGATAGATACAATTATGCTAACCCTAAAAACCAGAGCTCTCCTCTGAAATTTTGTAACCCTAAAAGAGGGAGAGGAAGCCTTCTCTTATAGAGCTCAATCTTGTAAGCTTACAAGACAAGCTAGCTAAGGGGGAGATCCCTCCATAAGTGTATGGAGGGGAGCCAAGTGCATGCCAGCTGCATGAAAATATCTGCAAAAGTAGATGCACAGTAGTCGGCCGGCCAAAAATGCAATTGACCAAAAAAAGATAGCCGGCCTGCCAAACATTTGGCCGGTGGCAACAAAACACAGCCGGTAGCCTCAAGCCTTGGCCGTTGGAGTGTGGGGATGGCCCACAAGCCATTCCCTGCCCTTCCAAGGCAAAGCACAAGTGTTTGGTGCAAAACCAGACACAAAACAGTCGAGTCGAGAGATCCTGAGGCAAGGCGCATAGCCGGAACTCAAAACGAACACAAACATGGATGATCACCGAGTGTTCAAATGGTGACGTCCAAGTCTTGAGGACGGTCAAAAATGGGGTGTCTACAGTCTCCCTCCTCCGTACCGTGTGGATCAGGGAGCCGACCAACTGAAGGAGGTCGTCTACCTAACCTACTGGCACCTGCAAATGAGTTTGAACATCAGTATGCAGAAAAGGGAATATGAAGTACAAACTACAAAATAAAGTGCATACGTGGTGCACATCGGAGTCCCGAACGTACTCGTGCTCCTCTTCCGGGTGCTCAATCGGAATCTGGTAGGCCGTCCCACTCGGCCACCAATATGTGATCGTAATTGGGATCATAGGTAGACCGGCTACATGAACGATAAAGGTAGCCCCTCCAACATCAGGCCCAGCCCCACGAGCAACTCCTCCCGCATGAGCTCTAGTCAAAAGTGGCATGAGGTGGGTCTAAATGAGGGTGGTGTAATCTCCAACCCTACGGAAAAGATTAACATCTTGCCCTACCATGAACTGCATAATAGCCTCGACTGGTAGACTATCGGCGATCCTTATAGATGTAGGGGGTGGAGCAGGAACAACAGGGTCAGGTAAGCATAGAGTTTGGGGCATGAACCTCTTCCCTAGATACCAAGTCCGGCAGAAAGGACCCTCTAGCAAGATCCGCAATCTAGAGGTATCCCAGGACCCAGTGTACTCGTCCTTCATCTCGGCTGGCATGACCACTCATAGCTGCCTCGTAACTTGCAAACGGAGAATTTACAGTTGTCAGATTATGGAATGAAACTGATATATGTGGGAATGAAATGGGTATGGGTTTTAGATTACCTCACGGGTCGCCACTGTATCAAAGAATCGGTGGTAGTAAGCAAAAGTTGTCATGTTGTGGCGTCGGGATAACATCGGCCGTCGTACAGCCTCGAGTGAGGGACAGCGACCTCCACCTCATCTCTTAACACTGAAGCGAGAGTAAGAAAGTAAGCATAGACCCAAAGCTGTAAGAAGAGAACAGTTTATGAGTCAACAAGTAGAAACAGAAATACAGGCAGAAAATGCAAACCAGAAAGTATAAATTTCAAGCAGAAAATTGAAAATGGAAGTGTAGGATATAGCTCTCAGGCTCTCCAATAGCCACCGACTATGTTCCCCTCTTTGCGAAAACTGGAGCTCATATATCCATACAAGGTGGCGAGGCCAGTGCCACCCCAATCATAGAAGCACACCCATGGTAGGACTACCGGGGCACTCAGAAGATACAGACCCACGGTGTTCCACTTGTTCACAAACAAGGTGGTACCGAGAAAGTATATTAGGAAACCCCGAGTGTACTGCTCTATCTGCTCCTCAGTCTCCGGCTGGCTCCCATGGAAATTGTCATAGAACTAGCTGCAGCGTACCATGGATAGCCTGTCCAAGGGAGGGCACGCTCCAAAAAGATGGACCCAAGCGGCCCACCACTGGCCCATGTCAAGATCAAAAGGGATCGGATCACCCTCTACTCGTAACCCCGTGATCATGGAGAAGTCATAAGGGGCCATCGTCATCTCCCCGGTAGCGGAGAAGTGGAAGGAGTTGGTAGTGTCCCACCACCTCTCTAGTAGGGTGCCGAGCAAGGGCCAGTTCGCCTGCAACCGTGAAAGCCCGAAGCAAAATAGGCTAAAGCCTGCCTCATCAACTAACTCTCAAACTTGAGCAAGGAGCTCCTGGTACCAATCTCTCACTGTCACTGCCCCATAGCCTCTCCAAGCAAAAGCATTACCCTGTGTTGAAAGAGGAATTTGTTGCATGCATGATAGATGAGAGTTAGCAATGAATGTCAAAGCAAGAAAAGTACATATAAAGGAGCAAAATTTCTCACCTCAAAAGCATCATGGGAGAGGTGCGATGTGTGCTCTTGTAGGAGGAAGTCCTCAAGCATGCCCCGGGCAAAATCCTCAAACCGCAACATGCCGCTAGGGGCCATCGCGTGTATGTGTGGATGGTAAGTGGCCAGGTCGAATGGCCTCACCCTCAGTGGTGGTAGCTCAGGCTCAGGCTCAGGCTCTGGAAGGTAGATCTCCTCTACAACAATGTCAGTGACGATGTCTCTTGCAGCCCCGTTGGCCTCCTCTATCATCGGCTCCCCCATACCTGCGGCAGGCGAAGGAACGGGTATCTCGAGAAGGGCACCATCATGTGGGATATCATTCGCCATGAAGAAAATAGTGGGTAGTGAGAGAAAAATAAGGAAAATGAGGGAAATGAATGGGAAACCCAAAAACCTAAACCCTTGGAAAGAGAAAGTGAGGGAAAACGTGAAAAACTCGAGGGTAAGTGCCCAAATACCAAGAAAACCCGTGAAAAACAGGCAAAAAATAATGAGAAACCCAAAAAATCAACCAAATCAAAATCTAATCGATTCAAAGTGAAGAGGACCGGAAGGGTTTCAAGAAAAAAAAAAAGTTGCATGGATCGTTGGGTAATGTGAATAGGATGAAAATCTAGAGAGAGTGAGCCTAGAGAGAGAGCAAGAGAGTTTTTGGATGTGAAATTGTGAGAAACTAGGGCTTAAGTGATGTTTTAAAGAGCCTCAGGTGCAAAAAAACTTGATTTTGCCCCTAACTTCAGCATATTTGGCTGGCCAGCCAAACTGTTGTACGGCCGGCTCATCTTTTGGCCGACCGGCTGCTCTAGTGTATTCTAAGTTATTTTCCTAGAAATTTACCTATTTTGGGCATGGGGGGTCCTGTGTTCATCTATAAAGTGGAAAATGGGAATATTTTGGTTTGTTTCAGTTACAGAAAACTCTGAAATTCCATTCTAGATGCGCTGTTCTAAGTTTTGCCATGTTTCCGAAATGTGTGAATGTGCCTCGACCTGAAGCTCAAGCAAATTTCAGTATGTGAGCACTTTTGACTATAAATTGAAGGTTAAAGTTTGAAAAACAAAAAAAGAAGAGGAAGATCCTTAGTAGAATAGGGTTGTTCGTCGCCACTTCCCCCGTGAGTTGTTTTCAAAACCACCGCTTTTTGTTTCTCTTATCCTGTCATGTTGCATGGAACATGCATCGCATTGTATTTCACATCAATTGCAGTAATTATATCTCATTATGTTGCATCCATGTAGATCGTGCCTATTCATCTTATTGTGTCTATCCTTATCACCCGACAGTGGATTTGGCTGGTTGCATGCTTTAGCCTTTTTCATCCCTCTCTACGTGAGACGTAGTTTGGTTTGCACCTTTTTCATCCCTCTAAATGTGAAACGTAGTTTGGTTTGCACTTTTTCATCCATCTCTACATGAGAAGTAGTTTGGTTTGCGCTTTTTTCATCCCTCTCTACGTGAGACGTAGTTTGGCTTGTATCTTTTCATCCTTTCTACGTGAGACATAGTTTGGCTTGCATCTTTCACCCTCTTTACGGGAGACGTGGTTTGGCTTGCATCTTACAGCCTTTTACGTGAGACATAGTTTGGCTTGTATCTTTTCATCCTTTCTACGTGAGATGTAGTTTGGCTTGTATCTTTTCATCCTTTCTCCGTGAGATGTAGTTTGGCTTGTATCTTTTCATCCTTTCTACGTGAGACATAGTTTGGCTTGCATCTTTTCACCCTCTCTATGTGAGATGTAGTTGGCTTGCATTTTCTTACATACTTTCTACGTGAGACGTAGTTTGGCTTGTATCTTTTCATCCTTTCTACGTGAGTGTAGACACCCCATTTTTTACCACCCCTAAGACTTAGGCGCTTTATTCCAAACACCAGATGATGAAAGTTACACTGTGTCAACGGTTTGAATTCTCAATAAAGGAATCCGGATTCAAGCTCTAATCCCAAACCTTACTCGCTGTTTTGGCCAAAACTATTTTAGACCTTAAAACCCTCTTTTTCAAAATATTTTTTCAAATTTTTCTACGATGTTCCGAGGCTCGCATTTCGTTTAAAATATTACACTTTTCGGTAAACCAAGTAAGGACAAAGTGGAAATAAATGAAAGGGAAATGAACTCTTTCAAAAATCTTTTAAAACATCTTATTTATAGGCTTGGAGTTAAAGGAAATAGGAGAAGATGAGAGAAAACTAGTTGGGGAGAAGGTTGGGCATCAAACCGTTAAGAGATAAATGAGCAACCTTCTCTAAATTAAGCATATCTCTTGTAAACTTAGAATTTAGGTGTGAGGCCACTACCATTGGAAAGTAAACTTCTGGGGATTCAATTTAGACTCAAGAATCACTAAAAACCCAATTTGGATGAGGGAGATATGCCCGTTTGAAGTTTGGATTAAAAGTAGATTTTTGGACTCGGCCGAGTTTGTTTAGATCCGGCCGTGGCTTATTTAGACCCGGTCGGGTTTCAATGAAAAATAGTCAATTTGTGCCTTTTAGACCCGACGTTTCATTTTTGGGCCCGACCATGTGTTTTTGGGCCCAGTCGAGTTTCAATAGTGAGAAACAGGACAGTGTTTTTTGAAGATATTTTTGACCAATTTGGCTCAAACTGTATAAATTCAACTTCTCCCTTTAGAATTGAGAGTTATCAAATTTTCCAAAAGCGTTGAAGAGCAAAATAGACCCCCATGCATTCAGAATTAAAGGTTAAAAGATTTTCCAAAAGGCTTTGAAGGAGATTGAGAACTAAAACCATCCTCCTTGCTTCCTTTGATCTTCAAACATTCTTAAACAATACATACACCATTAGAGCTTGTTCTTGAAGCTTTTTGTTGAAGTTTCAAACCATATTTCATAAACTAGAGGGTGTTTGGAATCAAGTTTGATCAACAACCAAAGCTTGCTCTCTTCAAGAGGTATAAGCTTGTCACCTTTTTCCTTTCTTTCATTTCAATCTTTTTCTTGTGTTTTCCTACTGTTTTGGATCCATTCCAAGTGTTGGAACTTGGGGTTGAAGAGTTTCCAAAGATAGAGAGGCTTAACGCCCTTTCTTGCAC
The DNA here is from genome assembly GCA_025200525.1 of Camellia lanceoleosa. Lineage (NCBI taxonomy): Eukaryota > Viridiplantae > Streptophyta > Magnoliopsida > Ericales > Theaceae > Camellia > Camellia lanceoleosa. The sequence goes on from CM045759.1 coordinate 44,630,846, forward strand.
CTTATCCCATAGCTCATACCCTTTGTTTTTGCACTCTTTTCTTTGGTTTTCATATTGATTTTCAGAGCTTAAAAAGGCAGGAAAACATGGTTTAGATGTCCCAAAAGTGGAGGGGTTAGCCACCACTCCTTAGTCTTGCTTACTAGTTTTGTATCTCTTTGTTTTTGCCTATCTTTTGTGCTCTTTTAACATAATTTTAGCCACAGTTTCAGGGTTGTTTTTGGACTGTTTTGGGGCTGGAATATGTGATTTAAAATTGCAAAAAGTGGAGGGGTTAGCCACCCCTCCTTAGGCTTTGTTCCATAGTTTTTTCTCTACTTTTTTTACTTACCTTTTCTTGGTTTTAGCATGTTAGGGGCTGTTTTAGGGCTGTTTAATTCATTTAGTTAGGTTATGCTTTGAATACTTTGCTTGTTGTGTTGTAAGTCCTCATGGCTTTGGTTGTTTAGGCCTTAGACACCGAGTCATTTGGGTTGATAGCCTTCTTTACCTTCTTTTCATGTAAGAGTCCCACTTTGTAATAATCAACTTCGCATAACCATTTCTGCACTCTCCCTCATTTCTTGGTTTTCTTTGTTTGAGAGTCGTTTCAAGTGAGTGTTGTTCAAGGCATAAGAAAGAGACCTCTTATGCTCAATGGCTTAATCTCTTTGGATGCTAAGGATGACTTCTCGTTTGAAATTTCCCTCCTTTTAGTGGATTTAAATATCACTTTGGACTAAATGATTAAGTAATGGAAAGGTAAGTCAAAAAGGATTAATAAAATTGGATTAAAATCAATGAAACCAACATAAAGAAAACGTTTAGAATTGGTTGGATTCGGCCGGATGTTATGCCGAGTCCATTGCATCAAGAGTTATCACATATCAATTCATGTTGTTGTGATGAATCTTGAGGCGTGTCTACCTTCCTCCTTGAGCTAACTTCATGATAGAAGCGAGAGGCGGTGTGTCTTTCATTGCATTTATTAACTTTTTGTCCAAATCTGCTCGAAATCATCAAGCAATCAACTTGCTACCATTCATGGTTTCGGAACCAAATTCGTTCTTCTCTTGAGTTTCCCCATGACAGAGAAGAGTAGAAGGGACAAACAGGGCATAGAAAGGCTCTATCTACACTGTTTTCACCTCAGAGCACAAAAATATTTTTCTGCATGAAAATAGGGCACGGCCGGCCTTGTTTGGACCCGGCCGGGCCTCATTGTGGGTTGGCCGGCTCCAATGTGTGGTACACAGAGCACTTTTTGAGAAATACTGAGCAGTGGCTAAGGGTGAACACAGGGCAGTTTCCCAGCAAGGCAGACAAGGCAGTTTCTGAGGAACATTGTGCGCAATCATTGGTGTATTTCTTGGATTGTTGTAATGTTATTGTTGTAATAAATTAGATAGTTATTCATTTATTATTCATTTGGATTTGTAATAGTTAGTTTAATTTGGATACTTGAACACTCATTCAGACCCTCTTGCACGAGGACAAAATATGTTATAATTGTGTATGTCTTCCAAACCCATTTCTTTTTCCCTTTTATTTACCCACTTATAATGGTAGCATAGAGCATCATGTTTCCTTAGCATTTTCCATGAATTGCATCTATTTGTCTTACACGCATAATGGTTCGGCTCATCATTCTAACCAATGTCAATTTCAATTCATTGCTTGAATACGTGATTTATTCCATGTCTTGAATTGAATCATATGCCATGCTAGTAGTCGAACTTATTGTTTACGTAATGTGTGTGTTACATTAGTCATATTGCGTTATCTACGAGCATGCATTTCTTCTAATTATCTTGTTTTATTTGGCTTGCTTGGAGTATTAGGTGAGCGTTTCTTACTTTAGCATATTGCATGCGTGTGATTGTTTCCATATCAAGCATTATACCATGAGGTTAAGTGCTAAGGTGATATACCTGTTTGAATGCTAGTGGCTGGAGGCTTTTTTACTTAAGTTGGAATAAATCGATTAAATGTAAAATACGAGCTCACTTTTTTTTTTTTTTTTCAAGTGACGCTTATTCAATGAAAACTTTTTCAAAAACAAAACATAAAATCACTGAGTTCCAAATTTTGTAAAGTGGTCTATACTTGTGTGCATCACCTAGTAAAGAATAGCCTAATAACCGGAACAAGAGCATATAATGTAAATAAGATTCACATCATGATTAGTAGAGGCTAATCTTTGATCGGGTGAGTGGGGTGCTCAATTCATAACCTTCCCTTCTCATACCTAAGTTTCCAAGCCGAGACACTTTGGTGATGACGGATAAGTGGCCTTTGACACAAGTCTTGGGTTTCCTAAATTTTTCAAAAATATTTAGGTAGCAACTCTGAAATCTGGCAAAGTAGTCAATTTTTGGCATTTTGATTCAACATCGATTTTTCAAAAGATTTGCCAGATTTGGACTCATTTGTGTTCATCTATTTCACATTGCACTTGTGAAATCAGATTCAGAACCATGAGAGTCCGAACTGCAGGGCTAATCGTATCCGAAAGGAGCATGAAAAGTAAGCTACAGTGAGACATAGTTTGGCTTGTATCTTTTCATCCTTTCTACATGAGACGTAGTTTGGCTTGCATCTTTTCACCCTCTCTACATGAGACGTAGTTTGGCTTGCATTTTCTTAAATCCTTTCTATGTGAGACATAGTTTGGCTTACATCTTACATCCTTTCTATGTGAAACATAGTTTGGTTTGTATCTCTTATTCTCCTTTCATGTAAAACATGTTTGGAATTGCTATTTGCTTACTTCTTTCCATGTGAGACACGGTTGGATTTATTTTGATTTAAGCTTGAGGCTTGTTTCTTTCACATGATATCATCTATTTATTGTTTCATTGTATTCTCTTGCATGATCATGGGTTTTCAAAATAACCAGCTTCGCGAAGCGTAGAAGTCCAGCTTTCAAGTGTAGTCTTGAGCATGTCATTTGCATCTTGCCCTTGAACTACACTGGTTTGATTCCTTGTAAAGGGATACATAGGAAACTTTTGAGTTCAACCAATTGCATTTACATTTTGTTTGTTTGCCAAAGTCTAATGGGGTCGTCTTCAGGATTTGACATTCACTCACGTCATTTCTTGACTTCGAGCTCTGTCAAAGAGGGGCAACCGTAGACACCCCATTTTGACAACCCTTAAGACTTGGGTGCCTCACTCTGAACACTCGATGATGAATTGTTACGTTGTACAATCGTTCGATTTCTTCAGCAAAAGGCTTCAGTTTCAAGCTTTAAAACCTAAACTTTGTGCCCCCTTTGAACCAAAACCTTATTCTTTTCTAGCCTAACCACTCAAAGAACTGCTGGCCAACAAATGGCCGGCAGGCCATTTTCATTGGGCTGACCATCCCTCCTCAAGGCCAGCCGACCATATTCAGCGGTAGTAGATATTTGACAGCTGCCAGCTGTGCCCATGTGCATGCCTTGCACCAGCTATCCCTTTGCTGATATTTCTGACGTGAGAACCTGTTTTTCTATAAATACAAGGCCTCCCCTAAGGGTTTTGGGTTAGAAAAATTCTCCAAGAGCCAAAAACTTGTCTAACACACTACCCTCCTCTCTTGCTGTATACATACACTATATATATGTCTTACAAGCTAAAAACTTGAAGCTTTGGCTGAGGTTCTTGAAGATGATTTCAAACCTTTGAGAGTGCTTGGTTTGTGGTTTGCGAATTAAGGAGCTCACCCTTTCTTTCAAGAGGTCACTTGGGGCTCTTTTACTATTCTCTCTCTCTCTCTCTCTCTCTCTCTCTCTCTCTCTCTCTCTTCTTTGTCATTCTATGTTGATTTCAGAGCTATTTTAAGCTCAAAAATGTGATTAAAACTTGGTTACAAATGAGTGAGCTAGCTACCCTTTCATAGGCTAGCTCACTAAGTTGTGTACCCCTTTGTTTTTCTTCCATTTTTTTTCTTTCTTCTTACTTTATTTGGTTAAATTTCAGTCCCTTTTAGAACTGTTTTGGGTTATTTGTATGTGATATGAATTGAATATGGGCTTAAAAAAGGGTCCTAGTCCTCTCCACTAGTTGTGCTCTTACCTATTATGCTTTAAATATCATATATGTGTTGCTGTAAGTCCTCTTGGATTTGGCGTGTTTAGGGTATAGTGGCCAATCCGTCGAGTTAATCATTTTAGCTTTCATTATGTCTCTTGGAACCTTGTGGTCATGGGAGGATTAGAGCTTAGGCGTAGCCACCACGCCGCAAGTTAATTTATCTAGTGTAAATTTCTTGCTTTCATATTCTTGTGGTCCGCCTTGAGGCTATGTAATAGCCTCCGCGTTCAAATTGTTGAAAAACTCTCTTATCAATCATTTTCGACACATGGAAATGGATATCTCATCCTTGTTCCATGAAAAGAGGAGTTGTCAACAACTTTGGCAAGTTGTATGTTTAAGCTTTGATAGACAACTTGTTTTATTCCCTTACTTGCTTTGTTGCTCCTAGAGAGCTCTTTATTGAAAAGTGTTGAAAACTCTCTCCTAGTTTCATTTTGAAGCATAGGAAGGATTGTTTCATCCTTATTCCATGAGTAGGGAGATGAGTTGATAACACTTTTTGAGTTGTTACTTTTGTTCATTTTGGTTGCTCTATCATCATCATGTACTATCTTGTGACTTGATGATTTATGAGTGGAGTACATCAACCTCTTCCTTGAATTTTCATGACAGGAAAGAGGCAAAAGGGCATAGCACCTTTGGGTGTTTAGCTAAGTATTTTCTTATTGTTCTAATGGTCATCATGCAACAAACTTGCTATGATTGATGATTTGCGAAGCTAGCCTACTCTCTCCTTAAAAATCCTCATGACACGAGGGAGCAGGAAGGATGAACATCTCCTAGAAATACTATGCTTTACTTTGTTTCAACTCTGTTGCAGCAAGGTATTTCTCAGAAGCAATGGTCGGCCAGCCACAACTTTGTACAGCCGACCACTTTTCAAGGCCGGCCAGCCACCTATTTTGTATAGGCAATGGAATTTTTGCAACAGAATAGAACAAAATCTAAGGCCAAAACAGAATAATTTTTTGACTACAAACAGAGTAGATTCTGGAAGCAATTAGAGAAGTTCCTGAAGATGTTCTCGATTGTGCGCATGCAGTTCCTCGCCTCCCGTCCGAGTCCATTAGATTAGTATCCTTAATATTCATATTCGTAAATAATTTGTAATTAATTAGTTGCTTTACTTTCATTCGGACTTGTAATAATTTAGCTAATTAGTCTATTCAATTGTGTTGTAATAATTAGTTAATTCGGACCCTCTTTCAGACCCTCTTGTGCAAGGGAAAATTTGTAATATTTGTATGTCTTTCAACCCCTATTTCTTTCTCCTTTTTATTTATATGCTTATCGTGGTAGTATCATATTTTTTGTTTCATATCATTGCTATGCTTTACATCTATTTTTGCATGCATTAAGTCCGGTTCATCATTCTAATATCATTGTCATGTCCTACTTGCTTGAATACATGCGTTACGCATGCTTTGAGTTGATCCATATGACATGTTAATAAACCGAACTTAGTAGTTGCATTTTTGTATGTGTAGCATTAGTCACTTTGCATATTTAGGAACATGCATTTTTCTAATTATTTTATTCTCTTTGGCTTACCTCGGTTGAGTACTAGGTGAGCATTTTTACTTTAGCATATTGCATGTGTGTTTGTGTGGCCATGTCAATCATAATACCATGAGGCTATGTGCTTATTTGGAATACCTCTTTGAATGCTTGTGGATGAAGGCTATTTTTCCTTAAGTTGGGATGATTTTGATTAATGTACATATGAGTTTACTTTTCATTCAAGTACCACATATTCAAAAATCTTTTCAAACAAACATGAAATCAAGGCATTCTAAAGTAGGCGAAATAGTTTATACTTGTGTGTCTCACATAGTAAGTTAGCATAATAATCAGAACATGAGCATATACTGTGCATAAAAATCACATCATGGTTAGTAGAGGCCGGTCTTTGATAGGGTGAGTGGGGTGCTCAATTCATGACCTTCCCCTTTCATACCTAAGTTCTCGAGCCGAGACACGTTGGTTATGACGAACAAGTGGCCTTTGGCACGAGTCATGTGTTTCCTAAATTTTTCAAAAATATGTAGGTGGAAACTCTGAAATCTAGCAATGCAGTCCATTTTTGGCATCTCTGATGATTAATGGATTTTTCTAAGATTCGCCAGATTTGGACTCTCAATAGTTTTTTTTTTTTTTTTTTCACATTGCACTTGTGGAACCAGATTCATAATCACGAGAGTTCGAACTATAGGGCTAAAGTACCCAAGGAGACTAAACCTATCCGAGGAGAACGAAAAACCGGCTACAACACACACACCCTGTCCTTTTTTCCCAATTCAATACACAATCACAATTATAACAAGCAAGTAACAAACCATGATATTCAAGTCAATAAAAAAGGATTACAAGGTTAGATGTTCGTAATCTAGAAATCCCCTAAAGATATTTCATCCTCCCAACTGCAAGAATTAGACTTAGATTATTCGATATGCCCCCGTTTTTACTGCTTTGCAGAACTTACCCCAGATGCCTACAACGGTTACATACCGTGTAGCGCCAACCTAGGACCTTAAAAGAGACAGTAAAAATATATAACCTCCTCCACCCTTATCCGTCATAAGTACCTAGGGTTCGAATACAACCGATCCATTCAAAGGTTCCAAAACACCACTTATACAAGACTTTACTTCAAATAGGGTACACGTCTCGCCAACCAATTCAATTCAAACATGTCATTATCTCAAATGATCGAAACCCAATTGTCACCCCAATTAAGTTTTCCGTTGAGTTAGATGTCTTAAGTTAAACTTAGAACAAACTTATCAAGATAATAATATCTACATAAGCATAAGCATCATCAAAGGACTATGGTAAGGAACATAACCATAACATGCAAATATCATACCAAGACATGAACAAGTGATAATTGTCAGTTTTAGCGGCAATTTATAAAAACTGTGACAAAAGAAAGTCACTAATTGTCAATTTTTAGCGACATATGCAAATAATATTTAAAACCATTAAAACACAAGAGCACCATTAAAACACATCAACAAATAATATTTAAAACCTCAAAGAATATGTATTTGAAATAGGAAATAGAAGGAAGGGTGATAATGTGGCTTACTTGAATACCTAGTGAAGTGTTTGCTCAAATTTCTCCTTTTTTTCCTCTCCTCCACCGCCAAGTATAGCTTGTTTTTTATGCTCCTCGGAGGGGTTTTGCCTCCTCAGATGCAATCACCCTATAGTTCAGACTCCCATGGTTTTGAATCTGGTTTCACAAGTGCAATATGAAATAGAAGAAACACAAATGAGAGTCCAAATTCAGCAAATCTTAGAAAATCCATTAATCATCAGAGATTCCAAAAATGGACTACATTGCCAAATTTCAGAGTCGCCACCTAAATATTTTTGAAAAATTTAGAAAACCCGTGACTCATGCCAAAGGCCACTTGTCCGTCATAACCAAAGTTTGTCTCGGTTCGGGAACTTAGGTATGAGAGGGGAAGGTCATGAATTGAGCACCCTATTCACCCGATCAAAGATCGACCTCTACTAATCATAATGTGATTTTTTATTAACATTATATGCTCATGTTTTGATTATTTAATATGCTAACATTACTACGTGAGGCAAACAAGTGTAGACTACGTCGCTCACTTTGGAATGCTTTGATTTCATGCGATTTGTGAAAAGATTTTTGAATATGTGCAATTTTAAGGAAAAAAATGCTCATATGTACAATAATCAAAGCTATTCCAATTTAAGCAAAATAGCGTCCATCCACAGGCATTCATAAAATTATTTCAATTAAGCACATAGCCTCATGGTAGTTATGCTCGACATGGTAACACAAACATACATTCATGGTATGCTAAAGCAAAAAAATGCTTACCCCAAATATCCGAAGCAAGCCAAAGAAAAAGAAGATAGTTAGGAAAAATGCATGATCCTAAAATGTGTCCATGACTAATACAATACATACAAAATGCAACTAACAGATTCAACTATTAATATGACTTGTGAATCAACTCAAAGCATGTGGTAGCGCACATAAGCAAATAAGAAATGATAACGACGTCAAGATATGATGAGCTGAATCCTTATATATGAAAGAATGGATACAAGTCATGGAAATGAAAAAGAAAATATGATGCTATACAACCACGGTAAGTATGTAAATAAAAGGGAGAAAGAAATGGGGATTGGAAGACATATACCAATTATTACAAATTTCCCCTCGTACAAGAGGGTCCGAATGTCCAAATGTTCTAATTAACTACAAATCCGAATGAATGATTACCTAATTTATTACAACAATAGTATTACAACAATAATATATAAAGAATGAACAAGAATCACATGTGCTCTGATGAAGATAGTCCTCAGAAACTACTCTATCTACCTTGTGGGAAACTGCTTTGTTTCACCCTCAGCCACTGCTTTGTGTTTTCAGCAAACTGCACTGTGTAACATACTTTGGAGGTCGGCCGGCCCAAAAAGAGGCATGGCCGGGTCCAAAGAAATACGATCGTGCTCTATTTTTTGGTAAAAAGACTATTTTGTGCACTGAGGTGAAAATAGTGCAGACAAAGTGTTTCTAAGAGATGTTTGTCCTCTCTTCCCTTCCCTATCATGAAGCTATTCAAGGGAGAAGTAGATTCACTTCTAAAATCATCAACCAATGCAAATTTGTTGCATGATGATCTTTAGAAGCAATAGGATAAGAATTCAATAAACAAAACAAAAAGACAAACATTACCTCCTTCATATCATAAAGTTAATTCAAGGAAGGGAATAGGCGTGCTTCTTGAACCATCAAACATCACTAATTTAGTATGCGATGATTCTAGAAGCAACAGATTCAGTATAATGTCCGACTAAATCTAGACTATTTTATTATCTTTTTACTCCGATTTTATTCCAGTTTTATTACCCTTTTTACTTTACCTTTCCATTTCTTATCTTTTCTTCCTTTTTGTCCAATGGTGATGTTTAAGTCCACTAATGTCCAAAGTAATGAAGATTAGCAAGCATGGCTTGACCCGAGAAATGAAAACCTTCGAATCCTTTTCTTTAGGAGAAATTACAAAGGAGGAATCAAATCCATTTGCGAGCGATAATGAATTCGGAGTCAAACCTAAAACAGGCAATAATGACTCTAAATTCAAACCCAATAATAAGCTATAATGAAACATTCCTTTATGATTTCCAAGGATCTAAAATAGAAAATTAGTACCTTAGAAATAATGCACCGACGATTAAGGGAAATATCAAACAAGGTATCATGCTTAGCATAAGAGAGATGTAATGCCCTAGTAATGAACCTCCAAAGAAATTAAACCATTTGGCATGAGGAGTCTCTTTCTTATGCCTTGAGCGGAGATCTTTTGTTTGATACAACTCTTAATCAAAAGAAACAAAGAATGGAGGAAGGTTGTAGAGATGAATGGAAAGTGGGGATTACAATGACATGAATACTTGAATATTTACATGAAAGCTATAAGGAAAATGAAAAGGAAGGACTATCAACTCAAACGGATTGGCGGTTATGTCCTAAACACACCAAACCCATGAGGACTTACAACAATACAATCATAATATTCAAAACATAAATTTAAAAGGCATTAAACAGCCCCAAAAACAACACAAAGCTGTGCTGAAAATCAGTTTTAAAAAGTAGAAAATATGAACAAAAATGGAGAACAAATCTAGCAAGCAAGCCTTCCCTCCACTTTTTGTAGTCTTAAATCACATATTTCAGCCCCTCGAAACATTTGAAAAACAGTATGTAGACAAGAAAAAAAGAGGAGAAGAATGAAAGACAAGTAAAGAAGAAGGTGCCAAAATTATACCTCTTGAAAGAGAGGATGTTTGTAGTTAAACAAACTTGATTCAAAGCACTCTCAAGTCTCTGAAATTTGGTTTGAAAATCTCAACAAAAGCTCTAACAATTAGCTCTAATGGTGTATCTATTGTGTGTGTATAGTTTAAAGGTGATATGAGAGTGATATGGCCTTTGCAAAGGAATGAAGGGTCTCTTTTGATCTTATAATCTCTTTTAGCTTCTTTGAAAATTTTTCTAACCCTCATTTTTAAGGGAGAGGTCAAATTTATAGAATTTGAGCCAAATTGGTCATAAATATCTCCAAAAAAAGGACAGCTGGCGGATGCCCGCCAGATATTCTGTTTATTGCCCATTAGACCCGACCGAGTCACAATATGCACGGCCGGTTCCCAATGGTGTTCTCTTGGCTCACTGCTGGAGGCTCAGTGCAGGTGGAAACAAATGTTTCAAAAATAGGTTTTGTGGTCTAAATCATTTTGGCCAATCTGAAGTGTGAGGTTGGAATTTTAGAGCTCGAATCCGGACTCTTTTGCTAAGAGTTCAAACGATTTATACAACATTACTTTCATCATTGAGTGTTTGGAATAAAGCGCCCAAGTCTTAGGGGCGGTCAAAATGGGGTGTCTACACCAAGGTTTAGTCTCTTCCTCTTCTTTTTTTCCCTCAGCCTAAAATAGTGTGTGTGAGTGTGTTTGTGCTTCAAAAATGAGAAGGGGGTGGTGTATTTATAGAGAATTTGGTGTGAAAAGTCCAAAATGCCCATTGGTTTCAAATGAATTGAATAGTCTTGGATTTAGTTTGAATGTAATGGAATGAGGGATGATTAGGACCTTAATTATGATCTAGTTAAGCTTAGGTCTAATTTAATCCATTCTACTTACAAGTACATTAGATATATAAATCATTGTATTCATTACAAATCTTTTGGTGCCAATATCATAATTTGTTTCCCATGAATTTTAGGGATTATGTTCCGTTGTACATCCTATGTGTAGACTAGGGAGGGGGTGGCCGGCCATGTGCTTTGATTTCGGGAGATTATGTGTATAATTTGATGTAGATTTTGTAGATTTTGTGTATAAACAAAGATTGAATTAAGGTACAACATATATATATATATAGGTACTAATTTGGGGTCAAAATATAATTTAATTAAAACATGAGGGCTAGGGATTTAATTCATGATTTGGAAAATCTATTTAGATGTAGGATTTAATTGGATTAGTGTTTAGAAATTTTAATTCGATTTAAGTTTCTACATTTTGAATTAAACGACGATTAATTGAACAATCATAATAAGAATTAGAACTCTAAGGCTTTGGGTAATCAATCCTTAGTTAGGGACTTAATTGATTATTACAAGGGTATTGAAATTGATTCCTTAAGTTATCGGGATCGATTAGAGCTCGTAAGGTTCTGATAGGAACGCATTTTTGATACTAGGGTTAAAATTGAAAACAAATAAGGAATCAAGGGTCTTTATTGAAATAACTACAAAAAAAAAAAGGTCTAAATAAAATTACCAAGGTTAGAGCCTCATTAATATTAGAGTGTAGAAATGATTAGTAAGCTATCGAGATCAATTAGGGTTCGTACGAGTTCATTCCTGATGCGTCTCCAGTTCTGTGGTTAAATTTGCAAATAAACGAAGAACTAAGGGCTTTATAATAATAACTCAAAAGTCAGGGACTTAATAGAGTTTACAGAAGTTAGAGGCCTCACAACCTATCCCCATTAAATAAATTTCATCCTCGAAATTTCAACCATTCTTCATGTCTCAAAATGTTGTATTGCATCCTTGCGCTTCCGGATAGGTTCTACCAACATATTTTTAATCATCTGGATCATCTTCTTCTCTTAAGTTCTTCTCCTTTCTGTTTAGAGCCATCATTGGTCTCGTTCTAATAGTAGCATTTTGAATCGAATTCCTTCCCAATTAATGACGTAAAGGGTGCATTAATCTTCTGCGTTCATTAAGAATTCCGAACTACTCGCCGTACAGGTAATGATGTTGCTACTTCAGTGTAAAAGCTTGTATTGCCAAATTCCTGATGTAGTGATCTACACTTTTGTTAAGAATTGACCCTTTGGTAATTTGCTGATGCCATTGCGTTTGTCGATTTGAATCATAGAAACTAGTTTATCCCCCTTAAATAATTAAAAGAGTTTCATTGGATGGGTAAGTCGTCTCCTTCTATTGGTAACCATTGATGATAATGAATCTATTTCTAAATTAAGATTGATGTTGGTATCTTCATGCTTCGTACAACAATTCCTAAAGGTTCACGTACAAGTTATAATAATCTATCACACTACATATACGAAGAAATGTGATGAATAAAACCTTTACTGAAGGATTGTGAAATACAAGTTCCAAGGTACTGAGATTGGACTGATAAAAGAGAATTTACACTTTTATGCTTCAATTACAAAAGTCCTTCCAAAAGGGTTCTAACTATTATCCTACTTGTATTTTCCTTATTGGTGGTTCTTCGAGTTCTTATGCGGGACCTTACTTGTCCTTTGGATATGGCACGGTAAGATCTTCTTCTACTTGGAGTGTGAATACTCTGCCGGTTGGCATCTAACTATTGCTGAATTCAAGCCTCTTGTTGTTTTGCTTTCCCTTTGATATCGTTAACTAGCTTGTCCTGTTCGTCCATGGCTTCTGACCGCCAATCCTTTGTGTGGTTGCTCCCGTGATTTTTCCTTGATATCCCAATTGAGTGAGTTGGGGACATTCATTTTTAAAATGCCCTAATTGGTCACACTCATAACATTCTCTCTTCCAGCCATTAATTATATTTCTTCATTCTTGCATTCGCCTCTGTTGTCGTTGTATTCCTTTCACATAAAGTGCTAATGTACACTGGTTCCCAATATTATTTTCCTTGTAATTTTTTTGCTCAGCAGTCTCTGGCTTAATTGCCCATGGTTGTTGTCTACTGATAGCATGCTATAACAACCACCTCCTTAATTAGTCATGCTAATTCTCTAATTTACATTGATTATGTGTTTATGTGATAATACGTGCCATGTGTGATTTGAATTGAAATATTGTCAGCAGATGTGTATAGAATATGAATTTGAACCTGTCTGAATTAGTAAATCGTAAAGTTAAAATTAAATATTTGGATAGGAAATTAGAGCCTAATTCACATTAGTATGATTAAGTTTGGTTTAATTTAAATTAAACTATAATGAGAATTGATTTAATTTAAGTGAATTTGAATTAATTAAAGTCAATGTAATTTATTAATTTAAACTTCTAATTAATTAAAGTTTAGAAGAAATCAGTGTTTAATGAACCGCTTAAGTCTACTCATCAAATGAAGTGGGAGAAGAAAAGAGATTTAGTGGGCTTTGTAGAGAGAGACATAACTTGAGAGAGAGTTCTAGAGGGTCAAGAACAGCAAGAAGAGAACAAGGAAGAAGAAAGGTTAATCTTCAAATTCAACAAATCTAAGGTAGGAATTCTCTCTTAATTTCTTTGAATTAGAAGATTTACACTCCTGAACTCTTGAAATTAAGCTTAGTTGGTAAGAAATCATGCATAATTGTAAGTTTGGTGGGGTAAATTAATGTTAAGAATTCATATGAACACAAAAGAGAAGAATTGTAAGAATTAGCTCAAAATATCAACATGAATCACATAACTTCATAAAATTCTTGTTCATACACAAAACTTGTTGCATGGTTCTTCAACTTTGGGGAGAAAACCCCATGGATTTTGATATTGGAACTCAAATATGCATGTTCTGTGTTATTACACTTCAAGTCAAGATTTTGATCTTTTGGAATTTTGAGTTTTGTTTTGAAGTTATGATTTGAGTTTGAAGTTAGAAATGTTTAATTCAAGTTGTTTTTAAGAGTTTGAAAGGTTTGAAATACATGAGAATGGAATTGGTTTTTGAAAAGTTTGTATGCCAAATACAAGAGCAATTTTCAGATAGGATTCTCTCTAGAACTGCGTGTGCGACCTGAAGCCCCGTACATGCGGAAAACAAGGCACCAAACAGCACACAATCTGCTTTAATTGCATGTGTTGGGCGCACGTGCGGTGGTGGCTTCAAACGTGTGGCCAGTGCTCATGCACGTGCAGTTTTCGGGCCCGCCACAGTTTCATTTTTCTCTCCATTTTTTTTGACTTCCAGGCCTCCATTTGCATGGTTTTCACGTGTATTTCAAATTCATATACATATTATGAGCACGAAATAAATTAAAGAACAAATAGAAACAATTGAACGAACAAGTAATGAATGAACCGAATAGGTTTAAGAATCGACTAAATGAATTGAACATGTTTTGAGATGTTGTGCTTGAATGTGTTTGTGTAAGTCAGACAATGTATTGTGATCACATGATTCAGGGAGCCAACTATGAGTAACAACCTTGTAAAGATATGTTTGACTTATAAGTATTTTCTAACTTATATTGTACTCTGTTTCTGAAATGATGTTTTCTGTTTAAATGAATGATTGTCCTATTTATGAAATTTATTCGTGGCATCCTTAGCTACTGTTATTGTTACTATTACTGCTACTGTTACAGAGATCTCTATCAGTTCCAATTCTTGGAACTACTGTTTACTATATCAATGGCCATCATATATGACTGTTCAGTCTTCTAAGACCTACTATACTGTACTGCTAATGGATGTATCTGTAGACACCCCATTTTTGACTGCCCATACAACTTGGACGTCATCGTTTGCACTCCTAATGACGAGTGCATATGCTTGCCAAGTGCTCGAAGTCCGCAGCGGAATGCCACAGCTTTGAGCCTTTCAAACCTTGCACACCTATTGCCTCATTTTTGGACCAAACCCTTGCTTTTCAAGCCTGCAACCCCTGGTGGCCTGCCGCCCACCTTTTTGGGCTACCGGCCACCAGTGATGGCCAGCCAGCCACCAGTGTCTTTTGCAGATATTTTGTGATAGTTGTGCCAGTTGTATGCACAGATGCTTGCATCTGCTCCCACATGTATGGCTGGATGTTCTTGAGGGAAATTCATGTTTCCTATATATAAGAGACCTCCCTCTCATGTTTCAAGGTTAGAAAAAATTTGGAGCAAAATGTTTACTCTCTCTCCACAATTCTCTCTCTCTCTCTTGTAAATTTCTACACTCTTGCCTACATATCCTTAACCTTTGCCTATACACCCTTAACAAAAACCTTCTCATCTTTGAGCTGAGGTACTTTTGAGCTTGGTTTGAGCTCTAGAAGGGTGTGTTTGTCTTGATTTGTTGCCTAGAATTGGTCTTCTCTTCAAGAGATATAAGGCTTTGCTTCTTGCTTTGTTTATTTGCTATTATGCCTATTGTTTTTCCACTGCTTTTGGGTTGAAACTTGGGTTTTAAGGCCAAAAAAGGTTAAGGGGTGGTTCACCCTTTTTTGCACCTTGCTCTTAAGGCCTTTTCCCTTATGTTTCCCATCCTTACACTATCTTTTTTTGAGTTTTTAAACACTGATTTTTAGAGTTATTTCAGTGGCTAAAATCATATTTTCAAATCCAAATTTGGAGGGGTTAGCCTCTCCTCCTTATGTCTTGCTTACTAGTCTAGCTTGTGCTATGTTTTAGCTTATTAATCTAGCATTTTTTGTCTTAATTCCAGCATATTTTAGGGCTGTTTTTAGACTGTATTAGCACTATTTTTGGTTGATAGTTGCATTTGAGCTTTGTTTTTCATGCTTGTAGTGTAATTGTCCTCATGAGTTTTGTGTTCTAGGCCTTAGACACCATCTTCCTTGAGTTGATTGCATTTATTTATGGCTTTCCATATTTGTAATCACTCTTAATCACCTCTGCAACCTCCCTTCTTTCTTGGCTTTTGTTTTGCTTTGAAAGTGGTTCAAACTACTTGTTTGTTTAAGCATGAGATTGAGATGTCATGCCTAATGGTTTAATCCCTTTGGGATTCATTACCAACGATATGATGTCTCTTTCATGCCTAAACCAACTCTTGGTTTGAGCCCTCTTTCCATTAGAGGACTTAAATTCACCTTTGGACTCAATTTATTAAAGAATGGGTGGTAATCTAAAATGGAATAATAAAATTGAGGCTAAAAAAGGTACAAGATAATAAAAATGTTGTGTTCAATCGGACGTTAATTGAACACATGGAAACTTGGGCCATTTCATACTTATTAGTCATGAAAATGATTCAAGTCTCCAAGGTCATTACTTCCCTTGATCTTTCATGATAGGGAGGTGGTTTTTTGTTTCTTGTTTTGTTGTATTTATTAAACTTGCACACTTGGTTTCATAAGCCATCATGCAATGAAATTGCATCCATTGATGGTTTGTGAGCTAATCTTACTACTCCTTTGATTTTTTTCACGATAAGGAGGGGTAAAATGTGCAAACAAACCCTTGAGAATACACTATCTCTACTCTATTTGCTCTCTGTTATAGTAGGGAAGTTCAATCATCAGTGGTTGGCAGGCCATCACCAGTGGACGGCCGGCCCTCTAGTGCAAAATTCAGTAAGGTTCTCCTGAGGCAGAATAGAGTTGGTCTGGAGTTGGAAATCAGTGCAAGTGTCCTACTATGCAACAGAGACATTCAGCAGCAGAAACAGTGCCTTTTTTGGGAGGAAACCGCATGCATGCATCAGCCTTCCATCGGTCCTAGGGATCCATGTTGCATACGTTAGTATTGTGATTAAAATAGTGGCTTTGTAATTAATTAGTTAGAATAACTAATTTATCTCATATTATAATTGTTTTAGTTAACTAGAATAGCTAATTCATTTGTTGCAATAATTAGTTAAGTAGTTTAGCTAGTTTAATTTGTTTTGTAATAAATTAGCTTAGCTTTAATTAGTTAGCTAGTTAGTTTATTTGGACTCTCCTTCGTGAGAGAGTAATGTTGTAATAATGTGTATGTCTTACAACCCCACGTCTTTCTCCCTTTTATTTACTAGCTTATGATGGTTAGTTTAGGGACATGATGTTTTGTTTAGCATACTTCATGTTTGCATCCATTTGTCTTGCATGCACTGAGGCTCGATCCATCATTCTAACTTGCATTGTTAGTTAAGCATTCTTTGAATGCGTGCTTAGACCGCATGCTATCAAATCGATTCATATGCCATATTAGTAGCCGAGCCTAGTAATTGCATATCGCATGTGTTGCATTAGTCATATCGCATAGTTAGGAATCATGCATTTTTCTAACTCATTTCTCTTTTGGCTTAGAGTACTAGGTGAGCCTTTACTCGCTTTAGCATATCGCATGCGTGTGATTGTTGTCATGTCTAGCATGTTCAACATGAGGCTAATTGCTTAAATGATAAAATTGCTTGAATGCCTGTGAATGAAGGCTAATTGCTTGAATTGGAATAATTTGAGTAATGTTTATATGCGATCACTTTTTCAAGTGGTACATATTCGAAACAATTTTGCAAACAAACACGAATGGAAATGTTCCAATTCTTGCAAGTTAGTCTATACTTGTGTGTGTGCATCACATAGTAATGCTAGCCTAATAAACCGAAACTAGAGCATATAATATAGATAAGATTCATATCATGATTAGTAGAGGCCAATCTTTGATTGGGCGAGCAGGGGTGCTCAATTCATGACCTTCCCGTCTCGTACCTAAGTTCCCGAGCCAAGACAATCTTGGTGATGACAGATACATGGCCTTTGGCACGAGTCATGGGTTTCCTAGATTTCCCCAAAAAAATATTTATGTGGCGACTCTGTATCTGGCAAAGCAGTCCATTTTTGGCATTTTTTATTCAAAATCGATTTTCCAAAATATTTGCCGAATTGGGACTCTTTGGTGTTTATCTATTTCACATTGCACTTATGGAATCAAATTCAGAACCGCGGGAGTCCGATACTGTAGGGCTTATTCTTCTTCCGAAAGGGGGTGTGAAAAAGTCAAGCCACAGTATCACATATAACTACTATGATTGCAATATGATTCTGAAATGAGAAATTAATTCACTGCTGATAGTAAACTATTTTAAATACTGTAAGGGCATTATTCTTAACCTCTTTACAAAGTTGTTATTCACTGGGCTTTAGCTCACCGTTTTATATGTATATATATATATATATATGTAGGTGACCAAGCTCAGGATCAGACCTAGTGGCGTCGACCTAAACTCTGCTTTGTCAAGCCAACTCTCGTGCCTCACTGCAAACTTCCAAACGGTCAAGCTTCTAGGCTTCACGGGTGATTTTGAATATACCCTTTTGAATTTTGCTCAAGTGTATGAATGCTTTTTGTTTTAAGACTAGTTTTGTTATTAGGTTTAATCCTACAATTATGTTATGTTTTTGTACTTAAGCTTGACGTGGACTCATGTGTATATGTATACATATAAAGACGTGTTTTTATTCATGAAAGTTTTCACAACTTATTGGACGTCATATTTTATTATTTACAGGCTTCTACGAGCCTCTTTTCTATAATACTATTATGCAGGCCCTTGGTAATCTCGGATTACTGGCCAGTCACTTTCCTAATCCCTTGGGGCAGGGGTTGGGTCATGACACATGCGTATTTACACCTAAGCGATTTCCTTCATTTTCAATCTACTAGGGACATTTGAACCTCTAGTGTCCCATCTGTTGACAACAATATCACTAGATTGGCCTTGTTGGTCTTTTCTGAAAGCTTTCCTTTAGATTTTGTTGTTGGGGTTATT
Organism: Camellia lanceoleosa; assembly: GCA_025200525.1. Classification (NCBI taxonomy): domain Eukaryota; kingdom Viridiplantae; phylum Streptophyta; class Magnoliopsida; order Ericales; family Theaceae; genus Camellia; species Camellia lanceoleosa. The sequence goes on from CM045759.1 coordinate 44,649,381, forward strand.
GGGGTTTCCTAGAATACAGCTTTGGTGTTGTGTATGACTTCAACTATTTCTTTCAGGTTCCCAAATCCTTTTGGAACCTACGTCCTTCCGTTTTGAATCCCATGTTATGTTAACTATATCTGCAAAAGTGGGGAGTCTTAATGGCAAAACATTTTCTCTAATTGTCAGATCTAAACGCCATTTGAACCCTTGCACATTCTCCTTGTCATTTGCTACATATTGAGTTAGTGTCATCATATCTTGCCTTAACTTCTGAATTTCTCAAATCCTTTTCTATCTGATTGTGTTTGGGAGGTGCTTTCTTAAGAATAGATTTTTAAATTGCGCCTATGTCATCATTGTGATGTCCCTAGATTCCCTGATTAAGGTCCACTAATGATCTAATTCCCCTCCCAGTTCATACCGTGCTAGAGTAATTCTATCAGTATGCTCTCTTACTTCCATTGTATCTAGTATTTCCTTAACCTGCTGGAGTCAGTTCTTTACCACCCCTGACTCCAATACTCCTGTAAACTTGGGAGGTTTTTGTTCCCTAAACTCTAAAAAAATGTGAGTCCTATCATTCTGTCTATCTCCTCTTAGGTGTCCAAACTCCTCCAAAATTTGACCTCCGAGGTAGTGCGGGATTTCTGTTGTAGCAACTGGTCCATTCTTAGAATTTTGATTTCTTGGCACCATATTCCTATTGTGTTGGGTTCAAGTGTAGTCCACCATTTCTCTATTCATAGTACGTGGTGAGGCATAAGTTGGAGTATAATTACAGAGGCAATTTCTTAAGGGTAATTAACTAATCTTAAAGTTAGAGTTCAATTATCGTAGGGTGTTTGAAGCAATAAGGTGAAGTAGTAAATAACAATATAGGGAAACACAACACAACTTCATATATATATATATATAGGCAAAATAATAGCTACATGAGTTTTAAAACTAGGTTAATGAAAGGAATACGAAGTGGAGATAAAAGAATACGAAACGGTTATAGTAATAACATTAGGATCAACTGAAATACGGAAGAATGGTCTAATATTACAGTTTCAGGCTTCGATGTGATAGAGGTAGTAACTAAACTAAATATTTAACTTGAAACTACATTGGCCATCCGCGTTTCAAACTGAATATCCAAGATTCGTCACTGAGTATAGGAAATGAAACTATTTACAAGAAGCCTTGTACTAGATAGAATAATCAAGGCTCAAAGGTTGTCAATTTTACAAATGGTAGTATATAAAATAGGACTAGATGGTCATGACTTAATCTTGGAAAAGAATGACATCGAACAAAGGTTACGAATATAAGATGAGGGTATGACAATCGATAGAAGACTCGTAAAAATAACAGTACCCCTACTTCTATATTGTATCTAATGTGCAATGTGATGCCCTGTTTAGAGTTAAAACCACTTCCCTTTGTAGGTGTCATCAAAATGTAACGCAACGATTCTGAATCTAAAGTACGACCTCATGAGTCGATGTTGCTATGTCCGAATCCAAAGAAACGTCTTAAGGTAAGTCAAGAAAATTTTCATTTTTGATGTCTTTTTTGATGTCTTTTAGTTGATAGAATATATAGTAGTATAATAATATAACATGGTCGGAGTAAAGTTGTCTCTAATCGCAAGCTAAAACAAGTGGGTAAGGGTTGAACCTAAGCTCTAATACCAAATTATAACACCCCAAAAATTGGGAATATCAAAGAATATAATAACATATACTTATTTTTTTGTATTCTAATAAGTCCTATGGGTGACATAGTTACCCAAATACCCTTAATAATAATAGGCTAAAATGCGCATTAACATTCACATTGACAGTGTGACTATTCCATGATATGAACATTCACATTAAATAAATTTGACAATATGAATGTTCACATCATGGAACATTCAAAATAGTCCAAAATAGCGCACACCAAGTTGCTAAGGGCTCAAAAAAAATATTTATAAGAGTAAAATTATCCATAAATTACATTAAATATAAGAATTAGGATTTAGTGGATCAAATGTCCAAAATAATATGATTTATTGAAATAAATAAATATCTTATGGACTAATTGGGATATAAGTACTTAAAAAGTGATTTTCTAATAAATTTCCTGATGAAATACATCATTATAAACTTTTTAGAAATAACATATAAACAAACAGGGCTTAATTATCCATATTAAAACTTTACAGGACTATTTTTTTGGTGTAAACAATTTTGTGTGGTTAGTCCATATAGGGCACTGCCCTAACTTTAATTGGGCCCTTTCCCTAGTAGACAAAGGGATTGTTCTCCGGATTAGGCAGTCTTCAAAATTAGATACTGAGTTATCAAAAAAAATAGTAAGAGTAAAATAAAATTTATTGGTAATTTTCTAAAACAAAAATCACTGGAATTCTATCTCAAGTATTGAAATCAAGGACTGACTCAAAATGTTAATGTAAGAAGAGATCATATATTACTAACAAAAAAATTTTAAAAATTATGAACTAAACATCAATTTTTACAAGCAAAAAGTGAAAAGTAAAATAAATATATAAATAATGATTCATCCTCTAATTTTGTTTCTCCAATTCCATCTCTAATGTTGTGAAATTAGGGAGGCTAAAGATAAGAGGAAGAGAAGTGTGAGACCAATTTACAAGGAAGTTGGCCACGTTATTAGAAATGGAATTGGGGAAAAAAAATTGGAGGACGTAACACCACTCTAAATATATATATATATATATACTGGTTGGTCCTCCACGTGCGAAGCGTGCTACAGTTTCAATATAAATATTTTTAAGATTGTGTTTGATTTATGAATTTGAGAAGTGAAATATAGTTATATTTTATACTTAATGTGTCTATATTTTGTTTTTCTCTTTGCAAATTTCTTCTTAAATTAATATAAATATGAACATAGCTATGTGTCATATCAAATGTAAATATATCTTCACATTTGCAGTAAAAAAAAAATATATATTTTTGATAATCAAGTCGACAAAACTATAGAAAAGAGCACTATATTTATTTACTAATAGAAAAATAATTCATCTATGTAATTTCTTTGAATAACCTGACAAGTAAAATTTAAAAATCTATAACATAATGCTGATGGTTTGATAATAATATGCATACGGTATACATCTTATAACATAAATTTAACCCAAAAAAATTTGACAAAAAATGATCATTATATCACTCCATACAATAGCTTGTTTTCATAACATTATACATTATAGTAGATATTGACAGCGGGGATTTGTTTACAAAAGATAAGAAGAAGAAGAAGTACTATGTGTTAGTGTGATTATGTACAATGTGTATAGATACATCTTTGTCTTTTTTGATGGACAATATTTTTAATTTTGCATAGTAAAATCTTGTCATCATATTTGAAGTTCCCATATTTTTCTTTGATGTGGTTGCATAATGCATTTGTTGCAGAGTTGCCTTCTCTACGAATGACGGTGATTTTACAATCTTCGAAATTTTGTCTTCTTCTTCGGATGTTACCTATGAGTTTCCATACGATACTGTAATAATCTCTTTGTAATCCACACGAACATATCCACACAAAGAGGACAAAGATTAGCAGACAAACAACTCTTAATTGAATTTTTTTTGGGGGGGGGGAGGGGGGGAAAGAAAAAGAGATTAAAAAAAAGTAATTAAAGAAAGAGAAATCACTCAAAAAAGGCAAGCATCAACAACAATGCCTTACTTCCTAGTTCATATGATTACCTAGTTATACACATACACAATTAGGGGTAATCTGAATGATCAATCAATAGACTTAATGCAAAACTACCTAGAGTGAAACACCCAAACAATCTGCTATGTTATACATTTTGAGAACGAAAAGCATGAAAATCATGAGAAAATGTAATCTTGGAATTATTGTATTGGGAAATCTTTCATTGGTTGTCCCACCTCGTAAAAAAAGTGTAAAAGACAATTCGGAAACAAATGGAGCTTGACACGAAGCATGATACACAGCTACATTGCAAATACCTTGACATCTACAAACAAAAAATTTGCAAAAGCGTAGCACCAAATATTGAAAAGGAATTGATTTCAAACCATTTGCAACTCTAAAACTTATCACACTGACTATGTGCCATGCTTAATTGATTTATGTAATAGTAAAAAGTTCTGTCAAGATAGCACAGAATAGATTACTATCGTATCATTGATAGCATTTACCAAACCTTCAATTTCTCAATGATTTTCTAGTGAAATACATGGAAAGATACCATCTCATCTTCAATTAAAGAATGTTTTTACTAATAATAAAAAACATAAAAATCAACAAATCAATCGATCCATTTAAAAATACAATGGAATCAAATTTTCTTTTTCTTTTTCTTTTTTCCCCTAATTGACTAACAGAGACCAAATCAAGGCTTTCAACTTAGATAATGAAAGGTAAAAAAGGCCTCTCTTACAGCTATGTGACAGCTTTCATGAAAGTGGATACATTGGAGCTGTTCAATAACCCAAGTCATAGGTTTATCATCAGCCTAACATAGGCATTCTAGGAGATAAAAGTAAAGAGATGGTTAAAGAATTATATTATTGAGCAAAAACTAGCATGACTATGTAGCCATTACAATTTATTTATCTTCTGGCACGTGTAGGTCAGTGTTTAAACTCTCACTCTAGTTTGGATCCTTCAATCAAATTCAAAACAAACTCATCCCAATTTATGTCTATATAACTAATTCAGTATATAGATAATAGACACCCTACTTTATGTCTATATGAGTATAGATATCAAATTGAATGCATGGCTAACAAATATTTGTTAATTACAATTTTTACCTAACATTGTCCATGCAATTTTAAAAAAACAAAAAATTGTGAAAAGGACTAAAATAGATTACAAATTTTTTTATGAAGTAATAAAAAATTGAAAAAGAGAGTTATTCCGAATTAAAAACTTCCCTGATGGTTATTTTTCTTCATGGTTTTCATGGTAACAAAAGTAATAATGATTTTCTTTACAATTTCTTCTCCTTTTCCTTGTCAAATCCATGAGCGGAACTATTGAATTGAATTAACACCCCAAATTTCATATATCCTATATCTAAGAATTGAAAACACAAAAGATTAGTATTATCATCAGCAAGCATTGCGTGTGTTGTCAATATTATTTGATTTTGTTTCATGGACCTCCGACATAATTATACCCATCATCCTAACTGGAAAAAAATTCAGTGAATAACTAAACAATGTGTTTGACAATCATACACAAACATCTAAAATACAATGGAGTGCTGATGTCCCTGTCTATTTTATCATGACTTGCAAATTATCAAAATCTAATCTTACATAACCACTATGAACAAATATGCATTAAATCAAACCAAAAATGTAAACCTATAACAAAGAGTCTATAACCCAAAACCCACTTTTTACATTACAACCTAGAGCTAATTTCATCAATTAACAAATATTCAATATAACAAGGTATCAAAAACTCATATAAAGAACAATGGAAACAATGAAAAGAATTGATTGCTTTTCTATGAAACTTGCCACATAAACAACGTAAGATAATCTGAAAATCACATCATTTTACCATTCGAAGAGAGACAAATCACAAGCTATCAGAAAGAGAGCTCACAGAAAACATAGGACCCTAATCTTATAAAACCCTATTTTCACTATTTTGATTGGATTTCAATGTTATAAGCTACCATATTGGGTTTCATAGTGTTCATCTTCATCATTAGAGATATTCCAGTCAAGGGAAACAAATGGGAAAACCTTGTTTCTATTTTATATAAATTGGTTATTAGTCAAGCATATTATCGAACAAATGGTATGCGTAATTAGGCTACATACTAAAAAACACGAAAACACAAATGAGATATAAACACTTACGTAGAAAATTAAGAACTATGAGACTGTAAGACCAGAGTTTTACATACCACATTATCCGGTTTCACAGCACAGCTGTGAGCAACGTAAAAATACAAAAGGGAACAAAGTTAGAATTCACAACGGAACAAAAAGAGGTACAAAACACACACAGTACATGGCTCGAAAGAGGACTTACATATTGCGTTGTCTGGTTTTGTATACATGATGGTGAAATGGAAACTGAACACAACATTGAGCTTTTGCTTTTTTTATATATAGTTGCAGATAGATATAGAGATGGGAGCCCTCCTGCGTAGTATGGAAGCTACCAGCACCGAACCACAGCTTCTGTTTGTAGCATATGGAGCATTCTTGGAAAAGCAATTGAGGGATAGCTAGTGTTCTCTGGTTGGTTAGGCGATCGGCAGGATCGAGATAAAGGGAACACACTCTGAAGACAGCTCACCATCTTTCCAATTCAACAACAAACAACTACACTGCCATAGATGTAAGTTGTAATAAACGGGAACAACAACGGCAATTGTAGACTTTTGCCCATTGAAATAGGGACAAATCTGGTATTGTGAGCATTAGACGTGTCAGCTGAACAAGCAAAATAACAAAGAGCACCATTTGTTTGCTAGTGGCATGAAAAACAAAATCCCTTGTTGTTCGAAGGGGCAACATTTGTTTTCTTCTTCATTGTCAGTGTGGCTAATCTGAATTCCACATAAGTAACCCAAAATCTGCAACAAAATTTGGCAGGGAGAAGCTTTGGGAAATAGGCAAACAACAAGCCACCGTTTTGGAAAATTTCTACAAGGAATAGTATTGGACATGAAGTAAACATCAGCGGAAAAAATCTCTACAGGAAACCTTTGGAAAATCTGTAGCAACAGCAAGAAGGAACTTAGAATTTGTAGGAAGAATGACGGAATTTGCTTGTTTCTACTGTCGTGTGTGTGGCTAAGCTAAAGGCCACGTAGCCAGCCCAAATCTGCTTTGCAAACCAAAGAAGCCATAGACTTGCACCAAGAAGCCCTAGCGTTAAACCATACATTACACCATTCTTACATTCTTTTTATATAGGTTATAGATAAGCATATTTTCTTATTTCTATTGTACAAAAGATAATAATTATAAGATAATCTACCTACTAAAATGCGATATTTTAAGTTGTGTTCAACATTATTTTATATTATTAAATGCATATAGTTAATATAAACATTTTGTTATATTTTTTTCTTTTTTTTTTAATTTTATTCTTTTGACACTATATTTTATAGACATAAAAGGATGGTCAACTAAATTTTAAAAAGAAATATTAAAAGGATGACTAATTAATTTAAAAAGAAAATTGAGAGGGACAAGCTTGTATAATTTATAGATAAAAAATAATTCATTCACACAGATAATTAATAAAATTGTTATACACAAAAGATTTTTGAAATCATAAGAGGATGATCACACATCATCCTTCTTGACCATAGTGTCCTTGACTGGAATGCACACGTTCCAAGATACAGGCATTCAAACGTTAAAGCTACTTACTAGCATGGACTCCAAAAAAAAGAAAAATTAAAAAGAGAATTACAAATTAGTGATAAAAAAAATAATCGCAAATACATGGGATGTAACTTTTTATGTGTAAAAAAAATATAGTAAAAGTTGTACCCCACCTTTTGATAAATAACTTCGTCACTTGCTACTATCTTGTAATATTTCAACACACACACACCCAAAAAAAAAAAAAAAAGAAGAAGAAAACACCCACTAGTATGGACAAAAGGAATAGGGTGAATTACAATATACCCCTAAAATTTACTTAAAATACAAATACATTCTCTAAAGTTTGCCCTATTGTAGCTCGGCTTTTCGCGCCCCCTTTCGGAAGAATGAAATAGCCCTTACAATTCGGACTCCACTTGTGTTGGTTCTGAATCTGATTTCACAAGTGCAATGTGAAACAGTGAAAACACAAAAAAGAGTCCAAATCCGGCAATTGTTTTTGGAAAATCGATGTTTGAATCAAATGCCAAAAATGGACTGCTTTGCCAGATTTCAGAGTCACCACCTAAATATTTATGGGAAATTTAGGAAACCCATGACTCGTGCCAAAGGCCATTAGTCCGTCGTTACCAAAGTGTCTTGGTTCGGGAACTTAAGTATGAGAGGGGAAGGTCAATAATGAGCACCCCACTCACCCGATCAAAGATCGGCCTCTACTAATTATGATGTGATTCTTATGTACAATATATGTTCTTATTTTATCTCTAACATACAAGTATAGACTAATTTCACGAACAGTTGGAACGTTTGATTGCATGTTTGTTTTGAAAAAGTGTTTCGAATATGTATCACTTGAAAAAGTGATCTCATATATATACATTAATCAAAGTATCCCAATGTCAGTGAATAGCCTTTATCCACAGGCATTCAAACAGTTTATCACTTAAGCAATTAGCCTCATGGTAGTATGTTTGATGTAACAACAGTCACACTCATGCAATATGCTAAAGCGTAAAAAAAACTCACCTCGTACTCCGAGCCAAAAAAAAAGAACTAGTTAGAAAAAAATGCATGATCTTAACTATGCATTATGACTAATGCAACACATACAATATGCAATTAAGAAGCTCGGCTACTATCATGGCATGGGAGTCAATTCGAGGCATGTAATAGCGCATGTATTCAAGTAAAGAGTTTGAATTTGACATTTGCAATAATATGATGAGCCGAACTTTTATGCATGCAATACAAGTGGATGCAAACATGTGTATGTTAAATTAAACATGATGTCCTTAAACTAACCATCATAAGCTGGGAAATAAAAGAGAGAAAGACGTGGGGTTGGAAGACATGCACACACACACGCACACTTATTACAAATTTGTTCGCCCTCGCGCAGGAGGGTCCGAATGAAGTAATGTGCCCTCACGCAGGAGGGTCCGAATGTCCAAGTGTCCTAATAAATACTTATTACAAAACTGAATGAATAATAAATGAAATGGGCTGTCTAATTTATTACAATAATTGATGTAAGGCAAGCCTTGACACAATAAATTCGGTATAACGTCCGACCGAAAGTAATTAATCATATTGGTTCTTTATGTTGGTTGTAATCCAATTTTAACCAATTTTATTAGCCTTTTTTTATTACCTGTCCATTTCTTTATATTTTCTCCTGTTTGTGCAAAAGTGATATTTACATCCATTAAGTCTGAAATGCAATAAAGGAAAATCAGTGTCGACTTAACCCGAATAAACCTTATTTTCTTCAGAGGAAATCACAAAAGAAGAGTCAAACTTATTTACAAGTTAGGGATTTTAAGTCAAACTCAAGATGTGCAACAAGGACCAGTCAAACTCAAAAGAGTAATAATGACTTAGAAAAACCCAAACTTGAGTGATAATGACTTGAAATCCAAACTTGATGATAAGTGATAATGACACTTTCCTTGGTGATTTCCAATGGTCAATTAACAATAATCAAGCAGGTGATAAATTCTTCGAGAGAAATTACAAAGAAAGAGTCAAACTTATTTACAGGTTAAGATTTTAAGTCAAACTCAAGATGTGCAACAAGGACTAGTCAAACTCAAAAGAGTAATAATGACTTAAAATCCAAACTTGATAATAAGTGATAATGACACTTTCCTTGGTGATTTCCAAGTGTCAATTAGTCCCTTAAAAGTAAACACACTGATGAATAAAGAGAAATGAAAAATAAAAGATTGTGCTTTAGTATAAGAACATATATACATTTGGGGTAGTGAACCTCCAAAGAATTTAAACCATTAAGCATGGAAGAGTTCATTTCTTATACTTGAATCACAATCTTAATTTTTTTCATAACTTTTTAATCGAAATAAGTAAAGAATGGAGGGAGGTTGCAGAGATGATTATGCGATATTGATTAATTGGTTAGTACAAACAAACTTGATAAACATAAATCATTGAAATAAATTAAACAGCCCTCTAAATAGCATATAAATGTGTTGAGATTAAACTATAGAATTCATAGAGAGATTAAATGAGGAAGGGTAGTTAACCACTCCCCACTTTTACAACTTCAAATCACATAGTTTAGATATGTTGAAAAACAATTCCAAAACAGTCCCAAATCAAAATGAAAATACAAAAAAAAAAAAGACGCACAAAGATTGAAATAGAAGGAAGGAAACTTTACCTCAATATGAAGGTGCAAGCTTGGCGCGAAGTGGATCACGAAGTGGATCGAAGCTCTCGGCTAGCGGAATGGCGGCGTAGCAGCGGGGTAGTTGGTGGCGTGGCTGATGGTAGCTCGGCAGTGGGCTGCTGGTGGTGTATGTTAGTTGCGGAGTTGCAGCGGTGGGTGTGTGTATGGGTATGGAGTCTTAGAGAGAGAAGAGAGATGTGTGCATGGGTATGGAGGGTGTGTGTTGTGTGAATATGGGGAGTGTTATGTGTCTGATTGGGTGTGTCATTGCAGCGGGCCTTGGGTGTTATGTCAGGTGGGTGTGTGGTGGGTCCTACTGAGAGAAGAGAGGTGTGTGGAGGGGTATGGAAGGTGTGTGTCTTTGCTACTGTATACCTCTGCTGGGTGTGTCGTGGGTGTGCCGTAGCCTAGAGAGAAGAGAGGTGTGTGCATGGCTCGGCAGTGGGTGTGTGAGAGGATGGTGGCTCGGCAGTGAGTGTGTGTGGAGTGGATATATGAGTGTGCTGCAGGTGAAGCTGCGGTGTATACCTCTGCTGGGTGTGTCGTGGGTGTGGTGGTGTGCGATGGCAGCAGTGGGTGTGTGTGGGTTGTGGCTGTGTGTTGCCGAGAGGAAGAGGAGGTGGTGTGTGAGTGTATGGGTTTGTTTGAGAGTGAGAAGAGGAGGTGGTGTGTGAGTGATGGCAGTGCTGGGTCTGTCGGGAGAGTGAGAGGAGAGCTGCCGAGAGGGAGAGGATAGAGAGAGAGAGAGAGAGAGAGAGAGAGAGAGAGAGAGAGAGAGCTTGGTTTTGGGTGTGTATCGAATGGGGTTGTTCAGTTTCCTATGGAAGAGGCAAAGATAGTGATAAATTGAATAGTTTCATGCATGGGGATGAAAGATGAAGGGATGTTGATGGGTTCTTGTGATCTTCATCAAGGATGGACGGGGATGTGGGAAAATAAGCTGTGTTTTGTTCAGGTTAGATCCGGTAAAATAGAGATATATCTATAGAGAGAGAGGGAGAGGGCGTCCGGATCCTCTAGAGTAACTCTCTAGAGTGATCTTCTAGAGTGAATGATCCGACGGCTGTGGTTAAGCCTCACCAAAACGACATCGTTTTGGTGAGGATTTTCAAAAAAAAAAATAAAAATAAAAATAAAAGAAAAACCAGATTTGGTCGATTTCAGACTTCCCCCCCATATGAAGAACTATGACACTGACGGAGGGAAGAAGAACGAGAGAGGAGTTCGTAGGACGCCAAGACGAGGGACGAAGGCGAGGCGGTGGAGCGAGCAGCGGAGGCGAGCGAACCACGACGGAGGACGAGCGGAGCGCCACAACGAATCTGAGGTAAACTGAAATCGCAAAGTTAGGGTTTACGTTTGGCCTCACTTTTGTAGAAATTAGTCGATTGGGAGTGTTTGGGGTTGGATTTTGTTTGCTATTTGTGTTAGGGTTTGGGATTTGGCTTTAATTTGTGATAGGTTAGGCTTTGGGATTTGCCTTTATACAGGATTTGCCATCCAAAACTCAGATCTCTTTCCAAAATTAAATTTAAAACCGAGATCTGTCATGAGCCTTCTCATTTCTCTCAAGTTTCGATAAAATGAGTTAGACTTTGAACCACTCCGGGAATATCACCAAATATTCGACGCTCAAAGTCATCGGAAGACTCAAATGAGTTCATACTTTGCTGTCATTTTGCCCTCATCATCAAGCTGTTTAGAAACAGAATCGGATATAGAATATAGAATTCCTTTAAAGCTTGGACAGACCTATAAAGTAGTAGGAGTATTCTCCTCCCATCCCATGTGTTTAGGAAGGATAGGATGCATGGCTTCTGTTGCCTAGATGCTACTTTGATGCATAATTATTATACTTTTTTTTATTTAGTTGGTTCATTGAGTTCTATAATTAGTTAATTGAAGTTGTATTTTGAAAGCTCATGTTCTGAAAAAAAAAAAAAAAAAAAACCAAAACACCTCCTTAGATTTGAGAAAATAAGTTATTAAAGTAAGATGCCAAACCACTCAAGTTTGTTAAAAAAAGACATGTATTTTGATGACAAGACGATGAATTTTATAGAGATGATTGCCATTTTCATTGGAAAAGGTTCAACCTGGTATTACCAAAACCAAACTAATTCCAAAGAAGTTTAGAGGCTTCATGAAAACAACGGTTTCATATAGAAGCATATGAGAGAGAGAGAGAGGTATACTTCTTTTTGTTTTTCAATCTTAACAAAAACACTTCTTTTTAATCTTAACAATGAAACAACAGTTTAAATAGCTTTCATATTCCAATCAACAACACACTTGTTTTTGTTTTTTAATCTTAAATTTGTGAAAGAAAAAAATAAAGAAAATATATATAAATAATTGAATAAGCTTTTTATTCTTTTTTCTTTTTTAAATTTTCTTTTCCTTTTTCCCCCCTCTACAAACCCAATATCCATGTATGTGGTTTTTTTTATGCAGATAAACAAATGGCTTCATCTTCTACTCAGAATACGAACTTAACATTAAAGCCAATGCTCGACCTCGGACAGATTCAAGAGCAGAAGAAATTAATGATCTTAGGACAACGGTTGGTGAGCATGAGAGAAGGCTTCAAAGGATGGAGAAGATGTTCAAGGCAATGACTTATGTCATTGTATTTTGTGTATTTTTTTACTTTATCATGTAAATGACTCAATGTAATATACTTTGTGTATTTTGTGTATTCAAGAACAATGTACTTTTGTATTTTAGAACAATGTACTTTTGTGTATTCAAGAACAGTGTATCATGTAAATGAATCAATGTATGAACAGGTGTTTTGAATGAATAGGTGTACTATATGTGTGTATATGAGTTTCCAAATTGATGTATCTTTGCCAAATATGTTTAATTGATGTATCTTTGCCAAATATTTCATGAAGAACAGTGCAAGGTGTATTTGTAATGGACGAGTTCAATGTGTTCAATGAACGAGTTCAAGGTGTATGCCGCCAAATATGTAAACTATGTTTTGACCAACAAGTGTATTATATGTGTGTATAACGAGTTTCCAAATTGATGTATCTTTGCCAAATTGGTGTATCTTTGCCAAATATGTTTAATTGATGTATCTTGCCAAATATTTCATCAAGAACGAGTTCAAGGTGTATTTGTAATGGACGGAGTTTAATGTGTTCAATGAACAGGTTCAAAGTGTATCTTGCCAATATGTAGATTGTTTACGAGTTGAAGGTGTATCTTTGCCAAATATGTGGATTGTTTACAAGTTGAAGGTGTATCTTTGCCAAATGGGCGACAAGGTGTATGCCACAACAGATCTCATCACACCATCTTGGTTTTTCTTCGGCATTCAAACACATCCATAGCACAATATCTACAACAAGAAGTGGATGATCTGCGAGAAGTCAAAACCATTTTTCTTCTAAAAACATTACTCTCGATTAATGACTTCACTTCTTTCCTAACACACTATCTCGAGAATTTTAGATACATGCTTACCAACTCATGAACAATCTTGTAAGTTGGAACTGAATCAATGTAACATCCATTTCATCTTTAACTTTCAAAACAGGGATGAAGGTCTCCAGTTGCCATTATTTATCAAATCTAGAGACCTCGGTTCCTGACACCACAAAATTTCGAAATGTTAACTTCTTTAAGTTAATGCTATTTTTTCAAAAATAAATAAATACAAATTCTCATCACCACCTTATTTTCAAGTCTCATCACCTTATTTCCATATTCGCAATAGTTTAACTCAATTTCAAAGAACATCCGAAATTTAAGCATCATCTAGACAGAATTTAAGCAACATTTGAGCATTATTCAAGCAAAAAATCTGCAACAGTTTAACTTAATTTCAGCAACATTTCAACTCAATTTCAACAAATTTTGAGCAACAAATTCAGCAACAAAATTAATCAAAATTTCGACATTCCAACCAAAGTTTCATAAAATTAATCAAAATTTCAACATTCCAACCAAAGTTTCAGCCACAAAAATTTGATGAAAGATTTTGAATATTACATATCCAACAAAAATTTCACAAAAATTCCCTAAACAAAATAATGCTAAGATGTTGGCGTGTGATCCACATCCCCATACCCACGGCCACGCCCACGACCACGACCATGTAGTACCTACAAAAAAAAAAAATAATATTACATCAAAGGAACCATAAAATAAAATGGAACTTTAAATGAATGAATGACAAAATAAAAAAGAAAAGGTGAAAAAAAAATTACTTCTAAAAAAACAATCCTTGTTCAGCTACTAATCAAAGTTTTTTTTAGGCAAGTTTGCATGCTTACTTTATGTGATTTACATGTTTTGCAATACAGATTTGCTACTATCTCTCTTCTCCTAGTGTCTTATAGGGACCTCATAATGAAATTTGCCAATGAGGGTCAGAACTACCAAGTGATAGATAGCTATTTGTTACATTCTCGAAATGATATATATTCAACAATTTCACCCCCAAGATTTGTAATCTTTGTAATCACTTGCACGGAGGTATATATCCATAAATTCATAAATTCTCATTTCAGGAAATGATATATATTCAACAATTTCACCCCCAAGATTTGTAATGGCGATATATATCCATAAATTCTCATTCAAATTCAAGGAGCTTCAATCAATCAAATGGATTACAAACAATAATAGTATTCAATTTAAAAGATCTATCCAAGAACATTCATACAAATTTCAATTCAAGAAGGTTGCAAATCTTTAATGGATGAGAGGTAATTACAGAATTTAGAGGTACAAGTGCATCTGCTGCGATCAAGAATAATCCCAACATGACAGAGAGGGTCTTTAACAATACAACTTAAATATTGAAAAAAAATCACAACCAAATAAATATCACATTGTCACCACCCAGGTATCATCACGATCAATTAAACATTTTCTTTATTAAAAAAAAAAAGAATCTATATTATATATTTAATACATAATTTTCTTTCTTTTTGTCAAGTTATGAACCACAAGAATCATTCCTGGCTGCTTCCTCTTAAAAAAATAAATAAATAAATAATCATGGTGGAGGTATTCATGTAGCTCAATCAAGGCTGTCCACTATAGTCTATAATGCACCAATTTCCGCCCTAAATTTACTTGAATCTTAACCTCAAGGTCTTTAGTTAGAAATAGCAACTCTTAGCACAAAAGCGATGTGTAAAGAATCAAAAGATGATCCGAGCACACAATCCAAATGACTTCATACTACTTGAGAAATTGAAGTCTTTATATCCCATTCACAATTAAAACAAAAATGGATTTAAATAAAGACTTTACTAATTCCCAAATCAGTATGTAGAAAGTTAATAGTTTCAATCAAGAAAGGAGGACGTTGACTAATACTTTAATAATTGCATGACATCAAGTTTCTTGCCATCAATTGATATCACTATATATGTAAGTAATCAATTCTAAAACATAACGGTGTCCACTAATATCTATGAAATCATATGTATAAACATGTATATTGGGCATCACCAAGATTAGATATGCTAATATATAACCACATAAAAGAAAGAAAATACGAGGGCAAACAAGAAGATGAAGAAGAGAGAGTAGGGTATGGGCGGAGGAAGGCATATAATTCCCATTTAAGCAAAAATGAAACCGTTCTCTTACCAAATGGTATGCATCAATCTCACAAGAGTTGTCGCACAAAACATAATGAACACCATTGCCAACCAAATCCCAAACCCTAACACAAATAGCAAACAAAATCCAACCCGAAACACTCCCAATCGACTAATCTATACAAAAATTTAAGCCGGACGAAAACCCTAACTTCACTATGATTCAGATTTACCTCGATTACATGCCGCAGGCTCCCCTGCTCGTCTCCTCCGTCGTGGTTCGTCGTCCTCCGTCCTCCGTTCTCCGTCGTGGTTCGCCGCCGTTCGTCCTTTGCACTCCAAACACTCCTTTGAGCTCCTTCACAGTCGCCGTGTGTATACATATGGGGGAATTTAGGGAAATTTTGAAATCCCTCCTTTGAATACGCGAATCTGGTTTTTCTTTTTTTTTTTTTTTTTTTTTGAAAATCCTCACCAAAACGACGTCGTTTTGGTGAGGCTTAACCACAGCCGTTGATCATTCACTCTAGAGGATCACTCTAGAGAGTTACTCTAGAGGATCCGGACGCGAGGGAGAGGACGTTGATCCGGGTGGCCCTCTGTTTTTTTATCACACCAAGTCTATCTCCCCCTCCAGCTGTACGTTTTGGTTGTCATATGGATGAATGGGTCTCTAGAGAGAGAAAAAAAGTTGGTCCTCCCCATGCGTGCCTCGTGGGTGTTGCCTCATTTTTTATTTTATTTTATTATTATTATTTTTTTTTTTTATCATTTTCTTTTTTCTTTTTTTAACAAAAATCAAAAATTATTTATTTCTGATGAAAACATCAGAAATTATGTACAACACACAAAATTATATAAAATTATTCAAAATTATAAATTCACATAAAAATATTTTCATTTGACTAATTTTTTTTCTTTTTCCTTTTGTTTTTATCATTTTTTGTTTATCAAATATCACATGTCAATTTATATAAACACACCTAAAAATTTATACAAACACACAAAATTATATAAAATGACTCAAAATAAGAAATTCACATAAAAATATTTTCAGTTGACCAAAATGGCTGAGTGTTGAGATTACAATTTCAAATTGATTTTTGTGGTGAGGGTGGTCAAAATAAAGTGCCCAAATCTTAAGGGTGGTCAAAAATGGGGTGTCTACACCTATGTGGTTTAAAAAATTACAAATATCTCCTTGTCATAATTTTTTATTTAACATAATTAATGAAAAATAAATAAAATTCCTAATAGCTCTCTTATATAATAATAAAATTATCCGAATTATTAATTGAAATATATTTCTGACATCATTAAAAACTGTTAATTGACTTGATAATTTATTAATAAAATGGACCATTTATTATGAAATTAGAAATTTCAAGGGGTTTAATATAATTTATAAAGCTATAGGGGGCGATTCGTATTTTAAGTAAACCTTAAGGGGTGTAATTCTAAATCCAACTGAATAACAACACAACTTCGAGAGGCCCTATTTGTACCCCATAAATTAAGTTGAACATCTCAACTTAATGAAACTTTTGTATTACTATTATGTCCCAATTTAAAATGACAAAATAGTACTTCATATTGAAAAAATACAAACCAAAGTGTTTTGCATACCTTATTCATAATCAAACTCAACATTCCTTTCTGCATTCTATTCTTTTATAATTCTCTTTTTTTTGCATCTTCATACTCAACCTTATTTTGCTTGAATTTATCATTTTGCATTCTATTTCATATTGAAATTAACAATGGACAATAAAAAAGATGTTTCTAAGCAGTTTTTTTTTTTTTTTTTATAGAAAAGTAAAGTTTTCTATTCATGTTCATCATTTTCGACTATTGGGTTTATGAAATTTGCTCGAAAATTCAGTACTAAATGTAATGCCCCGAAATAAACACAATATACCCATCTCATAACAACTAGTAAATAGTAACATAAATGATGATAAGCTTTCATTAATCAGAGTTTGATGTACAAAAGAGGACACATGCGATATACATTCATAAACAGTACGTCCTGAATCTACAGCATGTGTTACAAGATAATGAAAAGAAATGAAAGCTAAATAAATAACCATATGCCCTAATGGCTTACATCTTTCCAAGTCAATGTTTGGGTACATCAAAAGTGAATCTTAAACTCAATACAGATAAAGCCCTAGGCTTGTACAAAATTAAATACAAAATGAACAACAATGAGCTTTTAGCTCCACAGTCCTCCCAAGCTAAGTCCTTAGTAGAGGCATGTCATCAGCAATCTAAAATTTTTTTCTCACATAGGGTGAGCCAAAGCCCAATAGAAATAATCCAACATAGTGTATGAATCTTAACAAAGCTAAAAGGTGGATGCATATGCAATGATCATGCCAAAACATTTTTATATCTCTTTCCAAAACCATACAATGCCAAGTTATTATCTTGATTCATAAATCATTTCCATTACAATAGAAAATAAGGCAGTGAATCACACTCTGAGAATTTCAAAACAAAACAACCTTTCTTGAAAATTTCGTCTGGATGAAACTATAAATCGGGACCCATATAAACGTAAGCTATACAAGCACTACTATTGCCATTTCATGAAAATTTCGTCCACGGGATCGGCACCCATGTATACGTGCGGTTTTCGAGACTTTCACCTATGACACACAGACTAACTTATTTGATGTAACAACAATCTCTTCTCATATTCACCCATATTCTTAAAACGATAACATTTCCAATGTATATATGTGAGGTAATGCTCAATGCAAATGAATAAAAAATATATATAGTTTCAATCCTCCTAATTCACATGCAATTTCTACAAAAATCATAGTTATCCTCCACTGATAGCCCAAAAGAGAAATTTCTAAACAGATACACAATCATCAACGAAGATAAACTTTCCAAATTTTCAAGAGGTGAGTGATACTACATATCTAACTCCACCATTCATATCAATACCCATTCAATCTCACATTTCTAACATCAATTCCATTTATTTATACAAAATAAACATTTGAAACATTTAGGGCAAAACCCTCTTTCCTTCCTAAACATATTTCAAACATCTAAATCAACAATTTTATCACAGCTCAACCTCATTTCCACTCTCACAACCATTTTCAATACATCCATTTAAAAACCCCTATTTTGATTTTAAACCAAAACCTAAGGTTTGTCCAAAATCCCTCCAAAATCATAAGATTGTTTTATAAAAACAAATAGCTATCATAAAAGAGTGTAAAGAATCCCCCCCTCGAAGCTAGAAGACCAAGGAGAGAATGGAGAAACCTTAAAGAAGTCGAAATCCACTTTTGTTCTGATGAAAAGAGAGCCCACGGAATGTTCTACCTTTTTAACAAAAGGAGTAGGGTGAAGAAATCACTAGATCTTGGTGTTTTTATAGAGAGAATGTAAGTTTTAGAGAAAAAGTGTCTAGATCTAGGTTTTTTGGAATGTTTAGAGAGAGTGAAATGAAAAAGTGACACAAGATGGCCTTTTTACGAACTTATATACGCATAGTTTGCTCGAGTGCAAAATGTGTCGCTCGAGCAACCAGACACAATAAGTTTTACTGCTCGAGCGCAAGGATACGAACTCCTAGTAGTTTTACAGATAGAGGCTATCGCTCAAGCGTAGGAAGCTTCGCTTGAGCGAAGAATACAAGCTCCCAGTATTTTTGCAAACTTGCAAAAGTACTGGAGGTCCACAAAGACTGCTCGAGCGCAAGAAGTGGTACTCGAGTGAAGAAACAAACATCTGGGCAACAAAAGTTTGAAAAACAAGCTACCAACCTGTTCCAAATGCAATCAACACAACCCCAAGCCAAACTCAAAAAGATATAAATGGAAACAAGACATGGATAACCATATATGACAATAAAACTTGGATCCAAAACATCAAATGGGTCGGGTCTAAACCAGGATCACTATAATCTCCCCCTCTTAAGGAATTTCGTCCTCAAAATTTTAAATCAACCTTTTAAAACCATGTTTAAACAAATCGAAATAGTGATAGCAATTCAGTTTCATCACCATGATTTATCTACCCATCATCCATTCTCATTAACAAGATAAACATATGCTCATTATTGAATATACAATTCACATTTCCAAAACATATGCAATGTTTATATTTCATTAACACAACAAAAAAATTTTGTTCAAACATCAATAAATAAATCTAGATATTTCTCACAGACTTCCGCCTCACGCTCCCAAGTGGCCTCCTTAACCCCATGGTGTCACCATAACACTTTTACCAAAGGAATCATCTTGCCTCACAAGACTTGGTCTCGAGTACCTAAAAATCTAACCGGTCTCTCTTCATATGAGGCATCTTCTTCAATCTCTAACTCGATCCAATCCAACACATGTGAAGGATCCGGCTCATACTTCCGAAGCATACAGATATGGAACAAGTCACGAACCCCAGAAAGCTGCGGCAGTAAGGCCAAACGATAAGCTACCTCCCCGATTCGGTCTAGGATCTCAAAAGGCCCAATAAACCTGGGAGACAACTTCCCGCGCTTTCCAAACCTCATCAAATCCCGTCTAAGTGATATCTTCAAGAAGACATGATCTCCTACCTCAAAGGACAACGGTCTCCTCCTACGATCAGCATAGCTCTTCTAGCGACTCTGAGCCGTAACCAACCTCTTACGGATAAGTGCAATCTTCTTCATCGTTTTCCATACTAACTCTGGACCCAACATTGGTGCATCACCTACCTCGGCCCAACACAAAGGAGATCTACACGGTCAACCATACAAGGCCTCAAATAGTGTTATGCCAATACTTAATTGGAAGCTATTGTTATAGGCAAACTCCATTAAAGGCAAGTGCCTTTCCCACGACCCCTTAAAGTCAAAGACACAACCTCAAAGCATATCTTCAAGGATCTAAATAGTATGTTTGGACTACCCATCAGTCTAAGGATGATAGGCAGTACTAAAGGTCAACATAGTGTCCAAGGCATTCTGCAGGTTCTACCACAATCGAGCCATGAAACATGTATCTCTATCCGAAATGATAGTCACAGGGACCCCATGGAGTCGAACAATGTCCCTAATGTAAAGGTTGGCTAGAAAATCTACCGAGTCACTCGTGCTCATAGGTACAAAGTGCGCTTACTTGGTTAATTGATCAACTACCACCTAAATGGCGTCATTATCCCATTGAGTTCTCGGAAGACTTGCAAGAAAATCTATTGTGACATGCTCCCACTTTCACTCGGCTATAAGCAAGGGTTGCACAAATCCGCAGGCCTCTGATGCTCGGCCTTCACTTGTTGACAAGTAAGGCACCTCGACACAAACGTGGCTACAGTATTCTTCATCCCCCTCCACCAAAACTAGCAACTGAGGTCGTGATACATCTTTGTGCCTCACGAATGCACTGCAAGGCATGAATGGTGAAACTCTCGGCAAGACTCCAGCATGAAAAGACGGTCAAGGTATCTAACATTCGAGTCAGAGTACACGTTCAAGCCCTTCTCTATCTTTCCACTGGAGATCTTCTCCAAGAGGGCTTCTACCTCAAGATCACCCCTATACGCTTCTATCACTAGCTCACAAGTGTAGGTTGTGCAACTACCAAAAACAAAGCTGCCGACTCAATAGACTCTCCAAGATGCAAGTCAAACTCACCAATAGCACCCAGCATCTCCCATTCTCGAATGGCAATACAAGCTATACTACTAATGGATTTCCTATTCAAGGCATCGACCACTACATTGGCCTTTCCTGGATGATAGTGCAACTCAAAGTCATAGTCTTCCATAAACTCCATCCACCTCCTCTGCCTCAAATTCAGATCTTTTTGTGAAAACAGGTACTTCAAACTCTTGTGATCAGAAAACACCTCAAACTTCTCACCATAAAGGTAATGCCTCTAAATCTTCAAGGTAAAGATCACAACTGCTAATTCTAAATCATGGGTAGGATAGTTCCTCTCATGTGTTTTCAACTGACGTGAGCCATAAGCTACTACCTTCCCCTCTTGCATCAAAACGCAACCCAAACCTTCTCGTAAAGCATCACAATACACTGAATAACCCAAACCCCTCTCTAGAATGATTAGCACCGGAGCAGTGGTAAGTCTGAACTTAAGCTCCTAAAATGACTTCTCACAAGTCTCACTCCATATAAACTTTATTCCCTTCCTCGTTAGTCTAGTCAATTGCGAGGCTAATCTAGAGAAATCCTTCACAAACCGACGGTAATACCCAGCCAATCCCAAGAAACTACGGATCTCAAAGGCATTCATAGGTTGTTCCCAATCTTGTACTGCTTCTATCTTGGATAAATCTACAATCACCCCTCCCCCAGATACCACATGGCCTAAGAATTTTACTTCTCTCACCCAGAATTCACACTTCCTGAACTTAGCATATAGTTTGTGGGCTCTAAGCAACTCAAGCACAACTCGTAGGCGTTCCTCGTGTTCCTCCTCAGAGGGTGAGTAAATCAAGATGTCATCCACAAAGACGACTACAAAGCGGTCTAAGAACTCATGGAAGATTCGATTCATCAAGTCCATAAACACGGCTGGTGTGTTGGTTAACCCAAAAGGCATCACTAGGAACTCATAATGGCCATACCGTGTACAAAATGCCGTCTTCTGGATATCCTCCTCCCTTACCCTCAACTAGTGATAACCTAATCTCAGGTCTATCTTAGAAAAGCAACAAGACCCCTTTAACTGATCAAACAAATCATCTATACGAGGCATTGGGTACTTGTTCTTAACAGTTACCCAGTTCAACTTCCGGTAATCTATACAAAGTCGCAACACACCATTCGGTAATCTACACAAAGTCGCAACGCACCATCTTTTTTTTTAGTAAAGAGAGCCCGGTGCTTCCCAAGGTGAAGTACTTAGGCAGATAAAACCCTTATCTAGAAGTTCTTAGAGTTGAATCTTTAACTCAATCAACTCGGCATATGCAAATCTATACAGTGCCATGGAAATCGATGTCGTGTCAGGCACTAAGTCAATAAAGAACTCAATCTCACGATGAGGTGGTAAATTAGTGAGATCCTCAGGAAAAACATACGGGTATTCACAAACTATCAACTCGGACTTCGTCACACTCACTACCTAAGAAGTTTGCAAGAAGACAACTGTAGACATCCCATTTTGACCGCCTTTAAGACTTGGGCACCTCATAGTGAATATTCAATGATGAATAAGTACCCTGTACAAACCGTTCAATTTCTTTAGCAAGGAGTTTCGGTTTTGAGTTTCAGAGCCTAAAGCCTTGTACCTCCTTTAGACCAAAACCTAATTTTTTCTAACCTGACCACTCAGAGGCCTGCTGGCCAACAGGTGGCCGGCAGGCCAATTTTATTGGTCGGTGGTCCCCTTTCTTGGCTAGCCAACCATGTTTCCCGGCAGGCAAATATTTGTTACCAACTGTCCCCCCCTATGTGCATGTCTTGCACCAGCTGGCTCCATACATATATTTCAAACTGAGGAACCTGTTTTCCTATAAATAAATGACCACCCCTCTTGATTTTAGGTTAGAAAAATTTGTTAAGAGCCAAAAACTTGTCAAACACTCTCCCTTTCTATCTTGCAATATACATACACTTCCTAAACCAAAAATTTGAGGCTCTTTGCTGAGATTATTGAGCCAAAATTTTAGCTCTTGAGAGTGAACACTTTATGGTTTGTGAACCAAAGAGTATATTCTCTTCAAAGGTATAACTTTTTCCTTACTTACACTACTTTTCTCTTCTCTTTTTATTGGGGTTTGTACTCTATTTTGGACTGTTTTTGTGGGATTAAACTTGTAATTTAAAAGCTACCAAGGGTGGAGGGATTAACCACCCTTCCTTGAACCTTATTTCATAAGCTTATATCCTTGTGTTTTCCACTTGTTTCTCAACTTTTAGCAACTGATTTTCATAGTTTTCAGAGGCAAAAACATGTGATTTTAAGGTCCAAAAAGTGGAGGGGTTAGCCACCCTTCCTTAGGCTTGCTTACTAGCTTTGTTCTCCTCTTCTTTTCCTTACTTTTTCTAGCTTTTCAAACTAATTTTCAGCACTGTTTTTCCTAGTTTTGGGGGTTATTTTAGTTGTTTATTTACTTTATGCTTGTATTGTTGTAAGTCCTCATAGATTTGGTGATTAAGGTCATGGACACCAATCTATTTGAGTTAATAGCTTTTTATTCCATAGTCTTCATACATGTACTCACACTTGTAATAACCATCTCTACAACCTCCCTCCTTTCTTGGTTTTCTTTGTTTAAGAGTTGTTTCAAACAATTGATTGTTGTTTAAGGCATGAGAAAGAGACCTTCCAAACTTAATGGTTTAATCTCTTCGGAGGTTCATTACCAGGGCATTACATCTCTCTCATGCTAAGCACAACTTCTTGTTTAACTCTTCTCTTCATTAGTGGACAAAATTATCACTTTTGGACAAAAATGAATAAAGAATGGCAAGGTAATGTAAAAAAGGATAACAAAATTGGAATAAAAGTGATAACAAGTAATAAAATTGGTTTGGGTTCAATCAGACGTTATATTGAACCCATTAAGTCTTGACACATTACATACTCTTTAGTGATGTTAATGAGTCAAAAATCAATGTCTACCACTTCCCTTGAGGTAACTCCATGATAGGGAGGAGGTTTTGTTGGTCTTTTATTTCCATTTATTCAGCCTTTGTCCCATCAATTCATAGATCATCACGTAACAAGTTTGCGACAATTGATGGTTTGCGAATTGAGTCTATTCCTTCCTTGATCAGTTTCATGATAGGGAGAGGCAGAAAGGACAAACATCCCCTAGAAACACTTTTTTTTTGCTCTGTTTCTTTTTTGTGGCAGCAAGGCAGTACCTAAAAATAATGGCCAGTCAACTACCTTCCATCTGGCCAACCACTTTCCAAGGCTGGCCGGCCACCCTATTTTGTGTAGGCAGTGTCATTTTCATGGCAGAATAGAGCAGAAGTTGGGGCAAAAACAGATTAATTTTCCGACTACAAACAGAATAGATTCTAGCAGTGAAACAGAGAGGTTTCCGGGAGGACGTTCTCATTTGTGCACGTGCGATGCTTCGTTCCCCGTGGTCCTTTAAATTAATGTTTTGATAGTAGTATGTTTAAATTCATTAGATTCATTCAAAATTGTAATAGCTAGTCAAAATTAGTTATTGGTAATAGCTAGTTAAATTAGTTAATTTGGTGTTGTAATAATTAGTTTAAATTCAGACCCTCTTGTATGAGGACAAATTTGTAATATTGTGCATGTCTTCCAATCCCCATTATTTCTCCTTTTTATTTACTTGCTTATGATGGTTACATATAGCATCATGTTTTACAATTTCATACCATTACCATGACTTGTATCCATTTTTCCATGCATTGGGTTTGGTTTATCATTTTAACATTGTTGTCATTTCCTACTTACTTGAATACGTGCGTTATCACATGCTTTGAGTTGAGCCATATGTCATGTTAATAAATTGAACCTAATAGTCGCATTTTGTATGTGCTACATTAGTCATTTGCATGTTAGGGCATGCATGTTTCTAACTATTATCTTCTATTTTGGCTTGCCTTGGTTGAGTACTAAGTGAGTATTTTTGCTTTAGCATGTTGCATGTATGTTTCTGTTGTCATTTAAAGCATATCACCATAAGGCTACGTGCTTGTTTGATATATCTCTTGAATGCCGGTGGATGAAGACTAATTTTCTTAAATTGAGATATTTTTATTAAAGCATATATGAGCTTACTTTTTTAAGTAACACATATTCAAAACTCTTTTCAAACAAGCATGAAATCAAAACATTCCAAAGTGGGTGAAATAGTCTATACTTGTGTGCCTCACATAGTAAGTTAGCATCATTAATAAATCAGAATAAGAGCATATACTGTATATAAAAATCACATCATGATTAGTAGAGGTTGATCTTTGATCGGATGAGTGGGGTGCTCAATTTATGACCTTCCTCTCTCATACCTAAGTTCCCGAGCTGAGACACTTTGTTGATAACGGACAAGTGGCCTTTGGCACGAGTCACGGGTTTCCTAAATTTTTCAAAAATATTTAGGTGACGACTCTGAAATCTGGCAATGCAGTCCATTTTTGGCATTTTTTATTGTAAATCGATTTTCCAAAGATTTGCCAGATTTGGACTCTTTTGTGTTTTTCTATTTCACATTGCACTTGTGAAACCAGATTTAGAACCACGGGAGTTCGAACTGTAGGGCTATCATATCCGAGGAGACTAAACCCCTCTGAGGAGCACGAAAAGCAAGCTACAACAACCAAGCTCACTCTGACCACGCGGATCATACACCAGTGATAAAACTCTATCGGCTCTATCCCCCATGAAATAAAAACAATCACCGCTCAAGATATATACAATAACCCTCTGACAGTAACAATCTATGACAGTCAATACGATGACAACCAATCCATACCCAATATAGCATCAAAACTTGAATGTTAATCAACACAAATGTAAACGGAAGTCGGCAACCGACAACCTCTATCTCATAACCCTGATACCCCTATTTCAAAACAATCTCACCACCAATAGGTGACTCTACACTGAGTGGAGATGCTAACCAAGCCAATTCTAATCCTAACGTCGATGCAAATGCAGACAAAATAAAAGAATGGGATGCACCCGTATCAATCAACACTTTGGCAATAGAATTGCATAACAAAAAGTACCTCTCACAACTAAAGGCGTTGGCACTAAATCTGGCACGGTAATAGCATACACACGCTCTGTAGGTCTCTATTCCACTTACTCATCCCTCAAAGCATGAGTCTGATGTACTGATTGAGCTGAAGAGGCTCCCTGATTAGCTCTCAAGGCCTATGCTGACTGTGCAGGCTGGTGGATCTGTGTCTGCTTCGAACCAGACGTACTAGGTGTGCCACTCAACTGAGGGCGAAACCTCTTCATATACCCTGACTGCCCACACTGATAACAAGTAAACGGCTGCTCTCTCCCCTGACTCTGGCTCTGAGAACGAATCGCAAGCGGTGCAGACTGTTCCCCTTCTTCTCTCTGCTGGTGACCCAACTAGCCACACTTGTAACAAGAGAAACCTCCTTAATTACCTCTCCCTGAATCTGAACTCAGCATAGGAAAGGTGGATCTAGACTGTGCAACCTAGGACTGCTGTGGAACACCTCTCTGCCTCTTACAATCCCGACTCTCTCCCTGAACCTCTTGACTCCTCCTAGAGCCCCTCATCCGCTCCTCCTCAGCCTAAACTACGGTCTCAAGATAAGCACTGCCTCCACAAGGCATCCATAGTCTCTAATAATTGACTCGGCTACCTTGAAACGAAGCCTAGTCCTCAGTCTCTTCTCGAACTCGATACAACGGCATTTCTCTGTCGCCACAAGTTCCGGTGCAAATCTAGAGAGGCTAATGGAAGCTGCCTCAAACACAGCTACTGGCAAACTAAGTTGCTTGAGCTTCAGAAACTGGTCTCTCAACATCTCCTTAGCAGTGGGAGGCAAGAACTTGTCCTGGAAGGCGTTGACAAATGCCTCTCAAGTCACTCCAATGTGCCCACACGGATACTTCCACCATTGATCCGCATCTCCCTTTAGCTGCTGGAAGGATGCCAAGGTCACTTTCAAACCATTGTCTTCGATGCCAAGCATCTCAAACGTCTTCACCATCTGTTCCAGCCACTCATCCGCCTTCTGTGGCTTCTTAAGGTCACCTAAAAACTCATCTGGATTCGACCAGAAGAACTCCCTCTTTAAAAAGGCGGCCCTACTTTAGCAACTTGGGCCTAGACTTGATTCTTAGCCCGAAAAATGAACATGGATTCTTGCAAAGCTCCGACCATTTCATAGGCCAAAGCGCCCATGGCCTGCTGACCAATTGGTTCAGCCACATTTGCTTGACCAACCCCTTCCTCTTATACCGGAATCTCATACGGTAAAGGCACCTTATGCCTTCTAGGCCTACCACACCTACCACCACCACCACGTCCACGTCCTGACATCTTAATGAAGGTAAAAAAAAGAGATTAGCACATTTACAATTATGCCGAAGCTAACTCACTTACATCCTAATGCGGTGGACAATAGTAATTCGCTCCACATAAGCACGTAGTCACATAAACACATACGAATTTCCTTCCCAAATAATGACCGTCTTGCGGCATTGCTAGAGTTCCAATTAGAAACAGCAGTGATCAATTGCTCTTCTAGCAGGACTTCTAAAAACCCGTAGACCCAATCAATATCCTAGAAATTAAATCCCAAACCTATATAACCACATAAGCATGTAATCACATAGCATACCATACATACAAATGTCTCTATCAAGCGAGACAAATCCATTATGGTAATAACCACTTCCCACGTACCCAAAGTATTCAAACCCGGTACGTTCTGATACCAAGTTGTAACATCCCGAAATAAACACAATGCACCCATCTCATAACAAGTAGTAAATAGTAACATAAATGAAATGATAAGATTTCATTAATCAAAGTTTGATGTACAAAAGAGGACACATATGATATACATTCATAAACAGTACGTCCTGAATCTACAGCATATGTTACAAGATAATGAAAAGAAATGAAAGCTAAACAAATAACCATATGCCCTAATGGTTTACATCTTTCCAAGTCAATGCTTGGGTACATCAAAAGTGAGTCTTAAGCTCAATACAGATAAAGCCCTAGGCTTGTACAAAATTAAATACAAAATGAACAACAACGAGCCTTTAGCTCCACAGTCCTCCAAAGCTAAGTCCTTAGTGGAGGCATGTCATCAGCACCTGAAATGTTTTTCCCACATAGGGTGAACCAAAGCCTAGTAGAAACAATCCAACATAGTGTATGAATCTTAACAAAGCTATAAGGTGGATGCATATGCAATGCTCATGCCAAAACATTTTTATATCTCTTTCCAAAACCATACAATGCCAAGTTATTATCTTGATTCATAAATCATTTCCATTACAATAGAAAATAGGGCAGTGAATCACACTTTGAGAATTTCAAAACAAAACAACCTTTCCCAAAAATTTCATCCGAATGAAACCGTAAACCGAGACCCATGTAAACGTAGGCTATAGAAGTACTACTATTGCCATTTCACGAAAATTCCATCCGCGAGATTGGCACCCATGTATACACTTAGTTTTTGAGACTTTCATCTAGGATACACAGGCCAACTTATTTGATATAACAACAATCTCTTCTCATATTCACCCATATTCTCAAAACAATAACATTTCCAATGTATATGCGTGAGGTAATGCTCAATGCAAATGAATAAAAAAAATATATAGTTTCAATCCTCCTAATTCACATGCAATTTCTACAACAATCATAGCTATTCTCCACCGATAGTCCAAAAGAGAAATTTCTAAACAGATACACAATCATCAATGAAGATAAACTCTCCAAATTTTCAAGAGGTGAGTGATATTGCATATCTAACTCCACCATCCATATCAATATCCATTCAATCTCACATTTCTAACGTCAATTCCATTTATTTATGAAAAATAAACATTTGAGACATTTAGGGCAAAACCCTCTTCCCTTCTTAACCATATTTCGAACATCTAAATAAATAATTTTATCACAACTCAACCTCATTTCCACTCTCACAATCATTTTCAATACATCCATTTAAAAACCCCTTTTTTGATTTTAAACCAAAACCCTAGGTTTGTCCAAAATCCTCCAAAATCATAAGATTTTTTATAAAAATAAATAGCTAAGTTAAAAATCATAAAATAGTGTAAAGAATCCCTACCTCGAAGCTAGAAGACCAAGGAGAGAATGCAGAAACCTCAAAGGAGCCGAAATCCACTTTTGTTCAGATGAAAAGAGAGCCCATTGAGTGTTCTACCTTTTTAACAAAGGGAGTAG
Source organism: Camellia lanceoleosa (assembly GCA_025200525.1). Lineage (NCBI taxonomy): Eukaryota > Viridiplantae > Streptophyta > Magnoliopsida > Ericales > Theaceae > Camellia > Camellia lanceoleosa. The sequence goes on from CM045759.1 coordinate 44,678,858, forward strand.
GGTGAGGAAATCACTAAATCTTGTTGTTTTTGTAGAGAGAACGTAAGTTTTAGAAAGAGAGATTGTCTTGATCTAGGATTTTAGAAATGTTTAGAGAGAGGATGAAATGAAAAAGTGACTCAAAATGGCCTTTTTATGAACTGATATACGTACAGTTCACTCAAGCAACACTCGAGCGCAAGATGTGTCGCTCGAGCGACCAAACATAATAAGTTTCACTGCTCGAGCGCAGAATACGAACTCCCAGTAGTTTTACAAACAGAGGCTGTCACTCAAGCGCAAGAAGCTTCACCCAAGCGAGGAATATGAACTCCTAGTATTTTTGTAGACCTGCATAAGTACTGGAGGTCCACAAAGACCACTCGAGCGCAAGAAGTGGCACTCGAGCAAATGAACAAAAATCTGGGCAACAAAAGTTTGAAAAACAAGCTACCAACCTGTTCCAAACGCAATCAACACAACCCCAAAGCCAAACTCAAAGAGATATAAGTGGAAACAAGACATGGATAACCATATATGACAATGAAACCCGGATCCAAAATATCAAATTGGTCGAGTCTAAACCAGGATCACTATACTAAAAAAATTACATTTATTCAAAAACTTGTTTCTGAACAAAATTCATATATTCGGCAGTGTATTTTTGAAATAATAGTCATTATTCAGTATTTAATATATGAACAATTATCTATATTTGGCTTTGTGTTTTCGAATATTTATTTTTTAACTTCTTCATATTTCAATTCTGAACAAAAAAAACTATCCTGTATTATATCCGATATTACATATGTTCCAATTTTCTGTTGTTCGAACCGGAGTATCCACACATGTTTTATTTGTTCAGTACCAAATATTCAAAACAATTTCAAATTTTCAGAATTAAGTATCTGGACATATTTAATTTGTTCACATATGGAATAGCTAAAACCAATTTTTTGTTGTTCAGAACTAAGTATCTGGACATATTTAATTTATTTGGCGCTTGGTATCTAGATGAAAAGGTTGGAACTAATTTTCTGTTATTCATAACTGAATATCTGGACATATTTAATTTATTTGGCGCTTGGTATCTAGATGAAAAGATTGGAACTAATTTTCTATTATTCATAACTGAATATCTGGACATATTTAATTTATTCAACACTGAATATCTGAAGAAATTGTAAAATTCACTTTTTTCAAAGAATCAAAATCAAAATGTTTCAAATTGATGGAATGTCAAAATACTCTAAAATGATAGTAGTTGGAGATAGCGGGTTGGCGATGAGCGTGTTGGAGACAATGAGTTAATTCTACCAAGAAAGATGAGTTTATACCTCTATTGTAACTATTAGGCTAATTGACTGTAAAAAGTAGGTTTCTATTATATTTTTACGATTTTAAGATTTTTAGAGACATAATAATTATTTGAGGTGTTCAGAAAAGTAAATAATAATTTAAATTTTCAATTAAAGTGTTTAAAATAATAGAATATCGAACTTAATTTTTAGGGTGGATTTAGAGCGACCCACAACTTTGATTATATGATAAAATCAAATTTGATGTTAGTAGATTATTTCAATTGTCATCTCTTTTTCTAAACTTCTCTTTTGCATTTAAAGGGTTGTAGTTAGCCATTCACTTTTGAATGGGCCAAATATGAAATGGGTCAAATCCAAGCCTTGAGCCGGCCCAATCCATTAAATCCAAGTCCAAAGGAACCGAGAAAACAAATAGGCCCGCCAGTTAAGGCTAATTATATCATCAACGATCCACCCAAGTCCTCAAGCACTTGGGCCCAACTCGCAGTGGAAAGGCCAGTCCAACCGTAATACTGGACTGGGTCGAGCCACAAGACTTAAGCTATGAACCAAAATGATGGGACGAACCCATCACCAAAAACCAAAATGGGCCGAGCCCATACAAAGATATCTTGCTGGGCCAACCCATCTCTACAAGCAATCTCGTAGAGGGCCGAGCCAAGGCACAATAGTACCGAGCCAAAGGAACCTCTCAAAGAAACGTGGGAGCTGTGAGTCCATACATGTGCAAGCTGCCACCTCAGCTGGTCCCCTTCACCTAGAATTACGAAAATAGTTAATCAAGGGAATGTGGTTTCTTATTAGCATGACTGCAATGAGTATATATACCTTGTCAACTACCAAATGGTCCCCTACCTTAAGTAATGCTAAAGGGAACCTGGCAGCACCAAAGCTCTATGAAACCATCTTGGGCAACAAGCAAGGAGTTCTATATAAACTACACTCACTTCACATTGAAGGTAACTAATCTAAGTTGGACCGTACTCACTTAAACACAGCTCTCTACACTTAGAGAGCATCTTCCTCTTTCTCCGATCACTCACTCCCACATCGGAGGGGTTATCCGTCCAACCTCGGCCGGGCAACTCTAATGGTGCTCATTATTGTAGGGCCTTAATTTTTGGATAGTCCAACTAAGTGCAGAGCTCTGATCCACAATCATCTAGTGCGGTATTTGGTATGCACAATTGGTGCGGTGAACGTAAAAGCTTAATCTCTGAGTTCTACACTTGATTCCGGCGATGGGAATTGAGGATATTCCACTCTCGGCACTAACTCCACAAACGGAGAGGATGAAGGATAAAGGCTTGGCACTGCCAACAGTTCTGGAGGAACAGACCAGAAATAATAACCGGACTCCCAAATCTGTTGAGCATCGACAGCCCTTTGCTGGTGGTTCTTCCCACCATTTTCTATTAGAGAAAGATTACAGAGATCGAATCATTGACTCTATGGGAATGGAGATATAGGAATTGAAAGCACAACTTAAAAGGATGATGGGCGACCTAACGGAGAAGAAGACTAACACAAAGCCCTTCCGTTTGCGCCAGAGGAGCCCATCCCGGGAACCACCAATGAAAAAGGCCCACAGAAATGAATCTGGGCATCAAAGTTAGTCAATCCCGGTGCAAAGTGAAGCAGCGAGTAGCCACACTTGTGGCTCACGCTGGAGAAGGGCTAAGAAGCAAAAAATAGCCAACCAGCAAATGGAGTATCCTCCTCAGGATCTGCATACTTGGCTGATCAGCAACAAGCAAAACGAGCAACGATGAGATCATCAGGCCCAACGCCTTGACCGTACTGTCCATCAAAGAGAGCACCGAGCACTAGATCGGCTAGTTTCCTCTCATTTTTCCCAAAAATTGAAGCTATAAGACCCCCAAAAAAATTCACTCCACCAAGTTCACGTCATACGATGGGAAATCAAATCCATTAACACATATCAGCCATTATTGGCAAATGATGTCCTTGTGGAGCCGAGATGAGGCACTGATGTGCAAAGTCTTTCCATCCAGCTTGGGATAATTTGGACTTCGATGGTTCAATCGTCTCCCCACTAGATCGATTTACTACTGGAAGCAGCTCTCTGAAGAGTTCTTGGCCAGATTCGTTTCCAACACTAAGATCCCAAAAGAGCCGAACACCTTGTTCGGTCTTCGAAAGGAACAGGAAAAGATGCTGCATAATTATGCTAGAAGGTATTGAGAAGAATATAACGATTTGGAGGAAAATGTTTCCAGTGAGCAGATGGTCATTATGTCTTTTAAACACGGTCTGCATCTAGAAAGCAAGCTGTGACAATCACTAACCAAGCGCCCAGCCACAGCATTGAAGGATTTGCGTACCAGGATCGAGCAATACGCACGCCTCGAAGATGATCAGATCCCCATCGAGGTGGCATCAGCTAAACAAACAACCCAGAACAAAAGAAGAGCAGACCGAGGGGAACCACGAGAACTCGCAGCAAATGAAGTAGACAAGTCTAAATCCCATGAAGTAGTTGTAACAGTTTTCAAAGAACCTATCTATCATATTTTGGAAAAAATCAAAAGAGAGCCATTCTTTGCTTGGCCACCAAAAATGCTTGGAGATCCAGCTCGACTCAACCAAAAGCTCAGATGCACCTATCACCAAGATAGGGGGCATATGATTCAGAATTGCAAAACGTTGTAACGAGTTGAATCAAATTGAATTTATACTTTAATCTCAGTTGAGAATTCATTTTGGACCCAATTGATTGAATCGTGACCCGTTAGTAACCATGAAATATTGTTGTGGTTTTATTATTATTATTTGATTACCATAAAAGAGTTGTGAATATTTATGGTGTGTACCGTCAAACGAAATATATTTTGTGGTGAGAAAATATTATATTTACTTTTATTATTAAAGATGTTGAAATGTATTTTTAAATTGATATATATATATAGGTGTGTATATATATAGTTAGATATTTGTATAGTTATATATTTGTTTCGTCAAAGAAAAGGAAATATCTATAAATAGAACTTAATAGATATTTTTTTATACTTTGGGTGTTCTTTCCTAGTTCTTGCCGTGGAGAAAAGAAAGAAAAAGAGTTCTAAGTTGGTTTTTCATGGGTTTGATCTATTGTAAGTCATTTTTGACCCCTAATGCTTTGGATCAAAACGTAAAGGACGGAAAAGGCATCGTTTGGCTCCAAGAAAATTTAATTTTTGTTGCTGAAAATTTTGAAAGCTTCTTGGCTTGAGGTACGGATTTTTCCTACACTTCTTTATGCACTTTTACTTGATTATAGGGAGCTTAGAGTTGTATATAATTTAATTAGAATTTTTGAAAAATTTGTGATTTATTTGCTTAAAAGAAAAATTTTGAGAAAAATAAAGAGTTGATGCCCAAATTGCGAAAGTGTAAACTTGGAATATGTTTGTAAGGTTATAAAAGAGCTATTTTTTAAATTTGAACAACAACGGACTTCGATTCGATCAGTTTTGAAATTTTTACCGTTTTGTGACCAAAAGAGCATTTTTAAAGAAAACAAAGGAATTACATTTAACTTTTGGGGCTTTTGATCAAAATAGGATGTCATAATTGAATAATGCTTGGAGAATGAGTTTGGAAAGAAAATGATGTCTTCTTGGGCATTAACGATATTATTTTGCTTAATGTATCTGTTGGAATAAAACCGACACGGTTAGAAATGGACCTTGAGAGGTTACCGGAAGTGATTGTGATATGAAAACTAGTGTAGTTATTCATATTTGGTGAGATATGGAATAGATTGTAATTATCAGAATTTTTAGAATTTAATTGTTTAAATATCTATTTAGAAATATCTGTTTTAGGCTATCGATGGAGGATAGCCATGATTGTTGTAGAAATGCATGAGACTTAGCTAAATTGAACCATATTCCTCATTTGTTGCATTGGACATTGCATTACATTCATTTCATTGGAAATGTATCTATTTTTGAGAAATATTTGGAAATGTATCTATTTGCGAAAAGATAAATACTTGGTGAATCTGGATAGGGGGTGTAGAACCGCGCAGTTTGTCGAGCCTTCCAGTTTATTAGTAAAAATGATAATAGTAGTGCACTAGGGCCTACTTGCAAATACTTACCTAGAGATTCACAGAGCTTGTATTCATGTAACAGATATGGTTTAAAATGGAAATGGTTTTATATCTGTTGTTGCAACTCAGTATTGCATGCTTTATAAAAAGAGAGATAAATTATTTTATCATGAGCATGGCATGAGCATACTCCTCTTTAGTCTTGTCATGGTTCATATGTTGTGTAGTATATCTCTACTAGGCTGAGGCTCACCCTATAAGGAAAACCATTTCAGGTACAGGTGCTATGCCTCCACCAAGGCATTAACTTGAGAGGACTCGAAGCTAAGGCTTCATTTTTGTTTTATTGTTATTTGTTGAATGTAAGCCCAGGGCTGTATTTACGTTGAGTTGAAATTCCATTTTGTGCAACCAAGAATGTTCTTGGATAAATTTGTAAGCCTGTAGGACACTTATTATTTATTTGGCTTCCATTTCATACTTATTGTAAAATGTATGCTTGGGATTGGAACTGGGGCATTGTGATGTAAATAGCATGTATTTGACATTTGGGATTTAATGGAAATGGATGTATGGAATAGTTAGCTATATATATGTGTTTGCCTATCAGGTGGGTTTTGTAGCATAAATAGATATACCCTATCCAATTTTTAGGGCGTTACAACTTGGTATCAGAGCTACCGGGTTTGAATACTTGGGATTCGTGGGAAGTGGTTTTTACCATAGTGGGTTCATTTCATTAGTGAGAAATGTTGCATATCTTATGTGTTATGTGATAACATGTTTATATGACTATGTAGGTATAGGGTTAAACTTCTAAGATCTGATTTGCGTCCATGAAATTCTTTGAGGTCCTTTTAGAAAAGCACCTGATCAATGCTATTTCTATTTGGAAGTTTTTGAATGTTTGTGAAACAAGTCAATATCTTAGAGGGGTAACTTGTATGTACTCTATGCAACTATGTGCTTATATGGTTTGCCTTATGTAATGTAGATACATGTATAGGTTTATGTTTAAGCCGTATGCAGCGTGTTAGAACTAGTGTGGAGTACTTACTTCTGAGCTAAATTTTGTCTCTTATATAAGATGTCATAAAACGGGAGAGGCCGTAATAGAGGCACTTGGGGTGCCCGGGATGTTCTCATGTAGGAGGATACCTTTTCCCCAAGAAGAAGGTGTAAGCTAGAGTAATATAGCCGGGATGATTGGTCAAGATATTGTGGAATTAGTATTAAAGTGTAGGTTAACCGATTTGTATGATTGTGGGTACAAATGTGACCTCAAAATAGTAGACTTGTGTTGTGTAGCGACTGATTTGTTGTTATGAGGAGTTAATTATTTTTCAATTTTATATCAAGTTTGTAGAAGTGGACTAGATGAAAAAAATCCTAGAAGTAGAGTGAGTTAGAGATTAACCTTATTCTAATAGTTTGGTTTGGTTGTGACTTTAATAACGATTAAAGTAATCTAAGATAATATGCTTTAGATATTTGACATTAAAACACGTAAAACTAGTTCTAAATTTTCTTGGGATAGACGAAGTTAGTTATAGTTGGATTGTTTCACTTGCTTAATGGACTATTTGTGAGGTTAGTGATGGGCCCTAGGCCAATTATTTTGTATGTGTTTGGGAATAAACGTAGTCTTAGCATGATAGAAATTATATCGTGTAGTAAGAGATGTGTTTCTTAGAGAGTTTGTTTTATTCATAATTTTGCTGTAAATCCTAAGACGGCAAATGAGATAAATAATTTTGAGATAGATTGAAATAAGATTAAATTTGATTTAGGTTACGCCATTTGATGGGATTATTAGTAGTAACAACATTGACTCATGAGTCGATATTTTAGAACATGTAGGCGAGTTCTGAGTGCCTTTGAGATTGGTGGAGTCCATTGTCTTAGAGTTAGTTGTTGATATTCTTGAGTGCAATAAATGAGTGTTGAGGGACATGATGTGATGGATGTTGTGGAGTTGTGTTAGAAACCAATGTTTTTAGAGGAGATTTTTAAGATTACTTTTTGAGGATATTATAATTTTAAATTAGGTGCTTTAGGATAATTAGTATGGTGATAATTTGAGTATTTCCATGGGAATTTATGCTTGACCCATCGAGAGTGATTGATGTTAACTTTTACAGTTACTTTTATGTATGAGTTAGAAATTGTGAAAATGGAAGGTATATGAGAGTGTTTTGAGTTAAATTTGGTGTGTGTTGTGATGGTGTGGTTCATGTAATGGAAATGGAGATTATTTTGTATCCTTTGTCCTTTAGCTACAAGATTGTTTGGTATCCTTGGAGTAAGAGTTGTAAATCCCTTATATTGATCCTTCATTTTGCTATAAGTGTTGTAAGAATTCGTGTTGTTGGTATATTGGTCTAATATTACCATTGAGTTCAATTTGATGAGTGTATTTGACCTTAAGTAGTCAATGTTTTCTTAATTAAAATGTATTTAGTTTTGTCTAATAGAGGATGATTCCTTATTTTAATTTTGTTTCATCGTGTTTTGTGGTGATATTACCTTAGAAGAAGTTATTTGGCAGACCCCTCATGGGGGAATAAATTGGTATGAAGTACTTTCGTTGTTTTGTTAGTCTTGGAAATTGTTATGGAATGACTATTGTTGACATAGAAATATTTTTTTTAGAGTGAGTGAGTGGCATCATAGCTTGTGGTCATATCTTTTAGAATTTGGGTAGAAGCGAGCTGACTAGAGACTTCAAAAAAGATTTCAAAGTCACTACAACTATGAGTATTTGTTGGGAGTACCTTAGTATTGTTAGAATGTGTATCTAATCTTGATGAATTCTAAGTGGACTCGAAGTGCATTGTGTGAGCGTTTGGGTAAATTCTATGTTTGAGTGAAATTATGTGGGTGGATGTAGACAAGTTTGCATAAACTATTAGTCGGTTCGTCAAGTGAAAGAAATAGAGTGGATAGGTAAAAATAGTACATAAATTGTTTGGTTGGCCAACTAAAGTTGTGGCTGAGAATTTTTGAGTAGTGTGTTTGGCATGATTGCATTATGTTTCGTAAGGGTTGGTGTTTCTTCTTGTTCAAGTGAAGTAGTTGAGGCTAAGGTGATCTGTGAATTTTGTTTTTAGAATAATTCATGAAAGAATATGATTGTACTAGGGGACGAATGGAGGTTCTCATGGGATGAAATATTTAGAGTCATTGTTTGTGTTAGTTTTATTCAATTGGGTAACTGAGTATGAATTCATTTTAATATTGAGATGAGTTAGTTGTTGTGTGATGGTTGCAATTACAAAATATATCATTGAATTGTGTCTTTAAATGGAGGGTGTTCTCATTGGTTAAGAGTCTTAAGATAATCACTTTGGATAGATATTAAGTAAATTATTGTACTAGATTATGGAAAAAAAAAAAAAAAAAAGAAACTGATTTTATTGAAGTCAGGAGATGACATCCCCGATTGAAGTGACATCACGGGAAAAAAAAAAAAAAAAAAAAAAAGAGATCTTGTTTTTGGTAACGGCCACACACCAACTTCATTTACTCGACTCTCCCGCGGAGCTCTTTCTCTTTTTGTCATCTTGGGAGACCCTTGAAGGCCCTGCCTCAGTGCGTACAGGACCGCCGAGAGAGTTGACTCCCTGCTAGCTGTCAAAGGCAAAGTACGAAGGTGCTTCGAATCGGGCCATGACGGTGGTCTTCCGTTTCAGCTCTTTATTCTCCACCTTCAGTGCGCAAATCTCTGCTCGCACATTTTTGTACATGCGCTAGAGCAGAGAAAGTTGGGCAATTAACTAATGTACCTCACTGGTCCTATTCTACAGCCAGTGAGACAATTTGGTGACCACAGTCACTGTCTCCATGCAGGATCTCAGTGTGAAGTGGTTGGCCTCAATGTCAGATTGAGCGGCCATGATTTGCTCAATTGACATCATGGGAAAGTTAAGAAAAGTAGGAGCAGGGATACTCTGTTCAGGGAGGTTAAGAAGGGTAGGAGTAAAGGCACTTTGTCCGAGAAGGTTAGGAAGAGTAACAGTAGGGGCACTCGGTCCATGAGAGCCTGGATCATTGAGGTCCAGAAAGAGAGTGAGGGGACGAGATGAGGCCATGTGTGGTGAGAAGTGTAAAAAGAAAGAAATGAGTCACAAAGAAATAGCAGAGAACAGACTGAGTTTCGGGACAGCTTTTCTCCTCTGCTCAGTCTTGATATTTTGTCTCTCTCAAGGGGAATGAGGAAGAAAAAGGAGAAGAGAGTGATTAAGTAGACAAAAGAGAGTGATGAAGAAGAAGAAGACAAAGAAGAAGAGAGAGTCGAGGCAAAAAAAGCAAAAAAATGAGATGGAAAAGAATCGAGGATGGTAGCTTTTGTCGGCCGGCCGACGAAAAAGAAGATGAAAGAGAAGAAGACAAAGAGGGAGAGAGAGCCGAGGCGAGTTTACAAATCGAGGAGGTCTGCTTTTGTTGGTCAGCTGACGCAAAAGCAAGGCCGCGTGTCAGACGCAGTTTTCAAAGGAAAAGAGAGAAACAGGAAAGTTGTGTATATATATATTGTATATTTATGTATTATATACATTTATTCGATTATTTTTGTCACAAGAATGACTTGGTTAAGTGGTCTGGTTCGGCGTCTAAGGATGGAGAGGTTCAGTCCGAGGTCAGGGGTTCGAAACCCCGTATCTCTGCATTCGTTTTTTATTTCCTTTTTGCGTGTTTTGCTTACGCGCGATAACGTCAGCTAACAGAATATTCTGTCGTAGTAACGGCATATGCTCGCTGACATCCATAGACAAAATATTCCTTGTCAGTAACGACATATTCCCCAAATGTGTCTGTGTGTATGTACGTATTTGTGTATTTTCTCCGTATTTGTCCGTATGTGTCTGTGTATCTTTTGTTCATATTTGTCCCTTGGGGAAAATGTTGTGGAGGCACCGCGGGGTTGAGGAGGCGACTTGGGAACGTGAGGCTGAAGTCCGCGAGAAGTATCCAGACCTTTTTATCGATGTTTGAGAGTTGTAATAGAAATGTTATTTTGATATTATGATGTACATTGTATATGTTACGAAATACAGTGAATTTCTTATGTTTAATTGGGAGGTTGTGTTATCATGCCATGATTGCGTTTCTACGATTGTAATTGATTTTGATTCAGCGAGGTTATCTAGTTTAAATTTCGGGGACGAAATTCCTTAAGGGGGGAAGGTTGTAACGTGTTGAATTAAATTGAATTTATACTTTAATCTTAGTTGAGGATTTATTTTAAATTATTAAAATAAATTCATTTTGGACCCAATTGATTGAATCATGACCCGTTAGTAACCATGAAATATTGTTGTGGTTTTATTATTATTATTTGATTACCATAAAAGAGTTGTGAATATTTATGGTGTGTACCATTAAATGAAATATATTTTGTGGTGAGAAAATATTATATTTACTTTTATTATTAAAGATGTTGAAATGTATTTTTAAATTGATATATATATAGGTGTATATATATGGGGTTAGATATTTGTATAGTTATATATTTGTTTAGTCAAAGAAAAGGAAATATCTATAAATAGAACTTAATAGATATTTTTTTATACTTTGGGTGTTCTTTCCTAGTTCTTGCCGTGGAGAAAAGAAAGAAAAAGAGTTCTAAGTTGGTTTTTCATGGGTTTGATCTAGTATAAGTCATTTTTGACCCCTAGTGCTTTGGATCAAAACGTAGAGGGCGGAAAAGGCGTCGTTTGGCTCCAAGAAAATTTAATTTCTGTTGCCGAAAAATTTGAAAGCTTCTTGGCTTGAGGTACGGATTTTTCCTACACTTCTTTATGCACTTTTACTTGATTATAGGGAGCTTAGAGTTGTATATAATTTAATTAGAATTTTTGAAAAAATTGGGATTTATTTGCTTAAACGAGAAATTTTGAGAAAAATAAAGAGTTGATGCCCAAATTGCAAAAGTGTAAACTTGGAATATGTTTGTAAGATTATGAAAGAGCTATGTTTTAAATTTGAATAACAACGGACTTTGATTCGATCGGTTTTGAAATTTTTACCGTTTTGCGACCAAAAGAGCATTTTTAAAGAAAATAAAGGAATTACGTTTAACTTTTGGAGTTTTTTATCAAAATAGGATGTCATAGTTGAATAATGCTTGGAGAATGAGTTTGGAAAGAAAATGATGTTTTCTTGGGCATTAACGGTATTATTTTGCTTAATGTATCTGTTGGAATAAAACCGACACGGTTAGAAATGGACCTTGAGAGGTTATCGGACATGATTGTGATATGAAAACTAGTGTAGTTGTTCATATTTGGTGAGATATGGAAGAGATTGTATTTATCAAAATTTTTGGAATTTAATTGTTTAAATATCTGTTTAGAAATATCTGTTTTGGACTATCAATGGAGAATAGCCATGATTGTTATAGAAATGCATGAGACTTAGGTAAATTGAACCACATTCCTCATTTGTTGCATTGGACATTGCATTACATTCATTTTATTGGAAATGTATCTGTTTTTGAGAAATGTTTGGAAATGTATCTGCTTGTGAAAAGATAAATACTTGGTGAATATGGGTAGGGGGTGTAGAACCGCGCGGTTAGGTGTTGAGCCTTCCAGTTTATTGGTAAAAATGACAGTGGTAGTGCACTAAGGCCTACTTGTAGACATTCACCTAGAGATTCACAGAGCCTGTATTCATGTAACAGATATGGTTTAAAATGGAAAATGGTTTTGTATCTGTTGTTGCAACTTAGCATTGCATGCTTTATAAAAAAAAGAGATAAATTGTGTTAGACTTATTTATTTTGATGATTTATTTAATTATGTTTTAATTTATCTGAAAGAGAAAAATAGAATCCAAAATTTATTTTGATGATTTATTTAATTATATTTTAATTTATTTGAAAAAGAAAAATAGAATCCAAAATTTATTTTGATGATTTATTTAATTATGTTTTAATTTATTTGAAAGAGAAAAATAGAATCAAAATTTATTTTGTCCCATTATTTCTCACCTAAACCTTTATCATAAATGTTGTTAGAATGTATTTAATATTTGATTAAATCAGGAGTTCAAATAGCCTAAAACAGAGGATCAAACAGCCCAGCACAACAACAGTTCAAAAGGTTCAAAAGATTCAAGCAGAAGATATTCAAATTAGTAATGATGGAGTACAACGGCTATAAACGGCTATAAATTCAAATGAATACAACAGTTATAAACAGTTATAAGTTTCATTATATATATCAAAGCCTCTAATGTAAACAAATGAAAAAAAAATCAGAAAATATTCTTTGATCTATAGTCACTCACTTCTATTCTCTGAAAAATTCTTTGAGAAGTGTTCTTCAATTTTTGTTTACATCCTCTTTCAGTGCACTGAGACGTATAGCTTTAAGCCTATCTTTCCTGTGTGAGATTTACAGAAAAATCAGAGCTTTATTTTGTATATCCATCTAGGAGAGATATTTATTGTAAGCTTTCTTTGAAAGAAAAAATACCATTTCATCTTGTAAAAGTGTTGCAAACACTGTGTTCTTGAAATCTTGAGAGTGATTGTGAATCACTTAAGATTTGCAAGGGTTTGGGCTTGTGAAGTCTGTGTAAAATCTATGGAGGATTGCTCCATGTTTATAAGGTTGCTACCACCCCTATAAAGCTAGAAGATAGTAGAAAATCTCAAGTGAAGCTTGAGGAGTGGATATAGGCTTGGTTGAAGTTGAACCACTATAAATCTATTTGTCTCCTCTTCCCTAATCTCTTTACTTTCCTACTACTGCTATAGCTATCTAATATTCATATGTTAATTATTTGATTTACCCTGTATGTTAGTTATACTTCATTGTTATTTTACTTGATCATTTACTGCTAAGTTCATCATTGTGTTTGTTAATAATTTGGTTGTACTAGTAGCTAATTTTATTAGGGTATTATTAATTTTAATTTGTAGAAACCTAATTCACCCCCCCCTCTTAGGTTGCTTTTTGGATAACAAATTGTTTTATCATGAGCATACTCTTCTTTAGTCTTGTCATGGTTTATATGTTGTGTAGTATATCTCTACTGGGCTGTAGCTCACCCTATAAGGGATACCATTTCAGGTACAAGTGTTATGCCTCCGGCAAGGCATTGACTTGAGAGGACTCGGAGCTAAGGCTTCATTTTTGTTTTATTGTTATTTGTTGAATGTAAGCCTAGGGCTGTATTTACGTTGAGTTGAAACTCCATTTTGTGTAACCAAGAATGTTCTTGGATAAATTTGTAAGCCTGTAGGACACTTATTATTTGTTTGGCTTCCATTTCATACTTGTTGTAAAATGTATGCTTAGGATTGGAACTGGGGCATTGTGATGTGAATAGCATGTATTTGGCATTTGGGATTTAATGGAAATGGATGTATGGAATAGTTAGCTATATATATGTGTTTGCCTATCAGGTGGGTTTTGTAGCATAAATAGATATACCTTACCCAATTTTCAGGGCGTTACAATTGAAGCAACACCTGGAGGATTTGGTAGCTGTTGGGCATCTCCGAGACTACATTGATCAGGACAAAGTGGTGACCGAACAAGGGAACCCCCTATCAGAACTGAACATCGAATATCTGCCTCGGTTGGTAATAAATGTAATTCATGGTATAACCAGCCACGAGCGCAAAGAGGCACTTCAAGAAAAAATTGCAAAAGCTATGCAGATTCAACAAGTCATGTCAGTAGGGCCAGCGCCGAAAAAGGTACGGATAGTACCTAAACCTTCTTTATGCACTGTTTCATTTACTAGGAAGGATTTAGAAGGTATTCAGCACCCATATATTGATGCATTGATTATAACTGTGGGAATTGGGAAACGACTTGACGTGAAATGAGTCCTAGTAGGTCAAGATAGTGCAGCAGATATAATGTATTACGACTTGTTCAAAAAGCTCGACCTCTCTGAGCAGCACCTCACCCTAGCGGCAGCTCCGTTGGTCGATTTTAATTCACAGCCTGAATGGCCACTTGGCAAGATAGTGTTGCCAGTTGTGGCTGGGACAAAGATACTTCAAATAGAATTCCTGGTTATTAACACACTATCTCCTTACAATGCCATACTCGGACGTCCTTGGATTCATCAAATGGAAGCAGTCCCCTCAACCTACCATCAACTCATCCACTTCCCAACAGAACACAGAGTAGAGCAGATCTCAGGGGACCAAGTTGCATCAAAACATTGCTTCATGGCAGCCATGAAGGCTAAACAACTCTGCAATCGGGTTCAGACAGTTGAAGTACCCGAACAGCCGGTCTTGGAGGATGTCGAAGGAACCCCAGCGAATAAGATAGTGAGGATTTGGAAAAAGTCTTAGTGAAGGAAGATGACCCAGAAAAGTATTTCTTTATCGGTACCTCACTAGGCGCTAATGAGAAACTTCAGTTGCTGGATTTGCTGAGGGAAAATATGGAGGTATTCGCATGGTCAGCATATGACACTCCAAGGTTAAATCTAGATTTTGCTTGCCATAAACTCAACGTCAACCCTTCTGCTCAGCCCATTGTGCAGAAAAGCCGAAGATCCTTAGTTGAGCATACTGAAGCAGTAATTGCAGAGGTCGACAAGCTCCTGGCATCAGGGGCAATTCGAGAAATTCAATACCCACAATGGCTATCCAATACAGTTGTAGTAAAAAAGAAAAATGGAAAATGGAGAGTATGCGTCGACTTTACCTACCTTAATAAAGCTTGTCCCAAGGATAGCTTTCCTCTGCCTCTCATTAATCAACTGGTAGACTCAACAGCAGGACATGAGCATATGAGTTTTCTGGATGCTTATAGCAGCTATCACCAGATACCACTATTCGGCCCAGATTAAGAGAAAACAGCATTTATTACTCCAAGAGGCACCTACTGCTATAAAGTAATGCCCTTCGACCTCAAAATTGCCGGAGCAACCTACCAGTGAATGGTCACTCGAATGTTCAAGGAGCAGCTCGGCAGGACTATGGAAGCTTACATAGATGACATGGTAGTGAAAAGCAAGCTTTCTACGAACCACCTCACAGACCTGAGAGAATTTTTCAATATCTTGAAAAACCATCAACTTCACCTCAATGCCTCGAAATGCGCTTTCAGGGTAGGAACAGGGAAGTTCTTAGGGTACATGGTGACTCACAGAGGAATCGAAGCAAATCCAGATCAAATCAAAGCAATAAAAGAGCTCAAAGTACCAACAAAGGCTAAGGAACTACAAAAGCTGGCCGGAATGGCAGCCGCCTTAGATCGGTTCATTAGCAAGTATTCAGATCGAATGAAGCCTTTCTTTCAGCTACTAAGGAAAAAGGCTATATTCGAATGGGGTCCAGAATGTACCGAAGTACTACAAGGCCTCAAGAAGTATCTTAGCGCACCACCTCTCCTGTCCACTCTAGAACCAGGGGAAGAACTATACCTGTATTTGGCAGTTTCAGATCACGCTGTAAGCGCAGTACTGATTCGCGAAGTTGAAAAGGAATAGAAGCTGGTTTACTACATTAGCAAGACTCTCCTAGATGCCAAAACATGGTACCTACCCTTAGAGAAGCTGGCTTACGCACTACTTATCGCCTTAAGGAAGCTACAATATTACTTTCAGGGTCATACCATCAGTGTCCTCACTGAATTCCCCCTTAGATCCGTCTTTAATCAAGCCGATTTCTCTGGCCGAACAACGAAATAGGCGATTGAGCTTGGAGAGTTTGACATTCGGTATCAACCCAAGATAGCAATCAAGGCCCAGGTCTTGGTGAATTTTTTCGCCGAATTTGCTCCCACCCAGAGTACCGAACATCAAAACTCCAGTTCAGTACAGGTGTCACGCACCACCGAACTAGGAAAGCAATGCGCTTCTGAAGCATGGAAACTCTTTATTGGTGACATCTGGCAGCTCTACGTCGATGGATCATCCAATAACCGAGCCTCAGGGGCAGGGGTAGTACTTATATCTCCAGAAAGATTTATATGGGAGCAAGCTCTTAGGCTTGGTAAGAAGGCCTCTAATGATGAAGTAGAATACGAAGCATTGTTAGCTGGTTTATGCAGTGCCAAACACTTCAATGCAGAACAACTCCTGGTTTTCAGCGATTCTCAGTTGGTTATCAACCAACTCACCGGGGTCTATGAAGCACGAGACGAAAAAATGTCCATGTATGCAGACAAGGCAAGGGATTTACTTAAAAAATTCCAATCCGTACGAGTGGAACGAATCAATCGGGACAGAAACAGTCACGCTGATGCTCTGGCTTGCCTCGACTCATCAATAGATGCCAAAGATGCTAGAAAGGTTTGGGTCGAGTTTATGCCAAAACCAAGCATTGCATCTCCAGTCCTCTGCATTAACCTAGAGTCGAGCTGGATGGATCCAATACTTGTTTTTCTGAAATCTGGCACTCTCCCCGAAGACAAGAAGGAAGCCAACAAAATTCGACATAGATCAGCTCGGTTTTGGGTTTCACCATCTGGAAAGCTACACCAACGCTCTTATCTTGGTCATTATCTGTTATGTGTGCATCCAAATCTAGTCAAAAATGTTCTTTACAAAATTCATGATGGGATTTGTGGATGCCACATTGGTGGAAGGTCATTGGCACACTGAGCCCTCACTCATGGGTACTAGTGGCCACGGATGCAGCAAGATGCACAGCAGTACGTTCAGAAGTGTGACAAGTGTCAAAGGTTTGCTCCATTAATTCATTAGCCAGCCAAAACTCTTACTCCACTTACAAGCCCGTGGCCTTTTGCCTAGTAGGATCTAGATATCGTTGGACCTTTGGCATAGGGCACTGGGAATAGACGATTCTTCATCGTTGCAACTAACTATTTCACCAAGTGGGTTGAGGTTGAAGCATTAGCAAGCATCAAAGAAGCAGACACAAAGCAGTTTGTCATGAGGAATGTCGTGGTCCGTTTCAGCATCCCACGGGTACTGATTGCAGATAATGGAACACTGTTTGACGGAAAGATCTTCAGGAAATTTTGTGCCAACCTTATGATCGAATATCGGAACTCCTCTCTGGGCTACCCACAGAGTAATGGGCAGGCAGAAGCATCGAACAAAACCATCATCAACAGATTAAAGAAGCAGCTCAAAAACGCAAAAGGGAAGTGAGTTGAAGAGTTACCCCCCGTGTTTGTGGGCCTACCGAACCACAGCACAGCGCTCAACGAGGGAAACACCTTACTCCCTCACTTATGGAATAATCACTCGAAGTTGGTCTCCCAACCCTTCGATCGAAACTGTTTCAAGACGGAAGTAATGAGGAAACTATTGCACAAGCACTAGATATGGCAGAAGGCCGAAGAGAAGCAGCCCTGATCAGACTTGTAGCCTATCAGCAGCAGCTTATCAAGAGCTTCAATCAAAAAGTCTTCCCAAGGCAATTCACACCTGGTGAATTAGTTTTGAGGAAAGTCATAGATCACAAATGGGTGCCTGGTGAAGGCAAACTGGGACCTAACTGGGAGGGTCCTTACAAGGTTACAGTTGTTATTGGAAATTGAGCATACTACCTGGAGGATCTCAAGGGTAGAGCCATACCTCGGCCCTGGAATGTGGCAAACCTCAAGAAATTCTATCAATATAATTATCCCCTAACTTCTTTGTCAAAGTGTAAAGACATTTATCTTTTAATCAATAAAAATGTCTCCCCATTTCTTCGATTTTTTTTTTTTTTTTTTTTTGTATTCAGTAAATGACCAACTTCACTACAAGAGATTGTTGGATTTAGCTTTGGTATTTACCAAACAGAATTACCTTTGATGTTTATCAAACGAATTTAGCTTTGGTGTTTACCAAACGGAATTAGCTTTGGTGTTTCCCAAATGGATTTAGCTTTGGTTTTACCCAAACGGACTTAGTTTCGGAATGACTGAACTAAATTTAATTTTAGTTAGCACTCAAACATGCCAAGTGGAGCTGCTTGGTGGAATTATGTTTGGTAACTAAAATAGACCTTAGCCAAGTGGAATTGCTTGGTGGAAAGCACACTAACGTATTTTAAATTGTCATTTCATTTTTGAAATTCACAGAATTTCCTAAGTGCAAACATCAACACTTTAGTACCACTGCATGCACCAAAATTTGAACAGACTTGGATTAGTCTTTCAGCACCAAACTTCCAGCATCAGCCTTACTCAACTCCAAACGGGGACAAACAATTGTTTCTCAAGACCAACCTTGACCTGAGTAAGACTTCACTTATATCTTTTCATTCAAGAACACCCCTATTTTCAAGAGTTGAAGCAGACTTGAAAAGTTCTGCTACAAAGAACAGATCTTCAGTACCAATCTTACTTAGCTCCAAGTGGGGGCAAACAATTGTTTTCTTGGAATCAACCTGAGCCTAAGTAAGACACTATATTCCAAATTACAAGTCAAACACAGCCCAACAGCATGTTAAATAAACTAGACCGAGCATCCATTCAGGCCTTCAGTCCCAACAATGCTCGACCGGGGGCAAACAGCATAGATAACACAAATATTAAAACAAAAGACATCAGATTGCAAGGTCTAAAAGGCACAATTGGCCACAACAAAAAGAAGTAGAAAAAAGAAAACATTGTCTTAGCATGCATCAGGGAGCAACTCGTCAAGAAGACCAAGCTCCAGTACATCAAGGAAACGAGAAGAAAAGGAAAAAAATGTGTAAAGTAAACTTCAAAGTCTTTTTCAGATAAAAACCACTCTAACTCTCCTCATTAGGTGGAACCTCAGGGACAGCATTCACAGTTTGACCCACATCATCTTGGTGAGGAAAAGTAGAGATAGCTCCAACTTCTTGAGAAGCAGAAACCTCCTTAACCACATCTCCTATAGCTTCAATCTCCAGGTTTTCATCCCTTTTAACATCCACTGTTTCATTGGCAGCACCACCCTCCGGAGTCTTACTTGCAGCATCAATCTCTAAGGGAATCTTCGTTGAAAGAGTAACAGGGGTAACATTAGTCTTCAAAACCAAGGACTTTGAAGGAACATCCTGAAACAAGGAGGACTCTTCAGGAATCTGAGCAACAGTAAGGGCACTCGTCCAGCCTTTAAGGAAAAGCTTGTCATGCAGCACCAGCACTTCCTCTTTATAAGCGACTCCAGCTTCATCCTAGCCCTACTGCCAATGCTTAGCTTCCAAAGTCGAACGTTCAGCAGCCATCACTACAATGACTGCCTCCAGCTCAGCCACTTTCTCTTCAAGCTGGGCCTGAACCCCAATAGCAGCTGCCTTAGACTTCTCAACTGAGGAGATAATTTTGTTCAGACGAAATATCTCTCTCTCGGCACTTCTGCATCCTTCATTCTCAACTTCCAAACTTGTTGTCAACCTCTTAACATTCATGGCGGCCTCTAGTACGGCCTTCTCTAGTTCCTTAGCTCTGGTGATTGACAAATGCATCCTCTAGATACACTACAGCAAATAACAAGGTATTAAAAGAAAGCAAACAGCAAAAGAACACCAAAAGAATTCAGAAACACTTACAACAGTCATCATTAGAAGAGTCTCCTTTAGGACCGAAATATCACAGGGCCCGTTGTAATCTGTCATGTCTACTAGCATCAACAAAGTCTTGGTTAGGTCAAAAGCAAATTCCCCAGAAGCAATAACTGAATAAGAGGTAAAAATGGGCCTACCTTAATGAAATGTAGGCGGCTCCCACTTCTCAAACGACTCATCCTCAACAGGATCTTTAGAAGCCTCTCCAATTATCACATTGCTGGTCTCCCTCCTCCTCTGCTTTGCCCTTCCAATAATTGAGGTAGAGGGTTCGGTAGCAGTAGCATAAAGGCTAGTGGCCCCTATCTCCAACTTTATGTCCATAAGGCTCTTCGGTTTCGCCTTAATCAAAGGGGCTCCCACAGCATCAGAAGAGCCAAAAGCCTCCACTTCCAAGTCCACCAGCACTCTCCTTTTGGACATTGACCCACCCCCTGTGAAACTGGGGGCAGGAGAAGGTGTTCTCTCAGACGGCAAGCTTTGGCCTTAACGGTGGTTTGTGACCAGAGGGACAAAAGATGTGTCAGTTTCAGTGTCAGAATCGAGAAGAAATGCAACAAACCTCGCTTTCTTTGGGATTGTGGAACGATAAGTCGCCTGGTAGTCTAGCAGCTCAGGCGCATACCTCTTTTTATAACTCAAAACAGCCTTGATGGCCTCAACGTTCTCTCGGTTCAACCTGGGCTGGAAACGGGAAGTTTCTGCAAAAATGAGGAACAACGTTAGAAAAACATTCAAAACAAGGCAAAAGCACAAGAATACTAGAAAGAAAGACTCAGGCCTGGGCAACCATCTTTCTAGGGGGCATCCGTTCAGATTAGAATTCAGTCCCAACAAGAAACTCCCAATTACCACTGACTTGTAGAAAATCATCATTGTGTTTGCCTAAATACGGTAAGCTAGTTACAAGATGACAATCAGCCGAGCGAACACAGAGATAATAAGTGCTATGATCCTTATTGTGTGAAAGGGTATAGCAACCCAAAATGTCCCAGATGTCCAAGTTCAAACCCAACTACCTGTTAAGAGTGGAGACACCACAGACAACCCAGAACAAATTGACAGACATCTGCATAGGGTAAGCTGAACTTGGTATAGGAAACAACGCACCGAGGGATCAAGGGGAAATCAAACCCCTCCTTTAACAATGGCAACGACGGGAAAAACAACAGTACTTCTAGTGCCCATGCGCTTGGCATCAACCTTCACTAGCAAAAGGGTCACATCGTTGGGAATACCATAGTCTCAGCGAAATGAGGCCATTGCCTCAGGGGTATCTACTAATGATTGAACCATTATCTAGACCCAGTAGGGCAAAGACAAAATTCAAACTAAGTTAGGAGTAGAACCAAACGCCAGAAACAATGGCACAAGGGCCAAAGAGGGCGATCAGTACAGAAAAGTAAAAGAAAAAGGTAGTTTTCAAAGGAACTTACAGAAACTTAATGAAGAAATAGCAACGAGCATAGGACCTTGAGGCGGAAACCAAAACAGCAGTAGCAATGGCGATAAGCATCTGGGCAGAGCACTGTCGGGACCAAGGCAGAGGAATGGAAAGGGTTTTGGACTCTCTAAAGTTTGGAGATAGACAAAGAGGTTTGAATTGATAACCCCAAAGCATTTATTGCACCCAACCGACGTGAAGGTACACAAATCATGCCCATCAATATGGAATCGGCGCACTATCTCTACGCACTAGTACCACGCCACTATGTGTCATCATGAAAGGAAACATGCAGGGGGCGTCTATCAGGACTGAATTGTCACCAAGGCCGAACTGGATCAGATCTGAAGTAACGTGACGCTTGGGGTATTGAACAGTAGCTCCCCCCAAGGGGAACCTTAATGCGAGCTAGAGGGAAAATAAAGGGGCCAAATATGAAACGAGTCAGATCCAAGCCTTGGGCCAGCCCAATCCATTAAACCTAAGTCCAAAGGAATCGGGAAAACAAATGGGCCCGCCAGTTAAGCCCAATTACATCATCAATGATCCACCCAAGTCCTCAAGTACTTAGGCCCATCTCACAGTGGAAAGGCCAGTCCAGCCGCGATACTGGACTAGGCTGAGCTGCAGGACTTAAGCCATAGACCAAAATGATGGGCACCAAAAACCAAAATAGGCCGAACCCATACAAAGATATCTTGCTAGGCCAGCCCATCTCTACAAGAAATCTCATAGAAGGCCAAGCCGAGGCACAACAGTATCGAGCCAAAGGAACCTCTCCGAGAAACGTGGGAGCTGTGAGCGCATGCATGTGCAAGCTGCTACCTCAGCTGGTCCCCTACCTTGAGCAATGCTAAAGGGAACTTGGCAACACCAAAGCTCCATGAAACCATCTTAGGCAACAAGCAAAGAGTTCTATATAAACTACACTCACTTCACATTGAAGGTAACTAATCTAAGCTGGACCGTACTCACTTAAACACAACTCTCTACACTTAGAGAGCATCTTTCTCTTTCTCCGATCACTCACTCCCACACCGAAAGGGATATCCGGCCAACCCCGACGGGGCAGCTCTAACGGTGCTCATTGTTACAGGGCCTCAATTTCTGGATAGTCCAACCAGGTCCAGAGCTCCGATCCACAATCATTTAGTGCGGTATTTGGTACGCACAACTTTTTTTCTTTTTCTTTTTTTTCTTCTTTTATGGCTTTTATAGTGTTCAATAGTTGCAAATGGGCAATGATTTTGGGGTCCCAGTGTGATACCCCTGTTCTGTAATATGCTAAATTGGTCCTTAATTTGTTTATGGTTATGTGTTTAGCATGATTTTGTGTGCCATTATGTGATAACATGTGATTTTGAATTCATATCTGTTCACTGTAGCAATATCTGTTTGAATAATCTGCTTTAGAAATTAAATTGAGGGCCTTATTGGCCGCAGAACCCGAAATTGACTACGCCATTGTGATTGGCATAATTTTTAGAGCCTACGGTGAAGTTTAATTGAAAATTGATTCGGGTCAGATTAAATCGATTAAATTGGTGAATTAGTGCCCAACTATTTAATATTATTAAATAAGCATTAGTGGGACTTTTATTTATGGCCATATATACTACCTTAGCTCATTTGAGCTCAAAAATCTGAAGAGACAATTGTGGGAGAGTGAGGGCCGGCTGTTAGAGAGAGAGAATGAGAGAATTGTGCTATTTTGACTCAAGTTTGGAGAAATTGAAGTCCATTCTCTAAATTGGACCATAGACTGAAGGAATTGAGCTTCTAGGTGAGCCCTTGACTCTTGAATTCATGGAAGTAATGTGTGATCTTGTGTGTTCAAGGGTTGTTTGTACTCAAGAGCATGAGTTAAGTTAGTTTTGTTGGAATTAAAGCTTGATATAAGCATGCATGTATGAAATTGTGTTGAAATAGCATGTATCATGTCAATTAAGCAAAAACTTAAGTTTGATCATGCATGCAAGCTTGGTTTTGTTGAGTTTTGGCACCATTTGCATCCTTGAAATGGAAATGAAGTCAAGATGGCCTTGCATGTTTGAATAATTAAAGATATGAGCTTGAATGCATGAATTTGCTATATTGGTGATGAGTTTGTCATGTTTTGGGACATGCATGTAGGTAAATCAAGAAATTGAACTTCATAATGCTATAATCTTGCAAGGGAACCATGTTAGTATGATTATATTTGAGATTTGAGCCTTTGCATGCAAGAATGGTAGCTGGGAAATTGAATTGAAGCTCAAGAACACAACCTGGAATTTCCAGAATTTTGACTTCCGCTCGAGCGAGGGAAGTGCCGCTCGAGCGGAGAAAACGAGCTCCCAAAGATTTTCTGCAGACTGTGCCCGCCGAGCGAAGTTGACGCTCAGCGAGAGCTATGTAAGCGAAAGTTCGCTCCAGCGGCCGAGTTCAAGGCCGGCGGAATTGAAGGCAACAGACTTTTGCAAACCTAAGGGTCCGCTGAAGGAAGTCCACGCCGGCGGGGACCCTATTTGTTGAAATCCTGTTTTTGCATTTTGTGTTCTGTTTTCCGTTCTCTTTCACTTGCAAGCACTCTTAGGCATATGTTAAGCATTGTAAATGAGTTAATGAGATAATAAGAAAGCCTAAAGAGGAATACGTGAATTAAAGAACGGATTGAACGGTTAATGACCCTTTTGTGTTCATGAAATGTGTAGGGTCAAGCTCCAGGGCCAATCCACAGGCCGATCACTGTGAGTAATATCGATATTTGAATGCTTGTGAATGTCCAATTGTTTACTCCCTTTAAAGCTTTATGAGTTACTAATTGGGATTGTGGACGTAAGCCTGATATGAATGCATAAATGGACCCAAGGTCGTTTTGATAAGCATAAATGGACCCGAGGTTGTTTTGTTAAACATGAATGGACCAAAGGTCGTTTTGTTAAACATTAATGAACCAAAGGTCGTTTTGATGAACATGAATGGACCAAAGGTCGTTTGGATACGAATGTATGGGCCGAAGGCCGTTCTGACATGAATGAGTGGGCCAAAGGCCGTTTTGAAATACATGATTGGGCCAAAGGCCGTTTTGACATAATCGAACGGGCCGAAGGCTGTTTCGTTATGAATGTAAATCTGAATGGGCCAAAGGCTAGTATGTACGGAACTATGGTTACTTGAATTAAATTACCCTTATATGTGTTAACTACAGATATGAATTGGGCCCAAGGCCGTTTGGAAAATGTTGTTCTACGTCTTGTTGCATAAATTCTGTAATTTATGTTATTCACTGGGCTATCGCTCACGCTCATTCATGTCTTTGTAGGTGAGCCAAGAGAAGTCCAGCCTCAGTGAAGCCTGTGTAGAACAACCCAAGTTTTGGAGAGTCAGCCCTTGTGTCTCACGCATGAGACCCGTCTTCGCCTTTTTGTTATCTATTTTATGTTGTCAAGGTGGCGAAGACTTTGTTTAATTCTGTATATAGTTTTGATAGGTTGGCTTGGACTTATATGATCCTATTTATACAGAACTCATGCTACTGTTTTACTAATGTGAGTTATTAATGTCTATGTATATAATCGTTTTGATGTGCCATGTAAGCACAGCTCTCTGGACAAAGTTTTGAATTGCTTCCGTGTGGCCCCCATTAACTCTGTTAAAAATACGTTTGGATCCGTTTGAGGTCATAGGTAATCTCATGATTACTGGCCGGTTACGTCCTTAACCCACGGGGGTGGGTCATGGTCGTGACAGAGTGGTATCAGAGCCAAGTTAATAACTCACACACTTGTCCAGAAAGAGCAATAAGCGTCTAGATGAGATCTAGGATGCATTCATGTGATGAATATGAAATTGGAAGCGTTGATTATGTGCTTAAATGTTTTGATATGAACAATTATGTGTGGTAAGTTGTGAATTACTTGCATTGCAAATTACCTGAATATGTATGCTCCTCGTTACATGCATACTTGTGTATATCCTGTATATAGCATAATGCAAGTTTAATCAGATGGTGAGAACCAGAGGAGATGAACTAGAAGAATCCTCAACTACCAGAATGGACAGACTGATACAGGAAATGGCAGAAGCTTTGAGACAACAATAGGAGTGGCAACAACAGTGGCAGCAACCACACCCGCCACCTCCACCTCAGGCACCACCCGTGCCAAATAATCAGAATGATGACCGGATTATAGCTCTCACCAAGGAATTCAAGAAAATGAAACCGCCACGCCCACTGGGATTAGATCCTTTGAAAGCCGAAGCATGGGTCCTCGGCATTGAGAAGCTATTTGAAGTGTTCCCCTGTTCAGAGACTCAGAAAGTGCTTCTAGCCACTTTTATGCTAGAAGACGAAGCAAGGAGATGGTGGATGTTGATGCGAGAAAATCATAAGGATGTTGATTGGGTGAAATTCTTAGAAATATTCTATGACAAGTACTTCCCGCAGTGTGTTCGGGATAGGAAAGTGGCTGAGTTCATGGAACTCAAGCAGGATAGCATGACAGTGGCTGAGTATGAGGCCAAGTTCACTGAGTTGGCCAGGTTTGCGCCACATGTAATTGACACAGACTATAAGAAAGCAAGACATTTTGAAGGCAGACTCCGCAGTGACATCCTAGAGAGAGTGAATGTCGTAAAGCTAGAAACCTACATTGGGGTGCTTGACAGGGCCATCATATCAGAGGCTAATATAGCTAGACCAGCTAAGCCAGCAACAGAATGGAGGGGTACCAAAAGGCAAGGCTTCTTTTCGAAGAAGAAATTTCTGAAAAAGCAAAACACGGGCTCCTCTACTACTTCAAGTTCTTCCCGAGACACAGCTCCCATGTGCAATATCTATAGCAAAAGGCACCGTGGGGTTTGTTACCATACATCAGGAGGCTGTTTCAAGTGTGGGAAACAAGGGCACATAGCCCGAGAGTGCAATCAGAACAGTGGGAAACTAGCAGCTAGTTCAACTACATTAGTTCCAAAGCCGGGAAATACTGTGAGATCCGCTATTACCGGGGACACAGTGAGACAGGGGAGAGTTTTTGCACTTGTTCCGGGTGATACACGTAATGCCAATGCCGTTGTCTCAGGTACTATTTCAATATGTAATCAGGATGCTTTTGTATTAATTGATTCTGGATCAACGCACTCATTTGTGACATATGCATTTGCATCTAGACTGAAAAGACCTCTAGAATTGTTGCCATATTTGTTATGTGTGTCTGCTCCATCGGGGGAATCTGTGTTGTGTGACTATATATATCGGTTTTGTGACATGCATATTGAGGATGCTACCCTATATGTAGATTTGTTGCCCTTAAACTTTAGACACTTCGATGTAATTTTGGGCATGGATTGGTTGACCAAATATTGTGCCACCATAGATTGTGTGACAAAGAGGGTTATGTTTAAACCACCAGAACAGAAGGAGATTGTGTTTGTGGGAAATGGGGTAGTGCCTTCACCATATTTGATATCTGCAATGAAAGCATGTAGATTGATCAGGAAAGGGTGCTAGGGTTATTTGTGTTATGTATTGACTGAACAATCTGCGAATATTGAATTGAATAATATTCCCATTGTTAGAGAATTCCCATATTTGTTTCCAAGTGAATTACTAAGGGAATTGGTAGACAGGGAGATAGAGTTTACTATTGAGACTGTGCCAGGCACCCAGCCTATTTCTAAAACTCCCTACAGGATGGCTACCACCGAAATGAAAGAATTAAAGGAACAGTTGCAAGACCTTCTTAACAAAGGGTTTATCCGACCTAGCACTTCGCCTTGGGGCACACCGGTGTTATTTGTGAAAAAGAAGGATGGTACTTTGCGCTTGTGCATCGATCATCGGGAATTGAACAAGGTAACGATAAAGAACAAGTATCCCTTACCCCGTATTAATGATTTGTTTGATCAGTTGCAGGGATCACAGGTGTTTTCTAAGATTGATTTGAGATCCGGGTATCATCAATTGAAAGTTAAGGCAGAGGATGTTGAGAAAACAGCATTCAGAATGAGGTATGGTCATTTTGAGTTTCTTGTTATGCCATTTGGAGTGACTAATGCTCTGGCAGCATTTATGGACTTAATGAATAGAATTTTTAAAACCTACCTTGATGAGTTTGTTGTAGTCTTCATCGACGATATCTTGATATATTCTAAAGATAGACTTGAACATGAACAACATTTGAGGACTGTTTTACAAATACTTCGAGAAAGAAAATTATTTGCTAAACTAAAGAAATGTGAGTTTTGGTTGGATGAAGTTGTTTTCTTAGGGCATGTGATCAACAAGGAAGGAATTTCAGTGGACCCACAGAAAATAGAAGCAATTGTGAATTGGCCTACACCGACCAATGTAACAGAATTTTGTAGTTTCATGGGCTTGGCTGGGTACTATCGGAGGTTTGTGAAGGATTTTTCAAAAATAGCCGTGCCCCTTACCCAACTGACACGTAAGGGGCAATCTTTTGAGTGGAACGATGAAAAAGAATCAGCCTTTCATGAATTGAAAACCAGATTGACCACCGCCCCGATTTTGACACTACCTTCAGGTACGGAAAATTTTGTGATGTTCAGTGATGCATCTTATAAAGGTCTGGGTTGTGTGTTAATGCAGAACGGAAAGGTTATTGCCTACGCCTCCCGACAGTTGAGACCACATGAGAAGAATTATCCAACGCATGACCTAGAATTGGCCGTAGTTGTTTTTGCCTTGAAAATCTGGCGGCATTATCTATATGGAGCAAAGTGTGAAGTCTACACGGATCATAAGAGCCTGAAATACTTCTTCACGCAGAAAGAGTTGAATATGCGTCAAAGAAGATGGCTAGAACTGATAAAAGATTACGATCTAGAGATTCAGTATCACCCCGAGAAGGCTAATACAGTGGTTGATGCTCTGAGCAGAAAATCAACAGAGAGTATGGCTTGCTTGCTTACTAAGCAAAGGGAGATTTTGCGGGACTTTGAGAAGTCTGAAATTGAAGTGGTGGTATGTGAACAGGGCGGATTGATAGCCGCCATTACAGCCGAGCCGGCAATCATTGATGAAATCAAGCAGAAACAGAAAGAGGATGAGTTCCTTAGAAAGGTAATTGATGAATTTGAGACAAGTCCAAAAGCAAAATTCGGCATTGAGAATGAACTGTTGAAATTCTAAAACAGAATGTGTGTCCTTGATATCCCGGAGCTAAAGAAGAGGGTTTTAGATGAAGCCCACAGATCTGTATTTGCTATGCACCCTGGCAACAATAAAATGTACCGGGATTTGAAACAAACCTATTGGTGGCCTAAGATGAAGAAAGAGATTGCAGAATATGTGTCCAAGTGTCTTCAGTGTCAGCAAGTTAAGGCTGAACACCAAAAACCAGGCGGTCTACTTCAACCTCTCCCTATTCCTGAATGGAAGTGGGAACATGTGACTATGGACTTCGTTGTTGGCCTACCTCGGACTTCACGAGGTATGGATTCTGTTTGGGTTGTAGTTGATAGACTAACTAAATCCGCACACTTTCTGCCTGTCAAAACTACATTTACTGCTTATAGATTGGAAACCATTTATGTTGATGAGATTGTCCGTTTACACGGAGTTCCAGTGTCTATTGTATCGGATAGAGATCCGAAATTTGTCTCCAGGTTGTGGAAGAGTTTGCAGGAAGCCATTGGAACAGAACTAAGGTTCAGTACTGCATTTCACCCACGCATGACGATGGACAATGTAAAGAACGATACAAACTTTGGAAGATATGTTTCGCATGTGTGCTTTGGATTTTCAGGGGAGTTGGGAAGAATATTTGCCGCTTGCAGAATTTGCCTATAATAATGCCTTCCACTCCAAAGATCGGTATGGCACCATACGAGGCTTTGTATGGTAGGAGGTGTAGATCACCTATTTGTTGGACAGAGGTTGGGGATAGAGCTTTGCTTGGGCCAGAAATTGTGCAAGACACTTCTGAGAAAATCAAGACTATTCGCCAAAGGCTCAAAACAGCTCAGGACCGACAAAAGAATTATGCAGACGTTCGGAGAAGACCTCTTGAGTATGAGGTTGGTGACCATGTATTCATCCGTGTTTCTCCGATGAAAGGCCAAGTCAGATTTGGGAAAAAGGGCAAGTTGTCGCCCCGTTACATCGGGCCGTTCCAGATTCTCGAGAGACTTGGCCCAGTTGCTTACAGAGTTGCCTTGCCACCGGGATTCGAGCAAATCCATAATGTGTTCATCTGTCGATGTTGAGGGGGTTACCTCCGAGACCCATTTCATGTGATTGATTATCACCGGGTTGCTATTGATGAAAATATGGAATATGCTGAATGACCGGAACGGATTGTAGACAGGCAAGTGAAACAGTTGAGAAGTAAGTCCATCCCCATGGTGAAAGTAGAGTGGAAAGAACACTATGGGACGGATGCTACATGGGAAAAAGAGGAGGAAATGCGACTAAGCTACCCACATTTGTTTCCCGACCAAGGTAAATTAAGTTTGGAGGATCAAACTTCCTAAAAGGGGAAAGACTGTGATACCCCTGTTCTGTAATATGCTAAATTGGTCCTTAATTTGTTTATGGTTATGTATTTAGCATGATTTTGTGTGCCATTATGTGATAACATGTGATTTTGAATTCGTATCTGTTCACTGTAGGAATATCTGTTTGAATAATCTGCTTTAGAAATTAAATTGAGGGCCTTATCGGTATGAACCCTAATTGACTACGCCATTGTGATTGGCATAATTTTTAGAGCCTACGGTGAAGTTTAATTGAAAATTGATTCGGGTCGGATTAAATCGATTAAATTGGTGAATTAGTGCCCAGCTATTTAATATTATTAAATAAGCATTAGTGGGACTTTTATTTATGGCCATATACACTCCCTTAGCTCATTTGTGCTCAAAAATCTGAAGAGACAATTGTGGAAGAGTGAAGGCCGGCTGTTAGAGAGAGAGAATGAGAGAATTGTGCTATTTTGACTCAAGTTTGGAGAAATTGAAGTCCATTCTCTAAATTGGACCATAGACTGAAGGAATTGAGCTTCTAGGTGAGCCCTTGACTCTTGAATTCATGGCAGTAATGTGTGATCTTGTGTGTTCAAGGGTTGTTTGTACTCAAGAGCATGAGTTAAGTTAGTTTTGTTGGAATTAAAGCTTGATATAAGCGTGCATGTATGAAATTGTGTTGAAATAGCATGTATCATGTCAATTAAGCAAAAACTTAAGTTTGATCATGCATGCAAGCTTGGTTTTGTTGAGTTTTCGCACCATTTGCATCCTTGAAATGGAAATGAAGTCAAGATGGCCTTGCATGTTTGAATAATTAAAGATATGAGCTTGAATGCATGAATTTGCTATATTGGTGATGAGTTTGTCATGTTTTGGGACATGCATGTAGGTAAATCAAGAAATTGAACTTCATAATGCTATAATCTTGCAAGGGAACCATGTTAGTATGATTATATTTGAGATTTGAGCCTTTGCATGCAAGAATGGTAGCTGGGAAATTGAATTGAAGCTCAAGAACACAACTTGGAATTTTCAGAATTTTGACTTCCGCTCGAGCGAGGGAAGTGCCACTCGAGCGGAGAAAACGAGCTCCCAGCATTTTCTGCAGACCTGGTGCCCGCTCGAGCGGGGAAGTTGACGCTCAAGCGGGGAGCTATGTAGGCAGGAAAGTCCGCTCCAGCGGCCGAGTTCGCGCTCGAGCGGGAATTGAAGGCAGCCAGTACTTTTGCAAACCTAAGGGTCCGCTCGAGCGGGGACCCTATTTGTTGAAATCCTGTTTTTGCATTTTGTGTTCTGTTTTCCGTTCTCTTTCACTTGCAAGCACTCTTAGGCATATGTTAAGCATTGTAAATGAGTTAATGAGATAATAAGAAAGCCTAAAGAGGAATACGTGAATTAAAGAACGGATTGAACGGTTAATGACCCTTTTGTGTTCATGAAATGTGTAGGGTCAAGCTCCAGGGCCAATCTACAAGCCGATCACTGTGAGTAATATCGATATTTAAATGCTTGTGAATGTCCAATTGTTTACTCCCTTTAAAGCTTTATGAGTTACTAATTGGGATTGTGGACGTAAGCCTGATATGAATGCATAAATGGACCCAAGGTCGTTTTGATAAGCATAAATGGACCCAAGGTCGTTTTGTTAAACATGAATGGACCAAAGGTCGTTTTGTTAAACATTAATGGACCAAAGGTCGTTTTGATGAACATGAATGGGCCAAAGGTAGTTTGGATACGAATGTATGGGCCGAAGGCCGTTCTGACATGAATGAGTGGGCCAAAGGCCGTTTTGAAATACATGATTGGGCCAAAGGCCGTTTTGACATAATCGAACGGGCCGAAGGCTGTTTCGTTATGAATGTAAATCTGAATGGGCCAAAGGCTAGTATGTACGGAACTATGGTTACTTGAATTAAATTACCCTTATATGTGTTAACTACAGATATGAATTGGGCCTAAGGCCGTTTGGAAAATGTTGTTCTACGTCTTGTTGCATAAATTCTGTAATTGATGTTATTTACTGGGCTATCGCTCACGCTCATTCATGTCTTTGTAGGTGAGCCAAGAGAAGTCCAGCCTCAGTGAAGCCTGTGTAAAACAACCCAAGTTTTGGAGAGTCAGCCCTTGTGTCTCACGCATAAGACCCGTCTTCGCCTTTTTGTTATCTATTTTATGTTTTCAAGGTGGCGAAGACTTTGTGTAATTCTATATATAGTTTTGATGGGTTGGCTTGGACTTATATGATCCTGTTTATACAGAACTCATGCTACTGTTTTACTAATGTGAGTTAATAATGTCTATGTATATAATCGTTTTGATGTGCCATGTAAGCACAGCTCTATGGACAAAGTTTTGAATTGCTTCTGTGTGGCCCCCATTAACTCTGTTAAAAATACGTTTGGATCCGTTTGAGGTCATAGGTAATCTCATGATTACTGGCCGGTTACGTCTTTAACCCACGGGGGCGGGTTAGGGTCGTGACACTTAGACAGCTGTTTGGAACAGATCATCATCAGCTAACAAAGAACATTTGTATTCTACACACGTGGCTCTCATTACTCACAATGCCTTGTATTATCATTGGTTTTCTGTATACTTGAAAAAAGGAAATTTTTATTCCAGTTTCTCATTCTAGATACTCTTTTCATCTCAAAATAATGATCATTTTAAAGAAATTTAATTTTTTTATAGTACAATTATTATATTTTAAAATATTCATTTTTAAAAATTACTCTTTGATAGTATATTTTTTGAGAATATCAGTTGTCATAATGTACTTTTTGTGTTATTAATAAATTTAAAAGAATAGTAAAATAGTAAGTTCTTATTATTTTATTCCTTAATTTTTGAGAAGGGACTAATATTTTGAGATAATGAAAAATGAAATAAAAGACTAATATTTTAGGATAGAGAGAGTATAAATTAATCAGATTCACAATAATTAATGCATATGTATAATTAAGACATTTAATCTAATAGTTATATAACATCTTTTGTGATGTGAAATTGCGAGCTTAACTCATATAGAAAAAAGCTTAATATCTTTTGTAGTAGTTTATTTCTCCTTCGTTATAGAAGTTGTGTCTAACTAGTAGTGGTTATTGGGCTTGGTAATTGATTGTGAGTTAGTAGTCTGTTTGATGATTTACTATTTCTCATATCAGTAGTGATTTAGACCCCCTCAAACTTCAACCCCCACCACTCCCATACACACTTGGCGGGTGGTGATTGGAGAAGAAGAAAAAAAAGAAAAAGAAAAAGAAAAAGTGACCAATCAAAAAAGAAAGGGGGTCAAAGGGGGTGGGGGGAAAGGGGGTCTCAATCTTTATTCTTCTCCTATTTGTAATTACTCTTTTATTGATTAACCCAACAAAAAAAAAAAGTATATGGAATTAAAGACGAACTCAAGATTTTAATATAGAGGGGATAAATATTTATACTGATAAACAATTTTTATAAGCATAAAAGTGAGAAATAAGATAAAAACATATATAATAAACATGTTTTTCATGTATTGATTTGAATTTAAAAAATAAAATAATAAAAAAAATAATAATAATATCAAAGAGAACCAAACATTGTTTGCTACCAATTGAGTGCAACCTGTCATTAAAATAACATGAATGGAATTAATTAAACATCTTTTGTCTCCCCTCAATCCAATCATATAGTTTTTATTACTATAATATGAGATTTCTTATTGATTAGTAATATGTCATATGGTATTTTTTTTTTTTTTATTGGCAAAAGTCAGTTGTTACTTGTTAAATTAACATTTATGAGAGTTAGTCTCCTTACCTTTCGTAAAATACTAAGGGTGTGTTTGGTTTGGTTTCGGATATAAATTTTCAAAAAAAAATGTTGGGAAAAGAGTTTAAAAAATTTTTTGATTTGTTTGGTTGTATATTTTGAAAATAGTTTTGGAGTATGGGAGTTTGGGATGATTTGATATTTTGTTGTAGTTGAAATGTGCGTGAGAGAAAAAGTGATTGATTAATGTGTAGGAGATAGAGAGTGATTTTGGAAAAAAAAATTCCAAAATCACTAAACCAAACAAAATTTTAAAAAAAAATTTCCAAAATTTGTTTCTCAAAAACAAACCAAGCAAGGCCTAAGTGTTTGCCCTCTTAATTCAACTTCCCCTAAGAAGAGTTGAGTTGAACCCATGACCTTCCTCTATAGTCATGGAATTATAATTACACTTAATATTTACTCATCTTCATAATAGTATCCATCGATCTCAAATTTTTTGCTTAAAGAATAAGCCAAAAAGTTTTTTTTTTATCAAGGACATATATTAGGGTAATGCTATGGTACAAAAGTGTATATACCATATATGTAAGTTATGACATTTATGAGTTTGATTTTGAAAAATGTCATAACTTAATCCTATCGAAGTCATAACTAAAAAAAAAAAACAATTATAACCAAACATCACATAAGGTATAACCAAAAAACTTTTTGATCAAAATCAAAATAATGCCATAATCAATATCACAATGAAACTAACACCACAATAGGCCTCATATATTAACATATGGCCAAAATATAACAAAAATACTCTCAAATGAAATTTCACTAGCCTCTTCTCTCACTACCTCACATCACTACCACCATCGTTGGCTACTATCAGCCATCACTACCACTACTACTACCACTACCATGGCCATCTTCGGTGACCATTTCTTAAAATTGTTTTCTAGCTACAGGTCATTGACTACTTCCCGACGAACATTTTCCAATGAGAATCTTCGGCGATCATTCTTGATAACTCTTCCTACCTTCCTACGGCTACCTCTCTCCTCCAATGACCTACTACTGCTACTACCTCTAAGCAACTAATTCTAACATCACACAACTACCACACCATCACAACCTAGCAAACTACACAAAATCTATCTAAAATTCACTGACTTTGCACTAACAAACTAGTGAAATTTCATTTAGTCTTTATTTTATTTATAAATTTATGTTTGAACAGACTGTGAAATTTTACTATCCAAAAACAATAAAAATTTATTGTTAAAAAATGATAATCACAACCAATTTTTTATATAAAAACACAGCGAAATTTTACTACCTTAAGAAAAAAATAATTAATGCTTATAGATAGGAAAATTTGATTATCTGAAACAACAAAGAAAGTAAAATCAATACACTAAACCCTGTAGAAAATGTCATTAAGTTAACTTCAAAACAAGCAAAAGTGAAAAAAAAAAAGTTTATTTAATCTAAGTAAGATAAAAGCGCAGCTTCCATTCATACTCCCTAAAAAGAAAATAAAAAACAAAGATTGGATTGTGACATCAATGGTAGTGACTAAGTCAAAGACAAGGACGAGATCGTCGACGAAGGCAAATGGATGGAAATCAAAGATGTGCTAGTGTTCGACGATTACGTTGACATTGAGAAATTGAAACAAATCTGAGGTCGCTAGTGACATATCTAAAATAGTGGACATGGTGTTTATGCAATGGTAGTGGTGCTATAGAGCGTGAAAATAGAGATAATTAGTCTTAGATAGTAGAGGTGGTGAGATGCTCTAGTGGTAGATTGTGCTATAGATAAATAACTTAGAGAGGGAGAGAGAGAAATCAATTCATAGATGAAGTATGGATATTAGATATTAAAATATTTTTGTTTGAACTTCTCACCAAAAAAAAGCCTTAATACTGTATTTGGTTGGGGGATTTGAGGGGATCTGGAAAAGGAAATGGAAAAAGTAGGTGAAATGTGAATAAAATATACCTATATTTCACTTAATTTCACATACTTTTTTCCTTTCTTTTTTCAAATTCATTCTCAAATCCCCCAATCAAACACATAAACGAAAGTTTGAATGAGAACTTTATTATCTTGATAGCTAGTAGTAATGATGTTCAGAGGACCTCATTGCTCAACCATCTTGACTTGGACATGATACAGACGCTTTCGCAAACTACTTTAGTTGGCTCTGCTTTATAAAAGTAACTTTTTCAATTTTTGATTTGGAGAGCAAGTATGGATATTTTAAACCCATCATTGTATTTGCAGTCAAGTTACCATGCCACATGTTTTAATCTTATTGGTTAGAAAGATTACACATTTTCTTATCTCACCTAGCTTTATTACTCAAAAGTTAGAACAAGTCTTGTCTAAGATTTCTCTCTCTCTCTCTCTCTCTCTCTCTCTCTCTCTCTCTCTCTCTCTCTCTCTCACACACACACACACAAAGAATTCTAACCCTAAAAATTTATCAATCAACCCAAAACTTCATTCAGTCATCACATTTTACTCTCAAACTTTCACTATGATCATGATATTGTTAGCCAATCTTCGTTGTATTCAAAAAACAGTTTAAGAAAGAACAAAATTATGTTCAAGTACTAAACACCAAAACAGAATATCTAAAAACAAAAATATGAAATAGAATATTCTATTTTATTACAAAAACAAAAAAAAAATCTAAAAGATTAAAAAAATGAAATCAGTAAATAAGAAAAATACTTAACAGAAATATTTTTCCAAAAGGATCAAGTCCAGTGTTTGACACTGTTTCTTTAAGACAGGATTGTCCTCTCCACAGTGCTTTCAGAATATGGACGTTTATCTCCAAAGATAAAATGATTGGTGACAATTAGTAGCAGCACTATTGTTAGATATTAGATTCACATATGAAAAGAAGAACAATAAGGAGAGAAGAAGAGAGACTGTTTTGTTTATTGTGTTTTGTATCTTACCCTTAAACATATTAGGGTTACACATTTATAATGAAAGACTAAAGAAATAAATGACATAACTACCCTTACACCCTAATACTTAACACTCCCCCTCAAGTTGGTGCAAAGATATCTCTCATTCCCAACTTGTAACAAATGGGGTGTAAAACCTTACTACTAAGACCCTTAGTAAAGACACCAGCTAATTGATCTTCAGACTTCACAAAAGGCATACATATTAAACCCTGATTCAATTTCTCCTTGATGAAATGTCTGTCGATCTTAATATGCTTTGTTCTATCATGCTGAACAGGATTGTGAGCAATACTAATAACAGCTTTGTTGTTACAATATAGTGTCAATGGTTCATTGCAGACAAACCCAATATCATTCAACAAGGACTAGAGCCATATCAGTTCACATATACCATGCGCCATAGCCCTGTATTCTACCTCTGCGCTAGATCTTGACACCACTGTTTGTTTCTTATTATGCCATGTGACTACATTTACCCCCACAAATGCACAGTAACCAGAGGTAGATCGCCTGTCATCTATAGAACCAACCCAATCAGCATTCGTAAATGCCTCCAACCTCAAGTGACCATGATTGGAAAATAAAATCCCTTTTCCAGGAGCAGATTTAAGGTACCTCAAAATGCGATACACTGCATCGAAATGAAGTGCATAAGGCTCATGCATAAATTGACTCACTATCCCAACTACATAGGCAATATCTGGACGAGTGTGAGATAAATATATAAGCCTTCCCACAAGTCACTGGTACCATTCCTTCTCCACAAGATCACCAACACCATTACAAAGATGGTGATTAGCCTCAATTGGCGAATCAGTAGGTCCGCAGCCTAACATGCCAGTTTCTTCAAGAAGATCTAGGATATACTTCCGCTGAGAAATAAAGATGCCTTTGTCAGATCTGGCAACTTCAATCCCAAGAAAGTACCTCAACGGACCAAGGTCTTTTATCTCAAATTCCTTGGCCAACAGTATCTTAAGATGTATCACTTCTTTCTAATCATTATCTGTCATAACTATGTCATCCACATATACTATAAGCACAATTACCTTATTTGCATGGCGTTTAACGAACATTGTGTGATCTACATTGCTTTTCTTATACCCAAATCTCTACATAGCCTTCAAGAATCTATCAAACCAAGCACGAGGAGACTGTTTCAAACCATATAACGCCTTTTTCAACCTACAAACTTTCCCAACTGTAGACTGAGATGAGAATCCTGGTGGTACATCCATATATACCTCATCCTCTAAATCACCATGGAGAAATGCATTCTTCACATCTAATTGCTGTAAAGGCTATCCCAAATTAACTGCACATGAGAGAATAGCTCAAATGGAATTCATCTTTGCTACAAGAGCAAAAGTTTCTTGGTAATCAATTCCATATGTCTGAGAAAACCCCTTGGCCACTAGTCGTGCTTTGTACCGTTCAATTGGTTCATCTGCTTTCTGCTTAATGGTGAACACCCACTTACACCTTACATGCTTTTTTCCACTAGGAAGAGGAACCAACTCCCAAGTGTTGTTCTTGCTTAGAGCTTGCATCTTTTCTACCATAGCTACTTTCCACTGAGGATCATCGATAGCTTCTTTCCAACCCTAGAGAATACATGCAGAAGACAAAGACGAAACAAAAGCACGATATGTAGAAGACAATGAATCATATGACAAAAATTTAGAAATAGGTGTTGAGTATAAGCCCTAATCCCCTTTCTAAGAGCAATAGGAATACTCGAATCATCGACCACGGGACTATCAATTACAGATAAATGAATTGATTGAGGTACGTTACCTGCAACTGGCATGAAGGATGATGATGAATCTAGTGGCACAAGGGAAGTTTGCTCTTTCGAACGCCGAGAATAAGTTTTAAGATCAGCCCTGTCCAAATGACCACCAATGTCAGGCTCCACATCAATGGAATTGTTAGGCTCCCCCTCACCACAAATAAAAGTCCGCTGACTAGAAAGGAAAAAAGATAACTCGTGCTGATAGGCCATCTCCTCATCTGCAATCTCATCCATAACACTACTCTCCCCTCGAAGGAGATAGCGAAAAAGAAGGAAAGAAGGCCTCAGATTCACGGAAAGTGAAATCCATACTAACATACACTTTGTGAGTGTAACGATCATAGCATTTGTAACCCTTTTGAGTAGCAAAATAACCAAGAAAGACACAACGCACAGCTTTAGGATCAAGTTTCCCATGAGTATGAGGTTGCAAATGAACAAAACAGACACACCCAAACACCTGAGGAGGAAGAGAAGAGGTGGGATATGCGATAGGAAGTAGTTAAAGAGGAATTTGGAATTAGAGGACACTAGAAGGCATACAATTAATAAGGTAAGCAGCGGTAAGAACAGCATCACCCCAAAAAGACTTAGGGACATTCATGGTAAACAAGAGGGAGCAAGCAACTTCAAGAAGATGGCCATTCTTGCATTCGGCAACTCCGTTCTGTTGAGGAATACCAACACAACTAGTCTGATAAATGATGCCATGCTCCTCTAGGTATGCTCGAAAAACTCCATCAACATACTCAATCCCATTATCACTCTGAAGAATTTTGATTTGAGTATTAAAAAGATTGGTCAGCATTTTATGAAAAGTTTGGAAGCAAGAAAAAACTTCACTCTTAGTTCAAAGCAAGTAAATCCAAGTCATACGGGAATAACAATTAATAAATGTAACAAACCATCGATACCCAGAAGTAGAAATCACAGGGTAAGGGCCCCACACATCAGTATGAATAAGCATAAAAGGAAAAGTACTTCTTTGATTAATTGAAGGGTATCAAGTACGTTTATGCTTTGCAAGTTCACAAGCATCACAACCAAAAAAACTCATAAGATAATCACGAACTAAAGAAAGAAAAAGTTTCTCTAAAACACTAAAGGAATGATGACCCAAACGACGATGCCACTGATGAAGGAGATGAAAAGGAGAGCCATTAGTGCATTTGAGAGCCTAAGATGGAACAGTAGGAGCAATGGCATCTAAAAAGTACAGTCCACCTTGTGCTCTACCATTGCCAATCATTTTCCCCATAGCCAAGTAGGTTAGTGGAAAAATTAGGAACATGGAGTACAGATGAAAGAGAAAGTGAAGAGAAACAATGAACCGAACCCTTGTCGAAGACAGAGGATAAAGTGCCATCAGCAACTCGAACCTTGTCTCGGCCGGAACAAGGAGAATAAGAATAGAAAAGATTAGAGGCACCTGTCATGTGGTCGGTGGCACCTAAATCAATAATCCAAGAAGACGATGAGGATGTACTAAGAGCACTAGCAGGAATACCTATGTAGGCAAAGTTAGAAGAAGTTGAAGTGGAAGAAACTGTGGTAGATAGAGAATCAAGTCGAGCCATCAAACGCCTGAGAGTGTGTAACTCATCCTGGGAAAGAGTGCTAGTCTTAGAAGAAGGACTCGCAGCAATCTCAGACACATGTGCTTGGGGAAGAGCTGTACTACCACGATCCCGACCTCGAGTAGGGCGACCATTTAGTTTCCAACAATGTTCTCGATTATGTCTGTCTTTCCCACAATAATCACACTTCAATTGATTTCGATCAACCAAGGTACCTTGAGTACCAGACTGAACTGGACTAGGCCGAGGAGCTCAAATTGGAGGAACAGCAACCAAAGCAGAACGATCTTGAGTAGATGAATGAACCATAGCACTACGTCGACTCTCCTCTTGCTGGACAAGGGCATAAGCCTCGTGGAGGGTGGGAAAAGGTGAACGAGTCAACACCTGAATGCGAATCTGATCATACTCCAAGTTCAAGCCAGCAAGAAAGTCATACACACGCTCATTCTCCACAGTTTGCTGAAACAAAGTGGCATCCCGAGAGCAAATAGCCTGGAAGCTTTGGTAATAGTCTAGTTTCTGCTATAAACTAATCAACTCAGCATAGTATACTGCGAGTGATCTATCCTGCTGATCTAAGCTCTGAAGCTTCTTCCTCAACTCATACGCTTGTGCATCATTACCTTGTTGGGAGTACATTTGGGTTATAGCTATCCAAATCTTATGAGCAGTATCTAAGAGAAGAAAAGACCGA
Organism: Camellia lanceoleosa; assembly: GCA_025200525.1. Lineage (NCBI taxonomy): Eukaryota > Viridiplantae > Streptophyta > Magnoliopsida > Ericales > Theaceae > Camellia > Camellia lanceoleosa. The sequence continues at coordinate 44,719,411 of CM045759.1, forward strand.
CTATTGGTGGGCTGCATAGAGTTAATGAGCCAGGTCATAACCAAAGTATTCTCAAAAACCCATTGAGTACGCGAAGTAGCATCATTAGCAGGCTGGGGAAGGTTCATTAGCAGGCTGGGGAAGGTCACCGGTAATGTAGCTAGTCAAACGGTGAGCAGCAATAGCAAGGCTAAAAGAACGGGACCAAATTAGATAATTTGAGCCATCAAGTTTCACAGGACTGATTTGAAGAGAGAGACTATCATTAAGAGTCATAACACGATGTACGCCACCCTCGTCACTAACCCTAGGGTCTTTATCCTCAATTCTAGCCATTGGAAATCAATCCCCACAATAAATAATAGTCTAGAAAGCCAACAACAGTGCCAAAAACTCAACAAAGGACCAGGAAGATACCTATACAGAGCCAAAACCAAGCCAGGAGAGCAAAAAATGGAACATAACTGAGAGAAACCTCACTAAGTGTAATGTAATAACCCAACCCTCGCATGTGTTCCTGATATATTTTCAGTCCCTCATTATGCGTATTTATATGCCTTTTGTGAAATGTCATGTGGACTTAAGTTTAATTAAGTGAACCTTATGACTATGGATTCATATTTGTTGAATAAGGAGACATATCTGTCACAAATAAAATGTTTGGATTAAGAATTGAAAGCCTGAAGAGCTTGATGATCTGGAATTTTTCCCTCCGCTCGAGCGGGGGAGTTACCGCTCGAGCGGACTTTTGGGGTTCCCAGCAATTTTGCAGACGGCTTAAGATTCTGAGGGTTGTAAATTTCCACTCGAGCGTAGAAATGGTCGCTCGAGCGGAAGGCTTTGTTGGTCTGTACGCTCGAGCGCAAGGTTGGGCGCTCGAGCGGGTCTCCAGGTTGAGTTTGAATTTCTAAGACACGTGGGTTCGTTTTTGACATTTTTATTGGTATGTTTGGAACCTCCTCATTTTATTTTGGGGTGTTGCTTGAGGTGGTAATATGATGGTAAAGTAAGATTAGACCAAAAAATTGTAACTTGAGTATTTTGTCTATCATCAGCCGGCACTCTTTTGCCTTTTTCTTTTTACACACTTTGAATTTGGATGTGAGGTTAAAACCATTGGAAAGCTTATCTCCGAGGCTTCAATTTGATCACAAGAATGACCTAAAATGGAGTCCAGATGGGAGAGTTATGCCTGTTTGAAGTTTTAAAATCTGTGCTGAGAACAGGTCCGCTCGAGCTGGAATAGGGACGCTCGAGCGGGTTTCGCGGGTACAGCAGGTTTAAAACGGGATTTTGAGGTCATTTCTTATATTTTCTTTTCCCCTCCTCTCTTCTCTCTCCCTAGGTCCGAAAACCCTAGGGTTTTGATCCCAAATCCTCACCATTTCTCTAAGTTTTGATCAAGATTTTCCACCAAGGAGTGAAGAAGGTATGAAGATCAACATTTGCAACCGATTGGAATTCCGAAATGATGGAGGAATCTCACCAAAGCTTGCTTGATTCTTGAGGTATGGAATCTTGAGAGTTAAATTGATGGGTTAAAATGGTGGATTATGACTCCTAGGTGTTTAATCAATGGGAAAATTGGAATAAAAAGTAATGAGTTAATAAGTTTGAATTTGTCTTGAAATTTCAATATTTTCTTGAAACCCTAAGTTGATTAGTGATGATAACCAATGATTTGGCCCAAATTGAAAGTAGAATAATGAAATTGAGATATTGAATTGTATATGTACAAGTTTAATTGGAATTTGGAAATGTTTGGAAATTATGTTTAAAATTTGCGAATGAACTTTGTTATAAATGTTGGAATTCATGCTATTATGTAAAGGAAAAATTGGGGAAATAATCTACTAAAGATATGGATGACATGAACTCGGTTGTGGAACGTTGAAATGGGATTCAAGGATTTAGTTGGAATTATGTTGAATTACAAATTGATGTGTAATTGGTATAAAGAGAATTAAACAAGTTAAGAACGGACTAATTATATATGACCCGATTTCTATGTGTATTATGAATTGTGTAGGGTCAGCTACAGGGGCGGACCAAGCATCTGAACACTGTGAGTAGTAGTACAAAAATGTACATTTTATCTATTGTTGATAATTATTGTCACTAATGCTCTGTTCTTTGTAAGTGTTATAAGAACATTTATGACAATTGGAATCACTGTGAACTTACATGAACGCTGAAAGATTCGCGTACGTCGGTATGATTTTGGAATCCTTGTTCTGTTAATGACGAATATTAACCCTTTGTTATTTATAAGCATACTATTTTATTTCTTAAAGAATAAGTGGAACTTATGTTCATCTTCGAAGAATCAGAATAATTGGAACGTTATGTGAATCCATATGAATCTGAAGCTATTTTGTTGTGTTACATATGAATTCGAAGTTATTCGGAATCTACGACATGAATGCAAAAGTTTAACATCATTATGTGACCCACATAAGAATATGAATTATTCTATTTGGTTAAGCGCACAATAGTGACGTAATATAACAAAAAAATGCTCTGTTTTCTGATATGTTACGTTATGACTTAATGAATGATTATTCATATATGTAAAAGTATTCACATCATCTTTAGCACAAGGCCCTTACCCGGGGGTAATAATACCGTGGTTCAAATAATTAAGTTACAAGTTTACGTATGTTCTAAGTTTAAGTTTGTTACAAGTTTACATATGTTATAAGTCAAGAATGTTACAAGCTCAAGAATATTACAAGTTTATATATGTGATAAGTTCAAGTATGCACAAGTTTAAGTAAGTTTACAAGTACAAGTATATACAAGTTTAAGTATGTTACAAGTTTTCAAGTTTAAGTATGTTATAAGTTCATGTATGTTACAAGTCCAAGTATGTTATAAGTTCATGTATGTTACAAGTCCAAGTATGTTATAAGTTCAAGTATGTTACAAGTATATGCATGTTACAAGTTCACGTATGTTATAAGTTCAAGTATGTTACAAGTATACGCATGTTATAAGTTTATGTATGTTATAAGTTTAAGTACGTTACAAGCCTAAGTATGTCACAAGTTTAAGTACATTACAAGCTTAAGTATGTTACAAGTTTAAGTACGATACAAGCTTAAGTATGTTACAAGCTTACGTATGTACAAGTTCAAGTATACTACAAGTTCACAATGTTGAGGAATTTCTTTATGGAACTAACAAGAATGCTTTTTATTGATTTGCCAGCGCTATTAAAATGCTAAGTATAAGCAAGTATGAATTCTGATTACTGTTTATGATTCAAGCATTATGCATATGTATGAATTTATTTCCGTTTATGGTATGGCATTTATGTATGGTTTGGTCTGTAAGACCTACTAATTATTGGTATGGAACAAAGTGCTACTTGGAACTAAGTGCTACATTGTGAGCCACCGCTAGAGTCCATTTGAGACACCTCTTGAGTCCATACATATGTGAAAGTTATGAGGCTGAAAGCCGTTATGTGCAACTTATGAGGCCTATGGCCATTATGTATAAGTTGTTATGATATGAAACAAAGTGCTACACGGAACTAAGTGCTACGATGTGAGTCACCTCTAGAATTCGTGTGAGACACCTCTTGGGTTCATATATATATGTTTCAAGGGCTTTAATGCCGATATGTTTCAAGGGCTTAATGCCATTCTGATAAGGGCTTATGCCATTCTGATATGAAACAAAGTGCTACACGGAACTAAGTGCTACGATGTGAGTCACCTCTAGAGTCCGTGTGAGACACCTCTTGAATTCATATAATATGTTCAAGGGCTTTATGCCATATGTTCAAGGGCTTCATGCCATGTGTTCAAGGGCTATATGCCAACATGTTTAAAAGTTTAATGCTAATGTGTTCAAGGGCTATATGCCAACATGTTTAAAAGTTTAATGCTAATGTGTTCAAGGGCTATATGCCAACATGTTTAAAAGTTTAATGTTAATATGTTCAAGGGTTATATGCCAACATGTTTAAAAGTTTAATGTTAATATGTTCAAGGGCTATATGCCAACGTGTTTAAAAGTTTAATACTAATATGTTCAAGGCTATCACCACTTTGTTCACGGCCTTAAAGCCACTATGTTCCAAGATATTATGTTTCAAGTCAATATGTTTCAAGACTGGGCCCTAGGCCGTTCAAGAATTAATACAGAATCAATTAACCTTATGCCTCATTATTTATGAATGCATTGATATGTATTATAATTCAAGTTGAGCATTGAATCGTTTATGTACTATTATTCACTGAGCTTCGCTCACTTTATATTATGTATGTTCTGTAGGTAATCACTTTGGGAGTCTGTCTTAACCCATGATGCTCACCCTTCAGTTACCAACCTCAGTATGCCCAGGCTCCCAGACCAAGTCTTTACATTTATGACAAGTTTTGTTAAGATTTTGATTTGCACTTTAATTATTTACCTAAAGTTAATAAGTATGTATATGACCTTTTTCTATACCAATGTTCGATTATGCGATCATGTATGTGTATGGGTATAAAAAAAATAAATGGCTCTCACGAATGTGATCCTAGCATGTTAGATTTAGCTCAATGGATGCTTTTCTGTGTTACGTTATAATTTTAAATGCTTCCGTTCAGGCCCCATATGATATGTATATCAGGTTAAGTGTCCGTTTTTGTATGGGTCATGCCCGAACTTTTAGGGACGAGTTTGGGGCGTGACATGTAAAGCCCTCAAAATAAACCCATAATGCAAACATTCAAGACATCCATAAACTCAAGAGAATAAATCATAATTCTATTTATCAGAGTATTCATTACAAAGGTATTACATGTTGACATCAAAAGAAAATGCCCTACGGGCTTACAACTTTCCAAGCCAGCACTTGGTTACAAAAAGAGAGTACTAACTCAAAACACAAAATAAGCCCTTGGCTTGATTTACATGTAATACACAAAAAAATCACAAAAAAGAAGCCTTCAGCTTCTACAACCTCCCAAGCTACATCCTTGGAGGCGGCATATCACCTGTACCTGAAAATGATGTCTCATATAGGGTGAGCCAACGCCCAGTAGAGATATGCTAAACATAATATCAGCAATGACTAAAACATTAGCATTTGATAAATGTTTAACTCATACAAACCAACGTACAACACAATCCAATCCCACGACAGATAGGCCCATATTTCATTCCACTTTCCTTTACTTATCAAATTTTCAAATCATAACATGGCTCAGAACCTGGCCAACAATTTAATGAGACTACGACTCATATTAAAGCACTTCCTTTTTAAATGAGATAACAATTCATATCAAAACACTTCCATACTTCACAATAGATACACATATTTGCTGTATCAATGTCATATTAAAACACTTCCATACTTCACAATAGATACACATATTTGCTGTATCAATAAAGTCCATCCCCTATCTCCTCCCAAACCGTAGAGTACATCCTCTATCTCCTCCCACACAATACAATGTATATAAACACTTATCATATACAATGTTCAATCAATACACATATTTGATGTATTATTCCAACCGCTATATTCAACGACATATTCAACGTGATTAGTTTCAGTTTTCCCTAATCAACGTGATTAGTTTCAGTTTTCCCTAATCAACATACAGTGTCTACAACAATCAAGACTATCTTCCACCGATAGCCCAAAGCAATTATTTCTAAACAGATAATAAATGCATCAACAGATAAATTATCAATATTTTCAAAGTTGAGTGATTAACTTATCCAACTCCACCATTCATTCGCATAACTCCTCAATTTCATTATTTCCAACTCAATTTCATATTTTCATAACTTTCCAAATTAATTGTACAAATTAATTCATAACAACAAATTAGGGCTTTTCTCCCCCTTTTCTCAACATTGACCCAAAGGCTCAAATATTTTCATTAAACATCAATAACCTCATTTTAAGACCCAAAATATACATGTATGAGTCAAAAGAACAAAACCCCTCTTTATAAATTTTGAAACCCTAACCCCCAAAATTACCCAACTTCAACATTACATCAAAATGACTACAAGTTTATGTCAAAGGCCATAAATATGAGTAGTTATCCCTACCTCAAATGGAGAGACCAAATGAAAAAGATGAAGGATTTCGAAGGTGCTCCAAACCCAATAATTTTCGGATCAAAATGAAAAGCAAGCCAAACCCCACACTTTATATAAAGGGACCAAGGTAGAAGATCACTTGATCTAGATGATTTTGTAAAGAGAAGTTGAAGTCTAGAGTGAGAGGCTCTCAAGTTTGGGTTTTGAAAAGTAAGAGACAGACAGACAGATAGAAAGTCGAAAAAGTGATCCAAAAAGTGATTTCACGGACTGATATACAAACAGGTACGCTCGAGCGTGGAACGCCCCGTTCGAGCGTCAGACACAAACTTACGCTCGAGCGTCAAAGCGCCACTCGAGCACCGGATGCACACTTCCAGAAGTTTTGCAGTCGATGGTCCCCGCTCGAGCGTGAAAGTGGACACTTAAGCGTCCGATGACCTGCAGAACAAAAATACTGGGAGATGAATAATCATGCTCGAGCGTCAAAATGCCCGCTTGAGCGGAGAAGCAAAAACAAAGGGCCAGCTCGAGCGTCAAAATCCCCGCTCGAGCGTGAAGGCCAAAATCTGGACATCAACTTTTGGTTTCTAAACACAACCAACATGTTCCCAACCTGCCCAGCACAACCCAAGACTCAAATATAAAGAGTAAAAGATAGAAATGGGAATAAGACAACGACCAACAACCACGGAACCGAGTCCGGAATACAATTAAACAATGAAGGAAAAACCGGGATCGCTATACCAAGCCTTCAAAATAGTGACTCTAGCCTCATCTAATGGTCTAGTCGGCTCCCAAGGAAAGGAAAGGAAAGGAAGAGAAGAAATAGCCCTAAAAAGGCTCTTGCAGTGGCTTCCAAAAAATAGCCATTTTTTTTCCAAAAAATCAACAAAAATTGGAAAAACCACCAAATAATTCCCAAAAAATTACAAGAAAATCATGGAAAGAAAGCCCATGAAATTTCGAACTTGGAGAATTATTTTTTATTTTTTTTTATTTTTTTGCAGATTTTTATTTTTATTTTTCTAGAAAAACGAAGGAAAAAAAGAGGGACAAGGAAATACCACAATCTTTAAGGAAGAAGATGTGGCTCTGATACCAAGTTAGATGTTAGATTTACATACGAAAAAAGGAACAATAAGGAGAAAAGAAGAGAGACTGTAGTGTTTATTGTGTTTTGTATCTTACCCTTAAACATATTAGGGTTACACATATTTATAATGAAAGACTAAAGAAATAAATGACATAACTACCCTTACACCCTAATACTTTACAACTACAAACTAATTGCCTAGAAAATATTCTTTGTGTTTATACTCTCTCTCAAGGAAAATAAATGCATAAATATGCAAGAATCAGAAAAAGGCAAGAAAATTGAATGTGTGGAAGCCAGAAAAAAATATATATATCAACTTATTAGGGCTAACCCAAACAAGACTTGCAATAGGTCCAGACCAAACAAATATCACACCTCCCATCTATATAAAGGGGGGCATCCCAAGTGGAGGTATGTGTTCTCTCTCTCTCTCTCTCTCTCTACACTACACACCAACACTCTTGATTTCTATAGCTTCATTCTTTCAATTAAGTAACTAACTTTATCATCGGAGTGTCTATGGCCAGCAACCCCAGTTGGATGGCGCCGACTACGTTCATCTTTGCAGATATACAGGGGCAAAGCTCATCTCTTCGTTGGATCTCTACAATCCATGTGAGAGGATTTTCCTAGTCTCACAAAATGAATTAAACAAATGGACCATTGCTTATTTATAGAAGAAATTATGGCTGTTCAAGACAGAAGCTACAGGCATGAACCTATTTGGGAAAGCAAAAAAGGTGTGTTTGGACCAAACTACTAACATTCAGAAACATTGGGTCAATTCGGAAATAAATTTGAATTTTTGAACAAAAATTTAAATTCCAAACGATAGGAAATTAAAATTCAAAAGTTTTTTACCCAAAAAAAATAAGTATTAGGCTAGACCACACTAAGCCCAACCCAACCTCACACCTCGCACATGCGCCTAAGCCTGAAACGACGGGCGTACGTATGGTTGTTTTTTAGCAGGGATGGTCATTTTTCCCCGTCCTGATCTGCACTCGCATCCCCGCCCTCCCCCCCGGTCCCGTCCCACCCCACCACACCCTGCCCTGTATGGATTTTCCTCGCCCTGATTAAGAAATGAGGCGAGTATGGGTTTTGCTTCTCTCGCCTCGATTATATTTATTTTTTTATTATAATAAAGTGAAAACATTAAAATATTATACTTAATATTAATTTTTATTCATTTATTTTCTATGTATTAATTATTATTTGTAATATACTAAATTATTATATTAATATTTTTATTTTTCAACTTAAAAAATTAACCCGCTTCCCGCCCTACTTCCGTCATCCCCTAATATGATACTAAGGAGGGGGAAGAGACGGGGGTGGAATTTTATAAACCCGCCACAAACCCAACTTGTAATCATCCCTATTTTTGAGTCTAACGGGTAAAGCCCACTTTACCCATAACCTTCCCCTCTACAAAACTTGGGTACCCCATTGAGGCCCTTTCCAAGGTCCAAAATCAAGGTTTATAAACCCACATAATGCTAGCCTACCCAATCAATATTGGACAAGTTTTTCTTCATCCCTTATGGAAAACCCACCAAGACACCATTCTCATGGTGCTCACTTTGCCATCAATTTTCCATTTACTCGATAATGGTTTTGAGCAACCAAATATACGATGTGAATCTCCACACGACAAATAACACGTTACAACCTACACCCGCTAAATTTGGCGTATGGATCCCACCTCTATTATAGCCCAAAGATAGGGAAAAAAACTTATTTTTCCAAAACCATTTCTAACCGATTTAAATGTGAAAGTCTCTCAAAACCAAGTTTCCAATAGTGTATTCACTAATCTTTAGTGAACTTTTTTAATTTTGAGTAATTTTATTTACTTTTTCAATCCTTTTTAGACTAGATGGCCTTAAAAAATAATTTTTTAAAAAGTTGCACATTTAAAAAAAAAAAAAAAAAAAGGTCAACTAGGCTTGGTTTGGGTATACAATAAATAAGCTACTTCCTAGTTTATTGGCTTGTTTCACTCGCATTACATTTTTATAAGTAAAAAATAAGTCATGTCTAAAAATCCCACTGAAAACTTTTGTTGTGGTTTTTCTTTTTCTTTTTATTTTTTATGTTTAGAGTCGTCTTGAAGGACCAGCATTGTTTTTAAAGAAAAGCTCAAAATTGAAGAAAAAGATTCAAACAATGTCTCAATTTATAAAACTAGCCTATGCCCGTGCCTAAAAGCACGGTGTAAATATTTTTAATATTAAAATACAGTTATAATTTATACGTATTATGTTGAAATTTATAAAGTTTGTGTCATTTTTTGATAAAAATACTGAAAAAATATATTGAAATATATTTCTTCTTAAAGAACTTATAACAATTTTACTTGTATTACACGTTTTACAAAACTCAAATAAAATAACAATAGATTTTATACAAAGTGAGTAATTTATTATTTTAGATTAATTTAATTTTTGTTTTTGGTGCTTTTGCATCTTTAACTATACTTTAAATTATCCTCTAACAAAATAAATATATCCACTCCCTATGACAATAAATTAAAGCAAACTTAAGGAGGCAAAAGCACTTGGTTACAGAAAACAAAAGGCCATTAGTTTCATTTTAATGAAATTCAGTTGTCTACCTAAAGGAGGATAAAAATAAAAAGAAGAACAAAATAAAATTGGAAAAGCCAATAGCATAATTCCGTAAGATAGTCGTAGATATCCACATCCACACAATAATGATTAAGCACATAAGCAAATCAATCCTAAATTATATACTCCCAACAACCTTGTTAAACTCTTCTTAAACCCCATATGCATGCAACCTTCTCAAACTCCAACACAACCACCTGAAAATACCAGAAAAAAAGGTTAATAATGTGAGAATAAACCCCCCCTCCCTCTCCCAAAAAAAAAAAGAAAAAGAAAAAAAAATTTCACCCAGGGGTTGTCAGATTATTCCATCAAAGCTAGCAGATTACACAACAAAACTCAAATGTGAAGGGCTTGAGACCCAAATTGATCTAACTTAATTCTTTTATGAATTTGCTGCAATAATCTTCCATCAAAGTCGGCAAACTGCACGATGAAACTCAAATGTGCAGGGCCTGAGACCCAAATTGATCTCCCCTATTTTCCCAAGCCTTCCCTATCCTTTTTCCTTCTCCCACCGATGCCCAACCAATCTCAACAAATCAAGTTTATCCAACAAACTTCTCTTGAGATGATAAGAAGTGTGTTGGATAGTGAAGGCAATTTGGAGCTATGGTGGACATTTTGATTACCAAATTGATGCAGTGGCCACTTCACATTTTGATTACCAAAATTTTCAATTACCAAACATTTCTGTTGAATCATTTATAAACACATATATATGTATATACCTGACTGATCATCAGAGAAGCTTGGCTCCAATGAAATGCAAAGTAGGCAAGGATGCACCTATCAAACTCCTCAACCAACTTCACATACAGCTCATCAACATTTGGCTCACCAGCAAAATACTCATAGATAGTACTCTCACACTCTTTGGATTTTTTGAGGTACTCATATGCTAATTTGCAAAGTTGGGGACATTCACTTCCATCTTCAAATCCTATATGCCTAGCTGATCCATCCCCATCCCCAAAATCCAAAAAACAAAAACAATAAAACATTTTAGTTGTTGTAAAGTAGAAAAACATTATGAAAAAAAAAAGAAGAAAAGAAGAATGGAGATGAATAGATTTTTACCGACATAATTGGAGAATCTTTCAAGTTTGGCAACATGGCCAGACTCATTCTTGTCTAACAATGGAACTACGGTTTGATCTTCCAACTGTTTTTGGGGCTTTTGTCGATGGTAGTAGTGAAACGCAGTGGCAGAGATGACTCCAATAGAGGTTGCAGCCAGGATGTGTGCAAGGATATGCCCATCTAAAGATAGAATTTGAGAGAATATTGTTACTACTGCTGCTGCTGCTACTACTATGAGAGAGAGAGAGAGAGAGAGAGAGAGAGAGAGAGAGTATTACCTTTGAGTTGCATGGTTTTGTTTGATCTAACTTAATACCTTTATGAATTTGCTGTAATAATCTTCCATCAAAGTCGGCAAACTGCACGATGAAACTCAAATGTGCAGGGCTTGAGACCCAAATTGATCTCCCCTATTTTCCCAAGCCTTCCCTATCCTTTTTCCTTCTCCCACCGATGCCCAACCAATCTCAACAAATCAAGTTTATCCAACAAACTTCTGTAGAGATGATAAGAAGTGTGTTGGATAGTGAAGACAATTTGGAGCTATGGTGGACATTTTGAATCTCAATTTGATGCAGTGGCCACTAATGTGATGGCTGAAGTTTTCAACTCAAGTTTGATTGGTATCTCCACAGTAGTGAATACATAACTTCATTTTTAGCAAATTCATTTTCAAAATAGATACAGATTTAAAGTACCAAGGTTGATGGAAAAAAAAAAAAGCAATTCCAATTGAATCCATTGTTTCAAATTAGGCCTTCAATGAATATGAGCAAAACAAAGGCAACTCATGGAGGAGGATCAAAATCTATTTTCTAGTTGAAGCTATGTGTTGGCAACAATCCTCAATTTAAGCATTCCCTTAACAAAATAACTAAGGCCCTCCCTCCCTCACTCCCTCTCATTTAATTTTCTTCAGATCTGAAGCTCTGTTCTTATTTCTTCGTTCTTGAAACTATGTTTCATTGATTGTTGATTTCATTCATGCTCCAACACACATCATCAAGTACATTTATAAAAGGTATCCTCACATGTATTTTTAACAATTGATTTGATTCTCACACATCATTAAACCAATAGTATAGAAAGTAATAGTCAAAATATGATAACAAACATTATTATCAGTTCAATAATTGAAATCAAGATTAATTTTATGACTCCTTAACATTGCTGTTGAATTGAAACATTTGCAAAAACACAAAAATAAGCAATTGAAACATCAAAGCCCAACCTGAAATGAATCTCCATCATTAAAAAAAAAAATTGTAATTTTCTAATTTATTTTTCCAATTAACTAATATTGTTGTTGAAACATTTATAAAAACATACACACATATAGTGGGACCTAATTTAAAATGAATCTCAACTACTCCAATATTTTTTCTGACTAATTTTTGAAGTAAAGTACCAACCACAAAAACAAAAAAGAAAAATTAATTTGTGCTCTCCTATTTTGACTTCACCAGAGCTTTTGAGTGTTTGATAATTGATTTTTTTAAATGATGTTTTGATTTTTTATGAAAATAGTGGGAATAATTTGACAAATTGTAATAATTTTTTTGACTATTTTAGCACTTCTCCGTTTGGGTGGTGTTTAATTCATTATAAACATGATATAAAAAAGAAAAGAAAAAAAGAGAAAATTGTAAGATAAATAAATCATCATTTGCTATTATAAATTAATACTCATTTGCTATTATAAATTAATACTCATTTCATAGAGGTGAACCAAATTAGAACAACAACAACAACAACAACAAAAGGTTACCTAGCTAAAGATCATATCTCTGTTTTTCCTCAGAAGCTCCAAAACCTAGAATACAAATATCAAAATAATGAAATATTAAAACCCATAAACCAATAATTCTCTACAGAGAGAGAGAGAGAGAGACCCTTTTTATTTGGGATATGCAATCTAGGTCTTCAGCACTTGGGTCCTCCTCCTCTTCCTCCTCCTCCTGATCATCTTCGGCGGAGGGAACACACAATTGGGTTTCTTCCTTACCAACAAACACAACTCCGGCGGCGTTCCTCCTCCGCCTCCTGGAGCTGATCTTCTGGCAGTAATGGAAATACTATACTTGATCTAGAACATTATAACCCTCATTTAACAATCTAACAACCCTGTATCAGGCCATAAATAAGTATTTAAGATCCAGAACATTAAAGCAAGCCTAAATTAGAACAACAACAACAACAACAAAAGGTTACCTAACTAAAGATCATATCTCTGTTTTTCCTCAGAAGCTCCAAAACCTAGAATACAAATATCAAAATAATGAAATATTAAAACCCATAAACCAATAATTCTCTACAGAGAGAGAGAGAGAGAGAGAGAGAGAGAGAGAGAGACCCTTTTTATTTGGGATATGCATTCTAGGTCTTCAGCACTTGGGTCCTCCTCTTCCTTCTCCTCCTCCTCATGATCATCTTCGGCGGAGGGAACACGCAATTGGGTTTCTTCCTTACCAACAAACACAACTCCGACGGCGCTCCTTCTCCGTCTCTCGGAGCTGATCTTCTAGCAGTAATAGAAATACTATACTTGATCCAGAACATTATAGCCCTCATTTAACAATCTAACAACCCTGTATCAAGCCATAAATAAGTATTTAAGATCCAGAACATTAAAGCAAGCCTGAGACAGAAATCAATTATAGTATTTAAGATCCAGAACATAAATAAGTCAATATATACAGAGATATATATATATATATGTATATAATTGAAATTTGTAAAAAAAAAAAAACCAGTCATGCTCCATGCTTTGATCTCCTCCTCCACCCATCTTCCCTTTCTCTCTCTTTATGCTGTGGCCATGACTGGAGGAGGGAAGTTTATAGATAGAGGTTGATGAGCGTGGGTCTCGGAGTGGATTGGTGTGTAAGTGTGTGACAGATGAGGCTGGGGTGGGGGTTTTCAAATTTTGTGGCTATTGGGCGGGAAGTTGAGGATGAATGAGAGAGAGTTTTATCTCTACTGTTCATCTTCAGATATAAATAAATCATAACCATTGAAATGTCCTAGTAGGACAAATGTCTTTAGGATAATTTCAAAAACCTTTGTGCCTTATTATATAGATATATATATATATATATATAAACTTATAATATAAAATAAAAATTGAACCAACAACAACAAACTATTAGTTAACTATTGCTTTTATTGTAGTTTTTGATACAAAATTACTAATTAAGTATTCATAATTTATAAGCACTCTTTAGTTTAGATTGTGAAATTAGATTTGTTGAATCAAATCATTATTTTTGGCCTACTAATGCTTAATTAGGGGTAAGGATAAGAATTTTTTATACAACTTGACTGTACATACAATTAACGAGTTAGGATTAATCATTTTTTGATATAAATCCAAAAATAACATGACTCAATAACATGAATAATTAGTTATACATTTTAATATTATTTTTACTAAGAGGTGCCATGATATTTTTTAATCTTTTATATAACTCCATCTAACAAAATAAAAAAGTATGTAAAATAATAATTTAAGGCTAATATTTTTTTTTTCCATTTAAGATATGTATTTTTTGTTACCTATTTTAGAGTCAATTTAGTAAAAAAAATATATAATGGTAAGGTATAAGTTTTTTAAATTAAGAAAATACAATTGAGTTGAAATCAAATATTTTATGAATAATTTTATTTAATATAAATTAATTTCATGAAATTTAACTTGTGGGAAAAATTTTAATTTCGTCATGCATTTGATATGATATTTTAACTAAAAGTGAAAATTTTCACACGACACATCAATTGAATACAAATCGAAAATAACATCATACGAAAAAAATTATGAGTTGAAAAAAAAAAATCAATATATTTGAAATTTTAAAAAAAATCATAAAAGAAGTGCAAAAAATAGAAAGCAATGAAAGAATGTTTTTAGTAATTTTTTAATGAGTAAATTACAAATAAATCTTTTAAGATTTTTTTAAAATACAATTTGTCCCCCGTGATTTTAGAAATTACATTCTGTCCCTTGAAATTTTTAATTTCATAACAAATGGTCTCTTTATTAATAAATCACCAAGTCAATTTACCGTGTTTAATGAGAAAGATTAGCAATACATCATCCATATAGTTTGCATAGTAGGAAAGGTATGTGATAATTTCCCTTCATAGTTAAGATCCTTCGATGTTATTATTTTACTAAGACTTCTTTGGGACCTCCAAGAGGTGGGAGGTGACCCCACTAGGGATCCAATACATTTTCCATTATTTTAGTAGCTTAGGTCATTTATCCCACCTTTTATATTGTTTAAATGATTTTAAAATTTTAAAATTTAGGCTTTGTGTGGCTATCTAGTTAGGACTAAAAAATTAGGAAAGACAAAATAGAAATAAGTTAATAAGATAAAATATCACATTTAAACCCCAATTATTTTACTTTTTTCTTACAAAAGTCAAAAATGTCAACCCAAACGAACTTTTTAGTCCCAAGCTAAAAAAATTCAAACTCAAAAAAGCCAACTAATTTTTTTTTTTTTTCCAAACGACAACTTAATAACTTTTGATTTACATCTCTATTTTATTTTATTTTATTTTTTTTGTAAAATTTATATTTTTAAAATCTTATTGATAAGATTTTCAAACAAGATTTATAAGTAATATGAAATTCTGAAGAAAAAAAAAAGGATGAAATTTCAGTGACTCATTAACCTGGTCATTGAAATTTCACTGACCGGTCGACATTTTACTGACTTAGTAATTGAAATTTCATTAACCAACTGAAATTTCATTGATTTAAACTAACATAGTTATCAAAATTTCACTGATCAATCGAAATTTTACTGGCCTTTACTGACTTGGTCATCGAAATTTCACTAACCAATCAAAATTTTATTGACTTAGTCATTGAAATTTTGTCAATTTTTTTATTATAGAATTTTGTATTTATCATGAATCTTCTTTTACAGATTTTGATGAAACGATTCCAAAAAATAAATTTTATAAAAAAACAAATATCTAAATAAAAAGTTATAGAATTTTGTCATCATGTATTTTGGAGGACAAAAAATAAAATAGAAATTTGTGTTGTCCTTATTTTTCTAAAAAAAATATTAGGCCTACTTTGAGAAATGCTAAATAAGTCAGTTCTTTTTTGCTTATTATAAAAAGACATATAAAAAGTAAAGAGATAATGTGACAAAAAATAAATTAAAAGGTCAATAAGTTGGCGTATCAGCCACTTCACAAAAGAGACCTTATTATTAGGGATCTTAACTAAAAAATCATCTTTTTATTGATATCATAAATTTATTTCAATTAATGATCTAGATTATTTTTATTAAGGGACTATTTGTTATGAATTTAATCGAATAAATTTATTTCAATTAATTTATTTATTTCCTTTTATCAAGTTATTTTTTTAATTAATTTTGTTAAACAAAAAATTTTAATAATAAAAAATTTATAATTTTTCAAGACAATTTATATTTTAAATAAATTTATAAGTTACTTTTAATTTTTAACTAAAAAACCCTCATCCAAACGGACCCTATCTCTGTCTCCACTTTCGAAACTCTCATCCCCTGCTGCCCTCACAGCTATGTCCATCACCTCCAACTGCAAGCTCATCCCTCTTCATCTCTCTCTCCTCCCAAACCCTAACCCTAACCCTAAACTCCCATTTCCTAACCCCAACTCACCCCCTCTCTCTCCCCCAAAACTCCTCTCGATCCGATGCGCCAAGAGGTCCCAACGAACTGGAAAGTATAGATACCCCTCTGAAAAGAGGAAGCTCAAGTCCAGACAGCAAACCCAAATCGATGTCCCCCAAAAATTTGAAGGGTTTTGGAGGCTATCGAAGCTCGGAGTCTCAGTCCACAGAGACCCTGGAAAAGATTTTCTTGATGTTTCGGACGCTTTACTTGAAGAAATTGCCAAAGTTCTCGAATTCCCGGTAAATTTGTTGTTTTCTGGTTTCGTTTGGCTTCTCAGAAAGCTTAGGAAATGGAAAAAGAAAACTGGGTTTTGATATTAAACTTTATCTTGGATTGTTTTCCTAATCTAACACTGATAATTGCAATTTTGATTGCTTTTATTTTCCTACTTTTACTTTGCTGCCAAACAGAGTCTATCATTTCGTTTTTGTTTGGAGGTTTGTGCAGATACCCGTTTGACTTCCCAGAAAGCTTAGGAAATTGGAAAGAAATCTGAGTTTTGATATTAGTCTTTCTATTTGATTTTTTTCCTAAGCTAGCACTACTTCCATGAAATTCGAATTTTCGATTGCTTCTCTTTGTTTTGAGGTTTATGCTGGTACTTTGGCTGCATTTGTTTGATGTTTAAAGGCTTTCTCAATTTTGTTCTACAAATCAGTCCTGGATTGGTTTTGATTTTTATATATTGAAGTATTATTATATAATGTTAATTGAATTTTACTTTATTCTTCTTAATTGTGCCAGGTTGCTTCTATGTTGCCACCAGAAGCATTCTCAGTTGTTCGGAAATCTTTTGATGCAAGGAAGGTTAGTTCAATGTGAAGACATATTGCTGTTCATTTTCTAAGTATATTGGCTTGTGTAGTGGATTCTTATTGGTTCAGTTAACTTTAAGAACACAAGTTTCTTCGGTCACACACACATTAGTTTAGCCGCAGAAGAAAATGCCAATTACTTGACACTTAATGAAAATATTTTACATTGTAGGAAGTATCTCATCCTTAGTTATATAAATGTTAAAATGTAACCATGCCTTAATCCTAGTTCCTCGGGTTAGGCTTTATGGAGCAAATTATGATCAATTGCAAACATCCCCCTTCATTGTACTCAATATTGAGTTTTTAAAAATTAGCCATTCATTGAGTTTATATGTGGATGTCCCTAGTCATTTCATTTTTTCCTTAAAATTATACTTGTTGGTTTTACAGCTTGCCATAGAGTTGCCATTATGGTTCAAATATCTGGCGTGAATGAAAAATCATTATAAATTTCCTCTTTCATTCTATTCATTTTGAAATTTCAGTTTGGTTTATAATGCGTATACGACAATTCTGAAAGTAACTGGACTCCTCGTTATTTATGTACTCACAATTTTCTCTCCTGATATTTCCTAGTCGCTGAAGGAGCCCAAATTTGTATATACTGTAGACATGGATGTCATTAAACTCTTGGATCTAGAACCTCGCACTTGGGACTTCATTTCTCGACTGGAACCCAAAGTTGGGTTGATAGAGCATATGCTTGATGAAAGAGTTTCTGGTGATATAATTAACGTAATACATGATTATAGAAGGATCTATAATGGTGTAGTTTCAAATGAAGGTGGACATATTCAATTGCGTGAATCATTCAAGTACCCTGCAACTAAAAAACCAAAAGTAGCAGTTGTTGGCAGTGGACCATCAGGGTTGTTTGCTTCTCTTGTGCTTGCAGAACTTGGTGCTGATATTACCTTAATAGAAAGAGGTCAAGCAGTTGAACAAAGGGGTCGTGATATTGGTGCTTTGGTAGTTCGACGAATTTTACAACTTGAAAGCAATTTTTGCTTTGGAGAGGTCATATCTTGATTCTCCTTTAAAGCTTTAAATTCCATATTATACCACAGTATTGTTCATGACTTTAGTAATCTGTTGTTATGCTATCAGCTCTCATTAAATTATATATTAATCATAGCAATACACATAACATATATGTTACTTTTGACTACATATTGTAGATGAAAAATTTTAATTAGAAAATTACATCATTATGTTAACAACTAACTTGGAAATCACTAGAGTGCATTTGAAAGGCCAAAAGAATGCAAGATTGCTAGTTAAACAACAAAGAATGGTCTATGGCTTCAGGAAGACATGGGAGCTTTCATTCAATTATATTTATAAACATCTAAAAAAAAATTGACAATTCCAACTTTTTTTGTGCAAAATTATAATATAACCAGGTCAACATTTTGTTTAGATTATTTATATAAAAAAAGTTTTGTTTAGATGAAATTTTAAATAATAATTTGTTTGTCAACCAGGCCAATTAAAAACTTCTATCTAAGATTCTTGAATATGGGATGGAGGCAGTTGGCACTAAGAGCTTACTTTGCCATAATCAATATTTAAAAATTAGATATCGTAAACCTGCAAGGGTAGGTTACTCAAGTGTTGCTTGTAAAATTTGTAATTTCTAGCTGCTTGATCTAGTTTATTTTGCCACATAGTATCTTAGTGTTTGTCTCACAATAAAGTATTTGTATGTTTTATGGCTCCAGCTGTCACATTTGGACCATGTTTCAATGTTTTGGCTGAGATTGTAATGACACATGAGTCATGTAGATCTCTTTGGGAAGAAACTATTTTGAGCTGCCATTTTATATGATCCTTCTAGAATAGGGTTATCTTTTCTAGATGTGCATTAGCTGAGATAATCCGAGGGACAAAACATGGTGAATCTTTTATTATGTAGACTAGATATTAGTGTTTTCTTCATTTTTTTAAAAAAATGCTTGGGTAAATTATATTAACACCCCCTGAGGTTTAGGTTTAATATAAGCTCCTCCCTCACGTTTTGGAAATTACACTGACCTCCTCTGTCAGTGTTTGTCCATTAACGGAGACAATAAAACACATAAAATTACATTTGTACCCTCACCTAAAAACATGAATTTACCTCATTGCTCTCAGCTTACCTATTTCCTCTTTGGCCCTTATATTCGTAAAACAGAGGTCCTTGTCTCCGATCAACCCCCACCACCACACCCACCGGCGCCCATTATCATCACCATAAGCAATGACAGCAACATCAAAAAAATCACTGGTCACTACCAATAGCCACCATTAACAATGTCACCGAAACCCTAAAATCAAAGACATCAATAGACCATTGAAAATATCGTGTTTGTGGTGGAAATTTGTAATAAATGGCTTAATTGTTATTTAGCTAGCAACTAGATTGCTTTCTGGGTTAGCAACCATATATATAGCACCGACATATGTATGTATACAAACATGGAAGCAACACAGATATATGTATATATATCACGCTAGTCTATACGAAGTTTTGCTCTGGTTTTAATTGGGCCCCTGGACGGTAAGATTGATCCCCCAAGGATTAGTCAAGGTGCACTCAAGTTGGCCCGAACATCCTGAGTTATCAAATATATATATATCACACGATCCTTATTTCTAAAACCTAATATATACTCAATCTATTTAAATGGGCTTGATGGTGGATTTACAGAAAAATATCCCAATTGCAACAACCAACAATACCAACACCCCTACCATCATGACATTGCTATAGCCAACAACCACCATTACCATTGCTTGCCAATCCACCGACCAACACCAGCAGCCCAAAATAGAGCCCTCACTTAGAATCAAATCAGCCACAAATGGAGCAACACAAACACAAACACAAACAGAGCAAAATGAAGGGTTGGGTCTGTGGAAGTAAGGAGAATGAATGGTTGGGTCTATGGTAGTTGCTTTGCTTGGTTGGTAAGAAGTGGAAGGGGAAAGGTTGAGAGAAGAAA
Organism: Camellia lanceoleosa; assembly: GCA_025200525.1. Classification (NCBI taxonomy): domain Eukaryota; kingdom Viridiplantae; phylum Streptophyta; class Magnoliopsida; order Ericales; family Theaceae; genus Camellia; species Camellia lanceoleosa. The sequence continues at coordinate 44,739,742 of CM045759.1, forward strand.
TTCGGGTTTGTGGTGTTGGCTGTGCGTCAGGGCTGGGTGGTACATTGATGATCCATCGGAGAATGATAAGAGGGATGGGGTCATGGTGTAAGGTCTGCGCTGGTTGTTGGAGAATGGAAAACAGGGTTGTGATGCGTGGGAAGCAAAGATGGAAGGCTGGGGCAGGAGGTGGCATGGTTCAGCGGGCTGTGCTCATAGACAAATAGAGATCTGGGCGATGGAAATTTGGCACTGGATGGGTTTTTTTATTGAATTGGGGTTGTCTATTGGATTATAATGATAACCAAATTGGCATAGTTGCTCACTTTTTCTGTCTTTAGTATTTGATTTCTCTGTTTTCTTTTTCTGTTTATTGGAATGATTATTATATCTATGAAAATCTGATTTTGTTGGTTGTTTGCGTACATATATTATATGCTTGATGGTGGTAAAATTATGCATGTTACCTGCTTGATTTATTGCTTCAACGAACTAATTTTTCATGTTGACAAAAAAAATTGTGATATTTTTGGTAGTTGTGTGATAAATTGTAGGAAGGAGGAGATGGAGTAATAGAGGAGGATATAGGAGGAAGTGGTGGTTACCTTGAGGGGTGGCTGCTATGTGTTCAAAAGAGAGAAGAAATATAGTGAGGGTAAAATTGGTATATAAAAAACTTGAACTACTGACGTCAGCAAAATCTATTAGTTGACCTAAAAGTCAACTAATGGAGGGGGCAATTTGTAATGCAACTTTAAATTTTAGGGAGGGGGACATAATTTCCAAACGGTCAAGGGTATTAATGTAGTCAGAGCAAACCTCAGGGGATGTTAGTGTAATTTACCCAAAATGCTTTTAGCTTAATGGATGCTTTCATACATTGCTATCACCATATGAACGATAGAGGTATTGCTTGTACTTGCATGATGCGCTTAAAAATTTGATATTGTGGACATGTATATAGAAGAATCTAAGCACATCAATGCTAAAATGATCTAGAATTACAGCTTGTTTGATATGCATGCATAACATTACTGATTGATCACATTAATTTAGTTATTTTTTATGTGTAAATTTTTCCACATGCTTTGCTAGAGATTATCTGTTAAATTGTCATGAGTGAAGTATTGAGGAGTGAGGACTTACGTGGCAGGGTGGTGCAGGTACTTGGAGCGATGGAAAGCTAGTAACTAGAATTGGAAGGAACAGCAGTAGTGTTCTGGCGGTGAGGATCATTTCCTTAACCTAGTAGCTTAGCTTCTTTGTGTGTATTGTATGATCTGTTTTTCCAAGCATTCTGCGTATAGAGTCTCTGTCATTATAAAGCTATTTTCCATTGAATGAGTTACGCTTACACTTCATCCTCAGGTTATGAAAACGTTAGTTCATTTTGGAGCTCCAAAGAATATCTTGGTTGATGGAAAGCCTCATTTGGGAACTGACAGATTGGTTCCACTATTGCGCAACTTTCGGCAGCATCTACAAGGATTGGGGGTGAGTCGCCTATTTGACTTCTCCAAGACAAAGAAATGCATTGTTTTAAGCATCTTAAATAAATTTATTCTAGTACTTGGTTGCTATTTTACTAATTTGGTTTCTTGTATTGATGTGCCTAGGTTAATATCAGGTTTGGGACAAGGGTAGATGATTTGCTTGTAGAGAATGGAAGTGTTGTGGGGGTGAAAATTTCTGATTCAAGCAACTACTTAAAGTTTGATAGCCAGAAGTTGGGATGTGATGCAGTTGTTCTTGCAGTTGGACATTCTGCCCGTGATATATATCAAATGCTTCTGTCTCATGATATGAACCTGTGTCCGAAAGATTTTTCTGTGAGTTTCTATTAGTGTCAGTCAGCCAAGATATTTCTGTCCTGCACTTCTTTTGAAAATTGTATAATTTTCCTACCATATTGAGATCTTTATGTCTCTGTGCGCATGCACATTCGATTGCACACAGGTGTGTCCATGGGTGCCACCTGTACATGTATCTATTGGCATGTGCATGGGGATCTCACATGTGCACAGAGTTGGTGGGGTGGGGGTGCTACACCGAGTACACAAATTAATAGTCACCATTATACATATAGTAAAACCAAATTTAGTCCTTATTTAACTTTTTCCTTTTTCTATCGTGATCTTATGATATGATTGATATGACCTCCTTGATAACCGGTAAAAGCATGGCGGCATCAATGTCAAGTACAAGTATGCTTGGATATTGGATCATATCCCAAACAGCAGAACCACTGCCTCCATTAATGTTTAGGGACTCAACACGAGACTGACCTGCTAACCCAGTTCATTTTTTGAAAAACTTTTTTCAACTTTTCTCTTTTTCTTTCTCGTATATATATAACCAAACCAAGCCTTGAGTCCCATCAATATATATATATATATATATTTGGAGCAAACAAAAAAGTTAAGAAATCTGAATCCAGAAGTATTTTGATCACAATTTTAAGCTTTCTTTGTTTGTGGCCACCTTATCTAGTATGTGGGGATTGATAGTTTTGCTGTAAATTTGGTGGTTATGCTTTTATATTGGAAGCATTTTTCTTTTAGTAATGACTTGCATGGCTGAACAGGTTGGGTTGCGGATTGAGCATCCTCAAGAACTAATAAACAGCATACAGGTTGGTTATGCAGTCTGTTCTTCTGGAGGAATTTTTTACTCATCCTGCTTGCTTGTTAATCTTTCTGTGCTTTTTTTGTCAAATTTGGAGTCGCTGCTTGACCAATTATATTATGCTTTGCAACTTCACTTCTTAACCACAGTTACTAGCTGGGTAATGACTTTTTTAGTATCGTTTTTGCTTTATTAGGATAATTGTTGCTAAAAAAACTGATGCCTTTGGTCAATGGTTAGAGAACAAAAAAAATTGTTAGTGAGAAAGTATAGTGGGTCCTTAGGTTTTTTTATTTTTATTGTTTACCTTTTAAGGCGAAAACAGATAATCTATTTTTATTTTAACTAATTAGCTAAAAAGTTACTAAAAGAGCCCAAACCACATGGTGTTTCATTGTCCGATTTAGATAGCTAATAAAATTTAAACTCTAGCTTTTACTATATTCAACCTCACTTTGCTTCGTTTGGCAGCTCTTATCTGTAAGTCCATTTTGCTAAAAAAAAGCTTTAGATTGTTTGGCATGCTCATTTCCTCCCCAAAAGCCAACTTTAGCCACTTAAAAATGCCATTTGAAAAGCTAAAAATTTTAGAATATGCCAAATAAACTAGCTTGTTTAAGCAATAACTTGTTTGTATGCTTATTTTAAGCCTAGTCAACTTAAAGCTTACATTGTTATTTAATCCAAAACTTGTGTTTGTTGGTTTGTTATTTATGGGTTTGCTATATAATTGTGGATATGTGTTGATCTTTCTTTTATAATTATGTCTAATTGATGTAATTGATTTTCTATCAATTGATAAAAAGAATAATAATAAAGACCTTTAGCATTGTACAAAGGACTATGGTATCAAATAATCAATCCCCATAATTACTTTGGCAAATCTAGGAGGAGTCCCTGTTTGGCATGGGCTAAAAGGGCTACTTTCTGGCTAAATAAGCCAAAAAGAGAAAGTATGTTTGTCTTGAGCTAAAAAAGCAACTAAACAGGCAAGCCAACTTTCCATCAAACATGGAAGTGACATTTTTAGCAATTACCAAAGGCATGAAGTTTTTTAGATTCTAAAAAAAAAAAAAAAAGAGTAAAAAAATCCATTGCCAAACTCTACAAGCTTGTTTGGTATAGTTATTAGAATAGATTATAACTTAGGTTTCCTTCAAGAGTTAATTAAAAAAATTAGTTTATCGATTATAAATAAACCTATAAAAAGAAATTAATACTAAAAATGCTAATTTATTTGGTACATTTTTAGTTTATTTGACTTTTCTAATGACTTTTTAGAGTGGTTAAAGTGAGCTTTTTGGCGAAAAAAAGATTTGTCAAATGAGTTAAGACTTTTTTAGCAAAATAGGTTTTTTTAGCCTATTAGTTTGCTTTTAAGCTGGAGCCAAATGAAGAGCTTCGTTTGGCTATGGCTAAAAAGTCAATTTATTAGCTAAAAAAGTCCATTTTGCTAAAAAAAGTTTTAACTTATTTGGCAAATTCATTTTTGTCCATAAATATCACTTTAGTCACTCTAAAAAGCCATTATAAAAGCCAAAAAGCTAAGAATGTGCCAAACAAACTAGTTTTTTTAGTAATGGTTTTTTTATGCTTATTTTTAGCCAATAAGCTATGTTACCAGAAAACACTAATACCTCAATGAATTACGTATTGGTACGCATGTTTCAAAATATGGTACACTTTTGTTTCAAAACAGTAAATTTAGTGATCTGAAGCGATTCCAAAAGTTTTTTCCAATATATTTTCTTAAATGTTACTTTAGGAGAAACAAAATCAAATATATGAATTAAAATCTAAAGTGAGTAAATTGTTGACAAAACAAAAAATAAAAAATGGGTCATAATTTTCATAAAAATGATTTGCTACATGAAAAAAAAATATATATGTATATATATATTTATTGGATACCTAATAAAAAGATAATTATTCTAGAAGTACCTTAAATTCTTAAGTGTAATATATATAAGTCTACTTCTATCGTACCGTATTTTAGAGTATGTGGCGTACCCCATTCTCATTCCCGTTCCCGTTCCATGTACCAAAACGATCCATGTTCTAGGTAACATAGAGCTAACTTACTAGTTAACTCTCAAAGGAAGCCTAAACTATGTTTGGTTTTCACTTTTTAGCCATTTTTTGGCTAATTTTTTAAAAAAATTTCTATTTACTTTTTACTAAAAAGTTTGAACAATGAAAAAAATCGAACGACTAATTCAACCCTTCTACTAACAACAAGGTAACTTTTTAGTATTTACTAAATGTTTGGCTAAAAAAATAAAACTACGAATAAGATCATTCCCAAACTAGCTCTTAAAGTTTGTTTGGCACTTAGTTTTTAACTACTAATTCAACTCTATGTTTCGTTTTCACTTTCTAGCCATTTTTTGGCTAATTTTTTTTTTTTATTATAAAAAAAGGTCTATTTACTTTTACCAAAAGGTTTGAACAATGGAAAAAAAAGCTAATAACTAATTCAACTCTTCTACTAACAAAAGGGTAACTTTTTTGTATTTACTAAATGTTTTGGCTAAAAAATAAAAATAAAAACTACCAAAAACATCATTCCCAAACTAGTTCTTAAAGTTTGTTCGGCATTCAGTTTTTAAGTTAGCTTATTGGCTTAAAATAAGCTCACATCAGATAAGCTGTTACTTGTATAAATTAGTTTGTTTGGCATTAGCTAGTCTAATGGCATTTTTAAGTAGCTAAAATTGACTTTTTGTCAGGAAATGAACATGCCAAACAACCTAAAGCTTTTTTTAGCAAAATGAACTTATAAGCCTAGCCAAATGAGGCTTTATTTGGGAGTTAGTTAGAAAGCTAGTTTATTGGCTAAAAATAAACCTACAAAAAATTAATGCTAAAAAATCTAGTTTGTTTGGTGGATTTTCTTGTTTTTTTTTCCTAATGATTTTTAAAGTGGTTTGAAGTGAATTTTTGGCAAGAAATTTTTTTTTTTTTTTAGAAAAATGAATTTTTTTAGTCAATAATTTGACTTTTAAGCGAGAAGGTTGTGGCTAAAAAGCCAGTTTATTGGCTAAAAAAACTCATTTTGCTAAAAAAGCCTTACCTAGTTTGGCAACAACATTCCTCACCAAAAATCCTACTTTAGCCACCCCAAAAAACCATTAGAATAAGTCAACAAGTTGGAAATGTGCCAAACAAACTAGTTTTTGTAGCATTAGTTTTTTTGTAGACAACTTTTTAGTTTACTCCTAAAAGAAGCCAACAAATAAAAAAGCAAAAAAACAACTCAATTTTTTCACTCACAAAAGAGTAACTTTTTAAGTAACTTCCCATACACATTAGCTTTTTTAGTTTCTGAAAAAGCCAAAAAGGTAACTTTTTTAGTAACCTCCCATGGGGTTGGCCTGGTGGCAAGGTCTTGGCTCTTGGAGTGTGCTCCCTCCATGGTTCAAGATCAAAACCTCTTAGGTACTGACAATTTCTAAGGGCCATTGGACTAGGAGAAAATCCTTGAATTAACTGTGATGCACTTGCAGGAAACCCCTTGTTGAGGGCCTGTGCATCCCTGGAGATTAGTCAGGCTTTGATTCGGACATCCCGGTGCCAATCTCAAAAAAAAAAAAAAAAGGAAAGCTAGAAAGGCACTAAAAAAGTCAATCCAAAAACCTCTGGCTTCCTTTGGGTGTCGCTATTAGCTAAAAGGCCATTTTGCTAAAAAAATGTTCATTTGGCAAACCCATTTTTTCATCAAGAAGTCCATTTTAATTATTTTAAAAAGCTGTTAAACAAGTCAAAAAAGTTAAGAATGTGTCAAATAAATTATCTTTTATTAGTTAAAATAAGCCTATGAAAAAAGGCAAAGTTAAAAAAGTTAGTTTGTTTGGCATATTCTTAGCCTTTTTGACTTTTGGTTAAAGTGGGTTAATGATAAATGAGTTGCCAAATGAGCTAAGGTTGTTTTCTAACCAATAAATTGACTTTTAAGCCACAACCAAGTGAAGTCTAAACTAACAAATAAGTTAGATTTATCCAGCGAAGGGATTATGGTCAAGCTATTAAACTACAAATAAACAGTAGTTGAACAATGCGAACTGACATAATAATGTAGCTTCTGTCAATGATTTAAGCTAGTATGAATTTACATGAACCTCCCGTATTTGTAGTAGAATGTAGTTCAACATTTCCAGTTAGGAAGTTGAAACTTGTGATACACTTGGAATGTCAAAAGGGGTAAGTGAACAGCTTCTTTCATACATAGAATTGTTTCAAATGTAACTGCAGAAACAATAGATGTGCCTTTGATTTTACCACAAGAAGGTTCTAAAAAAATGAAATTATTATGTCCTTCTGCTTCCTTATTGCAGACAAATATGTACATAAATACATATATCAATGTTATATGAACTTGAGTATGGATGTTGGGATGGGTATGTATCAATTTATCTATTACTCAAAATCCTAGGATATTTGGACATGATCGAATTATTAAGTGCCTCTTTGCTTTTATCTTGATTTCAATTTTTACCTTCTGAATTTGTGGAAACAGAAGGAATAAATTTTTTAAAAAATAAACAGGACTTGAGTTTTTGAAACTGCGAACAGCTGTCAGTATGTTTGTAGTAAACTGATCAAAATAAGCTTTTGGAAAACTCTAGTTCAATTTTCTATTTTTTTATCTCTCTTCTTTTATACTCCTGGGTGCAAGTATGTGTTTATGTGACTAGGGTTCCTGGTATGTTGTTAAGATTATCTTAAGATATCCATTTGAATAAGTACACTAATAAGATCTTAATGGAATAGTATAATAAGAATGTGTCTCCATTTTCTTATGGTAAGTGAGAGGTTGGTTGCATTTCCTGTAACTAGTAAATATAGAGGCCTATTCTTGTTAATGTACCAAGCCTTCTATATTTTAGTCACCCAAAAACAATTGAGGCCCATTCTTTTTGAAAAAACCTTGGCATTTTGGAAATGAATTACTTGCAAATAATCCGTTGAGCCGCTTCTTCCTTTCCCTTTTCCGTTCCTTCTCCAATTCCGTACTTGTCTCCTTAATCCAAACATAGTCTCAAAGATCTTAGAGAGAACATGGAATGGTACAAGGTGATTCAAGTGTTGGATAGTTCGATATACATTGTTAGGCCTATTTCCTAACAGTTTAAGCTTTTGGATATAGTGCTGATCTAACATGATATTAGAGTTCAGGTTGAGGGAAGTCTTAGATTCAAGTCTCTTCATTTGCATTTACCTCCCATTTTCATTCTTTCTCCCTCGTTTGCATTTTTGCTTCTCTATGTATGGATGTTTCAATCTCTATATTACCTCCAACAAACTACAGCATTGCATAAAAATTCATGGGGGGTCAACTTGGTGACCAAGTGAATTTGGAGACCAAACAAACTGGGTGCCCAAAAGCTAAGTCATGGTCTATTTTGACCTCTAAAGCCTAGTAAATCTTGGTCAAGTAAGTCTGCGACACACAAATAGCCCATTCTGCCAGCTCACTTTACAGCCCATGAAAGAAAATTACGAAACTGGCACTGACATGAAATGTAAACAAAACATAAAAATAAATAAATAAATAAAAAGTAATGACGACATTAAAATAGTTAATTCCGTAGGCAAGTTCTAAAGTGGAATCTTGCCAAATAACTATATTGGCATTCAAATCTAATTTCCCAGCTCTCTTTTAATATTTTGGGTAAATTACACTGACCTCCCCCTGAGATTTATGACAATTAAGAGACTTTCCCTAAGGTTTTTGAAATAACATAACACAGACCTCCCATGTCAGTGTGTTGGTGTTATTGGGCTAATGACATGAAACCCACAACCATTGGAACTGCCATCACATTTTCCTCTTCTCCTTTTTCTCTCTAGACCACAGCTCCATCCCTACTTTAATAAGCCAGCCAACTTCCACCCACTAGGCAGCCAACAAAACCAACACCTCTTTGCTCCCTGTATATATGCATATATATTAGATAAATGCTCTCTTACAATTTTGATGGGGTTACTGTTACGATTTTTACAAGAGAAAAAGAATTAAACAATGGTCCAATTCTAATATTTCTCACTCTTTCAAATGGGTTTTTCAAGATTCCGAGAATGGCACTGTCGTTTAATTGGCGGGTTTCCTGTCCGTGCTATAATGGGTTTTCCAAAAAGAAAATTGCTAGCTTCAGAATCAATTCATAATTCACAACTCATGGCTTCTGTAAAATAGCATTACACATACACGTATACTATGTATGTATTATATTATATGTAATGGATTTGAAGTTTTGAACCTTTACAAAGGCAGCATTGTTCAATTGGATTGAGGAAGTAATTAGTTGATGGTTTTATGGAGTTGCCATTGGTGGTATAGTTGATGTAGGTAAGCAGTGGTGTTGCTGGTGGTAGGTTTGTGTTGGTGGGTTTAGTGCAAATTATGATGACGGAGGGAGGAGAAAATGCTAATATCCTAGCGAATTATATTTTGGAATGCATGTTTTGAAACATGGTACACTTCTACAAAATATTAAATTTAGTGATCCAAAACGATCGCAAAAGTTTTGTCAAATATATTTCCTCAAGGTTTCCTTAGGAGAGAAAAATAAAATATAATGTGAGTGAAGTTTTAACAGGACAATGTTAAATGGGCCATAATATTCATAAAAATGTGTTGCTACATTATTAATTGAAAAAAAAAAAATCTACATATTATTGAATGTCTAATTGGTAGAAAAAAATTACTCTAGAAGTACTTTAAATTCTTATAGTAATCTATACAAGTCTATCTTTATAGTACCACATTTGTCAAACATGTGGCATATCACGTTTCTATTCCTTTATTAAAACGATCCATGTTCCAGATAACATAGTTCCATACATTTGCATCAAGTCTGTTATTATACCTTCCTCCTTATAGTAAAAATTGCTCATGCTTAGAATTGTCTATCTATATGTTGTCAAAATTTCTTCGAAAAAGATAGTTATACTTCTTAATTTTCTTACTGTTTCCAAGAGTACCAGTTGCTTTTTTGTAGGAACCTCCTATTGGGGGGTGACGAAGTTGCTCCAGAACTGTGATTCCACAATTCAGAGCTAGAAACCTATCGGAACCATATTCCTCTCTAGAAAGAACCCCATTCTCAACTAGCATGAAACCTCTCAAATATATGAATCCCAAAGAAACAAAAGAAAAGCTTCCACGCAAGATAAAATATATAGCAACCATTAGATGATAGAAAAATAATTAACTCAAATTTTTTCTAGTAGTTTACATTATATTTATTTTTATCTACAAAAAAAAAAAAAAAAGAAGAAGAAGAAAGAAAAAGAGTTTGATGTTCACACCAATCTGCAATATGTATTCATATTTTAACATCTATATTACAAGTTTACAACTAAGAAAAAAAATATTTCTTACAAATATATTATATATGAAATATATAAACGTTCCAATTGGTGCTTTCAACTTTCAACTCTTTTACGTGCCCCCACCTCCGCTTCATGCAACTAATGTTGGGCATAGCTCCTATTAAGATCTGCTTATGTTAACAGTTCATGTGTCGGATAGTGTTTGAGATGTATCAATCGAGTGCCGAGCATAGTGAATCAAATTTTGAACTATGGACCCATCAATGAGTTGTTGGACACTTGTCTAGGAATGCCCATATCTAAGCACGGACATTTCTAAGAAGGTGACATATCCGTGTCGTGTCCATGTCAGACACCGACACTCTTTGGACATTCTTAGGACACGTGTCCGACACTTTTCAAAACGTGTCTTATTTTTAAAATTTTTTTAAAGACCCCGGACACTCTTTGAACACTTGGAGAATACACGTGTCTATCGATTAGACACATGTGAAACTAATTATAAGTTTGAACAAAACAACTTAAAATACAATAATAAAACAAAACGCATATAAATTTATAGAAATTAGTGTCATATTGTATTTTTTTTATTATCTTTGAATGATATATTTATATATATATAACATATAATAAATATATAAAATTATATATTTCATGCGTGTCCCCACATGTCGTGTCCTGCATTTTTTCAAAATTAATGTGTTGGCATGTCTGTGTCTTATCCGGGTTGTGTCATGTGTCCATGTACATGCTTCTTAGGACATGAGCATCACACCTTTCTAGAAGACTGATGAATTAGTACTCATAGGATTTTTTCCCATTCCTTTTTTTTTCTTTGTACTTCCCCCCTTTAGTCCGTTGCAAAGTAGCTAAATTCTATAATTTTCTTAATTTGGTACGAGTATCATATAGTCCTGTGATGATTGGCCAAGCTTCAAGTGAGATTTGTTTAAAGTATCGTTTGATAGTAAAAAATCTATACACACAAATGTGCAGTATTCTGGATTGGCCACTGAAGTCCGCAGTGGGCGTGGGAAAGTACCAGTTGCTGATTACAAAGTCGTTAAGTATATTAATGGAGATGATCTGGATACAACCTTTAATCCAGGGACTGTGAGGCATGGTTGTTATTCCTTCTGCATGTGTCCTGGTGGGCAGGTAAGGTTCTTATGATATTCCTGCTAAGAAAAGTGTGATTTGCAGTATGTGATTTACTTGTTTTGACTGGTACCTTTTTCTTTCCATACTCTATTTTGTAATGGTTGCTTACTTTATGCACCAGAAATTTATGGTTTCATTAGTATACGATAAATGGATCATATAATGGGAAATTTATGCGATCTGATCTAGGAACTTATTTAGCATTGTCTATAAATTATCCGGATAGAGAAATAGAATATGAAACACAAGCATGTTTAGGCAATACAGTTCAGAATTACTTTCATAGTTGAAATGCCATGCAATCTTACTTCATCTAGATTGATCACGCCATGAATTGTTTAGTGTGCGGAGAAGCTGGAAAGTCATTCCTGAGATCATGTGGATGGGATTGGTTAACAATACACTTGCAGGTTGTTCTTACTAGTACAAATCCATCAGAACTATGTATCAATGGCATGTCATTCTCTCGACGTGCATCGAAGTGGGCAAATGCAGCTCTCGTTGTTACTGTCTCATCTAAGGATTTTGATGCTCTAAATTTCCATGGACCTCTTGCTGGAGTTGAGTTTCAGGTACTTTTATTGTTCGACATTCATGTTTTTGTTGTTGGCGCATTGTGGATCTTGATAAATATTGGACACTAACCACTCGACTGCGAGTAAGGGCATTTATGATATTTCTACACTTGTGACCGATTGCCCTAATTTCGATGTATTTATAGTTGAGGGGTGGCGGCTATCTCTTGTAATCTCTAGTAACCTTTTATATTATAGTGAAAAGTGCAACAACCATGGACGCACCTAGTTTGGGGTTTTGTAAACCTTGTGTTCTTCATGTGTGCATATGATTTATATTTCTTGTGCATTTGTTTGTTTCTGTGTTTTATGTTTTACTGATTCTAGTTAGGTGTTATGGATTCCCACCAGTAATTCTTGTTCTTTTGTTTTTCTTTCTTTCCTTGCCAATAGTATAATCAACAACTGTTGGATGGACCATATAGCCACAAATTTTATTTTCTTCCTTGCCAGTCATGTAGCCACAATTTTCCTGTTGGAGCGATTCATCTCTGGCAGCAAATCAAATCCTCTTGAACATTTTCTTTCTGCTAGCAGACTTTGTTCAATCAATCCACTTGTTTCTGATTTTCTTTTTTTACATGGTGTGATAGTACTATTTCATAGACCTCATATCAAATTCTTTTGTCATACTTTTTTCAAAGCTTAGCTATAATATTCATTGCAATTATTCAGAGGGAATTTGAGCGAAGAGCAGCTACAATGGGAGGGGGCAATTTTGTGGTGCCTGTGCAAACAGTTACTGATTTTCTGGAAAATAAGTTGTCTGGTAAACCGTTTCTTTTTTAATTTCTAATTTCTTTGCTTCTAAGTCTGTATCTAAATTGAACTGCCATATTGCTCAGGAGCATCTGTTCCGCCATCAAGTTATCGATTGGGAGTGAAGGTAGCCAGCCTCCATGAAGTGTTCCCCAATAATATAACGGAGGCTTTGCAAAATTCACTCTCAATGTTTGACAAAGAGGTTTCTTTCTATTTTTATTTCCTTTTCTCCTTTTCTTTGGAGTCTTCATTTTTACAATTTTTAACATTTGTCCTCTTGAACGTTGAAATTTTCAGTTACCAGGATTCATCTCCAATAGTGCTCTTCTTCATGGAGTAGAGGTAATCTCATTTTTCAGTTTTGCAGGTTTCAGTAACTAGATCTTTGTTTTGATTTTCTTTTCGCCTTTTCAATAGTTCATTTGGCAAAAACTAAAAAGCCAGCTTATTTTTGTTTTTTCTAAACTTTTCTAAACTAAGTCAAAATTATTTACTATGTAGGTGGTTTCTCTCAACTAGATGATTGTAAAAATTGAAAAATTTGAGTCAAAATTTTTTAGGGTAAGTTATACTAACACCCCTTGAGATTTCTATTTAATACAGATCTCCTTCTACGTTTGAAAAATTACACTTACTCCTTTGTCAGATTAAAATAACATATTTGTTCCTTAATCTTTATACATATAAAATAATGTACATATTTTGTTCATGTCATTTCAAGAAAAATAATAATCATCTTCTTTGGTTTAACTCACACAAAAAAAAATAAGTTTTTTTTATTTTTTATTTTTACAGATTTTTTAAATATTTTAAGCAATTTTTTTATTTTTTAGATACACCTAATCTAGATATACTTAAGAAGTATAATGTTTTGTATTTTTTTTTTTAAATTCACCAAATACAAAAAATAAAAATAAAAAAAACAATACATTATCTTATTTTGTTGTATTCAATGAATTTTTAAATTTTTTTGTACAAATTTTATACTTTTAAATATATCTAGATTAAATTGATCTAATCTAGGTATAATGGTGGAAATACAAATGAGAAATTATATTCATTTATAAAAATTTATACAAAAAAAATATCGTAAAAAAGTTGTGATAGTGATATTGTTGTAAATATAAATCATGTTTGTGGGTGTTTTGTTTTAAAGTATTCTATATAATGATGGAAAGTTGTTGAATGTAATCATGATGATAGAAAGAAATGATAATAATAATAAATAAATAAAAAAAAGGCCAAATGGTAATTTAAAAAATTTTAGGGCATGACATCAGCAATTCAGGGGATAATTTGTAATGAGATTACAAACCTCCAGGAGGGGAATGTGATTTTTCAAATGTGAGGGGAGGGGAGATTTGTATTAAACAGAAACCTCAGACCGTGGCAGTATAATTTACCCAAATTTTTAATTATTTATGTTTGTTTTGACTAGATGATTCTAAAAATTGAAAATTTTGAGTTAATTTGAGAAAGCAAGCCAAATTTTATCAATAGAGCTTACAAAAATTGGGCTCTTTTTTTTTTTTCCTTCAAAATTTTAAATTCTTAGGATCATCTAGTCGAAAGAATCTAGGGCTCTACAATACTACAAAACATGTTTTTTGAATTGTGCTTTTAATTTTGCTCCAATCCATATTGGTTGGGTTAGTAATAGTAAAACACTGTCAATAAATTATAGTTTTAATTTTGTAGGTCCAATTTCAAAAAGAAAAAAGAAAAAAGAAAAAAGAATTATTTTTGGTTTATTGGAATGAGATGAAATGGAATGATCATTCTTAGGTTCCTCGTTGGAATGATCATTTCTCTTACAATGGTGAATGATGATTGCATATGTAATGAATTTTTCATTATTTTTCTTAGTTTACCAAACACGAGTATGAACATTTTGATAGAATGATCATTCTATTTCACTCCATTCCAGTAAATCGAACACTATCTAAGAGTTAGAGTTTCAATATAATCTCTCCCTAGCAGTTACAATCTAATTTTTGGTTGCTGCAGACAAGAACTAGTTCTCCTGTTCAGATTCCCCGCAACACCGACACTTACGAGAGCACATCATTAAAAGGACTCTACCCAGTTGGAGAAGGAGCAGGCTATGCAGGTGGGATTGTGAGTGCGGCTGTTGATGGCATGTATGCTGGTTTTGCTGTGGCAAAAAATCTAGATCTTTACCGGGGCAGCATAGACTCACTTTTGGGCAAGGCTCAAAAACCCAGTTTTACAAATTACTAGAAAAGCTGTTTTGATCACGTCATTTCAACTGTTTTCTCACTTGAAGCTGAAAGGGGATGATGAACCAACCTCAGACACACTTCTTGGTTTAGCTCTTGAAGACACTGAGGCAGACACTAAATCAAGCGACTCTGATGATTCTGTTCCCGACTTGTACCACTATAATGATACCCATATACTAGATTTGAAGTTTTGGATTAGTCTGTGGAGAATCAAAGAAGCATGTACTTGACTTCTGACTTTTTGAATTATTTTATTTTGTAATTTTTCTTTGCTGAGTAAATTTTTGCATTCAATTCATGCAAAGTGTTATCATCAACAACCTGTAAATGAAAATTGTTACTTTGCATATGTCATGTTCTCAATAAGAAGACGAAAAAATCTTTTATCTTTTTATATCAAAATGTATGCCTCTACATTGTTATCTCCATACTCATTGCTATCAATCAGTTCTTCTCTTCTATTTCTTTCTATGGATTTTTGACTTCTAGTTGCATCAAACTTTTTTTGCCCCCACCATTGCTCTGCTGTGAAGATCGATCCCTGCAAATAAATAAATAAATTTGTTGGGTTTTTAGAACCAACAAAATGATGAAACAACATAAAAATAAAAAGGGAAAATTACAAAAATATCTCCAGAATTTAATTCTGGTAACAAAATGAATTAAATTTTATTATTTTGTCAATTTAAATCTGAATTTGTTTTTAATTTTAAAAATCAGTTTATTTTCTGAAGTAAAATTGATGGAAAAATAATATTTTAATCGTTAAACGCAATGCAAATGTACATAAAATGTTTAAAATATTATTTTTGGATGAGTTTAACAATAATTAAAATATTATTTTTTCTATCGGTTTCACATAGGGGTGGATATCGAACCGTTGGCCTGCCCAGTCCTATTTTTTAGGGCTTAGGAAGGTTATGTCAAAATTTTCAACTCGAAATATTAATGGGTTGGGTTGGGGATTATTACTTTCAACCCAGCTTAGTCCGGCTTGCTATTAAATTAATTAATTATGCATTTATTTATAATATATTAAAAAATATTTTTTTATTGAGATCTAGGCTTTATATTTGTTGATTTTATTAAAATTTACATTTATGGTGACATGTGATTGAATTTATTTAAAAAATCTTTTAATTTATACACAAAATCTTTCAATTTATAATGATATCAATATATTTATTTAAAAAATATAATGTGATTGAATTTAATTGTGGAATGTTTTAATTTTTTTTAACATATAAAACCCGATGGATGGGTTAGGGATTTATAATAATTTTTTGAATAGGGTTTGGGCAGATATAGAGGCCCGATGTTAGGTTCGGGCTAGACTTAGGCAGACACAAAGTCCCTAGTGCCGGCCCAATCTGAACCCGACTCATCCCGGTCCAAGGTTTGTCCACCCCTAGTTTTACGTAACGAAATTGGCAGATATTTTAAATTGAAAATAAATCAAAAGTTTAATATTTATTTTATTACAAAAGTTATAAAAAAATAAAAAAATAAAAAAAAAATAAAAAAAAGAAGAAGAAGAAGCTTTGAGCTTTGGTACAAGTCCCTATGTTAGGTTCAAGCTTTGAGCTTTCTTGCATGCCATACTTGTCTTGCTTGGTTGATCTGGCATCATTCCATGCTTAATTTCAGAGCTTATAGTGTTGTTACACTTCCACTTTTGTCACCCTTTGAGTGCCTCTAAGGGTGGTGTTCTTGTTGCCTAGCTTGTGGACCAATATGTGTGCATGCGTGTCTTGCCTTTTGGTGCCTTAATTTTGGTGTTATGGCCATTCCTTTAGAATTCAAACAAATCCTAACCTTTCCATCCATATCCAACTAAGGGGCTTTTAGGACTTTTTGCCTCAAATGTTTGTCTATAAATACCAACACACCCCCTAGCTTGCAAACACACACAACACACTCACTCACACACACATTTTGGTTAGAGAGAGGGAGGAGAGCAAGAAAGAGAAGTCTAGAGGAGAAGAAGGAGGAAAAAGAGAGCTTCTTGTACAAAGCTTAGTAGGTAAGCCACAAACACAACCTTCTCTTTCATTTTCCCTTTTTTTCAATACATGTTTCTAAGGGTTCTAAATAATGTTTTCAGATCTTTTATTAATAAGTTCTTATGTTAAAAATGCTAAGGGTTGAGTATTGATTCCATCTCTCTTGTATTTTCCCCATTTTGGCACAAAATCATCTTCTTTTGTACCAATCTCTCAACTTTTCAAGAGCACTCTTTCAAATAAATTTTTTCAGTTAAACATGTGATAGTTAGTATATTTTCTTCACAAAAGAAATGAAACTTTCCCTTGGTGGAACCCCTTTTCATAAATCTTCTTGTTTTGGGCAAAGCACCTTAGGATCTGTTTTTGCAGCCCACTTCCAGAAATTCTATAAAACTGTAAAAAAATATTCTGGACCTCTATTTTATCTCAAAATCTTCCTTAAGATGTTAGTTTTCAACTAAAATTGGTTTCATCAAAAACATCAAGCGGTTTGCAAGAAAATCAAATTTTCGTAACGATCGACGGATCTGGACAGATTCTGGACAGCGCTGGAATATTTTCTAAATAACTTAAAATCTGGAAAAGCAATCCCATTTCCGAAAAATGTTCTAGAAACTAGATCAAATTCCCTACGAACCATTGGAAGGCCAAGTCCAATAAAGGATCTAAAATAAGACCTTTCATTTTAATCTTTATGCAATGCTAAATCTGGAAATTTTATTATGTGTGGATGTTTTATACCCTTGAGTTCATGACATTGCTTGTTAGCTTATGATCATATCTTGGCATGATATCATATGTGTTGTGGTTATGTGTAACACGTCCGTAGGGGACCTCGCTACAGTTCGGACTCCCTTTTTGTGTTGCGGTTCTAAATCTGAACCAAAGAGTCCAACTCTAGAAAATCATTTTGAAGAAAAACAGATGTTTTGAAAAGTAGTGCCAAACATGGACTGCTTTGCCAGATTACAGAGTCGCCACCTAAATATTTTAAAATGGAAAATTTAGGAAACCCTGACTCGGTGCCGAAGGCCACGTGTCCGTCATCACCAAAGTGGTCTTGGCTCGGGAGCTTGGGTACGATCGGGGAAGGTCAGCTATGAGCACCCCCTTTCGCCCGGTCCGAAAACCGGCCTCTACTAACCGTGATATCCGATTTTGAAAACATTACATGCTCTTATTCCAATTATTAGCCTAGAATTACTATGTTATGCGCACAGCAAACAAGTATAGACTGGATTGCCTAATTTGGAAATCAACATTGCATATCCTGTTTGTTTTGAAAATGCTTCGGAGTTTGCTACTCGCAAGTAGGCTAAAACACGGATTTCAATGAGTTTTTTCCAACTCAACTGATTTGGGCATGATTGAGGTCTGCCCATTTTGGTTTAAGTCCATCTTTGCATGTTGTTGCATGCTTGTTCCATTTTGTTGTTATTGCATGCTTGGTATATTGCATTTTGCATGCTTGGTACATTGCATGTTTGCATGTTTATGTTGCATGGCATCTTGCATGCTTGTTACATTAGCTTTGTTTGCATGCTTGCTGCATTGCATTGTGTGTGCATGCCTTGCCTCTTGATCAAACATGATAGAGGTTAAGTTCCTTTATGTGTTTTTGTGCATTTCATTCACATTGAATTGTGCGACTCGGCCTTTTTGGCTATTACGCATCGAAATACGCGATTGATGGCTCGAGGGCCGAGCACTACACACCTTTGAGCCTTAGACATGATAAGGGGTGTAATTGCACAACATTTTCTTGCAAATGTATTGCCATGCCTCTGTTTGTCCTCTGTTGCAGCAAAAGGAGCAGTTTGCAGGAAGAGATGGAGGATCGGCTATCTAGTGTGCCGATTGGCTATCAATATTTGGCCGATGGACTCAAAAGTGGTCGATGACCCTTATCCCTTGGCCGATGACCATACCATTTAGTCGATGGCCTTTCAGCATGTCCATGAGGTGGATCAGAAGTGTTTTGGAGATTTGTACAGTTTTCAGAAGTCTAAAACAGTGCAAACAGAGGCAACATGAGGCATGGCAATGGATTTCCGAACGGAACCGACCGAGCATGCATACATCCCTCGCCCCGAGGCCTCTTTTAACTGCTTTGTTTAGCTAGTTAATTTGTTGATTTTGTAATTAATTAGTTAATGTATTTAGCTAATTTATTTCATCTTTGTAATAATTAATTAGCTAGGATAGTTAGTTAATTAGTTGGTTTGTATTATTCATTCGAACCCTTCGTCGAGAGGGCGAATTTTGTAATAAGTGTGCGTGAATGTGTGAATGTCTTCCAATCCCACGTCTTTCTCCCTTTTACTTAACCGCTTACGATGGTTAGTTCCAGGTCATATTTTGATTAGCATCCTTATGCTATGCATGTTTGCATTCATTCATTTGTCTTACATGCACCGGGCTCGGCGCATCATACAAACTACATTGTATTTCAATACCGATTTGAATACGTGATTATCAGGTCGCATTTCATATGCCATTTTAGAATAGCCGAGCCTATTTCTAGTTGCATTTCGCATGTGTTGCATTAGCCATCTTAACATGAGCTAGGATCATGAATTGATTACTAACTAACTTCTGTTTTGGCTCGGAGTACATTGTAAGTGTTTATGCTTTAGCATCTTGCATGAGTGTGAGTGTTGCCATGATAGCATGTTTACCATGAGGCTAATTGCTTAATTGATATAACTGCCTGAATGCCTGTGGGTGAAGCTTGGATTACTTGAATTGGAACAATTCATCGAAATACAAGTTTTTAAGCCCACTTGAGAGTGGCAAAATCATGTTTTCTAAAGCCCACTCGAGGGTGGCTGTAGACACCCTATTTTTGACCGTTCTCAAGACTTGGACGTCATCGTTTGAACACTCAATGATTATCTATGTTCGTGTTCGTTTTGAGTTCTCGAAGGTCTCGGCCGCGCGCCTTGCCTCAAGATCTCTCAACTTGACTGTTTTGTGCTTGGTTGTGGACCAAGCACTTGTGTTTTTGCTTTTGAGGGAAAAGGGTGGTTTGTTGGCCATTTCCTCAACCCATCGGCCAAGGCATGAAGCCATCGGCCCTTTTTTCTTGCCATCGGCCAAAGGTGTTGGCCGATCGGCACTTTTTTTGGTCGGTCGGCCCCCTTTGTTGGTTGATCGGCCATATTTTGTGGCCGAACCCTGTTTATTTGCTTTATGCAAATATTTAGTGCCAGCTGGCACAACTGGCATCCACAATTCCCCCCTCCATACACGTGTATGGAGGGATTTGCCCCTTGCTTAGCTTCTTCAAAAAGCTTTGCAAATTGGATTTCTATAAGATGGGAGGCCCTCCTCCCTTCTCAGGGGTTCTGGAATTTAGGGTTAGAATAGTTGTATCTCTCTATCTCTATATCTCCCTCTCTTTACACTTTTGTGTGTGTTTTTGTGACCTAAAGTGTGTTTTTGTCTTACTATTGCACACAAGCACCTAGCACTACACCATCCTTGGTTGCTAAGGCATTAGGGAGTTGGTGTTAGAGTTCTTGAGCTGTTTTTGATCAGAGAAAGGTGCTGGTGTTGTGTTCTTGGAGGTGTTCTTCAAGGGTGAGCATTTTTGCTTTATATACCCCTTTCTTGCTTAAGCTTTTAGCCTATCTTGCGTGTTGTTTTGAGCTTAACTTATAACTGATAAAAGTTTTGTTTTTACTTTCTTTAGAACTTTGTTTAAGGTCATTTTGAGGTTTGGGGTTGTTTACCCCTTCCAAGGCCTTGTTAGGCCTTGTTTTAGGCCATTCCTTTTGGCCCTTGCTTTAAGCTTTGCATGGCCTCTCTACCATTAAAATCCAAAGGATTTTCAGTAGTGGAGAGGTGGTTTTGGTATCCTAAATAGGAGAGGGTCATCCCCTCTCCTTGTTGTCTTAAATGCTAGCATAAGTGGTTTATGTTGGTAGCATGTGTGCTTAGGTTGTTTTAGCTTCACTTCAGCATGTATTAGGCTTTGTTTTGCCATAATACACCTCTGTTTTGAATTGGTTTGATGGCCTCTTACATGCTTCATGTACTTGCCTTGCAATCCTCTTATTTGCCTTAACATGCATCATGTTGTAACATGTCATCATGTTGTAACATGTCATTTTAGCATGATTTTGGCTCAACTCCATGAAGCTTTTAGCATTGTTATAGCATGCTAGAGCTCTGATTTGAGTTGTTTTAACCATGTATGCCATGCTTTGTATAGTCGTCATGCATTTTAGCTTGTTAGCTTTAAGAGTCCAAATCATTAGCATGCTTTACTTGGGCCATTTCAGTGATTTGGCATCACTTGTTATGTTATTTCAGTCCATGTTTCATGCTCACATGCTTGCACTTATCACTCCTTAATGCTTTAAAGGATTTGTGTTTTATGCCTCATGAATGGACCATTGCGCATGCCTCCATGTTTAGGCCTCTAGGATGCCATTTTAATGTGTTTTTGGTCTTGTTTTACCATGCCATAACTCTGATTTTGGTTACTTAAATCATGCCATGTTTGGTTGTATTAGGCGTAGTGTAACATTCCTTTCGTAGCCTCGCATGCCTCATGTTTTTGGCATTGTGTTCTAGCTTGTGTTGGCTAGGTTTGAGCTTGTTTTTGGTCTTGTTTGGACCTGCCTTGGGACTATTTTAGATCCCCTTGGCCCTTTGGGGCTTGCCTTACATGGCCATGGTTTGAGTCCCTTTGCTAGCCTTAAGCTTTGGCCTTCCTTGTATGCTATACTTGTTTTTTTTGGGTTGATTTGGCATCATTCCTTACATATTTTCAGAGCTTATTGCATTGCCATATTCTCATGTTTGTCATACCTTGCTCATGTTTGAGAGTTGTGTCTTGTTGCCTAGCTTATGGGCCAATTGGCATGTTTGATTTGCATTTTGGCACCATCATTTTAGTACTTTGGCCACTGATTTTGGCATGGTTGAGGTCTACCCATGTTAGTTTAAGTCCATCTCGGCATGTTGTTGCATGCTTGTCTTGTATGTTGTTGCATACTTGCTTCACTTTGCATGTTGTTGCATGCTATGCATGTTTGCATATTTGGGTTGTATGCCCATTACATATTGTATGCTTGTATGCTCATGTTGCATTAGATTTGCATCATGCTTGAATTGTTTGCATGCTTGCTTGCATGCTTAGGTTGCATAGCATTGTGTGTGCATTCCCTTGCCTCTTGATCAAGCATGATAGAGATTGGGGTCCCTTATGTGTTTTTGTGCATTTCATTTGACATCGAATTGCACACTTGGCTTTTTTGGCCATCATGCATTGAAATGCGTGATTGATGGCCCGAGGGTCGAAGACTACACTCCCTTGAGCTGATGACATGATAGGGAGGGTGGTCGTACAAACATTATCTTGTAAATGGATTGCCACGCTCTGTTTGTCCTCTGCTGCAGCAAAACAATATTCTGCAGGAAGAAATGGTCGGTCGGCCATCTTCAGTGCCGGTCGGCTACAAATTTATGGCCAAGAGCCCCATTATTGGTCGATGACCAGTTCCCCTTGGACGATGGCCTTTCCCCTTGGCCGATGGCCTCTCATAGCACCCAAAAGGTGATTTAGAAGCATCCTTGAGACTTGTGCAGTTTTCAGAGGTGCAGAGCAGTGTAAACAGGGACAGCATGAGCATGGTGATAGATTTTCGAGTGGGGCTGAGCATGCATGCATTTGTCCCTCTTACCGAGGCCTCTTTACTACTTTAGTAACTTAATTAATTAGTTAAGTGTTGTGTAAAAATTAATTAGCTAGTTAGTTAGTTAATTAGTCAATTTGTATTATTTATTCGGACCCTCCATCGAGAGGGTGAATTTTGTAATAAGTGTGCGTGCGTGTGTGAATGTCTTCCAACCCCACGTCTTTCTCCCTTTTACTTACCTGTTTTCAATGGTTAGTTTTAGGTCATGTTTCAATTAGCATACTTATACTTCGCATGTTTGCATTCATTCATCTGTCTTGCATGCACCGGGCTCGACGCATCATACTAACTGCATAGTATTTTAATTCCAACTTGAATACGTGTATCGAGTTATCGCATTTCACATGCCATTTCTAGCATAGCCGAGCCTATTTCTAGTTGCATTTTGCATGTGTTGCATTAGCCATCTTAAACATGAACTAGGATCATGCATTTGATTACTAACTAGTTGTTGTTTTGGCTCGGAGTACTAGGTAAGTGTTTACGCTTTAGCATACTGCATGTGTGTTATTGATTGCCATGAAAGCATGCTTGCCATGAGGCTAACTGCTTAGTTGATATAACTGCCTGAATGCCTGTGGGTGAAGGTTGGATTACTTGAATTGAAACAATTCATTGAAATCCGTGTTTTAGCCTACTTGCGAGTAGCAAACTTCAAACCATTTCCAAACAAACGGACAGGCGATGCTTTGTTCCAAATTAGGCAATCTAGTCTATACTTGTTTGATGTACGCATCACATAGTAAGACTAGCTAATTAACCGGAATAAGAACGCATGTGTTTTCAAAAACAAGATATCATGTTTAGTACAGGCCGATCTTTGATCGGGCGAGCGGGGGTGCTCATAGATGACCTTCCCCAATCGTGCCCAAGTTCCCAAGCCGATGCAACTTTGGTGATGATGGACACGTGGCCTTAGGCAACGAGTCAGGGTTTCCTAAATTTCTTCAAAATAAAATATTTAGGTGGCGACTTTGTATCTGGTAAAACAGTCCATGTTTGGCACTTCTTTCTTAAAAATTAGTTTTCCAAAACGATTTGCCGAATTTGGACTCTTTAGTGATTTATTAATCTCACATCGCACATTGTGAGATCAGATTAAGAACCGTGACATTTGAGTCCGAATTGTAGCATGAGGTCCCACGGGCACACCTACAATGGCAAATCCACGTCTTAGCCTACTTGCGAGTAGCACCTTCAAACCATTTTCAAACAAACAAACATGAGATGCTTTGTTCCAACTTAGGCGATCTAGTCTATACTTGTATGCTGTGTGCATCACATAGTAAAGCTAGCTAATAACCGGAATAAGAACACATGTGTTTTCAAAAACAAAATATCATGATAGTAAAGGTCGATCCTTTGATCAGGAGAGCGGGAGTGCTCATTGCATGACCTTCCCCTCTCGTACCCAAGTTCCCGAGCCGAGGCAACTTTGGTGATGACGGACACGTAGCCTTAGGCACGAGTCAGGGTTTCCTAAATTTTTCCAAAATAAAATATTTAGGTGGCGATTCTGTATCTGGCAAAGCAGTCCATGTTTGGCACTTCTTTACAAAAATTAGTTTTCCAAAACGATTTGCCGAATTTGGACTCTTTGGTGATTTATCAGTCTTGCATTGCACTTTGCAAGATTAGATTCAGAACCGCGACATTGAGTCCGAACTGTAGTAGTCCAATGAACAAAACGGATTTCGCGCTATTCGCGCGCGGAGCCTTGACGTTCGGACACGTCTACACAATCATGTGTTGAGATCTGTTTTGTATGGAAAAACAAACGATGAAGAAATAAACGGTCCATACAAAATTGATCTGAACATGTGATTTTCACTATCCGATCAACTTGATTTTTTGCAGGGATAATATACTCGATGAACCCTAAAATGTGAACGGTTCGGATTATTGAAATGCGACCTAAAAGTGGACCCATTGGATCGGACTGAACGGTCCAATCCTATTACGGACCAGAGACAATCGAATCCCAAAAGTATAATCAATCCTTCAATGTATCACACCACTTATTTTAGTTTTCTTAAAACTAGAATGACAATCGACTTGAATGACAAGCGAATTGAGGGAACATCTAAATGCATCCCAAAATAATTGTTTGATACCTTATTGTTTAACATCTTTTTAAATGATGAAAGTGACAAAACCCTAGTTACAACCAATTCTTTGGGATTGCTGCTATTAGCACCCATCAATTATTTTTCAAAAAAAATATAAGTTTACCAATCCACAAATAAAAGCCACCTGATCAAATGAAGCTACAATGACAGGTTCCTTTGAGGTGGCTAAAATATGTTTCTATAGGGGAATCTAATTCTTCCTCAATGATCTTCATTGCCATCGTCTTGGGAAAAGAAGGGATTTGACTAGGGACGAAACTAAGAGATTTCAATTTCGGGTGCCAAGATATATATTATTTTTTTATTTATCAATTGTATAAATTGTCATATTTTAATTTAAAAAATGAGAAATAAACCAATATTTAATACTAAACTAATACAAAATTTTTTTTTTTTTTAACATGAATAGAAGAAATGTTACATCCATTCAACTTTAACATATAAATAAAAGAGAAATCATATTTTATATATATATATATATATATTTTGGGTACCTATCAACTCAATTATCTATTAAAGTGAAACAAAGTCTTTAATGGATTTTGTATGAATCTCATTAATATCCAATTAGTATAAGAAACTTGAGTCTTATAAAAGACACCACTCTACGAGAGAAACTCTTAGATCGAATATTTGCGAGTCCTTATTATGGTGAATAAAATGTGATTAAAAAATATGATTAATGTAATAATATTGTTAAATTTAACTTTAAAAAAATAAATAAACAAAGGTTAGAGGTCTATTTGGTGTTCCCATTCTTTTGTACATCACATAAAGAAAGGGTTTTTATTGAGAAGGAAAGTGGAGTTGAGAATGCATTGAGCTTAGTATATATGTATGTATTGCATTCATGATCATTTACACTAGTGGAGCATATTTAGTTTTTGAAATATGTCTTGCTGGGCTTTATGCTCACCCTATGTGGCTAAAAATATTTTTCAAGTATGCTTATGCGGATGTGGACTAAGACGTTGAAGTTGTGTTTCGAACCGTGTAGGGTGTGGTTCCTTTATTTGTCGGCCAAGGGCCATTTATGTATTTGTTGGTCTTGTGCCATTATTGTAAGGATTACACCCTTTGTATATGATATAAACCTTTGGACATCTTAATTCGATTTATAACATCTTTGTATGTTTTTGTTACAGAGCATCCATTTGAATTAGATTTTGTATGCAAGAATGTATAAAATTGGAATAACACATGTACTGTGTGCTTATATTATATATATCTACATGAATGTTGTTAGTGATCATCTATCGTTGGGTGATTTACTTACGTGGGCCGGACTTCGTAAATCCGGGGCGTGACAATTCAGGCTTTAAGAAAACTAAAATGAGTGGTGTGATACATTGAAGGATTGATTATACTTTTGGGATTCGACTGTCTCCAGTTCGTAATAGGATTGGACCATTCAGTCCGATCCAATGGGTCCACTTTTAGGTCGCATTTCAATAATCCGAACCCTTCACATTTTAGGATTCGTTGAGTATATCATCCCTGCAAAAAATCAAGTCGACCGGATGATTGCCATTATCTGATCGACTTGATTTTTTATACAGATGATGTGTTTGACAAATCCTAAAATGTGAACGGTGATGGTGAGGATAACATTGCCACTACCCAATGGTGAGGATAACAATAATACGAATACTATACATAATTTGTACAAATAATGCCTAACCCAAGAAAAATATGTGTTTGTCCTTATGACCCAAACAAAAGGTGCTTGAATCTATCCCCTTAAAAGTCTATAAAATGGACCTATGGCATGATCACTCATGATAAATTTGATATAATATATCTTTTATGATAATATAAATTAGATGAGATGTTTAAAAAATAATTTATAGTCAAATTTTTTATATAGATATTGAGAGGGTAATTTGTGTAGCCAAATTAGGCCGAGCTAGGTTACCGAACTAATAAATGCCCATATTTCTGGACCTAGCTACAGGACCTAGCTACGGGACCTAGCTACGGGGCCTAGCTATGGGACCTAGCTACGAGACCTAGCTAGGGGACCGGGCTACAGGACCTAGCTACGGGGCCTAGCTACAAGACTTAGCTATGAGGCCTAGCTATAGAACCTAGCTACGGGACCTAGTTACGAGACCTAGCTACAAGACCTGGCTATTTCTTAGTGGTGGTCAAAGATGTTTGATTGAACTAGTAAATGCCCTTATTTCTTGACCTAGCTACTTCCTAGTAGCGGTCAGCACTACAGTCGAGCTACCAAGCAAGGTAGTCAAACAGAGAGGAAAACCGAGCTGGGAGGAGAGCCATGCAATGTCAGCTTTCACACTGCGTGTTGCACGGCTAAGCCATTGTCGGACAGAGAAAACGTAGTTCGGTTGCACGACAGAAAGCCGAGCAAAGACTTGTGCCATCTCACTTGGCTTGTAGTGAGGAGGGTGTTAAAAGATAAGCATTATCTTTTGGAAATGTGATTCCTAGGAGGACTTTAAATTGGAGAGTTAGAGTCCTATTAGGATTATGCTATGCGGAATATACAAAAGCTTTAACCAAACCTTAATCTTAGGTATTGTAATTCTGACTCTCGAATACACAGAGCTTTTTGTCTATTGTTTACTTGCTAACTTAGGCATCAAAGGGGTTTTCGGCATACGTCAGCCGGCTAGCTCACGTTTGTGTTTTCAGGTGATAAGACGACGACATTTGGAGGAGTGCAAACTTGATCAATAGGATTGTATGAGACAGATTATTTCTTGCTTGTATAGATACACACACACACACACATATAAGAAATAACTAACAAGAAAAAAAATTGATAGGATCGAGATCATAATAGATTCAAAATCCTAGTGTAATTCTATATGATTTTATAACTCTAATCGTAATAATTTTAAGATTCTATAATATTTAAAATCTTAGTGTATAGCAAAATTAGAATTCTAATAACCATACTATAGATATTGGTGAAGACTAGCTAGTCAAAGTCATTTAGTATCATAATTGAAATTTTGATAATCATGATGTAGACATCAGTGAAGACTAGTTAGTCAAAGTCATTTGTCAGTTTGCATTGTATCATTTGTAAAATTTTAAAATCCTACTAGTAAAATTGGAATTCTAATAATCATAATATATATATCGGTGAAAACTAGCTAGTCAAAGTCATTTAGTATCATAATTGAAATTTTGATAATTATGATGTAGACATCAATGAAGACTAGCTAGTCAAAGTCAATTGTTGGTTTTGCATTGCATCAATATTTTGGTGGAAAATCATGTGTATACTATTTTAGGGGTGTATACCATATGTATTTTATCATAAAAACATATAATTTTATTATAAAATTTCATAATATCAATTACAAAATGTATAATCTCGTCATAAATTAACATAATAAAATGTTCAAAATTTTGTGGTTCATATTGCAATAGTTTATAGCTTGGTTACGATATTTTTTGTTACGCTAATTTGTGACGAGATTATATATTTTATAATTAATGTTATAAAATTATAAAATAAAATCATACATTTTATAGTAGGGTGCATATGGTATACAGCTCTAAAGGAGTGCACACCATAGCATTTTCCATATTGGGTATAAGGCATTCTGCTTTCTCCATTATTCACATTATGGGCTGTCAAATGCTCTATGAAAAATAAAAAAATAAAAAAAAATTGATAATTATATCCAAATAATTTTATCATATTTGTTTTAAGAAAATAAATGTTAACGACAATTATTTTTGAAAATAAATATCATAAAGTCATGTGGCCAATTATCAAATAAATTTAATTTTTTAAATTAATACGTACAAAATAAATAATGCAAATCACCAAAATTTGACCGGTTAAAATCTCACAAGTCCAAACATCTCTTCAACCTAAAAAGTGGACTAGAGAGGATTTTTCCACTCGAGCTTGTCTTTTACCTGTCATCGCTCACTTATGCATGCTATGGTATACATATTATTGTTACATATTTTTGTTATGTATGTTATATATTTTTATGGTCATGTTATGTAATTTTTTAACAAAGCTACTACAATTTATAATTCAGAAATAATATTATGAATTTCGTGATAATGTTACATATTTGTTTTCGCTAAAAAATGTGTAACATTACCATAAAATACGTAACTTCATTTTTGAATCACAAATTGTCGTAACTCTACTAAAAAATTACATTATATTTATTACAAAAATTACGTAACATACACCACAAAAATGCATAACAAGATGCATATGGGTGTGTACTAAAGAATTTCCCTTGGGGTTATTCTACATCACAAATGTCATAACAAAATAATTTTAAGTCATAATTAAAAATAATAATAGGTCATAACCAAACACCACTTGAGGTATAGGAAAACACATATTCGATTGTAACCAAAATAATAACCACAATAAGTCATAACTAACATCACAATGAGTTATAACCAAAAATTATAATCAAAATCACTTGAGACATAACCAAAAAAAAAAAAAACCTCTTTAGTAATAACCAAAAAAAAAAAAGGGAAAAAAAAGAGACTAACATCACAATAAGTTATAACTACGTTATAACGAACACCGCAACAAATCAAAATAAAAAATCACAAAAGTTATAACTAGACATGAGTTACATACCAAAAAATGAGTGTGTATTATAGAATTTTCTAGGTCTTGGTGTATGTCTTTTTAAGGATGAGGTTGCCATAAAAAAGCCTCAAATTTTTCTTCTTCTTCTTCTTCTTCTTCTTCTCTCTTTTTTTTTTTTTCTTTAATAATTTTTTGGGTGAATTACACTAACAATTTTTATAGTTTGAGACTTGTATTATTTTAGTCATTGACTTCCAATTGTGATACATTTAATTCTGAATTTTAAATCTCATTCCAAATCAGGACAATTGAAGACATTGTTGCTCAATTTGAAGGATAAAGTAGTCATACAACTTATTTTATATTACTTAACTTATATGGTGTTTGAAATATAATCACTTTGCTTGGTTTGAGTTTTTTAAAAATACTTTTCAGAAAATTTTACTTTATTGTCTTCCATATTTTTTGTTTGTACTGATTTGTTTTTACTTTTTAGACACACCTAATATAAATACACTTAAAAAGTATAATTTTCGTAAAAAAAAAAAATCTTTAAAAAATTCACTAAATACCAAAAATACAAAAACAAAATGAAAATTCTATATAGTTTTCGTATTTTGTGTATTTATTAATTTTTTGAAATATTTTTTCACAAATATTTTACATTTTAGATACATCTAAGTAAGATGCATCTAAAAGAGTAAAAAAAATGCTTAAAATTTTAAAAATATTCACTAAAAATAAATAATAAAAAAAAACACGACAAACAAAAAACTCAATTTTTAAAAAACTGAATTCAGAAAATTGTAACCAAACACACTAAATGGCATTTTTTTAATGAATGATGTTGCAATATTTTTTATTATAAAGTTCTGTTTAGTTTGGTTTTCAAAATCTATTTTTAGAAAAGTTTTCTAAGAAGCTAAAAATTAAATTGTTGAAAAAATTTAAAAACACACCATTTTTTATATAATTTTATCTTTTGGGAGAGTAGAAATAATTTTTTAAAATAATTTTTTTGATATTTATTTTCATTAAATTTGTTTTATTTTTTCAAAAAACAAATCTGATATTATTATTAAACCAATCCATTAAATAAAAAAATCTAAAATTAAAAATATGTCATATATTAAACATATCGATTATACATTAAAAATCAAATAACCTTCCATTACATGATAACCATAAAAAAAATATCTGTTAACAATAAATGCAACTATCTATTACATGATAACCATAAAAAAACATCAACAAAAATAATCATGTATTACATGATCATCCAAACACATACTAAAAATTAATTTGGCAAAAAAATAAAAAATAACAATGTAAAAGGTTTATTATTTTTATATAATTTTATTTTGGGTGAGTAGAAATAATTTTTAAAAATTTAAAAATAAATTTTGACATTTATTTTTGTCAAATTAATTTATATTGTGACGTATTATCTTTTTAAGTATATACACCGTAGATGTGTCAAACTTTATTTCGTATAGCATTTTAAGCCGTTGATTATGATTCACATTTATGAAGTCAAGTCTTCCTTAATGAGTGAAAACACGTTATGGGGGTCCAGCTCTGTAGGCATCAATGAAAGACTGACTAGTTAAAGTCACTTTACTTGTTTGTAGGCTTTGCATTGCACCGACATTTGCCTATAAAGCATTTGGCCTCTCCCCTGTTAACAGTCAGCAAGAATTACAACCTTTGTTTTTGAATCTAGGAGCAAAGATGGTCTCAAACAATCAACTCTTTCACCTCTTTTCGTTTCTTTGTTTTTTCCAGATTACTTGTTTGCATGCCCAACTGTGCACTCAAGAACAGACCTCTGCATTGCTCCAATTTAAGCAACAATTTTCCTTCAATAATGATGCTGCCTACGGTAACTGTGATTCTGTCGGAATCCATTCTTACCCGAAGATGGAGTCGTGGAAGGAGGGTTCTGATTGTTGTTCATGGGATGGGGTCGAGTGTGACAACAACACAAGTCAAGTAATTGGCCTCGACCTCAGTTGCAGCTGGCTCAACGGCACCATCCACCCCAATAGCACCATCTTCAGCTGCTTTCCTCACCTCCAAAGGCTCAACCTCGCTTTCAATGACTTTGGTATGTCTCGAATCTCATCTGAATGTAGTCGATTCACCAGATTGACACACCTCAACCTCTCTGCCTCTAATTTTTCTGGTAAAGTCCCTATAGAAGTCTCCTTTCTGAGCAAATTGGTCTCGCTTGATCTCTCTTACAATGATGGTTTGAGGTTGGAAGAACCTGGATTTGAATTACTTGTTCAAAACTTAACCAAGGTAAGAGAACTTAATCTTTATGATGTAAACATATCTTCAGTGGTTTCGAATTCCTTGCTCAATCTGACTTCTTTAACACTTCTCGATCTTACTGCATGTGAATTGTTTGGAAAATTTCCTGACGGAATATTCCATTTACCACATCTGAATGTGCTGAGTATACATGATAATCTTGCTCTCACTGGTTATTTTCCCGAGTTAATAAACTCGAGCAGTCCTCTCCAGTACTTGGGCCTTTCATACACTAATTTCTCTGGCAAATTACCTGACTCAATTGGGAATTTGAAGTCCTTGAAAACGTTGGGTGCTGATTTTTGTAATTTTTATGGATCCATCCCTACGTCGCTCGGAAACCTTACGGAAATGACTTATTTATTCATCGGATATAACTATTTCACTGGCATGCTCCCATCTTCACTTTCAAACCTTGGAAATCTCGTCTCCTTGGCAGTTGAGTTTAATGATTTTGAAGGTAAAATCGCAGATTTTTTACCTAATGTAAAAAGTCTTCTTTATTTATCTGTTGATTCAAATAGCTTCAGTGGTCCATTTCCATCATTGGGTGCAAACCTAACAAAACTTGTTGAGTTAGGTTTGTCGAATAATCAGCTAAGAGGACCTCTTCCATCACAAATAATTGGACTTCCAAATCTAGCGCTGTTAAGTTTAGCAAATAACTTAATCAACGGTACAATTCCATCTTGGGTCTTCAGCTTACCAGCAGTGAAATACTTCAACCTCAGTAATAACAAATTGACTGGCCATGTAAAAGATTTCAAATCCACTAATTTAATTATTGTTGATTTGAGCAATAACAACCTACATGGTAGGTTTCCAAGTTCAACCTTCAAACTCATGAAACTTTCTAGTCTCATTCTTTCATCAAATAACTTCAGTGGTGAGTTAGACATGCTCTGTCATGCAATTTCCCTTAAAATTCTTGTCCTATCTAGTAATGGCTTTAATGGTTCTATTCCACAATGTTTAGGAAATTTCAGCATATATTTCTCTGTACTCGATCTGCGGAAGAACAATTTTTCTGGCACCATTCCTGATACATTTGTGAAGGAAAATTCCTTCAAAACTATCAACCTTGATAGCAATGGATTTGAGGGGCCAGTACCAAAATCTTTAGAGAATTGCAAAATGCTACAAGTGCTGGACCTTGGACATAACAAGTTCTCCGATAAATTTCCATATTGGTTGGAAAATTTAACTTCGCTACAAGTTCTAATTTTGAGATCTAACAAATTCCATGGACCTGTACCAAATTCCAAGTTCAAATTTCCCTTTCCCAACTTGCGAGTTATGGATTTATCAACCAATTATTTTACTGGTCCATTGCCTAGAAATTTTTTCAAGAATCTCAATGCTATGATGAATGTTGACGAAGCTAGTTTTGAATTGAAATATTTAGGGATGCCTAGTGGTCGTTCACCATATTACTATAGTGATTGTTTGACTATAGTAATCAAAGGATCAACAATGGAAATGGTAAAAGTCCTAACCATTTTCATTGCTATTGATTTATCGAAAAACAATTTCGAAGGTGAAATTCCGCAGATCATTGGAAAGCTAAATTCAATCCAAGGGCTCAACTTGTCTCACAATAGCCTTACAGGTCATATACCAGCATCTCTTGGTAATTTGACAATGCTCGAATGGTTAGACCTCTCTTCCAACAAACTCACTGGGGAGATCCCTCAACAACTAAGGAATTTGAAATTCCTTGAAGTCTTAAACCTTTCGCGGAATCAACTAATAGGATCGATACCACAAGGCAAGCAATTTGATACATTTTTAAATGATTCCTACATTGACAACTTGGCATTATGTGGACCTCCATTGTTAAATGCATGCCATCCAAGGACATCACAACCACCTCCCTTGATGTTTCAGCAAGAAGACAATACTTCAAGTGGATTCAATTGGGAAGTCATATTACCGGGTT
The DNA here is from genome assembly GCA_025200525.1 of Camellia lanceoleosa. Classification (NCBI taxonomy): domain Eukaryota; kingdom Viridiplantae; phylum Streptophyta; class Magnoliopsida; order Ericales; family Theaceae; genus Camellia; species Camellia lanceoleosa. The sequence goes on from CM045759.1 coordinate 44,773,072, forward strand.
ATATATGTGGGCTGGTGTGGGGACTTGTTATGGGATATTTTATGTTCTCAAGAGGAAAACCTCAATGGCTTGTGAGGATCATTGAAGGTGAACGAAACAAAAGCGGAAAGAGATTTAAAAGGTATTCTCACAGGAACAGAGCAAGGTGAAATTAGCCAATGCAAGTGGTGTCCTTTGGTAAGTATTTACAATCAATTTCTGCATTCTTTTGCTTGATCATGAAAAACTATAGCTTGGTTATGGTTTCTATCTAGTCTTTTTTCAGTTTCATAGCACTTTACTTGTATCATACAAAATAAAGCTATTTTATTTCCTTTGATGTTTATACAAAGCACTTATTTAAATCATCTTGCAAAAAATAAAAATAATAAAATCATGGAAGTAATAAATGAGTAGTGAAAATAAAGGTTTGCTATTGACTCTAATGGCTGCAATTGAAAGAGGAATAAGACTTGGGCATGTTTTTAGTAGCCTTTTCTTCTTCTTCATTTTTTTTCCCCTTCAAATTTACTTTTATACCCTAAAATGTAGTCATTTTTTCTACTTCATTCTTAAATTATTAACTGCATATATTTAGTCTTTATTTTTTATGATTTTAGTTCATATGGTCTGATTATTGGAGACAATCTCTCCAAATCATTAATGGGAAAAATCTAATCTAATGGTTAAAAAAATAATTTTATAATTTAGACAACTTAAATTATATAACTAATCATCTATTTTCTTGCTAACACAATATTAGACAACTTACCCTCTACAACCAAACACCCATATTTCTCTATACTTCAAATAATGAATAAAAGAATGAGTGCTTGGCTAGGTAAATTTACACCGACCTCTCCTAATTACAGTGGGTGTTATACTTAGCTTATTTGCATCAGTATTCGTTAGTTGTATGGATGAAAAAATTATATTTACCTTGTACGGTTTAATTTATTTTTTTACAAATTTGAGTTTTTTTTTTTTTCTTATATACACCTAATCTATATACACTTAAAAAGAGTAATATTTGCAAAAATAAAAACTTTAAAAATTTACCAAATAATAAAAAAATTTAAAAATTCAGTATATTTTCATATTTTGTTTTACCCTAAACTATAGTCACATTTTTTACTTCATTCCTATATTAATAGATGCATCTATTTGGTCCCTATTGTTTCTTATTTCAATTCATATAGTCTAATTGAAGACCATCTTTGCAAATCAATAATTGTGAAAATTTAATCTAATGTGTAAAAATAGTAATTTAAGAATTTAGAATATTTAAACCGTAAAACTAAACCCCTATTTTCTTATTCACACTATATTAAGCTGCTGGTGCTGCTATATATTGTGGCTGTGGCTGCTGGTTCTGGGATGTTTTTTTGGCTGGTTGTTGTTTATGGTGGTGTCTTTTTTGCTGGTTTGCAGTCTGTTGGTTGCTGTGCTGGATTGATAAGCTGGATTGGGTTAGGAAGATATGGTGATGATTTTGCAGCATGTTAGGTAGATTCTACGCTAGAGGTGGATTGAGTGCAGTGCTATCCTTTGGTGTTGCAGTGCTATTCCTATTCTGCTATCAGTTGTATTCTATATGGGCTGTGGCAGTTGAGAGGAGAATATCAGTATGGTTGCTGCACTGGTGTTGGGCTGTTGTGATGGCTTTGTAAACAGAGGATAGTTTGTGTGGAAGCTTGAGCTCAAGGAGTGGGGTTTATGAATCTGTACCTAGTTGTTTCCTGATACTAAAGTGCACTATTAGACTTGGGGTGTTTATTTTGGGTGTGTTCTGTTTTTTTTACTGTTTTTTCTGTTCTTTGTTTCCTTTTCTTGGATGGTTGATTGGATCCTCGCCAATCTTGGGTTGTTGAGTGTAGTCTGTTGCTTGTTGCTTCTCCCTTCTTTTTTGTTGTTAGTTCTCCGTTGTATTTTTTCTTCATAAATAAAGTTTCCCTTTTACTGATAAAAAAAAAATATATATTAGATAGCTCACACGCTACAACCAAACACCTATATTCCCCTCTTACCCTCTTCTCAAATAATGAATAAAACAAATATGTGTTTGGTTATACAGTTTAGAGTAATTGTATAGACCTCTCTTAAAATTTGAAGAAAACAAGCCCTCTTTCATGTTTTTACTTTCTATTATTAATATGGGAAGGAGTTCTATCTAATTTACTGTTGAGATACAAGTGTGATAATTGATTCGTCAGATACATTATAAATCTCATTCCGATTATTTGAATTGTATAATTTGTATGATTTTTTTGTCTAGATCATGCACGATAAAATTTAGATTGATGCCATATTTTTATCAATATAATTTTTTTCAATTTGGTCTTTATAAAAATGAATGGATTGCCTATTATTCATTTACTTTAAACAAATGTAATGAAAACATATAATTATGATTATCAAATAAATCTATTTTTTTTTTTTATAATTATATATCAAAATAAGACATGTGGTGGCTCTCTAAACCCCAACAAACACCCCTCTTCTAAAACAGCCCTCTAGTAAAACAGTGGATAGAAGAAAATCCTTCCCCATTAAAATTGAGAAACACCAGAAGTGTTTTCATTGTTTTCATTTTTGTTTTCGTCGTTCTCATACATTAATTGAAGCTATATAATAAGCATATATGGTTTTCAAACTATATTTGGGTGACATGCATATCAAAACTAGCATATTCATGGAATTTAGTAACTGTAGCTATCTTTGATTTGTGCGTTGTAGTTATGATGCATTTCAAGATATTGGCGGCGCAGCTTTCGGAGTCATGGTGAATTGTGGTCAAGCTGATGTATTATGTAATGCTGGGAAGTTGAAGATAGGGTATCAAAGGTTAGAATGTATATGTGTATATATATATATGTAAGTGGGTGTGTGTCTATCGATGAGTGTGCTGTCAAATCTGTAAAATATAAATTTTAATTTCAATTTAAAAATAAATGTTATGTGTTGTTCACGTAGTAAAGATGTTTATCATATTGAAGATTTTGGGTTCGAGCCTTTTGCTTGGTCCATATTTATTGGCGTTTGATATAATGGAAAACAAAGTCAACGAAAAATATTTTTCATGATCAACAAAAAAACAAGCTTATTTGGGCATGAAATGTTTCTCTTTTAAAAGGTAGCAAACATTTTTCAGACTAGAGTTTTATTAATATTACTACACTACCACTGTGAGTCTCACCTAATGATGACATTAAAATATAAATCAAAATTAGAGAGGGATGTATTCAAATTTTTTGTTTTTTTTTTTTTTTTTGTTTTGTTTTTTTTTTTTCTCTTTTCAAAGAGTAGGTAATGAATTCACGGGAAGGAAAAAAATCCCTAAATGAAGACATGAAATTTAAATGAAACACCAATTTATTAGTAACCCAAATAAATTTTAGGAACCCCTAAAATTAGGAACATCCATGACTCTCAAAATGATGTGGACCAATCATATATTTTTATTTTTTTTCCTTTCCTTCCTAGACCAATCACAGGTGAGTAAGAGTTATAAAGTTGTATTTTTTTAAGAATATGTAACATTTTTGATATTTTTAATAATAATAATTAAAATATTCCCAAGATAAATTGCACTTCTCCCAAATTGAAACACTTCCTATCAGAACATTAATCATATTTGAAACACTTCAATCTCATTTATGCTATATTTGATACACTGAAATGAGATGAAATTAAATGAAATGGTAATTCCTTACACTTTCCTATGGAATGATCATCTCCTTATAATAGTTAATGATGACTCTCATTGTAATGAATTTTTTATTATTATTTTAGTCAACCAAACATGAGAAATGTAAGGAATGTTTGAACTTTATTATAGTGAACCAAACACTACCTAATTGATCAATTATCAGGAGTAAAGTCCTATCAATCAATCGTTGAAACTAATTGATTAAGTGATTTGATTTTCTAAATTATTATGTAAATGAATTATTATATATATACTCTTATATATTCCCACTTTCAACCCAATTTATAAAAAAAAAAATTAACTGGAATATTAATTATGAAAGATGATAGTTATTGTGTTATTGTGTGTGCACCTATATATGCAAAAATAACTAAAACTTATTTAATAGTGTATGCTTACCATCTCGCACATGATCAATTTGGTAAAAAAAATCAAAGACTCATGTTTCAAATACCAGGAAAAGTTATTAATTTTTTTTTTTTTTTATAAAAAAAAAGAAGTAATCGTAGGCCATCACATGCAATAGTTTTTGATAAAATCACACAATATAAAATCACATTCAAAGAACAAAATATCCTCACAAAGGAGAAAAAAAAAAAATCAGACAATGCAAGAAATGGGTATTGATAAGAATACAAACACAATTCTTGATCTTCAATTTGCACGAACAAAATGATAAAATAATAATAATAATTAAAAGGAAAAAAAGGAAAAAGAAACAGGATGAATCAATGAATGAATAAGGAATCGGTACAAACATCCATCCAAACAATGGTGTTATAGAGATGGAGGCCAATAGATTTGCTCCAAACGACCGTTGTTTCTCTCTGATTGGTGAGTACGATTGCCTTAAGTCCACTGTCAACATTGTGCCCATCTACAGTGGCTTTGTCAATTGCCTTGCTCATACAAATCTTCACACTCTCCATAATCTCCCTCGGATCGTGCTCTATCCATCTACAGATTCACAAACAAAACAACAATAAAAAAACAGAACAATCACAGAGAGAGATAGATAGATAGAGAGTGAGTTCTTCATACCCTGCTTGTGGGTAGAACTGGCGTGGAGATGACTGGAGGAAGTGGAACAGGTGATGACTGGATGAGGTGATAAGCATCACCATGGCTGAGGGTAGGTGTTTTGAAAATTGAAAATTTGAAGTGAGACTGAAAGAAAAAAAGAGAAGAGTTTATAGAGAGAGTTCGATAAGTGTGGGTCTCTTTTTTGTAGGGAATGGATGGGTGTGTTTTGAAATTTAAAAAGTGGATAGGTGAGGTGCGATAGATAAGGATATAAGCGTGGGTCTCTTTTTTGTAGGGAGTGGATGGGTGTGTTTTGAAATTTAAAAATGGGATAGGTGAGGTGCGATAGATAAGGATATAAAATCTTACATGCTCTCTTAACAATGACCTTAAACTTCTTGTATTCCTTTGAACCATCATCACCAATGAACATCACCACAAACTGTGCAGTGCACACTGGAAAAGTTCCAATTATAAGAACAAATCAATGTAATTACTTATTTTGGCAGGTAGATAAAGGCAGATAGAACAGACTTTTAAAATGGAAGATCACGAAGAATACACAGATGAAGTCATCATTCACCTATTGCACAAAATTCTTGCGATCGATGCATTTGATGAACAAAATTGCAAAAGCATGAATAAAGGTAATTACCATAAAAAATCTCACACACACTCTTCCGAAGCATGTAGTATAGACTCCGAAATGCATCTTTCCATGCCAATTGTCGTTTGCTCAAGAAATCCATTTGGACTGAACAAAGAAAAAAATATTAAGGATTTAAATTTTAGAATTAAAACAAAAAATGGTATTACAAAATGTTACTATTCTTCCATTTTTTATCCTTCACTCTTATCTACCAATTCGTCTACTTTATATTTCTATAAAACAACAAAACCCAATAAAAATACGTCAAAAAAATATTAAGAATTTTCAACATAAAATAAAATCAATAAAAAAATCACAAAATTTAAATATGTACCTGAATTGTGTTGGTGGTGGTCCCTAATTGAATCCTATAAAGAAAAATTTTAAGACGACCACAAAGAGTGAAAAAGAATATTTGCACCTAATTTATAGAGAAATTATTTTCAAATAGAGAAGCAGACATATAGAAAGATAGATTGGTTACATAACATAACAATTTTGAATTTTGAATTTGGGTTTTCTTAGATAGATATTGAGTTTTCTTATTTTATAGATATAGATAAAGAAAAATGGTGATACTCATCTTTTTCAAAATCATAAATTATGGGATAAATATAGATTGAGTTTTTTTATTTTATAGATACAGATAAAGAAAAATGGTGATACTCATATTTTTCAAATTCATAAATCATGGGATAGATAGATATTGAGTTTTCTTATTTTATAGATATAGATAAAGAAATATGGTGATACTCATCTTTTACAAATTCATAAACGATGGGATAATAGTGTCGTCAATTTTGAATTTTAAATTTTATTGTTTGATGGGCTAACCAATTAATTTTTTTTTTTGTTTTGTAGGGAGTGGATGGGTGTCATAAATCATGGGATAGATAGATATTGAGTTTTCTTATTTTATAGATATAGATAAAGAAAAATGTTGATAATCATCTTTTTCAAATTCATAAATCATAGGATAGATAAGGATGGGTGGTTGCAGAGTTTGTGGCTCTTAGGCGGGAAATTCAGGTAGAGTGAGAGAGAAGGTTTTCATCTGAGCTGTCCATGTGAATATACAAATGAATCATGACCCTTAAAATGTCCTAGTAGGACAAATGTCTCTAGGATATTTTCAAAATTCGTCCTGCTTTATTATATAGATATATATATCTGATTTGTTGAATAGTTGTTTGTGTATTTGAATAATTAGTAAGCAATAGATAAAATTGATAAACTTGTAATTTATGCATTATTGTAGAAAGCTCTCAAGGGAATACTCGTGTATGATAAAATCACTCATTTTTAGTGCTTAATAGTAGTTGCCTGGAGCCTTAAAACTCTTGAGATTCACTGATTTTTTATATTTTGTTTTCTGTCTCTGTAATTAAACCGAGATGATAATAGTGTTTCATGATTCTTTCTACCATTGTTTTGATGTAGATAAATTTACCTCTCTCTCTCTCTCTCTGGTGGCCAAGGAAGAATGGAACAATCAATTTTATTTTAGATAAAACTGATTTGCAAATGGATAGAGATGAAACAGAAAGCTTGTTAGAGATGTTTTAGGATTTTTTTTTTTTTTTTGGGTCAATGGAGGTCTCTGACTAGGAATTAGCCAGATCTAAATTTGAAAGTGAAAGATTTCTTTGGTGATGATCTGATGTTTGAACAGATAGAAAATTTCAACAGATAAAAAATTTGAATAGATAAAAAAATGTGAACATATAAGAATTTTAATAGATAAAAAATTTCAATAATTCACACTTTTAGCAACAAAAATTTTGGTTGCTAAAAGTCAATTTTTGGTCGGCAAAAGTTATCCGCGACTAATTTTTTTGGTCGCTAGTTTGGTCACCAATTGAGGGTCGGCAAAAGTAATTCGCGACCAAAATTTTCGTTGGTCGACAAAAGTTGGATTTGCCGACTAAATTTTTGGTCGCTAAATATTTAATTACCGCGACTAATTCATTTTGTCGCGAAAACACTTTGGTCGCGAAAAGTCGTCTTTTGCCGACCAAATTTCTTAGTCGCCAATTGATACATTTCGCGACAAAAAATTATGGTCGCCAATTGTGACATTCTGCAACCAAAATTAGTTTGGTCGCCAATTGTTACTTTTCGCGACCAAAACTGTTGGTCGGCAAAAGTGAGTTTCCACGACCAACAAAATTTTTTGTCAGCAATAGATATATTTTTTGCGACCAAAACTCTTGGTCGGCAATTGTCATTTTTTGCGAAAAAAAATAATTTACTTGTCGCGACTAATAAATTGGTCACCAAAGCAGGAAAACAATACACCTGTAATTCCTAATAATTCATTCAATCCATAATAAACCTATAATTTTAAAGCATCATTCAAATTAACTGAATCATTAACATTCAACACAATACATAATTCATTAACATTCGACACAATACAACTATTCTAAGTTTTCATTTCATATTCGACACAATACATTAAGTTGCCTTGATAGCCAATCAAAAAGATCCACTAAGTTTTAATTCATTAACTATTCGACACAATACATAATTCATATTCTAAGTTTTAATCCACTAAGTTGCCTTGATAGTCAATCAAAAAGATCCTTGCGCCCTTCCATGCCAAGCTTCGCATCCATCAAAGCAGTAGTGATGTAAGGCACCTAATAAAGAAACAGAATTGGAAAATTTATCAGAGAAGCATGATAGTGGCAGCGTAGGAATTCTCAAGGCAAAAGAACTAGTACGAAACTAGCCTTTAAAAGAAAAAAAGAAAAGAAAAATGAAAATAAATAAAGCAACCTAAATTGCATTTTAGACTAACAGCAGAAACACCAACCACTGAGGAATTCTCTCAAGGCTTCCACAATTTCATCGTGCAGTCTTCGCTATATGTAGCGACAAGGTTTCTGTGGGAGTGATGTGTGATACCAATTACATCCTTCTCATGGACCTGCCAAATAATTAAGAAATAATAAGAGCACTTTCAAGCCAGAAATATTGGATTTCTGCATAATGCAAGCCAAATTAGTAAATAAATATAACTAACAATTAATACCACACCCTGTTTATAAAACTAAGAATGAATCAAACTTCAAAACATAATTGCCAATTCTTGTAATGTAGAGATTGTGGCACTTGCTTCGCCTCCGAAAAAATAAAAGATTACCTTCATTAGATGCTCCAGTTTACCAGACTGATAGCTAAAGCAGTACATATTTCTGCACAATTTATAAATCGTTAAGAGTTAATAACGAATCCCATACATGTAGCAATTCTAAGCATAAAAATTGTTATCACAGAAGCATGTGGTTCTCAGTAAGACATCAAGGCATTCAATTCAAGGAAAAGTTAAATAGGCTAGTATTTACATCAAATTGCTCCAATAATAAGCTTATTTTATAATCAAATCCAATAAAGATGAACTGGAAGATTGAAATAGGCTTCCAAACAACAAAACCCATTGCCACCACATTAAAGAGATGAACAAGAAGACAGGGAACCAACAGAACAAAAGGAATGCATTATTGTATCCACTGCATTTCATAGACATAGCATGGTCAAGGAGAGGATGATTTGTAGCATCTCATTTCCTAAAATAAAATTCCAAAAATGAACCATTTTCTGTAGACATGGAACAGGAGAAGGGAGATTGATTTATGGCATCTCTTTTCAACATCCAAAGCTAATTGTCTTAACCTATGTGTGTATATATATATCAATAAACATATTCATAATACATATATTAGTGAAGTGGTAGGGTTTGGATTACCAGAATTAGGAGAGACAGGGTGAGAGAGACAGTGTGGATTTGGAGTGGTCACAGGTCCAAATTCCAAATGCAAGAGACACCTTTGCAAGTTTCACTTGCGAGCAACCTAGTGAGGCTCTAGAAAAACATTAGATAATGGACATTGAAATAGTCTTGCTCTTAGGTAAAAGTAATGTTCCAAGATGAAATGATGAATCAATCACTAAGACTTTCACAACTCGTGTCGTGAATAATGTAAACATAAAGTCAAAAATTAATAAATAAAATTTTAAAAACTCGAGAAAGCATATCATCGCTGAGATTCAAGAAAGACAATTAATAACATTATTGACACATGAATGATACAAATGTAATCGAGAAAATTGTGCAAAAAATTAGAAGACAAATGTAAAAACCACGAGAAAGCTAATAGAGTTAACATGAGGATGACAAAGAAGATAGACATGCATGAGTGATGTAGAACTTTAGCCGATTCATTTCATTGGCAATTCTCTCCAAAAGAATGCTTTGAGCCTCCACGATTTGTTCCATTTGCGATTGTGTTGAAAAGAGATTCCATTGCTTAAATGATCCTTTTCGCAGAATTTAGATCTCCATTGGACAAATCGGCGAGCATACTAGGCGGCTCCTTTATCGCTTTCTTAACCTGCATTTCAAAAAATCAAATGAAGATATTAAAAAGTGACCATAACTCATTGCAATAAACCAACAGAATCCCACGATTCTTTGGAACAAAGCCTAAAGGTTGCAAATGCAAATGAAAGCATGTTTTCTTTTAAAGTATCCAATTTATACTGAGGTTGCACCCTTTGGCTCCTTCTAATAATTTTTTTTTAACTTTTAGAAGGAAAAAAAATAGAGAAGGCTCTTCCGATTTTTAAGAAACCGTAGGTTGAACCAAAAAGAAATAAAATTAATGAAGAAAACTTGAATTACAAATATCAGATATCTCATTTGTAATTAGGAAACTAGTAACTAAAACCTTCAACTCAACTTAGCCTATCACAATTAATTGGGATTGTTGTATTTAGTTTCTCCACTATCATAAACGGAAACCATAGTAAGATTAAAAATTTGATTTGTCCACAAGGAAAACAATGCCAAGGGACCAGAATCAATGTGGTTAAGATAGCAAGGAAAGAAATTTCAGCATATGGTTTAACTTAATATACAAATATTGGGAACAAGGATTTGTTAAATTGATTGTAAGTTTAGAATTATCTTCTTGGACCTTTGAACAAGCAAACACAATGAAAACCAAAACTAGAACAAGAAATCTCTTAATATGAACATACAAAGGTTTCCAAAATAGAACTCTACTTTTACTTGTTAAAATGATACAAGATCATAAAGGCAACAGTTTATTTAACTGCGGAGAATAATAAAATGGAAGGATTTCCAAACTTGAGCTAAGATTACCCATTTTTAAGGCCATAACTATAGAAATCCTATGAACCCAAATTCAACTTTGGTTAGTTCTCCGAGCAAAAACACTAAAATCACCAGAATGTTTCAGGTTGTATCCAAAACTTCAACTTAAATGCAAAAATTAAGTCAATTGTGTATTAATAAAAGTCTAATTCATCATAATTTCTGAAGTTTAGTTCTTACATTTTCTCAAAAACCAAACAGACAACAAAGTGAAAGTGAAAGTAAAAGTAAAAGTAAAGACAACAAAGTCTAATTCATCATAATTTATACATCCCATTTTCATCCATTTCTTCAAACACTTCGTGCCCAACACACAATACTAATTGGGTTCCCAAGTCCGGTTACTCTAATCAGGGGCATCTGCAGCAGCGTTGTAAATTAAGCGCATGGAAAAGATGCTGAAGGGTAAATTTCCTTGGGCCGTTAAACCTCCTTTTCATGTCATAAATAATCTATTTTGTTTCAGGTTTGATCAGACTAGATGCCATTGATGATCATACTCATTAGCCTCCTAATTTCTTGAAGGGTTCCTACTAATTATAATCTTATGTTTGATGATGAAGCTGGAATTTAATCATTCGATTTGGTACTCGACTTGAGATCCGATGAGAGATAATCCCCTTAGAGAAATGTGGAGATTTGATTTTAAAAATTTAGACAATAGAGACTAGGGGATTTGGGTACAAGTTGGCTAAGTGATACTACTAAGCTTAGATGTCATGGATAACTTCACATAATTATATTATTTGCAGTAAGAGAAACTTTAGGGAAGTAGGATGCAAAAATTATTAGTATTAGTTATTATTTTTATTAGATCAAAAAGTGTATCGGAGAAGCATTACAGGCACTCTTAGGATGAATGATATATTTGGACCAACTATCAGACTATCAAACTTGTGAAGCATGCTATGTACAATTGATGTATGCTGATTAAAATGAAGGAGAGAGATTTAAGATTGCATATGCGAGGAAACATGTTTTTACTCTTCAAACAATGAGTATCCAAGAAATATCATTTGTATGAAACGAGCACTATTAAGTTGATAATTTCACGACAGATAAGTGGCAGGAAAAGTCAAAATACATTGGAATATAGATGCTTTATCTCAATATGCTTGTGTCATTCTTAGCATGATCGCTAATCTTCTCTTTATGCTTTGAAATGTTGATTATCCAAAAAACATCATGAGTATGAAACAAGCACTATTCAAGTGATAATTTCAGGACAAACAAGTGTCAAGGCAAGTCAAAAATAGGATGCCAGTATGAATACTAGAAGGGAAATGCTAAAGTTGGGATATATGTAAAAAATGTATTGAAATATGTAAAAAATGTATAAAAATATTTAACAATATATAAAACATGTAAGATGTGTATTACCATTCTATTTTTTATTTTATTTTATTTTTTGCATTATTTGATCCATAACCAACACCCCATTGGGCTGTGGCTAGCAGAGTCCATTCTAGAAATGGACTTAAGAGTGGCAAGATGAAAGAACAGTTAAGGAGAGCAAGGTACATTTATCAGAGCTCTTTCCTCCGGCATCATTAGCATCTTCTAGTTTGGTAATCCCAGTTATCCTCTGTCTCTTTGTCCCATCAGTTTTCTTAAGATCCTTGGTCTGCTTAAAATCTGCCCATGGCAATACATGAGAGCAATTTTTGCAGAAAGAGCCACATATGTTTATAAAAAGATTGGAATAGAAATATATTTATAAAAAGAGCCACATGAGAGCAATTTTTGCATTGGCAATAAACGATTGGAATAGAAATATATTTATAAAAAGAAAAAAGGTTTGCCATAGATTAATTGAGTTCTTATCTATAAATTTGCATATGCAAACTGCCTAACAAGAAATCACTACCTCATAATTTGAAGAAGAAATCACTACCTCATTAGGAAAACATACGTCCTCATCAGAGAAGAAAGATGATGACGACAAACCCTTTGGCTGCATCATTTCTGATGGCATGGTGAACCCAGTATTGAAAAAGAAGACGAAAACTGAAAACCGTTACTTAACTGGCTATCACCGGTGAACCTACAATTGAAAAGTTTCCAGCTTCCGTGAAGAAAATCTGCATGGAGGATAAATAAAATGATTTATTATTTTAATGGGAATTGAAAATTAGCAGCCCAATAACACCCTGAAAAACAATATGAGAAAAATTAGGTGTATTTTTTTTTTTAAATATCAGCCAAACATCAAAGAGGTAGAAATGCATTAAAGAACATAAACAAACATCTTCAACACTGTTTGGAAGCAAAAAAAATATTCAATGTCAACACACAGGTCTTAAACGAGGGGGAAAATTGAAATCGCAGCGCCCCAAAAGGAAAGATCAGCTCGAACTCGAAATCACACAGAAGGGCCCCAAATTCAACAGCCGATGGTAGAGCATACATTGTTTAAAAATAAAAGATAAAAAATGGATAAAGATACCAACTTTAAACATTAAAAAAAACAACCGATCAAAGGATCGACGCCTGAAAATAGCAAGTAGAAAGATCAAATGCAACAAGAATTCAGCCAAAACAAAAAAAGAAGGAAAAATTAAAGCGCGTACCTTTAAATTGTGAACATGAACGGCATATCCGATGGAGTCAAATTGTGAGTGCAGTTCTGGAAAAGGATTTGGGAGAGAAAGAAAGAGGCATGGGTGGGAAGAATTTAAAGAAATGGAAGGAAAGTTGATAATGACTGAGAGACATAGAAATCGAATGGATTATGGCAAAAGGCAAGGGGGGAGATTGAAGAAGGGATCTAGGCATCTGTGCCGTGCAAGAACCTCCAAAGCCTTGATGCCTTGGACTTAATCATAGACTTAATCGATCTCCAATTCCTCCCCGTTTTTCTCTCTTCTCCTATCTCTGTTGCTTCAACTTCCTTTCCTCGCCGGTTGATTCAGAGCCTCCTGCCGTATTTCATAGAGTTTCCGGCTAGGTACGGCTTTCTCCCGGCGAGATTCCGATCCCTTGCCCCTGGGCTCTCTCTCTCTGTCTCGCTTCTAAACACATTGCCCTAGTTTTCGGAATATACAAAATGAGAAAAAAAAGAGAGAATATAGACCGCGGGGTGTAGAGGACCGGACCAGACCAGACCAGACCCGACCCGCTCCTACAAACAGAGGGCGATGGCGATGGCGATGTGCGACGGACGTGAACAATGGTGGTAAGGGATTTGGGTGAGCTAGAGAGAGTGGGCACCGATTGAGAGAGAGAACACAGAGAGAGGGAGAGGGCGGATGAACATACTACACAGAGGAGATGAGGGCCTTTGTTTAATTTTTTTTTTGTTTTCCAAGTACAAAACGACGTCGTTTTTTACTTTGGCGACCAAATTTTGTTTGTCGCCAAAAAATTTCATTTCCCCCTCAATGTTTCAAATTTCCCTCCCAAACACTTTTGGCGACCAAAACACCATATTCGTCGCAAAAATGGTACCTTCGCCAACAAATTTTTTTAGTCGCTAAATTCCAATCAACAACGACTAAAATATTAGTCGCTAAAAGTACAAATTTGGCGACTAAATTTTGTTGGTTGCCAAAATGTAACCTTCCGCGACCAAATTTGTAGTTGGTCACGAAAAACATACCAATTTCTGCGACTAACTCATTTTTGGTCGCCAAAATGTGACCTTCTGCGACCAACTCATATTTGGTCGCCAAAAATATTGATCATTCGCGACTAATTAATATTTGGTCGCCAAATATCATTTTTTTGCGACCAAAATTTTTTTGGTCGGCAAAAGTGGTCGCCAATTGTGTAAATTCTTGTAGTTAAATAGTCAACGAAAAGTTAAACAGATAAAAAAAGTCAAAGGGTAAAATTTGAAAACAAAATGTTCTCCACCAACCGATTACACAAAGTGTGGACCTCTCATCAACAAAAAAATATCTCTCAGATCTAATGCTTTATATCCTCCTTATATTGGATTTATCACCAATTAACCTCATTTTTTAAATATTTTTTGACAGTCCACCTAAATGGATACTGTTTGTTAGCATGAAAATTATATGGTATATCATATGCAATTCTAATCATGACATTTATGCTATTTGATTATGACCTATTGTTGGGTTAATTATGACTTACCATTGTATTTTTTGTTTTTAGATGACTCATTGTAATTTGAAAGGCAACTTCAGCAGTGTATTATATATTTTAGGGTTTATTACATTTTTCACTCTTGTAATGTGATTTAAATTTTATTTTTATCCGTACAGTTTTAATTTAAATAATTTAGTTCTTACATTTTCAGTTTAGTTTTAATTTGGTCATTTCGTCTAAATTGAAGATTAAAATTAAAATTTTGGAACACTTGTCAATTTTTTAAAGTTTCAATTTGGTTCTTCCATTTAAATTGAATGTTAAAAGTAATAATTTTGGAACATTTATCAGATTTCTAAGTTGTGCATGTGGATAAAATTATCAAAAATTTAGACAGAATAACCAAATTAAAACTAGATTTAAAGTGTAGAGATCAAATTGTTCAAATTGAAACTAGGGCAAACTTTACTTTACCCCTTTGTGATTTTTGGACTATATGTGGCTTGCCCCCTAATATTTGGAAATGACCACATAATTCTCTTGTGATTTGTGGACTGAAGTGCAGCGTTAGGACCGTTAACGATTTAATAAAAAATAAAATACCTCTGTATTTTCGACATTTGTTTGGAAGATAAAGTGTACTCTAACCCCTTGTGCTTATTTTATGTGCAATTTACCCCCTTGAAATTTGTTTATTTTATGTGCAATTTACCCCTTGAAATTTGAAAATGAGCAAGCAATTTGCCCCCCCTTGAAATTTAAAAATGAATATATAACCCCCTTATGCTATATGTTTCACACTTGTTGTTAAGTTGAATGAAATGTTTAATAATGTTTAACGATGCACTTTAGTCAACAAACTATGTGAGAGTTATGTGGTTATTTTCAAATATTAGAGGTAAACCACACATAACCCAAACTACAAGGGGTAAAGTGAAGCTTGCAAACTATAGGGACTAAAGTGAAATTTGAATCAAGCTATTAGGGTGAAAAGTGTAATTAACTCTATATTTTATTATTGTTGAAATTTAGTATGGTAAACATAAAAATTAGGATAAAATTAATTTTATTCCCTTGTGGTTAATAGGGGTAGACAAACATAAGGCCGGGCTGGTTTCGGGCCAGAACGACACTACATAATAAGAGATTTTGTATTTGTTCAAGTCTGACCCAGTTCTAACATCGGGCCTTTATGTTCTGTCCAAACCTAGTCCAAAAAATAATTATAAATCCTGAACTCATCCATCTAGCTATATGTTAAAAAAAAAAAAGTTATATCATTTCATAAGCAAATTCAATCGCACATTATATTTCTTAAATTGACATCATTATAAATTGAAGGATTTTGTATATAAATTGAAGGATTTCTTAAATAAATTCAATCACACATCACTATAATTGTGAGTTTCAATAAAATCAACAAAAATAAAGTTTAGATCCTAACAAAATATATATATATATATATATATTAATGTATTATAAATAAATAATTAATTAATCCCAAGCCTAACCCATTGATATTTCGGGCTGAAAATGTCAGTACAGCCTAGCCTCATGGGTTAAAATAACTTTCTTAAGCCCTAGAAAAATAGGGTTGAGCCAAGCAGGTTGGGCAAACCAATGAGCAAATGTCCACCCCTAATGGTTAAAGGCTTGAACAGTTTACCCTTTTATTATTCAAATATAAGTATAGACTTTCCCTATAAACTGTTGCGAAATTGCAATATTAACTTCGTTAAAGTTAACAAGAAAAAGTCGTTTATATCCTCCTTCGTCTTCTTTTACATTATTCTTGCATATATGTACATAATTTTAAACCTTACAAGTATCAATTAACTCCAATTTACTACCTTTTAAACTTAATTTGAAGCACTTACTAATTTTCTAAACTTAATTAGAAATTATATTCATTTAACTCTTAATTTCAAATTTAATGGTGTTTAATTCCACTAATTTTGGTGGTCAATTAGAATCTAGGTTGGAGATATGTGAGTCCATATCTACAAGACAATCACATATGTGCTTAGGGACGATCCTTTTGCTAGCTAATAGATTACAAAAAAAATAAATAAACATGCAAATGAACTAAAAACTTAAAAAATTTCAAATTTGTTTGACGTTCCATCTCCTCGAGACGGGGTTGGTTTAGGGGAGAGAAGGCAGCAACGGGGGTGGTTTATGCAGTGGCAATGGTGTAGAGAGACTAGAGAAGGGAAGTACTTGCTATTAAGTTTTAAATCCTGTGATGATTGGCCAAGCTTCGAGTGAGATTTGTTTAATGTATCGTTTGATAGTAAACAAATCTATACACACAAATGTGCAGTATTCTGGATTGGCCACTGAAGTCCGCAGTGGACGTGGGAAAGTAGCAGTTGCTGATTACAGAGTCGTTAAGTATAGTAATGGAGATGATGTGGATACAACCTTTAATCCAGTGACTGTGAGGCGTGGTTGTTATTCCTTCTGCATGTGTCCTGGTGGGCAGGTAAGGTTCTTGTGATATTCCTGCTAAGAAAAGTGGGATTTGCAGTATCTGATTTACTTGTTTTGACTGGTACCTGTTCTTCCATACTCTATTTTGTAAAGGTTGCTTACTTTATGCACCAGAAATTTATGGTTTCATTAGTATACGGTAAATGGATCATATAATGGGAAATTTATGCAATCTGATCTATGAACTTATTTAGCATTGTCAATAAATTATCTGGATAGAGAAATAGTACATGAAACACACAAGCATATTTAGGCAATATAGTTCAGAATTACTTTCATAGTTGAAATGCCATGCAACCTTACTTCATCGAGATTGATCATGCCATGAATTGTTAGTGTGCGGAGAGGCTGGAAACCATCATTCCTGAGATCATGTGGATGGGATTGCTTAACAATACACTAGCAGGTTGTTCTTACTAGTACAAATCCATCAGAACTATGTATCAATGGCATGTCATTCTCTCGACATGCATCGAAGTGGGCAAATGCAGCTCTCGTTGTTACTGTCTCATCTAAGGATTTTGATGCTCTAAATTTCCATGGACCTCTTGCTGGAGTTGAGTTTCAGGTACTTTTATTGTTCGACATTCATGTTTTTGTTGTTGGCGCAATGTGGATCTTGATAAATATTAGACACTAATCACTCACTGCGAGTAAGGGCATTTATGATATTTCTATACTCGTGACCGATTGCCCTAATTTTGATGTATTTATTGTTAGGCCTATCGGACACCAGAAATCGATCACACACAAGAACACAACAATATTTACGTGGTTCGGCAATTACCTACGTCCACGGAGAGCTATCACTATAGAAATTTTTCCGGAGGGAGATTACACTCACACCTCACCTTCACTCTCTATAGAACTCTCAAACTCTCACAATCTCTCACAGATGTGTTGTTGTTGTTTCTGATATCTCTCAACCCCTCCTCCTCACCTCAATTTATACACAATTGAGGGAGGAGGTGATTGGTTGCCACCAACCCCATACCACTCTCTAGTCTCTAATGGGGTGGATGAAGTGGAGCAAATGGGAGAGCCACTATCCAGTGGTGTCTCCATTACATGGGAGTGGAACACTAACAATTCTCCCCCTCCACACCCATATGGAGAACTGACTTCTCACTTGAAGTCCATCCCGGTCAGATTCTTGCAAACTTCCAGTTTGTCTCTGGTGACACCCTTGGTCATCATGTCAGAAGGATTCTTGTCTGTGTGAATCTTCACTAGCTTCATCAGCTGCTTTTCCATCACTTCTCGTAGCCAATGATACCGGACATCAATGTGTTTTGTACGCGAATGGTACATGGAATTCTTGCTCAAGTCAATTGCACTTTGACTATCACAATGTACCTTGTAATCTTCTTGTTGTAAACCCAATTCTTGGAGAAACCGCTTTAACCACAACATTTCCTTTCCAGCATCGGCGGCAGCAATGTACTCTGCCTCTGTTGTAGATAAAGCAACACACTTTTGTAGTTTGGACTGCCATGAAACAGCTCCCCCTGCAAAGGTGAATAAAAATCCTGATGTAGACTTTCTACCATCAAGATCACCTGCCATATCAGCATCTGTAAAACCCTCCAAAATTGGTTCAGCTCCCCCGAAACATAAACACATCCTTGAAGTTCCCTTCAAGTACCGAAGAATCCATTTGACCGCCTCCCAATGCTCCTTTCCTGGATTGGCGAGGAATCTGCTCACAACGCCAACTGCGTGAGCTATATCTGGCCGGGTACACACCATTGCATACATCAAACTTCCTGCTGCGGAAGAATAAGGGATTGCCTGCATTTCTTTCCTTTCAGAGCTGGTTGTGGGACACAAACGCTTTGACACATTGAAATGGTTGGCCAGTGGTGTGCTGACTGGCTTGGCATCTTTCATGTTGAACCTTTCAATTACCCATTCAACATATTTCTCTTATGACAGCCATATCTTCTTGGCTTTCCTGTCACGAACAATCTTCATGCCCAAAATTTGCTATGCTGGGCCTAAATTCTTCATGTCAAAATACTGCGACAAGTCCTTTTTCAACTTGTTGATCATAGTAGTATCCTGTCCGATGATCAGCATATCATCGACATACAACAATAGGATAATGAAGTTTCCATCCGAAAACCTGCGGAAATATACACATTGGTCTGCCACCGTTCTTGTGTACTCGTGATCTACCATAAAGGAATCAAATTTCTTGTACCATTGTCTCGGCGCCTGTTTCAGGCCATAGAGACTCTTCTTCAGTTTGCAGACGAGTTTCTGTTTTCCTTGGACTTCAAATCCTTCTGGTTGCTCCATGTAGATCTCTTCCTCCAACTCACCATGGAGAAAGGCAGTCTTGACATCCATTTGTTCTACTTCCAGATTCAAGCTAGCTGCTAATCCTAGAGCTACTCGAATAGAAGTCATCTTCACAACTGGGGAGAAGATCTCATCAAAATTAATTCCTTTCTTCTGCCCAAAGCCTTTGACCACCAAACGAGCTTTATGCTGTAATAGTTTACCGTTTCCATCTTTCTTTAACTTATACACCCATTTGTTCTTCAAAGCTCTCCTGTCTCTTGGAAGTGGAACAAGCTCATAAGTGTGGTTCTTCTGCAAAGAACTCATCTCCTCCTTTATGGCTTGCATCCAACAGTCTTTCTCTGTATGACTCTTGGCTTCTGAAAAACTCTCGGGTTCCCCCTCATTAGTAATCAGAATATACTGAGAAGCGGGATATTTGGTTGATGGTATGGCAGCTCTTCCAGATCTCCGCAACTGAGGCCCAGTTGCCTCTGTTTGAGGGGGTTGCTCCCCCTGCTCAATACCCTCTTCATCCGGGTCTTCATCTCTTTCCTCCCGATCCTCAATTTCTGGCATAGGATCCTGCAACTCTGGCACTTCTTATTGCACATCATCACATCTAGCATTTTGTGGTGGCTTGGGAGATGGAAACAAGTCTGGAGTGATGACATCTCTAGACTTTGCAGATTTCTCAAAATCTACTCCTGTCTGGTCTTCTTGGAACACAACATCTCTGCTTCTGAATATCTTCTTATTCACTGGGTCCCACATCCTGTACCCAAATGCTGCATCTGAATAGCCCACAAATATGCATGGTGTGGACATGTCATCAAGCTTCTGTCTGTTTTCCTTGGAGATGTGTGCAAATGCCTTACACCCGAAGACTTTCAAGTGAGAATATGATACCTTTTTTCTGGACCAGA
Source organism: Camellia lanceoleosa (assembly GCA_025200525.1). Classification (NCBI taxonomy): domain Eukaryota; kingdom Viridiplantae; phylum Streptophyta; class Magnoliopsida; order Ericales; family Theaceae; genus Camellia; species Camellia lanceoleosa. The sequence goes on from CM045759.1 coordinate 44,793,372, forward strand.
CTTCCTGTGGTATCGCAAAATTCAACGGGACTGAAGGCGACCTGTTGATGAAGTAACAGGCTGTACTGGCGACTTCAGCCCAAAATGACTTTGGCAACTTTGCCATTTTGAGCATACATCTGACTTTTTCCATAATAGTGCGGTTCATCCTTTCTGCCACACCATTGTGTTGTGGGGTGCCGGGAACTGTTGTCTCGTGCCGGATACCTCTGCTGGCACAGTATGCTGCAAAAGCATTGGAAGTGTACTCGCCTCCATTGTCTGTGCGAAGACACTTCAACTTCTTCCCGGTCTCTCTTTCCACCATTGCATGGAACTCCTGAAAGTGCTGAAATACCTCATCCTTTGTCTTCAGGAAATACACCCACAACTTCCTTGATGCATCATCAATGAAAGTCAGAAAATACTTGCGGCCGCCATATGACTCCACTTCGATTGGGCCACAAACATCTGAGTATACCATATTGAGCACTTCTGTTTTCCTCTTGCTCGTTGAACTGAATGATACTCGATGTTGCTTGCCATAAAGGCAATGATCACAGGGCTTCAACACACTCCCTTTGGGTAAGGGTATCCTGGATTGCTTTGCCAATAGGTGCAATCCCTTCTCACTCATGTGAGCCAGTCTTCTGTGCCATAAGTCCGGTGACTCCTTGTCTTCTGCTGCATTAAGACTTTCCAGACAGATCTTTGTTTGAGTCTTATACAGTGTTGAAGACATCTCTCCTCTGGCGATTGTCAAAGCTCCTCCTGTCAGCTTCCAATGGCCATTTCCGAATGTACTTGTATAGCCCTGTCGGTCCAGGGCGCTTCCGGAGATAAGATTGAGGCGCAAATCTGGAACATGCCTCACATCTTTGAGAACCAGCTTGTTCCCGACATTAGTTTGAATACTAATGTTTTCAATACCCACGATCTTCGAATAACTAGAATTCCCCATTCGAACAGTGCCAAAATCTCCAACGTTGTACGAGCTGAAGAGTTCTCTGTGGGAAGTGGCGTGATAGGATGCAGCTGTGTCTATCACCCATTCTGTGTAGCTGTGGTCAACCACGTGAAGGCAATCTTCCTCTTCACCAACTGCAAGAAGTATTTCTTCAGTTGTTGTGGCTGTTGTGTTCTCATCTCCTTTTGACCTACTGCATTGGCCTTTATCTTTCCGGCTTGGGCAGTTTCTCTTTATGTGACCCTCCTGGCCACAGTGAAAGCAAGTGAAGCTGGAGTTACCTCGACCTTTGTTGTCTCTGGATTTACTCCTGTTGTTCCAGCTGCCTCTACTCTTGCTTCTTCCTCTATCTCTTCCTTTACCTCTGTCTCTGCCTCTATCTTCTGTGACAAGAGCATGGGACTGATTATGGGACTGGTTACCTTCCATGTCTTTCCTTCTTGTCTCTTCATTGTACATGGCGTCTGTGACCATACTCATGGTCAGTTTCCCTTCTGGTGCAGAGGTGCTGAGAGAAATCACCAATGTCTCACAGCTGTCCGGTAAAGAACTGAGCAGTAGTACCGCTTGCATTTCATCATCCAATCGCATCTTGACGGTTGCAAGCTGATTCACCAGATTTTTGAATTCACTGGTATGCTCAGCAATAGACACACCATTCTTTAACTTCAGATTTACTAGCCTTCTCATCACCAAGGCTTTGTTTTGGGCGGTTTTTGACTGGTACATGTCGCTTAACATTGTCCAAAGAGTATAGGCATTTGTCTCTTCAGCAATATGATGAAACACACTGTGGTCTATCCATTGTCTGATACAAACGATAGTCTTGCTGTTCATCTTTATCCAGTCATCATCTTTCACTCCTTCAGGTTTAACCCCCTTTATAAAAATGGGATCATGCAAGTCTTTTAAGAATATGATGTCTTCCATCCGTGGCCTCCAAATTGCATAATTGGAAGGAGTTAACTTGAACATAGAATCTGAAGTGGATGTGGAAGCCTCCATCGACACTTGTCTGAAAAATAGGTTTCGCGGTTGAGTCCGAACTAGTCAAATTAGCCGAAAAAACACTTCGGATTGTCCAAATACAAACTGAAAATTTTTGAAATCTGATTTGCAAAATCTGACAGTACCGATGTGTCCGGAATACTCCAAATAGTTGAAAACCACTATTGGATCGCCCAAATTGAACTCAGAATGACTTAGATCGATCCAAAACAGTTTCGACGGTTCTGATCTGAGGAATCAGGTGCGCCTGCAAAGCACCGGATGATTTCCCGAAAAACGGCGAGGTCAACGGCCCAGCGAGTTGGCTCGGCGTCGGCTCGGTCAACGGCTCAGTCAACGAGCCGATGACGTGTCTGCCACGCGGAGGATGACGTGGCGCAGACGTGGCGCACATGTCTCTCGTCTTCTTTCTGCAGATGCGCGTGTAGGCGCGTGAGTGCTCTGGAACTGACGTGCCGGCGGATTATCGGCGCGTGAAGGCGCGTGCTGCGCGTGGGGCCGACGCGCTTTCTTTGGGCGGCGCGTAGGGGCGTGTTGGGGCTCTTTTGGAGCTCGGCTTTGCAGTTCTGGACTCCTCTCCTCGAGCCCTTCCTCCTGATATGCTCAAAACTGAATTTCAAGCAAATTGATTTCTGGGCAGTTTCGAATTTTTGTTCCGAAACGCAACCGAAATGGCTCTAATACCACTTGTTAGGCCTATCGGACACCAGAAATTGATCACACACAAGAACACAACAATATTTACGTGGTTCGGCAATTGCCTACGTCCACGGAGAGCTATCACTATAGAAATTTTCCCGGAGGGAGATTACACTCACACCTCACCTTCTCTCTCTATAAAACTCTCAAACTCTCACAATCTCTCACAGATGTGTTGTTGTTGTTTCTGATATCTCTCAACCCCTCCTCCTCACCTCAATTTATACACAATTGAGGGAGGAGGTGATTGGTTGCCACCAACCCCATACCACTCTCTAGTCTCTAATGGGGTGGGTGAAGTGGAGCAAATGGGAGAGCCACTATCCAGTGGTGTCTCCATTACATGGGAGTGGAACACTAACATTTATAGTTGAGGGGTGGCGGCTATATCTTGTAATCTCTAGTAACCTTTTATATTATAGTGAAAAGTTTGGGGTTTTGTAAACCTTGTGTTCTTCGTGTGTGCGTATGATTTATATTTCTTGTGCGTTTGTTTGCTTCTGTGTTTTATGTTTTATTGATTCTAGTTAGGTGTTATGGATTCCCACCAGTAATTCTTGTTCTTCTGTTTTTCTTCCTTTCCTTGCCAATAGTATAATCAACAACTGTTGGATGGACCATATAGCCACAAATTTTATTTTCTTCCTTGCCAGTCATGTAGCCACAATTTTCCTGTTGGAGGGATTCATCTCCGGCAGCAAATCAAATTCTACGTGAACATTTTCTTTCTGCTAGCAGACTTTGTTCAATCAATCCACTTGTTTCTGTGATTTTCTTTTTTTACATGGTGTGATAGTACTATTTCATAGACCTCAGTTCAAATTCTTTTGTCATACTTTTTTGAAAGGTTAGCTATAATATTCATTGCAATTATTCAGAAGGAATTTGAGCGAAGAGCAGCTACAATGGGAGGGGGCAATTTTGTGGTGCCTGTGCAAACAGTTACTGATTTTCTGGAAAATAAGTTGTCGGGTAAACCATTTCTTTTTTAATTTTTAATTTCTTTGCTTCTAAGTCTTTGTCTAAATTGAATTGCCATATTGCTCAGGAGCATCTGTTCCGCCATCAAGTTATCGATTGGGAGTGAAGGTAGCCAGCCTCCATGAATTGTTCCCCAATAATATAACGGAGGCTTTACAAAATTCACTCTCAATGTTTGACAAAGAGGTTTCTTTCTATTTTTATTTCCTTTTTCTCCTTTTCTTTGGAGTGTCCATTTTTACAATTTTTAACATTTGTCCTCTTGAACGTTGAAATTTTCAGTTACCAGGATTCATCTCCAATAATGCTCTTCTTCATGGAGTAGAGGTAATCTCATTTTTCAATTTTGCAGGTTTCAGTAACTAGATCTTTGTTTTGATTTTGTTTTCGCCTTTTCAATAGTTCATTTGGCAAAAACTAAAAAGCCAGCTTATTTGTCTTTTCTGAACTTTTCTAAACTAAGTCGAAATTATTTACTATGTAGGAGGTTTCTCACTACCATAGATGATTCTAAAAGTTGAAAAATTTGAGTCAAAATGTTTTAGGGTAAATTACACTGACACCCCTTGAGATTTCTATTTAATACAGATCTCCCTTTACGTTTGAAAAATTACACTTACTCCTCTATCAGATTAAAATGATATACTAAGGGGTTGTTTGGGATGTTCTAAATAAGTGCACTTTTTAACTTTTTATAAAATATGGGTTGAGTTTGAAATGATGTGTTAGAGAGGTGATGTGACTTAAATAAGATGATGTGACTTAAATAGGATAGTGACTATTTGACTTTTTAGCTTTTTTATAAGTTGCCAAACCTAGCCTTAATCTTTATACATATAAAATAATAAAATAATGCAAATATTTTGTTCATGTCATTTCAAGGAAAATAATAATCATCTTCTTTGGTTTAACTCACTCAAAAAATTGATGTTTTTATTTATTTTTTATTTTTTATTTATTTTTATTTTTTATATATTTTTTTAATATTTTAAGCAATTTTTTAATTTTTTAGATACACCTAATCTAGATATACTTAAGAAGTATAATGTTTTGTAATTTATTTTTTTTAAATTCACCAAATACAAAAAAATGAAAAATGAAAAATGAAAAAAACAATACATTATCTTATTTTGTTGTATTCAATGGATTTTTTTAAAAAAAATTGTACAAATTTTATATTTTTTAAATATATCTAGATTAAATTGATCTAATCTAGGTATAATGGTGGAAATAAAAATGAGAAATTATATTCATATATAAAAATTTATACAAAAAAATATCGTAAAAATGTTATGATAGTGATATTGTTGTAAATATAAATCATGTTTATGGGTGTTTTGTTTTAAAGTGTTCTATATAAATTTTATGTTTGTATATTATCACTCAATAATAATATGTTCTGGTAGAATTTAATGATAAAAAGTTGTAGAATGTAGTCATGATGATAAGAAAAAGAAATAATTAAAAAAAAAAAGGCAAAATGGTAATTTAAAAAATTTTAAAGCATGACATCAGCAATTCAGGGGATAATTTGTAATGAAATTACAAACCTCCAAGAGGGAAATGTGATTTTTCAAATGTGAAGGGGGGGGGGGATTTGTATTAAATAGAAACCTCAGGGGGTGTTAGTGTAATTTATCAAAAAATTTACTACAGGTGAAAGCAAGCCAACAAGCCAAATTTTATCAAAAAAGCTTACAAAAATTGGGCACTTTTTTTTGTTTTTTTAGGATCATCTAGTCGAACAAATCTAGGGCTCTACAATACTACAAAACATTTTTTTTGAATTGCGCTTTTAATTTTGCTCCAATCCACATTGGTTGGGTTAGTAATAGTAAAACACTGTCAATAAATTATAGCTTTAATTTTGTAGGTCCAATTTCAAAAAGAAAAATAATTATTTTTGGTTTATTGGTATGAGATGGAATGGAATGGTCATTCTTAGGTTCTTCGTTGGAATGATCATTTCTCTTGCAATGATGAATGATGATTGCATATGTAATAAATTTTTCATTATTTTCCTTAGTTAACCAAACATGAGTATGAACATTTTGATAGAATGATCATTCTATTTCACTCAATTCCAGTGAATCAAACACTATCTAAAGTTTCAATATAATCTCTCCCTAGCGGTTACAATCTAATTTTTGGTCGCTGCAGACAAGAACTAGTTCTCCTGTCCAGATTCCCCGCAACACCGACACTTACGAGAGCACATCATTAAAAGGACTCTTCCCAGTTGGAGAAGGAGCAGGCTATGCAGGTGGGATTGTGAGTGCGGCCGTTGATGGCATGTATGCTGGTTTCGCTGTGGCAAAAAATCTAGATTTTTACCGGGGCAGCATAGACTCACTTTTGGGCAAGGCTCAAAATCCCAGTTTTACAAATTACTAGAAAAGCTGTTTTGATCACTTCATTTCAACTGTTTTCTCACTTGAAGCTGAAAGGGGATGATAAACCAACCTCAGACAAGGTTTGGCTCTAGAAGACACTGATGCAGACACTAAATCAAGCGACTCTGATGATTCTGTTCCCGACTTGTACCACTATAATGATACCCATTTACTAGATTTGAAGTTTTGGATTAGTCTGTGGAGAATCAAAGAAGCATGTACTTGACTTTTGACTTTTTGAATTATTTTATTTTGTAATTTTTCTTTGCTGAGTAAATTTTTGCATTCAATTCATGCAAAGTGTTATCATCAACATCCTTTGCATATGTTATGTTCTCAATAAGAAGACAAAAGAATCTTCATCTTTTTATATCAAAATGTATGCCTCTTCATTTATACATTGTTATCTCCATACGTTATTGCTATCGGTCAGTTTTTCTCTTCTCTTTCTTTCTATGGATTGTTGACTTCTAGTTGCATCAAACTTTTTTTCACCCCACCATTGCTCTGCTGTGAAGATCGAGCCCTGCGAATAAATAAATAAATTTGTTAGGTTTTTAGAAATGTATTAAATTTTTTATTTTGTCAATTTAAATCTGAATTTGTTTTTAATTTTAAACATCAGCTTATTTTCTGAAGTAAAATTGATGGAAAAATAATATTTTAATCATTAAACTCAATGTAAATGTACATAAAATGTTTAAAATACTATTTTTGGTTGAGTTTAACAATAATTAAAATATTATTTTTTCTATTGGTTTCATGTAGGGGTGGACATCGGCCCGTTAGCCCGCCCAACCCTATTTTTTAGGGCTTAGGAAGGCTGGGCCAAAATTTTCAACTCAAAATATTAATGGGTTGGGTTTGGAATTATTACTTTCAACCTAGCTTGGTCCGGCCCACTATTAAATTAATTAATTATTTATTTATTTATAATACATTAAAATATATATATTTTTTTTATTGAAATCTAGACTTTATATTTGTTGATTTTATTGAAATTCACATTTGTGGTGATATGTGATTGAATTTATTTAAGAAATTTTTTAATTTATACACAAAATCTTTCAATTTATAATGATGTCAATATATTTATTTAAGAAATATAATGTAATTGAATTTAATTATGGAATGTTTTAATTTTTTTTAACATATAAAACCCGGCAGATGAGTTAGGGATTTATAATTATTTTTTGAATAGGGTTTGGGCAGATATAGAGGCCCAATGTTAGGTTCGGGCTGGACTTAGGTAGACACAAAGCCCCTAGTGCTAGCCCGGTCTGAACTCGACTCAGCCCGATCCACCCCTAATTTCACTATTTCACGTAATGAAATTGACAGTTATTTTAAATTAAAAAATAAATCAAAAGTTTAATATTTATTTTATTACAACAGTTTTATTATAAAAAAAAAAAAAACAGCTAGATTTTTTTTTCCCCAAATAAAAAATAAAATTACAATTTGATTGATGGCCTCATGATCAAATGCTCATTTGACCGTTGGGCCCAAAAGTCAAAGCTACCCGTGTGGTCTTTTTTGGGCCAGGTCTATGGGTGAGTGTGGCTCTAATTAGTTGGATTTAGAAGTAAATTAATGACTAAATTATTACTTACCATTTTATGAAATTTAAAGCCAATTCAAACCATGAAATTTTGGAACTAAACCGGTAAAGCGCAATTCGATTTGATTTAAATCACGATTTATAGAAATTTTGTCTTCATTCACAGCATTATTATAAAATATTGTTCATAATATGTAAATTATTTAGTTGATTGTTTGAAATGAGTTTTATCACAATACGATAATACATTTGCAAGAGTTGATTGTTACAAGTATTATATATATATATATATTTGAATACTAGTAAGATATTTAATTATTTATGATATGTAACAAATTATATATATATATATATAGGGATGAGCTTTTCTCCAATCCTTAATCAAGCTAGAGAAGTGTTTTGGGCCTTTTAGGCTTACTTTCGAACCCGTTTTGATAATTTGAACTGTTCACATTTTATGATTCGTTGAGTACATCATTTCTGTAAAAAATCAAGTCGATCGGATAATAACAATCACATGTTTAGATCAGTTTTGTATGAACCATTTATTTTCTTACCGTTCATTTTTTTTTTTATACAAAACTGATCTGAAATTATTATATCGACTTAATTTTTTACAAGGATGACATAATTGACGAACTCTGAAAAAAAGAACAGTTCAAATCATCAAAACCGAAACCCATAGTCGGCCTAATAGGCCCAACAATACCTTTCCAGTTTGATTAAGGACTGAGGAGAAGTCCAACCTTTATAAATATGGGAGATTTACCAATAAATTTCAAAATTTGAACTTATGAACCAGTTGGTCCCATTTTTATTCTACTAAACCGTTTAGTCCCATTCAATTGTGAGGGACGTAATTACCCTCATTTAACCATTTAGGTGTGTTGCATGTGATACATTGTGAGGGTGTCACACAATGGCAAAGCGCTGTAAGGGGTTTTTGTTTTGGGCTGGGTTGGTGTGTTTGGGGGTTCACACAGGCAAACCGGGCCATGTGATACATTGTGAGGGTGTCACACAATGGCAAAGCGCTGTAAGGGGTTTTTGATTAACATTATCCCTTCCAAGAGAGTGGATCCAACGTTTCTCTCTACTAGATTGACGAACACAAACAGAGCCATTTGGAAATCTGCTGGATTTTGAACCAGATACAACACAATCAGAGACATTCGACAACTACCAAACTATATTTTAACACAGATCTGAAGAATCGAAACATAGAAGAAGGGTTCAAACACATGTCTACTTCGAACCAAATCTGAGCTGAAAGAATTGAACCAGATCTGAGGGACTTGAACACAGATCTGAAGACATCTATGAGTTTCAATCCAGATCGGCTTACCCCATTTCACACGAGCACCACCGTCGGGCCAGAACTTCCGACGGCGTCGTCTCTGCCTTTCCGCGGCGCACGGCGGATCGATATAGATGGCTCACGGCGGACAGATCTCGGCCTACGACTTGAATCTCACGCACACACAGACAGTAATGGCATCAACTCTGATACACACACAGCACACACGACGCACACACACACGAAGGCAGCAGCGGCTCTCTCTCACACCCAGATTGAGAACTATTGAGAAAAATGCGCAAATTAGCAGCGGCTCTCTCACACACACATCACACAGAACCATTGAGAACCACACACAATGCTGCTTCAACACACATACACACACACACAATGTTACGCACACACACACTGTTGCACACAGTCCACATTATACCAAGGACACTCTCGTCCACGAAGTTAAACAAAAATGAAAAAAAAAAACAAAAAGGACCAAATCAACCTACCAATAGGACTAATTCGTATAATAGAATAAAAGTGGGACTATTTGGTATAACAGTTTGTAAAGTAGGATTTATTGGTAAATAATCCTATAAATATATCTAAATGATTTAGTTAGGTTCCAAATTAGATTTATAACTATAAAATCAGGAATCAAACAATGAAGCACGGTTTATCTATTTTAGGAATTAGGACCGAATTATATATTAAAAAAAACTAAATTAAACCATACGAATTGGTTGAATTGGACTAGTTTGCAATTTTTTTTGCTCAACACTAATCCAAACCCCATTAACGAATGGGCTCAAGGTCCAGCGGTTAGTCCAAATAAGGCTTTGTATACTTGGGCCCAGGCCCCATAGGAAGATACATGCTAAAAATGGGCCAACCCTATGGCGAGGTAGATCAAGTAAATGTTCCGTTTTTTATTAATAAATCATTAAGTTAATTTGTATTTTTTTAATGATATCAGAAATATATTTCAATTAACAATTCAATTTCCGTTAATTCTATTAAATAAAAAATTATAACAAGAGATTATTTGTAATTTTCATAACTACAAAGAGCAATTGATATTTTAAACAAATTTCAATAAGTGTATTTATAATTTATCCTATTTTAGATAGAAGTGTTCATAGATCGATTAAATTGAATGAAGAATTGAACAACTCTTCATAATTTCATAAATTTAGGAATCAATTTGAATTATAGAACCTTTCGAATGGAACCAAAACCAAACCCTAAAAAATGATCCGCTTCCAGGTTAAATATTTATCACTATACCAATATAATTCAATTCAATACAAAACTGATTCTAACTAAACAAATATTTCAATAGAATCACAAGCTTACTTAAAAATTTTATACTATAATGTGTAAAGACACATCAAACTATTTATATTATACACAAAGAACTACATAAATATAATTTTTAATAATACAATAAATGTAAAAATCTTATAAACCTATATTCTCCACACACAAAAATAAAATAAATTATATGTTAGAAAAGAAAGTAATCAGAACTGTTTGTCTATTCTCATTTTTCGTGCTTCCAGAATCGTATGATATCCAATGTGTATTGGAATAAGTCTAAATGTACTGATGAATCTCACATGATCAATACATATATTAAAAAAATGTAATCAAAGTTACTGGTATATTCTCATTACTTACGATTACAGAACTGTATAATATCAAATGCGAATTAAAATAAATTTAAATGTATAGATGAATTTCATAAAATAGACCACAAATATAAGATAAAAAGTACGTGTTATAAAACTCATAATTTATCTTACCTTTATGGTCCATTATGTAAATTTCATCTACATTCCTAACATTGTGCCCTATAATTATCTTTACAACCCAAATAAAGTACAATCAGTGGATTTATACATTATTGTATTATGTATGACAAAACTAACTCCATTCTAGATGATTTTCCATTCCAAAAGAATCAAAACCCCACATGGCAATTTGTTATTTGGAACATCATGACATGTGTTGAGCCATGATAGGTCTTTTCTTTAAGCAAAATGTTAAATCAGTATAAATAGACATGTTGGGGGCACAATTGGACATGCAAAGGCATGGCATCTTCAATTGATTTTAGGACCATGATTGTGTTATAAACATATATTCTTGCATATGAGAGAGCCCATCATTTGGCCTTTACAGTTAATATCAGCTGCAGTGTGTATCCAATACAAAACTTTTACCTTTTTCCATTGCTTTTTTATCATCAATATAACTAATTAGTAAAAACAAATTCAAAGAAAATTTATTTGATACATATTTTTTAGGCATCTTGTTGTGTATATACATATATTTACATATTGTGTATTTCTGTAACAATTACGATATTTTTTTGATAGTTATAAAAAATTATAGTCCAGAAATGAATAATACTATCACAAAAATATGTAATTTCAAATCCAAACCACAAATTTTACCTAACATTTACCCCAAAAAAATGCATTACATATGCAAGAAAATGCATTAGGAGTTTCCTTATTTAAAACATATAACTTCATTTTTTTTTCGAAAGAAAATTTTAAAATATGACTAATATCATATACACATGTAGAATTTAATGGCACAAAAATGCACTGTTCACTCACAAGATTATGGATCTTACTCAATTTGTTTTATGCCACTTTCTCTGATTGATCTGTGTAACTCTTCTTCAATATCCATCATCATTGTTGGAGTTTTTTTTTCTTTTAAAGCCAGCAAAAGTGGAAAAAGTAGGATTAATTATTCATTTAGGGTTGTTTTAAGAATTGATTTTTATTTTTTATTTTTTATAAAAAGAAGTGTAAAAAAGTAAAGATAAGAGTTAACTATTTTGTAATAACTTTTTAGCTATTTAGCTAAAATTTCAACTTCCTAAATAGGCCTTAGTCTTGGAACATCATAAGGCATTGTCTATGTTGTGTCAAGGCCGGCCTGAGGCAAGGCGAGCAAGGCCGCTGCCTTGGGCCTCCAAATTTTGTCTAAAACATAGGGTCCCAAAATAATTTTGATTTAAAGTTATATTTGGTTAATTATTTTGGTCTTAAGTTATGTTTTGTTTATTAAAATGAAATTAAATAAAATAATTATTTCATCATAATGTCCATCCTCATGTTTAGTTTACTAAAAGATAATGAAAAAATATTACAAACAAAGTCATTATTCCCCATCATGGGGGAATAGTCATTATATAAAGAGATTAAAAAATGATCATTCTATTTAATTCTATTTTATTTTAGTGAACCAAACACTTCATCATAGTATCAGTAGTTTAAAAATGAAGTTTTACAGAATTTAAAAAAATAAATTGGTGAATTATTTAAAATAATGGATGTTTCTTTTTTTTAATTGGAAAAATAATAGATGGTTGTTTGCTAAATATATAAATTATTTACAAAATATTATTTTACTATGCCAGTACAATTATTTTTGAAGAAATAATTATTTTTTTTAAAAGTTGAAGTTGATCAAATTTTACAATTCAATCTACAAAGTTAGGAAAAAGTGTAAATAAATTAACAATGTTAGCAATTGAAAATTTTCAAATTTTATCTCAATAATTATGTTTTACGTCAATCTCAATGACTAGAATTTATGATTTATGTCAACTAAAAAAATCATATGAAATGGGTCAGAAAATATAATATTATAACTATTGTGAAAAATACATTATAATTGATTCACTTATACTACTATAATAATTTAAAATTAGATTTCTTATTTAATATTTTAAGTGATTTATATCGGTAAACAAATAATAATTTTGGTGTTTATATACACAACAAATTTGTGTAGGTACAAGCAAAAATACATTTAAAATTATTACTATTTACCACAATATATTTTTAAATACATATAAAGTCGGCCTTCATTTTTTGGGTTGGCCTTAGACCCCCAAAATGTCAAGGCCAGCCCTATGTTGTGTTACAAACCAGTCATACAACTAAAAATTTTATTGTTGAAAAATGTAAACTCATATTTGTTAGGTAATTTGGGAAATAATAATGATCCCACTTAGGTTAAAATCATGGCTTTAACCTAGGGTGACAAACTAATCAAGTTGATTCAAGTAATTGTTCAAATTTGATATGAAAACTTAAAGCGTTTAGAAAATATTTCTAAACTTATCAAACTTATCCAAGTTCAGAAAATCAACATACTTTAAAACATGTTTAAACTTAACTTGGATTCTAACAGAGTCACAATTTTTCATCCTGTGCTTAATATTAATCTATTGTGAACTTACTTCCTCATTATATAACAAGTTGACTCGAACAAGTTTTTGTTGAGTCAAACACAAGTCCAACACAAACATCTTGGTTTATGTTACAGCCTTAGTTTAATCCTATTTTTACTGTTAAATCCAAAACAATAGTGTTCTAATTCTCTCTCTCTCTCTCTCTCTCTCTCTCTCTCTCAACAAAAAAAAGAAAAAAAGAAAAAGAAAAAGAAAGGAAATTATGAACAACCGAAATTAATTAGAGGTATACTTTGTAATTGCATGAATATTTTGGTAGGGCAAAAGAGAAATGGAGAAAGGTCCAGGGTGAACTAACTGAGAGTTACATGACACACAAAATGTGTCCAAAATAATCATATCAAGTGGCAGCAATCCACCTGTTATTTTTTTTGGGAATAAAATTGACTATTATTGAGGATAATATTTCAAATCATGGGTTGTGTTGGGGGATTCAATGTACCCAAAAGAAAGAAAACATTTTAATTATTTTTTAAGGGAATGACTTCTCAACAGTTTATTTATGACAGGTTAATTTGGATAGATTAGATAAAGGGGGTTGCAATGTAATGAACTATTACTCATGAAATAAATAATTCTTGAACTATTTATTTGAAAATTTTGATTATTAATCTGACCTTTATTTTTCTAACCAAAAGATAGAATAATAAATCTGTTGGACATAGAGTCCAGTCTAATGCCTCAATTCCATAAAATTAAGGTTGTTAAAATTGGGATTGTAAATAGGATCGTTGAGAATGACTTCTGGATCGGATCGGGGATTGTGAGATTCTATTTTAATATAAAATAAAACGAGAAATTAATCATCACTACAACATATAAGGGTTTTAGAGACCAATTTTTTTAGTCTTTAAAAGTAAAAATTTTGTTACAAAAGACATTTAGGGACCAATTTTTAGAATCGTGAAGAAAAGGTTGTCTCGAAAAGTAAAAAATAAGGTTTTTAGCGACAAAATAATTTGGTCTCAAAATGGTTTATTTTTTAAACAAAATTTGGTCCTAAAAGAATAATAATTTATCATTAATGTCCAATTTTCATTGTTAAAAATGTAATAACGACACTTTTTGTAACAAAAATATTTGGTCCCTAGAAAATAATTTTTGTTTCTAAATTTTGATCTCTAAAACCTTAATTTTTTTTAGAGCATAATGATAATCTATCTTAAATAATTTTAAAAGCATTAAAGAAAAATGATAAATTTGATATAATACATGTTTTCTGTTAACATAAATTAGAGGCGATGTTTAGAAAAAGAGTTTATAATTAAATTTCTTATATAAATATACACATATACATACGTATATAGGAAATAAGTAATAATAATAATAATTTTTTAGTAAGATCGGGATCATAATAGAATCGAGATCGTAATATGATTCTACATGATTTTATCACTAGAATTATAATCACTTTAAAATCCTATTGTGATTTGGATCATTTAACCCAACTAGAGTCCTATAATCCGGATTAAAATTCTGATAACCATGCATAAAACATGTACGACTAAACAATTTAATTTTCAATTGTCGACTTGTTACGTGGTTTATTTTGATGATAAAATTTGTTAGTCTATTGAGTTTATATATAGATTATTTATAAAAAAAAAAAATTAAATTAAATTAAATTGATCATCATAATTATCTAATTTATGGTTAAAAAAAAACAAATATAATTTTAAGAATGTATAACATAGCAAATGTGATGAAGTTGTGTAACTGTGAATGTCAACTTGAATTAGTAGATTGATAAGAAATTAACTTAGATATATTTTTTAAATGTTTTAAATCACATGACATCAATAAATACATTGTTTGGATTTTTCTAGAGAGAGAGAGGAGAGTTTGGTTGATGATATTGATACATGCAAGACAACATGTTCCAAATTGTGTAAGATCCAAAAGAACATCACTCAAATAATAGTTGGATGTAATCTATGTTGGTTGAGTACAGATGGGTCAGACTTACCCATTGAAATTTTTAGGACCCTCCAATTTTATTTTTATTTTTTATTTTCCAAATGGGTGGGAAAGCTATGATACGGAGTTTTTTTATTTTGATTATGGAAATCAATTATCAGATAATTAATTTTGTCAGTGATAATTAATTTTAAACTTGATTGTTTTGTGTTCATGATAATCAATTTTAAAATTTTAAAATTAACAAAGGAATTACAAATAGAAATGCAATTTGGACTAGTTATACCTAATCAACACGAGACTCACAATTATTAATTTATTTATTTATTTTTGTGTTTGGCTTGAAAAATATTTTCTAATCCTAATTTTAGTTTGAACTAGTCTGGATAGAGGCATCGGATAACTCAAGCCAAACCGGGCTCAATTTGTTATTGTATATAGTTATATGTATAATAAACATCAAATTATACATATATTTTCTCTTTATATAGAATTAATTATACAATCAAACACAATACTTTTAGGCCATATTTGATTCACAAGATTAATAGTGAGGTATTAATAATTCTATCAAATTAGTGTGGTATTCACTATCCAATTGGATTAATATGATAAATTATCCATTGAATTAATAATCCAACTCCTACCCCATTACTAATAATTTTACAAATTTGTTAGATTAATTATCCATTAAATTAATAATTCTAAACCAAAATGTTAAAACAAACATAGGATAATTGGGTCTACAGATTAATAATTTCAATCCCATACTCTAATCCATCCAATCAAACATGCCCTTAGGGTATGTGTCTTACAAAACTGTAAGAGTCATCTCATGTAACAAAATTGTGTCATCTTTTGAAATCTAAATTCTTTATTGTGTATTGGCCATGCTATACCTTATAATGTTTCAAAACGACGTCATTTTAAAGCAAAACTTAAACAAACAAAAATAAAAAAGAAAGAAAATTTACCTCTTTTCTCTTCCATTTCCTCCCAAAACTATATGGTTTTGGAATACTATAAGGTACATTACAAACAAATAATCCAAAATTATATTGAAACTCCTTACCACCATTATTTTAATATCACAAAAACGTTGTGGACCATGGAAATGTTTCATGAATTTATTTATTTTTTCAAAAGTGTGGTGGTGTAGATTTATATTGAGTGGGTTTGGGTCATATTCACAATCATAGTAGACTATTGATTCAGTTTTTTGGATAATTTTTTTAAGTTTTTTGAGTTTTTGGTATTGTTGGTAGGGTTTGGATTGCCTTTGGTCCATATCTGAAGGGTGATGTTTGGGTTCGTGGGGTTTACCACGGATTCCATTTCAATAATTAAAATCACTTATTTTATAAAATTTTATATCCACATAAAAAATTAGGCCGATTCAATGTCATAATCTATTCAATTTATCGCGTTATCACATTTGTGATAAAAAATGAATAGTCCATTTTAAAAAAATACACTTAATATTTATTTTTTGAAGACAAATACAATAAATTAAATAGATTACAATTATCAAATTGATTTAATTTTTTATATGTATAATATATACCAATATTTTTACAAAACAAACGATTTAAATTATCAAAATGAGACATATAATTAGCTCACAAACTCAAACAACACCTCCTAATTTAAATCTTAAACTAGAGGAAAGCCCAACACTTCTGTTAATGCCATGAACCATAGATTTGTGAAAAAGCCTTCCTAATTTGATTATTCCCCTCTTTTTCTCAACTGTGGGGCGTTCTTATTGTTGTTCGTATTCTCAACATGGCTCCCTCACACGACTTTTCCCTCACAAACATCCGAAATTGTTAGCCACCTTTGACAAATAAATAAATAAATAAACGTGTAGTGTTTGTACAGAGACCAAGGGACCACTTTTGGTGTTAAAAAAACAAGGGACCATTTTTTTTTTTTTTTTTTAATTAAGGTGTGGCTTGGTCAAGCAGAGAGAGTAACTTCATAAAAGAAATAAATATGTTAGGAACCCACCTTTGCCAATTTTGAATTTACTCTGGGTATGTTTGTATTGTAGAAATTGAATTGATAAAATATGAGATTCACATATAAAATGAATCTGAATTATTAATTTTTTTTTTTGAATAAATTCTAAATTGATAAATGTGAATTTGTATTATTGTTGTAAAAGAAATTAAAATTTGACCAAATCGCACCCAAAATAGTTTTATAATAGGAGAAGGACACGTCAATAGATTTAAATAGATAAAAGGAGTTTTTATGTGGAGACTCCTAAATTATGAAAATGTATAAATGAATTTCCTAAATTATTGAAAAGTATCGTTTTGCTTCCTTAAACTATAAAAGCGTACAAACAGACCCCTAAATTATAGAAAATGTACAAATTGGACCACTAATAGAAGAGTCAAAGTGAAACATGCCAATAGTTTAGGGGTTATTCGTATGCTTTTATAGTTTGAGGGCAAAACAATATTTCTCAATAGTTTAGGAGGTTCATTTGTACGTTTTTATAATTTAAGAATTTAAAACAATACTTTTCAATAATTTAGGGTAATAGCCCTAGATGAAATTGGTAAGTTCTTTTTTTATTGAAGAACACTTTTTCTGATTTGTTATAATTATTGATGATTTTGCCATTATATTATTTATTTTTATTTTGTCAAGTAAAGGTCTAAAACGACTGGGCATCGTTTAAATCTAGATGGAGAAAGAGAGTGAGACGAAGACAATTGTTGATCTGGCCTTTGTGCCTCACCATCATCACTATCAATTTGATCTTTGTTTCTCACCATCATTAAGTTCTTAAATTCAAAATTATATATATATGAATATTTTTTTGTTGTGTGTAAAAGTTGGTACATTTAATGATGGGTGTGTTTTGGGGTGTTTTAATTTTGCATTTTTTATCACTCATTTTGAAATTTCTATTTGAAAAATGAAATTGTTTACTTTCCAATAAATATTTTTCCATCCCATAGCTTGTAATTTTTGTAGCTCTCAAATTGAAATTAGGTACTCTATTTTTGTCATTGTTTATCAATTTTATGTTTTTTAGTCTTCAATGTAAAATTTCTCTATTTTCAAGTACTGTTAAATTTTAATTTTCAAAAGTAGCGAAATTTTACTATCTGAAAATATCTAACGTATTGAAATTTTATCAATTTTCTCTCTCTTTAGATTACATATTCAACATGAATTTTTTTTGATAGATTTCAACAAGAGGATTCCAACATATCAAATTTTTAAGAAAAATAGACATTTAAATCAAAATTTATAACATTTTAAATTTGAAAACTAAATTTAGCAAAGAAGAGTATTTTGGTAATCATGAAATTGTTTTGTATGCCTTGTCCTTCAAACAGAAAAACTTATAGTCGTGTCTATCACCAAAAGAGAAATATTAGAAACTTATAATTTTAAACTCACAAATTCACCTATTACAATGATGTGATAAGAAAGTTAAACCCTATATAATTGAATATGTGACAAATTAATAGTTTCTTTCACTTATTTTAGTTAGTTTTTTCTCTATTTTGTTTCTCCAATAAGCTGATTATCAAGCTAGCTATCAAGTTAGTCTTGTTGCCGTTTTCTTCCTGGCTAATGCTTTGTTTGGCAATGTACTAAATAAGTACACTTATTTGCTTATTTATTATAAAGTATCACAATAATTTTTTACTTTTTTGTACATTTTTTTATGAAAAAATAAAAAAGGCACCAAATATGCAAACTCTAATTATATTTGAAAGCCAAAATATACAAGTGAAACATTTAAAAACAGAAAAACTTCGGTAGTGTTTGGTAGAGTTTTAGAATTATAATTTGATAATAGAATTATATTTGAGTTTGTGAGTTTTGAAATTATGATTTGCATAGAGAAAATTTATTCGGTTATGAATTTTAAAAAGAGTTTTGAATTGAGTTTTGGAGGGAGTTTTGAGTTTTTAAAATTAGAAAAGTTATTTGATTAAAAAACTTACAATTCATAACCAAATACACAATCCAAAATTCTTTTCAAAACTCATAAAAAAATTTAAGAAATTTCGAACATATTTTTTATTTAAAATATAAAAAAATAACAAGTGCCAATTGTCCACAAAAAAAAAAAAAAAAAAAAAACATGAACACTGTTCCGATCAACCACTTAGACGTTCGGAGGACGTCTGAGAGGATGACCGAATAGACGTGTTTTCAAAAGTGGGTGTCGAAATTAATTTTTGAAAACTCTAACCAAACACTACACTTAAACCAAGGAGTGGAATTGAGTTTTGAAATCTCCACCAAACATAGTTCATCTCCGTATTTGTCTCTCCTCAGGTTTCTCTTTTGTAAATTAAAGAATTTTTAAAAAATAAATTAACTAGTCAAAACAAAAAGAGTAAATTACACTGATTTCCTCTAAAATTTTGAGAAAATACAATAAATCTCACGAGTTTAGCATAATTATATGGAACTCCCTAAGGTTTTACTTTATATAACACTAGGCATTTTTTTCATCAGAAATTTGTTAGTCGCATAAATGAAAAAAATGATATTGTCATCTCTGTTATATTGAAATGTATATTTTTGTCACGACCCATACCTGCCCCTATGGGTTTAGCATCAGAATCGCCCGATGTCCGAGATTACGAAGGCCTTCTTAATGATATCTGATGTCACAGTCATGAGCAAAAGCGATAATTAAAAGATGTCCAATGAGCTGTGACAGTCTGTATGCAAAAAGACTTTTCATACATATATACAGTCAGTACCAAAACAGTGTACACAACATTTACAATCATTCAGGACAGAGACTTAATCTATATTAAGACAGTACAGTACAAAAACATTCAGTCTATACAGATCATAAACAAACAAAGCCAAAAAAGGAGAAATCTAAAACACCTCAAACAGCCTTGGCTTGGACAGTTCTGAAACCTCAAAGTGAGGCATAAAAGTTGGCTTGACCACTTTTGGTGTTAAAAAAACAAGGGACCATTTTTTTTTCAAAATTAAGGTGTGGCTTGGTCAAGCAGAGAGAGTAACTTCATAAAAGAAATAAATATGTTAGGAACCCACCTTTGCCAATTTTGAATTTACTCTGAGTATGTTTGTATTGTAGAAATTGAATTGATAAAATATGAGATTCATATATAAAATGAATCTGAATTATTGATTTTTTTTTTTGAATAAATTCTAAATTGATAAATGTGAATTTGTATTATTGTTGTAAAAGAAATTAAAATTTGACCAAATCGCACCCAAAATAGTTTTATAATAGGAGAAGGACACGTCAATAGATTTAAATAGATAAAAGGGTTTTTTATGTGGAGACTCCTAAATTATGAAAATATATAAATGAATCTCCTAAATTATTGAAAAGTATTGTTTTGCTTCCTTAAACTATAAAAGCGTATAAACAGACCCCTAAATTATAGAAAATGTAAAAATTGGACCACTAATAGAAGGGTCAAAGTGAAACATGCCAATAGTTTAGGGGTTATTCGTATGCTTTTATAGCTTAAAGGACAAAACAATATTTCTCAATAGTTTAAGAGGTTCATTTGTACGTTTTTATAATTTAAGAATTTAAAATGATACTTTTCTATAATTTAGGGTAATAGCCCTAGATGAAATTGGTAAGTTCTTTTTTTTTTTATTTTTATTGAAGAACACTTTTCTGATTTGTTATAATTATTGATGATTTTGCCATTATATTATTTATTTTTATTTTGTCTAGTAAAGGTCTAAAACGACTGGGCATCGTTTAAATCTAGATGGAGAAAGATAGAAAGTGAGACGAAGACAATTGTTGATCTGGCCTTTGTGCCTCACCATCATCACTATCAATTTGATCTTTGTTTCTCACCATCATTAAGTTCTTAAATTCAAAATTATATATATATGAATAATTTTTTTGTTGTGTGTAAAAGTTGGTACATTTAATGATGGGTGTGCTTTGGGGTGTTTTAATTTTGCATTTTTTATCACTCATTTTGAAATTTCTATTTGAAAAATGAACTTATTTACTTTATGATAAATATTTTTCCATTCCATAGCTTGTAATTTTTGTAGCTCTCAAAATTGAAATTAGGTACTCTATTTTTGTCATTGTTTATCAATTTTATGTTTTTTAGTCTTCAATGTAAAATTTCTCTATTTTCAAGTACTGTTAAATTTTAATTTTCAAAAGTAGCGAAATTTTACTATCTAAAAATATCTAAAATAGTGAAATTTTTATCAATTTTCTCTCTCTTTAGATTACATATTCAACATGAAGTTTGTTTGATAGATTTCAACAAGAGGATTCCAAAATATCAAATTTTTAAGAAAAGTAGACATTTAAATCAAAATTTATAACATTTTAAACTAAATTTAGCAAATAAGAGTATTTTGGTAATTATGAAATTGTTTAGTGTATGCGTTGTCCTTCAAATAGAAAAACTTATAATTGTGTTTATCACCAAAAGAGAAATATTAGAAACTTATAATTTTAAACTCACAAATTCACCTATTACAATGATGTGATAAGAAAGTTAAACCCTATATAATTGAGTATATGACAAATTAATAGTTTATTTTACTTATTTTAGTTAGTTTTTTCTCTATTTTGTTTCTCCAATAAGCTGATTATCAAGCTAGCTATCAAGTTAGTCTTGTTGCCGTTTTCTTCCTAGCTAATGCTTTGTTTGGCAATGTACTAAATAAGTACACTTATTTGCTTATTTATTATAAAGTATCACAATAATTTTTTACTTTTTTGTACATTTTTTTATGAAAAAATAAAAAAGGCACCAAATATGCAAACTCTAATTATATTTGGAAGCCAAAATATACAAGTGAAACATTTAAAAACAGATAAACTTCGTCTCCGTCTTTCTCTCTCCTCAGGTTTCTCTTTTGTAAATTAAAGATTTTTTTAAAAATAAATTAACTAGTCAAAACAGAAAGAGTAAATTACACTGACTTCCTCTAAAATTTTGAGAAAATGCAATAAATCTCATAAGTTTGGCATAATTATATGGAACTCCCTTAAGGTTTTAATTTATATAACACTTGGCCTTTTTTTCATCAGAAATTTGTTAGTCGTATAAATAAAAAAAAATGATATTATCATCTCTGTTATATTGAAATGTATATTTTATTCTTATATATTTTTGTAAATTAGTGTAATTATGTCAAAATTGTGTTATTATATTTTTTCAAACTTCAAGAGAGAATGGTACAATTTACCCAAATAGAAAACATTTTTAGACGATGCATTGTAAACATAGACTAACTAAAATAGAAAAGGTTTAATTATCATGATCTCTTTTGAAATTTGAAGAAATACATAGAGTCTCACACTTTTAACATGATTGCATCAAATTCCCTTCAAGTAAGATAAAATGGACTGAAATAATATCAATGATATGAAGACAAAAAAATAAATTAGGTAAAATATAAATTTCAATATACAGAGACGTTAATATCATTTTTTTTAAATTTTAAAATCTATATGACTATCGAATTACTGATAGAAATAAAGCTAAGTATTATGTGAAATAAAATTTAAGAAGTCCAATATAATTGTGCCAAACTTATAGAGTTTATTTTATTTTATTTTTTAAACTTTAAAAGAATTCATTATAGTTTACCTATCAGTTTTTTTATTTTTTATTTTATTTTTGTTTATTTGCTAGCCAAAATGACTAGCATTTAATCAAAGAGAAAAGATAGAGAAAAGAAATTCTAGACTCAAATCGACATGGATGGAATCAGACTGTCATCACCGGAGAGGTTAAAAGATAAATAAAAATTTTCACTTATACATAAGTATACATGTATATACAATATGATGTATAAATTATATCTGTACACTTAAAAATAATTCAAATACCATAACAACAATTTCTAATAGGATAAAAAAGTTTTTGGTATAAAATAAAAAGAGAATGCAAGATAAGATAAGAATGAAATATATATTTTTTATATTAGAGAGCCATTTTATGTATAAAATGAGATATATATATTTTTAAAATGCCATAACAAATTATATTTTTTTTATAAAAACAGAAAGATTGTGACACTCCATAATCTTTTCCTAATTCCGTCCCGCAAACGGAAGTATATAAGCCGCAAGCACATGCCCATAAAATAACTTTTAAGAGGTCACTATAATTGGTGAAACACTATTCTGGTTTTGTTTTTACAATTTGTATTTTTTAATAATTAATTTGGTGAAAGAAAATAAAACATTAAAAAATCAATATTTTCACATAATTTTCTATTCTTTTTTGGCAGACCAAAACAATTTAAAAAATTCAAAAATAAATTTTTAGTGTTTTAGTTTTGTTAAACTAGCTTTTAATTTAAAAAAATAGAAATAGATTTTCAAAACTCAACCAAATATATTTTTCGATTTTCTTTATTTTATTTTTTTAGATTTTTTATTTTTTATTTTTTAAAGTATGAAGTTAGTAGTTTGAATCTCTAGACTTACATGTGTGATAAGGATTCTTACACTAATCACCTCTGTAATAATCTTGAAATGGTTGTTTAACTCTAAGACATAGTCATTGGTAATTTAAGTAGACGGTTTAAGTCTAAAACACAATTTATCTTTGCAATAATCTCAAACACAATTTAATTGGTCCCTCAACTTCTACCTAATAGTGGGAGGCAAAAACTTGTCCTGGAAAGCGTTGATAAAAGCCTTCCAAGTCCCTCAAATACGTCCCCGTGCATACTTCCACCATTGACGCGCATCTCCCTTTAACTGGAAGGACGCCAAGGTCACTCACAAACCCCCGTCTTCGATGCCGAGCATCTCAAAAGTCTTCACCATCTGCTCTAACCACTCATCTGCTTTCAGTGGTTCCTTAGGATCGCCCAAAAACTTATCTGGGTTCGACTAGAAAAACTCCCCTTTCAGAAAAGATGGCCTTGCCTCAAGAACCTGTGCCTGGACTTGATTCTCAGCTCTGAGAATGTCTATGGATTCCCGCAAAGCTTCGGCCATTTTGCGGGCTAAGGCGCCCATGGCCTGTTGACCTACTGGCTCTGGCATATTGGCCTGACCAACCCCTTCTTCCTGTGCTGGAATTTCATCCGGTATAAGCATCTTGTGCCTTCTAGGCCTACCACCCCTACCACCATGACTACGTCCTGACATCCTAACAAAGGTAACAAAAGATTAACACATTCACAAATGTGCCGAAGCTAACTCACTCGCATCCTAATACAATGGACAACAGTAAATCACTCCATATAAGCACGTAATCATATAAACACATACGAATTTCCTCCCTAGATAATGATCGTCCCGTGGCGTTGTTAAAGTTCCAATTAGAAACAGTAGTGATCAAGTACTCTTCTAATAGGACTTCTAGAAATCTGTAGACCTAATCAATATCGTAGGAACTAAATCCCATACCCATATAATCATATAAGCATGCTATCACACAATGTTACTAACATATAGACATCTCTGTAAAGCGAGACAAACCCGTTGTGGTACTAACCACTTTCCACGTATCCAAAGTATTCAAACCGGGTACGCTCTGATATCAAGTTGTAACGCCCTCAAAATATAATTATAAGTTCAACCCAAATCTATATGAATAATGGCATGAATCGGAGTGTAACGTACTTTCATTTCATGATATTAATAGTACAAAAGAGTTTAGCATAAATAAATGCCCTTTAGGCTTACACCTTTCCAAGCCTTGGCTTGGTTACAACAAAAGTGAGACTAGCTAGTACAATTAAAGCCCTAGGCTATAAAAAAAAGTAACAAAACAAAGAAGCTCTTGCTTCCCAAAAGTCCCTCCAATGCTATGGCTTTGGTGGAGGCATGCCATCATTACCTGAAAATATTTTTCCCAAATAGGGTGAGCCACAGTCCAGTAGGAATAATCTAACACAATAAATGAGATTTGACGAAGATATAAGTGCAATATGCATATACAATGACAGAGATAAAATAATCACATTTTTGTATAGTCATAGAATACCAAATCTATATTTCATTTCATTTTCCTTCAATTCATTTGAATACATGAGCCAATTTCATTATTTATCAATAACCCAAATGAGACTACAACTTAATGGTTCTATAATCACATCATTAACACACAAACACTTCAAGCTGCCATTTTACGAAAATTTCGTCTGTGGAATCGGCACCCATGTATAAATTTCTGGACTTTCACCCAGGACACTCTGGCTAACTTAATTATAATGGAGTCCATCCCTTTTTCCCTCCCAAACAGTGGAGTACATCATCTTTCTCATCCCAAACAATCATACATATGCAATGTTTTTAAACACATAATCATACATGGAGTACATCCCCTTTCTCCTTCCAAACAATCATACATATGCAATGTATTTAAACACATAATCATACATAGAGAACATCCCCTTTCTCCTCCAAACAATCATACATATATAATGTATTTATAACATGATCATATTCAATGATAACTAACAATGGATTAGTTTTAATTCACCTAATCCTCATGAAATTTCTACAACAATCATAGCTATCCTCTACCAATAGCCCAATACAGTTATTTCTGAATAGATGAACAATCTTAAGATATACATATATTATTTAAAATTTCCAAAGATGAGGCGTATCATCGACTCAATTCCACTATGTGTGTCAATACTCGTTTAATTTCAGGTTTACAACACTAATATCATTTATTTATACAAAATAAATATCATAATTATTTTAGGGCAAACTTCTTCTATTCCAAATATCAACCAAGTACAAAAATCAACAATTTTGACACCATACAACATCATTTTCAACCCCACAATCTCATTCACCAAAAACCCCTCTTTTCATTTTACACTCAAACCCTAGGTTTGTTCACTTTACCCCCAAATCCCACGATTGTAACACACCGACAAATAACTAATTTAAAAACCATATTAAAGTGTAGAAAATCCCTACCTCAAGAAGAGAAAACCAAGCAAAGCAAAGTAGAACCCTCAACAACACCGAGACCAAGTTCCAATTGGATCAAAATGAAGCTCTTGGAATGTTCTAACTTTTTCTCAAAGACACTAGGGTAGAGAACCCAAAGGATCTAGGCTAAAATGTAGAGAGAGAGAGAGAGAGAGAGTCAAGATCTAGGTTTTTGGAAAGTTTTAGAGAGGGAAAAGAATGAAAAAGTGATATAAAATGTCATTTCTGCGATCTGATATACGCACAGTTCGTTCGAGCATCAGACACAAAAAAAGTTGTTCCACTCGAGCGCAAGAATTCTCTGCTCAAGTGTAGAAAACACACATCCAGACGTTTGTAGACAACAAAGCAATGCTTGAGCGCAGGAAAGGCTGCTCGAGCGCCCACCCGCTCGAGCGTAGGAAACGCCACTTGAGCGTAGAAATCACTCTCCCAGTAGTTTTGTAGACCTGCAAAGTACTGAGAGCTTGCAAAGCCCGCTCGAGCGCAAGAATGACCGCTCAAGTGGAGGGGTAAAAATCTAGCCAACAAAGGTTTGGAAAAATAAGCAAGCAACCTGTTCCAAACACACAACTATAACCCAATAACCAAAATAGAGGGGAGACAAGGGAAACAAGATATGAATCACCATTCAAAATCATACAAACCCGAGTCCGGAATACTACAAGTAACGGGTCAAAACCGGAATCGTTATAACCTCATCCCTTAAAGAATTTCGTCCCCGAAATTACAAATCAGTTCACAATCAATATTAGGCCATTCATAACAATGTTATTCTCACAAGTTCAATACCATGACCCATTCTTTGGTCATCCGTTCTCACTGACTCGATACACAAGTTCCATTCTGAAAGTGCAATTTATAATTTCCCAAAACATTTACAATGTTTAATCAAAATTCGAGTTTTCAAAAATTTACACAGCATATGCAATGCTTCCAAAAGTAATACAACACCCTCATCCTGTTTCTAACTGCTTTTGTTTCTTCTAGTTAATCTTTTCCATTGTTTATTTGATTAATCTAGTTTTCAGTTCATCTTAACCACCCACAAGCTCGATCCATGTTGTCCACCTTGTTACGTTTATTCCACCTGCGTTTAAGTCACCCACTTCTTCACAGTCCTGAGTAAGTCCTTAGGTTTAGGCAGTGTCGGACTTAGGGGTCAAAAGATAGGGTATGTATGTATACACAGGTCTGTGAAGTTACAAGGTATGTGATAAACTGGATAAGAATAGGGTATGTTTTAAGGTATCTGTAAAACTGATTCTTTCGGACTTCCAATTTACGTTCCCAAGTTGCTTCCTCAATTCCGTGATGTTTCCACAACACTTTAACCAAGAGAATTGTCTTGCCTTGCAAAACTTGATCCCAAGTATCCAAGACTCTCACTAGTCTCTCTTCATACGAGGCATCCTCATCTACCTCTAAGTCGGTCCAATCGAACACGTACGATGGATCTGGTTCATACTTCCGAAGCATACTAATATAAAACACATTGTGAACTCCGGAAAGTTATGGCGGTAATGCCAAACGATAAGAAACCCTCCCAATCTGCTCAAGGATCTCAAAAGGGCCAATAAACCGAGGCGACAACTTCCCACTCCTTCCAAATCTCATCAAACCCCGCCTAGGTGATATTTTCAAAAAGACATGATCTCCTACCTCAAAAGACAAGGGTCTCCTCTTACGGTCGGCATAACTTTTCTGGCGACTCTGAGTAGTAACCAATCTCTTACGAATAAGTGCTACCTTCTCCGTCGTTTCCCGAACTAACTCTGGGCCCAACAAAGGTGCATTACCCACCTTGGCCCAGCACACCGGCAATCTACATGGTCGGCTATACAAGGCCTCAAATGGTGCTATGCCAATACTCGATTGGAAGCTGTTATTATAGGCAAACTCCACTAAGGACAAATGCCCCTCCCACGATCCTTTAAAATCAGGGACACAACCTCGAAGCATATCCTCAAGGATCTAAATGGTACGCTCAGACTACCCGTCAGTCTGAGGGTGATATGTTGTGCTAAAAGTCAGTCTAGTGCCTAAGGCACTCTGCAAGCTCTGCCACAATCAAGCTGTAAAATGTAGATCTCTATTCGAAACTATCGTTACAGGGACCCCGTGCAACCTCACTATGTCCCTAATGTAAAGGTCGGTAAGAAAATCTACTGAGTCACTCACACGTATAGGTATAAAGTGCGCCGACTTGGTCAACCGGTCAATTACCAACCAAATGGCATCACTACCCCATTGAGTCCTTGGAAGACCCACAAACAAATCCATCGTGACATACTCCCATTTCCACTCAGCTATAGGCAAGGGTTGCAACAAACCCGCTGGACCTTGATGCTCGGCCTTTACTTGCTGACAAGTAAGGCACTTCGACACAAACACTGCCACATGCTTTTTCATACCTCTCTACCAAAACTGGTGACTCAGGTCATGATACGTCTTTGTGCCTCCCGGATGCATCGCAAGACATGAATGGTGAAACTCTCGGAGTACTTCCTTTCGACAAGACTCCGGCACAACAAGACGGTCACGGTATCTAACACTCGAGTCAAGATACACGCTCAAGCCCCGTACTACTTTCATACTGGAGATCTTCTCCTGGAGGGTCACCCTTCTGTGTCTCTACCACTCGGTTCATAAGTGTAGGTTGGGCAATTACAGAAAACAAAGCCGCGGATTCAATGGACTCGCTAAGATGCAAGTCAAACTCCCCAAGAGCACCCAACATTTCCCACTCCCGGTTGGCAATACAAGCCGCGCTGCTGACAGATTTTCTACTCAAGACATCGGCCATTACATTGGCCTTCCCAGGATGATAATGCAACTCAAAGTCATAGTCCTCTATGAACTCCATCCACTTTCTGTGCCTCAAATTCAAATCTTTCTAAGTGAACAGATACTTCAGACTCTTGTGATCAGAAAATACCTTGAATTTCTCACAATACAGATAGTGCCTCCAAATCTTCAAAGCAAATATCATCACTGCTAACTCTAGTTCATGGATAAGGTAATTCTTCTCATGTGTTTTCAACTGTCGTGAGCCATAGGCTACTACATTTCCCTCTTGCATTAATACACAGCCCAAATCTTCTCGTGAGGCATCACAATATACCGAATAGCTCAAACCTCTCTCCGGAATAATCAAGACTAGAGCAGTGGTAAGTCTAACCTTAAGCTCTTGGAATGACTTCTCACAAGTCTCATTCCACACAAATTTAACTCCCTTCCTCTTGAGTCTAGTTAACGGTGAAGCTAATCTAGAGAAATCCTTCATAAATCTTCGATAATACCCGGCCAACCCAGGAAACTACAAATCTCAAAAGCATTCTTAGGTGGTGCCCAATCTTGCACTGCCTCTATCTTGGATGAATCTACAGTCACCCCTTCCCCGGACACTACATGACCTAGGAATTTAACATCTTTCAGCCATAACTCACACTTCCCAAATTTAGCATACAGCTTATAGGTTCTGAGCAACTCAAGCATTACTTGTAGGTGTTCCTCGTGTTCCTCCTTGGAGAGCAAATAAATCAAGATGTCGTCTACAAAGACGACCACAAAGCGGTCTAGAAACTCATGGAAGATCCGATTCATCAAATCCATAAACACCACTGGAGCATTAGTTAGCCTAAAAGGCATCACTAGGAACTCATAATGGCCATATCGCGTACAGAATGCTATCTTCGGGATATCCTCCTCCCTTACCCTCAACTGGTAATAACCTCATCTTAGGTCTATCTTAGAGAAACAACAAGACCCCTTCAACTGATCAAACAAATCATCTATACGAGGCATTGGATACTTGTTCTTAATAGTTACCTGGTTCAACTTCCGGTAATCTATACAAAGTCATAATGCTTCATCTTTCTTTTTAGCAAAGAGAGCCAGTGCTCCCCAAGGTGAAGTACTAGGGTGGATAAAACCCTTATCTAACAATTCTTGGAGTTAAACCTTCAACTCACTCAACTCAGAAGGTGCAAACCGATATGGTGAAATAGAAATCAGTGCCGTGTTGGGCACTAAATCAATAGAGAACTCGATCTGTTGGTAAGGTGGTAAACTAGTAAGATCCTCAGGAAAAACATCTAGGTATTCACAAACCACCCTTAGCAACTCAACCTGGTCTTCATCACACTCACTACTCAAAAAGCTAGTAAGGAGACAACTAAGTTCACTCCGCCTACGCAGATCATACACCGGTGATAAGACTTTACCCACCCGGTCCCCTAAGAAATAAAAGCAATCACCGCTCAAGGTACATACAATAACCCTTTGACGGTAACAATCTATAATAGCCCGGTATGACGATAACCAGTCCATACCTAAAATAACATCAAAACTAGTCATATCAATGAACACAAATACAAATGGAAGTCGATGACCGGCAACCTCTATGTCACAACCCCGACACCCCTGTTTCAGAATAACTTCACTATCAATAGGTGGCTCTACACAAATAGGAGATACTAATTGTGCCAACTCCAACCCTAAAATCGATACAAATGTAGATGAGATAAATGAATGAGATGCACCCGTATCAATCAACACATTAGCCTGATGCACTGACTGAGCTGAAGAGGCTCCTTGATTGGCCCTCGAGGCCTGTGCTGACTGTACAGGCTAGTGACTCTGTGTCTGCCTCGAACCAGATGCACCAGATGTGCCACCCAACTGTAGGCAAAATCTCTTCAAGTGCCCCGCTTGCCTACACTAATAACAAGTGGACAGCTGCCCTTTTCCTTGACTCTAGCCCTGAGGACGAGCCGAAGACGATGCAGACCGTTGCCCTCCTCCCCTCTGTGGACAAGCTGGAGACTTGTGGCCCAATTGACCACATTTGTAATAAGTAAAATCTCCCTGACTACTCCTCCCAGAACCCGAACTCGGTACTGGAAAGGTGGACCTCGACAGAGCTCCCTGGGACGATTAAGGGTTAGAACCCCTCTGCCTCTTCCCATCCCCCTGACTATCCTGACTCCTTTTGGAGCCCCTCATCCTTTCCTCTTCTGCCTACATAATGGTCTCAAGATAGGCTGCCGCCTCCACAAGGTGCCCATAGTCTCTAATCATGTATCCAGCCACTCTAAAGATGAGTCCATTCCTTAGCCTTTTCTCAAACTTCAAACAATGGCGCTTCTCAATCGCCACCAACCCGGGTATAACCTAGAGAGGCTAGTGCATGTGGCTTCAAACTCAGCCACTGGTGTATTCAACTGCACTAGCTTGGAAAACTGGTCCCTGAACTTCTCCTTAACAATGGGAGGCAAAAACTTGTCCTAGAAGGTGTTGACAAAAGACTCCCAAGTGCCTCCAATGTATCCCTACGCATACTTCCACCATTGACCCACGTCTCCTTTTAATTGGAAGGACGCCAAGGTCACTCTCAAACCCCCATCTTCGATGCTAAGCATCTCAAAAGTTTTCACCATCTACTCTAACCACTCATCCACTTTTAGTGGTTCCTTAGGATCGCCCAAAAACTCATCCGAGTTCGACCAGAAAAACTCCCTCTTCAGAAAAAATGGCCCTGCCTCAGCAACCTGGGCTTGGACTTGATTCTCAGCTCTGAGAATGTCCATAGATTCCCACGAAGCTCTGATTATTTCGCGAGCTAAGGCGCCCATGGCCTCTTGAACTACTAGCTCAGCCACGTTGGCCTGACCAACCTTTCTTCCTGTGCCGAAATTTCATCCGGTATAGACATCTCGTCCTCCTAGGCCTACCACGCCTATCACCACGACCACATCCTGACATCCTAACAAAAGTAACAAAAGATTAGCACATTCACAAATATGCCAAAGCTAACTCACTCGTGTCCTAATACGATGGACAATAGTAAATCATTCCGTATGAGCACATAATCACATAAACACATACGAATTTCCTTCTTAGATAATGATCGTCCCGCGGCGTTGCTAGATTTCCAATTAGAAATAGCAGTGATCAAGTGCTCTTCTAATAAGATATCCAGAAACACGTAGACCTAATCAATATCTTCGGAACTAAATCCCATACCCATATAATCATATAAGCATGTTATCACACAATGTTACTAGCATACAAACATATCCGTAAAGCGAGACAAACCCATTGTGATACAAACCACTTCCCACATACCTAAAGTATTCAAAACCGATAAGCTCTGATACTAAGTTGTAACGCCCCCAAAATATAATTATAAGTTCAACCCAAATATATAAGAATAACGGCATGAATCGGAGTGTAACGTACTTTTATTTCATGATATTAATAGTACAAAAGAGTTTAGCATAAATAAATACCCTTTAGGCTTACACCTTTCCAAGCCTTGGCTTGGTTACAACAAAAGTGAGATTAGCTCGTACAATTAAAGCCCTAGGCTATACAAAAAAGTAACAAAACAAAGAAGCTCTTGCTTCTCAAAAGTCCCTCCGATGCTATTGCCATGGTGGAGACATGCCATCATTACCTGAAAATATTTTTCCCAAATAGGGTGAGCCATATCTGTAAACACCCTATTTTTGACCGACCTTAAGACTCTGACGTCATTGTTTGTGCACGCGAGGATTGCGCATGTTTGTGTTTGTTTCAAGCGCCCGAAGTTCTCGGCTGAGTGCCTTGTCTTTGAGCCTCTTAACACTTTGTGTTTTGGCCTTGGTTTTTGGGCCAAACCTTGTTTCCTCTTGCCTGAGGGAGGGGAAGGGTTACCGGCCACTTGTGGCACTTGCCGACCACTTTTCTCCCTTGTAGGCCACTTGGAGTGGTCGGCCGGCTAGAGGAGGTGGCCGGCCAGCCACCTTAACTGGCATCTTTCTCCTTTTTAGATATTTTTAGATATTTTGAGCCAGCTGTGGCTCACTGAACTCATCCTCCATACACGTGTATGGAGGGATGTAAACAAGCTTTAAGCTTGTCAAGCAAGCTTTTGCTTGCATTACCTATATAAGGGGAGGTCCCTCCCCCTATTTGAGGGTTCAGATTTTTCAGAGTTAAAATCTCCCTCTCTCTCTAGAATTCTCTCTCTCTCTATATATATATATATTGTGCTATATTGAGCCTTAAAGTGTGTTTTCTTCATACATTTGCATTAAGACACCTAGTCAAACACCTTCACTTTGGGGTTGAGGTCCTTTGAAGCTTGATTAGAGGTCTTGGAATTGGTTTTGGCTCAGAATTGTTGCCATCTTGCTGTTGTCTTCAAGGGTAAGCTTCTTCCCCTTTTAAGCTTGTTTATTGTATACTAGTTTAGGCCACCTTTGCATGATTATTTTGGCCTAGTTGTCAACTACAAAAAACTCTATTTTTGAGTGTTAAATATTGTTGTTTGAGGCCCTGTGGGAGTTAAGGGTGTTTCACCCCCTTGTATGCCTTATTTGCTAAGCTTTTGTGCCATCCTTTAAAGCTTTTGGAATTATCTCTTTTTAGCCTTTTAACCACTGAATTCTAGAGGAATTTCAGTGGTGGAAAGTTGGTTTTGAGGTCCCAAATAGGAGGGGGTGGTCCCCTCTCCTCTTGTCTTGCTTGTTTGTGTTGATGGCCCACCAAATGAGCATGTGTTTCTACTTCTTTGTGGCTTGGTTCAAGCATATTTTTGTGACTTTTTAGACCTTCCATAACTCTATTTTTGGCTTGTTTGATCATTGGCTGCTCACATCTTACACCTCTAGTGCAATCTTGCTTGTTAGCATAGTATGCTTCATGAGTTAGTCCATTGTTCTAGCATGTTTTAGCTTTGTCTCAGCATGTTTTTACTCATGTTTTTCCATGCTCTAACTCTGTCTTGAGTGGTCTTGGCCTTTTGAGGCTTGCCTTGCATGGTTGTGGTGTAAGTGGCTTTGACTAGCTTTGAGTTTTGAGGCCTTTAAAATGTTATGCATGTGATGTTTGCATCGTATAGAACCATTTAGCATGTAATTTCAGTGCATATAGTGTAGTCACACTCTCACATGATCCACTCTTTCAATGCTTTTGAGAGTCGTGCCTTATGCTTTGTTTATGAGCCAATACGTATGCATGCTTGTCTAAGCTTTTGGGGCTCCCTTTTCAGCATGTTTTAACCTTTGTTTTGGCATGTTTGAGCACTGTCCAGAGCTAGTTTGGTTGTTTAGGCTATGTATTGCATGCCTCTTGTGTGATGCCTTAACTAGCTTTGAGTTTTAGGGCCTCTTGCATGCTATACTTGTGATGTTTGCATGATACGTCATCATTTGGCATGTGATTTCAGTGCTCATATCTCTGCCATACTCTCGTATATATCACTCTTTCAATGTGTTTGAGAGTTGAGCTTTGTATCATACTTGCGAGCCATAAGTTGAGCATGCATTTTCTTCCCTTTTATGCTATCATCTTAGCACCTTTTGGCCACTGTTTTGGCATGCATGAGGTCTGTTTAGAGTTGGTTTGGCCATTTGAGCATTGTCTTGCATGCCTCTAGTGTAATACACTTCACTAGCTTTGATGCCTTTGCCTTAAACATGCATTCTTTGAGTTGTTTGCATGATTTTAAGTCTTTTGCATGCCATTTCAGTGTTGGAATATATGCTTTTGCACTCCATTAATTCACTCTTTCATGTGCTTTGAAAGAGGTCTTTAGCCCCTTGTTGGCTTAAGCATGGAATTGAAACTCTCATGCCTAATGGTTTTAGCTTTCTCTTGAGGGCTTCTAGTAACCAAAAGCATGAGGCTTCTTTCATGCTTAAGGTGATTATGGCTTAGGCCATCTTTCCCATTAGAGGATAATCACATTGAACTTAACTGGTTAATGGAATAATTGGTAAGTTAAAATGAGTAAACAAAATCAACCAAGTAAAACATGCCAAGATAACACATGTTGTTTGCGTTGCATTGTGTTTGGATCGAACGTCAATCCAAACACAAGAAATATGAGACGTTTCATACTCCAAGTGATGAAACGTGTCACATTTCTTGGTCGTCAACCCTCTTGACCATGCATGATAGAGGTGCAGGCTCTTATGTGTTGTTTGTGCATTCACTAACATTGTGCAAGCTTGACTCTTCGGCCATCATGCATTAAGATGCGTGGTTGGTGGCTTGAGAGCCGAGTACTACGCTCCTTTGAGTTTGAGAAATGATAAGGAGAGTAGTTGCACACACATTTCCTTGCAAATGCATTGTTGTGCCTTTGTTGCTCTCTGTTGCAGCAAAGGCAGAATTTTGGAAAGAGAAGTGGCCGGCCAGCCACTTGCACTAACCTACCGACCACTTGTACTAGCTGGCTAGCCAATTGAGGTAGCCTACCGACCAGTTGAGGTGGTCAATCGGCCACCTGTAGCAAAATTGTCCAAAATTTTCCTGTATTGGGGCAGATGCAACCTGGAAGTGTGTATGATGTTCTGGGATCACCGTGAGTGCAAAGAGAGATGACTCATGGCAAGGAAATGCATTTCCGGGCAAAGCAAATCGAGCATGCATGTCTCCCTCCCCTTGAGGCCATTTTAACTGCTTTACTTAGCTAGTTAATTTACCGGTTTTGTAATTAATTAGTTAATGTGCTTAGCTAATTTAATTCATCTTTGTAATATTCTAATTAGCTTAGTATAGCTAGTTTCAATTCGGTTTGTAATTAATTAGCTCAGCATAGTTAATTAGTTGATTTGTAATAAGTAGCTTAGCTTAACTCTTATTCATTCGGACCCTCCTGCGAGAGGGCGTATTGTTGTAATAAGTATGCGTGTGTGTGTGCATGTCTTCCAACCCCATTTCTTTCTTCCTTTTACTTATCAGCTTTTGATGGTTAGTTTACAGCATATTTCAATTAGCATACCTTATGCTTTGCATGCGTGCATCATTCATTTGTCTTGCATGTACCGGGCTCGGCGCATCATTCAAACTGCATTGTATTTCAATACACTTTCTCAAATACATGTTCCAAAACATGTTATCAAGTGTTGCATTCATATGCCATCTTAGATAGTTGAGCCTATTAGTTGCATTATTGCATGCGTTGCATTAGGCATCTTCGACATAGCTAGGATCATGCATGATTTCTAACTAGTTTTCTGTTTTGGCTCGGAGTACACTGTAAGTTTTTACACTTTAGCATACTTGCATGAGTGTGAGTGTTGCCATGTTTAGCATGCTTGCCATGAGGCTATTTGCTTAAGTGTTTAACTGCATAAGTGCCTGTAGGTGAAGGCTTTATTGCTTGAATTGGAACAATTCATCAAATGTAAGTTTTAAGCCCACTTTGCAAAGTGGCAAATCATGTTGTTTTAAGCCCACTTGAGGGTGGCAAATCCGCGTTTTAGCCTACTTGCGAGTAGCACTTCCAAACCATTTTCGAAAAACGAACATGAATTGTTTTGTTCTAGTTCTCGTGATTGAGTCTATACTTGTATGCTGTGCACGTCACATAGTAAGTTGGATTAATAATCAGAACAAGAACACATGTGCTTTCAAAAACAACATATCATGTTAGTAGAGACCGATCCTTTGATCGGGCGAGCGGGGGTGCTTATTTCAGGACCTTCCCCTCTCGTACCCAAGTTCCCGAGCCGAGGCAACTTTGGTTATGATGGACACGTGGCCTTTGGCACGAGTTAGGGTTTCCTAAATTTTCCAAAAATAAAATATTTAGGTGGCGACTCTGTAATCTGGAAAAGCAGTCCAATTTTGGCATTATTTGATTGAAAATCAGTTTTCCAAAATGATTTGCCGGATTGGACTGTTTGCTGATTTATCAGTCTTACATTGCACTTTGTGAGATTAGATTCAGAACCGTGACAAGAGTCCGAACTGTAGTAGCAGGACCCAATTTGCGCCCTCTCCGAAAGGGGGACGCGTGAAGAGAGTTCGGGCAGTCTACAACATCCCAGTAGGAATAATCTAACACAATATATAAGATTTAACGAAGATATAAGTGCCATGTGCATATACAATGGCAGGGATAAAACATTCACATTTTTGTATAGTCATAGCATACCAAATCCATATTTCATTTCATTTTCCTTTAATTCATTTGAATACATGAGCCAACTTCATTATTTATCAATAACCGAAACGAGACTATAACTTAATGGTTCTATAGTCATGTCATTAACACACAAACACTTCAAACGGCTATTTTACAGAAATTTCGTCCGCGGGATCGACACCCATGTATAAATTTCGGGACTTTCACGTAGGATACTTTGTCCAACTTAATTATAATGGAGTCTATTCCCTTTCTCCTTCGAAACAGTGGAGTACATCCCCTTTCTCGTTCCAATCAATCATACATATGCAATGTATTTAAACATATAATCATACATGGAGTACATCCCATTTCTCCCCCCAAACAATCATACATATACAATGTATTTACAACATGATCATATTCAATGATAACCAACCATAGATTAGTTTTAATTCACCTAATCCTCATAAAATTTCTACAACAATCATAGCTATCCTCCACCGATAGCCTAATACAGTTATTTCTGAACAGATAAACAATCTCAAGATATACATATTTTGTTTAAGATTTCCAAAGATGAGGCGTATCATCTACTCAATTCCACCATATGTGTCAATACTCGTTCAATTTCATGTTTACAACACCAACATCATTTATTTATACAAAATAACTATCATAATTATTTTAGGGCAAACTTTCTCTTTTCCAAATATCAACCAAGTACCAAAATCAACAATTTTGACACCATACAACATCAGTTTCAAACCCCACAATCATTTTCTTCTCATTCACCAAAAACCACTCTTTCCATTTTACACTCAAACCCTAGGTTTGTTCACATTACCCCCAAATCCCACGATTGTTACACATCAACAAATAACTAAGTTAAAAATCATATTAAAGTGTAGAAAATCCCTACCTCAAGAAGAGAAGACCAAGCAAAGCAAAGTAGAACCCTGAACAACACCGAGACCAAGTTCCAATCGAATCAAAATGAAGCTCTTGGAATGCTCTAACTTTTTCTCAAAGACACTAGGGTAGAGAACCCAAAGGATCTAGGCCAAAATGTAAGAGAGAGTATTTTAGAGAGAGAGTCAAGATCTATATTTTTGGAAAGTTTTAGAGAGACAAAAGATGAAAAAGTGATATGAAATGTCATTTTCGCGATCTGATATACGGACAGTCTGCTCGAGCGTCAGAGTTGACGCTCGAGCGTCAGACACAAAAAAAGCTATTCCACTCGAGCGCAATAAAGGCCGATTGAGCGCTAAGACACAACGAATGCTCACCGCTTGAGTGCAAGAATTCTTTGCTCGAGCATAGAAAACACACATCTAGAAGTTTTGTAAACAACAAAGCAACGCTTGAGCGTAGGAAAGGCCGCTCAAGCGTCCGCCCGAGCGTCTGCCCGCTTTAGCATAGGAAGCACCGCTTGAGCGTAGAAATCACTCTCCCAATAGTTTTGCAGACCTGCAAAGTACTGAGTGTAAGAATGGCTACTCGAGCAGAGGAGCAAAAATCTGGACAACAAAGGTTTGGAAAAACAAGCAACCAATCTATTCCAAAAGGACAACTACAACCCAATAACCAAAATAGAGGGGAGACAAGGGAAACAAGATATGAATCACCATTCAAAACCATACAAACCCGAGTTTGGAATACAACAAGTGATGGGTAAAAATCGGAATCGCTATGGAGATCTTGTCAAACCGTTGCCGTATGATAGATCCCTATATGCATAAGTTGATAGTCAGAAGTTACTTTTAACAATTTTTACGTGGAAGTAAAGAAAAGAATAAACAAAAATAATTCCAAACCACTATTATTAATAAAGTAGGGAACACAATCTAGGTAGTGTTTTAAACTACATCAATCAGGCATTTAAGTGAAATATGAATTGTAACGCCAATCTAGTGAGTGTCACCAAGCATTTGTTTATGTGTGTGTGTGTGATAACCCTGACCCGTGTTATGTTAATTAATCTTATTTATGATTGTGAATATGTGCTTGGTATGATTTTGAGCACCATTTATATGGTTATATGTGTTTTTCAATTTCTATCTGTTCACCGTAGAAAAATCTGTTCAACTTACTGCTATAATTTGAAATTGAAGACCGTACAGGTTACAAAAACTAAAATTGTCTGAGCTATTGTATTAAGCATGATTTTTAGAGCCTATGGTGAAATTTAATTAAAAATTGATTTGGATTAAAATAATTAGATCGAACTGATTAATTAAGCACAATTACTTAGCCTTAATCAAATTTGATTAGACGAGCATATATAAGAGCCTAATTACACTTATATTCATTCCTTGGAGCTCAAAAATCATAAATAAGCACTCTAGAGAGAGAGAGAGAGTGAGCCAAAATTAGAGAGAGAAAGGGGTTAACATTGAAGTTTTTGCAAGGGAATTGGAGAACTAAGTGGATTAGCACAAGATTTAACTATAATTGGAAGGGTTGAGCTTCTAGGTGAGTAAATGAGCTTAAATTCATGAGTTTAAATTCATAATTGCATGAATTCTAGCATGGTATGTGACCAAGAACAAGAATTGAGCTAAATATGATGAAATTGAAGTTTGTATAGACACGCATGTGAGCTTTATGTACATTTGAGCTTGTGGCATGTTAAATATGTAAAATTGAGTGTCAAATTACTCATGCATGCATAGTTTTGTTGAACCTTGTGACTTTGAGCATCATTTGTATCATTTGAAGTGGAATTCGAGTAAATATTTTACATGCATACATGTTTCATGAAGATTGGAGGCTTAATTGCATGGGTTTGGAAATTACAAAAGAGTTTGTGATGATTTGAAATATGGATCATGAGTTTTGGACAATTGGTTTCAAATTACCGATGTTTGCATGCTAGGCAATGTTTTTCCATATTTTGGTACAAAATTGCAAGCTTTGAGCCTTTGGGAGTGTGTTTTGAACATCAAAAATAAGTTCTGGAAAACTCAGAATTCGACCAGTCCACTTGAGCGAAGAAAGTCTCACTCGAGCGTGAAAATTTAGCTCCTAGAAGTTTTACAGAAATTGCACAATGGCTCGAGCAGCAGACTTTATGCTCGAGCAAACCCCATTTTGCAAAGACCCCTCACTTGAGCATCGATAATCTTGCTCGAGCGTAAATTGCAAGCAACCAGTACTATTGCAAACCAAAGAGGTTCGCTCGAGCGACCAAAGCTGCGCTCGAGTAGAGAACCCTGTTTTCGAAATTTTGAAAAGTTGTCTTGTGTTTCGTTTTCCATTCTCTTTCACTACTAAACACTCTTAGGCCTGCATTGAGCATTGTAATTGAACCAAAGGATAAGAAAGAGGCCTAAGAGAAATAAATAAATTAAAAACGGATTGAATCGCTTATGGACCAATGTGTTATGAAATGTGTAGGGTCGAGCGCAAAGGAAAATCCATCGGCAGAACACTGTAAGTAATATCTTAGTAAGAATGTGTTGAAATATGCTACTTTCTAAATGCTCACTTCGTATGAGTTCTACGGATTTGTTAATTTAAATCGAATATTCGTTATGCCAATGATTGAATAAGGCCGTTGGAATATGATTATGATTGTGATATGCTTATGATCTCAAGTATGAAATACGCATAAATATGAATGATTGGGCCAGAGGCCGTTTGACACGAATGATTGGGCCAAAGGTTATTTGACAGGAATGATTGGGCCAAAGGCCGCTTAACATGAATGATTAGGCCAAAGGCCGTTTGACATAAATGATTGGGCTAAAGGCCGTTTGACATAAATGATTAGGCCAAAGGCCGTTTGATAAGAACGAATTGGGCCCGAGGCCGTTTGATAAGAATGAATTGGGCTCGAGGCCATTTGATATGCTTGGGCCTGAGGCTGTTTGATGTAATAGATAAAAACATGAAAGGGCCTAAGGTTATCCGTTATGTCCATTACAAATTTCATTCATGTAACTTCCTTATTTGATATTATTCACTGGGCTTTCGCTCATTCTCATTTATATGTATGTGGGTGAGCAAAGAAATGTCCAAATCCAGTCTCAGTGAAAAAACTGAGAGGAAGTCAAGTCCTGTGGAGTCAGCTCGAATGTCTTACGCACAAGACTTTGTTTTTGTTCTTTTGTTTACCCTTTTTGCTATCTTGATGAATACATTGGATCACCCATGTACATAAGCTTTTTGTTTGGCTGACTGCATATCTGAAAGTTCCTGGATGTATAAGATGTTAACTCTATTCATATGTGTGAGTTATTATGAATTGCTTATGGAAT
The DNA here is from genome assembly GCA_025200525.1 of Camellia lanceoleosa. Classification (NCBI taxonomy): domain Eukaryota; kingdom Viridiplantae; phylum Streptophyta; class Magnoliopsida; order Ericales; family Theaceae; genus Camellia; species Camellia lanceoleosa. The sequence continues at coordinate 44,834,551 of CM045759.1, forward strand.
GTTTTGCTTTGCCATGTAAGCTCTGCTCATTGGACAAAATTTTTAAATCTGCTTCCGTTTTGGCCCCTTGTTTCTATTGAAATATGTTTAATTAGGTTTAAGGCCGCAGGTAATTTCTTAATTACTGGCCGGTTATGACCTTAATCCATAGGGGCGGGTTCGGGTCATGACAGAGTGATATCAGAGCACAAGTTAATAACTCACACACTTGTCCAAATGAGCAATAAGCATCTAGACAAGATCTAGGATGCATTCAGGTGATAAGTATGAACTTAAAGACATCAAGAATATGCTCAAATGTTTCGAAACGAATGACTATGTGCTATATGTTTTGTGATACTTGCATTGTGAATTATTTGAATACGTATACTCTTTTGTATATGCGTACTTGTGAATATTTTTGTATAAAGAATAATGCAAGTTTAATCAGATATTGATGAGAACAAGAGGTGATGAGTTAGAGGAGTCATCTACTGCCAGAATGGATAGGATGGAAAGATTGGTACAGGATATTGCAGAAACATTAAGGCAACAACAACAGTGGCAGCAACAGTGGCAACAACCACATCCTCTGCCTCCACCTCCAGTACCGCTTGTATAAGATCCACAGAATGGTGCTCGAACAATAACTCTCACCAAAGAGTTTAAGAAAATGAAACCACCATAGTTTCATGGGGGATTGGATCCACTGAAGGCTGAAGCATGGATCCTTGGCATAGAAAAGTTATTTGAAGTGTTTCCTTGTTTAGAAACACAGAAAGTATTGTTAGCTACTTTTACACTTGAAGATGAGGCAAGAAGGTGGTGGATGTTGATACGTGAAAGCAATAAAGATATTGGCTGGGCACGGTTCTTGGAAATTTTCTATGACAAATACTTTCCATAGTGTGTTCGTGACAGAAAAGTGTCGGAGTTCATGGAACTTAAGCAAAACAACATGTCAGTGGCTGAGTATGAGGCCAAGTTTACTTAATTGGCTAGATTTGCACCACATATGGTCGATACCGACCATAAGAAAGCGAGCACTTTGAAGGAGGGCTTCGAGATGATATCTTAGAGAAGGTGAATGCACTCAAGCTGGAAACCTATATTGAGGTGTTAGACCGGGCCATAATATTAGAAGCTAACATAGCCAGGCAGACCAAATCGTCAACTGATTGGAAAAGTAAAAGGCAGGGCTTCTTTTCAAAGAAACAAAATACGGGCTCCTCAAGCACTTCAAATTCTTCTAGAGACACGTCCCCAATGTGCAACCAATGTGGTAAAAGACATCGTGGGGTTTGTTATCGTGTATCAGGGACCTGCTTTAAGTGTGGTAAAACAGGGCATATTGCCATGGATTGTAACCAAAATAGTGGAAAGTTAGCTACTAGCTCAACTGCATCGATCCCAAAGCCGGGAAACACTACGAGGCCTACTACCACCGGAGACACCGTGAGGCAAGGGAGAGTCTTTGCGCTTGTTCTGGGTGATACACGGAACGCAGAAGCCGTTATCTCAAGTACTATCTCTATATGTAATCAGGATGCTGCTGTGTTAATTGACTCTAGATCAACACACTCTTTTGTAACTTATGCATTTGCATCTAGATTGAGTAGACCTCTAGAATCATTGCCATATTTGTTATGTGTATCTGCTCCATCTGGGGAAACTGTGTTGTGTACATCTGTATGTCAATTTTGTGATATGCGTATTGGGAATGCTACCTTATATGTAGATCTGTAACCCTTAGACTTTAGACATTTTGATGTAATTCTGGGCATGGACTGGTTATCTAAGTATTGTGCCACCATCGATTATGTAATGAAACGGGTTGTACTTAGACCACCGGGGCAGGAAGAAATTGTATTTGTGGGTAATGGGGTAGTGCCTCCACCTTATTTGATATCTGTAATGAAAGCATGTAAATTAATCAGGAAAGGGTGCCAAGGTTACCTATGTTGTGTGTTGACTAAACAATCTATGAATGTTGAATTGAATAGTATTCCTATTGTTAGCAAGTTTCCATATGTATTCCCAGATGAATTGCCAGGAGAATTGGTTGATAGGGAGATAGAGTTTACTATTGATATTGTGCCAGGCACTCAGCCTATTTCAAAAAACCCTTACAGAATGGTTACTGCTGAAATGAAAGAATTAAAGGAACAATTGCAAGACTTACTTGACAAAGGGTTTATTCGACCAAGTACTTCACCATGGGGTGTATCGGTATTCTTTGTAAAAAAGAAAGATAGAAACTTGCGCTTGTGTATTGACTATTGTGAATTGAACAAGGTAACGATAAAGAATAGATATCCTTTACCTCGTATTGACGACTTGTTTAATCAGTTACAGGGCTCGCAAGTGTTTTCTAAAATTGATTTGAGAAGCGGGTACCACCAGTTGAAAGTAAAGACAGAAGATGTTGAAAAAACTGCATTCAGAATGAGGTATGGTCATTATGAATTCCTTGTTATGCCATTTGGAGTAACTAATGCCCCTGTAGCATTTATGGATCTTATGAACCAAATTTTTAAGCCTTACCTCGATGAATTTTTTGTAGTTTTTATTGGCAATATTCTGATATACTCGAAGAGTAGTCTTGAACATGAACAACATCTGAGAATTGTCTTGCAAATACTTAGAGAGAAGAAATTATTTTCTAAATTAAAGAAATGTGAGTTTTGGTTGGATGAAGTCATTTTCTTAGGGCATGTCATCAACAAAGATGGGATTTTGGTAGACCTGCAGAAGATAGAGGCAATCGTGAATTGGCCTACACTAACAAATGTAACAGAGGTCTGCAATTTCATGGGCTTAGTTGGGTACTACAGGAGGTTTGTGAAAGGTTTTTCGAAAATAGTTGTACCACTTACTCAACTCAAACGCGAAGGACAACCATTTGAGTGGACTGATGAAAAGGAGTTTGCCTTTCAAGAATTGAAGACGAGACTAACCATTGCACCAGTTTTGACATTGCCCTCAGGTATGGAAAACTTTGAGATGTATAGTGATGCTTCTTATAAAGGTTTGGGTAGTGTATTAATGCAGAATGGAAGAGTGATTGCCTACGCCTCTCGACAGTTGAGGCCACATGAGAAGAACTACCCAACACATGACCTGGAATTGGCCATAGTGGTATTTGCTTTGAAAATTTGGCGGCATTACTTGTATGGGGCAAAATGCGAAGTCTACAAGGATCACAAAAGTTTGAAGTACTTCTTTACTGAGAAAGAATTGAATATGCGGCAAAGAAGATGGCTTGAACTAATAAAAGATTCTGATCTTCAGATTCAGTGTCACCCCGAGAAAGCCAATACAGCTGATGATGCCTTGAGCAGAAAATCAACGGGAGTTTAGCTTGCTTACTTACTGAATAGAAGGAAATCTTACTAGATTTTGAGAGAACCGAAATTAAAGTTGTGTTACATGAACAAGCTGGGTTGGTAGCTGCCATTTCAGTTGAGCCAGCGATAATTAATGAAGTTAAGCAAAAACAAAAAGAGGATGAGTTCCTCAAGAAAATAATTGATGAGTTTCAGGCAAATCCGAAATCAGAATTCGGCATTGACGGTGAAGTGTTAAGATTTCAAAATCAAATGTATGTCCCGAACATTCTAGAACTAAAGAAGAGAATCCTGGATAAAGCTCACAAGTCGATGCTTGCTATGCATTCGGGTAACAACAAAATGTACCGGGACTTGAAGCAAAGCTATTGGGGCCCAAAATGAAGAAGGAAATTGCAGAGTATGTGTCTAAATGCCTTCAATGTTAGCAAGTCAAAGCTGAACATCAGAAACCAGGCGGTCTACTTCAACCTCTCCCTATTCCAGAATAGAAGTGGGAGCATGTGACCATGGACTTTGTTGTTGGCCTACCTCGAACTCCTAGAGGTATGGATTCTATTTGGGTTATAGTTGATAGATTGACTAAACCTGCACAATTTCTGCCTATTAAAACTACATTTGAAGCTTATCGATTAGGCACTATATATGTTGATGAGATTGTTCATTTGCATGGAGTTCCGGTATCTATTGTATCGGATAGAGACTCGAAATTTGTATCTAGATTATGGAAAAGCCTACAAAGAGCAATGGGAATAGAACTGAGATTCAGTACCGTGTTATATCCACAAATAGACGAACAGTCAGAACGAACCATACAGACCTTAGAAGACATGTTTAGGATGTGTGCCCTGGATTTTCAAGAGAGTTGGGAAGATTATTTGCCACTAGTTGAATTTGCATACAATAACAGTTTCCATTCCAGCATCGGTATGGCACCATACGAAGCGTTGTATGGCAGGAAGTGTAAATCACCAATTTGTTGGATAGAAGTCGAAAATAGAGCTTTACTTGGGCCTGAAATTGTGCAAGACATTTTGGAGAAGATTAAAATCATCCAACAAAGGCTCAAGACAGCACAGAGCTGACAAAAGAATTATGCGGATGTTTGAAGAAGACCTCTTGAGTATGAGGTTGGCGACCATGTATTTATTCATGTGACTCCAATGAAGGGCCAGTTGAGGTTCGGTAAGAAAGGTAAATTGTCGCCCTGTTACATTGGGCCATTTCAAATTCTGGAAAGGCTTAGTCCAGTTGCTTATAAGGTTGCTTTGCCACAAGGATTCGAACAAATGCACAATGTATTTCATGTATTGATGTTGAGGGATTATCTTCGAGATCCATTTCATGTGATTGATTACCACCGGATAGCTCTCGATGAAAATATGGAATAAAAAGAATGGCCTGAACAAATCATTGATCGGCAAGTGAAATAGTTGAGAAATAAGTCCATCCCAATGGTGAAAGTAGAGTGGAAAGAACACTATGGGAAGGACGCTACATGGGAAAAAGAGGATGAGATGCAACTACGCTACCCACATTTGTTTCCGAACGAAGGTAAAATAAGTTTGGGGGACCAAACTTCCTAAAAGAGGGAAGATTGTGATAACCCTGACCTGTGTTATGTTAATTTTTAATTAATCTAAGTTTGAGTGCCATTTATATTATTATATGTGTTTTTAAATTTCTATCGGTTCACCGTAGGAAAATCTATTCAACTTATTGCTATAATTTGAAATTGAAGACCGTACAAGTTACAAAAATTGAAATTGTTTGCGCCATTGTATTAAGCGTGATTTTTAGAGCTTATGGTGAAATTTAATTAAAAATTTATTTGGATTAGAATAATTAGATCGAACTGATTAATTAAGCACAATTACTTAGCCTTAATCAAATTTGATTAGGCAAGCATATATAAGAGCCTAATTACACTTATATTCATTCCTTGGAGCTCAAAAATCATAAATAGGCACTCTAGAGAGAGAATGAGCCGAAATTAGAGAGAGAAAGGGGTTAAAATTGATGATTTTACTAGGGAATTAGAGAACTAAGTGGATTAGCACAAGATTTAACTATAATTGGAAGGGTTGAGCTTCTAGGTGAGTAAATGAGCTCAAATTCATGAGTTTAAATTCATAATTGCATGAATTCTAGCATGGTATGTGACCAAGAACAAGAATTGAGCTAAATATGATGAAATTGAAGTTTGTATAGACACGCATGTGAGCTTTATGTACATTTGAGCTTGTGGCATGTTAAATATGTAAAATTGAGTGTCAAATTACTCTTGCATGTATAGTTTTGTTGAACCTTGTGACTTTGAGCATCATTTGTATCATTTGAAGTGGAATTCGAGTAAATATTTTACATGCATACATGTTTCATGAAGATTGGAGGCTTAATTGCATGGGTTTGGAAATTACAAAAGAGTTTGTGATGATTTGAAATATGGATCATGATTTTTGGACAATTGGTTTCAAATTACCGATGTTTGCATGCTAGGCAATGTTTTTCCATATTTTGGTACAAAATTGCAAGCTTTGAGCCTTTGGGAGTGTGTTTTGAACATCAAATAAAGTTCTGGAAAACCCAGAATTCGACTAGTCCACTCGAGCGAGGAAAGTCTCACTCGAGCGTGAAAATTTAGCTCCTAGAAGTTTTGCAGAAATTGCACAATGGCTCGAGCAGCAGACTTTATGCTCGAGCAAACCCTATTTTGCAAAGACCCCTCACTCGAGCGTCGAGAATCTTGCTCGAGCGTAAATTGCAAGCAACCGGTACTGTTGCAGACCAAAGGGGTCCGCTCGAGCGGAGAACCCTGTTTCTGAAATTTTGAAAAGTTGTTTTGTGTTTCGTTTTCCATTCTCTTTCACTTCTAAACACTCTTAGGCGTGCATTGAGCATTGTAATTGAACTGAAAGGATAATAAAGTGGCCTAAGAGAAATAAATAAATTAAGAACGAATTGAATCGCTTGTGACTCAATGTGTTATGAAATATGTAAGGTCAAGCGCAAGGGAAAATCCATCGGCAGAACATTGTGAGTAATATCTTTGTAAGAATGTGTTGAAGTATGCTACTTTCTTAATGCTCACTTCTGTATGAGTTCTACGGATTTGTTAATTTAAATCGAATATTCGTTATGCCAATGATTGAATAAGGTCGTTGGTATATGATTATGATTATGATGTGCTTTATGATCTCAAGAATGAAATACACATAAATATGAATGATTGGGCCAAAGGCCGTTTGACACGAATGATTGGGCAAGAGGCCGCTTGACATGAATGATTGGGCTAAATGCCATTTGACATTAATGATTGGGCCAAGGGCCATTTGATAAGAACAAATTGGGCCTGAGGCTGTTTGATAAGAATGAATTACGCCCGAGGCCGTTTGATATGCTTGGGCCTAAGGCCATTTGATGAAATAGATAGAAAAATGAAAGGGCCAAAGGCCGTCCGTTATGTCCGTTACGAATTTCATTCATGTAACTTCCTTATTTGATATTATTCACTGGGCTTTCGCTCATTCTCATTTATATGTATGTAGAAGAGCAAAGAGATGTCCAAACCCAGCCTCAGTGAAGAAAGTAAGAGGAAGTCAAGTCTTGTGGAGTCAGACCGACTGTCTCACGCATGAGACTTTGTTTTTGTTCTTTTGTTTACCTCTTTTGCTATCTTGATGAATACATTGGATCACCCATGTACATAAGCTTTTTTTTTGGCTGACTGCATATTTGAAAGTTCCTGGATGTATAAGATGTTAACTCTATTTATATGTGTGAGTTATTGTGAACTGCTTATGGAATGCTTTGCTTTGCCATGTAAGCACAACTCATTGGACAAATTTTTTAAATCTGCTTCTGTTTTGGCCCCTTGTTTCTATTGAAATATGTTTAATTAGGTTTGAGGTTGCAGGTAATTTCTTGATTACTGGCCGGTTATGACCTTAATCCATAGAGGCTTGTTCGGGTCATGACAGTGTGTGTGTGTGTGTGGGCGCGCGCGCGAGAGAGAGAGAGTAGGCATTACAACAAAGAAAGAAGACATATAATTACCATGTTATTATCCGTGGTGCCATATCCTACATATATTATGTTGTGATATTTTTGTCGTGATACAAAATAATTTAGGTCCTAACAAACATTTGCAAAGACCTGAAAATGAATTCCATTATGGGCAAGAAGCTCCTAAAGAATGAAAATGAATATTGGAGTCATTTGTTAACGTTGTCATTTTCTTGTTTTTTGTTTACAAAATTTTTCTTTTTTTTTTTTTTTTTTTGGTAAGAAAGAAAAACAAAAAAAAAAACTTGTTCGGCATACAAAAATGTTTTGAATACAAATAAAAAAAAAATAGAGAGACATGTTTGGTGAGTTGCCGGAGGTGGTGGCCGATGGTGGAGGGTGAATGGATGTGGTGCCTAGTGGTGGGGGGTGGCCGGACTTGATGGCTGGAGTGTGGCCAAAGGTCACAGGGTGGCTAGAGGGCCACTGAAAGGTTGTTAGAGGTCACGGTGGTGATCGGGTGGTCTCTGTAGAGTCACCGAGAGGTTGCTGGAGCTCTCTGGCGGCAAGCCGCCCAGTAGTGGGTGGTGGCTTGAAGTGGTGGGGGAGAAAAAAGAAAATGAAAATTTATTTTGAAAATAAGTGAAAACATCGTTTTTTTGTTTCCAAAAATTTTGGAATCATTTCCATTTTTTTGAAAATGAAAACAATATACCAAACAAGTTTTCATTTCGAGTTTCCAAAAAAAATGAAAACAATTGCAGAAAACAGGAAATGGAAGTGTTAACAAATGGCCATAGTAGTCCACTACTCAATATGTATTAGATAGAGCCTATGAGGAACACTGTTCAATTATATAGAGCAATGGGCAAATTTCCCATTAGCACCTCACATGGAATGAAGGTTTTCCCATTACTCCTGAATGAATAACACTAACTGAATGATTTTACGCAAAGTTAATTGGAACTAGATCTATTCACGAGAGAATAAGGATAGCGCAAATAGAAGACCTACAAAGTCTGTAATTCAGACAACCCTTGAATGTCTCTGGACAGCTGACCACTCAATCCCACGCTGGCTAATGTTTTGGAATTGAAACTTATAGTTAACCTCTTAATTCTCAAAAATTAGAATAAGCAACTCTCCATAAGCATTAAAGGTAAAACACAATAGGGACTTACATAGATGTCACGCGTGAATTGATGCAACGAATTCCTTCCCAACTGTTGCTACATGGATCTGATCCAACCCAATTAGTGGTGTGTTCTTTTAGATTTCTTTGAGAGCATTTAGAGCAGCAATTGCATCCGACATAAAGTAACTTTACCCAAAATTTTTATGAGGATTAAGGAAAACCAATGCATGGAACATGAGAACCCAACAGTGGCCAGTAATCCAAAAACAAAAGGAACAGCTAAAAGTGCTCGTCTTCTCATATTTTGTTTGACTAAGTACTTTCTAGTTCAAGGTACTATCTTGGCCATTTTTGAATAATCAAGACCATTTGATACTTCAGTTAAAGGACTCAAACATCCAAGGCTTGCTGCTTAGTGACCACAAAACAGTACGCAAACTGAAAACTTGTTGCTAAACCAGATAAACATGGTAGTTAATCAAAAAAAAATTTGCTTTGGAAAGCAGTTAGCACGTAGCAGATATGCAACTACGTATTTTAGAGATTTGATCTATAGCTTTATATTATGGAAATTTTTCCTGGGATGTACAAAGATCTAGTCCTTTGCATGTTGAAAGCCTTACAGGAAAAACTGTACTCAAACTTTGAATCTCAAATCTACTGTCATTTAGAATCTAAGAAAAGACATCCACTAATGAAAATCACTCAGAAATGACAAAAGACAATATGTATATATTCATTTTCTTTCTTCGCCTTTTATCAGCAATCACCCTAAGAGTAAATAAGAAGTGGTGTGAAGAGAAAGAAACTAGAAAGAGGTCTAGCATATGCCATCATAAATTCAGTGCACAAATTATTTATGTGTTTATGGAGATTGATTATCTAACAAGCAGGTCTATATTCTTGTTTGTATTAATCACAACACAAAAAACTAAGAACATATATAACTAGTGACATCAATAAACTAAAAACCTGGACAGAAGAGTTGAACTTACAGTCTAGATTATTCATCTGCGCTGCTACGAGTAAAATTTGGACGGAAATAACTAGCAAATAGACTTGAATTCTTGATCCTATTATTCAAGAAAGAACCATATAGACTCTTGAACTAACTAAATTACATTGAACTACTTCAAAACCACTATTCTTTCATTCATTATTAGAACTCTTCAAGAGAGTTTTTTCCATGATACCCATATGCTCTCACTAAATGTATTCAACATGCACATGGTTACAATACAATAGCATGTTACTCATCCTCAAATTTTCCAATTAAATATATCTAATATATCCCAAAAACACTATGAAAGCCGATAGATATACATTTAGTGGTTCAGGTTAATTACAATGCAACTTCTATACACCAGGACCTATTTTTGACCATATAAGAAGAAGGGGAAAAAAAAAAAGGAAACAAAAATAGCCAGGTGGTCTTATTGGTTTAATTGTTAGACTCCAAAGTCAACAAAATGAACTAATTTTAAATATAAAAGATTTAGTAAGAGGAATCTACTGGTCTTGGTATGCTTTCGATATATGAGTCTTTTTCAAGAAAATGAAAGATTTAGGGCATTGTTTGCAATTAAATGGGCCATGCATGCACAAGTTGATTTTTTATTAGATTAGTCATTAAGCCCTTCTTTTAAGGAAATTATGTCCAAGGAATTATTTTACTCTTGGGCCATTTTCTTCCAAGCATTCAAACAAGTTGCCAACTGTACATTCTTATAATCATAACAAGCTAAAGACATTTTAAGGGATTGTAAATGTAAAGTGAGTTGGTAAATGAGAGGTGAAGTGTATATATCAAGATAGTTATAGAGACATAATATACCTCTTTTGCGTCTTTTTTCGCATTGATTATATACTTCAATTCTTCTTTTTCTTCTTCATCTTGAACATATTTTGTACTCTTACTTACATTAACTTTTTGTATTGATTACATACTCCAGTAATTTTCTTTTTGACTGATAAGAAGCCCAAACTTTGGCCTCTTTGCCAATATGACACAAAATCCCACTAGCCATGTGGTCTGTAGTTTCAATGACATCTCAGTAACCATAAAGGTACATACCTTCTCAGTAAAAATAAATGTGCGAATTCAAATTTATCACCTTCTCACTAATGTAATCAAGCAATTTTAATTAGCTTCAAAGCTATTCTCTCTTATAAAGGTCTTTCAATGAATGTCCAAATTCTCTCACTTCTCTACCAAAATAACATAGAACACAGCAACATCACATTCAGGATTACATTGATTAGCTCCATTCTCCTTTTCCATGATTAATCTAGTTATCAAATAATTGCAGCACAACATTGATTAGTAAAGAAGAATCACAACAAACATTTCAGTAATACCATGCACTTAGAATAACTACCCCAGAAATGAAATTTGCTAACAAGGTTCAGTCTCAGTGTGGCCCACACCACTCTAAGTTTGAATCTATATCATACACTTTATTTTTTGCATATTCTTTTGGGTGCATACATTTTCCACAAACCTTTAGGCTGTATTTGAATCATGAATTTAGATAGGGATTTGTGTAGGGAATGTAAATGAAGAAAAAATTATGAATGAAATATAAACTAATTTTATTTAGATAAGCTCCCCTCCATACTTAATCTCTCCATACCTGTCCATATCTCTCTTACGGGCTCTAACTGGGCAGACACAGATGATTCGAACCGTCTACTTCATAGACCTCACAATAAAGATTACCTATGCAAAAAAAAATAGCTTTATCGGATAACCATAAAGATGGGAACAATTGCATTTTGTTTTATAAAATTGATGCTTTAAGTTTACAATTTTGTCATTCATTTTATAAAACAAAATGTGATTTGTTCTTGATAAAATTAATTTTTTGCATAGATGACCTTTGCAGGACCTACAAGGTAAACGTTCAGGACATACATATGGATATGAATTTGGGCCCAAAATAGGGGTATATATGCGTATGGAGAGATGCAGTATGGAGGGGAGATCATCGCAATTTTATTTCACATTTTCCTTCCCTTTTCTTTTCCATCCGCAAATCAAATCTGTGATCCAAACACAACATTAAAAACCTACTAAAGAAACTTCTTAATTTGGGATGAACTATACAATATACATTCCAATAAAGATTCAATGATCCAAAGTATAATGCTATATGCACCAATTGGTATACTAATTAGTGTACTAACAGATGATGTGGCATAATTTTAGAGATTTTGGATCTTTGTAATTTATATAATAGGTGGGGTCATAGTTTTGAAATGACAATGTCAAATGTCATAGCATATGTTGGTATACTAATTGGTGCGTGTAGCACCACCAACCAAGAAAATCCATCAATTGCAAGAATTGTAGTCTGTGAAACGGGGGAAACAAATAAATATAGAAAGATGGCCATATAAAAAGGTTGCATCCAAAATATTCATAAACCCTAATTGAGAAAAACTCTAATTAAGAAGAACACACTATCATCCTTTTGTTTCAAAGACCAATTTACAAAAATATCTGAATTTTGGACAAAACAAGTAAAGCATACATATCTACATGATCAATCTAACAAATAGAGATTGAAACAAACCTTGGAAAACTGATAGTGACTCCTCCAAGACTCATGAAGCTAAACCACATACTTACCTAATCACATTAAAGACAACCAGATAGCTCCCAGCCTGTATTCATTTGTTGCCTTCACTACACACGTTGTTATCACCCCTTGTCACAGGCAAACTCATACTCCAAAGATTTTTATTTATATTTAGGAGTGGTTTGGGAACAAGATTTTTTTGGTGATTTTTTAATTTGAAAAATTCTACTTGCATCACAATTTTATTTTGTTATATTTATTTTTTCATTATACTGTTAAAAAATAATTAAAATTCTTATTACATCTTTTATAATGCCAAAATTAATCATAAATTAAATCCTTTTGAAAATTCCTATAGATTTTTCTCATTACATCTATTCCTTTTGAATTATTTTGATATTATGTTACTAAACAAATTATATTTGTCCAACCATCTTTTGCCACACATTTACAAATTTACTTTCCTTAAAACATCAAGCATCCATAAAAATATGAAATGTACAAACATCTATAAAAACATCTATAAAATTTTTCAATACAAATTTCTTCAAATTTGTCAATACAAATATCTATATAAATACACTGAGATGTTATCAAAATCTATCTATGTTGATAGTTTTGGTAATTACTACATTAGTGCTGACAAGCGTACGTAATTGATCAATACAGATATTATATGCTTTATCCTATCCATTAGCACACGGGTGATAAAAACGAATCCAATTACTTGTTTTTGAAAGTACTGGATGAGTAGAACGCATATAAATCTAACAAACCATTAACAATGCACTACTAGCTTGCTGTAACGAATAGAAGCATATAATCCTTCAAAGTAAAAGAAAATAAAATGTCAAAAAAACAAAACTAAAAATGTTTTGCAGTGAATTACCGGGCATGTACTTTTTGTTTGGTAGTAGGTTACTGAGCAAGTATTTTTTATCTGGCAGTAGGTTACTAGATATGTATTTTTTGTTCGACAGTATAATTCTAGGCTATTTGATTTTGTTCGGTTTTGGTACACCAAACAAAACTCAAAGAATCTTCTTAAAAAACGAAACGAAAACATAAAAAATAAAGAAAATAAACTCACCATTTCACTTTTTTTCTGGTCCATCATCACCATTTCTTCATCCATTATTTTCTTTTATGATCAAAACATTATATATTTTTTAAAGGTAGATGTATAGTGGAGAAGAAAAAATGAGAAATGAAGAAAAGAAGTATGGATTGAAGTGTAATGAGGGTAAAGAGATAATCAAATCAATTTAATTTTTATTTGTTGTCCTTAAATATAATTTCATACATGGGTAAAATTGAGTATATATATATATATATATCTCAAATGAAGGGTGTAAAGAGGTAAATGTGTTGTGTAAGTAGAATTTTCCTTTAATTTTTTGTTTAAAATATGAGTTGAAAAAGAATGCTACTATTAGCATCCTATTTATTGTTTTGGACTTTCCGTTTTTTTTATTTTTTATTTATAATAACCTTAAATTATCGAAGAGGACATCGATAATTTTGGGGCACTCTATCTCACACACATACCACTAAATCATGAGATGGGGTTTATGAGAGCACCCACCTCCATTACCACCCATCCATCTTCCTCAAATCCCACCCACAAAATCTTGAGAACCCTACAGCGGTTGTCAGGCCCTGAAAGACCCATTACATACAATTTCAACATACAAGATCCATGCAAAATAAAACAATAGAACCATTTACTCACAACTCTCTTTCTTTTGAACTATTCCCAAAACGAAAGTTTGCATAATTGTTCCATTACATTCCTCAAAACATAAAAAGAAATAGTTCAAAGAAAAGAGGTAAGAAGTTAATACTAGTAATCCAAAAGGGCATCTTTCTAATCACGATGCTCTACCCAAAGTTAGGTCACAAAATCAATTTCAAAAAAATACAATCATCATCACCACATCCCCAAGAGAACTTTAAACAAACATGCTACCTCTATTGGCATCATTGCATGAGAGGTGTCTCATCCTCAATTCCTGAAAATTGTTAGTTTTTTGGGTGAGCATAAGCTCAGTAGGCGATGCATTTAACAATTTATATAATCAGTTGAAGAACTTATGCATCATGCAATGTCGTTGAAGGGAATGTATGAAAAGAAGGTAAAACAATGCAGGATGATGCTATTGTTATGATGCAATGCATTGTACATATCTCATCTTTCCCACATTCTCAACAAGTGATAACTCAGCCATGACATCCACAGGTAAGAGCCCAAAGTCAAACACACATAGATTCGCTATAGTCATATATGGAAAATAATCCCACATTTGCCTCCTCCAGAAACGGCGGGGCGATGGGCACCCAAAACATCACAACCTTCCACATTTGCCGGCTCTGTAAACGGCGGGAACGTGGACACCTAAAACCATCCGTTTTCCACATTTGCCAGCTCCAGAAATGGCGGGCTCGTGGGCACCCCAAAACCTTTTCTCACATTTGTCCGGCGATATGCACAAACGGGGCAATTGGGCACCTTGACTCCCCGCGCGGGTGCCAATTACAATACTCAACTCAAACCCAACCCGACTCATTACCTGGACTCATAGGCTAATTACCTCAATTTTTAACTTTCAACTGTTTACACAAAGGTTGAACTCAAAGAAATGAATAATGCATATGCGAATACAGTAGATATAAATGAATGAGATGCACCTGTATCTATCAATACAATGTCCAAAGAATTACACACAATAAAAATACCTCTCACAACCGAGGATCCTGGCAACTGCTCTGGCGCAGTAACTGCATACACGTGCCCCTGTGGCCTTTGTTCAACCTGCTCATCCCTCAGAGCATAGGCCTGCTGTACTGACTTGAGCCGAAGCAGCTCCCTAATGAACTCGTGAAGTCTGAGCTGAGTGAGCCTGTTGCTGGCTCTGAGTCTGCCTAGACCCTGATGCGCCAGATGCGCCTCCCAATTGCGGGCAAGCTCTCTTCATGTGCCCTGACTGACCACACTGGTAGCAAGTAGGCCCCTGCCCTCTACTTTGAGTCTGACTTCGGGATCGGTTAGGTGGTGGTGGCAATCTCTACTGTCCTCCTCCCTTCTATGGACAAGCAAAGGCCTTGTGACCTGGTTGGCCACACTTGAAGCAAGAAAACCCGCTCTGTGCACTCTTTCCCGGGCCCGCACTAGGTAAGGGAAAAGTGGATCTAGACTACTGCAGCTGGGACTGTGACCCTTGGCCCCTAGATCTCAAATTCCAAAGTCTCTCCTCCTCGGCCTCCACAATAATTTCCACATGTGCGGTTGCCTCCACAAGGCGATCATAATTTCGGATCATGTTCTCGGCAACCTTGAATAGAATCTTAGTTCTCAATCTCTACTCGAACTCGATGCAACGGCGCTCTTCCGTCGCTACCAATTTCGGTGCAAACCGGGACAAACTAGAAAAGGCCACTTCAAACTCGGCCACAGACATATTGAGTTGCTTAAGGTCCTTAAACTCCTGCCTCAACCTCTCCCTAGCCGTAGGAGGTAGATACTTGTCTTGGAAAGCCACCACAAACGCCTCCCAAGTCGGCTCTATTCGGCCTTTGGCATATTTTCACCATTGGCCTGCGCCCCCTTTGAGGTAGTAACTCACAAGAGTCACCCTCAATTCGCTATCTTCTATATGAAGTATATCAAAAGTCTTCACGGTTTGTTCTAGCCATTCATCCGCTTTCTTTGGCTTGGGGCCGCCATGGAATTCAGCCGGCTTGGCCTGCAAAAACTCCCTCGTGAGGAAGCTCGCCCTTGTTTCCGCAACATTCTCTCTAGCTTGGGTCTCTTCCCTAAGTATGTTCATGGACTCCCTTAATGGCCTCGCCATATCCCAGGCTAGAGCCCCCATTGCGGCTTGGCCGGCTTGCCCTGGCACCTCCGCTTGCCCCACTTGTTCAGCCATGTCAGCTTGGCCTAGACCCTCTTCTTGTACCGGGACCTCGTGGACCGGTATCTCATGTACACCCCGATGACCTCGACCTCGCCTTCCATCCCTACCACCTCATGTTTGAATCCTTCACGACATCCTAATTGAGAATCAAAGTAAACAATTTAGCATATCATTCCCAATGTGCTCGTAACGTGCCTTGCACGTTAAACTATAACAATTATATACATTCTAACACACAAACAATTCAATTCACTCCACATAAGCACGTAGTCATGTAAACACATACGAATTATCCTTCTGTGGGAGCCGAATAATTGATAGAGGCAGAAGGCGCACAATACAGGGCTGGTAATAATCGGCCGAGTCCGAATACAATATTTTTGCCGAATAAGTGTGTAGCATTGAAGCCGGATAATGAAAAGGATAGTGATCAAAAAGTAGGCCCTGGCCCCGAGGATAGAGGAAAGCAGGTATAAATACAGGAACAACATATTTGGAAGGTATGTAAGAATCACTCCACTTAACTTAGACAAGAAGCTATCTTGAGTGTCTGAACTAACTTGTCCGTCGGAGTGTTAATTCCGGCACCCCCGACCAGAGTGTTTCCATCTTTTCAGGTGACTAGCTGAGGATAAGCAGCGTCTCCCAGGATCAGAAGAGTATTTCCAAACCAGTTCTCCACAATTGGCGCTGTCTGTGGGAATACTCAAGTACATCCATGGCAGCCGTGACTGAAGATCCTCCGGTAGCCATTGACGAGACCGCGCAAGGAGATGACCTCACTCCAGCAAATATGCTCGGGAAAGAAACCATTGCTGCAAGTCGCGCCTTGAACTTCGATTCACCAACGACCTCAGCGCAAGAGACAATGCAGGCGATCATGGAACAAGCAAAGTAGAATGAACAAAGGCTGGAGAACATGATCGCTGAAAATGAACGTCTCCGTCAAGATTTGGCCCTCGAAGTCGCAAAATCGAGAGAAGCCATGCGCCAAGATCCCGAACGACCTCCGAGGGCCGGTGGACAACGACCTCGAGCCCGGCCCAAGGATACCAATAGCGACTCCAATTCATTATCCACGGAGCTCACCAAAAAGGGACGATCAGAAACTTCTAGCTCCTCCGAAAAGAGTCTGCATACAAGGAACAATCACAGGAGGATCAGTTTAGACGAGGATGACCAGCACGATCCTTTTGTCCGACGGATTGCAAGGGCGGCCTTGCCCAAGAAGTTCAAAGCTTCGTCATTCACTCTTTACAATAGAAAATCAGATCCCACCGATCATATCCGTCATTACAAGCAGGCCATGACATTGTATGCGCATAACGGCCCTCATGTGTCAGATATTCCTCGACACAGGGCCATTAGTCGTCAGTGGTATTATAAGTCGAGCCTCCATCAAAAGCTTTCATCAATTACAGAAATCCTTCAGGGCCAGGTTCATCACCAACGACGTACAGCCGAAATAGGCCGACTCTCTCTGGGCTATGCAGATTCAGTCAGGAGAAACGCTCAGAGCGTACTCGGCGCGATATTGGGAGTGTTTCAACCTCGTCGACGACGCTTGTAACGACTTCATGGCCATCACCGCCTTCAAAATAGGACTACATCCTGATAGTCCTCTTCGCAGTTCTCTGACCAAAAGACCTCCCAAAACGGTCTGGGCGTTGATGAAGAAAGTTGAGGAGTATTGCAAAGTGGAAGACGATGCCTTGAGAATAAAGGCCGGCCAAATGTCCAACAAAACGGCCCCCCCTAAAATTGCCCAATCAATAAGTTCCATGCCACCTCCTAGCCTAGAGCCTCGGCAGCGCACTAAACGAGACAAAAGGCTGGATACTCGCCGATGAAGCGATCAATGTCCCCACCGGACGAATGAGCAACTGCAAGTCGACGGCAAACGCTCGAGACGTGCCGACAAAAAGCACACAGAGTTGTCAGAACCAATCGCTACAATAATGACCAAAATCCAACACCTTCCATTCTTCAAATGGCCATCAAAGATGATGGGGCCTCCCGACACATGAAGAAGGGATCGGCGGTGCGAATATCACAAAGATCACGGCCACGAAACAGAGAGTTGTTACGCATTAAAAGATTACCTGGAAGAACTGGTGCAAGACGGCCAGCTGCAACAGTATGTGAGACAGGGCAAGCCAACCAAAGCACTAGCCTTGTGGCAGGACTCCCCTCCACTTGGCGTGATCCACGTAATCTATAGCCTGCCTGCACCCCCAACCGTGCACACAATTCAATCGCGTCCAATCCCTCAGGGGCAACGTATTCCAACTGAATGGCCCCAAGAAGCTCCGACAATTGCTTTCCATGACGTCGACCTTATTGGCATAACAATTCCCCACATTGATCCGTTGGTCATTCAATTACGCATAAACCGCTTCACCATTGAATGAATTCTCATAGACCCAGGGAGTACTTCAGAGGTTATGTATTACCAAACTTTCATCAAACTCGGCCTCAACGAGTCGGATCTGTGTCCGGTGCCTCGTCCATTGTTCGGCTTTAATATGAATCTCGAATACCCGTTAGGGAAGATCATACTACCTGTCCGAGCGGGCTTCAAAACGGTCGAAGTAGAATTCCTAGTTGTAAAGCTCCCTTCGCCGTATAATATCATCATGGGGCGAACTTGGATACATATTATGAAGGTCATTCCAAGCACTTATCATCAGCTCGTGCGCTTCCCGACAGCCCGCGGCATTGAAGAGATCTGTGGCTCCCCTCAATCGGCACAAGCAGCGATTTTATGAAAACCATATCACTGACCCGACCTGTGGGCTTTGATACTTGTATATATCTCACAAATCCTATTATGCCGCTCATCATAATGACAATTCGGAGCCTCCTTTGGTGCATGACACCTTAGGGCCGATTAAGTCTCCGGATTCGGAGCGCCCTTCGTGGATATCACGATTGGCCACATTAAGTCTCCGAATTCGGAGCACCCTTCGTGGATATCACGATTGGCCACATTAAGCCTTCGGATTCGGAGCCCCCTTTGGTGCATGACACCTTAGGGCCGATTAAGTCTCCGGATTCGGAGCCCCCTTTGGTGCATGACACCTCAGGGCCAATTAAGTCTCCGAATTCGGAGTGCCCTTTCGTGGATATCACGATTGGCCACATTAAGTCTCCGGATTCGGAGCCCCCTTTGGTGCATGACACCTTAGGGCCGATTAAGTCTCCGAATTCGGAGCGCCCTTCGTGGATATCACGATTGGCCACATTAAGTCTCCGAATTCGGAGCGCCCTTCGTGGATATCACGATTGGCCACATTAAGTCTCCGGATTCGGAGCCCCCTTTGGTGCATGACACCTTAGGGCCGATTAAGTCTCTGGATTCGGAGCCTCCTTTGGTGTATGACACCTTAGGGCCGATTAAGTCTCCAAATTTGGAGCGCCCTTCGTGGATATCACGATTGGCCACATTAAGTCTTCGGATTCGGAGCCCCCTGTGGTGCATGACACCTTAGGGTCGATTAAGTCTCCGGATTCGGAGCGCCCTTCGTGGATATCACGATTGGCCACATTAAGTCTCCGAATTCGGAGCCCCGTTTGGTGCATGACACCTTAGGGCTGATTAAGTCTCCGGATTCGGAGCGCCCTTCGTGGATATCACGATTTGCCACATTAAGTCTCCGGATTCGGAGCCCCCTTTGGTGCATGACACCTTAGGGCCGATTAAGTCTCCGGATTCGGAGCGCCCTTCGTGGATATCACCATTGGCCACATTAAGTCTCCGAATTCGGAGCCCCTTTTGGTGCATGACACCTTAGGGCCGATTAAGTCTCCGGATTCGGAGCGCCCTTCGTGGATATCACGATTGGTCATATTAAGTCTTCGAATTCGGAGCCCCCTTTGGTGCATGACACTTCAGGGCCGATTAAGTCTCCGGATTCGGAGCGCCCTTCGTGGATATCACGATTGGCCACATTAAGTCTCCGAATTCGGAGCCCCTTTTGGTGCATGACACTTTAGGGCCGATTAATCCTCCTGATTCGGAGACCCCTTTGGCACGAACAAAAGAAAACTTGTCAATCATTGACAATGTCAAGGCAAGACGCAAATAAACAAATTCAGCATAATACGCAAATGTTTGAAATACAACTTTTTATTCGAGCAAACAGTTGTTACATAAACGCAATTCGCATTTGAGCGTTACAATTTTTACTTAATCAGACACTTGTTACACAAACGTAACTCGTATTTGAGCACTACAATACTCATTTCCAATCTGAAAAGCAAAAAAGGGGAGAAGACACATTGGTAAAGCGGCAGTACCGAATCAGCTCCCGTCACCCAGAAGTCCTCCGCGGTTTGCAATGCCTCGAGCCAACTGTGCCCAAGTCCTGCCTTGATACCATTGACAATGTCAAGGCAAAGATCCAGGACAATGAGGGATAAATCCAACGGTCGTTGCTTTTCCTTTCGGGCTGATTTGCTTCGACGACTTGAAGGTTCATGCCAACTTTGGGACACCCTACTTCCCATACGGATGGCCCTTCCGCCACGATCCATGGCAACGCCAAGGTCGGCTGAACTCCTGCCTCTAACTAACATCCCCACGTAACCAACCTCACATAAGTGATTGTTTATCTGCGCAAAGCACCCACTCCTTTTATTTTATTTTCAATACTGGCAGCGATCTCGAGGCCCCAATCCTGAGGCGATTTCACTAACGCTAAATTCCATAAGCAAAACGTCGGTTGACATTCGCCACGGCATAAGTGATCCAAACAACTTTTTGAAGCATGTGCATTGGCCAAAAATCTAGGCCCCGAGTCGAGTTGAACTTGGCAGAGCCGCTCTACCTACCGGCTTTTGGCTTCAGGTTACAATAGCCTGTCAGGAATAAACGGCTGTCACGTATGGATTGACCCTGCCGGTCAACGCCTATATATTCATTCAAACACAATAAAACGAAACACATGCATGTCGAATACGAACTGCAATAAAATATTTGTGATAGAACGTTTTTCATATTTATTCAACAAAACAAGCGACAAATTACATAGTTTTGAACGTAACCCGCGTTTCAGCCTTACAATAAATATAACTATGCAGCGTCACCCTCATCATCACTCTTCTCGACTTCAAAGGCAGAAAACGGAAAATGTTTGCTGTGATAGAGTGGTGATGCCGACTCAATACCCGTCGCTCGAAGAGTTTTTGCAGCTTGAGATGCCTTGATCCAACCGTGCCTAAATCCACAATTTTCACATCGGCAAACTTCTTCGGCCCGTTTTGCCTTGGTCTTCTGGATTCCGACTCTTCGGCCTTCACGGAAACCTTTCTCATAGGCCCTTCCCTTCGCGCTCTCCATCGCGAACATACTCACCGTATCATGATCGGCAAGCGCAGCGCTGATGAGCCGGCTGGTAACCCTCTTTTCCATGATTGGGTTCCCCTGCCCAGAGGGTTGTGCCTGGGCTGCCTTGGTCTTCCTCAACTCAAGGCCACCGCCAGACGGCCTCCAAACTTCAATACGCTCATCCTTTTTCTCCATTTCTACTGGCAATACAGAATCGCATGCCGATTTCATAGGCAAGCAGTATGTTCTTCACGGCCCCATGAACGCCTTCGCGAAACACTTCGTAGTCCTGGAGACCTACCATCGATTGCTGAACCTCAGGCGAAAAATTTGTCGAGCAAACTCGACCGCTACATTTAGGTCTCGAACGATCGAGTCCGCCTCCGTCATGGGTCTATTCCCCACAAATACCGCAAAGCTTAATGGGTGCGGATTCGCCTCAGGTGCCCTCTCGACTCGGGGTTGAGAAGTTCTTCCCTACGATAGCTTGTCCCGCCTGGGCGACCTGCTTCAACGTCGAGGAAACTGACACCGCTCTCAATCCCTGGAACTCCTGTTCCCTGCGCGCGGAGGGTCACTACTTCGATTCATGTCTCCACCCAAATACCACCAAATATTTTGCTTTCCTCCGCTTAAAGAAGAGTCTGCTCGACATTCACTGATACCCTCAAACGCCGAGTCACCGTTCACACGCCATAAAAGTTTTACCTTCAATCATTTATCCTGTAAAGAGGCAGCACCCTCGAGGCCATCTCATTAATTGTAAAACCCACACGCCCGGCGCCGACTGGATCGACCCACTTGGGGCCAAGGCAGACCGATCCACAAATCTTAAGGTCGTTTCATACGGCGCCCGAACAATCACGCACCGCCTGGTGCAGGGGCAGATTTATCAATCTATTCGGCTTACGTACCCCAGCCGGCCCATGAATCGATCCTTCACAAATCTTAAGGCCGTTTCATATGGCGCCCGAACGTGAATCGATCCTTCACAAATCTTGAGGTCGTTTCATACGGCGCCCGAACGATCGCCGCCTGGGGCACGAGCAGATTCATCAATCTATTCGGCTTACGTACCCCAGCCGACCCATGAATCGATCCTTCACAAATCTTAAGGCCATTTCATACGGCGCCCGAATGATCACGCATCGCCTGGGGCAGGGGCAGATTCATCAATCTATTCGGCTTACGTACCCCAGCCGGCCCATGAATCGATCTTTCACAAATCTTAAGGCCGTTTCATACGGCGCCCGAACGATCGCCGCCTGGGGCAAGGGCAGATTCATCAATCTATTCGGCTCATCAATCGATTCGGCCCAATACCCACAATACACGGCACATGAATGATAATTCAATATTGCCATAGGATATTTAATTTCTGAAAGCTAAAACAGCAACGATTCTATCCAAATTCGTGAAAGGAAAAGTATTCTTCATTAACCTAACTTCACAAACTATGAACAAGTAGTGGAGAAATACCAAGGCAATTTTCATTAATAAATTGAGCGCAAACAGTAACACCAATTTATACATGAAAACTAGCCTAAGCTAACAAAAACTTACATCAAAATCAAAAGTCTACCAAACAAAAAACTTATATTAAAATCAAACGAGATGACTCCCAGATCAATCCTCGGGGTCAGACTCAAGTGGCTCAACGTCCACTTGCTCATAGGGAATTGGCAAGGCCAATGTAACTCCAGCGGCAGCAAGGGCTTTGAGCCATCCATGTTTGAACCCCCGATTCTCGAATTTAGGGACTTCATCCACATATTCGGTGAAGGCGGCGCTTTGTCCTGCCTCAAATGCTGCAGAAGCTTCAGAATCGGCTTTCTCCTTGGTGGTCTTGAGCTCTGCTAACTGAACCTCTGCCTTGGCAAGTGCCTCCTTGGCTAACTTGAGCGATTCTTCGCATGCATTTTCCCTACTCTCAGCGTCAGAGAGCAGCTGTTCGGCTGAGTGAGCCCTTTCTTTCTCTGCTTCAGCTCACGCACCCTCCATCGCGGCTCTCATACTTTCAAATCCGGCCCTACTCTTTTGACCATCCGCCTCTGCTTGCAAACGATCAACTCTGCCGAGGGCATCATGGAGACGGCGGCCTAGGTCCGCGATCCTGCCAACAGTCTGCAAGACAAGTTGGGATTGTCAGATATCTTTAACGAAAACAAAGTTAAGAGAACTTGAGATGGTCACTAACCAGGAACGCTGACTGCGTAGATAGGGCTACGACCATAACATCCGGCACAGCGCGAAAGGCTGCGACGTCAGCCGGCAAGGAAATCGACGCTGCGAGGCTCAACGCCACGGCTGGATCCTCAATGGCTGAGGCATCGAAAGAGATTAGCATATCTTTGATCTTAAGTCGAACAATAAAAGGCGCAGCCACACCCGGCTCTCCTAAACGAGGCCGTTTGGAAGCAAGGCTAATTTCTGACCTAGCATCTCCCTCGGCGTTACGTTTTTCGCCCCGCTCCTCCAAAATCAGCCGTTCATCAGTGACCTGTTCCTCAAGCTCTTCCCCCGTTTTGGTCTCAGTGACCTCAATCGTCTCTTCGATAACGGGTACGAAATTTTTAATTAAGGTGGGCTCAGAATGGACGGCCTCGGCCTTCTTTCGAGCAGCCATCCGCTCAGCATTTTTCCTTCGGGCCATCTGCGTAAGGCTTTCCCCAGCCATAACTTCGAAAATATCGCCGGGTAGGTCCCCCAAATTTGCAAAAATATCTTCGGATGAAAACTCTGCCCAACCCGAAGTGGACGGTGAAGGCCGGTTAAGTCCCGTAGCCTCAAACGCCGAGCGTATCACTTCGTCGACCTCTTCGGCCCCCTCAGCAACCTCTCTGGTTGGTTCGGTAACTACCTCTACCACCGGATCAGCCTCTACCCTTGGATCCGAATCTTCGAGGCCAATTTGCCTAAGGTTCTTGAAGCTGGGAAAGATAAGAGCCGAAAGATGTTGATTGCCAGATGGAATTGGTATGCCTTCCGCAGTCGAGAATGTAGTGTAAGTCGGTTCGTACTGGAGGAGTATGTGAGCCGCTCTCCCTTGCTTTTGTACGTTTGGACGGCCGAAGTATCTGAGCGCGGACTTAATCTCCTCAAGAACCGGCCCGTCGGTTGCTGGAAGAATTTTCTTCAATCTATTACCTGCAAAGAATAAGGGATGATTAAAGGAGAAAAATCGAGTGAAGGGTAAGTCAACAAACAAGGCGTCGCGCGGCAACCTGGATCACCCTTTCGTCTGGGAATAGGATCTAGGCGGTTTTCGCCTTCACCGAACTCCCAGTTACCTTGGACATTGACCATAACGCCGTCAACCCTCTTACCAGAACTGGAAAGCATGGTTATCAAGTGATGTTCAGTGTCCTTGGCCTTGAGAAAGTATCGCCCCAGCCGACCGGAAGATTTGGCCAAAGCGTAGCAGTGCCGAATCGCCGGAATGCCAAGGTTGATCCTAAGACGCCGATTCAACTCAATCACCCCCATGATGATTCGAAAGAAATTGACGTTAGGTTGAGAAGGAATCAGACTCCAATAGCGAAGGACGGTCCTAAGCAGTGGGTGTAGGGGAAAACGGACTCCGCCCTCCGCTATGGACGAAAGAGGGAAGACGATCGTATTCTGATCCTCCCTCTTCATATCAAGGGTACTGTCCGTCACAAGAGATAAGTGGACGTCGTCGGGAATGGAAAAATGTCTCCGGAATCTGGAGATACGACCCTCGGAAAGGAGGTCTTTCAAGTGTTTAGCCATGTTCGCGGGGATTCAAGGTTTCACCGGAATCAAAACGACAAACAGAAAACAGGATCGTAAAGAAGGGAGAAGAAGACTTACGAAGATTAAACGGAGACGAGGTTAGACGAAGAAGAGTTGCAGAGCATGCGAGTCAGAGAAGGGATATTTGCTGGCGGTCTAAGAGTCTCGAATACTCGACGAACTGTGTATTCGAAAAGACTGAAATTTCAAATCATAATAAATGTGAAACACGCAATTGAGGCGGGAAGGCGTAATAATGAACGAAAAGGTGTGCGCGTCCTGACATCTATATGGGGATGCGCGAAGCCGCCTGACCAATTTTAACTTTTCCAATCCAAGACCAAACACACCGATTAACTACCGTCAATAGGGAGTTCGGGGGACAATTGTGGGAGCCGAATAATTGATAGAGGCAGAAGGCGCACAATACAGGGCTGGTAATAATCGGCCGAGTCCGAATACAATATTTGGGCCGAATAAGTGTGTAGCATTGGAGCCGGATAATGAAAAGGATAGTGATCAAAAAGTAGGCCCTGGCCCCGAGGATAGAGGAAAGCAGGTATAAATACAGGAACAACATATTTGGAAGGTATGTAAGAATCACTCCACTTAACTTAGACAAGAGCTATTTTGAGTGTCTGAACTAACTTGTCCGTCGAAGTGCTAATTCTGGCACCCCCGACCGGAGTGTTTCCATCTTTTCAGGTGACTAGCTGAGGATAAGCAGCGTCTCCCAGGATCAAAAGAGTATTTCCAAACCACTTCTCCACACCTTCAGTGATGAGATTCGTCTCACGAAAAACCAAGAATCCTTAGTAGAATGACTATTGATCAGGTACCCTTCTAAGAAGACTTCAAGGAATCTAACAGGCGCAAATAACATCCCAAAAGTCTAATCCCATACCTATGTGGTCACATAAGCATATTATCACTCAATCACAAATAAACAAGGTATTTCCTAATCATGCGAAATGAACCCATTGTGGTATGGCAACCACTTCCCGCGAGCCCCAAGTATTCAAACCCGGTAGCTCTGATACCAAGTTGTAACGCCCGAAATAATTCAACATGAACTACCCACATTAATTAACATTCACAAAATCATGACAAAAGCCTCCAAAACCTTACATAGTTAATAAGAGAGTTTATACAAAAGTTTCACATGCGGATATACATTCAATGATTAAAATACACATGAATCTATAGCATGTGAAACACCAAATCTCAAAACAATGAAACGCCCTTAAGGGCTTACATCTTCCAAGGCAATAGCTCAGTTACACAAAATGGTCACTTGGACCCATACACATTTCGCCCTTGGCTTTACAAAATTTACAACAAAACAAAAGAGCTAATTGCTCTTCACAAAAAGATATCTGTGCCCTCAGTTTGGCGGGATCACCACATCTTTACCTGTACCAAATCCCATAGGGGTGAGCATAAAGCCCAGTAGAGAATTCTCACAAAGTATCTACAGTTATGCAATTCTCAATGAAATGTCAATGTTCATGCTATGCCATGCTCTCTTAAAGAAAATTTCATTTCATCCTTTTTTTTTTTTTTTAATTTCCATTTCAATAAAAGTTAGCAATCTCAACACATTTCAAACAAACTTCCAATTTTAATCAATAGGCGCAAATACGAACCGGGTAATCCTTTGGTAATCCCTAAGTAGACTCTACGAGTACTACCAAACTGTCATTTTTACCGGTATTAACCGAAAGGCTCGACACCTATCCGCGCAGTTTTCTGGTCTTTCACCATAGACACTCAGGCCAACTTATCAAGTTCATCTACACCCCCTAACCGGACTTACCACCATATTTACCCCATACACAGTTCCATAGTTCTTATCACAACGTTATTTTCTTTCATGACATAAATATCTTCAGTCGAAATTTACAAAGCAAGAATAATAACTGAATGAATATGCAATGCAATGATTTTCCATATCTTATAACATTTCCCCATTTTTAAAGTCTCTACAATAATGTCAACAATCACATCTCCCGTTACCTCTTTTCAATGCTCTTCCCCAAGATAACCGTATGTTATCTACATTCAGCCACAATTCACCTTTCACAAGTCTTAGCAATATAGTCTCATCAAGACTACAAGTAATGTTTTTCAAACATTAATTCTCATAATCCACAATGCACAACAATTATCATCTTCCACTTAAATATTTCCATACATTCAACAATAGTTTAAAAAAAATAAGTCCTCCACTCTTTTATATCAAGGAAACTATCATTTTATTATATCACATTGTGAAATCCACACTCATTTACTTATTTAAACACAAGAAAAGAAGAATTTCATAGTTTTTCTCATGTTTTCAAAAACCCCCAATTTCTAGGGTTTCCATCAAAACCCAACAATCCTCCCATTTCATGGTGAAACCTAATCAAAACCATATTTTTCTTAAATTTAGCACAAAGAACATTCTCATGGATAAAAAGGAAGTTAAGATTTAAAACCCCTCTTTCAAAACTCCCTTTCTCTCTCTTCATTTAGTGCAAGATTAAAATTAACACAACAGCCTCATGGAAGCTTTAAAATCAACATTTATGAAGCAAAACATGTATATATGACTCAACTGCGCACCTACGGAAGTGAAAAGAAAGTCGATTCAAAATAAGCAAGGATGAGAGTCTAGCGAAGAGGCATTCGGACACAACAATCCCAAAGAAAACGAGAAAGGAAGAACGTGTAGCAAAACCGACCATCACAGTTCTAACAAAAATGAGCCTAGCTGAACACAATTTAAAGCCTTTGGCTATACAAAATAGATACAACAAAAATAGAAGCTCTTGCTCCAAATCCCGCCAAGCTACTGCCTTAGCGGAGGCATATCACTAACACCTGAAAATGATTTTTCCCAAATAGGGTGAGCCAACGCCCAGTAGAAACAATCTAACACAATATACGAGTCTTAACAAAGATATAAGTAAATTGTGCATATACAATGTCCGTAGAAAAATTATTCAAGTCTTACAAAATTATAATATGCCAAGTTTTATATCTCAATCCTTGTTATCTCAATTTCATTCACGTCAATTCAATTCATCTAAACTCATGAGCAAATTTCATTATTTTCTATACAACCCAACTGAGACTACAACCTAGTGGTTCCCAAATCAACATAACAGCCACACAAACACTTCAATTTGCCATTTTACGAAAATTTCATCCACGGGAATCGGCACCCATGTATACGCGCGGTTTCGAAACTTTCACCCTGGACACACAGGCCAACTTAATTTTATGGAGTCCATTCCCTTTCTCCTCTCGAACATGGAGTACATCACATTTCTCCTCCCAAACATCATACATATACAATGTATTTAAAACACAATCATATTCAATGACAACCAACGAAAGGTTAGTTTCAATTCACCTAATCCTCATGCAATTTCTACAACAATCATAGCTACCCTTCACTGATAGCCCAACACAAATATTTCTAAACAGATATTCAATCTCAAGACAAATAATTTATTCAAAATTTCATAGGTGAGTGATAATACATATCATTCTCCACCGTTTATGTCAACATCCATTCAATTTCAAATTTTCAATCCCAATTCCATTTATTTATACAAAATAAATATGTGAAACATTTTAGGGCAAACTCCATTTTTCCCAAATATCAACCCAAATGCCAAAATCACTATTTTGTCACAATATAACCTCATATTCAACCCCATAGCCATTTATAACTCATTCACTTTGAAACCCCTCTTTTGATATAATACCCAAACCCTAGGTTTGTTCATAGTACACCCAAAGTACGCCATTGTTACAAAACAACTCATAACTAAGTTAAAAGTCATAAGAAAATTTAGAAAATCCCTATCTCAAGTTTAGAAGACCAAAGCAAAAGATGGAGAAACTTCAAAGACGCTGAAACCAAACTTTAATCAGACCAAAAGAGAGCCCTTGAGGCACTCTTCCTTTTTAACAAAGGCACACGGGTATAGAGATCACTAGATCCAGGTGAAAATGTAGAGAGAATGTGAGTTTTAGAGAGGGAGAGACTCTAGATCTAGGGTTTTTGAAAAGTAGAGAGAGAGAAATGAAAAAGTGATATAAAATGACCTTTTTACGAACTGATATACGTACAGTATGCTCATGCACAAGAGTTGACGTTCGAGCGTTAGACACAATAAGTTGTTCCGCTCGAGCGCAAGAAGTGACGCTCGAGCGCCAAGACACATTCAAAAGGGCATTATCGCTCAAGTGTAAGAAGTGCCCCTTGAGCGCAGAATACATATATCCAGTAGTTTTGCAGACAATAGACCAACACTCGAGCGCAATAAAGGACACTTGAGCGCCCACCCGCTCGAGCGTAGAAAATACTCACCTAGTAGTTTTGCAGACCTGCAAAGTATTGAGAGTTCGCAAAGCCAGCTCAAGCGCAAGAAGTGACGCTCGAGCGGAGGACCAAAAATCTGGGCAACATAAGATTTGAAAATCAAGCAACCAACTTGTTCCAAACATGCTCGATACAACCAAATAGCCAAACTCAAGTAAGAATAAGGGTAAAATGACAATAAACAACATTCAGAAACCATTAGCCCGAGTCCGGAATACAACAAGAGTTGGGTCAAAACTGGAATAGCTATAATAAATGAGGTGTGATGATGTATTGGAAAAACTAAGAACAGATATTGGAGCTCTCTTCTACGTATATCATTAAACACTAATATTAATATTGGTGTCAATAAAACTAACAACTTAGGCATAAGAATGGAACTTACAGTCCATATTATTCGTCTGTGCTGCTACAAGTAAAATTTGGACGGAAACAACCAGCAGACAGACATAAATTCTTGAACCCATTATTCAAGCAAGAACCACGTAGATTCTTCAACTCACTGAATGATAATGAGACACTTCAAAGCCACCTAATTCTTTCCTTCAGTTCTAGTTGTTCAGTATAACTCTTCAAGATAAGAAAGTTTCTTCATGACTATAGTCAACATATGCATAGCTGCAATTAGAACAATATGAAAGCACATGGACATAAAAATTATTTGTTCAAGTAATTACAATACAACAATTGCACACCATGATCTGATTTCCTTCTCAACAGAACAGAAAGAAAAAGAAATCCGTTGTTACACCTAAGTTAATATGAACTAATTGTAAATATAAGGGATTTGTAAGAGGAAACCTGCTAGTCTTGTAGATTCCTCAAGAAGAAGAAAGATTCAAGGCATTTACAAAATTAAAGGCCCATGGACAAGTTTGATTTTTGAGTTAGATTAGTCATTAGGGACAAGAGTACTAGCACCTTTTCTGGGGAACAAATTTCCACTTGGGTCATTTTCCAATGAAGTTGTCAAACAAGTTGCCAATTGTGCATCATGATAATCACAAGATGCTAGAAACTTTTTTGACTAGGGGGGTTGTAAATGTAACATGAGAAGAAGGAAAATGAAAGCCTAAGTATACACATCAACACATTACTTCTACACTTAAATCTCTGTTTTTCTTATATCAATGCATTTCCATCTACATAATTTTGTATGAATCCCAAGACACCAAGTTGGTATTTTGTGTAACAGGTATATACAGTGTGTAGCTTCACTCTCACCTATGGGTTAACATTTCAAATTTTGCTTGCCACGTCATTTGGGAATTTAGGGAGGAGAAACTAGTGGATGAATTATTTTTTTTAAAAAAAATGAATGCTCATTTAAAGATTGGAGATGTAGGCCATAAGTCCAATTTCAAAATATCTAGGCTAATAGACTCAAACTCTATTCTTTTGGGGTCGAAAAGACAAAATAATTTAAAAGACCATATTGCTTCTACCTATTTGTCCACGTCACATATATGTCCATTTGTCATCTCCCTATTTATTCATAAGTCATCTATTAGTCTACATAATCTATCTATCTGTTCATATCACCACTATCACCAATCACCACTGCCATTGCCATCACCGGCGCCAACGGTGGTCAAGATGTGATCTAGTGGCAATGGAGTAAAAAATAGAAAAAAAAAAAAAATTCTTTAAAACAATAATTTGTTCTTCTTGTTAGATAATTTTATTGATCATGTCATTGTGTCCATAAAAGATCAATTGTTAAACCTAATGTCATATCTCATAGAAAATAGATTTATCACCAATAAAACCTTAAGGATTAAATTTTTCTATAGTAAAAAATTATTACTGAGAATCTTTTTCCAATAATTAAGTTCTTTGACATCCAAATTGACATATTAATTTCCATCAATTTATTGGTTGGTTATACTAAACCTCATCAACTATTAGCAAATATCATTTTGACTCCCTCATTTACAAAAAATATCTAAAACATGAGTTCCAATCCTTTCATCAAACTCATATCAAATAGAGGTAGAATTACTTTTTTCATCAAATCAAGGAAACTTTACCCTTTCATCAAATTTGTAGGTGACTGTTGGATCGAACATCCTCCTGGACAACCTCTTCCTTGCAAAATTGCCCATAAAGGTGTTGGTCAATTCACACAAACAGGTTGATGGGCTAAACATCCGCCCGGTTGTCCTTCCGGTCGAGCAGTGTTTTGATGAAAAATGCAAATTGTCCATTGGTACGCTCAATATCAGATGAAACTTTTACTCAAATTTAATGAAAAAAAAAATTGTTGAAAATACCAATAACAGGTAGTATGGTAAAGGAGTCAAATCGAGTTGAATAAAATTATTTAAATATATTTTAAAATTAAAAAAATTAAAATATATTTAAATTTAATTTATTTATGTTTTGAAATAAATTCATATGAGCTTTAATCTCGTCACTAACAGAGAGCAACTTGTTTGTTTTTTTTTTTTAAATGTATATAATCGAATCAAACTTAATAAATTTCGAAATATGTTTAAACTTTACTTATATAATGAACCAATCTCCAACAAATTTTTAATGAGCCGAGTCCCAATAGCTAATTTTTTTTACAACCTACAGCTAATTAAGATAACCAAATTTTTAGGTTGTTTATCTCAAAAAAAAAATTCTTATTGTTTCGTGCCTAAATCATCTAAAGTCATAATAAAATAAATCTCATTTTGATGTTAGGTCCTCATCCTCAAAAAATTTTGGCCCCTTAGCAAACAAACATATAATTTTGTACGAAAATTTTACAAAAAAAAAATATTTGTAGATTATTATTACTATTATCCACGGCCCCCAAATTTTGAAAAATCTCATCATTCCATACACTTTTAAGACTTTACAAGATAAAATTAGCATTTTGATCCCTAAAATTTAGGACGAATTACACTAACGGTCTTTATAGTTTGAGATTTGTGTCACTTTGATTCTTGATCTTTCAATTATAATACAATTGACTCTAAATTTTGAATCTCGTGCTACATAACGACAAACTCCTTTGCAAACAAAAAATGCTCCATTTCAAGGGCAAAATTGTCAATTTGATAAAATATAAACTAGTTTGACAAAAATAAATGTCAAAAAGTTATTTTTGAATTTTTAAAAATTATTTTTACCCCACCAAAGATAAAATTATATAAAAATGATAAATCTTTTACATTTGCATTTTTATTTTTTTAACCAAATTAATTTTTAGTATGTATTTAGATGATAATCATGTAATGGATGGCAATTTTGTTGATGTTTTTGGATGGTTATCATGTAATAGGTGGCTGTTTTGTTGATGTTTTTGGATAGTTATCACGTAATAGATGGTTGTTTTGTTGTTATTTTTGGATGGTTCTTAGGTAATGAGTGGTTATTAGACTTTTAATATGTAATCTATATGTTCAATATATAAAATGTTTTTAATTTTGAATTTTTTGATTTGATAGATTACTTTAATGATGACATCAAAATTGTTACCATGTTTGACTCTTAAAAAAATCAAAACTAATTTAACGAAAATAAATATAAAAAAAAAATTAATTGTAAAAAATTATTTCTACCCTCCCAACAGATAAAATTATATAAATATGGTGTGTTTTTAATTTTTTTCACCAATTTAATTTTTAGTTTCTTAGAAAAAAAAATGAAAATAGATTGTGAAAACCAAACCAAATAGAATTTTATAACCAAGAAAGTGTCATTATTATTCATTAAAAAAATGCCATTACATTTCAAACAACATAAAAGTTAACTAATACAAAATAAGTTGTATGGCGACTTTACTCTTGAAATGGACCGTTGACAAAGGAAATATCTTTGATTGTTCTTGTTTTGAATAAGATTCAAAATTCAGGATCAAATATATCACAACTGAAAAATCAAGGACCAAAGTAACATAAGCCCCAAATTACAGGGACTGTTAATGTAATTTGGTTTAAAAATTATATAATTTTATTTGGGTTATTTACATGAAGACCTAAATTACTGAAAAGTATCACTTTTCCCCCCCCCCCCCCCCAAAAAAAAAAAAAAAAAACTATAAAAGGGTAGAGATAGGCCACTAAACTATTGAGAAAATCACTTTACCCTCTAAATTATAAAAGCGTACAAATGTCCCTAAATTATAAAACGTACAAATTGGACTGTTAAAGAAAGGGGTCAAAATGAAACACATCAATAGTGTAAGTGGTTTATTTGCATGTTTTTGTAATTTAGGGGGTCTATTTATATGTTTTTATAGTTTAAGGAATCAAAATGATATTTCTTAATAGTTTAGAGAGTCACTAAGTAAATAACTCAATTTTATAGTAAGCAAAATAAATTTATCTTGGCAATTTGTTAATTTTTGGGTCCCCTACCAGCTATCAAATATAGGCATGGGTTGCCCCGATTAGGATGCATCTATGTTTAATTTCCAACCGAGTAATACTTGAGATTTTAAAATTTTTACTAAATTTTCTATTAAATATTTTATATGGGTGTGGAACCTACATCATGTGAGTCCCATGTAAATCTCATACCCATATGAGATATTTAGTAAAAAATTTAATAAAATTTCTAACGTCTAACATTTTTTTTTTTCCAACCAACCCAACCGTGGGGAAGCCGGAAAAGGGTCCACCCCACTTCAATATGCTTGAGGTTTGTTTGGTAATTTTTTCTATTTTTTTTTTTAAAATAAAACTAGGGGATAAGATCACTCGATGGGTGTGCTATTAAATTTATAAAATATAAATTTTAATTTTAAATTAAAAATATATGTAGTGTTTGTTGATTAAGTGGTATGGGTGTGGTTTTCCAAACCTAAGATAACTAGCGGGCTATCTTGTGCACTTCAATATAAAAAAAAATTTCTTCCCTTTTTTTATATAAAAAAAATCCACTAGAGAAAAGGAGAGAGTAGGCTTCAAGAGACTAAAATGAGTTATTCACATATATAATAACTAGTGGGTGGCACAAGCGATGCGTGTGCAATTCAGATAACTAATAATAAAAACAAATAATAAAGAATTTAATATCATAATATGTGTGTTATTTAAGTGATAAATATGTTCTTAATAAAACCAAAGGTCTTGGGTTCAAGGTTCAAAACTTACTTACGCTGTATATAATAATTTTTTATTTATTTTTTATTATTTTAGCATATATAAAGTTGCCACATGGCATGAAGAGAAGAAGGTTTCACTAAACTAATTTAGACATTCACTTAATAATAGTATAGGTAATAATAATAATAACAACTAGTGCATATGTGATGCGTATGCAATTAAATAAATAAAAATAAAACTAAACTTTTACTATATATATGTGGTATGTCATGCAAGTGGTAAGAGTCTTATTTATTAATTCAAAGGTTTAAGGTTTGAGTCTTACGCTTGTTAGCTATCGAATTTTTATTTTATTTTATTTTATATTTCAAATAGGAAAATGAGGACACGTGGCATAAAGGAAAGTCACCAAAGTTTGGACACCAAGTGAATTGTTCACTTTTAATAATAGTATAGATAGCTACATAGATAGATAGATAGATATGAGCTAAAAAATTTAATATATTTGAAAATAAATTTTTTTTTTTTGATTTTTTTTAATAGAAAAATGTCAAAAGTAGAGTATGAATGGGAATTAATTTTAACAAAAATGCTTCGTAGCCTGAATTTGTGTGGCACGAATGGCTTGAATATATCAAAACGACATCATTTTACCCTCAAAATGGCGTCGTTTTGAGACATTCGAGCCATTCAAGTTATGAAAATTCGGGCTACTAATCATTGTTGTTTAATTTTAAATATGTCCAATCTATAAAAATATTGAAAAAAATCATTTTTTTTTAATAAACAAAACAAGCTTTGACGTAGTGTACAAAAGAATGGGAACACCAAATAGACCTCTAACCTTTGTTGTTGTTGTTGTTGTTGTTTTTTTGAAAGTTGAATTTAACAATATTATTACATTAATCATATTTTTTTAATCACATTTTATTCGCCATGATAAGAACTCGCAAATATTTGACCTAAGAGTTTATCTCGTAGAGTGGTGTCTTTTATAAGACTCAAGTTTCTTATACTAATCTATATCTATCTATATATATTATATAAGAAAAATGGTCTTTTTAGTAAGGAGCCTTGTGAGAGTTACAATATCTCATACTAATTTTCTTAATTTTCATAATTTTAAATAATTAAGAAAATCTCCATTGGCTAGTTTTTATTTGATAATCCCACAACGGGAAAAAGAAGGAAAAAAATGAGTTGTTTTACTCATATAAAGAAAATCTTATACTCTCATCCCATTTAATGAGGAGCGTGGTGAGAGTTTCAATATCTCATACTAATTTTATTGATTTTCTTAATTTTAAACAATTAAATTTTTTTTTATTGGTTAGCTTTTATTTAATAATCCTACATCGGGAAAAAGAAGAAAGAAAATGAGTTATTCCACTCATATAAAGTGAATCTTATACTCCCATCCCATTTAATATTGCAGTGTTCAATTCAATATAGATTAAATTTTAAAAATTTTAATTAATTAATTATGATCTAGTATCGATTAGGCTAAATCATTTTTAATTGATTGATTTGTTGGCTTAACTGCAATTTTATCGGTTTTATCAAAATATGTTGATTAGATTTGTTTGGTTCAAAATGAACTAAAGATTGATCTGATTAAAGATTGAAAGACTGAGATTGCTTGATTAGAAATAAACTTCCCGTCCAAATAATTGTTAACTTTTATTTTATAATCCCACATCAGAAAAGGGAAAAAAAAAAAGTGAATTGTTATACTTATATAAGGTGAATCTTAATAGTGTAGTATTGTGTATATTTCAATTCAAGACAGTTTAAATTTTAAAATTTTAAAATAACATTTAAAAGTTTTAATTAATTAATTTTTGTATAAGTTAGTTGGTCATTTGACCTAACCAGTTGTAACGTCCCGAAATAATACCACATGAACCACCCACATTAATCAACATCTACCGAATAAACAATGCCATAACACCAACCTTTACATCATATACCAACAGTGTTTATACAAAAGTTCTACATGCGATTTTTACATTCAAGGATATAAAGATATATAAATCTATAGCATGCGAAGCATCTAGTCTCAACACAAATAAAATGCATTTAAAGGCTTACATCTTCCAAGGCAATAGCCCGGTTACACAAAATGGTCTCTCGGCCCCAAACACATTAGCCCTTGGCTTACAAAAAGATCACAACAAAAATAAGAGCTATGTACTCTTTACAATTATCCGATTCCTCAACTTGGCGGGATCACCACGTCTTTACCTGCACCAAATCCCATAGGGGTGAACATAAAGCCCAGTAGAAAATTCCTTAACAAAGTATATGTATTTATGTAATATAACCAATGTTAAATGCAAATGTAATGCCGTGCAATGCCATTTCAAAATTTTCACATACCATGCTTTTCTTGAAGATCACCATGTTTCATTAACATAATTTCAATATTGTCAATTTCCAAACATCCAGTTTTAATCATAAGGGGCGGTAAATTTGACTGGTAATCCCTAGGCTGGTGTCTGCAAGTTGACTCTATGAGTACTACCAAACTGTCATTTTTATTGGTATTAACCGGAAGGCTCGACACCTATCCGTGCGGGTTTCTGGTCTTTCACCATGGACACTCAGGCCAACTTATCAAATTCAACTACACCACCTAACTGGACTTACCAACGTATTTACCCCCATAACCAATTCCATAGTTCTCATCATAACAGGATCTTTCTCAAGTAAACGTTTTCCAATTCATTTCAAGAAGTGCAATAATGATAATAAATTAAATGAGAATATGATGCAATACATGATATCTCATAGCATTCCTCCATGGTTTCATTCACAATATTACATTCTCAAAGAGAGTCAAATTCTCCAACCAATGTTCATGATATGCAAGGTTTTAAAAGGGATTGATGCAACAATTATCATAGTTGGCATATTTCTCCACTTTCGGTAAGGTTTCATCAAGTATTAATAAATAAATAAAACTTCCATCTTTCTTTCAATGTCATTCCACAATTAACCAAAACTTATTACAATCTATCAATAACATAATGACATGTTTCCAACTTCATGCACTTCCATCATTTCATCATTTCAAGGTTGTAATACAATTTTGGACAAACAATCTACGACTTGGACAATTAACATCTCTCAATTAAATATTTTTCATGCATCTAATATCAATTTAAAAGTAACTCCTCCATTTTCTTACATCAAGGCGATTACCCCATTTCTTTCCAAAATGTGAACTCCACACTCACTCATCCATATTTACTCAAGAAAAGAAATTTATTCTATGGATTTCCCATGTTTTCAAAAAGCCCCAACATTCTAGGTTTTCACAAAAAGAAACTAACATAGTTCATCTCTTTCATAAAACTCACCTTACTCTTGAATCCTCACTCATATTGTCCAATAACTCAAGAAAATCTCTAAAAGAACACAAGGTAGTGTTTATTTCATAAAAATCATCAACCCTTTTTGAAACACCAAACCCATTTTCGAAATTACAAAGGAAACTCACAAAATCAATTTAAAACTTACATAAACATATATATAACTCAAAGGAAACCCTACCTCAAGGTTTGATGAAGAGAATGATGAAACCCTAGAGTCAAAGGATGGGAGGATCTCGGATTTCCACCACACCAAGTGAAGCCCTAGTTCCTGATCTTCAAGATTTAGAGGAAGATGATAGGGATCTTGGCCTAAAGATTGCAAGAATCAAAGAGTTTTGGTGTTTTGGTGAGGATTTCTAGAAAGGAGGAGGAGAAAATAGGGTTTAGAGAGAGAGAGAGAGACCCAAAAATGAGATACAATTCGGCCAAAAAGAGAAATAAAAACAGAGCCTCGGATCTGGGCTTTTCCCGCATGTGCGGAGCCTATTCCTGCACGTGCAGCATGTGCCTCCCGTACGTGCGGCTTCTCCCTCCCACACGTGCGGCACCTCCCCGTACCTTCTCACGCACGTGCCTTTTTTGCAGTATGCAACCCACTGAAAATCCCCTCTCCCCGCACGTGCGGCTTGGCCTCCCGCACGTGCGGCCCTAGCCCAACAGACCAAAATTCTCTGGTTCGGCCCTCGGGCACCCCGGCCTCGACCGCGCCCTCTCCGGAACGGGTGAAATTCAATCACCAAACAAAAACAAGAATAAGAACTTTATTTGAAACAAATTTTCCAGCATTTTCAAACTCAACAAGAACAAAAGAACAGAGTGAAGGAGGAGAAGGAAAAGAGAGAGGAAACAAAGACCCGATTGTCACACCGATTAGGCTGAAC
Organism: Camellia lanceoleosa; assembly: GCA_025200525.1. Lineage (NCBI taxonomy): Eukaryota > Viridiplantae > Streptophyta > Magnoliopsida > Ericales > Theaceae > Camellia > Camellia lanceoleosa. Next base: position 44,873,275 of record CM045759.1, read on the forward strand.
CATTTTGGGTTTGACCGATTTACTAGTTTAATCACGATTTCTCATATTGATTTTATTAATTTTAAACAATTAAAAAAATTTTCATTGGCTAACTTCCATTTAACCATATAAAAATAAAACTCCAATTAGTTTATGATTTATTTTATAATCCCACATCGAGAGAAGAAGGAAAAACAAAGTTTGCTTCATTATCTATCTATATATTATATAAGAAAATTGGAGTTTTAGAAAGAAGTCTTCTAGGAGTTCCAAACCCTTATTCTAAAATTATTGAATTTTCTTAATTTAAAAAAACTAAGAAAATTCCCGTTAACTAGTTTCTATTTACCTTTTATTTTATAATCCCACATTGGAAAAGAAAAAAAAAAAGAAAAAGTGAATTGTTTTACTAACATAAAGTGAATCTTATGCTTCCATTTATATAAACAAAAGGAGATTTTTAGTGAGAAGTCCTATGATAAATATCTCATACTCATTTTTTTTTTTTTTTAATTTTCTTAATTTTAAACAATTAAGAAAATCCCCATTGGCTAACTTCCATTAAACTTTTATTTTACAATCCCACGAAATTTTGATTTAAAAAATAATTTTGTATGATGTTTTGAAACTGTCATAATATTCAATTTTAAAATAATTACAATCACATATCGAGAAAAGAAAGAACAAGTGAGTTGTTTCACTTATATAAAGTGTTTCAATCCCACATTGGGAAAGAAAAAAAAAGTGAGTTGTTTCACTTATATAAAATGAATCTTATCAATGGAGTTTTAAGAGAGAAGCATTCTAGAAGCTCCAAATCTTCATTCTAAAATTATTAAATTTTCTTAATTTTAAACAATTAAGAAAATTTTCATTGGCTAATTTCCATTTACCTTTTATTTTACAATCCCAAATTGGAGGAGGGGGGGAGAGGGGAGAAAAAAGGAAAAAGTGAATTGTTTTATTTATATAAAGTGAATCTTATATTCCAATTTATATAAATTATTGAAATTTCTTAATTTTAAACAATTAAGAATGTCACGCCCTCAAAATAACAACATAAGACCCAACAGTAAAGACATGCATTGATATATATAAAAGTTTCATATCCTTCTATTTATCACAATTCCATTACAAAAAGTATTACATGTTAACAACAAAAGCAAATGCCCTAAGGGCTTACAGCTTTCCAAGTTAACACTTGGTTACAAAAAAGAGAGCACTAGCTCAATTACATCTTAAGCCCTTGGCTTGAATTTACATGTAATACATCAAAAGAAAATAGACGACCAAAAAGTCCATCAGCCTCAAGCCTCCCAAGCTATGTCCTTGGAGGTGGTATGCTACCTGTACCTGAAAATGATGTTCCCATATAGGGTGAGCCACAGCCCAGTAAAAATATACTAAACCAGTTATGAATAATGACTAAAAGATTAACAGTTGATAGATGGTCAACACTTTTACACTTTTCATAACACATTACAATTCCAAGACTTTCAAGCCTATGTTCAATTCAATCTCCATTTTCATTTAATTCTCAATTCATAATTCATGGCTCAGAACCTGGCCAAACAACTCATATGAGACAATAACTCATATTAACCACTTTCATTTTCATTACTCCCACAGATGAGCAGACTAGCTATATTACATTCCCAAGACAAGCATATGAGCTCTGTCAACACATTTCTAGACAAGCATATGAGCTCTATCTACGGAGTCCATCCCCTATCTTCTCCCAAACAACATCCGGTTTAGAGGTACATCCCCTATCTTCCCCTAAACCGTGGAGTACATCCCCTATCTTCTCCAACACAACACAATGCATATAAACAATAATTATACACATCACAAATCAATACATAAAGTTAATGTATTCTTCAACTGTCATACTCAATGACTCAATTAAATGATTGGTTTAGTTTGCCTAATCATCATGCATTTTCTACAACAATCAAGACTATCCTCCACCGATAGCCCAAAGCAGATATTTCTAAACAGAACATAAATGCACAAAATGGATATTAAATCAACATTTCCATTTCAATTCCTCATTTCTCATAATTAATCATATCAATTAATTAATCAATGAAGTTAGGGCATTTTCCATAATTAACATCTCAACCCTCAGGTTCCATTTTCATCAATGTTTCAACATTAAACCCATGTTTCTATACCAAACATGCCTCTAGGTTCATTATAAATAAAACCCCAACTTTGTAAAATTACACAAAGGCCCAAAGTTTTCTCAAAATTTCACAACAACTTCCAACACATCAAAATGCTAAAATTCAAAGACAAAATCCATAAAGAGGAGTAGGATATCCCTACCTCAAAGTTTGAGCTCCAAAGGAGATGAAGACCCAACACCCAACTTGCTCCAAAACCAAATATTTTCAGATTAGATCGAAGCCTAAGTCACCCTCTATCTTTCTAACAAAGCACTTAGGGGAAATTCACACTCTAGGGAGATGATTTCTTAGAGAGAAGGCAAGTCTAGAGAGAGAGGCTCTCAGATTTAGGGTTTGAAGATGTAAAAGTTTTAAAAAAGTGAAGTTTAGATCGCTGCTGCGAACTGATATAAATAGGCTCGCTCGAGCGAAGGCTTGGTCGCCGGCGACGAGACCTGAAAACCCCTAGCTCGAGCTAAGAAGGTCTCGCTTGAGCCAACAACCCAGAAGCTCGCTCGAGCGAAGAAAAGCTCGCTCGAGCTAGGAACTCGACCCTTCAGGTCTGCAACTAAACGCACGCTCGAGCGACAAACTGCTCGCTCGAGCGAAGACCGAACCAGATCGCTCGAGCGAAGAGAAGCTCGCTCGAGCCAAAAATCATGGTGTTGAGTCCAAGACACGCAATCGCCGCTCGGCCGAAGCCACTCGCTTGACCCACGACACAAAACTCAACGCTTCGCTTCCAATGACCAACTCTCGCCGAAGCGAAGGACAAAATTTCTGGGCAGCAACCCTTGGTTCCCAAACACAACCAACCTGAAACAAACCTGCCCAACACATCCTATAACTCAAATACAATGTAGAAAAGGATGTAAACAAGACAATGCTCACTATTAACATCCAAGGACACATGTCCGGATCACTGTACAATAAGGGGTAAACCCGGGATCGCTATAAAGAAAATCCCCATTGGTTAGCTTCTATTTAACTTTTATTTTACAATCCCATATCAGGAAAAAAAGGAAAAAATGAATTGTTTAGTGAATCTTATACTCTCATTTATATAAGTAAAAAAAGATTTTTAGTTGGAATCCCTATAATCAATACCTTTTTTTTTTTTTTTTGATTTTCTTAATTTTAAACAATTAAGAAAATCTCCATTGATTAGCTTCCATTTAATTTTTATTTTACAATCCCACATAGACGTTTTGATTTAAAAAATAATTTTGTATAAGATTTTGAAATTCTCATAATATTTAACTTTAAAATAATTACAATCCCACATTGAGAAAAGAAATAAAAAGTGAGTTGTTTAACTTATATAAAGTGAATCTTATACTCTTATTTAATATTATAGTATTGTGCATGTTTCAGTTCAAGATGGTTTAAATGTTAAAATAAAATTTAAAGGTTTTAATTAATTAATTTTGTTGTAAATTGGTTGGTCTTCTAACTTAGCCGATTAAGCTGAATCATTTTCGGTTTAACTGATTCACTAGTTTAACCACGGATTTAACTGTTTTATCAAAATATATTACTTACATTTGTTTGATTTAAAATAAACTAAGACTGACCTTATTAAAAATTGAACGACTGAGATTGCTTGATTAGAAATGAACTTCTCGTCCAAACAACTGTTAACTTTTATTTTACAATCCCACATCAGTAAAAAGAGAAAAAAATGAGTTGTTTCACTATATAAACTTTATACTCCTATTTAATATTGTAATGTTATATATATTTCAGTTCAAGACAGTTTAAATTTTTAAAATTAAAATAAAATTTAAAAGTTTTAATTAATTAATTTTTGTATAAGTTAGTTAAACGGTTAAGATTGCTTGATTCGAAATAAATTTTCCGCCAAAGCAATTATGAACTTTTAAACAATTAAGAAAATCACCATTGGCTAGCTTTCATTTAACTTTTATTTTATAATTTCATATCAAGAAAAGAAGAAAAAAGTGAATTGTTTCACTTACATAAAGTGAATCTTATGCTCCTATTTATATAAGCAAAATGATATTTTTAGTGAGAAGCCCTATAATCAATATTTTATACTAATTTTTTTAATTTTCTTAACTTTAAACAATTTAAAAAATCCCAATTGACTAGCTTCTATTTAACTTTTATTTTATAAATATAAAAAAATTAAATATAATTATTATATTTTTATCAAATAATATATTATTTTATTCCGTGCATAGCATAGGTGATATGCTAGTTAGATATTAATGAGATTCATGAACAATCCATTAAAAACTTTGTTTCACTTTTATAGATATTTAAGTTGATAGGTACCCAAAAAAAAATAAATAAATAAATAAATAAAACAATTAGTTTATGATTTCTTTTTTATTTATATGTTAAAATTGAATGAATGTGACATTTCTTCGGTTATGTTAAAACTATATATATATATATATATTGTATTAGTTTAGTATTAAATATTGGTTTATTTCTCATTTTAAAATTAAAATATGACAAGGTATGTGAACCAAGAGTAGTTCTGTCCTGGTCCGGACTCCTAAACTACCTTTCAAAGACGTGATAGATGACTTTGTGCCCCTTTAGAATTTTATGCATTTATTTTCTTCAATATCATTTTCAATTATTTTGTTGCATTCATAAAGTTTTCAACGAATACGGCTTGAATTATATCCAATTGACTCCGCATCGGTCTTTACGCCACCGGTTCACCATTCGCAGCAAGGTTCTGAAAAGTGGTTGCGGTCGCCGTAATGGTAGCGGTGACGCGGTTGCGGTTGCGGGGTGTAAAGGCCGTAGTATAACGGTTGCGGTAACCCGAACCGTGAATTTTTTTATTTTTCGCACAATTTGAAAAAAATTTACCGATACACATTTTTTTTCCATGATCATATTTATTGGGTTAAAAATAAATATTGATCAATTTTTGTAAATTTTTAAGTATGATCCAATATATTTCATATTTTTAAATCACTATAAACTGAGTTTTTTACATTTTATTTTAATAATTAATGACTTTATATTATACAAAAAATCAATCACTAACTATTATATATAAGATAAACAATGATAAAAGTAAGAGAATAAATAAGAGCCTAAATATATATATATATATACATATTTTAACCAAGCCAAATAGATAATAACCACACTTATTATTATTATTATTTTCAAACAATATATCGATAGACACACAAACAAAATGGTTTAGTGATAGCAGCTGAATAGAATAGCATGGGTCTTACAGTTTCAACAAATCAATAACATATTCTTCATATTCTCTCTTCTCTCTCTATCTCTTGCTCCTCCATTTTCTCTCTTTATCTTCCCTCTTCTCTCTATCCCTTTTTTCATATTTTCAGCTTTTTTTTGTGTGTTTTTTTTCGAAAGAAACAGTTTGGAACCGTTACATAACGGTGCGTAACAAGCCGTTACGGCTGTTACGGAACCGTTACGTAACGGTGTGTAGCAAGCCGTTACGGCTGTTACAGCACCGTTACGACCGCTACGGCTAACACACCTGTGAATCTCAATCACACTGCAAAAGCGGCCGTAACGGGTAGCGGCAACCGCCAAAACCGTTACGTAACGGCGTTACGTAATAGTTGCGGCCGCTTTTTAAAACCTTGATTCGCAGTATTAATAAGAACTAATTAATAGCATCCAACTAATAGTAAAAATGAGACTTAATTTTCTATGATAAATATTTGTTAATTTAGTAAATATATGAATATTTCAATAAGAAAAAGTTATAAAGTGTGTTCCGACTTACATGTGCGTTAGTTGAGAGTGAGATATTCACTTGTGTTAAATATAAGACATAACTGGAAAATTTTATATCACATTTTAAAAAAATGTGTACCCATACTGCCATATATTTTAATTATAATTTTTGTGGCCTTTCATTATGACTTGTTTGGGATGCAAATTTGAGAATTTTTTTTTTTTTTTTAAACACAATTTGTGACTAATTAGTCAACAAAGATAAAATATGCTATTTTAACTAATAAGATAAAATATAATATTCAAACTATAATCAATTTATTTTTTCTCTAACAACCATTAAATCAATTACAGAAAAAGTCAATTATCATCCCAAATACAATTTTTTTAACCAGAATAAAATAATCAAATAGCCAAAAAGTCAGATTAAAAAAGTTCATGCCAAACATTTTTATTTTTTATCATTACTCAAATTTATGATCTAAGCACAACCATAATGATCTTCTTCCACCATTTTTGATTGACTACATGCGAAGGGATATGAGCTTAATCATTATTGTAATAATTATTTTTTAATTAATTTATTTAAATGGTAGAAAAAATATTTTAAATATGTCTCAATCGGACATTCCCTCATGTGGAAACCATCTTAATACTTTCCTATCAACCCCTTCAACGATGAAACCCTGGTTCCACCCCCTGCAGCATAGGAGTAATTTATTCTCCTTAGGAGTATTTTTAATTTAATGGTTCTGTAATCGTTTTTTTGGTTCTTGTAATCCGTAATTTTTTTCTGGTTCTTTTGTATTTTTGTTTTTGTTATTGTTCAAATCTTTGTAAGAAGTAATAATTTCAGTAATATAATATCAGTTTTTAGTTTGTTTCTCTCTGTTGATAACCTACAAAAAAGGTTTTGAATCTGTCAAAACATAGGACACCAACCACAATTATTTGATCTGTTTGTCATTTGTGAAATTTTGGTTTTCCTGTTGAATCCATTTTGTCAATTTGATCAAAACTAGATTTTTGCTAACAACGGAGCATATTGAATGGTGATTGGTGAGGAAGTATGAGCACGTGATACTCCGGGACTATTGTATAATTTTCCTGCGGGGGTTTTACTAAAACAAAAATAAATAAATAAATAAATAAATAAAAATAAGTGTGTTTATATATTTATTTGGACAAAATTATCATTTGGCAAGTGACGAAAATAGCCAAAATATTAAAAAGTCACTAGAAGTTGTCACATCAATCTTCTTACTTTTTTGCTCGTCTTAAAAAGTTACAAAGCTAATTAAAATAAGTCAATTCTCAAAACAATCCTCAGTGAAAAGCTCCTAATGTAAAAGGCATAAATTCATAAATTCTTTTCAAATAAGTTTTGATGTATGGTAAATTACACTTCTTATCCTTGAATTTTCATTCAAATTTTTACTTTTTATTCTTTCTCTTCTAATTGCAACAATTAAGTTTTCAAATTTCAACATGTATTTTAATATGGGCCTTCTTTTATTCCATCGTTTAAAATTTGAGTGAAAATTAGAACAAGAGGACTCAAATAAAATTTTAATAAAAGTTAGAAGATGAATGATGGAATTTTTCATACTTTATTATTTATTTATTTTTCCATTTTAATGTTCCTAAGATGCGCTCATGCGTGTCATGCCCCACTTTTTATTACTCGAAGTCATTACCAAATTCATTAACTTAATTTAATTTCAGAGATAACATGCAGAAACAAACTCATACATACAATCCATAGAAATGGATATCAATACTTTCATTCGTATGCAAAGTAAATGTTACATGAACACACTTAATAAATTGCCCTTAGGCTTACATCACTTAAGGTACAAGAAGAAGGGTGTAACCCTTTTTCAACAACGGCATTCCGCCAACATAACAGAGGCCCCGTAGCCAGCAAATAAGTAGATCCCAATCTTGCAGTTCAACCTGCTTAATACCTGAAAAAGATTCAACAACGTGGGATGAACATATAGTCCAGTAGAGATCTCAACATGATCCTCAACAATAACAACTTACAGATAGCTATGATCATGCACACTCATTCTTGTACTAGAATAGTAAGGTGACAGTTTATACAAGATATAAATATGTATGAACTTTTCTTGAAAACAACCGTTTCATTCAACGCTACACGCGATTCATCTTTCCTTATTCCTTTAATTAATCCTCATTAGGAACTAATCACTAAGCCCTATACTCCCCTCCATTTCCCATACATACGACAGACGTATCTTTTCAAAACATGTTTATCATTAAATCCTTCATTCTTCTTCACACTTTCCAAAAGACAAAAAAAAGACATTTTGGTTTGTTTCTACTACTATCAAACCTATACATGCATAACTTTGTAAAAAAAATAAATTTACAACCCACCAACATGTATACAATCCATCAATGGAGTAACTCGGTCCTCCGAACTGTAACCAATCAAATCCATGATATTTTCAGTTACAACTAAACAACAACAATTCCCCTTTGCTCTACTAGCTATGCGCTTAGTAAGCCAAAGATATACTGAAATAACTACAACCAACTTCACTCTACTAGCTATGTGCGTAGTAAGCCAAAATGCCAGTTTACCGGGCGCAAGCTGGAAGGATATGGTGCCTTATATTATCAGCGCATACAGTTCTCCAGGCGCTAGCTGGAAGGTAACGGTACCTTTAATTATAAGCGCGGCATATAACGCCAACAACAACCATGCAACAAGGCATATCCAACATGTATAATGCATATACATAAACTATCAAGATGACAGCAATGTGTTAAAGTAAATGAACACATAACTAACTCCTCCTGAGCAAACATACATATACATAATGTATCTAACACTTCATCACATATGATGTTCAATTAATCAATGACACAATGCAAACCCGACCATTCTACACAAGCGTGTCATCCTCCACCGATGACCAACGACAAAACCTCTAGATGCATATAGTTAGTACATCTATTGAAGACTCAATTACCATGAATCACAAACCAAACAATAACATTAGCATGGTAGTTAAAAATACAACTTTTACACGTGTATTCAACACTCAAGATACAACAACCCAATTCTCAATCTTATTTTGAAAACACATTTCTCATTTTCACGGAAACAATCCCATTTCCTTTTTGTTATCACAAAACCAACTCCACTATTCTTGTTTCCATAAAACCAATTCCAAAGCTATGATTAACCCCTTAGGCATTAACACCCTTACCCAACTCATTTTAATCAAGGAGATTCATATACATTAGTCAACAAGCCCCCATTTTAATTTACCAAATCAAAACATAATTTAGAGCTTTTTCTTCATTTAACTACAACATGCTAATTTATATTCTAATTAGCCAAGACAACAACTAATGAAGCCAAACCCAATCTTAACACAACCAACCCTAGGTTTACCCCATGATTTTCAAATAAAACCAACATGATACAATTTTCATGCAATACGAAATAACCACATGTCTATCTATAGATGGAGTATTGAAAAGAAACAAAGAGAATCCCTACCTCAAAGGAGAACTCAAATGGAGAAGATGGCCCGAAATCAAAGTGCTCCAAATCCTCTATTTTTCCGATTAAAGCGAAGCCCTCGACATCCTCTATCTTTTTAACAAAGGACCTAAGATGGATTTACACTAGAAGGAGATGAAATCTAGAGGGATAATAAGTTTAGAGAGAGAGACTCTCGGCTGCTAGGGTTTCAAAAAAATGAAAGAGGGAGAAAAATGATCTTTTTCCCCGCTGTTGCCCACTAAAAAACGACAGGCTCGCTCGAGCGAAGACACTGCCTTTCGGCGACGAACACAAGAACACTCGCCGAGCCAAGACAAACCTTGCTCGAGCCAACAACCCGAAGCTTCGCTCGGCGGCGAAACTTTCGCCGAGCCAAGAATTCCAGTGTTCAGGTTATAGTACCAGACGCAAAGCTCGCTCGAGCGAAGCCACCCTGGCTCGACCCACCAGACACAAAACTCCACTCTCGCTCGAGCGACCAACTCCTCGCTCGAGCGAGGGTCCAAAACTCTGGACAACAACTCTTGGTTTCCAACACAACCAACCTGGAACAAACAAGTCCAAAACATTCTATAACTCAAATTTAAAGAATTGAAGGACAGAAACAAGTTCAAAACAACAACCGGAATCCACGGAACTAAGTCTGGATACTACAACCAAAGGAGAAAGAACCGGGATCGCTATAATGCGGCTCTTGCATGATCACTTTATGTTCAATTTTTAACAATAGGTGACTGAATTTAAAGTTCGTGGAATTAATTATACTGAAAGACTAAAGTAAAATTTACATAAAAAATTGAGGATAAAAACTATAGGCTATGGTTTCTCTGTAGTTCTCTGTTGGATTGGAGAGGTATTGTTGGGCATTGTGGGCTCACTTTTGGGTCCCGTTTCGATGATCCAAACCATTCACATTTTAGGATTCGTCGAACATATCATCTCTATAAAAAATCAATTTGATCGGAAAATGACAATCATGTGTTGAGATCAGTTTTGTATGGAAAAAACGAACGGTAAAGAAATAAACGGTCCATACAAAATGGATTCGAACACGTGATTTCTGCTATCCGATCGACTTGATTTTTTGCAGGGATAATATACTCGATGAACCCTAAAATGTGAACGGTTCAGATTATTGAAATGCGACCTAAAAGTGGACCCACAGGATCGGACTGAACGGTCGAATCCTATTATGGACCAGAGACAGTCAAATCCCAAAAGTATAATCAATCCTTCAATGCATCACACCACTTGTTTGAGTTTTCTTAAAACCTGAATGACAGGCGACCTAAATGACAAGCGAACTGAGGGAGCATCTAAATGCATCCCAAAATAATTGTTTGATACCTTATTTTTTAACACCATTTTAAATGATGAAAAGTGACAAAACCCTAGTTACAACCAATTCTTTGGGAGTGCTGTTATTAGCACTCCATTAATTATTTTTCAAAAAAAATAAATAAATATAAGTTTACCAATCCACAAATAAAAGCCACCTGATCAAATGAAACTGCAGTGATAGGTTCCTCTGAGGTAGCTAAAATATGTTTCTATAGGGGAATCTAATTCTTCCTCAATGATCTTCATTTCCATCGTCTTGGGAAAAGAAGGGATTTGATCAGGTACGAAACTAAGAGATTTCAATTTTGGGGGCCAAGATATGTATTGTTTTTTATTTATCAATTGTATAAATTGTCATATTTTAATTTAAAAAATGAGAAATAAACCAATATTTAATACTAAACTAATACCAAAAAAAAAAAAAAAAAAAAAAATTTAACATGAATAGAAGAAATGTTACATCCATTCAACTTTAACATATAAATAAAAGAGAAATCATAAATTATTATTATTATTATTATTATTATTATTATTATTATTATTATTATTATTATTATTATTATTATTATTATTGTATATATATACATATTTTTTGGGTACCTATCAACTCAATTATCTATTAAAGTGAAACAAAGTCTTTAATGGATTTTGTATGAATCTCATTAATATCCAATTAATATAAGAAACTTGAGTCTTATAAAAGGCACCACTCTACGAGAGAAACTCTTAGATCAAATATTTGCGAGTTCTTATTATGGTGAATAAAATGTGATTAAAAAATATGATTAATGTAATAATATTGTTAAATTTAACTTTAAAAAGGGGAATGGGGGGGGTTTGGAGGTCTATTTGGTGTTTCCATTCTTTTGTACGTCACATAAAAGCTTGTTTTATTTATTAAAAAAAAAAAGGATTTTTTTCAGTATTTTTATAGATTGGATGATAGCCAACAAGGGACATATGTAATAAGTGAAAAGTTTTGGGTGGCAATAGAACCATTCAAGCAGCATTTCTCACTTTGGACGGGGGCCAAATAGATCCATCCCTGGATTTGATCATGCAGCTCAGACAATGCATGCAATGTGCAATCATAACTAAAATAAAAAATGGAAATAAAAAAAGAAAGAAAAGGTATGATCTACATGTATGTGATTTGACAAGGACTAATTAGATTGAAGAATTAAAAAAAAAAAAAGAAAAAAAAAGACTCCAGATTACAGTTAAAGGGGTATGTGACACAAACTTTTGTATCCATGAGGCTTCCATAAAACTTATTGACATAGTTATTAGCTACACTATACGAACTAATCTACCCACACACGTGAACACTGCCAGGTTACTCCCACAGTACAATCACTAATATGTTTAACACTCCACAGGACAGTTAAGTGTCCCACACCCAACCTAACAAACTTTTCACATCTTTACAATAAAAATAACACTATAAAGTTTTTTCCTCATTATTAATCTACCAGATAAATCACTATCAAGTTTAATAGGGAAAAAAAAGTACTATTAAGATTTAGTCAAATATAACAGAAGGAGTGAAGAGAAAGAAAAGTAAATTATAATTTGTTCATCACCATGATCTTAAACTTGTAGTTATAAAATAAATAATTCGAAAATATACATACATATAAAGATGGACTTGGTACTTGATAATGCAATACGGTCAATGGTGGATGAGTCGGACTCGTCCACTCCTTTAACGGGTCTGGTGGTCGACGATTCCTTAATGTGTGCTTGCAAAAAGGTCCGGAGGGGAGGTACCAAGATGGGATTGGTCTCTTCCCATGGACGCTCCGATGATTAAGTTAGGTTGGAGTTAATAGAGAAGTAAAGATAGATAGTGGTTGGTTAGAGAGAGAGAGTAGAAGAAGAAGATAAAGAATACAATATATATATATATATATTTTAAACGTATCTCAGAAGCTTCCTTATATCCCTTGCCCATCATTTCCTTGTTCATTCCAAGCTGTCTTGTTGGCCGAAAGTCTATAGCCTAGTTACCATCGTTCATTTATGGCGATTCTGCATACTCCGGCATGAAGGGTCTTGTTGCATTTAATGCTATGATGACCTCATTTAATGGCTAATGTGTGGGTGCAATAATTTTACAGGATCTTTATCTGCTTATGTGGCTAGTTCCCTGCCTGATAGGTGTCTGAATGCTATTGGTCCTGGCCTAGCATTAGCTTCTCAAAGCTATTGGGCTTTAACCATGTGATTGCTTGGAAGGCATAGGACAATGACGGATTGAGTCTACCTGGGCCGTGGACCGGACCCAGGGCCATGGGTTGGGCCCTCTCGGGACGTGCCCATCAGTAGTCCTCCATTCCCGAGTGCAGCTTCAATCCAACGAAGGGAATATGAAAGGTGGAGATAGTCCTCCAAGGCAGGGAAGGGTATAGAAGGCGGGCGGGTAAGTACAGACCGATAAGATGGCCGACCAACAAAGTGACCGATCAACGAGGGCGACCGACCAATAAAGTGTTTGACCAATGAGGTGGCCGACCGCGGAGGGGATCGGCCGATAAGGTAACTGACCAATGAGGTGGCCGACCGCGAAGGGTATCGACCGTGAAGCTGGCCGATCGTGAGGGTGGTCCACCGGGATGGTGGGCGACCAACGTGGGTGGTTGATTAGCGGAAGGGCCAACCGTGAGAGCGGGGGACCGTGGTTGTGGCCGATCGACGAGGTGGCCGACTGATGAGGGTGGTCTACCGTCAGGATGGCCAGCCTTGAGGGAGGCTGAGTGTGATGGATGACCGACCATCGAGGGTGGCATTAATGGGGCATTGATGGGCACGGGGCTCGAGGGAAAGAAATGCACGTGATGTTGTGAAATGGAAAAGATGGGAAAGGAAATGCACGTGACAATTATCATATTTTTATTAAATAATATATTATTTTATTCCGTGCATAGCACTGGTGATATGCTAGTTAGATTAATGAGATTCATGCAAAATCCATTAAAAACTTTGTTTCACTTTAATAGATAATTGAGTTGATAGGTACGAAAAAAGAAAAAAAATTAATTAATTTATGATTTCTCTTTTATTTGTATGTTAAAATTGAATGAATGTGACATTTCTTCTGTTCATGTTAAAACTAAATAAATAAATAAACATATATATATAGTATTAATTTAGTATTAAATATTAATTTATTTGTCCTTTTTAAATTAAAATATAACAAGATATGTGAACTAGTAGTTCCGTCCATATCTTATTATCATCCTTTACATTGTCATCACCAAAGGTCCATGAGTAGTTCTATCCCGGTCCGTACTCCTAAACTACCTTTCAAAGACATGATAGATGACTTTGTGCCCCTTTGGAATTTTATGCATTTATTTTCTTCAATATCATTTTCAATTATTTTGTTGCATTCATAAAGTTTTCAACAAATACGGCTTGAATTATATCCATTTGACTCCGAACCGGTCTTTACGCCACCGGTTCACCATCACAGTATTAATAGGAACTAATTAATAGCATCCAACTAATAGTAAAAATGAGACTTAATTTTCTATGATAAATATTTGTTAATTTAGTAAACATATGAATATTTCAATAAAAAAAAGTTATAGAGTGTGTTGCGACTTACATGTGCGTTAGTTGAGAGTGAGATATTCTTTTTTTTTTTTTTTTGATTCAAAGAGTGAGATATTCACTTGTGTTAAATATAAGACGTAATTGGAAAATTTTATTACACATATTTTTAAAAATTGTGTACCATACTGCCATATATTTTAATTATAATTTTTGTGGCCTTTGATTATGACTTGTTTGGTATGCAAATTTGAGACTTTTTTTTTTTTAGCACAATTTGTGACTAATTAGTCAATAAAGATAAAATATGCTATTTTAGCTAATAAGATAAAATATTATATTGAAACTATAATTCATTTATTTTTTCTCTAACAACCATTAAATTAATTACAAAAAAAAGTCAATTATCATCGAAAACACAAATTTTTTAGCCAGAATAAAACAATCAAATAGCCAAAAAGTCGGATTAAAAAAGTTCATACCAAACATTTTTATTTCCTATCATTACTCAAATTTATGATCTAAACAAAACCATAATGATCCTCTTCCACCATCTTTGATTGAGCACATGCGAAGAGATATGAGCTTAATCAATATTGTAATAATTATTTTTAATTAAGTTATTTAAACGGTAGAAAAAATATTTTAAATATGTCTCAATCGGACATTCTCTCATGTGGAAACCATCTTAATACTTTCCTATCGGCCCCCCCAACAATGAAACCCTGGTTCCGCCCTTGCAGCATAGGAGTAGTTTATTCTCTTTAGGAGTAGTTTTAATTTAATGGTTCTATAATTGTTTTTGGTTCTTGTAATCAATAATTTTTTTTTTCTGGTTCTTTTGTATTTTTGTTTTTGTTATTGTTCAAATCTTTGTTACAAGTAATAATTTCAGCAATACAATATCAGTTTTTAATTTGTTTCTCTATGTTGATAACCTCCAAAAAGGTTCTTAAATCTGTCAAAACATAAGACACTAACCACAATTGCTTGATCTATTTGTTATTTGTGAAATTTTGGTTTTCCTGTTAAATCCATTTTGTCGATTTGATCGAAACCAGATTTTTTCTAACAAACGGGCATAATGAATGGTGATTGGTGAGGGAGTATGAGCACGTGATACTCTGGGACTATTGTATAATTTTCCTGTGGGGGTTTTACGAAATCAAAAAAATAAAATAAAATAAAAAATAAGTGTGTTTATATATTTATTTGGACAAAATTATCATTTGGCAAGTGATGAAAATAGCCTAAATATTAAAAAGTTACTACAAGTTGTCACATCAATCTTTTTACTTTTTTGCACGTTTTAAAAAGTTAATTAAAATAGTCAATTCTCAAACCAATCCTTAGTGAAAAGCTCCTAATGTAAAAGGCATAAATTCATAAATTCTTTTCAAATAAGTTTTGATGTATGGTAAATTACACTTTTTATCCTTGAATTTTCATTCAAATTTTTACTTTTTATTCTTCCTCTTCTAATTGCAACAATTAAGTTTTCAAATTTCAACATGTACTTTAATATGGGCCTTCTTTTATTCCATCGTTTAAAATTTGAGTGAAAATTAAAACAAGAGGACTCAAATAAAATTTTAATAAAAGTTAAAAGATGAATGATGGAATTTTTCATACTTTATTTATTTATTTATTTTTCCATTTTAATGTTCCTAAGATGCGCTCATGCGGCTCTTGCATGATCACTTTATGTTCAATTTTTAACAAAAGTTAAAAGATGAATGATGGAATTTTTCATGCTTTTTTATTTATTTTTTTTTTTTTCCATTTTAATGTTCCTAAGATGCGCTCATGGAATTTTTTAATTTTTTAAAATGTTCCTTAGAAATTTTTTCTACAAAACTAAAAATTAAATTGTTGAAAAAATTTAAAAATACACCATTTTTATATAATTTTATCTTTTGGTAGAAATAATTTTTTAAAATAAATTTTTTTGATATTTATTTTCATTAAATTTGTTTTATTTTTTCAAAAATCAAATATGCCGACAACTTTGATGTCATTCTTAAACCAATCCATTAAATAAAAAAATCTAAAATTAAAAATATTTCATATATTAAACATATCGATTATACATTAAAAATCTAATAACCTTCCATTACACGATAACCATAAAAAAATATCTGTTAACAACAAATGCAACTATCTATTACATGATAACTATCAAAAAATATCAACAAAAATAGCCACGTATTACATGATCATCCAAACACACACTAAAAATTAATTTGGTAAAAAAATAAAAAATAAAAATGTAAAAGATTTATTATTTTTATATAATTTTATTTTTGGTGAGTAGAAATAATTTTTAAAAATTTAAAAATAAATTTTGACATTTATTTTTGTCAAATTGATTTATGTTGTGATGTGTTATCTTTTAAAGTATATACACCGTAGATGTTTCAAACTTTATTTCGTATAGCATTTTAAGCGGTTGATTATGATCCACATTTATGAAGTCAAGTTTTCGTTAAATTGTGAAAAACACGTTATGGAGGTCCAGCTCTGTAGGCATCAATGAAAGACTGACTAGTCAAAGTCACTTTACTTGTTTGTAGGCTTTGCATTGCACCTACATTTGCCTATTAAGCATTTGGCCTCTCCCCTGTTAGTAGTCAGCAAGCATTACAACCTTTGTTTTTGAATCTAGGAGCAAAGATGGTCTCTAACAATCAACTCTTTCACCTCTTTTTGTTTCTTTGTTGTTTCCAGATTACTTGTTTGCATGCCCAACTCTGCACTCAACAACAGACCTCTGCATTGCTCCAATTTAAGCAACAATTTTCCTTCAATAAATCTGCTTTCGATGATTGCTTTGATTATTTCGGAATCCATTCTTACCCGAAGATGGAGTCGTGGAAGGAGGGTTCTGATTGTTGCTCATGGGATGGGGTCGAGTGTGACAACAACACAAGTCAAGTAATTGGCCTCGACCTCAGTTGCAGCTGGCTCAACGGCACCATCCACCCCAATAGCACCATCTTCAACTGCTTTCCTCACCTCCAAAGGCTCAACCTCGCTTTCAATGACCTTGGTATGTCTTGAATCTCACCTGAATTTAGTCGATTCACCAGATTGACACACCTCAACCTCTCTCACTCTGGTTTTTCTGGCAAAGTCCCTATAGAAGTCTCCTTTCTGAGCAAATTGGTCTCGCTTGATCTCTCTAGCAATTATGCTTTGAGGTTGGAAGAACCTGGATTTGAATCACTTGTTCAAAACTTAACCAAGGTAAGAGAACTTAATCTTTTTGATATAAACATATCTTCAGTGGTTTCGAATTCCTTGCTCAATCTGACTTCTTTAACACTTCTCGATCTTAGTGGGTGTCGATTGCGTGGAAAATTTCCTGACGGAATATTCCATTTACCACATCTGAATAAGCTGAATCTATGGGCTAATCCTGCTCTCACTGGTTATTTTCCCGAGTATATAAACTCGAGCAGTCCTCTCCAGTACTTGGGGCTTTCATCTACTAATTTCTCTGGAGAACTACCTGACTCAATTGGGAATTTGAAGTCCTTGAAATTGTTGGATGCCTCTTATTGTAAATTTTATGGATCCATCCCTACGTCGCTCGGAAACCTTACGGAAATGACTGATTTACTCATCGAATATAACAATTTCACTGGGATGCTCCCATCTTCACTTTCAAACCTTGGAAATCTCGTCGACTTGGAAGTTGAGTGTAATAATTTTGAAGGTAAAATCACAGATTTTTTACCTAATGTAAAAAGTCTTCTTTATTTGTATGTTGGTTCAAATAGCTTCAGTGGTCCATTTCCATCATTGGGTGCAAACCTAACAAAACTTGTTGAGTTAGGTTTGTCGAATAATCAGCTAAGAGGACCTCTTCCATCACAAATAATTGGACTTCCAAATCTAACGTGGTTAAGTTTAGGTGATAACTTAATCAACGGTACAATTCCATCTTGGGTCTTCAGCTTACCAGCATTGGAATACTTCAACCTCAGTAATAACAAATTGACTGGCCATGTAAAGCAGTTCAAATCCACTCATTTAACTCATGTTGATTTGAGCAATAACAACCTACATGGTAGGTTTCCAAGTTCAACCTTCAAACTCGTGTACCTTTCTAGTCTCATTCTTTCATCAAATAACTTCAGTGGTGAGCTAGACATGCTCTGTCATGCAATTTCCCTTGAAATTCTTGTCCTATCTAGTAATAGCTTTAATGGTTCTATTCCACAATGTTCAGGAAATTTCAGCATATATTTCTCTCTACTCGATCTGCGGAAGAACAATTTTTCTGGCACCATTCCTGATACATTTGCGAAGAAAAATTACTTTGAAACTATCAACCTTGATAGCAATGGGTTTGAGGGGCCAGTACCAAAATCTTTAGAGAATTGCAAAATGCTTCGAGTGCTAGACCTTGGACGTAACAAGTTCTCCGATAAATTTCCATATTGGTTGGGAAATTTAACTTTGCTACAAGTTCTAATTTTGAGATCTAACAAATTCCATGGACCTATACCGAATTCCAAGTTCAAAATTCCCTTCCCCAACTTGCGAGTTATGGATTTATCAAACAATAATTTTACTGGTCCATTGCCAAGAAAATATTTCAAGAATCTCAATGCTATGATGAATGTCGACGAAGCTAGTTTTGAATTGAAATACTTAGGGATGCGTGGTGGTGGTTCAACATATTACTATAATGATTGTTTGACTATAGTAATCAAAGGATCAACCATAGATATGGTAAAAGTCCTAACCATTTTTACTGTAATTGATTTATCGAAAAACAATTTCGAAGGTCAGATTCCACAAATCATTGGAAAGTTAAATTCAATCCGAGGGCTCAACTTGTCTCACAATAGCCTTACAGGTCATATACCAGCATCTCTTGCTAATTTGACAATGCTTGAATGGTTAGACCTCTCTTCCAACAAACTCACTGGGGAGATCCCTCAACAACTAAAGAATTTGAAATCCCTTGAAGTCTTAAACCTTTCGCAGAACCAACTAGTAGGACCGATACCACAAGGCAACCAATTTGATACATTTTTAAATGGTTCCTACATTGACAACTTGGCATTATGTGGACCTCCATTGTTAAATGCATGCAGTCCAAGGACACCACAACCACCACCCTTGATGTTTCAACAAGAAGACAATACTTCAAGTGGATTCAATTGGGAAGTCATATTACCGGGTTATATATGTGGGCTGGTGTGGGGACTTGTTATGGGATATTTTATGTTCTCCAGAGGAAAACCTCAATGGCTTGTGAGGATCATTGAAGGTGAACGAAACAAAAGCGGAAAGAGATTTAAAAAGCATTCTCACAGGAACAGAGCAAGGTGATGCAAGTGGTGTCCTTTGGTAAGTATTTACAATCAATTTCTGCATTCTTTTGCTTGATCATGAAAAACTATATCTTGGTTATGATTGCTGTCTAGTTTTTTTTTTTTTTTTCAGTTTCTTGGCACTTTATTTGTATCATACAAAATAAAGCTATTTTATTTCCTTTGATGTTTATACAAAGCACTTGATTGGAAATCATCTTGCGAAAAATTTAAAAAATAAAATCATGGAAGTAATAAATGAGTAGTGAAAATAAGTAATAAGTGAGCAGTGAGTAGTGAAAATAAAGGTTTGCTATTGGCTCTAATGGCTGCAATTGAAAGTGGTGTAAGACTTGGGCACTTTTTTTTTTTTTTTTTTTTTTTTGAAATTTACTTTATAGTCACTTTTTCTACTTCATTATTAAATTATTAATTGCATATATTTAATCTTTACTATTTATGATTTTAGTTCATATGGTCTGATTATTGGAGACAATCTGTCCGAATCATTAATGAGAAAAATCTAATCTAACGGTTAAAAAAATAATTTTACAATTTAGACAACTTAAATTGTATAACTATTTTCTTACTAACACAATATTAGACAACTTACCCTCTACAACCAAACACCCATATTTCTCTCTATTGCAAATAATGAATAAAAGAATGAGAGCTTGGCTAGGTAAATTTACACCGACCTCTCCTAATTACGGTGGGTGTTATACTTAGCTTAATTGCATCAGTATTCATTAATTGTATGGATGAAAAAAATTATATTTACCTTATTTGGTTTAATTTATTTTTCAGAATTTTGAGTTTTTTTTTGTTTTCCTTTTTAGTGATTTATTTTAATATTTTATGAAATTTTTTATTTCTTATATACACCTAATCTATATACACTTAAAAAGAGTAATATTTGTGAAAACAAAAACTTTAAAAATTCACCAAATAATTAAAAAAAATATGAAAATTCAATACATTTTCATATTTTGTTATATTTAACGAAATTTTTTTAAATTGTCATATTTTGTTATACCCTAAACTATAGTCACATTTTTTACTTCATTCATAAATTAATAGATGCATCTATTTGGTCCCTATTGCTTCTTATTTCAGTTCATATAGTCTAATTGAAGACAATCTCTACAAATCAGTACTAGTGAAAATTTAATCTAATGTGTAAAAATTGTAATTTAAGAATTTAGAAAATTTAAACCGTACAACTAAACCCATATTTTCTAATTCACACTATATTAAACAATGTTAGACAACTCACACTCTACAACCAAACACCTATATTCCCTTCTACCCCTCTTCTCAAATAATGAATAAAACAAATAGGTGTTTGGTTGTACGGTTTAGAGTAAATTATATAGACCTTTCTTAAAATTTGAAGAAAACAAGTCCTCTTTCATGTTTTTACTTTTTATTATTAATATGGGAAGGAGTTCTATCTAATTTACTATTGAAATACAAGTGTTATAATTGGTTCATCACATTCATTATAAATATCATTTCGAAGATCTGAATCGTATGATTTTTTTGTCTAGATCATGCACGATAAAATTTAGATTGATGCCATATTTTTTTTCATATTGGTCTTTAAAAAAATGAATGGATAATTTCAAAATTATACCTATTATGCATTTTCTTTAAACAAATGTAATGAAAACATATAATGATCATTCCCGAATAAATCCAATTTTTTAACATTATATATCAAAAACAAACACCTCTCTAATAAAACAGCCCTCTAGTAAAACAGTGGATGGAAGAAAATCCTTCCCCTTTAAAATTGAGAAACACCAGAAGTGTTTTCATTGTTTTCATTTGTTTTCCATCATTTTCATACATTAATTGAAGCTATTTAATAAGCATATATGGTTTTCAAAATATATTTGGGTGACATGCATATCAAATCCAGTATGTTCACGGAATTCAATAACTGTAGCTATCTTTGATTTGTGTGCTGTAGTTGTGATGCATTTCAATTTGATCTTGGCGGCACAACTTTCAGAGTCATGGCGAATTGTGGTCAAGCTGATGTATTACGTAATGCTGGGAAGTTGAAGATACAGTATCAAAGGTTAGAATGTATACGTATATATATATATATATTAGTGGGTGTGTGTCTATCAATGAGTGTGTTGTTAAATCTGTAAAATATAAATTTTAATTTCGATTTAAAAATAAATATGTTATGTGCTGCTCAAGTAATAAAGATGTTTCTCATATTGAAGATTTTGGGTTTGACCCTTTTGCTTGGTCTGTATTTACTGGCGTTTGATATAATAGAAAACAAAAATCAACGAAAAATATTTTTCATGATCAACAAAAAACAAGTTTATTTGGGCATGAAATGTTTCCCTTTTAAAAGATAGCAAATATTTTTTAGACTAAAGTCTTATTAATATCACCATACTACCACCGTTAGTCTCACCTTCACCACCACGCTGCCATCACCACGGCCACCACCACTACCAAATATAGAAAAATATGTCTATAGATCTAATATATTATTACATGGTACTATATATGTTTATATTTATATATCTAATTTGTTGAATAGTTGTTTTTGTGTATTTGAATAATCGGTAAGCAATAGATAAAATTGATAAACTTGTAATTTATGCATTATTTTAGAAAGCTCTTAAGGGAATAACAAGAGCAAGTGATACACCCCTATATGATAAAATCACTCATTTTTAGTGCTTAATAGTAGTTGCTTGGAGACTTAATACTCTTGAGATTCATAGACTAGGAAGTGATTTTTTATATTTTGTTTTCTGACTCTGTAATTGAACCGAGGTGATAATAGTGTTTTCATGATTCTTTCTACCATTGTTTTGATGTAGATAAATTTACCCTCTCTCTCTCTCTCTCTCTCTCTCTCTCTCTCGGCCATGGAAGAATGGAACAGTCAATTTTATTTTAGATAAAACTGATATACAGATTGATAGAGATGAAACAAAAAGCTTGTTAGAGATGTTTTAGGAATTTTTTTTTTTTTTTTTTTTTTTGTCAATGAAGGTCTCTGACTAGCAATTAGCCAGATCTAAATATGAAATTGAAAGATTTCTCTGGTGATGGTCTGTTGTTTGAACAGATAAAAAAATGAACAGATAGAAAATTTGAATAGATAAGAATTTTAATAGATAAAAAAATTCAACAGATAGTCAACGAAAATCAAACAGATAAAAAAAAGTCAAAAGGGTAAAATTTGAAACAAAATGTTCTCCACCAAACGATTACACAAAGTATGGACCTCTCATCAACAAAAAATATCTCTCGTAGCTAATGGTTTATACCCTCTTTATATTGGATTTATCACCAATTAACCCCCTTTTTTTTTGACACCTAAATGGATAATGTTTATTAGTAGGAAAATTATATGGTGTATCATGTACAATTCTAATTATGACATTTGTGTTAATTGATTATGACCTATTGTTGGATTAATTATGACTTATCATTGTAATTTTTTTTTTTAGATATGACTCATTGTAATTTGAAAGGCAACTTCAGCAGTGTATTATATATTTTAGGGTTTATTACACTTTTCACTCTTGTAATTTGATTTAAATTTTATTTTAATTCATACAGTTTTAATTTAAATAATTTAGTTCTTATATTTTAAGTTTAGTTTTAATTTGGTCATTTCGTCTAAATTGAAGATTAAAATTAACAATTTTGAAACACTTGTCAATTTTTTAAGGTTTCAATTTGGTTCTTCCGTTTAAATTGAATGTTAAAAGTAATAATTTTGGAACATTTATCATATTTTTAAGTTGTACATGTAGACAAAATTATCAAAAAATTAGACGGAATAACCAAATTAAAAGTGTAGAGATCAATGGTGTGTTTGGTTTGTGTTTTGAAATAAATTTTATAAAAAAAAAAAATGGGGAGAGAGTTTAAAAAATTTTTTTGATTTGTTTGGTTGTATATTTTGAAAATAGTTTTGGAATTTGGGAGTTTAGGATGATTTGATATTTTATTGTAGTTGAGTTGATATGTGAGAGAGAAAAGGTGATTGACAATGAGAGAAGAGAGAAAAAGTGATTGATTGATGTGTAATAGAGAGAAGTAATTTTAGAATTATTTTGAAAAAATTTGTAACCAAACATGTTTTTGAAAATTTTCGTCCAAAAACATGTTTCAAGACCCAAACCAAACACACCAATTATTCAAATTGAAACTAAGCCAAACTTTACTTTTCTCCCTTGTGATTGGGACTATATGCGGCTTGTCCCCCTAACATTTGGAAATGACCACATAATCCTCTTGTGATTTGTGGATTGAAGTATACTGTTAGGACCGTTAACGATTTAATAAAAAAAAACTAAAATACTCCTATATTTTCGACATTTGTTTGGAAGATAAAATGTACTCTAACCTCTTGTGCTTATTTTATGTGTAATTTACTCTCTTGAAATTTGAAAATGAATATATAACCCTCTTGTATTATATGTTTCACACTTGCTGTTAAGTTGGATGAAATGTTTAACAGTGCACTTCAATCTACAAATCATGTGGGAGTTATATAGTCATTTCTAAACGTTAGAGGTAAACCGCACATAACCCAAACTCTAGAGGATAAAGTGAAGTTTGCAAACTATAGGAATTAAAGTGAAATTTGAATCAAACTATTAGGGTGAAAAGTGTAACTAACCCTATATTTTATTATTGTTGAAATTTAGTATGGTAAACATAAAAATTAGGATAAAATTAATTTTATTCCCCTGTGGTTAATAGGGGTAGACAAACATAGGGACGGGCCGATTTTGGGGCAGAACGACACTACATAATTAGGGTTTTTGTATTTGTTCAAGTCTAACCCAGTTCTAACATTGGGCCTTTATGATATGTCTAAACCTGGTCTAAAAAATAATTATAAATCCTGAACTCACCCATCGGGTTATATGTTATAAAAAAAAGCTAAATCATTCCATAAGTAAATTCAATCACACATTATATTTCTTAAATAAATATATTGACATTATTATAAATTGAAGGATTTTGTTTATAATTGAAGGATTTCTTAAATGAATTCAATCACACATCACCATAAATATAAGTTTCAATAAAATCAACAAAAATAAAGTCTAGATCCTAACAAAAAAAAAAATATATTTTAATGTATTATAATTAATTAATTTAATAGCACGCCGGCCAAGCCAGGCTGGATTGAAAATATAAATTCCAAACCCAATCCATTAATATTTCCGACTGAAAATGTCAATATAGCCTGGCCTCATGGGTAACCTTCTTAAGTCCTAGAAAAATAGGGTTGAGCCGAGTAGGTTGGCCAGGCCAATGGGCCGATGTCTACCCCTAATGGTTAAAGGCTTGAGCAGTTTACCCTTTTATTATTCAAATATAAGTAGAGATTTTCCCTGTAAACTAGAGCGCAATTGCAATATTAATTTCGTTAAAGTTAACAAGAAAAAGTCATTTATATCCTCCTTTGTCTTCTTTTACATTATTCTTGCATATACATATATAATTTTAAACCTTATAAGTATCAATTTAACTCCAATTTACTACCTTTTAAACTTAATTTGAAACACTCATCAATTTTCTATACTTAATTAGAAATTATATTCATTCGACTCTTAACTTAATTTCAAATTTAATGGTGTTTAATTCCACTAATTTTGGTGGTCAATTAGAATCTAGATTGGAGATATGTGAGTCCATATCTACAAGACAATCACATATGTGCTTATGGATGAACCTTCTGCTAGCAATAGATTACAAAAACAAAAAAGTAAAATAAACATGCAAATGAACTAAAAATTGAAAAAAATTCAAATTTGTTTGACGTTCCATCTCCTCGAGGCGGGGTTGGTTTAGGTGGAAGAAGGCAACGGGGGTGGTTTAGGAGGGGAGATGTGGTGGCAATGGTGGAGAGAGACTAGAGAAGGGATGTACTTGTTATTAAGTTTTAAATCTTCATTTTTGGATTTTTCATTTGTGCTTGATTTTATCTTGCATTTCACTAATAGATAAATCCTAGGTCAAGCATGGAAGCTTCTCAACTCTTGTTTTTCATGGAGTTTAAATGGTTGTTCTTCTTGGTTTTCTACTCCAAGCTTTCTATTACGGATGAGGGGTGAGGTTCAGTTTTCTACTTTGCTGTATCTAAATTTAATTGAGAAAAAGAAAAAAAAAATGCATGAGAGAAAAAAAATTTAACTACCTTGTACATAATTACACTATAGAAATTATATAATAAAGTACAATTATAACTATTTTTAAATATGATAAATTTCACTTTATACTCTTTATCTTTTTGTCTATGTATAGATTACTCATCTCATTTGAAAATAATCACATAACCTTTGTGATTTGTGAATTAAAATGAACCGTTAAATATTCTTAACAGTAAATGTGAAACACATGCCAAATATAAAGAGATTATATACTCATTTTCAAAATTTAAGGAGCATATGGAATCAAGGATAAGGGGTTAAGGTGTATTTTGCTTCCGAAGCAAATAACAAAAATATTCGTAGTTCAGATACTTAGATTACTTATATATAAGAGTATTTTTATCTTTTTTATTAAATCTTTAATTGACCTAATGGTGTATTTCAATTTATAAATTACAAAAGGACTATATGATTATTTTCAAATAAGAGGAGTGTAATCCGCATATAGATCAAAATAAAATTTGGCCTTTCAAATAAAATAGATGGCTACTTTCTACCTCCAATCGCATCTACAAGGTTCCAAATATACACAACAACAACAATGACTTCTAGCTACAGAAAGCAAGAAAAAAGAGAAACTATGGAAAAACAAGAAAAACTATCAACTCAATGGATGAGTGGCAGCTTTCTACCCCCCAACCATATCCATGAGGACTTATTACATAATTATAACAAGTATGGAATGAGAACAGAGCTAAAAATGAAGAGCAAGAGACAGAAAAATGGTAAAAAGTTCAAGAGTTTCACCTCTTGAACAGAACGAACTCCTTGGTTCCCAAACTCTTTCTTGGTACCCTCAAGGTCCATTGGATGTGTTTTAGATTGTCTAAGATTCTCAACAAGAAGCTTAGAATCAAACTTTTATGGAGTTTGAATGGTTGAAGTTTGGAAAATATGGTTGAAGATGAAGAACAATGAGGGTAGCTCTCAATGTCTCTCTTAAGTCTTGGGTAAATTTTTTAACCTACGGAAATGGACGTTCAAGCTCTATTTATAGAGTTTCGGATGTAAATATCTAAGATATTTGTGAAAATTTCGCAGACAATGTCAAAATTCTTGAAAATGCTCTATTTTCAGACAATTCAACCAGTCATATATAGTGATCCCAGTTTTGACTCGACATTGTGGTAGTCTGGACTCAAGTTTATGGTTTCTGAATGTTGTTCATTGTCTATTGCTCTTTTTCCCCCTTAAATTTGGTTATTTGGACGTGTTGAGTGAGTTTGGAACAGGTTGGTTGCTTGGTTTTCAAACTTTTTGTTGTCCAAAATTTTGGTCCTCCACTCGAGTGGGGTTTGGAAACTCTCAGTACTTTGTGTGTCTGCAAAAGTACTGGAAGAGTGTTTTTTACGCTCGAGCGGCATTCCATACGCTCGAGCGGGTGGGCGCTCAAGCGATTTGTTTGTTGTTTGCAAAAGTACTGGAGATGTGTACTCTGCACTTGAACGGGACATTACTACAAAATCACAAATAGATCACACTTTTTTTATGTGATGTATGTTATTTAATCACACCTTTTAAGTTTTATCAAAGTGTGATCTTTGAGAGTGTGATTAAAATAGGCCATTTTTAATCACACCTTTTAAGTGTCATTAAAAAATAATTCCATCACATTTTTTGAGTGTGATAATAAATATTTAGATCACATTTTTTAAGTGTGATTAATAATATTTAAATCACACATTTTAAGTGTAATTAATAATATTTAGATCACACATTTAAGTGTGATTAATAATATATAGATCACACATTTTAAGTGTGATTAATAACTAATAAAACATGTGATAATAAACATTTAGATCACAGATTTTAAGTGTGATTAATATCTAATAAAACTTGTGATTAATAATGAGATAAGATCACACATTATATGCATTTCTCATCACATAATATACACTATATACTATCATTTGAATCACAATCACATATAGAATGGAATAACGTCATATATTTTATAAATGAAAGTTGAATGTTCAAAAGTATATACAAAGAAATTACTAAAAAGTTTTTAACTGCGATTACATATATTAAAAAACGAAAAAACTTGAAACACAAAATTCTTGAATTCTTTGATTATATTTTGTATCTCTCCAAACAATTTCTAACCTAAAAAATAAAAATACAAATTAATTTAGAGACCGTTAAAAGCATATGAACAATAAGTCATTAACTTTGTACAGAGACATTGTTATTTTTAATTAAGTTGATTAATAGTCTTAGGGGTTGTTTGAGGTGTTCTAAATAAGTGCACTTTTTATCTTTTTAGACTAAAAAGTTGAAGAAAAAAATATGAATGTTTAGGTTAACTTTTTGACTTTTTATGAAAAAAATGTGTATTAAAAAATTGTATAAAAAAGTGTGTAGGAAAAGATTAGAAATATGTGAGATACAGCCGTACAACCTGCCAGCCGATTTGATGACCATAAATTATTGGCTACTTTTCGAGGCATTGCACTAAACGATTTTGTTCGGCTCGTAGGGGTCATTACAGGTCTCATTTTGACAATCTGAACCATTCAATATGTAAAACTTGTCGAGTAATATATGCTTATAAAAAATCGCGTTAATCGGATATTAATAACTATTTGATCAGATTTGTTTTTTTTCCAATCGTTAATTATAACACCATTCATTTTTTTATACAAAACTAATTTGATCATATAGTTATCTATATCCGATCAATGTGATTTTTTACAGACATATAGTACTCAACGAGTACTACATATTGAACGGTTCAGATTATCAAAACGGAATCCGTGATAAACCCCCGCAGACCGAAAGCAGTGTGTAAAACTTACACCCAAACTGTGCCATTATTCTCAACACAAGCTGCACAGCTCCAACATACATCATTGCTGAGTTGAAAAAAGTAGGTGGAAATTTTTTTTTTAAATATTTTTTAGGTGAATAGTAATAACTTTTTAACTTTTTGAATAACTTTTTAACTTTTTAAATAACTTTTTTAATAGATCCCAAACCAGCCCTAAATATAGCAGACAAGCATAAGCATGACCTCCAGTAATTGAAATATATATCACCAATAAAGTACTAAATATACATATGCATGTAAATATAGTTCACACAAAGTTCAAAATATGAACACATCCAAAATATATCAGCTTCGATATTAAGAAAATGAGATACAGGACACATAAAGTTCCGATATTAAAATGCATCATTTCTACTGAAATGGGGAGAATAAATTTGTAATGATTATCTACTCATGAGCAAAACATACAATTTCATCCCTCATACAGGAAATTTTTTCCAATTCCAGCGAGTAACCAATCACAACAATGAAGTATATACAAGACTCACTAATGTTTACTTTTTATTTATTTTGAATATTTGGCACTTTGTACACAACATAAAAAGTAGCAACATTATTCATTTGGCTCACCTTGCAACACTCTGATGGTATATGTATTCCCTCAGCATTGCACCATAATGTAAAGTCATGTCTGTGTTCTCATAACTAAACGAACAAGCAATAGACCACTAAAAAAGCTGATCAACAGGACAAAAAATAACAAATATATTCAAAATTGATAACTATTGACTGTTGAAGGTCGACATAGACGAAGACAAAATTGCTTTTCCACATCTATTTTGCCAACAAGTGGTCTGGCATAGTCCGCGTGGCTCACAAAGAAAATAAGTAACAAAAATGAGAAACAATAGGAGAGAGAGTAGCGCTGGAAGAGAAAGGGATGGGGGGTGAGCTATACCATAAAATTGGAAATAGCATGCACACCTTCAAGACCAACAGTGAACAGAACAATATCAGCAAATTCACCAATCTGTTTTAAGAACTGGTGTAAACCTGGATGCTCAAAGACTGTCACATGACTGACCTTAAGATTTCCATCACTTTCCTTCAACTGGTAACATATTCAAATTATATAATTGTTTAACTAAGAAATAAATATATTATAACAAGAATTCAAAGTAGGGGAGAGAGAGAGAGAGATCAAGATTGACCTCTGAACATACACATTCCAACTCAAAGCACATCAGTCCTGCTTCTACTGCTCGAGTACGAAGCGCGGCAGGCAAGCCAGATGTTTCATAGGCACATACTAGGGTTTCATCTAAGTCAAGAACAGCCTGTTCCAAGGGCACAACCAGAGATTTAATGATCAAACATGGAACCCAGTTGGAAGAGAAATAAGTCATTACCCTCACCATCATCAATACTAAGAGACAAGCACCACAAATTTTTAGGCTTTATTATAAGTACTAGGGAAATGGCGGCGTGCAAAGCACGCTAGCTAGTGCCTATTAATCAATATTTTATAATATTTGTGTTTGGTACAATACATTTTTAATAAAAAAATTGTCTTCGAATGAATAAATGAGAATTTTCCAAATGCTTGTCCAGTTCCTGCATTATTAACACCATCACAAATTCCTCCCATAGAACATCATAAACATGTTTGGTGAACACAAAACCCCATTGCTTCTTGGAATTAATTGTATTTTTTACCTTGGTTTGAAATACATAGGTAGATAAAAGGCAGCAACATTTATCTGACCGAACATTGGCAACTTTTGGAAGAGTTAAAACAGAACATTATTACCATGAGAAATGGATGATAAGTATCATCAAAGTTGGAAATAAATCTATATACATATAATATATCCCGAATTCTCTCAAAATACTGGCACAATCCCACAAAATTCATAAACAATCAACTGACTACAAAGCGTATTAATCATAAAGACAAAAGTGTAATTGAACCCATTAATCTCCAATCATAGAATGTTACAATACTTGACAATTCTTCAAAAATGATAAGAGTATTGCAAAATTCATAACTAAACCAAATAGGAATCCACAAACACAAAACCCAAAAGAACTGAACACCACATGTCAAATTTTTAATTTAACCGTAAAAACGGCGTAGCAAAAACCATTAATCACCAACTATGTAATGCCATAAAAGTTTTTTATTGTACTTCAAAATTGAGCAAAACCCACACAGCAATGCAAAATTCATTAGAAAGCCAATGGTGCAATTCAGGTGAGATTCAATGTAGATTGAACTTCTGATGCACTTGTGAGATCCAGGCAGTCGAGGGAGAGAAGGGTGGGGCATAAAAGGAGAGAAAAGCTGCAGAAGTTCCTAAATCACAAAATTTAGTTATTGATTCTTTCTCCACACCAAACTCAAAAGTTTCACAACATAAGAAATCCATAAAAATTAAAAAATAAAATCCAGAAGTTTCAGAGAATACACCTCGCTATTTTGTGTCGCTAAACTCCACCCTCTAGCAATGGAGCTCAACTTAGCTTCATTAAAAGATCAAACCAAAGCATCTTATAGCACATATAATGAACAACTACGAGATCTGTATAAGCAAAATTTAAGAGAAGTATCATGAGATTGAAGATAAATAGAACATAAGGTAAATTACACTGACCTCCTTAACAGTTGGGGGGAAAAAATATAATAAACCGTACAGTTCTAATATACATCCTTTTTAGTAAGGTCAAAGAATTTAAAATTAGTGCAAATGGTAAGAAAACACAAAGATAAATAACATACAATACCCACCAAAACGGGAGGTTCATATTGAAGTAGCCAAAACCAATTGTTCCAAACATCTTTATCAAACCTAGCAAGATTTTGATTAATCAACTCCATTTACTCGTAAGGACGAAAAGTACTTAAAAGGTAAAAAGTTTTATTCAATAAAATGTATGTTATTTTTAATAGAGGACCTCAGAGAAACCAAAACTCATTTCCCATGGGCATGACATTCTCTTGATCTAAGTTTTGTGGTGCACAATTGTTCACTTGTAAATATTATACACGAATTTGGGACCTTATGTCATAATCATAAAATCTCATCTTTTGATATCTATACAAGGAAATTCAATAACAAATTAGTTATAGAAAATATTGAGAACATATTAATATGTTCATTGGCTTGCAATATAACAGATTTTGCAGATTTGAGTAATTGGGTAATAAGAAGTGCAATGGATGTTACCTTAAAAGCAGCCAAAAATGAATTATCAAATGAGAGGAATAATTTGAAAGCCCTCATTTTATTTTATTTTTGCACAGCTACCCAGCTGATTTCTGCAGGTGGATTGAAAGTCAAAAACCAAAAAGAAATTACTTAAATCTTCAAAAAAACAAAACCCTTACTACTGAAGCCATGTTTTGTTATGTCTAGCTTCCCAGTTAATTCCTCCATGTAGATCAAAGCCTGAAAACCCTTAAAATTAAAAACAAATAATTAAATTTGGCAAAAATAGAACCAAATAAATGAAACCTTAAATTCATACCATTGTAGGAAGCAAAATTTTTGGAGGTGGACATTGTATCAAGCAAAACTAACATTGTCTTTAATCTCTTTATAAATATAGTTCACAAACACTTTGTTTTGTATATAAACAGATATAAATAAAATAATAATAAAAAAGTCCAAAAATTATTTAAAAACAGTAGAGCTGTGGAGATGCAATAAAAGAAACAAAAAGTTGGGACTGACAACAGCTTATAAAAGGAATAGGCAATTGTGTTTTTCTTTTTTCTTTTTTTTTTAATTTTTAGTTGTGTTTTATAATCTTTCAGTTGGCAGTTATGAGGTATATTAAAAGTAAAATGAGCAAAATATATTGCACTGAAGGAGATGAATAATCAACAAACAAATGGAACCATTGACAAAGAAGGTGAACACTGATACAATTCTTAAACCAAAATATATTGCACTGAAGGAGATGAATAATCAACAAACAAATGGAACCAATGCCAAAGAAGGGGAACAATTTTACAATTCTTAAACCAAAAGTATCCCAATAAAGCTCAAGTCAATTTTAAAGACCATTCAAAATATACACAACATCCATATGAAACAGTTTGCATGGGATTCTTGGCATTTGAGAGACATAGATTTGTGAAGAAAATTAGTAGCAAATAAATTATGTACTCGCATATTGAAGCAAAATTTTCAACTGACATGCATTAATCATTCAAGCTAATTTTTCAACTCATTGCAAATTAAAATGAATTTAATTTTTTTTTAAAAAAAAACAGTAATTCAATAAACTAATTTTTATACAATCACATGCTTTCAAAATTAATTCAAGAACCTGGTGTTCCCTTAAGGGTTCTCTAATTTTAGATTCAAGAAATTAATTTTTTTTATATACAATCACAACTAAATTAAGGATCCTAATGTTCGTAACAGAACACCAATTGTTTCAGATTAACAAATTTGAAAAAAAAAAAAAAATAGTGTTCAACCCATTAAAGAACCCAATAAGCAATAAGCAATTGAAGATATTTTTCCCAACTCACATTCAAGAAGCTTTTTTTTTTTTTTTTTAAAAAAAAATCACAACCTAAAACAATACAATCCCATGCTTTCAAAATTAATTGAAAAAATTGGAGTTCCCTTAGGGTTCTCTAATTTTAGATAATTTTGGAGTTCTTCAATCAAAATCCTAATTTTTCAGTGGAAATCCCCAAATCAAAACCTTAGTTTGAATCTCCAAACCTGGTTGAATGGAGGAAGCATTCTTCTTGGTGTGCGTTCGTCTCTTTTATTTCCTCTCTCTCTCTGTCGTTACTTCTCTCTCTTCGTTCTTCGCTTCTGATTCAGAGCTCTCTCTTTGCGTATTTTGTTGGTTGATCTCCTCCTTCTCACTCATTGTTATGTCAGTTTCGGTTTGGATTTGGGATTGGGATTTGGGGTCTGAGAGATAAGGAGGGTTTGAAGAATTTTTGCAGAGATGAAAACAGAGAGATGAGAGACAAAGAAGAGAAAGCGGGAGATCATCTTTGAAAGGAGAGAGAGACAGAGAGAGCTTATGGTCGAAAAATAGAAGAGAAAGTGAAGATGGAAGACAAACAGATGGTCGGTGATGAGGTGATCGGTGGCCGGTGTTGAGTTGATCAGTGGTCGGTGATAAGTGAGAAAAAGAGTAAGAGAAAGCTGAGAAGAAAGAGAAACAGATAGGTGAGAGTCGGTGATCAGTGATGAGGATCGGCGATGAGGTGATCGGTGGTCGGTGATGAGTGAGAGAAAGAGTGAACTGAGAGGGAGAGGAAAGGGAGAGGGAGTGAAGACAGATATACTCTAAAGATCATTCTAGATCATTGATCTCAACTGTTGGAAATGATTGAGATGGACAGTGGTGATCTGTCTTGGAAAGGCAAAAGAGCCATTAAGAAGAGGCAGTTCAGAAGAGACAGTGGCTTTGGTCCAGTCTAAGAGTAGACTAGATTGTGCCGTTGAATTCGTGAGGGTTTACTATGAGTTTTATTTTGATAATTTAAATCGTTCAATGTGTAGAACTCGTTTAGTATTATATACTTGTAAAAAATCACGTTGATCGGATATCGATAGCTATATGAACAAAATAGTTTTTTATTAACCGTTAATTTTTTCACCGTCTATTTTTTTTTTATACAAAACTAATTTGATCACATAGCTATTGATATCCGATCAACGTGATTTTTTATAGGCATGTAGTACTCGACGAGTTCTACATATTGAACGGTTCGAATTATCAAAACAGGCCCAAAAAATAGATCCCATGGGCCGAACTGAACGAGTCCAGTCTTGATCTCAACTTGAGACAAGCTTGACCCTTCAGAAAATACTATTTATCTTTAGCTAAAAATACTGTTTACTTTGGTCCATGCTTTATATATATTGTATACTCATTAAATTAAGACTTGGTTTGGGAAGTGGGTTGATTTTTTGGCTTTTTAATTTTTTTTGATTATTTTAGCCTGGGCTAAAAAGTTTGGTTTGGGAAGGATTTTTTGAATTTTTGATTTTTTTGACTTTTTTTGTGAGAAAAAAGTATAATGATTATGGGTTGAATGTGATGTTTTGTTTGTTGTGGCTAAAATAGCCTATTTTATTTTTTGTGGCTAAAATAGCTAAAAAAGCCTCAAATCTTGCTTCCCAAACGGTGCCTTAGTGTTATTAAAAAATTATTTTAAGTTTAAAATTATTTTAAGTTTTTTAATCACACTTTTAATAAAAATGAGATATTTTTAATTTTTCTTATGTGATCTTTAATCACATGTTAATTAAAAGGTGTGATTAAAAAATATATATACAATCACACTTAATTGAAAAGTGACATAAAAAATAAATATTATCACACTTAATCAAATCAAGTGTGATTAAAATATCAATCTAATTTTTTTTTATCATACTTTTCAATAAAAGTGAGATATTTTTCATTTGTCAAAATATGATCTTTAACTATTTTTGTGATAGTGGACTTCTTGCGCTTGAGCGGAACAATTTATTTTGTCTAACGCTCGCGCATCAACTCTTGCACTCAAGTGGACTGTGCGTATATCAGATCGCGAAAACGACTTTTTGTATTACTTTTTCATATCTTTTCCTCCAAGAATCCTAAAGTCACACACTCTCTCTCTAAAATACTCTTTCTCTCTACTTTTTCTCTTAGATCCGTCGATCTTTCCGCCCTAATGTCTTTGGGAAAAGGGAAGAGCATCTTGGGAGCTCCATTTTAATCCGATTGGAACTTGATTTTGGCATCATTTGTGTTACCCAAAAGACAACTAAGAGGGGGTGAATTAGGTTTTACAATTAAAATTAAAAATGCCCTAATAAAAATTATGACTAGTACAATCGATAAATATAGTTAATGAAATAAAAATAATTAAAACAAGTGTTCTAACAATTATGTCAGTTAATGATTTTAATACAATGAAAATGTGAAATATAACTACAGCAATTTAAATAAAATAAAGAGATAAGGGAGAGAGAGACAAACAAATTTATAGTGGTTCGGCTTCAACTTGGCCTACGTCCATTCCTCAAGCTTTACTTGAGATTTTTCATTATACTCTAACTTCATGGGGTGCTAGCAATCTCTTTACAAATGGAGTAATCTTCCACGGATTTTACACAGACTTTCTAAGTTAATAACACTGAGTGTACTATACTCTTACAAAGTTGAAAAGAATGTGTTTTTGCTTTCACAGAAAGCTACAAGAATTATCTCTCAAAGATAGATATAAAAATGAAGCTCTGATTTTTTTGTAAACCTCACACATGAAAAATGGGCTTAAACCTATACGTCTCAGTGTATAATTTCTGAAAAAGGATGTAAACAAAAATTGAAGAACACTTCTCAGAGAAATTTTCAAATAATAGATGTGAGTGATTATAGATCAAAAAATATTTTCTGATTTTTTTGTAACTTGTTTACATTAGAGGTTTTGGTATATATAATGAAACTTATAACCGTTTATAGCCGTTGTATTCATTTGAATTTATAACCGTTGTACTCCATCATTATTAATTTTAATATCTTCCACTCCATCATTATAAATTTGAATATCTTCCACTTGAACCTTTTGAACTGCTGCTGTGCTGGACTGTTGGAACCTCTGTTTTTGGGCTATTTGAACTCCTGATTTAATCAAATATTAAATACATTCTAACAACATTTAGGATAAAAGTTTAGGTGAGAAATAATGGGACAAAATAAATTTTGATTCTATTTTTTTCTTTCAAATAAATCATCAAAATATTTTGATTCTATTTTTCTCTTCCAAATAAATTAAAAACATAATTAAATAAATCATCAAAATAAATACAATTTTTTTAACCAGAATAAAATAATCAAATAGCCAAAAAGTCAGATTAAAAAAGTTCATGCCAAACATTTTTATTTCTTATCATTACTCAAATTTATGATCTAAACACAACCATAATGATCTTCTTCCACCATTTTTGATTGACCACATGCGAAGGGATATGAGCTTAATCATTATTGTAATAATTATTTTTTAATTAATTTATTTAAATGGTAGAAAAAATATTTTAAATATGTCTCAATCAGACATTCCCTCATGTGGAAACCATCTTAATACTTTCCTATCAACCCCTTCAACGATGAAACCCTGGTTCCACCCCCTGCAGCATAGGAGTAATTTATTCTCCTTAGGAGTATTTTTAATTTAATGGTTCTGTAATCGTTTTTTTGGTTCTTGTAATCCGTAATTTTTTTTTGGTTCTTTTGTATTTTTGTTTTTGTTATTGTTCAAATCTTTGTAAGAAGTAATAATTTCAGTAATACAATATCAGTTTTTAGTTTGTTTCTCTCTGTTGATAACCTCCAAAAAAGGTTTTGAATCTGTCAAAACATAGGACACCAACCACAATTATTTGATATGTTTGTCATTTGTGAAATTTTGGTTTTCCTGTTGAATCCATTTTGTCAATTTGATCAAAACTAGATTTTTGCTAACAAAGGAGCATATTGAATGATGATTGGTGAGGGAGTATGAGCACATGATACTCCGAGACTATTGTATAATTTTCCTGTGGGGGTTTTACTAAAACAAAAATAAATAAATAAATAAATAAATAAATAAATAAATAAATAAAAATAAGTGTGTTTATATATTTATTTGGACAAAATTATCATTTGGCAAGTGACGAAAATAGCCAAAATATTAAAAAGTCGCTAGAAGTTGTCACATCAATCTTCTTACTTTTTTGCTCGTCTTAAAAAGTTACAAAGCTAATTAAAATAAGTCAATTCTCAAAACAATCCTTAGTGAAAAGCTCCTAATGTAAAAGGCATAAATTCATAAATTCTTTTCAAATAAGTTTTGATGTATGGTAAATTACACTTCTTATCCTTGAATTTTCATTCAAATTTTTACTTTTTATTCTTTCTCTTCTAATTGCAACAATTAAGTTTTCAAATTTCAACATGTATTTTAATATGGGCCTTCTTTTATTCCATCGTTTAAAATTTGAGTGAAAATTAGAACAAGAGGACTCAAATAAAATTTTAATGAAAGTTAAAAGATGAATGATGGAATTTTTCATACTTTATTATTTATTTATTTTTCCATTTTAATGTTCCTAAGATGCGCTCATGCGGCTCTTGCATGATCACTTTATGTTCAATTTTTAACAATAGGTGACTGAATTTAAAGTTCGTGGAATTAATTATACTGAAAGACTAAAGTAAAATTTACATAAAAAATTGAGGATAAAAACTATAGGCTATGGTTTTTCTGTAGTTCTTTGTTGGATTAGAGAGGTATTGTTGGGCATTGTGGGCTCACTTTTGGGTCCCGTTTCGATGATCCAAACCATTCACATTTTAGGATTCGTCGAACATATCATCTCTATAAAAAATCAATTTGATCGGAAAATGACAATCATGTGTTGAGATCAGTTTTGTATGGAAAAAACGAACGGTAAAGAAATAAACGGTCCATACAAAATTGATTCGAACACGTGATTTCTGCTATCCAATCGACTTGATTTTTTACAGGGATAATATACTCGATGAACCCTAAAATGTGAACGGTTCAGATTATTGAAATGCGACCTAAAAGTGGACCCACTGGATCGGACTGAACGGTCGAATCCTATTATGGACCAGAGACAGTCGAATCCCAAAAGTATAATCAATCCTTCAATGCATCACACCACTTGTTTGAGTTTTCTTAAAACCTGAATGACAGGCGACCTAAATGACAAGCGAAATAAGGGAGCATCGAAATGCATCCCAAAATAATTGTTTGATACCTTATTTTTTAACACCATTTTAAATGATGAAAAGTGACAAAACCCTAGTTACAACCAATTCTTTGGGAGTGCTGTTATTAGCACTCCATTAATTATTTTTCAAAAAAAATATAAATATAAGTTTACCAATCCACAAATAAAAGCCACCTGATCAAATGAAACTGCAGTGATAGGTTCCTCTGAGGTGGCTAAAATATGTTTCTATAGGGGAATCTAATTCTTCCTCAATGATCTTCATTTCCATCGTCTTGGGAAAAGAAGGAATTTGATCAGGTACGAAACTAAGAGATTTCAATTTTGGGGCCAAGATATGTATTGTTTTTTATTTATCAATTGTATAAATTGTCATATTTTAATTTAAAAAATGAGAAATAAACCAATATTTAATACTAAACTAATACCAAAAAAAAATAAAATTTAACATGAATAGAAGAAATGTTACATCCATTCAACTTTAACATATAAATAAAAGAGAAATCATAAATTATTATTATTATTATTATTATTATTATTATTATTATTATTATTATTGTATATATATACATATTTTTTGGGTACCTATCAACTCAATTATCTATTAAAGTGAAACAAAGTCTTTAATGGGTTTTGTATGAATCTCATTAATATCCAATTAATATAAAAAACTTGAGTCTTATAAAAGACACCACTCTACGAGAGAAACTCTTAGATCAAATATTTGCGAGTTCTTATTATGGTGAATAAAATGTGATTAAAAAATATGATTAATGTAATAATATTGTTAAATTTAACTTTAAAAAGGGGAAGGGGGGGTGGGTTTGGAGGTCTATTTGGTGTTTCCATTCTTTTGTACATCACATAAAAGCTTGTTTTATTTATTAAAAAAAAAAAAGGATTTTTTTCAGTATTTTTATAGATTGGATGATAGCCAACAAGGGACATATGTAATAAGTGAAAAGTTTTGGGTGGCAATAGAACCATTCAAGCAGCATTTCTCACTTTGGACGGGGGCCAAACCCCTGATGCTCTACTAATAGATCCATCCCTGGATTTGATCATGCAGCTCAGACAATGCATGCAATGTGCAATCATAACTAAAATAGAAAATGGAAATAAAAAAAGAAAGAGAAGGTATGATCTACATGTATGTGATTTGACAAGGACTAATTAGATTGAAGAATTAAAAAAAAAAAAAAAAAAAGAAAGAAAGACTCCAGATTACAGTTAAAGGGGTATGTGACACAAACTTTTGTATCCATGAGGCTTCCATAAAACTTATTGACATAGTTATTAGCTACACTACACGAACTAATCTACCCACACACGTGAACACTGTCAGGTTACTCCCACAGTACAATCACTAATATGTTTAACACTCCACAGGACAGTTAAGTGTCCCACACCCAACCTAACAAACTTTTCACATCTTTACAATAAAAATAACACTATAAAGATTTTTCCTCATTATTAATCTACCAGATAAATCACTATCAAGTTTAATAGGGAAAAAAAAGTACTATTAAGATTTAGTCAAATATAACAGAAGGAGTGAAGAGAAAGAAAAGTAAATTAAAATTTGTTCATCACCATGATCTTAAACTTGTAGTTATAAAATAAATAATTCGAAAATATACATACATATAAAGATGGACTTGGTACTTGATAATGCAATACGGTCAATGGTGGATGAGTCGGACTCGTCCACTCCTTTAACGGGTCTGCTGGTCGATGATTCCTTAATGTGTGCTTGCAAAAAGGTCCGGAGGGGAGGTACCAAGATGGGAGTGGTCTCTCCCCGTGGACGCTCCGATGATTAAGTTAGGTTGGAGCTAATAGAGAAGTAAAGATAGATAGTGGTTGATTAGAGAGAGAGAGTAGAAGAAGAAGAAGACAAAGAATACAATATATATATATATATATTTAAACGTATCTCAGAAGCTTCCTTATATCCCTTGCCCATCATTTCCTTGTTTATTCCAAGCTGTCTTGTTGGCCGAAAGTCTATAGCCTAGTTACCATCGTTCATTTATGGCGATTCTGCATACTCCGGCATGAAGGGTCTTGTTGCATTTAATGCTATGATGACCTCATTTAATGGCTAATGTGTGGGTGCAATAATTTTACAGGATCTTTATCTACTTATGTGGCTAGTTCCCTGCCTGATAGGTGTCTGAATGCTATTGGTCCTGGCCTAGCATTAGCTTCTCAAAGCTATTGGGCTTTAACCGTGTGATTGCTTGGAAGGCATAGGACAATGACGGATTGAGTCTACTAGGGCCGTGGACCGGACCCAGGGCCATGGATTGGGCCCTCTCGAGACGTGCCCATCAGTAGTCCTCCATTCCCGAGTGCAGCTTCAATCCAACGAAGGGAATATGAAAGGTAGGGATAGTCCTCCAAGGCAGGGAAGGGTATAGAAGGCGGGCGGGTAAGTACAGACCAATAAGATGGCCGACCAACAAAGTGACCGATCAACGAGGGCGACCGACCAATAAAGTGTTTGACCAATGAGGTGGCCGATCGCGGAGGGGATCGACCGATAAGGTGACTGACCGCGAAGGGTATCAACCGTGAAGCTGGCCGATCGTGAGGGTGGTCGACCGGGATGGTGGGCGACCAACGTGGGTGGTTGATTAGCGGAACGGCCAACCGTGAGAGCGGGGGACCGTGGTTGTGGCCGATCGACGAGGTGGCCGACTGATGAGGGTGGTCTACCAGGATGGCCAGCCTTGAGGGAGGCTGAGTGTGATGGATGACCGACCATCGAGGGTGGCATTAATGGGGCATTGATGGGCACAGGGCTCGAGGGAAAGAAATGCACGTGATGTTGTGAAATGGAAAAGATGGAAAGGAAATGCACGTGACAATTATCATATTTTTATTAAATAATATATTATTTTATTCCGTGCATAGCACTGGTGATATGCTAGTTAGATTAATGAGATTCATGCAAAATCCATTAAAAACTTTGTTTCACTTTAATAGATAATTGAGTTGATAGGTACGAAAAAAGAAAAAAAATTAATTAATTTATGATTTCTCTTTTATTTGTATGATAAAATTGAATGAATGTGACATTTCTTCTGTTCATGTTAAAACTAAATAAATAAATAAACATATATATATATAGTATTAATTTAGTATTAAATATTAAT
The DNA here is from genome assembly GCA_025200525.1 of Camellia lanceoleosa. Lineage (NCBI taxonomy): Eukaryota > Viridiplantae > Streptophyta > Magnoliopsida > Ericales > Theaceae > Camellia > Camellia lanceoleosa. The sequence continues at coordinate 44,914,810 of CM045759.1, forward strand.
TTATTTGTCCTTTTTAAATTAAAATATAACAAGATATGTGAACTAGTAGTTCCGTCCATATCTTATTATCATCCTTTACATTGTCATCACCAAAGGTCCATGAGTTGTTCTGTCCCGGTCCGTACTCCTAAACTACCTTTCAAAGACCTGATAGATGACTTTGTGCCCCTTTGGAATGTTATGCATTTATTTTCTTCAATATCATTTTCAATTATTTTGTTGCATTCATAAAGTTTTCAACAAATACGGCTTAAATTATATCCATTTGACTCCAAACCGGTCTTTACGCCACCGGTTCACCATCACAGTATTAATAGGAACTAATTAATAGCATCCAACTAATAGTAAAAATGAGACTTAATTTTCTATGATAAATATTTGTTAATTTAGTAAACATATGAATATTTCAATAAAAAAAAGTTATAGAGTGTGTTGCGACTTACATGTGCATTAGTTGAGAGTGAGATATTCTTCTTTTTTTTTTTGATTCAAAGAGTGAGATATTCACTTGTGTTAAATATAAGACGTAATTGGAAAATTTTATTACACATATTTTTAAAAATTGTGTACCATACTGCCATATATTTTAATTATAATTTTTGTGGCCTTTGATTATGACTTGTTTGGTATGCAAATTTGAGACTTTTTTTTTTTTAGCACAATTTGTGACTAATTAGTCAATAAAGATAAAATATGCTATTTTAGCTAATAAGATAAAATATTAGATTGAAACTATAATTCATTTATTTTTTCTCTAACAACCATTAAATTAATTACAAAAAAAAGTCAATTATCATCCAAAACACAAATTTTTTAGCCAGAATAAAACAATCAAATAGCCAAAAAGTCGGATTAAAAAAGTTCATACCAAACATTTTTATTTCCTATCATTACTCAAATTTATGATCTAAACAAAACCATAATGATCCTCTTCCACCATCTTTGATTGAGCACATGCGAAGGGATATGAGCTTAATCAATATTGTAATAATTATTTTTAATTAAGTTATTTAAACGGTAGAAAAAATATTTTAAATGTCTCAATCGGACATTCTCTCATGTGGAAACCATCTTAATACTTTCCTATCGGCCCCCCCAACAATGAAACCCTGGTTCCGCCCTTGCAGCATAGGAGTAGTTTATTCTCTTTAGGAGTAGTTTTAATTTAATGGTTCTATAATTGTTTTTGGTTCATGTAATCAATAATTTTTTTTTTCTGGTTCTTTTGTATTTTTGTTTTTGTTATTGTTCAAATCTTTGTTACAAGTAATAATTTCAGCAATACAATATCAGTTTTTAGTTTGTTTCTCTATGTTGATAACCTCCAAAAAGGTTCTTAAATCTGTCAAAACATAGGACACCAACCACAATTGCTTGATCTATTTGTTATTTGTGAAATTTTGGTTTTCCTGTTGAATCCATTTTGTCGATTTGATCGAAACCAGATTTTTTCTAACAAACGGGCATAATGAATGGTGATTGGTGAGGGAGTATGAGCACGTGATACTCTGGGACTATTGTATAATTTTCCTGTGGGGGTTTTACGAAATCAAAAAAATAAAATAAAATAAAAAATAAGTGTGTTTATATATTTATTTGGACAAAATTATCATTTGGCAAGTGATGAAAATAGCCTAAATATTAAAAAGTTACTACAAATTGTCACATCAATCTTTTTACTTTTTTGCACGTTTTAAAAAGTTAATTAAAATAGTCAATTCTCAAACCAATCCTTAGTGAAAAGCTCCTAATGTAAAAGGCATAAAGGCATAAATTCTTTTCAAATAAGTTTTGATGTATGGTAAATTACACTTTTTATCCTTGAATTTTCATTCAAATTTTTACTTTTTATTCTTCCTCTTCTAATTGCAACAATTAAGTTTTCAAATTTCAACATGTACTTTAATATGGGCCTTCTTTTATTCCATCGTTTAAAATTTGAGTGAAAATTAAAACAAGAGGACTCAAATAAAATTTTAATAAAAGTTAAAAGATGAATGATGGAATTTTTCATACTTTATTTATTTATTTATTTTTCCATTTTAATGTTCCTAAGATGCGCTCATGCGGCTCTTGCATGATCACTTTATGTTCAATTTTTAACAAAAGTTAAAAGATGAATGATGGAATTTTTCATGCTTTTTTATTTATTTATTTATTTTTTCCATTTTAATGTTCCTAAGATGCGCTCATGGAATTTTTTAATTTTTTAAAATGTTCCTTAGAAAATTTTTCTACAAAACTAAAAATTAAATTGTTGAAAAAATTTAAAAATACACCATTTTTATATAATTTTATCTTTTGGTAGAAATAATTTTTTAAAATAAATTTTTTTGATATTTATTTTCATTAAATTTGTTTTATTTTTTCAAAAATCAAATATGCCGACAACTTTGATGTCATTATTAAACCAATCCATTAAATAAAAAAATCTAAAATTAAAAATATTTCATATATTAAACATATCGATTATACATTAAAAATCTAATAACCTTCCATTACACGATAACCATAAAAAAATATCTGTTAACAACAAATGCAACTATCTATTACATGATAACTATCAAAAAATATCAACAAAAATAACCACGTATTACATGATCATCCAAACACACACTAAAAATTAATTTGGTAAAAAAATAAAAAATAAAAAATGTAAAAGATTTATTATTTTTATATAATTTTATTTTTGGTGAGTAGAAATAATTTTTAAAAATTTAAAAATAAATTTTGACATTTATTTTTGTCAAATTGATTTATGTTGTGATGTGTTATCTTTTAAAGTATATACACCGTAGATGTTTCAAACTTTATTTCGTATAGCATTTTAAGCGGTTGATTATGATCCACATTTATGAAGTCAAGTTTTCGTTAAATTGTGAAAAACACGTTATGGAGGTCCAGCTCAGAGGCATCAATGAAAAATGACTAGTCAAAGTCACTTTACTTGTTTGTAGGCTTTGCATTGCACCTACATTTGCCTATTAAGCATTTGGCCTCTCCCGTTAGTAGTCGCCAAGCATTACAACCTTTGTTTTTGAATCTAGGAGCAAAGATGGTCTCTAACAATCAACTCTTTCACCTCTTTTTGTTTCTTTGTTGTTTCAGATTACTTGTTTGCATGCCCAACTCGCACTCAACAACAGACCTCTGCATTGCTCCAATTTAAGCAACAATTTTCCTTCAATAAATCTTTTCGATGATTGCTTTGATTATTTAATCCATTCTTACGAAGATGGAGTCGTGGAAGGAGGGTTCGATTGTTGCTCATGGGATGGGGTCGAGTGTGACAACAACACAAGTCAAGTAATTGGCCTCGACCTCGATTCTTGGTGGCTCAACGGCACCATCCACCCCAATAGCACCATCTTCAACTGCTTTCCTCACCTCCAAAGGCTCAACCTCGCTTTCAATGACCTTGGTATGTCTTGAATCTCACCTGAATTTAGTCGATTCACCAGATTGACACACCTCAACCTCTCTCACTCTGGTTTTTCTGGCAAAGTCCCTATAGAAGTCTCCTTTCTGAGCAAATTGGTCTCGCTTGATCTCTCTAGCAATTATGCTTTGAGGTTGGAAGAACCTGGATTTGAATCACTTGTTCAAAACTTAACCAAGGTAAGAGAACTTAATCTTTTTGATATAAACATATCTTCAGTGGTTTCGAATTCCTTGCTCAATCTGACTTCTTTAACACTTCTCGATCTTAGTCGGTGTGGATTGCGTGGAAAATTTCCTGACGGAATATTCCATTTACCACATCTGAATGAGCTGAGTATATTTTATAATCTTGCTCTCACTGGTTATTTTCCCGAGTTTATAAACTCGAGCAGTCCTCTCCAGTACTTGGAGCTTTCATTCACTAATTTCTCTGGAGAACTACCTGACTCAATTGGGAATTTGAAGTCCTTGAAAATGTTGTATGCCTCTTATTGTAAATTTTATGGATCCATCCCTACGTCGCTCGGAAACCTTACGGAAATGACTGATTTAGTCATCGCATATAACAATTTCACTGGCATGCTGCCATCTTCACTTTCAAACCTTGGAAATCTCGTCGACTTGGAAGTTGAGTGTAATAATTTTGAAGGTAAAATCACAGATTTTTTACCTAATGTAAAAAGTCTTCTTTATTTGTATGTTGGTTCAAATAGCTTCAGTGGTCCATTTCCATCATTGGGTGCAAACCTAACAAAACTTGTTGCGTTAGGTTTGTCGAATAATCAGCTAAGAGGACCTCTTCCATCACAAATAATTGGACTTCCAAATCTAACGTGGTTAAGTTTAGGTGATAACTTAATCAACGGTACAATTCCATCTTGGGTCTTCAGCTTACCAGCATTGGAATACTTCAACCTCAGTAATAACAAATTGACTGGCCATGTAAAACAGTTCAAATCCACTCATTTAATTCATGTTGATTTGAGCAATAACAACCTACATGGTAGGTTTCCAAGTTCAACCTTCAAACTCGTGAACCTTTCTAGTCTCATTCTTTCATCAAATAACTTCAGTGGTGAGCTAGACATGCTCTGTCATGCAATTTCCCTTCAAATTCTTGTCCTATCTAGTAATAGCTTTAATGGCTCTATTCCACAATGTTTAGGAAATTTCAGCATATATTTCTCCATACTCGATCTGCGGAAGAATAATTTTTCTGGCACCATTCCTGATACATTTGCGAAGGAAAATTTCTTCGAAACTATCAACCTTGATAGCAATGGATTTGAGGGGCCAATACCAAAATCTTTAGAGAATTGCAAAATGCTTCGAGTGCTAGACCTTGGACGTAACAAGTTCTTCGATAAATTTCCATATTGGTTGGGAAATTTAACTTCGCTACAAGTTCTAATTTTGAGATCTAACAAATTCCATGGACCTATACCGAATTCCAAGTGCAAATTTTCCTTCCCCAACTTGCGAGTTATGGATTTATCAAACAATTATTTTACTGGTCCATTGCCAAGAAAATATTTCAAGAATCTCAATGCTATGATGAATGTCGACGAAGCTAGTTTTGAATTGAATTACTTGGGGAAGTTTGGTAGTTCAGATTCAGCATATTACTATAATGATTGTTTGACTATAGTAATCAAAGGATCAATCATAGAAATGGTAAAAGTCATAACCATTTTCACTGCAATTGATTTATCGAAAAACAAATTCAAAGGTCAAATTCCACAGATCATTGGAAAGTTAAATTCAATCCGAGGGCTCAACTTGTCTCACAATAGCCTTATAGGTCATATACCAGCATCTCTTGCTAATTTGACAATGCTCGAATGGTTAGACCTCTCTTCCAACAAACTCACTGGGGAGATCCCTCAACAACTAAGGAATTTGAAATTTCTTGAAGTCTTAAACCTTTCGCGGAATCAACTAATAGGATCGATACCACAAGGCAACCAATTTGATACATTTTTAAATGATTCCTATAGTGACAACTTGGCATTATGTGGACCTCCATTGTTAAATGCATGCCATCCAAGGACACTACAACCACCTCCCTTGATGTTTCAGCAAGAAGACAATACTTCAAGTGGATTCAATTGGGAAGTCATATTACCGGGTTATATATGTGGGCTGGTGTGGGGACTTGTTATGGGATATTTTATGTTCTCTAGAGGAAAACCTCAATGGCTTGTGAGGATCATTGAAGGTGAACGAAACAAAAGTGGAAAGAGATTTAAAAAGTATTCTCACAGGAACAGAGCAAGGTGAAATTAGCCAATGCAAGTGGTGTCCTTTGGTAAGTATTTACAATCAATTTATGCATTCTTTTGTTTGATCATGAAAAACTATAGCTTGATTATGGTTTCTATCTAGTCTTTTTTCAATTTCATAGCACTTTATTTATATCAAACAAAATAAAGCTATTTTATTTCCTTTGATGTTTATACAAAGCACTTGATTTAAATCATCTTGCAAAAAATAAAAATAATAAAATCATGGAAGTAATAAATGAGTAGTGAAAATAAAGGTTTGCTATTGACTCTAATGGCTAAAATTGAAAGAGGTATGAGACTTGGGCACGTTTTTAGTAGCCTTCTTCTTCTTCTTCATTCCCCTCCCCCCCCTCCCCCAGCCCGAAATTTACTTTTGTACCCTAAAATATAGTCACTTTTTTTGCTTCATTCTTAAATTATTAACTGCATATATTTAGTCTTTATTGTTTATGATTTTAGTTCATATGGTCTAATTATTGGAGACAATCTCTCCAAATCATTAATGGGAAAAATCTAATCTAATGGTTAAAAAAATAATTTTATAATTTAGACAACTTAAATTGTATAGCTAATCATCTATTTTCTTACTAACACAATATTAGACAACTTACCCTCTACAACCAAACACCCATATTTCTTTATACTTCAAATAATGAATAAAAGAATGAGTGCTTGTGTAACGTCCTCAAAATAAACCCATGAATCATACATTCTTGACATGCTTAGATATAAAAGAATAAAGCATAATTACATATCATCAGAGTGTTCATTACAAAATGTATTACATGTTGACAACAAAAGTAAATGTCCTATAGGCTTACAACTTTCCAAGTCAATACTTGGTTACAAAATAGAGTACTAACTCTTCACAAAATAAGCCCTTGGCTTGATATACATGTAATATAACCAAAAATAATAAAATAAGAGTTCAACAGTCTCAAGCCTCCCAAGCTACGTCCTTGGAGGTGGCATGCTACTTGTGCCTGAAAATGATATCCCATATAGAGTGAGCCAACGCCCAGTAGAGATATGCTAAACATAATATGAGCTATAACTAAAACATTAGCATTTGATAAATGTTTAACTCACGTGACTCAATTCATAACCCATTTTGATTACATGACAAAAATGTTCATGTTTCATTTCGTTTTCCATTTCTTATCCAATTTCTCAATTCATAAACCTGGCTCAGACCCTGGCCATATACTTTAAATGAGATTACATCTCTTATTAACAGTACTTCCATTTCAATTGAGATAATAACTCAGATTAAACACTTCACACTTAACCAAAGATACACATAATTGCTGTATCAACTCAAACCAAACACTTCCATACTTCATATATGATATACAAATTAGCTATATCAATACTTCAATAGATACACAAAATTGCTGTATCAATGGAGTCCATCCCCTATCTCCTCCCAAACAATATCCGGTTTAGGAGTCCATCCCTTATCTTCCCCTAAACCGTGGAGTATATCCCCTATCTTCTCCCATACAACACAATGTATACAAACACATATCATATACATGATAAAATCAATACATAAAATTCATGTATTATATCAACCGCCACATTCGATGGCACACTCAATTTGATTAATTTTAGTTTGCCTAATCATCATGCATTGTCTACAACAATCAAGACTACCCTCCACCGGTAGCCCAAAGCAATTATTTCTAAACATATAATAATTACGTCAACAGATAACTTATCAAAAATTCTCAAAGGTAAGTGATTAATAAATCCAACTCCATCATTTCATTTCACAATGAGCCAATTTCATTATTTCTAGCTCAATTTCATATTTCCATAACAATTGTCATTAATTATACTAATGACCCAAATATACCCAAACATGACATTTTTTTCCTTTTTCCCAATATTGACCCAAAGGCTCAAATATTAACAAAAACATCAATGATCTCCCTCTTTAAGACCCAATATATATATATATATATAGGCCAAAAGGACAAAACCCCCTTTTTCAAAATAACACATTTCAAACCCGAGCTTCCCAAATCAAACCATCTATACAAATAGCTCAATATTTATGTTAGAACACATAAGAATGAGTAGGAATCCCTACCTCAAGAGATGAACCCAAGGAAGAAGATGAAGAAAAACGAAGTTGCTCCAAACTCCAACATTTTCGAATCAAAATATAGCCCACAACAATCCCCATAACTTTTACAAAGGTCCAAGATGAGGAAACCACTCTTACTAGATCAATCCCTAGAGAGAAGGTAAGGTTTTAGAGAGAGAGGCTCTCCAATGGGGGTTTTGAAAAAGTAAGAGAGAGAAAGGAAACTAAAAAGTGATCCACAAGGTGAAATCTCAAACTGATATAAAAATCGCCCCGCTCAAGCGTGGAAACCCCCGCTCGAGCGTCAGACACAGACTCACGCTCGAGCGTCAAAAGAGCCGCTCGAGTGTAGATTACGCACTTCCAGAAGTTTTGCAAACATGGTCCCCGCTCGAGCGTCAAACTCCCAAATGGCGGAGGAACAAAAAAAGGTCACGCCGGCGTCAAAACCCTCGCCGAGGCGTCAAGACTGCGCAGACAAAAGTACTGGGAGATGGAAAATTACGCTCGAGCGTAAAAACTCCGGCTCGAGCGGATAAGCAACAACAAAGGGCACGCTCGAGCGTCAAAATCCCCGCTCGAGCGTGAAGGCCAAAATCTGGGCATCAACTTTTGGTTCCAAAGCACAACCAACCTATTTCAAACCTGCCCAACACAACCCAAGACTCAAATACAAAGAGTAAGGGAAGGAAATGAAAATGAGACAACAATACAACCACGGAACCACGTCCGGAATACAATATACAAAGGAAAGGAAAACCGGGATCGCTATAGCTTGGCTAGGTAAATTTACACCGACCTCTCCTAATTACAGTGGGTGTTATACTTAGCTTATTTGCATCAGTATTCGTTAGTTATATGGATGAAAAAAATTATATTTACCTTGTATGGTTTAATTTATTTTTTAGAAATTTGAGTTTTTTTTCTTTCTTCATTTTTAGTGATTTTTTTTAATATTTTACGAAATTTTTTAATTTCTTATATACACCTAATCTATATACACTTAAAAAGAGTAATATTTGCGAAAATAAAAACTTTAAAAATTCACCAAATAATAAAAAAAATATATAAAAATTCCGTGCATTTTCATATTTTGTTTTACCCTAAACTATAGTCACATGTTTTTTCTACTTCATTCCTATATTAATAGATGCATCTATTTGGTCCCTATTGTTTCTTATTTCAATTCATATAGTCTAATTGAAGACAATCTTTGCAAATCAATAATAGTGAAAATTTAATTTAATGTGTAAAAATAGTAATTTAAGAATTTAGAATATTTAAACTGTAAAACTAAACCCCTATTTTCTTATTCACACTATATTAAACAATATTAGATAGCTCACACGCTACAACCAAACACCTATATTCCCCTTTACCCCTCTTCTCAAATAATGAATAAAACAAATATGTGTTTGGTTATACAGTTTAGAGTAATTGTATAGACCTCTCTTAAAATTTGAAGAAAACAAGCCCTCTTTCATGTTTTTACTTTCTATTATTAATATGGGAAGGAGTTCTATCTAATTTACTGTTGAGATACAAGTGTGATAATTGGTTCGTCAGATACATTATAAATCTCATTCTGACTATTTGAATCGTATAATTTGTATGATTTTTTTGTCTAGATCATGCACGATAAAATTTAGATTGATGCCATATTTTTATCCATATAATTTTTTTCATATTGGTCTTTATAAAAATGAATGGATTACCTATTATTCATTTTCTTTAAACAAATGTAATGAAAACATATAATTATGATTATTAAATAAATCTATTTTTTTTAATAATTATATATCGAAATAAGACATGTGGTGGCTCTCTAAACCCCAACAAACACCCCTCTAGTAAAACGGTCCTCTAGTAAAACAGTGGATAGAAGAAAATCCTTCCCCATTAAAATTGAGAAACACCATAAGTGTTTTCACTGTTTTCATTTTTTTTTTCCCGTTGTTTTCATACATTAATTGAAGCTATATAATAAGCATATATGGTTTTCAAACTATATTTGGGTGACATGCATTTCAAATCCAGCATATTCACAGAATTCAGTAACTGTAGCTATCTTTGATTTGTGCGTTGTAGTTGCGATGCATTTCAATTTGATATTGGCGGCGCAGCTTTCGGAGTCATGGTGAATTGTGGTCAAGCTGATGAATTATGTAATGCTGGGAAGTTGAAGATACGGTATCAAAGGTTAGAATGTATACGTATATATATATATATATATATGTAAGTGGGTATGTGTCTATCGATGAGTGTGCTGTCAAATCTGTAAAATATAAATTTTAATTTCAATTTAAAAATAAATGTTATGTGTTGCTCAAGTAGTAAAGATGTTTATCATATTGAAGATTTTGGGTTCAAGCCTTTTGCTTGGTCCGTATTTATTGGTGTTGATATAATGGAAAACAAAGTTAACGAAAAATATTTTTCCTGATCAACAAAAAAACAAGCTTATTTGGGCATGAAATATTTCCCTTTTAAAAGATAGCAAATATTTTTCAGACTAAAGTCTTATTAATATTACTACACTACCACTGCCAGTCTCACCTCTATCACCACACTGTCATCACCATTGCCACCAGCAAATATAGAAAAATATGTCTATAGATCTAATATACCTTAGTGCTATATATGTTTATATATATCTGATTTGTTGAATAGTTGTTTGTGTATTTGAATAATCAGTAAGCAATAGATAAAATTGACAAACTTGTAATTTATGCATTATTGTAGAAAGCTCTCAAGGGAATACCCCTATATGATAAAATCACTCATTTTTAGTGCTTAATAGTAGTTGCTTGGAGCCTTAAAACTCTTGAGATTCATTGATTTTTTATATTTTGTTTTCTGTCTCTGTAATTGAACCGAGGTGATAATGGTGTTTCATGATTCTTTCTACCATTGTTTTGATGTAGATAAATTTACCTCTCTCTCTCTCTTTGGTGGCCAAGGAAGAATGGAACAGTCAATTTTATTTTAGATAAAACTGATTTGCAAATGGATAGAGATGAAACAGAAAGCTTGTTAGAGATGTTTTAGGATTTTTTCTTTTTTGGTCAATGGAGGTCTCTGACTAGCAATTAGCCAGATTTAAATCTGAAAGTGAAAGATTTCTTTGGTGATGATCTGATGTTTGAACAGATAGAAAATTTGAACAGATAAAAAAATTGAACAGATAAAAAAATTTGAACATATAAGAATTTTAATCGATAAAAAATTTCAATAAATAATCAACGAAAAGTTAAACAGATAAAAAAAGTCAAAAGGGTAAAATTTAAAACAAAATGTTCTCCACCAAACGATTACACAAAGTGTGGACCTCTCATCAACAAAAAAAATATCTCTCAGATCTAATGCTTTATACTCTCCTTATATTGTATTTATCACTAATTAACCTCATTTTTTAAAATATTTTTTTGACAGTCCACCTAGACGGATACTGTTTATTAGCAAGAAAATTATATGGTATATCATATGCAATTCTAATTATGACATTTATGTTATTTGATTATGACCTATTGTTGGGTTAATTATGACTTACCATTGTATTTTTTTTTTTTTTAGATGACTCATTGTAATTTGAAAGGCAACTTTAGCAGTGTATTATATATTTTAGGGTTTATTACATTTTTCACTCTTGTAATTTGATTTAAATTTTATTTTAATCCGTACAGTTTTAATTTAAATAATTTAGTTCTTACATTTTCAGTTTAGTTTTAATTTGGTCATTTCGTCTAAATTGAAGATCAAAATTAAAATTTTGGAACACTTGTCAATTTTTTAAAGTTTCAATTTGATCCTTTCGTTTAAATTGAATGTTAAAAGTAATAATTTTGGAACATTTATCAGATTTCTAAGTTGTACATGTGGATGAAACTATCAAAAATTTAGACGGAATAACCAAATTAAAACTAGACTTAAAGTGTAGAAATCAAATTGTTCAAATTAAAATTAGGGCAAACTTTACTTTACCCTTTTGTGATTTTTGGACTACATGTGGCTTGCCCCCTAACATTTGGAAATGACCACATAATCCTTTTGTGATTTGTGGACTGAAGTGCACCGTTAGGACCGTTAACGATTTAATAAAAAAATTAAAATACCCCTGTATTTTCGACATTTGTTTGGAAGATAAAGTGTACTCTAACCCCTTGTGCTTATTTTATGTACAATTTACCCCCTTGAAATTTGTTTATTTTATGTGCAATTTACCTCCTTAAAATTTGAAAATGAGCAAGCAATTTGCCCCCTCTTTGAAATTTGAAAATGAATATATAACCCCCTTATGTTATATGTTTCACACTTGCTGTTAAGTTGGATGAAATGTTTAATAATGTTTAACGATGCACTTCAGTCCACAAACCACATGAGAGTTATGTGGTCATTTCCAAACATTAGAGGTAAATCACACATAACCCAAACTACAGGGGGTAAGGTGAAGCTTGCAAACTATAAGAACTAAAGTGAAATTTGAATCAAACTATTGGGGTGAAAAGTGTATTAACCCTATATTTTATTATTGTTGAAATTTAGTATGGTAAACATAAAAATTAGGATAAAATTAATTTTATTCCCTTGTGGTTAATAGGGGTAGACAAACATAAGGCCGGGCTGGTTTCGGGCCAAAACGACACTACATAATAAGAGATTTTGTATTTGTTCAAGTCTGACCCAGTTCTAACATCGGGCCTTTATGATTTGTCCAAACCCGGTCCAAAATATAATTATAAATCCTGAACTCATCCATTTGGCTATATGTTAAAAAAAAAAAAGTTATATCATTTCATAAGAAAATTCAATCACACATTATATTTCTTAAATTGATAGCATTATAAATTGAAGGATTTTGTGTATAAATTGAAGGATTTCTTAAATAAATTCAATCACACATCACTATAAATGTGAGTTTCAATAAAATCAACAAAAATAAAGTTTAGATCCTAACAAAATATATATATATATATATTTTTATGTATTATAAATAAATAAATAATTAATTAATCCCAAGCCTAACCCATTGATATTTCGGGTTGAAAATGTCGGTACAGCCTGGCCTCATGCGTTAAAATAACCTTCTTAAGCCCTAGAAAAATAGGGTTGAGCCAAGCGGGTTGGGCAGGCCAATGAGCTGATGTCCACCCCTAATGGTTAAAGGCTTGAACAGTTTACCCTTTTATTATTCAAATATAAGTAGAGACTTTCCCTATAAACTAGAGCGAAATTGCAATATTAACTTCGTTAAAGTTAACAAGAAAAAGTCGTTTATATCCTCCTTTGTCTTCTTTTACATTATTCTTGCATATATGTATATAATTTTAAACCTTACAAGTATCAATTAACTCCAATGTACTACCTTTTAAACTTAATTTGAAACACTTACTAATTTTCTAAACTTAATTGGAAATTATATTCATTTAACTCTTAAACTTAATTTCAAATTTAATGGTGCTTAATTCCATTAATTTTGGTGGTCAATTAGAATCTAGGTTGGAGATATGTGAGTCCATATCTACAAGACAATCACATATGTGCTTAGGGACGATCCTTCTGCTAGCTAATAGATTACAAAAAAAAAAAAAAAAAAAAAAAAAAAAAAACATGGACATGAACTAAAAACTTAAAAATTTTCAAATTTGTTTGATGTTCCATCTCCTCGAGACGGTGTTGGTTTAGGGGAGAGAAGGTAGCAACGGGGGTGGTTTAGGAGGGGAGATGCAGTGGCAATAGTGTAGAGAGACTAGAGAAGGGATGTACTTGCTATTAAGTTTTAAATCTTCATTTTTAGATTTTTCATTTGTGCTTGATTTTATCTTGCATTTCACTGATAGATAAATACAAGGTCAAGCATGGAAGCTTCTCAACTCTAGTTTTTCATGGAGTTTAAACAGTTGTTCTCCTTGGTTTTCCACTCCAAGCATTCTATTATGGACAGTGGGTGAGGTTTAGTTTTCTACTTTGTTGTATCTAAATTTAATTGAGAAAAAAGAAAAAAAAATGCAGGAGAGAAAAAAAAAAATTAATTACCTTGCACGTAATTGCATTGTAGAAATTATAGAATAATGTACAACTATAACTATTTTAAATATGATAAATTTCACTTTATTCTCTTATCTTTTTGTCTATGTACAAATTACTCATCTCATTTGAAGTAAAGCCCTTGGCTTGAATAAACAGTTAAATACAAAAATAACAAAAATAGAGCTTCCAGCTCCTAAGTCCTCTCAAGCTACGTTCTTGAAGGAAGCATATCACCTGCACCTGAAAATGATTTCCCAAGTAGGGTAAGCCAAAGCCCAGTAGAGATAGACTAACACAATATATCAGGTTTAACTAAGACATAAGTGTTAGATAAATGTTCAATGTGCATACCCAACTTACATCATTCCATGACTATTCAATATTGATATTCACATCTCAATCCATTTCTATTATTTATTATAAATCAATTTATGAGTCTAGTTCACTGTTCTCTAAACAACCCAAATGAGATTACAACTCATTGGTTCACAATTCAATAACATTCATTATTCACACACTTTAACTTTGCTATTTTACGGAACTTTCATCCGAGGGAATCGGCACCCATATATACACAAGATTTCGGGATTTTCACCTTGGACACTCCGGCCAACTTAATTTTAAATGGAGTCCATCCCCTATCTCCTCCCAACAATAGAGTACATCCCCTTGCTCCTCCTAAACAATTATACATATACAATGTATCCAAAACATCGTCATATACAATGACTCTCCACAACACATATTCAATGATTTAATCATACTGTCATATTCAATGGCATAATTTAAATGATTAGTTCCAATTCACATAATCCTCATGCAATTTCTACAACAATTATAGCTATCTTCCACCGATAGCTCAAAATAGATATTTCTAAACAGATATACAATCTATATAACACATATCTTATCAAATTTCCATAGGTGAATGATTTAACACATCCAACTACACCATTCATTCATACATCCTCCCAATTCCACATTTTCCGTAACAATTCCATTATTTATAGAAAATAATTATTTAACACAAATTAGGGCAAATCTCCCACTTTTTCAAATATCAACCCCAAGGCCAAATTTCACCATTTTAACCCAAGGTAACCTCACATTCAAAGCCCCAAATCCATTTATAGAAGCCAACATAAAAACCCCGCTGTCAATTCAAGTCCAAACCCTAACTGTACCCAAATCACACCCAAAACTCATCATTTATACATAACAACAAATATCTAGGTTAAAAACCATATTAAGGTGTAGAATATCCCTACCTCAAAGAGAGAAGATGAACCAAGCAAGAGAGAAACCCCAAAAGTGCCGAAATCCAACTTTAATCGGTTCAAAGAGGAGATCTTGAGAAGCTCCACCTCTTTATCAAAGGGAGTAGGGTGGAGAGATCATAGGATCTAGGCCAAAATGTAGAGAGAGAGAGAGAGAGCATTTTAGAGAGAGAGGCTCTCAACCTTAGGGTTTTGACTAAAGAGATATGAAAAAGAGATGTAAAAAGTGCTTTTTGCGATCTGATATATGCACAGTCCGCTCGAGCGAAGGGTTTCACGCTCGAGTGTTAAACACAAAGATTTGTTACGCTTGAGCGCAAGAAGAGGCCCACTCAAGCATAGAATACACACCTCCAGAACTTTGCAGTCAACAGACCAACTGCTCGAGCACAAGAAGAGCCGCTCGAGCGCACACCCGCTAGAGCGTGGGAAACGCTGTTTGAGCATGAAAAACATTCCTCCAGTAGTTTTACAGAAGTGCAGAGTATTGAAAGTTTGCAACTCCTGGTCGAGCGCAAGAAAGTCTGCTCGAGCGGAGGACCAAAATTTACATAGCCCGCTCGAGCACAAGAATGGACGCTCGAGCGGAAGACCAAAAATTTGGGCAACACAAAGTTTGAAAACTAAGTAACCAACTTGTTCCAAACACAACCACAACAACCCAAAGACCAATTTCAAAGGTATACAAGGGAAGAAAGAAATATGCAACATTGCGAAAGCATTAAACCCGAGTCCGGGACATCACAAGAGTCGGGTCAAAACTGGGATCGCTATATTCACAATTTTAATCAGAGAAAATTAAGTATAATAACAAACAAGAAAATAAGAAATGGAGAAGATAAAATTTATAACCAAAGATCGAAATTCTCTATCTACAATAAAACTAATATTAAGTTCTAAGATATACATGCATAAAGATTCATATATGCCTTCACTAACCCTAAATCATGCACATAACAAACAGATGCAGAAATGCAACCAAGATCTCCTATTTCTTTCAACAAATTTGAAGAAAAACGAATTTACAGAAAGAAAATCAAGATCTTCTCTTTCTTTAACCAAAGATAAAATTTGAGAGAGAGAGGTGTGAAAAAGTAACCTTTTTCTCTGATCTTGCTGCATCCTTCAAAGACCTCTCTGAATTCAATGCCACAAGAAACAAACTCTCGTCTTCCTCTTCCAATTAGATCAAAAAACCATAGAAAAATTTAGTGAAAAAAAACTTGAAAGAGTTAACGAATCAGCCGTATTTGTCCCACTGACAGGTCTGAATGACCAAATCATCGCAATCTCTCTTTATTCTCTCCCAATTCTCTCTCTCAAAACATACAACACTCCTTTCGTGACCAACCACAACCTCCTTACTCATCAAATTCTCATATCACAAAATCAAACTCTTTCTCCGAACAACTACACATGTATTGTCAAGAAAACTATTGAAGTTCCCGAGAAGGAATGAGAGAGAGAGAGAGAGAGAGAGAGAGAGAGAGAGAGAGAGAGATGAGGTTTGACTTGAGAGAGTCAAATTTCTCTGTGATATATGGGTGTGGGATTGAGGGACCTTTGTAACGCCCCAAAATATTCACAATGATCCAACTCCAAACACTAGTGCAAAGTGATATAAAGTAAGATAAGAAGCTTTCATTAATCAGAGTTAAATTACAAAAGGTGACACATGCAGTGCACATTCATAAGCTCTACCCTGAATCTATAGCATGTGATACCAACTTAAGGATCAACAAAATAAATGCCCTATAGGCTTACAACTTTCCAAGATTATGCTTGGTTACAACAAAAGAAGGAGTCTTAAGCTCTCTACATATAAAGCCCTAGACTTGTACATATATTAAATACCAAATAACAAAAAACAGAGCCTTCAACTCCCTAATTCTCCCAAGCTAAGTCCTTGGAGAAGGCATATCACCAGCACCTGAAAATGATTTTCCTAAGTAGGGTGAGCCAAAGCCCAGTAGAAACAATCTAGCACAATATATGAATTTTAACAAAGATATAAGTATGAAATGCATGACCAATGCCCATGATAATTTAATTTAACTCTGTGTCAGATATTAACATAAATTTAACTTTGATTAAATTTGGATAAAGGTGACACAATTTATACCACTTATAATTTAAATTTGGATAAAGGTGGAAGATATAAGTATAAATTGGATAAAGGTGGAAGATATAAGTATAAATTTATGTTAAATTTTACTATGATTAAATTTGGATAAAGCTTGTGTCAGAGTTAAATTTAATTTAATTTAACAAAGATAAAAGCATAAATTGAGATAACATAAATTAACATAAATTTAGATAACAGCTATCCTCCATCGATAGCTCGAGACAGATATTTCTATACAGATATACAATCCTTCAACAAATAAATTATCCAAACTTCCATAGGTGAGAGATTATACATATCCAACTACACCATTCATATAAATAGCCTCATAATTTCACATTTTCAATACCAATTTCATTATTTATACAAAAAAACTATTTGAGTCACTTTATAGCAAAACTTTCATTTTTTCCAATCTCATCCCAAACACCAAAACTAACCATTTTAACACTACACAAGCTCATATTTACTCCCAAAACCATTTCCAACACATTCATTTGAAAACCCCTCTTTTGATTTTAAACCAGAACCCTAGGTTTGTTTAAAATCACCTCAAGTTCCAAAATCCCTCACATATCAACATATAACTAAGTTAAAACTCATACAAGAGCATAGAAAATCCCTGTTTCAAAGTTAGAAGACGAGCAAAGCAAAGGGAAAACTTCAAAGATGCCGAAATTGACTTTTATTCGGTTCAAAACATAGCCCTTGAGGCACTCTATCTTTTTCTCAAAGACACTAGGATAGAGAACCCAATGGATCTAGGTGAAAATGTAGAAAGAGAGTGAGTTTTAGAGAGAGAGAGAGAGAGAGAGAGAAGATCTAGGGTTTTTGAAAAGTAAAGGGGAAGAGAGAGGTGAAAAAGTGATGCAAAATGTCACTTTTATGAACAATATACGCATAGTCCCCTTGAGTATCAAGTGCAAGAGTTGACACTTGAGCGTCAGACATAACAATTTGTTCTGCTCGAGTGTAGAATACACACGTCCTATAGTTTTCCAGACAAACGAACATCCCTTGAGCGCCAGATTGGTCGCTCAAGCGCCCACCCACTCAAGCGTAGAAAACGCTACTCGAGCATAAAATACACTCTCCTAGTAGTTTTGCAGGCCTTCAAAAGTATTGAGAGTTCGCAAAGCCCGCTTGAGCACAAGAAGTGTCGCTCGAGAAAATAAGCAAAAATCTAGGCAACAATGGTTTGAAAACTAAGCAATCAACCTGTTCCAAACACAACCAATACAATCCAATAACCAACTGTAAGGAAGAATAAAGGGAAAAGATATGAACAACCACTCGAAGCTACAAAACCTGAGTCCAGGATATACAATGGGTCTGGTCTAAACCAGAAACGTTATAACCTTTCCCCTTTAAAGAATTTTGTCTCCGAAATTTCAAATCAAGTTTTGAACGAAGATAAAACCAATTACCATAATGATAATCATTCAATCCCATCATCATGACCCATTCTCTGGCCTTCCATTCTCATTAACTCAATACACAAGTTCCAATATTGAAAGTACAATTCACATTTTTCCAAAACACATACAACATATACAATGTTTCCATTTTCTCAAACATATACAATGTTTTCATATTTCATCAATATAGCAAGATTTCATTACATTCTCAAACATTAACAAATAAGTCCGGATATTTCTCACAGACTTCCAACTCGCGTTCCCAAGTTGCTTCCTCAACTCCATGATGTTTCCACAATACCTTAACCAAGGGAATTGTCTTGCCTCGTAAGACTTGGTCCCGGGTATCCAAGACTCTCATCGGTCTCTCTTCATAAGAGGCATCCTCATCTACCTCAAAGTCGGTCCAATCCAACACATGCGATGGATCTGGCTCATACTTCTGAAGCATGCTAATATGAAACACATCATGAACCCCAAAAAATTGTGGCGGTAAGGCCAAATGATACGCTACCTCTCCAATCCGTTCAAGGATCTCAAAAGGCCCAATAAATCGAGGAGATAGCTTCCCACTCTTTTCAAACCTCATCAAACCCCTCCTAGGTGATATCTTCAAAAAGACATGGTCTCTCACCTCAAAAGACAAGGGTTTCCTCCTACAGCCGGCATAACATTTCTGGCGACTCTGAGCCGTAACCAATCTCTTACAGATAAGTGCAACCTTCTCCGTCGTCTCCCAGACTAACTTTGGACCCAACATAAGTGCATCACCCACCTCAGCCCAACACAAGGGGGATCTACATGGTCGACCATACAAGGCCACAAACGGTGCCATGCCAATACTCAATTGGAAATTGTTATTATAGGTAAACTCCACTAAGGGAAAATGCCTCTCCCACGAACACTTAAAGTGAAGGACGCAACCCTAAAGCATATCCTCAAGAATCTCGATTGTACGCTCGGACCACCCATCAGCCTGAAGATGATACGTAGTGTTAAAAGTCAATCTAGTGCCGAAGGCACTCTATAGGCTCTGCCACAGTCGAGCCGTGAAATGCGGATCTCTATCCGATACAATCATCACAGGGACTCCGTGCAACCTCACTATGTTCCCAATGTAAAGGTTAGCAAGATAATCTACCGAGTCACTCACACGCATAGGTATAAAGTGCACTAACTTGGTCAATCGGTCAACTACCACCCAAATTGCATCACTACCCCGTTGAGTCCTCGGAAGGCCCACAAAAAAATCCATCGTGACATACTCCCACTTCCATTCGGCTATAGGCAAGGGTTGTAACAAACCCGTTGGCCTCTGATGTTTGGCTTTCACTTGCTGACAAGTAAGGCACTTCGACACAAACACGGCCACATCCTTCTTCATTTCCCTTCACCAAAACTGGCGGCTAAGGTCGTGATACATCTTTGTGCCTCCCGAATGCACTGCAAGGCGTTAATGGTGAAACTCTTGGAGTACTTCCTCTCGGCAAGACTCCGACATGAAGAGACGGTTAAGGTATCTAACACTCAAGTCAGAGTACACGTTCAAGCCTTTCACTACCTTTCCATAGGAAATCTTCTCTCGAAGAGATTCTACCTCAAGGTCACCCCTTTGTGCTTCTGTCACCTGGTTCACAAGTATAGGTTGAGCAACTATCGAAAACAAGGCTGCAGATTCAACGGACTCGCCAAGATGCAAGTCAAACTCCCCAATAGCACCGAACATCTTCCATTCCCGGATGGAAATGCAAGCTACACTGCTAATAGATTTCCTACTCAAGGCATCGACCACAACATTGGCCTTTCCTGGATGGTAATATAACTCCAAATCATAATCCTTTATAAACTCCATCCACCGCCTTTGCCTCAGATTCAAGTCTTACTGTGTAAACAGATATTTCAGACTCTTATGATTAGAAAATACCTCAAACTTCTCACCATACAGGTAATGCCTTCAAATCTTCAAGGCAAAGATCACCACTGCTAATTTTAGATCATGGGTAAGGTAGTTCCTCTCCTGTACTCTTGCATCGAAACACAACCCAAACCTTCCCGTAAGGCTTCACAAGATACCAAATAGCCCAAACCCCTCTCCGGAATAATCAAAACTGGAGCAGTGGTAAGTCTAACCTTAAGCTCTTGAAATGACTTCTTACAAGTTTCATTCCACACAAACTTGACCCCTTTTCTCATCAGTCTAGTCAACGATGAAGCTAATCTAGAGAAATCCTTTACAAACTGACGGTTATACCCGGCCAACCCTAAGAAACTACGGATGTCGAAAGCATTCTTAGCTGGTTCCCAATCTTGCATTGCCTCTATCTTGGATGAGTCTACAGTCACCCCTTCCCCAAATACTATATGGCCTAAGAACTTGACTTTTTTCAACCAGAAGTCACACTTCCCAAACTTAGCATATAGTTTGTGGGCTCTAAGTAACTCAAGCACTACCTGCAAGTGTTCCTCATGCTCCTCCTCAGAGGGTGAGTAAATCAAGATGTCGCCATCAAAGACGACCACAAAACGGTCTAAGAACTCATAGAAGATCCGGTTCATTAAATCCATAAACACAGCTGGTGCATTGGTTAGCCCAAAGGGCATCACTAGAAACTCGTAATGGCCATATCGCGTATGGAATGCTATTTTCTAGATATCCTCCTCCTTTACTCTCAACTGGTGATAACCCGATCTCAGGTCTATCTTAGAGAACAATAAGACCCCTTCAACTGATCGAACAAATCATCTATACAGGGCATTGGGTACTTGTTCTTGGCAGTCACCCGGTTCAACCTCCGGTAATCGATACACAATCGGAATGCCATTCTTTTTCTTGGCAAAGAAAGCCAGTGCTCCCCAAGGTAAAGTACTAGGGCAGATAAAACCATTATCTAACAATTCTTGGAGTTGAATATTCAACTCACTTAACTTAGCAGGTGCAAACTGATATGGCGCCATGGAAATTGGTGTCGTACCAAGCACTAAGTCAATAAAGAACTTGATCTCTTGGTGAGGTGGTAAACTAGTAAGATCCTCGGGAAAAGCATCCAAGTATTCACAAACTACCCTTGGCAACTCAACTTGGTCGTCATCACGCTCAGTACTCAAGAAGTTGGCAAGAAGGCAACTAAGCTCACTCTGCCCATGCGGATCATACACTAGTGATAAGACCCTATCAACCTAGTCCCCCAAGAAATAAAAGCAATCACCACTCAAGGTACATACAATAACCCTCTGACGGTAGCAATCTATAATAGCCCGATATGATGACAACAAGTCCATACCCAAAATAACATCAAAGCTAGACATGTCAATCAACACAAATGCAGAAGGAAGTCGGCGACTGGCAACTTCTATGTCATAACCCTGACACCCCTCCCACCACCAATAGGTGACTTTACACAAATAGGAGATACTAACTGAGCCAGCTCTAATCCCAAAACTGATGCAAATGCAGACGAGATAAATGAATGGGATGCACCCGTATTAATCAACACATTAAAAACTGAATTCCAAAACAAGAAAGTACCTCTCACTACCGAAGGCGCTGGTACAAGATTTGGCGTGGTAACACCATACACGCGTCCTGTAGGCCTCTGATCTACCCGCTCACCCTTCGGAGCATAATCCTGATGCACTGATTGAGTCGAAGAGGCTCCCTGATTGACCCTCGAGGCCTATGCTGACTGTACAGGCTAGTGACTTTGTGTCTGCCTCGAACCAGACACACCAGGTGTGCCACCCAACTGAGGGCAAAATCTTTTCATGTGCCCCGCCTGCCACATTGATAAATAAGTGAGCGGCTGTCCTCTCCCTTGACTCTGGCTCTGAGAACGAGCCGAAGACAATGTAGATCGTTGCCCTCCTCCTCCTGAGGGCAAACTGGAGACTTGTGGCCCAACTGACCACATTTGTAACAAGTAAAATCTCCCTAGTCACCTCTCCTAGAGCCTGAACTTGGCACAGGAAAAGTGGACCTTGACTGGGTTCCCTGGGACTGCTGTGGGTTAGAACCCCTTTGCCTCTTGTTGTCCCCCTGACCATCCTGACTCCTCCTAGAGCCCCTCATCCTTTCTTCCTCCATTTGCATCACGGTCTCAAGATGAGCTGCCAACTTTACAATTCGCCCGTAATCCCTAGTCATCGAATTGGCTACCTTGGAAAGAAGCCCAGTCCTTAACCTTTTCTTGAACTCCAAGCAACGGTGCTCTTTTGTCACCACTAACTCTAGTGCAAACCTAGAGAGGCCAGTAAAGGCTGCCTCAAACTCGGCCACCGGTGTATTCAATTGCTTGAGCTGAGAAAATTGATCCCTCAATTTCTCCCTAACTGCGGGAGATAGGAACTTGTCCTGGAAGGCACTAACGAAAGCCTCCCAAGTCACCCCAATGCGCCCACGCGTATACTTCCGCCACTAACCCGCATCTCTCTTCAGGAAGGATGCCAGGGTCACTCTCAGCCCGTCGTCTTCGATGCCTAGCATCTCAAACGTCTTTACTATCTGCTCTAGCCACTCATCTGCCTTCAGTGGCTCCATGGGATCACCCACAAACTCATTCGGGTTAAACCGGAAGAACTCCCACTTCAGAAAAGACGGCTATGTTTTAGCAGCATAGGTCTAGACTTGATTCTTAGCTCTGAAGTGTCCACGAATTCCCGCAATGCTCTGGCTATTTCATGGGCCAAGGCGTCCATGGCCTGTTAACGAACTGGTTCAACCACATTAGCCTGACCAACTTCTTCTTGCACCGGAATTTCATTCGGTAAAGGCACCTCATGGCTCCTAGGCCTACCACGCCTACCACCACCACATCCATGTCTTGACATCCTAATGAATGTAACAAAATAGATTATCACATTTACAAATGTGACGAAGCTAACTCACTCGCATCCTAATATGATGGACAACAGTAATTCACTCCACATAAGCATGTAGTCACATAAACACATACGGACTTCATTCTTGGATAATGACCGTCCCGCGGCGTTGCTAGAGTTCCAATTAGAAACAGCAATGATCAAGTGCTCTCCTAATAAGACTTCCAGAAACTCGTAGACTCAATCAATATCCTAGAAATTAAATCTTATACCCATATAATCACATAAGCATGTTATCACATAAGCACACCATATATATCGGCACGCTCTGATACCAAGTTGTAACACCCCAAAATATTCACAATGATCCAACTCCAAACACTAGTGCAAAGTGATATAAAGTAAGATAAAAAGCTTTCATTAATCGGAGTTAAATTACAAAAAGTGACACATGCGGTACACATTCGTAAGCTCTACCCTGAATCTATAGCATGTGATACCAACTTAAAGATGAACAAAATAAATGCCTTACAGGCTTATAGCTTTCCAAGATTATGCTTGGTTACAACAAAAGAGGGAATCTTAAGCTCCTTACATACAAAGCCCTAGACTTGTACAGATATTAAATACAAAATAACAAAAAACAGAGCCTTTAGCTCTCTGGTCTCCCAAGCTAAGTCCTTAGAGGAGGCATGTCATTAGCACCTGAAAATGATTTTCCCAAGTAGGATGAGCCAAGGCCCAGTAGGAACAATCTAGCACAATATATGAACTTTAACAAAGAAATAAGTATGAAATGCATGACCAATGCCAATGATAAAACCATTCACAACTCTATTACAAAACCATGTCCTGTCAAGATTTACATCGCAATTTATGTTATCTCAGGCCGTCTCATCTCAGTTCATTTCATGTTAATTCATTTCACCTCAATTCATGAGTTATGACCATTGTTATCCAAACAACCCAACTGAGACTACAACTCAGTGGTTCTTTAACTATTAAAATTATCACACAAACACTTCAATTTCCCATTTTATTGAAATTTCGTCGGCGATAATCGGCACCCATGTATACGCACGGTTTTCGGGACTTTCACCATGGACACAGAGGCCAACTTGATTTAATGGAGTCCATCCCCTTTCTTCTCCCAAACATGGAGTACATCCCCTTTTTTCTCCTAAATATCATTCATATGCAATGTATACAGTTCATAATCATATTCAATCATAACGGCTAAGTGATCAGTTTCAATTCACTTAATCCTCATGCAATTTCTACAACAATCATAGCTATCCTCCACCGATAGCCTAAGACAAATATTTTTAAATAGATATACAATCCTTCAACAAATAAACTATCCAAACTTCTATAGGTGAGAGGTTATACATATCCAACTACACCATTCATATAAACAACCTTCTAATTTCACATTTTCTATACCAATTCCATTATTTATACAAAATAACTATTAGAGTCACTTTAGGGCAAAACTTCCTTTTTTTTCCAAATCTCATCCCAAACACCAAAACTAACCATTTTAGCACTACACAAGCTCATATTTACTCCCAAAACCATTTCCAACACATTCATTTGAAAACTCCTCTTTTGATTTTAAACCAAAACCCTAGGTTTGTTCAAAATCACCTTAAGTTCCAATTTCCCTTACACATCAACAAATAGCTAAGTTAAAACTCATAAAAGAGTGTAGAAAATCCCTACCTCAAAGTTAGAAGACGAGCAGAGCAAAGCAAAGGGAAAACTTCAAAGACGCCGAAACCAACTTCTATTCGGATCAAAACGAAGCCTTTGAGGCGCTCTAACTTTTTCTCAACGGCACTAGGGTAAATGTAACGCCTCAAAATAGATACAACAAACCCATCTCATAAGCAGAAATATAATTGAATCAACATGTTTTCATTCATCAGAGTTTGATATATATGAGAGACAGATACAAGAAGGAATGGAAGCTACACAGGTAATCATTTGCCTTAATGGCTTACATCTTTCCAAGTTACTGCTTGGTTACAACAAAAATGAGCCTAGCTCAACACAATTTAAAGCCCTAGGCCATACAAAATAGATACAAGAAAAATAGAAGCGCTTGTTCTAAATCCCTCTAAGCTACTGTCTTAGCGGGGGCATATCACCAACACCTGAAAATGGTTTTTTCCAAATAGAGTGAGCCAAAGCCTAGTAAAAACAATTTAACACAATATATGAACCTTAACAAAGATATAAGTATGATGAACAAGTTCAATGCTCAATGAGAAATTTTTTTACAACTTTTCCAACTTACTGCTTAATTTGAAAATTGAAAACCGTAGAGGTTTCAGAAACTGAAATTGTTTATATCATTGTGATCAGTGTAATTTTTAAAGCCTATAGTGAAATTTAATTAGAAATTGATTTGGATCAAAATAAGTAGATCGAACTGATTTATTTTAGCACCATTACTTAGCTTTAATCAAATTTGATTAGGTAATCACATATAACGGCCTTATTCAACTTAACCTCATTCCTTTTGAGCTCAAAAATCTGAAAATACACTCTAGAGAGAGAGAGAGAGGGGGGTGATTCTAGAGAGAGAGGGAGCTCAACCTTGAAGAATTGCAAGTGAATTCAAGGAACTAAGAGGATTAGCTCAAGAATTGACCATATTTGGAAGAATTGAAGCTCCTAGGTGAGTAATTGAGCATAAATTCATGGGTTGAGTTTGTAATTATATGAATTCAAAGAGAATGTGTGACCAAGAACAAGAATTAAGTTGTATTTGATGAATTTGAAGCCATTATAAACATGCATGTAAAAGATTGCCATGAGTTTGTGTATTTGAGCATAAAACATATGATCCATATTGAATTTTGATTAAGATTCATGCTTTTGATCATCTTTTGCATCACTTAAGTTGGGAATGGAAGTTATATTCCACATCCAAGCACAATTCATGGAGGTATAGGTTTTGGTTGCATGGATTTGAAGTATTGGAAATGAGTTTGATATTTATTGAGTTTGCATGTAATTAATTCATGGAAATTGAACTTCAAAATGTTGTAAATTTAGTATTTGTATCATGTTAGAAGATGTACAAGTGGATTATGGGTCATAACATACAAGTTACATCATTGGAATGCAAATTTGAAGCTCAAATAGCTTGCTGGAAATTCCAGAATTCGTCATGTTTGCTCGAGCGGGGAAAGTGCTGCTCGAGCATAAAATGCTAGTTTCCAGAACTTTTGCAGACATTGATGTCTGCTCGAGCGGGAAGAGTTACGCTTGAGCGTCCGGACACATGTTTTGACTCTCAGCTCGAGCATACGAAGTTACACTCGAGCGTGAAAATGAGGCAACCAGTACTTTTGCAGACCAGAGAGGTCCGCTCGAGCGGGGGAAGCTACGCTCGAGTGAAAAGCCCTATTTCAGAAATTTTGAAAAGTTGCTTTGTGTTTCGTTTTCTGTTCTCTTTCATTTCTAAACATTCTTGGGCATGCATTGAGCATTGTAAATGAACTAAAAGGATAAGAAAGAGGCCTAAGAGAAAGAAATAAATTAAGAATGGATTGAATTGCCTGTGACCCAATGTGTTATGAAATGTGTAGGGTCAAGCACAAGGGCAAATCATCCAACAGATCACTGTGAGTAATATCTTAGTAAAGATATTTTGAAGTATGTTACTTGTCCAAATGCTTACTTCTATATGAGTATCATAAATTTGTTAATTTGAATTATGGACAAGCATTTGTTATGTCATATGATTAAATAGATCTGTTGGATTACAGTTATAATTACGATGCGATTATGACCTCAGTGCGAAATGCGCACTACATGAACGATTGGGCCAAAGGCCGTTTGACATGTATGATTGGGCCAAAGGCTGTTTGATATGAATAATTGGGCCAAAGGCCATTCGACAAGAGTGAATTGGGCTCGAGGCCGTTTGACATGAACGAATTGGGCCCGAGGTCGTCTGTTAAAAACGGAGTGGGCTAGAGGTCGTCTGTTAAAAATGGAGTGGGCTAGAGGCCGTTTGATATGAATAATTGGGCCAAAGGCCATTTGACAAGAGTGAATTGGGCCCGAGGTCATTTGACATGAATGAATTAGGCCCAAGGGCATCTGTTAAAAATGAAGTGGGCCAGAGGCCATTTGATATGTTTGGGCTTGAGGCCGTTTAATGTTCCAGATAAAATATGAATGGGCCTAAGGTCATATGATAGATCTGTTTCGAATTTCATTCATGTATCTTCTTTATTTGATATTATTCACTAGGCTTTCGTTCACTCTCATTCATGTGTATGTAGGTGAGCGAAGAGATGTCCAAACCCAACCTCGATGAAAGATAAGAGAGGGAGTTAAGTTTTGTGGAGTTAGCTCGAACGTACCATGCATATAAACTTTGTGTTTGGCTAATTGTATGTCTGAAAGTTCCTGGACATAAGAAATGTTAACTCTGGTTATATGTGTGGGTTATTATAGACTACTTATGAAATATTTTGCTTTACCATGTCAGCATAGCTCATTGCACAAATTTTTTTTAGTCTGCTTCTGTTTGGGCCCCATTATTGTTATAATTTATATATGAATTAGTTTGAGGCCGTAGGTAATCTCATGATTACTGGCTGGTTATGACCTTAATCCTTAGGGGCGGGTTCGGGTCATGACAAACTTAGTTCAATAGAGTCCATCCCCTTTCTCCTTCCAAACATCATACATCTATAATGTATTAAAACACAGTCATATTCAATGACAGCCAACAAGAGATTAGTTTCAATTCACCTAATTTTCATGCAATTTCTATAACAATCATGGCTATCCTCCACCGATAGCCCAAAACAGATATTTCTAAACAAATTTACAATCTCTAAAACAGATAAATTATCTGGCTTGCTTGGAAAAGCGTGTCGTAAGGCTGACCGGTTGCGGGCTACGCCACAATAGGAAGACAACCCTTGGATCTGGACTACCATTGTACCGTTTGATCCTCCTTTCACTTCTCGGTGTTAGGAGTGAGAGGTATATTAGGTGGCCTCGCTGAGGCACCCTTTTTGATCAATCGACCTAGTTGCATATCGGAAGCCTTAGAGATTGTTCAAAACTAGGACAGGTTTCTCACCCGAGTGCAGGATTGTTTGAAACCGCATGTTTGCATAGTGAATCCCTAGATCCTGATGAAACTAGGATAGGGAAACCCTACCCCACCATAGGGGTGTTTTGGTTCTCACTTGCTTGATATGTGCTTTTAGAGTGTGACTCTGCAGGAATGTATCTACCAGTTGCAAGTCTGGGTATCAGTTTGAGGGTATCAGTTTTGAGGTAGAAATTTGGGGTAGGAATCAGTGTTTGAGTACAGATTATCCAGTTTATGATTTCAACTATGTGTTGTCCTTGTCTAAGCTGAGATGCTGTGCGTTTGCTGATTGTTGTTTCTTTTTTTGCTTTATTTTCCTTTTGCAAGGTAGTATTTCACAATTGCTTCCGACGAGACAGTTTCCCCCCAAGCACTCTGGACCAGAGTCAGGAGGATTTACCGATCTGAGGATCTTATTGGAGGACAACTAGTGTTTGCTTCGCTACCCCTGGTTACGAGACGGAGGACAGTAAGGCATAGATCACCGGTTCAACAGTCGCCAATTCAGCGGTCACTATCTACGTCACATGTGCACAGTCGGGCCCAGTTTTCTGCTTCTACCTCAGAAAGAGAGTATAAACCGGTTCTGATAAATCAACACCCCACAGACAACATGGAGGATATGATGTGTCAACTTCAACAAACCATCAACGCCATGCAGCGGGATGCTGCTCGCCAAGCGAAAGTTACCGCTCGCCAAATAGAGGTCACTGCCCAGCAGGTTGAATTGATTGCTAGGCTTCAATAGCAACAGCAACAACAACTGCAGTAGGCAGCAGTTTCCACATCCCACCCACCTCCTGTAGATATTCCAGTACCTAGGGCTCCTGCTCCCTCAGCCAATGTCCAGGAAAATGCGGACATCCCAGTGGATCTGATTCCACCCCAGACTTTCAAAACACCAGCCTACCCAACGGAGGCCCCCTTTGAGTTCGAGGTCGACCCTACCGCTCTGAAAGTGAGCAAGCTTGAGAAGCTTTTTAAGAGGGCTCAGGGTGTCAACTCGATCCCGGACATAGAAGACGGCTACACTGATTCGGTGGTGACATTGTCGGATAGATTTATAATGCCTCACATAGACCGCTTTGACGACTCGGGTGATCCCATAGTCCATTTGCGGCTATTCTCAGATATCCTACGGCCGATGGGCCTGACTAGACTGCAGAAGTTATCCCTCTTTCGCTGGACCCTGTCGGGTATTGCGGCTATTTGGTAGGCTAAACTGGAAGATTCTGTAAAGAGGAGCTGGAAAGAGATAGCTGAGGCCTTTGTCGCCCAATATTTCTATAACACTCAAATCGAGGTCACAACTCATGATCTCGAGGCTACCCGTCAAGAGCCGAAAAAGGGCTCCTCCGATTTTGTCACTTGGTGGAGGGCCAAGGCCTCCATGATGACAACCCGACCAGTTGAAAAAGACCAAATTCAGATGGTGGTCCACAACTTGCAACCGAACCTGCTGCAAAAGATGATTGTCTTACCCCTCCCTACATTTGCCAACCTTCATGAGATAGGGGTGCAGATAGAGGATGCGATGAAACAGGGTCTGATTGACCATGAAAAAGAGCAGCCCAAGAGGGCCTTTACATGCAGTTCAAATACAGCTATGAGTAGTAATGCAGCTGCAAGGCCCTCTGATGTTTGTATGGTCACCACCACACCGAAAACAGCCACCCCTTTTACTGGTACATCCGGAACTACCCCACAACCTGCAAAGTACCCACCCCGGGGCAGAGGGTTTTCACCCTACTCTACATGTCTCTATCTAAAGCCTTAGGGGTCCTGATCAGAAAGGGGCATCTGAAGCCCCTGAAGCCGTGCCCATTGCCTAATCTCCTCCCTCCTACACACAACCTAGCCAAGTATTATGCCTTCCACCAGCAGCGTGGTCATGATACCGACCTATGCTTTAGACTCTGTCATGAGATTCAGGATTGACAACAAACTGATAGCGCCTCCTGAGAAGCCTAACGTCACTACAAATCCTCTCCCACTACATAACCAATCCTCTCCTCCACCTAGGTAAGTAAATCTTATCCAAACAATGGCCGTCCCATACGACCCCAGCATATACATTACCCCCTCTCACCTGCCTAAGCCGACCTTGTTCATCCCAGAAAGCCCAGACCTGTGCATGATGAACGCGTCCATGTCCCAACTCGAACCCGTGGTGGTGGCTATGATGGAAGAAGGTATGCCTGAGGGCTCCATGAGCTTAATTGAAGAAGAGTACAACCCTTGCTGTTACATTGTGCCAACTAGCCAGGCCAGACCGAGGGTGGAATTGCCAATGGGGATGGAGGTTAATGTAGTCCGGGAGGATGGTCCAAGCCAGGGACTAGATGACTTAGCTGACCTTGAAGAGGACATCTGTAACGACCCAGAAATTCTTTCCTCCGCTCGAGCGGAGGAGTGGCCGCTCGAGCGGACTTTTGGGGTTTCCAGCAATTTTTCAGACGGCCTAAGATTCTGGGAGTTGTGATTCTCCGCTCGAGCGGGGGAGTTTACGCCGAGCGACGACTTTGTTGATCTCTGGCGCTCGGCCAAGGTTGGCGCGGGCGGGTCGCCTGGGTAAGTTTGGTTCTGAAGCATGTGGATTCATTTTTGATGTTCTTCTTAGTGTATTTGAAATGTTCTTACCCTATTTTGGGATATTAATCGAGATGATAAGATGATGGTAATGTAAGATGGGACTAAAAACTTTAATTGGAATAATTCGTTTGCGACCAACCGTCATTCATTTTCCCTTTTCTTTTTCCTCACTTTGAATTTGGATGTGAGGTTAGAACCATTGGAAAGCTTATTTCCGGGGCTTCAATTTGAACACAAGAACGACCTAAAACGGAGTCCGGATGGGAGAGTTACACCTATTTGAAGTTTTGGGAATCTGTGCTGGAACAGGTCCGCTCGAGCGGGAATATGGACGCTCGAGCGGGAATTACGGGACAGCAGCTCTAAAAACGAGATTTTGAGATATTTTTCCACATCTTTTTTCCCTTTCTTATTTCCTCTTCTCCTAGGTCTGAAACCCTTCGAAACCCTAGCCCAAAACCTTGATCTCCTCTAGTTTGAGCAACAATCTACCATGATTTTGGCATCAAGGATGGAGAATAAGAGAAGAGCAACGTTTTTAACCGATTGGAACTTGGATTTGCGGAGGTTTCGTCTCAAGCTTGCTCCTTTGTTGATTCTTGAGGTAAGGGTTCTAATCTCCTTCAAGATTTACATTAAGAGCTAGAGTGGTGGTAGTTCCATTGTATTAATGTATAAATTTGCATTTTTGAAGCATATTGAGTAACTTATAAGATTTGGGAATTTCGGATTTGAGGCATGGAGGGGCCAATTGATGGGTTTAAATGATGAATTATGGATCCTAGATGTTTAATCAATGGAAAAAATTAGAATATAAAGTGTTGGGTTATAAGTTAATTATTTCTTGAATTTTCACTATTTTCTTGGAACCCTAGATCGATTAAGGTTGATAACCAAAGAGTTGGTCCAAATCGAAAGTAGAATAATGAAATTAGGGTATTGAATTAGATATATACAAGTTTAATTGGAATTTGGTGAGACTTGGAAATTATGTTTAAAATTTCTGAATGAACTTCAATTAGGGACATGGTGAATCATGCTATTATGTGAGATGAAAATTAAGGAACAAGATCATTAATGTTAAGGATGATAAGAGTCTTAGGATGAAATGATGAAATGGGATTTAAGACTTCACTTTGAAGGATGTTGAATTATATTTAGGGGTGATAAGTTGAATTGCCAAATGGTACAGCTTATATTGGCTTGTATTGAGATATGAATGAATTGAGATATGAATGAAGAAGTGTGTTGAGTTAATGATATGAATTGCAACTTGATATGTATTTTAGTATAAAGAGAATAACAAGTTAAAAAGGGAAGAAGCTGTATGTGACGCGATTTTTATGTGTATTCGAATTGTGTAGGGTCAACTACAAAGGCGGACCAAGCATCCAATGCCTTTGTGAGTAATAGTACGAAGATTTATATATTTTATTTATCATTGACAATTATTATCACTAACGTTTTGTTTATTGTAAGTATTACATGAACATGTTACACAACCAATTGTGATGATTAAAAGTCAGTGAGAACGTTGAAAGACTGGCAAACATCGGTATGACTTTAAATGGACCTATGTTCGTCCTTAAACCAAGTATCCGTATGAAATTGAGATGATTTGTGTATCCTATGGTTTGACGATATTCGATGACTTTGGGATTAATCTACTCTGTTTATGTATTACATTTATATATTTGTCTTTTCGATCCGTTTATGATGTAGCATGATATGTATTGTTGGTTTTAAAACTTATTACTTCTGCTATTTCTGTACCCTTACACTTTATGCATTCTGTTATCTCTGGGCTGATAAGCCATTCTGTTATGACTGGGCCGAAAGGCTATTTTGTATCTTTTGGGACTGATGGCTATTCTTATTTGAGCATATGAACATTTTGGATCCTCTGTACATACTAAACCGCTTTGTTAAAGAAAGCTGGACTCATGATTGTTGAGTTATATTTCTGAGTAATTAAACATATACTTATGCGATTATATACTTTATTGTTTGAGTTGAATATTACATGACTTACGTACAATTATTCATGAGCTTGACTCACTTTATTTTATGTCTGTTTACGAGGCACTCATCACGGAGGTCAACCTTAACTGTGGCTTCCGTTACAGTAGCCAAGCCTTGAGTGTCTAAGCTGTTAGATGTTGACCGTTTAAGTTTTGGAGTTTTGTTAAGTTTTAATTTGTACCCTAAGTGTTTATTAAGCTCGATGTATATGTATATGTATTTAGCTATCTCCAAACACACGTCAATGTACATTTATCGCATTATGTCCATGCTGTGATCTGGCATAGTAGTGGTAGCTCAATGGATATTATTTTATACTATTATGATATTAAATGCTTCCGGTCAGGACCCATAGGTAATATTTATCAGGTTTGGTGTTCAATTTCGGATGGGTCATGTGCAAAAGTTGTAGGGCGGATTTGGGGCGTGACAGGTGGTATCAGAGCACGAGTTGCTATCTCACACACGGATCCATTGAGCTGTAGGATGTCTAGAAAAGACTTAGGCTTCATGCATGACATCCTTAATGCATATGAAAAGACTGATAGCAACGTTAAGAGTAATTTTTTTTACGTTAACGATTATGAACCATGTCTATTTTGAAAAGCCTGTTTTGATGACATTATGGTTGTTCCGCTATGATACTCGTTTTGCTTATAATATGACATGATGAGACTTATTGACTTCTGGTGTGGAGCAAAGTGCTGTACGGAACTAAGTGCTACACTTTAGTGGGAGCCACCTCTAGAATCCGTACGAGCCACCTCTTGAGTCCATACACATTTCTGTATGTTTCTGTTCTGTATGTTTCTGATATATCTGTGCCAAAGGGCTATCTGTGCCAAAGGGCTATCTGTGCCGAAAGGCTATCTGGGCTTAAAGGCCAATCTGATAATTCTGGGCCAACATGCCAATCTGTTAAAATGGTATAAGTAATTGTGGCACCCTTAATTTCTATGGCCCTCGCCCGGGGGTAACAATACCGTGGCCTATGGCCCTCGCCCGGGGGTAACAATACCGTGGCTGTTGGTATCAACTTTGTGGTCATTAGACCTACCTGTTGTGGTCTTCGGACCTACCTGTTGTGGTCATTAGACCTACCTGTTGTGGTCTTCGGACCTACCTGTTGTGGTCTTCGGACCTACATTGTGGTCATTAGACCTACATTTGTGGTCTTGGACCTACTGTTGTGGTCATTAGACCTACATTTGTGGTCTTCGGACCTACATTTGTGGTCTTCGGACCTACTGTTGTGGTCATTAGACCTACATTTGTGGTCTTGGACCTACCATTGTGGTCATTAGACCTACTGTTGTGGTCTTGGACCTACATTGTGGTCATTGGACCTACTGTTGTGGTCTTCGGACCTACGATCGATAGTTAGCCATATATATGATCGCGAAATGTAAATATGAATATGATTATGAGTATGTATCTGAATCTGCTTTAGCTTGTCATAAATTGCTTCAACACTAAGCATGAAAGATTTAGTTATGATATAGTGATGCCTTTCTTATCATGCTATTGTTTGGACCTATGATTTAAAAAAGGTATTGTGGTATGTATTTTGATAAGTTGTGTTTTGGATAATAGTTGGACCCATGTAAGAAATGACTTATTCTATTACATTAAGTGCGATAATGACATGATATGACAAGCCTTTGTTTCATTTTACGATACGTTACGTTCTTAATTAAAGAATGATGATCCATGTATGTAAAAATATTAAGAACCCTTGCGGGGTAAAAATACCGTGGTATAAGTATGTTACAAGATATCTCTTGCCACCGACGGTCTTGTACGGGTGGATTATGATCAAGTATAAGTTCTGATTTTTGTTTCTGATTCAAGTATAACTAAGAATCTGCACAAATATGCTTCTATTTATCTGTTTAGTTTATGCTATGTCATAACATGATGTGGATTGATAGTGTCGAATGAGTTCAGTTTACGTGTAATTAAGATCTGGTTGTGAAATCTGTGATTTGTGATATATGAGGGTGATAAAAAAAAATATAATAATAATAAATGAAAGAAAAAGGGCAGCTATTGACTACTTCGAAGTCAACCTAAATGATCAGTAAGTAGCTAAGCTATTGCAAGAGTTCAAATTCTGTCTTTGTATATTAAGTGACTTAGGATTGAGAAAATCATTCCTGTGAACTATTTTATGTGACTATGCAAATGTTAGAGGTTGTGACATTTTTCTGTATCACCTATATGGAAGTTATGATGTGAACTGTTTTGCACGATCTCGTGGATTCTGGTGAAAACAAAAGGACATGAAAATATTTCGTTTTGATAATGGGTTAGCAATACATATTGGCCATTTACTTTCTCTTACATGTTTAGACAACTTTGGACAATATTCACTACATAATTATAATTGATTGACTACCGCATTGAGTTATTCTACCACAATTACGTTTTATTAAGAATTATGAATTTTGATGTTGTGAAATCAAATTACTCCTTTGTTATACTATTGCATATGTTTTGACACTACAGAATCTGGAAGGATTTGATTCTTATGGTTACTGATTTATGATCCTATGAATGAACTTGGTAGAATTCTGAACGAGGAATAACTGGAAACGCTATTTATGTTAATCGATTGAGCGGATGGTGGTCTCTAAATTTCAGATGACCGCTTTGACCCTTGATAATTACAAGTGGTGAATCTGAAACCATGTGATTGACCTCGTGTTTTCCAAAGAAGAAAAAGAGAAGAATTGTTTGAATGATAGAAAAAAAAGGGTGTTACCTTACGATTATGAATGATTAGTCAAGTATGATTTTGAATTCAATTTACGGCCTTGTTTTGATAATTGTCTTTGTTATTTAGATTCCCACATATGATGGCGTGATCGGTGTCTATAATGGGGATTTTTTCTTTCTACCGTTCAGATCTTGTTAAAAAGTAGAGAAGGTGGGTTAAATCTACATAATGATGAGATTTTGATATGTTTTCGTAAAAGGAAGGTATGGGACCTCTCAAAAGTGAGAACCTTATTTGGTAGGGTCTAAGATCGATTCAATGTTGCCTAATCGGATTTAAGTCTAACCATGTAATTAAGCTACTTGGGAACTACGTCATGGTCGGGGACCACCGAGTAAACCTGCATTAGAAGATAAGTTCGAACATATACTCTCTAATTAAAATTGTGTAAGGAACTATTACAGCTGGGCTGACTTAGTTAGAGACTTTGTGGAGGGTACTTTCATTACGAGGGAACTTAACGCATGCTAT
Organism: Camellia lanceoleosa; assembly: GCA_025200525.1. NCBI lineage: Eukaryota > Viridiplantae > Streptophyta > Magnoliopsida > Ericales > Theaceae > Camellia > Camellia lanceoleosa. The sequence continues at coordinate 44,951,282 of CM045759.1, forward strand.
GGGAACTCATTTTGCATAATTGAATAAGAAATTTGAAACTTCATAGATTTAATTATAAAATTGATTATGTATTTGTGACCAAAGATAATTCTTATGTAATCTTAAGTATGTTTATGAGATTTCCATTTTGGAATGCTTAGGCGATTGGATTGTATCCCATATGTTTTATGTATGACCATCTATATATATATATCCAAGTCTTCTTACGCCTAGAAAGAAATAAGGATTGAAAAGAAAAGAAGTAAATGAGAAAGTGAAAAAGGGTGTATAGATTTTAAAGTTTAAGGAATGTTGAGCTTTTGATTGACCTCTCTTGAAGTTGAGTGGGAGCCTCTATGTGAGTGTCTTTAAGAAGTAATTGTATGATGGTCCTCACTATTCTATGTTTTTAGTGTCAATGAAATAAAGAGTTGGTGATGCCGTTAATTGAAGTACAATATGAATTGTCTTTGAAATTGAGAAGTTGTTATGGGCCTTGGGATTATAACTGGTTAGTGTTGTTCTTTGCCCGTTGAAATTTTGATGCGTATATGTTGATCGGAAGTATTTGTGATCCTTTCTATCCCAAGTGTGGATCTAGTTTTGGAACATTACAGGGTGTGTTTCTGTATATGTTTGACCTATTTTCTATTTGGTTTTCTCAAATTTCGAGGACGAAATTTTTGTAAGGAGGGAAGGATGTAACGACCCAGAAATTCTTTCCTCCGCGCTCGGAGGAGTGCCCGCCCGAGCGGACTTTTGGGGTTTCCAGCAATTTTTCAGACGGCCTAAGATTCTGGGAGTTGTGATTCTCCGCCGGCGGGGAGTTTACGCCGAGCGACGACTTTGTTATCAAGGCCGGCGCAAGGTTGGGCGCCGAGCGGGTCGCCTGGTAAGTTTGGTTCAAGCATGTGGATTCATTTTTGTTGTTCTTCTTAGTGTATTTGAAATGTTCTTACCCTATTTTGGGATATTAATGGAGATGATAAGGTGCTGGTAATGTAAGATGGGACTAAAACTTTAATTGAATAATTGCTTATGACCAACCGTCATTCATTTTCCTTTTCTTTTCCTCACTTTGAATTTGGATGTGAGGTTAGAACCATTGGAAAGCTTATTTCCGGGGCTTCAATTTGAACACAAGAACGACCTAAAACGGAGTCCGGATGGGAGAGTTACACCTATTTGAAGTTTTGGGAATCAGGTTGAACAGGTCCGCTCGAGCGGGAATATGGACGCTCGAGCGGGAATTACGGGACAGCAGCTCTAAAAACGAGATTTTGAGATATTTTTCCACATCTTCTTTCCCCTTTCTTATTTCCTCTTCTCCTAGGTCTGAAACCCTTCGAAACCCTAGCCCAAAACCTTGATCTCCTCTAGTTTGAGCAACAATCTACCATGATTTTGGCATCAAGGATGGAGAATAAGAGAAGAGCAACGTTTTTAACCGATTGGAACTTGGATTTGCGGAGGTTTCGTCTCAAGCTTGCTCCTTTGTTGATTCTTGAGGTAAGGGTTCTAATCTCCTTCAAGATTTACATTAAGAGCTAGAGTGGTGGTAGTTCCATTGTATTAATGTATAAATTTGCATTTTTGAAGCATATTGAGTAACTTATAAGATTTGGGAATTTCGGATTTGAGGCATGGAGGGGCCAATTGATGGGTTTAAATGATGAATTATGGATCCTAGATGTTTAATCAATGGAAAAAATTAGAATATAAAGTGTTGGGTTATAAGTTAATTATTTCTTGAATTTTCACTATTTTCTTGGAACCCTAGATCGATTAAGGTTGATAACCAAAGAGTTGGTCCAAATCGAAAGTAGAATAATGAAATTAGGGTATTGAATTAGATATATACAAGTTTAATTGGAATTTGGTGAGACTTGGAAATTATGTTTAAAATTTACGAATGAACTTCAATTAGGGACATGGTGAATCATGCTATTATGTGAGATGAAAATTAAGGAACAAGATCATTAATGTTAAGGATGATAAGAGTCTTAGGATGAAATGATGAAATGGGATTTAAGACTTCACTTTGAAGGATGTTGAATTATATTTAGGGGTGATAAGTTGAATTGCCAAATGGTACAAATTTTATATTGGCTTGTATTGAGATATGAATGAATTGAGATATGAATGAAGAAGTGTGTTGAGTTAATGATATGAATTGCAACTTGATATGTATTTTAGTATAAAGAGAATAACAAGTTAAAACGGAAGAAACTATATGTGACCCGATTTTTATGTGTATTCCGAATTGTGTAGGGTCAACTACAAAGGCGACCAAGCATCCAATGCATTGTGAGTAATAGTACGAAGATTTATATATTTTATTTATCATTGACAATTATTATCACTAACGCTTTTGTTTATTGTAAGTATTACATGAACATGTTACACAACCAATTGTGATGATTAAAAGTCAAGGAGAACGTTGAAAGACCGCAAACATCGGTATGACTTTAAATGGACCTATGTTCGCCTTAAACCAAGTATCCGTATGAAATTGAGATGATTTGTGTATCCTATGGTTTGACGATATTCAGATGACTTTGGGATTAATCTACTCGTTTATGTATTCTGCTTATATATTTGTCTTTCGATCCGCTCCGCTTATGATGTAGCATGATATGTATTGTTGGTTTTAAAACTTATTACTTCGCTATTTACGCCCTTACACTTTATGCATTCTCGTTATCTCTGGCCGATAAGCCATTCTCATATGATCGGGCCGAAAGGCTATTTTGTATCTTTTGGGATGATGGCTATTCTCGTTATTTGAGCATATGAACATTTTGGATCCTCTGTACATACTAAAGCGCTTTGTTAAAGAAATGGACTCATGATTGTTGAGTTATATTTACTGAGTAATTAAACATATACTTATGCGCTTATATACTTTATTGTTTGAGTTGAATATTACATGACTTACGTACAATTATTCACCGAGCTTGACTCACTTTATTTTATGTCTGCTTTTACAGAGGCACTCATCCCGAGGTCAACCTTAACTGTGGCTTCCGTTACGTTGCCAAGCCTTGAGTGTCTAAGTCGTTAGATGTTGACCGCTTAAGTTTTGGAGTTTTGTTAAGTTTTAATTTGTACCCTAAGTGTTTATTAAGCTCGATGTATATGTATATGTATTTAGCTATCTCCAAACACACGCCAATGTATATTTATCTCGCATTATGTCCTCATCTGTGATCCCGCATAGTAGTGGTAGCTCAATGGATATTATTTTATACTATTATGATATTAAATGCTTCCGTTCAGGCCCCATAGGTAATATTTATCAGGTTTGGTGTCCAATTTCGAATGGGTCATGCCCAAATTTTTAGGGGCGGATTTGGGGCGTGACAACATCAGTAATCTGCAGTTCTTTGATGAATAGGATCTAGGGAATGTATAGATTGGCTGGTTTGATATGAACGGATCAATGGATAATACATGGTGGCTTAGTGATGAGCTGGATCTTGATGAAGGGTCTCAACCGAAGCAAGAACAGTCGGAAATAGGGATTGCTACAACGGCTGGAACGGTCGACAACAAGGGAAAGTTGCCGGAGAGCACCGGTACTAAGAATTTTGCTTAAGAATTGGGTAGCTTGTGTATAGCTAATACAGAACAGGAGGCCGTACTAAAGCAGTTCGAACAGGAAAGAATTGAGACTGATCAGAAGGCTAGAAAAGCTAAAGGTCCTACGGGGACTGACTGTATTGCGAATACAGGAATGCTTACAGCTGAACCGGACAGTTGTTTGTCGGTTACCGAAGGAATGTGGTGGGAAGATGAGAATTTGCATCTCGCCCACACGGATGAGGATTGGGGACAGAATCTGCCAGATGATACATGGTATGCCGAGGAAGTTGATCACATGACTTGGAGTGGGCGGTACTTTAAGCCCCCACACCTAGACCAGCCAGAAGCATTAGGGAAGGACAAGGAAGCAGAGAAACAGAATGATAAACTGCTAGAAAAAGAAGCTGTATTAAAGCAACTGAAGAAGATTCAGGCGGATATATCGATTTGGGGATTGCTCATGGCTTCACGGGTGCATAGACAAGCAGTCCTATCAGCAGTGGATAAGGCTAAGCTCTCCATCGACACAACCCCTGAGCAGTTAGTCGGATTGGTTTTCCCCAGTGGTGCTTCACCGACTTTGACTTTCACAGATAAGGAATTGCCGCCTGAGGGCTCTTAGCACAACAAGTCACTATACATCTCTGTGGAATGTAAAGAGAAGTGGATACCAGTTATCTTGGTTGATATCGGGTCTGCAATTAATGTGTGTCCATCGCGCACGGCCTATGCTATCGGTTTGAAACCCGCAGACTTCGCACCAATGGCCCAGGTGATTCGGGCTTATGACAATACAAGTCGGGAAGTGATGGAGACAGTTCGGATTAGAACCCAGGTTGGCTCGGCTCAACAGGAGATTGAGTTCCATGTTCTAGACGTTCCGGCCACTTTTAACTTACTCCTTGGACGGTCGTGGCTGCACCAAGTAAGAGCTGTCTCTTCTACTCTACATCAGATGTTGAAGCAACCCTATGGGAAGGGGGTAGCTATTGTTTTTGGGAACTCTTCCATACAACCACCGCCGAAGGTTACTACACTGGTCTTGGAAATTGTACACAGCGAGGATGATGTCTTTTTTTCTGGGTTCACCTTGGCTGAGGCCCGGGTAGTGCAAGATATTCTGGCTGTTGATAAGGGATTATATGTCAGTGCTCAATCCATCTACCTTATGAATAAGCTACAACATATAACCGGAATGAGATTGGGAAGGAACGGCCGGAAGGGCGTCGCTGCGTTGGCTGAAGTGCCACACAACCCTTATTCATTTGGTCTAGGTTACATGCCTACCAAAGAGGATTGGATAAGAAAGGGAAAGGAAATGGCAAGAAGGGCCAAGGCTAAACAAACTGGGAAGCACTATGAGTTGGTGCATAGACCTATTCAAGGAACTCTGAACAACCGCTTTGTCCGGGAGGGGGAAAATTTTCCATTCTACGGCTTTCCTGAGCCATGGTTGAATTCAGAAAAGTGGCGTTTTCCTAGCTTTGAGATCTTTTTCGACCTACAGTTGCAAGGGGATGAAGTTATAGAAGAGCAGACTGACCTACCAGCGGTGGTTGAACAATGTATAGAGGATGAGTCTGATGGCATAGAACTGAAGATAGGAGCAATACTGGCTTGTCTCCTCTCAGATCCTTAGATCACACCAGAGAGCCTGGGGGATGACTTCTCTATTTCCATGGTTAGAGATCAAACGGCTATAGGCCCTTCTTCTAGCATTCTTGATGCATCTATCGCACCCTCCCTTGTTTGGCAGTTCGAGGAGGGCTTTTTATCCAGCAGTTTTGAATCGGGTAGTGAACCAGAATCTGATTCCATAGAGTCTGTGGAGTCGGAATCAGATTCTGGTTCTTTTGAGTCAGAGTCCGGTATTCCTGGGGTTGATAATCTGGATGCAATTGTTTTGTCTAGGTCGTCTTTTTCCTTTTCTTTTCAGTCGGTTGTAACTGAGGAGTTGGACAAACTGGAAGTTGTGAATGAGAATGGTACCACTGCTGTTTCTGAGTACTTTTCTATGCCACTTGTGTATTGCATTAATCAGGACTTTCAAAATTTTGATAAAAATGACGAGGAAGAAATTCCTCTGATTTTGAAACATTTGATTGATCGAGATGAGGAGAGGTTTGTAAAACCCTTGGTTAATGAAATCACTTCAATTAATGTTGGTACTGAGAAGGATCCGCGTCTGGTCCAGATCGGGTCCACGTTGTCTTCGGAGGTGTAGACACCCCATTTTTGACCGTCCTCAAGACTTGGACGTCATCGTTTGAACACTCGATGATCATCCATGCTCGTGTTCGTTTTGAGTTCCTGAAGGTCTCGGCTGTGCGCTTTGCCTTGGAGCTTCTCAACTTGTCTGTTTTGTGCTTGGTTGTGGACCAAGAGCTTGTGTATTTGCTTCTGGGGGAAGAGGGTGGCCTGCTAATCAACCCTGGTTCCCACTGGCCAAGCCTAGTGGCTGTTGGCCTGGCCAAGTTCTCATCGGCCATCAGTGATGGCCGGTCGGCCATGAGTGTTGGCCGAGACCCTTTTTCCTGCTTTTGCAGATATTTATTTTCCAGCTGGTGCCAGTTGTTGATCACTAAGTGTTTCCTCAATACACGTGTACGGATGGATTCAAACAAGCTTCTAGCTTCTCAAGGAAGCTTTGGCTTGCTTTTCTCTATATAAGGGGAGTTGCCTCCCCCTTAAAAAAGGTTCAGAATTTTGGAGAAGCCAAAATATATACTCTCTCTCTATATTGTTGTGCCTTATAATGCTTAGAATTGGATTTTCTTTACACTTTTGCACACAACCTCTTAGCCAAACACTCCTACTTTGTTGCTGAGGTGCTGGAGGGTCTTAAGGGAGCTTCAAAAAGTTGGTTTTTGCCTCAGAAGTGGCTGGCTTTGCTGTGGTTCTTCAAGGGTGAGTCTTTCCCCTCTTAAAGCTTCATTTTGATTGCATACTTAGCCACCTTTTAATGCTTCTTTTGTCTTAACTCTCAACTGCAAAAAGCTTTGTTTTTAAGTGTTTAAGATGTTTGTTTGAGGCCTTGTTTGAGTTAGGGGTGTCTCTGACTCTCTTGTGCCTTATTTGCTTAACTTCTTGCTATCTTTTAAAGCTATTGGGACCACCTCTTTTTGGCTTTCTTACCATTGAAACTCAAAGGAATTTCAGTGCTAGAAATGTGGTTTTGAGGTCCCAAATGGGTGGGGGTTGTCCCCCCTCCTCTTGTCTTGTTAGCATATGTTATTGGCCTATCAAATGAGCATGTATTTCTATCCTCTTAAGGGTTAGTTTGAGCATGTTTTTGTGAGTTTTTGGGCCTGATATGACTCTATTTTTGGCTGGTTTGGTTGTATCTTGAATGCTTCATACACTTATAGTGTAATTCTACTAGTTAGCCTGACATGCTCTATGCTTTGGACCACCATTTTAGCATGTTTTTGGCTCCACTCCAGCAGGCTTTTATTCATATTTTGGCATGCTTTAGCTCTGTTTTGAGCCTTCTTGGTTGTATGATGCTTGTTGTGCATGCTTGTAGTGTAATAGCCTTGACTAGTTTTGAGTTTTGAGGTATTTTGCATGCTTGGTTTGTGATGTTTGGATGATTTGGCATCATTTAACATGTTATTTCAGAGCATATTTCATTGCCACACTCTCACATTTTCCACTCCTTCAATGTGTTTGAGAGTTGTGGCTTTATGCCTTAATCATGAGCCAACTTGCATGCATGTTTGTCTAAGCTCTTGTGCTCCATTTCAGCATGTTCTTGGCCCTTAACTTGGCATGTATGAGCTCTGTCCAGAGCTGGTTTGGTTAGTTGTGCTATGTATTGCATGCTCCTTGTGTATTGCTCTTTACTAGCCTTGTGTTTTAGGGCCTCTTGCATGCTATAGTTGTGTTGTTTGAGTCGTATGGCATCATTTAACACATAATTTCAGAGCACATAGCCTTGTTATACTCTCATGTTTATCACTCTTTTAATGCGTTTGAGGGTTGAGTGTTGTGGCTTGCTTGCGAGCCATGAGTTGAGCATGCTTTTCTTGCTTCTTGTGTTTAAGTTTCAGCACATTTTGGCCATTGTTTGGGCATGCATGAGGTCTATTTGGGGTTGATTTAAGTCCATTGAACATTGTATTGCATGCCTCTTGTATGATGCTCTTTACTTGCTTTGATGCTTTAGCCTCCAAACATGCCATGCATGCATTGCTTATATGATGGAACCTCATGAATGTCACTCTAGCATTGATAGATAGCATGTTGTTTGCATGTTGTTTGCATGTGTGTTGCATTGCATTGTGTTTGGATTGAATGTTAATCCAAACACGAGGAACGAGGGACGCTTCATACTCAAAGTGATGAAACGTGCCTCATTCCTTAGGTCACCGACACTTTTGATCATGTATGATAAGGTGGAGGTTCATCGAGTCCTATGTGTTATTTGTGCATTCATCAATATTGTGCAAGCTTGGCTCCTTGGCCATCATGCATCGAGATGCGTGATTGATGGCTCGAAAGCTAAGCACTACACTCCTTTGAGGTTGAGACATGATAAAGAGTGTGGTTGCACACACATTCCCTTGCAAATGCACTGTCATGCCTCTGTTTGTGCTCTGCTGCAGCAAAAGGATAAATTGCAGGAAGCAGTGGCCGACCGACCATCAAAGCTGCCGATCGACCACCAAGTCTGCCGATCAGCTGTCAAAAGTGGCCGATGGCCACCAACTCTAGCCGATGGCCATCCCTCTTAGCCGACCATCCTTCAACATGTTTCTAAGGTGGGTCAGAAGCATTCTGAAAGTTGGCATAATTTTCAGAGGTACAAAAGAATGCAAGTAGAGGCATCATGAGGCACGGTAGTGGATTTCCGAGCGAAGTCGACCGAGCATGCATATCCCCCTCGCTTCCCGAGGTCATTTTTTTAAATTGTTTAGTTGCTTAGTTCAGTAGCTTAATTGTTTTGTAATTAATTAGTTAAGTGTTTAATTAATTAATTCGGTTTGTAAATAATTAGCTTAGAATAGCTAGTTTCAATTCGGTTTGTAATTAACTAGTTAGGCATAGTTAATTATTTAGTTTGTAATAGTTAGCTTAATTAGCGTAGCTAGTTAGCTTTCATATTATTCGGACCCTCCGTCGAGAGGGAACATGTTGTAATAAGTGTGTGTGTGTGTGATGCATGACTTCCAACCCCACGTCATTCTCCCTTTTACTTATTCGCTTTTGATGGTTAGTTTAGGGCATATTTCAATTAGCATACCTTATGCTTTGCATGTTTGCATCATTCATCTATCTTGCATGCACCGGTTCAAACTGCATTGTATTTCAATACCTATTTGAATACATGTATCGATTGTTGCATTCATATGCCATCTTAGATAGCTGAGCCTACTTAGTTGCACTTTGCATGTGTTGCACTAGGCATTTCAAACATAGCTCGGATCATGTATTGATTTCTAACATAGCTTCTGTTTTGGCTCGAAGTACACTGTAAGTGTTTATGCTTTAGCATCCTTGCATGTGTGTAAGTGACTGCCATGATAGCATGCTTGCCATGAGGCTATCTGCTTAAATGTTTAAACTACCTGAATGCCTGTGGATGAAGGCTTCATTGCTTGAATTGGAACAATTCGTCAAAATGTGCGTTTTAGTCCCACTTGAAGTGGCAAATCATCATGTTTTAAGCCCACCTTGTTTGGTGGCAAATCCGCGTTTTAGCCTACTTGCGAGTAGCACTTTCAAACCATTTTTGAAAAACAAACATGAGATGTTTTGTTCCAATTCTTGCGATTGAGTTTATACTTGTGTGCTGTGCACATCACATAGTAATGTCAGCTAATAAACCGGAATAAGAACGCATGTGTTTTTCAAAAACAACATATTATGTTAGTAGAGGCCGATCTTTGATCGGGCAAGCGGGGGTGCTCATTTCATGACCTTCCTCCCTCGTACCCAAGTCAGGGCGAGCGGGGGTGCTCATTTGATCGGCCGACGCAACTTTGGTGATGATAGACACGTGGCCTTAGGCACGAGTCAGGGTTTCCTAAATTTTCCAAAATAAAATATTTAGGTGGCGACTCTGAAATCTGGCAAAGCAGTCCATGTTTGGCACTTCTTGATTAAAATCGATTTTCCAAAACGATTTGCCGGATTTGGACTCTTTGGTGATTTATCAGTCTTACATTACACTTTGTGAGATTAGATTCAGAACTGTGATAGGAGTCCGAACTGTAGTAGCTAGAACTACAATTCGCGCCCTCTCTGAAAGGGGGGCGCGCGGAGCGAGTTTCGGGTAGTCTACAGGAGGAACGCAAGTGCTTAGTCACTTTATTAAAAGATTTCAAAGATGTTTTTGTGTGGTCCTATGAAGACATGCTTGGAATCAATCCTGAGATTGTACAGCACCGGATCTCTCTTGACCCTAAGGCCCGATCCGTCAAGCAGAAGCTTCGGAGAATACACCCGGATTGGGCTCTGAAAATCAAAGAAGAGGTCACCAAGCAGATATATGCAGGGTTCTTGCTAGTATCTGAGTATCCTACTTGGTTGGCTAATATTGTTCCAGTGTCGAAGAAAGATGGCAGAATTTTGGTGTGTGTGGATTTCAAAGATTTGAACAAAGCTAGTACGAAGGACGACTTTCCTCTACCGCACATCGACGAATTGGTGGACTTCACTGTAGGTCATGCGTTGCTCTCATTTATGGATGGGTTTTCCGGGTACAACCAAATCTTGATGGCACCCGAAGATAGGGAGAAGACTGCCTTCACCACGCCGTGGGGAACCTACTGCTACAGGGTGATGCCGTTCAGTCTGAAAAATGCTGGGGCTACTTATCATTGGGCTGCAACTACGATCTTGCATGATATGATCCACAAAGAAGTTGAGGTGTACGTGGACGACATGATTGTCAAGTCCAAGGAAAGAGAGGGCCACTACACCGCCTTGAAGAAAATTTTCCAACGGATTAGAGAATATCGGTTGTGACTGAATCCTCAGAAATGTACTTTTGGTGTCACAGCAGGGAAAATGCTGGGGTTCTTGATTACACAAAGGGGCATCGAAGTCGATCCTTCCAAGATTAAGTCCATTTTAGAAATGCCACTGCCAAGGACTAAAAAGGAAGTGCGAGGCTTTCTAGGTAAAGTGCAATACATAAGACGGTTTATTGCAAAATTAACCTTGATTTGTGAACCACTATTTGGTCTTATAAAGAAAGGAAAGAAATTCCAGTGGGATGACCGATGCCAGGTTGCTTTTGAGTAGATCAAGCAGTATCTACAGAACCCCGCCTGTGTTATCACCGCCAGAGCTAGGGAAACCGTTGATTTGGTATTTGTCAGTAACCAACACGACAATGGGTTGCATACTTGCACAGGAATCTGAGGATAAAGTGGAGAAGGCCATCTATTACCTGAACAAGAAGATGCTGGAATATGAGATCTGTTACACTCCGCTGGAGAAGGCTTGTTTGGCCTTGGTATGGGCTACCAGAAAGTTGAGGCACTATCTGTTAGCTCACTCTGTGATTCTGGTTTTGAGATTGGATCCCATCAAATATTTCTTTGAGAAACCAGCACTTACGAGTAGGCTAGCCCATTGGTTACTTCTTCTCTCCGAATTCGATTTGAAGTATACGACTCGCAAGTCTGTGAAGGGGAGAGCGGTAGCGGAGTTCCTAGCCGATCTCCCAGTGGAGGGAGATGAAGCAGTAGAATATCTGTTCCCAGATGAGGCCATTCTGCATGTTAAAGAAGAGATTTGGACTATGTACTTTGACGGAGCGTCTAACTAGTATGGGTATGGGATAGGGCTGTTGCTGATAGCGCTCGACAATTCCCACATACCTTTAGCTTTCAAACTTCGGTTCAAGGTATCTAACAATGGAGCAGAGTACGAGGCATGTATCACTGGTTTGGAAGCCGCCCTGGAACTAGGGGCAAAACGGTTGGATGTCATTGGGGACTCAAACCTTGTTGTATCTCAAGCGAAAGGAGACTGAAAGGTTAAAGAAAAAAGGATGAAAATCTATCACCAAACCTTGGATATTCTGATTCCTAGGTTTGAGAAGCTAACCTTCACGCATCTGTTAAGAGAGAGCAACAAGTTTGCTGACGCCTTATCAACTCTATCTTCCATGATAGACATCCCTTTAGGAGTCCGAATGTGTCCAATCATTATTGAACAGAGGTATGTGTTGGCTTATGAGTTAATCACCGCGATAGATGAAGTACAAGATCAGAACCCCTGGTACTATGACGTTTGGAACTTCTTGGAAAAGGAGGTTTATCCACTAGGGCCAAATGCCAAAGATAAAAGGGCAATACGATGAATGGCTGCTCAGTTTATCATCTGCGGGGTAAATTGTACAAATGAGGCCATCTGGGAATGCATAAACTGTGTGTTGATGCGGAAGAGTCGAAGCGCTTAATGGAGGCCATCCACGGAGGAGAATGTGGTTTGCACATAAGCGGAGTAATGCTAGCTCAGAAAATTCTCAGACAGGGTTACTACTGGTCAACCATGGAGGAGGATTGTATTGGTTTTGTTCGGCGATGCCACAAATGCCAAATCCATGCAAATCGTATGAATATCCCGCCGTCGAAGCTGTACAACATGACTTCATCGTGGCCATTTTTAGTCTGGGGAATTGATGTTATTGGGGGCAGTTACTCCGAAAGGGCCAAATGGGCATGAGTACATCCTGGTGGCAATAGACTACTTTACAAAATGGGTTGAGGCCTAATCCTACGCAGTGCTGAAAGCGTCACACGTAGCCAAGTTCATCAGGAATAATATCATCTGTTGTTATGGGTCCCGAATGAAATCGTCTCGGATAATGGTTCCCACTTTAAGAAGAAAGTGATCAACTTGTTAGAGAAATACAACGTGGCTTTTCATAAGTCATCCACATATCGGCCGCAACCAACGGAGCTGTTGAGGCCGCCAACAAGAACATCAAGCACATTCTACAGAAGATGGTGGAAACCTATAGGGACTGGCCAGATAAGCTGCCATTTGCTCTTTGGGGCTACAGAACATCAATTCGGACATCTACTGGGGCAACTCCGTATTCTCTGGTTTATGGGATGGAGGCTGTTCTACCGATTGAAGTTGAGGTTCCATCGTTGCGGGTTATGGCTGAGTGCCAGATAGCAAAAGCGGATTGGCAGCAGAGCAGGTTCGAGGAATTAATGCTGTTCGACGAGAGGAGGCTAAAAGCACTGTACCATGTCCAAGGTTATCAATGCAGGATTTCCAGGGCTTTCAACAAGAAAGTTAAGTCTAGGAATCTAAAAGAAGGGGATTTGGTGCTCAAAGACAACCGAGCTCCCATCCATGACCCTAGAGGCAAGTTCAGACCCAATTGGACTAGTCCTTACATCATCAATTCTATTTGGTCGGGTGGAGCTGTCATTCTTATGGACCTAGATGGCCTCCAATTCTCCCAACCAATCAACATGGACAAGTTGAAGAAATATTACCCTTAAATGGCTCGCTAGGCCAAAAACCTGAGAAGGCGACCTAGGCAAAAGTTAGAGCACAAAAAATTTGAAAAAAGAAAATCGCCGGCGTCAGAAAATCGGTGAATAAGATTGGGGATATCTAACTCTCCGTTGTGAATCAAAGATCGGGCATCGTGTAAAGTGGGCCCACACATCCTTCCTAAAGCTTGGATATGGCCAAAACGAGACTGGGGCAAGACATCCTCGTCACGCCGGCATTCCATCAAAACTTGAAACTCTTCGATTGTAGGGCACATCTCTTGTCCCCCGAAGCTAAACACATGTGTAATCGGGTTCTAACATCTAGCTGCGGCATGAAGGAACCGAAAATACAGTGGAGTACGACTTAGCGAGAATAGTGCATTTATCCCGAAACCTCAGAAATTCACTTTTTCCAAGCCATCTAAAGTTGCAATCCAAGATGAGAGTTTTTTGTTGAAGAATGGCTCCATTTGAAGCAAAAACAGAGCTGGAATGAAGAAACAACAAAGTCCCAATTTTGTAGAAGATAAAGCACTGAGTGGAAAACAGGTGGCAGCAATCTAGGGGCTCCCTGCATTACTGGCCGACTGACCAATTAAGATGGCCGACCGGCCACTTTTAGTAGCCAACCGGCCACTCTAGTGGCTGACAATCACCACTAAGTGGCCGACAGCCACTGTTTGTCCCCAGCAGAATTGCTTTGGTCTCGCTGTGTGTTGAGAATGCTGAAAATCTGTGTTTTGTTCTACTCCGAATGCATTCTGCTGTTTTGTTTTACTAGTTTTGTTGAGTCGCTCTCAAGTTTGTTTCAATTTGTGTATCAAGTTGTTGCAATTTGTTTATCAAGTTGTTGTATTGTTTATCGAGTTGTATTTATTTTGTTTATCAAGTTGTCACAATTTGTTTATCGAGTTGTTGCATTATCCATTGAATTGTTTTATTTTGTTTGTTTTGTTTTGGTTGGTTCACTACCTGACTAAGCAATTGTCAAGACAATGTACAAAATTCAATTTCCATCAATCCCGTTTTGTGTAAAATGGTGCAATGCAATGCTCAGAATATAAAATGCAACACGTTTTCATCAAAAAAGTTGTTTTCATTCCAATCATGGTTTCTTTTTACAAAGAGTACAAGTTTTTCAGAAAATAAAACTACCTAAGGCTATACAATGTGCTAACGCTACTAGTAAAAAGAAAACTAGGCAAAAAAAGCATGAATTAGTGCTGGCTATCTCAAGCTCTAGAGGCCCTCTTTGTCCTCTTCCTCGGCGGTGCGGACTCTATAGAGCTATCTCCATCTGCGCCACTGTTTGAATCTGATGCGGAACCAAAACCTGAGTTGTCATCCTCTGCATCTGAACCGGGCTCAGCCTCGTCTCCACTAGTGGAACCTGAGCCGGCATCATCATCTCCGCTCTCGGATGACTCGGTGTGCTGATCCCCGGCCTCCTCGGTCTCAGCCTCGCTGGGCTCATCATCGTCATCACACACGATGGGCTCCCGACACCTCCCCCGGTCACGTGCCAGAATCTCTCTCTCTCTCTCTCCCTGCTGCTGGAAGGGGCATTGATGGTCTTGTGTGTAGAGGTGTGACCTAAAAAGACAGTTTGAATATATCAGCCATGGTATGTGTATCAGATGCAAGTGTGGTGTGTAGAGTGAGTGCATGCAGAAGTTAGATATGGTATGTGAATGCAATGTGTCAGATGTGATCTACACATGTAGTGTATCAGTGCAATGTGGGGAAATGTTTAGTTGAGATGTCAGTTTCAGTATATTAGTAGAAATATGATCACCGAAATGCAAGAAAGCTGGAAAATTACCTAAATACCGTAGAAGCCAAGTATCGACTCTCTCCTTAAGATCATTCCCTCGAATGAGGCCAACATCTCGAGTAACCCCTCGACGTACCCAGTGGAGGGCTGCAAATGCAAGTTGAAATGATCAGTGAATGAATGAATGTTTGAGTATCCAAGTGATAAATGAAAACTGTAAGTACATACCGGTGGTGAATCGGGTGTCTTGACATATCGATGACCAAGCAACGGAGGCTCAATCGGGATCTAATAAGGCTCTCCGGAGTACCGCCAACCTGTCAGCTCGGTTGAAAGATCTGACCATCCAAAACTCTGCCTGGTAGGGAGTATCTCCCTAGCCCTGCCCCTCGGTGCCCGGGCCCTGCTCGACGAAGGGACATCAGCTGCCCTCCTTGTAAAAGCACGAACACTTGTTAACGGAGGCATGATGTACGTCTGGAGATAAGTCGTATAGTCCCCCTCCCAATGAACAGGTCTGCATCTGCGCCCCACATGAAGTCAATGATCTCCTGAGGGGAGAGACTCTCTGTGGCTCGTATGGAAGGTGGAGGTGGTAAGGGAATCAACTGTAATGGCAGACCCAGCGTCTAGCACATGAAGTGCTTGCCTAGGAACTAGGCTCGTCCTACTGGTCCCTCGAGCATAAGCTGATACCCGGAAGTGGCCCAAGCTCTGGCAAACTGGAATCTAGCACCCTCTGGCATTGTTGCCCAGGGCTGCCATGTGATCTGTAGACAGCAAGTGCATAGATTGATAAGTTGCCATTAAATATGTAAAATGAATTGGAGCTGAAAGCAGAAAGAATTGTGAATTTTGAGTTACCTCTACCGCCCTCACCGTCGTATCGATGCGAGTATGGCACCTCAAAAGGCATCTCGACCTCCAACTCTAAAGCAAGTATCGGGAAATAGGCATACACCCATAGCTGTGAAAAGTAAGAGGGCGAAGTGAGAATACAGATAAGCATAGATAATACGGAAAGCAGAGTATGTATGCAATGTCCAGAGAATGTAGAATGCAGAGAATACAGAATGCACAGAGAATGTAGAAAGCAAGGTGTGTGGCACAGTGTATAGAAAGTACAAGTGCAGAGCAGAGATTAGGCTATGTGTGTGCAATGTACAGAAAGTGCAAAGCAGAAAGCATGACAGAGAATGTAAAACATAAAAGTAAAGCATACCTCCTAGGCTCTCCAATAGCCGCTAACTCTGTTCCTGCTCCTGCGGGAGATCGAGCTCATGTAGCAGTTTAGGGTAGCGAGGCTGACGCCGCCCCAATCATAATGCCGAACCTGAGATAAGTCCACTAAGGCGCTCAAAAGATATAGCCCGACTGTGTTCGCCCTATCGGCGAGCAAGGTAGTGCCGAAGAGGAACATCAGGAAAGCTCGGGCATACTGCTCAGTCCCCTCTACAGTCGCTGGGTCTGTCCCTCTGTAGTGGTCTGCAAACCAGGTGTATCAAACCATCCTTGATCGGAAGATAGGTGGGTGTGCTCCCAGCAAATAGGTCCAGGCGGCCTCCCACTCGCCCATATCGGAGTCATATGGAATCGGCTGGCCCCCTACCTCGAGGCCTGTCAACAAGGAGAAATTGTATGGGGTCATCGTCATATCCTTAGTAGTAGAGAAATGGAAAGAGTTGGTGGTATCCCACCATCTCTCTACTAATGCGCCCAAGAGGGTCCTGCTCGCCATGAGGAGCGACAGCCACATGCAGAACAAACCAAACCCCGCCTCATCGATGATCTGCCGGACACCGTCGGGGAGGTCTATGTACCACTCCCTCGCTGTGGTGGACCCATATCCTCTGGTAAAATGAGAGTCTACCTGTGTTCAGAATGAGCAGAAGAAATACAGTGTGTGAATGTGTTCAGAATGAGCAGAAGAAATACAGTGTGAATGTGTTCAGAATGAGCAGATGAAATACAGTGCAAAAGTGCAAACTATGCAGGGAATGTAAAATGTATCACATAAAATGTAAGAATGCAGTGCATACCTCGGAGGCATCATGAGACAGGTGAGACTCTGCCTCTCGTAGCAAGAGATCTACTGGTGCACCTCGTGCGAATCCGCTGAAGTGACAGATTGTATTGGGTGGTAGTGCATGCGCCTCGGGGCGGTACCTCTCTGGATCAAAAGGTCACACTCTAGGTGGCAATGGTATGTACTCAGGCTCTTCCTCCATCCCGGGAGAACCTCCATCGTGGGGAGCGTCGTCTGCCATCTGGAAAGAAGGTGAGAAAGTAGGCGAAAATGAGCACAATGGGCGAAAAATGCCAGAAGTCAACAAAAGTCAACTCTCAGAGAGAGAAAATGGGAGGAAAAGTCAATGCCCAGGAAAAGGCGTCAAACTCAAGACAAACTTGAGGGAAACAAACAACAAGTGGTGAAAATGGAGAAAAAAGCTCCGAAAACAAATTTCAATAGGTTCAAAATGGAGGAATCGAAAGGTTTTAACGAATCAACTTCGCGAGGGGCATTGGAAAACCCGTGTAAAGCATGGATCTAGGAGGAAAAAGTGTCTAGGATGAAGAAGAGACAATTTTGGCACTGTGTGTGTGAGGAAATGTGAGTTGGAAATGTGTATTTAAAGATCTCCATGCAAAAAGACCGAAATAGCCCAAAATTACCATAACTGGCTGACTGGCCAGTTTTTGTGGCCGACTGGCCACTTAGGTGGCCGACAACAATGGCAAGTGGTCGACATAGCTTCAGGGTGGCCGGCGGGTGTCCAGTGTTCTCCATGTGTGTTGTTATGCTATTTTGTGTCCTTGGTTCTCGAGAAAGTGCAAGAAAGGTTCACTTTTCAACTCAAAGTGTCTTTGCGGAAGTTTCAAACCATGTCTTCGATGCATGACTCATTGTCAGCCGGCATGAACGAGGCATATCCTTTTGAAATATATTGTAGTTTCGCCGAGAGGTAAATCGGAGGTTGTAATTGAATTAATCTTGTTAAGGCACGCGTTTCTTTATTCAGTGTTTTGCATCGAACTTGAATATGCATTGTTATTATTATGCACAAAATGTGTATGTTACATTGCATTGCATTACATATTGTAGACACCCCATTTTTAACCATCCTTAAGACTCGGTTATGCTTGCAGGTACATCCAGCCACAAGTTCGATTGCTCGTCGGGTATTCGACTTTCGTGACGGAACGTCACAGGTTTGATCTTTCCAAACCCTGTATCCTTTCTGCCCCATTCTTGGACCATGACTTGGTCCTTTCAGAATGGTTCTCTTAGTGCACTGCCGACCACCTTTTGGCCCTGCTGGCCATGACTTTGTTGTTGCTGCCCATTGATAGAGCCTGCCGGCCATCAATGAGCCACTGCCGGCCACCACTGATGGCCGGCAGACCCCTTGTCTCAGCAGGTTTCACGCCAAATCTTTTGAGCCAGCTGGTTTTCACTCATTTCCTCTCCATACACGTGTATGGAGGGATGAAGCTCTTGCCAAGCTTGTTCAACAAGCTTTGCATTGCTCCTCTTCTATATAAGGAGAGGCCCTCTCTCCTAAGCAGAGCTCCAGCCATTTTGAAGAGAAGATATATCTCTCTCTATATTTCTCATTCTCTCTCTCACTCTCTCTCACTCTCTCTCTCTCTCTATTGTATTGAATAGTGCTCTAAAGTCCATTTTTCTTGCACTTTTACACTACAACACATAGAGATACACCACCATCTTTGGGCTGAGGTTCTTAGGAGTGTTACTTGAGCTCTGAAACTTGGTTTTCGGCCCCTGAGGTTGCTGGTTTCGAAGTTGATCTTGAAGGGTGAGTATATTCCACTTTTTAGCATTTTCTTGTATCTCATTTTGGCCATCCTTGCAAATTGTTTTAGGCCTTTCTTTCAACTGAAAAAAGTTCTGTATTTGAGTACTTTTGATGATTGTTTGAGGTCTTCTTGGTGTTAAGGGTGCACAACCCTCTTGTTTGCCTTGTTTGGCTTTGTTTTGTGCCATGCTTTAAGGCCTTCGAGGTAGTCTTGGTTTGGCCATTTAGCCACTGAAATCCAATGGATTTTTAGTGGTAGGCATGTGCTTTTGAGGCCTAAAACCAGAGGGGGGTGACCCCCTCCCTTTTTGTTTTGTTTGCTTGAGTTATTGGCCTATCAAAGGAGCATCTCTTTACTTTTGAGGCTTGGTTCAGGCCTATTTTTGTGACTTTTAGGACCTACCTTGACTCTGTCCATGGCTGATTTGGTCATCTTTTGCATGCTTCTTATATGTGTAGTGTAATCCCATTTGTGGCTCATCAAAGTAGCATGTTTGCCTAGCTTATGTTGAGTCCATTTCAGCATGTTTTTGGTGATGTTTTGCCATGACATAACTCTATCTAAAGTGGGTTTGGTCATCTTTTGCATGCTTCATATACTTGTAGAACAAATCTTGCTTATTAGCCTTATGTGCATGTTGATTTGACTCATCATTCCAGCATATTTTGGCTTTGCTCTAGCATGATTTTATTCTTATTTTGGGCTGTTCTAGGACTGTTTTGGGCTGTCATGGTCATATCACTCATGTTTTGTATAGCTATAGTGTAAATGCTTTCACTAGCCTTGGGTTTTGAGGCCTCTACCATGCCATACATGTGATGTTTTCATGCTTTGCCATCATTTTGAATGTTATTTCAGTCCATGAAATGTGGTCATATACCTGCATTTGACATGCTTTAAATGCCTTGAAGAGTTTGTGTTTTATGCCTCATGAATGGATCATTGTGCATGCCATTAAGCCTAGGCCTTTGAGTCATCATATCAGTGCATTTTTGGTCTTGTTATACCATGATGTAACTCTGTTTTATGTTGTCCAAGTCATGCCATGTTTGGTTTTAATAGGTGTAATGTAATCCCCCTTTTTGTAGCCTTGCATGCTCCATGTTTTGGCCCTTTGTTCTAGCTCGTAATGGCTAGGTTCAAGCATGTTTTTAGTCTCACCTTGACCTACCTTGGGACTATTTTAAGTGACCTTAGTCCTTCGGGGCTTGCCTTTAATGTCATGGTTTAAGTCCCTTTGTTGGCTTCGTATTTTGAGCTTTCTTGCATGCTATGTTTGACTTGTTTGGGTGGTTTGGCATCACTCCTTGCATCATTTCAATGCTTACCTCATTGCCACATTATCATGACTGTCACTCTTTGCTCATGTTTGAGAGTTGTGTCCTTATGCTTTAATTCTTGGGCTAATGCATTGTGTATGCATACCTTGCTTTTGTGCCCTCATTCCAACACTTATGGCCATTGATTTGGAGCATGACTGAGGTCTACTCTTTTGGTTTAAGTCCATTGTGTATGCTATGTATATTGCATTGAGTATGCCACCAATGCATTGAGGATGCTAATTGACGTTCGCATTGAGTACGCTAGTTGTTGTAAACATTAGCATTGTGCATGCCATTAACTTTGTTAAGTTAATCGTACTACCTTGCATTGAGTATGCCATGTAGTTGCATGTTTGCATGCTTAGGACATATTGCATGTTTGCCATGTTTGTGTTGCATTGTTGTTTGGATTAAGTATTAATCCGAGCATGAGAAACGAGGGACGTTTCATACTTCGAGTGATGGAATGTACCTCAATTCTCGGTCGCCGACGCTCTTGATGATCCATGATAGAGTTCTAGGCACTTATGTGTTTTTCTTGTGCATTCATTTCTCATTGATTTGCACAAGTTGGATCTTTGGCCATCATGCATCGGATGCGTGATTGATGGTCGTGGATCCAATTATGCCTCCCCCTTGATGTTTTGAGGTGATATGGGGTGGCATAGTGCGTACAGACCCTTGGGAGACCCTCCATTTTCTCTATTTTGTGTTCTGCTGCAGTTTGGTGTCCCAGCACATCAGTGGCCGGTAGTGCCTTGCAGATGGCAGGCAGTCCTTCATTATTGGCTGGCAGTGCCCACTCTTGGTCGGCAGGATGGTCGGCAGTGGCTCCCCATGGCCGGCAGGCCACTGATGTATTCCCCATACTTGTTTTGGTAAGGTTCAGCAGGAATTCCTCGAGGACACCTTGCGGACAGAGCCTCAAGAGAGCATTCTGAGAGTTTTCGGGACGGTAACCGAGCATGCATCCTCTTCTCCTCGAAACAAAGCTGGAACAGCATTGTTTACTGTTTTCCTTACTTGTTAATTAGTATTTGGTTTTGTAATTTAATTAGTTAATTTGTTAATTAATTAAGTGTTGTAATAATTAGTTGTAGCTAGTTATTAATTCGGTTATATAATAATTAATTAACTTGTTAGTTGGTTAGTTAGTTAGTTTGTATTATTTATTTAGCCCTCCGTCGAGAGGGCATATGTTGTAATAAGTCTGCGTGAGTGTGTGCATGTCTTCTAACCCCACGTCTTTCTCCCTTTTACTTAACCGTTTTCAATGGTTAGTTTTAGGGCATGCTTTAGTTAGCATCCTTATGCTATGCATATTTGCATCATTCATCTGTATCGCACGCACCAGGCTCGGCGCATCATACTAACCGCATTGTACTTTAATTCCAATTTCAATACATGTATCAAGTATTGCATCTCACATGCCATTTTAGAATATCCGAGCCTATTTCTATTTGCATTTTGCATGTGCTGCATTAGCCATCTCAACATGAACTAGGATCATGCATTGATTTCTAACTAGTTCTTTATTTTGGCTCGGAGTACACTGTGAGTGTTTATGCTTTAGCATACTGCATGTGTGTTAATGTTGCCATGAAAGCATGCTTACCATGAGGCTAACTGCTTAGTTGATTAACTATCTGAATGCCTGTGGGTGAAGGTTGGATTACTTGAGTTGGAACAATTCATCAAAATTCTCGATTTAGACTACTTGTGAGTAGCGAACTTCAAACTATTTTTCAAACAAATGGATATGCAATGTTTTGTTCCAAATTAGGCGATCTAGTCTATACTTGTGTGTTGTGTGCCTCACATAGTAAGATTAGCTAATTAACCGGAATAAGAACACATATGTTTTCAGAAACAAGATATCATGCTTACTACAGGCTGATCTTTGATCGGGCGAGCGGGGGTGCTCATAGATGACCTTCCCCAATCGTAGCCAAGTTCCCGAGCCGAGGCAACTTTGGTGATGACGGACACGTGGCCTTAGGCACGAGTCAGGGTTTCCTAAATTTCCGCCAAAACAAAATATTTAGGTAGCGACTCTGTATCTGGCAAAGCAGTCCATGTTTGGCACTTCTTTCTTAAAAATCAGTTTTCCAAAACGATTTGCCGGATTTGGACTCTTTGGTGATTTATCGGTCTTGCATTGCACTTTGCGAGATTAGATTCAGAACCGTGACATTTGAGTCCGAACTGTAGCAGCAGAGCCCAAGGGCGCATCTGCAGTTTCTAGCGACTCCGCTGGGGAGTTTGGAGAGCTTGACTCGAACTCATGATATCTTGTTTTGACTACACTTATGTGTTTCTTTGCATTGCATTTGCATTGGTGCACCTAGGACACCATGCTTGTTGTATGTTATTCCTGAACGGTTTGCCAGAGGCTCGCTTCGAGAAGCGTGCCATAAGGCTGACCGGTTGCGGGCTCTGCCACGACAGGAACACAAACCCCGATTTTTACCGGGGCACCCTTTTTGACCATTCGACCTAGTGCAGATTGGAAACTGTAGTGACTATTCCAAACTAGGACAGGTTGCTTACCCGAATATAGGTTGTTTGAAACCGTTGTATGCGTAGTGAAACCCTAGCTCCTGACAAAATAGGACAGGGAAACCCTGCCCCAACATAAGGGTGTTTTGGCTCTCATTTGCTTGATTATGTGCTTTTAGAGTATGCCTCTACAGGGAATGCACGTATCAGTTTGCAAGTCTGAGTATCAGGCCTGTGGACATCGGTATTTTGAGAATCAGTTATATCTGCGGGTATCAGATTCAGTTTTGGGGCAATAATTTGGGGAACAGTGATCAGTGGTCGAATACAGTTATTCAACTATGCTTATGTCTGCTTCCGTGAAATTAACGAGATGTCACTGCTTTTCTCTCGCCAGAGATTCGGTTCAGGGTAACCAGTGTTCTCCTTCGCTAAGTCAAGGCAGAAAAGGGTCAGCTAAGGCTCACCAGGTCGTCAGATCCATCAGCCACCAGTCACATCACCTCTGTTCAGTTTAGCAGACTCGGGATGACACAGAATTCAGAAGAAATTGTGGTCATGGCAATGGCATTAAACCAGGGAATCGCCATGCAGGGTGAGACAGATGTTGAGATGTAACGCCCGCCCAGGTCACCTGCCGCACATCCAATCTGGGAACCTTAATTTTTTCAAACCTGTGAACCCACCACTTTTGAGCTGATGGGAATGATCGGCGATGTTCAGAGATCTGTTGCTGATCTAGCCTACAGAATATCGGCTCCGCCGTCGACCATGTCACATGCCGGGAACTTCATGCCGGAAGAGCCTCCACACTTGGGGCAGATTGTAATTGAACTCAGCCAACCTGAACCCATCCTAAGTATAGGCAATGGCATGTCAACAACAACTGGGTTCCGCTCTGATGTAGCAACCCAAACCTTCGACCAAGTTGAGGCTAGTGGAAAGAATAAGATGGGGGCAGACACTGATCCTTACGAACAACTTCTGCAGGCTGTTGAGGCTTTGAAAGCCGGGGGACTGAATAAGCAGCAGGTGTTCGCTATTGTTGCAAAAACTATGAATGACACTTTCCCCAGTAAGACCGAGGGCAGTTCAAGCCAAGGGGAGAACCGGGAGAAGGGCCGTCATACTGGAAACAATCCTGTTGGATCTAATCCTGCACCCGAAAAAGCTTAGCAGACCAAGTCAACACCTGCCGACCCTTTTGCTAGTGCGTCCAGTTAAAATCCGTAAACCTTGAAGTATTTACCCCGAGGTCGCAGGGTCTTCCATGCTCTCTACATGCCTTTGTCCAAGGCGCTTTAGATCCTTGCTGAAAAGGGGCATCTTAAACCCCTCGAGCCTCGACCTCTCCCTAGTCGTCTTCCACCTAGCCATGACGCTACCCAGTACTATGCGTACCATTAACAGACCGGTCATACCACTGACAATTGCTTCCGTCTTCGCCATGAAGTACAGGATTTGATTGACAATGAGGTCATCCTCTCACCTAGCTCAGCAAAGTCCATCGTCACTGGGTCAGTGAACTTTGAGGATAATACAAGCCTATGATCAGGCAATGAACCACCTGCGGGCGGTACCCAGTTTACTTTAGATGTGGCATGTGGCACGCACTGTTTTGAGTATTTAAGAATGCTGGTTTTTTTTTTTTTTTTTGTACTTTTTGACTTTGGTATTCAGTCAGTTTTGTTGTCTTGTATATAGTCAGTCCTTTTGTACTAAGTCAGTCGGGTTTGTCTTCTTGTATCGAGTCAGTCCTATTTTGTTAGAGTCGGGTGATTTCGGGGGTGTTACCTCGGGCATCACCTGCTTGTTTTATGTTTGTCTTTTCGCTTTCTTTTGAATCTGTTTCTTCCTTGGAGCCAGTTGTGCCAACAAATTTTGAATGAAATAGCAGTAATTTTCATACACTTGTGTTTGCTTCTGCCTTATGCCAGTTATGCCGAAAGTTCTGAATGAGATTGCAGTATTTGACTAAAACTGTGTATTCTGTGTGCCTTGAAATCATTGCATTGACCTCAGTTTTTCAAAACTTTTTGAACATTGTGACGAAAACAAAGAGGGAGGAATTCCTCGGGTTTTGCAAAATTTGATCAACTGAGAGAAAGAGAGGCATGCTAAGCCCTTAATGAATGAGATCATGTTTGTTAACGTGAGTACTAAAAAGGATCCTGGCTTGGTCTGGATTGATTCTACACTGTCTTCAATGCGAGCGATTAATCGCTTTCTTAAAAGATTTAAAAAAAAAATAATGTTTTGCGTGGTCTTGCGAAGACCTGTGTGGAATCGCTCTTGAGATTGTGTAGCATAGGATAGCTCTCAGCCTCGAGACTCAACCCCTTTTGCTTTCAGACCTTGAACTTGGATTCAGAATGTTCAACGGTCAACCACAATGTGAGGCTTGTATCGCCGGATCAGAAGCAACCCATGAACTAGGGGCGAGAATATCAGATGTGATCAAAAGAAGCTTGCAAAGCTAGATCAGGAACACCCCTCGAACTAGCGGCAAAAGATGTCAAATTACGCTCGAAGAGCCAAAGATGGATCATTCTGCAAATCAATGAAGATCGGCAAGAATGCCAAATCCCAGAAGGGAGGAAAGAAGAAAGTATTGCTGAAGGACAACTGAGTTCCTATCCACAACACTAGAAGCAAATTCAACCCCCATAGGATGGACTCCAACATCATTAGCGAACGACAACCATTCTCCTAGATTTAGATGGCCTCGAGATCCTAAAACCATTTGACATGGACAAAGTTGTACTTTTACCCTTGAGAGGCTCGCTGGGCCGAAAACCCGGAAGGGTGACCCAGGCAAAAGTTAGAGCAAATGAAAAAGAAAAAAGAAGAAAAAAAAAAGCAAAGAACAAAAAAAAAAAAAAAAAAGAAAAAGAAAAATGAAGAAAATGAAAAATTTTGAACAAATAAAAGAAGAAAAGAAATGAATAGAAAAGAAAAACAAAGCTCGCAAGGTTGAAAACCCGGAAGGGCGGCCTTCGCAAAAGTTAGAGCGTAAAAGGAGAGGTTAATACCCGAGCGTACCTTAACCCCGAACTACGTAACGCTTGATTCCTATGTTGGGGATACGTAGGCAACTTCATTCCGAAGTCCAGCCGTAAACACTTCCAAATCGATTGTGTCCATGTAATGGTTCTGATCATCTTTGTCTTCTCTGTATCCGAGAATTTGGTTGTAATTGTCACTGTGAGGACTGGTTGCCATGTGCTGCGGCGTTATTCAGACTAGGGGCAACTTTCCGTTGACGTGCAGTGCTGCGGTGCTATTCAGACTAGGGGCAACTTTCAGTTGCCATGCAGTGCTGTTTAGATAAGGGGCAGTTTTCCATTGTTATGAATTCGAGGTTGTGTATCTCAAGAGTAGGTTCCGTGCTCGTTGAGCAGTGGACGTTTGCAAAAACAGTTTTTGAGAATTTTTACTGAAGCTGACTAATTCTCTCAAAAATCCACTCCATTTTTCCAAAACTAGACCATTTCTCAAACCCAAAAAAAGGAAAATTTTCGGTGCTTATAACCTAACTTGCATGATTTCAAATCAAAAAGTTGAACAAGTATGTTAATCTAACTCTCATATTGGTCAAAATTGTTTTAGTAGAAAACCAAAACAAAAAATGGTCAAAATGATGAACTAGGGGCGCAGTTAAGTCAAGTGTTGTCTTTTCCCCATTGTCAACATACTTGCCAGAGAGGGCACTCTACCTACCAGAAAAGGGCGTAGCTGAAGTTAACAACAAAGGGCTGAAAGCTCTCGTATCCTCTGAACAGCGAGGTATTAAGCCAAGTGCGAAGCACGAATTGGAATGGATCAGGATATTCCACTCCTGGACATGTCTGATCATGTCCAAATTCCCCAGCAGGACATCGCCAACCAATGTCAGCTACAGATTCGCTACACACCCAGTTATACCGCAACCCCTCTGTGGGAAAGTTAACTGTTGTGAGCAGAAGAAGCATCTAATTGAATGCTTGGGGCAAGAGCCCGCAACTTCTTGTTTATCCATCAACCACCCAGGGGAGGGATAAAAAAAATGAAAAAAAATGATGAGAGATTAAAGAATAGAGAGATGTGCATTGAGAGAAAAAGTGAGGAAAATGGCTTTTTCAGAAAAACAGACATTGAGTGCCAGAGTGATGTGAGAATCACAAATGAGAAAGGGTGGGAAATAATACCCGAAGAAACTGGCTCCTCATGAACTAAGAGGTCTCTCGCCTTTGTAATACGTCTGAGTGTCGTGTCTCTTGTTTTGTCTCGATTCTTGTTTTGAGTCGTTTCAAGTGTTACTCGCTAAGTTTAGGTTGTTTACCTTTTGTTTTTCTTTGATTGAGTCGTGGTGTGCTGTGTTCAGTCGTGGGCTCAATGCCTGGTCAAAAACTCATCTCTCAATTTCAAAATAATTTGTTTTATGCTCAAAGTGCTGTGCCATTCTCCACATTTGTGCGAAACAGAATTCGTTCTTTCATAAAAACGCAGGGTTCAACCCAGGTCATCTCAGAGCAGTAGAATCAGAACCTATCTGAAGCTATAGGTTCCAGGTTGCAAAGCAAAAGAAAAGAAGGAAAATTCGGAGCATCTGAGTTTGTTTCGACTCCTACAAGTTCTGTCTTTCCATCCCGTATGTTCAAAATGAACCAAGCACTGTGTTATGAGCTGTGTGTTCAGAGTGAGCAGTGTGCTGTATGAGCTGTATGCCAAATAAAAAAAAGTACTATGTTATGGGCTGTGTGTTCAGAATGAGCAGTGTGCTCAGAGAAACAGAGTACTGTGTTATGGGCTATGTGTTCAGAATGAGCAGTGTGCTGTATGAACTGTGTGTTCAAAGTGAATCATATACTGTGTTGACTGTTTTAGTATCAGAATCACGATTAGAAATGCTCTCCCTAAGTGCCAATCCTTGCCAGAGGCATCTTGGTTGTGTTCGCAATGAGTTCCTAGGAGATCAATTGCGATGGTGGAAACTAGAGTTCGAATGGTTGTCGCCTAGGACACAAAGGTTTGGAATTTCCGAGACTAAAGTCTGGTTTAAATACCTAGGGGTGTATCCTCGGCTTGAAATTTGTATGGAAGCCCCGTAGGTTGAGGTAGCAGGTATGCATCTCGATTCTGGATACTGATCCAACCTAGTTTGTCACCCCGTTGAAGAATAAGGAAAGTTATGAGTATGATCACAAAGAAAAGCGACATCTGTGGTTTTCCCAGCAAACGTTGCTCCTTGTCAACATTTCAGGACCTTTGTACTGCAAGTTGAAGGTAAGTGTTCGAGGAACACGAGGGGAGATCCCAATCGAAGTAGAGCGGTTTACCGCCACTCACCCTGTGAGGTGCTTTCTAAAGCGCCGCTTTGTTTGTTTATTGATTTCATTAAACATCATGCATTGTATCACATTCTACCTTTCGAGTTTCTTCCTCATTTATGCACAGTATTGTATGTACTATTCATTTAAAGACGTTCCGGTTCAGTTTAACTGATGCCTTTCTCCGCTCGCATTAGGGCATGCGTTCGGACCTACCCTTCTCTTCTCGCGTTTAACACGCGTTTGGATGGCTGCGCTTTCTTGCACAGTCCTTTCCTCTCTCGCGTTTGATATGCTGAGAGGTTTTTCCTCCTTGTTCCTTCCTCACACGATTGCAGCGTGTTTGGAATTGTTTACCTATTCTCATAGTTTCAGCATGGTTAGAGTTTGTTCCTTCCTCACACGATTGCAGCGTGTTTGGAATTGTTTGCCTCTTCTCACGGTTTCAGCGTGGTTAGAGTTTGTTCCTTCCTCACACGATTTCAGCGTGTTTGGAATTGTTTACCTCTTCTCATGAATTCAGCGTGGGTAGAGTTTGTTCCTTCCTCACACGATTGCAGGGTGTTTGAATTGTTTACCTCTTCTCACAGTTTCAGCATGGTTAGAGTTTGTTCCTTCCTCACACGATTGCAACGTGTTTGGAATTGTTTACCTCTTCTCATGAATTCAGCATGGTTAGAGTTTGTTCCTTCCTCACACGATTTCAGCGTGTTTGGAATTGTTTACCTCTTCTCATGAATTTAGCGTGGTTAGAGTTTGTTCCTTCCTCACACGATTTCAGCGTGTTTGGAATTGTTTACCTCTTCTCACGAATTCAGCGTGGTTAGAGTTTGTTCCTTCCTCACACGATTTCAGCGTGTTTGGAATTGTTTACCTCTTCTCACGGTTTCAGTGTGGTTAGAGTTTGTTCCTTCCGCACACGATTTCAGCGTGTTTGGAATTGTTTACCTCTTCTCACGAATTTAGCGTGGTTAGAGTTTGTTCCTTCCTCACACGATTTCAGGGTGTTTGGAATTGTTTACCTCTTCTCACCAATTCAACGTGGTTAGAGTTTGTTCCTTCCTCATACGATTTCAGTGTGTTTGGAATTGTTTACCTCTTCTCGCGATTTCAGCGTGGTTAGAGTTTGTTCTTTCCTTACACGATTTCAGCGTGTTTGGAAATTTATCTCAGGTTGCATCGTGCACACTCCTGATTGTTTGCTTTTGGACCTCCTCTCATGGTTTTACCATGGTTTGAGTGTCCTTTTCCTCACACGTTTTCAGCGTGTTTGGAATTTGTCTCAGGTTGCGATGTGTACGCACCTGATTGTTTGTTTTTCCTCTTCTCATGATTCCAGCATGATTGGAGCTTGTCCCCCATTTTTTGTATCTACTATACTATTTTGCGCATCGCGCTATCTTGCGCATTTCACCTGCATTTGTTAGTGCATTGCATCATTATATATACTTCACTTGCATTGTTATTGTCACGACCCTAACCCGCCCCCGTGGGTTAAGGACGTAACCGGCCAGTAATCATGAGATTACCTACGGCCTCAAACTGATCCAAACGTATTTTAACAAAGTTAATGGGGGCCAGACGGAAGAAAAGAAAAATTTAAAACTTCGTCCACAGAGCTGTGCTTACATGGCACGCCAAAACAACCATACACATAGGCATTAATAACCCACAACAATAAAATAGTAACACGAGTTCTGTATAAACAGGATCATATAAGTCCAAGTCAACCCATCAAAACTATATACAGAATTACACAAAGTCTTCACCATCCTGACAACATAAAATAGATAACAAAAGGCGAGGACGGGTCTCATGCGTGAGACACGAGGGCTGACTCTCCAAAACTGGGTTGTTCTACACAGCTTCATCGTGGTCTCTGGACCTCTTGGCTCACCTACAAAAACATGAATGAGCGTGAGCGATAGCCCAGTGAATAATATCAATTACAGAATTTATGCGACAAGACGTAGAACAACGTTTTCCAAACGGCCTTGGGCCCAATTCGTATTTGTAGTTAGCATATAAAAGGGTAATTTAAATCAAACAACCATAATTCCGCACACACTGACTTTTTGCTCATCCAACTTTACATTCATTACGAAACGGCCTTCGGCCTATTTGATTATGTCAAAACGGCCTTTGGCCCGATCATTCATTTCAAAACGGCCTTTGGCCCACTTATTCATTTCAAAACGGCCTTTGGCCCACTCATTCATTTCAAAACGGCCTTTGGCCCACTCATTCATGCCAGAACGGCCTTCGGCCCATACATTCGTATCAAAACGACCTTTGGTCCATTCGTGTTCATCAAAACAACCTTTGGTCCATTCATGTTTAACAAAACGACCTTTGGTCCATTCATGTTTAACAAAACGACCTTTGGTCCATTCATGCATTCATATCAGACTTACGTCCACAATCCCAATTAGTAATTCACAAAGCTTAAAAGGGAGTAAACAATTGGACATTCACAAGCATTCAAATATCGATATTACTCACAGTGATCGGCTTGTGGATTTGCCCCGGAGCTTGACCCTACATATTTCATGAACACAAAAGGGGTCATTAACAGTTCAATCCGTTCTTTAATTCACATATTTCTCTTTAGGCTTTGTTATTATCTCATTAACTCATTTACAATGCCTAACATATGCCTAAGAGTGCTTGCAAGTGAAAGAGAACGGAAAACAGAACACAAAATGTAAAAATAGGATTTCAGAAAATAGGGTCCCCGCTCGAGCGTCAAATCCTCCGCTCGAGCGGACCCTTAGGTCTGCAAAGTACTGGTTGCCTTCAATTCCAGCTCAAGCGTGAACTCGGCTGCTCGAGCGGACTGCCTGCCTACATAGCTCCCCGCTCGAGCGTCAAATTCCCCGCTCGAGCGGGAACCATGTCTGCAGAAAATGCTGGGAGCTCGATTTCCCCGCTCGAGCGTCACTTCCCCCGCTCAAGCGGAAGTCAAAATTCTGGAAATTCCAGATTGTGTTCTTGAGCTCCAAATCGACTTTCAACCAATTTTTCTTGCATACTATGGCTCCAATCTCACATATATTTGCACTAACATGGTATAAACACCAAAACACATCTTCATGGAGCCCAATTTCATAAATCAAATACATGCATGGCTCAATCTAATTCAAACTCAATTCTATCATACACATTCGTGCATTCAAAGCTCCTATCTTTAATTATTCAAACATGCATGCTAATCTTGACTTCATTTCTATCCCAAATAATGCAAATGGTGTTCATTCTCATGGAATACAACAAAGGCATGCTTGCATGTATACTTCAATGCTCAATTCTTTACAATTCCCATGTTACATGCTAGATTATGTAATTTCACAAGAGTTCACTACATGCATGCACATATGGACTTCAAATTCATCAAATACAACACAACTCCATCATCTATAGCATAATTCTTGTTCTTGATCACCAATCAACTCTAAATTTACAAGGTTACTCACCAAGAACTTTAATCTCCACAACTATGGTCAATTCTTGAGCTAGCCTTCAAGACTCCAAAGCTTCAAGAGTAAACTTAGATGATTTCCCCCTTTCTCTCTCAATTTCAGGTCTCTCACTCTCTCTAGAGAGTTTAAATCAGCCAAAGCCACATAAGGGAAGGAATTGAGGGTGTAGTCCCCTTTTACATCAAACCCCACTATTCCATAATAATAATAATAAACAATTGGGCACTAAATTATAAATTTAATCAACTTAATCTGACCCGAATCAATTTCTAATTAAATTTCACCGTAGACTCTAAAAATTATGCCAATCACAATGGTGAAATCAATTTCGGGTTCTGTGGCCGATAAGGCCTCCAATTTAATTTCCGAAGCGGAAAAATCAAACAGATATTCCTACGGTGAACAGATAGAAATTCAAAACCACATATTATCACATAATGGCACACAAAATCATGCTAAACACATAACCATAAACAAATTAAGGACCAATTTAGCATAGTACAGAACAGGGGTATCACAGTTATGCTTGTTTCCCTTTCGCGTTGTTATGTGTCACACTTAGGTTGCATTGTCTTGCACCCTTCCCCCCCCTTTTTTTTTTGCGCTGTTATGCTCGTTAATTGCGTTGTTACGCACCTCTTTACTTGCGCTGTTACGCATGTTTTACTTGCGCTGTCACACATGTTTTATTTCTTCTACTTGTGCTGTTACGTATGTTCTACTTGTTTTACTTGCGCTATTACGCATGTTTTATTTCTTTTACTTGCGCTGTTATGCATGCTTTACTTTCGCTATTACGCATGTCTTAGTTGCACTGTTATGCATTTCTTTAACTTGTCATTTATTATATCTCTATCCTCATTTATTACGCATGCTTCTACTTATTTATTTACGCATGTTCCACCTGCGTTGTCTTGCGCCCTTAGGATTGCATTGTTATGCACTATTTCATTTGCGCAGTCACGCACTTTTCACTTGCATTGCTATGCATGTTTCTAACGATATCATACCTGTTAAGTTTCTTTCTCTTGCAGGCACGATATTGTATGTACGGTTCATTTGGAATTGGCATGACCAGACAAACCGCATGGTATTGTATGCACTCCGTGTGAGACGTAGTGAGAATTGCATAATTCTCTTACATCCTTTCTGCATGTAATGTAGTTTGATTTATATTCGCTCGCTTAAAACTGTTGCATTTATGGTATATAATTGCTTCATTATAGCTTTCTTTGCATAATCATAAGTTATGCTCTTGCATCGTGCATATCATTTGCATTTTGCCCCAGTCTACGGGCACATCTCTGTATGTTTATTTTGAATGTTTGCCCAAGTCTTCGGCCTTGTCAAAAATGGGTCATCTCTGGGCGTTGACATTCACTCCCGTCACTTTGTGACTTTCGAGTTCTGTCAAAGAGGGGCAACTGTAGACACCCCATTTTTGACTGTCCTCAAGACTCGGTTGTGCTTGCAGGTACATCCAGCCACAAGTTCGATTGCTCATCGGGTATTCGACTTTCGCAGCGGAACGTCACAGGTTTGAGCTTTCCAAATGCTGTATCCTTTCTGCCCCATTCTTGGACCATGACTTGGTCCTTTCAGAATGTTTCTCTTGGTGCACTGCCGACCACCTTTTGGCCCTGTCGGCCATGACTTTGTTGCTGTCGACCATTGATAGAGCCTGCCGGCCATCAATGAGCCACTGCCGGCCAGCACTGATGGCCGGCAGACCCATTGTCTCAGCAGGTTTCACGCCAGATCTTTTGAGCCAGCTGGTTTTCACTCCTTTCCCCTCCATACACGTGTATGAAGGGATGAAGCTCTTGCCAAGCTTGTTCAACAAGCTTTGCATTGCTCCTCTTCTATTTAAGGAGAGGCCCTCTCTCCTTAGCAGAGGTTCAGCCATTTTGAAGAGAAGATATATCTCTCTCTCTATATTTCTCATTCTCTCTCTTTATTGTATTGAATAGTGCTCTAAAGTCCATTTTTCTTGCACTTTTACACTACAACACATAGTGATACACCACCATCTTTGGGCTGAGGTTCTTGGGAGTGTTACTTGAGCTCTGAAACTTGGTTTTTGGCCCCTGAGGTTGTTGGTTTCGAAGTTGATCTTCAAGGGTGAGTATATTCCACTTTTTAGCATTTTCTTGTATCTCATTTTGGCCATCATTGCGTATTGTTTTAGGCCTTGCTTTCAACTGAATTTTTTTTTGTATTTGAGTGATTTTGATGATTGTTTAAGGTCTTCTTGGTGTTAAGGGTGCACAACCCTCTTGTTTGCCTTGTTTGGCTTTGTTTTGTGCCATGCTTTAAGGCCTTCGAGGTAGTCTTGGTTTGGCATTTTAGCCACTAAAATCCAGTGGATTTTCAGTGGTAGACATGTGGTTTAAGGCCTAAAACCAGAGGGGGGTGACCCCCTCCCTTTTTGTTTTGTTTGCTTGAGTTATTGGCCTATCAAAGGAGCATCCCTTTACTTTTGAGGCTTGGTTCAGGCCCTTTTTTGTGACTTTTAGGACCTTCCTTGACTCTGTCCATGGCTGGTTTGGTCATCTTTTGCATGCTTCTTATATGTGTAGTGTAATCCCATTTGTGGCTCATCAAAGTAGCATGTTTGCCTAGCCTATGTTGAGTCCATTTCAGCATGTTTTTGGTGATGTTTTGCCATGAAATAACTCTTTCTAAAGTGGGTTTGGTCATCTTTTGCATGCTCCATATACTTGTAGAACAAATCTTCCTTATTAGCTTTATGTGCATGTTGGTTTGACTCATAATTCCAACATATTTTGGCTTTGCTCCAGCATGATTTTATTCTTATTTTAGGCTATTCTAGGACTGTATTAGGCTGCCATGGTCATATCACTCATGTTTTGTATAGCTATAGTGTAAATGCTTTGACTAGCCTTGGTTTTGAGGCCCCTACCATGCCATACATGTGATGTTTGCATGCTTTGCCATCATTTTGAATGTTATTTCAGTCCATGAAATATTGTCATCCACCTGCATTTGACATGCTTTAAATTCCCTGAAGAGTTTGTGTTTTATGCCTCATGAATGGATCATTGTGCATGCCATTAAGCCTAGGCCTTTGAGTCATCATATCAGTGCATTTTTGGTCTTGTTATACCATGATCTAACTATGTTTTATGTTGTCCAAGTCATGCCATGTTTGGTTTTAATAGGTGTAATGTAATCCCCTTTTTTGTAGCCTTGCGTGCTCCATGTTTTGGCCCTTTGTTCTAGCTCATAATGGCTAGGTTCAAGCATGTTTTTAGTCTCACCTTGACCTGCCTTGGGGCAGTTTTAAGTGCCCTTAGTCCTTCGGGGCTTGCCTTGCATGGTCATGGTTTAAGTCCCTTTGTTGGCTTTGTACTTTGAACTTTCTTGCATGCTATATTTGACTTGTTTGGGTGGCTTGGCATCACTCCTTGCATCATTTCAAAGCTTACCTCATTGCTACATTATCATTATTGTCAATCTTTGCTCATGTTTGAGAGTTGTGTCCTTATGCTTTAATTCTTGGGCTAATGCATTGTGCATGCATACCTTGCTTTTGTGCCCTCATTCCAACACTTATGGCCACTGATTTGGAGCATGACTGAGGTCTACTCTTTTGGTTTAAGTCCATTGTGTATGCTATGTTTATTGCATTGAGTATGCCACCATTGCATTGAGGATGCTAATTGACGTTCGCATTGAGTATGCTAGTTGTTGTAAACATTAGCATTGTGCATGCCATTAACTTTGTTAAGTTAATCGTACTACCTTGCATTGAGTATGCCATGTAGTTGCATGTTTGCATGCTTAGGACATATTGCATGTTTGCCATGTTTGTGTTGCATTGTTGTTTGGATTAAGTATTAATCCGAGCATGAGAAACGAGGGACGTTTCATACTTCAAGTGATGGAAAGTGCCTCAATTCTCAGTTGCCGACACTCTTGACGATCCATGATAGAGTTCTAGGCACTTATGTGTTTTTCTTGTGCATTCATTTCTCATTGATTTGCATAAGTTGGATCTTTGGCCATCATGCATCGGGGTGCGTGATTGATGGTCGTGGATCCAATTATGCATCCCCCTTGATGTTTTGAGGTGATATGGGGTGGCATAGTGCGTACATACCCTTGGGAGACCCTCCTTTTTCTCTATTTTGTGTTCTGCTGTAGCTTGGTGTCCCAGCACATCAGTGGCCGGCAGTCTTTCATTATTGGTCGGCAGTGCCCACTCTTGGTCGGCAGGATGGTCGGCAGTGGCTCCCCATGGCCGGCAGGCCACTGATGTATTCCCCATACTTGTTTTGGTAAGGTTCAGCAGGAATTCCTCGAGGACACCCTACGGACAGAGCCTCAAGAGAGCATTCTGAGAGTTTTCGGGACGGCAACCGAGCATGCATCCTCTTTTCCTCCAAACAGAGCTGGAACAGCATTGTTTATTGTTTTCCTTACTTCCTAATTAGTATTTGGTTTTGTAATTTAATTAGTTAATTTGTTAATTAATTAAGTGTTGTAATAATTAGTTGTAGCTAGCTATTAATTCGGTTATGTAATAATTAATTACCTTGTTAGTTGGTTAGTTAGTTGGTTTGTATTATTTATTTAGACTTTCCGTCGAGAGGGCATATGTTGTAATAAGTGTGCGTGAGTGTGTGCATGTCTTCCAACCCCACGTCTTTCTCCTTTTTACTTAACCGCTTTCAATGGTTAGTTTTAGGGCATGCTTCAGTTAGCATCCTTATGCTATGCATATTTGCATCATTTATCTGTATCGCACGCACCAGGCTCGGCGCATCATACTAACCGCATTGTACTTCAATTCCAATTTCAATACATGTATCAAGTATTGCATCTCATATGCCATTTTAGAATAGCCGAGCCTATTTCTAGTTGCATTTTGCATGTGCTGCATTAGCCATCTCAACATGAACTAGGATCATGCATTGATTTCTAACTATTTCTTTATTTTGGCTCGGAGTACACTATGAGTGTTTATGCTTTAGCATACTGCATGTGTGTTAATGTTGCCATGAAAGCATGCTTGCCATGAGGCTAACTGCTTAGTTGATTAACTGTCTGAATGCCTGTGGGTGAAGGTTGGATTACTTGAGTTGGAACAATTCATCAAAATCCTCGATTTAGCCTACTTGCGAGTAGCGAACTTCAAACCATTTTTCAAACAAACGGATATGCAATGTTTTGTTCAAAATTAGGCGATCTAGTCTATACTTGTGTGTTGTGCGCCTCACATAGTAAGATTAGCTAATTAACCGGAATAAGAACACATGTTTTCAAAAACAAGATATCATGCTTAGTACACGCCGATCTTTGATCGGGTGAGTGGGGGTACTCATAGATGACCTTCCTCAATCGTACCCAAATTCCCGAGCCGAGGCAACTTTGGTGATGATGGACACGTGGCCTTAGGCATGAGTCAGGGTTTCCTAAATTTCCCCCAAAACAAAATATTCAGGTGGCGACTTTGTATCTGGTAAAGCAGTCCATGTTTGGCATTTCTTTCTTAAAAATCAGTTTTCCAAAACGATTTGCTAGATTTGGACTCTTTGGTGATTTATTGGTCTTGCATTGCACTTTGTGAGATTAGATTCAGAACCGTGACATTTGAGTCCGAACTGTAGCAGCAGTGCCCAAGGGCGCGTCTACACATATGTTCTCATGTTTGTATAGAATATGTATATCGCGTTGTATTGCATTGTGCATGCCCTTACATACGCATAGAAGATGTCCATACCTGTTGCATTGAACATTCATTTGGTGTTGCGTAGAACATGCTCCATTTCTCATTACATAGAATATGCTTCTGTTTTGTTCCTTGCATGATGTGCATGAAGCATGCATTGCTAAGCATTGTGTCGTGATGGTTATTCGTCATGCATGGAACATGCATTCCTATCTTGTTTTATCTGTTAAGTTTTTTTCTTATGCAGGCACGATATTGTAAGTACGGTTCTTTCAAAGCTAGTGCTACCAGAAGATATTATATGTACGGTTCATTTAGAGGAACTCCAGGTAAGATCATTCATGTCCCTTGAACACCCTGTTTTGGTTAGAAATGCTCGGGTACGCCCTATCTTTACACCACACCCTGTTTTGGTTAGAAATGCTCGGGTATGCCCGGTGTTTACACCACACTCTGTTTTGGTTAGAAGCATTGGGTTGTGTGCCCGGTGTTTATACCTAGCTTTGGTTAGAAACATTGGGACGTATGCCCGATGTTTATACCACTTCCTTTGGTTAGAAATATTGGGTCGTGTGCCCGATGTTTATACCTCTCTTTGGTTAGAAACATTGGGATGTGTGCTTGATGTTTATACCATCCCTCCCGGTTAGAAGCGTTTGGAATGTGTTCCGATGCTTATACCACTCTATTCTAGTTAGAAACATTGGGACGTGTGCCCGATGTTTATACCACTTCCTTTGGTTAGAAGCGTTTGGAACGTATTCCGACGCTTATACCGCCTCTTTGGTTAGACACATTGGGTTGTGTGCCCGATGTTTATACCTCACTTTGGTTAGAAACATTGGGACATGTGCCTGATGTTTATACCATCCCTCTGATTAGAAGCATTTGGAATGTGTTTCGACGCTTGTACAACTCTGTTTTGGTTAGAAACATTGGAACGTGCTCTGATGTTTATACCACCCTCCGGTGTTTACACCGCCCTTTTTCCCTCTTGCGCACGGCGTGTTAGGATGCTTTGGTTGAATGCATCTGGATGGATTCCAATGCTTGTATCGCTCTTTGTTTTAGTTGCATAATGGTTGGATGTATTTCACTTGTTATCACTGTTATCTGTGGCTCGAAACCTTAGGATGTGTCCTTAGGTTCACACTATCTCGCTCCTCGCTTGTGCCACGCGTTGGGATCTTGTTTGCCGCCTCGGGTGCGCCTAACGGTCATGGTTCTTTACCTTTCCTACGTGATGTATAGTTAAGCTTGCATAATTTTCTTACATTCTTTCTGCATGAAATGCAGTTTGGTTCATGTTAACTCGCTTATGTACGAGTTTGCTGTAGCATTTCTTTGCATAACATTTGCATCTAGATGTTTCATCACAGCCCTCATTGCATAATCATAAGGTATGTTTTGCATCATTCATATCATTTACATCTTGCCCCAGAACTACGCTGGTTTGATTCCTTGCAAAGGGATATGTAGGCAACCTGCGGGCGCAACCGTTCTTTGTTTTGATTGCTTGTTTGTCTGAGTCTTTGGCCTTGTTAAAAATGGGTCGTCTCTGGGCTCTGACATTCACTCCCATCATTTCATGGCTTTCAAGTTTTGTCAAAGAGGGGCAACTGTAGACACCCCATTTTTGACCGACCTTAAGACTTAGACGTCATCGTTTGTGCACTCAATGATTGTGCTTGTTTGTGCTTGTTTTCAGCGCCCGACGTTCTCGGCGGAATGCCTTGTCTTTGAGCCTCTAAACTCTTTTTGTTTTGTGCTTGTTTTTGGGCCAAACCTTGGTGCCTTTTTCCTAGAAGGAGGAGGGGCCTTGTTGGCCACTTTTCCTCTTTGTCAACCACTTGAAGTGGTCAGTCGGCTAGGTGAGGTGGCCAGCCGGCCACCTAAAGTGGACGATGGCCATTTTTCTCATTTTTCAGATATTTTCTTAGCCAGCTATACCAGCTGTTGTTCACTGAATGCCATCTCCATACACGTGTATGGAGGAATGAATGCAAGCCTTTGGCTTGATTTTCTATATAAGGGGAGGTCTCTCCCCCATTTGGAAAGGTTAGACAATTTTGAGAAAATTTCTCCCTCTCTCTAGAATTCTCTCCCTCTCCTCTTGTTTTGTGCTTGAAAGTTAGAATTTTCTACACTTTTGCACTAAGACCCTTAACCAAACATCTTCATCTTCGAGTTGAGGTTCTTTGAGGCTTAGTTTGAGCTCCTAAGGGTGGTTTAAGCTCAGAATTGTGACTGATTTTGTGTTGTGCTTCAAGAGGTAAAGGACCTTGCCTTGTAAGCTTTGTTTTAGTTGCTTGCTTTGCCATCTTTTTACACTGTTTTGAGCCTAGTTTTCAACTACAAAAAACTCTGATTTTTGGGCCTTGACATGTTGGTTTGAAGTCATTTTGTGCTAAGGGGTTGTCCACCCTTCTTGTTGTTTGTTTGTGTGAGCTTTTGTGCCATCTTTTAGCATATTAAAATCAAACTTTTTGGTCTTTTAAACCGCTAAAATTCAGAGTTATTTCAGTTGTAAAAAGTATGTTTTGAATTCCAAAAATGGAGGGGCTAGCCTCCCCTCCTTGTGTCTCTCTTGCATGCCTAGTTAGCATTACATGGTAGCTTGATTTTGTAGCTTGTGTTAGCTTAGTTCAAGCATGTTTTAGGCTCTGTTTTTGCATGTTTCAACTCTGTTTTGGGTTGGTTGGAGCATTTGTTGCGTGCTTTTTGTACTTGTAGTGCAATTGTGCTTACTAGTCTATCATGCCTAATGGTTTAGCCTATTTTTGTAGCTTGTGTTAGCTTAACTTCAGGTTGTTTTAGTTACTATTTGGCCTACTTTAACTCTGTTTTGGGCTGGTTAAGTCCTTCGAGGCTTGTGTTGCATGGCTATAGTGTAATGATCTTCGCTAGTTTAATGTTTTTGGCTCTCAAACATGTTGTGCATGTGTTGCTTGCATGTTGTAGAATCATTTTGCATGCCATTTCAGTACTAAAATGTCTGCAACCTCCCTCTATTCTTTACTTTTTAATTTGTTTTGAAAGTGGCTTTGAGCCCCTTGTTGGCTTAAGTGTGGAATCGAGGCTCTCATGCCTACTGGTTTTAATCCTCTCTTGAAGGTTTCTACTAATCAACAGCATGAGGTCTCTCTCATCCTCAAGGTACTTGTGGCTTAAGCCCTCTTTCCAATTAGAGGACTCTCACTTTGGACTTAATCAGTTAAAGGACTAATCGGTAATGTAAAATGTGTAAACAAAATGAACCAAGTAAAACTTGAGCAAGATAAGCATATTTGTGTTGCATTGCATGTGTTTGGATTGGACGTTAATCCAAACACAAGAAAAATGGGACGTTTCATACTCAAAGTGATGAAACGTGCCACTTTTCTTGGTCACCGATACCCTTGATCATGCATGATAGGGTGGTGGTCCTTCAAGTCTTATTTGTGCATTCATTGACCTAGTACAAGCTTGGTTCTTTGGCCATCATGCATTGAAAATGCTTGGTTGATGGCTTGAGAGCCAAGAGCTACACTCCTTTGAGCTTGAGAAATGATAAGGAGTGTAGCAGTACACACATTCTTTGAAAATGCTTTGTTTTGCCTTTGTTGCAGCAAAAGCAGAAGTCCAGAAAATAGGGGTGGCCGACCGGCCACTTGAAGTAGCCGACCGGCCACTGAAACTAGCCGATCAGCCAGTTAAGGTGGCCGACAGCCACTTTTTGTGGCCAACTGGCCACCAGTGAATTTTTGTGCAAGTGTGTTCCTGTGTTGGAGCAGAGGCAATCTAGAAGTAGGTGCAATTTTCCAAGATCAAATGAGTGCAAACAGAGGCATCTGATGGCAAGGCAAGAGCATTTTCGGGAGGAAGCAATAGAGCATGTATGCATCCCTCGTCCCTCGACGCCGTTTAAATTGCTTTACTAGTTAGTTAGCATAGCTAATTATTCAATTCGTTTTGTAATATTTTTATTTGCTTAACATAGCTAGTTATTCAATTGTGTTGTAATAATTAATTAGCTAGAATAGTTAATTAATTCATTTTGTAATAATTAGCTTAGCATAGTGCAGCTTAGCTTATTCATTCAGACCCTCCTTCACGAGGGCGTAATGTTGTAATAAGTGTGCGTACGTGTGTGCATGTCTTCCAACCCCATGTCTTTCTCCCTTTTATTTAATCGCTTTTGATGGTTAGATTAGGGACACGTTTCAATTAGCATACCTTATGCTTGCATGTTTGCATCATTCATTTGTATTGCATGCACTGAGGCTTGGCGCATCATTCAAACTGCATTGTAATTCAATACTTCTTTGAATACATGTTTCGAAGCATGTTATCAAATTGAATCATATGCCATATTAGTAGCCGAGCCTATTAATTGCATATTGTATGTGTTACATAAGGCATTGTTAACATAGTTAGGATCATGCATTGTTTCTAACTAGTTTTTGTTTTGGCTTGGAGTACTCAGTCAGCTTTTACGCTTTAGCATACTTGCATGAGTGTAAGTGTTGCCATGAGGCTATTTGCTTAAATGTTAAACTGCATGAATGCCTATGGATGAAGGCTTTGTTGCTTGAATTGAAACAATTCAACAAGTGTGAGTTTTAAGCCCACTTTGCGAAGTGGCGAATCATGTTTTAAGCCCACTTGAGGGTGGCAAATCCGCGTTTTAGCCCACTTTAGGGTGGCAAATTCAAACCATTTTCTAAAGCAAACATGAGTTGAATTCGTTCCAAGTCTTGCAATTTAGTCTATACTTGTTTGTGTGCGTCACATAGTAAAGTTAGCTAATAGCTAGAATAAAAATACATGAGGTTTATAAAACAACATATCGTGATAGTAGAGGCCGATCTTTGATCGGATGAGCGGGGCTGCTCATTTCAGGACCTTCCCCTCTCGTACCCAAGTTCCCAAGCCAAGGCAACTTTGGTGATGACGGACACGTGGCCTTTGGCACGAGTCAGGGTTTCCTAAATTTCCCAAAAATAAAACATTTAGGTGACAACTCTGTAATCTGGCAAAGCAGTCCAGTTTTGGCATTATTTGATTCAAAATCGATTTTCCAAATGATTTGTCGGATTGGACTCTTTGGTGTTTATCAGTCTCACATTGCACTTTGTGAGATTAGATTCAAAACTGTGGCAGGAGTCTGAACTGTAGGACCAATTCGAGCTCTCCGAAAGGGGGTGTGGAGAAAGTTGAGTCCACACCATCTTAGAATGCCATCACTAAAGACTGAAAAGGAGGTACGTGGCTTTTTAGGAAAAATACAATTCATAAGAAGGTTTATCTCAAAATTGACCTTAACTTGTGAACCACTGTTTGGTCTCT
This sequence comes from Camellia lanceoleosa, assembly GCA_025200525.1. NCBI lineage: Eukaryota > Viridiplantae > Streptophyta > Magnoliopsida > Ericales > Theaceae > Camellia > Camellia lanceoleosa. The sequence goes on from CM045759.1 coordinate 44,993,544, forward strand.
TCAAAAAGGGAAAGAAGTTCCGATAGGATGATCGATGTCGCTTTGGCTTTGAGCAAGTCAAGCAGTACCTTCAGAACCCACCTGTATTGTCACTGCTAGAGCCGGGGAAGCCACTAATCATGTATCTATCAGCGATAGAGTCAACCATGGGGTGAATGCTAGCGCAAGAATCAAGAGCTAAGGTGGAAAAGGCCATCTACTATCTGAGTAAGAAGATGTTGGATTATGAGACCCGCTACACTCCCCTGGAGAAAGCTTGCTTAGCTTTGGTTTGAGCCACTAAGAAGTTGAAACACTATATGTTAGCTCATTCCATAATTTTGGTTTCAAGATTAGATCCCATTAAATATCTCTTTGAGAAACCGGCACTTATGGGTAGGCTAGTTCGTTGGTTACTTCTTCTCCGAGTTTGACCTCAAGTATGTCACGCGCAAGTCAGTCAAAGGGAGAACAATAGAAAAATTTCTGGCAGACCTCCCAGTGGAAGGAGATGAAGTGGTAGATTATCTATTCCCAGATGAAGACATTTTGCAGGTTGAAGAAGAGACATGGACAATGTACTTTGATGGAGTGGCTAATCAATACGGTTATGGGATAGATGTGTTGTTCATAGCACCTGATGATTCCCATGTACTCCTGGCTTTCAAAGTCCATTTTAAAGTGTCCAACAATGAAGCAGAATATGAGGCGTGTATCGCTAGATTGGAAGCTACCCTAGAACTAGAGGCAATAAGGTTAGAAGTCATCAGAGACTTGAACCTGGTTGTTTCTCAAGCCAACGGAGATTGGAAGGTTAAAGAAGAGAAAATGAAAGTTTATCATCAGACCCTGGATGTTCTGACTCCAAGGTTTGAAAAATTGATATTTACACATCTACTAAGAGAGAACAACTGGTTTGCTGATGTATTGGCAACTCTATCCTCCATGGTAGACATACCGCTTGGAGTCAAGATGCATCCGATTATCATTGAACAGAAGTACGTGCCAGCCTATGAGATAATAGTCGCAATAGACGAAGTTTAAGATAAGAACCCCTGGTATTATGACATTTGGGACTTTCTAGAGAAGGATGCACATTTTTTTGGGTAAGTAAAAGGATGTGTATTCACTAGGGGCAAATGCCAAAAAATAAACGGGGAATATAACATCTGGCCATTCAGTTCATCATCTGCGAAAATAAGTTGTACAAGAGGGGGCATCTGGGAATGCACAAGCTCTGTGTCGAAGAAGATGAGTCAAAACGTCTCATAGAGGCCATCCATGGAGGGGAGTGTGAGGCACACATGAATGGTGTGTTGCTGGCTAGGAAGATCCTGAGGCAGGGGTATTATTGGTCAGCCATGGAGGTGGACTGTATCAACTTTGTTCGGCAATGCCACAAATGTCAAATCCATGCTAATCGCATGAACATCCTACCATCTAAGCGCTATAACATGACTTCACCATGGCCTTTCTCGGTCAGGAGAATTGATGTTATCGGAGCAGTCTCACCAAAGAGCTCGAATGGACATGAGTTTATTTTAGTGGCGATCGACTATTTTACCAAGTGGGTGGAAGCATAATCGTATTCCGTGTTAAAAGCATCACATGTGGCCAAATTCATCAGGAATAACATCATCTATAGGTATGGGGTACCAAATGAGACCATCTCAGACAATGGCTCACATTTCAAAAAGAGGTGGTAGATTTGCTTGAGAAATACAATGTGGCTTTTCATAAGTCATTAACATATAGACCACAGACCAATTGAGTCGTTAAAGTCGCAAATAAGAATGTCAAGAACATCCTACGAAAGATAGTGGAGACCTACAAAGACTAGCCAAATAAACTGCCTTTTACACTTTGGGGTTATAGAACGTCGATTCGAACGTCTACAGGGGCCACCCCATATTCTCCGGTATATGGGATGAAAGCTATTCTGCCAATCGAGATTGAAGTGTTGTCGCTGAGAATCATGGCCAATTGTCAGATAGCAGAGGCAAATTGGTAGCAGAATAGATTCAAAGAACTGATGTTGTTTGAAAAAAGAAGGTTGAATACGTTGTACCATATCCAGGGATATCAGCGCAGAATTACTAGGGCCTTCAACGAGATGGTGAAACCCAGAAACCTCAAAGAAGGAGACATGGTGCTCAAGGACAATCGAGCTCTCATCTATGACCTAGGGGCAAGTTCAAACCCAATTGGACTGGTCCCTACATCATCAAATCTATTTGGTCAGGGAGAGCAATCATCCTTATAGATTTAGATGGCTTGGAGTTCTCACAATCGATCAATATGGACAAGTTGAAGAAATACTATCCTTGAGAGGCTCGTTTGGTCAAAAACTCGGAAGGGCAACCTAGGCAAAAGTTAGAGCATAAAAAATTTTGAAATAAAGAAAAATAGAGCTCACAAGGTTGAAAACCTGAAAGGGCGACTTTGGCAAAAGTTAGAGCACAAAATGAGAGAGTTAATACTCGAGTGAACCTTAACCATGAACTACATGAGGCCTAATTCCCATTTTTGGGATACGTAGGCAACTTCATTTCAAAGTTTGGCCGTAATCATCTTTAACTCGACTATCCTATCCATTGTTTGATCGGTTCATCTCACTATCGGTTTGACTTGATTGTTTTACCTCCATTTGGTAGAAAGGCCAGTTAGAAGATGAAGCAAGGGGTAGAGCAATAGTGAAGATGAATGAAGTTATGGGCAGTTATGATCTTTTCATTCAGGGCTGTGTGTCTTGAGAATTGATTCCATGTGTGTCAAGTAATGACCGTTCGTGAAAAATGTTTTGAAAAGTTTTAATGAAGTTGATTTTCTCAAAATTTTACTTTTTACAACATAGACCATTCTTTGGACCAAAAAGGAAAATTTTCAATACTCACAACACTTCAATTACATGAGTTCAACACAAGTACACCCTTAAACTCTCTGATTAAATCAAAGTTGCTTTTACATCATAAAAACTTGAAAAGAAAAGTCAAAGCAATAAACTAGGGGCATATATGAGTCAAGTAGTAGTCCTCTATCTCCTGCCCACACTCGCGAAAGTCTTTGCCGCCAAGAATGGCCCAACCTGTGCCTCATCCTCGAGCCAAGCCAAGCACTCGCCAGAAAGGGCATAACTAAAGCTAGCAACAGGGTCCAGAGGCACTCTCATCCTCCAAGCAGGGAGGTATCAAGCCAAGTGTGGAGCACGAACTGGAAATGGAGCAGGGTATTCCACCCCCTCATCTGGACGGGTTAATCATGCCCAAACTGGTGTCTGAACCAGAACGGGAAATAGAACTTCCAGTGTATAAGGCCAATCAACTGTACACCCAGTTGGCGAGACATGTTGTAGCTCATCTCAGTCAAGTTCAACCAGGGACAATGCCAAGCAATGTCAGTTGTGGATCTACTGCACATCGAATGGCACCACAGTCCCTCCGTGGGAAAGTCCACTAGCCGCGAGTGAAAAAAGTAGGATTTGGCTGAATACTTGAGGCAACCATGACCTTCAGCTTATCCATCAACCACACTTGGGAAGGGATAAAAAAAGAAGAGAGATTAAAAAAATAAAGAGGTATACATTGAAAGAAAAAGTGAAGAAAGGGCTTCAAGAGAAAATAAAGAGTGAGTGCCAAAGTGATGTGAGAAGTCATAAATAAAAAAAGGTAGGAAACAATACCTGGAGAAGTAGTGGACTCTCCGCAAATCGATAAGTCTTTCGCCAATGGAAAGCATCCAAACCCGTTACGGTCTCGGCCAGTGCCAAGCCTATCCAACTTTGGCCCTCCTTGATGTGTTGGGCCACCTCGATCAGTCGGATGCTAACCCCATTGCCATTAGGGGCAAGAAGATACTAGGCGAGCAGGCATATACAGAGAGCATGTTGGCGGTAACCTCGCCAAAGAAGGTCGCATCTATCTTCGATGTCAGCAAAATAGTGAATCAAGCCAAGAATGTTCACTTCTCCACCATAGGACAAAGACTTAGCCTCGTTGAAAGAGACACCACACATTTGTTCAAGAGCCCGTGCATGGCCAAAAAGTGATTGAGACTTAATTTCTTCGTTGCGTCAGGACTCCATTAGCGCTTGAAACTCTTCAAGAGTCAGACACATCTCTTGTGATCCGAAGTGAAACACATGAATAACTGGGTTCCAACAGCGAGCAGTGACATGGAGAAATGGAAAACAAAGTGAAGTGCAACTTAACGAAAAAAGAGCATTTATACCGAAACTACAAAAATTTACCTTTTCTGTACCATCCAAAGTGGTCGTCCAATCCTTGAGCCTCTTAACAAGAAAAATCTTCATTTTCAAAGAAAACTATAGAAAAGATGAAGTTCTGCCGATGTAACAGCAAGAGAAGACCTTTATAGAAGATAAGGGTGTGTGAGTGGCTGACAGCTATTGCTAGTTATTCAGCAACAATTATTGGTCAGCCGGCCACTCCACCAACCGGTTGTACATTTCATTGGTCGGCCGGCCAAGTCTGTTGACCAAACAACTTGGCAGCAGTGTTATGTCTGCCCTCTTTGTTTTGGAGTCTTGTTTTGAGTCTTTTACTTTAAGCAAGTGTAAATAGTTGTGTTTAAGTTTTTTTTACTTTCTTTTTCTTTTGTTGAGTTGTATTTTGCTTTTTGGATGGTTGTAGGCTCAATATCTGGTTACGAACTCATTCTAGTGTGATGATACTCAGTTTCAAATTCAAATACAATCCTTTTTTATACAAGTGTTTGTGCCACTTTCGAGATGCTGTGCAAAGTAAAAGTTCTTTCTTTCATAAAACTGAAGGGTTCAACCCTAATCGTAGTTTTTACAAAAGAGGAAATACAAATTTTCAAAAACAAGAAGTAAAGAACCTATCTGAAGCTATACATTTTCTATACTACAAAACAAAAGAAAAAGAGAAATCCAAAATCAACATCCATCAAGTCAAGTGCGTCGGGAAGCCCTCTTCATCCTCTTTTGAGGACGAGACTCAGGATCACTGTCGCCATCAGTACTGCTATCTCTGGAACATAGTGACTCCGAGCCAGAATCATCGTCTCCATCCTCAGACTCGAAGTGTTCGCTCACAGCCTCTTCGGTGTCTCTGGTCTCAGTGTCCTCACCAATAAATGTCCTCTCAGCAGACAAAGAAGCCCCCTATACTCGGGACTCGTTATCTCCGCTCTGGCTCGGGCTCCTACTCCGCGTATCACTATTCCTGCCTTTACCTCTGCCCTCACCCCTGCCACGCACGGGAGCTCATCTATCTCTCCTCCCCACAGCTAGAAGGGGTGCCACAGGTGTCGCTAGTACAGGTGAAGGCTGAAAAGAGTTTGCAAGAAATAGAGTATCAGTACAGTTTGGTGTAGAAATAGTATGAATATAGTCAAAGGAAACCAGTGCATGTCAGATGAGAAAAGCAAGATACCTGATGACCATGGTAGGTGAGTAATGCCTCCCTCCTCCGTACCATGTGGATCAGGGAGCCGACCAACTGAAGGAGGCCGTCTACGTAACCTACTGGCACCTGCAAATAAGTTTGAACATCAGTATGCAGAAAAGGGAATATGAAGTACAAACTGCGAGATAAAGTGCATACGTGGTGCACATCGGGGTCCCGGACGTACTCATGCTTCTCTTCCGGGTGCTCAATCGGAATCTGGTAGGCCGTCCCACTCGGCCACCAATATATGATCGTAGTCGGGATCAAGGGTAGACCGGCTACATGAACGATAAGGGCAGCCCCTCCAACATTAGGCCCAGCCCCATGAGCAATGCCTCCCGTGTGAACTCTAGTCAAAAATTGCATGAGGTGGGTCTGAATGAGGGTGGTGTAATCCCCAACCCTACGAAAAAGATTAACATCTTGCCCCGCCATGAATTGCACAATAGCCTCGACTGGTAGACTATCGGCGATTCTTATAGATGCAGGGGGTGGAGCAGGAACAACAGGGTCGGGTAAGCCTAGAGTCTGGGGCATGAACCTCTCCCCTGGATACTCAGTCCAACAGAAAGGACCCTCTAGCAAGATCCGTAATCTAGAGGTATCCCAGGAACTGGTGTACTTGTCCTTCGTCTTGGCTGGCATGACCACCCATGGCTGCCTCATAACCTGCAAACAAAGAATTTATAGTTGTCAGATTATGAAATGAAACCAATATATGTGGGAATGAAATGGGTATCGATTTCAAATTACCTCATGGGTTGCCACTGTATCAAAGAATCGATGGTAGTAAGCAAAAGTGGTTACGCTGCGGCGTCGAGGATAACATCGGCCGTCGTACCACCTCGAGTGGGGGACAGCTACCTCCACCTTATCTCTTAACACCGAAGTGAGAGTAAGAAAGTAAGCATAGACCTAGAGCTACAAGAAGAGAACAGCTTGTGAGTCAACAGGTAGAAACAGAAATACAGGCAGAAAATGCAAACCAGAAAGTATAAATTTCAAGCAGAAATATGAAAATGGAAGTGTAGGATATACCTCTCAGGCTCTCCAATAGCCACTGACCATGTTCCCCTTTTTACGAAAACTAGAGCTCATATATCCATACAGGGTGGCGAGGCCAGCGCCACCCCAATCATAGAAGCACACCCGTGGCAAGACTACCAGGGCACTCAAAAGATACAGACCCACGGTGTTCCACCTGTTCGCGAACAAGGTGGTGCCAAGAAAGTAGATTAGAAAACCCCGGGTGTACTGCTCTATCTGCTCCTCAGTCTCCAGCTGGCTCCCATGGGAATAATCATAGAACCAGTTGCAGCGCACCATGGATGGCCTATCCAAAGGAGGGCGCGCACCAAGAAGATGGACCCAGGTGGCCTACCACTGGCCTATGTCAAGATCAAAAGGGATCGGATCACCCCCTACTCGTAACCCCGTGATCATGGAGAAGTCATAGGGGGTTATCGTCATCTCCCCGGTAGTGGAGAAGTGGAAGGAGTTGGTAGTGTCCCACCACCTCTCCAGTAGGGTGCCGAGCAAAGGCCGGTTTGCCTGCAACCGTGAAAGCTCGGAGCAGAATAGGCTAAAGGCTGCCTCATTAACTAACTCTCAAAATTGAGCAGGGAGCTCCTGGTACCAATCTCTTGCTGTCACCGCCCCATAGCCTCTCCAAGCAAGAGCATTACCCTGTGTTGAAAGAAGAATTTGTTACATGCATGACGGATGAGAGTTAACAATGAATGTCAAAGCATGAAAAGTGCATATAAAGGAGCAAAAGTTCTCACCTCAGAAGTGTCATGGGAGAGGTGCGATGTGTGCTCTTGTAGGAGGAAGTCCTTAGGCATGCCCCGGGCAAAATCCTCAAACTGCAACATGCCGCCAGGGCCCATCGCGTGTGTGCGTGGATGGTAAGTGGCCGGGTCGAATGGCCTCACCCTCAGTGGTGGTAGCTCAGGCTCAGGCTCTAGAGGGTAGATCTCCTCCGCAACAATGCCAGCAACGATGTCTCCTACCGCCTCATTGGCCTCCTCTATCATTGGCTCCTCCATACCTGCGGCAAGCAAAGGAACCGGTATCTCGAGAAGGGCACCATCATGCGAGATATCATTCACCATGAAGAAAATAGTGGGTAGTGAGAGAAAAATAAGGAAAATGAGGGAAATGAACGGGAAACCCAAAAACCTAAACCCTAGGAGAGAGAAAGTGAGGGAAAACGTGAAAAACTCGAGGGTAAGTGCCCAAATACCAAGAAAACCCGTGAAAAACAAGCAAAAAATAATGAGAAACCCAAAAACTCAACCAAATCAAAATCTAATTGGTTCAAAGTGAAGAGGACTGGAAGGGTTTCAAGAAAAAAAAGTTGCGTGGATCGTTGGGTAATGTGAATAGGGTGAAAATCTAGAGAGAGAGCAAGAGAGTTTTCGGATGTGAAATTGTGAGAAACTAGGGCTTAAGTGATGTTTTAAGGAGCCTCGGGTGCAAAAACTTGAATTTGCCCCTAATTTTAGCATATTTGGCTGGCCGACCAAACTGTTGTACGGCCAGCTCATCTTTTGGTCGGCCGGCTCCTCTAGTGTATTCTGAGTTATTTTCCTAGAAATTTACCTATTTTGGGCATGGGGGGTCCTGTGTTCATCTATAAAGTGGAAAAATGGGAATTTTTTGGTTTGTTTCAGTTACAGAAAACTTCGAAATTCCATTATGGATGCACTATTCTAAGTCTCTCCATGTTTCCGAAATGTGTAAATGTGCCTCGACCTGAAGCTCAAGCAAATTTCAGTATGTGAGAACTTTTGACTGTAAATTGAAGGTTAAAGTTTGAAAAAAAAAAAAAAGAAAAAAAAGAAGAGGAAGATCCTTGGCAGAATAGGGTTATTCATCGCCACTTCCCCCGTGAGTTGTTTTCAAAACCACTACTTTTTGTTTCTCTTATTCTGTCATGTTGCATGAAACATGCATCGCATTTTATTTCACATCAATTGCAGTGATTATATCACATTATGTTGCATCCATGTGGATCGTGCCTATTCATCTTATTGTGTCTATCCTTATCACCTGACAGTGGATTTGGTTGGTTGCATGCTTTAGCCTTTTTCATCCCTCTCTACATGAGACGTAGTTTGGTTTGCACCTTTTTCATCCCTCTCTACGTGAGACGTAGTTTGGTTTACACGTTTTTCATCCCTCTAAATGTGAGACGTAGTTTGGTTTGCACTTTTTCAGCCATCTCTACGTGAGACATAGTTTGGTTTGTGCCTTTTTCATCCCTCTCTATGTGAGATGTAGTTTGGCTTGTATCTTTCCGTCCTTTCTACGTGAGAAATAGTTTGGCTTGCATCTTTCGCCCTCTTTATAGGAGATGTGGTTTGGCTTGCATCTTACAGCCTTTTACGTGAGACGTAATTTGATTGTATTTTTTCATCCTTTCTATGTGAGATGTAGTTTGGCTTGTATCTTTTCATCCTTTCTATGTGAGACGTAGTTTGGCTTGCATCTTTCACCCTCTCTATGTGAGACGTAGTTTGGTTTGCATTTTCTTTTATCCTTTCTACGTGAGACGTAGTTTGGCTTGCATCTTTTCACCCTCTCTACGTGAGACGTAGTTTGACTTGCATTTTCTTACACACTTTCTACGTGAAATGTAGTTTGGCTTGTATCTTTTCATCCTTTCTACGTGAGTGTAGACACCCCATTTTTTACCACCCCTAAGACTTAGGCACTTTATTCCAAACACCCGATGATGAAAGTTACACTGTGTCAACGGATTGAATTCTCAATAAAGGAATCCGGATTCAAGCTCTAATCCCAAACCTTACACCCCGTTTTGGCCAAAACTATTTTAGACCTTAAAACCCCTACGTCTTTCTCTCTTTTATTTACTAGCTTATGATGGTTAGTTTAGGGACATGATGTTTTGTTTAGCATACTTCATGTTTGCATCCATTTATCTTCCATGCACTGAGGCTCGGTTCATCATTTTAACTTGTATTGTTAGTTAAACATTCTTTGAATGCGTGCTTAGACCGCATGCTATCAAATCGATTCATATGCCATATTAGTAGTCAAGCCTAGTAATCGCATATCGCATGTGTTGCATTAGTCATATCGCATAGTTAGGAATCATGCATTTTTCCAACTTGTTTCTCTTTTGGCTTGGAGTACTAGGTGAGCCTTTACTCGCTGTAGCATATCGCATGTGTGTGATTGTTGCCATATCTAGCATGTTCAACATGAGGCTAATTGCTTAAATGATAAAATTTCTTAAATGCCTATGGATGAAGGCTAATTGCTTGAATTAGAATAATTTGAGTAATGTTTATATGCGATCACTTTTTCAAGTGGTACATATTCGAAACAATTTTGCAAACAAACATGAATCGAAATGTTCCAATTCTTGCAAGTTAGTCTATACTTGTGTGTGCGCATCACATAGTAATGCTAGCCTAATAAACCGAAACAAGAGCATATAATGTAGATAAGATTCATAGCATGATTAGTAGAGGCCAATCTTTGATTGGGTGAGCGAGGGTGCTTAATTCATGACCTTCCCCTCTCATACCTAAGTTCCCGAGCCAAGACAATCTTGGTGATGATGGACACGTGGCCTTTGGCACGAGTCATGGGTTTCCTAGATTTTCCCAAAAAGATATTTAGGTGGCGACTCTATATTTGACAAAGCAGTCCATTTTTGGTATTTTTGATTCAAAATCGATTTTCCAAAAGATTTGTCAGATTGGGACTCTTTGGTGTTTATCTATTTCGCATTGGACTTGTGGAATCAGATTCAGAACCGCGGGAGACCGATACTATAAGGCTTATTCGTCTTCCGAAAGAGGGTGTGAAAAAGTCGAGCCACAGTATCACATATAACTGCTATGATTGCAATATGATTCTGAAATGAAAAATTAATTCACTGCTGATAGTTAACTGTTTTAAATACTGTAAGGGCATTATTCTTAACCTTTTTACAGAGTTGTTATTCACTGGGCTTTAGCTCACTGTTTTATATGTGTATATATATATAGGTGACCAAACTCAAGATCAGACCTAGTGGCATCGACCTAAATCGTATTTTGTCAAGCCAACTCTCATGCCTCACTGCAAACTTCCAAACGATCAAGCTTCTAGGCTTCACGGGTGATTTTGAATACACCCTTTTGAATTTTGCTCAAGTGTATGAATGTTTTTTGTTTTAAGACTGGTTTTGTTAATGGGTTTACTCCCGTAATTGTGTTATGTTTTTGTACTTAAGCTTGACGTGGACTCATGTGTATATGTATACATATAAAGACGTGTTTTTATTCATGAAAGTTTTCACAGCTCATTAGACGTTTCTGCAGCCCCTTTTCTATAATACTATTATGCAGGCCTTTGGTAATCTCGGATTACTGGCTAGTCACTTTCCTAATCCCTTGTGGCGGGGGTTGGGTCATGACACATGCATATTTGCATCTAAGCAATTTCCTGGATTTTTGATCCACTAGGGACATTTAGACTTCTAGTGTCCCATCTGTTGACAACAATAGCACTAGATTGGCCTTGTTGGTCTCTTCTGAAAGCTTTTCTTTAGATTTTGTTGTTGGGGTTGTTGGGGTTGTTTGGGTTTCCTAGAATAAGGCTTTGGTGTTGTGTATGCCTTTAACTATTTCTTTCAGGTTCCCAAATCCTTTTGGAACCTACCTCCTTCCGTTTTGAATCCCATGTTGTGTCAACTATATCTGCAAAAGTGGGAAGTCTTAATGGAAAAACATTTTCTCTAATTGTCGGATCTAAACGCCATTTGAACCCTTGCGCATTCTCCTTGTCATTTGCTACGTATTGAGTTACTATCATCATGTCTTAACTTCTGAATTTCTCAGATCCTTTTCTATCTGATTGTGTTCGGGAGGTACTTTCTTAAGAATAGATTTTTAAATTGCGCCTATGTCATCATTGTGATGTCCCTAGATTCCCTAATTAAGGTCCACCAATGATCTACTTCCCCTCCCAATTCATACCCAACTAGACTAATTTTGTCAGTATGCTCTGTTACTCCCATTGTATCAAGTATTTCCTTAACCTGCTGGAGTCAGTTCTTTACCACCCCTGAGTCCAGTGCTCTTGTAAACTTGGGAGGCTTTTGTTCCCTAAACTCTAAAAAAATGTGAGTCCTATCATTCTGTCTATCTCCTCTTAAGTGTCCTAACTCCTCCAAAATTTGACCTCCGAGGTGGTGTGGGATTTCTGTCGTAGCAACTGGTCCATTCTCAGAATTTTGATTTCCTGGCACCATATTCCTATTGCGTTGGGTTTGAGTGTAGTCCACCATTTCTCTGTTCATAGTACGTGGTAAGGCATAAGTTGGAGTATAATTATGGAGGCAATTTTTTAAGGGTAATTAACTAATCTTAAAGTTAGAGTTCAATTATCGTAGGGTGTTTGAAGCAATAAGGTCAAGTAATAAATAACAATATAGGGAAACACAACACAACTTCATATATATATATATAGGCAAAATAATAGCTACATGAGTTTTAAAACTGGGTTAATGGAAGGAATATGAAGTGGAGATAAAAGAATACAAAACGGTTATAGTAATAACATTAGGATCAACTGAAATATGGAAGAATGGTCTAATATTACAGTTTCAGGCTTTGATGTGATAGTGGTAGTAACTAAACTAGATATTTAACTTGAAACTACATTGGCCATCCCCGTTTCAAACTGAATATCCAAGATTCATCACCAAGTATAGGAAATGAAACTATTTACAAGAAGCCTTGTACTAGATAGAATAATCAAGGCTCAAAGATCGTCAATTTTACAAATGGTAGTATATAAAATAGGACTAGATGGTCATGACTTAATCTTGGAAAAGAATGACATCGAACAAAGGTTACGAATATAAGATGAGGGTATGACAATCGATAGAAGACATGTAAAAATAACGGTACCCCTACTTCTATATTGTATCTAATGTGCAACGTGATGCCCTGTTTAGAGTTAAAACCACTTTCCTTTGTAGGTGTCATCAAATTGTAATGCAACGATTCTGAATCTAAAATAGGACCTCATGAGTCGATGTTGCTATGCCCGAATCCAAAGAAACGTCTTAAGGTAAGTCAAGAAAATTTTCATTTTTAATGTCTTTTAGTTGATAGAATATATAGTAGTATAATAATATAACATAGTCGGAGTAAAGTTGTCTCTAATCGCAAGCTGAAATGAGTGGGTAAGGATTGAACCTAAGCTCTGATACCAAATTGTAATACCCCAAAAATTGGGAATATCAAAGAGTATAATAACATATAATTATTTTTTTGTATTCTAATAAGTCCTATGGGTGACATAGTTACCAAACTACCCTTAATAATAATCGGCTGAAACGCGCATTAACATTCACATTGATAGTGTGAACATTCCATGATATGAACATTCACATTAAATAAATTTGACAATGTGAATATTTACATTGACAATATGAATATTCACATCATGGAACATTCAAAATAGTCCAAAATAGTGCACACCAAGTTGCTAAGGGCTCAAAAAAATATTTATAAGAGTAAAATTATCCATAAATTACATTAAATATAAGAATTAGGATTTAGTGGATCAAATGTCCAAAATAATATGATTTATTGAAATTAAAAAATATCTTATGGACTAATTGGGATATAAGTACTTAAAAAGTGATTTTCTAATAAATTTCTTGATGAAATACATCATTATAAACTTTTTAGAAATAACATATAAACAAACAGGGCTTAATTATCCATATTAAAACTTTATAGGACTCTATTTTTTTGGTGTAAACAATTTTGTGGGGTTAGTCCATATGGGGCACTGCCCTAACTTTAATTGGGCCCTTTCGCTAGTAGACAAAGGGATTGTTCTCCGGATTAGTCAATCTTCAAAATTAGATAGTGAGTTATCAAAAAATATATTAAGAGTAAAATAAAATTTATTAGTAATTTTCTCAAACAAAAATCACTGGAATTCTATCCCAAGTATTGAAATCAAGGACTGACTCAAAATGTTAATGTAAGAAGAGATCATATATTACTAATAAAAAAAATTTAAAAATTATGAACTAAACATCAATTTTTACAAGCAAAAAGTGAAAAGTAAAATAAATATATAAATAATGATTCATCCTCTAGTTTTGTTTCTCCAATTCCACCTCTAATGTTGTGAAATTAGGGAGGCTAAAAATAAGAGGAAGAGAAGTGTGAGACCACTTTACAAGGAAGTTGGACACGTTATTAGAAGTGAAATTGGGGAAACAAAATTAGAAGACGTAACACCACTCTAAATATATATATATATATACTGGTTGGCCCCCTGCGCACGAAGCGTACTACAGTTTCAATATAAATATTTTAAAGATTGTGTTTGATTTATGAATTTGAGAAGTGAAATGTAGTTATGTTTTATACTTAATTAGTCTATATTTTGTTTTTCTCTTTGCAAATTTCTTCTTAAACTAATAGAAATATGAACATAGCCATGTGTCATATCAGATGTAAATATGTCTTCACATTTGCAGTAAAAAAAAAATATTTTTTTTTGATAATCAAGTCGACAAAACTATAGAAAAGAGCACTATATTTATTTACTAATAGAAAAACAATTCATCTACGTAATTTCTTTGAATAACTTGACAAGTAAAATTTAAAAATCTATAACATAATGTTAATGGTTTGATAATAATATGCATACGGTATACATCTTATAAAATAAATTTAACCAAAAAAAATTTGACAAAAATTGTTCATTATATCACTCCATATAGTAGCTTGTTTTCATAACATTATAATTACAGTAGATATTGACAGCGGGAATTTATTTACAAAAGATAAGAAGAAGAAGTAGTACTATGTGTTAGTGTGATTATGCACAATGTGTATATATACATCCTTGTCTTTTGTGATGTACAATATTTTTAATTTTGCATAGTAAAATATTGTCATCATATTTGAAGTTCCCATATATTTCTTTGATGTGGTTGCATAATGCATTTGCTGTAGAGTTGCCTTCTATACGAACGAAGGTGATTTTACAATCTTCGAAATTCTGTCTTCTTCTTCGGATGTTACCTATGAGTTTCCATACGATACTGCAATAATCTCTTTGTAATCCACACAAACATATCCACACAAAGAGGACAAAGATTAGCAGACAAGCAACTCTTAATTGAATGGGGAGAGGGGGGGGGGAAGAAAAAGAGATTACAAAAAAGTAATTAAAGAAAGAGAAATCACTCAAAAAAGGCAAGCATCAACAATAATGCCTTACTTCCTAGTTCATATGATTACCTAATTATACACATACACAATTAGGGGTAATCTGAATGATCAATCAATAGACTTAATGCAAAACTACGTAGAATGAAACACCCAAATGATCTACTATGTTATACATTTTGAGAACGGAAAGCATGAAAATCATGAGAAAATGTAATCTTGGAATTATTGTATTGGGAAATCTTTCATTGGTTGTCCCAACTCGTAAAAAAAAGTGTAAAAGACAATTCGGAAACAAATGGAGCATGACACAGAGCCTGATACATGGCTACCTTGCAAATACCTTGACATCTACAAACAAAAAATTTGCAAAAGCATAGCACCAAATATTGAAAAGGAATTGATTTCAAACCATTTGCAACTCTAAAACTTATCACACTAACTGTGTGTCATGCTTAATTGACTCATGTATTAGTAAAAAGTTCTGTCAAGACAGCACGAAATAGATTACTATCATAACATTGATAGCATTTACCAAACCATCAGTTTCTCAATGATTTTCTGGTGAAATACATGGAAAGATACCATCTCATCTTCAATTAAAGAATGTTTTTACTAATAATAAAAAAAATAAAAATCAAAAAATCAATTGATCCATTTAAAAATACAATGGAATCAAATTTTCTTTTTCCTTTTCTTTTTTCCCCTAATTGACTAACAAAGACCAAATCAAGGCTTTCAACTTAGCTAATAAAAGGTAAAAAAAAGCCTCTCTTACAGCTATGTGACAGCTTTCGTGAAAGTGGATACATTGGAGTTGTTCAATAACCCAAGTCATAGGTTTATCATCTGCCTAACATTGGCACTCTAAGAGATAAAAGTAAAGAGATGTTTAAAGAGTTATATTATTGAGCAAAAACCAGCATGACTATGTAGCCATTACAATTTATTTATCTTCTGGCACGTGTAGGTCAGTGTTTAAACTCTCACTCTAGTTTGGATCCTTCAATCAAATTCAACACAAACTCATTCCAATTTATGTCTATATAACTAATTCAGTATATAGATAATAGACACCCTACTTTATGTCTATATGAGTATAGATATCAAATTGAATTCATGGCTGACAAATATTTGTTGATTAGAATTTTTACCTAGCATTGTCCTTGCAATTTAAAAAAAAAAAAAAAAAAAAAAAAAAAAAAAAAAAAAAAATTGTGAAAAGGACTAAAATAGATTACAAATTTTTTTATGAAGTAATAAAAAATTGAAAAAGAGAGTTATTCCAAATTAAAAACTTCCCTGATGGTTATTTTTCTTCATGGTTTTCATGGTAACCAAAGTAATAATGATTTTCTTTACAATTTCTTCCCCTTTTCCATGTCAAATCCATGAGTAGAACTGCTGAATTGAATTAACACCCCAAATTTCATACATCCTATATCTAAGAATTGAAAACACAAAAGACTAGTATTATCATCAGCAAGTATTGCGTGTGTTGTCAATATTATTTGATTTTGTTTCATGGACCTCTGACATAATTATACCCATCATTCCTAATTGGAAAAAAAATCAGTGAATAACTAAACAATGTGTTTGACAATCATATACAAACATGTAAATTACAATGGAGTGTTGATGTCCCTGTCTATTTTATCATGACTTGCAAATTATCAAAATCTAATCTTACATAACCACTATGAACAAATATGCATTAAATCAAACCAAAAATGTAAGCCTATAACAGAGAGTCTATAACCCAAAACCTACTTTTTACATTACAACCTAGAGCTAATTTCATCAATTAACAAATATTCACTATAACAGGGTATCAAAAACTCATATAAAGAATAATGCAAACAATGAAAAGAATTGATTGTTTTTCTATGAAACTTGTCACATAAACAACGTAAGATAATCTAAAAATCACATCATTTTACCATTCGAAGAGAGACAAATCACAAGCTATTAGAAAGAGAGCTCAGAGAAAACATAGAACCCTAATCTTATAAAACCCTATTTTCAATATTTTGTTTGGATTTCAATGTTAGTAGCTACCATATTGGGTTTCATAGTGTTCATCTTCATCATTAGAGATATTCCAGTCAAGGGAAACAAATGGGAAAACCTTGTTTCTATTTTATATAAATTGGTTATTAGTCAAGCATATTATCGAACAAATGGTATGCGTAAATAGGCTACATACTAAAAAACACGAAAACACAAATGAGATATAAACACTTACGTAGAAAATTAAGAACTGTGAGACTGTAAGACCAGAGTTTTACATACCACATTGTCCGGTTTCACAGCACAGCTGTAAGCAGCATAAAAATACAAAAGGGAATGAAGTTAGAATTCACAACGGAACAAAGAGAGGTACAAAACACACACAGTACATGGCTTGAAAGAGAACTTACGTATTGCATTGTTTGGTTTTGTATACGTGATGGTGAAATGGAAACCGAACACAACATTAAGCTTTTGCTTTTTTTTTATATATAGTTGTAGATAGATATAGAGATGGGAGCCCTCCTGCGTAATATGGAAGCTACCAGCATCGAACCACAGCTTTTGTTTGTAGCATATGGAGAATTCTTGGAAAAGCAATTAAGGGATAGATGGTGTCCTCTGGTTGGTTAGGCGATTGGCAGGATTGAGATAAAGGGAACACACTCTGAAGACATCTCACCATCTTTCCAATTCAACAACAAACAACTACACCGCCATAGATATAAGTTGTAATAAACCGGAACAACAAGGGCAATTGTAGACTTTTGCCCATTGAAATAGGAACAATTCTGGTATTGTGAGCATTAGACACATCAGTTGAACAAGCAAAATAACAAAGAGCACCATTTGTTTGCCGGTGGCATGAAAAACAAAATCCCTTGCTGTTTGAAGGGGCAACATTTGTTTTCTTCTTCATTGTCAGTGTGGCTAATCTGAATTCCACATAGGTAACCCAAAATCTGTAACAAAATTTGGTAGGGAGGAGCTTTGGGAAATAGGCAAACAACAAGCCACTGTTTTGGGAAATTTCTACAAGGAATGGTATTGGAAATGAAGCAAACAACAGAGGAAAAAATCTCTATAGGAAACCTTTGGAAAATCTGTAACAATAGCAAGAAGGAACTCAGAATTTGTAGGAAGAATGATGGAATTTGTTTGTTTCTACTGTCATGTGTGTGGCTAAGCTAAAGGTCACGTAGCCAGCCCAAATCTGTTTTGCAAACCCAAGAAGCCATAGACTTGCACCAAGAAGCCCCAGCATTAAACCATACGTTACACCATTCTTACATTCTTTTTATATAGGTTATAGATAAGCATATTTTCTTATTTCTATTGTACAAAAGATAATAATTATAAGATAATCTATGTACTAAAATGCAATATTTTAAGTTGTGTTCAACATTATTTTATATTATTAAAAGCATATAGTTAATATAAACATTTTGTTATATTTTTTTCTTTTTTTTAATTTTATTCTTTTGACACTATATTTTATAGATATAAAAGGATGGTCAACTAAATTTAAAAAATATATATTAAAAGGATGACTAATTAATTTAAAAAGAAAATTGAGAGGGACAAGCTTGTATAATTTATAGATAAAAAATAATTCATTCACACAGATAATTAATAAAATTATTATACACAAAAGATTTTTTGAAATCATAAGAGGATGATCGCACATCATCCTTCTTGACCATACTATCCTTGACCGGAATGCACATGTTCCAAGATACAGACATTCAAACGTTGAAGCTACTTATTGGCATGGACTCCAAAAAAAATTAAAAATTAAAAGGAGAATTACAAATTAGTGATAAAAAAATAATCACAAATACATGGGATGTAACTTTTTATGTGTAAAAACAATATAGTAAAAGTTGTACCCCACCTTTTGATAAATAATTTCTTCACTTGCTACTATCTTGTAATATTTCAAAAAAAAAAAAAAAAAAAAAAAACACCCACTAGTATGGACAAAACGAATAGGGTGAATTATAATATACCCCCTAAAATTTACTTAAAATACAAATACATTCTCTGAAGTTTGCCCTATGCGGTTTAAAAAATTACAAATATCTCCTTATCATAATTTTTTATTTAACATAATTAATGAAAAATAAATAAAATTCCTAATAGCTCTCTTATACAATAATAAAATTATCCGAATTATTAATTGAAATACATTTCTAATATCATTAAAAACTGTTAATTAACTTGATAATTTATTAATAAAAGGGACCATTTATTATGAAATTAGAAATTTCAAGGGGTTTAATGTAATTTATAATGCTATAGGGGGCAATTCGTATTTTAAGCAAACCTTAAGGGGTGTATTTCTAAATCCAACTGAATAATAACACAACTTCGGGAGGCCCTATTTGTACCCCCAAAATTAAGTTGAACATCTTAACTTAATGAAACTTTTGTATTACTATTATGTCCCCATTTAAAATGACCAAATTAATATTGAAAAAATACAAACCAAAGTGTTTTGCATACCTCATTCATAATCAAACTCAACATTCCTTTCTGCATTCTATTCTCATATAATTTTCTTCATTTTGCATCTTCATACTCAACCTTATTTTGCTTGAATTCATCATTTTGCATTCTATTTCTTATTGAAATTAACAATGGACAATAAAAAAGATGTTTCTAAGCATTTTTTTTTTTTTTTTTTATAGAAAAGTAAAGTTTTCTATTCATGTTCATCACTTTCGATTATTGGGTTTACGAAA
Source organism: Camellia lanceoleosa (assembly GCA_025200525.1). Taxonomy (NCBI): domain Eukaryota; kingdom Viridiplantae; phylum Streptophyta; class Magnoliopsida; order Ericales; family Theaceae; genus Camellia; species Camellia lanceoleosa. Next base: position 45,012,930 of record CM045759.1, read on the forward strand.
TTTGTTCAAAAATTCAGTACTGAATGTAACACCCCGAAATAAACACACTATACCCATTTCATAACAACTAGTAAATAGTAACATAAATGAAATGATAAGCTTTTATTAATCAGAGTTTGATGTACAAAAGGTGACACATGCAATATACATTCATAAACAGTACATCCTGAATCTACAGCATGTGTTACAAGATAATGAAAATAAATGAAAGCTAAACAAATAACCATATGCCCTAATGGCTTACATCTTTCCAAGTCAATGCTTGGGTATATCAAAAATGAGTCTTAAGTTCAATACAGATACCCTAGGCTTGTATAAAATTAAATACAAAATGAACAACAATAAGCCTTAAGCTCCACAGTCCTCCCAAGCTAAGTCCTTAGTGGAAATATGTCATCAGCATCTAAAATATTTTTCCCACATAGGGTGAGCCAAAGCCCAGTAGAAATAATCTAACACAGTGTCTGAATCTTAACAAAGCTATAAGGTGGATGCATATGCAATGATCGTGCCAAAACATTTTTATATCTCTTTCGAAAACCATACAATGCCAAGTTATTATCTTGATTCATAAATCATTTCCATTACAATAGAAATAGGGCAGTGAATCACACTCTGAGAATTTCAAAACAAAACAAACTTTCTCGAAAATTTCGTCCCCATGAAACCGTAAACCGGGAACCATGTAAACGTAGGCTATACAAGCACCACTATTGCCATTTCATGAAAATTTCATCCACGGGATTGGCACCCATGTATACGTGTGGTTTTCGAGACTTTCACCCAGGACACATAGGCCAACTTATTTGATGTAACAACAATCTCTTCTCATATTCACCTATATTCTTAAAACGATAACATTTCCAATGTATATGTGTGAGGTAATGCTCAATGCAAATGAATAAAAAAATATATATAGTTTCAATCCTCCTAATTCACATGCAATTTCTACAACAATCATAGCTATCCTCCACCAATAGCCCAAAACAGAAATTTCTAAACAGATACACAATCATAAATGAAGATAAACTCTCCAAATTTTCAAAAGGTGACTGATACTACATATCTAACTCCACCATTCATATCAATATCCATTCAATCTCACATTTCTAACATCAATTCCATTTATTTATACAAAATAAACATTTGAGACATTTAGGACAAAACCCTCTTTCCTTCCTAAACATATTTCGAACATCTAAATCAACAATTTTATCACAACTCAACCTCATTTCCACTCTCACAACCATTTTCAATACATCCATTTAAAAACCCATATTTGGATTTTAAACCAAAACACTAAGTTTGTCCAAAATCCTCCCAAATCATAAGATTGTTTTATAATAACAAATAGCTATCATAAAAGAGTGTAAAGAATCCCTACCTTGAAGCTAGAAGACCAAGGAGAGAATGGAGAAACCTTAAAGGAGCCAAAATCCACTTTTGTTCGGATGAAAAGAGAGCCAATGGAATGGTCTACCTTTTTAACAAAAGGAGTAGGGTGAAGAAATCATTAGATCTTGGTGTTTTTGTAGAGAGAAGGTAAGTTTTACAGAAAAAGTGTCTAGATCTAGGTTTTTTGGAATGTTTAGAGAGAGAGTGAAATGAAAAAGTGACTCAATATGGCCTTTTTACGAACTTATATACGCACAGTTCGCTCAAGCACAAGATGTGTCGCTCGAGCAACCAGACACAATAAGTTTTACCACTCAAGTGCAAGAATACAAACTCCTAGTAGTTTTACAGATAGAGACCATCGCTCAAGCGTAGGAAGCTTCGCTTGAGCGAAGAATACGAACTCCCACTATTTTTGCAGACTTGCAAAAGTACTGGACGTCCACAAAGACCGCTCGAGCGCAAGAAGTGGCACTCGAGCGAAGAAACAAAAATCTGGGCAACAAAAGTTTGAAAAACAAGCTGCCAACATGTTCCAAACGTAATCAACACAACCCCAAGCCAAACTCAAAGAGATATAAGTGGAAACAAGACATGGATAACCATATATGACAATGAAACTCGGATACAAAACGTCAAATGGGTTGGGTCTAAACTAGGATCACTATAATCTCTCCCCTTAAGGAATTTCGTCCTCGAAATTTTAAATCAACCTTTTAAAACCATGTTTAAACAAATCAAAATAGTGATAGCGATTCAATTTCATCACCATGATCTATCTACCCGTCATCCATTCTCATTAACAAGATAAACATATGCTCATTACTGAATATACAATTCATATTTCCAAAACATATGCAATGTTTATATTTCATTAACAAAACAAATTTTTTTTATACATGTTCAAACATCAATAAATAAATCTGGATATTTCTGACAGACTTCCGCCTCACGCTTCCAAGTGGCCTCCTCAACCCCATGGTGTCGCCATAACGCTTTTACCAAAGGAATCATCTTACCTCACAAGACTTCGTCTCGAGTATCTAAAAATTTGACCGATCTCTCTTCATATGAGGCATCCTCATCAACCTCTAATTCGATCCAGTCCAACACGTGTGAAGGATCCGGCTCATACTTCCGAAGCATACAGATATGGAACATGTCATGAACCCCAGAAAGCTGTGGCGGAAAAGGCCAAACGATAAATAGCGTCCCTGATCTGGTCTAGGATCTCAAAAGGCCCAATAAACCTGGGAGACAACTTCCCACACTTTCCAAACCTCATCAAATCTCGTCTAAGTGATATCTTCAAGAAGATGTGATCTCCCACCTCAAAAGACAACGGTCTCCTCCTACGATCGGCATAGCTCTTCTGGCGACTCTAAGCCGTAACCAACCTCTTACGAATAAGTGCAATCTTCTTCATCATTTTTTGGACTAACTCTGGACCCAACATTGGTGCATCACCTACCTCGGCCCAACACAGAGGAGATCTACACGGTTGACCATATAAGGCCTCAAATAGTGTTATGCCAATACTCAATTGGAAGCTATTATTATAGGCAAACTCCATTAAAGGCAAGTGTCTTTCCCATGACCCCTTAAAGTCAAGGACACAACCTCGAAACATATCTTCAAGGATCTGAATAGTATGTTCGAACTGCCCGTCAGTCTGAGGATAATAGGTAGTACTAAAGGTCAACCTAGTGTCCAAGGCATTCTGCAGGCTCTGCTACAATTGAGCCGTGAAACGTAGATCTCTATCCGAAACAATTGTCACAGGGACCCCATGGAGTCGAACAATGTCCCTAATGTAAAGGTTGGCTAGAAAATCTTCTGAGTCACTCGTGCTCATAGGTGCAAAGTGCGCTTACTTGGTCAATCGACCAACTACCACCCAAATGGTGTCGTTATCCCATTGAGTCCTCGGAAGACCTACGACAAAATCTATCGTGACATGCTCCCACTTTCACTCGGCTATAAGCAAAGGTTCAAAGGTTGCAACAAATCCGCAGGCCTCTAATATTCGACCTTCACTTGTTAACAAGTAAGGCACCTCGATACAAACGTGGCTACATCATTCTTCATCCCCCTCCACCAAAACTAGCGACTAAGGTCGTGACACATCTTTGTGCCTCTCGGATGCACCGCGAGGCACGAATGGTGAAACTCTCGGCAAGACTCCAACACAAAAAGACGGTCAAGGTATCTAACACTCGAGTCAGAGTACACGTTCAAGCCCTTCTCTACCTTTCCACTGGAGATCTTCTCCAGGAGGGCTTCTACCTCAAGATCACCCCTATATGCTTCTATCACTAGCTCACAAGTGTAGGTTGTGCAACTACTGAAAACAAAGTTGCTGACTCAATAGACTCTCCAAGATGCAAGCCAAACTAACCAATAGCACCCAGCATCTCCCATTCTCAGATGACAATACAAGCTATACTACTAATGGATTTCCTATTCAAGGCATCGGCCACTACATTGGCCTTTCCTGGATGATAGTGCAACTCAAAGTTATAGTCTTCCATAAACTCCATCCGCCTCATCTGCCTCAAATTCATATCTTTTTGTGAAAACAGGTACTTCAAACTCTTGTGATCAGAAAACACCTCAAACCTCTCACCATAAAGGTAATGCCTCTAAATCTTCAAGGTAAAGATAACAACTGCTAATTCTAAATCATGGGTAGGATAGTTCCTCTCATGTGTTTTCAACTGATGTGAGCCATGGGCTACTACCTTCCCCTCTTGCATCAAAACGCAACCAAAACCTTCTGGTAAAGCATCACAATACACTGAATAGCCCAAATCCCTCTCCAGAATGATTAGCATCGGAGCAGTGGTAAGTCTAACCTAAAGCTCCTGAAATGACTTCTCATAAGCCTCACTCCATACAAACTTTATTTGTTTCCTTGTTAGTCTAGTCAATGGCGAGGCTAATCTAGAGAAATTCTTCACAAACCGACAGTAATACCCAGCCAACCCCAAGAAATTACGGATCTCAAAGGCAATCATAGGTTGTTCCCAATCTTGTACTGCTTCTATCTTGGATGAATCTACCATCACCCCTCCCCCAGATACCACATGGCCTAAGAATTTTACTTCCCTCACCCAGAATTCACACTTCCTAAACTTAGCATATAGTTTGTGGGCACTAAGCAACTCAAGCACAACTCATAGATGTTCCTCGTGTTCCTCCTTAGAGGGTGAGTAAATCAAGATGTCGTCCACAAAGACAACTACAAAGCGGTCTAAGAACTCATGGAAGATTCGATTCATCAAGTCCATAAACACGGCTGGTGCGTTGGTTAACCCAAAAGGCATCACTAGGAACTCATAATGGCGATATCGCGTATAGAATGTCGTCATCTGGATATCCTCCTCCCTTACCCTCAACTAGCGATAACCTAATCTCAGGTCTATCTTAGAAAAGCAACAAGGACCCTTCAACTGATCAAACAAATCATCTATACGAGTGTAGACACTCCATTTTTGACCGACCTTAAGACCTAGATGTCATCGATTGAGTGCTCAGTGATTGCAAATGTTGTGCTTGTTTCGAGGTTTCGGAGTTCTTGGCTGAGAGCCTTGCCTCCGGGCCTCTGAACTCTTTTGTGTTTTGACTCGATCTGCGGACCAGGTCTTGTTTTCTCCTCCCGAAGGGAGGGAGAGGTCTTATAGACCATCTCTCAGTGGTCATAGACTACTTTTCGTGGTCGTAGGCCACTATTCCTGTTTGGAGACTGGTTTCCGATTTTCAGGGCCGTCGGCTGTACGCCTCGGCTCGGGACCGCTTAACATTCTCTGTTTGCTTCGGTTTTTGGAGCACACCTTGTTTCCTTCGTCTAGAGGGACACTGTGGTCCGGGAGACCACTTTTGTGGCTGTATGCCACTTTTGGTGCTCAACAGCCAGTTTTCGGGGCACCCGGCCGCGCACTTTGCCCCCCCAGACTCTCGTTTTGCATCCATGTTGGTTCATTTTTTGCATGGACCTTGTTTTCCTTGTTTGGGAGGTGGTACAAGGGTGGGAGACCACCTTTTCTCTTGGAGACCACTTCTCTCTCCACCAGCCGGTTTTCTTTTCGGGAAACTGGTCTCCTTGATTTTTGAGCCATATTTGCTGGTCTCCCACCACACCACTAGCTTGCTTTCAAAGTGGAGACCACCAAATGGAGCTGCCGAACACCTTTTTTTTTGGGAGACCACTTGACCTGGTCGATCGACCAGGGGAAGTGGTCAGCCGACCACATTTTCTGGACGGCTGGGTTCTTCCTGTTTTGTCTCTATGAGTGGATGCCAGCTGTGCCAGCTGGAAGGCACAGACTGTATCCTCCATGCACGTGTATGGAGGATTTGCACCCTTGCTCTAGCTTCTTGAGGAAGCTTGAACCTTTGCTCCTCTATAAGAGAGGGCCTCCCTCTCCTTATATCAGGTTCCAAAAAAAATTATTTAAGGCAAAATATATATCCTTCTCTATATCTCTACATTTTGGGTTCAAAAGTGCATTGTTCTTGGCCTATTGCACCACACCTCATAGCCACACACCTCCACCATTGATCTGAGGTTCTGGGAGGGTATTTTCAGAGGTTAAAGAGTTGGTTTTGGGCTAGAGAAGTTGCTGGTTTTGCTAAGCTTCAAGGGTAATCTCTTTTCCCTCTTTTAAAGCTTTGTCTTGATCACTCTCTTAGCCAAACTTTCATGCTTATTTGAGCTTTGTTGTCAACTAAAAAAAGTCTTGTTTTGAGGTCCTTTTGATGTTTGTTTAAGACCATTTTGGTGTTGAAGGTTATCTACCCTTTTGCATGCTTTAAATAGCCTTATTTTGTGCCATGCCATAAGGCATTCGAGTTAGTCTTTGCTTGGCCTTCCTACCACTGCAATCCAATGGATTTTCAGTGCTGAGAATGTGGTTTTGAGGGCCTAAATCAGAGAGGGGTGACCCTCTCTCTTGTTGTTTTGTTTACTAGCATTTTTGGCCTACCAAAGGAGCATATGTTTATACCATTTGGAGGCCTATTTCAGGAACTTTTTGGTGACTTCTAGGACCTGCCTAGGCTCTGACCATGGCTGGTTTGGTCCCATTTTGTTTGCCTCTTGCATGTGTAGAACAATCCCTTGCATAGCCTATCAAAGGAGCATGTCATTATTGCATGTATTGGTCTTGTTTCAGTGGGTTCTTGGCCATCATTTGGCATGCCATGACTCTTTTTTTTCTTGGTTTGGTAGTCCTTCACATGCTTCATATGCTTATAGTGTAACTCATGTTCACTAGCTCATAATGCATGTTGTTTTGGCCCTCTATTCTAGCATATTTTGGCCATACTTCAAACTGATTTTGTTCATATTTTGGGCTTCCTTAGCTCTATCTTGAGGCCTCTTAGTCGAAAAATGCTTGCCATGCATACTTGTTGTGTAATAGCATTGACTAGCTTTGAGTTTGGAGGTCCCTTGCATGCTTAACTTGAGCTATTTACATGTTTTGGCATCATTGAACATGATATTTCAGAGCTTACAAGGCTGCTACACTTCCGTATTTTCCATGCTTTAAGTGCTCTTTAGAGTTGTGCATTTATGCCCTATTTGCGAGCCATTGCATGAGCTTCACTTTTGTGCCTTTCAAACCATCATCCTAACCCATTTTGCTACTATTTTGGACCTGCATAGGGTCTATTTGGGGTTGGTTTCATCATTTGAGCATCGCTTTGCATACCTATAGTGTAATGCACTTCACTAGTTTCAATGCTTAAGCCATTCAACATGTGTTGTGTGAGTTGTTTGCATGATTCGGAGTCATTTTGGAGTCATGTTATATGCCATTTCAGAGCTGGAATATATGCCATTGTACTCCATGTTTAGTCCTTTCAATGCATGTGCAAAGTTGTGTTTTTGTGCCTTAGGCTTGGGGCCATTGTATTGTGCGTGCTGGCATGAGTTTTGGAGCTTTATTTTCATCATCTATGGCCACTGATTTGGATGTGGCTGAGGTCCATCCATCTTGGTTTAAGTCCATCTTGCATTGTGTATGCCATATAGTCCATGTTATCGCATGTTCAATCATTGCATTGTGTATCCCTTGTTCATAACATTGCATATGTTAGTGCATTGTGTATACATGCCATATAATCCACGTGCATTGAGTATGCCCTTAATTAGTCCATATCATTGTGTATGCTAGTTGCATGCTTGCATGTCATCCTCTGCATGTTTGCATCACTTAGTCGCATTACATTTAGGATTGCATACTAGAGTTGCATTTGTACATGCCATGCCATTCTACTTGTTGCATTGTGTTTGGAATAGGAGTTAGTCCAAAAAAGGAAAACGAGGAACGTTTCATACTCCCAGTGATGAAACGTGCCTCGATTCCCGGTCGCCGACACTCTTGACCACCCATGATGGAGTTGTTGGTTTTAGTTGCTTATATGTGCATTCATGTCCCATTGAGTCGTGCAATTCGACTCCTCGGCCATCATGCATCGAGATGCGTGATTGGTGGCCCGATGATCGAAACCTACACTTCCTTGAGCTTGTACAATGATGGGGAGAGTGGTCATGCACACATATGTTGAAAATACCTTGCCATGCCTCTCTTTTGCTCCTTATTGCAGAAAACTAGAAACCAGAGACAGAAACTGGTCGGCTGAACAGCTTTTCTGGCAGGCCGACCACCCCTTTTGGTTTCTCCCACAAAAGGTGGTTGGCAGGTGGTCTCCAAGGCCAATAGCTGGTCGGTGGCCCTTCCACAGATTCCTAGGGTGGAGTTTCAGCCTTCTGGAGCCTTATGCAGTGTTCTGAAATCAATTGCAAACAAAGGCAAATCGGGGCGTCGCGAGGGGTTTCCGAACAAGTCAATTCAATACATGCATGCATCCGTTATCATTCAAAGCAGAGCTGAGGCAGCCCATTTTACATAGTTTGCGTGCTAGTTTAGTTAATTTGTTAATTAGCTAGTGTTGTGTAATAATTAGTTAATTCGATTTTGTATTATTTATTCGGATCCTCCGAGAGAGGGCAATGTTGCAATAAGTGTGCGTGTGTGTGATGCATGTCTTCTAACCCCCATTTCTTTCTTCCTTTTATTGATTAGCTTATGATGGTTAGTTTTAGGGTATGTTTCAATTAGCATCCTTATGCTCGCATGTTTGCATCCATTCATCTGCCTTCCATGCACCGTGCTCGGCGCATCATACTAACTGCATTGTATTTCAATACCAAGTTGAATACATGTATCAACTGTTGCATTTCACATGCCACTTTAGAATAGTCGAGCCTATCTTAGTTGCATTCTTGCATGTGTTGCATTAGCCATCTTAACATGAACTAGGATCATGCATTGATTACTAACTAGTTTCTGTTTTGGCTCGGAGTACTCGGTAAGTGTTTATGCTTTAGCATCCTTGCATTAGTGTGAGTGTTGCCATGATAGCATGCTTGCCATGAGGCTATTTGCTTATGTGATATAATTACCTGATTGCCTGTGGGTGAAGGTTGGATTACTTGAATTGGAACAATTCATTGATTGCGAGTTTTAAGCCCACTTGAGAGTGGCAAATCACCATATTTTCTAAGCCCACTTAAGGGTGGCAAAATCTGCATTTTAGCTTACTTGCGAGTAGCAAACCGTTTTCAAAAACAAACATCAGATGTTTTGTTCCAACTTAGACGATCCAGTCTATATTTGTATGCTATGTGCATCACGTAGCAATTCTAGGCTAAAAAACCGGAATAAGAGCACATATGTTTACTAAAACAAGATAACATGTTTAGTAGTGGCCGATCTTTGATCGGGCGAGCGGGGGTGCTCATTGCATGACCTTCCCCAATCGTACCCAAGTTCCCGAGCCGAGGCAACTTTGGTGATGATGGACATGTAGCCTTAGGCACGAGTTAGGGTTTCCTAAATTCCCCCAAAATAAAATATTTAGGTGGCGACTCTGTATCTGGCAAAGTAGTCCATGTTTGGCACTTCTTTCTAAAAATCAGTTTTTCAAAACGATTTGCCGGATTTGGACTCTTTGGTGATTTATCAATCTCGTATTGCACTTTGCGAGATCAGATTAAGAACCGTGACATTGACTCCGAACTGTAGTGAGCCCAATGAACAAAACGGGATTTTCCCGAGATGTTCGGGGACGTCTACAATTTCTGGCGACTCTACTGGGGAGTTAGAGAACTTGACTCGAACTCATGATATCTTGTTTTGATTGCACTTATGTGTCTCTTTGCATTGCATTTGCATTGGTGCGCCTAGGACACCGTGTTTGCCATCTGCTATTCCTGAACGGTTTGCCGGAGGCTCGCTTTGAGAAGCATGCCATAAGGTTGACCGGTTACGGGCTCTGCCACGATGGGAACACAAACCCTGGTTTTTACCGAGGCACCCTTTTTGACCATTTGACCTAGTGCATATTCGAAATCCATAGTGACCATTCCAAGCTAGGACTGGTTGCTCCCCCGATTGTAGGTTGTTTGAAACCGCTGTGTGCATAGTGAAACCCTAGCTCCTGACAAAATAGGACAGGGAAACCCTACCCCAACATAGGGGTGTTTTTGGCTCTCACTTGCTTGCTATGTGCTTTTAGAGTGTGCCTCTACAGGAACGCATGTATCAATTTGCAAGTCTGGGCATCGAACCGAGGGCATCAGATTTTAGGGAATCGCTTTTACGAGGATCGGTTCTGGCGAGAACTTGTGGCGGCGATTCTCAGGGGGGGCACTATTCAGCTTTGCTCATTTTGGTTTTGGTGAAATCAGGCTGAGGTGCTGTCTGTTTTCTCTTTTGCTAGGTAGTCTTGGAACCATAGCTTCAGAACGCTCCGATATCCCCCAGGTTCATTGGACTTGTGTCGATAGACTTTGTCAGGTCAGAGACTTAGTTCAAGGGCAAATCAGTGTTCCTTCGCCAGAAGCAGGGTAAAAAGGCCAGTCAGGCACAAATCATCAATTCAACAGTCTTCGGATCAGCAGTCATTATCCATCTCACCTGTGTGCAATTGGGTTGAGATATTTGCTTTTACCACAGAGACAGATATACCGATAGATCAGTTAGATCAGGGCAGTATGGTAGGAATGGAGGAGATGATGCGTCAACTCCAAGAAAGTATGAAAACCATGCAGCAGGACGCTGTTCGTCAAGCCGAATTTGCCAAACAACAGGCCGAGGTCATGGCTCAACAGGCAGAGTTAATTGCCAGGCTACAACAGCAAACCGGAGCATCTGCTTCACACCAGGTCCCTCCCCCACCAAGAGTCCCAATACCCGGGGAGACAGCAAATGTCCAGAAGGATACAGACATCCTAACGGGGCCACCTCCACCCCCGATTCTACCTCAACTATCCAAGGCACCCATGCCTATCAATCTACCGGACTCCCCCTTTGAATTCAAGGTGGACCCCACAGCATTAAAAGTGAGCAAGCTTGAAAAGCTATTCAAGAAATCTCAAGGTGTGAAGTCCATTCCGGACATTGAGGATGGGTACACCGACTCGGCTGTGACGCTGCCAGACCGGTTCAAGAGGCCACATATCGACCGCTTCGATGGTTCTGGAGACCCAATGGTGCACCTCCACCTGTTTTCTGATATCCTGAGGCCAATGGGCTTGACCATAGTCCAGAAGCTGTCACTATTTGGCCGAACCATGTCTGTGATAGCCGCAATCTAGTATGCGAAATTGGAGAACTCTGTGAAACAGAACTAGGAAGAGATGGCTGAGGCCTTCATTGCTCAATACTCCTATAACACACAGATCGAGGTCACAACTCGTGATCTTGAAGTCACTCGCCAAGAGCCACAGGAGAGCTTCTCTGATTTTGTGACCCGCTGGAGGGCTAAAGCCTCGATGATGACCATCAGGCCCGTTGACAAAGATCAAATTCGGATGGTTGTGTGCAACCTCTAGCCCAAGCTCATGCAAAAAATGATCGTTCTCCCCCTACCCACCTTTGCAGATTTACATGAGATTGGGGTGCAAATCAAGGACGCTATGAGGCAGGGCCTCATTGACCAGGAGAAGGAGCAGCCCAAGAGGGCGTTTTCCCACAGTTCGAATGCGACCACCAGTGGTGATGCAACTGCAAGATCTTCTGAAGTGGGCATGGTCACCACCACCACATCCAAAACAGCTACCCTATTCACCGGTGCACCCGGAAGTAGCTCATAAAAAACCAAATATCCACCTCGAGTCAAGAGGGTTTTTACCCCACTTTATATGCCTTTGTCAAAGGCTCTAGAGTCCTAACTCCAGAAAGGACATCTGAAACCGTTGGAACAATGGCCTCTACCTGATCCTCTCTCTCCAAAGCATGACCAGACTAAGTACTGTGCCTACCATCAACAAACTGGTCATGACAGCAGCGATTGCTTTAAATGCATGCCATGATGTCTGAGACCTATTTGACAATAGGGTCATCGCTGCACCAGTCTTGCAAAGTCTATCGGCACTTGATCAGTGAACTTATGGGGGATAAGGTGACTATGTAATCAAGGGATGAACCACCTGCGGGCGGCACTCAGTTTACTCCAGATGTGGCGTATGGCATGCACTGTTTTGAGCATTTGTGAATGTTGGTTTTTGTGCTTTTTGATTCGGGTATTGAGTCAGTTTTTGTTATGTCGTTTAGAGTCTATCCCGTTGTATGGAGTCAGTCTTTTCATACTGAGTCAGTTGGGTCTGTCTTGTTGTATCGAGTCAGTCCTATTTTGTTAGAGTCGGGTGATCCCGGGGGCGTTACCTCGGATATCACTATTTTGTTTTGTGTTTGTCTTTTCGCTTTCTTTTGAGTCTGTTTCTGTCGGGGAGCAAGTTACACCAGGAGATCTAATCGAAACAGTGTAGACGCGCCCTAGGGCTTCACTCTACATTCGGACTCCCTTTTGTTGTCAGTTCTTAATCTGAACCAAAGAGTCCAAATCCGGCAAATCGTTTTTGAGAAAATAGATTTTAGAAAGAAGTGCCAAACATGGACTGCTTTGCCAGATACAGAGTCGCCACCTAAATATTTTATTTCGGAGAATTTAGGAAACCCTGACTCGGTGCCAAAGGCCACGTGTCCGTCATCACCAAAGTTGCCTCGGCTCGGGAACTTGGGTACGATTGGGGAAGGTCAGCTATGAGCACCCCCTCTCGCCCGGTCCGAAGACCGGCCCCTACTAACCATGATATCCAATTTTGAAAACTTTATGTGCTCTTATTCCAGTTATTAGCCTAGAATTACTATGTTATGCGCACAGCAAACAAGTATAGACTAGATTGCCTAATTTGGAACAACATTGCATAGCCGTTTGTTTGTAAAACACTTTGAAATTTGCTACTCGCAAGTAGGCTAAAATACGGATTCCAACAACTTTTTCCAACTCAGACAATCCAACCTTCACCCACAGGCAATCAAACAATTTATCTCACATAAGCAATTAGCCACATGGTAAGCATGCTGTCATGTTAACACACACACGCATGCGGTATGCTAAAGCATGAAAATACTTACATCGTACTCCGTGCCAAAACAATAAACTAGTTAGCAAACATGCATGGTCCTAGTTCATGTCAAATTGACGAATGCAACACATACAGGATGCAATTAGGGTAGGCTCGGCTAACCTAAACGTGACATATGAAATGCGGCCAATTGATGCACGTATTCAATTTGGAATTGAAGTACAAATGCAGTTAGCATGATGCGCCGAGCCCGGTGCATGCAAGACAAATGTATGGATGCACGTATGCATAGCATAAGGTATGCTAATTTAAACATGCCCTAGTCTACCATCATAAGCGGGTAAATAAAAGGGAAGAAAGAAGTGGGTATTGGAAGACATGCACACACACGCACCCACACTTATTAAAGATTCGCCCTCGCCCGGAGGGACCAAATAAATATTACGGATAATTAACCTACAAGCTAATTAAATATTACAAATTGCCTAAATAGTTAACAAACTAACTAAGCTAGGAAAAACGGTAAACCGCCTCGGGAAGAGAGCCCAATGCAATGCATGCTCGGGTCCTACTCGGAAGCGCACTGCCATGCATAGACTGCCTCTGTTTTCCCTGCTCTGCCCCTCTGAAGACTGCCAAAGTCTCTAAATTGCTTCCCTGAACATTGGAAGACACCACTGTTGATGAAGCCATCGGCCATCGATTGATTGCCGGTCGGCACTATGTGCAGTCGATCGGCAAGAAGTTCCTACAGAACCTGTTTGACAGCAGCAGAGGACAGAGCCTTGCATGGCAATGCGATTCAAGCCATGTATGCACCAACCAAGCCCCTTATCATGTGTATGACATCAAAGGAACATAGTTCTTGGTTCTCGGACCACCGAACGTGCACTTCCATGCATGATGGCCCAAGAAGCCAAGTTGTGCATTTTCATGTCAAATGAAATGCAAACAAACAAGCAAAGGCCCACTCCCTGTCACTTGATCAAGGGACAAGGCATGCATGCTAGATGGAATGCAACCTAGGCATGCAAACTAACATGCAATATGATCATGAGAGCAAGTATGCAAGCATGAACATGGACAATGCACAAACATGCAACAACATGTTAAGTGGCTAAAGGAGAGAATACATGCCAAATGTATTACAACCTAAACATGCAACAACATATCATGCAACTCAAGCAATGTGACAAAATGCAATTACACATGGTATGCAACACAAGGTGAAATGGAGTAAACATGTGGTGATATGCAAGGCACATGTGCAATAACATGAGAGGATGGTCTTACACTAATTTGGGCAGCCCTATATTAGGTCCAAAACAGTGGCCAAAGCTTAAGAAAATGGGACCAAACACACATACACACATGCACGTGTTAAGGCCTAAACACTTGAGCATCAGAGGACATCTTTTAAGCACACTTAAAAGGGAACAATCATGGAAATACGGTATGCATTAAGCTCTGAAAATCATGCAAGAACATGGTGCCAAACCAAGCAAACAAGTTAGGCTAAACATGCAACAAATGACCCAAGCATCCAAGGCAAGCCAATGAAGTATTGAACTACACTTGATATAACCACACATGGCAAGACTTAAATGACCAAAAATAGAATTCTAACATGCAAAAACAAGGCCAATAACACGTCTAGATGGCATCTAAATGGTTCTAAACCAAAAGCATGTATAATTGCCAAAACATGGAGCGTACAACACAAGCTTTCAAAGCGTCAAAAGGACCATGAAATGCAAGCATGTGAGCATGTTATAAGGACTGAAATGGCATGTTGGGTGGTTCCAAACCACCAAATCAAAGCAAGTAATGCATGCTACACATTCACACACTTAAGGCTAACAAGCCAAAATGCAAAGGGACTATGCAATGCATGTCATGGCCGGCCAAAATGGCTAAGGACAGACCTTAAACATGGCAAAGTAAGCACAAAAGCTTCACAAAGGCAAGCCTAAAACATGTTAGAACAATGGTTTACAACCTAAGGCATGTTAAGGCAACAAGATGGCATTACAAGGCATGTATGCTAAGCAAGCATGGTGTACCAAAACCAACACACAACAATGTTATATCATGGCATAATAAGCATAAAAAGCAGCTATGGCATGATCAACAAACACTCAAACATGATGCTCCCTCAAGAGGCCAAAAAGTGCCCTTTTCAAGGACAACAAGGAGAGGGAGTGGCCCTCTCCTTCTTGGGACTTCAAGGCACCATCCTTACCATTGAAATCCCTCAAGATTTTAGTGGTGAGGAGGCCCAAACACCAAAGTCCCGGAGCTCACTCAAAATGGCACAAAATAGGGGCCTCTCAAAGCTTAAGAGGGGTCAAACACCTCCAAACCACAAAACACTCTAAACAAACTATTTAGAGGGCCCAAAAATAGAACTTTTTTGTGTTACGCACTAAGCTCAAAAACAGTTCTAAGATAGGCCAAAATACAATGCAAGAATGGGGTAAAAAAGGGGTAAGATTGTTACCCTTGAAGAACCTCTTCAACAATGGTGGACTAGCCCGTTCCTTGAGCTCAAAACAGCTCCAAAGCTTCAAGAACAAACCTCTGGTCCTTCACAAACTAAGAGAAGGTGTAACACTATGTGTTTGTATGCAATAGTAAGCCTAAACACACACAAATACAAGAGAATGAGAGATATAGATATAGGATAGATACAAAACCCTAAACCTAGAACCAGAGCTTCTCTCACAACTTTTCTAATATTTTTTATCCCCCAACCCCAAAGCCAAGAGGGGAGGGCTCCTCTTATAGAGAAGCCAATTTTGTAAAGCTTACCAAGGAAGCTAACAAGGAAGCCATCCCTCCATACACGTGTATGGAAGGGAACAAAATGCAATACAACTATATTAAAATATCTGCAAAAGCAGATGAACAGTAGTCGGCTGCTCAAAATTGCCATTTTGACAAAATGGACTGCCGACCGGCAACAAAGAATGCCGACCGGCAATATACATTGCCGATGGAAACAAAACACCAGCCGGTGGCCTCTAGCCATGGCCGGCGATGTGTGGGGATGCCTCACAAGGCATTCCCTGCCCCTCCATGGCAAAACACAAGTGTTTGGTGCAAAACCAGACACTAAACAGTCGAGTTCAGAGATCCTGAGGCAAGGCGCGTAGCCGAAGCCTCCGGGAACTCCAAACGAACACAAGCATGGATGATCACCGGGTGTTCAAACGGTGACGTCCAAGTCTTGAGGACAGTCAAAAATGGTGTTTCTACAGTTGCCCCTCTTTGACAGAACTCGGAAGTCATAACAATGACGGGAGTGAATGTCAAAGCCCAGAGACGACCCATTTTTGACAAGGCCGAAGACTTAGACAAACATGCAAGACAAACAAGGTATGCTTTGGCGGGGGCAAAATGCAAGACAATGCACAAAGCCGAGCATAACTTATGATCATGCAAAGAAAGCTGTAACGAAGCATACATGTGACAGTTTTAAGCTAGCATACACCAAACTACACTACAATGCAGAAAGGATGTAAGAGAATTATGCAATTCTCGATACGTCTCACGCAGCGGATACAATACCTGTCCGGTCCGTCTGGTTCCACCAGTTGTAAATGAACCGTACATACAATATCGTGCCTGCAAAGAAAAAAACTTAACAAGTATGATATTGTTAGCAACATGCAAGACAATGCACGAATGAATGCAAAATGATATGCAATATATACAAAACAATGTATGAAAAATGAAATGCAATTGAAACAATGCAAACTATATGCAAAGCAATTGAATCATGATCCAATCATGAGCGATTCGAAACCACATGTATGTCAAATAGATTGATGGAGGTAACAAGTCCGTCTACCATAGAACGATCAACTGAACTATGAGTAATGTAGACGGACGCAAGAACGAGTATTGGGTGAAATGACATAAGTGGGATAACGACCCGCTGGGGAAAGAATGATGGTCCTAATGCTGGATGCAAAATTACACTACAATGTAATATATACGAATATACAATGCAATGGATATGGCACGCGGGCCAAACCATGTCTTGCCTAGGAAAGGCATGTACACATACAAGCCGCGGCTAACATAGAACGGTCTACTGAACTACGTTTTGACGTGAAAAGTATGGGCACATACCAGACCAAGCTCAACATGGAAAGGCGCAAGCCATAGATGGAAGAGATGCAATGGATGCATGCAATCTAAAATGCAATATCTGCAAATATGCAATGCAATGGATATGGCACGCGGGCCAAACCATATCTTGCCTAGGAAAGGCATGTACACAAACAAGCCGCGGCTAACATAGAACGGTCCACTGAACTATGCTTTGACACGAGAAGTATGGGCACATACCAGACCAAGCTCAATCATGGAAAGGCGCAAGCCATAGATGGAAGAGATGCAGTGAATGCATGCAATCTACAATGCAATATCTACAAATATGCAATGGAATGGATATTTACGAAAATGCATGACAATGCAGTATGATGCGATCTGCTGGGGAAAATGCAATGGATGCATGCAAGCTACAATGGAAATGCATGACAATGCATGTTTATTTTCTACAATGCATGACAATGCAATATTTTACCATGTATACATGACAATGCACTATTTTACAATGGATGCATGACAATGCACTATGATGCAACGGCTATGATTGCAGCTTTCCCTATCTCACCAACAGGGCGATATACTAGGTTGGTTCAAGATTCAGAATCGAGGCGAACATCTTTGCCTCAACCTATGGGGCTTCCATACAGATTTTAAGCCGAGGATACACCCCTGGGTATTTAAACCAGACTCTAGTCTCGGAACTCCCGAACATTTGCGTTCTAGGCATAAGCCGTTCGAACTTTAGTTTCCGCCGTCCCAGTTGGTCTTCTAGGAACTCACCGCACACATAGGCAGGTGGCTTTACCAGACCACCGAAAGTCGTTCGGGCACGACAAACACCAAAGGAATTGCACCTTTAGAGGATTTAAGGTCTCCTAGACCGGGATGCAAAATGTATGCATGACAATGCATGTTTTTTTTTTGGAATGCAAATGATGCATGATGTTGAAGTGCGCGACAACGCAAGTTTACTTAAAATGCATGACAATGCATGAAAATTCGATGCGCGGCGATGCGCGGCTTTAGATGCATGACAATGCAAATGAACTGGGAATGCATGAAGATGTATGATCTCGAGATGCGCGACAACGCGCGGCTATTGAGACGCATGACAATGCAACCGAGTGGGTTTATGGTCTCGCCAGACCGCATGTGTTTTTGGTCCCACCGGACCGTGGCGTGTTTTCGGTCCCGCCGGACCCACTTTGGGGCAATGCATGAATTTGAGATACGGTGCACAAGACAGTGCGATGCGCAAAATCGCGCGATGGAATACATGCCAAATGCAATGAGATGCGCAAAACAGCGCGGTGCGTTAGACAACGCGAGTGAAGGTCTTGCACCTCCCAAGGATTTTAGGTTTCCTAGACCGTGCGTGTTTAAGGTCTCGCCAGACTGTCACAAACAAGACAATGCGATTGAAATGCAATGCACAAAACAGTGCGATTGAAATGCAATGCACAAAACAGTGCGATTAAAATACGATGCACATGGGGCAACTTTTGAGTCTTGTAAAAGCCAAAAGGATACGAGAAGGATACACCTTGCACGAATTCGAGTGCCACGCGCAGAAGACACGATCCAAGGCCAAAACGGAAGCCGGTTGAGCGTCGGAAATGCACTGTTTTGCACTATTTTAAGCAATGAAGGCTCTGCATCACTCATATAACCCAAGAAAAGGTGTAGGAGGCTCAAAAGCCACTGTAGGAGACCACCGGATGTCCACCGGCCATCAGAATGCATCACCGGCCGTCCATCGGCCATGATACAATTACATCAGCACAAAATACTGCCGACCGGCAAAGAGTGTGGTCGACCGGCAAACAATTCTGTTAAGGCGATTCGACATTTTCGGTGGGTCTTTTAAAATAGGGTTTCTAACCCTATTTTCTTCACTTGTTCTTGGTCGAAAATCCCCCCTCTCTCTCTCTAGGCTATTTTTGTCCTTCGATCTCCTCGTTTTCTTGCGTTCTAGCCTTGATTTCGTTGTTCGATTCGCGAATACCTTCGCATTTCGAGTGTTTTGAACCGAACGGAACTTCGTTTCGGTGTCTCTTTCTTGATTTTCGCCACTTGGGGCTTGTTTCCCTCAAGTTTTTCTCGATATCTGTGACTTTCCCGCACTCCGGCTTTCCCGGCCATTTTCGACCCTCTCGGGGTTGACTTTTTGTTGGCTCTTCATATTCTCTCCCATTTTTCCTCCTTTCGGCCATTTTTACATTCTCTTCGAGATGGTGGATGATCTTCCAGAGGGTGGGGCTCCTCCAGAGCTTGAGATGGACCCCGAGGCCGAGCCCTTGCCACTCCGCATCCGGCCGTTCGATTCGGAGACCTACAGCCCCGCGGTTCACGTGATGCTCCCTAACGGACTATGCCAGTTCCGGAGCTTCGAGAGGGGCGTAGCACCCGGGCTACTACTTCGTGAGCCAGAGTCACACTTGTCCTTCGACGCTTCCGAGGTAACTTTCTTTCTCTGCTTTACTTTCTGCAATGTAGGATACAAAACTGTCGTAGCTGGTTATGCTCTTTAACTGCTTAGTCAGAATGCACTGATGCACTGATGCACTGATACACTGTAGTTGACTGTGAACACACTCGCAACTGATATCTGCCTGCATAGGAACATGCGCACACACACTGCCCTAGCCCTGAATTGCTCAAACACATTGACACAACACATACTGTACTTCACTGTGGACACACTGGCACCCGGTATCTGTTTGATTTCTGAAAAACGTGCATACATGCCGTATTGACCCTGAACCACTCAAACACATTGACACATCATATGTTGTAGTTCTTTGCTAGCACACTGACACCTAATGTCTGTTTGAATCTGAAAAACATGCACACATGCTATAGATCTGTATGTTTCTTAGAACTGTATCTTGAATATTGCTTCGCAATTGTTGTTTTTGATTACAGGGGGACTCCCTTACCATCCGTGGGTATGGGAATGTCATCGCCCGAGACTGGTATGCGGAGTTGCCAGATGCGGTTCGCCACATCGTCGACGAGGCAGGTTTTGGCATCTTCTGCAGGGGGCTCTCCCAGCTTACCACCTGCAGGCCCTTGCTCGCTGCTTTAGTGGAGAGGTGGTGGGATACCACCAACTCCTTCCACTTCTCCGTCGCAGGGGGCATGACGATGACCCCTTATGACTTCTCGATGCTTACTGGCATCGGGGTAAGGGGGGATCTGATTCCCTTTGACACCGATATGGGTGAATGGGATGCTGCCCTGCTATACCTGCTCGGCACTCGGCCACCCCTTGCTCGGGCATGTTTTGTCAGATACTCGTGGTTCGAGAGCCACTTTAGGACTGAGCCAGCCTTGGCGGAGGAGGCGCAAATGACCCCAGAGGAGGTGGATCAGTATGCGCGGTGCTTCATCATGTTTCTACTCGGGACGACCCTTTTCGCCGACCGGGCGAACACTGCGCTCTATATGCATTGGCGCCTTTGGTAGATGTCGGCGGATCGCCGCTATAATCGGGTGCGAGCTTGGCCACATTGTACGGTTACATGAGCTCTTCTTCCCGCCTCAGCGGACAGCTTCTTGGCGGATACTGGTGAGCTTGGGAGGTACATCTTCTTTCCTTTTTACATTTCTACTTTCTGCTTTACATTTTCTGTATTACGTACCGCACACACCAGTGCGCCTCTTCTTGACTATATCTTGCTGCACGCGGCACATACATATACTCTGCTTTACCTTGTTGGCCTGCTACGCGCCTTTGTACACTTTGCACAATACATCAGTACAACACACGGCTCGCCATTTTGCTTTATTCACGTGATACGCTTTATCGATAGTCATCATCTTGATATCTGTTCTGCAGTTGTGGGTCTACGCCTACTTTCCCAGGCTTGCCCCAGTACCCGATGTGGAGATCTCGCTCGACGTCCCCTTTTCTCATCGCTTTGACATGCAGTGTGTGCGGAGACTGCGGGAGTCTTTCATCTTTTTCTGCCGCTACTTCGACACCATCACCGCCGCGGAGGTATGTTCTACTGTAGAGTTTGCTTAAGCTTCACATAGTACTGTATTTTTGATAACAGACAGATAACAAATTGCATTTGTCCCTGCAGATCACCTGGCAGCCTTGGGCCCCGTTGCCGACCGTGGTGAGAGACCACTATGAGAGTGCTGAGGAGACTGCCCGTCTCCGGATTCTGTTGGAGGGCCCGGTCTGTTGGGCTTGGTGCCTGGGGGAGCGCTTCTTGCGTCAGACCCTAGGTTTACCGGAGTAGATAGTTCCGGGTCCGCCTCATACACACATGAGGCATACCGAGAGGCTTTCCCTCGCGTACTTGAGGGAGTACACCACTGGCTGGGGCGCGGAGCGTCACAGAGACGAGGGCGACTATGCCGAGTATGTCTGGACCTATATCATGCGACCCTTGGGCGGTGATCGCCGAGCTGGGAAGGAGAGGCCAGCAACGCCGGTAGCTGGAGCGGGAGCTTCGAGGAGGGCTCGAGTCCGTGGTAGGGGCGGAGTTCATAGAGGACAGGGGACCGGCTGGCCTGCTCTGCCCACTTCACTGACATGTAGAGGGCAGGGTGGGGCGACCTACCAGATCCCCTTTGCTCCTCCCCTGGCTGATCACGAGTTGGTCGGTGTCCCTGACTTGCCTCCGGTATGTATTACTTCATTCTTGTATAGTCGTTTCATTTCAGTTTATTTGATATTCCGCAGAATATTGATGTATCTAATATTTTTGCAGGCTTCCTCCGAGTACACCCGGCAGTCATTGGAGATGAATGCCTCCATGATGGGGATGCTACAGCGGACCTTCGACCTCCTGGCCCTCTACAGTATTCCGGTATGTTCTCCTGACCGCAGTCTCAAACCGTACATAAACTGATTCACATAATCTGATGCACGACACAACACTGGACACCCAGCCCTCACGGCACCCGATACACTGTACTCACACACTGCATCCTACACTGATTCACTGCTCACGGCATACATGTACTATACTTATACACTGTATTCTGCACTGATTCATTGCTTACGGCGTACTGATACACTGTATTCTACACTGATTCACTGCTCACGGCGTACTGATGCATTATATTCTGCACTGATTCACTGCTCACAGTATGCTGATGCATTTGCCTTTTATGCTTTTCAGCCTCCTTTCCAGATCCATCCGGTGGGTGGTGCTCCAGCTGGGCCCTCTATTCCTGCTCGTGGAGGGCATAGAGACACTGGACATTCCCGTGCTAGGGCGGGGCGTGCTCATGTCGGGAGCAGCTCTCGGGCACCCATTCCTGATGATGAGGATGATGAGTCCGAGTCCGAGGCAGAGGCAGAGGCAGAGGCAGAGGCAGAGGCGGGGTCATCTGAGGAGGAGACTGGAGGCGGTATTGACTCGGGCTCTGATGACGATGCTGATGATGCTCCTGGACCTTCGTCCAGGAAGAGGACTAGGATAGATTGATAGCCCCGGAGCCATTTTTGACATTCGATACAGATTTTTGTTTTTGTTTTTTTTTTCTTCTTCTTTTTTTTCTTTTCCGCACTTTCCCCTTTTGTTAATAGTTAGGGTACTTTGTACTGTCGCATGCAGATTTTGTTTCCAAAGCTTATGTACTTGAAAAGATTATGAAATGAAACAAACTTTTCGTCTTAAAAAGTGTTTACATTTGTATATCTCACGCATTGCATCGCGTTACACCTCAATGTAAATGAAAATGATTTATTGTCTGAAAATTGAACCCTTGCACTGTAATAATCAGATAACTAACCAACCAATAACAAAACAACCCAAGCAACCCCTGCGACTCGAACACAATTACCCTTACTCTCGGGGATTAATCGCATACTGACCCGTAACACGATTTGGTTCATTACGCACATAGCAAATCTGAACAAAGCATTAATTTGACAAGACGAAATACGAAAGGAAAACCGGCTGAAATTGAAGCATACTTAGATGCTCCAAATTTTCCTTTTCTTCTTTTGCTGCGCCTAAAACGTAGGGAATGGCACAGCACTCTGAGCATAAGCGATTTTTGAAATAGAGAAGGGTTTTCAACCGGGGTATCGAGCCTGCAACTGAACACAGCGAGAGAGACTCAAACAAAAGGTACACGACCCAAACACAACGAGGCACGCCCTGAAAAGACTCAAAACAAGGATTGCGACAAAACAAAGTAAAAGACACGACTCACGGACGCGTTTACAAGAATGAGAGACCTCAGATCATGAGGAGCTAGTTTTCCTCGGGTTTTGTTCCCACCCTTTCTGATTTGTAATTCTCACATCGCTCGGCCCTCAGGCTCGGTTTTTCTTTCAAAACCCTCTTGCTCACTTTTCTCTCCCCTTACACCTCTCTATTCTTTATTCTCTCATTTTTCATCCCTCCCCAGGGTGATGGATGGATGAATAGGAGGTTGCGGGTTCGTGCCCAATACTGTTAGCTCACGGCTATTTCTCCCGGTGGATAGAGTGCCCTTCTGGCAAGTATGTTGACGGCGGGGAAAAGACAAAAGACCTGACTCAATTGCGTCCCTAGTCCATCACTTTGACCATTTTGTTTTCTAAAATAGTTTTGACAAAAATGCGAGTCGGATTAACATACTTGTCCGATTTTTGATTTGAAAATCATGCAAGTCAGGCTGTGAGCACTGAAAATTTTCCTTTTTGGGTCCAAAAAGATGGTCCGGTTTTTGGAAAATGAAATAGTTTTCGAGAAAATAGTCAACTTCAGTAAAAATTTTCAAAAACTATTTTTTTGCAAACAGTCAATGCTCAATGAGCACGGAACTTACCCTCGAGCTGCGCAACCTTGGATCGGAGGCAATGGAAAATTGCCCCTTGCTTAAAGGGGGTACATGGCAACGGAAAGTTGCCCCTGGTTTGGACGATAACTTGCGGCAACGGAAAGTTGCCCCTTGTCTGGATGGTGCCGCAGCATGCTGTAAACTGCTTTTATCAATGACGACTGAACTCCGAAGACGACGGTCTGAACCAATATATGGACACAGTCACTGTAAGAGCAATGGTGGCTGGACTTTAGGATGAAGTTGCCTACGTATCCCAAATATGGGAATCAAGCCTTACGTAGTTCCGGTTGTTACAACCGGATTGTCGGATGCAGAGGAAGCAAGGATGATCAAAACCATTACATGGACTGAGGTGCTATGAAAGCGTCGGGGGCTGGACTTCAAGATGAAGTTGCCTACGTATCCCAAACATGGGAAGCAAGCCTTACGTAGTTCCGGTTAAGGTACACTCAGGTATTAACCTCTCCTTTTGCGCTCTAACTTTTGCCAAGGCGCCTGTTGCAGGTTTTCGACCTTGTGAGCTTCTCTTTCTTCTTTCTTTTTTTTGCAATTTTTTGTTTGTGTTTTTTTTTCATTCATCATTTTTCCATTCTTTTCTTTGATTTTTCTTTTTTTGCATTTTTTTCATTCTTTTCTTTTTCTTGCTCTAACTTTTGCCTGGGTCACCCTTCCGGGTTTTCGGCCCAGCGAGCCTCTCAATGGGTAAAAGTGCAACAAGTCCATGCCAAAATGGTTTTGAGATCCTGAAGTCATCTGAGTCCAAGAGAATGGCTGTTGTATTGATTTGCGGAAGGATCCATCATGGTCACTTCACGAGCCTCTGCCAGTGAGATCTAATCTTCTTGATCTGAATTTGGTACCTCTTGCTCGAGGGTCGCTTCAAATCGGGTCGCACAGGCCTTTCATGGCAGTTAACTGTTGAATGTTTTGAATGGATTCCAGGTTCGAAACAGATAGGTTGAATCTTGAGGTTGAGAGCGATCCTAGGCTGCACAATCTCAAGAGCAATTCCACACAAGTCTTTACAGGACCGCGCAAAACATTTTGTTTTTGGAAGTTTTTAAGAAAGCAACAAATCACTCGCGCTGAAGATAATGTGAAACTAGTCTGGATCAAGCCAGGGTCTTTCTCAGTACTCACGCTGACAGGCATGATTCCAGTCATAAAAGGCTTAGCATGACTATCTTTCTCTCAAATAGGATCAAGTTTTGCAAAACCCGAGGAATTCCTTCCTCTTCGTTTTTACCACCGCAGTGCTCAAAAAGGGGTTTTGAAAAAAAAAACTTAGGTCATTACAATGATGTTCAAGGCACAAGAGAGTAGGTAGAATGTACTGCCGTTCTATTCGCCTCCTCTGGCACAACTAACTCATACTGAAAGCAAGCATGAAAATGAAGTAGCCACAGTTGTTTCATTCAGATTTGTTGGTATAACTGGCCCTCGGCAGAGATAGACTCAAAAACCAAAAACGGGTAATTACAAGACAAAACGGTGTTCGAGGCAACAACCCCGGACTCACCTGGCATTCTATACAAAAAAGGAGGGGGTTGACTCGCTATAACAAGACAGACCCGTAAGCAAAAGGACTGACTCAAGACAATGAGACAGACTCAAAACAAAACAAAAGACTGACTCGACACCCAAGCCAGAATTTACAAAATTAGTATTCGCAGATGCTCAAAAATGCGTGCCAGACGCCACATCCAAAATGCACCAGGCATTGCCCGCAGGCGGTTCACCCTCCAATTACATACTCGCAGTATCTGTGTCCTCAAAATCCAACAGCTGAGTAGTGACGGACTTGGCTGAGGTGGGTGGGAGGATAACCTCGCTGTCAATCAAATCCTGCACCTCATGATGGAGGCGGAAGCAATTATCGGTAGCATGACCTATCTGCTAGTGGTACGCACAGTACTGAGCAGCATCATGTGTAGCAGGAAGATTCTTCGGGAGAGGCCGAGGCTCTAAGGGTTTAAGGTGTCCCCTTTCAGCTAGGATTTGAAGTGCCTTGGACAGCGGCATATAGAGAGCGTGAAAGACCCTGCGCCCTCAGGGGAGGTACTTTGAAGGTTGAGCACTCTTGCTAGACGCACTAGCGAAAGGGTCGGCCGGCGCGGCCTTGGATTTCTGATCCTTCCCAGGTGCAGGGTTGGGAATGGGAGAAGCTGATACGGCATGGCCAGGGCCTATCGCGGTTTCGGCCGACTTGAACTACCCTCAGGTGGAGTGGGAGAGCATCCTCCACTTTTGTCTGGCTGCAGATACCTGTTGCTTGTTCATCCCCGCGGCTTTCAAAGCCTCGACTGCCCACAGCAGTTGTTTAATGGGATCGGCATCTGCCTTCATTTTGTCTTTACCTCTGGCCTCGGCCTGATCAAGGGTTTGGGTTGACGTTGACATGTCATTGTTATAGTTGGAGGCCATCTCCGGTTGGCTAAGTTCAATCACAATCCGTCCCAACAGCGGGGGCTCCTGGGGTACAAAACCTCCGGCATATGGTGCGGCTGGTGGCGAAGCGGACATTCCATAGGCGAGATCCGCCACAGACCTTTGGAGATCACCTATCATCCCCATTAGTTCAAGTGTAGTTGGCTCGCGAGCCTGATATAGCTGGGGGGGGCCCAGACCGGGTGCGCAACAGGCGACCTGGGTGGATACGGCATATCAATATTGGTCTCACTTTGTAGAGTGATTCCTTGACCCAACGCGGCTGTCATAACCACGATCTCTTCTGAATTCTGCGTCATCGTAGGTCTTGCCTCGACAAGGGGGAACACTAACTATTCTGGAACTCTCTGAACTGAAAGGAAAAACAAGCAGCATTTCAGCCCAAACAGATCAAACACAGGTGCAGCCGAACAACTGTACTCTACTACTGATCACTGTCCCCCAGAAATCACTATCCCAAAACATTGAATCAGATACCCACAGACATAACTGATTCTCACAAACTGATACTGATGCCCTCAGGCTTGACACTCAAACTTGCAAACTGATATGTGCGTTCCCTGTAGAGATACACTCTGAAAGCACATAACATGTAGAGAGAGAAAAAATGCCCCTATGTTGGGGTAGGGTTTCCCTGTCCTACTTTGTCAGGAGCTAGGGTTTCACTACGCACGCAGCGGTTTCAAACAACCTATATCGGGTAAGCAACCTGTCCTAGTTTGGAATGGTCACTATGGATTCCGAATATGCACTAGGTCGAATGGTCAAAAAGGGTGCCCCGGTAAAACCGGGGTTTGTGTTCCCATACTGGCAGAGCCCGCAACTGGTCAGCCTTATGGCATGCTTTGACAAAGTCATGCCTCCGGCAAACCGCTCAGGAATAGCAGAAAGCCAACACGGTGTCCTAGGCGTACCAATGCACATGCAATGCAAAGAGAAACATAAATGAAATCAAAATAGGATATCACGAGTTCGAGTCAAGCTCTCTAAATCTCCCCAGCAGAGTCGCCAGAAACTGTAGACGCGCCCTAGGGCTTCACTCTACAGTTCGGACTCTCTTTTGTTGTCGGTTCTTAATCTGAACCAAAGAGTCCAAATCCGGCAAATCATTTTTGAGAAAACAGATTTTAGAAAGAAGTGCCAAACATGGACTGCTTTGCCAGATACAGAGTCGCCACCTAAATATTTTATTTCGGGGAATTTAGGAAACCCTGACTCGGTGCCAAAGGCCATGTGTCCGTCATCACCAAAGTTGTCTCGGCTCGGGAACTTGGGTACGATTGGGGAAGGTCAGCTATGAGCACCCCCTCTTGCCCGGTCCGAAGACCGGCCTCTACTAACCATGATATCCGATTTTGAAAACTTTATGTGCTCTTATTCCAGTTATTAGCCTAGAATTACTATGCTATGCACACAGCAAACAAGTATAGACTAGATCGCCTAATGTGAAACAACATTGCATATCCGTTTGTTTGGAAAACACTTTGAAATTTGCTACTCGCAAGTAGGCTAAAATACGGATTCCAACAACTTTTTCCAACTCAGACAATCCAACCTTCACCCACAGGCAATCAAACAATTTATCTCACATAAGCAATTAGCCACATGGTAAGCATGCTGTCATGTTAACACACACACGCATGCGGTATGCTAAAGCATGAAAATACTTACATCGTACTCCGTGCCAAAATAATAAACTAGTTAGCAAAAATGCATGGTCCTAGTTCATGTCAAATTGACTAATGCAACACATACAGGATGCAATTAGGGTAGGCTTGGCTAACCTAAACATGACATATAAAATGCAGCCAATTGATGCACGTATTCAATTTGGAATTGAAGTACAAATGCAGTTAGCATGATGCGCCGAGCCCGGTGCATGCAAGACAAATGTATGGATGCACGCATGCATAGCATAAGGTATGCTAATTTAAACATGCCCTAGTCTACCATCATAAGCGGGTAAATAAAAGGGAAGAAAAAAGTGGGTATTGGAAGACATGCACACACACGCACCCACACTTATTAAAGATTCGCCCTCGCCCGGAGGGACCAAATAAATATTACGGATAATTAACCTACAAGCTAATTAAATATTACAAATTGCCTAAGTAGTTAACAAACTAACTAAGCTAGGAAAAATGGTAAACCGCCTCGGGAAGAGAACCCAATGCAATGCATGCTCGGGTCCTACTCAGAAGCGCACTGCCATGCATAGACTGCCTCTGTTTTCCCTGCTCTGCCCCTCTGAAGACTGCCAAAGTCTCTAAATTGCTTCCCTGAACATTGGGAGGCACCACCGGCTGAGTAGAATTTCCACCGGCAGTGGGATGTGGTCATCGGCTGTTGATGAAGCCATCGGCCATCGATTGATTGCCGGTCGGCACTATGTGCAGTTGATCGGCAAGAAGTTCCTGCAGAACCCGTTTGACAGTAGCAGAGGACAGAGCCTTTCATGGCAATGCGATTCAAGCCATGTATGCACCAACCAAGCCCCTTATCATGTGTATGACATCAAAGGGACATAGTTCTTGGTTCTCGGACCACCGAACGTGCACTTCCATGCATGATGGCCCAAGAAGCCAAGTTGTGCATTTTCATGTCAAATGAAATGCAAACAAACAAGCAAAGGCCCACTCCCTATCACTTGATCAAGGGACAAGGCATGCATGCTAGATGGAATGCAACCTAGGCATGCAAACTAACATGCAATATGATCATGAGAGCAAGTATGCAAGCATGAACATGGACAATGCACAAACATGCAACAACATGTTAAGTGGATAAAGGAGAGAATACATCCCAAATGTATTACAACCTAAACATGCAACAACATATCATGCAACTCAAGCAATGCGACAAAATGCAATTACACATGGTATGCAACACAAGGTGAAATGGAGTAAACATGTGGTGATATGCAAGGCGCATGTGCAATAACATGAGAGGATGGTCTTACACTAATTTGGGCAGCCCTATCTTAGGTCCAAAACAGTGGCCAAAGCTTAAGAAAATGGGACCAAACACACATACACACATGCACGTGTTAAGGCCTAAACACCTGAGCATCAAAGGACATCTTTTAAGCACACTTAAAAGGGAACAATCATGGACATACGGCATGCATTAAGCTCTGAAAATCATGCAAGAACATGGTGCCAAACCAAGCAAACAAGATAGGCTAAACATGCAACAAATGACCCAAGCATCCAAGGCAAGCCAATGAAGTATTGAACTACACTTGATATAACCACACATGGCAAGACTTAAATGACCAAAAATAGAATTCTAACATGCAAAAACAAGGCCAATAACACGTCTAGATGGCATCTAAATGGTTCTAAACCAAAAGCATGTATAATTGCCAAAACATGGAGCGTACAACACAAGCTTTCAAAGCGTCAAAAGGACCATGAAATGCAAGCATGTGAGCATGTTATAAGGACTAAAATGGCATGTTGGGTGGTTCCAAACCACCAAATCAAAGCAAGTAATGCATGCTACACATTCACACACTTAAGGCTAACAAGCCAAAATGCAAAGGGATTATGCAATGCATGTCATGGCCGGCCAAAATGGCTAAGGACAGACCTTAAACATGGCAAAGTAAGCACAAAAGCTTCACAAAGGCAAGCCTAAAACATGTTAGAACAATGATTTACAACCTAAGGCATGTTAAGGCAATAAGATGGCATTACAAGGCATGTATGCTAAGCAAGCATGGTGTACCAAAACCAACACACAAAAATGTTATATCATGGCATAATAAGCATAAAAAGCAGCTATGGCATGATCAACAAACACTCAAACATGATGCTCCCTCAAGAGGCCAAAAAGTGCCCTTTTCAAGGACAACAAGGAGAGGGGGTGGCCCTCTCCTTCTTGGGACTTAAAGGTACCATCTTTACCACTGAAATTCCTCAAGATTTTAGTGGTGAGGAGGCCCAAACACCAAAGTGCCGGAGCTCACTCAAAATGGCACAAAATAGGGGCCTCTCAAAGCTTAAAAGGGGTCAAACACCTCCAAACCACAAAACACTCTAAACAAACTATTTAGAGGGCCCAAAAATAGAACTTTTTTGTGTTATGCACTAAGCTCAAAAATAGTTCTAAGATAGGCCAAAATACAATGCAAGAATGGGGTAAAAAAGGGGTAAGATTGTTACCCTTGAAGAACCTCTTCAACAATGGTGGACCAGCCCGTTCCTTGAGCTCAAAACAGCTCCAAAGCTTCAAGAACAAACCTCTGGTCCTTCACAAACTAAGAGAAGGTGTAACACTATGTGTTTGTGTGCAATAGTAAGCCTAAACACACACAAATACAAGAGAATGAGAGATATATATATAGGATAGATACAAAACCCTAAACCTAGAACCAGAGCTTCTCTCACAACTTTTCTAATATTTTTTGTCCCCCAACCCCAAAGCCAAGAGGGGAGGGCTCCTCTTATAGAGAAGCCAATCTTGTAAAGCTTACCAAGGAAGCTAACAAGAAAGCCATCCCTCCATACACGTGTATGGAGGGGAACAAAATGTAATACAACTGTATTAAAATATCTGCAAAAGCAGATGAACAGTAGTCGGCTGCTCAAAATTGCCATTTTGACAAAATGGACTGCCGACCGGCAATATACATTGCCGATGGAAACAAAACACCAGCCGGTGGCCTCTAGCCATGGCCGGCGATGTGTGGGGATGCCTCACAAGGCATTCCCTGCCCCTCCAAGGAAAAACACAAGTGTTTGGTGCAAAACCAGACACTAAACAGTCGAGTTCAGAGATCCTGAGGCAAGGCGCGTAGCCGAAGCCTCCGGGAACTCCAAACGAACACAAACATGGATGATCACCGGGTGTTCAAACGGTGACGTCCAAGTCTTGAGGACGGTCAAAAATGGGGTGTCTACAAACAGCTATGGCTGTCATGTTTTTATGCTTATTGCTACTTTGAGCCTATTGTGCCAGGAAGTTTAGAATGAAATGGCAATGCATTTCACCTGCTCTTTTGTGCCTTGAATTCATTACATCGACCTAAGTTTTTTTTCAAAAACTCTTTTTGAACACTGCAGTGAAAACAAAGAGGAAGGAATTCCTCGGGATTTGCAAAAATTTGATCAAATTGAGAGAAAGAGAGGCGTGCTAAGCCCTTAATGAATGACATCATGCGTGTTAATGTGAGTACTGAGGAGGATCCTGGCTTGATCCAGATTGGTTCTACATTGTCTTCATGACGACTAATTAGTCGCTTCTTAAAAGATTTAAAAATGTTTTCTTGATCTGCGAAGACACTGGAATCGCTCTTGAGATTGTGCAGCTTAGGATCACTCTCAGCCCCAAGACTCGACCCCTCACTTTCAAACCTTGAACTTGAATTCAGAATGTTCAATGGTCAACCATGATGTAAGGCCCGTGTGGCCGAATCAGAAGCAGCCCATGAACTAGATGTGAGAATATCAGATGTGATCAAAGGAAGCTTGCGAAGTTAGACCAAAAGCAGCCCTTGAACTAGGGGCAAAAATGTCAGATGCGCTCGAAGAGTCAAAGATGAGTCTTTTCTGCAAACCAGGGAAGACTGGCAAGAATGCCAAATCCCAGAAGGGGGAAAGAAGAAAGTATTGTTGAAGGACAACCAACTTCCTATCCACAACACTAGGGGCAAATTCACCCTCCATTGGACGGACTTCTACATCATCAGCGAACAGCAGCCATTCCTTTGGATTCTGATGGCTCCGAGATCTCAAACCATTCAACATGGACAAATCTAAACTTTTACCCTTGAGAGGCTCGCTGGGCCGAAAACTCGGAAGGGCGACCTAGGCAAAATTTAGAGCAAGAAAAAGAAGAAAAAGAACAAAATGAACAAAAAAAAGAAGAGTGTAGAAAATGAACAGAAAAGATGAAAAAGAAAAGAAATGAAAAGAATTGCAAAGAAAAGAAGAACAAAGCTCGCAAGGTTGAAAACCCAGAAAGGGCGGCCTTGGCAAAAGTTAGAGTGCAAAAGGAGAGGTTAATACCCGAGTGTACCTTACCCTGAACTACGTAAGGCTTGATTCCCATCTTTGGGATACGTAGGCAACTTCATTCTAAAGTCCATCCGTAAAACACTTCAAATTTGACTGTGTTTATGTAATAGTTCTGGTCATCTTTGTCTTCTCTGTATCCGAGAATTTGGTTATAATTGTCACTGTGAGGACTGGTTGCCATGCGCTGCGGTGCTATTCAGATAAGGGGCAACTTTCCGTTGCCAATGCGCTGCGGTGCTATTCAAACAAGGGGCAACTTTCCGTTGCCATTCAGTGTGTTGCGGTGCCATTCAAGCAAGGGGCAATTTCCCATTGTTTTGGATCTAAGGTTGTGCATCTCAAGAGTAAGTTCCATGTTGGTCGAGTAGTGGCCATTTGCAAAAATAGTTTTTGAGAATTTTTAATGAAGTTGACTAATTTTCTCAAAAATTATTCCATTTTTCCAAAAACTGGACCATATCTTGGACCGAAAAAGGAAAATTTTTAGTGCTAATAACCTAACTTGCATGATTTTAAATCAGAAAATCGAACAAGGATGTTAATCTAACTCTCATGTTGGTCAAAATTGTTTTAGTAGAAAACCAAAACAAAAATGGTCAAAATAATGAACTAGGGGCACAGTTAAGTCAGGTGTTCTGTCTTTTCCCCATTGTCAACATACTTGCCAGAAAGGGCACAACAGAAACTAACAGCAAAATGCTGAAAGTTCTCTCATCCTCCAAGCAGCGAGGTATCAAGCTAAGTGCGAAGCACAAACTGGAACGGAGCAGGATATTCCATTCCCTCATCTGGATAGATCTAATCACGTCTAAACTCCCCAGTAGAGCATCGTCAACCAATATCAATTGCAGATCTGCTGCACATCCAGCCGCACCACAACCCCTCTGTGGGGGAAGTTCACTGTTGTGAGCAGAAGAAAGAAAATCTAACAAAATGCTAGGGGCAAGAGCCCGCAACTTCTTGTTTATCTATCAACCACCCAGGGGAGGGATAAAAAATAAGAGATTGAAGAATAGAGAGATGTGCGCTGAGAGAAAAAGTGAGAAAAAGGTCTTTTTCAGAAAAAACAGAGCCTGAGGGCCGAGTGATGTAAGAATCACAAATGAGAAAGGGTGGGAAACAATACCCAAAGAAACAGGCTCCCTATGCATGTCTGAGTGTCGTGTCTTTTTGTTTTATCTCGATTCTTGTTTTGAGTCGTTTTGAGTGTTACTCAATATGTTTAGGTTGTTTACCTTTTGTTTTCTATTGTTGAGTCGTAGTGCATTGTGTTCAGTCGTAGGCTCAATACCCCAGTCAAGAACCCATCTCTCAATTTCAAAAATAAAATCATTTTGCGCTCTGAGTGCCGTGCCGTTCTCCACATCTGTGCAAAACAAGATTCGTTCTTTCGTAAAACCGCAAGGTTCAACCCAGTCATCTTGCGAACAAGAAACCAGGACCTATCTGAAGCTATATAGGTTCCAAACTGCAAAGCAAAAGAAAAGAGGGAAAATGTTGGGTATCTAAGTTTGTTTCAACTTCAGTAAGTTCCGAGATTGCATTCCACGTGTACCTCTTCAGGTCTTGCCAATGCTCTGAAGTATGAGTGTGCCTCTACCTCAAGCTCAAGATCAAGTCTGCTTCAAGCTAGAATGGCGATCAAAAGTGCTCTCCCTGAGTACCATTCCCTGCCAGAAGCATCTTGAATGTGTTCGCAATGAGTTCCTAGGAGACCAACTGCGACGGTGGAAACTAGAGTTCGAATGGTTGTTGCCTAGAACGCAAAGGTTCGGGATTTCCGAGACTAAAGTCTGGTTTAAATACCCAGAGGTGTGTCCTTGGCTTGAAATTTGTATGGAAGCCCCATAGGTTGAGATAGCGTGTATGCACCTCAATTCTGGATACTGAACCAACCTAGTCTGTCACCCCATTGAAGAATAGGTAAAGTTGTGAATATGATCAGGAAGAAAGGAAGCATCCAAAGTGTTCTACGTGAAGAACCCTTGTCAGTATTTCAGAGCCTTTGTACTGTAAGTTGAAGGTAAGTGTTCGAAGAGCACGAGGGGAAATCCCCGTCAGAGTAGAGCGGTTCATCGCCACTCACCCCATAAGGTGCTTTCTAAAAGCGCCGCTAGGTTTGTTTATTGCATTCCTTAAACATCATGCATTGTATTGCATTGTACCAATCAAGTTTCTTTCTCATTCATGCACGATATTGTATGTACGGTTCATTGAAAACTGGCGCAACCAGGTGATATTGTATGTACGGTTCATTCAAGAAGTTCCATTTAAGGTCATTCACTTTAGTGTATCCATCACACTTCATTTACTTTTGTGTATCTATCATACTCTGTTCACATAGTGCATCTATCACACTTTGTGTTCCTTTTTTTAGTGTATCTATCATACTCTATTCACATAGTGCATCTATCACACTTTGTGCTCATCTTTAGTATATCTATCATACTCTGTTCACATAGTGCATCTATCACACTTTGTGTTCATTTTTAGTATATCTATCATACTTTGTTCACATAGTGCATCTATCACACTTTGTGTCCATTTTTAGTGTATCTATCATACTCTGTTCACTTAGTGCATCTATCACACTTTGTGTTCACCTTTTGTGTATCCATCACACTTGTTCACTTAGTGCATCTATCATACTTTGTGTTCACCTTTTTTGTATCCATCACACTTGTTCACTAAGTGCATCTATCACACTTCGTGTTCACCTTTAGTGTATCCATCACACTTCACTAAGTGCATCTATCACACTTCGTGTTCACCTTCAGTGTATCTATCATACTTGTTCACTTAGTGCATCTATCACACTTTGTGTTCACCTTTTGTGTATCCATCACACTTGTTCACTTAGTGCATCTATCACACTTTGTGTTCACCTTTGGTGTATCCATCACACTTGCTCACTTAGTGCATCTATCACACTTTGTGTTCCCCTTTAGTGTATCCATCACACTTGTTCACTAAGTGCATCTATCACACTTCGTGTTCACCTTCAGTGTATCTATCATACTTGTTCACTTAGTGCATCTATCACACTTTGTGTTCACCTTTTGTGTATCCATCACACTTGTTCACTTAGTGCATCTATCACACTTTGTGTTCACCTTTTGTGTATCCATCACACTTGTTCACTTAGTGCATCTATCACACTTTGTGTTCACCTTTAGTGTATCCATCTGTAGACGTCCCCGAACGTCTCGGGAGGGAATCCCGTTTTGTTCATTAGGTTTACTACAGTTCAGGACTCAATGTCACGGTCCTGTATCTATTCTCGCAGAGTGTAATGCAAGACCGATGAATCATCAAATAGTCCAAATCCGGCAAATCGTTTTTGAAAACAGATTTTTTGAAAGAAGTGCCAAACATAGACTGCTTTGCCAGATACAGAGTCGCCACCTGAATATTTATTTTGGGGGAATTTAGGAAACCCTAACTCGTGCCTAAGGCCACGTGTCCGTCATCACCAAAGTTGCCTCAGCTCGGGAACTTGGGTACGATTGGGAAAGGTCACTTCGTGAGCACCTTCGCTCGCCTGATCAAAGATCGGCCTCTACTAACCATGATATCGAGTTTTGAAAACATTATATGCTCTTATTCCAGTTTATTAGCCTAGAATCACTACGTGATGCGCACAGCATACAAGTATAGACTGGATCATCTGAGTTGGAACAAAACATTTCATGCTTGTTTATTTGAAAGATGGTTTGATAGTGCTACTCACAAGTAGGCTAAGACATGGATTTGCCACCCTCAGGTGGGCTTAAGAAAACATGATTTTGCCACTCTCAAGTGGGCTTAAAACTCTCAATCGGTGAATTGTTCCAATTCAAATAACCCAACCTTCATCCACAGACATTCAGGCAGTTATATCACATAAGCACTTAGCCTCATGGTAAGCATGCTATCATGGCAGTCACTCACATGTATACAAGGATGCTAAAGCATAAATACTCACCGAGTACTCCAAGCCAAAGAAAGAAGATAATTAGAAAACATGCATGAATCCTAACTATGCTGAAATGCCTAATGCAACACATGCAAAAATGCAATTAAGATAGGCTCGGCTATTCTAAAATGGCATATGAAATGCAACAACTGATACACGTATTCAACTCGGAATTGAAATACAATGCAGTTAGTATGATGCGCCGAGCCTAGTACATGCAAGACAGATGACTAGATGCAAACATGCGAGCATAAGTATGCTAATTGAAACGTGCCCTAAAACTAACCATCATAAGCTGGTAAATAAAAGGGAGAAAGATGTGGGGTTGGAAGACATACATCACACACATGTACACTTATTACAACATTGCCCTCCTTGGAGGGTCCGAATAAATAATACACAACCGAATGAATAACGAATCACAGCTAATTATTACATAACCCTAATTAATTAACAAATTAACTAAGATAAATAAGCGAGCATGTAAAACAAATGAAATGGACTGCCTCAGCTCGATCTTGAATGATAAGGAATGCACGCATGCTCGAGTCGCCTTGCCGGAAAATCCATTACGATGCCCCGATTTGCCTCTATTTGCAACTGGTCCCGTAATACTGTACAAAGCTCCAGAAGGCTGCTGACCAGTTTTTGTTGCTGGTTTCCGGTTTACTGCAACAGAGAGCAAGAAAGAGGCATGGCAAAGTATTTTCAACATATGTATGTGTGGGAGCCGAATAATTGACAAAGGCACAATGCGCGCGCAATACAGGGCTGATAATAATCGGTTGTATCTGAATACAATATTAGGGCCGAATAAGTGTGTAGCATTGGAGTCGGATAATGTAAAGGATAATGATCAAAAAGTAGGCCCTGGCAACGAGGATCGAGGGAAATAGGTATAAATACAGGAACAACATATTTATTAGGTATGTAAGAATCACTCCACTTAACTTAGACAAGAAGCTATCTTAAGTGTCTGAACTAACTTGTCCGTCGGAGTGCTAATTCCGGCACCCCCGACCGGAGTGTTTCCATCTTTTCAGGTGACTAGTTGAGGATCACCAGCGTCTCCCAGGATTTGAAGAGTATTTCCAAACCACTTCCCCACAATTGGCACCGTCTGTGGGAATACTCAAATACATCTATGGCAGTCGTGACTGAAGATCCTCCGGTAGCCATTGACGAGACCGCACAGGGAGATGACCTCACTCCATCAAATATGCTCGGGAAAGAAACCATCGCTGCAAGACGCGCCTTGAACTTCAATTCACCAACGACTTCCGCGCAAGAGACAATGCAGGCGATCGTGGAACAAGCAAAGCAGAACGAACAGAGGCTGGAGAACATGATCGCTGAAAATGAACGTCTCCGTCAAGATTTGGCCCTTGAAGTCGCAAAATCGAGAAAAGCCATGCGTTAAGA
This sequence comes from Camellia lanceoleosa, assembly GCA_025200525.1. Lineage (NCBI taxonomy): Eukaryota > Viridiplantae > Streptophyta > Magnoliopsida > Ericales > Theaceae > Camellia > Camellia lanceoleosa. Next base: position 45,050,527 of record CM045759.1, read on the forward strand.
CCCCGAACGACCTCCGAGGGCCGGTGGACAACGACCTCGAGCCCGGCCCAAGGATACCGATAGCGACTCCAACTCATTATCCACGGAGCTCTCCAAGAAGGGACGATCCGAAACTTCCAGCTCCTCCGAAAAGAGTCTACATACAAGGAACAAGCGCAGGAGGAGTAGTTCAGACGAAGATGACCAGCACGATCCTTTTGTCTGACGGATTGCAAGGGCGGCCCTTCCCATGAAGTTCAAAGCTCCATCATTTACTCTTTACGATGGAAAATCAGACCCCACTGATCATATCCGTCATTACAAGCAGGCCATGACTTTGCATGCAGATAATGAAGCCCTCATGTGTCGAATATTCCCCAGCAGCCTGGGGCCATTAGCTGTCAGGTGGTATTATAAGCTGGAGCCAGCCTCCATTAAAAGCTTCCATCAATTACAGAAATCCTTCAGGGCTAGGTTCATTACCAACGAGGTACAGCCGAAACAGGCAGACTCTCTCTGGGCTATGCAGATTCAGTCAGGAGAAACACTCAGAGCGTATTCAGCGCGATATTGGGAGTGCTTTAGCCTCGTCGACGACGCTTGTAACGACTCCATGGCCATCACCGCTTTCAAAATGGGACTACACATTGATAGTCCTCTTCGCAGTTCTCTAACCAAAAGACCCCCCAAAACGGTCTGGGTGTTGATGAAGAAAGTTGAGGAGTATTGCAAAGTGGAAGATGATGCCTTGAGAATAAAGGCCGGCCAAATGTCCAACAAAACGGCCCCCCTTGAAATTGCTTAACCAATAATTTCCGTGCCACCTCCTAGCCTAGAGCCTTGGCAGCATGCTAAATGAGACAAAAGGCGGGACACTCGCCGCTCAAGCGATCAATGTCCCCACCGGACGAATGAGCAACTGCAAGTCGACAGCAGACGTTCGAGATGTGCCGACAAAAAGTACACAGAGTTGTCAGAACCGATCGCTACAATAATGACCAAAGTCTAACACCTTCCATTCTTCAAATGGCCGTAAAAGTTGGTGGAGCCACCCGACACATGAAGAAGGGATCGGCAGTGCGAATATCACAAAGATCACGGCCACGAAACGGAGAGTTGCTACGCATTAAAAGATCACTTGGAAGAACTGGTGCAAGATGGCCGACTGCAACAGTATGTAAGACAGGGAAAGCCAACCAAGGCACTAGCCTTGAGGCAGGACTCTCCTCCACTTGGCGTGATCCATGTAATCTATAGCCTGCCTGCACCCCTAACCATGCACACAATTCAATCGCATCCAATCCCCCAGGAGCAACGTATTCCGACTGAATGGCCCAAAGAAGCTCTGACAATTGCTTTCAATGACTCCGACCCGTTGGTCATTAGATTACACATAAACCGGTTCACCATTGAACGAATTCTCATAGACCTAGGGAGTACTTCAGAGGTTATGTACTACCAAACTTTCATCAAACTCGGCCTCAACGAGTCAGCTCTGTGTCCGGTGCCTTGTCCATTGTTCGGCTTTAATATGAATCCCGAATACTCGTTAGGGAAGATCATATTACCTGTCTGAGCGGGCTCCAGAACGGTCGAAGTAGAATTCCTAGTTGTAAAGCTCCCTTCGCCGTATAATGTCATCATGGGGCAAACCTAGATACATATTATGAAGGCCGTCCCAAGCACTTATCATCAGCTCGTGCGATTCCCGACAACCCGTGGCATTGAAGAGATCCGTGGCTCCCCCCAATCGGCAGAAGCTGCGATTTTATGAAAACCATATCACTGACCCGACCTGTGGACTTTGATACTTGTATATATTTCACTTCTGCAATGCAAACCATCTTTCTTTGTCGTTCAATTCATTTCACAAACCCCATTGTGCCGCTCGTCATGATGACAATTCGGAGCCCCCTTAGGTGCGTGACACCTTAGGGCCGATTAAGACTCTGAATTCGGAGCGCCCTTCGTAGATATCACGATTGGCCACATTAAGTCTCCTGATTTAGAGCCCCCTTCGGTGCATGACACCTTAGGGCTGATTAAGTCTCCGGATTCGGAGCCCCCCTTTGGTGCATGACACCTTAGGGCCGATTAAGCCTCCGGATTCGGAGCGCCCTTCGTGGATATCACGATTGGCCACATTAAGTCTCCGGATTCGGAGACCTCTTAGGTGCATGACACTTTAGGGCCGATTAACTCTCCAGCTTCGGAGCGCCCTTCATGGATATCACGATTGGCCACATTAAGTCTCCAGATTCGGAGCCCCCTCCCCCTTTGGTGCATGACACCTTAGGGCCGATTAAGTCTCCAGATTCGGAGCGCCCTTCGTGGATATCACGATTGGCCACATTAAGTCTCTGGATTCGGAGCCCCCTTCGGTGCATGACACCTTAGGGCCGATTAAGTCTCCGGATTCGGAGCCCCTCTTTGGTACATGACACCTTAGGGCCAATTAAGGCTCCGGATTCAGAGCGCCCTTCGTGGATATCACGATTGGCCACATTAAGTCTCCAAATTCGGAGCACCCTTCGTGGATATCACGATTGGCCACATTAAGTCTCCGGATTGAGAGCCCCCCCCCCCTTTTGGTGCATGACACCTTAGGGCCGATTAAGTCTCCGGATTCGGAGCGCCCTTTGTGGATATCACGATTGGCCACATTAAGTCTCCGAATTCGGAGCCCCCTTCGGTGCATGACACCTTAGGGCCGATTAAGTCTTCGGATTCGGAGCCCCCCTTTGGTGCATGACACCTCAGGGCCGATTAAGTCTCCGGATTCGGAGCACCCTTCGTAGATATCACGATTGGCCACATTAAGTCTCCGGATTCGGAGTCCCCCCTTTGGTGCATGACACCTTAGGGCCGATTGAGTCTCCGGATTCGGAGCGCTCTTCGTGGATATCACGATTGGCTACATTAAGTCTCCGGATTCGGAGCCCCCTTCGGCGCATGACACCTTAGGGCGAATTAAGTCTCCAAATTCGGAGCCCCCTTCGGTGCATGACACCTTAGGGCCGATTAAGTCTCCGGATTCGGAGCCCCCCTTTGGTGCATGACACCTCAGTGCCGATTAAGTCTCCGGATTCGGAGTGCCCTTCATGGATATCACGATTGGCCACATTAAGTCTCCGGATTCGGAGCCCCCCCTTTGGTGCATGACACCTTAGGGCCGATTGAGTCTCCGGATTCGGAGCGCCCTTCGTGGATATCACGATTGGCTACATTAAGTCTCCAGATTCGGAGCCCCCTTCGGCGCATGACACCTTAGGGCAGATTAAGCCTCCGGATTTGGAGCCCCCTTCGGTGCATGACACCTTAGGGTCGATTAAGTCCCCGAATTTGGAGCCCCCTTAGGTGCGTGACACCTTAGGGCCGATTAAGTCTCCGGATCCGGAGCGCCCTTCATGGATATCACGATTGGCCACATTAAGCCTCCGGATTCGGAATACCTTTTGGTACAAACAAAACAAAACTTTTCAATCATTGACAATGTTAAGGCAAGACGCAAATAAAAATTTCAGCATAAGACGCAAATGTTTGAAATACAACTTTTTATTCGATCAAACTGTTGTTACATAAACGGAATTCGCATTTGAGCATTACAATTTTTATTTAATCAGACAGTTGTTACATAAACGCAACTCGCATTTGAGCACTACAATACCCATTTCCAATTTCAAAAGCTAAAAAGGGGCGAAGACGCATTGGTAAAATGGAAGTGCCGAATCAGTTCCCGTCACCCGGAAGTCCTCCGCGGCTTGCAATGCCTCGAGCCAACTATACCCAAATCCTTCCCTGATACCATTGACAATGTCAAGGCAAAGATCCAGGACGAGGGATAAATCCAACGGTCGTTGCCTTTCCTTTCAGGGTGATCTGCTTTGACGACTTGAAGGTTCATGCCAACTTTTGGACGACCTACTTCCCATATAGATGGCTCCTCTGCCACGATCCATGGCAACCCCAAGGTCGGCTGAACTCCAGCCTCTAACTAACATCCCTACTTAACCCACCTCACATAAACGATTGTTTATCTGCGCAAAGCGCCCACTCCTTTTATTTTCAATACTGGCAGCGATCTCGAGGCCCCAATCCCGAGGCGATTTCACTAACACTAAACTCCATAAGAAAAATGTCAGTTGACATTCACCACGGCGTAGTAATCCAAACGACTTTTTGAGGCACGTGCATTGGCTAAAAATCTAGGCCCCGAGCTGAGTTGAATTTGCTAGAGCCACTTTACCCACCGGCTTTCGACTTTAGGTTACAATAGCCTATCAGGATTAAACGGCTATCAAGTATGGATTGACCCTGCCGGTCAACGCTTATACATTCATTCAAACACAGTAAAACGAAACACGTACATGCCAAATACAAATTGCAATAAAATATTTGTGACAGAACGTTTTTTTTTTATTTATTCAACAAAACAAGCAATAAATTACATAGTTTTGAACGTGATTTTCCTTACAATAAATATAATTATGTGGCATCACCCTCATCAGCACTCTTCTCGACTTCAAAAGCAGAAAACGAAAAATGTTTACTGTGGTAGAGTGGTGATGCCGAATCAATGCCTGCCGCTCAAAGAGCTTCTGCGGCTTGAGATGCCTTGATCCAACCGTGCCTAAATCCACGATTCTCACATTAGCAAACTTCTTCGGCAAGTTTTTCGTTGGTCTTCTCGATTTCGACTCTTCGGCCTTCATGGAAACCTTTCTCATAGGCCCTTCCCTTCGCGTTCTCCATTGCGAACATACTCGCTGTCTCACGATCGGCAAGCGCGGAACTAATGAGCCGGTTGGTAACCCTCTCTTCCACAATTGGGTTTCCCTGTCCGGCGAGTTGTGCCTGGGCCACCTTGGTCTTCCTCAACTCGCGCTTGGCCGCCTCCGCGCGGGCCTCCAACTTCGAATACGTTCATCCTTCTTCTCCATTTCTCGGTGGGCAACGCGCAATCGCATGCCGATTTCATAGGCAGTGTACAGCCCCTTCACCGCCCCATGAACGCCTTTACGAAACACTTCGTAGTCCTAGCGACCTACCATTGATTGCTGACCCTCAGGCGAGAAAATTTGTCGAGCAAACTCGACCGCTACATTTGGGTCTCGAACGATCGAGTCCGCCTCCATCATGGGTCTATTCCCCACAAATACCGCAAAGCATAATGGGCGCGGATTCGCCTCAGGTCCCCTCCCGACTCGAGTTTGGGAAGTTCTGCCCTGCGACTGTTTGTCCCGCCTGGGCGACCTGCTTCGACGTTGAGGAGATTGACGCCTCTCTCGATCCCTGGAACTCCTGCTCCCTGTGCGCGGAGGGTCATTACCTCGATTCATGTCTCCACCCAGCTCAGCCAGCGTCTTCGCTTCCCCTCTGCTGTTAAAGAAGAGTCTGTGCGACATTCACTCGATACCTTCAAACACTGGAGTCAGTTGTCTGCTATGCTCATAAAAGTTTTACCTTTAATCATTTATCCTTTAAAGAGGCAGCACCCTCGAGGCCATCTCATTAATTGTAAAAACCTCAAACACCTGGCACCGGCTGGATCGACCAACTTGGGGCAAAGGCAGACAGATCTATCAAAACTCCTAGGGTCGTTTCCTCCGGCGCCCAAATGATCACGCACCGCCTGGGGCAAGGGCAGATTCATCAATCTATTCGGCTTATGTACCCTAGCTAGCTCATGAATCGATCCTTCACAAATCCTAAGGTCGTTTCATCCGGCATCCGAACGATCACGCACCGCCTGGGGCAAGGGCAGATTCATCAATGTATTCGGCTTCTGTACCCCCAGTTGGCCCATGAATCGATCCCGAATGATCATGCACCGCCTGGGGCAAGGGTAGATTCATCAATCTATTCGGCTTATGTACCCTAGCCGGCTCATGAATCTATCCTTCACAAATCTTAAGGTCGTTTCCTCCGGCGCCCGAATGATCATGCACCGCCTGGGGCAAGGGCAGATTCATCAATCTACTCGGCTTATGTACCCCAGCCGGCTCATGAATCAATCCTTCACAAATCCTAAGGTCGTTTCGTCCGGCGTCCGAATGGGGCAAGGGCAGATTCATCAATATATTCGGCTTATACACCCCAGCCGGCTCATGAATCAATCCTTCACAAATCTTAAAGTCGTTTCATCTGGCGCCCGAAAAATCACGCACTGCTTGGGGCAAGGGCAGATTCATCAATCGATTCGGCTCAGTACCCACAATACGCGGCACATGAATGATGATTCAATATTGTCATAGGATATTCAATTTCTGAAAGCTAAAGCACAGCAATGATTTTATCCAAATTCGTGAAAGGCAAAGTATTCTTCATTAAACATAACTTCACAAACCATGAACAAGTAGTGGAGAAATACCAAGGCAGTTTTCATTAATAAATTGAGCGCAAATAGTAACCAATTTATACATGAAAACTAGCCTGAGCCAACAAAAGTCTACCAAACAAAAACTTAAATCAAAATCAAAAGAGATGACTCCCAAATCACTCCTTGGGGTCAGATTCAAGTGGCTCAACGTCCACTTGCTCGTAGGGAATTGGCAAGGCCAATGTAACTCCAGCAGCAGCAAGGGCTTTGAGCCATCCATGTTTGAACCCCCGATTCTCGAATTTGGGGACTTCATCTACATATTCCATGAAGGCGGCGCTTTTTCCTGCCTCAAATGCCGCAGAAGCTTCAAAATCGGCTTTCTCCTTGGCGGCCTTGAGCTCCACTAACTGAACCTCCGCCTTGGTAAGCGCCTCCTTGGCTAACTTGAGCGATTCTTCGCTCGCATTTGCCCTACTCTCAGCGTCAGAGCGGAACTGTTCAGCTGAGTGAGCCCTCTCTTTCTCTGCTTCAGCTCACGCACTCTCCATCGCGGCTCTCATACTTTCAAATTCGGCCCTACTCTTTTGACCGTCCGCCTCTACTTGCAAACGATCAACTCTGTCGAGGGCATCATGGAGGCGGCGGCCTAGGTCCGCGATCCTGCCAACAATCTGCAAAACAAGTTGGGATCGTCAAATATCTTTAACGAAAACAAAGTCAAGAGAATTTGAGATGGTCACTAACCAGGAACGCATGGTGCGCAGCAGACTCTGACGCCATAACATCCGGCACGGCGCGAAAGGCTGCGACGTCAGCCGGCAAGGAAATTGAAGCCGCGAGGCTCAACGCCACGGCTGGATCCTCAATGGCTGAGGCATCGGAGGAGATCGGCGTATCTTTGATCTTAGGCCGAACAATAAAAGGCGCAGCCAGACCCGACTCTTCTAAACGAGGCCGTTTGGAAGCAAGGCTAATTTTCGACCCAGCTTCTCCCTCAGCACTACGCTTTTCGCCCCGCTCCTCCAGAGTCAGCCGTTCATCAATGACCTGTTCCTCAACCTCTTCACCCGTTTCGACCCCAGCGACCTGAATTGTCATGGAATTTTTAATCAAGGTGGGCTCAGAATGGGCGGCCTCGGCCTTCTTTCGAGCAGCCATTCGCTCGGCATTTTTCGTTCGCGCCATCTGCGTAAGGCTTTCCCCAGCCATAGCTTCAAAAATATCGCTGGGTAGGTCCCCCAAATTTGCAAAAATATCTTCGGACGAAAACTCTGCCCGACCCAAAGTGGACGGTGAAGGCTGGTTAAGTCCCACAGCCTCAAACGCCGAGCGTATCGCTTCGTCGACCTCTTCGGCCTCCTCAGCAACCTCTCTGGTTTGGTTGGCAACCACCTCTACCACCGGCTCAACCTCTGCCCTCGAATCCGAATCTTCGAGGCCAATTTGCCTAAGGCTCTTGAAGCTGGGAAAGAGAAGAGCCGAATGGTGTTGATCGCCGGATGGAATTGGAATGCCTTCCGCAGCCGAGAATGTGGTGTAAGTCGGTTCGTATCGGAGGAGTATGTGAGCCGCTCTCCCTTACTTTTATACGTTTGGACGGCCGAAGTATCTGAGCGTAGACTTGATCTCCTCAACAACCGCCCCGTCGGTTGACGGAAGAATTTTCTTCAATCTGTTACCTGCAAAGAACAACGGGTGATTAAAGGGAAAAAGCAGAGTGAAGGGTAAGTCAACAAACAACAAAGCGTTGCGTGGCAACCTGGATCACCCTTTCGTCTAGGAATAGGATCTAGGCGGTCTTCGCCCTCACCGAACTCCCAATTACCTTGGACATTGACCATTACATCGTCAACCCTCTTACCAGAACTGGCAAGCATGGTTATCAAGTGATGGTCAGTGTCCTTGGCTCTGAGAAAGTATTGCCCCAGCCGACCGGAAGATTTGGCCAAAGCGTAGCAGTGCCAAATCACCAGAATGCCAAGGTTGATCCTAAGACGCCAGTTCAACTCAATCACCCCCATGATGATTCGAAAGAAATTGACGTTAGGTTGAGAAGGAATCAGACTCCAATAGCGAAGGACGGCCCTAAGCAAGGGGTGTAGGGGAAAACGGACTCCGCCCTCCGCTATGGATAAGAGAGGGAAGACGATCATATTCTGATCCTCCCTCTCCATATCAAGGGTACTGTCCGTTACAAGAGATAAGTGGACGTCGTCGGGAATGGAAAAATGTCTCTGGAATCCGGAAATACGACCCTCGGAAAGGAGGTCTTTCAAGTGTTTAGCCATGTTCACAGGGATTCAAGGTTTCGCCAGAATCAAAACGACAAACAGAAAAGAGGATCTTAAAGAAGGGAGAAGAAGACTTACGAAGATTAAACGAAGACGAGGGTAGACAGAGAAGAGTTGCAGAGCATGCACATCAGAGAAGGGATATCTGCTGGCGGTCTAAGAGTCTCGAATACTCGACGAACTGTGCACTCGAAAAGACTGAAATTTCAAATCACAATAAATGCGAAACGCACGATTGAGGCGGGAAAGCGTTATGATGAACGAAAAGGTGTGCGCATCCTGACATCTATATTGGGATACGCGAAGCCGCCTGACCTGTTATAACTTTTCCAATTGAAGACCAAACACGCCGATTAACTACCATCAATAGGGAGTTTGGGGGGCAATTGTGGGAGCCGAATAATTGACAAAGGCACAAGGCGCGCGCAATACAGGGCTGATAATAATCGGCTGTATCTGAATACAATATTAGGGCCGAATAAGTGTGTAGCATTGGAGCCGGATAATGTAAAGGATAATGATCAAAAAGTAGGCCCTGGCCCCGAGGATCGAGGGAAACAGGTATAATTGCAGGAACAACATATTTAGTAGGTATGTAAGAATCACTCCACTTAACTTAGACAAGAAGCTATCTTGAGTGTCTGAACTAACTTGTCCGTCGGAGTGCTAATTCCGGCACCCCCGACCAAAGTGTTTCCATCTTTTCAGGTGACTAGCTGAGGATCACCAGCGTCTTCCAGGATTTGAAGAGTATTTCCAAACCACTTCCCTACAGTATGCATGACCACTCTCCTCGTTATTGCATAAGCTCTAGGGAGTGTAGTCCTCGATCCTCGTGCCACCAATCACGCATCCCGATGCATGATGTCCGAGGAGTCGAATTGCACATCTCAATATGAAATGGATGCACACATAAACACAACAAGGCCTGAACTCCATCATGGGTAATCCGGAGTGTCGGCAACCGAAAATCGAGGCACGATTCATCACTTGGAGTATGAAACGTCCCTCATTTCCCGTGTTTGGACTAACCCTACTCCAAACACAATGCAATGAGATAGCATACACAATGCGACTAACATGCCACCCTAAATGCAATGCAACCTAATCATGCTAGCATACGAGGGATGATATGCACACATGCAACCTAGCAAACGCAATGCTATGGACTAAAATGGCATACACAATGCACATGAGCTATATGGCATACACAATGCACACATACGAAGATAAACATACACAAAGGCATAATCAAAGCATACATAATGCGATGGTCAAACATGCAACAACATGAACCAAATGGCATACACAATGCAAGGTGGACTTAAACCAATATGAGTGGACCTCAGCCACACTCAAATCAGTGGCCATACATGATGGAATGAAAGGTAGGAACACTTGTGCAAACATGCTCGATGCAAGGGACCGAACCTAAGGCATCAAATGCCACTCTACCAAAGCATGGCAAGGGATGAAACATGGCATACAAACACACATTTTCCAGCTCTAAAACATGATACACAATGGTCCCGAATCATGCAAATACGTCACATAATGCATGCTAGACGGCCCGAATACCGAAACTAGTGAAGTGCGTTTCACTAGAGGTACACAAAGCAATGCACAAATGGAAAAACCAGCCCCAAAATGACCCTAGGCAGGTCCAAGATAGTGGGAAAATGGCCTAAAAAAGATGGCTCAACATGCATAGAAATGGAGCTCATGCAATGGTCCAAAAACGAGGCAAACTAGCACGACTCTCAAACGCATTTAAAGAGTGGAAAACATGGGAATATGGCATACATGTAAGCTCTGAAATATGATGCACAATGGTCCTAAAACATGGAAACACCTCAACATAAGCATGCAATAGGCCCCAAAACACAAAGCTAGGCAAGAGTATTGAACTACAACCATGCATAGCAAGCATCATTCGACTATGAGGCATAAAAACAGAGCTAAGGCAGTCCAAAACATGCACAAAATCAGTTTAAGGCATGGCCAAAAAGTGCTAGATTCATAGACCAAAATAGCATGCAATACAAGCTAGTGAAGAGGGTTTACACTACAAGTATATGGAGCATTCAAGAGGTCACAAAACCAGCAAAATTCAAAAGTATGCCATTCCAAATAATGCCCAAAAACTCATGGAAACATGGTCAATGCATGCAAGAATGATATGTTCCTTTGAAAGACCAAAATGAGGGTTATTCTACACATGCATAATGGACATCCAAAAAGACAAAACCACCTCTAGAAAGAGGTTATGAAGGCCCTAAAACTCACTAAAAAGGACCTGAAATGAGGCTAGGAAGCAAGCAAGTAAAGGCTCCTTTGAAAGGCCATGAAGAGGGTTACTCTGCACATGCAAGATGGACATCCAAAATGGCAGAAAGGGCTCTAGTCAGAGCCTATGAAGGTCCTAAAACCCACCAAAAATGGCCTGAAACATGCTCAAGAAGTATGCAAATACTGACTCCTTTGTAAAGCCAACAATGCTAGTAAACATGACAAGGGGTGAGAGGGTCACCCCTCTCTGATTTTGGGGCTCAAAAAAGTATGCTAGCCACTGAAAATCCACTGGATTTCAGTGGCTAAAAGGCCAAACAAAGCACAATACAAAGGCCTTAATGCATGGCTCAAAACAAGATGAAAACAAGCATGCAAGGGGGTAGATGACCCCCAACAGAAAAATGACCTTAAACAAACTTCAAGAGGACCTCAAAATAAGACTTTTTTCAGTTTATGACAAAACCCAAAAATGCTTGCAAATATAGCTAAGATATGAAGCAAAATAGGGACCAAAAGGGGAATAAGAGAGTTACCCTTGTAGCCAAGAAAGACAGCAGCTTCTGGACCAAGAAAGTGGCTCCTCAACCTCTGAAAATAAGCCCCAAGGTACTTAGATGGATGATGGAGAAGTGTGGTTATGAGGTGAGTGCAATGGGGCCAAGAACCTAGCACTTTTGGGACCAAAATAGAGAGGTGTATAGAGATAGGTGTATGTATGCCTTGGCCAAAAAATCTGAACCTTTGCTAATAAGGGAGAGAGTTTCTCTTATAGGAGAACAAAGGTCCAAGCTTCTCTTGGAAGCTTGGAGCAAAGGGCCAAGCTTCTTAAGGAAGCTAAAGCAAAAAGGGTCAAGCTTCTTGAGGAAGCTAGAGCAATGGGGTCAAGCTTCCTCAAAAAGCTAAGAAAGGTTCAAGCTTCTCTTAGAAGCTTGGAGCAAAGGGTCAAGCTTCTTTAAGAAGCCAAAACAAGTGGGTCAATCCTCCATACACGTGTATGGAGGATGGAGCAAATGTCTCCTAGCTGGCACAGCTGGAAGCAACTCAGAGAGACAAAAAAGGAGAAAGCTGGCTGACCAATTCAGGTGGTCAGCCGACCACTCCCCCTGGTCGGCCGACCAGTCCAAAAGGGTCAAGTTAGAGAATGGTGGTCGGCAGCCCTAATTGGTGGTCTCCCAATTGAGTGCAAGCTAGTGGTGTGGTGGGAGACCAGCAATTATGTACCAAAAGTGAGGTAGACCAGCTACCTGTCAAGAAAATCAGCCGGCAAGAGAAAGGTGGTCTCCAAGAAGAAAAGGTGGTCTCCCACCCTAGTACCACCTTCCAAACAATGAAAATAGGGTCCATGCCAAAAATGAACCAAGACGGATGCAAAACGAGAGTTCAGGGGCCAAAGCAGCGACAGTGCCTGGCCGATCATTAAGCATCGAAGGTGGCGTGCGACCACGAAGGTAGTCTCCTGGGCCAGAGTGTCCCTCTAGAGAGAGGAAACAAGGTATATGCCAAAAACCGGAGCAAATGGAGAAAGTTAAGCGGTCCCGAACCGAGGCGCACGGCTGACGGCTTCGAAAATCAGAAACTGGTCTCCAAACAGGAACAGTGGTCTACAATCACGAAAATTAGCCTACAGCCACTAAGAGATGGTCTACGAGACCTCTCCCTCCCTTCAGGAAGAGAAAACAGAACCTGGTTCGCAAACCGAGGCAAAGCACAAAAGAGTCCCAAAGTCCGGAGGCAAGGCTCTCAGCCGAGACTCCGTAACCTCAGAACGAGCACAACATGCACCATCACCGTGCGCTCAATCGATGACGTCTGAGTCTTAAGGTCGGTCAAAAATGGGGTGTCTACACCATCACACTTGTTCACTAAGTGCATCTGTCACACTTCATGTTCACCTTCAGTGTATCTATCATACTTGTTCACTTAGTGCATCTATCACACTTTGTGTTCACCTTTTGTGTATCCATCACACTTGTTCACTTAGTGCATCTATCACACTTTGTGTTCACCTTTTGTGTATCCATCACACTTTGTTCACTCAATGCATCTATCACACTTTGTGTTCACCTTTAGTGTACCTATCACACTAGGCTCACCTAGTGCATCCATCACACTTGGCTTCATATAGTGTATCCATCACACTCTCTTCACTATGTGTATCTATCACACATGCTTCTCCACTTAGTGTATCTCTCACACTTCGTTCACCTTTATGTATCTATCACACATGTTCGTGAGAATTGTATAATTTTCTTACATCCTTTCTGCATGTAATGTAGTTTGGTTTGAATTCGCCTGCTTAAACTGTTGCATTTATTGTGTATATTTGCTTCATTACAGCTTTCTCTGCATGATCATAAGTTATGTTCAGCTTTGTGCATACCCTTTGCATCTTGCCCCTTCCTGCGGGCACATCTCTTTGATTATCTCGCCTGTCTGTCTAAGTCTTCAACCTTGTCAAAAATGGGTCGTCTCTGGGCTTTGACATTCACTCCCGTCACTTATGACTTTCGAGTTCTGTCAAAGAGGAGCAACTGTAGACACCCCATTTTTGACCGACCTTAAGACTCAGATGTCATTGATTGAGCGCTCGGTGAGTGTGCATGTTGTGCTTGTTTCGAGGTTTCGGAGTTCTTGGCTGAGAGCCTTACCTCCGAGCCTCTGAACTCTTTTGTGTTTTGACTCGGTCTGTGGACCAGGTCTTGTTTTCTCTTCCCGAAGGGAGGGAGAGGTCTTGTAGACCATCTCTCAGTGGTCATAGACTACTTTTCATGGCCGTAGGTCACTGTTCCCATTTGGAGACTAGTTTTCAGTTTTCGAGGCCGTCAGCCGTGCGCCTCAGCTCAGGACCGCTTAACATTCTCCGTTTGCTCTGATTTTTGGAGCACACCTTGTTTCCTTTGTCTAGAGGGACACTGTGGTCTGGGAGACCACTTTTGTGGCCGTATGCCACTTTTGGTGCTAAACAGCCAGTTTTCGGGGCACTCGGCCGCACGCTTTGCCCCCCAGACTCTCGTTTTGCATCCATGTTGGTTCATTTTTGGCATGGACCTTGTTTTCCTTGTTTGGGAGGTGGTACAAGGGTGGGAGACCACCTTTTCTCTTGGAGACCACTTCTCTCTCCGCCAGTCAATTTTTCTTGTCGAGAAACTGGTCTCCTTGATTTTTAAGCCACATTTGCTGGTCTCCCACACACCACTAGCTTGCTTTCAAAGTGGAGACCACCAAATGGAGCTGCCGACCACCTTTTTTTTTGGGAGACCACTTGACCTGGTCGGCCGACCAGGGGAAGTGGTCGGCCGACCACATTTTCTGGTCGGCTAGGTTCCTCCTGTTTTGTCTCTGTGAGTGGATGCCAGCTGTGCCAGCTGGAAGGCACAGACTGTATCCTCCATGCACGTGTATGGAGGATTTGCACCCTTGCTCTAGCTTCTTGAGGAAGCTTGAACCTTTGCTCCTCTATAAGTGAGGGCCTCCCTCTCCTTATACCAGGTTCCAAAAAAATTTGTGTAAGGCAAAATATATATCCCTCTCTATATCTCTACATTTTGGGTTCAAAAGTGCATTGTTCTTGGCCTATTGCACCACACCTCATAGCCACACACCTCCACCATTGATCTGAGGTTCTTTGAGGGTATTTTCAGAGGTTAAAGAGTTGGTTTTGGACTGGAGAAGTTGCTGGTTTTGCTGAGCTTCAAGGGTAATCTCTTTTCCCTCTTTTAAAGCTTTGTCTTGATCACTCTCTTAGCCAAACTTTCATGCTTATTTGAGCTTTGTTTTCAACTGAAAAAAGTCTTGTTTTGAGGTCCTTTTGATGTTTGTTTAAGACCATTTTGGTGTTGAAGGTCATCTACCCTTTTGCATGCTTTAAATAGCCTTGTTTTGTGCCATGCCATAAGGCATTCGAGCTAGTCTTTGCTTGGCCTTCCTACCACTGAAATCCAGTGAATTTTTAGTGCTAAGAATGTGGTTTTGAGGGCCTAAATCAGAGAGGGGTGACCCTCTCTCTTGTTGTCTTGTTTACTAGCATTTTTGGCCTACCAAAGGAGCATATGTTTATACCATTTGGAGGCCTAGTTCAAGCACTTTTTGGTGACTTCTAGGACCTGCCTAGGCTCTGACCATGGCTGGTTTGGTCCCCTTTTGTTTGCCTCTTGCATGTGTAGAACAATCCCTTACATAGCCTATCAAAGGAGCATGTCATTCTTGCATGTATTGGTCTTGTTTCAGTGGGTTTTTGGCAATCATTTGGCATTCCATGACTCTTTTTTTTCTTGGTTTGGTAGTCCTTCATATGCTTCATATGCTTGTAGTGTAACTCATGTTCACTAGCTCACAATGCATGTTGTTTTGGCCCTCTATTCTAGCATATTTTGGCCATATTTCAAACTGATTTTGTTCATATTTTGGGCTGCCTTAGCTCTGTCTTAAGGCCTCTTGGTCAAAAAATGCTTGCCATGCATACTTTTTGTGTAATAGCATTGACTAGCTTTGAGTTTGGAGGTCCCTTGCATGCTTAACTTGAGCTATTTACATGTTTTGGCATCATTGAACATGATATTTCAGAGCTTATAGGGGTGCTACACTTCCATATTTTTCATGCTTTAAGTGCTCTTTAGAGTTGTGCATTTATGCCCTATTTGCGAGCCACTGCATGAGCTTCACTTTTTTGCCTTTCAAGCCACCATCCCAACCCATTTTGCTACTGTTTTGGACCTGCATAGGGTCTGTTTGGGGTTGGTTTCATCATTTGAGCATCGCTTTGCATACCTATAGTGTAATGCACTTCACTAGTTTCAATGCTTGAGCCATTCAACATGCGTTGTGTGAGTTGTTTGCATGATTCGGAGTCATTTTGGAGTCATGTTATATGCCATTTTAGCGCTGGAATATATGTCATTGTACTCCATGTTTAGTCCTTTCAATGCATGTGCAAAGTTGTGTTTTTGTGCCTTAGGCTCGGGGCCATTGTATTGTGCGTGTTGGCATTAGTTTTGGAGCTTTATTTTCATCATCTATGGCCATTGATTTGGGTGTGGCTGAGGTCCATCCATCTTGGTTTAAGTCCCTCTTGCATTGTGTATGCCATATAGTCCATGTTATCGCATGTTCGATCATTGCATTGCATATGCCTCGTTCATAACATTGCGTATGTTAGTGCATTGTGTATGCATGCCATATAATCCACGTGCATTGAGTATGCCCTTGATTAGTCCATAGCATTGTGTATGCTAGTTACATGCTTGCATGTCATCCTCTGCATGTTTGCATCACTTAGTCGCATTACATTTAGGATTGCATACTAGAGTTGCATTTGTACATGCCATGCCATTCTACTTGTTGCATTGTGTTTGGAATAGGAGTTAGTCCAAAAAAGGAAAACGAGGAACATTTCATACTCCAAGTGATGAAACGTGCCTCGATTCCCGATCGCCGACACTCTTGACCACCCATGATGGAGTTGTTGGTTTTAGTTGCTTATATGTGCATTCATGTCCCATTGAGTCGTGCAATTCGACTCCTCGGCCATCATGCATCGAGATGCGTGATTGGTGGCTCGAAGATCAAAACCTACACTCCCTTGAGCTTGTACAATGATGGGGAGAGTGGTCGTGCACACATATGTTGAAAATACCTTGCCATGCCTCTCTTTTGCTCCTTATTGCAGAAAACTAGAGACCAGAGGCAAAAACTGGTCGGTCGACCACCCCTTTTGGTTTCTTCAACAAAAGGTGGTTGGTAGGTGGTCTCCAAGGCCAATAGCTGGTCGGTGGCCCTCCCACAGATTCCCAGGGTGGAGTTTCAACCTTCTGGAGCCTTGTGCAGTGTTCTGAAATCAATTGCAAACAAAGGCATATCAGGGCGTCAAGAGGGGTTTCTGAACAAGGCAATTCAATGTATGCATGCATCCGTTATCATTCAAAGCAGAGCTGAGGCAGCCTATTTTACATATTTTGCATGCTAGTTTAGTTAATTTGTTAATTAGCTAGTGTTGTGTAATAATTAGTTAATTCGATTCTGTATTATTTATTCGAACCCTCCGAGAGAGGGCAATGTTGTAATAAGTGTGCGTGTGGGTAATGCATGTCTTCTAACCCCCATTTCTTTCTCCCTTTTATTTACTAGCTTATGATGGTTTGTTTTAGGGCATGTTTCAATTAGCATCCTTATGCTCGCAAGTTTGCATCCATTCATCTGTCTTGCATGCATCAAGCTCGGCGCATCATACTAACTGCATTGTATTTCAATACCAAGTTGAATACATGTATCAACTGTTGCATTTCATATGCCACTTTAGAATAGCCGAGCCTATCTTAGTTGCATTCTTGCATGTGTTGCATTAGCCATCTTAACATGAACTAGGATCATGCATTGATTACTAACTAGTTTCTGTTTTGGCTCGGAGTACTCGGTAAGTGTTTATGCTTTAGCATCCTTGCATTAGTGTGAGTGTTGCCATGATAGCATGCTTGCCAAGAGGTTATTTGCTTATGTGATATAACTATCTGATTGCCTGTGGGTGAAGGTTGGATTACTTGAATTGGAACAATTCATTGATTGCGAGTTTTAAGCCCACTTGAGAGTGGCAAATCACCATATTTTCTAAGCCCACTTGAGGTTGGCAAAATCCGCATTTTAGCCTACTTGCGAGTAGCAAACCGTTTTCAAAAACAAACATCAGATGTTTTGTTCCAACTTAGACGATCCACTCTATATTTGTATGCTGTGTGCATCACATAGCAATTCTAGGCTAATAAACCGGAATAAGAGCACATATGTTTTCAAAAACAAGATATCATGTTTAGTAGTAGCCGATCTTTGATCGGGCGAGCGGGGGTGCTCATTTTATGACCTTCCCCAATCGTATCCAAGTTCCCGAGCTGAGGCAACTTTGGTGATGACGGATACGTAGTCTTAGGCACAAGTCAGGGTTTCCTAAATTTCTCCAAAATAAAATATTTAGGTGGCGACTCTGTATCTGGCAAAGCAGTCCATGTTTGGCAATTCTTTCTAAAAATTAGTTTTTCAAAACGATTTGCCTGATTTGGACTCTTTGGTGATTTATCAATCTCGTATTGCACTTTGCGAGATCAGATTAAGAACCGTGACATTGAGTCCAAACTGTAGTGAGCCCAATGAACAAAATGGGATTTTTCCAGGACGTTCGGGGACGTCTACAACGAGGCATTAGGTACTTGTTCTTAATAGTTACCCAGTTCAACTTCCGGTAATCTATTCAGATTCGCAACGCACCATCTTTTTTTTTTTTGGCAAAGAGAGCCTGATGCTCCCCATGGTGAAGTACTTAGGCGGATAAAACCCTTATCTAGAAGTTCTTGGAGTTGAATCTTTAACTCAATCAACTCGGCATGTGCAAATCTATACGGTGCCCTGGAAATCGGTGTCGTGTCAGGCACTGAGTCAATAGAGAACTCAATCTCACGATGAGGTGGTAAACTAGTGACACCCCATTTTTGACTGCCTTTAAGACTTGGGTGCCTCATGGTGAATACTCAATGATGAATAAGTACCATGTACAAACTGTTCAATTTCTTCAACAATGAGCTTCGGTTTTGAGTTTCAGAGCCTAGAACCTTGCACCTTCTTTAGACCAAAACCTAATTTTTTCTAACCTGACCACTCAGAGGCCTGTTGGCCAACAGGTGGCCGGCAGGCCAATTTTATTAGTCGGCCGTCCCCTTTCTTG
The DNA here is from genome assembly GCA_025200525.1 of Camellia lanceoleosa. Lineage (NCBI taxonomy): Eukaryota > Viridiplantae > Streptophyta > Magnoliopsida > Ericales > Theaceae > Camellia > Camellia lanceoleosa. The sequence continues at coordinate 45,069,116 of CM045759.1, forward strand.
GCTGGCTAGCCATGTTTCCTGGCAGGCAGATATTTGTTGCCAACTGTCCCCCCTATGTGCATGTCTTGCACTAGCTAGCTCCATACATATATTTCAGACTGAGGAACTTGTTTTCCTATAAATAGATGACCACCCCTCTTGATTTTAGGTTAGAAAAATTTATTAAGAGCCAAAAACTTGCCAAACACTCTCCCTTTCTATCTTACAATATACATACACTATATATACACTTCCTAATCCAAAAATTTGAGGCTCTTTGCTGAGATTATTGAGCCAAAATTTTAGCTCTTGAGAGTGAACACTTTATGGTTTGTGAACCAAAGAGTATCTTCTCTTCAAAGTTCTAACTTTTGCCTTGCTTACACTACTTTTCTCTTCTCTTTTTATTGGGGTTTGTACTCTATTTTGAACTATTTTTGTGGGATGAAACTTGTGATTTAAAAGCTACCAAGGGTGGAGGGGTTAACCACCCTTCCTTGAACCTTATTTCATAAGCTTATATCCTTGTGTTTCCCACTTGTTTCTCAACTTTTAGCTACTGATTTTCACAGTTTTTCAGAGGAAAAAACATGTGATTTTAAGGTCCAAAAAGTGGAGGGGTTAGCCACCCTTTCTTAGGCTTGCTTACTAGCTTTGTTCTCCTCTTCTTTTCCTTGCTTTTTCTAGCTTTTCAAACTAATTTTCAGCACTGTTTTTTCTAGTTTTTGGGGCTGTTTTAGTTTTTTATTTACTTTATGCTTGTAATATTATGCTTGTACTGTTGTAAGTCCTCATAGATTTAGTGATTTAGGTCATAGACACCAATTTATTTGAGTTGATAGCTTTTTATTCCATAGTCTTCATACATGTACTCACACTTGTAATAACCATCTCTGCAACCTCCCTCCTTTCTTGGTTTTCTTTGTTTAAGAGTTGTTTCAAACAATTGATTGTTGTTTAAGGCATGAGAAAGAGACCTTCCATGCTTAATGGTTTAATCTCTTCGAAGGTTCATTACAAGGGCATTACATCTCTCTCATGCTAAGCACAACTTCTTGTTTGACACTTCTCTTCATTAGTGGACAAAATTATCACTTTTGGACAAAAATGAATAAAGAATGACAAGGTAATGTAAAAAGGGCTAACAAAACTGGAATAAAAGTTGTAACAAGTAATAAAATTGGTTTGGGTTCAATCGGACGCTATATTGAACCCATTGAGTCTTGACACATTACATACTCTTTAGTGATGTTAATGAGTCAAGAATCAATGTCTACCACTTCCCTTGAGGTAAATCCATGATAGGGGGAGGTTTTGTTGGTCTTTTATTTCCATTTATTGAGCCTTTGTCCCATCAATTCATAGATCATCACGTAACAAGTTTGCAACAATTGATGGTTTGCGAATCGAGTCTATTCCTTCCTTGATCAGTTTCATGATAGAGAGAGGCAGAAAGGACAAACATCCCCTGGAAACACTCTGTTTTTACTCTATTTCATTTTTGTGACAGCAAAGCAGTACCCAAAAACAGTGGCCAGTCGGCTACCCTTCCATCTGGCCGACCACTTTCCCAGGCCGGCCGGCCACCCTATTTTGTGTAGGCAGTGTCATTTTCATGGCAAAATAGAGCAAAAGTTGGGGCAAAAATAGATTAATTTTTTGACTACAAATAGAATAGATTCTAACAGTGAAACAGAGAGGTTTCCGGGAGGACGTTCTCATTTGTGCATGTGCGACGCTTCATTCCCCGTGGTCCTTTAAATTAATGTTTTGATAGTGGTATCTTTAAATTCATTAGATTCATTCAAAATTGTAATAGCTAGTCAAAATTAGTTATTAGTAATAGCTAGTTAAATTAGTTAATTTGGTGCTATAATAATTAGTTTAAATTCAGTCCCTCTTGTATGAGGGCAAATTTGTAACATTGTGCATGTCTTCCAACCCCCATTCTTTCTTTCTTTTATTTACTTGATTATAATGGTTACATACAGCATCATGTTTTATAATTTCATACCATTGCGATGACTTGTACCCATTTTTGCATGCATTGGTTCGGGTTATCATTTTAACATTGTTGTCATTTCCTACTTACTTGAATACGTGCGTTATCGCATGCTTTGAGTTGAGCCATATGTCATGTTAATAAATCGAACCTAATAGTCGCATTTTGTATGTGTTGCATTAGTCATTTGCATATTAGGGCATGCATGTTTCTAACTATTTTCTTCTATTTTGGCTTGCCTCGGTTGAGTACTAGGTGAGCATTTTTGGTTTAGCATGTTGCATGTATGTTTGTGTTGTCATATCAAGCATATCACCATGAGGCTACGTGCTTATTTGATATATCTCTTGAATGCCGGTGGATGAAGGCTAATTTGCTTAAATTGGGATATTTTGATTAAAGCATATATGAGCTTACTATTTTAAGTAACACATATTCAAAACTCTTTTCAAACAAGCATGAAATCAAAACATTCCAAAGTGGGCAAAGTAGTCTATACTTGTGTGCCTCACACAGTAAGTTAGCATCATTAATAAATCAGAATAAGAGCATATACTATATATAAAAATCATATCATGTTTAGTAGAGGTCGATCTTTGATCGGGTGAGTGGGGTGCTCAATTTATGACCTTCCCCTCTCATACCTAAGTTACTAAGCCGAGACACTTTGGTGATAACGGAAAAGTGGCCTCTGGCACGAGTCACGGGTTTCCTAAATTTCTTTAAAATATTTAGGTAACGACTCTGAAATCTGGCAATGCAGTCCATTTTTGGCATTTCTGATTGTAAATCGATTTTCCAAAGATTTGCCAGATTTGGACTCTTTTGTGTTTTTCTATTTCACATTGCACTTGTGAAACCAGATTCAGAACCACGGGAGTCCGAACTATAGGATTATCGTATCCGAGGAGACTAAATCCCTCCGAGGAGCACGAAAAGCAAGCTACAACAACCAAGCTCACTCTAACCACGTGGATCATACACCAGTGATAAAACTCTATCGGCTCTATCCCCTATGAAATAAAAACAATCACCGCTCAAGGTATGTACAGTAACCCTCTGACGGTAACAATCTATGACAATCAATACGATGACAACCAATCCATACCCAATATAGCATCAAAACTTGAATGTCAATCAACACAAATGTAAAAGGAAGTCGGTGACCGGCAACCTCTATCTCATAACCCTAATACCCCTGTTCTAAAACAATCTCATCACCAATAGATGACTCTACACTGAGTGAAGATACTAACCAAGCCAATCCTAATCCCAATGTCGATGCAAATGCAGATGAAATAAAAGAATGGGATGCACCCGTATCAATCAACACTTTGGCAATAGAATTGCATAACAAGAAAGTACCTCTCACAACTAAAGGCGCTGGCACTAAATCTGGCGCGGTAATAGCATACACACGCCCTTTAGGTCTCTATTCCACCTACTCATCCCTCAGAGCATGAGTCTGATGTACTAACTGAGCCAAAGAGGCTCCCTGATTAGCCTTTGAGGCCTGTGCTGACTGTGCAGGCTGGTGGCTTTGTGTCTGCCTCGAACCAGACGCACTAGGTGTGCCACTCAACTGAGGGAAAAACCTCTTCATATGCCCCGACTACCCACATTGATAACAAGTAGGCTGCTGCTCTCTCCCCTAACTCTGGCTCTGAGAACAAGTCGCAAGCGGTGCAGAATGTTGCCCTTCTTCTCTCTGCCGGTGACCCAACTGGCCACACTTTTAACCAAAGAAACCTCCTTGATTACCTCTCCCTGAATCCGAACTCAGCATAGGAAAGGTGGATCTAGACTATGCAGCCTAGGACTGCTGTGAAACACCTCTTTGCCTCTTACAGTCCCGACTCTCTCCCTGAACCTCTTGACTCCTCCTAGAGCCCCTCATCCGTTCCTCCTCGACCTAAACTATGGTCTCAAGATAAGCCACTGCCTCCACAAGGCATCCGTAGTCCCTAATAATTAACTAGACTACCTTGAAATGAAGCCTATTGCAGCAATCTAGAATTTTTCCCTCCGCTCAAGCGAGGGAGTTGACGCTCAAGCGGACTTGTGAGGCTTCCGGTACTTTTGCAGTCTGTCCGAGATTCTGAGAGTTGTGAATTCCCGCTCGAGCGTAGGAGTGGTTGCTCGAGCAGTTGGCCTTGTTGGTCTACGCACTCGAGCGCAAGATTGGGCTCTCGAGCGGTTTGCCTAGTTGAGTTTGACTTTCTGAGACTAGTGGGATTGTTTTTTACCTTTTATTATTGTCTTTGGAGCCTCCTAGTTTTATTTTGGGGCATTGATCGAAGTGGTAACATGATGGTAAAGTAAGATTGGACCAAAAACTTTAATTCGGCTAATTTTCCTACTAACAGCCGTCACTCTTTTACCCTTTTCTTTTTTCACACTTTGAATTTGGATGTAAGGCTAGAACCATTGAAAATCTTGTTTTGGAATCTATCCTGGAAGCAGGTACACTCGAGCGGGAAAAGCGACGCTCGAGCAGACTGTGCGAATTCAGCAAGTTTAAAAGTGATTTCCTAGATCATTCCTTACACTTTTCTTTTCTCTCTTCCTTCCTCTCATCCTAGGTCCGAAAACCCTAGATTTTCTTGACCCAAATACCTTCTATTCCCTAAAGTTTTGGCCAAGATCTGTTACCAAAAAGTGAAGGATACTTGAAGATTCAACCGATTGAAGTTTGGATTTGTGAAGGAATCTCATCAAAGCTTTGCTCTTTTGCTTGATTCTTGAGGTAGGGGTCCTAGTTCTTCTTCAATACTTGCATTTATAGATAGATTTGTGGTATTTTGATTATATAAATACAAAATCTCCATTTTTGAGCATATAGTGTTATATCATGGAATTTGGGGGTTTAGGGTTTGAAATGTTGGGGTTCAATTGTTGGGTGGTTAAGCTTGTGGATTATGAACTTTAGGTGTATAATCAAGGGGAAAATTGTAATTAAAAGTAGTGGTGTGAGAAGTTTCAATTGTTCTTGAAATTCTTGATTTTTCTTGAAAACTCTAAGTTGATTCATGGTGATAATTAATGATTTTTCCCAAATTGAAAGTAAGATCATGAAATTGAGGTATTGAATTATATATATACCAATTTAATTGAATTTTGGAAGTGTTTGAAAATTATGTTAAAAATTAGTGAATGAATCTTTATTATGGATATTGTAAATCATGCTATAATATGAAATGGAATTTGGGAAAAAGATTTGTTAATGATATGGATGGCATGAGACTTGGGATGAAATGATGAAATGGGGATTTAAGAGTTCACCTTGAATTATATTGAATTACATTTAGTGGCGTTGAATTGAATCATGTTGAATAGTGTTGATTATGTTGAATTGTGTTGACTATGTTGAATTGTGTTGAATTAAGTTGAGTTGTATTAGATTGTATTGAGTTTGGGTTGATATATATATATATATAATAAAAAGAGGGGGGGGGGAGTTTGCCCTAATTGGATCAAATTGTTATTTTGTATAAATTATTGAAATTGTCATTGTAAATGTGAAATTGGAGGATTGTTAATGATGATGGTGGAGGTTGATATGCATTATCACTCCCACATGAGATTTTGGAAAAGCGTATCGTTAAAGGAATTTATTTATCGGTTTAGATATATTTGTTTTAGGCTATCGGTGGAGAATAGCTATGATTGTTGTAGAAATTGCATGTTGACTAGGCAAACTAGACTATTTATAAATCATGCATATCATGGAGCATGCAATGGATTTTGAGGATTTAAACTGTATGTTTTGGAAAAAGATTTTGGAAATTCTTGTGTTATGTTTTAAGGGCACTTGTTTCACTTTGAAAATCATATTTTGGATCACATGTATTGTGCTAGTTGAAAAGAGTAAATAATATGATAAGTCTGAGAAATGATTGTCATTGAATATGACTGTGTGTTTTAATACATTATATATGTGTGATTGTTTGGGAGGAGAAAGGGGATGTACTCCATGTGTGATTATGTGATTCAATACATTGTATATGTATGTTTGTTTGGGATGAGAAAGGGGATGGACTCCATTATAACAAAGTTGGCCGAAGTGTCTTGGGTGAAAGTCCCGAAATTTATACATGGGTGCCGATCCCGCGGATGAAATTTTCGTAAAATGGCAGTTTGAAGTGTTTATGTGTGTTTTGTATGATTGGAAAACCACTGAGTTGTAGCCTCAGTTTGGTTATTGAAAGATAATGAAATTGACTCATGAATTGAGAAGAATAAATGAACTGAAAATGAACTGAAGAAAAATGGATTGAGGATTGAAATTGGCATCATGTGGGTAATTGGATTAGGGGCTAGTAATGATAAACTCAATTGATTGCTTGTGACAAAAGGGAAGATTATGAGGTTTTTTTTGTAAGTAATTGGGAAATTAAATTAAAAAGGGTTTGTGATTCTTGTGTTATGTTTGAATTCTAATCCTTTGGATTTTGATGTTATGGAGTATGTAATTGGAAATGGAAATGAAATATGGAATATTAAAATGGAAACGAAATGAGGAATAATTTGGAATCGGGTTAATGAATTTAAGATGATGTTCTTCCTTAAGTGTACTTGTTTTCAAAGAAAATTTTTATGGCTTCCTAATGATGAGAAACTACATTTATGGCAGGGAGTTTTCTTAAAGATTCAAGCGAAATTTTAAGAAAAGATACTTTTCGTATAATATTTTGAACTTATAAAATGTCACCTTATTATATGGTACCACTTTGCATGCATGATCATTTCTATCTATGTGTTAGCTATTGTTGTAAAACTATGAGATTCCTACTGGGCATTTGTGCTCACCCCTCGTTGTTTTATTCTTTTTCAGGAAGAGAATGTCGGATTCATTAGTTGAGGAGTATGGATTCCATGTATCTTTTTGTATAAATTTTATCATAGATGTTAAAGGAATGAAAAATGTATCATGTGGTTTGTAATTATTTATTTGTAGCTTCGCAGCAGAAGCTTGGCATGTATTATTACATTGTTGTTTTCAATAAGAGAGAGAACATGTATTATTATGTTTCTATCACCTAAGGGTAATAGATATTTTAAAAAAAAAATGGACCTAAATTATAGGCTTTGGTAATGTTTCCGATTAATTAAAATGTTGGAGCGTGACACCTAGTCCTCAGTCTCTTCTTGAACTGTCACACCCCAAACCCGCCCCTAGAAGTTTCGGCATGACCAACTCACTAATAAACACCAAAACTCAATAATTATACAATATGGGGCCTGAACAGAAGCAATTATCAACTTAAAATAACATCCATTGAGCTATCGTCTATATGCCAGGATCACAGAATAACTCATAACCTGAATCTATACATAATAAAGCACACATATAAGTGATAGCTATATACATGCATATACATACAGTTCCAACCCCACAGCTGGGGTACAATCAAGATATTAAAAGTGGAGATTATACATGCGTAACAATACTTGGCAAAAATCCAGGCCAAAGCTAGGAGTCAGGATAGGACTTCACAAAAATAAAGAAGCCCCATCTAGCTGCTTAGGCTCCACAGGGTTGACAAAAGAAAAGCTGCCAAAGCTAGACTAGAACTGACCACCCGGTTGATTACCTACAGAGACAGACATAACACGGAGTGAGCATGGCTCAGTGAATAATAGTATGCAAGAAATTTCAGATGAACCTTTATGAATTACAATGCACATAAACTTATAGATTACATATTTGATCTTGCTCTGTAAACATTTCCAAAACGGCCTCAAGCCCAACATCATACAGAACAGCCTTAGGCCCAACATATTATACAGAACAGCCTTGGGCCCACATATCAACAGTTGTTTACATATTGGAGGGTAGGTAGAACATCGACATGTACACTACCTCCCTTTGTCGTAGGCCTTGAATCATAGTCAATCCGAATCAGATTAGGGTCGGTAAGTGTAGACGCGCCTGAAAGTCCCGGGAGGGAAATCCCCCCATTTCGTTCATTGGGCTCACTACAGTTCAAACTCAAATTGTCACGGTTCTTAATCTAAACCAAAGAGTCCAAATTTGGCAAATCATTTTGGAAAACAGATTTTTGTAAAGAAGTGCCAAAACATGGACTGCTTTGCCAGATAAAAGTCGCCACCTAAATATTTTTTAATGGGGGAATTTAGGAAACCCTGACTCGTTTGCCACAAGCCACATGTCCGTCATCACCAAAGTTGCCTCAGCTCGGGAACTTGGGTACGATTGGGGAAGGTCAGCTATGAGCACCCCCTTTCGCCCAATCCGAAGATCGGCCTCTACTAACCATGACATCTTGTTTTTGAAAACACATGTGTTCTAATTCCGATTAATTAGCTAGAATTACTATGTGATGTGCGCAGCAAAACAAGTATAGACTAGATCGCCTAATTTGGAACAAAGCATTGCATATCCGTTTGTTTTGAAAAATAGTTTGAAATTTGCTACTCGCAAGTAGGCTAAAGCACGGATTTCAATGAGTTGTCCAACTCAAACAATCCAACCTTCACCCACAGGCATTCAGGCAGTTAATCAAATAAGCATTTAGCCACGTGGTAAGCATGTCGTTATGTTAACATTCACGCTCATGCGAGATGCTAAAGCATAAATACTTACATCGTACTCCGTGCCAAAACGGTGAACTAGTTAGTAATCATATGTATGATCCTAATTCATGTGAAGTGGCTAATGCATCGCATACCAAATGTCAATAGAATAGGCTCGGCTACTCCTAGGATGGCATGTGGAATGCAACATGTGGCACGTATTCAAGTTAGATTTGGAATACTATGCTGTTAGCATGATGCGCCAAGCCCGGTGCATGCAATACTGATGAATGATGCACGCATGCATAGCATAAGGTATGCTAAATTAAACATGTCCTAATACTAACCATCAAAGCAGGTAAGTAAAAGGGAGAAAGAAGTGGGGGTTGGAAGACATACACACACGCACCCACACTTATTACAAATTAGCCCTCACTTGGAGGGACCGAAAGAATAATACAGATTTAACTAGCCTACAAGCTAATTAAATATTACAGACCAATTACACTAGTTAAGCAAATTAACTAATCTAATAAAATAGTAAACAGCCTCGGGAAGAGGGCCCAATGCAATGCGTGCTCAGCTCCGCTCGGAAGTTCACTGCCATGCACAAGTTGCCTCTGTTTTCCTTGCTCTGCTCCTCTGATCATTGCAAACTTTCCAAGGTACACTCTATGGACCCTGTGGAATACCACTGGCCAAATGGAATGATCACCGGCCACTGGAAATGATCACCGGCCACCAATTGTTGGTCGGTCGACACTAAAGATGGCCGGCCGGCCAAGTCTTCCTGCAGAATCCTGTTTTGACAGTAGTAGAGGGCAAAACAAGGCATAGCAATGCATTTCAAGCAAATGTGTGCACCAACACATCCCTTATCATGTTTATGACTCAAAGGGACATGGTTCTCGGTTCTCGGACCACCAATCACGCATTTCAATGCATGATGGCCCAAGAAGCCAAAGTGTGCAATTTCAATATGGAATGAAATGCACGAAACAAATAATGGGCCCCAACCTCTATCATAATCAATTCAAGAGGCAAGAGATACATGCTATGATATGCAACCTAAACATGCAAACTAAGCATGCAACATGAAACAAGCATGCGACAACATGGTAAAATGGACTTACACTAACATGGGTAGCTCTCAAGCATGCCAAAATCAGTGGCCAACATGCTAAAGAATGAAGGCAAAATGACATGCAAACATGCATGCACACAAGGACCAACACTTAGGCATATAGAAGCAACTCTCGAGCACACTTAAGAGGATGCAAACATGGACAAATAGCATGCATAGAAAGCTCTAAAAATCATGTTATAAAGGTGCCAAACCAAGTAAACATGACAAGCTAAGTATGCAAGCAAGCCCAAAACTCAAGGTAAGCCAAGGGGCTTAAACCATGGCCACGCCAACCAAGCCTCACAAAGCTAAAAGGACTTAAAACAGGTCCAAGGCAGACCTAAACAAAGCTAAGGATACACCTAGATGGCATCTAAGTGGTCTAAACATACAAGCATACAAAAGAACCCACACATGGGGCATAAGATGACAACCTTGTAAAGCATTAAAGGGGCATCAAATGCAAGCATACAAGCATACCATGGGGACTGAAATGACATGACAAGTGGTTCCAAACCACTGAAATGATGCAAGGATGGCATGCTAGAGGAGTCAATGCTTAAGGCATACAAGAGAGGTTACATGGTAGCTATACAAAGCAAAGCATGGACAACCCAAATGACCAAAAACAGTCCTCAAGCACATCAAAACAAGCATAAAAGCTTCACAAAGCTAAGCCAAAATCATGCTAGAACAAGGGTTAAAGCCTAAAGCATGTTAAGGCTAAAACATGGCATTACAAGACAAGTATGCAAGGCAAGCATGGTGTGTCTAAACCAAGTAAAAACAAATCTATATTATGACATAATAAGCACAAAAAATAGCTAAGGCATGGCCATCATACACTTAAACAAGATGCTCACACATGAGGCAAAAATAGCCCTTTTCAAGGACAACAAGGAGAGGGGGTGGCCCTCTCCTTCTTAGGACCTTAAGGCACCATCCTCACCACTAAAATCCCTCAAAATTTCAGTGGTGAGGAGGCCCAAATAAGGTGGTCCCGGAGCATACCAAAATAGCACAAAATAGGGCCAAACAAGGCCTATAAGGGGTCAAACAACCACAAACAATAAAACACTCTTAAACAACTATTTAAAGCACTCAAAATCAAAACTTTTATTAGTTATATACAAAGTCTAAAAATAGTTGCAAGATAGGTTAAAAGACTATGCAAAATGGGGTAAAAAGGGACAAGAACCTTGCCCTTGATGACCCTCTTCAAGAACAGCACTCCAGCTGCTTCCTTAGCTCCAAACCAAGCCAAGAACTCCAAGAACAGCCTTCTGGTCCCTCAGTAACCAAGAGAAGGTGTAGGAGTAGGTGTTTGTGTGCAATAGTGAGACTAAACACACACACAAGGCAAAAAGAGAGATATAGAGATGGAATAGATACAAATTCCATCCCTAATATCAGAGCTCTTCTAAAAATTTTTGTTCAACCCCAATAGAGGGAGAAGAGGCTCCCTCTTATAGACCTCCCTCTTGCAAAGCTTCTCAAGTAAGCTAGTCAAGAGGGAAATCCCTCCATACACGTGTATGGAGGGGAGCAAAGGTGTATGCCAGCTAGCATAGCTGGCATAAAAATATCTGCAAAAGCAGATGCACAGTGGTCAGCCGGCCAAAAATGCAATTTGACCAAAATAGATGGTCGGCCGGCCACAAAGAGTGCCGGCCGGCCAAACATTTGGCCGGTGGCAACAAACCAGTGGTCAGTGGCCTCAAGCCATGGCCGGTGATGTGTGGAGATGGCCAACAAGCCATTCCCTGCCCCCTCAAAGGCAAAACACAAGTGTTTGGTGCAAAACCAAACACAAAACAGTCAAGTCGAGAAATCCTGAGACAAGGCACATGGCCGAGACCTCCGAGAACTCAAGATGAACACAAACATGGATGATCACCAAGTGTTCAAACGGTGACGTCCAAGTCTTGAGGACGGTCAAAAATGGGGTGTCTACAGTGAGACATCGGCATGTCATCACCTCCCTCAGTTCCAAAGTTGTCCACATTCAGTGGCTGATAACTGAATGACCTCGGGCCTATCGTTAACAAAGCAGAATAATCTCAAGTTCTTAAGGATCTCATCGTTCAATATCGCACATAAATTTCCACTGGTTCAACATGAAATGACAATATTAACTTATAGAGAACTGAACGTCAATAAGAGCTATTAACAGTAAACGAAGTAATCGCTACGGTACTATTACTCACAGTGCTGTGGCGGAGCGATAGTTCCTCCCTGTATGTGACCCACACATGCATACAGTTTAGAGATTAGTCTCTTTTTTTTTTAATCAATATCCGATTCGTTCAACATACATTTAATTATAAGCATTTTAAAATCTCCAAATACATATTTCAGCAATCCCAGAGGGTTAAACAAGAGAAAAGAAGAATGCAGAATATTTGTCCTTGGGCCGCACGTGCTTTTATTTCAATGTCTCAACTTCACACTCCCCTGTTTCCCGCACATGCAGCTGTGAGCCCCACACGTGCCGTGGTGCTTCCCGCACGTGCAGCCATGAGCCCCGCACGTGCGGTCGTAGCCCCTGTTTTGAGCAGTCCGAATTTAGGCAAAAGTTCAACAGAACCAACACATTACTATGTGCAAAATAAGAAGAATTAACTCAATAGGTCAACATAACATCTTCATAACATGAATCACAAATTATAATGTCATAATAAACATGATTATAAGCTTAATTAGATTATAACCCTTTCTAAATTCACCTCCACAGTCCAATTCCTTTATGTTTATGATTATATTTGATACGTGAACAATATATATGTATAACCATGTGAGTTCAACATGAAAAATCAAGGAATACACTGTAATTCTTCCAATAACTCAGGTTAAACACAACTTTCCTATTAAGCAATTATCACACACATGCCCACAATTACAAACCCTAGCTTGCTTGAATATAAACAAACTTCAATTCAAATCAATTAGAGGGGTTAGTCTAGGTGGATTATGTCTACCTTGAACTCAAAACTCCTCAATTCTTCTCAATTTCTTCAATCTCTCCTTGTTGATCTTCTTCTCCCTTGTTTCTCCTCTCTACTCTTTCTCCTTCTCTTAGAAAATATCTCTAAGTGATATGTCAAGTGACCCAAAAAGGGGGGTTCAAGAGACTATGTCAATATTTATTATGAATTAATCAATTTAATCATTCCGAATCGAATTTTTACAAAAATGCATGTTATGATCTAAAAAGCATGTTGATCACAATTGTATAGTTAATTTCGGATTATTAAGCTTCTAAGGCTTTTAATTACTGATCCAAACATCGCACCTGTAATAGATATTTCTCATAGTAAATAGATATAAATCCAAAAGCATAAGATTCACACAATTAAACTTAATTTCACATGGAATTTCACATGAAACATGTAAATGCACATAGTAAGGGACTGAAAGCATACCAGAAAACATGTAGGAGGGTCAGGTTATTACACTCTCCCCCCCCTCCCTAAATAAGTTTGGTCCCTCAAACTTGTTTTACCTTTTGACAGAAACAATTCTGGATATTGGTGTTGCATTTCTTCTTCTTTTTCCCAAGTGGCTTCGGTTCCGTAATGTTCTTGCCATTCAATTTTTACCATTGAGATTTCCCGATTCCTCAATTGTTTCACTTGTCGGTCCAGAATTCGGAGTGGTTTCTCTTCATAGGTTAACTTATCATCCAAGGTGATTTGATGGTAATCTATAACATGAGACGGATTTGGGAGGTAACTTCGAAGCATCGACACGTGAAATACGTTATGTACTTGGCTCATACTTGGTGGAAGAGCAACTCGGTACGCCACCGAACCCACTTTCTCCAGAACTTGGAATGGACCCACATATCAGGGCGTTAACTTACCCCTTTTTTCGAATCTGGGGTGACCCTTCGTCGGAGTGACCTTCACAAATACATGGTTACCCATTTTAAATTCCAAATCTCTTCGTCGGTTATCCGCATAACTCTTTTGTCTACTTTGAGCGGTTTTCAATCTTTTCCGAATAGTTTTAATCTTTTCAGTTGTCAACTGTACAATTTTAGGCCCTAACAATGATTTATCTCTGACTTCAGCCCAACACACGGGGGAGCGACATGGTCTTCCATATAAGGCTTCATAAGGTGCCATTCCAATACTTGAATGGTAACTATTATTGTACGCGAACTCTACCAACAGTAGATGAATTTCCCAACCTCCTTGAAAATCCAAAACACACATCCGTAACATATCTTCTAAAGTTTGTATTGTTCTCTCGGATTGCCCATCTGTCTAAGGGTGAAAAGCTATACTAAACTTTAACTCTGTACCCATCGCATTCTGTAAACTCTGCCAAAACCTCGACACAAATTTCAAATCCCTATCGGATACAATTGAGACTGGAACACCATGAAGTCTTACAATTTCATTCACATAGATCACAACAAGTTTATCTGCGTTATACTGAGTCTTCACGGGTAAGAAATGGGTGGATTTAGTTAACCGGTCTACAATGACCCATATAGAGTTCATACCCCGAGAAGTCCGTGGTAATCCTATAATGAAGTCCATAGTCAAATGTTCCCACTTCCACTCTAGAATTGGAAGGGATTGTAACAACCCTGTCGGCTTCTGATGCTTTACCTTCACTTGCTGGCATTGTAAACATTTTGAGACAAAGTCTGCAATTTCCCTTTTCATATTCAGCCACCAAAAATTTTGTTTCAAATCTCTATACATCTTGGTACTCCCGGGATGTAGTGAAAATCTGGAGGCATGTGCTTCCTCCATCAGGTTTTTCTTAGTTTCTGACACATTGGGAACACACAACCTGCCTTGAAATTTGAGCACAAAATTGGTAAGATCGAATCCGGATCTTGGTTTTGTTTCCATCTCATCACGGATCTTCTTTAAAAACTCATCTTCTATTTGTCGTTGCTTGATTTCTTCAATCAATGTTGGTTGGACTATTATGGCTGCTATTATAACATCATGTTCATGCACCACAATATCTACATTCATTCTTTCCAATTCAAGTGACAATTCCTTTCGCCCCGTAATCAAATTTGCCAAATTTCCCATGCCCTTCCAACTAAGTGCGTCTGCAACTGTATTGGCTTTACCAGGATGGTAATGGATTTGCAAGTCATAGTCCTTAATAAGTTCCAACCATCGTCGTTGTTGCATATTTAACTCCTTTTGGGTGAAAAGGTACTTGAGGCTCTTATGATCGGTATAGACTTCACATGTAGTACCACACAGATAATGTCGCCATATCTTCAGAGCAAAGATCACTGCTGCCAACTCAAGATCATGGATGGGGTAGTTCTTTTCATGGGGTTTAAGTTGTCGGGAAGCATAAGCGATGACTTTCCCATTTTGCATAAGTACACAGCCTAGTCCCTTATAGGAAGCATCACTGTAGATCACGAATCCTTCAATGCCAGATAATAAAGCAAGAACCGGTGCTGTAGTTAACTTTGTTTTCAATTCCTGAAAGGCAAATTCCCGTTGTTCGAACCATTCAAACACAACCTCATTTTGAGTCAATTGGGTAAGTGCACGGCGATTTTGGAGAGATCTTTTATAAACCTTCGGTAGTACCCAGCTAATCCCAAGAAACTACGCACCTCAGTCACATTAGTAGGAGTTGGCCAATTTACAATTGCTTCAATCTTGTGTGGATCAACAGATACACCTTCCTTCGTTATCACATGTCCCAGAAACCCCACTTCATGTAGCCAAAACTCACATTTCTTCAGCTTTGCATACAATTTCTTATCTCGAAGCATCTGAAGAATTAACCTGAGATGATTCTTATGAGCTTCGGT
The DNA here is from genome assembly GCA_025200525.1 of Camellia lanceoleosa. NCBI lineage: Eukaryota > Viridiplantae > Streptophyta > Magnoliopsida > Ericales > Theaceae > Camellia > Camellia lanceoleosa. The sequence continues at coordinate 45,084,566 of CM045759.1, forward strand.
GTCTTTTGAATAAATAAGAATGTCATCAATAAACACCACTACAATTTCATCCAAGTATGGTTTGAAGACACGGTTCATTAAATCTATAAACGTCGCCGGTGCATTGGTAACTCCAAAAGGCATAACCAAAAATTCATAATGACCGTATCGGGTTTGAAAAGCCGTTTTCTCAACATCATCAGCTTTGACCTTTAGTTGGTGATATCCAGACCGTAAATCAATTTTTGAGAAGACTTGCGCTCCTTGTAGCTGATCAAACAAATCATCAATCCTGGGTAATGGGTACTTATTCTTGATAGTTACCTTATTAAGCTCCCTGTAGTCCACACATAATCGGAGAGTCCCATCTTTCTTTTTCACAAACAGGACTGGTGCACCCCAAGGAGAAACGCTTGGGCGAATAAACCCTTTATCGAGTAAATCTTGTAATTGAATCTTTAATTCTTTCATCTCAACCAGTGACATCCTATACGGGGTTTTAGAAATGGGTTGAGTTCCTGGTACCACTTCAATCGTAAACTCAATTTCACGGTCTACTAACTCCCCTGGTAACTTCTCCGGAAAGCCATCCGGAAATTCACAAACAACTGGAATCATATCAGTACCCCCAGTCGTTGATTGCCCTTCCAAGACACTACACAAATATCCCCGACACCCTTTTTGTAACAATTTGCATGCTTTCACTACGGAAATTGGATAACGTAGAGAGATCACTCCGTGCCCCTTATAAGTGAATTCTGACTGCCTAGAGGGTGGAAACTAATTTGCTTAGCTACACAATCAATAGTCGCTTGGTACTCATTTAACCAGTCCATTCCCAGAATAATATCGAAGTGGGTCATATCAAGAGGTAGTAGGTTGGCATATACCCGGACATCCCCAATTAGGAGTTCACAAGCAAAATAAACAGAAGTACAAACCATAGAATCCCCCAAAGGTGAAGACACACACAATACATAAGATAGTAATTCCTCAGATCTATCTAAATTTTTAAAAAATACCTTCAACACAAAAGAGTGGGTAGAACCAAAATCAAACAACACATAAGCAGAATGATCGTGAACAGTAATTGTACCTGACACCATTGTTGCAGCATTTTGCACGTCACCCGGAACCAACGCAAACACTCTTCCTTGTCTACCAGTGTCTTTATTATTGGTAGGCTTTACAGCTGACTTTGTACTTGGAGCTGGCGTTGATCCCGCTAAACTTGCAGTAGTTCTATTCCCATTTCGCTGATCTCCTTGAGGACAATCCTTCCCCAGATGACCTGTTTTACCATACCTGAAACATGCCCCAGTTAACCGATGGCAAGTTCCCCCATGCTTCTTTCCATAATTTGAACAAACGGGAGCGGAGTCTCGAGTAGGGGTGGAAGCACTAGAAGTTCCTGAGCTCTGTTTCTTATTTGGTGGAGTGGTTGACCCCTTTGATAAATGAGTATTCTGCCTCTTTCCTTTCCACTCAGAAATTCGATTCTAAAAAGCAATATTTCCCTCCGCCATGACAGCTCTCTCTAACACCTCAACATATGTGGGTAGCTTCAACACATTGATTCGACCAAGGATAGCATTTCGTAGTCCCCCCTCGAACTTTTTCGCCTTCTTGTAATCCGTATCCACCATGTGAGGTGCAAACCGGGCTAGTTCTGCAAATTGGGCTTCATACTCCACAACAGTCTTGTTCCCTTGTCTGAGAGTCTCAAATTCAGTCGCTATAGACGTCCCCGAACGTCCCGGGAGGATGAACCCCTGTTCTGTTCATTTTGTGGGTCTACTACAGTTCGGACTCAAATTGTCACGGTTCTTAATCTGAACCAAAGAGTCCAAATCTGGCAAATCATTTTGAGAAAACAGATTTTCAAAAGAAGTGCCAAACATGGACTACTTTGCCAGATACAGAGTCGCCACCTAAATATTTTATTTTGGGGGAATTTAGGAAACCCTGACTCGGTGCCAAAGGCTACGTGTCCGTCATCACCACAGTTGCCTCGGCTTGGGAACTTGGGTACGATTGGGGAAGGTCAACTATGAGCACCCCCGCTCGCCCGATCAAAGATCGGCCTCTACTAACCATGATATCTAGTTTTGAAAACATTATGCGTTCTTATTCCGATTATTAGCCTAGATTTACTACGTGATGCGCACAGCAAACAAGTGTAGACTAAGTTGCCTAAATTGGAACAAAACATTTCATGTTTGTTTATTTTGAAAATGGTTTGATGGTGCTACCCGCAAGTAAGCTAAGACATGAATTTTGCCACCCTCAAGTGGGCTTAAAACTTGCATTCAATGCATTGCTCCAATTTAAGTAACCTAACCTCCACCCACAGGCATTCAGGCAGTTATGTCACATAAGCAGCTAGCCTCATGGTAATTATGCTATCGTGGCAACATTCACACACATGTGGCATGCTAAAGCATAAAAACTTACCTAGTACTCCAAACCAAAACAGAAACTAGTTAGTAATCATATGCATGATCCTAGTTCATGTTTAAAATGGCTAATGCAACACATGCAAAGATGCAATATAGACAGGCTCGGCTATCCTAAACATGGCATGTGAAATGCAACAGATAACACGTATTCAATTTGGAATTGAAATACAATGCAGTTAGCGTGATGCGCCGAGCCCGGTGCATGCAATACAGATGAATGATGCACGCATGCATAGCATAAGGTATGCTAATTTAAATATGTCCTAGTCTAACCATCATAAGCGGGTAAATAAAAGGGAAGAAAGACGTGGGATTGGAAGACATGCACACACTCACACACGCTTATTACAAACACGCCCTCACTCAGAGGGACTGAAAGAATAATACAGTCCGAATAATGAATCAACTATCCTAGCTAATTAATTATTACAAAACTTCTAATTTAATTAACAAAGTAAATATAGAAGGAAGGTGGCTGCAGCCCTGCCTCTGAATGCATGAATGATGCATGTTTGACTCGTCTCGCCTGGAAACTCGCTGCCATAGCATTGTTGCCTCTGTTTACACTGCCCTGCTCCTCTGAAAATTTGCACAAGTCCCAAGGATGCTTCTCTGAACACTTGGGAGCATCACCGACCAAATGGGAACACCACCGGCCACGGGGAATGGTAACCGGCCACTGGTTAAGCTATCGGCCACAAATTGTTGGTCGGTCAACACTCCAAGTAGCCGACCGGCTATTTCTTCCTGCAGAATCCTGCAGTTGACAGTAGCAGAGGGCAAGCAGTGTATGGCATGGAATTTTCAAGCAAATGTATGCACGGACACACTCCCTATCATGCAATGGACTCAAGGGAGCATGGCCCTCGACCCTCGGGCCATCAATCACGCATTTCAATGCATGATGACCCAAAAGCCAAGTATGCAACTTCAATATCAAATGAAATGCACACACAAAACACATCAAAGGCCCCAACCTCTATCATGCTTGATCAAGAGGCAAGGGATGCATGCACGATGCAATGCAACCTAGGCATGGAGGCTAAGTATGCAACATGAACATGCAAATGAGCAATGTATACTAGGCACGCAACCTAAACATGTAAGCAAACATGTCATGCAACAACATGCGATGATGGACTTAAACTAACATGGATAGCTCGCAAGCATGCCAAAATCAATGGCCATGTGATGAAAATGAGGCAACCAAGATGCATGCAAACATGCACAATGCAATGGCCCCGAATCTAAGGCACAAAACACAACTCCACAAAGGCGTTGAAAGGATGAATTATGGCATACAATGGCATATGTTCCAGCACTGAAGTATGGTGCTCAATGGTCCCGAAACATGCAAATATGCCACCCAATGCATGAAATAACCCCCGAAACTCAAAACTAGGCACATGTATTGAACTACAACTATGCAAAACATGCATTATTTGACTATGAAGCACAAATACAGAACCAAGGCAGTCCCAAAACATGCACATTACTAGTTTAGAGCATGGCCAAAAAATGCTAACATGCTGGGCTAAAACAACATGCAACATTGGCTAGTAAGCATGAGTTGTATGGCATGTATATGACGCGTAAGATAACTCATCAAACCAGCCAAAAACAGTGAATAAAACATGTCAAAATATGCCTAAATAACCATTGAAATGCAGCCAATGCATGCAAAAATGATGAGTTCCTTTAGAGGGCCATACAAGGGGTTACTCAACACATATGTGATAGACATTCAACAAGACCAAATCAACTCTAGAAATCAATTATGACAGCCCTAAAACCCACCAAATAGGCCCTGAAATCAGTCTTAGAAACATGCAAAGAAAGGCCTCTTTGAAAGGCCTTGAATGGGATTTCTCTACACATGCATCATAGACATAAAATATGACAAAATGGGCTCTTGACAGAGCCTAGGCAGACCTTAAAACCCTCAGAATGAGGCCTAAAACATGACTTCAATGCATCCAAAATAGGGTCCCTTTAGAAGGTCAACAAGACCACCAAACAAGACAAGGAGAGAGGGGGTCACCCCCTCTGATTTTGGCCCTCAAAACAGCAAACCTACCACTAAAAATCCACTGGATTTCAGTGGCTAGGAGGCCAAGCAAGAGCTTGCTCGAAGGTCTCAAAGAATGGCACAAAACAAGGCCAAAACAAGCATGCAAGAGGGGAGATGACCCCCAACACCAAAATAGTCTTAAACAAACATCTTAAGCATGCAAATACAAAACTTTTTTCAGTTTATAGTTAAGCTCAAAACAGCATGCAAGATAGGCTAAAATGAGGTACAAGAAAGTGCTAAAAAGGGGGAAGAAACTTACCCTTGAAGACCAATTTCGAGATCAGCAATTTCAAGGGCCAAAAACCAGCTTTTAGAGCTCAAGAAACCCTCCCAAGAACCTCAGTCCAACGGTGGTGGTGTATGGCTATGAGGTGTGGTGCAATAGGCCAAGAACAAGGCCCTTTTGAACCCTCTAACACACCTAAATGTAGAGAGAGAGGGAGATATAGAGAGAGAGGGTGATATATATCATATATCAGATGTAAGGTTTGGTTTTTTGCTAAACCAAACAAAGGAGAGGGTTAGTCTCCTTATGTAGGCAAGGGAAAGCTTAAAGCTTACAAGAGAAGCCAAGTGAGAGGGGTCAAGGGGGTCAAGGCTTCCTAGAGAAGCTAAGGCAAGGGTGCAAGCTTCTTATGGAAGCTTTGACAAAGGGTTAAGCTTCCTCAAGAAGCTTGATCAAAGGGTGCAAAAGGTTTGGATCAAAAGGGGTCAAAGGTTCAAAATAGCCACACATATGCATGGGGGAGAGGATTTGTGCATCCCAGCTGGCACAGCTGGCATGCACCATGCCTGAAGGGTGCAAAAGGGTAAAATCGGCCACGAAAGGAGGCCATCGGCCAAATAAATGGCCGGTCGGCACAATAAATGGTCGGCCTGCTATTTTTTCTGGCCGACCGGTTAAATAGATGGCCGATAGGTGGCTGCCAAGGTCAAAAAGTGGCCAATGGGTGTCCAGATTGAAGCCTCGGAAGTTAGCTTTCCAATGGCGCAAACCTTGCATTAAAATTCCTCCTGTGCAAAAAGTTATGCCCTTTTTGGTGAATCCGCACAGATTCAATCCAACCAGGATGATGCCCAACTTCAACCGATCATATCTCCCCCACCCGGACTTGGCTTTTGGAGATTCTTGAGTGCAAAATGAAGCCCCGGAAGTAAGCTTTCCAACGGTGGTGGCCTCATAGCTAAAATCAAAGTATGCAGATGAATAAGCCCGATTCAACGAGGGCTGCTCGACCCTCTTCTACCCGGATTCATGCCGAACTTCTCCCAAACTAGTATTCTCCTCTCCTTTCCTCTTTTCTTCAACTTCAAACCCCTAAAAAAAGTGTTTTGAAAGATTTTTCAAAGATTTCATCTCTCTTTCATTCATTCTCCACTTTTTCCTTACTCGGTTTACCGAAAAGCGTAACATTTAGCGAAATGCAAGCGTCGGAACATTGTAGGAACTTTATTTTCAAAACATTTTGAAAGAGAGGGTTTTAAGATCTAAAATCTTTTGATCAAGATTGTTTTGGTCCAAAAGGAGTATGAAGTTGGGATTTGACTCTCTCATTGCCAAAGAAATTGAACCTTTGCCCTGCACACCTTTTACCACCAGGTAAACCATCAGTAACATCCAAGTCTTAGGGGCGGTCAAAAATGGGGTGTCTACAGTCGCCTTTTTATCTCACATACACTGCGGAAAATACTTGTCATAAAAGAGTTCCAGAAATCGGGTCCATGTCAACCCTTGATGTTCAGTTCTTGTACGCATCCACCACCTACGAGCTTCGTCTTCTAGAGTGAAAGTAGCCAATTGTACCTTCTGGGCTTCAGTGCATGGAAATACCCCAAATAGCTTCTCCACACCCAACACCCAGGCTTCAGCTTTCATTGGATCAATTCCCCCTTTAAAGGTTGGTGGCTTCATCTTCTTGAATTCCTTTGTAAGAGTGATAGTTCGGTCCTCAGCATGATAATCTTGCACCACAGGCGGAGGTACTAGTGGCGGTGGCTGTTGTGGTTGTGGCTGTTGCTGTTGTTGTTGTTGCCATAATGTCTCCACCATCTCCATAATCATTCTTTCCATTCTGTCTAACCGCGCGGAGGTAGAGTCATTCAGATCATCCGTCCTTATTCTCACCATAATCTACGTAACAATCAATTACAGTATACACCAGAGATGTACAAATAAACATCGATAATAACCATTGCGAAATGCTTGTTAGCAGATATTACAGATACAAATCACGTTGCTATCAATCATTTCATATGCACCAAAACGTCATGCATGATGCGTAAGTCTTTTCTAGACATCCTAAGGCCCAATGGATTCGTGTGTGAGATAGCAACTCGTGCTCTGATACCACTTGTCACACCCCAAACCTGCCCCTAGAAGTTTGGGCATGACCAACTCGCTAATAGACACCAAAACTCAATAATTATACAATATGGGGCCTGAACGGAAACAATTATCAACTTAAAATAACATCCATTGAGCTATCGTCTATATGCCAGGATCACAGAATAACTCAAAACCTGAATCTATACATAATAAAGCACACATATAAGTGATAGCTATATACATGCATATACATACAGTTCCAACCCCACAGCTGGGGTACAATCAAGATATTAAAAGTGGAGGTTATACATGTATAACAATACTTGGCAAAAATCTAAGCCAAAGCTAGGAGTCAGGATAGGACTTCACAAAAATAAAGAAGCCTCATCTAGCTGCTTAGGCTCCACGGGGTTGACAAAAGAAAAGCTGCCAAAACTGGACTAGAACTGACCACTGGGTTGATTACCTACAGAGACAGACATAATACGGAGTGAGCATGGCTCAGTGAATAATAGTATGCAAGAAATTTTCGATGAACCTTTATGAATTACAATGCACATAAACTTATAGATTACATATTTGATCTTGCTCTGTAAACATTTCCAAAACGGCCTTAGGTCCAACATCATACAGAACGGCCTTAGGCCCAACATATTATACAAAACGGCCTTGGGCCCACATATCAACAGCTGTTTACATATTGGAGGGTAGGTAGAACATCGACATGTACACTACCTCCCTTGGCCGTAGGCCTTGAATCATAGTCAATCCGAATCAGATTAGGGTCGGTGAGACATCGGCGTGTCATCACCTCCCTCAGTTCCAGAGTTGTCCACATTCAGTGGCTAATAACTGAATGGCCTCGGGCCCATCGTTAACAAAGCAGAATAATCTCAAGTTCTTAAGGATCTCATCGTTCAATATCGCACATAAATTTCCACTGGTTTAACATGAAATGACAATATTAACTTACAGAGAACTAAATGTCAATAAGAGCTATTAACAATAAACGAAGTAATCGCTACGGTACTATTACTCACAGTGTTGTGGCGGAGCAATAGTTCCTCCCTGTATGTGACCTACACATGCATACAGTTCAGAGATTAGTCTCTTTCATTTTTAATCAATATCCAATCCGTTCGACATACATTTAATTATAAGCATTTTAAAAGCTCCATATACATATTTCAGCAATCCCAGAGGGTTAAACAAGAGAAAAAAAGAATACATAATTTTTGTCCTTGGGCCGCACATGCGGGAAAGTGGGCTGCACGTGCGCCCCGCACGTGCTTTTATTTCAGTGTCTCAACTTCACCTCCCATGTTTCCTGCACGCGCGGCTGTGAGCCCCGCAGGTGCGATGGTGCTTCCCGCACGTGCGGCCATGAGCCCCACACGTGTGGTCGCAACCCCTGTTTTGAGCAGTCCGAATTTAGGCAAAATTTCAACAAAACCAACACATTACTATGTGCAAAATAAAAAGAATTAACTCAATAGGTCAACATAACATCTTCATAACATGAATCACAAATTATAATGTCATAATAAACATGATTATAAGCTTAATTAGATCATAACCCTTTCTAAATTCACCTCCACAGTCCAATTCCTTTATGTTTATGATTATATTTGATACGTGAACAATATATATGTATAACCATGTGAGTTCAACATTAAAAATCAAGGAATACACTATAATTCTTCCATATAACTCAGGTTAATTCCCAAAACAACCAAATAATAAACACAACTTTCCAATTAAGCAATTATCACACACATGCCCACAATTACAAACCCTAGCTTGCTTGAATATAAACAAACTTCAATTCAAATCAATTAGAGGGGTTAGTCTAGGTGGATTATGTCTACCTTGAACTCAAAACTCCTCAATTCTTCTCAATTTCTTCAATCTCTCCTTGTTGATCTTCTTCTCCCTTGTTTCTCCTCTCTACTCTTTCTCCTTCTCTTAGAAAATATCTCTAAGTGATATGTCAAATGACCCCAAAAAGGGGGGTTCAAGAGACTGTGTCAATATTTATTATAAATTAATCAATTTAATCATTCCGAATCGAATTTTTACAAAAAATGCATGTTATGATTTAAAAATCATGTTGATCACAATTATATAGTTAATTTCGAATTATTAAGCTTCTAAGGCTTTCAATTACTGATCCAAACATCGCACCTGTAATAGATATTTCTCATAATAAACAGATATAAATCCATAAGCATAAGATTCACAAAATTAAACTTAATTTCACATGGAATTTCACATGAAACATGTAAATGCACATAGTAAGGGACTGAAAGCATACCAGAAAACATGTAGGAGGGTCGGGTTATTACACGAACTCGATACAACGGCATTCCTTTGTTGCCACGAGTTTAGGTGCAAATCTAGAGAGGCTAGTGAAAGTTGCCTCAAACTCAGCTACTGGCAAACTAAGTTGCTTGAGCTTCAAAAACTGGTCTCTCAACTTCTCCCTAGCAGTGGGAGGCAAGAACTTGTCCTAGAAATCGATGATAAACGCCTCTCAAGTCACTTCGACACGCCCACACGGATACTTCCACCATTGACTGTAATAACCCGACCCTCGTATACGATTCTGATATATTTTCAGTCCCTATTCTATGCATTTAAATGCTTAATGTAAAAAGTCACGGGAAATTAAGGTTAAGCCATGGATCTTACGGGTTGAGGCCCATATCTGTTTGGTAAGAAAGGTATCTGTTACAAATATAATGTTTGGATCAGAAAGTGAGTGCCTTAGAGACTTGATAATCTGAAATTGATTTTATATTTGAAATCAGCATAATTTTTAAGTCATAATAAGCATTTTTGTCAAAATTTGATGTAGGATGATTAAATTGATTAATTTTCATCTGTATTCACTTTTATAAAAATATCTATGTTCTTTGGACATTTGAGGGAAAACCATCACAAGAGAAGCTCCTGAGAGAGAGAGAGAGAGAGAGAGAGAGAGAGAGAACTAGAGAGGAAGAGGGTTTGAAAGGAAGTGCATCAAGACGAAGATTAGAAAACAAAATTGAGAAGGTTCATAGAGATTCCAACTCAAGGTGTGTTTAATTTATTTTAATTGACCCTTTCTTTGAGTAAATCCTTCTATGTTTTGTAAATTGGAGTCATCTTGGAGATCAAGTGTGTGTGAGTATTGTCCTCTTGAGGAGTGATCTTAGTACTTAAATGGTTGAAAATAAATTGTGTTATATAGAAGCATGGTAAATTATCCATTAAATTTCATGTTGAAGTTATATTTTACTCTTTGTTTCTAAATTGAACCCACATGGCAATATTTATGTGGATAATGTTGAAAGAATTGAGTTGTGATTGAATATGCTTGTGAGCTTAAAATGAATAAGGATTAAAAGAGGTTGTGAGTATGTTTTTAGTTGGTTTTGAGTCTAATTCTTGCATTATATTTACCTATTTTGAACCTTACTCCATGTGTATCAAGATAGATTTTGTGTGAATTTCGGACTGTGCAACACAGGACATCGCCGCACGTGCTAGGGTCATGGCCGCACATACGGGAAGCACTGCCGCACGTGCGGAAGTCATGGCCACACGTGCGGGAAATGGCAAAATTTGAGACTTTGGCTACTGTCTAAAAAGCACATGCGGGCCTCACTATCGCACATGCGGGACCAACTACCGCACATGCGGGGCTCACAATCGCATGTGCGGCCCATGCTGAGAAATATGGGTTGCTTCGTTTTGCGTGCTTTACCCTCGGATATTTTTAGAATTTGTATTTTATGCCTGATGATGTTTGTAAAATTCATTGAAGTGAAATGACTCAGGAAGTAATTCAACAAAGAGAAATAAACTAATTTGCAAGTTATAAATGTATGCAGGACACACTCCGGGAGGAACTAGCACGTCGTCACAACACTGTGAGTAGTAGTACTGTAATCGTACGTTTACTACCGTTAATAATTCTTATTATTAACACTCTGCTCTTTACAAGTAATTATGTTAACGTTTATGTTGTTTGGAAATCGGTGAGAACGTTGAAAGACTTTGTGTATATCGGCATGACTCTGGTACTACTCTGGATTCTGGTTACGGTTAATGGTTAGTATTAATGTGCTACAACCTGTAAGTTACTTATGACTCCGTATAAGAATTACATACGAATTATTAATATTGTGCAATTAATTGATGAAAAAGGAATTGGGGATGTAAACCCCGCTTACGGAAACATGATATTTCAATGTCCTATTATGGACTCCTATAATCTGGTTGATTCGACGCATCTTTTATGACATAGATATCTGCCTAGAATGGATTATCGAAATGAATAATCGGATAGAACTACGGGTTGCCTTATACGTCAAAGAATTGAATATCAACAACATCGTTATATGACCCATGTTATGGTGTGAATTGGGCCGCCCTCATGAATAGTACTGTAATGATGCATGTGCTTTTGTAAACAATTATTATTAATGCTCTGTGTAGACACCCCATTTTTGACTGACCTTAAGACTCAGACGTCACCGATTGAGCGCTCGGTGATGTTGCATACTGTGCTCGTTCAGAAGTCTCAGAGTCGCGGCCGTGCGCCCTGCCTCCGGACTCCCGAACTCTCTTCTGTGCCTTGTCTCGATTTGCGAACCAGACTTGGTTTTCTCTGTTTCTTTTCCTGAAGGGAGGGAGAGGTCCCGTAGACCATCTCTCAGTGGCCGTGGGCTACATTTCGTGCCCGTAGGCCATTTTGCCCATTTCGGAGCCGTCAGGCCGTGTGCCTCGGTTCGGGACCACCCAACCATCTCCAATTCCTCCGATTTCTGGCATGCATCTCATTTACTCCCTTTCGAGGGACACTGGGGTCTTAGATACCCACTTCGCAGCCAAACACCACTTTCGGTGCTTAACGGCTGATTTTCGGGACCCCGAACTGCGTGTTTTGGCCCCCGAACATTCGTTTTGCGTCGGTTTTTGTTCATTTTTGGCAGGTACCTCTGTTTTATCATAAGGAAGGTCACTGGAGGGTGGGAGGCCAGCAATTGTCCCAAAGAACTGTTATGCTCCTCCGCCCAAGGCCCTTTTCTCACTTCCGGCTAATGTTGAACACCCTAGGGCCATTTTCTTGAGCCAAAACCACATATTTGTGTTGTACACACATGGGAGGACCCTAAAAAATAGAGCTCGCCAAGAATTCAACTTTTCATTTTTGAACCTCTCCTAAAGGTGGCTTGTTGTCTCTCTGTTTCAGAGTTGCGATTCCAACCACAGGCCTTGTTGTACACACTTGGGAGGACACCAACCTTTGGTGGCGGCCGAATTCTCACTTTCCATTTTGCCCTTGGCCGCCACCTCCAAAGAAGGTGCCTAGCCTACCGCTTTTGGGATGTGTGCATTCGGTGTGCTTTGATTTTCCCCCAAAAATATCTTATCCGGGGGACCCCTTTGGAGGGAAATAAGAGCTCATTTCCCTCCATTTGGCCAAGGACTCTTCTCTCTCCCTCTTGCCCACATTAGTGTCCTCCCAACTCAAGAGAAGAGATTACATGGATTGATTGGAGCATATACATACATACAACTTCATTTCTCTCAAGTTTTGGTGCCATTTCTTCATCATCTTCAAGCTCTACCATCACAACTCCATTCCAGCAGCTAGGAGAGCTTTCCAGCAGCTAAGGGGCTCCCATTCTTCAAGCAAAAAGCAACCAAGACTTGTCTACAAGGGTAAGTCTCACTTTCTCTCTTTTGTAGCACTTTCTTGCCTCAATTCTTAAGCCTATTTTCTTATTGTTTTGAGCTCCAACCTTAACTGAAACTAGGTCTATTTTTAGCTATTCTTCATGTTTGTTCAAGGGCTCAACCCTGTTTGAACCCTCTATGATGCACTTGCTTCAATATCATCTTGTATGTCAATATTTTGCATGCTCTAGCCTATGAATGATCTGTTTTCGAGCATAATGTAAACTGAAAGTGGGCCTATTTTGAGCCCCTATTCAACATTGAAGAAGGGCTCAACCCTGTTTGGCCTCTCTATCTTGCACTTGCTTCATAATCTCTCCTATTTACCGTAAATTTGCATGATTTGTTTGGTCTACATGTATTCTGTTTTGGAGCATGTCATGAACTGTGAGTAAGCTTATTTTGTGTCCCTCTACAACATTGTAGAAGGGATCAACCTTGTTGGGGGTCTCCATGTTGTGCTTGTCTTTATATCTCTCTTTGGCCCCCATTTTTGCATGCTTTTTAGGCCTATCTAGCTTCTGTTTTCGGCCATGATCAGTACTGAAAATATCCATATTTTGGCCTTCTTGTCATATTTCATTAAGGGTCTTTGCTGGTTTGATAAATTTTTGGGGTACCTCATGTTATAGCCTTATGTATCCTAGTTCTTGCATGGCATTTTTAGCATGTTTTCATACTGAGTTGGGGGATGTCTTCTAATGTAAATGTTCATATTTTTAGTCCCTCTTCAGTGTTGTAGAAGGGTATTTTGCTTTTTGGGCATTGCATGTATCACTTGCTTCATAGCCTCCCTTGTGGAGCCATTTTTGGTATGCCATTGTTGTCCTATCTATGCTTACTATTTTGCCATGTCTTGTACTGTAAAAAAATGCTATTTTGGGGCTACCTTGCTACTGTTTTGCATGTCATGTACCAATTATGCATATTTAGTATGGCTGTAGGCCATTTCGGGTGCTTAATATCGCATTTCGGGACCATTCCGTGCATTTGGTGTCATTTCCCCACCTTTCGGGATTGTTTTGCATCATTTGTGAGTGCTGAAATTCCATTTTCATGTTTGCACATCATTTTCCATGTCATTTCGTGCCTTAGGGCCATTGCCTCGGTTTGCGTGCCCATGTGCGCGCACTTCGAGGCACTTCATTTTCATCCATCGGCCTCTCATGTGAGTGTGGCTGAGGCCCTCTCATGTTAGTGTAAGCCCAATTTGCATTGTGTATGCCATTTCATACCTTTATGTCATTGTCTCGGTTTGCGTGCCCGTGCGCACGCATTTCGAGGCACCTCATGTTCATCCATCGGCTTCTTACATGAGTGTGGCTGAGGCTCGCCCATGTTAGTATAAGTCCATTTTGTATCCTGTATGCCATTTTAGTCTTATTGCATTCGGTATGCCATTGCCTCGGTTTGCGTGCCCGTGCGCATGCATTTCGAGGTACCTCAGTTTCATCCGATGTCCTCCTGTGTGAGTGTGGCTAAGGCCCTCTCATGTTGGTGTAAGCCCATATTGCGTCGCATATCTCATTTTAGTCCTATTACATTCCGTATGCCATTTTCTCGATTTGCGTGCCCGTGGGCACGCATTTCGAGACATCTTATTTTAGGCTCATTATATATCATATTTCAGGCCGTTTCATGCCTTTATGCTATCACCTCGGTTTGCGTGCCAGTGTGCACGCATTTCGAGGCACTTTGTTTTTCATCTCACGGCTTCTTATGTGAGTGTGGCTGAGGCTCTCTCATGTTAGTGTAAGTCCATTTTGCATTGTTTATGTCATTTTAGCATCATTGTATTCCGTATGCCATTGCCTCGGTTTGCGTGCCCGTGTGCACGCATTTCGAGGCACTTCACTTTTATCCGATGGCCTCCTGTGTGAGTGTGGCTGAGGCTCTCTCATGATTGGTGTAAGTCCAATTGCATTGCATATGCCATTACATACCTTAGGATCATCGCCTCAGTTCGCGTGCCCGCATGCACGCATTTCGAGGCATCTCATTTTCATAGCATTGTGCATGCTAGGATTGTATTTTAGTTGCATTCATGCATATCATGCATATTGCATCGTGTTCGGGATAGGAGTTAGCCCGGGCACGGGAAACGAGGCACGTTCCGTACTCCGAGTGACGGAACGGGTCTCAATTCCCAAGTCACCGACACTCCGGATTACCCATGATGGAGTTAGGTTTTGTTGTAGCATTCATCTGCATTCACCCCATATTGAGTTGTGCAATCCGACTCCTCGGCCATCATGCATCGATATGCGTGATTGGTGGCACGAGGATCGAGGCATGCATATATTTGTGAAATACATTGCTATGCCCCTCTCCTGCTCTCTGTTGCAGCAAAATGAAGAATCAGCAACTTTCCGGAGTCTGGCACGCATTTCGAGAAATATCGCAAACAGAGGCTAATTGGGGCATCGAAAGGATTTCAGCGCAAAAGCGACAACATGCATCATTTCATTATCGGGCAGTAGTCAAGCGGCCCACGGCTTGCACGCCAATTCTGACTTTCTTATTTAATTTGATACTTAATTAGGAATTTGTATATTTATTATTGATTTGTATATTTGATTTGTATTATTCTTTTATTTGGATCAGTATTATTTATTCGGACCCTCTGCACGAGGGCATAATTGTAATAAGTGTGGGTGAGTGTGATGTATGTCTTCCAACCCCACGTCTTTCTTCCCTTTTATTTACCCGCTTATGATGGTTAGATATAGGGCATATTTCAATTAGCATAACAGTATGACAGCATGTTTGCATCATTCATCTGTTTTGCACGCACCGGGCTCGGCACATCATATAAACTGCATTTGTATTTCAATTCCGAATTGAGTACGTGATAATTGTAGCATTTCATATACCATGTTTAGAATAGCCGAGCCTGCTATAATTTGCATCTTTGCATGTGTTGCATTAGGCAATTCTGTGTATCTAGGATCATGCATGGATTTCTAACGAACTTCTGTTTTGGCTCGGAGTACTCGGTGAGCTTTATGCTTTAGCATCCTTGCATGCGTGTGAGTGACTGCCATGATAGCATGCTTACCATGAGGCTATGTGCTTATGTGATATAACCTTTGAATGCCTGGGTGGAGGTTGAGTTACTTGGATTGGACAATTCATCAAATGTTTGTTTTAAGCCCACTAGATAGTGGCAAAATCATGTTTTTCTAAAGCCCAGCAGAGGGTCGCAAATCCACGTCTTAGCCTACCTACGGGTAGCACCATCAAACCATTTTCAAACAAACAAACATGAAGTGTTTTGTTCCAATTCAGGCGGCTCAGTCTATACTTGTATGCTGGAGGCATCACATGGTAACCTAGGCTAATAACCGAATAAGAACGCACAATGTTTTCAAAATCGATATCATGGTTAGTAGAGGGTCTTTGGATCGGGCGAAGGGTGCTCACGGCGACCTTCCCCAATCGTACCCAAGTTCCCGAGCCGAGGCAACTTTGGTGATGACGGACACGTGGCCTTTTAGCACCGAGTCAGGTTTTCTTAAATTTCCCATTTTAAAATATTTAGGTGGCGACTCAGATTCCGGGCAGCGATCCATGTTTGGCACTTCTTTCAAAAATCTGCTTTCAAAACGATTTGCGGATTTGGACTCTTCGGTTCAAGATTAAGAACCGTGACATTTGAGTCCTTCGAATCGTAGTAGACCCAATATCGAACCGAGCGGGGACTCAGACTCCCTTCCCCGGATGCTCGGACGCCTACAGCTTCGCATCACTGGGATTTAGAGAACTTGACTCGAACTCGTAATATCCTGGTTTTGACTACACTTGTGTGTTTCTTTGCATTGCATTTGCATTGGTGCGCCTAGGACACCGTGGTTTGCCATCCGCTATTCTGAGCGGTTTGCCGAGGCTTGTCTTGTCAAGGCATGTCCATAAGGCTGACCGTTCTGACGGCTGCCAAGATGGGTACACAAACCCCGGTTTTCCCGGGCCACCCTTTTGACCATTCGACCTAGTGCATATTCGGATCCATAGTGACCATTCCAAACTAGGACAGGTTGCTTACCCGTTTATAGGTTGTTTGAAGCCACTGCGTGCGTAGTGAAACCCTAGCTCCTGACAAAATAGGACAGGGAAACCCTACCCCAACATAGGGGTGTTTTCGGCTCTTACTTATCTGCTATGTGCTTGTTAGAGTGTGTCTCTACAGGGAATGCATGTATCAGTTGAGTTTGGGCATCAGGCCTGCGGGCATCAGTTAGTATCTGAGAATCAGTTGTCTGCGGATATCCGATTCAGTTTTGGGGAACAAAGGATACAGAACAAAGGATCGATGATTGAGGACAGTGTATTTTCAGCTTATCAACTGCGTGTTGTATGCCCGACTGTGTGTTGTGTGTATTTAATTTAAGCTGTTATGCTGCCCATTTTTCTGGTTATTTATTTCCTTTTCGCTTTATTACCTTTTTGCTAGGGGCAGTTTTTAGCACGATTGCTTCCGAACCAATAGATACCCCCCAAGCACTTTGGACACGAGGTCGCCGACTCAACCGATCCGAGGATCTCGTTGACGGACATCCAGTGTTCCACTCTCTACCCCCAGTTATCAGAAGAAGGCCGAGAAGGCGCAGTGTGTCGGAACAGGGATTACCGGGACAGAGGGCTGCTTTGACAGTAAACAATCAGGTTGAAATTTCTGTGTCTGCTGTAGAGGTACATTTACCGGCCATTCAGATGGAACAGCAGAATACATCAGGGATGGAGGCGATGATGCGCCAGATGCACGACAGCATGAAACAGATGCAAGATGATGCCATCCGCCAAGCGGAATTTTCCAAACAACAAGCCGCAGTCATGGCCAAAGAAAGCCGATCACTAGGTCGCACAAAGAAAACGAAGGCTCGCTTCACATCAGGCTCCTCCTCTACCAGCGGCTCCACTACACGAGGTTATTCATCGGGTCGAATACTCTGCCAAATCCTCAGAATGTCCTCCCAAACACCCAGAATACCTTACCTGATGTCCGGAACACTCAAGAGGACACAGGTCTTCCAACGAGGCTGGCTCCGCCCCCACTTCTGCCGCAACTGTCCAAGAATCTTACACCCAACCACCCGGACTCTCCATTTGAGTTCAAGGTAGATCATACAGCTCTGAAGCTAAGTAAGCTGGAAAAGCTTTTTAAGAAATCGCAGGGGGTGAAGGCCATCCCAGACATTGAAGATGGCTACACTGACGTGGCCGTGACATTGCCGGATAGATTCAAGATGCCACAGATTGATCGTTTTGATGGATCAGGGGATCCTATGGTCCATCTCCAGCTATTTTCAGACATCTTGAGGCCAATAGGCCTAACCCGACCACAAAAGCTTTCTTTATTTGGCAGAACTTTGTCGGGGGTGGCGGCCATCTGGTACGCAAAATTAGAAGATGATGTGAAGAGAAATTGGGATGAGCTGGCTGAGGCCTTCGTTGCACAATACTCGTATAATACGCAGATCGAGATTATAACACGTGATCTCGAAACAACGAGGCAGGAACAAAAAGAGACTTTCTCTGATTTTGTTACTCGGTGGAGAGCAAAGGCATCGATGATGACCTTAAGGCCAACAGATAAAGATCAAATTCGGATGATTGTACGCAATCTCCAACCGAAGTTAATGCAGAAAATGATCGTACTCCCTTTCCCCACCTTCTCAGATTTACACGAGATGGGGGTACAGATCGAGGATGCGATGAAGCAAGGTTTGATCGACCAGGACCGAGAGCAGCCCCGAAGGACATTCAACCGCAACAACAACGCAGGCCCGAGTGGCGCTGCCAACACAAGGACTTCAGAGGTCGGCATGGTCACCACCACTCCCCCTTCCCAACCGAGGCCCGCAGCGGCCACACCTTTTTCTAGTACCTCCGGGAGTAGTAACCAAGGCCCGAGATACCAATCCAGAGGCCAAAGAACCTTCACTCCACTATACATGCCTTTGTCCAAGGCTCTCGGCGTTCTAATCAAAAAGGGGCATCTAAAACCCCTAGAACCGAGGCCACTGCCGAATCCACTCCCCCCTTCCCACAACCCGCCAAGCATCAGGCGTATGCCACCAAGAAGATGGCCATGATACAGATCAATGTTTCCGGCTGCGTCACGAGATTCAAGACCTCATTGACAAGAATATCATTCTGCCTCCCGAAAGACCCAACGTCACAACTAACCCACTCACCGCACATAACCAAGATCCACCACCCAAAAGAGTCAACTTCATCCAAACTGGGGTCGTGTCCTACGATCCTAGTATCTATATTACCTCCTCTCACCTACCCAAGCCGGAGGTGATCCTTCCTGATTGCACTGACTTGTGCATGTTGGACACCTTCACAACCCAATCTGAGCCAGAGGTGGTGACCTCCAAAGATGGAATAGGGCAGGTTTCAGAAGAGAACAGAATCGGTGAGTCTGAGATGGGACAGTCTGGGAATTATGCTGGAAGAGCTTATGATCCAAACGGATATATCTTATCAGTGAGCCAGTCTGAGTTGAGTGTGAAGCTACCAGAAAAAGCTGAATTGTGCATGATTCGGAGGGATGGACTTGAACAAGGGGCAGATGATCTGACAACGATGGAAGAAGATTTTGCCAACCTCCAGTTCTTCAACGACCAAGAAGCAGGGGATGCAACAATCAATTGGTTTGAATATGGGGAGTCGGCAGAGATTGCCGGATGGTTAGATGATCAGCCAGATGTTGTGGAAATTCAGCCAGAGCAAGGCCCGGCAGGGGCAGGGGTATCAATGATGGCCGGAAGGGCCGAGAGTCAGAATGAACCGCCGGAGAGCGCCGGTGCAAAGAATTGCGCTCGGGATCAATATATTGTGAAAACCGAACAACAAACCCTACTGACACAGGAGGAGCAAGAGAAGAGGTGGGATTCTGAGAGAATCCGGAAAGCCAAGAACCATGAAGAGGTTGAAAGTGCTGTGAGCACAAGAGCAAGACATGCTGTGAGCGTGTGGGATGAAAGTACCGAGAGTACGAACTTGCCAGAACCAGATAGGTGTTTGTTGAATGTCAGTGGGATGTGGTGGGAAGACGATGACTTATGTCTTGCCCACACAGACGAAGATTGGGCAGGTGTTCAACCAGATGATACTTGGTACCTCGATGAGGTAGACCATATGACCAGGAGTGGGCGGTATTTCAAGCCCCCACACCTTGACCAACCTGAAGCATTTGGGAAAGATAAAGAGGTAGAGAAACAGAGGGAGAAGCAAATTGAAGAAGAAGCTGTACTGAGACAGTTAAAGAAAATACAGGCAGACATCTCCATCTGGGGACTGCTTATGGCTTCAAGGGTGCACAGACAGGCTATCCTATCTGCTATGGACAAGGCCAAACTCTCCATCGAAACTACGCCAGAGCAGCTGGTTGGGCTGGTTTTTCCGGGAGGAGGTTCCCCGGCATTAACCTTTTCAGACAAGGAATTGCCGCCTGAGGGCGTGAATCATAACAAACCTCTCTACATCTCTATGGAATGTAGAGATAAGTGGATACCGGTGGTACTTGTTGATACCAGGTCTGCTATCAATGTCTGCCCAATCCGAACGACATATGCAATCGGGTTAAAACCCGCAGACTTCATACCAACCACTCAGGTGATCAAAGCTTATGATAATACCAGTAGGGAAGTGATGGGGACTGTCAAGGTTCAAACCCAGGTTGGTCCAGGACAACACAACATTGAATTTCATGTCTTGGACGTTCCCGCAACCTTCAACTTGCTCTTGGGGCGGCCGTGGCTGCACCAAGTGATAGCAGTCTCTTCCACTCTGCACCAGATGTTGAAATACCCTCACGGGAAGGGGGTTGCAATTGTTTTCGGAAATTCATCCATCCATCCGCCGCCAGAAGTGTCTACGCCAGTTTTGGAGATCGAGTACGGCACCGAGGATGTGTTCTTATCGGGGTTCACTTTGGCGGAGGCCCAGGTAGTGCAGAATATTATGGCTGTGAATGAAGGTGTTGTAGACACCCCATTTTTGACCGTCCTCAAGACTTGGACGTCACCGTTGGGACACTCGGTGATTATCCATGTTCGTGTTCGTTTGGAGTTCCCGGAGATCTCGGCTGCGCGCGCCTTGCCTCAGGACCTCCGAACTCGACCGTTTGTGTTTGGTTTTGCACCAAACACTTGTGTTTTGCCTTGGAAGGGCAGGGAATGCTTTGTGAGGCATCCCTACACACCACCGGCTGGGGCTAGAAGCCACCGGCTGGCTAGAGTTGTCATCGGCACTTTATTGTGCCGGTCGGCACTCTTTTGTGCCGGTCGGCACTAAATTTTGTCAAAATGACATTTTCTGCCGGCCGGACACTGTGCAGTTGCTTTATGAGATATTTTCATACAGCTGTATGGTTTGGTTTCCCCTCCATACACGTGTATGGAGGGATGAGTTTGCTTGGTGACTAAGCTTGTAAGCTTTTTTGCCTATAAGAGAAGGACCTCTTCTCTTGGCTCAAGGGTTACAAAAATCCAAGAGCTTTAGACATTGTTAGAGAGTTAGAGCTCTGGTTTTTTTTAGGGTTAGAATAGATATACTTACTATCTCTCTCTTTCTCTTTGAAATCTAGGTGTTTTGTGCCTTACTATTGCACTAAAACACCTAGTGTTCCACCTTTCTCTTGGTTCTGAGGTTCCAAAGGTTGGTTCTTGCTGTTTTTGGTTGATTTGAAGCTCAAAGAGGCCATCCCTCCATCTTTGTTGAAGAAGGCTACAAGGGTAAGAAACTAGCTCTCTTTTTCCCCATTTTTGCATCTTGTTTTTACCTAGTTTAGAACAGTTTTTGGGCTTAGTGTTTGGCACATAAAAGTTCTGATTTTTGACCCTCTTTATTGCATATTAAGAGTGTTTTGTGGTTTGGGGAAGTTTGACCCCCTTTAGGCTTTGAAAAGGGCCCATTTTGTGCTATTTTGGAGAGATCCGAGATTTTGGTGATAGGATCTCTTCACCACTGAAATCTTGAGGGATTTCAGTGGTGAAGAGCATGCCTTGAAGTCTCAAAAAGGGGAGGGCCACCCCCTCTCCTTGATGTCCTTGAAAAGGACAAATTTTGCTTCCTTAAGGAGCTCCATGCTTGAGTGTGTGTTGAGCATGTTTGACTTGTTTTCCATGCTTATATTGCCATGTTATAACATGATTTCAAGTTGGTTTTAGTACTCTTTGCATGATTTGCATAGTTACTTTGTAATGCCTTAATATTGCCTTAACATGACTAGCTTGTTAGCCTTAGTTTCTAACATGTTTTAGACTTGTGTTTGTGAAGCTTGTGTACTTATTTTGCCATGATTTAACTCTGCCCATAGCCATTTGGGTCGATCCCATCATGCATTATGTAGCTCCTTTACATTTGGCTTGTTGGCCTTGAGAGTATGAATGTATAGCATGCCATGCTTGCTTCATTTTTGATGTTTTGGAACCATCTAGCATGTTATTTCAGACTTTTTGGTGTGCTTGTATGCATGCTTTAGTTGTTTCTTTAATGCTTTAAAAGCATATGTTGAATGCTCCATGTTTTGGTCATGTTGCATGCCTTTGTACTTGAGCTTCTTAGATGCCATCTCGGTACTCCTTAGGCTTTGTTTAGGTCTGCTTGTGACCTGTTTTGAGTCCCCTTAGCCTTGTGAGGCTTGGTGGACTTGGCCTTGGTTTAAGCCTTCATGGTTTGTTTCAAGACTTGGGCCATTCGTTGCATATTTGGTTTGCTTCATTGCATGTTTTGGCATCATGCTTAACATGGATTTCAGAGTTTTTATGCATGCTATTAGCCCATGTTTGTGTCTCTTAAGTGTGCATGAGAGCTGATTTTGTATGCCAAAGTCTTGAGCCTTAACATGTGCATGTGTGTGCGCATGCTTAGTCTCTATCTCTAGGCACTTTGGCCACTGTTTTGAGCCTTGTTAGAGCTGTCCAATTCATGTGTAAGTCCATCTCATTGCTTAGTTTGCATACTTGCCTTGTACGCCTACTTGTATGCTTATATAAGTGCCTCGCATTGTCCATATGGCATAGTAGATAACATGCTTAGGGCCTTGTTGCATTGGCATGCATGTTGGGCCTCTTGAAGTGAAGTATGATGGAGGTTTGGCACCTTTATTTGCTTGTTTGCATTGCATGCATTTGACATTGAAGTTGCATTCTTGGTCCTTTGGGCCATCACGCATAGAAATGCGCGATTGGTGGTCCAAGGATCGAGGCACATGCCCCATTGAGCCATTAACATGATGTGGGATGTGTTTGGTGCACACATGCTTTGAATTGCCATGCCATACACTGCTTGTCCTCTGCTGCTGTCAAATTGCAGGTTCTGCAGCAATTTTTGGCCGACCGGCACTGTTAAGTGCCGACCGGCAAAGAATGACTGGCCGATAGCATAATATGTAGCCGGTGATCATATCCTTTGGCCGGTGGCCATCCCCCTTAGCCGATGGTGTTCCACAGCACCCAGAGAAGCAATCCAGGAACTTTGGCAATTTTTTAAAGGAGTATGGCAGTGTAAACAGAGGCAACAGTGCTATGGCAACTGGATTCCGAGCGAGTCCCGGGCATGCACTGTATCCGGCCCTCATCCCGAGGCGTTTTATTGCTTTAATTAGATTAATTAATCTGTTTAATTAATTTAGTCAATTTGTAATATTTAATTAGCTAGTTTAGTTAATTATTTATTCGGTCTGTATTATTATTTTGGTCCCTCCGAGTGAGGGCGCAATTGTAATAAGTGTGTGTGAGTGGGTGTATGTCTTCCAACCCCCACTTCTTTCTCCCTTTTATTTACCTGCTTATGATGGTAGATTAGGGCATATTTAATTAGCATACCTTATGCAATGCATGTGTGCATCCACGCATTTGTTGACATGCATCGGGCTCGGTACATCATACAAACTGCATTGTATTTTCAATTCCAAATTGAATACGTGTTATTTGTAGCATTCCATATGCCATGTTTAGGGTTAGCCGAGCCTACTCTAGATTGCATCCTTGCCTGCGCTGCATTAGCCACTTAACATGAACTAGGTCATGCATGTTTGCTAACCGGGTTTTTGTTTTGGCACGGAGTACGATGTAAGTGTTTTACACTTTAGCATATCGCATGCGTGTGAATGTTTACCATGACGGTATGCTTGCCATGCGGCTAAGTGCTTACATGATAAACTGTTTGAATGCCTGTGGGTGGAGGTTGGATTGCCTGAGTTGGAACAACTCATTGAAATCCGCATTTTAGCCTACTTGCGAGTAGCAAAAGAAAACAACACGTTTTTCGAGACAAAACGGATATGCAATGTTTATTTCCAGATTAGGCGATCTAGTCTATACTTCTGTGTTGTGCGCATCACATAGTAATTCTAGGTTAAATAACCGGAACAAGAACGCATAAAGTTTTCAAAAACGGATATCACGGTTAGTAGAGGCCGGTCTTCGGACCGGGCGAAAGGGGGTGCTCATAGCTGACCTTCCCCGATCGTACCCAAGCTCCCGAGCCAAGACCACTTTGGTGATGATTTTACATGTATTCTTCGACCGAGTCGTGGTTTCCTAAATTTCCCATTTTAAAATATTTAGGTGGCGACTCAGACCGCAAAGTCCATGTTTGGCACTACTTTTCAAAAATCTGTTTTCTCAAACGATTTGCGGATTTGGACTCTTTGGTTCAGATGAACCGTGACACAAATCGAGTCCGAATCAGAGTGAAGCCCACGCGCGTCTACAGTGTGTACGCTGCTCAATCCGCTTACCTCATGAACAAGTTACAAGATATTCTCGATGGGATTAGGAAGGAGCGGCAGAAAGGAGTCGCAAGATTGGCCGAAGTGCCGCATAACCCGCATACCTTTTGGATCAAGTTATTCGCCCACCAAAGAGGACTGGTGAGGAAAGGAAATGGCGGCAGAGCGAGCGAAGCAGCCGAAACCTTTTGATTTAATGCAGCCCATCCAGTACCTGAACAGACGCTTTGTCCGGGAGGGGGAGGACTTTCCATTTTGCGGCTTCCCAGAGCCATGGTTAAACGCAGAGAAGAAGCGCTGCAGTGTTTCAAATCTTCTTCTACCGCAACTATCCGGATGATGTTGCCACAGAAAGCGCATGCACCCAACAACTGAGGTTGAGCAGAATAAGGCAGTGGATCCTGAGGGCACAGAATTGGAAATGGGGGTAGCACTGACATGTCTCCTCTCTGATCCTCCGATCGACCAAGAGTGCTTGGGGGATAACTTCGCGGTTTCCATGATTGGGGATGAAACGGTTGTGAGCCGACCAGCAACTATCTTGGATGCATCAATCGCACCCTCTCTCACTTGGCAGTACGAGGAGGGATTTTTGTCCAAAGAAGACCGGTCGTAGTGAGTCGGAATCAGTTCCACTGACCGAAGTCTGAGTCTAGTACCCCTGGGGATGTTAACCCGGATGCCACAGTCCTGTCCAGGTCGTCTTTTTCCTTTTCATTTGAGTCTGTTGTAACCAATGAATCGGACAATTTGGATGAACTTAATGAGAATGAGGTGAATGTGGTTTCCGAGTACTTTTCTATGCCCCTAATTTATTGCATTAATTCAGACTTTCAAAATTTTGATCAAAACGACGAGGACGAAGTTCCTCCGGTTTTACAACGTTTAATTGAGCAAGAGCAAGAGAGATTTGTTAAACCGTTAATGGATGAAATCATTACCGTGAACATTGGTACTGAGGAGGACCCGCGGCTGGTCCAGATCGGGTCCACGTTGTCTTCGGAGGAACGCGAGCGCTTAGTCGCTTTATTAAAAGATTTCAAAGATGTTTTCGCGTGGTCCTACGAAGACATGCCCGAATCGATCCCGAGATTGTACAAGATCGGATCCCCTTGACCCGAGGCCCGACCTGTCAAGTAGAAACTCAGAAGGATCCGCCCAGATTGGGCTCTTAAAATTAAGTAAGAGGTCACCAAGCAAATCGACGCAGGCTTCCTGCTAGTATCTGTATATTCGACTTGGTTGGCCAACGTTGTTCCGTCTCAAGAAAGATGGCAGATCCGTGTGTAGACTTCAGGGATTTGAACAGAGCTAGTCCGAAGGACGACTTTCCCTTACCGCACATCGATGAGTTGGTAGACTTTATAGCAGGGCATGCATTGCTCTCATTCATGGATGGCTTCTCAGGATACAACCAGATAGTGATGGCGCCAGAAGACAGAGAAAAGAATGCATTCACCACCCCGTGGGGAATATACTGCTACCGGGTAATGCCGTTTGGGTTGAAGAACGCTGGAGCTACTTATCAACGGGCCGCGACCACAATACTACATGATATGATCCACAAAGAGGTTGAGGTGTATGTGGACGACATGATTGTCAAGTCCAAGGAAAGAGAGGGCCACTACACCACCTTGCACAAGTTTTTTCAAAGGATCAGGGAATTCCGGTTGCGGCTAAACCCTCAGAAATGTACGTTTGGTGTTACAGCGGAAAAAATGCTAGGGTTTCTGATTACACAAAGGGGCATCGAGGTCGACCCTTCCAAGATCAAGGCCATCCTAGAAATGCCACCACCAAGGACTGAAAAACAGGTGCGAGGCTTTCTGGGTAAAGTGCAATTCATAAGACAGTTTATTTCAAAACTAACCTTGACTTGTGAACCACTTTTTGGCCTCCTCAAGAAAGGAAAGAAGTTCCAATGGGACGGCCGATGTCAAGCTACATTCGAACAGATCAAAGAATATCTACAGAACCCGCCCGTTTTATCGCCACCAGAACCAGGGAAACCGTTGATTTTGTATCTGTCAGTAACTGAAACTACAATGGGCTGCATGCTGGCACAAGAATCAGAAGACAAGGTGGAAAAAGCCATCTATTATTTGAGCAAAAAGATGCTGGAGTATGAGACCCGATATACACTACTGGAAAAGACTTGCTTAGCTCTGGTATGGGCTACCAGGAAGCTGCGGCACTACCTGTTAGCTCACTCTGTAATGTTGGTTTCACGACTTGATCCCATCAAATATCTCTTCGAGAAACCAGCGCTTACGGGTAGGCTAGCTCGTTGGTTGCTTTTGCTCTTCGAATTTGATCTCACGTACGTGACACGCAAGTCAGTGAAAGGAAGAGGAGTGGCAGAGTTCCTTGCCGACCACCCGGTTGAGGGGGATGAAGCGATCGAGTACCTATTCTCGGATGAATCAATTCTGCATATCGACGAAGAAACCTGGACGATGTACTTTGACGGAGCGTCAAATCAACATGGGTATGGGATAGGAGTGTTGCTGATAGCACCCGATGATTCCCGTATCCCTCTAGCCTTCAAACTTCGGTTCAAAGTCTCGAACAATGAAGCAGAATACGAGGCGTGTATCGCTGGTCTAGAAGCAGCCCTAGAACTAGGGGCAAGACGGTTGGACGCCATTGGGGATTCGAACCTTGTTGTGTCTCAAGCTAAAGGAGACCGAAAGTGAAAGAGGAAAAGATGATGATGTATCACCAAACCTTGGATTTGCCGATTCTCGGTTTGAGAAGCTAAGTTTTACTCATCTACTAAGAGAGAACAACAGTTCGCAGATTCACTAGCAACTCTATCATCTATGATAGGCATCCCGTGGAGTCCGAATGCGCCCGCTATCATCGACGTAAATTTGCACCGCCATGAGTCGATTGCAGCCATAGATGAAGTTCGTGACTTAACACCCTGGTATTATGACATCCGAACTTCTTGGAGAAAGAAATATACCCGCCAGGTAAATGCCAAAGACAAGAGGGCAATCGAAGAATGGCAGTCCCGCCATCATCTACGGGTAAATCAGATAAACGGGTCATCTGGGAATGCATAAACTATGCGTTGATGCTGAAGAGTCAAGGCGTCTGATGAAAGCCATCCACGGGGGTGAATGTGGTGCACACATGAATGGGGTAATGTTGGCACGGAAGATCCTTAGACAAGGCTATTACTGGTCCACCATGGAGGAGGATTGTATTGGCTTCGTCCGGCGATGTCACAAGTGTCAAATTCATGCAAATCGCATGAACATCCCGCCACAAAGTCAGACAACATGACTTCGCCATGGCCGTTTTCAGATGGGGAATTGATGTAATCGAGTCACATTACCAAGGGGTCGAATGGGCATGAGTTCATCTTGGTAGCGATAGATTATTTCACAAAGTGGGTTGAGGCCCAATCTTATGCAAGGTTGAAGGCTTCAGATGTAGCAAAATTTATCGAAACAACATTATCTGCCGCCACGGAGTCCCAAATGAAATCGCTTCGCATAATGGTTCCCACTTCAAGAAAGAGGTGATCGATTTGTCGGAGAAATACAATGTGGCTTTTCATAAGTCGTTTACTTACCGCCGCAAAACCAACGGAGCAATTGAGGCCGCCAACAAGAACATCAAGCGATACTACGAAGATGGTGGAAACCTATCGGATCGCGATAAGCCGCCGCTTGCTCTGTGGGGCTACAGACTTCAATCGAACTTCTACCGACGACTCGTACTCATTGGTTTATGGGATGGAGGCCGTTCGCCTATTGAGATTGAGGTCCCACATTACGAGTATTGGCCGAAAGTGCCGTAGCCAAGCAGATTAGCAAAGAAACAGTTTGAGGAACTCATGCTTTTCGATGAAAGAAGGCCGAAAGCACTGCATCACATCCAAGGTTATCAACGCAGAATCGCCTGGCTTTTAACAAGAAGGTTAAGTCCAGAATTTGAAAGAAGGAGATTTGGTACTCAAAGACAACCGAGCTCCCATCCACGACCCCAAGGGCAAGTTCGCACCCAATTGGATCGGGTCCCTATATTATCAAGTCAACTGTCGTGGAGCTGTGGTTCGATGGATTTAGATGGCTTAGAGTTTTCAACCGATTAACATGGACAAGTTGAAGAAATATTACCCCGAGAGGCTCAAGTAGGCGAAAACCCGAAAGGGCGACTTAGGCAAAATTCAGAGCATAGAAAATTTGAAATTATAAAACCGAGCTCGCAAGGTTGAAAACCCGCAAAGCGGCCTTGGCAAAAGTTAGAGCGCAAAAGGAGAGTAAAAATACCCGAATAACCCAAGCCCGAACTACGAAGGCTTGATTCCCATCTATGGGATACGAGGCGCTTCATCCTCAAGTTCAAATTTCAATCTTTTCCCCGATCAACTTTGTCCATTTGATCACCTCACCATCTCGCTCATCAAGACTTATCGTGATCTCCTGCATGTGTTATTCAGACTAGGGCAACTTTCCGCTGCAATGAAGTGTTGCGAACCATCCGGACTAGGGCAACTTTCCGTTGCTATGAATCGCCGAGGCACTTTTCAAACTAGGGGCAACTTTCCGGTTGCTAGGATCCGGGTTGTGCATCTCAAAGGATGATCTCAGGCGTGTCCAATTCTGATCCATATCGAAAATAGTTTTGAAAAGTTTTAATAAAAGTTGACTTTGTTCAAATTAATCTTTTCACAACTAAGACCATTTTTGGACCAAAACGGAGAATTTTCAGTACCACAACCTTCAATTTCTTTGATTTCAAAACAGAGTTCTCTCGCTCTTGCATACAATTGAAGTTGTTTTTTATTACACTCATAACGAAAACTTGAAAGTATTAATAAAGCAATAAATCTGGGGCATAGTCAAGTCAGATGTCCCTGCGCCCCCTGCCAGAGCTAGTTGAAGCCTTTGATGCCAACCTAGGCCCAATCTGTGCTTCTTCGTTGAGCCAATCCCAGCACTCGTCAGATAAAGTGCAACTGAAAACAAGGGCAGGGGATAGGAGCTCTCTAGTCCTCCAGGCCGTAGTATGTCGAGCAAGGTGTGCACCTCGAACCAGGAAAGTAACCGGGTATTCAATCCCCTCCGGAGGGCAAGTCTGGTCATGACCAAATTGGCGCAGGATACGGAATGGGAAATAGAATACACAGTGAGTCAAGCCGATCAAACGGATCCCAGTATCCTGGAACATGTTATAGCTCATCACCGGAAGGTTAAGCCAAGGACAGCGCCAAGCAATGCGTTCAGCTGACAAGTTGCACATCCATTCAAACCACCATCCCTCATCAAGGGCGTCAACCAGGAGTTATCGAAAGAAGTAACCGCGGGCTGAGTAAGCAGGGCAAGAGTCCACAACTTGCAATTTATCCATCAACCATATCTAGGGAGGGATGAAAAATGAGAGAATAAAGAATAGAGAGATGTGCGATAAGAGAAAAGTAAGATAAGGGTTTTGTGAGAAAAACCGAGCCTGAGGGCCGAGTGATGTGAGCAAATACATATGTGAGCTTGGGTGGGAAACATTACCTGCAGCAGTAGTGGACTCCCCGCAAACCTGGTTGTCTCTTGGCGGTAGAAGGCATCCAAACCTAGCAGCGTCTCGGCCAATGTCATGGCGATACAGCTCTTTCCTTCCCTCAAGCCTTGAGCGACTTCAATCAAACGGATGCTAGCCCCTCCGGAGCCCGAGACAAACAGAAAATGAGATAACACGCACAAGCAGAGGGCATGTTGTCGGAAACCTTGCCAATAATGGTTGCTGCGGTCACCGGCATCAGAGAATCGGTAAATCAGGCTCAGGATATCCAACATGCCATTACCAATCAGAGATCGAGCATCATGCACGTTGAGACCGTACATCCGCCCTAAAGCTTGGGCATGGCCGAAACGAGACTGAGGCAAGATCTTTTCTGAGCGTTCAGACTCCATCAAAGCTTGAAAATCTTCAAAAGTAGGACATACCTCTTGCCCTCCGAAGCTGAAGACGTGCGTCGCTGGGTTCCAAAATCTCATCGCGGCATGGAGGAAAGGAAGATGTAGCGGAGTCCGGCCCAGCGTGAATAGTGCATTCAAGCCGAAACCCCGAAAGTTTAACTTTTCCGAGCCGTCCAGAGAAGAGATCCAAGATGTGAGATTTTCTGCGAGAAATGCCTCCATTTTGCACAAAGCAGTGATGAAATGAATGAATTCCAAGGTCGCAGCTTTATAGGGGGGTAAAACACTATTCGAGGACACGTGTCACGATTCTAGAAGTTGCAGGAAAGGGGGCCGGCCGGCCACCTTTTCTAGCAGGCCGGCCACCCTCCAATCCCCAAAAGCAAATGTGGCCCACCATGCTCATTGGTCCTGTTTTGCCCTCCGGAAGGAAATTTGAGGCACTTTCACGCATCGGGAACGTCGAAGGCCTCCATTTCTCTTAGTTTCGGATACGTTCCATCGTCCAGATCGTCCGTCCGAAGTACGCTTTGTTGTATTTTTGCTTATCGAGTTGTTGTTTTGTTTATCGAGTTGTAAGTTTTGTCAAGCTGGCGCATTTTGTGTTTTGAGTTGTTACTTTTTTTTGTTTACACAATTTTGTTAAGTCTTGTTTATCGAGTCGTTAACATTGTTGTACTTTGCTTATCGAGTTGTAAACTTGCTAAGATTCTGTTATTCCTTAGTGAGTCGGGTTTTTGATTTGTTGCGTCGGTCCATTACCTGACCCGGTAAATACACAAGGCACATTTTCATCCAATTCCATTTTGTGCAAAATGATGCGATGCGATGCTAAGAATTTCAAACACAAACATCTTTTCAAAAGGCTGTTTCATTCCATCATGTTTTACAACAAAATAAAGGTACAAGTTTTACAGAAAATGAAACTGCCTAACAATATGCAAAGTGCTATAAACTACTAGTAAAAAAGTAAAATAAAGCAGGAAATAACATCAATATCCTCGGGAACGGGAATGAGGAGGCCCTCTCATCCTCTTCTGCGGGATAATCTCTGCACCGTCATCACCATCCGGGTCAGAGCTATCATCCTCCGGATCCCCCTCAGCCTCGCCTCCACTCCCGGAACCAAGACCGGAGCCTCCCTCCCCAGCAGATGTCTCTGACTCACGGTCTGCGACCTCCTCCTCCTCCTCCTCCTCACTAATGGGTGCCCTGCGTCTGCAAGACGACCCTGCTCCTCGAGCTCCTCGAAAAGGCCTAGATGGCCCAGCTCCCTGAGAAGGCCTGGATGGCCCAGCTCCTCGAAAAGGCCCAGATGGCCCAGTACCATGAACAGGTCCAGTACCTCGACCTCCCTGAGAAGGCCCGGGTGGCCCGGCCCGCGGCGGTGCATATATAGGAGGCATCAGAAAGTGAAAAGTTCAAATACATTAGTTCAAATATGAAAAGCAGATGCCAGTACAATATGCGAGTGGGGTGTGTGTCAGATGTGCTCTACACAGCCTATCAATATAGCAGAATGTTCAAAACCAGTATGTCATCAGGAGTATGCTAAATACAAGAAAGGTGAACAGTACCTACACGCCCATAATGGCCAGCTGTGCCTCCCTCCGTAGGATCATGCCATCGAATGTGGCTAGCATCCCAAGTATCTCATCCGTGTACTCAACCGGAGGCTGCAAATACAAATGCAAAACTATCAGTGAGGGAATGAATGTCCAAGTAATCTGACTGATAAATCAAAGCTGTAAAACATACCGGGGGCGAATCAGGATCTCTGACATATCTGTGGTCAGGAAGAGGAGGCTCTAGCGAGACCTGGTAAGGAGTCCCGAACCGCCAACTCGTCAACTCGGTCGGCATGTCTGGCCAGCCAGGATGATGAAGAGATGGAGGGATCGGAGGAATCGAACTACCTCTACCCCTAGATGCACCAGCCCTGCTAGAGGAGGGGATATCCGTAGCACGGGCATGACTCGAAGATGGTACATCAGTAGACCTCCGTGACGGAGCACGCACTCCCGTCAAGGGGGGCATCAAATATATACGACGATAGGTGGCGTAGTCCCTCTCCATGAGATGTAACAAAGCATCGGTGCCCTGCATAGCACTAACGACCTCCTGGGAAGATAGTCTATCGGCAGTCCGCATAGTGGTTGGAGGTACAGCAGGAGGGTCCTGAGAATCGTACCCCCACACCTGACGCAGAAAGCGTTCCCCCAGGAACCATGCCCTACCGACTGGTCCTTTGAGCAGGAACCTATACTGGGAATTACCCGATCCCCCGGGATACTGATGTCGGAGACCATCACCAAAGACCGCCCAGGGCTGCCAAGTAATCTGCGGATAACCAGTGCATAAATCGATCAGAAATCAGGAATATATAGGGCAGATCAAAGATGAAAATGAAAGGAACTGAGAGTTCTGAAATACCTCTGTCGTCCGCACAGTATCAAAATACTGTCGCAGGTAGAAGAGAGTCTCTCGAGCTCTCGGTCGGTGCTCGCCCTCGAATACCAGCGAAAACGGAGTCGTAAGGAGTCCTGCCACCTCCATCTCCGGGGCTAATGTGGGAAAGTATACGTACACCCATAGCTGAGAAAAGCAGCGTAGAATATGAATACAAAGTGCTAAAGGCAGAATACAGAGTGCAAAGTGCGCCATGTGTGCAATGAACAAGTAATAAGGAGCAGAAATGTAAATCAAGAGGACAGAACGTACCTCCCAGACTCTCCAATAGCCGCCAAGTAAGTCTCCCCGCCCGCGAGAGGCTGCACTCATGTAACAATAGAGGGTAGCCAGGCCAGCGCCACCCCAGTCATATCGACTGACCTGTGATAGGTCCACTAGGGCACTCAGAAGATACAACCCAACAGTGTTCCCCCTATCGGCAAACAGAGTGGTGCCAAAGAGGAACATAAGGAAGCCACGGGCGTACTGCTCAACCTCCTCGGGAGACTCAGGCTCCATCTCCGGCCTCCGAAAACGGGAAGAGAACCAGGTGTACCGGACTCTCCCGGAAGCTCTGTCTACAGGTGGGCGAGCCCCTAATAGATGTGTCCATGCGGCCTCCCATTCTCCCATATCCTCGTCGTAAGGTATGGGCCAACCGCCTATGTCTAGGCCGGTGAGTACGGAAAAGTCCAGCGGAGTCATGGTTATGTCCCCAGTAGCAGAAAAGTGGAAGGAATTGGTGGTGTCCTACCATCTCTCCACCAAAGCAGCTAACAAAGTCCTGCTGGCAGGACAACGTGATAATCCCATGCAGAATGCTCCGAACCCTGCTAGATCAACCAGATCCCGGACGGCCTCTGGAAGCTCAACAGTCTCTGGCCAGAGCCGTATCCTCAAGACGGCGAGAGCCACCAGATTCAGAAAGAATACATGTGTTCAGTACACAATAAAATGCAAGCTGTGTGCAAATGAAGTAAAATAGCTGTGTGCAAATGAAATGAAGAAGCTGTGTGCAAATGAAATGAAGAAGCTGTATGCAAATGAAGTGAAATAGCTGTGTTCAATCCTGAATCTGTGGGCTGCGTGTTCACTTCAAATGGGTCATGGTTCAAGAACTCGTGTTTTGGGGTCAGGTGTTCAATCCTCGACCGTGGGTTGCGGTTCACTTCAAACTGGGTCAGCGTGTTCGTGAACTCTGGTTTTTGGGCAGGTGTTCACCCCGAATCTGTAAATTGCGTGTTCACTTCAAACTGGCCGCGTGTTCAAGAACTCTGTTTTGGGCCGTGTTCAATCCTCGATCAGGTCGCGTGTTCACTTCAAATCTGGGCCGTGTTCAAGAACTGCGGTTTTTGGGTGTGTTCAATCCTTAATCGGGTTGTGTGTTCACTTCAAATCTGGCCGCTTGTTCAAGAACTCCGCCTTTGGGTCAGTGTTCAAATCTTAATCAAGTGGTCAGGTTCACTTCAAACCCGGGTCATGGTTCAAGAATCTATGTTTTGGGTCGTGTTCAAATCTTACTCGATTAATGTGTGTTCACTTCAAATCAATGCATGTTCAAGAACTGTTTTTGGTCGTGTTCAAATTCTCGATCAAGGTGTGTTCACTTCAAACTGGGTCATGCGGTTTAGTAAATCTGTTTTGGGTCGTATGTTCACTTCAAACTGTCAGTGTTCAAGAACTCTGTTTTTGGGTCAGTGTTCAAATCTTACTCAAATGTGTGTTCACTTCAAACTGGCTACGTGTTCAAGAATCTGTGTTTTGGGTCACGGTTCAAATCTTACCTTGGTCAGGTGTTCACTTCAAATCAATGCATGTTCAAGAACTGGTTTTGGGTCGTGTTCAAATCTTACTCGATGGTCATGTGTTCACTTCAAACTGGGTCATGGTTCAAGAACTGGTTTTGGGTCATGGTTCAAATCTTACTCAAGTCAGTGTTCACTTCAAATCTGGTCAAGTGTTCAAGAACTGTGTTTTGGGTCAAGTGTTCAAATTCTCAATCACAATGTGTGTTCACTTCAAATCTGGGTCATGGTTCAAGAACTGGTTTTGGGTCGGGTGTTCAAATCTTAATCGATTAAATCAGGTGTTCACATCAAATCTGGGTCATGGTTCAAGAACTGTTTTGGGTCATGGTTCAAATCTTAATCAAGGGTGTGTTCACCATCAATCCAGACTGTGTGTTCAGAAAATCGGAGTTTGGGACTGTGTGTTCTACTCTTAATCAGTGTGCGCGGTGTGCTCACCTTCAAATTCGGGCTGTGTGTTCGACATATCAGTGTTTGAGCCGTATGTTCAATTTTTAACTAATGTGTACCATGCATTCACAATCAATCAGTCAGTGAGCCGTGTGTTCAGCAATTCAAGTGTTTAACTAACACGTTCAGGATGCAGGCAAAGTATTATGTCATAAGCTAAAACTGTGTGTTCAAGCATGGCAAAGCTACAAAATGCATGAAAATGCAGAAAATAAAGTAAAATACCTCTCGTGCATCGTGAGAGAGGTGCTGCTCGACTCGCATGTAAATCCGGGTGCTCGGTCATTGAACCCAGTGAAACGGCAAGAAAACGTTCATGAAGCGTATATGCGGTATCTCCCGGGAATGAAAGGGCGGACTCTCGGGGGTAATGTCATGACATCAAAATCATCCCCGGCACCTGGAGGACCTCCACCATGAGGGTAATCACCCGCCATTTCAAGAAATCTGCAAAAAGGAGCAAAAATGAGCAAAATGAGCCAAAATTGGAAAAAGTCAACAAAAGTCAACTCCCGGGAAATGAAAAAGTCAACAAAAGTCAACTCCCGAGAAAATCTTCCAAATATTGAGACAAACTTACCTCAAGTGGTGAAAATGAGAAAAGAAGCCCCGAAATCGAAATTTAATCGGTCCAAAGTGCTTAAAACTGAAAGATTTCGCGAAAACAACTTGCGTGGAAGGCCGAAAAGCGCGTATAAAGTGCGATCAAGGAAGGAAAAATGGTTTGGGAGCAAGGGAAGGAGTTTTGTAGCTGTGGAAGTGATTTGAGGCATTGGATGAGGATATATATAGAAATGAGGAAAATGACAAAATTGCCCTCGCTGGATTAGTGTGGCCTACCGCCACCTTTTACTGGCCGGCCATTTGCTTTTTGTTTCCTAGCTGGTGGCCTCCCCTGGGGCAACCACCTGGCCGGTGGTGTTCCCCACACCCCCCTCTAGCTCTCTGCAAATTTTGAGGAAGATCGGAGTTCCCGGGACCTGAAAAAGTTCAAGAAAAGTACACTTTCTGGCGCGAAATTGCTCCGCCGGAACTTCAGCTGCAATTTCTAACATGTGTCTCATTATCACTCATCAAAATCAAGGTGTATCCTTTTCAAACATGTTGTAACCTCTCCGGGAGGTGAATCAGAGGCCGCGATCAAGTTGCCTTCGCCGAAATGCGTTTCTGCTTTTCGTTGTTTCAAGAACAACGGGCATACGATTTATGCTCATTTTGCATTGTTTTGCATATAACTTGCATTCTTATGAGCATTTTGCATTATCATGCATGATTTCTTGATGTACCATACCTCTATGCTTGAGCGTACGTTGTTACGCACGTTCCTTCCTCGCATTGCGATGCATTCACTCGCCGGCACTGCGTGTGTCAAACTTTCGGAACCATAGGAATCACATTGAATATATGTTGTTAGCATATTGTTCTTGTTGAATTTCTCTCTTTTGCAGGCACGATATTGTATGTACGGTTCATTTGAGGCTGGTGCGACCAGACGAATCGCACAGGTATTGTATCTTTTCCGTGTGAGACGCGACGAGAATTGAATGATTCTCCGCATTCCTAACTGCATGAAATGTAGTTGTTGCTTTGCATTCTTGCTTAAAACTGTTGCATCTATTTGCGAATACTTGCCTCATTACAGTTTGCTGCATTTGCATGATCATTTGGCTCTATGCATGTCGCTTTGCATTTTGCCCCCCCTGCATGCACGCGCCATGCACATATCTCTGTTCATCTTGTATGATTGTCTAAGTCTTCGGCCTTGTCAAAAATGGGTCGTCTCTAGGCTTTGACATTCACTCCCGTCACTTCTTGACTTCCGAGTTCGGTCAAAGAGGGGCAACTGTAGACACCCCATTTTTGACCGACCTTAAGACTCAGACGTCACCGATTGAGCGCTCAGTGATGTTGCATACTGTGCTCGTTCAGAAGTCTCAGAGTCGCGGCCGTGCGCCTTGCCTCCGGACTCCCGAACTCTCTTCTGTGCCTTGTCTCAGTTTGCGAACCAGACTCGATTTTCTCTGTTTCTTTTCCTGAAGGGAGGGAGAGGTCCCGTAGACCATCTCTCAGTGTCCGTGGGCTACATTTCGTGCCCGTAGGCCATTTTGCCCATTTCAGAGCCTGGTTCCCGGTTTTCGGTGCCTCGGTTCGGGACCACCCAACCATCTCCGATTCCTCCGGTTTCTGGCATGCATCTCATTTACTCCCTTTCGAGGGACACTGGGGTCTTAGATACCCACTTCGCAGCCAAACACCACTTTCGGTGCTTAACGGCCGGTTTTCGGGACCCCGAACTGCGTGTTTTGGCCCCCGAACATTCGTTTTGCATCGGTTTTGTTCATTTTTGGCAGGTACCTCTGTTTTATCATAAGGAAGGTCACTGGAGGGTGGGAGGCCAGCAATTGTCCCAGCAACCAGTTATGCTCCTCCGGCGCCCCCCGGGGCCCGTTTTTCTCACTTCCGGGCTAATGTTGAACACCCTAGGGCCATTTTCTTCGAGCCAAAACCACATATTTGTGTTGTACACACATGGGAGGACCCTAAAAAATAGAGCTCGGCCAGTAATTCAACTTTTCATTTTTGAACCTCTCCTAAAGGTGGCTTGTTGTCTCTCCTGTTTCAGAGTTGCCAGATTCCAACCACAGGGCCTTGTTGTACACACTTGGGAGGACACCAACCTTTGGTGGCCGGCCAGAAATTCCCACTTTCCATTTTTGCCCTTGGCCGGCCACCTCCAGTAAAGGTGCCTAGCCGGCCTGCTTCCTTGGGATGTGTGCATTCCAGCTGTGCTTTGATTTTTTCCCAAAAATATCTGATCCGGGGGACCCCTTTGGAGGGAAATAAGAGCTCATTTCCCTCCATTTGGCCAAGGACACTTCTCTCTCCCTCTTGCCCACATTAGTGTCCTCCCAACTCAAGAGAAGAGATTACATGGATTGATTGGAGTATATACATACATACAACTTCATTTCTCTCAAGTTTTGGTGCCATTTCTTCATCATCTTCAAGCTCTACCATCACAACTCCATTCCAGCAGCTAGGAGAGCTTTCCAGCAGCTAAGGGGCTCCCATTCTTCAAGCAAAAAGCAACCAAGACTTGTCTACAAGGGTAAGTCTCACTTTCTCTCTTTTGTAGCACTTTCTTGCCTCATTTCTTAAGCCTATTTTCTTATTGTTTTGAGCTCCAACCTTAACTGAAACTAGGTCTATTTTGAGCTATTCTTCATGTTTGTTCAAGGGCTCAACCCTGTTTGAGCCCTCTATGATGCACTTGCTTCAATATCATCTTGTATGTCAATATTTTGCATGCTTTTTCTAGCCTATGAATGATCTGTTTTCGAGCATAATGTAAACTGAAAGTGGGCCTATTTTTAGCCCCTATTCAACATTGAAGAAGGGCTCAACCCTGTTTGGCCTCTCTATCTTGCACTTGCTTCATAATCTCTCCTATTTACCGTAAATTTGCATGATTTGTTTGGTCTACATGTAGTCTGTTTTGGAGCATGTCATGAACTGTGAGTAAGCTTATTTTGTGTCCCTCTACAACATTGTAGAAGGGATCAACCTTGTTGGGGGTCTCCATGTTGTGCTTTTCTTTATATCTCTCTTTGGCCCCCATTTTTGCATGCTTTTTAGGCCTATCTAGCTTCTGTTTTCGGCCATGAGCAGTACTGAAAATATCCATATTTTGGCCTTCTTGTCATATTTCATTAAGGGTCTTTGCTGGTTTGATAAATTTTTGGGGTACCTCATGTTATAGCCTTATGTATCCTAGTTCTTGCATGGCATTTTTAGCATGTTTTCATACTGAGTTGGGGGATGTCTTCTAATGTAAATGTTCATATTTTTAGTCCCTCTTCAGTGTTGTAGAAGGGTATTTTGATTTTTGGGCATTGCATGTATCACGTGCTTCATAGCCTCCCTTGTGGAGCCATTTTTGGTATGCCATTGTTGTCCTATCTATGCTTACTATTTCTCCATGTCTTGTACTGTAAAAAATGCTATTTTGGGGCTGCCTTGCTACTGTTTTGCATGTCATGTACCAATTATGCATATTTAGTATGGCTGTAGGCCATTTCGGGTGCTTAATATCGCATTTCGGGACCATTCCGTGCATTTGGTGTCATTTCCCCACCTTTCGGGACTGTTTTGCATCATTTGTGAGTGCTGAAATTCCATTTGCATGTTTGCACATCATTTTCCATGTCATTTCGTGCCTTAGGGCCATTGCCTCGGTTTGCGTGCCTATGTGCGCGCACTTCGAGGCACTTCATTTTCATCCATCAGCCTCTCATGTGAGTGTGGCTGAGGCCCTCTCATGTTAGTGTAAGCCCAATTTGCATTGTGTATGCCATTTCATACCTTTATGTCATTGCCTCGGTTTGCGTGCGCGACATTTTCGAGGCACCTCATGTTCATCCATCGGCTTCTTACATGAGTGTGGCTGAGGCTCACCCATGTTAGTATAAGTCCATTTTGTATCCTGTATGCCATTTTAGTCTTATTGCATTCCGTATGCCATTGCCTCAGTTTGCGTACCCGTGCGCACGCATTTCGAGGTACCTCAGTTTCATCCGATGGCCTCCTGTGTGAGTGCGGCTAAGGCCCTCTCATGTTGGTGTAAGCCCATATTGTGTCGCATATCTCATTTTAGTCCTATTACATTCCGTATGCCATTTTCTCGGTTTGCGTGCCCGTGGGCACACATTTCGAGACATCTTATTTTAGGCTCATTATATATCATATTTCAGGCCGTTTCATGCCTTTATGCCATCGCCTCGGTTTGCATGCCAGTGTGCACGCATTTCGAGGCACTTTGTTTTTCATCTCACGGCTTCTTATGTGAGTGTGGCTGAGGCTCTCTCATGTTAGTGTAAGTCCATTTTGCATTGTTTATGTCATTTTAGTATCATTGTATTCTGTATGCCATTGCCTCGGTTTGCGTGCCTGTGTGCACGCATTTCGAGGCACTTTACTTTTATCCGATAGCCTCCTGTGTGAGTGTGGCTGAGGCTCTCTCATGATTGGTGTAAGTCCAATTGCATTGCATATGCCATTACATACCTTAGGATCATCGCCTCAGTTCGCGTGCCCGCATGCACGCATTTCGAGGCATCTCATTTTCATAGCATTGTGCATGCTAGGATTGTATTTTAGTTGCATTCATGCATATCATGCATATTGCATCGTGTTCGGGATAGGAGTTAGTCGCACGGAACGAGGCGTTCCATTACTCCGAGTGACGGAACGGGTCTCAATTCCCAAGTCACCGACATTCCAGATTACCCATGATGGAGTTAGGTTTTGTTGTAGCATTCATCTGCATTCACCCCATATTGAGTTGTGCAATCCGACTCCTCGGCCATCATGCATCGATATGCGTGATTGGTGGCACGAGGATCGAGG
Organism: Camellia lanceoleosa; assembly: GCA_025200525.1. Taxonomy (NCBI): domain Eukaryota; kingdom Viridiplantae; phylum Streptophyta; class Magnoliopsida; order Ericales; family Theaceae; genus Camellia; species Camellia lanceoleosa. The sequence continues at coordinate 45,124,919 of CM045759.1, forward strand.
CATGCATATATTTGTGAAATACATTGCTATGCCCCTCTCCTGCTCTCTGTTGCAGCAAAATGAAGAATCAGCAACTTTCCGGAGTCTGGCACGCATTTCGAGAAATATCGCAAACAGAGGCTAATTGGGGCATCCCAGTGGATTTCCGCGCAAGGCAGCCCAACATGCATCATTTCATTATCCGGAGCAGAGTCAAGGCAGCCCCTGGCTTGCACGCCAATTTTACAGCTTTCTTATTTAATTTGATAATTAATTAGGAATTTGTATATTTATTATTCGGACTGTATATTTCGGACTGTATTATTCTTTTATTTCGGACTGTATTATTTATTCGGACCCTCTGCACGAGGGCATAATTGTAATAAGTGTGGGTGAGTGTGATGTATGTCTTCCAACCCCACGTCTTTCTTCCCTTTTATTTACCCGCTTATGATGGTTAGATATAGGGCATATTTCAATTAGCATAACAGTATGACAGCATGTTTGCATCATTCATCTATTTTGCACGCACCGGGCTCGGCACATCATATAAACTGCATTTGTATTTCAATTTCGAATTGAGTACGTGATAATTGTAGCATTTCATATACCATGTTTAGAATAGCCGAGCCTGCTATAATTTGCATCTTTGCATGTGTTGCATTAGGCAATTCTGTGTATCTAGGATCATGCATGGATTTCTAACGAACTTCTGTTTTGGCTCGGAGTACTCGGTGAGCTTTATGCTTTAGCATCCTTGCATGCGTGTGAGTGACTGCCATGATAGCATGCTTACCATGAGGCTATGTGCTTATGTGATATAACTGCCTTGAATGCCTGTGGGTGGAGGTTGAGTTACTTGGATTGGACAATTCATCAAATGTTTGTTTTAAGCCCACTAGATAGTGGCAAAATCATGTTTTTCTAAAGCCCACCTGAGGGTGGCAAATCCACGTCTTAGCCTACCTACGGGTAGCACCATCAAACCATTTTCAAACAAACAAACATGAAGTGTTTTGTTCCAATTCAGGCGGCTCAGTCTATACTTGTATGCTGTGCGCATCACATAGTAACCTAGGCTAATAACCGGAATAAGAACGCACAATGTTTTCAAAATCTGATATCATGGTTAGTAGAGGCCGGTCTTTGACCGGGCGAGCGGGGGTGCTCACGAAGTGACCTTCCCCAATCGTACCCAAGTTCCCGAGCTGAGGCAACTTTGGTGATGACGGACACGTGGCCTTTTAGCACCGAGTCAGGGTTTCCTAAATTTCCCATTTTAAAATATTTAGGTGGCGACTCAGATTCCGCGGCGATCCATGTTTGGCACTTCTTTCAAAAAATCTGTTTTCAAAACGATTTGCCGGATTTGGACTCTTCGGTTCAAGATTAAGAACCGTGACATTTGAGTCCTTCGAACTGTAGTAGACCCAATATCGAACCAGAACGGGGGGGACTCGCACTCCCCTTCCCCCGGGATGCGTTCGGGGACGTCTACACTCTGTTATACGCAAGACAACTATATCATTCTGTAACATACGCTCTACTTACAACTAATGATGGCCATAGCATTCTGTTAACGCATGCCAATTATGTAACTATGTGAAGGATTCAAAGAATGTGAATGAATGATGGAAAGAATGTGTGTACTTTCCCATGATTCTGGAACTCTGTAAGATTCTAAAACTAATCTGCTCTGATGATATCTGGACCTATGGTCAATCTGTATTTTCTAGTGTGAAACAAAGTGTTGTACGGAACTAAGTGCTACAATGTGAGTCACCTCTAGAATCCGTGCGAGACACCTCTTGAGTTCACACATTCTGATAAGGGCTGTATGCCATTCTGATAACGGCTGTATGCCATTCTGATAAGGCTCAATGCCACTCTGTTTAAGGGCTCAATGCCACTCTGTTCAAGGGCTTAAAGCCATTCTGTCTGAAGACTGTGCCCAAGGCCGTTCTGGAAACAACTACAAGATAAGATTAACTACATGTATTTTGCATTATACACGCATTGATATGCATCGTAATTCAAGTTGATCATGGAGTTATTGAAGTACTATTATTCACTGAGATTGTCTCACTCCGTATTTTGTCTGATTTTGTAGGTAGCAAATCTGGAGGTCAGCCTTAACCCTCGATGCTCGTCCCTCTCTTGTCAACCTCTGTGTGTCCAGGCATTTGGATGAAGCCTGCCCATTTTGTGGAGTTTTGCTAAGCTTTTGATTTGTACGCTAATTGTCTATGTTATGTTTTCAATGTTTTTGTTATACGCCCAAGCAAGGAGCGGTGTTTGTATATGTGTATGTAAATATTCACCATTTGATGCACTATTTGTGATCCTGGCATGATAGTGGTCGCTCAATGGATGTAGTTTCTTTTTATTTTATGTTATTTTATTATATGTAATGCTTCCGTTCAGGCCCCATATCTTATGTACATCGAGTTAAGTGTCCGTTTCTGAAGTGGTTATGCCCAAACTTTTAGGGGGGGTTTGGGGCGTGACAAGTGGTATTAGAGCACAAGTTGCTATCTCACACACGAATCCATTGAGCCTTAGGATGTCTAGAAAAGACTTAGGCATCATGCATAACATTCTGAAAGTATATGAAAGATTGATGGCAACGTTAAATGTACTCTGCTAATGCTAACAATTTTGAACTATACCTATTGTATAATTTTGCACTAGTGTGACTGATTGTGATGCAGAACGTAATGAGCATAAAGATGGAAGATCCGGAGGGCTTTACCCCCCCTTGGTTAGATAAAATGAAAAGGAAAGTTGTGCAACGTAAGAAAAATGAACTGCGATGGGATTAAAACAATGACATTGCACTGTGGAAGCGTGGTGAGGGTTCAAGCTGGTCGGTAAGATAATTTATATACAAATGGTTAAATGAAATAATCACCTATGGAAAATGATGATAACGTAATTCTACCTTCTAACATCTATATTTCTAAGACCATAGGAAATGATATATGTGATGCTCTAAATTTTATGATATAGTTATATTTTCCTTGCCATAACAATGTTCAGATCTGTGATTTTGAAAAGTTACTGTGTTTGAATGTTTTGATAAGATGTGTTTGCGTGCTGCTTGAAATGGTGTTGGAAACGACTGGCTGTAAGAAAAAAAATTATGCATATAGTGGTCCCTTTTAAAATTGTGAAAGGAGTTAACTGATTGTGATTTTATTTCTTACTGATGGTTAAATAGGTAAGCTATGTTGAGGAATTGATTATTGACCTTGAAACAGCATATAATTGATATGATTTCATAAACTGAGAAAATTATTGACGACTTCTGATGAGGAACCAAGAGAATTATTAATAGTGTCGGAGGAGTTTTGTTTATGTGAAATCGGGATTTGTTTGTGAAATTTATGATCTAAAATCTGTGGTCTGAAATCTGAAATCTGTAATCTGTCATCTGTACTCTGTAAATTGTTTTGTTTATGTGTAACCTGTAATGTGTAATCGAGAGTCTCATAAAGATGGTTGAATGATAGGAAGAACCCTACCTGTATTACGTGTCTGCTCTTATGAAGCTCAAAAAAAAAAAAAAAAAAAAAAAAGGTAGATAGTTATTAACTACTTTGAGACCGAGACTAAATGATTGGTAATCTAATAATCTACCGCAAGAATTACAATTCTGCTTGTGTACATTCATGATTTAAGATTGAGGAATCATTTCTGTGATATATTTCTGTGTAAACATGCAAATGTTGGGTGTCGTAAACTAGTTCTTCATTGCATATTTGAAGGCCAAATGTAAACTGTTCTGCATGACATTGTGACCTCTGAGAGAAGCAAAAAGATATGTACTGGGCATCTACCTTTGATCGTAGGTTTACACGGATGTGTACGATACCCATTACGTAGTCACGCATTGATTTATTATCCTATTGAACTAACCTTACCCAGAATTACTAACTGTGAAATTAACTAGTCGAATTATTTTGCTATATCATCGCATATGTTGTGTTGACTTTATGGAATCTAGACGAATGTGGTAATTATGATTGTAGTATATGTAATGGGGTTTATGCTTTTTGTATAGTCATTTGTTGATTACTGCATCTCTAAATTGTGAATACGAAACCATGTGGTTCATCTTGTGTCATACAGTAGGAAAAGAAAGAATCATCTAAATAGTGGAATACCGAAATGATTAAAAATAGGCCAAATTAATTTATGTTGTAACAAGAGGAAATCCTTATTAAGAGAGGATGCTACACCCTACTGATATGACTGATTAATTAAACAAGATTCTGAATTTGATTCCTAGCTTTATCTTTGGGTGGCTCCCTTTGCTCGAAAAGATGGTTGCTTTATCTTATAATAGTGTGATTAAATGTCTACCGTGGCACAACTGCATGAATTTGCAAAAGTATATGATACTAGTTTGATATAATCATAACTGTTTGATTCAGAGTATGATTCTCCTTGTGTTAGAAGTGATGCTGTGAAGAATTAACGATGTTTATTAGGATTCTTCTTCCTATTATTCTGACCCTGTCAAGAATTATGATATATAGTTTTGAATCAACATAGCGATACGACTTTGATATGTTTTCAAAAATAGAAGAATACTAGAAATTAATGATGAAGCTAGTGGCTGTGTCCCTAAATGATCTAATTGTGACTACTAGAATGAAGTATACCTTGTGTCTTAAGCTAGTGACTCTGATATCTGATTTAATTAAGCCTTATTAGATTTAAATCTAACTATGTAACTGAATTCTTTTGGAAACAAAAAATCGGATTTGGTCCTTTTGAATCGAAGCTACAACACTAATACGGAAAACAAGTTTGAGGGACCAAACTTATTTAAGGGGGGGAAAGTGTAATAACCCGACCCTCATATACGATTCTGATATATTTTCAGTCCCTATTCTGTGCATTTAAATGCTTAATGTAAAATGTCACGAGAAATTAAAGTTAAGCCATGGATCTTATGGGTTGAGGCCCATATCTGTTTGGTAAGAAAGGTATCTGTTACAAATATAATGTTTGGATCAGAAAGTGAGGGCCTTAGAGACTTGATAATCCGAAATTGATTTTATATTTGAAATCAGCATAATTTTTAAGTCATAATAAGCATTTTTGTGAAAATTTGATGTAGGATGATTAAATTGATTAATTTTCGTCTTTATTCACTTTTATATAAATATCTATTTTCTTTGGACATTTGAGGGAAAACCATCACAAGAGAAGCTTCTGAGAGAGAGAGAGAGAACTAGAGAGGAAGAGGGTTTGAAAGGAAGTGCATCAAGAAGAAGATTAGAAAACAAAATTGAGAAGGTTCATAGAGATTCCAACTCAAGGTGTGTTTAATTTATTTTAATTGACCCTTTCTTTGAGTAAATCCTTCTATGTTTTGTAAATTGGAGTCATCTTGGAGATCAAGTGTGTGTGAGTATTGTCCTCTTGAGGAGTGATCTTAGTACTTAGTTGGTTGAAAATAAATTGTGTTATATAGAAGCATGGTAAATTATCCATTGAATTTCATGTTGAAGTTATATTTCACTCTTTGTTTCTAAATTGAACCCACATGGCAATATTTATGTGGATAATGTTAAAAGAATTGAGTTGTGATTGAATATGATTGTGAGCTCAAAATGAATAAGGATTAAAAGAGGTTGTGAGTATGTTTTTAGTTGGTTTTGAGTCTAATTCTTGCATTATATTTACCTATTTTGAACCTTACTCCATGTGTATCAAGATAGATTTTGTGTGAATTTCGGACTGTGCAACACAGGAAATTGCCGCACGTGTGGGGGTCATCGCCGCACGTGCGGAAGTCATGGCCGCACATGTGGGAAGCACTGCTGCACGTGCGGAAGTCATGGTCGCACGTGCGGGAAATGGCAAAATTTGAGACTTTGGCTACTGTCTAAAAAGCACGTGCGGGCCTCACTGTCGCACGTGCGGGGCTCACAGCCGCACGTGCAGCCCATGCTGAGAAATACGGGTTTCTCCGTTTTGCGTGCTTTACCCTCGAATATTTTTAGAATTTGTATTTTATGCCTGATGATGTTTGTAAAATTCATTGAAGTGAAATGACTCAGGAAGTAATTCAACAAAGAGAAATAAACTAATTTGCAAGTTATAAATGTGTACAGGACACACTCCGGGAGGAACTAGTACGTCGTCACAACACTGTAAGTAGTAGTACTGTAATCGTACGTTTACTACCGTTAATAATTCTTATTATTAGCACTCTGCTCTTTACAAGTAATTATGTCAACGTTTATGTTGTTTGGAAATCGGTGAGAACGTTGAAAGACTTTGTGTATATCGGCATGACTCTGGTACTACTCTGCATTCAGGTTACGGTTAATTGTTAGTATTAATGTGCTACAACCTATAAGTTACTTATGACTCCGTATAAGAATTACATACGAATTATTAATACTGTGCAATTGATTGATGAAAAAGGAATTGGGGATGTAAACCCCGCTTACGGAAACATGATATTTGAATGTCCTATTATGGACTCCTATAATCTGGTTGATTCGACCCATCTTTTATGACATAGATATCTGCCTAGAATGGATTATCGAAATGAATAATCGGATAGAACTACGGGTTGCCTTATACGTCAAAGAATTGAATATCAACAACATCGTTATATAACCCATGTTATGGTGTGAATTGGTCTGCCCTCATGAATAGTACTGTAATGATGCATGTGCTTTTGTAAACAATTATTATTAATGATCTGTTATACGCAAGACAACTGTATCATTCTGTAACATACGCTCTACTTACAGCTAATGATGGCCATAGCATTCTGTTAACGCATGCCAATTATGTAACTATGTGAAGGATTCAAAGAATGTGAATGAATGATGGAAAGAATGTGTATACTTTCCCATGATTCTGGAACTCTATAAGATTCTGAAACTAATTTGCTCAGATGATATCTGGGCCTATGGCCAATCTGTATTTTCTGGTGTGAAACAAAGTGTTGTACAGAACTAAGTGCTACAATGTGAGTCACCTCTAGAATCCGTGCGAGACACCTCTTGAGTTCACACATTCTGATAAGGGCTGAATGCCACTCTGTTTAAGGGCTCAATGCCACTCTGTTCAAGGGCTTAAAGCCATTATGTCTGAAGACTGGTATAGACGTGCCCATGGGCCTCATGCTAAAGTTCAGACTCAAATAGTCATGGTCCTGTATCTAATCTCGCAAAGTGCAATGCAAGACCGATGAATCATCAAAGAGTCTAAATCCGGCAAATCGTTTTTGAAAACAGATTTTTTTGAAAGAAGTGTCAAACATGGACTGCTTTGCCAGATACAGAGTCGCCACCTAAATATTTTATATGGCGGAATTTAGGAAACCCTGACTCGTTTGCCTAAGACCATGTGTCCATCATCACCAAAGTTGCCTTGGCTCGGGAACTTAGGTACGATTGGGGAAGGTCAGCTATGAGCACCCCCGCTCGTCCGATCAAAGATCGGCCTCTACTAACCATGATATCTAGTTTTGAAAACGGCATGCATTCTTATTCCAGTTAATTAGCTAATCTTACTATGTGATGCGCACAACACAAAAGTATAGACTAGATCGCCTAATTTGGAACAAAGCATTGCATATCCGCTCGTTTGGAAAATGGTTTGAAATTTGCTACTCGCAAGTAGGCTAAAACACAGATTTCAATGAGTCGTTCCAACACAAACAATCCAACCTTCACCCACAGGAATTCAGGCAGTTTACATCACATAAGCATATAGCCACATGGTAAGCATGCTGTTATGTTAACATTCACACTCATGCAAGATGCTAAAGCATAAAAAGCTTACCGAGTACTCCGAGCCAAAACAAAGAACTTGTTAGCAATCAATGTATGATCCAAGTCCATGTTAAGTGGCTAATGCATCGCATACAAAATGCAACTAGAATAGGCTCGGCTAATCCTAGGATGGCATGTAAAATGCAACAGATAACATGTATTCAAGTTAGATTGGAAATATTATGCAATTAGTATGATGCGCCGAGCCTGGTGCATGCAATACAGATGAATGAATGCACGCATGCATAGCATAAGGATGCTAATTGGAATATGCCCTAATACTAACCATCAAAAACAGGTAAGTAAAAAGGAGAAAGACGTGGGGTGGGAAGACATTCACACACACACGCACACTTATTACAAATTCGCCTTCGCTCGGAGGGACCGAAAGAATAATACAATTTAATCAACTAACAAGCTAATTAAATAATTACAGACCAATTAACTAGTTAAGCAAATTAACTAAGCTAATAAAGCGATAAAACAGCCTCGGGAAGAGGGTCCAATGCGTGCGTGCTCGACTATGCTCGGAAATCCACCACCATGCACAAGCTGCCTCTGTTTGCACTGTTTTATTCCTCTGAAAATTGCACAAGTCCCAAGGAGCACTCTCTGGACACTGTGGGGTGCCACCGGCCATGAGGAATGATCACCGGCCATGGGAAAGTGGTCATCGACCATCTATTGAGCTCTCGGCCACCAATTCATGGCCGGCCGGCACTGAGTGTAGTCAGTCGGCCATCTATGCCTGCAGAATCCTGTTTTGACAACAGTAGAGGGCAAACATGGCATGGCAATGCATTTCAAGCAAATGTGTGCACCAACACCCTCCTTGTCATGTTCATGACTCAAAGGAGGATGGTCCTTGATTCTCGGACCACCAATCGCGCATTTCAATGCGTGATGGCCCAAGAAACCAAGTGTGCTATTTCAATGTGGAATGAAATGCACATAAACAAACAATAGGCCCAACCTTTGTCACTTGATCAAGAGGCAAGGCATGTATGCCAAATGCAATGAGAACGGCATCTGTCTTCATTTTGTCCTTACCTCTGGCCTCAGCTTGATCGAGGGTTTGGGTTGATGTTGATACGTCATTGCCATAGCCGGAGGCTACCTCGGGTTGGCTAATTTCGATCACAATCCATCCCAATAGCGGGGGCTCCTGTGGTACAAAACTCCCGGCATATGGTGCAGCTGGTGGCGAAGCTGACATTCCATAGGCGAGATCCGCCACGGACCTCTGGAGGTCACCTATCATCCCCATCAACTCGAATGCGGTGGGCTCACGAGCCTGGTACAACTGGGGGGTCCAGACCGGGTGTGCAACAGGTGACCTGGGTGGATGCGGTACATCAACATTGGTCTCACTTTGCAGAGTGATTCCTTGATCTAATGCGGCTGTCATAATCACAATCTCTTCCGAATTCTGCGTCATCATAGGTCTTGCCTCAGCAAGGGGGAACAATGGCTATTATGGATCAACTCTCTGAATTGAAAGAGAAAACAAGCAGCATTTCAGCCCAAACGGAACAAACACAGGTGTAGCCGGACGATCGTATTTCTACTATCGATCATCGTTCCCCGTAATCATCGCCCAAAACACTGAATCGGATATCCACAGCTATAACTGATTCTCACAAATACCGATACTGGTGCCCTCAGGCCTGATACTCAAACTTTGCAAACTGATATGTGCGTTTCTATAGAGATACATTCTAAAAGCACATAACAAGTAAAAGAGAGCCAAAACACCCCTATGTTGGGGTAGGGTTTCCCTGTCCTATTTTGTTAGGAGCTAGGGTTTCACTATGCACGCAGCGGTTTCAAACAACCTAACATCGGGTAAGCAACCTGTCCTAGTTTGGAATGGTCACTATGGATTCCGAATATGCACTAGGTCGAATGGTCAAAAAGGGTGCCCCGGTAAAACCGGGGTTTGTGTTCCCATACTGGCAGAGCCCGCAACCGGTCAGCCTTATGGTCATGCCTTGACAAGACAAGCCTCCAGCAAACCGCTCAGGAATAGCAGATGGCCAACACGGTGTCCTAGGCGCACCAACGCACATGCAATGCCAAGAAAACACATAAGTGTAATCAAAATAGGGTATCACGAGTTCGAGTCAAGCTCTCTAAACTCCCCAGCAGAGTCGCCAGAAACTGTGGACGCGCCTCGAGGGAGGGGCGCTTATGCCTGCCACAGTTCGGACTCGATTTTGTCACGGTTCTTAATCTTGAACCAAATAGTCCAAATCCGGCAAATCGTTTTGAGAAAACAGATTTTGAAAGAAGTGCCAAACATGGACTGCTTTGCCAGATACAGAGTCGCCACCTAAATATTTTTTATGGAGGAATTTAGGAAACCCTGACTCGGGGCCAAAGGCCACATGTCCGTCATCACCAAAGTTGCCTCACCTCGGGAACTTGGGTACGATTGGGAAAGGTCAGCTATGAGCACCCCCTCTCGCCCGATCCGAAGATCGGCCTCTACTTACCGTGATATCTTATTTTGAAAACATTACGCATTCTTATTCCGGTTATTAGCCTAGAATTACTATGTTATGCGCATAACAAACAAGTATAGACCAAATCGCCTAAATTGGAACAAAACATTTCATGTCCGTTTGTTTGGAAAACGTTTTGGAATTCGCTACTCGCAAGTAGGCTAAAACACGGATTTCAATAAGTTATTCCAACTCAAACAATCTAACCTTCACCCACAGGCATTCAGGCAGTTATATCACATAAGCATCTAGCCACATGGTAAGCATGCTGTCATGTTAACATTCACAGTCGTGCGAGATGCTAAAGTATAAAATACTTACAATGTACTCCGAGCCAAAACAAAGAACATGTTAGTAATCATGCATGATCCAAGTCCATGTTAAGTGGCTAATGCAGCACATACAAAATGTCACTAGAATAGGCTCGGCTAATCCTAGGATGACATGTGGAATGCGCAAGTAGCATGTATTCAAGTTAGATTTGAAATACTTATGCAGTTAGCATGATGCGCCGAGCCCGGTGCATGCAATATTGATGAATGATGCACGCATGCATAGCATAAGGTATGCTAAATTAAACATGTCCTAATACTAACCATCAAAGCAGATAAGTAAAAGGGAGAAAGAAGTGGGGGTTGGAAGACATGCACACACGCACCCACACTTATTACAAATCTGCCCTTGCTCGGAGGGACCGAAAGAATAATACACTTAATTAACCTACGAGCTAATTAAATATTACAAACAAATTAAACTAATTAAGTAGATTAACTAATCTAATAAAACAATAAAAAGTAGCCTCGGGAAAAGGGTCCAATGCACACACGTGGGTTTCGCTCGGAAGCCTACTGTCATGCGCAAGCTGCCTCTGTTTTCCCTGCTCTGCTCCTCTGAAGACTGCCAAAGTCTCAGGATTGCTTCTTTGAGTTTTGTGGGACACCACCGGCTGAGGTTGAGCACCACCAGCTGGGAAAAATGATCATCGGCCACAAATTGATCCATCGGCCAACAATGGATGGCCGGTCGGCACTGTAGATGGCCGGCCGGCCAAATCTTCCTGCAGAAACTGGTTTGACAACAACAGAGGGCAAAACTTGGCATGGCAATGCATTTCAAGCAAATGTGTGCACCACCACATCCCTTGTCATATTTATGACTCAAAGGGACATGGTTCTCGATTCTCGGACCACCAATCACGCATTTCTATGCATGATGGCCCAAAGAATCAAGTGTGCATTTCGATTTCAAATGAAATGCAATGCACATAAACAAACAAAAGGGCTTTCGACCTCTATCATGGCTTGATCAAGAGGTGAAGCATGCATGCCAATGCAATGCAATCCTAAGCATGTGAGCCTAAGTGTGCAAAATGAGCATGCAAGGCATGTGACAACTATGCTAGTGGCAAACATGCAACAACATGTAAAGTGGACTAAGCATAGGAACAATGCAAAGCAACTTAACCAATGAAATATATGCCAAATGCATAATGATTTCAAGCAAGCAATAACATGTAATAGGCCAAGTATGCAACAATGCACAAGGCAAGCATGCTATAACACATGAAGGATGGACTTAAACTAATTTAGGCAGCCCTCAAACAAGCCTAAAACAGCGGCTATAAACTATGGAGATGGGGCCAAATGCACATACAAGCATGCATGCATACATGATCCAATTCCTAAGCATCAAAAGGCAACTTTTAAGCACACTCAAAAGAGATGATCATGGACATATGGCAAGCATACTAAACTTTGAAATTGCATAAAATAGAGGTGCCAAACCAACTAATTAAAGCAAGCAAAACATGCTCATGACATCACACATTCAAGGCCTACAAGCTAGAATGCAAAGGGACATTACAAAACATGTTAAGCATGACGAAAGCAACTGAAAACAAAGCTAAAGAACACTAAAACATACACAAAAGCTTCACAAAGCTTGGCCAAAATCATGCTAAAACAAGGGTCAAAACTTAAAGCATGTTAAGACCTAAACATGGCATTACAAGGCATGTATGCCAAGCAAGATGGTGTACCAAAACCAACTCAAAACAGTGCTAAATCACGACATAATAAGCACAAAAAAAAACAGCTAAGGCATGGTCAACATACACTTAAACATGGTGCTCCCTCAAGAGGCAAAAATGGCCTTTTTCAAGGACAACAAGGAAAGGGGGTGGCCCTCTCCTTCTTGGGACCTCAAGGCACCATCCTCACCTCTGAAATCCCTCAAGATTTCAGTGGTGAGGAGGCCCAAACACAATGGTCCCAGAGCTCAACCAAAATGGCACAAAACAGGGGCCTAACAAGGCTTAAGAGGGGTCAAACAACCCCAAAACTTAAAACACCCTTAACAAACTATTTAGATCACAAAAAAAATAGAACTTTTCTATGTTATATGTTAAGCTCAAAAACAGTTGTAAGGTAGGCAAAAATACAATGCAAAAATAGGGTAAAAAGGGACAAAAGTCTTACCCTTGTAGAACCTCTTCAAAAATGGAAAACCAGCTGGTTCTTTAGGTTCAAATCAGCTCCAAAACTCCAAAAACAAGCCTCAAGGACTTCAACTCCAAGAGAAGGTGTAAGTCTAGGTGTTTGTGTGCAAATCTAAGACTAAAACACCTTAAGGGCAAAAAGAGAGAGAGAAATAGATATAGGATAGATACAATTATGCTAGCCCTAAAAACCAGAGCTCTCCTCTGAAATTTTGTAACCCTAAATGAGGGAGAGGATGCCTCCTCTTATAGAGCTCAATCTTGTAAGCTTACAAGACAAGCTAGCTAAGAGGGAGATCCCTTCATACACGTGTATGGAGGGGAGCCAAGTGCATGCCAGCTGCATGAAAATATCTGCAAAAGCAGATACACAATAGCCAGCCGGCCATCTACAGTGCCGACCGGCCAAATATTTGGCCGGTGATGGGTGGGGATGGTCAACAAGCCCTACCCTGCCCCTCAAAGGAAAAACATAAGTATTTGGTGCAAAACCAGACACAAAACAGTCGAGTCGAGAGATCCTGAGGCAAGGCGCATAGCCGAGACCTCTGGGAACTCAAGACGAACACAAACATGGATGATCACCGAGTGTTCAAACGGTGACGTCCAAGTCTTGAGGACGGTCAAAAATGGGGTGTCTACAGCCGACCACAAAGAGTGCCGACCGGCCAAACATTTGGCCGATGGCAATATAACAATGGCTGGTGGCCTCAAGCCATGGCCGGTGAGGTGTGGGGATGGCCAACAAGCCATTCCCTGCCCCTCAAAAGCAACACACAAGTGTTTGGTGCAAAACCAAACACAAAACAGTTGAGTCGAGAGGTCTTGAGGCAAGGCGCGTGGCCGAGACCTCCGGGAACTCAAGACGAACACAAACAAGGATGATCACCGAGTGTTCAAACGACAATGTCCAAGTCTCAAGGACGGTCAAAAATGGGATGTCTACAGTTGCCCCTCTTTGACAGAACTCGAAAGTCATAACAATGACGGGAGTGAGTGTCAAAGCCCAAAGACGACCCATTTTTGACAAGGCCGAAGACTTAGACAAAGCATACAAGCTACAGATAAGATATGTGCCCGAAGGCAGGGGCAAAATGCAAGACAATGCGCAAAGCCGAGCATAACTTATGAACATGCAAAGAAAGCTGTAACGAAGCATAACATGCGACAGTTTTAAGCAATCAAACACAAATCCAACTACATTACAATGCAGAAAGGATGTGAGAGAATTATGTAATTCTCGCTACGTTTCACGCGGAGAATACAATACCTGTGCGATTCGTCTGGTCGTGCCAGCTTCAAATGAATCGTACATACAATATTGTGCCTGAAAAAGAGAGAAACTTAACAGGTACAATATCATTAGCAACATGCATGACATGCAAGTTAAGACTGCGTAACAATGCAAGTGAAGGAGTGCATGACAATGCAACCTATGTATGACAACGCATAACAATGCGAAATGGATGCAAAATGATAATGCAATATTTACAAAACTATGTATAAACAATACAAATGACATGCAATGCATTTAAAACATGATCAAAACGTAAGCAGTTCAAAACCACACAAATATCATAAAGAGATGGAGATGTAAAGTCCGTCTACCATAGAAAAGGTGCCGACACCCTCAAACCACAATACCAGCAGTGGAATAGGCGCGTACACATGCAGAACTATGAGTGTGTAGACGGAACACAAGATACAAGTAATTGGGTGGGATGATATAAGTGGGGAAATGACCCACTGAGGAACGATCGTGATCCTAAATGCTGGATGCAACAAATTACACTACCATGTAATATATACAATGGATAAGGCATGCAGCCAAACTGTATCTTGCCTAGGAAAGGCATGGACACATACAAACCATGTTTAACACGGAAACGGTGCCGTCACCCACAACACTAGGTGCGTACACATAATATCATAACCGTGCTTCAACGTGAAAAGTACGGGTACATACCAGACCAAGCTCAACAAGGAAAGGTGCAAGCCGTAGATGGATGTGATGCAAATGCATGCAAGCTAAACTATGTACAATACAATGAATGCATGACAATGCAAGCCATGTACAATGAAACCTACATACTAAATGATGCAGTAAGGAAATGCATGACAATGCAAAGTAAGGAAGAATGCAATACAATGCATATAAGGAAAGATGCATGACAATGCAAGCTATGTACAATGCAATATTTACAAGCCAGAATGCAATGGATGCAGTGGATAAGGCTTGCGGCCAAAACACATCTTGCCTAGGAAAGGCATGGACACATACAAACCATATCTAACACAGAAACGGTGCCGTCACCCACAACACCAGGTGCGTACACATAATATCATAGTTGTGCTTCGACATAAAAAATACGGGTACATACCAGACCAAGCTCAACAAGGAAAGGCGCAAGCCATAGATGGAGGTGATGCAATAAATGCATGCAATCTACGATGCAATTTATGCAATATGCAATAGATGGAATAGATAAGGCACGTGGCCAAACCGTATCTTGCCTAGGAAAGGCATGGACACATACAAACCCTGTTTAACACGGAAACGGTGCCGTCACCCACAACACTAGGTGCGTACACATAATATCATAACCGTGCTTCAACATGAAGAAGTATGGGCACATACCAGACCAAACTCAACATGGAAAGGCGCAAGCCGTAGGCGGGGGTGATGCAGTGAATGCATGCAAGCTACAATGCAATATATACAATGAATGCATGACAATGCAAGCTAGGTACAATGCAACATTTACAGTGAATGCATGACATATGCACTATTTACAATGAATGCATGACATATGCACTATTTACACTATTTATAATGAAATGCATGACATATGTATGTTTGTTTTTTTTTTTTTGTGTTTTTTTTGAAATGCAAATGACAATGCGAATGGACTCGAAATGCGCGACAACACGTGTCTTTTGAGATGCATGACAATGCATGTAAACTTGAATGCGCAGCAATGCGCGTCTTTTGAAATGCATGAAAAGTGCATGATGATGCAAATGAAACGAATGCGTGACAACGCACGTCTTTTGATATGCATGACAAGTGTATGATGATGCAAATGAAACGAATGCGTAACAAAGCACGTCTTTTGATATGCATGACAAGTGCATGATGATGCAAATGAAATGAATGCATAACAACGCACGTCTTTTGATATGCATGACAATGCAACGTATTTAAAGCAGTTTCCGGACTTCGCAAGATACAAAAGGATACGAAAAGGATACACCTTGTACGTATTCAAGAATCGCACAGAAAGCACAGCTCAGAGACCGGTTAAGCTTCGGAAATGCACTTTTCTTGAACTGTCTTGAGCAATGAAGGCCCCAAACCACATCAGAGACCCAAACAAGGGTGTAGGAGGTTCACCGGCCATCGGGGGAGGTCACCGGCCATCCACCGGCCAACAATATGGCCGACTGGCCAAAAGTGCCTGTTCGGGGCAGTTTTGTCAATTCGGCATGGGTCTTTAAATATAGGGCTTGAAACCCTATTCTATCACTTCCCACAAACTCGAAAACCTCTCCCCCTTCTCTCTAGGTGTTTTTTCCATCTTCGATCCTCGTTTTTCCTTGGTTTTCGAGCCCGTTTCATCATTCGATTCGCGAACTCCTTCGCATTTCGCACGTTTTGAACCAAACGAATCTTTGTTTCGGTGTACTTTTCTCGATTTCCACCACTTGGGGTTTGTTTCTCTCGAGTTCATCTCGATCTCTATGCCTTTTCCGCACCCCGACCTTTCCGGCCATTTTTCACCCTCCCAGGGTTGATTTTTTTAGTTGACTTTTCATATTCTCGCCCGGTCTTCACATTCCCAGCCATTTTCGCACCATTCTAGAGATGGCGGACGACATTCCAGGTAGTGTGGCTCCCCCAGAGATAGATATGGACCTAGAGGCCGAGCTCTTGCCGCTTCACATCCGGCCGTTCGACCCGGCGACCTACAGGCCAGCGATTCACGTATTACCTCCCAACGGCATTCACCACTTCAGCAGATTTGCGAGGGGTGTGGCACCGGAGCTCCTACTGCGCGAGCCAGAGTCATATCTGTCCTTCGGCACCTCCGAGGTACACTCTTCTTCGTTTCTTTTTCTACAAAGTAGAATGTATAACTACAATAGTCGATTCTGCCTTTTACCTGTTTAACTCGGATACACCGATATACCGCATGCTGTAGTTGACTGTGAACATGCTTGCACCTGATATCTGTTTAAATCTAAACATATGCACTGACACTATATTTTCACTGAACCACCCAAACACACTGACACATCGTATGCTGTAGTTCACTGTGAGCACACCGGCACCCGATATCTGTTTGAATCTGAACACGTGCACACACGTTATATCTGTACTGAACCACTCGAAAACACTGACACATCATATGTCATAGTTCACTGCGAGCACACCAGCACCCGATGTCCGTTCGAATCTGAACACGTGCGCACACACTGTACCTTTTCACTAAACCACTCAATCATACTGATACATCATATGCTATAGTTTATTGCGGGCAAACTTGCACCCGATGTCTGTTTGAATTTGAACACGTGCGCACACGCTGCATTTCACTAACTCTGAGCATTTTTAACACTGTTTGTTTTGACCACAGGGAGATTCTCATGCCCTCCAGGGGTATGGGAACGTCGCCGCACGAGGTTGGTACATGGAGTTACCTGACGCGGTTCGTCGCATCATCGACCGAGCTGGTTTTGGAACTTTCTGCATGGGGCTCTCGCGCCTTACTGCGAGCAGGCCGCTCCTTGCTGCATTGGCGGAGAGGTGGTGGGACACCACCGACTGCTTCCACCTTTTCGCCACTGGGGAGATAACGACGACTCCCTTCGACTTCTCGATGCTCACCGGCATCGGGGTAGGGGGTGATCCGATCCCCTTCGACACAGACATGGATGAGTGGGAGGCTGCCCAGATATACTTGCTTAGCGCTCTACCACCTCTTGCTTATTCGGGATTCGTACGATATTCTTGGTTCGAGGCTCATTTCAGGATTCAGGCGCCGACCACTCAGGAGGAGGAGGAGCAATATGCTCGCGGCTTCCTTATGTTCTTGCTGGGGACGACCCTTTTCGCCGACCGGGCGAACACCGTGCCCCTTTACCTGCTGAGTGCACTGGTTGACGTGACCAGGATCCGTGGCTACGACTGGGGTGGCGCAGGCTTGGCCACACCCTATGGCTACATGAGCTCATCCTCTCGCCTCAGCGGACAGCTACTTGAAGGCTACTGGCGGGCTTGGGAGGTATGTCTTCTTCTTCTGTTTTGCATTTCTGCTTTACATTCTTTGTATTCTATACACTGCACACACTGCACAATACACTGCACATACCGCTTCTTTCGCTTTATCCGATAAGTATACCGATATCTGCTCACATCATCAGTAGTTGTGGGTATACGCCTACTTCCCGAGGCTTGCCCCAATGCCAAAGGAGGAGATGCCTCCCATGATCCCATTCTCTCACCGCTTCGACGTGAGGTGCGAGCAGAGGCCTCGGGAGTCTTTTATATTCTTCCGCCTCTATTTCGATACCATCACCGCCGCAGAGGTATTACAATTCATTTAAGCTTCACTTTGCATTGCATTTTCAATAGCAGTAGATAACGAACTATATATATTTTTTTGCAAATCACCTAGCAGCCACGGGCCTCATTGCCCATCGCAGTACGGGATCGGTATGCTGGTGCCCGAGAGACGGCCTGATTCAGAGTTTTACTAGAGGGCCCCGTCTGCCGTGCCTAGTACTTGGGAGAGCGCTTCTTGCGGCAGACCTTAGGTGTGCCAGAGCAGACAGTTCCGCGGCCACCTCCTACTCATATGAGGTATACCGAGAGGTACACTCTCGAAGAGATGGCAGACTACACGATCGGTTGGGACTCCGAGGGCTTCAAGGGCGAGGGTGACTACGCACAGTACGTCCGGACCTACATCATGCGGCCTTTGAGCAGTAGCCGTCGAGTTGAGAGAAAGAGACCCGCGGCACCGGCGGCTAGGGCAGGAGCGGGAGCAGGAGCATCGAGGACGGCTCGGGTCCGTGGCAGGAGTGGGACCCGGAGAGGACAGGGGGCTAGTTGGCTAGTACTGCCCATGACGACGACATGCCGAGGGCAGGGTGAGGAGACTTACCAGATCCCCATTGCTCCCCCTCCGGCTGATCATGAGCTAGTCGGGTTCTATGACTTGCCTCCAGTATGTATTATTGCATTTTGTATTTTGCACTGTCATTTCATTTGATATTCCACAGAATACTGATGTTTCTAACACTTTTGCAGGCTTCCTCCGAGTACACTCGCCAGTCCCTGGAGTTGACCGCCTCTGTAATGGGGATGCTCCAGCAGAGCCTCGACCTTCTGGCCATCTATAGCATTCTGGTAAGTTCCCTTTTGACCACAGTCTCAAACTCTACATATACTGTTTTACATAATCTGATGCATCGCATTATCAACGCAGCACTTGATACACAGCCCTCACGGCATTTGATACACTGTAACCCATAGACCGTTCATAGCATTGCTCACGACATTCATACACTGCACTCAATCATCAGATTCTCAGATTCATACACCGCCACAAAGATTCATACATCGACTCGATCAGATTCTCAGATTCATACACCGCCACAAAGATTCATACATCAGACTCATACATCGTGATTTCAGACCGATATATCGCTTGCGTAGCATAACTGATGCATTTACCATTTGTCCTTTTCAGGCCCCATTCCAGATTCCGACTGCAGGAGGTGCTCCGGCTGGCCCTTCTATTCCTGCTCGAGGAGGAGGGCAAGGAGGCACAGTACATCCCCACACCAAAGCGGATGCACTCATGTTGGGAGCAGCTCTCGAGCACCAGTTCTCAATGATGATGAGTCCGAAGCGGAGACAGAGGCAGAGTCGGAGGCATAGTCATCCGAGGAGGAGACCGAAGATGGCTCGGGCTCAGGCTCAGATAGTGGTGCTAATGACAATGCTCCTAGACCTTCATCCAGGAAGAGGACGAGGACAGACCCGTTGTCCTGAGATGATCGATGCTGATCCAGATTTTTACTGCTTTTCTTCTTTTTGTTTTGCTTTACTTTTTGTTGATAGCTTGAGTACCTTGTACTGCCGCAGGCAGGTTTTTGTTTTCTCCAAAGCTATGTATTTGAAAAATGATGAAATGAAACAAACTTTTTATCTGAAAAAGTGTTACATTTGTACATTTCATCGCATCGCATTGCATCATATTACACCTCAATGTAAATGAGATCGATCTCCTGTCTGAAAATCAAACACTTGTATTGTAATAACCAGATAATAAACTGGCCAATAGCAAAACAACTCAAACAACCCACTGCTCATTTTGAACACACAGTCCATAACACAGCGCTTGGTTTACCCGACACATAGCTCATACACACAGCTCATTCTGAACACTGCTCATTCTGAACTCAAAGCCCGTAACACAGTATTCTGTTTAATTGCACATGGCCTATTATGAACAAACAATTCAATCTTGAAAAGACGGGATACAAAGGTGGAATCTGCTGAAGCTGAAACACACTTGGACGCACTCCGGAACCCATACGTTCACTGTTTCCAAGTGACCCGGGGTTGAACCCCTGTGGTTTTACAAAAGAACCAAATCATGTTTTGCACAAATGTGGAGAATGGCACAGCACTCTGAGCGCACAAAATGATTTTAGAAAAGGGTTTTCAACCGGGTATTGAGCCTACGACTGAACACAGCGAAAATGACTCAACAACGGAAAAACAAAAGGTAAACAACCTAAACACAACGAGACACGCTCGGATACGACTCCAAACAAGAATCGAGACAAACAAAGCAAAAGACATGACACACAAACGTGTTACCGAGACGAGAGACCTCACATCACGAGGAGCCAGTTTCTCCGGGTATTGTTCCCCACCCTTTCCGATTCATGACTCTCACATCACTCGGCCCTCAGGCTCGTTTTTTTCTCAAAACCCTTTTGCTCACTTTTCTCTCAACTTACGCCTCTCTATTCTTTAATCTCTCATTTTTCATCCCTCCCCAGATATGGTCGGTGGATAAACAAGAGGTAGTGGGTTCACGCCCAACATTGTTAGCTCACAGCTATTTTTTTCTGGTGGCGTTTAGTCGATGCCCCGGCTGAGGGAATAAAGTATCTTGATCCATTCCGATTCGTGCTTCGCACTTGGTTTGATACCTCGTTGCTCGGAGGATGTTGAGAGCTTTCAGCCATTTGTTGTTAACCTCAGCTGTGCCCTTTGTTGGCAGGTAGAGTGCCCTTCCGGCAAGTATGTTGACGACGGGGGAAAGACAGAACACCTGACTCAACTGCGCCCCTAGTTCATCATTTTGACCATTTTTGTTTTGGTTTTCTACTAAAACAATTGTGACCAAGATGAGAGTTAGATTAACATACTTGTTCCATTTTTTATTTGAAATCATGCAAGTCAAGCTATGAGCACTGAAAATTTTCCTTTTTCGAGTCCAAGAAATGGTTCAGTTTTGGAAAAGATGGAATAATTTTCAAGAAATTAGTCAACCTCAGTAAAAATTTTCAAAAACTATTTTTGCAAACGGTCAATGCTCAACGAGCGCAGAACTTACTCTCGAGATGCACAACCTCGGATCGGAGGCAATGGAAAATTGCCCCTTGTTTGGAGAGAGCTGCATGGCAACAGAAAGTTGCCCCTTGTTTGAATGGCGACTCATGGCAACGGAAAGTTGCCCCTTGTCTGGATAACGCTGCAGCATGCTGTGAACAGTTCTCATTAGTGATGATCGCAACCGAACTCTCGGATACAGAGAAAACGACAAGGGTCAAAACCAATATATGGACACAGTCACTTTAAAAGTGTGTGTGGCTAGACTTCAGGATGAAGTTGCCTACGTATCCCAAACATGGGAATCAAGTCTTACGTAGTTCCGGTGTCACAACCGAACTATCGGATTTAGAGAAGGCAAGGATGATCAAAACCATTACATGGACACACTCGATTTGGAAGTGTTTGTGGCTGGACTTCAGGATGAAGTTGCCTACGTATCCCAAACATAGGAATCAAGCCTTACGTAGTTCCGGTTAAGGTACACTCGTGTATTAACCCTCACCACACTCTAACTTTTGCCAAGGTCGCCCTTCTGGGTTTTCAACCTTGCGAGCTATGTTTTTCTTTTCTTTCAATTCTTTTTGTATCTTTTCATTCCTTTTTCTTTTTCATCTTTTCTGCTTCTCTTTTCTTTTGCATTTTTTTCTTCTTTTTTTTTTCTTTTTTCTTTTTTTTGTATTTTTTTTTTCTTTTTTTTTTTCTTTTCTTCTTTTTTTTCTCACTCTAACTTTTGCCTGGGTCGCCCATCTGGGTTTTCGGCCCAGCGAGCCTCTCAAGGGTAAAAGTGTAGCTTGGTCCATGCCAAATGGTTTTCGAGATTCTGGAGTCATCTGAATCCAAGAGAACGGCTGCTGTTTGCTGACGATGCAGGAGTCCATCCAATGGGAGGTTGAATTTGCCCCTAGCGTTGTGGATTGGAAATCGGTTGTCCTTCAGCGACACCTTCTTCTTTCTTCCCTTCTGGGATTTGGCATTCTTGCCGATCTTTGTCGTGGACTCTTCGAGTACATTCTCTGACGTCTTTTGCCCCTTGTTCGAGGGGTGCCTCTGATCTGGCCATACAAGCCTCACATTACAGTTGGCCGTCGAACATTCTGAATTCACGTTCACGGTTTTGGGAGCAAGGGGGTGAATCTTGAGGCTAAGAGCAATCCTAGGCTGCACAATCTCAAGAGCGATTCCACACAGGTCTTCGCAAGACTGCGCAAAACATTTTTTGAAAACTTTTAAGAAAGCGACAAATCGCTCGTGCTGAAGACAGTGCGGAACCAATCTGGATCAAGCCAGGATCTTTCTCAGTACTCACATTAACAAACATGATTTCATTCATTAAGGGCTTAGCATGCCTCTCTTTCTCTCAGTTAGTCAAAATTAGCAAAACCTGTGGAATTCTTTCCTCTTTGTTTTCACCGCAGTGTTAAAAAAGTTTTGAAAAACCTAGATCAATGCAATGATTTCGAGGTACAGAAGAGTAAGTGAGATGCTCCGCCATTTCATTCAAATCCTCTGGTACAACTAGCTCAAAGTAGCAATAAGCACGGAAACATGATAGCCACAGCTGTTTCATTCAGATTTCCTGGTTGTAACTGGCTCCACAGCAGAGACAGACTCAAGAGAAAGTCAAAAGATAAATACTAAACAAAACAATGACATCCGAGGCAACAACCCTAGAATCACTTGATTTCTATACAATGGGACTAACTCGATACAACAAGACAGACCCTTAAGCAAAAAGACTGACTCAAGACAATGAGACAGACTCAAAACAAAACCAAAGAACTAGCTCAACACCCAAGCTAGAAATTACAAAAAATAGCATTCGCAAATGCTCAGAACAGTGCATGCCAGACGCCACATCTGAAATACACCGAGCACCGCCTGCAGGTGGTCCAATTTCTGATCACATACTTGTGGTATCCTCGAAGTCCAACAACTCAGCGGTGACAAACTTCGCTGAGGTAGGCGGGAGGATGACCTCATTGTTGATCAAATCCTGTACTTCATGACGAAGACGGAAACAGTTATCGGTACTATGACCGGTTTGCTGGTGGTACGCGCAGTACAAGGCAGCATCATGTGTGAGAGGGAGATTCTTCGGGAGAGGCCGAGGCTCGAGGGGTTTAAGGTGCCCCCTTTCGGCAAGGATCTGGAGCGCCCTAGACAAAGGCATGTAAAGGGCATGGAAGACTCTGCACCCTCGGGGCAGATACTTCAAAGTTTGCTGACTTTTGCCGGACGCACTGGCAAAAGGATCGGCAGGTGCCGCCTTGACTTTTTGATCTTTTCCGGTGCAGGGTTGGAACTGGAGGGAACTGTTCTGGCATGGCGAGGCCTATCCCAATTTTTTGTCTGACTGGAACTCTCCTCGGTTGGAATGGGGAAAGCATCGTCCACAGTCGTAGCCACGACTGTGAATATTTGCAGTTTACTCAATCCCCCGGCTTTCAAAGCCTCGATTGCCGACAGCAGTTGTTCAACAGGATCAGCATCTGTTCCCACTTTGTTCTTACCTCTAGCCTCAGCTTGATCGAGGGTTTGGGTTGCTCCATCAGAGCGGAACCCGGTTGTTGTTGCCATGTCATGGCCATAGTTTGAGACAACCTCAAGTTGGCTGAGCTCGATCACAATTCGCCCCAATAACGGGGGCTCCTACGGTACGAAATTCCCGGCGTGTGATGGGGTTGGTGGTGAAGCTGACATTCCGTAGGTGAGATCAGCCACAGATCGCTGAAGATCACCAATCATTCCCATCAATTCAAACGTGGTGGGCTCACGAGCTTGACACAACTGTGGCATCCAGACCGGGCGTGTGGCAGGCGACCTGGGCGGGTACGGTACTTCAACAATGGTCTCATCCCGCAAGATGTTTCCTTGATTCAATGTGGTTGCCATAACCACTATTTCCTCTGAACTTTGTGTCATCATAAGTCCGCTGTACTGAACGGTGACTAACGGATCAGATCTCTGTCTTGCCTCAACAAAGGAGAACACTGGCTATTCTATGCTAAATCTCTGAACTGAAAGAGAAAACACGCAGCATTTCGGCCCAATCAGAACAAGACACAAGCATAATCAATAAGCAGACTCTACTCGATCCTTTGTTCCCCAAAATCATCGCCTCGGCCGAATCTGATACCCGCAGATATAACTGATTCTCAAATTCCGATATTGATGCCCTCAGGCCTGATACTCAGACTTACAAACTGATATATGCATTCCCTGTAGAGGTCAACTCAAAAAGCACATAACAAGCAAGTAAGAGCCAAAACACCCCTATCTTGGGGTAGGGTTTCCCTGTCCTATTTTGTCAGAAACTAGGGTTTCACTACATACGCAGCGATTTCAAACAACCTATAATCGAGTAAGCAACCTGTCCTAGCTTGGAATGGTCACTATGGATTCCGAATATACACTAGGTCAAATGGTCAAAAGGGTGCCCCGGTGACAACCGGGGTTTGTGTTCCCATCGTGGCAGAGCCTGTAGGCAAACCGTTCAGGAATAGCAGACGGCAAACACTGTGACTTAGGCGCACCAATGCACATGCAATGCAAAGAAACACATGAGTGTAATCAAAAAAAGATATCACGAGTTCGAGTCAAGCTCTCTAAACTCCCCAACAGAGTCGCCAGCAACTGTAGACGTGCCCGCGGGCCTCATGCTACAGTTCGAACTCAAATAGTCACGGTCCTGTATCTAATCTCGCAAAGTGCAATGCAAGACTGATGAATCATCAAAGGATCCAAATCCGGCAAATCATTTTTGAAAACAAATTTTTTTGAAAGAAGTGCCAAACATGGACTGCTTTGCCAGATACAGAGTCGCCACCTAAATATTTTATATGGCGGAATTTAGGAAACCCTGACTCATTTGCCTAAGACCACGTGTCCGACATCACCAAAGTTGCCTCGACTCGGGAACTTAGGTACAATTGGGGAAGGTCAGCTATGAGCACCCCCGCTCGCCCGATCAAAGATCAGCCTCTACTAACCATGATATCTAGTTTTGAAAACATCATGCATTCTTATTCCGGTTAATTAGCTAATCTTACTATGTGATGCGCACAACACAAAAGTATAGACTAGATCGCCTAATTTGGAACAAATCATTGCATATCCACTCGTTTGGAAAATGGTTTGAAATTTGCTACTCGCAAGTAGGCTAAAACACGGATTTCAATGAGTCGTTCCAACTCAAACAATCCAACCTTCACCCACAAGCATTCAGGTAGTTTACATCACATAAGCATATAGCCACATGGTAAGCATGCTGTTATGTTAACATTCACACTTATGCAAGATGCTAAAGCATAAAAAGCTTACCGAGTACTCCGAGCCAAAACAAAGAACTTGTTAGCAATCAATGTATGATCCAAGTCCATGTTAAGTGGCTAATGCATCGCATACAAAATGCAACTAGAATAGGCTCGGCTAATCCTAGGATGGCATGTAAAATGCAACAGATAACATCTATTCAAGTTAGATTGGAAATATTATGCAATTAGTATGATGCGCCGAGACAGATAAATGAATGCACGCATGCATAGCATAAGGATGCTAATTGGAATATGCCCTAATACTAACCATCAAAAACAGGTAAGTAAAAGGGGAAAGACGTAGGGTGGGAAGACATTCACACACACACGCACACTTATTACAAATTCGCCCTCACTCGGAGGGACCGAAAGAATAATACAATTTAATCAACTAACAAGCTAGTTAAATAATTACAGACCAATTAACTAGTTAAGCAAATTAACTAAGCTAATAAAGCGATAAGACAGCCTCGGGAAGAGGGTCCAATGCATGCGTGCTCGACTCCGCTCGGAAATCCACCACCATGCATAAGCTGCCTCTGTTTGCACTGTTTTATTCCTCTGAAAATTGCACAAGTCCCAAGGAGCACTCTCTAGACACTGTGGGGTGCCACCGGCCATGAGGAATGATCACCGGCCATGGAAAAGTGGTCATCGACCATCTATTGAGCTCTTGGCCACCAATTCATGGCCAGCCGGCATTGAGTGTAGTCGGTCAGCCATCTATGCCTGCAGAATCCTGTTTTGACAGCAGCAAAGGGCAAACATGGCATGGCAATGCATTTCAAGCAAATGTGTGCACCAACACCCTCCTTGTCATGTTCATGACTCAAAGGAGGATGGTCCTTGATTCTCGGACCACCAATCGCGCATTTTAATGCGTGATGGCCCAAGAAACCAAGTGTGCCATTTCAATGTGGAATGAAATGCACAGAAACAAACAATAGGCCCAACCTTTATCACTTGATCAAGAGGCAAGGCATGTATGCCAAATGCAATCCTAGCATGCGGGCTAAGTATGCAACATGAACATGTGAACAAATATGCAAGCTAACAAACATGCAAAGTGTAACTTAACCATGCAAGCACGTAAGATGCAACATGGACAACATGTTAAGTACAATGCATGCAAAATGCATTGCAACCTAAGTATACAACAACATGTCATATAGCTCAAGCAATGCAACTAAATGCAATATGGTTAAGCATGTGTCAACAATGCAAGTAATGAGCATGCAAAACACTATGCAACCAAAGCACGCAAACATGAAGCAATGTAACAACATTTGAGCAACATGCAAAGGTCGGACTTAGACTAATATGGACAAGTCTCAACCATGTCCAAATCAGTAGCCCAAATGCTATGGAAATGAGGGCCAAAACACATACAAACATGCATGCACACATGGTCCAACACTTGAGCATCAAAGAGCAACTTTTAAGCACACTTAAAAGGGACAAACATGGGCATATGGCAAGCATACTAAGTGCTGAAAATCATGTTAAGGATGGTGCCAAACCAACTAAACAAGACAAACAAGGCATGCAACTATGTCCAAAACTCAAGGCAAGCCAAAGAAGTATTGAACTACACTTAGCAAAACCAAATATGACATGAGTTGAACAACCAAAATTAGAGTTTTAGCATGTTAAAACAAAGCCAAAAACACATTGACATGGCATCCTAGAGGCCTAAACATGATGGCATACGCAATGACACATTCATGGAGCATGAAACACAAACTTTTTAAGGCCTTAAAGGAGCATCAAATGCAAGCATGTGAGCATGCCATATGGACTAAAATGACATGATAAGTGGTTCCAAACCACGGAAATGAGCCAAGTAATGCAAGCTCAACACTCACACACCCAAGGCTAACAAGCCAACATGCAAGGTGGCTATACAAAGCATGTCATGGATGGCCAAAACAACCACAAATAGACCTTAAGCATACTAGAACATGCATA
The DNA here is from genome assembly GCA_025200525.1 of Camellia lanceoleosa. Lineage (NCBI taxonomy): Eukaryota > Viridiplantae > Streptophyta > Magnoliopsida > Ericales > Theaceae > Camellia > Camellia lanceoleosa. Next base: position 45,152,626 of record CM045759.1, read on the forward strand.
AAAGCTTCACAAAGCTAGGCCAAAACAAGTAAGCATAGTGGTCTAGATGCTAAGTACATATCAAGGCAAATTCATGGTATTACAAGACAAGTATGCAAGGCAAGCATGGTGTGTCTACACCAATTAAAAACAGTGCTATATCATGACAAAATAAGCACAAATACTAGCTAAGACATGGCCAACATGATCTCAACAATGGTGCTCACACATGAGGCTAAAATGGCACATATTGAAGGCAACAAGGAGAGGGGATGGCCCTCTCCTTCTTAGGACCTTAAAGTACCATCCCCACCACTGAAATCCCTCTGGATTTTAGTGGTGAGGAGGCCAAGACAAGGTGGTCCCGGAGCTCACCAAAATAGCACAAAATGGGGCCAAATAAGGCCTAAGAGGGGTCAAACAAACCCAAACACCAAAGAAACCTTAAACAACTATTTTAAGCACTTAAAATCAGAACTTTTATATGTTATAGACTAAGCTTAAAAATAGGTGCAAGGATAGCTAAAAGCCTAAGCAAAAATGGGGAATAAAGAGCAAGAACACTCACCCTTGTAGACCTCTTCAAGAAAGGAGTTCCAGCAGCCTTCCTTAGCTTGAATCCACTCAAGAACTTCAAGAACACCCCTTTGGTTCCTCAGCAACCAAGGTATAGTGTAATGGTAGGTGCCTTAGTGCAAAACTAAGAACAAACACACACAACGGCAAAAAGAGAGGGAGATATAGAGATAGATAGATACACTATGAAAACCCTAATCTCAGAGCTCTCTGGAACTTTTTTGTAACCCTTGAGGAGGGAGGAGAAGGCCTCCCTTTATAGAGATTCACTCTTGCAAAGCTTACAAAACAAGCTAAGCAAAAGTGCAATCCCTCTATACACGTGTATGGAGGGGGGCAAAGTGGGTGCCAGCTATCATAGCTGGCACAAAATATCTGCCAAAAGCAGATGCACAGTGGTCAGCCAGCCAAAAATGACAAATTGGCCAAAACAAAGGTCGGCCGACCACAAAGAGTGCCGACCGGCCAAACATTTGGCCGATGGCAACAAAACAATGGCCGGTGGCCTCAAGCCATGGCCGGTGAGGTGTGGGGATGGCCAACAAGCCATTCCCTGCCCCTCAAAAGCAACACACAAGTGTTTGGTGCAAAACCAAACACAAAACAGTCGAGTCGAGAGGTCTTGAGGCAAGGCACGTGGCCGAGACCTCCGGGAACTCAAGACGAACACAAATAAGGATGATCACCAAGTGTTCAAACGGTGACGTCTAAGTCTCAAGGACGGTCAAAAATGGGGTGTCTACAACTGGGCCCAAGGCCGTTCTGGAAACAACTACAGGATAAGATTAACTACATGTATTTTGCATTATACACGCATTGATATGCATCGTAATTCAAGTTGATCATGGAGTTATTAAAGTACTATTATTCACTGAGATTGTCTCACGCCGTATTTTATCTGATTTTGTAGGTAGCAAATCTGGAGGTCAGCCTTAACCCTCGATACTCGTCCCTCTCTTGTCAACCTCGGTGTGTCCAGGCATTTGGATGAAGCCTGCCCATTTTGTGGAGTTTTGCTAAGCTTTTGATTTGTACGCTAATTGTCTATGTTATGTTTTCAATGTTTTTGTTATACGCCCAAGCAAGGGACGGTGTTTGTATATGTGTATGTAAATATTCACCATTTGATGCACTGTTTGTCATCCTGGCATGATAGTGGTTGCTCAATGGATGTAGTTTCTTTTTATTTTATGTTATTTTATTATATGTAATGCTTCCGTTCAGGCCCTATATCTTATGTACATTGAGTTAAGTGTCTGTTTCTGAAGTGGTCATGCCCAAACTTTTAGGGGCGGGTTTGGGGCGTGACATTGACCCCGCACCTCCCTTCAGCTGCTGGAAGGATGCCAAGGTCACTCTCAAACCATTGTCTTCGATGCCAAGCATCTCAAACGTCTTCACCATCTGTTCCAGCCACTCATCCGCCTTCAGTGGCTTCTTAGGGTCACCTAAAAACTCGTTTGGATTCGACTGGAAAAACTCCCTCTTTAAGAAAGACGGCCCTACTTTAGCAACTTGGGCCTAGACTTGATTTTTAGCCCTGAGAATGTCCGTGGATTCTCACAAAGCTCCAGCCATTTCACAGGCCAAAGCGCCCATGGCCTGCTGACCAACCGGTTCAGCCACATTTGCTTGACCTACCCCTTCCTCTTGTGCCGAAATCTCATAAGGTAAAGGCACCGTCTGCCTTCTAGGCCTACCACGCCTACCACCACCACGTCTACATCCTGACATCCTAATTAAGGTAAAAAAAAAAAGAGATTAGCACATTTACAATTATGCTGAAGCTAACTCACTTACATCCTAATGCGGTGGACAATAGTAATTCACTCCACATAAGCACATAGTCACATAAACACATACGAATTTCCTTCCCAAATAATGACCGTCTTGTGGCATTGCCAGAGTTCCAATTAGAAACAGCAGTGATCAATTGCTCTTCTAGTAGGACTTCTAGAAACCCGTAGACCCAATCAATATCCTATAAATTAAATCCCATACCTATATAACCACATAAGCATGTAATCAAATAGCATACCATACATACAAATGTCTCTAGCAAGTGAGACAAATCCATTGTAGTAATAATCACTTCCCACGTACCCAAAGTATTCAAACCCGGTACGCTCTAATACCAAGTTGTAACACCCCGAAATAAACACAATGCACCCATCTCATAACAACTAGTAAATAGTAACATAAATGAAATGATAAGCTTTCATTAATCAGAGTTTGATGTACAAATGGGACACATGCGATATACATTCATAAACAGTACATCCTGAATCTACAGCATGTGTTACAAGATAATGAAAAGAAATAAAAGCTAAACAAATAACTATATGCCCTAATGGCTTACATCTTTCCAAGTCAATGCTTGGTAAATCAAAAGTGAGTCTTAAGCTCAATACAAATAAAGCCCAAGGCTTGTACAAAATTAAATACAAAATGAACAACAATGAGCCTTTGGCTCCACAATTCTCCAAAGCTAAGTCCTTAGTGGAGGCATTTCATCAGCACCTAAAATGTTTTCCCCACATAGGGTGACCCAAAGCCCAGTAAAAATAATCCAACACAGTGTATGAATCTTAACAAAGCTATAAGGTGGTGTAGACACCCCATTTTTTACCGTCCTCAAGACTTGGACGTCATCGTTTGAACACTCGATGATCATCCATGTTCATGTTCATTTTGAGTTCCCGAAGGTCTCGGCCGCGCGCCTTGCCTCAAGATCTCTCAACTTGTCTGTTTTGTGCTTAGTTGTGGACCAAGCACTTGTGTTTTTGCTTTTGAGGGAAGAGGGTGGCTTGTTGGCCATCCCCTCAACCCATCGGCCAAGGCTTGAGGCCATCAGCCTTGTTTTCTTTCCATCGGCCAATAGTGTTGGCCGATCGGCACATTATTTGGTCAACCGGCCCTTGTGTTGGTCGATCGGCCATGTTTTCTGGCCGAACCTTGTTCATCTACTTTATGCAAATATTTTATGCCAGCTGTCACAGCTGCCATACACAATTCACCCCCTCCATACACGTGTATTGAGGGATTTGCCCATTGATTAGCTTGCTTAGGAAGCTTTGAATTTGGATTTCTATAAGAGGGGAGGCCCTCCTCCCTTCTCAAGGGTTCCAAAAATCTGAGATAGAAGATATATATCTATCTATCTCTATAGCTCCCTCTCTCTATATATTTGTGTGTGTATTTGTGCTCAAAAGGTTATTTTGTTTTCACTATTGCACACAAACACCTAGCAATACACCGTCCTTTGGTTGTTGAGATCCTAGAGAGTTAGTTTTAGAGTTCTTGGAGTGGTTTAAGCTTGGAAAAGTTGCTAGAGCCTTATTCTTGAGAGTGTTCTTCAAGGGTGAGCATTCTTGCTTTTAATACCCCATTCTTGCTTAAGCTTTTAGCCCTTCTTGCTTATTGTTTTAAGCTTAACTCTTAACTGATAAAAGTTCTATTTTTACCTGCTTTAGACCTTTGTTTAAGGTCACTTTTTGGTTTGGGGTTGTTTACCCCCTCTTAGGCCTTGTTTGGCCTTGTTTTAGGCCATCCCTTTTGGCCCTTGTTCTTGGCTTTGCATGACCTTCCTACCACTTAAATCTAGAGGATTTTCAGTGGTGGTAAGGTGATTTTGGAGTCCTAAATAGGAGAGGGTCATCCCCTCTCCTTGTTGTCTTGTATGCTAGTATAAATGGCTTATATTGGTAGCATTCTTGCTTAGCTTGTTTTAGCTCCATTTTAGCAAGTATTTGGTGTTATTTTTCCATTTTTTTACCTCTTTTTCAAGTTGGTTTAATGGCTGTAGCACGTCCGCGGGGGGACCTCGCGCTACAGTTCGGACTCAATTTTTGTTTGTTGCGGTTCTAAATCTGAACCAAAGAGTCCAACTCTGGCAAATCGTTTGAGAAAACAGATTTTTTGAAAAGTAGTGCCAAACATGGACTGCTTTGCCAGATTACAAAGTCGCCACCTAAATATTTTTAAAATGGGAAATTTAGGAAACCCTGACTCGGTCAAGGCGGCGTGTCAAATCATCACCAAAGTGGTCTTGGCTCGGGAGCTTGGGTACGATCGGGGAAGGTCAGCTATGAGCACCCCCTTTCGCCCGGTCCGAAGACCAGCCTCTACTAACCGTGATATCCAATTTTGAAAACTTTATGCGTTCTTATTCCGATTATTAACCTAGAATTACTATGTTATGCGCGCAGCAAACAAGTATAGACTAGATCGCCTAATTTGGAAATAAACATTGCATATCCGTTTTGTCTAAAAAAACGTGTTAGATTTTGCTACTCGCAAGTAGGCTAAAATGCGGATTTCAATGAGTTGTTCCAACTCAGGCAATCCAACCTCCACCCACAGGCATTCAAACAGTAATATCACATAAGCATTTAGCCGCATGGCAAGCATACTGTCATGGTAAACATTCACACGCATGTGGTATGCTAAAGCGTAAACACTTACATCGTACTCCGTGCCAAAACGGTAAACTAGTTAGCAAACATGCATGACCTAGTTCATGTTAAGTGGCTAATGCGACACAGGCAGAAATGCGATCTAGAGTAGGCTCGGCTAACCCTAAACATGGCACGTGAATATGCAACAACTATCACGTATTCGATTTGGAATTGAAAGTACGATGCAGTTTGTATGATGTACCGAGCCCGGTGCATGTAAACAAATGCATGAATGCACACATGCATTGCATAAGGTATGCTAAAATAGACATGCCCTAATCTACCATCGAAAGCGGGTAAATAAAAGGGAAGAAAGAAGTGGGGGTTGGAAGACATACACACACTCACCCACACTTATTACAAATTTGCCCTCGCTCGGAGGGACCAAAATAATAATACAAATTAATTAACTACGCAAGCTAATTAAATATTACAAATCAACTGAATTAATTAAATAAATTAACTAAGTTAATTAAAGTAGTAAACGCCTCGGGAAGAGGGCTCAAATGCAACGCGTGCTCGAGACTGGCTCGGAATCGCACTGTCATGCAAGTATGCCTCTGTTTTCCCTGCTTTCCATCTCAGAAGATTGCCAAAACTTCAGGAATACTTCTATGGACATTGGGGGTCACCACCGGCTGGGATAGAACACCACCGGCTGAAGGAGTTGGCCACCGGCACAAAATGAAGCTATCGGCTATCAATTTACTGCCGGTCGGCACTAAATACTGCCGGCCGGCAATATGTTCCTGCAGAACCTGCAACTCACAGCAGCAGAGGGCAAGACTTGCATGGCAATGTAATTCAAGGTATTTATGCACCAAACACACTCCCTATCATGTTAATGACTCAAGGGAGGATGTGCCTCGATTTTCGGACCACCAATCACGCATTTCCATGCATGATGGCCCAAAGCACCAAGAATACAACTTTACTTTCGAATGCATGCAAAACACATAGGCACAAAAGGGTTCCAAACCTCTATCAAACTCACTTCAAGAGGCTTGGCATGCATGTCAATGTGGTGCAAACCTAAGCATGTCATCTAGGATGCAAGATGTACAATGCCATGCATTTATGCAAGCATACAAACAAGCATAAGAGGCAAGCATGAAGACCAATGAAATGATAGACTTTAGACATGAATTAGGCAACTCAAAAAGGCCTAAAATTAGTAACCAAAATGCCTACAATTGGGGACTAAACACACACGCACACATGCACATGTTAAGGTACCAAACCCAAGACATAAACAAGCTACGTTCAAGCACCCTTGAGATGGCTCAAACATGGACTATTAGCATGCAACTCAGGCTCTCAAATCACTTCACACATGATGCCAAATCATGTAACAAATCAAATCAAACAAAGCATGCGAATAGCCTAGGCTTAAGGCAAGCTAATAGGGCATTAAACCACACTTTGCACAAGCATACATGGCACGCACTAATCAACCTAAAACAGGTTTCTAGCATGTCAAAACAAAGCCAAATGGCTACTTAGATGGCATCTAAGAGTCATTAAATCAAAGGCATGCATTGAAACCAAAACAAGGGGCATTCAACACATGCTCCTAAAGCATTAACAAGACCACTAAGGCAAGGATACAAGCACATTATAAGGTCTGAAATAGCATGTAAAGGGGGTTCCAAACCCTTGAAAACATGGAGGCAATGCACCCTACACATGCACCTACTTGAAGCATACAAGCTACAATGCAAAGGGACTATACAAAGCATGTCAAGATTGACTCAAACGACCATGGACAGAGCTAAACCATGGCAAAATAAGCGTACAAGCTTCACAAACACAAGTCTAAAACATGCTAGAAATAGGGGCACACTTCCTAGACATGTTAAGGCAATAAGAGGCATTACAAGGCGACTATACTAAGCATGCATAGGAGACCAAAACCAACTTGAAAACATGTTATATCATGGTAATATAAGCATGGAAAACAAGCCAAACATGCTCAATACACACTCAAGCATAGACTCACTTAAGAGACCAAAACATGACCTTTTCAAGGACATCAAGGAGAGGGGGTGACCCCCCTCCTCTTAGAGACTTTAAGGCACCATCTCCACCACTGAAATCCCTCAAGATTCCAGTGGTGGAGAGGCCCAAGCACACAAGTCTCGGATCTCTCACAAAATGGCCCAAAATGGGGCCTTTTAAGGCCTAAAGGTGGTCAAACCTCCCCAAAGTGCAAAACACTCTTAATGAACAATGAAGAGGGCCTAAAAACAGAACTTTTATGTGTTATATACTAAGCACAAAAACAGTTCAAAGATAGGTAAAAACAAGGTGCAAGAATGGGGTAAAAAGAGCTAGTTTTGTTACCTTTGAAGACCTCTTCAACAATGGTGACCTTGATGCCTCCTTAAGCTTCAAACCAGCCAAGAACACCAAGAACAAGCCCTTAGCACCTCAGTTCCAAGAGGAAGGTGAAACACTAGGTGTTGGTGAGCAATAGTAAGTCACAAACACCTAGTGTACAAAATAAGAGAGAAAGAGAGAGATAGGATAGATATAGAATTTCTAACCTAAAACCAGAGCTCAACCTTCTCCTAAAATGTCTAACTGTCTGATTTTGCTAACCCTTGAGCCAAGAGAAGAGCCTTCTCTTTATAGGCAACAAAGACTTACCAACTAAGTCATTCAAGGGTTCATCCCTCCATACGTGTATGGAGGAAACAAGAGCTAAACAAATTGTCTAAAAATATCTCGAGCAAAGTACCAAAGTGGTCGGGGCAAAATGGTAATTTTGCCAAAAATAGTGCCGGCAAGCACAAATAGTGCCGACGGCACAATATAGTGCCGGCGGCAACTCTGACCAGCCGGTGGCCTCTAGCCACACGGTGGTATGTGGGGATACCTCGAAGGCATTCCCCGCCTCAAAGGCAAAGAACAAGTGTTTGGTGCAAAACCGGACACAAAGCGGTCAAGTTCGGAGGTCTGAGGCGGTAGCCGAGAACTCCGGGAACTCCAAACGAACACAAACATGGATAATCACCGAGTGTTCAAGCGGTGACGTCCAAGTCTTGAGGACGGTCGAAAATGGGGTGTCTACAGTTGCCCCTCTTTGACAGAACTCGAAAGTCATAAGAATGACGGGAGTGAATGTCAAAGCCCAGAGACGACCCATTTTTGACAAGGCCGAAGACTTAGACAAACATGCAAGACAAGTAAGATATGCACCCGAAGGCAGGGGCAAAGTGCAACTGGAAATGCAAGAAGCCGGGCATAACTTATGATCATGCAAAGAAAGCTGTAATGAAGCACGCATGCGACAATTATAAGCTAGCAAGCGCCAATCTACACTACAATGCAGAAAGGATGTAAGAGAATTATGCAATTCTCAAGACGTCTCTCACGGAGGATACAATACCTGTGCGGCTCGCCTGGTTCCACCAGCGGTAAATGAACCGTACATACAATATCGTGCCTGAAAAGAAAGCAAACTTAACAGGTATAATATGATTAGCAACATGCATGACATGTGCAATGCGAATGATGAATGATATGCAATATATACAAAACTATGTATAAATAATGCAAATGAAAATGTAGTGCAATTAAAACTAATGCGAACTACATGCAGGGCAATTGAATCATGATTCAATCATGAGCGGTTTGAAACCACACAAATGTCAAGTAGATTGATGGAAGTAACAAGTCCGTCTCCCATAGAACGATGTCTGATCTATGAGTACTTCGCACGGACACAAGAACAAGTATTGGGTGGAATGACATAAGTGGGGAAACGACCCGCCGGAGAGAAAATAATGATCCTAATGCTAGATGCAACAATTATACTACAATGTAATATATGATTATGGCGCGCGGGCTAAACCGTATCTCGCTTAGGAAAGGCATGCACACATACAAGCCACGTCTAACACAGAAAATGTGCCGCAACCTCAAACCAAGTTCATCAAGGAATAGGCGCGATGCACATGAACCATGCTTTGACGTGAAAAGTAAGGGCACGTACCAGACCAAGCTCAACAAGGAAAGGTGCAAGCCATAGATGGAAGATGATGCAGTGGATGCATGCAATTACAATGCAATAGAAATGGATATTTACAGAAAATGCATGACATATGCACTATACTACAATGGAATGCATGACATATGCATGGGTTTTTTTCGGTTTTGGATTTTTGAAAATGCATGACATATGCAATATTTACAAATGATGCACGAAATGCACGTGTTGTTTTTTTTTGTTTTTTTTTGTATTTTTTTGTATTTTTTGAAATGCATGACATATGCAATATTAATGATGCATGATATGCAGTATGATGCAACGACTATGATTGTAGCTTCCCCTATTCTCCCGACGGGGCGATATACTAGGTTGGTTCAGTATCCAGAATTGAGGCGTAAACACGCCGCCTCAACCTATGGGGCTTCCATACAGGTTTCAAGCCGAGGGTACACCCCCTGGGTATTTAAACCAGACTTTAGTCTCGGAAATCTCGAACCTTTGCGTTCTAGGCATAAGCCGTTCGAACTCTAGTTTTCACCGTCCCCATTGGTCTCCTAGGAACTCACCGCAAACACAGACGGGTGGCTTTACCAGACCACCGAAAGTCGTTCGGGTACGACAAACGCCAAAGGAATTGCACCTTCAGAGGATTTAAGGTCTCCTAGACCGGGATGCAAATGTAATGAGGGTTTCGCACCCTCCAAGGATTTAAGGTCTCCTAGACCGTGCGTGTTTAAGGTCTCGCCAGACCCGGTTGGGGCAACGATTACACAACACTTCAAGTGAATGCGATGCAAATGAGACACGCACACGGATGCAAATGAGGCGAATGAGACGTGCGTGTCTCAAAAGATGGAAAATGGAGTGCAATGAGGGTGCGCTAAGCGGCGCGATGAAATGCATGCCAAATGCAATGAGGGGCGACTTAACACACCGAAAGTCTCGCACCTCCCGAGGATTTAAGGTCTCCTAGACCATGAAGGTTTTAAGGTCTCCTAGACCGTACGTGTTTAAGGTCTCGCCAGACCGGGCGTGTTTAAGGTCCCGCCGGACCAGGCTAATCGAAATGCACGCACAATGCAGATAGGCGGGGGCGCAAAATAGCGCGAACAATGCAGATGAGGCAAATGAGGCGCACACACCTCACAGGATTTGAAAAACAATGCAAACGAGGCCTGAATACCTCATAGCATCCACAGGAATATAAATGAAACACGTGAGGTGGCACACCTCGCGCGAATTGAAATGCATGCAAATGAAACGTGTGAGGTGGCACACCTCACGCGATTTGAGATGAAATGAATCACGTGAGATGGCACACCTCACGCGAATTGAAATGAATGCAAAATGAAAATGAAACATACGAAATGGCACACCTTGCGTGAATTGAAATGCAAATGGAAATGAAACACGTGAGGTGGCACACCTCACGCGGATGCGAAATGAAAATGAAGTACGTGAGGTGGCACACCTCACGCGAACATGAAATGAAAATGGAGCACGTGAGGTGACACACCTCACGCGAATGTGAAATGCATTGCAAACGAGACACGTGAGGTGGCACACCTCGCGTGCATAGAAATGAAAATGAAACACACGAGGTGGCACATCTTACGCAAATAGAAATGAATACTAAGTGCGACATGCTTGCAACACAAAGCACAAAATGATGCAAGTGTGACACGCGTGCCGCACAAAATACAAAAAGATGCAAGTCGCAGAGGACGTGCAAAACGACGCGCCGTGCCGCAAAGTGATGGATGCATGCAACGCACACGGGGTAACTTTTGAATCTTGTAAAAGACAAAAGGATACAAAAGGATACAATCTTCGCTTGAATTTGAGCGTCACGCACAGTAGAGACGGTCCGAAGTCAAAACGGAGGCCGGTTGAGCATCGGGGATGCATTTTCTTGTACTTTATTGATCTATGGAGACCCAAGACCCCTCATCTTGCCTAAAAACATCCTTGGGAACACCACCGGCTGGGTGGGGTGGTCACCGGCTGCCACCGGCTGCCTAAACTAATCCATCGGCACAAAAAAGTGCCGACCGGCAGAAAATACCTGATCGGGGGCAGTTTTGCCATTTCACTCCGGGCTTTATAAAATAGGGTTTTAAACCCTATTTTCTCACTTTTCTTCCGCCGAAAACTCCTCCTCTCTCTTTCTAGAGTGTTTTTCCTTCGATTTTTCGCCGATTTCTTCGCGTTTTACACCCGTTTTCTCGTCGGATTCGCGATATTCTTCGCGTTTCGGACATTTTCGACCGAACGAAACTTCGTTTCGGTGTATTTTTCGCCGTTTCCGCCTTTTCGGGACTTGTTCCCCTTGATATTCTCTACATTTCCGTGCATTTTCCTCTTCCGGCTTTCCCGGCCACTTCCGACCCTCTCGGGGTTGACTTCGTCGGTTGACTTTTCGCATTCTGGCCCGTTTTTCATCTTCCGGCTATTTTTCTCATCTCCATTGCTATGGCCGATGATATTCCAGATGTCGGGATTCCTCCGGATCATGAGATGGATCCCGAGGGCAAGCTCCTGCCACTGAGCGAGCGCCCATTCGACCCGGCGACTTACCAGTCGGCCATCCACGTGCTACCGCCCGACGGACTCCGCCACTTCCGCGGCTTTGACAGGGCTTTGGACCCGGAGCTTCTGCTACGCAAGCCGGCCTCCCACTTGTCTTTTGGCGTCGCCGAGGTAACATTCTCGTCTTTTATTTTCTGCAATGTAGGATTTCCTGTCAACTGCCATAGCTAACTGAACCCATTAACTGCTTAGTTCTGATGTGCTGTACTGTAGTTGACTGTAGACAACTTCACAACTAATATCTGCTTAGGACCGACACACATGCACACACACTGCACTATCCTGAATTACCCAAACACACGGCACATCGCATTTCACTGCAAACTCACCAATACCTGGTATTTGTTTGAATCTGAAAACCTGCACACATGCTAGATTTATACTGGATCACATAGACATACTGTAACATCATACATTGTAATCCACCGTAGGCGCATTATAACCCGAGATCTGCTTGAATCTAAAAAAAAAATGTGCACACATGCACCATGTCTGTATGCTGTCCCTCACAAACATACTGACACATCACAAGCCGTAGTCCACCGTAGTACACTGAAACCTGACATTTGCTTACATCTGAGAAACGTACACACGTGCACCATATTTACACTGCACCACTCGAAAACACACTGACGCATCACGCGCTTGTAGTTCACTGTAAATACACCGGCACCCGGTTTTTTGTTTGAATGTTAAAAATCTACACGCATATACGGTTGTACCGCGCATATCTTTATATGGCTTTGCAATTTCTTGACTCTGAGACTCCCATACTCTCCATGGTATGGGCGTCACCGCTTCGCGATTGGTACGCCGAGTACGGCAGATTAACGCATGTAGATCGGGCCGGCACCTTCATGGGGACTCTCGGGCTCTGCCTGTAGACCTCTTCTTGCCGCCCTAGCAGAGAGGTGGTGGGACACCACCGATTCGTTCCACTTATCAGCGACTGGGGACATGACGATGACCCCTTATGACTTCTCGATGCTCACCGGCATCGGGGTGGGGGGTGATCCGATCCCCTTTGATACAGACATGGACGAGTGGATTGCCGCTCAGATTCACTTGCTCGGCGAGGTGCCGCCACTTGCTCGTCCAGGGTTCGTCCGCTATTCCTGGTTCGAGGTACGATTTGAGTGAACCATCTTTGGTGGGCCAGCTCCGATGACCCAGGAGGCCGCTGAGAGATATGCACGCGGCTTCCTCATGTTCTTGTTGGGGACCACCTTGTTTGCCGACTGGGCGAACACAGTGCCCCTCTGCCTGCTCAGCGCTTTGGTGGACGTCGAGAGGATTGTGCAAGATATTTGAAGCGCGGCTTTGGCCACCCTTTACGGTTATATGAGCTCAGTCTCTCGTGGCAGTGGACAGCTGCTAGGAGGCTACTGGCGAGCCTGGGAGGTATGTCTTCTTCTCTGCTTTTCATTTTACATTACGTACTTTACGTATATACTACACACCTTGTTATGCCTTTACAATTCTTGTATCTTGTACATACGGCACACACATACTCCCGCTTTATACTTCTTGTACCTTTGTACAATCTGCTCAATACCTTTGCACAATGCAGCTCGCTATTTACGCTTTATTCTTTATTACGCTTTTCGATAAATGTTACATTATACATCTTGCGGTTGTGGGTCTATGCCTACTTTCCGAGCTAGAGCGATGCGAGACAGAGACCCTCTGATCGTCCCCTTCTCTCGCCCGTTCTGACAGGCGTCGTCCGAGGCCGGGACACTTTTAGCTTCTTCGCCGTTTCTTGACACCATCACCCCCACCGAGGTATGTTTTACTTCTGATCCGTTTAAGCTTCGCTTTCAAGCGTATATTTCATGTCGATAGATAATCAAGCGTATTTCATTTGGTCACTGGCGGTAGTGGGCTCCACTACCGGCGATAATCGAGATCGGTATCTGGTGCCATCGAGACCTCGCGCTCTGGGATTCTCTGGAGGGCCCGATCTGTCGAACTGGTACAGGTGGCGTTTCATCGCCTGGACCCTAGGGTTGCCGGGCGAATAGTTCGATCCATCCTCCCGGCGTATGAGGCGAGGGATATAGCTTCCAGCGAGATGGAGGATTACACCCTTGGGGGTGGGCGTAGATCTTGCGAAGCGAGGGCGATGCCGTACGTCCGGACCTTCTTGATGCGGCCTTTGGCGAGGCTCCGTGATCAGCCGAGACTGCGGCGCCAGCCGAGGCGGCGAGGAGCGAGGTGGGGTCGTCGCAGAGGGCTCGAGCTCGCGGCAGGAGGGGGTGCAGAGGGAACGAGGGACGGGCTGGCCTGCTTTGCCTACCATGTTGACTTACAGGGGACAGAGTGGGGAGACCTACCAGATCCCGTTTGCTCCTCCGCCGGCTGGCCATGAGTTGGCCGGTATTCCTGACTTGCCTCCGGTATGTATTACTTTATTTCTGCATCTTGCATTGTCATTTCAGTTCATTCAGATATCCGACAGAATACTGATGTATTTAATACTTTTGCAGGCTTCCTCCGAGTATACCCGTCAGTCTGTGGAGCTGAATGCCTCCCTGATGGGGATGCTGCAGCGGACTCTCGACGCTTTGGCCGTCTACGGCTTGCCGGTATGTTGTACTGACCACAGCCTCAAATCATACTCTGTATCGCACAATCTGCTATACTGCACAAAAATCTAATAAACTGCTCACGGCTTTCACACACTGTACTTATACACTGCATTCTGTACTGATAAACTGCTCACGGCATTCACACATTGTACTCATACACTGCATTCTGTACTGATAAACTGCTCACGGCATTCACACACTGTACTCATACACTGCATTACAGACCGATAAACGCTCCTTCTTTCCGATGTGTTTGTTCTTTGTATTTTCCCTCCTTTCGATCCCTCCGATTGGATGGCGCTGCTCGGGCCTCCCTCTCTACTCGGGATGGCGGGATATTCCCTCGCACTAGAGGGCGTGGTCACGTGGGAGTAGCTCACGAGCTCCAGTTCGAGAGATGGTGAGTCGGGCGAGGCGGAGTCATTTGCGAGAGGCGGGGCGGCTCGGGCTCGGGCTCCGGCAATGGCAGTTCAGCGATTTTGTGCTTTTGCCCAGGAAGAGGGCGAGGACTGATCCTCAGGCGTGAGGCCTGCTGCTGATGATGATGATTTTGCTGCTTCTTTTCTTTATTTCTTTTCTTGTACTTTTCTCTTTTTGGTAGATAGAGTACTGTGTACTGCCGCAGGCAGGTTTTTTTTGCTTTCCTCAAAAATTTTGTATTTGAAAAGACGATGATATGGAACAAACTTTTTATCTGAAAAATGTTATATTTACATATCTCATACTTCGCACTGCATTGCATCATATTACACCTCAAATGTAAATGACATTGATCTGTTGTCTGGCATTTGGACACTCGCACTGTAATAATCAAATAACTAACCAACTAAACAGCAAAACAGCTCATACAAAACACTGCTCAATCCGAACATACAGCCCATACTCTGCTGAGGACTAGTCTGCTGGGGATTGATCTGCATTTAGCCCATAACTCAGTATTCGGTTCATTCTGCACACAGCAAACTCTGAACAGATAGCCCCAATCTGATGAGACAGATCACAAAGCTGACATGGTTGCAGTTGAAATACACTCGGATGTCCCAAATTTTCCCTTTCCTTCTCTTGCTTTGCACGGATGTAGAGAATGGCACGGCATTCTGAGCACAGACGATTTTGAAGTAAAGAGAGGTTTTTTAACCTGGGTATCGAGCCTACAACTGGACACCGCCGGAGAACTTAAGTACAGAAACCAAAAGGCGCACGACCTAAACACAATGAGACACACTCGGAAAAGACTCAACAGGAACCAAGTCGAGACTGACAAATCACAAGACACGACGCACAAACATGTTTTTTTGTTAGGAAACCAAAAGGACCTCAGATCTCGAGGAGCCAGTTTTTCCGGGTATATTTCCCACCCTTTCTGATTTGTGTGATTCTCACGTCACTCGGCCCCTCAGGCTCGGTTTTTTTTCTCTGAAAACCCTTTTCTCACTTTTCTCTCAACTCACACCTCTCTATTCTTTATTCTCTCATTTTGCATCCCTCCCCCAGGGTGAATGACGGATGAATAGGAAGTCGCGGGTTCACACCCAACGCTGTCAGCTCACGGCCGTTCCTTCTGGCAGATAAAGTGCCTCTCGGGCAAGCAGATTAATGGGGGGAAGACAGAGGACCCGACTCAATCGTGCCCCTAGTTCGTCATTTTGACCATTTTTGTTTTCTTCCTAAAACAGTTTTGACCAAAATGAGAGTTGGATTAACACACTCATTCGATTTTTTATTTGAAAATCATGCGAATCAGGCTGTGAGCACTGAAAATTCTCCTTTTTGGGTCCAAACATGGTCCAATTTTGAAAACGAAACAGTTTTCGAGAAAATAAGTCAACCTCAGTAAAAATTTTCAAAAACTATTTTTGCAGACAATCAATGCTCAACGAGCGCGGAACTTACCCTTGAGATATGCAAATTCGGATCGGAGGCAATGGAAAATTGCCCCTGGCTTAAAAAGGGGGGAAAGCAACGGAAAGTTGCCCCTGGTTTGAACGGTAACTCAGGGCGACTTATGGCGATGCATGGCAACGGAAAGTTGCCCCTTGTTTGGATGATGCCGCGGCATTTTGTAAGCCAGTCTTTGTCGATGATGATCGGACCCTCGGACGCGGAGGAGTCGAAGACGGTTTGAATCAATATGTGGACACAGTCACCTGGAAGGTGTTGGTGGTTTGGCTTCGAGAGGAAGTTACTCACGTAGTTCCGGGTTGCTGCAATCGGGACATTGGATTCGGAGAGGGCAAAAGTGATCAAAACCATGACATGGACCGAGACGCTATGGAAGCGTTGGGGGCTGGACTTCAGGATGAAGTTGCCTACGTATCCCAAACATGGGAATCAAGCCTTACGTAGTTCCGGTTAAGGTACACTCGGGTATTTAACCTCTCCTTTTTGTGCTCTATCTTTTGCCAAGGCGCCTATTGCAGGTTTTCGACCTTGCGAGCTTTGTTCTTCTTTCTTTTCAATTCAATTTTTTTATATATATTTTTTGGCATTTGCATTTATTTTTCTTCTTTTCATTACATTTCTTTTTTTTTTTTCTTTTTTTTCTTTTTTTTTTTTTTTTTTGCATATTTCTTGTATTTTGCTCTAACTTTTGCCTGGGCCGCCCTTCCGGGTTTTCAGCCCAGCGAGCCTCTCGAAGGGTAAAAGTGTAGCAAGTCCATGCCAAATGGTTTTGAAATCGAAGCCTCTCCGTATCCAAGAGAGCGACTGTTGTATTGATTTTTAGGAAAGGTCCATCACGACTACTTCTCGAGCTTTGCTTAGTGGGATCTGATCTTCCTGATCGGACTCTGATACCTCTTGCTCGAGGGCTGCTTCGAATTGGGTCACACAGGCATCTCATGGCACCGGTCGTTTTGTACAGACTTTGGTTTGCAACAGATGAATCGAATCTCGAGACTGGGAGCGACCCTAAGCTGCACCATCTCAAAAGCGGTTCCACACAGGTCTTCGCGAGACTTGCGCAAAATGTTTTGTTTTTGAAAGTTTTGAAGAAAGCGACAAATCGCTCGTGTTGAAAATAGTGTGGAACTAGTCTGGATCAGGTCAGGGTCCTTCTCAGTACTCACGCCGACAAGCATGATTTCATTCGTTAAAAGCTTAGCATGCCTCTCTTTCTCTCAAGTTGATCAATTTTTGCAAATCCCAAGGAATTCCTCCCTCTTTGTTTTTATCACTGCAGTGTTCAAAAAGGTTTTGAAAAACTTAGGTCTTTATGACAATGTTCAAAGCACGAGAAGCGGTGAAAAGTACTATCATTCCATTCACATCTACGCACGGTTGGTTCGAATAATGTGAATCACGGGATGTGATAGCCACTTATTTCATCCAATTTTGTTGGCATAACTGGCTCCTCGACAGAAACAAACTCAAACAACAAAAGCAACTAATTGAAAGACAAAACGGTGTTTGAGGCAACAACCCCGAAATCACCTGGTATACTATACAAAAGGGACTGACTCATTACAACAAGATAGACCTTGTAAACAAAAGACTGACTCAATCTGAGAGGGAGACTCAAAACAAAACAAAAACCGTCTCGACACTCGAGTCGATTTACAAAATTAGCATTGGCAAGTGCTTAAAAATCGTGCCAAAGCCACATCAAAAATGTACGGATATTGCCATGACGGTTGAATCCCAATTATATACTCGCGATGTCGGTGTCCTCGGTATCTGTGTCCTCACAATCCAAGAACTCAGAGTACCGATTTGGCGAGGTAGGCGGGAGGATGACCTTGTTATCAATCAAATCCTGCACCTCATGACGGAGGCGGAAGCAATTATCAGTGGCATGGCGATCTGGCGATGAATGCGCCGCATCTTGAGTAGCGTCATGGCCTGCCGGGAGATTCTTTGGTAGAGGTCGCGGCTCCAAAGGCGTAAGATGCCCCTTCTTGGCCAAAATGAGAAGCGCCCTAGACAGTGGCATGTAGAGAGCATGGAAGGCCCTATGCCCCCGGGGCTGGTATTTGGAATTCTGAATGTTCTTGCTTGGCCTTGGCGAAACGGATCGGCGGTAGCGGACCTGGATTTCTGATCCTTTCCTGGTGCAGGATTGGGAGTGAGAGGAGCTATTCTGGCATGGCGGGGCCTGTCCCGATTTTCTGACCGACTTGGACTACCCTCGGGTAGAGTGGGGAAAACATCATCCACAATTTTGGTTACAATCGCGGATACCTGTTGTTTGCTCATTCCCCCGGCTTTCAAAGCCTGGACTGCCCACAGCAGTTGTTTCACGGGGTCGGCATCTACCTTCACTTTGTCTTTGCCTCTGGCCTCAGCCTGATGAGAGGTTTGGGTCGGTACTGGTACATCACTATTGTGGGTGGAGGTCGTCTCCGACTGATTGAGCTCGATCACAATCCGCCCGATGGCGGGGCTCGGGCTCGAAATTTCCAACATACGGTGCAACCGGTGGCGAGGTTGACATTCCGTAAGCGAGATCCGCCACGGACCTCTGGAGATCACCTATCATCCCCATTAACTCGAATGTAGTGGGCTCGCGAGCCTGATAGAACTGGGGGGGTCCAGATTGGGTGTGCAGCGGGCGACCTGGGCGGGTGCGGCATATCAACAGTAGTATCATTTTGTGGGGTGGTTTCCTGACTCAACGCGGCCGTCATGACCACAATCTCTTCCGAGTTCTGCGTCATGTTCAGTTCTGCCTCAGCAAGAAGAAGGCACTAGCTATTCTGGATCGACCCTCTGAATCTCCGAACTGAAACGGAAAACAAGCAGCATTTCAACCCCAAACAGATCAAACACGGGCGTGGTCGAACAACTGCACTCTACTACTATCAACATTCTCCAAAATCATCATCCCCAAATCTGAATCGATACCCGAGATATAATCGATTCTCAAAATATCGTCTTGGTGCCGCAGTAGGAGACCCAGACTCGCAAACTGGTATATGCATTCCCTGTAGAGATACACTCTAAAAGCACATAGCAAGTAAATGAGAGCCAATACACCCCCATGTTGGGGTAGGGTTTCCCTGTCCTATTTTTGTCAGGAGCTAGGGCTTCACTACGCACACAGCGGTTTCAAACAACCTAATATCGGGTGAGCAACCTGTCCTAGTTTGGAATGGTCACTACGGATTTCGATATGCACTAGGTCGAATGGTCGAAAAGGGTGCCCCGGTAAAATCGGGGTTTGTGTTCCCATCTTGGCGAGCCATAACCGGTCGACCTTATGGTCATGCCTTGACAAGACAAGCCTCAAGAAACCGCCAGAATAGCAGATGGCCAACACGGTGTCCTAGGCGCACCAATGCACATGCAATGCATAGAGACACATAAATGAAATCAAAACAGGATATCGCGAGTTCGAGTCAAGCTCTCTAAACTCCCAATGGTAGTCGCCAGAATCAGCACGTCATGGGGACCTCGCTTCTGATTCGGACTCAATTTTTGTTTGTTGCGGTTCTAAATCAACCAAAGAGTCCAACTCGCAAATCGTTTGAGAAAAGCATTTTTGAAAAGTAGTGCCAAACATGGACTGCTTTGCGGATTACAAAGTCGCCACCTAAATATTTTTAAAATGGGAAATTTAGAAACCGACTCGGTCTTAGAAGGTCATGGTCCGCTCATCACCAAAGTGGTCTTGGCTCGGAGCTTGGGTACGATCGGGAAGGTCACTATGAGCACCCCTTTCGCCCGTCCGAAGACCGGCCTCTACTAACCGTGATATCCAATTTTGAAAACTTTATGCGTTCTTATTCCGATTATTAACCTAGAATTACTATGTTATACGCGCAGCAAACAAGTATAGACTAGATCGCCTAATTTGGAAATAAACATTGCATATCCGTTTTGTCTAAAAAAACGTGTTAGATTTTGCTACTCGCAAGTAGGCTAAAATGCGGATTTCAATGAGTTGTTCCAACTCGTGCAATCAACCTCCACCCACAGCATTCAAACAGTAATATCACATAAGCATTTAGCCGCATGGCAAGCATACTGTCATGGTAAACATTCACACGCATGTGGTATGCTAAAGCGTAAACACTTACATCGTACTCCGTGCCAAAACGGTAAACTAGTTAGCAAACATGCATGACCTAGTTCATGTTAAGTGGCTAATGCGACACCTGTAAATGCGATCCGAGTAGGCTCGGCTAACCTAAACATGGCACGTGAATATGCAACAACTATCACGTATTCGATTTGGAATTGAAAGTACGATGCAGTTTGTATGATGTACCGAGCCCGGTGCATGTAAACAAATGCATGAATGCACACATGCATTGCATAAGGTATGCTAAAATAGACATGCCCTAATCTACCATCGAAAGCGGGTAAATAAAAGGGAAGAAAGAAGTGGGGGTTGGAAGACATACACACACTTACCCACACTTATTACAAATTTGCCCTCGCTCGGAGGGACCAAAATAATAATACAAATTAATTAACTACGCAAGCTAATTAAATATTACAAATCAACTGAATTAATTAAATAAATTAACTAAGTTAATTAAAGCAGTAAACGCCTCGGGAAGAGGGCTCAAATGCAGCGCGTGCTCGGGACTGGCTCGGAATCGCACTGTCATGCAAGTATGCCTCTGTTTTCCCTGCTTTCCATCTCAGAAGATTGCCAAAACTTCAGGAATACTTCTATGGACATTGGGGGTCACCACCGGCTGGGATAGAACACCACCGGCTGAAGGAGTTGGCCACCGGCACAAAATGAAGCTATCGGCTATCAATTTACTGCCGGTCGGCACTAAATACTGCCGGTAGCAATATGTTCTCAAGAACACGCAACTCACAAGAAGAGAGGGCAAGACTTGCATGGCAATGTAATTCAAGGTATTTATGCACCAAACACACTCCCTATCATGTTAATGACTCAAGGGAGGATGTGCCTCGATCTTCGGACCACCAATCACGCATTTCCATGCATGATGGCCCAAAGAACCAAGAATGCAACTTTACTTTCGAATGCATGCAAAACACATAGGCACAAAAGGGTGCCAAACCTCTATCAAACTCACTTCAAGAGGCTTGGCATGCATGTCAATGTGGTGCAAACCTAAGCATGTCATCTAGGATGCAAGATGTACAATGCCATGCATTTATGCAAGCATACAAACAAGCATAAGAGGCAAGCATGAAGACCAATGAAATGATAGACTTTAGACATGAATTAGGCAACTCAAAAAGGCCTAAAATTAGTAACCAAAATGCCTACAATTGGGGACTAAACACACACGCACACATGCACATGTTAAGGTACCAAACCCAAGACATAAACAAGCTACGTTCAAGCACCCTTGAGATGGCTCAAACATGGACTATTAGCATGCAACTCAGGCTCTCAAATCACTTCACACATGATGCCAAATCATGTAACAAATCAAATCAAACAAAGCATGCGAATAGCCTAGGCTTAAGGCAAGCTAATAGGGCATTAAACCACACTTTGCACAAGCATACATGGCGCACTAATCAACCTAAAACAGGTTTCTAGCATGTCAAAACAAAGCCAAATGGCTACTTAGATGGCATCTAAGAGTCATTAAATCAAAGGCATGCATTGAAACCAAAACAAGGGGCATTCAACACATGCTCCTAAAGCATTAACAAGACCACTAAGGCAAGGATACAAGCACATTATAAGGTCTGAAATAGCATGTAAAGGGGGTTCCAAACCCTTGAAAACATGGAGGCAATGCACCCTACACATGCACCTACTTGAAGCATACAAGCTACAATGCAAAGGGACTATACAAAGCATGTCAAGATTGACTCAAACGACCATGGACAGAGCTAAACCATGGCAAAATAAGCGTACAAGCTTCACAAACACAAGTCTAAAACATGCTAGAAATAGGGGCACACTTCCTAGACATGTTAAGGCAATAAGAGGCATTACAAGGCGACTATACTAAGCATGCATAGGAGACCAAAACCAACTTGAAAACATGTTATATCATGGTAATATAAGCATGGAAAACAAGCCAAACATGCTCAATACACACTCAAGCATAGACTCACTTAAGAGACCAAAACATGACCTTTTCAAGGACATCAAGGAGAGGGGGTGACCCCCCTCCTCTTAGAGACTTTAAGACACCATCTCCACCACTGAAATCCCTCAAGATTCCAGTGGTGGAGAGGCCCAAGCACACAAGTCTCGGATCTCTCACAAAATGGCCCAAAATGGGGCCTTTTAAGGCCTAAAGGTGGTCAACCCTCCCCAAAGTGCAAAACACTCTTAATGAACAATGAAGAGGGCCTAAAAACAGAACTTTTATGTGTTATATACTAAGCACAAAAACAGTTCAAAGATAGGTAAAAACAAGGTGCAAGAATGGGGTAAAAAGAGCTAGTTTTGTTACCTTTGAAGACCTCTTCAACAATGGTGACCTTGATGCCTCCTTAAGCTTCAAACCAGCCAAGAACACCAAGAACAAGCCCTTAGCACCTCAGTTCCAAGAGGAAGGTGAAACACTAGGTGTTGGTGAGCAATAGTAAGTCACAAACACCTAGTGTACAAAATAAGAGAGAAAGAGAGAGATAGGATAGATATAGAATTTCTAACCTAAAACCAGAGCTCAACCTTCTCCTAAAATGTCTAACTTTCTGATTTTTGCTAACCCCTTGAGCCAAGAGAAGAGCCTTCTCTTTATAGGCAACAAAGACTTACCAACTAAGTCATTCAAGGGTTCATCCCTCCATACACGTGTATGGAGGGGAAACAAGAGCTAAACAGCTGTCTAAAAATATCTCATAAAGCAGCTGTAAAGTGGTCGGCTGGGCAAAATGGTAATTTTGCCAAAAATAGTGCCGACCGGCACAAAATAGTGCCGACTGGCACAATATAGTGCCTACAACTTCACAAAATAAGTGGCCTCTAGCCACAGCCGGTGGTATGTGGGGATACCTCAGAAGGCATTCCCTGCCCCTCAAAGGCAAAGAACAAGTGTTTGGTGCAAAACCAGACACAAAACGGTCAAGTTCGGAGGTCCTGAGGCAGGGCGCGTAGCCGAGAACTCCGGGAACTCCAAACGAACACAAACATGGATAATCACTGAGTGTTCAAGCGGTGACGTCCAAGTCTTGAGGACAGTCGAAAATGGGGTGTCTACAATGGCCTCTTACATGCTCCATATACTTGTCTTGCAATCCCCTCATTTGCCTTAATATGCATCATGTTGTAACATGTCATTCTAGCATGATTTTGGCTCAACTCCATAAAACTTTTAGCCTTGTTGTAACATGCTTAAGCTCTAATTTGAGTTGTTTTGAACATATATGCCATGTTTTGTATAGCCATAAGGCATTCTAGCTTGTTAGCCTTAAGTGTCCAAGTCTCTAGCATGCATTACTTGGCTTATTTCAATGATTTGGCATCACTTGTTATGTTATTTCAATCCATATAGTATGCTTATATACTTGCACTTGTCACTCCTTTAATGTTTTAAAGAGTTGATGTTTTATGCCTCATGAACAGATCATTGTGTATGCTTCCATGCTTAGGTCATTTGGATGCCATCTAAGTGGGTTTTGGGGCTTAATTTGACATGCCATAACTCTGTTTTATTGGTTTATGTCATGCCTATGTCATGCCATGTTTGGTTTTGATAGGTGTAGTGTAACACCCCTTTTGTAGCCTTGCATGCCTCATGCTTTTGGCATTGTGTTCTAGCTTGTGTTGGCTAGTTTCGAGCATGTTTTTGGTCTTGTTTGGACCTGCCTTGGGACTGTTTTAGGTCCCCTTGGCCTTTTGGGGCTTGTCTTGCATGGCCTTGGTTTGAGTCCCTTGGCTAGTCTTAAGCTTTTAGCTTTCTTGCATGCTTTGCTTGTGTACTTTGGTTGGTTTGGCACCTTTCCTAACATGATTTTAGAGCTTACCATGTTTGTCACATGTCCATATTTGTCCACTTTTAAGTGCTTTTGAAAGTTGCCCTCTTATGCTTAGGTGATAGGCCATCACATGTGCATGTTTGTATGTGTTTTTGTCCATCATTTCTTAGCACTTTGGCCACTAATTTGGGCATGTTTGAGAATAGCCCATTTTGGTTTAAGTCCTTCTTACCATGTTGTTGCATGCTATGCATGTTTGCATATTTAGGTTGTATGCATATTGCATATTGTATGCTTGCATGCTCATGTTGCATTAGACTTGTATCATGCTTGAGTTGCTTGCATGCTTGCTTGCATGCTTAGGTCGCATTGCATTGTGTGTGCATTCCCTTGCCTCTTGATCAAGCATGATAGAGGTTGGGGCCCCCTTGTGTGTTTTTGTGCATTTCATTCCATATTGAATTGCACACTTGGCTCCTTTGGCCATCATGCATTGAAATGTGTGATTGATGATCCGAGGGTCGAGAACTACACACCTTTGAGTCTTAAACATGATAAGGGGTGTAGTTGTGCAGACATTGCTTGTAAATGTATTGCCATGCTCTGTTTGTCCTCTACTGCAGCAACAGGAGCAGTCTGCAGGAAGAAATGGTCGACCGACCATATTCAGTGCCGGTCGACTAACAACATTTGGCCGAGAACCTTATATGTGGTCGATGACCAATCTACCATGGCCGATCGCCCTATCTCTTGGCCGATGGCCTCCTAGCATGCCCACAAGGTGGTTCAGAAGTGTCACAGAAGTTGGCACAGTTTTCAGAGGTACAGAGCAGTGCAAACAGAGGCAACATGAAGCATGGCGATGGATTTCTGAGCGAAGCCGTCCGAGCATGCATTTGTCTCTCTTCTCGAGGCTACTTTACTATTTTTCATAGCTTAATTAATTTGTTTAATTAGTTAAATGCTGTGTAATAATTAATTAGCTTGTTAGTTAGTTAATTAGTTGATTTGTATTATTCTTTCGATTCCTCCGTCAAGAGGATGCAATTTTGTAATAAGCGTGCGTGTGTGTGTGATGTATGTCGTCCAACCCCACTTCTTTCTCCCTTTTACTTACCTGCTTTCAGTGGTTAGTTCTAGGGCATGTTTCAATTAGCATCCTTATGCTATGCATGTTTGCACTATTCATCTGTATTGCATGCACCGGGCTCGGTGCATCATACTAACTGCATTGTATTTCAATTCCAAGTTGAATACATGTATCGAATTGTCACATCTCATATGCCATTTTAGATTAGCCGAGCCTATTCTAGTTGCATTTTGCATGTGTTGCATTAGCCATTTTAACATGAACTAGGATCATGCATGATTTCTAACTAGTTTCTTGTTTTGGCTCGAAGTACACTATGAGTGTTTATGCTTTAGCATCTTGCATGTATGTTAACATGACAGCATGCTTGCCATGAGGCTAATTGCTTATGTGATATAACTGCCTGAATGCCTTTGGGTGAAGGTTGGATTACTTGAATTGGAACAATTCATCAAGTCCCTGTTTTAGCCTACTTGCGAGTAGCAAACTTCAAACCATTTTCAAACAAACGGATATGCGATGCTTTGTTCCAAATTAGGCGATCTAGTCTATACTTGTGTGTTGTGCGCATCACATAGTAATTCTAGCTAATTAACTGGAATAAGAACACATATGTTTTCAAAAACAACTTATCATGCCTAGTACAGGCCGATCTTTGATCGAGCGCGCAGGGGTGCTCATAGATGGCCTTCCCCAATCGTATCCAAGTTCCTAAGCCGAGGCAACTTTAGTGATGAAGAACACGTGGCCTTAGGCACGAGTCAGGGTTTCCTAAATTCCCTAAAAATAAAATATTTAGGTGGCGACTCTGTATCTGGCAAAGCAGTCCATGTTTGGCACTTCTTTCTTAAAAATAAGTTTTCCAAAACGATTTGCCAGATTTGGACTCTTTGGTGATTTATCAATCTCACATCGCACATTGTGAGATCAGATTAAGCACCGTGACATTGAGTCCAAACTGTAGTAGCATAAAGCCCTAGGGCGCGTCTACAGGTGGATGCATATGCAATGATCGTGCCAATACATTTTTATATCTCTTTCCAAAACCATACAATCCCAAGTTATTATCTTGATTCATAAATCATTTCCATTACAATAGAAAATAGGGCAGTGAATCACACTATGAGAATTTCAAAATAAGACAACCTTTCCCGAAAATTTCGTCCGAATGAAACCATAAACCGGGACCCATGTAAACGTAGGATATACAAGCACTACTATTGCCATTTCACGAAAATTCCATCCGCAGGATTGGCACCCATGTATATGCTTAGTTTTTTAGACTTTCATCCAGGACACACAGGCCAACTTATTTGATGTAACAACAATCTCTTCTCATATGCACCCATATTCTCAAAACGATAACATTTCCAATGTATATGCGTGAGGTAATGCTCAATGCAAATGAATAAAAAAAATATAGTTTCAATCCTCTTAATTCACATGCAATTTCCACAACAATCATAGTTATTCTCCACCGATAATCCAAAACAGAAATTTCTATGCAAATACACAATCATCAACAAAGATGAACTCTCCAAATTTTGAAGAGGTGAGTGATACTACATATCTAACTCCACCATCCATATCAATAGTCATTCAATCTCACATTTCTAACATCAATTCCATTTATTTATGCAAAATAAGCATTTGAGACATTTAGGGAAAAACCCTCTTCCCTTCCTAACCATATTTCAAACATCTAAATCAACAATTTTATCACAACTCAACCTCATTTCCACTCTCACAATCATTTTCAATACATCCATTTAAAAACTCCTCTTTTGATTTTAAACCAAAACCCTAGGTTTGTCCAAAATCTTCTAAAATCATAAGATTTTTTATAAAAATAAATAGCTAAGTTAAAAATCATAAAAGAGTGTAGAGAATCCCTACCTCGAAGCTAGAGGACCAAAGAGAGAATGCAGAAACCTCAAAGGAGCCGAAATCCACTTTTGTTCAGATGAAAAGAGAGCCCACTGAGTGTTCTACCTTTTTAACAAAGGGAGTAGGGTGAAGAAATCACTAAATCTTGTTGTTTTTGTAGAGAGAATGTAAGTTTTAGAAAGAGAGAGTGTCTTGAACTTGGATTTTAGAAATGTTTAGAGACAAAGTGAAATGAAAAAATGACTCAAA
The DNA here is from genome assembly GCA_025200525.1 of Camellia lanceoleosa. Classification (NCBI taxonomy): domain Eukaryota; kingdom Viridiplantae; phylum Streptophyta; class Magnoliopsida; order Ericales; family Theaceae; genus Camellia; species Camellia lanceoleosa. Next base: position 45,179,851 of record CM045759.1, read on the forward strand.
ATGGCCTTTTTACGAACTGATATACGTACAGTTTGCTCAAGCGACACTCGAGCGCAAGATGTGTCGCTCGAGCGACCAAACATAATAAGTTTTACTGCTCGAGCACAAAATACGAACTCCCAGTAGTTTTACAAACAGAGGTCGTCGCTCAAGCGCAAGAAGCTTCGCTGGAGCGAAGAATACGAACTCCCAGTATTTTTACAGACCTGCATAAGTACTAGAGGTCCACAAAGACTGCTCGAGGGCAAGAAGTGGCGCTCGAGCAAAGGAACAAAAATCTGGGCAACAAAAGTTTTAAAAACAAGTTACCAACCTGTTCCAAACGCAATCAACACAACCCCAAAACCAAACTCAAAGAGATATAAGTAAAAACAAGACATGGATAACCATATATGACAATGAAACCCAGATCCAAAATATCAAATTGGTCGAGTCTAAACCAGGATCGCTATACTAAAAAAATTACATTTATTCAAAAACGTGTTTCTAAACAAAATTCATATATTCGGCAGTGTATTTCAGAAATAATAGTCATTCTTCAGTATTTAATATATGAACAATTATCTATATTTGGCTTTGTGTTTTCTAATATTTGATTTTTTAACTTCTTCATATTTCAATTCTGAACAAAAAAAACTATCCAGTATTATATCCGATATTACATATGTTCCAATTTTTTGTTGTTCGAACCTAAGTATCCACACATGTTTTATTTGTTCAGTTCCAAATATTCAAAACAATTTCAAAATTTCAGAATTAAGTATCGGGACATATTTAATTTGTTCACAAATGGAATAGCTAGAACCAATTTTTTGTTGTTCAGAACAAAGTATCTGGACATATTTAATTTATTTGGCGCTTGGTATCTAGATGAAAAGGTTGGAACTAATTTTCTGTTATTCATAACTGAATATTTGGACATATTTAATTTATTCAGCACTGAATATCTGAAGAAACTATAAAATTCACTTTTTTCAAAGAATCAAAATCAAAATGTTTCAAATTGATGGAATGTCAAAATACTCTAAAATGATAGCAGTTGGAGATAGCGGGTTGCCGATGAGCGTGTTGGACACAACAAGTTAATTCTGCCATGAACGATAAGTTTATACCTCTATTGTAACTATTAGACTAATTGACTGTAAAAAGTAGGTTTCAATTATATTTTTAAGATTTTTAGAGACATAATAATTATTTGAGGTGTTTAGAAAAGTAAATAATAATTTAAATTTTCAATTAAAGTGTTTAAAATAATAGAATATCGAACTTAATATTTAGGGTGGATTTAGAGCGACCCACAACTTCGGTTATATGATAAAATCAAATATGATGTTAGTAGATTATTTCAACTGTCATCTCTTTTTTTAGACTTCTCTTTTGCATTTAAAGGGTTGTAGTCAGCCATTCACTTTTGAAGGGGCCAAATATGAAACGAGTCGAATCCAAGCCTTGGGCCGGCCCAATCCATTAAATCCAAGTCCAGAGGAACCGGGAAAACAAATTGGCCCGCCAATTAAGCCCAATTACATCATCAACAATCCACCCAAGTCCTCAAGCACTTAGGCCTAACTCACAGTGGAAAGGCCAGTCCAGCCGCGATACTGGACTGAGCTAAGCTACAGGACTTAAGCTATGGACCAAAATGATGGGACGAACCCATCACCAAAAACCAAAATGGGCCGAGCCCGTACAAAGATATCTTGCTGGGCCAGCCCATCTCTACAAGCAATCTTGTAGAGGGCCGAGCCGAGGCACAATAGTACCGAACCAAAGGAACCTCTCAAAGAAACATGGAAGCTGTGAGTCCATGCATGTGCAAGCTGCCACCTCAGCTGGTCCCCTTCACCTAGAATTACGAAAATGGTTAATCAAGGGAATGTGGTTTGTTATTAGCATGACTGCAATGAGTATATACACCTTGTCAACTACCAAATGGTCCTACCTTGAGCAATGCTAAAGGGATCCTGGCAGCACCAAAGCTCCATGAAACCATCTTGGGCAACAAGCAAGGAGTTCTATATAAACTACGCTCACTTCACATTGAAGGTAACTAATCTAAGTTGGACCGTACTCACTTAAACACAGCTCTCTACACTTAGAGAGCATCTCCTCTTTCTCCGATCACTCACTCTCACATTAGAGGGGTTATCCGTCCAACCCCGGCCGGGCAGCTCTAACGGTGCTCATTGTTGCAGGGCCTCAATTTCTGGATAGTTCAACTAGGTGTGGAGCTCCGATCCACAATCATCTAGTGCGGTATTTGGTACGCACAATTGGTGCGGTGAACATGAAAGCTTAATCTCCGAGTTCTACACTTGATTCCGGTGATGGGAATTAAGGATATTCCACCCTTGGCATTGACTTCACAAACGAAGAGGACGAAGGATAAAGGCTCGGCACTGCCAACAGTTCTGGAGGAACAGATTGGAAACAACAACTAGACTCCCGAATCTATTGAGCATCGACAGCCCTTTGCTGGTGGTTCTTCCCACCATTTTCTATTGGAGAAAGATTATAGAGATCGAATCATCGACTCCATGGGAATAGAGATACAGGAATTGAAAGCACAACTTAAAAGTATGATGGGCGACCCAACGGAGTAGAAAACTATCATAGAGCCCTCCTGTCTGCGCCAGAGGAGCCCATCTCGGGAACCACCAATGAAGAAGGCCCCCAAAAATGAATCTGGGCAGCAAAGTTAGCCAATCTCGGTGCAAAGTGAAGCAGCAAGCAGCCACACTCGTGGCTCACGCCGGAGAAGGGCTAAGAAGCAAAAAATAGCCAGCCAGCAGACAGAGTATCCTCCTCAGGATCTACGTAGTTGGCTAATCAGCAACAGGCAAAATGAGCAACGATGAGATCATTAGGCCCAACGCCTTGACTGTACTGTCCATCAGAGAGAGCACCGAGCACTAGATCGGTTAGTTTCCTCTCCTTTTTCCCTAGAAATTGAAGCTATGAGACCTCCAAAAAAAATTCACTCCATCGAGTTCACGTCATATGATAGGAAATCAGATCCACTAACACATATCAGCCATTATCGCAGATGATGTCCTTGTGGAGCCGAGATGAGGCACTAATGTGCAAAGTCTTTCTATCCAGCTTGGGATAATTCAAACTTCGATGGTTCAATCGTCTCCCCACCAGATCGATTTACGACTGGAAGCAGCTCTCTGAAGAGTTCTTGGCTAGATTCGTTGCTGTGGTAGCCGAATATTCAGTAAAGGTAGAGGAGTAATATCTCGGCCTCTAGGCACCAAACGGGTAAAAATCTCGAAGGGGAGATCGGCCGAATATGATGACTAGGCCGAATAGGATAAAGCCCCTGCAGCCGAGTGTAAGGAAAGGTAATGATTGAAAAAAGTAGACCCGGGCCCCGAGGATCAGAAGAGACGAGTATAAATACAATGGTAGTGGATCAAAAAGGAGGGGGTAAGAAACACTTCTATAAACTTAGTAAGCAAGCTTTCTAGAGGAGGACTGACTTGTCCGTCGGAGTGCTAATTCCGGCACCCCCGACCGGAGTTTGTATTTTTGCAGGTGACTAGAAGAGGATCGTTGGCGTCTTCCAGGATTTGAAGAGTATTTCCAAACCACATTCACCACAACTGGCGCCGTCTGTGGGAATACTCAAATATATCCATGGAAGGCGTGACCGAAGATCCTCCGATAGCCACCGACGCGATTCTTGAGAGGCGACCTCACCCCAGCGAACATGCTCGAAAAAGAAACCATTGCGGCACGACGCACCTTGCGCTTCGACTCGCCAACGACTTCAGCACAAGAAACAATGCAGGCTGTCATCGAACAGGCAAAGCAGAACGAACAAAGGCTCGAGAACATGATCGCTGAGAACGAACGACTCCGTCAAGACTTGGCCCTGGAGGTAGCAAAATCTAAGGAAGCCATGCGCCAGAAACCGGAGCCATTTCCAAGGACGGGCGGACAGAGGCCACGGGCTCGACCAAAGGTTACCAACAGCGACTCCAACTCATTATCCACGGAGCTCGACGCGAGGGAACGATCCGAAACCTCCAGCTCCTCCGACAAAGATCCGCGACCAAGGAACAAGCGAAGAAGAAGCAGCTCAAACGAGGAAGACCGTCACGACCCTTTCGTTCGGAGAATCACAAGGGCGTCCTTGCCCAAGAAATTCAAAGCTCCGTCATTCACTCTTTACGACGGAAAATCAGACCCCACTGATCATATCCGTCACTACAAACAGGCCATGACGTTACATGCAGACAACGAGGCCCTCATGTGCCGAATATTCCCCAGTAGCCTAGGACCGCTAGCCGTCAGGTGGTATTACAAGTTGGAGCCAGCGTCGATCAAGAACTTCCACCAACTGCAAAAGTCTTTCAGGGCCAGGTTCATCACCAACGAGGTACAACCAAAAGCAGCCGACTCTCCTGGGCGTCAGATCCAGATCGGTGGAGACGCCAGAGCGTATTCACCGATATTGGGAGTGCTTCAACTGGTTGACGACGCTTAACGACTCCATGGCCATAACCGCCTTCAAAATGGGCTTACACCGACAGCGATTCTGCTGCGGCTCCTTGACCAGAGGCCCCCAAAAGCGATCTGGGCCTTGATGAAGAAAGTCGAAGAATATTGTAAAGTCGAAGATGATGCCACGAGAACAAAGGCGGACAAAGCTCCGAAAAATGGAACTCCCGAAATTGCTCGACCAATAAACTCCGTGCCACCAAGCCACGAACCACTAGAACGAACCAAGCGAGACAAAAGGCGTGATTCCGCCGAACAAACGATCAATGCCCCTACCGAGCAAACAAACAAACGATTACAAGTCGACAGAGACGCTCAAGCGAAACGACAAGAAATATCACGAGCTAATGAGAACCGATCGCGGCAATAATGACCAAGGTCCGGCACCTCCCATTTTTCAAGTGGCCGTCAAAGATGATAGGCCTCCGACACACGGAGGCGGACGGACGATCACGAATACCACAAAGATCACGGCCACGAAACCGAGAATTGCTATGCACTGAAGGATCATCTGGAAGAATTGGTGCAGGATGGTCGGCTACAGCAATATGTTAGCAAGGGAACGCCGATCAAAGCATTAGCCCTGAGACAGGATTCACCTCCACTTGGCGTGATCCATATGATCTACGGTCTGCCGACCACCCCGACCGTCCACACGATCCAATCGCACCCGTCTCCCCAAAAACATAACAAGCAAACCGGCAGCCCCAGTGAAGCCCCGACGATTGGGTTCGACGACTCCGACCTCCTCGGAATGAAGGCCAGCCACGTCGACCCTTTGGTCAATCACGTTCTGCGTCGTCAATTGGCGTTGAACGATCCTCATAGACCGAGGGAGCGCCACGAAATTTCAGACTACAAAGCTTTTGTAGAACTTCGGCCTTAACGAGTCGGATCTGTCACCATCGTCCCGACAGATGTTCAACGCGAATCGAGTATCCGGGGAAGGTCGTCTTTGCCGGTTGGGCGGGCTCAAAAGCAGTCGACACGTAATTCTTAGTTGTAAAGCTTCCATCGCAAAGATAATGCCATCATAGGCCGCCTCAGTTGCACGTCATGAAGGCCGCCCCAAGCACCTACCATCGCCTTATGCGCTTCCCAAACATCGGCATTGAAGAGATCTGTGGCTCACAGCAATCCACACGAATGTAGATTTTATGCAAATTCATCTGCAGACCCAACTTGTGGGACCTGATGCTTGTACTGGAACTTCATTTTAATGAAAACGGATTTTTGTTTGCCTGACCAATGCAATTGGGGCCAAAACAAGTCTCCGGATTCGGAGCGCCCTTTCGATGCACGTCATCTGGGGCCGAATAAGCCTCCGGATTCGGAGCGCCCTTCGTGGATATCACGATTGGCCAAAACAAGTCTCCGGATTCGGAGCGCCCTTTCGATGCACGTCATCTGGGGCCGAATAAGCCTCCGGATTCGGGCGCCGCCGTGGATATCACGATTGGCCAAAACAAGTCTCCGGATTCGGGCGCCCTTCGATGCGCCATCCGGGGCGAATAAGCCTCCGAATTTGGGCGCCCGCCGTGGATATCACGATTGGCCAAAACAAGTCTCCGGATTCGGGCGCCCTTCGATGCACGCCATCGGGGCGAATAAGCCTCCGACCGGGCGCCCGCCGTGGATATCACGATTGGCCAAAATAAGTCTCCGGATTCGAGCGCCTTTCGATGCACGCCATCCGGGCGAATAAGCCTCCGGATTCGGGCGCCCTTCGATGCACGCCATCTGGCGAATAAGCCTCCGGTCGGGCGCCCGCGTGGATATCACGATTGGCCAAAACAAGTCTCCGGATTCGAGCGCGCCCTTCGATACGTCATTCGGGGCGAATAAGCCTCCGACCGGGCGCCTTCGTGGATATCACGATTGGCCAAAATAAGTCTCCGGATTCGAGCGCCCTTCGATGCACGCCATCGGGCGAATAATCCTCCGGATTGGCGCCCGCCGTGGATATCACGATTGGCCAAACTAAGTCTCCGATTCGGGCGCGCCTTCGATGCACGTCATCGGGGCGAATAAGCCTCCGACCGGGCGCCCGCCGTGGATATCACGATTGGCCAAAACAAGTCTCCGGATTCGAGCGCCTTCGATACTGCGTCATCGGGGCGAATAAGCCTCCGGTGAGCGCCCTTCGTGGATATCACGATTGGCCAAAATAAGTCTCCGGATTCGGAGCGCCCTTTCGATGCACGTCATCTGGGGCCGAATAAGCCTCCGGATTCGGAGCGCCCTTTCGATGCACGTCATCTGGGGCCGAATAAGCCTCCGAATTCGGAGCGCCCTTCGTGGATATCACGATTGGCCAAAACAAGTCTCCGGATTCGGAGCGCCCTTTCGATGCACGTCATCTGGGGCCGAATAAGCCTCCGACTCTGGCTCGCCCTTCGTGGATATCACGATTGGCCAAAATAAGTCTCCGGATTCGGAGCGCCCTTTCGATGCACGTCATCTGGGGCCGAATAAGCCTCCGGATTCGGAGCGCCCTTCGTGGATATCACGATTGGCCAAACTAAGTCTCCGCATTCGGAGCGCCCTTTCGATACACGTCATCTGGGGCCGAATAAGCCTCCGAATTCGGAGCGCCCTTCGTGGATATCACGATTGGCCAAAACAAGTCTCCGGATTCGGAGCGCCCTTTCGATGCTCGTCATCTGGGGCCGAATAAGCCTCCGAATTCGGAGCGCCCTTCGTGGATATCACGATTGGCCAAAATAAGTCTCCGGATTCGGAGCGCCCTTTCGATGCACGTCATCTGGGGCCGAATAAGCCTCCGAATTCGGAGCGCCCTTCGTGGATATCACGATTGGCCAAAACAAGTCTCCGGATTCGGAGCGCCCTTTTGGTGCACGTCACCTGGGGCCGAATAAGTCTCCGTGTTCGGAGCGCCTTTTCGACGCACGTCATCTGGGGCCGAATAAGCCTCCGAATTCGGAGCGCCCTTCGTGGATACCACGATCGGCCAAAACAAGTCTCCTGATATGAAGCCCGTTTTAATCAATAGCCAAAATCACTAACGTGCATCCCGGACAACATGCCTCAGCCGGCCCGGAATACAACAATTCACACTCCCAATCCGCCTAAGGCAGGGGCCGACCCCTGCTTACAGGAAAAATGTTTAAACCGCAACAGTTCCAATGGCAAGCTAACAGCAAACTATTAAAGCATATGAAGTAAAACACATGAAATAACACTCTTTATTTAATGACACTTTTTATTCGATTAAAAAGTTGTTACATCGACGATAGCTGCGTTCAACATTACAATATCTATTTCTAACTTCTAAGACAAACGAATCCATCGATCCAAGGCACATCCGCTCGAATCGCAATCCCCGGCCTCTGGACGCCATCGACAATGTCAAGGCCAAGATCCAAGACAAGGAAGGTTTTGGGGAACGGTCGCTCTTTCGGGACGATCTGCTTCAGCAACTTGGAGACTGACGAGTTTCCAGTTCCTCCTTTCACGGGTCCACCGCCCACACCGGAGAATCCTCCGCCGCAAACCAACGGAACGCCAAGTTCGGCCGGAAGCTGAGCCCCTGCAACTATCATCACGTTCTGATGACGAGAACTCTCGATCTGCATTATCCCATATAATAGCCGCTGGGGAACTAAATAGGTTTGATCGCATAAGGGCCTTGTCGTTTTTATTCTCAGTAATGGCCCCGATCTCGAGGCCCAAATCTCGAAGTAATTCTTATCAGCGTTAAACCCCACGAGACAGGCGTCGATCAACATTCTCCATGACTTTGTTAAATCAACGGTTGACTAAAACGCAAAGGGGCTAGAACCATCTAGCCCAATCGGCTAGACATGCGGCATCTATGCCGTCTTGCAAACAAAAACAAGAATGCCGATACCCCTCCGTTCCCTGGCTCATGGCTTACCCAAATTCTAAACACGCAATGGTTTAATTCTAAATCAAACGGCCATTACATGGAGGCCGATCAAGCCAACCAATCGGCGCATCGAATTAAAACGCCGAGTCCGATTGGTGTATTTTCGTCTAGCCAAACATTTATGCAATAAAATTAAACACGCGAACGCCGAATGCGGGAGAGAATTTGATATTTCCCATAAAGCATCTTTTATTAAACATCAAGAAATTACATAATTACGAACGCGACTAGCGTCCGAACCATACAACAAATACAACAAATACATATTATACGACATCACCCTCATCCTCACTCTTTTCAACCTCAAAAGCAGAAAACGGAAAGTCCTTCTCGCGGGAGCGGGGCGACGCCGCATCAATTCCCGCCAGGCGAAGAGATTCGGCAACTTGAGTTGCCCTGATCCAACCGTGCCTAAACCCACGATTTTCACATCGGCAAACCTCTTCGGCGAGCTTTTCCTTGGTCTTTTGAATTCCAACCAGCCGCCCTTCGTGAAAACCTTTTTCATAGGACCTCCCCTTTGCGGACTCCAAGGCGAACATACTCGCCGTATCCCGATCGGCAATGGCGGTAGCTTATAAGCCGGTAACCCTCTCTTCAACGATTGGGTTTACGCCTCTGGTACTGGCTCGTTGCCTTGATCGTCGTCCCTAACTCACGTTCACCGCCGAGCCTCCAAACTCGGATCTGGCGCTTCCTTCTCCGCCATTTCTCGTGGTGGCGCAACCACATGCCGACTTCAGAAGCCGTATAGAGCCCTTTCACCGCCCCATGTATACCGTCGCGAAACACTTCGTAGTCCTGACGACCGATCATCATTCTTGAACTTCAGGAGAAATATTTGTCGGCGAACTCGACCGCCACATCTGGATCTCGCACGATCGAATCCGCTCATTATGGGCTTATTCTTCACAAACACCGCAAAACTCAAGCACGGAGTCGCGTCGATCTCCTTTCGACACGGGCGTGGCAACCTCCCTTGAGATCGCCTGTCTTCGTCGGGCGACCGCTTGACGCCGAGGAGATCGACGCCTCTACTCATAGAGCCCTTGCTCCCGCACACAAGGGCGCCTCGATGTTCACTCCGACTCATATCGCCACCCAAACCAATGTCTTCGCTTCTCCTTCTTTGTTAAAAAAGCGTTTGTTCGACATTCGCTGATCGACTTCCCTTCCGGAGTTCGAACCAAGACCTACCGTTTCTTTAAAAGTCATCCTTCAACCACAAGACCTACCAGATTCTTTAAACACCCAAAAGGCAACGCGATCGAGGCGAGTTCATTAATTACAAACCCAATCGCCCGACGCCGAATGGGATGACGCGAAGCGGTGGTTGGTTCAACTCGCTCACGGGTTGCCTGGAGCTAGAGGCGGTCGTCAATCTATTATTCGAAAGTGCCATCGGCCCAAGATCGGTGGCGTGAAATTAAATGCAAATCGATTTTGATAGAATACGTATCGAATGCTACCAAAATTGTACGGCCAGGGTATCCAGCCGGCTTGAATTGAATCGGCGCCCTTATCATGAGCCCATCAGCAACGCAGATTCATCAATCTATTCGGCTCCAAAGGTCTATCGGCCCAAGATCGGTGGCGGTGAAATTGCAAATGCCGATTTTGATAGAATACGATTGAATGCTACCAAAATTGTTCGCCAGGTATCCAAACTGCCATAATTGAATCCAAAGCGCCCCTATCATGAGCCCACTGGGGCAAGGGCAGATTCATCAATCTATTCGGCTCAAGTGCCCAGTCGGCCCAAGATCGGTAGGCAGTGAAATTGCAAATGCTGATTTTGATAGGATATTTATTGAAACTGCAAAAGCCCGGTTCTTGCGGATATATATTAAACAAACGATATTGCATGTACGGCTTGTTCAGAAGAGTTCTAGATAAAAATCGCCAATACCACAGTAAAATTTATCCATTCAGACCCAGTACCCCAACCGGCACACAAAAGGCAATTCTTTTTACGAACCCCCTGGGGTATGGGCAGGCTCACCGATTAGGGTTTTCCCACAATACATGCAATTCCATTTCACCAAATACATTGACAAAACATAGAACTCTTCCATTAAAATCAAGCATAGAACCGTCTCATACAAAGTGTGTGGTGGAAAATTAATACGTAATGAAATTACAAGGAAATTTTCATTAATAAATTGCGCGCAGACGCTAACCAATTTATACATGAAAACTACCAACGCACTATCCAAAAGAAGAAAAACAACAAAGACAAAAAAAGCGGCGCTCGATGGCGGCTCCATCACATCGTCGCCAGATTCAAGCGGCTCAACATCCACTGCCGTAAGGAATTGGCAAATCAATGTAACCTCGGCGGCAAGGGCTTTGAGCCACCCATGCTTGAACCCGCGATTCTCAAATTGGCCACTTCTTCAACGTGCTCGACAAAGCGGCGCCTCCCGCCTCAAAGGCCTCCGATTCGGCTTTTCTTGCGGTCGCCTTAAGCTCGTCTAATTGAGCCTCCGCTTGGCAAGTGCTACAGGAAAGCTTGAGCGATTCTCGCTCGTGCTTGCCTTGCCGGCATCAACACGAAGGTTGTTCGCGACTCGAGCCCTCTCTTTCTCCGCTTCGCTCGCGCTCTCCATTTCAAATTTCATAATTTCGAATTCCGCCCTACTTCTCTGACCCTGCAGCTCTGTTTGCAAATGATCGATTCTCCCGAGAGCATCACGCAGGCGACGGCCCAAGTCGGCGACCCTTCCGATCGTCTGCAAAACAATTCGGTGTAATTAGACGCCCTTAAACAAACAACAAGGAAACGAAGCTGACCTACCAGAAGTGCCGATTGAGCAGTTAAGGCAACGGCCATAACATCAGGCACAGCACCGAAGGCTTTGCTGTCAGCTGGCAGGGAAATTGAAGCCGCCAGGCTAAGAGCAACGGCCGGATCCTCGCTGGTCGAAGCATCGGATAAAATCGGCGTGCCCCTGATCTTCGGCTGAATAACGAACGGAGCCACCACGACCGGTTCTTCAAGTCGAGGCCGTTTACTACCAGGGCCAGCTTCTGAAGTCGCTTCTCCTTCGGCATCGCGTTTTTGGCCTTGTTCAAATTAGTCATCACGATCGGCTGTTCTTCACCCTCCTTTTCCTTGACGGACACGGCAACCTCGGTAAATGCCCTCGAAGCGGCTATGAATGGCTTGATCAAGCTAGGATTAGATTCGGCACATTCAAATACGGCGGCGACAGCGCTCGGCATTTCTTTTTCGCGCCATTTGCGTTAAGCTCTCCTTCGCCATATCCTCAGAAAAATCGCCGGGTAGATCCCCCAAGTTCGCAAAAATATCCCCGAGAAATCTGCTCGTCACGAGGTGGATGGTTGAGGGCCTCGGATCTCGAGCGGCCTCGCCGCCCTCGCCTTTAGCGAGATCCTCGGTCGGATCGGCAATCACTTCTCTGATCGCTCGTCGTCTTCCTCCGAATCGAAGCTTGAGACCGACGGCAAGATTTCAAGATTGGGAAAGATAAGGGCCGAGATTGATCGCCCAATGGAATCGGAATGTTATCTGCGGTAGAAAGTGGTGTAAGTGGGTTAAATCTTAGAAGGAGAATATGGGCGGCCCTCCCCTGTTTTTGTACGTTTGGGCAGCCGAAGTACGTCAATGCAGTCTCAATTTCCCCAAGGACTGCGTCATCAACCGAATTCAAGATTTTCTTCAACCTATTACCTGCAGAAGATAAAAAGCGATCTAAGAAAAAGAAGCCGAATAAGGAATAGGCCAACGAACATAAGACATTGCGCGTCAACCTGGTTCACCCTTACGCCTAGGAATAGGGTCCTGGCGATCCTCCCCTTCGGCGAACTCCCAATTACCTCGGACGTTGACCATCACGTCGTCAACTCGCTTACCAGAGCTGGCAAGCATAGTCACTAAATGATGGTCAGTATCTTTGGCCCTGAGAAAATATCGCCCCAGCCGACCAGAGGATTTGGCTAAGGCGTAACAATGCCGAATGGCCGGAATCCCAAGGTTAATGCTAAGGCGTTGGTTCAACTCCACAACCCCCATGATGATTCGAAAGAAATTTACATTGGGTTGAGAAGGGATCAAACCCCAATAGCGGAGAACGGCCCTAAGAAGTGGGTGTAAGGGGAAGCGAACTCCGCCCTCCGCAATGGACAAAAGAGGGAATACAACCGTGTTTTGATCTTCCCTCTCCATGTCGAGAGCGTTGTCCGTGACGAGGGACAGATGAACGTCGTCAGGAATAGAAAAATGCTTCCGGAAACCAGAGATACGATCCTCGGAGAGGAGGTCTTTCAAGTGTTTTGCCATTCTAGCGGAACCAAGTATTCGCCGAGGCTGAAAATAACAAATAGAAAATAGGGTTACAATGGAGGAGGAAGACTTACGAAAAAGCGGATGAGACAAAGGAAGGCGGGATGAGGTTGCGGAAACCGCGAGCCACAGAGGGATATGCACTGGCGATCCAAAAAGCTCAGGAGACCGACGAAATGTGAATTTGAAAGGACTAAAGTTTCAAATCACAATAAATGCTGAGATATACAAATAGAGCGGGAAAGTGTAATGATGAGCAAAAAGGCGTCGCCTCGACGATTGGGACATGCGAGGCCGCCCAATGATAAACTCTTTCGAATTCCGAGCCAAACACACCGATTTAACTGCCGATTAAATAGGGGGTTCGGGGGGCAATTGTGGTAGCCGAATATTCAGTAAAGGTAGAGGAGTAATATCTCGGCCTCTAGGCACCAAACGGGTAAAAATCTCGAAGGGGAGATCGGCCGAATATGATGACTAGGCCGAATAGGATAAAGCCCCTGCAGCCGAGTGTAAGGAAAGGTAATGATTGAAAAAAGTAGACCCGGGCCCCGAGGATCAGAAGAGACGAGTATAAATACAATGGTAGTGGATCAAAAAGGAGGGGGTAAGAAACACTTCTATAAACTTAGTAAGCAAGCTTTCTAGAGGAGGACTGACTTGTCCGTCGGAGTGCTAATTCCGGCACCCCCGATCGGAGTTTGTATTTTTGCAGGTGACTAGAAGAGGATCGTTGGCGTCTTCCAGGATTTGAAGAGTATTTCCAAACCACATTCACCACAGTTTCCAACACTAAGATCCCAAAAGAGCCGGACACCTTGTTTGGTCTCCGAAAGGAACAGAAAGAGATGTTGCGTAATTACGCTAGAAGGTATTGGGAAGAATATAACAATTTGGAGGAAAACATTTGCAATGAGCAGATGGTCGTAATGTCTTTTAAACACGGTCTGCATTCGGAAAGCAAGCTGAGACAATCACTAACCAAGCACCCAGCCACAACATTAAAGGATTTGCATGCCAAGATCGAGCAATACACACGCCTCAAAGATGATCAGATCCCCTTCGAGGTGGCATCAGCTAAATAAACAACCTAGAACAAAAGAAGAGCAGACCAAGGGGAACCACGAGGGCTCGCAGTGACTGAAGTAAACAAGTCTAAATCCCATGAAGTAGCTGTAACAGTCTTCAAAGAACCTATCTATTGTATTTTGGAAAAAATCAAGAGAGCCATTCTTTGCTTAGCCACCAAAAATGCTGGGAGATCCAGCTCGGCCCAACCAAAAGCTCAAATGCACCTATCACCAAGATAGGGGGCATATGACTCAAAATTACAGAGCATTGAAGCAACACCTGGAGGATTTGGTAGCCGTTGGGCATCTCTGAGACTACATTGATCAGGACAAAGTGGTGACCAAACAAGGGAACCCCCTACCAGAACCGAACATCGAATATCCTCCTCGATTGGTAATAAATGTAATTCATGGTACAACCAACCACGAGCGCAAAGAGGCACTTCAAGAAAAAAATTGCAAAAGTTGTGCAAATTCAGCAAGTCATGTCAGTAGTGCCAACGCCGAAAAAGGTACAAACAGTACCTAAACCTTCTTTATGCACTGTTTCATTTACGAGGAAGGATTTAGCAGGTATTTAGCACCCACATATTGATGCATTGATTATAACTGTGGGAATTGGGAAACGACTTGATGTGAAATGAGTCCTAGTAGATCAAGGTAGTGCAGCAAATATATTGTATTATGACTTGTTCAAAAAGCTCGGCCTCTCTGAGCAACACCTCACCCCAGCGGCAGCTCCATTGGTCGGTTTTAATTCACAGCCTGAATGGCCACTTGGCAAGATAGTGTTGCCAGTTGTGGCTGAGACAAAGATACTTCAAATAGAATTCCTGGTTATTACACACCATCTCCTTACAATGCCATACTCGGATGTCCTTAGATTCATCAAATGGAAGCAGTCCCCTCAACCTACCACCAACTCATCCACTTCCCAACAAAACACAGAGTAGAGTAGATCTCAGGGGACTAAGTTGCATCAAAACATTGCTTCATGGCAGCCATGAAGGCTAAACAGCTCTACAATCGGGTTTAGACAGTTGAAGTAGCCGAACAGCCGGTCTTGGAGGATGTCGAAGGAACCCCAGCAAATGAGATAGTAGAGGATTTGGAAAAAGTCCTAGTGAAGGAAGATGACCCAGAAAAGTATTTCCTTATTGGTACCTCACTAGGCGCTAATGAGAAACTTCAGTTACTGGATTTGCTGAAAGAAAATATGGAGGTATTCGTATGGTCAGCATATGACGCTCCAGGGTTAAATCTAGATTTTGCTTGCCATAAACTCAACGCCAACCCTTCCGCTCGGCCCATTGTGCAAAAAAGCTGAAGATCCTCAGTTGAGCGTACTGAAGCAGTAATTGCAGAGGTCGACAAGCTCCTAGCATCAGGGCAATTCGAGAAATTCAATACCCACAATGGCTGTCCAATACAGTTGTAGTCAAAAAGAAGAACGAAAAATGACGAGTCTGCGTCGACTTTACCTACCTTAACAAAGCTTGTCCCAAAGATAGCTTTCCTCTGCCTCTCATTAATCAACTGGTAGACTCGACAGCAGGACATGAGTGTATGAGTTTTCTGGATGCTTATAGCGGCTATCACCAAATACCACTATTCGGTTCAAATTAAGAGAAAACAACATTTATTACTCCAAGAGGCACCTACTACTATAAAGTAATGCCTTTCGACCTCAAAAACGCCAGAGCAACCTACCAGCAAATGGTCACTCAAATGTTCATGGAGCAGCTCGGCAAGACTATGGAAGCTTACATAGATGACATGGTAGTGAAAAGCAAGCTTTTTACGAACCACCTCACAGACCTAAGAGAAGTTTTCAATATCATGAAAAACCATCAACTTCACCTCAATGCCTTGAAATGTGCTTTTAAGGTAGGAACAGGGAAGTTCTTAGGGTACATAGTGACTCATAGAGAAATCGAGGCAAATCCGGATCAAATCAAAGCAATACAAGAGCTCAAAGTACCAACAAAGGCTAAGGAACTGCAGAAGCTGGCCGGAATGGCAGCCGCCCTAGATCGGTTCATTCGCAAGTCGTCAGATCAAATGAAGCCTTTCTTTCAGCTACTAAGGAAAAAGGCTACATTTGAATGAGGTCCAGAATGTACCGAAGCACTGCAAGGCCTCAAGAAGTATCTTAGCGCACCACCTCTGATGTCCAAGTTCAAACCCAACCACCTGTTAAGAGCGGAGACACCACAGACAACTCGGAACAAATTGCCAGACACCTGCATAGGGGTAAGCTGAACTTGTTGTAGGAAACGACGCACCAAAGGATCAAGGGGAAATCGGACCCCTCCTTCAACAATGGCAGCGACGGGGAAAGCAACAGTACTTCTAGTGCCCATGTGCTTGGCATCAACCTTTACCAGTGAAAGGGTCACATTGTTGGGGATACCATAGTCTCAGCAAAATAACGCCATTGCCTCAAGGGTATCCACTAACAATCGAAATTTCCCCATTATCTAGACCTAGTAGGGCAAAGACAAAATTAAAACTAAGCTAGGAGTAAAACAAGACGCCGGAAACAATGGCGCAAGGGCCAAAGAGGGCGATTAGTACAGAAAAGTAAAAGAAAAAGGTAGTTTTCAAAGGAACTTACAGAAACTCAATGAAGAAATAGCAACGAGCAGAGGTTCTTGAGGCGGAAACCAGAATGGCAGTAGCAATGGCAATAAGCGTCTGGGCAGAGCACCGTCGGGACCAAGGCAGAGGAATGGAAAGGGTTTTGGACTCTCTAAACTTTGGAGATAGACAAAAAGGTTTGAATTGATAACCCTAGAGCATTTATTGCACCCAACCGGCGCGAAGGTACACAAATCATGCCCATCAGTATGGAATTGGTACACTATTGCTACGCATTAGCACCACGCCACCACATGTCACCATAGAATGAAACATGCAGGCGGCGTGTGTCAGGATTGAACTGTCACCAAGGCCAAACTGGAGCAGATCTGAAACAACGTAACGCTTGGGGTATCGAACAGTAGATCCTCCCAAAGGGAACCTTAGCGCAAGCTAGGGGGCAAATGAAGGGGCCAAATATGAAACGGGTTGGATCTAAGCCTTGGGCCAGCCCAATCCATTAAACCCAAGTCGAGAGGAACCGAGAAAACAAATGGGCCCTCCAGTTAAGCCCAATTACATCATCAACGATCCACCCAAATCCTCAAGCACCTGGGCCCATCTCGCAGTGGAAAAACCAATCCAGCCGCGATACTGGACTGGGCCGAGCTGCAGGACTTAAGCTATGGACCAAAATGATGGGCCGAACCCATCACCAAAAACCAAAATGGGCCGAGCCCATACAAAGATATCTTGCTAGGCGAGCCCATCTCTACAAACAATCTTGTAGAGGGCCAAGCCGAGGCACAACAGTACCGAGCCAAAGGAACCTCTCAGAGAAATGTAGGAGCTATAAGTGCATGCATGACCAAGCTGCCACCTCAGCTGGTCCCCTACCTTGAGCAATGCTAAAGGGAACCTGGCAGCACCAAAGCTCCATGAAACCATCTTGGGCAACAATCAAGGAGTTCTATATAAACTACGCTCACTTCACGTTGAAGGTAACTAATCTAAGCTGGACTGTACTCACTTAAACACTAGAGAGCATCTTCCTCTTTCTCCGATCACTCACTCCCACACCCGAAGGGTTATCCAGCCAACCCCAACTAGGCAGCTCTAACGATGCTCATTGTTGCAGGGCCTCAATTTCTAGATAGTCCAACCAAGTGCGGAGCTCCGATCCACAATCATCTACTGCGATATTTCGTACGCACAACTTTTTTTCTTTTCCTTTTTTTGTGGCTTTTATAGTGTTCAATAGTTGTAGATAGGCAATGATTTTGGGGTCCCAGACAGCTGTTTGGAACAGATCATCATCAGCTAACAAAGAACATTTGTGCTCCACACACGTGGCTCTCATTACTCACAATGCCTTGTATTATCATTGGTTTTCTTTATACTTGAAAAAAAGAAATTTTTATTCCATTTTCTCATTCTACATACTCTTTTCATCTCAAAATAATGATCATTTTAAAGAAATTAAATTTTTTTTATAGTACAATTATTATACTTTAAAATATTCATTTTTTAAAATTACTCTTTGATAGTATATGTTTTGAGAATATCAATTGTCATAATGTACTTTTCGTGTTATTAATAAATTTAAAAGAATAGTAAAATAGTAAATTCACATTATTTTATTCCTTAATTTTTGAAAAGGGACTAATATTTTGAGATAATGAAAAATGAAATAAGGGACTAATATTTTAGGACAGAGAGAGTATAAATTAATCAGATTCACAATAATTAATGCATATGTATAATTAAGACATTTAATATAATAGTTATACAACATCTTTTGTGATGTGAAATTGCGAGTTTAACTCATATAGAAAAAAGTTTAATATCTTTTGTAGTAGTTTATTTCTCCTTCGTTATGGAAGTCGTGTCTAACTAGTAGTGGTTATTGGGCTTGGTAATTGATTGTGAGTTAGTAGTCTGTTTGATGATTTTCTATTTCTCATATTTGTAATTACTCTTTTATCGATTAACCCCCCCAAAAAAAAAGTATATGGAATTAAAGACGGACTCAAGATTTTAATATAGAGAGGACAAATATATATACTGATAAATATTTTTTCCCAAAAGAATATAGATTACAACATCAATTTTTATAAGCATAAAAGTGAAAAAAATAAGATAAAAACATATATAATAAACATGTTTTTCATGTATTGATGTTGAATTTAAAAAATAAAAAAAAATAACAAAATAATAATAATAATATCAAAGAGAACCAAACATTGTTTGCTATCAATTGAGTGCAACCTGTCATTAAAATAACATGAATGGAATTAATTGAACATCTTTTGTCTCCTCTCAATCCAATCATATAGTTTTTATTACTATAATATGAGATTTCTTATTGATTAGTAATATGTCATATGGTATTATTTTTTATTTTTATTGGCAAAAGTCAGTTGTTACTTGTTAAATTAACATTTATGAGAGTTAGTCTCCTTACCTTCCATAAAACGCTAAGGGTGTGTTTGGTTTGGTTTTGAAGATAAATTTTCAAAAAAAAATGTTGGGGAAAGAGTTTAGAAATTTTTTTGGTTTGTTTGGTTATATATTTTGGAAATAGTTTTGGAGTATGGGAGTTTAGGATGATTTGATATTTTGTTATAGTTGTCATAACTTAAAAAAGCCAAAAAGCCAAAATGTCACTATTCTATTTAAGTCACATCATCTTATTTAAGTCACATTACCTCTCTATCACATCACTTCAAACCCAACCCATATTTCATAGAAAGTCAAAAATTGCACTTATTTAGATCATCCCAAACCACCCCTAAATGTGTGTGAGAGAAAAAGTAATTGAGAATGAGAGAGGAGAGTGAAAAAGAGATTGATTAATGTGTAGGAGATAGAGAGTGATTTTGAAAAAAAAAATTCCAAAATCACTAAACCAAACAAAATTTTAAAAAAATTTCTCCAAAATTTGTTTCTCAAAAACAAACCAAACAAGGCCTAAGTGTTTGAGCTCTTAATTCAACTTCCCCTAAGGAGAGTGAGTTGAACCCATGACCTTCCTCTATAGTCATGGTATTATAATTACACTTAATATTTACTCATCTTCATAATAGTATCCATCGATCTCAAATTTTTTTCTTAAAGAATAAGCCAGAAAGTTTTTCTTTATCAAGGACATATATTAGGGTAATGCTATGGTACAAAAGTGTATATACCATATATGTAAGTTATGACATTTATGAGTTTGATTTTGAAAAATGTCATAACTCAATCCTATGGAAGTCATAACTAAAAAAAAAAAAAAAAACAGTTATAACCAAACATCACGTAAGGTATAACCAAAAAACTTTTTGATCAAAATCAAAATAATGCCATAATCAATATCACAATGAAACTAACACCACAATAGGTCTCATATATTAACATATGGCCAAAATATAACAAAAATACTCTCAAATGAAATTTCACTAGCCTCTTTTCTCACTATCTCATATCATTACCACCATCGTTGGCTACTATCAGCCATCACCACCACTACTACTACCACTACCATGGCCATCTTCGGTGACCATTTTCTTTAAATTGTTTTCTAGCTACAGGTCATTAACTACTGCCTAACGAACATTTTCCAATGAGAATCTTCGGTGATCATTCTTGATAACTCTTCCTACCTTCCTACGGCTACCTCTCTCCTCCGATGACCTACTACTGCCACTACCTCTAAGCAACTAATTCTAGCATCACACAACTACCACACCATCACAACCTAGCAAACTACACAAAATCTATCTAAAATTCACTGAGTTTGCACTAACAAGCTAGTGAAATTTCATTTAGTCTCTATTTTATTTATAAATTTATGTTTGAACAGACTGTAAAATTTTACTATCCAAAAACAATAAAAATTTATTGTTAAAAAATGCTAATCGCAACCAATTTTTTTATATAAAAACATAGTGAAATTTTACTGCCTTAAGAAAAAAAAAATTAATGCCTATAGATAGGAAAATTTGATTTAATCCAAGTAAGATAAAAGCACAGCTTCAATTCATACTTCCTAAAAAGAAAATAAAAAACAAAGATTGGATTGTGACATCAATGGTAGTGACCAAGTCAAAGACAAGGACGAGATCGTCGACGAGGGCAAATGGATCGGAATCAGAGATGTGCTAGCGTTCGACGATTGCGTTGACATTGAGAAATTGAAACAAATCTGAGGTCGCCAGTGACATATCTAAAACAGTGGACATGGTGTTTATGCAATGGTAGTGGTGCTATAGAGCGTGAAAATAGAGATAGTAAGTCTTAGATAGTAAAGGTGGTGAGATGCTCTAGTGGTAGACTGTGCTATAGATAAATAACTCAGAGAGGGAGAGAGAGAAATCAATTGATAGATGAAGTATGGATATTAGATATTAAAATATTTTTGTTTGAACTTCTCACCAGAAAAGCCTTAATACTGTATTTGGTTGGGGGATTTGAGGGGATTTGGAAAAGGAAATGGAAAAGGTAGGTGAAATGTGAATAAAATATACTTATATTTCACCTAATTTCACACACCTTTTTCCTTTCTTTTTTCAAATTCATTCTCAAATTCCCCAATCAAACACATAAACGAAAGTTTGAATGAGAGCTTTATTATCTTGATAGCTAGTAGTAATGATGTTCAGAGGACCTCATTGCTCAACCATCTTGACTTGGACATGATACAGACGCTTTCGCAAACTATTTTAGTTAGCTCTGCTTTATAAAAGTAACTTTTTCAATTTTTGATTTGGGGAGCAGGTATGGATATTTTAAACCCATCATTGTATTTGCAATCTAGTTACCATGCCACATGTTTTAATCTTATTGGTTAGAAAGATTACACATTTTCTTATCTCACCTAGCTCTATTATTCAAAAGTTAGAACAAGTCTTGTCTAAGATTTATTTCTCTCTCTCTCTCTCTCTCTCTCTCTCTCTCTCAAAGAATTTTAACCCTAAAAATTTATCTCTTAACCCAAAACTCAATTCAATCATCACATTTTACTCTCAAACTTTCACTGTAATCATGATATTGTTAGTCAATCTTTACTGTATTCAAAAAATAGTTTAAGAAAGAACAAAATTATGTTCAAGTACTAAACACCGAAACAGAATATCTAAAAATAAAAATATGAAATAGAATATTCTATTTTATTATAGAAACAAAAAAGAATCTAAAAGATTAAGAAAATGAAATCAGTAAATAAGAAAAAATACTTAACAAAAATATTTTTCCAAAAGGATCAGGTCCATCGTTTAATACTGTTTTTGCCTAGTGAACATTCTTTGTGTTTATACTCTTTCTCAAGGAAAATAAATGCAGAAATATGTAAGAATCAGAAGAAGGCACGAAAGTTGAATGTGTGGGAGCTAGAAAAAAAATATATATATCAACTTATTGGGGCTAACCCAAACAAGGCCTACAACGGATCCAGCCCAAACAAATATCACACCCCCCATCTATATAAAGAGGGGGCATCCCAAGTGGAGGTATATGCTCTCTCTCTACATTGCACACCAACACTCTTGATTTCTACAGCTTCATTCTTTCAATCAAGTGACTAACTTTATCATCGGAGTGTCTTCGGGGCGGCAACCCCGGTTGGGTGGCACCGACTATGTTCATCTTTGCAGATATACAGGGGTAAAGCTCATCTCTTTGTTGGATCTCTACAATCCATGTGAGAGGATTTTCCTCGTCTCATAGAATGAATTAAACAAATGGAGCACTGCCTATTTATAGAAGAAATGGTGGCTGTTTGGGACAGAAGCTACATGCATGAACCCGTTCGAGAAAGCAAAAAGGGTGTGTTTGGACCAAACTACTAACATTCAGAAACGTTGGGTCAATTCAGAAATAAATTTGAATTTTTGAACAAAAATTTAAATTCCAAATGTAGGAATTTAAATTAAAATTCAAATGTTTCTTATCCAAAAAAAAAAAATATTGGGCAACAACACCAAGCCCAACCCAACCTCGCACCTTGCATCTGCGCCTAAGCTTGATCCGGCGGGCATGCATGTGGTTGTTTTTTAGTAGGGATGGTCATTTTTCCCCGTCCCGATCCGCACCCGCATCCCCCGCCCCGCCCCACCACACCCCACCCTGTTCTATACAGACTTTCCTTGCCCTGATTAAGAAGTGAGGCGAGGACGGGGTTTACTTCTCCCGCCCTGATTATATTTATTTTTTATTGTAATAAAGTTAAAACATTAAAATATTATACTTAATATTAATTTTTATTCATTTATTTTCTATCTTATATAATATAATTCTCATTAAGTATTAATTATTATTTGTAATATAATAAATTATTTTATTAATATTTTCATTTTTCAACTTACAAAATTAATCCGCATCCTGCCCTACTTCCGTTATCCCCTAATATGATACCGAGGAGGGGGGAGGGGC
This sequence comes from Camellia lanceoleosa, assembly GCA_025200525.1. Taxonomy (NCBI): domain Eukaryota; kingdom Viridiplantae; phylum Streptophyta; class Magnoliopsida; order Ericales; family Theaceae; genus Camellia; species Camellia lanceoleosa. The sequence goes on from CM045759.1 coordinate 45,202,637, forward strand.
GGGGGCGGATTTTTATAAACTCACCGCAAACCCAACTTCTGATCATCCCTATTTTTGAGTCCAACGAGTAAAGCCCACTTTACCCATAACCTCCCACTCTACAAAACTTGGGTACCTCATTGGGGCCCTTTCCAAGGTCCAAACTCAAGGTTTATAAACTCACATAATGGTAGCCTACCTAATCAATATAGGACAAGTTTTTCTTCATCCCTTATGGAAAACCCACCAAAACACCATTCTCATGGTGCTCACTTTGCCATCAATTTTCCATTTACTCGATAATGATTTTGAGCAACCAAATATACGATGTGAATCTCAAAGTGACAAAGAACACGTTGCCACCTAGACACGCCAAATTCGGCGTATGGGTCCCACCTCTATTATAGCCCAAAGTCAGGAAAAAATTTATTTTTCCAAAACCATTTCTAACCGATTTAAATGCGAAAGTCTCTCAAAATCAAGTTTCCAATAGTGTATTCACTAATCTTTAGTGAATTTTTTTTAATTTTGAGTAATTTTATTTTACTTTTTCAATCCTTTTTAGACTGGATGGCCTTAAAAAATATTTTTTTTTAAAAAAAAATTGCACATTTAACAAAAAAATGTTAACTAGGCTTGATTTGGGGATACAATATATAAGCTGCTAACTAGTTTATTGACTTATTTTACTCACATTATCTTTTTATTTTTATACACATCTTTTCGTAATAAGTAAATAAGTCAAAAAATAAGTCATGTCTAAAAATTCAAGGACTTTTCTTAAGTGTGCAACTTACACCTTACACTTACGCCTTTTGTGTTTGCTGTCCTGTTTCATGTTTATACCTTCCACTTATGCCTTTTGTGTTGGTTGCATATGGTGTGCAACCTTAAAGGGTTGCACACCATAACAGGACCCAAAATTCAATTGTAAACTTTTGTTGTGATTTTTCTTTTTCTTTGTCCTTTTTATGTTTAGAGTCGTCTTGAAGGACCAGCATTGTTTTTAAAGAAAAGCTCAAAATTGAAGAAAAAGACTCAAACAATGTCTCAATTTATTAAAAAAAAAATATAAACTTATAATATAAAACAAAAACTGAACCAACAACAACAAACTATTAGTTAAATGTTACTTTTATTGTAGTTTTAGATACAAAATTACTAATTAAGTATTCATAATTTATAAGCACTCTTTAGTTTAGATTGTGAAATTAGATTTGTTGAATCAAATCATTATTTTTAGCCTACTAATGCTTAATTAGGGATAAGGATAAGAATTTTTGATACAACTTGACTGTACATACAATTAACGGGTTAAGATTAATCATTTTTCGATATGAATCCAAAAATGACATGGCTCAATAACATGAATAATTAGTTATACATTTTCATATTATTTTTACTAAGAGGTGCCATGACATTTTTTAATCTTTTATATAACTCCATCTAACAAAATAAAAAAGTATGTAAACTAATAATTTAAGGCTAATATTTTTTTTCCATTTAAGATATGTATTTTTTGTTACCTATTTTAGAGTCAATTTAGTAAAAAAAATATATAATAGTAAGGTATAAGTTTTTTAAATTAAGAAAATACAACTGAGTTGAAATCAAATATTTTATGTATAATTTTATTTAATATAAATTAATTTCATGAAATTTAACTTGTGGAAAAAATTTTAATTTCATCGTGCATTGGATATGAAATTTTAACTAAAAGTGAACATTTTCACACGACACATCAATTGAATACAAATCGAAAATAACATCATACCAAAAAAATTATGAGCTGAAAAAAAATATATATATTTGAAATTTAAAAAAAAAAAAAAAAGATCATAAAAGAAGTGCAAAAAATAAAAAGCAATGAAAGAATGTTTTTAGTAATTTTTTAATGAGTAAATTACAAATAAATCTTTTGAGATTTGCTTAAAGTACAATTTGTCTCCCGTGATTTTAGAAATTACATTTCGTCTCTTGAAATTTTCAATTTTATAAAAAATGGTCTCTTTTATACATAAATCACCAAGTCAATTTGCCGTTTTTAATGGGAAAGATTAGCAATACATCCTCCATATAGTTTGCATAGTAGGAAAGGTCTGTGGCAATTTTCCTTCGTAGTTAAGATCCCTCAGTGTTATTATTTTATTAGCTTAGGTCCTTTATCCCACCTTTTACATTGTTTAAATAATTTTAAAATTTTAAAATTTAGGCTTTGTTTGGCTATCTAGTTAAGACTAAAAAAGTACGAAAGACAAAATAGAAATAAGTTAATAAGACAAAATATCACATTTAAACCATAATTATTTCACTTTTTTCTCACAAAAATCAAAAAAATAACCCAAACAAACTTTTTTACAAAAAATTTATATATTTAAAATCTTATTGATAAGATTTTCAAACAAGATCCATGAGTAATATAAAATTCTGAAGAAAAAAAAAGGATGAAAGTTCAGTGACTCATTAACTTGGTCATTGAAATTTTACTGACCAGTCGACATTTTACTGACTTAGTAATCGAAATTTCATTAACCGACCGAAATTTCATTGATTTAGATTGACATAGTTATTGAAATTTTATTGGTCTTCACTGACTTGGTCATCGAAATTTCACTAACCAATCAAAATTTTATTGACTTGGTTATCGAAATTTCACTAACTTATTTCAGGTCATTGAAATTTCGTCAATTTTTTTATTATAGAATTTTGTATTTATCATGAATCTTATTTTACAAATTTTGATGAAACGATTTCAAAAAAAAAATTTATAAAAAAACAAATATCTAAATAAAAACTTATAGAATTTTGTCATCATGTATTTTGGAGGACAAAAAATAATATAGAAAATTGTGTTGTTCTTATTTTTCTAAAAAAAAAATATTAGGCCTACTTTGAAAAGTGCTAAATAAGTCAGTTTTTTTGCTTATTATAAAAAAAAACATATAAAAAGTAAAAATATGATGTTTATTAGCCACTTCCCATAAGAGGCTTTGCTATAGGGATCTTAACTAAAACTTATCTTTTTAATGATGTGAGTAATTTATTTCAATTAATAATTTAGGCTATTTTTATCAAGGAACTGTTTGTTATGAATTTAATTAAATAAATTTATTTTAATTAATTAATTTATTTCCTTTTATCAAGTTATTTTTTTAATTAATTTTATTAAATAAAAAATTTTAATAATAAAGAATTTATAATTTTTCAAGACAATTTATATTTTAAATAAATTTATAAGTTACTTTTAATTTTTAACTAAAAAAACCTCATCCAAACGGACCCTATCTCTGTCTCCACTTTGGAAACTCTCATCCCCGCTGCCCTCACAGCTATGTCCATCACCTCCAACTGCAAGCTCATCCCTCTTCATCTCTCTCTCCTCCCAAACCCTAACCCTAAACTCCCATTTCCTAACCCCAACCCACCCCCTCTCTCTCCCCCAAAACTCCTCTCGATCCGATGCGCCAAGAGGGCCCAACGAACCGGAAAGTATAGATACCCCTCTGAGAAGAAGAAGCTCAAGTCCAGACAGCAAACCCAAATCGATGTCCCCCAAAAATTTGAAGGGTTTTGGAGGCCATCGAAGCTCGGAGTCTCAGTCCACAGAGACCGTGGAAAAGATTTTCTTGATGTTTCGGACGCTTTACTTGAAGAAATTGCCAAAGTTCTCGAATTCCCGGTAAATTTGTTGTTTTCTAGTTTCGTTTGGCTTCTCAGAAAGCTTAGGAAATGGAAAAAGAAAGCTGGGTTTTGATATTACACTTCATCTTGGATTGTTTTCCTAATCTAGCACTGATAATTTCAATTTTGGTTGCTTTTATTTTCCTACTTTTACTTTGCAGCCAAACAGAGTCTTTCATTTCGTTTTTGTTTTGAGGTTTGTGCAGATACCCGTTTGGCTTCCCAGAAAGCTTGGGAAATTGAAAAGAAATCTGGGTTTTGAGATTAGTCTTTCTATTTGATTTTTTCCCTAAGCTAACACTAATTCCATGAAATTCGAATTTGCGTTTGCTTCTCTTTGTTTTGAGGTTTATGCTGGTACTTTGGCTGCATTGGTTTGATGTTTAAAAGCTTTCTCAATTTTGTTCTACAAATCAGTCCTGGATTGGTTTTGGTTTTTATATATTGGAGTATTATTATATAATGTTAATTGAATTTTACTTTATTCTTCTTAATTGTGCCAGGTTGCTTCTATGTTGCCACCAGAAGCATTCTCAGTCGTTCGGAAATCTTTTGATGCAAGGAAGGTTAGTTCAATGTGAAGACATATTGCTGTTCATTTGTTTTGTTCTAGGTATATTGGCTTGTGTAGTGGATTCTTATTGGTTCAGTTAACTTTAAGAACACAAGTTTCTACAGTCACACACACATTAGTTTAGCCGCAGAAGAAAATGCCAATTACTTGACACTTAATGAAAATATTTTACATTGTAGGAAGTATCTCATCCTTAGTTATATAAATGTTAAAATGTAACCATGCCTTAATCCTAGTTCCTCGGGTTAGGCTTTATGGAGCAAATTATGATCAATTGCAAACATCCCCCTTCATTGTACTCAATATTGAGTTTTTAAAAATTAGCTGTTGATTGAGTTTATATGTGGATGTCCCTATTCATTTCATTTTTTCCTTAAAGTTATACTTGTTGGTTTTACACCTTGCCATAGAGTTGCCAGTATGGTTCAAATAGCTGGCGTGAATGGAAAATCATTATAAATTTCCTCTTTCATTCTATTCATTTTGAAATTTCAGTTTGGTTTGTAATGCATATACGACAATTCTGAAAATTACTGGACGACTCAGTATTTATGTACTCACAATTTTCTCTCCTGATATTTCCTAGTTGCTGAAGGAGCCCAAATTTGTATATACAGTAGATATGGATGTCATTAAACTCTTGGATCTAGAACCTCGCACTTGGGACTTCATTTCTCAACTTGAACCGAAAGTTGGGTTGATAGAGCATATGCTTGATGAAAGAGTGTCTGGTGATATAATTAACGTAATACATGATTATAGAAGGATCTATAATGGTGTAGTTTCAAATGAAGGTGTACATATTCAATTGGGTGAATCATTCAAGTACCCTGCAAGTAAAAAACCAAAAGTAGCAATTGTTGGCAGTGGACCATCAGGGTTGTTTGCTTCTCTTGTGTTTGCAGAACTTGGTGCTGATGTTACCTTAATAGAAAGAGGTCAAGCAGTTGAACAAAAGGGTCGGGATATTGGCGCTTTGGTAGTTCGACGAATTTTACAACTTGAAAGCAATTTTTGCTTTGGGGAGGTCATATCTTGATTCTCTTTGACAATTAAAGCTTTAAATTCCATATTATACCACAGTATTGTTCATGACTTTGGTAATCTGTTGTTATGCTATCATCTCTCATTAAATTATATATTAATCATAGCAATACACATAACATATATGTTACTTTTGACTACATATTGTACTCCATGTGATGAAAAATTTTAATTAGAAAATTACATCATTATGTTAACAACTAACTTGGAAATCACTAGAGTGCATTTGAAAGGCCAAAAGAATGCAAGATTGCTAGTTAAACAACAAAGAATGGTCTATGGCTTTAGGAAGACATGGGAGCTTTCATTCAATTATATTTATAAACATCGTAAAAAAAATTGACAATTCCAACTTTTTTAGTGCAAAATTGTAATATAACCAGGTCGACATTTTGTTTAGATTATTTATATAAAAAAGTTTTGTTTAGATGAAATTTTAAATAATAATTTGTTTGTCAAACCAGGCCAATTAAAAACTTCTATCCAAGATTCTTGAATATGGGATGGAGGCAGTGGCACTAAGAGCTTACTTTGCCATAATCGATATTTAAAAACTAGATATCATAAACCTGCAAGGGTAGGTTACTCAAGTGGTGGTTGTAAAATTTGTAATTTCTAGCTGCTTGATCTAGTTTATTTTGCCACATAATATCTTAGTGTTTGTCTCACAATAAGGTATTTGTATGTTTTATGGCTCCAGCTGTCACATCTGGACCATGTTTCAATGTTTTGGCTGAGATTGTAATGACACGAGTCATGTAGATCTCTTTGGGAAGAAACTATTTTGAGCTGCCATTTTATATGATCCTTCTAGAATAGGGTTATCTTTTCTAGATGTGCATTAGCCAAGATAACCCGAGGGACAAAACATGGTGAATCTTTTATTATCTAGACTAGATATTAGTGTTTTCTTCATTTTTTTAAAAATGCTTGGATAAATTACATGAACACCCCTTGAGGTTTAGGTTTAATACAAGTTCCTCCCTCATGTTTTGGAAATTACACTGACCTCCTCTGTCAATGTTTGTTCATTAACGGAGACAATAAAGCACATAAAATTACATTTGTACCCTCACCTTAAAACATGAATTTACCTCATTGCTCTTAGCTCACCTATTTCCTCTTTGGCCCTTATATTCGTAAAACAGAGGTCCTTGTCTCTGATCAACCCCCACCACCACACCCACTGGTGCCCACGATCATCACCATAAGCAACAACAGCAACTTCAAAAAATCACTGGTCACTCCCAATAGCCACCATTAACAATGTCGCCGAAACCCTAAAATCAAAGACATCAATACACCATTGAAAATATCATGTTTGTGGTGGAATTTTGTAATAAATGGCTTAATTGTTTATTTAGCTGGCAACTAGATTGCTTACTGGGTTAGCAACCATATATATAGCACCAACATATGTATGCGTACAAACATGGAAGCAACACAGATATATGGGTATGTATGTATATATATATCACGCTAGTCCATACGAAGCTCTGCTCTGGCTTTAATTGGGTCTTTACTAATGGACGGTGGGATTGGTCTCTCAAGGACTATGTTGCACGGACACGGACACGGACACGGACACGGGACACGACACAGACACGACACAGACATGCGAAAACGCAATTTTTCAAAAAATAGGGGACACGATACGCTGGGGACACGTTTAATATATATAATTTTATTTATTTATTATATGTCTAAAATAAAAATAAAATCATTAATTCTTATACAATCAACATAATAATAAAATTAATAAATATATTTATAAAAAAAATTAATAAAAAATGTGTTTTTTTAAATAAGATATATATTTTATATGTTAATATAATATAATTTATAATTTAATATAATAATATAATAACAAATATGTTAATATAATTTATTAGATATATATTTTATATAACAAATTAGATATATATATATTATATATAACAAATTAGACAGGCGCGACAAGAGAGAGAGAGAGAGAGAGAGAGAGAGAGGAAGTCAGATCGAACGCAGATCGAAGGCGAGGACATGGCGACGCTGCCGGAGGAGCTGACGAGTCTCTACGACTCCATCTTTGACGAGTTCGACTGCGACAAGAGCTGAGCCGTGGACATCGATGAGTTCAGATCGAGATCGAAGGCAAGAGGTCGATCGCGAGCAGAGATCAAAGGCAGATCGAAGGCGAGAGACAGAGATCGAAGGCAGATCGAGCAGATCGCACCAGGTTTCTCTCTTTCTCTCTCCCCTTTACGATCCCATCTTCATTTGAATCGCGATTCTGAGTAAGAATCGCGGCCTGTTTGCACGAATCCTGTAACAAAGGCCGTGTCCATGGCGTGTCCGACTGGAAGATTTCAAAAAAAAAAAAAGGAGACACGTTAGAGAGAGTGTCGGACACGTGTCTACCGCGTGTCCGACGCGTGTCCGTGTCCGACACACGTACGCAGAGCCTTGGAATGTGTCGGTGCTTCATAGCTCAGGGATTAGTCAAGGTGCACGCAAGCTGGCCTGGATATCTTGAGTTATCAAATATATATATATATATCACACGAACCTTATTTCTAAAACCTAATATATATATACTCAATCTATTTAAATGGGCTTGATGGTGGATTTACAGAAAAATATCCCAATTGTGACAACCAACAATACCAACACCCGCTACCATCACAACATTGCTATAGCCAACAACCACAATTACCATTGCTTGCCAATCCATTGACCAACACCAGCAGCCCAAAATAGAGCCCTCACTTAGAATCAAATCAACCACAAATGAAGCAACACAAACACAAACAGAGCAAAATGAAGGGTTGGGTCTATGGAAATAGGGAGAATGAATGGTTGGGTCTGTGGAAGTTGCTTTGCTTGGTTGGTAAGAAGTGGAAGGGGAAAGGTTGAGAGAAGAAATTCGGGTTTGTGATGTTGGTTGTGTGTCAGGGTTGGGGTGGTACATTGATGATCAATCGGAGAATGATAAGAGGGATGGGGTCATGGCGTAAGGTCTGCACTGGTTGTTGGAGAAGGGAAAACAAGGTCGTGATGTGTGGGAAGCGAAGATGGAAGGGTGGGGCAGGAGGTGGCATGGTCCGGCGTTTGTGGTCACAAACAAATAGAGATATGGGCGATGGAAATTTGGCACTGGATGGGTTTTTTATTGAATTGGGGTTGTCTATTGGATTATAATGACAACCAAATTGGCATAGTCACTCATTTTTTCTGTCTTTAGTATTTGATTTCTCTATTTTATTTTTCCATTTATTGGAATGATTATTATATCTATGAAAATCTGATTTTGTTGGTTGTTTGTGTACGTATATTATATGCTTGATGGTGGTAAAGTATCATGTTTACCTGCTTGATTTATTGCTTCAAAGAACTAATTTTTCATGTAGACGAAAAAAAATTGTGATATTTGTGGTAGTTGCGTGATAAATTGTAGGAAGGAGGAGATGGAGTAATAGAGGAGGATATAGGAGGGAGTGGTGGTTACCTTGAGGGGTGGCTGCTATGTGTTCAAAAGAGAAGAAATATAGTGAAGGTAAAATTGGTATATAAAAAACTTGAACTACTGACATTTGCAAAATCTGTTAGTTGACCTAAAAATCAACTAATGGAGGGGGCAATTTGTAATGCAACTTTAAATTTTAGGGAGGGGGACATAATTTCCAAAAGGTCAAGGCTATTAATTTAGTCAGAGCAAACCTTAGGGGTGTTAGTGTAATTTACCCAAAATGCTTTTAGCTTAATGGATGCTTTCATACATTGCTATCACCATATGAACGGTAGAGATATTGCTTGTACTTGCATGATGCGATTAAAAATTTGATATTGTGGAAATGTATATAGAAGAATCTAAAGCATATCAATGCTAAAATGATCTAGAATTACAGCTTGTTTGATATGCGTGCATAACATTACTGATTGATCACATTAATTTAGTTATTTTTGATGTGTAAATTTTTCCACATGCTTTGCTAATCATCTGTTAAATTGTCACGAGTGAAGTATTGAGGAGTGAGGACTTACATGGCAGGGTGGTGCAGGTACTTGGAGCGATGGAAAGCTAGTAACTAGAATTGGAAGGAACAGCGGTAGTGTTCTGGCGGTGAGGATCATTTCCTTAACCTAGTAGCTTAGCTTCTTTGTGTGTATTGTATGATCTGTTTTTCCAAGCATTCTGCGTATAGAGTCTTTGTCATTATAAAGCTATTTTCCATTGAATGAGTTACACTTACACTTCATCCTCAGGTTATGAAAACGTTAGTTCATTTTGGAGCTCCAAGGAATATCTTGGTTGATGGAAAGCCTCATTTGGGAACTGACAGATTGGTTCCACTATTACGCAACTTTCGGCGGCATCTACAAGGATTGGGGGTGAGTCGCTTATTTGACTTCTCCAAGACAAAGAAATGCATTGTTTTAAGCATCTTAAATAAATTTATTCTAGTACTTGGTTGCTATTTTACTAATTTGGTTTCTTGTATTGATGTGCCTAGGTTAATATCAGGTTTGGGACAAGGATAGATGATTTGCTTGTAGAGAATGGAAGTGTTGTGGGGGTGAAAATTTCTGATTCAAGCAACAACTTAAAGTTTGATAGCCAGAAGTTGGGATGTGATGCAGTTGTTCTAGCAGTTGGACATTCTGCCCGTGATATATATCAAATGCTTCTGTCTCATGATATCAACCTGTGTCCAAAAGATTTTTCTGTGAGTTTCTATTAGCGTCAGTCAGCCAAGATATTTTTGTCGTGCACTTCTTTTGAAAATTGTATAATTTTCCTACCATATTGAGATCTTTATGTCTCTGTGCGCATGCACATTCGATTGCACACAGGTGCGTCCATGGGTGCCACCTTGTACATGTATCTATTGGCATGTGCATGGGGATCTCACATGTGCACAGAGTTGGTGGGTTGGGGGTGCTTACACCGAGTACACAAATTATTTAATTTTTTCCTTTTTCTATCGTGATCTTATGATAGAAAAAAGAAAAAGTTAAATAAGGACTTATGTCCGGATAAACAGAACTAAGACAGAGTACATGGAGTGTAAATTTAGTAACAGTAACAATGAAAGTAAAGGAGAAGCGAAGATTGAGAACCAAGAACTGTCTAAGAGTGAACATTTTCGTTATTTAGGGTCGATTATCACAACAACGAGGGAGATTGATGCGGATGTGGCCCATAGGATTAAGGTGGGATGGTGTAAGTGGTGAAGTGCGTCTGGGGTACTGTGCGATAAATGAACGGCTATTAGACTAGCGATGTTGTATGGGACGGAGTGTTGGGCAACCAAAAAACATGTAGATAAGATGAGTGTGGTTGAGATGAGGATGCTAAGGTGGATGTGTGGCAAGATTAGACAAGACAAGACAAGACAGAATTAGGAATAAGTGTATTCGGGAATGAGTAGGAGTAGCACCAATAGAAGATAAGTTGAGAGAGAATCGATTGAGATGGTTTGGTCATATTCAACGGAGACCAACAGAGGCAGTAGTGAAGGGATGCAATGCTGTAACGGTAGATGGAAGGGTTAGGGGACAGGTTAGGCCTAGATTAACGTTGGCTAGCGTTGTAAATAGAGATATGGATCTACTTAATTTGACTAATGAAATGACCTTTGATAGGGCCTCGTGGAGGAGAAGGATTCATGTAGCCGACCCCATTTGATGAGACTTAAGGCTTGGTTTGGTTTGGTTTGGTTTGGTCTATCGTAATCTTATGATATGATTGATATGACCTCCTTGATCACCGGTAAAAGCATGGTGGCATCAACGTCAAGTACAAGTATGCTTGGATATTGGATCATATCCCAAACGGCAGAACCACTGCCTCCATTAATGTTTAGGGACTCAACACGAGACTGACCTGCTAACCCAGTTCATTGTTTGAAAAACTCTTTTTAACTTTTCTCTTTTTCTTTCTCGTATATATATATATAACCAAATCAAACCAAACTAAACCAAACCAAGCCTTAAGTTCCATCAAAATATATATATATATATTTGGAGCAAGCAAAAAAGTTAAGAAATCCAAATCCAGAAGTATTTTGATCACAATTCTAAGCTTTCTTTGTTTGTGTCCACCTTATCTAATATGTCGGGATTGATAGTTTTGCTGTAAATTTGGTGGTTATGCTTTTATATTGGAAGCATTTTTCTTTTAGTAATGACTTGCATGGCTGAACAGGTTGGTTTGCGGATTGAGCATCCTCAAGAACTAATAAACAGCATACAGGTTGGTTATGCAGGCTGTTCTTCTGGAGGAATCTTTTACTCATCCTGCTTGCTTGTTAATATTTGTGTGCTTTTTTTGGGTCAAATTTGGAGTCACTGCCTGACCAATTATATTATGCTTTGCAACTTCACTTCTTAACCGCAGTTACTAGCTGGGTAATGACTTTTTTAGCGTCTTTTTTGCTTTATTAGGATATAATTGTTGCTAAAAAAACTGATGCATTTGGTAAAATGTTTAGAGAACAAAAAAATTTGTTAGTGAGAAAGTAGAGTGGGTCCTTAGGTTTTTTTATTTTTATTGTCAACCTTTTAAGCTGAAAACAAATAATCTTTTTTTATTTTAACTTAATTAGCTAAAGAGTTACTAAAAGAGCCCAAACCAAATGGAGCTAAGAGTTTCATTCCAATTTAGATAGCTAATAACATTTAAACTCTAGCTTTTGCTATATTCAACTTCACTTTGCTTCGTTTTGCAGCTCTTATATGTAAGTCCATTTTGCTAAAAAAATGGCTTTAGATTGTTTGGCATGCTCATTTCCTCCCCAAAAGCCAACTTTAGCCACTTAAAAATGCCATTTGAAAAGCTAAAAATTTTAGAATATGCCAATTTGCCAAATAAACTAGCTTGTTTCAGCAATAACTTGTTTGTCTGCTTATTTTAGGCCAAATAAGTTAACTTAAAGCTTACGTTGTCATTTAATCCAAAACTTGTGTTTGTTGGTTTGTTATTTATGGGTTTGCTATAAAATTGTGGATATGTGTTGATCTTTCTTTTATAATTATGTCTAATTGATGTAATTGATTTTCTATCAATTGATAAAAAGAATAATAATAAAGACCTTTAGCATGGTACAAAGGACTATGGTATCAAATAATCAATTCTAATAATTACTTTGGCAAATCTAGGAGGAGGCCCTGTTTGGCATGGGCTAAAAGGGCTACTTTCTGGCTAAATATGCCAAAAAGCGAAACTATGTTTGTCTTGAGCTAAAAAAGCAACTAAACAGGCAAGCCAACTTTCCAACTAACATGGAAGTGACATTTTTAGCAATTACCAAAGGCATGAGGTTTTTTAGATTCAAAAAAAAAGAAAAAAAAAAAGATAAGAGTAAAAAAGCCATTGCCAAACTCTACAAGCTTGTTTGGTATAGTTATTAGAATAGATTATAACTTAGGTTTCCTTCGAGAGTTAATTAAAAAAATTAGTTTATCGATTATAAATAAACCTATAAAAAGAAATTAATACTAAAAATGCTAATTTATTTGGTACATTTTTAGTTTATTTGACTTTTCTAATGACTTTTTAGAGTGGTTAAAGTGAGCTTTTTGGCGAAAAAAAGATTTGTCAAATGAGTTAAGACTTTTTTAGCAAAATAGGTTTTTTTAGCCGATTAGTTTGCTTTTAAGCTGGAGCCAAATGAAGAGCTTCGTTTGGCTATGGCTAAAAGGTCAATTTATTAGCTAAAAAAGTTCATTTTGTTAAAAAAAGTTTTAACTCATTTGGCAAATTCATTTCTCTCCATAAATACCACTTTAGTCACTCTAAAAAGCCATTAGAAAAGCCAAAAAGCTAAGAATATGCCAAACAAACTAGCTTTTTTAGTAATGGTTTTTTTATGCTTATTTTTAGCCAATAAGCTATGTTGCTAGAAAACACTAATACCCTAACAAATTACCTATTGGTACACATGTTCCAAAATATGGTACACTTTCGTTTCAAAATAGTAAATTTAGTGAGTTGAAGTGATTCTAAAAGTTTTTTTCAATATATTTTCTTAAATGTTACCTTAGGAGACACAAAATCAAATATATGAATTAAAATCTAAGGTGAGTAAATTGTTTACAAAACAAAAAATAAAAAATGGGTCATAATTTTCATATAATTTTCATAGAAATGATTTGCTACATGAATATATATATACATATATATATTTATTGGATACCTAATAAAAAGAAAATTATTCTAGAAGTACCTTGAATTCTTAAGTGTAATATATATAAGTCTACTTTTATCGTACCATATTTTAGAGCATGTGACGTACCGCATTCTCGTTCCTGTTCCCGTTCTAGTTCCATGTACCGGAACGATCCACAGTCTAGGTAACATAGAGCTAACTTATCAGTTAACTCTCAAAGGAAGCCTATACTATGTTTGGTTTTCACTTTTTAGCAATTTTTTGGCTAATTTTTTTTAAAAATTCTATTTATTTTTTACTAAAAAGTTTAAACAATGAAAAAAATCGAATGACTAATTCAACCCTTCTACTAACAAGAAGGTAACTTTTTATTATTTACTAAATGTGTGGCTAAAGAAATAAAAACTACCAAAAAGATCATTCCCAAACTAGGGTTTAAAGTTTGTTTGGCACTTATTTTTAAACTACTAATTCAACTCTATGTTTCGTTTTCACTTTCTAGCCATTTTTTGGCTAATATTTTATTTTATTTTTATTTATTTTTTTATTTTTTATTTTTTAAAAAAGGTCTATTTACTTTTACCAAAAAGTTTGAACAATGAAAAAAAAAAACTAATAACTAATTCAACTCTTCTACTAACAAAAGGGAAACTTTTTAGTATTTACTAAATGTTTTGGCTAAAAAATAAAACTAAAAACTACCAAAAACATCATTCCCAAACTAGCTCTTAAAGTTTGTTTGGCATTCAGTTTTTAAGTTAGCTTATTGGCTTAAAATAAGCTCACATCAGATAAGCTGTTACTTGTATAAATTAGTTTGTTTGGCATTAGCTAGTCCAATGGCATTTTTAAGTAGCTAAAATTGACTTTTTGTTAGGAAATGAACATGCCAAACAATCTAAAGCTTTTTTAGCAAAATGAACCTATAAGCCTAGCCAAATGAGGCTTTATTTGGGAGTTAGTTAGAAAGTTAGTTTAATGGCTAAAAATAAACCTACAAAAAATTAATGCTAAAAAATCTAGTTTGTTTGGTCGATTTTCTAGTTTTTTTTTTTTTGTAATGATTTTTAAAGTGGTTTGAAGTGGATTTTTAGGCAAGAAATGTTTTTTTTTTTTTTAGAAAAATGAATTTTTTTAGTTAATAATTCGACTTTTAAGCGAGAAGGTTGTGGCTAAAAAGCCGGTTTATTGGCTAAAAAGACTCATTTTGCTGAAAAAGCCTTACCTAGTTTGGCAACAACATTCTTTGCCAAAAATCCTACTTTAGCCACCCCAAAAAACCATTAGAATAAGTCAAGAAGTTGGAAATGTGCCAAACAAACTAGTTTTTGTTGCATTAGTTTTTTTGTAGACAACTTTTTGGTGAACTCCCAAAAGAAGCCAACAAATAAAAATGCAAACAAAACAACTCAATTTTTTCACTCACAAAAGAGTAACTTTTTTAGTAACTTCCCATACACATTAGCTTTTTTAGTTTTTTAAAAAGCCAAAAAGATAACTTTTTTAGTAACTTCCCAAGGGGTTGGCTTGGTGGCAAGGCCTTGGGTCTTGGGGGTGTGCTCCCTCTATGGTTTAGGGATCGAAACCTCTTAGGTGCTAACAATTTCTTAGAGCCATCAGACTGGGAGAAAACCCTTGAATTAAATGTGGTGCACTTGCGGAAAACTCCTTACTGAGGGCCTGTGCACCCGTGGGAATTAGTCAGGCTTTGATTCGGACTTCCCGGTGCCAATCTCCCAAAAAAAAAGAAAGAAAGGAAAGCTAGAAAGGCACTAAAAAAGTCGATCCAAAAAACCTCTGGCTTCCTTTGGGTGTTGCTATTAGCTAAAAAGCCATTTTGCTGAAAAAATGTTCATTTGGCAAATCCATTTTTTCATCAAGAAGTCCATTTTAATTATTTTAAAAAGCTGTTAAACAAGTCAAAAAAGTTGAGAATGTGTCAAATAAATTATCTTTTGTTAGTTAAAATAAGCCTACAAAAAAAGGCAAAGTTTAAAAAGTTAGTTTGTTTGGCATATTCTTAGCCTTTTTGACTTTTGGTTAAAGTGGGTTAACGATAAATGAGTTGCCAAATGAGCTTAAGGTTGTTATTGACAAAATGGGTTTTTCTAACCAATAAATTGACTTTTAAGCCACAACCAAGTGAAGTCTAAACTAACAAATAAGTTGGATTTATCCAAAGAAGGGATTATGGTCAAGCTATTGAACTACAAATAAACGGTAGTTGAACAATGCGAACTGACATAATAATGTAGCTTCTGTCAATGATTTAAGCTAGTATGAATTTACATGAACCTCCCATATTTGTAGTAGAATGTAGTTCAACATTTCCAGTTAGGAAGTTGAAACTTGTGATACACTTGGAATGTCAAAAGAGGTAAGTGAACAGCTTCTTTCATACATAGAATTGTTTCAAATGTAACTGTGGAAACAATAGATGTACCTTTGATTTTACCACAAGAAGGTTCTAGAAAAATGAAATTATTAGGTCCTTCTGCTTCCTTATTGCAGACAAATATGTACATAAATATATATATCAATGTTATATGAGCTTGAGTATGGATGTTCGGATGGGTATGTATCAATTTATCTATTACTCAAAATCCTAGGATATTTGGACATGATCGAATTATTAAGGGCCTCTTTGCTTTTATCTTCATTTCAATTTTTACCTTTTGAATTTGTGGAAACAGAAGGAATAATTTTTTTTAAAAATAAATAGTACTTGAGTTTTTGAAACTGGAAACTGCGAACAGCTGCCGGTATGTTTCTAGTAAACTGTTCAAAATAAGCTTTTGGAAAACTCTAGTTCAATTTTCTATTTTTTTATTTCTCTTCTTTTATACTCCTGGGTGCAAGTATGTGTTTATGTGACTAGGGTGCCTGGTATGTTATTAAGATTATCTTAAGATATCCATTTGAATAAGTACACTAATAAGATCTTAATGGAATAGTATAATACGAATGTGTCTCCATTTTCTTATGGTAAGTGAGAGGTTGGTTGCATTTCTTGTAACTAGTAAATATACCCAATTGCATAGAGGCCCATTCTTGTTAGTGTACCAAGCCTTCGATATTTTAGTCACCCAAAAACAATTGAGGCCCATTCTTTTTGAAAAAACCTTGGCATTTTGGAAATGAATTACTTGCAAATAATTCGTTGAGCCACTTCTTCCTTTCCTTTTTCCGTTCCCTCTACAATTCCGTGCTCAAATCCTTAATCCAAACATAGTCTCAAAGATCTTAGAGAGAACATGGAATGGTACAAGGTGATTCAAGTGTTGGATAGTTCGATATACATTGTTAGGCCTATTTCCTAATAGTTTAAGCTTTTGGATATAGTGCTGATTTAACATGATATTAGAGTTCAGGTTGGGGGAAGTCTTGGGTTCAAGTCTCTTCATTTGCATTTAGTTCCAATTTTCAGTCTTTCTCCCTTGTTTGCATTTTTGCTTCTCTCTATATATGGATGCTTCAATCTCTATATATTACCTCCAACAAACTACAACATTGCATAAAAATTCAAGGGGGGTCAACTTGGTGACCAAGTGAATTTGGAGACCAAACAAACTGGGTGCCCAAAAGCTAAGTCATGGTCTATTTTGACCTCTAAATAAAGCCTAGTAAATCTTGGTCAAGTAAGTCTGTGACACACACAAATAGCCCATTCTGCCGGCTCACTTTACAGCCCATGAAAGAAAATTACGAAACTGGCACTGACATGAAAAGTAAACAAAACATGAAAAAAAAGAAAAAAAGAAAAAAAAAGTAATAACAACCTTAAAATAATTAATTCCTTAGGCAAGTTCTAAAGTGGAATCTTGCCAAATAACTATATTGGCATTGGAATCTAATTTCCCAGCTGTCTTTTAGTATTTTGGGTAAATTACGCTGACCTCCCCTTGAGATTTATGACAATTAAGAGACTTTCCCTAAGGTTTTCCTCTTCTCCTTTCTCTCTCTAGACCAAAGCTCCGTCCCTACTTTAATAAGCAGCCACCTTCCACTAGGCAGCGAACAAAACCACCACCTCTTTGCTCCCTGTATATATGTATATATATATGCTCTCTTACAATTTTGATGGGGTTACTGTTATGATTTTTGCAAGAGAAAAAGAATCAAACAATGACCCAATTCTAATATTTCTCACTCTTTCAAATGTGTTTTCAAGATTCCGAGAATGGCACCGTCGTTTAATTGGTGGGTTTCCCATCTCTGCTATAATGGGTTTTCACAACTCATGGCTTCTGTAAAATAGCATTACACATACACGTATACTATGTATGTATTATATTATATGTAATGGATTTGAAGTTTTGAACCTTTGCAGAGGCAGCATTGTTCAATTGGGTTGAGGAATTAATTAGTTGATGGTTTTATGGAGTTGGCATTGGTGGTATAGTTGATGTAGGTAAGCAGTGGTGTTGCTGGTGGTAGGTTTGTGTTGGTGGGTTTAGTGTGAATTATGATGGAGGGAGGAGAAAACGCTAATATCCTAGCGAATTATATTTTCGAATGCATGTTTTGAAACATGGTACACTTTTACAAAATATTGAATATAGTGATTCAAAACGATCGCAAAATTTTTGTCAAATATATTTCCATGAGGTTTCCTTAGGAGAGAAAAATCAAATATAATGAAATAAAATCTTATGTGAGTGAAGTTTTAGCAGGACAATGTTAAATGGGCCATAATATTCATAAAAATGTGTTGCTACATTATTAATTTGTAAAAAAACCTGCATATTATTGAATGTCTAATTGGTAGAAGAAAATTACTCTAGAAGTACTTCAAATTCTTATAATAATCTATACAAGTCTATCCTTATAGTACCACATTTGTCAAACATGTGGCATATCACGTTTCTATTCCTTTTATTAGAACGATCCATGTTCCAGATAACATATAACATAGTTCCATACATTTGCATCAAGTCTGTTATTATCCCTTCCTCCTTGTAGTAAAAATTGCTCATGCTTAGAATTGTCTATCTATATGTTGTCAAAATTTCTTCAAAAAAGATAGTTATACTTCTTAATTTTCTTACTATTTCCGAGAGTACCAGTTGCTTTTTTGTAGGAACCTCCTATTGGGGGGTGACAAAGTTGCTCCAGAACTGCGATTCCACAATTCAGAGCTAGAAACCAATCGGAACCATATTCCTATCTAGAAAGAACCCCATTCTCAACTAGCATGAAACCTCTCAAATATATGAATCCCAAAGAAACAAAAGAAAAGCTTCCACGCAAGATAAAATCTGTAGCAACCATCAGATGATAGAAAAATAATTAACTCACATTGTTTCTAGTAGTTTACATAATATTTATTTTTATTTACAAAAAAAAAAAAAAAAGGGGAAGTGTTTGATGTTCACACCAATCTGCAATATGTATTCATATTTTAACATCTATATTACAAGTTTACAACTAAGAAAAAAAAAATTTCTTACAAATATATTATATATGAAATATATAAACATTCCAATTGGTGCTTTCAACCTTCGACTCTTTTACATTCCCCCACCCCCGCTTCATGCAACTAATGTTGGGCATAGCTCCTATTAAGATGTGCTTTTGTTAACAGTTCATGTGTTGGATAGTGTTTGAGATGTATCAATCGAGTGTCGAGCATAGTGAATCAAGTTGGACACTTGTCTAGGAATGCCCACATCTAAGAAGCACGGACATTTCTAAGCAGGTGACATATCCGTGTCCATGTCCGTGTCCGTGTCAAACACCGACACTCTTTGGACGCTCTTAGGACACGTGTCCAACAATCTTCAAAACGTGTCCTATTCTTTAAATTTTTTTAAAGACTCCGGACACTCTTTGGACACTTGGAGGATACACGTGTCAATTGCTTAAATACACGTGTCTATCGATTAGACACATGTGAAACTAATTATAAGTTTGAACAAAACAACTTAAAATACAATAATAAAACAAAACTCATAAATTTATAGAAATTAGTGTCATATTATATTTTTTTTTATCATCTTTGAATGATATATTTGTATATATAACATATAATAAATATATAAAATTATATATTTCATGTGTGTCCCCATATGTCGTGTCTTGCATTTTTTTGAAAATTAACATGTCGGCGTGTCTGTGTCGTGTCACGTGCCCGTGTACATGCTTCTTAGGACATGAGCATCACACCTTCCCAAAAGACTGATGAATTAGTACTCATAGGATTTTTTCCCATTCCTTTTTTGTCTTTGTATTTCCCCCCTTTAGTCCGTTGCAAAGTAGCTAAATTCTATAATTTTTTTAATTTGGTACGAGTTTCATATAGTCCTGTGAGATTGGCCAAGCTTTGAGTGAGATTTGTTTAATGTATCATTTGATAGTAAACAAATCTATACAGACAAATGTGCAGTATTCTGGATTGGCCACTGAAGTCCGCAGTGGACGTGGGAAAGTACCAGTTGCTGATTACAAAGTTGTCAAGTATATTAATGGAAATGATGTGGATACAACCTTTAATCCAGGGACTGTGAGGTGTGGTTGTTATTCCTTCTGCATGTGTCCTGGTGGGCAGGTAAGGTTCTTGTGATATTCCTGCTAAGAAAAGTGGGATTTGCAGTATGTGATTTACTTGTTTTGACTGGTACCTTTTTCTTTCCATACTCTATTTTGTAATGGTTGCTTACTTTATGCACAAGAAATTTATGGTTTCATTAGTATACGATAAATGGATCATATAATGGGAAATTTATGCAATCTGATCTAGGAACTTATTTAGCATTGTCAATAAATTATCTGGATAGAAAAATAGTATATGAAACACACAAGCATATTTAGGCAATATAGTTCAGAATTACTTTCATAGTTGAAATGCCATGCAATCTTACTTCATCTAGATTGATCATGCCATGAATTGTTTAGTGTGCGGAGAGGCTGGAAACCGTCATTCCTGAGATCATGTGAACGGGATTGCTTAACAATACACTTGCAGGTTGTTCTTACTAGTACAAATCCATCAGAACTATGTATCAATGGCATGTCATTCTCTCGATGTGCATCGAAGTGGGCAAATGCAGCTCTTGTTGTTACTGTCTCATCTAAGGATTTTGATGCTCTAAATTTCCGTGGACCTCTTGCTGGAGTTGAGTTTCAGGTACTTTTATGGTTCGACATTCATGTTTTTTTTGTTGTTGGCGCAATGTGGATCTTGATAAATATTAGACACTAACCACTCGACCGCGAGTAAGGGCATTTATGATATTTCTATACTTGTGACCGATTGCCCTAATTTCGATGTATTTATAGTTGAGGGGTGGCGGCTATCTCTTGTAATCTCTAGTAACCTTTTATATTATCGTGAAAAGTGCAACAACCATGGCCGTATCCTAGTTTGGGGTTTTGTAAACCTTGTGTTCTTTGTGTGTGCATATGATTTATATTTCTTGTGCGTTTGTTTGCTTCTGTGTTATGTTTTACTGATTCTAGTTAGGTGTTATGGATTCCCACCAGTAATTCTTGTTCTTTTTGTTTTTCTTCCTTTCCTTGCCAATAGTATAATCAACAACTGTTGGATGGACCATATAGCCACAAATTTTATTTTCTTCCTTGCCGGTCATGTAGCCACAATTTTCCTGTTGGAGGGATTCATCTCTGGCAGCAAATCAAATTCTACTTGAACATTTTCTTTCTGCTAGCAGACTTTGTTCAATCAATCCACTTGTTTCTGTGATTTTATTTTTTTTACATGGTGTGATAGTACTATTTCATAGACCTCAGTTCAAATTCTTTTGTCATACTTTTTTCAAAGGTTAGCTATAATGCAATTATTCAGAGGGAATTTGAGCGAAGAGCAGCTACAATGGGAGGGGGCAATTTTGCGGTGCCTGTGCAAACAGTTACTGATTTCTGGAAAATAAGTTATTGGGTAAACCATTTCTTTTTTAATTTCTAATTTCTTTGCTTCTAAGTCTTTATCCAAATTGAATTGCCATATTGCTCAGGAGCATCTGTTCCGCCATCAAGTTATCGATTGGGAGTGAAGGTAGCCAGCCTCCATGAATTGTTCCCCAATAATATAACGGAGGCTTTACAAAATTCACTCTCAATGTTTGACAAAGAGGTTTCTTTCTATTTTTATTTCCTTTTCTCCTTTTCTTTGGAGCGGTCATTTTTACAATTTTTAACATTTGTCCTCTTGAACCTTGAAATTTTCAGTTACCAGGATTCATCTCCAGCAATGCTCTTCTTCATGGAGTAGAGGTAACCTCATTTTTCAATTTTGCAGGTTTGAGTAACTAGATCTTTGTTTTGATTTTGTTTTCGCCTTTTCAATAGTTCATTTGGCAAAAACTAAAAAGCCAGCTTATTTTTGTCTTTTCTGAACTTTTTTAAACTAAGTCGAAATTATTTACTATGTAGGTGGTTTCTCTCAACTAGAGGATTCTAAAAATTGAAAAATATGAGTCAAAATATTTAGGGTAAATTACACCGACACCCTTTAAGATTTCTGTTTAATACAGATCCCCTTCACATTTGAAAAATTACACTTGCTCCTCTGTCAGATTAAAACGACATATTTACCCCTTAATCTTTATACGTATAAAATAATCAAATAATGAAGATATTTTGTTCATGTCATTTTAAGGAAAATAATAATCATTTTCTTTGGTTTAACTCACAAAAAATTGAGTTTTTTTATTTTTTTATTTTTACAATTTTTTTTAATATTTTAAGAAAATTTTTAAGTTTTTAGATACACCTAATCTAGATATACTTAAAAAGTATAATGTTTTGTATTTTTTTTTTTAAATTCACCAAATACAAAAAAAAAAAAAAAAAAAAAATTTAAAAAAAAAAATACAAAAATTCAATATATTATCTTATTTTGTTGTATTCAATGGATTTTTTTAGAAGTTTTTTGTACAAATTTTGTACTTTTTAAATATATCTAGATTAAATTGATCTAATCTAGGTATAATGGTGGAAATAAAAATGAGAAATTATATTCATATAAAAAAATATCGTAAAAAAGTTGTGATAGTGATATTGTTGGAAATATAAATCATTTTTATGGGTGTTTTGTTTTAAAGTGTTCTATATAAAATTTATATTTGTATATCATCACTCAATAAGAATATGTTGTGGTAGAATTTAATGATGAGAAGTTGTAAAATGTAGTCATCATGATAAGAAGAAGAAATAATTAAAAAAGACAAAATGGTGATTTAAAAAAATTTAGGACATGACATCAGCAATTCATGGGACAATTTGTAATGAGATTACGAATCTCCTGGAGGGAAATGTAATTTTTCAAATGTGAGTCGGGGGGGGGGAGGGGGGGGGGGGGTTCTATTAAACAGAAACCTCAGGAAGTGTCAGTGTGTGTAATTTATCCAATTTTTTTGTTAACTAGGTTTGTTTTGACTAGATGATTCTAAAAATTGAAAATTTTGAGTTCATTTGAAAAAAAAAAATTTACTACAGGTGAAAGCAAGCCAAATTTTATCAAAACCACCCCCCCCCCCCCCCCCCCCTTCTCAAAATTTTAAATTCTTAGGATCGTCTAGTTGAACGAATCTAGGGCTCTGCAATACTACAAAACATGGTTTTTGAATTGCGCCATATTGGTTGGGTTAGTAATTGTAAAACACTGTCAATAAATTATAGTTTTAATTTTGTAGGTCCAATTTCAAAAAGAAAAAAGAAACATTTTTGGTTTATTGGAATGAGATGAAATAGAATGAAATGGTCATTGTTAGGTTACTCGTTGGAATGATCATTTCCCTTACAATGGTGAATTATGATTGCATATGTAATGAATTTTTCATTATTTTCCTTAGTTAACCAAACAAGAGTATGAGCATTTTGATAGAATGATCATTCTATTTCACTCCATTCCAGTGAATCAAACACTACTTAAGAGTTAAAGAGTTTCAATATAATCTCTCCGTAGCAGTTACAATCTAATTTTTGGTTGCTTCAGAGAAGAACTAGTTCTCCTGTCCAGATTCCCCACAACACCGACACTTACGAGAGCACATCATTAAAAGGACTCTACCCAGTTGGAGAAGGAGCAGGCTATGCAGGTGGGATTGTGAGTGCGGCTGTTGATGGCATGTATGCTGGTTTCGCTGTTGCAAAAAATCTAGATCTTTACCGGGGCAGCATAGACTCACTTTTCGGCAAGGCTCAAAATCCCAGTTTTACAAGTTACTAGAAAAGCTGTTTTGATCACTTCATTTCAACTGTTTTCTCACTTGAAGCTGAAAGGGGATGATGAACCAACCTCAGACACACTTCTTGGTTTAGCTCTTGAAGACACTGATGCAGAAACCAAATCAAGCGACTCCGATGATTCTGTTCCCGACTTGTACCCACTATAATGATACCCATTTACTAGATTTGAAGTTTTGGATTAGTCTGTGGAGAATCAAAGAAGCATGTACTTGACTTTTGACTTTTTGAATTATTTTATTTTGTAATTTTTCTTTGCTGAGTAAATTTTTGCATTCAATTCATGCAAAGTGTTATCATCAACAACCTGTAAATGAAAATTGTTACTTTGCATATGTTATGTCCTCAATAAGAAGACAAAAAAATCTTTTATCTTTTTGTATCAGAATGTATGCCTCTTCATTCCTACATTGTTATCTCCGTACTTCATTGCTATCAATCAGTTCTTCTCTTAATTTAATTCTGGTGACAAAATGAACTAAATTATTTATTTTGTCAATTTAAATCTGAATTTGTTTTTAATTTTAAACATCAGCTTATTTTCTGAAGTAAAATTGATATAAAAATAATATTTTAATCATTGAACTCAATACAGATGTACATTAAATGTTTAAAATACTATTTTGGTTGAGTTTAACAATAATTAAAATATTATTTTTTCTATTGGTTTCACGTAGGGGTGGACATCGGTCCGTTGGCCCGCCCAGCCCTATTTTTTAGGGCTTAGGAAGGCTGGGCCAAAATTTCAACTCAAAATATTAATGGGTTGGGTTTGGGATTATTACTTTCAACCCAGTTTGGTTCGGCCCGCTATTAAATTAATTATTTATTTATTTACTATACATTAATATATATATATTTTTATTGAGATCTAGATTTTATATTTGTTGATTTTATTGAAATTCACGTTTGTGATGATGTGTGGTCGAATTTATTTAAGAAATTTTTTAATTTATGCACAAAATCTTTCAATTTATAATGATGTTAATATATTTATTTAAGAAATATAAGTGATTGAATTTAATTATGGAATGTTTTAATTTTTTTAACATATAACCCGATGAATGGGTTAGAGATTTATAATTATTTTTTGAACAGGGTTTGGGCAGATATAGAGGCCCGGTGTTAGGTTCGGGCTGGACTTAGGCAGACAAAAAGTCCCTAGTGCTCGCTTGGTCTGAACCTGACTTAGCCCAGTCCAACATTTGTCCACCCCTAGTTTCACGTAACGAAATTGACAGATATTTTAAATTGAAAATAGGCTTGATCTCTTTAAAGAAAACGAGATATCTGTGCCTCAGCCTGATTTATTTGTATCTTATTTTCTTTGCATTATTTATCAACAAAATATAATTTTTCTGGTATTTTCACCAATACATGTTATATAGGCAAAAATTATCATCTTGATGTATAGACAAAAATACCATCTTCTGTGAGAGAGAGAGAGAGAGAGAGAGAGAGAGAGCAATAATATTCACCGCTAAAAACATATATTCATTTATAACATAGTCCAACAACATGTCCAAAATATATGAAACTGATTGTTCCCGTACTTATAAAAAAGTGAGGCCTTTTACCTCACAACTTGGAATATGAAAATTTCAAAACATACTAGGTAAGTCCATAACAACATAGTGTTGTGACAATTTTCATGTGAAATTATGCACCATATCGTGCCTTCCTAGGGGTCATTTGCTGAAGTTATATTACATAATCATTGAGGACCATCATATAGATAATATATTACATAATCAAAAGGACCATCATATAGCTAATTCCATACTCAAATAATGGACCCTTCCAACAGCATGCAAACCCACTCCATCTTGTCATCCTCCTCTAGACTGAAGAACAAATAAACCAGCTCCTCATCTTTGACTATCATTGATGCTACCTTCAACCTTTGGCTAGTACTCATTGGTAGTTTCAAGAGTTCTGTATTGACGAACCTCATTTGTTGGGATAGGTCATGAAAATACCCTATTCTATGAGCTATCTCTGCCAAATTGAGGTAGAGTTTTATAATTTTTTTTTACTCCTGTGTTCTTTGAGGCTAAAACCAAATCCAAACTTGTATATATAATCATTAACAAAAATATGTGATTCATAATAGAGATTTATTTTTTTATTTTTAATATTTAACTTTTTGATATGGCTTGAAGAAAAAGAGTAAGTGATCATGTTCTGTAAATGTCCGTATTCAGATCATCCAAGCATTTGGCAACTTTGAAAGCTAAACAAGACTCTTGGGTATATTGTTTTAGTTACATGGATGATATGATAAGATCTATTAGGCAATAATTTTTTAGAAGTTTTGTTAGGGTGAAATTTACATAACAAAACAAAGAAGACCCAAAAAAGAATTGATGAAAAAAATCCTTCAAAAATTCCAAAAATTGGACTCATAATCGCAATACACACTCCATCAACCCACAAACCATACATAAAAACCATTGAAACATCAACCATTAAAAAAAAAAACCCCTAACCATCACATGTATATCAATGGAGAAGAGAAGATAAGATAATTTTTTTTACAAAATCAAGTATTACCATAGTTGATTGTTGATCTGATGTTCTCATTGGCCAAGATTTCCCACCGTTTCCTTGCCAACACAGATGTGTCTTTTCCGCTATTTCCTTGCTGCCAAACACGCGCGCGCACGCACGCACACACACAAACACACATATATATAGGCAAAAATTGAGGGCAAAAGTATATTCCAATCTCTAAGCTAGGGGATTGATATTTCAATATCAGCTCATCTAAGGGAAAGGTAATTCGGCTAGGGTGTGGAAGTAATACTCCAGGTGGAGTAGCAATCCCACTCAATATGGAAGCAAACAAACAAGTTATTTGGGCCCCACTTCACTATTACTCCAATCCTACACTCTAATCAGCAAAACAAACATGGCCTGTGAGCAGAGGCGGAGGCAGCATAGGCCGAGGTGGGTCACGCGCCCCCCCTCAGTTTTGCAATTTTTTTTTTCTCATGTATAAAATGTATTTTTTTTTTCTTAACATGTTCTTTGGCTAATGATTTATTATATTGTTCACAGCAAGTAGCTATTTAATACTTTGGGAACTCTATGTGACATTATTTATGTAGTAGTTTAAATCAATAGTATAGCGAAAAATATTATAGATTGAATATAATGAACTCATTATTTTCAAGTAGTTGACATACCACTTAGTATGATTTGTGATTTTCTATGCTTTGAGCATTACGTAGGTAACGTCATATGGTACTCTAAGACTGTTTAATAATTTTAATTCAAAACACATCATTCATAAGCAATGTCATCTCTTTAATATTTTTCTGTCAAATAAAAATTAAATATATTTTATAATAATTTGTACTATAAACGATGTGTTTTTATTTTTTAAAATTAGAAATTTTGATCCATAATTTTTTGTGCTAAAATTGCAAACTTACATCATTATCTCACAACGAGCTATTCCATATTATTATAGAATTTTGATTTGTTCTTATTAATAATGAATATGTAATTTTTTATGTTTAAATTTATCTTATAAAATGATTATTATCTTAATGTTGCTCATGAATTTTTTTTAAATAAAAAATTATAATTAATAAGTGCCCCATCTAACCTAATTTTTTGGCTCCGTCACTACCTGTGAGTAATCAGAGCCACATGTGTAGAACACAAATATTCTTTGTTGGCTGATGATGCTCTAAATCCACCCTAAAAATTAAGTTGGATATTCTATTATTTTAAACACCTTAATTGAAAATTTAAATTATTATTTACTTTTCTAAACACCTCAAATAATTATTACGTCTCTAAAAATTTTGAAACTCTAAAAATATAATAGAAACTTACTTTCTACAGTCTATTAGTCTAATAGTTACAATAGAGATACAAACTCATCTTTCGTGGCAGAATTAACTCGTTGTCTTCAACATCCTCATTGCCAACCCGCCATCTCCAACCCCTATCATTTTAGGGTATTTTGACATTCCATCAATTTGAAACTTATTGATTTTGATTCTTTGAAAAAAGTGATTTTACAGTTTCTTCATATACTCAGTGCCGAATAAATTAAATATGTCTGTATACTCAGTTACGAATAAATAACAGAAAATTGGTTTCAACTTTTTCATGTAGATACCCAGTGCTGAATAAATTAAATATGTCCATAGACTTAGTTCTAAACAACAAAAAATTGGCTCTAGCTATTCCATTTGGATACTCACTACTACAAAAAATACTTTTTGCGACCGCTACAAGCCGTCGCAAATAATGAAAATGCAGTCGTAAAAGACCTTTTGCGACAGCCCATGCGACCCCAAATGGGAGACGCAAATGTAGAGGTGACAAATACTTTTTGTGGCAGCAAAGCAACGGTCACAAGTTATTTGTGACTGCCAAAATTACTTTTTGCGATAGCTATTTTGCAGTCGCCCTAAAAAAAAAAATACTTTTAGCGACTATTTTTTTTACTGTCACAAATAATTATTTATTATAAAAGTCATATATACAATTGCTACAACAAAGAAATCAATTGCAAGCATCTAACAATTTTCTTTAATGAAAAATAACAAAATTAACAAATTAATTAAATTTATAATAGAAATATTAACACATACACACACACACATATATATATATATATATATGTATAAGTGTGCAAACAAAATATAAACTTTCATATATGCAAAACAAATATCCATCAATCATCCTTAAAATACATCATACTAAAAGATTCAAGTCTTCAAAAAAAAAAAAAAAAAAGAGCAATATAATCTTGGTTTGACTCCCAACATTACTCGCTCAATCATATCAACTACTCCTTCAACAAAACCTGCAAAAATATATGGAAATGCTATAGACCCCAAATGAATTACCAAATATTCTACCAAACCTCTCATATGGGTGTGGGACCCACACACATGTGATTTGTTTGGGTCCCACACCCGTGTGAGAGGTTTGGTAGAATATTTGGTAATTCATTTGGGGTCCCTAACATAACTCAAAACATATATCAAAATTGACTTGAAAATTTAATGCACTTTAATGTGTTAGTTTAACTTGAAATAATCAAATAAAACTATTTCAAAAGAAATTGTCAAAAGAACAAAAGAGGTCATTCTCTAAATTCTTTTGCTTGGAGTAAATTACAAAAAATATAGATGCCAATTCGTAATTTGCACAAATAAATAGACAAGAAAATGGTCACCCAATCCAATCAGATTAATGAATAAACTAGAAAATTGAAAAATGAACATAATTAACATAATCTCTATCCTAGTATAGGTTAATACTAGAAGGAAGCAACAACAAATTTGACTTCACTATTTAGAAGTTCATTATCACTAACTGTACGGGAAAGAAATATACCTTCTCGTATAATCCTGTTGATCAAATCTGTGTTCCTCCGTACGACGTCGCTTGGTCACCTGGAAACACAAACGTGAGCTGGCCAGCGGGTGTGTGCCGGAAACCTCTCCGATGCCTAAGTCAGAAAGATTATCAAATAGGCAAAAGCTCTGTGTATTCAGGAAGCCAAAATTGCATTACCTCTCCAAAGGTGGTAGGGGTGAGCTTTTATACGTTTCGCGTGGCACAATCCTGGTAGGACTCTTACTCCTTGACGTAGAGTCCTCCTAGGATTCATATTCCTGGAAGATAATGCTTATCCTCCAACACCCTCCCTCACTGCTTAAACCAAGTGAGATGGTTTTTTTTCCCACAGCCGAACTACATCAGGGCCGAAATAACATCGTCATGCCGGACTAATCAAGTTACGACCGGTCTAACTGTTACCTCGGTCTGCCTTTCCTTTCTACTATCTCGGCTTCAAATGCTAGACCGAGCTATCCATAGAAGAACCGTACCGAGCTAACCTGTACTTAGGTCCTAGAACAGGACCAACATACTTCGGTCCGGAACAACTCGACCGAGCTACCCAAGAGGCATGACAACCGGACTAAGTCCGTCATCTTACTCCGATGACGAACTGTTTACCTTGGACCAGACTACCACAGAGAAGCACACCTTCTAATCCTCTTTAATACGGCCCACCGAACGGCCCACGATCCTAGCTCGGCCCAATTTAAGTATAAATTACCCTCTCAATTGCCCCTTAATTCCATCTGCAAAGCATGATAGGGATTACCTATCTTCAAACCGACCTACCAATACAGCCGAGCTAGAATCTGTAAATCTTTTCAACCGAGCTACAAACCTATAGCTATCCCGACAGAGCTGAAAACCTTGCAGCTTCTCCAGCCGAGCTAAAAACCGTTTAGCTTATCCGGCCAAGCTATCTTTAAGCCGAGCTGAGAACGTCTGGTCAAAACGTCTCTTCAAACCCAAAGAGATGAATCGCTCAAGATTCCAAAGGACACGTGGCGCCTTCTAATTGACTTCCACACTATACTGACCGCCTCGTACTCCGCAATCATTAAACAGCTCCCGCCCTTTTGGCCCTTTTCATCAAAAGAACTCATTTTTGAATCACACCATACTCTGTTCATCTCCTTGTGCACTCCCTCTCTCTGTGTTTCTGCTTTTCTAATTCCTTCCAACTTCTGAGCTCGTGTTCTTACTGTTGCTGCCGCTCCCTCCTCTGACTCTTCCTCTCTACCAGGTAAGCATATGAATTTCTTTCTTGTTTTCCCTTCATTTTCTGCTCATTTCCTGTATTCTGTTTCATGTGTCTTTGCAAAACACTTTTTATGTTTATTAGTTTTGTATCGTTTCTGGAAAGAACTTGCCTATAGAATGCTAGAACTTCTTGAATCCTCGAGTAACAGCAAGTAGAACACTTTATTTGATCCAAAAAACACGTCCAACCGAACTAGAACACTGTTCTCTCTATATATAGATTTAGGTAGACTGGAACCGAGCTAGAACTTGCACACTTTCACAGTAATTTTAATAGGAAACCAACTGATTCACACTAGCCGAAATGAAAACATACCGAACTATAAATATCGGCCCTTGACCGAGCTAAGCCTTGGGGGCTAAGCCAGTTTTCTGAGTTCCTAAACTGGACCCAGAAAGCTGCCCCTTGATGCTTAACCGGAGTAACAGAAACCATAGGCAGAACCGAGATAACCAAAATATCTTGACGAACCGATATAACAACTACCTTGAGAAAAACCGAGGTAGGTCCTGTAGTACACTGCTTAGCCGAAGTAAGAATTCCCTTTCTTGCTTTATTTTTGTAGCACGGTCCACTGATCTGTGCTTAACCCTTTGTTTTCCACTTTGCAGACTTAGGTTGCCTAGGCACTCCCTCTGTGCACTCAACCAAGCTCCTGAGCACATCTTCTCAACCCGAGCTAATTTATTTATAAGTTATACCACAAATGGGTAAGTACAGATTTTTGGTAGAAACCCCAGGAGGCCTAGCCGAATTCAGAAAGGATTACAATATACCAACCGATGTAAACCTCACCCTAGCCGAACCCGACGTAGATCCTTGGGACAATGAAGGCTTTGTCCCCTTTATCCTCCAATCCATAATAGAAACCGGACTCAGATTCCCAATCCAACCCTTAATATGTGAATTTCTAAGACAAACCAAACTATGCCCCACCCAGTTGTCCACTAATACATACCGAATAATCATGGGTATAGCCGCACTGAACCACCAAACCGGTCTAAACCTAGGTTTGGCCGAGATACTTCACCAATACTCCATAGGATCAAAAAACGAAGGCTGGTGTTACTATTTGAGAGTACGCCGTGGCCGAGAGAAAATAATAAAACACACACCGGACAAAGACTTGAACGATGATGACTTCTTTTGGGTCTCTGGGAATTTTGAAGACCTTGAAGCCCAGATTCCTGGCCGAAGAATAAATTGGAAAAAAGGAGTGCCCGGTATACATACTTCGGTTACATTTCACGTTTTTGCCTTTTTTCTTTATTTCGACTTTTTGTTCTGGACCGAACTAACACCTGTTTTTTTTTCGCAGATAAATCTCATCTCCTTTCGAACTACGGCCACCCCAACCTCGGTCTACTGCGCGCCGCACTAAGAGTAAAGGAGAGAAGCTAGGCTAAACTCCTCGATTTCGAGCCGACCTACAGATACACCGGTCTCCAAAAAGCGAGGGTGACTGATTTCCTTCTGGAGGAAGCGCCACAACCGGACCCCTCCTTGCCCGAAATCAACCTAATACCTCTTACAGCCGAACAGGAAATGGCGAAGAAAAACTGACTGAAGGCATTGCTGACCGCAACAAACCCACCGAAGTACAAGAAATCGGCCGTACCACTGAGACCGTGGTGGCACTGCCATCTCAACAGCCGTCTTCATCGCGTCCAAGCAAACATGCCCGGACTAGCCAAACCGAGCCACGTCTTGCTGATGAAGACGAGACCGTCCTGCCACCAAGTCCTCCACCAAGCCCTCAGCCAAGCATCCAACCGGAGCCCACCGTCCGAACTGCCTCCTCCAAGTGGACTCCTACGCTCACCTTCAATGACCGAGATATCACCGCGTCTGATTAGGTGGTCTCAGAGAAGGACCATCTGATGGCTTTCAACTTAGCCAAGGGTGTGTGCCTCCCCAAGGACATGGAGCACCACTACAAACAGCTCAACACCGAGCTAAAGTCAATTCAGTCCTCTACTAAGTCCATGATCCTGGTAAGCAGTATTCCTCTCTATGTAAGGTTTTTTCCAACTTGGAGTCCGGCTAACGTCACTTCTCCTTTGCAGGCCATCCAGAAAAACCAAGTCACTCACAGGAGGGTCATGGAGCTTAGGAGGAGTACAAGGGAGGCAATGGCCGAAGCTGAATCTAAAGCGGCCGAGCTAGAGGATGCAAAGAAGTAGCTAGCCGTGCTTCGGGAGGAGAACGGTCGGCTGATCGAGGTTGCCAATTCGGTTGAAGCCGAAAAGCAAAAAGTTGCCAATGAGGCAAAAGATAGATACCTGCGCATCTTGGCTGCAATTGAGAAGAAGAAAGATGCCGAAATAAATCACTTGAAGGGGGAGGTAAAAAAGGCCGAGAAGCGGGGTTTTAAGGAGGCCGAAGACGCGTACACTCTTCAGTGTGACGTAGCAAAGGATCTATTTTTCAAATGCGGCTGGAGGGCTGCGGTGGAGAAGCTCGGTTGTACGGCTGACACCGAGGTCTACAACGCTCCACCGTACTCCATTCCAGCTTCACTTTCACAATACGCTGCCGATCTCCAGAAAGCCTTTCTTGAGGGGTCCGGCGATAATGATGACGATGATGATGAAGAAGATGAGGAGCCATCTCATACTTCGGTTGTCAAGGAACAGCAGAATGATCCAGCAGTTCAGTCTGAGCCAGTTATTGAAGATCCAACTCTTGAGTCAGCAATGATCGACATCAAGTTCAGGCTGACACCGAACTCCCCCATCAAACCGTGCTCCCCTCTGGCACCGGACTCCAGGCGAATGCTGATGCAGAATTTGATGCCGAACTTGATGCACTTCTTAGTTGATTTTCTTTTTCCTTTTTGAACTTTTTTGTAACCGGGCTGAAGCCCTTCCTAAATTGTACTTGGTTTGTAGTTCAATGAGAATTTCTTCAACTCTTATTCCGGTTTTGTGCATGTATGCTTATATTTGCAATGAATTTTCCATAAACTGATTTGCACAACTGTGGTCCCGGTTTAGCTATCTATCTTACTAGCCAACCACTCTTCAGCCGATATAACTTACTTCGGCTGAAGAGTACAAAGTGTTGGTTTGATCCAGTCAACCACTCTTCAGCCGATATAACTTACTTCGGCTGAAGAGTACAAAGTGTTGGTTTAATCTAGTCAACCACTCTTCAGCCGATATAACTTACTTCGGTTGAAGAGTACAAAGTGTTGGTTTAATCCAGCCAACCACTCTTCAGCCGTACACTTACTTCGGCTGAAGAGTACAAAGAGTTGGTTTAATCTAGCCAACCACTCTTCAGCCGTACACTTACTTCGACTGAAGAGTACAAAGAGTTGGTTTAATCCAGCCAACCACCTTTCAGCCGTTATGACTTACTTCGGCTGAAGAGTACAAAGAGTTAGTTTAATCCAGCCAACCACTCTTCAGCCATACACTTCGGCTGAAGAGTACAAAGAGTTGGTTTAATCCAGCCAACCACTCTTCAGCCATACACTTACTTCGGCTGAAGAGTACAGAGTGTTGGTTTAATCCAGCCAACCTCTAAGTTGGTTTTTCCAGCCAACTTAGAATTAAGTGTTTGGTTATTCCAACCAAACGTCCTGCAGCCTGAATCCTGATTCTGGGCTTAGGAGGGGTCATAGTTGGTTATTCCGGCCAACTATGTTTATAATGCTGCTAACTTACTAGAGCTACTTTCTATTAAAACAAATATGCTAAAAAAGAATCGATTTGTTTTATTGACGAAGTGAAAAATTACATATACTTAAAGAGAGAAAAGAAAAAGCTAAAAGTAAAATAACTTAAGATTGGCAGTGTTCCATGGCCTAGGAATTGCTTTGCCGTCCTCATCTTCCAAGTGGTATGCCCCTTTTCCTGCTAATCCGACCACTTTGTAAGGACCTTCCCAGTTAGGCCCTAACTTGCCATCTCCTGGGACCAATGTGTTGCCCATAACTTTGCGAAGTACCCAATCACCGATCTTGAATTGCCTTGGATGCACCATTTTGTTATACTTCCTAGATAGTTCTTGTTGGTAGGAGGCGATGTGAACCAATGCACTGTCTCTTCTTTCTTCCGCAAGGTCAAGTTCCAATGCTATAGCTTCGCCATTTAAGTCTGGATCAAAATTTTCGCTCCGAATTGTGGGGAGTCCGACTTCTAATGGGATGACTGCTTCCATGCCATAGGCTAAGGAGAATGGAGTTTCTCCTGTTGACCGCTGTGGTGTGGTGCGATAAGCCCATAAAACATGAGGGAGCTCTTCTGCCCACTTGCCTTTGGCTTTC
The DNA here is from genome assembly GCA_025200525.1 of Camellia lanceoleosa. Lineage (NCBI taxonomy): Eukaryota > Viridiplantae > Streptophyta > Magnoliopsida > Ericales > Theaceae > Camellia > Camellia lanceoleosa. The sequence goes on from CM045759.1 coordinate 45,237,178, forward strand.
TCTAGCCTTTTCTTTAATCCGTTCAAGACTACCTTGTTTGACGCCTCGGCTTGACCGTTTGCTTGGGGATACGCCGGTGTAGAATTGTAGAATTCTATCTTGTATTCTTCGCAAAAGCCTCAAAATTTCGCCACAAACCGAAAGTGCCGTTGTCTGAAATCAGTGCTTTTGGTATGCCAAAGCGAGTGATGATGTTCTGCCAAACAAACTTCTTCACATCTTTTTCCTTGATTGACGCCAAGGCTTCTGCTTCCACCCACTTTGTGAAGTAGTCTGTTACCGCAAGAAAGAACTTCCTGTTGCTTGGTGCTATTGGAAGTGGACCTACTATGTCTAAGCCCCACATTGCGAAAGGCCACGGGCTAGTTAATGGTAGTAGTTCTCTGGCAAGTTTGTGTATTTGGTGCGCAAACTTCTGACACTTTTCGCATTTTTTGACATACTTCTCTGAATCTGCTTGCATGTATGGCCACCAGTATCCTTGTGAAATAGCTCGGTATGCCAATGATCTTCCTCCTTGATGGCTGCCACATACCCCCTCATGTATTTCGAACAGGAACGCTTCCACCTTGCTGGGGTGAACACACTTTAAGTAAGGTCCTGAGAACGACTTCTTGTATAATGCCAATGATGGAGAGAGCCAAAATCGTTGCGACTTTGCTTTTATTCTGTTGGCTTCTTTCTTCTCTTCCGGGAGGGTGCCATCCTTTAGGAATAGTATGATGGGATCCATCCAAGAAGGACCTAATTCTGCACAACATACCTCTTCAGCTTCTGGGTCTTCAATGCTTGGTCTAGGCAGATAGTCGATTAATAGTGGGTGAGGGACGGAAGTTCACGCCATTGGTTCGAGTTCGCTTCCGCTTGCTTTTCCTCTCTGCCGATTTGTTCTATCCTCACTACTTCGAACTTCTTTATCTCTGTTCTGACCAAGTCTTGGTACTTGGCCATCCTATCATCCTTTGCCTCATAGTCGCCAAATATTTGGTTTACCACCAGCTGCGAGTCGCTGTAAACCATTAGTTCGGTGGCCTTCATGTAGAATGCCGACTTGAGACTTGCTAGAAGCGCTTCATACTCTGCTTCATTATTTGATGCTGGGAAGCCCAGGTTGATTGCCTGCTCCACTACTAGGCCGTCTGGAGAGATGAGGACTATGCCAAGTCCTGCACCGTGTCGGTTGGATGCTCCATCCACAAAGAGCTTCCACATCTCCCCTACAAACAACTTCCAGCATATGGAGGGATCAGATGATGTTGTGGGGTCTGGAATGTCGCTTGAGTTTTCTTCATGATCCATAGTTGCAGTCTGCCCCTTGTCTTTTGATGGGACCAAGTCATTAGTTGTTGGTGAGTTTTGACTTAGTGTAGCAAGGTCTGCTTCCTCCTTGCCTTCTCTATTTTGGTCTGCCTCGGGCTCTGGCTGAGTAACCTGCACTAGGGGTTGCGCTATTCCGGCGTCACTCTCCATCCCTAGTTCGGTTGTGTCAGTCAGGTCGATTGGGCAGACTTGGTGGCTTTCAGGAGTGAACTCCGCGACGAAGTCTGCCAAAGATTGGGCCTTTACTGCGGTTCTGGGTTGGAACTTGATGTCATATTGTCCCAATTCTACTGCCCACTTCAGAATCCGCCTAGAAAAGTTCGCCCTTTCAAATAAAGCCTTGAGTGGGAAGGCTGTGAGAACGATTATGGTGTGGGTGTGAAAGTAATGTGACAACTTCCTTGAGGCCATCATTAAGGCCAACGCCAGTTTCTCCAGTGGCAAATACCTTGTTTCGGCACCTAACATTGTCTTGCTGACATAGAAGATTGGAAGATGCTGGATTCCTTCTGCTCGAACCAACACTGCACTTACCGCGTGCTGAGAGACTGCCAAGTAGAGGAAGAGTTCTTCTCCAGGTATTAGGGTGACAAGTAGTGGTGGAGAAGACATGTATTCCTTCAAACTCTCCAGAGCTCGGTTGCATTCTTCATCCCACTCAAACTTAGCTTTTAATGACTGAAAGAATGGACGCAATCTGTCTGAAGACCGGCTGATGAATCGGTTATGTCACGCCATGCCGGTGAGATGTCAAGACTTCTTTCATCGAAGTTAGACCTCTCTAACTCCTGAATTGCTTTGATCTGAGAAGGGTCTACTTCTATACCTCGGTTGGTCACCAAGAAGCCTAGGAATTTGCCAGATCCTACTCCGAATGCACACTTCGACGCGTTGAGGCGTAACTTATGCTTCTTCAGGATCTCGAACATCTCACCTAGGTCCTTTAGATGGTCATTCTCATCTTTGCTTTTGACCACCATATCGTCGATGTAAGCCTCCATTGTTCTGCCTAACAATGGTTCAAACATCTTGGTGACCATTCTCTGGAACGTCGCCCCTGCATTTTTTGGGCCAAAGGGCATGACTTTGTAGCAGTAGAGTCCCCTTGGAGTGGTGAAAGATGTGATCTCCTGGTCTGGTTCATGCATGGCGATTTGGTGGTAGCCTCTGTATGCATCCAGAAAGCTAAGTCGGTTGTGCCCTGCTGTTAAGTCTACCAGTTGATCTATCCTTGGTAGAGGAAAGCTATCCTTTGGGCACGCCTTATTGACCATTTTGTAGTCGACGCAGACACGCCACTTTCCATTCTTCTTTGGCACTACTACGGTGTTGGAGATCCATCTTGGGTAGTGCACCTCTCTTATTGCCCCTGCTTCCAGCAGGTTTCCCACCTCTTCTGCCACTATTTCGGCGTGATAGAGTGCCGATCTGCGGGTGCGCTGAATGACTGGCCTGGCAGAAAGGTGGACATTGAGTTGGTGGTAGATGAAGTTGGGATCGATGCCTGGCATGTCGTATGGGGTCCAGGCGAACACTTCGATGTTGGAGGTCAGGAATTCCAAGACTTCCAATCTCTCAGTGCTGGACAACGACGAGCCAAGTAAGAAGAACTTATCCGGGTTCTTCTCATCTATCCTGATTTCCACCAAGTCCTCTACTGCTTTCTGACTAGCCGCTTTGCCAACATCCGCGAATAGTTCATTACTCTCTGGTTCTTCCACCGAATGAACGTATCCTTTGGCAGCACAGCTGCCGTTCACTGTCACAAAGCACTGCTTCGACATGACCTGATCTCCATAAACTTCTTCTATTACTCCGGTGTCGTTGGGAAACCTCATCACTTGGTGGTAGGAGGACGCTACCGAGCGCATGGCATGCAGCCATGTTCTGCCCAAGATAAGGTTGTAGGTGGAAGGGACCTTCAGCACCCAAAACTCTACTTGCTTTGTCACACTCCCTGCTCTGACTGGGAGGATAATTTTGCCGACGAGCCATTCTGGCATGGAGTTGAATCCAATAAGGGGAGATACGGTCGGCGCCAAGTCTTTGTCTTGCAAGTTAAGTTGTTTGAAGGTTTCATAGTACATGATTTCACATGAACTACCTTGGTCGATCAGAATCCGCTTGACGTCAAAATCCTTGACTCGGAGAGTGACGACCAAGGCATCGTTGTGAGGGCAATAAATTCTCGCCAAGTCTTTATCCGAAAAAGACATGACATTTGTGGCCTCTGTCTTCCTCTTTTTGACGACTAGTTGGGCACTTAGCACCTCTCTTAAGTGCTCAGCCTTCTTGATTGAATCTCTGAGCTCGCATACACACTCAGGCTCAAAGACTCCATGTATTACGTTGATGACGCCTTGGGGCGGGGCGTCGATCGGCATCCCATTGGGGTTATTGTGGTCCTGGGGGGCTGGCTGTGCCCCTCCCTCTATGTATTTGTCCAAGTGGCCTGCTGCCACTAACTCTTCCAAATGCTGCCTCAATGGCGTGCAGTTCTTAGTGCGGTGCCCCTTTTCTTTATGGAAGGTGCACCTGGATCTGTCATCGTAGTCCTTCTGGGCCTCACCTAGCTTGGCTGGCCACTTGACGAAAGGCTCATCTCGAATCTCACTAAGTATACGGTAGATCGGTTTCTTGAAAACCGTGGTTATGGCAGTGCGGACTCTCATCCATCTCTTGTCCTGGTCCTCGCCGTTGTCCCGCCTACCTCGTCTGCTTTTGGCGATCACCGTATTGACCTTTTGCCGAGGTCTTCTTCTCTGAAGGGTCGTACAATTTCGCTTTGGCACGGCGCCATCCTCTTCTACTCGATGTCGATGCACTCTCTCCATCGTGGCCTCCATGGTTAGGGCGGCGTCATGGTGATAGAGTCCTCACCGCTTTCCGACCGAAGGCTTTTTTATATTGCGCAATGGCGAGATTGGTTGGCGCCCCAATCTGTTGAATGTCTCCCAAGAGCGATCATGTATGACCTCGGTCTCCTTATCACCCATGTCGATGGAGAGTAATCGTCGATCTCCACCGGGTTTTTGTGTTTATCCTGAACCGCTATAAACGCCTCTGCCACGCCTGCGAGGCTATGCCGCCTCTCGAAGCTTTTCAAACCAAGTCAAGCCAAGGTCGCCAAGGCTTGAAGGAACAGATGCACATCAAGGCCTCGTTAAAATGGGTATACTGACCATGACCTGGCGAAAGTGGCTCAAGTGCGAGTAGGGGTCCGTCTTCCCCTCATACGTTGTGAATTTAGGCTGTAGGAAGCCTGACGGAAGAGGCGCGTTCTCTATTGCCGGGACGAATTGTGAGGTCTGCAGCCTCGCCAATGCCTTGTCCGTTGGCTCGTATGCCGGGCGCGGCATTGGCATTCCAACCTCGACGCTTCCATGCATCCGAGGAGCCAACCGCTGTAAGGCAGGAACCCTGTGTGGATCGCGCGCCCTGGCGTCCTCCTTCCATCGTGCCTTCTCTTCTAGCATGGATCGTAGGTCAGACGATCTGGGTAATTCTGTCTGTCTGGACCTCGTCTGGTGTGTGTGTGAGGGCCAATATGTGCTTCCCTCAGTGCATGACCTCTCAGACCTCGTCCTCTCAGACCTGGAGTGACGAGTCCTGGAAGATCTGGATTGCGTATCACCTGTCCTGAGGCTTTTGTTCTCTGCTTGAGAAGGTGTAAAATTCCTACTACGACCCTCTGAGTGGCGAAGGGGCGTCTTGTTATTGCGCCCCTCTCCTGTCGCCACTTCTTTTCCTTTTACCTGGCGCTTTAGAGACTCCATGTCCGCCGCCATCTTATGAATCAATTCGTCTTGTTGTCTGACGCGATCCTCCAAAGCTTGTGGATCAATCCTGCGCCTTTGTTTTTCTGGGCTTTGCGAACGAAAGGGGTGAGGGCTGTTATTCCGCCTTCGTCCCCTCATATCCCTCCTGGAATTCTGCCTTTGTGGCTCCAGGTTTGCTATGGGAGCGACCAAGGATAGGCCTTCCCGCCTTGCACCCCCATCTGGGGTCTATCCGTCGATGGCTGACTGGGGTAGCTCTTCATTGTTTGCCATTGGTGTTTGAGAGAAAAAGCTTGATCAAGAGGTCGTTCTTGTCTGATTTCCCACAGACGGCGCCAATTGTACGGGAAAGAAATATACCTTCTCGTATAATCCTGTTGATCAAATCTGTGTTCCTCCATACGACGTCGCTTGGTCACCTGGAAACACAAACGTGAGCTGGCCGGCGGGTGTGTGCCGGAAACCTCTCCGATGCCTAAGTCAGAAAGATTATCAAATAGGCAAAAGCTCTGTGTATTCAAGAAGCCAAAATTGCATTACCTCTCCAAAGGTGGTAGGGGTGAGCTTTTATAGGTTTCGCGTGGCACAATCCTGGTAGGACTCTTACTCCTTGACGTAGAGTCCTCCTAGGATTCATATTCCTGGAAGATAATGCTTATCCTCCAACACCCTCCCTCACTGCTTAAACCAAGTGAGATGGTTTTTTTTCCCACAGCCGAACTACATCAAGGCCGAAATAACATCGTCATGCCGGACTAATCAAGTTACGACCGGTCTAACTGTTACCTCAGTCTGCCTTTCCTTTCTACTATCTCGGCTTCAAATGCTAGACCGAGCTATCCATAGAAGAACCGTACCGAGCTAACCTGTACTTAGGTCCTAGAACAGGACCAACATATTTCGGTCCGGAACAACTCGACCGAGCTACCCAAGAGGCATGACAACCGGACTAAGTCCGTCAACTTACTCCGATGACGAACTGTTTACCTTGGACCAGACTACCACAGAGAAGCACACCTTCTAATCCTCTTTAATACGGCCCACCGAACGGCCCACGATCCTAGCTCGGCCCAATTTAAGTATAAATTACCCTCTCAACTATCTAGTGACATCGAGTTACTGACTTCACTATGTAATTGAACTTTTAACAAATCAAGGCTCAAGTAACATAAATCCCTTATTATCAATCATCTATCCAAAGCACCAAACAACTAACCTAGAATTTAATATTTCATTATCTATACACGACTATGAACACAAATTGAACTTCAGCAGGAAAGTTCACATTGCAGAAGAAATGATGGCAACACTAGTTTGGCTTGCTGAGTGTGCAAAAGATGCTAGGGTTCCAGCTTGAATTTCAATTGAATGTTTACCGCAAAACTTAGAATCGAACTCAAAGACTGCAAACCTAAGGATGCACAGAGAGATCATAAATGATCCAAAATCATAGATAGAATATGAGAAAGCTAGATAAGTATTTATAAGTAGATTAAGAGACTAAGAGATAGAGAGAAGCAAACTGAGAGAGATTGAAGCAACCAAAAATAAATATTCAAAATCACATTTTCCATTTTTCCCCCTCAATTTCTGAGCAAGCAAACAAATTAATAAAAAGATCGAAGCAACAAATATAAAAAAAAAAAGAGCCAACACATCTAGAAATTAGTCCAACATATCATCACAAACTTCCACTCAATCACACATAATACGTACCAAATCACTACAAAATCTATACACAGATATTTGAAATACAAATAAATAAGAGAAGAATTGATTTAAATCAAAGCGATTCAATCAAACAGCAAGAGTTCAAACTCATTCAAATTGATTTCACACATAGGGCTAGAGTATAATACCATGAGATTACAGCTAAACACATAGATTTCCACACACACACACACATACAGAGAAAGAGAGAGAGAGAGAGAGAGAGAGACAAGGCGAGTGGATGGTAATCGGTGTGAGTCATATCACAATCGACACAGAGGATCGCAATACCAAGCATATGAAGAACTCTACCTGCAATCCACAATATATATACATATATAAATATACAAATATGTATGTATATATATAGATAGAAATGAGAGAGAGAGAGAGAGAGAGAGAGAGAGAGAGAGAAAGGTTTATACCACTAGAGTTATGACCATGGCGAGCAAAGAGCGCGAGAGAGACAGAGAGTGAAAGAGAGCTAAAGAGACATCTTTGTTTGTCAATGTCGTGAAAATGAAAGTGAAAGGGGCTTAAGGCATATGTATAACAAAAGGGCAAAATAAATTGGGGTCAGTGAAGGAAAGAAAAAGTACATGTAAATAGGCTTTTTGCCACTGCTCATTTCTGCCTTAAGTTTGTCGCTGCAAAATTTTTCATTTTTGCGACAGCTAAATAGTGGGTTGCAAAAAAATTAGATGCAAAAAGTCACTTTTTTAATAGTGTCAGTGTGAACAAATTAAATATGTCTAGATACTTAATTTTGAAATTTTGAATTGTTTTGAATACTTGGTGCCGAACAAATAAAACATGTGTGGATACTCAGGTTCGAACAATAGAAAATTGGAACATATGTAATACCAGATATAATACCGGATAGTTTTTTAGTTCAAAATTGAAATATGAAGAAGTTAAAAAAATCAAATATTCAAAAACCCAAAGTCAAATATAGACAATTGTTCATATATTAAATACTGAATAATGACTATTATTTCTGAAATACACTGCCAAATATATGAATTTTGTTTAGAAACAAGCTTTCGAATAAATATAATTTGTTTAGTACTGAATTTTCGAACAAATTTCGTAAACCCAACAATCGAAAAAGATGAACATGAATAGAAAACTAAACTTTTCTTTAAAAATTAAAAAAAAAAAAAAACGGCTTAGAAACATCTTTTTCATTGTTCATTGTTAATTTCAATATGAAATAGAATGCAAAATGATGAATTCAAGCAAAAGAGGGTTGAGTATGAAGATGAAAAACGAAGAGAATTATGAGAGAATAGAATGAAGAAAGGAATATTGAGATTGAGTTTGATTATGAATGGGGTGTGCAAAACACTTTGATTTGTATTTTTTCAATATTACTTTTTGGTCATTTTAAATGGGGTCATAATAGCAATACAAAAGTTTCATTAAGTTGAGATGTTGGGGTGCAAATAGAGCCTCCCGAAGTTGTGTTATTATTCATTTGGATAAATTATAAATACACCCCTTAATGTTTGCTTAAAATACGAATCGTCCCCTATAACTTTATAAATTACATTGCACTCCTTGAAATTTCTAATTTCATAATAAAATGGTCCATTTTATTAATAAATCATTAAGTCAATTGACAGTTTTTTATGATGTTAGAAATATATTTCAATTAATAATTCGGCTAATTTTATTATTATATAAGAGAGCAGTTAAGAATTTTATTTTTTTCATTAATTCTGTTAAATAAAAAATTATGACAAGGAGATATTTGTCATTTTTAAAACCACATGGGGCAAACTTCAGAGGGTGTATTTGTATTTTAAGTAAATTTTAAGGGGTATATTGTAATTTACCCTATTCCTTTTGTACAAGATGGTAGCAAGTGAAGAAATTATCAGCAATGCTAGGTATCATGAAAAATCTTTCATGAAAATAATCATGAAAGCTTTGTGATCCTTTGATTACACTTAGAACAAAACACCACACACTAATCAAGGTAATCTAAGGATCATAAATCTTTCATGATCATTTTCATGAAAAAATTTTCATGATCCCTAACTTTTCTCAGAAATTATCTATCAAAAGGTGGGGTACAACTTTTACTATATTTTTTTTACACAGAAAAAGTTACATCCCATGTATTTGTGATTATTTTTTATCACTAATTTGTAATTCTCTTTTTATTTATTTTTTTTGGAGTCCATCCTAGTAAGTAGCTTCAACGTTTGAACGCCTGTATCTTGGTACGTGTGCATTCCAGTCAAGGATAGTATGGTCAAGAAGGATGATGTGTGATCATCCTCTTATGATTTCAAAAAATCTTTTATGTATAATAATTTTATTAATTATCTGTGTGAATGAATTATTTTTTATCTATAAATTATACAAGCTTGTCCCTCTCAATTTTCTTTTGAAATTAATTAGTCATCCTTTTAATTTTATTTTTTTAAAAAATTTAGCTGACCATCCCTCTGAATCTATAAAATATGGTGTCAAAAGAATAAAATTAAAAAAAAAGAAAAAAAATATAACAAAATGTTTATATTAACTATATGCTTTTAATAATATAAAATAATGTTGAACACAACTTAAAATATTTCATTTTAGTACATAGATTATCTTACAATTACTATCTTTTGTACAATAGAAATAAGAAAATATACTTATATATATATATATATTTAGAGTGGTGTTACATCCTCTAATTTTGTTCTCCTAATTCCACCTCTAATAATGTGGCCAACTCCCTTATAAAGTGGTCTCACACTCCTCTTCCTTTTATCTTTAGCCTCCCTAATTTCACAACATTAGAGATGGAATTGGAGAAACAAAATTAGAGGATGAATCATTATCACAAAATTGTTTGCAACAAAAAAATAGTCCTATAAAGTTTTAATATGGATAATTAAGCCCTATTTGTTTATATGTTATTTCTAAAAAGTTTATAATGATGTATTTTATCAAGAAATTTGTTAGAAAATCCTTTTTTAAGTACTTATATCCCAATTAGTCCATAAGATATTTTTTATATTTTAATAAATCCGTTATTTAGGACATTTGATGAACTAAATCATAATTCTCATATTTAGGCCTCATTTGGAAAAGGTTTTTATAGTAACTTTTTAGTTTTTTAGCTAAAATATGATGTAAAAAAAACTAATATATTTGGGATGACTTTTTGATTTTTTATGAAAAGATGTGCAAAAAACAGAGAGAAAAGAAAATCTTTGACTTTTTGATATAGGTTGTTGGCTTTTTGATTTTTTTTTAATAACTTTTTGACTTTTTAACTAAAATCATCACTTGCCAAACGAGGCCTTAACATAATTTATGGACAACTTTACTCTTATAAATATTTTTTGAGCCCTTAATAACTCGGTGTGCACTATTTTGGACTATTTTGAATGTTCCATGATGTGAACAGTCACATTGTCAATGTAAATATTTACATTGTCAAATTTATTTAATGTGAATATTCACATTATGGAATATTCACACTGTCAATGTGAACGTTAATGAGCATTTCAGCCTATTATTATAAATGGTATTTTGGTAACTATGTTACCCATAGGACTCATTGAAATACAAAAAAATAATTATATGTTATTATATTATTTGATATTCCCAATTTTTAAGGCGTTACAATTTGGTATCAAATCTTAGGTTCAATCCTTACCTGCGCATTTCAATCTGCGATTAGAGACAACTTTACTCTGACTATGTTATATTATTATAATACTATATATTCTATCAACTAAAAGACATCAAAAATGAAAATTTTCTTGACTTACCTTAAGACGTTTCGACTCATAAGGACGTATTTCAAATTCAAAATCATTGCGCTACGATTTGATGATCACCTACAAAGGGAAGTCGTTTTTACTCTGAACAGGGCATCACGTTGCACATTAGATACAATATAAGTAGGGGTACCGTTATTTGTATGAGTTTTCTATTGATCGTCATACCCTCATCTTATATTCGTAACCTTTGTTCGATGTCATTCTTTTCCAAGATTAAGTCATCACCATCTAGTCCTATTTTATATACTACCATTTGTAAAATTGACAACCTTTGAGCCTTGATTATTCTATCTAGAGCAAGGCTTATTGTAAATAGTTTCATTTTCTTTACTCAGTGACGAATCTTGGATATTCAGTTTGAAATGCGGATGGCCAATGTAGTTTCAAGTTAAATATCTAATTTAGTCACTACCTCTATCACATCAAAGCCTGAAACTGTAATATCAGACCGTTCTTCAATATTTCAGTTGATCCTGATGTTATTACTATAACTGTTTCGTATTCTTTTATCTCCACTTCATATTCCTTCCATTAACCCAGTTTTAAAACTCTTATAGCTATTATTTTGCCTATATATATATATATATATATATGAAGTTGTGTTGTGTTTCCCTATATTACTTGACCTTTTTGCTTCAAACATCCTACGATAATTGAACTCTAACTGTAAGATTAGTTGATTACCCTTAAGAAATTACCTCCGTAATTAGACTCCAACTTATGCCTCACCATGTACTATGAACAAAGAAATTGTGGACTACACTCGAACCCAACGCAATAGGAATATGGTGCTAAGAAATCAAAATTCTAAGAACGGACTAGTTGCTACGACAGAAATCCCGCACCACCTCGGGGGTCAAATTTTGGAGGAGTTAGGACACCTAAAAAGAGATAGATAGAACGATAAAACTCACCTTTTTTTAGAGTTTAGGGAACAGAAACCTCCCAAGTTTACAGGAGTACCAAACTCAAGGGTGGTAGAGAACTGACTCCGGCAGGTTAAGGAAATACTAGATATAATGGGAGTAATAGAGCATACTGGCAGAATTACTCTAGTTGGGTATGAATTGGGAGGGGAAATAGATCATTGGTGGATCTTAATCAGGGAATCCAGGGACATCACAATGATAACATGAGCACAATTTAAAAATCTATTCTTAAGAAAGTACCTCCCAAACACAATCAGACTGGAAAGGATCCGAGAAATTCAGAAGTTAAGGCAAGACATGATGGCAGTAACTCAACACGTAGCAAGTGATGAGGAGAATGTGCTAGGGTTCAAATGACGTTTAGATCCTACAATTAGAGAAAACGTTTTTCCATTAAGACTTCCCACTTTTGCAGATATAGTTGACACAACATGGGATTCAAAACGAAAAGAGATAGATTCCAAAAGGATTTGTGGACCTGAAAGAAATAGTTGAAGGCATACACAACACAAAGTCGTATTCTAGGAAATCCCAACAACCCCAACAGTAAAATCTAAAGGAAAACTTTCAGAAGAGACCAGCAAGGCTGATCTAGTGCTATCGTTGTCAACAGATGGGACACTGGAGGTCCAAATGTCCCTAGCGGGTCAAAAATCAAGGAAAGCGCTTAAGTGCAAATACGCATGCTATCAGTAGACAACAATTATGGACAATTAAGCTAGAGACTGTTGAGCAACAAAATTACAAGGCAAATGATATTAGGAACCAGGGCACGTTAGCACTTTATGTGAAAGCGACAACAGAGACGAATGCAAGAATGAAGAAATATAATTAGTGACTGGAAAAAAGAAATGTTATAAGTGTGACCAATTAGGACATTTTAAGAATGAATGTCCCCAACTCACTCAATTGGGATATCAAGGAAAAAGCATGGGACCAAACAAACAAGGGATTGGTGGTCAGAAAACATGGACGAACAGGACAAGTTGGTTAACGATATCAAAGGAAAGGAAACAACAAGAGGCATGGATTCAGCAATAGTTAGATGCCAACCGACAGAGTATTCGCACCACAAGCAAAAGAAGATCTTACCGTACCGCATCCCAAGGACGTGTAAGGTGTCGCATACGAACTCGAAGAATCGCAAAACGAGCTTAAGGAAAATACAACTAGGATAATAGTTAGAACCCTTTTAGAAGGACTTTTGTAATCGAAGCATAAAAGTGTAAATTCTCTTTTATCAGTCCAACCTCAGTACTTAGGAACTTGTATTTCACAATCCTTGAGTAAATGTTTTATTCATCACATTTCTTCATATATGTAGTATGATAGATTATTATAACTTGTACATGAACCTTTAGGAATTGTTGTATGAAGCATAAAGATACCAACATCAATCTCATTTTAGAAATAGATTCGTTATCATCAATGGTTACCAATAGAAGGAGACGGCTTACCCATCCAATGAAACTCTTTTAATTATTTAAGGGAGATAGACTAGTTTTCATGATTCAAATCGACTGGCATCAGCAAATTACCAAAGGGTCAATTCTTAACAAGAGTGTAGATCATTACGTTAGGAATTTAGCAATACAAGCCCTTACACTGAAGCAGCAACGTCATTACCTATACGACGAGCAGTTTGGAATTTTCAATGAACGCAAAAGATTAACGCATCCTTTAAGTCATTAATTGGGGAAAAATTAGATTCAAAATGCTACTATTAGAACAAGACCAATGGTGGCTCTAGACAGAAGGGAGAATAACTTAAGAGAAGAAGATGATCCAAATGATTAAAAATACATTGGCAGAACCTATCCGGAAGCGTAAGGATGCAATACAACATTTCGAGACATGAAGAATGGACGAAATTTTGAGAACGAAATTTATTTAAAGGAGATAGGTTGTGAGGCCCCTAACTTTTGTAAACCCTATTAAGTTTCTGACTTTTGAGTTATTATAATAAAGCCTTTAGTTCCTAATTTATTCACAATAGAACTGGAGACGCTTCGCGAACGAACCCATACAAACCCTAATCAACCCCGATAACTTAGTAATTGTTTCTACACTCTAATATTAATGGGGCCCCTAACCTTGGTAATTTTATTTAGACCCTTTTGAATTATTTCAATAAAGACCCTCGATTCCTAATTTGTTTTCAATTTTAACCCTAGTATCGAAAACGCGTTCCTATCAGAACCTTATGAACTCTAATCGATCCTGATAACTTAAGGAATCAATTTTAATACCCTAATAATAATTAATTAAGTCCCTAATTAAGGATTGATTACCCAAAGCCTTAGATTTCTAATTCTTATTACGATCGTTCGATTAATTGTCGTTTAATTCGAAATGTAGAAACTTAAACCGAATTAAAATTTCCAAACCCTAATCCAATTAAATCCTACATCTAAATAGATTTTCCAAATCATAAATTAAAGTCCTAGCCCTCATGTTTTAATTAAATTATGTTTTGACCCCAAATTAGTATCTTTATATATATATATATATGTTGTACCTTAATTCAATCTTTGTTTATACACAAAATGTGATAACCCTGTTTCGTATTATGCTAATTAATCTTAATTATGATTGTGATTATGTGTTTAATATGATTTTGGGGTGCTATTTATATGATATATGTGGTTTTGAATTTCTATCTGTTCACCGTAGGAAAAATCTGTTCAACTTACTGTTATGAACTGAAAATTGAAGGCCTTATCGGCTACAGAAACTGAAATTGACTGCGCCATTGTGATTGGTGTAATTTTTAGAGCCTATGGTGAAATTTAACTGAAAATTTATTCGGGTCAAAATAATTAGATTCAGAACGATTAAATTAGGCTTAATTACTTAGCCTTAATCAATTTGATTAGGCCAACATATATAAGGGCCTTATTACACTCATATTTATCTTGCTTGGAGCACAAAATCTGAAAATCATACTCTAGAGAGAGAGAGAGAGAGGGCCGAATTTAGAGAGAGAAAAGGGCCAACATTGTAGATTTTGCAAGGAAATTGGAGAATTAAGTAGATTAACTCAAGGATTAGCTATAGTTGAAGAATTGGAGCTCCTAGGTGAGTAAATTCATGAGTTTGAGTTGTGATTTTGTGAATTAAAGGTTAAATGGTAATTAAGAACATGAATTGAATTGATCATGATGAGATTGAAGTCCATATGCACATGCATGCATAGAATTGCCATGAAATTGCATAATTAAGCATGAGGCATGTTGAATATAATGAATTGAGCACCAAATCATACATGCATGCATATTCCTAACAGATTCCATGTTTTTGAACATCATTTGTGCCATTTAAAGTGGAATTGGAGTCAATAATTGACATGCATGAATGATCCATGGAGATATGAAGTTGTATGAAGTTGAATGCATGAGTTTGAAACTTATAAAGGGAACTCAAGATGATTTTGTGAATGGACCATGATTTTGAATGATTGGTCTCATATTACTTATATCCTCATGATATATAATGTGTTCCCACGTTTTAGAACCAAAAACTTGAGTTTTGGGCTTTCGAATGTTAAGTTTGAGCTTCAAGAACAGTTCTGGGAATTCTAGAATTTGGCATTTTCGCTCGAGCGGGGAAAGCGCCGCTCGAGCGTGAAATGTTAGTTTCCAGAACTTTTGCAGACATTAATGTCCGCTCGAGCAGGGAGAGTCACGCTCGAGCGTCAGTCTCATGTGTCAACTCTCAGCTCGAGCGTCTGAAGTCACGCTCGAGGGTAAAAATAAGGCAACCAGTACTTTTGTAGACCAAATGGGTCCGCTCGAGCAGCGGAAACCACGCTCAAGCGGGGAGCCCTGTTTCAGAAATTTTGTAAAGATGATTTTATGTTTTATTTCCATTCTCTTTCACTCCTAAGCACTCTTAGACACACATTGAGCATTGTAAATGGACTAAGAAGATAAGAAAGAGGCCTAAGAGGAATTTATGAGTTAAGAATGGATTGAATCGTTTGTGACCCGATATGTGTTATGTATTATGTAGGGTCGAGCACAACAACGAATCCGCCGACAGAACACTGTGAGTAATATCTTAGTGAGGATATTTTGAAATGTGCTATTTGTCCAATTACTTATCCCTATTTGAGTTGCGTAAGTTTGTTAAATTGAATTATGGACAAATAATTGTTAAGCCACATGAGTGATTAGGCCAGAGGCAGTTTGCCATAAATGATTGGGCCAAAGGCCGTTTGATATGAATGATTAGGCCAAAGGCCGTTTGCCAGGAATGATTGGACCAAAGGCCGTTTGCTATGAATGATTGGGCCAAAGGCCGTTTGATATGAATGATTGGGCCAAGGGCCGTTTGCTAAGAATGAATAGGCCAAAGGCCGTTTGCTATGAATGGTTGGGCCAAAGGCCATCGGACATGAATGAATTACGCCCGAGGCCGTTTGATACATCTGGATCTATAGTTACTTGATACGCTGAATAGAAATATGAATTGGGTCCAAGGCCGTTTGATGTATTTGTTTCAAATTTCGTTCATGCATCTTCCTTATTTGATATTATTCATTGGGCTTTCGCTCACTCTCATTCATGTGTCCGTAGGTGAGCCAAGAGATGTCCAAACGCAGCCTCAGTGAAGTATGTGAGAGACGGTCAAAGTTTTGAGGAGTTAACCCATACGTCTCACGCACGAGACTTGTTTTCGCCCTTTTGTTCTTTTGTTACATTTTTGCTATGTTGGCAAAAACGTTAAATCACCTTTGTATATAAGTTTTGTTTGGCTAACTGTATGACTGAAAGTTCCTGGATATAAATTAACTCTATGAGGATGTGTGAGTTATTATGAAATACTTTTGGAATGATTTTGCTATACCATGTAAGCACAGCTCTACGGACAATTTGTAAGTTTGCTTCCGTTTTGGCCCCTTAACTCTGTTGAAATACGTCTGAAAATTGGTTTGAAGCCACAGCTAATCCCTTGATTACTGGCTGGTTATGACCTTAATCCATAGAGGCAGGATCACGTCATGACATAGTGGTATCAGAGCACGAATTAATAACTCACACACTTGTCCAAAAGAGCAATAAGCATCTAGAAAATATCTAGGATGCATTCATGTGATAAGTAGAAATTTGTAAACATTAAGAATGTGCTTAAACGTTTCAAGATGAATGATTATATGCTATATGTTTGTGATTTACTTGCATTGCAATTATTTGAATATGTATGCTTTTTGGCATATGCGTACTTGTGAATCTTTCGTATAAAGAATAATGCAAGTCTAATCAGATGGTGAGAACAAGAAGTGATGAGATAGAGGAGTCCTCTATTGCCAAAATGGACAGGATGGAAAGATTGATTCAGGAAATGGCAGAAACATTGAGGCAACAACAACAGTGGCAACAACCACATCCTCCACCTCCACCTCCACCTCCGGCGCCCCTTATGCCAAACCTACAGAACGATGACCGAATAATAGCTCTCACCAAAGAGTTTAAGAAAATGAAACCGCCACAGTTCCAAGGGGGATTAGATCTGTTGAAGGCCAAAGCATGGGTTCTTGGCATCGAAAAGCAATTTGAAGTATTTCTTTGTTCAGAGACATAGAAAGTGCTTCTAGCCACCTTTATGCTAGAAGATGAAGCAAGAAAATGATGGATGTTAATGCGTGAGAATCATAAAGACATTGGCTGGACAAAATTATTGGAAATTTTCTATGACAAGTACTTCCCACAATGTGTCCGTGACAGGAAAGTGTCGGAGTTCATGGAATTTAAGCAAAACAGCATGACAGTAGCTGAGTATGAGGCCAAGTTCACTGAGTTGGCCAGATTTGCACCAGGTGTGGTCGACACCGACTACAAGAAAGCGAGGCATTTTGAAGGTGGGCTTCGCGATGATATCTTAGAGAGAGTAAATGTCCTCAAGCTGGAAACCTATATTGGGGTACTAGACCAGGCCATAATATCAGAAGCTAACATAGCCAGACAGGCCAAAACAACAACTGACTAGAAAGGTAGTAAAAGACAAGGCTTCTTTTCGAAGAATAAATTTTTGAAGAAGCAGAATACGGGCTCCTCAAGTACTTCGAATTCTTCCCGAGGTACATCTCCAATGTGCAATATTTGTAGTAAAAGGCATCGTGAAGTTTGTTACCGTGTGTCAGGAGCTTGCTTTAAATGTAGTAAAACGGGGCATATGGCTAGAGATTGTAATCAGAACAATGGAAAGATAGGTGCTAGCTCAATTGCATTGATTCCAAAACCGGGAACTACTACGAGGCCTACTATCACTGGAGATACCGTGAGGCAAATGAGAGTTTTTACGCTTGTTCCGGGCGATACACGAAATGCCGAAACTGTTGTCTCAGGTATTATCTCTATATGTAATTAGGATGCTTTTGTGTTAATCGATTCTAGGTAAACACACTCTTTCGTGACATATGCATTTGCATCTAGATTGGGTAGACCCCTAGAATCATTGCCATATTTGTTATGTGTATCTGCTCCATCTGGGGAATCTGTGTTGTGTACATCTGTATGTCGATTTTGTGATATACGTATTGGGAATGCTACTTTGTATGTTGATTTACTACCCTTGGACTTTAGGCATTTTGATATAATTCTAGGCATGGATTGGTTAACTAAATATTGTGCCACCATTGATTGTGTAACAAAACGAGTTGTATTTAGACCTCTAAAACATGAAGAAATTGTGTTTGTGGGTAACGGGGTAGTGCCTCCACCTTATTTGATATCTGCAATGAAAGCATGTAAATTGATCAAGAAATGGTGCCAGGGTTATTTGTGTTATGTGCTATCTGAACCATCTAAGAATGTTGAATTGAACAATATCCCTATTGTTAGAGAATTTCCAGATGTGTTTCCAAATGAATTACCAGGGGAATTAGTAGACAGGGAGATAGAGTTTACTATTGAAATTGTGCCAGGCACTTAGCCTATCTCTAAAACTCCCTATAGAATGGCTACTATTGAAATGAAAGAATTAAAAGAACAATTGCAAAATCTACTTGACAAAGGGTTTATTCGACCTAGTACCTCACCATGGGGTGCACTGGTGTTATTTGTGAAAAAGAAAGACGGAACCTTACACTTATGTATCGATTATCAAGAATTGAACAAGGTGACAATAAAGAGTAAGTACCCTCTACCTCGTATTGATGACTTGTTTGACCAGTTGCAAGGATCACAAGTGTTTTCCAAAATTGATTTGAGGTCCGGGTATCACCAGTTGAAAGTAAAAGCAGAAGATGTTGAGAAAATTGCGTTTCGAACAAGGTATGGCCATTATGAATTTCTTGTTATGCCATTTGGAGTGACTAATGCTCCTGCAGCATTTATGGACCTAATTAACTGAATTTTTAAGACCTACCTTGATGAATTTGTTGTTGTTTTTATTGATGATATTTTGATATATTCAAAGAATAGACTTGAACATGAACACCACTTGAGAACCGTCTTGCAAACACTTAGAGAAAAGAAATTATTTGCCAAATTAAAGAAGTGTGAATTTTGGTTGGATGAAGTTGTTTTCTTAGGGCATGTTATCAACAAGGAGGGAATTTCAGTGGACCCACGGAAAGTAGAGGCAATTGTGAATTGGCCTACACCGACAAATGTAATAGACGTCCGCAATTTCATGGGCTTAGCTGGGTGCTACAAGAGATTTGTGAAGGACTTTTCAAAAATAGTTGTGCCTCTTACCCAACTAACATGCAAGGGGCAACTGTTTGAATGGAATGATGAAAGAGAATTTGCCTTTCATGAACTGAAAACGAGATTGACCGCTGCACCAGTTTTGACACTGCCATCAAGTATGAAAAACTTTGTGATTTTCAGTGATGCATCCTATAAAGGCTTACGTTGTGTATTAATGCAGAATAGAAGGGTGATTGCATACGCCTCCCGGCAGTTGAGGCCACACAAGAAAAACTACCCAACACATGATTTAGAATTGGCCGTAGTCATATTTGCTTTAAAAATCTTGCGGCATTATTTGTATGGGGCAAAATGCGAAGTCTACACAGATCACAAAAATCTAAAGTACTTCTTTACACAGAAAGAGTTAATATGCGACAGAGAAAATGGCTCGAACTGATAAAAGACTATAACCTTGAGATTCAGTATCACCCTGGGAAAGCCAATACAATTGCTGATGCCTTGAGCAGAAAATCAATAGGGAGTTTGGCTTGTTTACTCACTAAACAGAAAGTGATCTTGTAAGATTTTGAGAAGTCCGGGATTGAAGTGATATTGTGTGAACAGGGCGGATTGATAGCCGCCATTTCAGCCGAATCGGCAATCATTGATGAGATTAAACAGAAACAGAAGGAGGATGAATTCCTTAAAAAGATAGTTGATGAATTTAAAATGAATCCGAGACCAAAATATAGTGTGGTAAATGAGGTACTGAAATTCCAAGACAGATTGTGTGTTTGCTATGCATCCGGGCAATAACAAAATGTATCGGGATTTGAAACAAAGCTATTGGTGGCCCAAAATAAAGAAAGAGATTACAGAGTATGTGTCCAAGTGCCTTCAATGTCGGCAAGTTAAAGCTGAACATCAGAAACCAGTCGGCCTACTTCAGCCTCTCCCTATTCCCGAATGGAAGTGGAAGCATGTGACTATGATTATGGACTTTGTTGTTGGCCTACCTCGCACTCCCCGAGGTATGGACTCTATTTGGGTTATAGTTGATAGACTGACTAAATTTGTACATTTTCTGCCCGTTAAAACTACATTTGATGCTTATAGATTGGCTACTATATATGTTGATGAGATTGCTCGTTTACTTGGAGTTCTGGTATCCATTGTCTCGGATAGAGATCCAAAATTTGTGTCTAGATTGTGGAAAAGCCTACAAAGAGCTATGGGAACAGAATTGAGATTCATTACCGCGTTCCATCTACAAACCGACGGGCAATCAGAGCGAACAATATAGACCCTGGAAGATATGCTTCGGATGTGTGCTTTAGATTTCCAAGGGAGTTGGGAAGACTATTTGCCACTAGCAAAATTTGCATACAATAATAACTTCCACTCCAACTTAGACCATTTTTGGACCAAAATGGAAAATTTTCAGTACCCACAACTTTCAATTTCATTGATTTCAGTACAGAGTTCTCCGACTCTCGATACAAATTGAAGTTGCTTTTTATTACATTCAGAAAGAAAACTTGAAAGTACAGATTAAAGTAATAAATTTGGGGCATAGTCAAGTCAGGTGTTCCTACGCCCCCTCCCAGAGCTCGTGGAAGCTTCAGATGCTAAAGTAGGCCTAGTGTGCGCCTCCTCTTCAAGCCAAGCCATGCACTCGTCAGAAATGGCGCAGCTAAAAGTGGGAGCGAGGACCAGAAGTTCTTTTGTTCTCCATGCTGTGGTGTACCGAGCTAGCTAGGGGCCTCAGATTGGAAATGAAGCTGGGTATTTTATTCCCTCTTCCAGGCAAGTCTGGTCGTGGCCGAATTGACGCCTGAACCGAAATGAAAAGTAAAAGATGTAGTGTGTTAGGCCAATCAGCTGAATGCCAGGCTACCGGGACATGCTATAACTCATCTCCAGCAGATTAAGCCAGGGGCAGCGCCAAGCGATGTCAACAGCAGATCGGCTGCACATCCATTCGCACCAACATCCCTCATTTAGGGCATCAACTAGTCGTTGCCGGAAGAAATAGCCACGTGCTGAATATACTGGGCAGGAGTCCACCACTTTTAACTTATCCATCAGCCATATCTGGGGAGGGATGAAAAATAAGAGAGATTAAAGAATAGAGAGGTGTACGTGGAGAGAAAAGTGAGAAATGGGTTTGGGAGAAAAACAAAGCCTAAGGGCCGAATGATATGAGACACACATGTGAGAAAGGTGGAAAACATTACCTGTAAGAGTAATGGACTCCCTGCGAATCTGGTTATCTCCCGGATTTTGAAAGCATCCAAGCCCATCAAGGTTTCGGCCAGTGTCATACTAATGCAGCTCTTGCCCTCTTTTAACCATTGGGCAACCTCAATCAAACGAATGCTAGATCCTCCGAAGCCAAGGGCAAGCAAGAAATAAGACAACATGCACAAGCATAGGGCGTGTCGCCAAAAACTCTACCAAAGATGGTTGCCACAGTAGACGTCCCCGAACGTCCCGAGAGGGAATCCCCCGTTTTGTTCATTTGGGCTCACTACAGTTCAGGACTCAATGTCACGGTCCTGTATCTAATCTCGCAGAGTGCAATGCAAAACCGATGAATCATCAAAGAGTCCAAATCTGGCAAATCGTTTTTGAAAACAGATTTTTTGAAAGAAGTGCCAAACATGGACTACTTTGCCAGATACAGAGTCGCCACCTAAATATTTTATTTTGAAAAATTTAGGAAACCCTGACTCGTTGCCTAAGGCCACGTGTCCGTCATCACCAAAGTTGCCTCGGCTCGGGAACTTGGGTACGATTGGGGAAGGTCACTTCGTGAGCACCCTCGCTCGCCCGATCAAAGATCGGCCTCTACTAACCATGATATCGAGTTTTGAAAACATTATGTGCTCTTATTCCGGTTATTAGCCTAGATTTACTATGTGATGCGCACAGCATACAAGTATAGACTGGATCACCTAAATTGGAACAAAACATTTCATGTTTATTTTGAAAAGGGTTTGCTACTCGCAAGTAGGCTTAAAATGTGGATTTGCCACCCTCAGGTGGGCTTAGAAAACATGATGATTTGCCACTCTCAAGTGGGCTTAAAACTCACAATTGATGAATTATTCCAATCCAAATAACCCAACCTTCACCCACAGGCATTCAGGCAGTTATATCACATAAGCACGTAGCCTCATGGTAAGCATGCTATCATGGCAGTCACTCACACACATGCAAGGATACTAAAGCATAAAAGCTTACCTAGTACTCTGAGCCAAAACAAAAGCTAGTTAGTAATCAAATGCATGATCCTAACTATGTAGAGATGCCTAATGCAACATATACAAGAATGAACTAAGATAGGCTCGGCTTTTCTAAGATGGCATATGATGATGCTACAGCTAACACGTATTCAACTTGAAATTGAAATACAATGCAGTTAGTATGATGCGCCGAGCCCAGTGCATGCAAGACAGATGAATGATGCAAACATGCTATCATAAGTATGCTAATTGAAACATGCCCTAATCTAATCACCATAAGCTGGTAAATAAAAGGGAGAAAGACGTGGGGTTGGAAGACATACATCACACGCACGTATACTTATTACAGTTGTGCCCTCGCTCGGAGGGTCCGAATAAATAATATAGTCCAAATGAATAATTACAGTCTAAATAAGTACAAAATCCTAATTAATTGACAAATTAACTAGGAAAGCAGATAAATTAGCATGCAAGCTATGGACTGCCTCAGCTCTGTTCCGAATGATGAATGATGCATGCTCGGGTTGCCTTCGTCGGGAAATTCCTTGCAATGCCCCGATTTGTCTCTGTTTGCAATTGTTCTCGGAATATTGTGCAAAGCTCCAGAAGGTTGCCAATTTCTGATTTGCTGTAACAGAGAGCAGTAAAGGGGCATGGCAAAGTGTTTTCACATATGTATGCATGACTACTCTTCAGGGAGTGTAGTCCTCGATCCTCGTGCCACCAATCACGCATCTCGATGCATGATAGCCGAGGAGTCGAATTGCACGACTCAATGTGAAATGAATGCACATGAAAACACAACAAGACCTAAACTCCATCATGGGTAATCCGGAGTGTCGGCGGCCGGGAATTGAGATACGTTCCGTCACTCGGAGTACGAAACGTCCCTCGTTTCCCGTGCTTGGGCTAACTCCTATTCCAAACACAATGCAAATGAGATGGCATACACAATGCGACTAACATACAACCTAGCATACGCAATGCTATGAAATGGCATACACAATGCTCGATGTAGCGTGGCATACACAATGCTCTAACATACGACCTAGCATACACAATGCTATGAAATGACATACACAATGCACGATGGACTTACACCAACATGAGTGGACCTCAGCCACACTCACATCAGTGGCCATTAGATGAAAATGAAACAACCGAAATGCATGCACATATGCACGAATACCAAGGACCGAACCTAAGGCATCAAATGTCACTCTACCAAAGCATGGCAAGGGATGAAAGATGGCATACAAACATGTGATTTCCAGCACTGAAATATGATGCGCAATGGTCCCAAATCATGGAAATATGGCACCCAATGCATGAAATAGGCCCCGAAACTTAAAACTAAGCAAATGCATTGAACCACAAGCATGCAAAGCAAGCATTATTTGATCATGAGGCATGAAAATAGAGCCAAGGCAGTCCAAAATAAGCACAATATCAATTCCAAGCATGGCCCAAAAATGCTCACATGAAGGGCTAAAACAACATGCAACCTAGGCTAGTAAGCATGGTTTACATGGCATGTATATGAAGCACAAGAGAGGCCACAAAACCAGCCAAAAATAGAGACATGGCATGTCAAATAAACCCCAAATAACCACTGAAATGCATCCAATGCATACAAAAATGATGAGCTCCTTTGAAGGGCCATGCAAGGGGTTATTCAACACATACAACAAGAACACTTAGCATGGAAAAACCAACTCTGGAAATCAATTATGACAGCCCTAAAACTCACCAAAAGGGCCTTGAAATTGGTCAACAAAGCATACAATGAAAGGTTCCCTTGAAAGGCCTTAAGGAGGATTGCTCCACACATGCATGAGGGACATAAAATATGGCCAAAAGGGACTCAGACAGAGCCAAGGTAGACCTCAAAACTCACATAATAGGGCCTGAAAAGTGACTTCAAAACATGCAAGATGGAGCCCCTTTGGAAGGCCAATAAAACTAGTAAAGAGAATGAGGGGTGAGAGGGTCACTCCTCTATGATTTTAGCTCTCAAAAACACATCTAAGCCACTGAAAATCCACTGGATTTCAGTGGCTAAGAGGCCAAACCAAGGCGAATGCGAATGCTCTAATGCATTGCCTTAATCATGAGGAAATGAAGCATGCCAAGAGGAAGATGACCCCAAATAGAAAAATGCCCTTAATCAAACTTCAAGAGAGGCTCAAAATAAGACTTTTTTTAGTTCATGGAAGATCTCGAAAATGCTTGCAAGCAAGGCTAATATATCATGCAAAATAAGCCCTAAAAGAGAGATGAAGCATACAAGGATGTAGGAGACCTCAAACAGAAAAGCATCCTAAACAAACTTCAAGAGGAGCTCAAAATAAGACACTTTACAATTTATAACAAAACGCAGAAATGCTTGCAAATAGGGCTAAGCTATGGAGCAAAATAATGCAAGAAAAGGGGAAATGGAGACTTACCCTTGTAGCACAGCAATGCAGCAACTTCTGGACCAAGTTGGTGAATCTTCAACCCCTGCAAATCAGTCTCAAAGTGCTGGAATGGATGGTGGAGGTGGTAGGCTATGAGGTGTAGTGTAAATGACCAAGAACAAGGGTGTTTTGAGCTTGGATGAGAGAGATATGGAGGATTGTATGTATATATCTTAGCTGGTTTTTTCTAACCCTTGGAAATGGAGATGGAGGCTTGGTTTTATAGAGGGAGAGAGATAAGGCTTCTTGGAGAAGCCTCGAGAGGGGTGCAAAGCTTCTCAAAGAAGCTTAACCAAAAGGGTCAAGCTTCCTCAAGAAGCTTGACAAAAGAGTCAAGCTTCTCCAAGAAGCTAAGCAAGGGGAGCAAAACCACCTAAAAAGGATCAAAAAGAGGGTCAAAATCTCGGACAGTGGGTCAAATGCTTCACAGCTGGCACAGCTGTGAAGCACTTGAGAAGGCCAAAAAGGAGGAAAGTGGCCGACCAGTTCAAGTGGTCGACCTACCACATGCCCTGGTCGGCCGACCAGGGTTCAAAAAGATCAAGGTGAATTTCTGGTCGGCCATACCAGAAAGGTGTCCTCCAAGATGAGTAGAATATAGCTGTAGAGTGAAAAACTAGAAAAAGTGACCCAAGAGAGAGGAAAACCAGCTTTCTAGCAAGGTTCAAAAGGGTCAAAAAGAAACAGCTGGTCGGCCTACCATATTGGTGGCCTCCCAGATGAGCACAACACAATGGTGGTATGAAAAACCAGAAATTGTGGCTTAAAAGTGAGAAAAACCAGCTTTCTGTCAGAAAAATCGGCTGGAGGAGAGAGAATAATTTTTGAAAGAATTGCTGGTCTCCCACCACCTTACCACCTTCCTAGCAATGAAAATAGGGTCCATACCAAAAATGAACCCTAACCGGTGCAAACGAGGTTTTGGGGGCCAAAACGCGCGGTTCGGGGCCCCGAAAACAAGCTACTAGGCACCGGAGGTGGCGTATGACCACGAAGGTGGTCTCCTGGGCCACAGTGTCCCTCTAAGGAGAGGAAACAAGGTGTGTGCCAAAAACTGGAGCAAACGGAGGTAGTTAAACGATCCTGAACCGAGGCACACGGCCGACGGCTCCGAAAACCGAAAACTGGCCTCCAAATGGGAAAAGTGGCCTACAACCACGAAACGTAGCCCACGGCCATTGAGAGATGGTCTACGAGACCTCTCCCTCCCTTCAGGAAGAGAAAACAGAGAAAATAGGACCTGGTTCGCAAGCCGAGGCAAAGCATAAAAGAGCCCCAAAGTCTAGAGGCAAGGCTTGCAGCCGAGACTTTGAAACCTCAGAGCGAGCACAATATGCAACATCACCGAGTGCTCAGTTGGTGACGTCTGAGTCTTAAGGTCGGTCAAAATTGGGGTGTCTACAGCCGCGGTCACCGACGTCAGAAAACCGATGAATCAAGCTCGAAATGTCCAACTCTCCATCGCGAATCAAAGACTGAGCGTCATGCGAAGTAAGCCCACACATCCGGCCCAAAGCTTGGATGTGACCGAAACGAAACTAGGGCAAGATCTCCTCATCGAGCCGAGATTCCATCAAAGCTTGGAATTCTTCAAACGTGGGGCATATCTCTTGACCTCTAAAGCTAAAAACGTGAGTTACCGGATTTCAACACCTAGCCGTGGCATGGGGGAACAGAAAATGCAGCGGAGTGCAGCTCAGCGTGAATAGTGCATTTATTCTAAAACCTCGAAAACTCAACTTTTTCGAGTCATCCAAGTTTGCAATCCAATTTGTGAGGTTTTGGACAAGAAATGCTTCCATTTGGGGCAAAAATGGAGCTGAAATGGAGAAGCCACGAAGCTGGAACCTTCATAGAAGATAAAGCATTGAATGGAAGACATGTGGCAGCAATCTGGAGGCTCCCACCAAAATTGGCCGACTGACTAGTTGGAGTAGCCGACTGGCTACCTTTTCTGGCCGGTCGGCCACCTAAGTTGCCCACAAACACAAAAAGTGGCCGGCAATGGCTGTAAGTGGCCGGCAACCACTATTTGTCCCCAGCAGATTTACCTTGGTCTCTCTATGTGCTGGGAATGCTGAAAACCTGTGTTTTGCTCCACTCGAGATGCGTTCTGTTGTGGTTTTTTTGGCTTATTCTCAAGTTTGTCGTATTTGTTTATCGAGTTGTCGCAATTTGTTTATCGAGTTGTTGCAATTTGTTTCTCAAGTTGTTGTTTTGTTTATCGAGTTGTGCATTAGTTGTTCTTTGCGTTGTCTTATTTTGTTTGTTGTAGGTTCGTTCATTACCTGACCAAGACAATGCATTTTGCAATGTTCAATTTTCATCAATCTCATTTTTGTATAAAATGGTGCGATGTAATGCTCAGAATATAAAATACAACACTTTTTTCGATCAAAAAGTTGTTTTCTCATTCCATCATGGTTTCTTTTACAAAAGGTACAAGTTCTAAGAAATAAAACTACCTAGGACTGTACAATGAGCTAATACTACTAGCGAAAAGAAACTAAAACAAAGGAAAACATCTAAATCGCTATCGCCCAGCTCAAGACTCGGAGGCCCTCTTCATCATTTTCTTCGGCTGAGCAGGCCCTGAGCCATCACCATCGGCGCTACCGCCTGGAGCTGAGCTGGAGCCTGAATCAGAGCCGCTTCCGCTCCCATCTTCGGAGCCCTCCTCGGTATCGCCTCCACCCTCAGATGACTCTGACCGGGGATCGCTGGCTCCTCGTCCTCACTGGACTCGTCATCGTCATCACACCTGGCAGGCTCCTGACGTCTCCCTCGGCCACACGTTGTAATCTCCCCCTGCTGTTAAAGGAGGCTCTGCTAATCCTGTCTGAAGAGGTGTAACCTGAAAAGGAAGTTTGAATATATCACCTTTTCACGTGCATTGTTATGCACTGTTGTACTTGCATTGTTATGCACCGTTTCACTTGCATTGTTATGCACGTCTTCCATGCATTGTTATGCACCTTTTCATTTGCGCATTGTATATGCACGCGTTTGTCTTGTATTGAAATTATATCTTGATGTAACGTTAAACATGTGTTTCTACTATATTGTACCTGTCAAAGTTTCTCTTTTGTGCAGGCACAATATTGTTTGTACGGTTCATTTGAAGCTATCACAACCAGACGATGTTGTATGTGTTTCAGTCAGAGGAACTCCAGGTAAGATCATTCCTGCCCCCCCGAACTCTCTTGGTTCGGATAGAAACATTGGGACAAGTGCCCGACGTTCATACCACCCTCCGGTGTTTGCACCGCTACCTTTCTCCTCTCACATTTGACACGTGTTTGGATGCCTTTATCCTCTCGCGTTTGACACGCGTTTGGATGCCTTTCTCTTATCGCGTTTGACATGCGTTTGAATGCCTTTTTCCTCTCGCATTTGACACGCGTTTGGATACCTTTCTCCTCTCGCGTTTGACACGCATTTGGATGCCTTTCTCCTCTCGCATTTGACACGTGTTTGGATGCCTTTCTTCTCTCGTGTTTGACACGTGTTTGGATGCCCTTCTCCTCTCGCGTTTGATACGCATTTTGGATGACTGCGCTTTCTTGCGCAGTCCTTCTCCTTTCGCGTTTGATATGCTAGGAGGTATTTCGTTTGAGACTTTGGGTGTTCCCAATAGTCATTTTTAGTCTTTCCTGCATGAGCCGTAGTTAAGATTGCATAATTTTCTTACATTCTTTCTGCATGAGATGTGGTTTGGTTTGTGTTTACTTGCTTGTGTGCGAGTTTGTTGTAGCGTTTCTTTGCAAAACATTTGCATCTAGATGCTTCATGACAGCTTTCTTTGCATGATCATAAGTTATGTTCTGCATTCTGTATGCCATTTGCATTTTGCCCCTGCCTGCGGGCGTATCTTTTTGTTATCTTGCTTGTTTGTCTAAGTCTTCGGCCTTGTCAAAAATGGGTTATCTCTGGGCTTTGACATTCACTCTCATCATTTCATGACTTCTGAGTCCTGTCAAAGAGGTGCAACTGTAGACACCCCATTTTGGACCGACCTTAAGACTCAGACGTCATCGTTTGTACACTCAATGATTGCACATGTTTGTGCTAGTTTTGAGTGCTCGAAGGTCTCGGCCGAGCGCCTTGTCTTTGAGCCTCTCAACCCTCTGTGTTTTGGCCTTGTTTTTTAGGCCAAACCTTGGTGCCTCTTGGTTGAAGGAGAGTGGGGCCCTGCCGGCCACTTTTGGCATTTGCCAGCCACTTTTTCTCCTTGCCAGCTAGTTGGAGTGGTCGGTCAGCTAGTTGAACTGGCCGGCCGACCACCTTAACTGGCCGGCAGCCAATCTTTCTCCTTTTTAGATATTTTCAGATCTTTTGAGCCAGTTATGGCTCATTGAGCTATCCTCCATATATATGGAGGGATAGAAATAAGTTTTTAGCTTGTCAAGCAAGCTTTTGCTTGCATTGCCTATATAAGGGGAGGTCCCTCCCCCTTTAGAGGGGTTCTGATTTTGAGGAGGCAAAATCTATCTCTCTCTCTCTCTAGAATCCTCCCTCTCTCTCTCTATATTGTGCTTGAAAGTGTATTTTCTTCACATATTTGCACTAGAACACCTAGTCAAACACCTTAGCCTTAGACTTGAGGTTCTTGGAGGCCTTTTTGGAGCTCCTTGGAGTGATTTTGGCTCAGAAGTTGGTTGTTTGCTTGCTGTTTTAAAGTTGTGCTTCAAGGGTAAGAATCTACGTCTTTAAGCTTTGTTTTTGTACATTAGTTTAGCCACCTTTGCATGCTGTTTTAAGCTTGGTTGTTAACTACAAAAAGCTCTATTTTTAAGTGTTAAAAATATTGGTTTGAGTCCTTGTTGGGGTTAGGGGTGGTCTACCCTCTTTGGTTGCTTATTTGCTAAGTTTTTGTACCACCTTTTAAAGCTTTCGAAACTATCTCTTTTTGGCCTTTTAACCACTGAATTCTAGAGGAATTTCAGTGGTGGAAAGGTGGTTTTGAAGTCCCAAATGAGAGGGGGTGGTCCCCTCTCCTCTTGTCTTGCTTGCATGTGTTGATGGCCCACCAAATGAGCATGTGTTTCTACTTCTTTGTGGCTTTGTTCAAGCATATTTTTGTGACTTTTTAGACCTTCCATAACTCTGTTTTTGGTTTGTTTGATCATTGGTTGCTTGCTCTTTACACTTGTAGTGTAATTTTGCTCACTAGCTTTGCATTGCTACTTTAGCCCATCATTCTAGCTTATTTTGGCTATACTCCAGCATGCTTTTACTCATGCTTTAGCATACTTTAACTGTGTTTTCAGTGGTTTAGATCATATGAGGCTTGCTTTGTATGGCTATAGCATGATAAACTTTAATAGCATTGTGTTTTGAGCCCTCTAGCATGCTTTGCTTGGGTTGTTTGTATGATTTGGCATCATTTGATATGTGATTTCAGAGCATATATCACTGTCATACTCTCATATGTATCACTCTTTCAATACTTTTGAGAAGTTGAGCCTCATGCCTTGTTTGTGAGCCAATACATGAGCATATCTTTCTTGCCATCTATGCTGCAAATCTAGCATGTTTTTGCTACTGTTTTGACCTGCCTTAGGTTTGTTTTGAATGGTCAAGGTCATTTGAGCATTGCTTACTATGGTTGTAGTGTAAAGGGCCTTGACTAGCTTTGAGTTTTGAGGCCTTTAACATGTTGTGCATGTGATGTTTGCATTGTATAGCACCATTTAGCATGTAATTTCAGTGCATATAGTGTAGCCACACTCTCATATACTTCACTTCTTCATAGCTTTTGAGGGTTGTGTATTATGCCTTGCTTATAGGCCAACATGTGTGCATGTTCTTCTAGCATTTTGAGCTCTTATTTCAGCATGTTTAGATCATTATTTTGGCATGATTGAGCTCTGTCCAGAATTGGTTTGGTCACTTGTGCTATGTATTGCATGTCTCTTGTGTGATGCTCTTTACTAGCTTTGTTGTTTTTGGCCCTCAACATGTTATGCTTGTATTGCTTGCATGCTTTAAGGTCTTTAGCATGACATCTCAGCACTAAAGAAACTGCAACTTCCCCCATTTCTTCATTTTTCAATTTGATTTGAGAGTTGGTTGCCCTTGAGTTTGTCTTTGAGCTTGGGATTGAGGCTCGTGCTTAAATGGCTTTAACCCTCTTTTGAGAGTTGCTCCTAGTCAAAGGCATGGTCTCTCCTATGCCTTAAACCATTCTTTTGGTTGACCTCCTCTCCTTAGAGAACTTGCGCATTGGACTTAACCAATTAAAGAATGGATTGGTAATGTAAAATATGTAAACAAGAATTGAGTCAACTAAAACATGCCAAGATAACATATGTGTGTTGCATTGCATGTGTTTGGATCGGACATTAATCCAAACACAAGAAATATGGGATGTTTCATACTTGAAGTGATGAAACGGTATGAAACGTGCCACGTTTCTTGGTCGCTAACACCTTTGATCAAGCATGATAGGGTGGAGGCTCTTTGTATGTTGTTTGTGCATTCATAAACATGGTATAAGCTTGGCCACCATGCATTGAAAATGCCTGGTTGGTGGCTTGAGAGCCAAGTGCCACGCTCCTTTGAGCTTGAGACATGATTAGGAGAGTGGCAATACCTACATTGTCTTGCAAATACATTGCTCTATCTCCATTGTTCTCTGTTGCAGCAAAACCAGAAGCCTGCAGAAGCAACTAGCCGACCAGCTAGTTATACTAGCCGACTGGCCAGTAGCACTAGCCAACCGGCCAATTTTAGTGGCTGGCAGCCACTTTTTCGGCGACCCACCGAGATCCTGCTTTTAGAGTAAAAGGCGCCGAGGTTGGCATAATTTTCAGAGATCAAGGCAAGTGCAAACAGAGGCAATTGACAGCATGGTAATGGATTTCTGAGCGAACGCCAACCGAGCATGCATCTTTAACCTCTTGGAACAGAGCTGAGGCAGTATGATTTGTAATTATAGCTTTACTTGTTAGTTAGCTTAAATTGGTAATTTAATTAATTAGTTTGTTAATTAATTAAGTGTTGTAATAATTAGTAAGTAGTTTATTAGTTATTCGTTTTGTTGTGTATAATTAGTTTAATTAGATTAGTTAGTTAACTTAGCTTAGATTAGCTTAGCAAATTCATTCGGACCCTCCGTCGGGAGGGTAAAAGTTGTAATAAGTGTGCATGTGTATGTGCATGTCTTCCAACCCCACGTCTTTCTCCCTTTTATTTATCCGCTTTCAGTGGTTAGATTAGGGCATATTTCGATTAGCATACCTTATGCTTGCATGTGTGCATCATTCATTTGTCTTGGATGCACCGGGCTCGGCGCATCATACAAACTGCATTGTATTTCAATACATATTTGAATACGTGTTTCACAACATGTTATCAATTGTCGGATTTCATATGCCATCTTAGATAGCCAAGCCTATTTAGTTACATTATTGCATGTGTTGCATTAGGCATTCTAACATAGCTAGGATCATGCATGATTTCTAACTAGTTCTCTGTTTTGGCTTGGAGTACACCATAAGTGTTTGCGCTTTAGCATACTTGCATGTGTGTGAGTGTTGCCATGATAGCATGCTTGCCATGAGGCTACGTACTTAAATGATTAACTGCATGAATGCCTGTGGATGAAGGCTTCATTACTTGAATTGGAACAATTCATCAAAATGTGAGTTTTAAGCCGACTTGGAGTGGTAAATCATCATGTTTTAAGCCCACCTTGAGGGTAGCAAATCCGCGCTTTAGCCTACATGCGAGTAGCACTTTCAAACCATTTTCAAAAACAAACATGAGTTGTTTTGTTCTGATTCTCGTGATTGAGTCTATACTTGTATATTGTGTGCATCACATAGTAAGTTAGATTAATAACCGGAATAAGAACACATGTGTTTATAAAACAACATATCATGGTAGTAGAGGTCGATCCTTTGATCGGGCAAGTGGGGGTGCTCATTTCATAACCTTCCCCTCTCGTACCCAAGTTCCCGAGCCGAGGTAACTTTGGTGATGACGGACACGTGGCCTTTGGCACGAGTCAGGGTTTCCTAAATTTTCCAAAAATAAAATATTTAGGTGGCGACTCTGTAATCTAGCAAAGCAGTCCATGTTTAGCACTTCTTGATTAAAATTGATTTTCCAAAATGATTTGCCGGATTTGGACTCTTTGGTGATTTATTAGTCTTACATTGCACTTTGTGAGACTAGATACAGAACCGTGACAGGAGTCCAAACTGTAGTAACTATGAACCCAATTTGCGCCCTTTTCGAAAAGGGGACGCGCGGAGAAGTTCGGGCGATCTACAATACAGTTGATACACGTCACTCTATATGGTGTACATATAAATAGAAATTTGTCCATAATCAAACAAAAGAACCAGAGTCTTAAATATTCACAAAAACATGACCACGAGACTTGACATGATCCAGAACCTCCTTGAGAGGCACAAAGGGTGGCTGACAA
Organism: Camellia lanceoleosa; assembly: GCA_025200525.1. Taxonomy (NCBI): domain Eukaryota; kingdom Viridiplantae; phylum Streptophyta; class Magnoliopsida; order Ericales; family Theaceae; genus Camellia; species Camellia lanceoleosa. The sequence continues at coordinate 45,270,485 of CM045759.1, forward strand.
ACACAAAACCCTTCAAGCATCATCTTAAGCCTGGTCGCGCACCTGGTCACCTACATATATAATATAAATAGTGAGCGGGAGCCCAATGAATAATAACAAAGTAAAGGGTTTTAATGAATGATGTCCATCATAGAGTTAGAAATCAGAGTTTATATCAGAAACAGAGTCTTATGAATATTCAGATTTCAAATCAAAACAGATTCATATACATGTTCATATTCATTTTCAAAGTTCATATATTTCACATCGTAGTTCATGGCACGTCTATTAGCGTTAACAAATCCGATGACCCATAAAGGGACAGTCGTGAAGGCATTCTGATGACCCATAAAGGGACAGCCATAAGGCATTCCGATGGCTCGTGTGCATAGAGACGTTTTCGATAACCCATAGAGGGACAGCCGTAAAGGCATTCCGATGACTCATAAAGGGACGCAAAATATCACATGATGCTATGGATGCCACGAGTACATTTCAGAAACTTGGACGATCATTCATTCACACAAAACATAGCATTTCAGAAAACTAATTATGTCATATCATCAGAAAATAATCAAGGTCTAACATAACTTACAAAGTTATTACTCACAAATGACAAATGGCTCCAAATACACAAATAGAGTAGGAAATTCAAATATCTTGTGGCACGTGACCTACACAGGTACAAAACGAATACATACTGAATTACATATCTAGAAACATTTACTTCGTTCTTTCTTATCTTGGTGTGTCTCTACTTTTATCTTCATTATTGTGCCTTAATCTTGGCCTAGGAATGCCTAGGATGGAATGAGGATGCAAAAATAAACTTGAAAACACTTAATAAAACTTGTTGAAAACAGAGTCCTCGCTCGAGCGCAACTTCCTACGCTCGAGCGGACATGCAAAATGTGAGTGGTCGCTCGAGCGCAAGATCTGTCGCTCGAGCGCTCGAGCGGTCTGTAAATTTTTGCAAAAGTATTGGTTGCTTGATTTTTCTGCTCGATTCTCGCTCGACGCTCGCTTGAGCACAACTTTTGTCGCTCGAGCGGCCTGCAAAACATAAAAACTTCTGGGAGCTTGCATTTCACGCTCGAGCGGACTTCTAGTCGTTCAAACGGAAGTGCATGCACTCAGAGTGGTCGCTCGAACGTAGATTTCTTTGCTCGAGCGTAGGAGCAGAATTCTAGAATTTCCAGATTTGCTCCCAAGCTCAAAACTCAATTTCAAAACCTTCAAAACATATCCTTGTGGACCAAAACTTAGTAAAGCATTGAGAAACTCATAGTACATGATGAATTACAAATTATTTTGCAAAATCAAGCCCAGAAACTATGCCAATTGTAGTAAACAAAACTTGAAATTTAGATAACACAACTTGCATGTAATGTCATGAATTCCAACCTTCCAAAACATGATCAAATGAGTCATTAAGCTAAAAAACAAGTTGAATTTTTTGAACAAAACTAAGATATGAACATGCATGTGAGAATTCTTATAAAAACAACTTCAAAATTTCATGATATGCATTTGCATGTATGATTTGATTACAATTTTTTAATTCTAGCTCATTCTCATGTTAGTCCACCTCCTTTACTTGAATTCTTACGAAAACTAACTCAATTACACAACTAAGGGTTGGACTTCTTACCTTAGATGCTCAAGTATGGTCTTTTTAGAGTTATTTGGTTGAAATTCCTAGCCAAATCTCCAAATTTTCAAGCAACTCCTATGTTGAAACCACTCTCCTCTTAGTCTCTCTCTCTCTCTACACATTTGAACTCAATCAAGAGGAAATGGGAGTGTAAAAAATATATATGAGGTGTTAAGGTAGCCTTATATAGGCTTGGCTAATTGTCTAATTACTTTGTTGACAAATTAATCAATTGGGCATTAATTTCTTTTAATTTACTCGTTCCGAACCGAATTTTAATTAGACCTACCATAAAATTCTAAATATTTTAATTAACACATAAATCAAGTCAATTTCTGAATCGAATGCCGATAAAACCTTTAATTCGCAAACCAAAAAGTTTAATATTTATTTTATTACAAAATTTTTTAAAAAAAGACAGCTAGATCTTTTTTTTCCAAATAAAAAATAAAATTACAATTTGATTGAAGGGCTCATGATCAAATGATCATTTGACCGTTGGGACCAAAAGTCAAAGCTACCCGTGCTGTCTTTTTTGGGCCAGGTCTATGGGTGAGTATGGTTCTAATTAGTTGGATTTAGAAGTAAATTAATTTTATGAAATTTAAAGCCAATTCAAACCATGAAATTTTGGAACTAAACCGGTAAAACGCAATTCGATTTGATTTAAATCACGATTTATAGAAATTTTGTCTTAAAATATTGTTCACAATATGTAAATTATTTAGATGATTGTTTGAAATGGGTTTGATCACAATACAATTATACATTTGCAAGAGTAGATTGTTACAAGTATTACATATATATATATATTTGAATACTAGTAAGATATTTAATTATTTATGATATGTAACAAATTATATATATATATATAGATGAGCTTTTCTCCAATCCTTAATCAGACTAGAGAGGTGTTTTGGGCCTTTTAGGCTCACTTTCGGACCCGTTTTGATAATTTGAACTGTTCACATTTTAGGATTCGTTGAGTATATCATTTTTGTAAAAAATCAAGTCGATTAGATAATGACAATCACATGTTTGATTAGTTTTGTATGAACCGTTTATTTTCTTACCGTTCATTTTTTTTTTTTGTGTACAAAACTGTCTGAAATTATTTGATCGATTTAATTTTTTACAAGGATGACATAATTGATGAACTCTGAAAAAAAGAACAGTCCAAATCATCGAAACCGAAACCAATAGTCGGCCTAATAGGCCCAACAATACATTTCCAGTTTGATTAAGGACCGAAGAGAAGTCGAGCCCTTACAAATATATCTAAATGATTTAGTTAGGTTCCAAATTAGATTTATAACTATAAAATCAGGAATCAAACAATGAAGCACGGTTTATCTATTTTAGGAATTAGGACCGAATTATACATTAAAAGAAACTAAATTAAACCATACGATTTGGTTGAATTGGACTAGTTTGCAATTTTTTTTGCTCAACACTAATCCAAACCCCATTAACGAATGGGTTCAAGGTCCAGCGGTCAGTACAAATAAGGCTTTGTATACTTGGGTCCAGGCCCTATAGGAAGATACATACTAAAAATGGGCCAACCCTATGGCGAGGTAGATCGAGTAAATGTTCCGTTTTTTATTAATAAATCATCAAGTTAATTTATATTTTTTTAATGATATCAAAAATATATTTCAATTAACAATTCAAGTCATTTTATTGTTATATAAAAGAGTAGTTAGAATTTTTTTTTTTCCGTTAATTCTGTTAAATAAAAAATTATAACAAGAGATTATTTGTAATTTTCATAACTACAAAGAGTAATTGATATTTTAAACAAATTTCAAGAAATACATTTATAATTTATCCTATTTTGTATAGAAGTGTTCATAGATCGATTAAATTGAATGAAGAATTGAACAACTCTTCATAATTTCATAAATTTAGGAATCAATTTGAATAATAGAACCATTCGAATGGAGCTAAAACCAAACCCTAAAAAATGATCCGCTTCCAGGTTAAATATTTATCACTATACCAGTATAATTCAATTCAATACAAAACTGATTCTAACTAAACAAATATTTCAATAGAATCACAAGCTTACTTAAAAATTTTATACTATAATGTTTAAAGACACATCAAACTATTTATATTATATACAAAGAACTACATAAATATAATTTTTAATAATATAATAAATGTAAAAATCTTATAAACCTATATTCTCCACACACAAAAATAAAATAAATTATATGTTAGAAAAGAAAGTAATTAGAACTGTTTGTCTATTCTCATTTTTCGTGCTTCCAGAATCGTATGATATCCAATGTGTATTGGAATAAGTCTAAATGCACTGATGAATCTCACATGATCAATACATATATTAAAAAAATGTAATCAAAGTTACTGGTATATTCTCATTACATACTATTACAGAACTGTATAATATCAAATGCAAATTAAAATAAATTTAAATGTATAGATGAATTTCATAAAATAGATCACAAATATAAGATAAAAAGTAGGTGTTATAAAACTCATAATTTATCTTACCTTTATGGTCCATTATGTAAATTTCATCTACATTCCTAACATTGTGCCCTATAATTATCTTTACAACCCAAATAAAGTACAATCGGTGGATTTATACATTATTGTATTATGTATGACAAGATTAACTCCATTATAGATGATTTTCCATTCCAAAAGAATCAAAACCCCACATGGCAATTTGTTATTTGGAACATCACGACATGTGTTGAGCCATGATAGGTCTTTTCTTTAAGCAAAATGTTAAATCAGTATAAATAGACATGTTGGGGGCACAATTGGACATGCAAAGGCATGGCATCTTCAATTGATTTTAGGACCATGATTGTGTTATAAACATATATTCTTGCATATGAGAGAGCCCATCATTTGGCCTTTACAGTTAATATCAGCTGCAGTGTGTATCCAATATAAAACTTCTACCTTTTTCCATTGCTTTTTTATCATCAATATAACTAATTAATAAAAACGTAAGTCATTATTTAAAGAAAATTTATCTGATACATACTTTTATGCATCTTGTTGTATATATAAATTTAGGTATTGTGTATTTCTGTAACAATTATAATATTTTTTTGATAGAGTTACAAAAATTTATAGTCCAGAAATGAATAATATTATCACAAAAATATGTAATTTCAAATCTAAACCACAAATTTTACCTAAGATTTACCCAAAAAAATGCATCACATATGCCAGAAAAATGCATTAGGAGTTTCCTTATTTCAAACATAGAACTCCATTTTTTTTTCGAAAGAAAATTTTAAAATATGACTAATATCATATACATGTAGAATTTAATGACACAAAAATACACTGTTCACTCACAAGATTATGGATCTTACTCAACCATGGGATTGTTTTTCTATGATTGATCTCTATTACTCTTCTTCAATATCCATCATCATTGTTGAAGTTTTTTTTTTTTTTTTTTTTTTCTTTTAAAGCCAGCAAAAGAGGAAAAAGTAGGATTAATTATTCATTTAGGGTTGTTTTAAGAATTGATTTTTATTTTTTATAAAAAGAAGTGTAAAAAAGTAAAGATAAGAGTTAACTATTTTGTGAATAACTTTTTAACTATTTCGCTAAAATTTCAACTTCCTACACAGGCCTTGGAACATCATAAGGCATTGTCTATGTTGTGTGAAGGCTAGCCCTGAGACAAGGCGAGGAAGGCCGCTGCCTCAGGCCTCCAAATTTTGTCTAAAACATAGGGTCCCAAAATAATTTTGATTTAAAGTTATACTTGGTTAATTATTTTGGTCTTAAGTTATGTTTTGTTTATTAAAATGAAATAAAATAAAATAATCATTTCATCATAATGTCCATCTTGATGTTTAGTTTACTAAAAGATAATGAAAAAATATTACAAACAAAATCATTATTCCCCATTATGGGGGAGTAGTCATTATATAAAGAGATTAAAGAATGATCATTCTATTTAATTCTATTTTATTTTAGTGAACCAAACACTACAATATAGTATCAGTAGTTTAATAGTGAAGTTTTACAGATTTAAAAAAATTAAATTGGTGAGTTATTTAAAATAATGGATGTTTTTTTTTTTAATTGGAAAAATAATGGATGGTTGTTTGCTAAATATATAAATTATTTACAAAATATTATTTTACTATGCCAGTTACAATTATTTTTGAAAAAATAGTTTTTTTTTTTTTAAGTTGAAGTTGATCAAATTTTACAATTCAATCTACAAAGTCAAGAAAAAGTGTAAATAAATTAACAATGTTAGCAATCGAAATTGTTCAAATTTTATCTCAATAATTATGTTTTACATCAATCTCAATGACTAGAATTTATGATTTATGTCAACTAAAAAAATCATATGAAATGGGTCAGAAAATATAATATTATAACTATTGTGAAAAATACATTATAATTGATTCACTTATACTACTATAATAATTTAAAATTAGATTTCTTATTTAATATTTTAAGTGATTTATATCGGTAAACAAATAATAATTTTGGTGTTTATATACACAACAAATTTGTGTAGGTACAAGCAAAAATACATTTAAAATTATTACTATTTACCACAATATATTTTTAAATACATATAAAGTCGGGCTTCATTTTTTGGGTTGGCCTTAGACCCCCAAAATGTCAAGGCCAGCCCTATGTTGTGTTACAAACCAGTCATACAACTAAAAATTTTATTGTTGAAAAATGTAAACTCATATTTGTTAGGTAATTTGGGAAATAATAACGATCCCACTTAGGTTAAAATCATGGCTTTAACCTAGGGTGACAAACTAATCAAGCTGATTCAAGTAATTGTTCAAATTTGATATGAAAACTTAAAGCGTTTAGAAAATATTTCTAAACTTATCAAACTTATCCAAGGTCAGAAAATCAACATACTTTAAAACATGTTTAAACTTAACTTGGATTCTAACAGAGTCACAATTTTTCATCCTGTGCTTAATATTAATCTATTGTGAACTTACTTCCTCATTATATAACAAGTTGACTCGAACAAGTTTTTGTTGAGTCAAACACAAGTCCAACACAAACATCTTGGTTTATGTTACAGCCTTAGTTTAATCCTATTTTTACTGTTAAATCCAAAACAATAGTGTTCTAATTCTCTCTCTCTCTGTCTCTCTCTCTCTCTCTGTCTCTCTCTCACAACAAAAAAAAGAAAAAAAAAAAAGAAAAAGAAAGGAAATTATGAACAACCTAAATTAATTAGAGATATACTTTGTAATTGCATGAATATTTTGGTAGGGCAAAAGAGAAATGGAGAAAGGTCCAGGGTGAACTAACTGAGAGTTACATGACACACAAAATGTGTCCAAAATAATCATATCAAGTGGCAGCAATACACCTGTTATTTTTTTTGGGAATAAAATTGACTATTATTGAGGATAATATTTCAAATCATGTGTTGTGTTGGGGGATTCAATGTACCCAAAAGAAAGAAAACATTTTAATTATTTTTTAAGGGAATGACTTCTCAACAGTTTATTTATGACAGGTTTATTTATGACAGGTTTATTTGGATAGATTAGATAAAGGGAGTTGCAATGTAATGAACTATTACTCATGAAATAAATAATTCTTGAACTATTTATTTGAAAATTTTGATTATTAATCCGACCTTTATTTTTCTAATAATTCTTGAACTATTTGTCTAATGCCTCAATTCCATAAAATTAAGGTTGTTAAAATTGGGATTGTAAATAGGATCGTTGAGAATGACTTCTGGATCGGATCGGGGATTGTGAGATTCTATTTCAATATAAAATAAAACGAGAAATTAATCATCACTACAACATATAAGGGTTTTAGAGACCAATTTTTTTAGTCTTTAAAAGTAAAAATTTTGTTACAAAAGACATTTAGGGACCAATTTTTAGAATCGTGAAGAAAAGGTTGTCTCGAAAAGTAAAAAATAAGATTTTTAGCGACAAAATTTTGAAAATCTCACTAATAAATACATATTTAGGGACAAAATAATTTGGTCTCAAAATGGTTTATTTTTTAAACAAAATTTGGTTCTAAAAGAATAATAATTTATCATTAATGTCCAATTTTCATTGTTAAAAATGTAATAACGACACTTTCTGTAACAAAAATATTTGGTCCCTAGAAAATAATTTTTGTTTCTAAATTTTGATCTCTAAAACCTTAATTTTTTTTAGAGCATAATGATAATCTATCTTAAATAATTTTAAAAGCATTAAAGAAAAATGATAAATTTGATATAATACATGTTTTCTGTTAACATAAATTAGAGGCGATGTTTAGAAAAAGAGTTTATAATTAAATTTCTTATATAAATATACACATATACATACGTATATAGGAAATAAGTAATAATAATAATAATTTTTTAGTAAGATCGGGATCATAATAGAATCGAGATCGTAATATGATTCTACATGATTTTATAACTAGAATTATAATCACTTTAAAATCCTATTGTGATTTGGATCATTTAATCCAACTAGAGTCCTATAATCCAGATCAAAATTCTGATAACCATGCATAAAACATGTAAGACTAAACAATTTAATTTTCAATTGTCGACTTGTTACGTGGTTTATTTTGATGATAAAATTTGTTTGTCTATTGAGTTTATATATAGATTATTTATATAAAAAAATTAAATTAAATTAAATTGATCATCATAATTATCTAATTTATGGTTAAAAAAAAACAAATATAATTTTAAGAACATATAACATAGCAAATGTGATGAAGTTGTGTAACTGTGATTATTACTGGAATGTCAAGTTGAATTAGTAGATTGATAAGAAATTAACTTAGATATATTTTTTTATATGCTTTAAATCACATGACATCAATAAATACATTTTTTGGATTTTTCTAGAGAGAGAGAGAAGAGTTTGGTTGATGATATTGATACATGCAAGACAACATGTTCCAAATTGTGTAAGATTCAAAAGAACATCACTCAAATAATAGTTGGATGTAATCTATGTTGGTTGAGTACAGATGGGTCAGACTTACCCATTGAAATTTTTAGGACCCTCCAATTTTATTTTTATTTTTTTCCAAATGCGTGGGAAAGCTATGATACGGAGCTTTTGATTTTGATTGTGGAAATCAATTATCAGATAATTAATTTTGTCAGTGATAATTAATTTTAAACTTGATTGTTTTGTGTTCATGATAATCAATTTTGAAATTTTAAAATTAACAAAGGAATTACAAATAGAAATGCAATTTGGACTAGTTATACCTAATCGACTCGAGACTCACAATTGTTAATTTATTTATTTATTTTTGTGTTTGGCTTGAAAAATATTTTCTAATCCTAATTAAGTTTGAACTAGTCCGGATAGAGGCATCGGATAACTCAAGCCAAACCGGGCTCAATTTGTTATTGTATATAGTTATATGTATAATAAACATCAAATCATACATATATTTTCTCTTTATATAGAATCAATTATACAATCAAACACAATACTTTTTAGTCATATTTGATTCACAAGACTAATAGTGAAGTATTAATAATTCTATCAAATTAGTGTGGTATTCACTATCCAATTAGATTAATATGATAAATTATCTATTGAATTAATAATCTCACCCCTACCCCATTACTAATAATTTTACAAATTTGTTAGACTAATTATCTATTGGATTAATAATCATAAATCAAAATGTTAAAACAAACATAAGATAATTAGGTCTACGGATTAATAATCTCAATCTCATACTTTAATCCATCCAATTAAACATGCCCTTAGGGTATGTGTCTTACAAAAGTGTAGGAGTCATCTCATGTAACAAAATTGTGTCATCTTTTGAAATCTAAATTCTTTATTGTGTATTGGCCATACTATACCTTATAATGTTCCAAAACGACGTCATTTTAAAGCAAAACTTAAACAAACAAACAAAAAATAAAAAAAGAAAATTTACCCATTTTCTCTTCCATTTCCTCCCAAAACTATATGGTTTTGGAATACTATAAGGTACATTACAAACAAATAATCCAAAATTATATTGAAACTCCTTACCACCATTATTTTAGGCTTGGTTCGAGATATCAAAAAAAAGTTAAAAAGTTATCACTATTCACCAAAAAAAAATAATAATAATAATTTTACACACAAAATTACAACTCAGTCTGAACAGTTTAGATTCTGTTGTTGCATTTTTTTGAAAAAATTATACAGGTGGGTTGCACAAATAACACAGTGATGTTCGGCCCATGGGGGCCCATCACGGGTCCCGTTTTGATAATTTGAACCGTCAATGTGTAAAACTCGTTGAGTACTATATGTCTATAAAAAATCACGTTGATCGGATATCAGTAACTATATGATCAAATCAGTTTTACATTAAAAATAGATAGTGTTATATAGTTAACAGTAGAAAAAAACTAATCCGATCAGATAGCTATCGATATCCGATTAACGTGATTTTTTATACCCATATAGTACTCGACAAGTTTTACACATTGTACGGTTCAGATTATCAAAACGGGACCCGTGATGGCTCCCACGGGCCGAACAACACCGTCCAATACAATGCCGAAAAGTAGGCAACCATTTCTTATTATCAATTCACTCCCATAGACGGCACAGCCGTACTGCCAACTGTTATTATCTTCTCCTACACACTAATTTATACAATTTTTTAATACATATTTTTTTGCAAAAAGTCAAAAAATTAACCCAAACAATCATATTTTTTTTCTCAATTTTTTAGTCTAAAAAATTAAAAAGTGCACTTATTTAGGATACCCTAAATAACCCATTAATATCACAAAAACGTTATGGACCATGGAAATGTTTCATGAATTTTATTTATTTTTTCAAAAGTGTGGTGGTGTAGATTTATATTGAGTGGGTTTGGGTCATATTCACAATGATAGTAGACTATTGATTTATTTTTTTGGATAATTTTTTTAAGTTTTTTGAGTTTTTGGTATTGTTGGTAGGGTTTGGATTGCTTTTAGTCCATATCTGAAGGGTGATGTTTGGGCTCGTGGGGTTTACTACGGATTTCATTTCAATAATTGAAATCGTTTATTTTATAAAATTTTACATCCACATAAAAAATTAGATTGATCCAATATCATAATCTATTCAATTTATTGCGTTATCACATTTGTGATAAAAAATGAATAGTCTATTTTAAAAAAATACACTTGATATTTATTTTTTGAAGACAAATACAATAAATTAAATAGATTACAATTATCAAATCGATTTAATTTTTTATATGTATAATATATAGGAAAATTTACCCATAAATCCTATTTTCTGAAAAGTTGAACCATTTAGTCCTAAAAGTTTTCTTATGCACCATTTAGTCCCATTTTTTTTGGTAATGTTGTTTATTCAATTTTGATTATTTTAAAAATTACATTAGTACCCCTTTTGTGGAATGTTGGTTTCCTAAAAATCTGCAACATCATTCATCAAAACAACATCAATTACACCACTATCATGTACAATATCCAACGGATGATTTATAAACCAGTATAAATCAGTATTCCACTACTTCAACATATAAACCAGTATCAGAACATATAAACCATCCATCAACACGGATGATTACACCACTAAATCAATTATTTAAACCAGTATTCCACTATTTAAACATATGTTCTGATTACACCACGGATGATTATTTCTACTACCCATAAATCAATTACACCACTATCATCTACGAGGTACCAGAACATATAAACCAGTATTCCACTACTTCAACACGGATGATTTACCAAACATCACCAGATCATCATCATCAGAATAGTGATTTGTTATCAAACATCACAACATCAAACTAGATCATCAACATCACAACACCATCAAACATCACCACATCATCAACATTGAACATCAACATTGTCATCAACATTGGATTTCGAACAGTGATGTTGTTGAACATCAACATTGAACATCAGATTTCATCAACATTCAACATCAGATTTCATCAACATTGAACATCAACATTCAACATTGAACATCAGATTTCATCAACTTTGATGATGTTGAACATCAACATTGAACATCAGATTTCATCAACATTCAACATCAGATTTCAAACAGTGATGTTGTTGAACATCATGTGCCAAGTGAAAGTCACTATTCTGTTGAACATTGAACATCATATTTCAAACGTTGATGATGTTGAACATTGAACATCAGATTTCAAACATTGATGATGTTGAACATCAGATTTCATCAACATTGAATATTATGGAAAATTTACCCATAAATCCTATTTTCTACAATAACCAGAGAGGCGGTAGCGATTCAAAGAACGTAATCACCAGATTTCGATCCGAAATTTCCCAAGCCATTCTCGATCTCGCGATGTTCAGACCTAGTAGGAGTTTTCGCTCTTTGTTGTCTATTACAGCCCCAAACCCACCAGAAATCGATCGGAAAATCGAAGATCGGGTTGGGTTTGTCTATGAATGAGAAAACCCAGATGGAGAAGGCTATGAGAATCCCCAAATCAATGAATTTAGAGAGAGTATGGGATTGGAAGAGACAGGGGAGACCGAACGAAGGGTTGTGCGGAGGGGAGGGAAGGATGAGTAGTGTGTGTTTGTGTTTATGTTTATGTGTTGGTAGCTGTATGGTATGGTGTATGGTTAATGGATGTGTTCTTCAACAAAAATTTGAATATTCCAGATTTACATTACCATGGTGAAAGATTCCATGTCCATCTCTTCCGTAACGTCCGCGAACGAGGGAAAACCAAAAAGGCCATAGTACGCTTTTTTGGGTATACTAGTAATTTCAACATTGTTAAATTACACAGTCACCCACATCAAATGCGGCCACACACTCCAACATCGTGTACAAAACTGTCATTATACGTCAAACGGGACTTATCAGATCTGGTGTTTAAACACGGGACTAAATGGTTTAAAAGTATTTTTCTTAGGATTTATTGGTGCATTGCCCTAATATATACCAATATTTTTACAAAACAAACGATTCAAATTATCAAAATGAGACATATAATTAGCTCACAAACTCAAACAACACCTCCTAATTTAAATCTTAAACTAGAGGAAAGCCCAACACTTTTGTTAATGCTATGAACCATAGATTTGTGAAAAAGCCTTACTAATTTGATTATTCCCCTCTTTTTCTCAACTGTGGGGCGTTCTTATTGTTGTTCGTATTCTCAACATGGCTCGCTCACAAGACTTTTCCCTCACAAACATCCGAAATTGTTAGCCACCTTTGACAAATAAATAAATAAAAAAACGTGTAGTGTTTGTACAGAAACCAAGGGACCACTTTTGGTGTTAAAAAAACAAGGGACCATTTTTTTTTTTAAAATTAAGGTGTGGCTTGGTCAAGCAGAGAGAGTAACTTCATAAAACAAATAAATATGTTGGGAACCCACCTTTGCCAATTTTGAATTTACTCTCGGTATGTTTGTATTGTAGAAATTGAATTGATAAAATATGAGATTCATATATAAAATAAATCTAGATTATTGATTTTTTTTTTTTTGGAATAAATTCTAAATTGATAAATGTGAATTTGTATTATTGTTGTAAAAGAAATTAAAATTTGACCAAATCGCACCCAAAATAGTTTTATAATAGGAGAAGGACACGTCAATGGATTTAAATAGATAAAAGGGTTTTTTACGTGGAGACTCCTAAATTATGAAAATGTATAAATGAATCTTCTAAATTATTGAAAAGTATCATTTTATTTCCTTAAACTATAAAAGCGTACAAACAGACCCCTAAATTATAGAAAATGTACAAATTGGACCACTAAGAGAAGAGTCAAAGTGAAACATGCCAATAGTTTAGGGGTTATTCGTATGCTTTCATAGTTTAAGGGGCAAAACAATATTTCTCAATAATTTAGGTGGTTCATTTGTACGTTTTTATAATTTAAGAATTTAAAACGATACTTTTGAATAATTTACGGTAATAGCCCTAGATGAAATTGGTAAGTTCTTTTTTTTTTTTATTGAAGAACACTTTTTCTGATTTGTTATAATTATTGATGATTTTGCCATTATATTATTTATTTTTATTTTGTCAAGTAAAGGTCTAAAACGACTGGGCATCGTTTAAATCTAGATGGAGAAAGAGAGTGAGACGAAGACAATTGTTGATCTGGCCTTTGTGCCTCACCATCATCACTATCAATTTGATCTTTGTTTCTCACCATCATTAAGTTCTTAAATTCAAAATTATATATATATGAATATTTTTTTGTTGTGTGTAAAAGTTGGTACATTTAATGATGGGTGTGTTTTGATGTGTTTTAATTTTTCATTTTTTATCACTCATTTTGAAATTTCTATTTGAAAAATGAAATTATTTACTTTCCGATAAATATTTTTCCATCCCATAGCTTGTAATTTTTGTAGCTCTCAAAATTGAAATTAGGTACTCTATTTTTGTCATTGTTTATCGATTTTATGTTTTTTAGTCTTCAATGTAAAATTTCTCTATTTTCAAGTACTGTCAAATTTTAATTTTCAAAAGTAGCGAAATTTTACTATTTGAAAATATCTAACATATTGAAATTTTATCAATTTTCTCTCTCTTTAGATTACATATTCAACATGAATGTTTTTTTGGTAGATTTCAACAAGAGGATTCCAACATATCAAATTTTTAAGAAAAATAGACATTTAAATCAAAATTTATAACATTTTAAATTTGAAAACTAAATTTAGCAAATAAGAGTATTTTGGTAATCATGAAATTGTTTAGGGTATGCGTTGTCCTTCAAACAGAAAAATTTATAGTCGTGTCTATCACCAAAAGAGAAATATTAGAAACTTATAATTTTAAACTCACAAATTCACCTATTACAATCATGTAATAAGAAAGTTAAATCCTATATAATTAAATATGTGACAAATTAATAGTTTCTTTTACTTATTTTAGTTAGTTTTTTTCTCTATTTTGTTTCTCCAATAAGCTGATTATCAAGCTAGCTAGTCTTTTTGCCCTTTTCTTCCTAGCTAATGCTTTGTTTGGCAATGTACTAAATAAGTACACTTATTTGCTTATTTATTATAAATTATCACATTAATCTTTTACTTTTCTACACATCTTTCCGTAAAAAAAGTAAAAAAGTCACCAAATAAACAAACTCTAATTTTATTTGAAAGCCAAAATATACAAGTGAAACATTTAAAAACAGAAAAACTTCATCTCCATCTTTCTCTCTCCTCATGTTTCTCTTTTGTAAATTAAAGAATTTTTTAAAAATAAATTAACTAGTCAAAACAGACAGAGTAAATTACACTGACTTCCTCTAAATTTTTGAGAAAATACAATAAATTTCACAAGTTTGACATAATTACACGGAACTCCCTTATGCTGTGTTTGGTTGAGGGATTTGAAGAGGGATTTGGAAAGGGAAATGGAAAAGGTAGGTGAAATGTGAAAAAAATATACCTACATTTCACATAGTTTCACACACCTTTTCCTTTTCCCTTTCCAAATCCCTTCCAAAATCTCCCAACCAAACACAGCGTTAAGGTTTTAATTTATATAACACTTGACACTTTTTTTCATCAGAAATTTGTTAGTCATATAAATGAAAAAAATGATGATGTCATATCTCTTATATTGAAATGTATATTTTATTCTTGTATATCTTTATAGATTAATGTAATTATGTTAAAACTGTGTGACTTGTTATATTTTTCAAACTTGAAGAGAGATTAGTGTAATTTACCTAAATTGAAAACATTTTTACATGATGAATTGTAAACATAGACAAACTAAAATAGAAAAGGTTTAATTATCATGATCTCTTTTGAAAATTGAAGAAATACAAAAAGTCTCACAGTTTTAGTATGATTACATCAAATTCCTTTCTAGTAAGACGAAATCAATTGAAATTAATATCGATGGTATGAAGACAAAAAAAATAAAGTAGGTAAAATATAAATTTCAATATATAGAGACGTTAATATCATTTTTTTTTTTATCTATATGACTATGAAATTATTGATAGAAATAGAGTTAAGTATTATGTGAAATAAAATTTAAAGAGTCCAATATAGTAGGTTTTTTTTTTTTTTTTTTTTATTGATAGAAACAAAGTTTATTTATTCATTTTTAAAATTTAAAAGAATTCATTGTAATACATATTAGTTTTTTTTTTTGGGCTAGCCAAAATGACTAGCATTTAATCAAACGGAAAGATAGAGAGAAGAAATTCCAGACTCAAACTGACAGGGACAAAATCAGGCTTTCATCAGTGGAGGGGCTAAAAAATAAATAAAAAATTTCACTATATACATAACCATACACACACACATATATATATATATATAATATGATATATAAATTATATTTATACACATAAAAAAATTCAAATACCATAGAAATAATTTTTAATAGGATGAAAAAGTTTTTTTGATATAAAATAAAAAGAGAATGCAAGATAGGATAAGAATGAGATATGTATTTTTTATATTAGAGGGCCATTTTATATATAAAATGAGATATATATTTTTAAAATGTCATAACAAATCATATTTTTTTACAGAAACAGAGAGACCATGACCGCCTATAACCTTCTCCTAATTCCGTCTCAGCGAACCGAGGTATATAAGCCGCAAGCACATGGCCATAAAATAACTTTTAGGAGGTCAGTATAATTGGTGAAACACTTTTCTGGTTTTGTTTTTACAAATTGTTTTTAAATTTTTTAATAATTAATTTGGTGAAAGAAAATAAAAAATTAAAAGATTAATATATTCATATAATTTTCTTTTCTTTTTTTGGAGACCAAAACAATTTAAAATTTTCAAAAATAAATTTTTAGCATTTTAGTTTTGTTAAACTAGCTTTTAATTAAAAAAAATAGAAATAGATGATGAAAACTCAACCAAACATATTTTTCGATTTTCTTTATTTATTTTTTAGATTTTAGATTTTTTATTTTTTAAAGTTTTGATAAGATACCAGAGGCAGAGGAGGCACACTAATACATTGTACATTGGATTGTGCTGCTGATGAAGCATCACTAATAATAATGTTGCACTCACAGCATATCATTCCTCTGTCAGTTAGAGTTTGTTAGAGTATATACAAGAGTTAGTTTGTAACTGAGTTAGTTGTAATTGATTCTAAAGGTGTATATATACACCATGTAAATGTGTTTACAATGTATTGATGAATTAATGAAATAATATAGTTTTTCATCATGGTATCAGAGCAATGAGCTCCTCCGAGTACAGGAATCCATGGCTGCTTCAAGTTCTGATTTTACACTTCCTCCAGATCTTTCTTTGCTTCTTTCCAATCTATCCTCCTTTGTTACAGTTAAACTTGATACATCAAATTTTGTGATTTGGAAATCACAATGGCAGAAAATTCTTCGAGCTACAGAACTTCTTGAATATGTTGATGATCCAAACTCATGTCCACCATTAACTGTTCTTGATGATTCAGGTAAGAGTGTTTCCAATCCGGATCGAGTGAAATGGAATCGAGTTGATGCACATCTCGTGAGTTGCATGACTGCTACTCTTCCTCCATCAATCTACTCCACGGTTTTACACTGTAATCATTGTTCTGAAGTTTGGTTTGCTTTGCATAAGCGTTACACTTCGTTTTCTAGATCTCATGTTCATCAATTGAAGAATTAATTGCATAATATTTCTAAGAAAAATGATTCAATGACTGTCTATCTTGCAAAAATCAGAGAAGTAATTGATCAGTTAGCTCTTGTTTCGGTGTTGATTGGAGATGAAGATTTAGTGTTGATAACTCTAAACGGATTACCAGATGAGTATGATTCATTTGCTACTTCCATTCAAGCCAGATCTGGTTTTATTACTATGGAAGAAGTGTCTTCTCTTCTTTGTTCTGAAGAAATCCATATGGAGGTTAAACTCAAGAAGCCTTCTTCTGATTCAATAGTTGCCTTCTCCTCTATTAAAGGCAACTCTTCATCTCATGGTTCTGGTTACAGAGGAGGCAGATTTCAGTCTAGAGGTAATAGAGGTGGACGATTTCAGTCTAGAAGCTATCATTATAATGGTAGAGGTGGTGCTAATCGCGGACGCGGCAGATCGTCTTTTCCTCAATCTCAATGCCAAATCTGTGGAGGTTTTGGTCACATAGCCATTGATTGCTGGTATAGAATGGATTCTCAATTCCATTCTTCTTCTGGTTCCTCCTCCTCACCATCTTCTCAACACTCCAAAGCATTTGTGGCTTCTTCCAAAGCTTCGGTTACAGATTCATCTACTGCACCAGTGCCTTGGTATCTTGATTCTGCTGCCACTGATCACATTACCAATGATATGAGTAATTTGAGTTGCTACCAACCTTACCAAGGTTCTGATCAAATTACTATTGGCAATGGTAATTCTATACCAATTCAACACACTGGTAAAGGGCTTTTACCTACTCCTCACCATTCTTTCAAATTAAATACTCTTCTTCACACTCATTCTATTTCTTCAAATCTGCTTTCTGTTCACAAATTAGCCAGAGATAACAATTGTTTTATTACATTTGATGATGATAACTTTGTGATTCAGGACAAGCATTCGAAGAGAGTGCTTCACACTCCTTCTAGTAGTTTGAATCTCTACACTTGCATGCGTGATAAGGATTCTCACACTAATTACCTCTGTAGTAATCTTGAAATGGTTGTTTAAATCTAAGACCCAATTATTGGTAATTTAAGTAGACGGTTTAAGTCTAAAACACAATTTATCTTTGCAATAATCTCAAATAATAGGATTTTCTGTGCGTAAGTCTTACTGTCAGTGTATTTATTAGGATTTCTCTCACTTTGATAATTGTATTTGTATTAATTACATATTTTATTTGATTTTCATTATTATATATGGAATTGATTGATTTTTATTGCATATATGAAAAAAATAGTAAGAAGAAAAGCTATTCATATTGTAAAATTAATTTAAATAGAGATAACGATATGTTTTTTGGGTCAAAGGTCATGTTTTTCTAGTAATTTTTTTTTTAATTTTGTTTTACAAAAAAAAATTAAAAATTAAAATTTTATATAAAACTTTTTACTTTTTTTTTAATTAATTTGACATGTTCCCATAATGTCAATTTGTCCTATATCCAAATCCTCTTTATGAATTGTTTGACAATGAAAAATAAAAAATAAAAAATTGTTACCTGAAACAAGTAGTCAACCCTCCTATTTCTTTTTCCTGTAATCATTTTTCACTTTTTTCCTTGATTTTAGTAATGGAGGCCAGCACTAAATGCGACTAATGTTTTTTTTTTGGGTCCAACTCAGCATAAAATGGGTGGGGGTGTTTAAGAAGGCGAAAGCCTGTTTTTTGGGTTGACAATTGAATTGGAATGTGTTGGTGGTGCATGGTGGATCATATTTTGAGTTTATTTAATAATTTAAATGTTGAGTTATTATGTTTTTTTTTTTAAAAACAATATGTTAAAATATTAATTCAAATATAATGTGATCAGATGACTATTGATATTTGATCACCATAATTTTTTTACAGAAACAATATATTCAACCTACATTAAATGATTTAAATTATAGAGATGAGATTAAAAGACAATCCATCACACACTAATAACACACACCACCAGTCTGATTACCTTCTGTGTTCAAGATGCAATCAATCAAACTCATAAAAACATGTATTATTGCAAGCCAAATCTTTTTAATTCTATCAGTCTCATTACTTGAGTTATCATAGTTATCATATTATTTTTATTTTTTCGATAAACAACAATATTAGAGATTTTGCACATTTTGCACTATAAATATATTTATAGTAATGTGATAAGGGTGGTGGGTCTCATATTATTAAATTTTTAATTAATAAAAAACTGACACTGGTCAAATTATATTATTGTGAATTGAATTATGAAAAATTTATAAGAATCTTAAACATTTTCTTTTGAGAAAATAGTTATCATATTTTTATATCATGCTTTATTACATTTCATGTGCTACATTGACAATCATTAATATAATGGATCCACATGAGCACCATTATTATTTAATGGTTGTGAATGCGTTGCATGAACAATATAAATGTATTTTAAAAACATGATGATTGTAACGTTATTGATCAAATTAATCCTCATTTGGTGTAGTTTTTGACAAGTTAAAGAGTAATAATTTAAATGCAAAAATTGAAACAACTCTCACTCACAAATATCTAATACTCTAACAGACTTTCAAAATAAAAATAAAATAATGCTACATCTTATTAATTTTGGACTCCCAAAATTAATTCCTAATGACTCGACAATCACTCATTGAATAATTTATATGTTTTAATGGAGTTTTCAAATGATGTGACTTTTGACACATCACTTATAGCTGGTTTGAGGGTCCAAAATACATTTTCCTATGTGGATTTAGAAAACAACCATTTAAGACTCAATCCTCTATCACATATTAGTGAATTTAGAGGTCATGATTTAGAGTCATTTCTCGAGTTATAAATAAAATAGAGATGATAACAAAATTTTAGAAATACTAAAATAGTTAACAAATTAATATAAAACATATGAAATAGAATAACATGTAAAGTAAGAGGAAGAAGAAAAGATTTGGCATGTGAAAATGTATACATATGAAGTGCAACGACGGCCATACAATCTAGAAAATATGGCAAAATAATATAGACTAGATTTTTAAGAAAGAAAATCTAAGAGATAAAATGTAATGCGTATTATATATCTCCGAGTAGATTAAGTAGGTGTTTGACATGCATTAAAAAAATGTACTTTTTTTTTTTTTACATGCATACACTTATTTGGGTCACATCAATGAATATCTCCTCTTTACTTTTTTACTCACTTTCTCTACTTTTCTACACAATTTTTTTTATTATAAAAATTCAAAAAATACATTTATTTAGAATATCCCAAACCACCCCTAAAATCATATTTGATGATTGGTTAAAATAATCGAAAAGTCAAAAGATCAATACAAAAAGTCAACTCATTTTTTCTACTATTTTGCATATCTTTTCATAAAAAATTAAATGTCATTAAAAAAAAGCTAATTCCCACATGAACCCTAAGTAACCTATATATATAGCCTTAACAAAATGATCATTAATTTCCCACAATAAAAATATATAACTCATGTGAATTAATATCAAAAAAATAAGAAAACAATTATGTATTTATCATTGAATTTGTTATAATGGGTGTAATTAGACCTATATCTATCATGAATTTAAGAAAGAATGGGTTGAGATTTTGACCCACAAAATGAGTTGGTTTTGTCTTGGCCTCCATACTATTAATTTATTTATTAAAAGGTGTAAATCCAATTTGTTTCAATGCATATGATGGTTAACCTCAATCATATAGAGTAAAAATATTATATATTAATTATTTATAAGGTCTAATACAACTTGATTGAAGTTCCAAATATGTTAAAGCAGTCTTTTGGTAATAATCATATAATTGTATGTGAGTGGTGGTGTCAAATGATACCACTAAAATTTTAAAAAATAAAAATAAAAATTAACTATATAGAATTATGACATTTTATCGTGGGTTTTTATAAAATGAACCTTTTGTTTCACTTTATTTATTTATTTCTTGTTTTTATGCTTTTTTTTTTTTTTTTTGGACAATTTGATACTAAAGATTTTTTTTTTTTTTTTTTTTTAAAAACCATCTTTATATGTAAATCCAACTTTGAAAATTTTAGTTGATTTTTTCTAGGCCTAGGGCTTGGGCATGCTGGCCAGTGGAAGGGGAATGTGTTGGAGTATTAATAGATGAAATTGTGCATCATTATGGATCTGTTTTGACGTTCCTACTTTGGATTGTCTTTGTCTATAGTATTAATGCCCTCATATTTTGTTTTTGACATTTAATTTGACAATATTGAGTTACTTAAAAATACTAATGTATCGTGTAAAGCTAATTTTACTAAATTTTGTAAGGTCTCGTTTGGGAACATGTTTTTTTTAGTAATTTTTTAGCTTTTTTAATTGAAATGTGATGTAAAAATAACTAGTATGTTTGGGATGACTTTTTGACTTTTTACGAAAAGATGTGCAAAAAGTAGAGAGAAAATAAAATCTTTGACTTTTTTGTATGAATTGTTGACTTTTTTATTTTTCTAGTGACTTTGTGACTTTTTGACTAAAATAATCACTTGTCAAACGAGACCTAAGCCTAAAATTTTAAAATTAATGATGACTGATTAAACAACTAATAGACCTTGAATAAAATCTCACTTTTGCTCATGTCAGAGGAACGGACAAGAATGAATCCAAGGAGGCAACAAGAGTGCTCACTACGAAAGTTTCAACTTTCTTTTAATACTACTCGATAATGTTATATAAGTCCACTGTAATTTTTTTTTTTTTAAATATTAATAATATGTATCCTAATCCGACTACAAAATATATAACCCATCATCATTGCACTTAGAAAAATAATCAAGTTAATACTCTTAGATTTTACTTAACTAGATGGATCAGAAAAGTAAAAATAAAAAATTAAAAAATGGGAAAAAAAAAAGCCATTAAATCCACGAAAGAAAAATCAAAAATAAAAAATTTTATTTTTATTTTTAGTGAACTATTTTGGATTTTTTTTTTCAAATTTTGTTTTTTATTTCTTAGATCCTACACTAGGTAGACTGAAAAAGTAATTAAAAAAAAAAAATTGATACAAAATTGAAAAAAAAAATTTAAAGAGGAATTTTTTTAAAATTTTTTTAGTTGAATTGCAAACCACACTTTTATGCAAAATTGATTTGAAAGTGTAATTTAGGGTTAAAAGTAGAAGTTCATTGTGCCTCTAAAGTCACTTTAATTAGGTTAGTACTTTGACTCTAAAGTCATTTTCATGACTTACTGGAGGCCAGGGTTCTCCTAATTGTAATCATATAAGTTCAATTCAAAGCTTTTGGACCACCCTTTGAATGATGTATATACAGCTATGGTGATCCAAATTACAATTAAAATATCACTTTCTCAGATTAAAAAGTAATTATATTGTTCTCAAAATAGACAAAATGACTGATTAAGGTCTTGTTTGGGAACAGGCTAATTTAGTAATTTTTTGGTTATTTGGCTAAAATATAAGCTAAAAAAAACTAGTATGTTTGGGATGATTTTTTGACTTTTTACGAAAAGATGTGCAAAAAATAGAGAAAAAAGAGAATATTTGACTTTTTGATATAAATTGTTGACTTTTTGATTAATTTAATAACTTTTTAACTTTTTGACTAAAATAAAAAGTTTCCAAACGAGGCCAATATCCATTGAGTTTTCTGTTTCATGAAAAGGATGGATATCAAATACGTCACCTAACTTTCGCCAAGGGCCAAGGTTATGATATTTCTTAGGCCTCGTTTGGGAAGCATCATTTTTAGTCAAAAAGTCAAAAAGTTATTAAATTAGCCAAAAAGCCAACAACCCATACCAAAAAGTCAAAGATTCTCTTTTCTCTCTACTTTTTGCACATCTTTTCGTAAAAAGTCAAAAAGTCATCCCAAACATACTAGTTTTTTTGAGTGACTATTTTTTAAAAAATAAAAAAAAGTAAATAAATTAGTTCCCAGGCCTTAATTTGAAAAATAAACTTTTTTTATTTTAAAAATATATAAAATCTGTACAATCTGGAACTAGCCCACCAACATTCTATAACATTCTAAAAGTCATCATAAAGTAAGCACAAGGCACCAGGCACAGTGAGGCACAAGATGTCTTGAGACCAGGCACAAGATGAGGCAAAGACTTTATTAAAGTGAGGCACACTTTTTACGTAAAAACAAAATATAATTTAATATATGTAAATGATTTTAGGATTTAATGTAAGTAAAATGAAATATTAAACATTTAAAAATATAAATATCAATAAACATTACTATTTTAACATAGACAAATAAATATTATTTTAAAGTTTAACATAAAATATGAATAAGAAGAGGGAAAAGAAGAACAAGAAGAGGGGGAAAAAAAATTGATTAGTCTAAAGAAGGATGAGAACAAGAAGTATACCAAAGAATAAGCATAAGAATAAGAAGAAGAAGAAGTTCACAACCATGTGAAAAAGGAGATAGCAATGTAGAGAAAAGAACTAGAGAAGACAACAATGTAGAGAAGAAGAAGATAAGAGAATGAGAGAGAAACGTAAGAAAAGAAGAAGAAGAAGAAAAAGAAGAAGAATACAGCAACATGAAGAAGCATTTTTAGAGTTGTTAGACTAGATAACGAAGGTAGGCAAGTAGTAAAGAGTTCTTTGGAGACTAGGAATTAGGGCTACATTTTTGTAACGCCCCAAGGAAAATAACACAAATAGACTCATCATCTTCCAACAACATGATCTTGTTTCCAAATTAATAGCTTCCATTACATGATAAATAAGGAATGTAAAGTCTCATCATTGACATAATCATCAAATCTCTAATGTTTGTATTAATTATACTCTAGAGATTTACAAAAGGTTTACCACATGCAATTATATATTTAACATTCCTAGAATATGAATCCATAGCATGTAGCCCAACACAACAATTACAATTCAATGCCCAACACGACAGTTACACAAAAATAGTTTTCAAACCCATACATATAAAGCCCCTTGGCTTGTTAAAAATAATTACAACAAAAGAAAAGAGCCTTGTGCCCTCAAAATACATTTCACGCCTTTAACTCAGCGGAATCACCATATCTTTTTATGCACAAAATCCCATAGGATAAGCACAAAGCCTGGTAGGAAGATCTTAACAAAGTATATACATTTTATACAGTCTTCTAAGATGAATGCATATATCATGTCATGCTCCAATATATATCTCTATCTTTTTTTTGAAAATCTTGTGCCTAATGCAATTTGAAAACACAACAATTCAACAACTTCAATGTAGTTCAAGGAGTGGTAAATACGACTCAGGTATCTATAAGTTAGTGTCTGCAACTAGGCATATCAAGTACTACCAATTACCACTTTACTGGTTGCTAACCGGAAGGCACATGGTACCTCCTACACGTGTGTTTTCAGTCTTTCACTATGGATACTCAGGCCAACTTAACCAATATCAACTACACCCCTTATCCAGACTTACCAACATATTTATCTCAAAACAAATCAAAATGATTTTGTTTCACAAAAAAAATTCCCTTCTCAAAGCAATAATTTTCCAATGCAAAGTTCAAAATCATTTGTAACAATGATTAAATGGAATGGCAATGCAAAATGCAACAATGCATTAAATAGTTCCATTTTCAATTCCACTCCACAGTCTTCCATTGTGATCAAATTTTCCGCATCTCTTATCAATGTAACATTATAATACATCTTCCAAGAGATAATATAAAAGTATCATCATGCATGCATTCTCCACATATAAATCATCATTTTCTAAACTTGGTTTTTCCAAGACAACCAACAATAAGCTATTCATAAAGCTTCATAATCAACAATTTTTATTCCTCCATGAAATCCTTTATTTGATACATCTATAGAAATTTCTCTATCATTTATTCACATAACAATTTATCAAGTATGAATTTCACAATATCTCAACATTTTCTCAAAATCCTCAAATTCTAGGGTTTTCACCAAAACTAGGTTTTTGTTCCATTTTTGAAAAGATTTTTCCAAAACAATATCCACACTTTAGAACCTAGCTTATACTCTCAAAAGCTTTGGAAAAAAGAAGAAAATCCACTTTTAATATCATCTAGGGTTCATCAACCCAAAACCATGGTCCAAACATGTAAGAAATACTCCAAACAAGCATAGACTTGCAAACATAAATATATATATATATATATAACTTTAAGAATGTCCTTACCTCAAGCTTGGGAGAGGAAGGAGATAAAAATCTCAAAACTCAACGTTGATGAAAACTCGATTCAATCGGTGCAAATGTAGCCCTCATCGCCCTCTTCGATTTGGTGTAAAAAACCCTATCAAATTCTTAAAGATTTTTGCTAAATCTTAGAGAGAATTTTCGATTTGGGTGGGTTTGTAAAGAGAAAGAGGAGAAAAGATGAGTATAGAGAGAGAGAGAGAAGTGAAAAAGTGCAACACATTTTTAGCATTAGTTTTGAAGAAAAGAGCACAAAAGCTGAGATAGATGCGCCGAAATCTACATGAGCGGATTCTGATGCTCCATGGGAGATTTGCTCTAGAGAAAAATCCAGATTTTTTCACAAAATCTGCTCGAGCGGAATCCAAAATCGGCACGAGCGGTTTGTGCCTAGAAAAACCAGAAAACGCTTGTTTGATTCCATTTGAGCGATTGCCAAATTCGCATGAGTGATTTTGCCCAGAAAACCCAGATTTTGTTTTCGCACTCCGAAACAAATTCCAACATCCAAAACTCAAAATTTTTAATCCGGAAAAGTTAAGAGAGGTTAAATAAGAGAAGAAAAGAAATCTCAACAATCCAATATGAAAATCAAAACACTGAAAGTAAAACAAACTATCTTACTATGCAAAATCGATCAAGTCTAAGACTCGGGACATCACAATTTTCTTCTATCATTGATTTGGGACCAAATGCTCAATATATTGGCATGTGTACTTAAGAGTAGAGATCTTCCGTAGTTGCAACATATTAAATCCATAGTCAGATTTCAAACAAAACCAATCAAAGCAACAATAAAAATAAAAATAAAAAAGCCCTAAAGGCATAGGCCCTAGGCTTTACTACGCCTTGGTTCAGTCGCACGCCTTAAGCGCAACTTATCGAAGTCGCTTGGCATGGAACATTACAAGGCGCAAACATTTGGCTTAGATGGAACTTGGGTCTAGACACATGCCTAGGTGTGCATTTAATAACACTGTGTAATCATATGAGATCACAAAACAAGTTTAAGGTTTGTTGTTTTTTTTTTTTTTTTTTTTTTTTTGAGACATCCCACCCAAAATCAATTAGTTTTATGCGCAAAGGCTTCTAGAGAATATCAATAAGTTTAGATGACTTAAACAATATGAAATGAATTTCTAACACTCTCACACATCACATGTGAAAGTGGTAGAGAAATGAAAAATGAGATAAATAGATTCGTGACAAGAACTTAATTATCATAAGAAGCTAAGGATTGATTGAATGCCTAAGTATATATTTTTATGTTAGATTTATGTGAGGAGAGTAAATTAAGGGGGCATGAATTTTCTTAAACATATCACCTTGTTTGACTTTCAATCTTCAAAAACAGTTTTATGAGTTTTCAATTTGTATTTTTATATATTTTTAATGATTTTTAAATATTTTAATCAATTTTCTTTTTTTAATTTTTAGATTCGCTTAATCTTAATATACTTAAAAAGTAAAAAAAAAATTCAAATTTTTTAAAAAATTTTTTTGAATACAACAAAATACGAAAATATAATGATTTTTTGTTTTTTTGTATTTTTTTATGTTTGGTGAATTTTTAATTTTTTTTTAATATTATAATTTTTAAGCGTATTTAGATTAATTGTATCTAAAAAAAATAAAAAACAAATCGTAAAATATTAAAAAATTTTACTAAAAACAAAAAAGGGTTAATTACACTAATAATCCCTATAGTTTGGGACTTGTGTCACTTTGGTCCCAGACTTTTCAATTGTGACACATTTGATCCTGAATTTTGAATCTTGTTCCAAATAAAAACAATTGAAAATATTATTAGATTTTTCAAGGGTAAAATCGTTAATTTGATAAAATATAAACTAATTTGACAAAAATAAATGTCAAAAAATGTTTTTAATTTTTATAAAATTATTTTTATCCACCAATGATAAAATTATGTAAAATTAATAAAAATTACATGATTAATTTTTTAAAATTAATTTTACATGATCATCATCCAAACACATAATAAAAATTAATTTGGTAAAAAAAAATAAATAAATGTCTAAAAGATTTATCAATTTTACATAATTTTATTTTTAACAGGTAGAAATAATTTTTAAAAATTCAAAAATATTTGTTTAACCTTTATTTTTGTCAAATTAGTTTATATTTTATCAAATTGACAATTTTACCCTTAAAAAATATAATTACATATTCAATTGTCCTTATTTGAAATAAGATTCAAAATTCAGGGTCAAATGTGCCACAATTGAAAAGTCAGGGACCAAAGTGACACAAGTCCCAAACTATAGGGACTATTTGTATAATTTGCCCAACAAAAAATTACAAAAATAAAATAAGAAAACTCAATTTTTTAAAAAGTGGACTCAATTTTTTGAAGCCAAACATGATGATTGATTTTTGATGTGCAAAAAAAGAAAATTATAAAAAAAATTCACAGATATCTACTTATATTTATCTCGTTTCCTAACACAATCAAACCATAAAAAATAAATATATATTATTTTACTTTATTTTGTTTACTATTCTTTTTTTTTTTTCCTTTTTTCTTTTTCTTCTCTTCAAAAATTTAAAATCTAAATATAATGGAAGAGGTTACAGTACATGTCCTCCAAAAAATTATATATATATATTAAGAGGGAATTTTTATGTGCATTAGGGCGGAGTTAGACTAAGGCATGATAATGGGTCGTTCTGTGGGCCGAGGTAAAAATGGCCAAGTGAAAGGACCTTGCAGTTAGCTCGGTCCAATTGTCATTGTTGTTACCATGGTCGGAATGGTGACAATTAGCTCAGTCATGGTATTCAGAACCGAGGTATTTGGGCTTCTTATGGTGGACCTTGCTCTAGTTAGCTCGGTCATAACTTACTACGGTTAGCTTGGTCATAACTTATTGCGGTTAGCTCGGTTTCAACAGACCAATCCAAGGTGCAAGTGTGAGGAGAACCGAGTTACGTCATATAGTTGGGAAGGCGCTGGACTAAATATGACATAAGGCTAGTGTTAGCTCAGTCATACTGTTATTCAGCCGTGGTAAAACCATCTCACTTGGTTTAAACAGTGAGGGGGGCGTTGAAGGATAAGTGTTATCTTTCAGGAGTATAATTCCTAGGAGGACTCTACAGGGAGAAATAAGAGTCCTACTAGGATTGTGCCACGCGGAACCTATAAAAGCTTACAATATAACCTATGTACATGTAACACAACTTTAATTCTCGAATACACAGAGCTTTTTGTCTATTTGTCTATTTTGCTGACTTAGGCATCGGAGAGGTATCCGACACACACCCGCCGGTTAGCTCACGTTTGTGTTTTCAGGGAGTAAAGCGACGACGTTTGGAGAAGTGCGAACTTGATCAACATGATTATACGAGAACATTATTTCTTGCTCGTACATATATATATATATATATATATAATTTTTTAACTAGATCCATTTAGATTGAGTGATATAGAGAGAAAAGAAAAGAAATTGATTTCTCTTAATTGTTTAAACTACTAAAGAGGCGAGAAATGAAGAGAAATTGATTTTTTTATTTATTTATAATAATAATCACTAGAGAGGGAGAGAAAAGAAATGAGATGATTACTAATTTTATGTAATACTAAAATTGTCTATCTAAGTATTAAAGACATAAAAGTATGGTTATTTTGGTAACATAATCTGCAAGAGTTTCTTTTTTTATTTATTTATTTTTTCTCTCTTATGTAGTCTATCCAAATAAGATTTGAGAGAAATCACAATATATATTTTCTTTTCTTTTCTCTCCGCTTAACTAACTAAGAAGGGGAGAAATCCTAATCTTTTCTTTTATTTTTTCTCTTAACAAATCATTTCTTTTTTGTTCTCTTCTAAATATCCAAACATAGTGTAACTAATATTATTCATCACAGTTAAAACAAACTTAGTTAACTCAGTTGGCTACTCCTATTCATGCGATTGATTATTTTTTCCAATTTTGGAGTTAGGCTTGAGTTGTTTTTTCATTCTCATTAATTATCAGCTATTTCTTCTTGGGTTGCTGGACTATAATTGTTTAGATTAATATATAATTCTTCTCGTATTTATAATTAATTTTCTATCAATTTAAATAAAATAAAAAACTCTAAAATAGGCTCAACCCATACAGGGTCAATACTAAACAGGGGACAATAATTTAAGGTTAGAGTGACATCTTTATCCACTTCTCATAGTACAGTTTAATGTATCTTGTCCCAATGTTATATGAATAAAGAGAAGTAAAAGGAGAATGTTGACTTAAATTAAATGTTAATGTATTGAGAAGAATTTAAACTTCACATTCATTTGGAGGGGAAAATAATTGTTTTTGCAACTGAAAATTGTTGTCTCTAATATTTTTTTGTCATTGTAAAAGAGTATTAGCGACAACACAACAGTAAGTGAGGGTGACTAGGCCTATTTTGGGAAGTGGGTTATAATCCACTTCCCCCACTTCCCAGATTATAACCCAGTTCCTCTCTCACAAAAAAGTTACTTATAAGCAGTTTTTCACTAAAAAGTTGATTATAACTATCTTCCCAAATAGTCTTAATACTGGAGTTGCAAAATGTATCTGCAACTGCAATAGACTCATTGCCACTATTTGCATTTTATTCACATGTTTCCAACCCCAAAAAATCAAAATCAACAAATTTCACTTCTTTTGTTTTATTTTTTCCTTTTATCTTTTTTCATCCAAAAAGTAAACATAACATAACAATCTATTTTAATTTATTATGTGGGCTTCATTATAGTTGTCAATACATCAAGACATTTATGCATAAATCAATTTTTTTTATTGTAAAAAAAAATTATGAAAATTATTAGAATTATATCAAATTGAATATTCAATTATAAATCATTGTGGATTTGAGATAGTCTCCTAGCATATAAAAATATGTTTAGCAGTATTGGATCTTAGCCATGAATCAGATTTGAGTTTAAATCTGAAAGTTTACTCAGTGGTAGACGGATGATGGAGACAGAAAGAGTTGTAGCGACTATTATGGTGATGAATAAGAAATAAATGGCTAGAGAAGAAACATAAGGAAGAAAAAGGCTACAAGTGCCACCATCTCCCTCTTAGATAAGGGGTTTCAAAGCAAAAGCAGAGAAACAAAGAGCATCTAGGATTTCGGATTTCTTTTTCAGAGACAATACGTGTGTGTGTGTGTTTTTCTTTACAAAATTGAAACATGAGTTTTGTATTATAAAAAGAAAAAGAAATATTATTTATCTGTGCCCCTAGACCCTCTAAATTTACAAGAAATGAAAATTAGTAACTTTACTAACTTCCTATATATTAGAAAAAAGAAATAGAAAATGTTATACATAATTTTAGGTAGCGTTTGGTAGAGTTTTAGAATTATAATTTGATAATAGAATTGTATTTTAAGTTTGTGAGTTTTGAAATTATGATTTGAGTGTGGAAAATTTGTTTGGTTATGAGTTTTTAAAAGAGTTTTAAATTGAGTTTGAAATGAATGATGTAACATATAATATTTGATTAAAAAACTTACAACTCATAACCAAACACACAACATAAAATTCTAGTCAAAGCTCATAAAAAAAATTAAAAATATTTTGAAAATATTTTTTATTTAAAATATAAAAATAACAAGTGCCAAAAAAAAAAGAAAAAAAGAAAAAGAAATCGGAACACTGTTCCAGTCAACCGGCCAGACGTCCGGGGGATGATCGGGTAAACGTGTTTTGAAAAGTGGGTGTGAAATCAATTTTTGAAAGCGCTAACTAAACACTACACTGAAATCAATGGGTGAAATCAATTTTTTAGAGCATTACCAAACACACCCTTATTTTTTACCTTTATTTTCTCACGGATCCCATATGCATTTATGAATTTGAGCCGTATTATTTTGTGTGTAGAGATGAGAAAAGAATGTAAAAATAAAATTATGTATAATATTACTTAAAAATAATACATTACGTTATTTAAAACCCGAACTCATTTGACATTCCTATCATTTGCAAGTGCTTGACTTTCATTCATTCTTTTTTTTTATTATTTATTTAAGTACATTGGATGAGCAGAAGAGTTGAATTCGGAATCTGCTAATGAAATACATGGGTTTGAATCCTCATATTGGTATAAATTAAGTATAATTGTCATTTTTTTATAAAAAAAAAAAAAAAAAAAAAGGAGTGAATATATAAATAAAGGCTTTAGGCCTCGTTTGGGAACCCTCCTTTTTAACCAAAAAGTCAAAAAGTTACCAAATTAGCCAAAAAGCCAACAATCCATACCAAAAACTCAAAGATTCTCTTTTCTCTCTATTTTTTGCACATCTTTTCGTAAAAAACTAAAAAATCATTCCAAACATACTAGTTTTTTTTAGCTCATATTTTAGCCAAATAACTAAAAAATTACTAAATTAGCCTGTTCCCAAACGAGTTAGTAGACTAAAAAACCTATGTCCCATTTGTTTACCTCAACTTATTTTGGATACAACCTTTTGTGGTTGTGAATTTAGTAATTTTTATACTGAATTCCATCAATATATCAATAAATAGATAAAAGCTCAGTAGCAAAAAATAAATAAATAAGGGCACTCGGTTGAAAGTCCAAAATTGATTTTTTTTTTTTTTTTTTTTTTTTTTGGGTCCAAAGATCCGGACACCGATTTTCTTTGTCCAAAAGGAAAGACTTAGACAAAATGATCAAAATACCCTTTTATATATGTCATGACCCGAACCCGCCCATATGGGTTAAGGCCATAACCGACCAGTAATCGTGTGATTACCTGCCGCCTCTATTCATATAAATCAAAACTCATCAGAGATAAAGGGGCCAAACGGAAGCATTTCAAAAACTTTGTCCATAGAGCCGTGTTTAAATGCACACCATAACATTCCAAACATTTAAATGTTAATAACCCACATCAAATACGTACTAACACAAAACGATGTACATACAGGATCATACAGATTGAAGTTAGTCAAACCCAAGTCTCATATATAAAAGTAGATCAACGTACTCGCCAATATGACAAAATATAAATACATAACGGGAGGGCGAAGACGGGTCACGTACGTGAGACATAAGGGCTGACTCTCCAAAATCTTTGTTGTTCCTCACAGACTTCACTGGGGCTGGGTTTGGACTTCTCTTGGCTCACCTACAAACATACGAATGAGTGTGAGCGAAAGCCCAGTGAATAATATCAAATAAAAAGATACAACAATATGTCGAACAACATATTCCGAACGGCCTTGGGCCCAATTCATATTTCTAATTAACAAATATACACACAATGTAAGTCAAGTGACTGTGGTTCTAAATATACTGGCCTTTTGGCCTCTTTATCTTTTATTTATGTCAAAACGGCCTCTGGCCCACTCATTCGTTCTTGTCAAAACAGCCTTTGGCCCAATCACACTTTTATGTCGAAACAACGCTTAGGCCCAAATACACTTTCGTGTCAAAACGGCATTCGGCCCATATTTATATCAATCGGCCTTCGGTCCACACTTTATATCAAACGGCCTTCGGCCCATATTTATATCAATCGGCCTTCGGCCCACACTTTATATCAAATGGCCTTCAGCCCATATTTATATCAATCGGTCTTCGGCCCATATTTATATCAATCGGCCTACGGCCCACACTTTACATCAAACGGCCTTCGGTCCATATTTATATCAATCGGCCTTCGGCCCACACTTTATATCAATCTTGTCCACCATTCAAATTAATGAACTTTACAAAACTTACATAAGAGTAAGCAAATGGGACAATAACATAATTTAGATATTACTCACAGTGGTCGGCATGTGGATTTGCCCTGGAGCTTGACCCTACATATCACATAACACATATGGGTCACAAATAGTTCAATCCGTTCTTTAATTCACATATTCCTCTTTAGGCTTTATTCTTATCTCTTTAATTCAATCACAATGCTCAATGCATGCCTAAGAGTGTTTAGAAGTGAAAGGGAACAGAAAACAGAACACAGAATGCATTCTCAAAATTTCAGAAAACAGGGTCCCCGCTCGAGCGTGGACTTCCCCGCTTGAGTGGACCCTTAAGCTTGTAAAAGTGCTGGTTACCTCAAATTCCCGCTCGAGCGTGAACTCGGCCGCTCGAGCGAACTTCCTGTCTACATAGCTCCCCGCTCGAGCGTGAGATATCTCACTCGAGCGCACATCCAACTCTGCAAAAAGTACTGGGAGCACGAAATTCACGCTCGAGCGGCGGTTTCCCCGCTCGAGCGGACATCAAACTTTCTAGAAATTCCAGAACTGTTCTTGGAGTTCATCGACATTTCAACCACATTTCTTGCATATTATGGCTCCAATTTCACACATACATATATCCCCATGATACCAACACCAAATCATAACACAATGAAGCTCCATTTCTTGAATTACTTACATGCATGCCTCAAATTAACCCAAACTCATCACCAATACATCAAATTCAAACATGCAAAGCTCATACCTCCATGATCTACTCTTGCATGTGAGAAATATTCATTCATATCAATTTAATTGGTGAAGAGATGATCAAATACATGGATTTCAAACAAGATTCAACATAGATTATACACATTGTGTTCAAATATAGAAATTTATAACAATTTCCTACATGCATGCATCTATTGGCTTCAAATTCATCAAATACTACACAATTCCTTCACTTATGGCACAATTCTTGCTCTTGACCAATAATCAATCTTGAGTACACAAATTCACAAGCTCAAATCTAGAAACCAAGGGGTGTTTACTTACCTAGGAGCTTAATTCCTACAAATTATGGTTGATTCTTTGAGTGTAGCTCCAAGATCATCAAGTTTCCTAGCAATTCCTCTATGTTGAGCTCCTTCCCTCTCTAGGTTCGGCTCTCCCCTCTCTTAGAGCACAATTTCAGTCAAAAGATAATAAGGAGAGGACTTGAGTGTATAGTGACTTTTCACAACAAAACCCACTAATTCCCATAATAATAATAATAATAATAATAATAATAATACTTGGGCACCAATTCATTGATTAAATCAATTTAATCTGATCTGAATCAATTTTTCAATTAAATTTCACCGTAGGTTCTAAACATTATGCCAATCACAATGGCGCAATCAATTTTGGATTCTGTGGCCGATAAGGCCCTCAATTTAATTCCCGAAGCGGTAAAATCAACAGATATTCCTACGGTGGACAGATAGAAATTCAAAACCACATATATTCACATAATTGGCACACCAAATCATATCAAACATATAATCAAATTCAGATTAAGGACCAATTAGCTAATTACGGAACAGGGGTATCACAGTCTTCCCCCCTTTAGGAAGTTTGGTCCCCCAAACTTAATTTACCTGTAGCCAAAAATAATTCGGAATACTTTCTTATTCAACGGTTCCATTCCTTTTGATAGTTATCTACTCAATCTCAAAATCAAGCAACACTCTGTTCTCAATCAGTCAAAGACTTAACTTTTCCTCCATACAAGGCTTGTATGGTATTACACCAAATTAGAGTGTAAGCTATTGTCGTAAACAAAGTTTGCCAATGATGGATAGATTTCTCTAACTACCTCGGAAATCTAAAACATACATTTGGAGCATTCCCTCCAAAATCTAAAAAGTTCTTTCTGATTGCCCATCAATTTGCGAATGGAAAACAGCGCCGGATCATAATTCAGTCCCCATTGCCTCTTGAAGGCTTGTCAGAATTCAAACACATTTCAGAATTTCTGTCTAAACAATAAACACTAGGACCCCATACAAACAAGCAACCTTATTGATGTAAACAGTGGTTAGTCTACTAGCATCATACGAAAATGTCACAGGGAGGAAACGAGCAAATTCAGTAATTCCACATACAACATCCCAAACGGGATTTACATCTTGAGTGCTCAAGGTAGCCCCATAATGAAATTCGTAGTCACATACCCCTATTTCCATTCCGAAATAGAGAGAGATTGCAGTAGTTCTGCCAATATCCGTTATTAAACTTTGACTTGTTGGCACTGAAAACATTCTGACACAATTCAACAATTTTCCTCTTCACAATAGGTTGCCAACATATTTATTTCAAACGTCAGCTAACTTTATCACAGAAGTTCGGTCTATTTCCTTGTCACAAAAGTCCAATTCGTTCTTCAATAATTCCACAATTCACAACCCGATTCGGTATTTAGTCCAGTGACTCATCACAGTCATCCAAGGTCAATCAACGTCTTCAGGAATTTAAAGTGGATCCAGACACTGATTCCCGAGTCAACAAGATAACAATGAAACAATCGACCATACAATGTACATAGTTCACATATCCCCATAGCACTGATTGTAAAGTGCAATAACATTGACGCAGTCCATTTCTAACATAATACACGTGTTCTCAATTCCTTCAACCGTTTACAGTTTACTGTTTCCAATTCAGTTCAGTATTCAATTCTCTGTTCCATCGAGTCTCCCCACATTATCTGATAGTCGTCAAAAGCATAAGGCAATTCATATACTAATCCCCATGGCGTCAAAGGTAATACTAAAACAATCAATCACGTGTTAAACACAATTTACGTATCCTCAAAGCCCCAATCACAGAATATGACGACACGGAGCAGTTATTCACAAAGCGTACTGAATTCACACACTTACGGACAAGCAGGGTTTCTCAAAGTTTCTTGGATGTTTAAACATCTACAAATTACAAACGGATGACATTCCGGACAAAACAAAAGAATAATTGTCTCGGAATCGAAGCACGCTCGTTCACGACCGTCGGTGGCCGACTCGAGATCGATTAGCCAAACCTACCCGTACAAGACCGTCGGTGGCAAAAAGGTATCCCAACAAAGTTGCTACATAGGCTTAACGTCCCCTAGCACGAAAGGACGCCCCAAGAATGTCATCAAAACAAATATAATACCACTCACTACAACCTGATTCCCCAAAATCTGGTAACATTGAAGTAACTACTCTCCTTTACAAAACATATTCTGATCAGTCAAAGACAAATGTTCAGTACTGCTTACAATCAAATCAATCTGCCATCATCAGTCCCTATAGCATCAAACCAACCAGGATGAGACAATACACAAGCATCGTTCCTTAGGACACCCAATCACGGGATTTGTATAATTCGGCTCATTTTCAACACATATGTCCTCGATAGTTAGGGGTTGGTTCTCAACAGTGTTCATGGTTAGAGCAATCTGTCATAGCCCACAAAAGGTGTTTCAAATAGGTTAAGTACTCTAAACAAATTCAAGTTTTGGGTCTATCAGTTTTCTTGCCAAGAATAATCTGACTATTTATTTACAAGCAATCCTCAACCCCTTTTTACAAAATTAAATTAGACAGAGGGTCTTATCAAACCAATCCCGACACAAGTCTTGCCAAATTAAATGAAACAAAGGTTCCATCGGATCGAATCAAATAAAAATTTTCTCAAATAGGACACATTCGATTCTATAGGGCGTACTTCGTTTGCTTAGGTACATGGTTGATAGTTTCTCAACTGCCCTAAGTTCATCAGTTCTCAAAGTCATATCAGAATCATTCATCACAATAGTTCATATCAAAGTGTTTCAAATTAGGTACAATATGGTATTGTCTACATAAATTCGGGGGTAGCTGCATATACATGCAGTTATTCGTATCAGGAGGTATGTATCATAATCAGTATAGCAGTTCCCAAATAAGTCTTATATGCAAGAACATGGTGCACAGTAACACATTAAACAGAATTCTTCAAGTACACATAGTATAGGATTGTTACGCAAAAGTTCCAAATTAGTCACATAATCCAGTCAACTTTCTACCAATCAAAATACATGGTCTCACAGTCATAGAATTCATCATTTGGGGTGCTCAACTCGGTCACACAATCACAGAGTCACAATCCCAGTAGTTTAGTCATTGAAGACGGTAACATAATAAATCACCCTGAGCATAGGTGTAGATATACATGTGCATGTGCAAAGTCAATCAATATCCCAAAATGTAATTCACAAATTTCCCAAACGGGGCATATACCTCCAATAAATACAGTCTCGATCATGTGGGTCTAACCAATCTAGATACACATGCAGCAGATATGGAAAAATACGCCGATCCGAATCAAATAATATCCCAAGCGAAGATGTACAAATGTACTAATTCAGAATCAATCAACACATAGGCATTCGTTTATAAACAATATAGATACCTGGGATAATAATCACAGTATTCTGAGTGCTTCCTGGGATGAGTGCAATTACTCCATCCTGAGTAGCAATTCCTACCACTGGCACGGATTTAGCCGGGGCAGAGGATTCATTCACATTTCGTTCAATCAGACGGTTCCTTGCAAATGCGGTCCATTTTACCATGTCTATAACGAGCCCCAGAAATCTGATAACAAACTCTTCGGTGTTTCTTATACTGGTGGTGGCAAAGGTTCTTGCCGTAGCGGCAACTGACGCTGTGGTCTCAAGATCTCTGCCAATTCTTATACCACTCTTTCCGGACTATCAAGTTGGGCTGTGGAAGAACCTTCCAACCCGTATGCCCTTAATTTGCCCATACTCTTACTCTACACAAATTCTTATCGAACTTTACCAAATACTGGGATGCCCAATACGAAATTAAACACAAATACACATGGGTACATTCGCACATAGGCACATTGTTATATTCTCATTTCACATATAAATGCATAATTAATCACATACGTAACAGATAATTGCATACTTATCAAATATCGCATGCTGAACATTTACTAAGTAATTATATACTCAAATCATGTTCATATTTCACATAGACACCCATTTGCAGAATCGAATGCACATAAGCAACTTTTCATAATTCATATATTCATGATTGTGCATTATAACAAAACAAACTTGTCGTATACATTAGTGCAGCAATTCATATCTCATATTCAAATCATGTGTGGTACTTCCTTTAGCATAACATATCATGTTGGTCAAGCACATCAAGTTCCATAATGGAACCTCTGGTACCGGGTAACATATCTCATACATAGGCCACGGTATTGTTTCCCTCGGGCAAGGGCCTGCGCCACGGTATTATTTCCCCAGGGCTAGGGCCTCATGACCATAAGCCACAGTATTGTGTCCCCTGGGCGAGGGCCTCTGCTAAGGATACCACAATTACGTTCAAGGAATATTTGTGCAATCATTCATTCATGCAAAAATAGCATTTCAAGGAACTCGTCATTTCATAATCATCAGAAAATATTTAAAGTTCACCATCTGATTAAACTTGCATCATACTTTATACAAAAGATACACAAGTGTGTATATACTAGAAAGCATGCATATTCGAACAATTTCAATGTAAGAAATTCACAATTTATAGCACATAATCATTCGTAACAAAAAGTTAAGCATATTATCGATGCTTCCAAATTCATACTTATGAATGCATCCTAGATCTTTTCTAGACACTTATTGCTCATTTGGACAAGTGTATGAGTTATTAACTCGTGCTCTGATACCACTTTGTCATGACCCGAACCCGCTCCTATGGGTTAAGGCCATAACCGGCCAGTAATCGTGTGATTACCTGCGGCCTCTATTCATATAAATCAAAACTCATCAGAGATAAAGGGGCCAAACGGAAGCATTTCAAAAACTTTGTCCATAGAGCCGTGCTTAAATGCACACCATAACATTCCAAACATTTAAATGTTAATAACCCACATCAAATATGTACTAACACAAAACGATGTACATACAGGATCATACAGATTGAAGTTAGTCAAACCCAAGTCTCATATACAAAAGTAGACCAACGTACTCTCCAATATGACAAAATATAAATACATAATGGGAGGGCGAAGACGAGTCTCGTGCGTGAGACACAAGGGCTGACTCTCCAAAACCTTTGTTGTTCCTCACAGACTTCACTGGGGCTGGGTTTAGACTTCTCTTGGCTCACCTACAAACACACGAATGAGCGTGAGCGAAAGCCCAGTGAATAATATCAAATAAAAAGATACAACAATATGTAGAACAACATATTCCGAACGGCCTTGGGCCCAATTCATATTTCTAATTAACATATATACACACAATGTGAGTCAAGTGACTGTGGTTCTAAACATACTGGCCTTTTGGCCTCTTTATTTTTTATTTATGTCAAAACGGCCTCTGGCCCACTCATTCGTTCTTGTCAAAACGGCCTTTGGCCCAATCACACTTTCATGTCGAAACGGCGCTTAGGCCCAAATACACTTTTGTGTCAAAACGACTCTTAGGCCCAAATACACTTTCGTGTCAAAACGGCCTTCGGCCCATATTTATATCAATCGGCCTTCGGCCCACACTTTATATCAAACGGCCTTCGGCCCATATTTATATCAATCGGCCTTCGGCCCAAACTTTATATCAAACGGCCTTCGGCCTATATTTATATCAATCGGTCTTCGGCCCATATTTATATCAATCGGCCTACGGCCCACACTTTACATCAAACGGCCTTCGGTCCATATTTATATCAATCGGCCTTCGGCCCACACTTTATATCAATCTTGTCCACCATTCAAATTAATGAACTTTACAAAACTTACATAAGAGTAAGCAAATGGGACAATAACATAATTTAGATATTACTCACAGTGGTCGGCATGTGGATTTGCCCTGGAGCTTGACCCTACATATCACATAACACATATGGGTCACAAATAGTTCAATCCGTTCTTTAATTCACATATTCCTCTTTAGGCTTTATTCTTATCTCTTTAATTCAATCACAATGCTCAATGCATGCCTAAGAGTGTTTAGAAGTGAAAGGGAACAGAAAACAGAACACAGAATGCATTTTCAAAATTTCAGAAAACAGGGTCCCCGCTCGAGCGTGGACTTCCCCGCTTGAGCGGACCCTTAAGCCTGTAAAAGTGCTGGTTACCTCAAATTCCCACTCGAGCGTAAACTCGGCCGCTCGAGCGGACTTTCTGTCTACATAGCTCCCCGCTAGAGCGTGAGATATCTCGCTCGAGCGCACATCCAACTCTGCAAAAAGTACTGGGAGCACGAAATTCACGCTCGAGCGGCGGTTTCCCCGCTCGAGCGGACATCAAACTTTCTAGAAATTCCATAACTGTTTTTGGAGTTCAATTTCGACATTTCAACCACATTTCTTGCATATTATGGCTCCAATTTCACACATACATATATCCCCATGATACCAACACCAAATCATAACACAATGAAGCTCCATTTCTTGAATTACTTACATGCATGCCTCAAATTAACCCAAACTCATCACCAATACATCAAATTCAAACATGCAAAGCTCATACCTCCATGATCTACTCTTGCATGTGAGAAATATTCATTCATATCAACTTAATTGGTGAAGAGATGATCAAATACATGGATTTCAAACAAGATTCAACATAGATTATACACATTGTGTTGAAATATGGAAATTTATAACAATTTCCTACATGCATGCATCTATTGGCTTCAAATTCATCAAATACTACACAATTCCTTCACTTATGGCACAATTCTTGCTCTTGACCAATAATCAATCTTGAGTACACAAATTCACAAGCTCAAATCTAGAAACCAAGGGGTGTTTACTCACCTAGGAGCTTAATTCCTACAAATTATGGTTGATTCTTTGAGTGTAGCTCCAAGATCATCAAGTTTCCTAGCAATTCCTCTATGTTGAGCTCCTTCCCTCTCTAGGTTCGGCTCTCCCCTCTCTTAGAGCACAATTTCAGTCAAAAGATAATAAGGAGAGGACTTGAGTGTATAGTGACTTTTCACAACAAAACCCACAAATTCCCATTATAATAATAATAATAATAATACTTGGGCACCAATTCATTGATTAAATCAATTTAATCTGATTTGAATCAATTTTTCAATTAAATTTCACCGTAGGTTTTAAACATTATGCCAATCACAATGGCGCAATTAATTTTGGATTCTGTGGCCGATAAGGCCCTCAATTTAATTCCCGAAGCAGTAAAATCAACAGATATTCCTACGGTGGACAGATAGAAATTCAAAATCACATATATTCACATAATTGGCACACCAAATTATATCAAACATATAATCAAATTCAGATTAAGGACCAATTAGCTAATTACGGAATAGGGGTATTACAATATATGTACATGTAAACACGGTTTGGTTACAACATGATTCTAAATGACCAAACATCATTCTCTCACTCCATCTCCAACTCCACCACCACTGTCTCCAATAGCACCGCCACCGTTCCGCCGTCACTCTGCCCCTTCTCCCCACCTTCTTCATCTCTCTCCTCATCTACTTTCGCTCTCCTCTGCCGTCTTCCTCCGTGTCTGCGATCTGGTTGAGGTGGTGTTTTCGATTCAAATCTCTATCGAAAAGTCAAGATCTAGTTAAGGTGGTGTTTCCAATTCAAATCTCTGCCATGCTCAACCAAATCTTTGACTGCCATAACCAAATCTAGGGTTGATATATGGTCTAGGCTCTACTTTTCCCTAATCACAGCTCAAGCACAAGTCCAATATGAAATTTGAGCTCAACAATTCCATCTTGAACAAGAAGATCGTAGGAAAAGTGATCCACTTCCACCGCCTCTCATTTTCCCCGACTTTGTATCACCATACATCTATCGCTGTGAATCTAGAATCTCCAGCCTTCGAGGAGGTTATGCAACCGACAGACAAAGGAGATACAGAAGTTGTGCTTGATGATGTGCTTGAGATCATCCAGATCCAGATCTAGATCCAAGTCCGTCGATTCCGAACACCGAGTTATATTTCTTCTAAAAAATTAATTATTCTTTTTATTCTTCTTCCTCAATCACCTCAACTTTGTCCATGATCTTTGTTCTCTGTGATGAAGGTCTAGGTTGTTGTAACATGCTCGGGGTACTCGCGTGCGTTAACAGTTTGGATCCTCGGTCTCTTTGATCTAGTTTCACGAATGCAATGTGAAATATGGATAAAAGTTTAGATTTGACAACTTTATTGAAAATCTATTTTATTGCAAACAAAAAAAATATTTGCCAGAAATGAACTGCGTCATCAGATCTGAAAGTTGCCACCTAAGTTTTTGGAAGAATTAAGAAACCCGTGACTCGTGCCAAAGCCACTATTCATTGTAACCAAGGATGTTTGGCTCAGAACCTTAGGTATAAAGGGGAAAGGTCATCAATTGAACACTCTCGCTCACCCGAGCAAAAGATCTTCCTCTACTAAGTCATGATATGAATTTTATTAATTTCACATATTCATATTTCGATTTATTTAATAAATCTTAAAAAAAATATTATGTAAAGCAAACAAATATAGATTGTATCGTCCATTTTGAATAGTGCAATCATGAAAATCAATTTTATTTTAAATTAAATAACACAACCTTTACCCACTAGCATGCATAGAATTATTTCAAATAAGCAATTAGCCACATGGTAGGATGCTCGACATAGTAAAAAACACACACATGCGGGATACTAAAGTACAAAAACTTACGTATTTACCAACGTTCTGCAAACATGTATAAAACAAAGTTAGTGAAATATATGTATGATCCTATATACAAGATCCTAATGCAATTCACTCATGAAATGCAACAACAGATCCAGCTTCTTATATATGCCATGTGAATAATCTCAAGACATGAAGTAGTGCACAAAATCACATAATAATCGATTAAACTCACAGATGCAAATTTAGCTAGATCTTAAGGCATAAAGTATGGATATGATGACAAGCAAAATAACATACATATTTACAGAATATGGAAAATGAGTAAAGAACAAGAAAAAAAGAAACGAAGTGAGGAATTATTACATCGCTTTGAATATTATTAATCTAAATATAATGGAGAGAGAGAAATAATTACAGCAAAATTAAATCCTCACAATTCTCTCTAAAACTAAAATAAATAAACAAAAATAGAAGTTGCAGGGGTCCTTGAAGACCGTCAAAAACTATTTTGCTCATCGCCGGAGGTTGCTGGGTTCTATCCAGGAGAAAATTGGCTGATATGCCAAAAGATGAGTTGGCTGGCCAAAAAGGTGGCCAGCCGACCAATTAATTGGGCCAGGCCAAAATCTCTGTTTTGTTCAAACACTAGAAAAATAAACGAATAACATGCAAGTGGCTTAACTAACCACGTTCAGTTAGCTTACAGCAGGTTTACAACATGAAATTGAAGCAAAAAAAAAAAAAAAATACAAGAAAGAAAAAGCAAGAAAGTAAAAGGAAATGAAAGTGTACAAAATTTACCTCTAAGGAAGGATTTGATTTCTAAACTTACTTTTGATCACCCTTAAGTTTAGGAAGTGTGTTCTCAATTCTCAAGTTAAAAATTTTAAATTCAATTTGGAATGGTGTTTTAGGCTATTTAACAGTGTGGGGAGGAGAGGGGGGGGGGAGTTGTTCCAACTCTTTATTTTTCTCTCGATTTCAATAACACTTACTCTCTTTTGGTCAAGGCTACTTGAATATGGCTTTATGAGCTTGGTTTTGGTGTATGGAAAGGTGGTATATCAGTGTATGTTTGAAGAAATGGAAGTTTTGGTTCAAAGCTTCAAGTTTTCTCTGTCTCTCTCTATCTCTCAATTCAATTCTCTTCCTCGCTTGATATATATATCCTTCTCCTCTATATTAGCAATCATGGCAGGCTCAATCAAGAAAAATAGTGGGAGACAAGTTGGTGACAAGGGACTATGGGTGACATCTTTTGGGAAGGAGACAAACACCCTTTTAATAATGGAGGTCAAAGGGTGATCATGGAGGGGGTATGTGTGTACCTCGTGCATAAATCTAACAAGAAAGATCTGAAATGGGCGTGACCCACACGCTTTCGTCAAGAATTCTGTCAAAACTGCCCTGCTCCTGGGCAAATTAGCTTGTTGGTCGACCAAAATCTTGGCTTGGCTTGGCTAGTCGGCTAACATATTGGCCAAGATACAACAAGACTTTTCGACAGGATTCTCGTCATTTCCTCCTATTTTCACACTATTCTTTGCTCAATTTTCTGAGAAAATGTTTCATTTTGAAGTTTAAAAGTGAGTCTCGAAACACTACGAAAATATTCGGAACAAAGCGCGGAAAGAAAGTTTCGAAACAA
This sequence comes from Camellia lanceoleosa, assembly GCA_025200525.1. Lineage (NCBI taxonomy): Eukaryota > Viridiplantae > Streptophyta > Magnoliopsida > Ericales > Theaceae > Camellia > Camellia lanceoleosa. The sequence goes on from CM045759.1 coordinate 45,314,972, forward strand.
AGTTTTGAAAAGGATTTGAACACTTGGCCAAAAGAGGCTTAGGGTTAGAAATGAAGTACAAATTCCATCTTTCTTATTGAGAATTATGTGAGAAACACATTCTGATTTTCATCATCGAATAATCAAAAGAAAGCGGCCAAGTCTTAACGCCGGTCAAAATAAGGTGTCTACAGTTGTGCATGACCTTTGTTCATCGATACGACTCACACATTTTACTTGAAAGACTCTGTGTATGTGTGTTTTTTTATTTCAACAGATAAAAGTCCAAATTTGAATTTGTTTGTATTTTGTTTCATATTGCTACTGATATATATATATATATATATACATATATAAAGAAAGATATGGATAGATATATGAGAAGTTGTAATGATATTGATTTTTCTTTAGGTTAAATCTAGATCTGTGGAGATTCAGATAAGATCTTTATGCATTTATTTTTAAGTTGTTGATGGTTGTTGTTGATGATGATGATATAAATGTATATGTGATTGTTGTTGATGATAAACATGTAGAAAAAATAAAAAAGATTTATGTATTTTGAATTTAAACAGATATGTATGTTGAATTTCAATATGTAGGACTGAAATGGAAGATGATGTTGGAATGTTTGAAGGAGATGACCTCCAATAAAGATCTCATTAATCTCATCGAGGAATACGATCGAGCTTCATTACCGCCTCTTAATTTTTCTCTTTTTGTCTCTCTTTGTTTTATATATATATATATATATATGAATCTGGTTTTTGGTTTGAAATCATTTTCAATAGATAAAAATTGTACATATAAAATAAGCTTTGTGAAATTAAACAGATAGGTGAAATAGGCTTGAACAGATAAGGAAAAAATTGTAACAGATAGATAAAAAAAATTGAACAAATAAATAAATGAATAGATAGATATAAATTTGAACAGATAAAAAATAATTTGAACAGATAGTTGAAAAGATTAAAAAATTAAACAGATAGGGTAAAAACATTGAACATATCGGAAAAAATTGAACAGATAAATTTTTTTTGAACAAATAAGAAAAAATTTGAACAGATAGAAAAAGTTTTGGAATAGATAGAAATGTTTTTGAACAAATAGTCAACGAAAGTCAACAAATAAAAAAAGTCAACAAGGATAAAATTTGATACAAAATGTCCTTTAAAACCAATAAAAAGACTTCTTACCAAATTATTTCGCAAAAGGTGGATCTCGCACCAACAAAAAATATTTACTGAACCTAACCTATTGCCTTAAACACTCTCTAAACTGAATTTATCACCAATTTTCTCAACAAAAAAAAAAAAAAAAGAAAAAGAAAAATGTGATAAATTGAGTTGTTCAAACCCATGTGACATCTAGACAAAAGCCATAGCTTACAGGTGTTTGAATTTCTCTGGGCTTTTATTTATTTATTTATTTTTCCTTAGAGCACCTCCAATGGTAATTGTTATTATAGCATTGCTAAAGTTATAATTTGGTATGCTAAAGTTATACTTTGGCATGCTACAGTAACAAATTACTAAATTATAGCAATAGTGCTCCAATAGTGCAAAGTCATTTTGGCACAATCCTAACTAAGATCAAGATATTCCTCAAGATGACTACTCTAAACTATTGAGGTCATTCCCCAGGACATCTTCAGGACGACCACCTTGTGTAATATCTAATGCAACTGGTATGTGCATACATTGTTGTTGTTGTTGTCTTATTCTGTTTAACAAAAATTTGATGAAATTTGTTTTAAAAAAAATAAAAATTGAAGGGTTTGGTGGTGAATTCTATTTTCAAATTGTTTTTTGGTGAATTTCATTTTTTTTTAAAAATGATTTGTTTTTCGGAGGTTTTTTTCGAAAGGATGAGAAAGGGAGGGAGGAAAGAAATGAAATCAATTCATTTTGGCTGAGCAGACAAATTTGGCATTTGTTAAAGTTTGTGTCAAATTTGGCACAAGTTTTGACAAATGTCAAATTTAGCAATTGTTGTAGTATGCTACTAGAGAACCCAAATCAACCTAAGCTGCCATATTTTGACTCTAGCAACTGTTTACCAAATCCACCAAGTTGTCATATTTTGACTTTAGCAGTTGTTATAAGAAACCATTAAAGACACTCTTAATACATTAAAGAAAAGTACGAGTTAAAACCAAAACCTAATATATGGATCCAAGCCCTTATATTATCTCATATATTGGTATCAATTAATCACAATTCCCAACTTAAAAAGAATAAGTGAATATATATATAAAGGTTTAAAAGATGTGGAAATTTTTTTTTAAAAAAAGGCATAATTTTCTAGTACAAACATGTGACACAATCAAGTTACCACGGGCAAGGTGATGATCGTATCCTACACATGGATTTCCACGCAAGACAGTGATCGCATCCTATTCATGGGTTACCATGATGGTCGAATTATAATCAAACAATCCTGGATTGTAAATAGAATAAAATTCATCAAGACAAGAAGATCATATCATTATGAAAGCACATCCCATCCCATCCCATCCCAGTCATGGGTTACCACAAGTTTAAGTCGAACTAGTCATCATGGGTTACCACAGAAGGTGATTGTCGGATTGTAATCAAACAATAAGTCAGATTGTACAAAGAGTAAAACTGAATAAGATATAAAGATCTTATCAGTATGGAAATTTCAAACAACAACTCAAAGTTGTGTTGGGAATGACTCTAAAGAGCAACCATATTCTTATTAGAATTTGATTTTCGCTAGACAAATAATCTTCTACTATAAATAAATGTGTTTAAATTGATTATGAGCGTCAAAGTTGTGTTGGGAGTTCCATATGGCATAGACCAGCATAGATAGGCCGGTGGGGAAACTCAGATTTTCTCAATTATATGATTGTAATAGAAGATCTCTATTATATCATTTAAGGATCGTGAAATAATCATGATAATTTATTATTATTTTAAGTTTAAAAAAATATTACAAACCCTTGAATAATGTAACAGAGATCTTCCAATCTGAACTTTGGATTGATTATTTTATCAATCTATTGACGCGTGTTATTTATCTCTTCGTTGATTTCATCATCGCCAAAAATAGGGTACAAATTCTCTTACAATAGACTCCCCCCCCCCCAAAAAAAAAAAAAAAACTATATCTATAACTTGTGCTACAATATTTTTTGCTAATGAATTTAGTATTTTTATACAAAAATTTTACACATATTTAATAAATAATAAAAACTGAATAGAAAAAGAGAGAGAGAGAAAAAAAAAATATCAGTAGTAAGTGTACCAACTTTGAAGAAAATTACTTCTATGAAAGTCACTGCTACCTTAATTCTCAATTAATAATTTTTAACAGTATGTTAGGGATATATATGTTATAAAAATTAGGGAAACTTACTGATAAGTCCCATGTACTAAGTTCAAGATCCAGCTAATCCCAAAACAAAATACTTGCACCAATTAGTCTAATACATTTTTAATTGTTACCAAAAAATTCTTTTTTTTTTTTTTTAATTTACAGACACTGTTCACATCTTACTATCGTCGGACTTCCGTCAAACGGTCGCCAGAGACTCGTCGGAATGTTCAACATCGCCGGAAAGTCGTCGGAATGTTTAAAACATGTTATGAAACTATAAAATTTTACAGTTCTAAAGCATGTTATAAAACTGCAAAATTTTACAGTTTTAAACCATGATTCATTCCAAAGACTAAAAAAATTCAAACTGCAAAATTTTACAGTTTTCACCGCCTGTAACTAAAACTCGAAAATTACTTGTTCAGAATTCGAAAATTTTCTCATTATAAATCTGTGTGATAGCTATACAAATCTGAGTCATTACAGATCTGTTTCAATGATATTATAGATCTATTTCATCATCAACAACAACAACCATAAATCAACAACTATTCCAAAAAAAATCTGTAAATAGAGAGAGAGAGAAATTGACAAAGATATATACACAAATCTGTTCAATCTAAGCACAGATCTGAGGATGAGCGTCTTCTTGTTCTTGTTCTTCATCGTCTTCTTGTTCTTCGCCAGATCGTACCAAATCTGGTCACTCTGATCAGATCTTCGGCGTCAATAATCGATCTGCGTGGTGGAGAAAGTGGCGACGGTGGTGCCGCAGAGGTTCAGATCGGCATAGATGTTCAGATCGGAAGGTCGTAAAGAGGGAAGCAAAAAACCAGAAAAAAAAACGAGAGAGGAAGGGAAGCAAAAAACAGAGAGAGAGAGGGGAAAGGACTTTTGGGTGCAGTGAAAAAGTTTTGGAATTAAATGGAGACCACATGTTTCACATGGGACCTATGGGTAATTTTCCCTAAAAATTATAGTAGGTGAAGATGTTTTTGGTGTTCTCCTCTTTTATGAATTCGTCTAGTCAATACAAGTACTAGTTTTTACTTATTTATTAAGAATATGTATATTTAATTGTATAAAAATATTAAACACTTATTTTTGCATATAATTAATTTTTGCTTCTAACTTCTTCCAATTATTGAATTTTCAATAAATTTTATATGAAGAATGATCTAAGCAAATTATAATATGATGGACATTAGTGACAATTTCAAGCTTTTTGATATTTTTGAAATGTTGAGCAATTTGCTTATGGTTTTTGTTATTTTAAAATTTGGTGCTAGTATGTGTGATACCATTTTTTCTTATACCTTATCAAAAAGTTGCTAAAAAAATGTTTTTACAAATTTTACACTTATTTACTAGGGGTTGTTTGGGATATCATAAATAAGTGTACTTTTTGACTTTTTGGACTAAAAAGTTGAGGAAAAAAAAATGGTTATTTGGGATAACTTTTGACTTTTTACGAAAAAATATGTATTAAAAAATTGTATAAATTAGTATATAGGAGAAGCTTTTTGACGAGTAAGCAATATGGTGGACAGCATTGTGCAGAGTAGTGTATAGGAGATGTTTGCCTCCTTTTCGGGCATTAAACTAGACGGTGTTGTTCGGCTGAGGGCTCACCATGGGTCCTGTTTTGCTAATTGAAACCGTTCAATGTGTAGAACTCGTCGAGTATTATATGTTTGTAAAAAATCCATTGATCGGATATTAATAATTATCTGATCGGATTAATTTTTTGTCAACCGTTAACTATAACACCATCTATTTTTTTTATACAAAACTGATTTGATCATGTAGTTAGCGATATCTGATCAACGTGATTATCGATAACCATATAATACTCGACGATTTGTACACATTGAACGGTTCAAATTAGCAAAACAGGATCCGTGATGGGTCTCCACGGACCGAACAACGCCGTCTTGTTTATGCACCTGCTTGTTCCCTTTATCCAACCAAAGTCAGCTAAAGTACAACTCACGTGAGATGTGAGTTGTACTTTTTTTTGTGTAAAATTAATTTTTTTATATATTTTTTTGATGAATAGTGATAAATTTTTAACTTTTTTAATAATTTTTTGACTTTTAAAAAAAATATTAAATCAACCCTAATTAATACATATAACACTATTCTTTGATCTATCCTCGCGACATCATTGGAGGTGATTTAAGTGTTGTAAACAGTTTGGCCCAAAAACACCACTCGCTACCATTTTTAAGTAAAAACTGAGTAGAAAAAGGACAAAAGTAAAAGAAAATATCAGTAGTAAGTGCACCCACTTTGAAGAAAATTACTTCTATGAAAGTCACTGCTACCTTAATTCTCAATTAATAATTTTTAACAGTATGTTATAAAAACATCATTAATAATTATAGTAGGTGAAGATTTTTTTTGGATAAGTACTTTTATAACCAAAAAAATAAAAATCTATAACGAAGTTCAATAGACATCTTTGTAGGGAGTATAAAAATAAACAAAACTAAACTACTCCTACCAAAGGAGACAAAACTAAGCCTACAAAAGACATAAAACAACTATTACAATAACGAGGATTCAAAATTTTCCTCTTGCACTTTTCAAATTATGAAATTTCTCTCTTATTTTTCTTCTATTTTCCTTTTTAGAAGTCTCCTCATTAGTGGGGTTCCATGAAAATGGATTCCCTCTATGATTTAGAATATTCATTTGGCACAACTTTTGACTTGATTCACCATTTCCAAACTCTCTCATTTCACAAGATTTAAGAACTTCAAAGGCATTAGATATAGTAGGTGAAGATGTTTTTGGTGTTCTCTTTCATGAAGTCTAGTCAATACAAGTACTAGTTTTTATTTATTAAGAATATGTATATTTAATTATATAAAAATATTAAACATTTATTTGAATTAAGTTTGCATATAATTAAATTTTGCTTTTAACTTCTTCCAATTATTGAATTTTCAATTAAATTTTACATGAAGAATGATCTAAGCAAATTATAGTAATATGATGGGCAATAGTGACAATTTCACGCTTTTTGATATTTTTGAAATGTTGGGCAACTTGCTTATGGTTTTTATTATTTTAAAATTTTGTGTCAGTATGTTTGATACCATTTTTTCTTATAATTAGTCAAAAAGTTACTTAAAAAAATGTTTTTAACTTTGACATTTTAATTATCAACTATCAAATGACAAAAAAGATTAGACAAACATTCTTTTTTATTTTTATTTATCATTATTTTTTTTTTATTGAAGTCTTCCCTTACAAAAGGTCTTTTTGACAAGGACTTTCAACTGCAAAAAGTTGGCACAAACGGACCCTTGCTGTATTAAAGTTATCCAGAGAAAAAATTATTTATAAATGCTTCAAGTGATTTTTTGTTAAATGGATGGATGTGGAATAGAGTCCCATTTATAATATTTTTATGTCAAACATTTTTGAACAATTATTTTTCCGAAAAAACTTTGGTAAAAATCATGTTCTCGTGTTTGGTTGTAACTTTATATACAATGCACTAGTTGTGATAGTGATAGTGATGGTGTTGGTGGTTATAGTAGGGTGGTAGTGATATAGTGACGGTGATGATAGTAGTAGTAGGATGATAATGGTAACAATAATGGTGTCATAATTTATGGGTTGGCCTAACCCATTGGTTGTCTAGATTTTGGCCGAACCCTAAAAGATATGGGTTGAACCTTATAATCCTATTTGAAAAACCTTGTGGTTTGTATTGGTTTTAAAAATCCTTAAACTGATGTAAATTGAACCAATTGAATATTATATTTAAATACGTTATACTTTAATTCTTTGAGTATTAGAAGATAAATGATCAATATAATACACGTTTTGATATTTATAGAGCAACTTTCATATATTTTTTTAATTTACTTGTTTTCAATGGGAAACTCTACAAGTTTTTTAAAACCCTTTAAAACCTCATCTAAATCTTTGATTTACATCAAATCGACAAAACTAACTCCTAGCATATAGTCAGCTTCAGTTCCTCAATCATCAAAATTGAAACGATCGCTTTGGTGCCAAATTTTCCTCAACATCGACTATGTTAAATTGAATGGATCGATTTCAGTTTTCAATTTTATCAAACTCCACCTAACTATGAAACTAGTAACTATATTTTTACAATATCAAATATGCATATAATTTAACAACATAATGAATGTATTAATGTAATTTTGTATTTTAATTATTTTGTATTTTCATGGTTTAATATGCAATTCTATTTGTTTCGATGCATTTTAAAATTTTGTGCTATAATTCTTCTTTTTTTTATTGAATCTTACCTTTAATTAAAACAAAAAAAACTTTGATTGGATTGGTCTAATTTGAGCCCGTGGACTTGCAACCAGACTCGTTTGTGTGGACCATTTATATAAAAAATTATATTGATCTGCTAATTATAACTATCTAATTTAATGAAATTTGTGTTTCAAAAAAACTAACAATGAATATAATTTTAAAAACAATCCATTTATTTATTTTTTTTCAAAACAAACGTGACATTAAAAATAACGGTGGTGTTACATGCATCAATTAATATACTAATTAGTATATCAACATTAATTATGATATTATTATTGACCCTATTTATTATATAAATTACAAATAGCAAAAACCTTTTAAATTATGTCACATTATTAATTAGTACACTAGTGAGTGCATATAGCATTATTCTAAAAACAAATGTGTGTAAATTTAGGCTTTATTTGGGGTACTCTAAAAAAATTAAAAAGTCAAAAAGTCACTATCCTATTTAAGCCTCCGTTTGGGAAGTGGGTTGGTTTTTTAGCTTTTTGGCTTTTTTTGGCTATTTTAGCCTGGGCTAAAAAGCTTGGTTTGGGAAGGACTTTTTGGCTTTTTGGCTTTTTTGACTTTTTTTGTGAGAGAAGAGTGTAATGATTATGGGTTTGATGTGATGTTTTGTTTGTTATGGCTAAAATAGCCTATTTTGTCTTTTGTGACTATTTTAGCCCCAACCTTACTTGCCAAACGGACCCTAAGTCACATCATTTTATTTAAGTCACATCACCTTTCTACCACATCACTTCAAACCCAACCCATATTTCACAAAAAGTTAAAAAATACACTTATTTAGATTATCCCAAACCACCCCTTAATAATTATAATTGTCATATCAATATGAATAATCGACACATAAGAGACTACAAAATTAATAATTCAAATCATTAAGTACCGTTTTGACAACAACAACAAAAAGCTACGTTTTTACCGATCATCAAAAACGCCAAACCAAATTAAAATGCTGGAGATCCCATTTGCGAAGACCCAAAAAAGCAACTCAGCCATTTACCAAACTATCCTCTAGAACATTATAATCAATTAATTGTAAATTGTAAATTTAATTAAAAAGTAAGGATATTTTGGTCATTTTAGAGTGATGTGACACTTTTAAAAAATATTAAATAAAAAAAAAAGTCAATTTTTTACCAACTTCCTAAATCACTTTAAAAAAAAGTCAAAAATTAACTTTTTATCAACTTCCCAAAACACTCCTAAAATAGATCATTAGTCATCCAATATATTTATTTATTATTATTTTTTTAAGATGTATACTTTTCAGTTATTATTCTCCAATCCTCTCTCATGCTCGATCCTCCTTAGTATTACTACCAAATTTTTTCTTGAAACGTCACACTTTCCTTTTTTTTTTTAATTGAAGCGTCACTCTTAAAAGGTGTTTAATTAGTGGCTTAGCGTGCAATTATAATAAGTGTGTTTAATGGGTCTTAATTAGGTGGGGCGAAAACAACTGCCCCTCGTTTGTCGTCGCCTTGCGTAACCCCTTCTCAACTTCCTCCAACTAAACCCCTCTCTCTCTCTCTTATTGTCCATTAAAAAAATCACTATCTCTCTATTATATATTTTAAAATTAAAAAATTAATATATATCACATATCCATAGTTACCACCTTTATTATATTTAATTATGATTTATCACCGTGTTAGTTATGTTTTTTTTTTTTTTCTACATATTATCGCCGTATCCAAAAAAATCATTGGTTTTATCTCACAATTTGGGTGTGTTTGATTGGGCGGACTGGATAAGGGGGGATTAGAATCCATCGGATTGGAGTCCTGGGACTGTGAATCCCCCGGACTATTTGGTCGGATTGGATATGTATCCTGTGTTTGTTTTTTCATGGGATTAGATGTCCGGACTGTGAATCCCCCGGACTATTTTTAGTGAATCCAACGTTTGGTTGGACGGACTGGATAGGATAAATGAACAAATGACTATTTTGCCCTTTTTTTAATTGTTTACTAAGTAATAACAATATTAAACATATCTTTAATATTTTAATTATTTTTAATTAAATAAATTTGTTTTCTTTAAATTAAATAAATAAATAAATAAAATATCAATAAAATTTGTTTAATCATTACTCAGTTTTAATTGTTTATTTATTTATTTAGTTTTAAGAATAAATGAATCATGCGTGCAAACAAATAAATTGATTAGGTAATTTCAAATTAATTTGAACCACTCAAGAATAACCACTCAAGAAATTATTTATTTGTAGATGATAATAAATAATTTGAACCAATTACTTATTTGTTTAAGAACCACTCAATTAATTTGAACCACTCAGTAAATTTAATTTTTTAAAAATAAATAAATAAAATATCAATAAAAATATATATTATTTTTTTTAATTAAGATTTTAAATAAATTTGTTTTTAAAAAAAATAATAATCAAAAAATGAAATTAAATAAAACATCTATTACATTTAAATAATGAAATTAAATAAAACATAAACAAAATTTTAAAATAAAACATCAATAAAATATCCATAAAAAATTATTTCAAAAAATTAAATAAATAAAACATCAATAAAAAGTTAAATAAAATTATTTTATTTTTAAATTGAGACATTTAAATTAATTTTTTTTATTAAATATAATACATAATTAAATTTAAATTTGAATTAAATGTGCCACAACAAATGAGGGTAAAATGGTCATCTCACCCCTCTAATCCAAACAGTAAACAATCCCACCAATTCTATCCCACACCCCCCGGATTATTTTATCCCCCATATGAGGGATTGGGAGTCCGGCCGGACATGGAGTCCCATGACTAAAAAACCAAACATCAGATTAGCTTTACTGTGCGGATTACAATCCGTACAGTAAATAGTCCCCCCCCCATAATCCCATGAATCAAACAAGCCCTTTATGTTACGATTAATTTTTTTATAATTATAACTTCTAAATAATTTATAATACTTATAATAATCAACTCTATAATTATCATATTTGTATATATTATACATTTTTTTAAGGATATGTATTATATGCAAATTATGACACTTAACTTAAAAAAATTTGAGTCATAGGCTTTGTTTGTTTTAACATAAAATATTTTTGTCAAAAATATTTTACTCATTTTTCATTCTTTGGTTGAACAAAAAGTAAGTAAAATATTTTTGTATCATTTTCTTAAAAATAACTTATTTCTAAAAATTTTGTAAATTAATTTTTACAAAATTGACTCTAACTCACTATATTTTCAACACATTTGACTTTTTCAAATAAGTATCTTAACTTATTAAAAAGTCATAAATAATACTTTTTTGAATAAAAATTTCTCTTTTATATAATAAAATATTTTTATTTTAAGTGTTAATTAAATGTCGAAAAACAAAAACAAATTTTTTTTTCCCATGTAAAATCAATTTGCAAAAAAATATTTTCTTATGTAAATTATTTTACATCGAAACAAACCAAATTTTAACCAAACACTACGAAAGGCATAACCAAATATCTTTTGGATCGTAACCAAAATACTAATATAGTCAATATCATAATAAGTCATAATTAACCACATTGTATACAACTAAGTCAAAATTAATTCATAACTAACATCATAATAGGAATTATGATAGGGATTATGACTTTTTTTGAAAATTAAGAAAAAAAACTAGCTTATTATGTTTTTTTAAAGTAAAAAAAAAAGGTAGAAATGTGATATAATCCAAATAAGTCAATAAATTAATAAATTAATTTTTTTTTCTAATTATCAAAATAAGCCTATAATTAAATATGATTAAAATGATAATTGAGAAATAATGGTATACACTCAAGAAAGGGTGTCTATTATAGAATTTCTCATATATATTTTAAATAAAATTTTTTAAAAAATATTGTTCAACATATACAATAATATATATGCATACATATATACTTTTCCACAAATATTTCAACTGTATGTATATATCGGTTTTCAGTTACGCTTACTCGCCGGAAAACATCCCCTCCGGCGACCCCCGCGACGATCTCTGGTTAGATTCGAATTCGATTTGCTTGAATCCTGTACGTACGTACTGGTATATATTATTCATGTATGTATTTATATATTTGCTCTACGTTTTGTTTTGTTTTGAATTTGATTGTTGTGGTGCGATCGTTCAATTTCAACTTCATTGTTATTGTTTTTGTTAGGGTTTTGAATTGGAGTATCTGAATGAATTTAAACGAAATGAACACAAAATTAGCAAATTGTTGTTTTGTTTCTAATTTCTTTTAAGTATTCTAATTTTTTGAAATTCCAAAAAAAAAAAAATTCGAGTTTTTGTATTTATTTATTGGGTTTGTTGATGAATTTATGAAATTCACTTGGGATTGAATCGGGAACTACTTTTCTCTCTCAAGAACTTTCTCTTTCTAGAACACTTTTTTTATTATTTGATTTTCCAAATTTACATCGATTCTGTATATATGTCCTGAAAATTGAGGACAAAACCTGTCAAATACAGACATTAATTCAAATATTATTCATGAAAAATCCACAATATTCGCTATAAAAAACTGCTTTTTATTGATTTTCGTTCCAAAAATCTGTAAAAAATTTGCAAATAGTCAAAACCCAAAAGATTTAAGTATGAAACTCTTGGAATAACAATGTCCCAGATTTATTTCTATATCCAATTATATGTCAGAAGCATGGGGATGGACAATGATCTTCTCTACCACGTGGTCCTCCATGTCTGTTCCCATAACCCTAGAATTATATATTTGATTGCATTCATATTTAATGAAGATAACAAAATGGAAACAAACAAAAGTATAATAATTTTGAATTTTTATTAGTTGATTGATTAATTGGAAAATAGTTGAAGGAATTACTATGTGTGAAATACGGTTGATTCCAAGATGTCCATGTGATATATCCCAATATACAGTTTTTTTAGAGAGACAAAGAGTCGGTTTTTTTTGTTTTGTTTTTTTTGAACTAACAGAGAGTTGGGTTTGGAGAGAGATACTTTACCTTTTGTGGGTTTCACTTTCTTTCAATTCCCTTTCATGAAAAGGAGTTGGGTAGTAGAAAGAAGAAACAAGCCAGAGAGGTTGTGAGTGAGTGAGTGTGTATGTGTGCACAATACATATCCAGCCCAGCCGACCATGGCATTCCCGTGAGAGAGACAAAAGGAGAGCCATAGAAAAAAGGCCAAAGAATCCCTCTTATCCTGCGCACCTTCCCACCTTTTATCCTACACCCACAACCCATCTCACTCTCTCTCTACTCTCCCCAATTTGTGAAGAAGGGGGCTGGAGAACCAGGCCTTCTTTTCTTGTATAATTTCAGAGCATCAGATGTTTCCCAATTCCCTGGTCTCTTCTTTGCCATTTCTTGAATCTGATCTGAATATATTTGGGTTTTTTTTAATGAGAAAAGAATACCCATTTGCACTGGTTGGCTGTGATTCTCAAATTCATTCTTCTCAGATCTGGGTGTGTCTAAAGATGCATTCTTTTGATCGTCTTTTTCTTTTTCCATTCTTTTCCTTTTCCTTTTTCTTTTTTGCTTTTTTCCGCCCTGTTGTATCTTACTTACTTTTGGTTGTGATTTTATGGCAGATTTGTTGCAGAGAAAAGGATCTTGTTCTTGATGAGCAATTAGTTTCATTTCATTAAATGTGAAAGTTCATGAAAACCTGTTCAATGTGTTTATTTATATGAAAGAAGAAGGAATCAATGTGGTCTAATCTTGAGAGTGTGGATGGATGTACATGAATCAGAGGAGGCATTACAGAAACCCTCAGCAGTGGAGATCCCAAGACCACCATTGCTTCCGGCTGACAAGAACAATGGAACCACCCACCGGTCTCGAACAAGGGAAGTCAGTTCTAGGTATAGGTCGCCCACTCCGTCCACGCCTTCCGGTTCCAGGCGATGCCCTTCTCCAACTATCACCAGAACAGTCACAACATCCTCCCAAGTGGTACCAAAGAGGGCTATCTCAGCAGAAAGGAAGCGGCCCTCTACACCACCATCACCACCAAGGCCATCAACACCAGTTCATGATACATCAACAGAGATGCAATTGGCATCAAGAAATATAATGGGTAGTCGGTTGCCTGAGGTTTTATGGCCTTCCACAATGCGCAGTCTCAGTGTTTCCTTCCAATCTGATACTTTTTCTCTCCCTATGACTAAGAAAGAAAAGCCAGTTACTCATGCCCTTTCTGATCGTGCTTTGAAGCCATCTTCAAATGTAGCACAAAAACAGGCTGAAACACCGGTTGTTTCAAGAAAGCCTACGCCAGAGAGAAAGAGGAGTCCTCTTAAAGGAAAGAATGCCACTGATCAATCTGAGAATTCTAAACCAGTTGATGGTTTACATGCTCGACTAGTAGATCAGCATAGATGGCCAAGCAGAACTGGTGGGAAGGTGACTTCCAATGCTTTAACTAGAAGCATGGATCTCACTGATAAGGCAGCTAAAATTCCAACATTACCGAAAGTGGGAATTGGGGTATCTTCCCTGAGGAGAATGTCTTTACCAAATATGAGTAAACCGTTACTAAAATCAGCCAGTGATGCAGTGAAGCTAGTATCATATGATGATTGTGGGAACATGGACCTTGAGGTACATTCAGTGGATAATATTAAACTGAAGGAATCTGGATTACATAAGCCTGTTATGTCACGTTCATTGGAAAGAATGACATTATTGACTCCTGCTGTTAGATCTCAGTCTTTGCCGTTCCCTGGATCACGGCCTGCATCGCCAAGTAAGGCATCGGTAGTTTCCTCCTCTGTTTCTAGAGGTGTCAGTCCATTGCGAACAAAAGCCTTGAATCCTACTCCTAGAGGTGTCAGTCCATCTCGGGTAAGGCCATCTAGTCCATCAAGGCCAGCCAGTCCATCAAGACCAGCCAGTCCATCAAGGCAATCCGGCAGTGCTACTTCTGTGCTCAGTTTTATTGCAGATATTAAGAAAGGGAAGAAGGGTGCAAACCACATAGAAGAAGCTCATCAGCTGCGGCTACTATACAATAGACATTTGCAATGGCGATATGCTAATGCGCGAGCAGATGCTGCTCTATATACACAGAAAGTAAAAGCGGAGGTAGGGGTTTTTATTTTCTTGGAACAAGCAATCTCTACACAGCTCTTTTTAATGTGTCATATAACTTAGCTACCTCTTCTATTCTTTTTCCTATATAGTTGTTAGGAATTAATTTGTTTCTAATCAATTGCTGAATTTTTTTTTTTTTTTCCCTCCCAATTGCTTTACTCATATTATATGTTCCTGCATGATGCAATTGATTAAGGTTTTGAAACCCAAGTAGTTCAAATGTTGGTAATGGCAGCAAAGATATTGAAGCCAAAAAAAAGAAAAATGACTTAATACAGAGCAAGCTGTTAGGAGCAATACATACACAGGCCCGAAATATTTCTTTGCTGATGTTTCATACAATTTTTTTAGTATTATGAATTAGTATTACTAATTGTTTGAATATTTGATTTGATGATGCAGAAAACATTATTCAGTGTGTGGAGAACTACATCAGAGTTGTGGGATTCAGTAACTGAGAATAGGATTAACCTCCAACAGCTGAGGCTGAAACTGAAGCTGTACTCAGTTTTGAATGAACAGGTAATGTCCCTTCTCACTACAACATAATTAAACACCCCCTCCCCCGCAGGCAGCCATAAATCTGTGTGTATGTGCATGTCCTCTTCTTCTTTTAACTTCTTGTGATCGAACATTATATGGTTTATAGTGGAGTGCCTGAAAATACAATTGAATGCAGAGGAGAGTAAGAAAATACTTTGGGAGCTGCATTAGCTAATCACCTTTAGAAGCAAACATATTTCTAAGATATCACCAGTTGATTCTAACATTGCATGTTGATTTAAGATTCTAAAATATCATTTCAAAAGTGGAATAAAAAAGAAGAAGAAGAAGATAAGTAACAAAAGTAGAGGTGAAGTCAATAATTAGTGATTGGGAGTAGGCAAGACCTTGATGACCTGTACCAGACAATTAAGATGAAAAAAATAAATAAATAAAATCACAAAGCAGTTCTTCTCATTGCAATATGCAGTTTGGTGAGAAAATCTTCTTCAGGGGTCTTCTTATGCGGGAGAAATTGTTGGAATGTGTCCCACATTGCCTGGAGTTGCTCCATCTGTGCTAATTATAAGGCTCCAGTTTCCCTCTCGTTAAAATCTAGGCTTAAAACCTAGGTTTTAAGAAGTGCGGGTTGGGTTTTTCAATTTGGTATCAAAACTTGATTGGGTCTCTGACTGGTGTGCCATTTGTTCGGCTACTGTATGTTGTGGTCCAAGAGAGTGTGTTAAAATGTATCCCACATCGGCTGGAATTGGCCCATCAGTACTAGTTATAAGGCTCCAGTTGAAAAGTCTAGCCTACATTTCTCCTTAAAACCTAGGTATTAAGGAGAGGAAAACTGCAACTCCAGGTAATGTGGGACACATTCCAACACACCCTCCTGGACCACAACATATAGTAGCCAGACAAACGGCACACTAGTCACAAGCCCAATCGAACTTTGATACCAAATTTACAAGCTCAGCCCACAGAAATTTCCAAAGCTGTCTCTTTTGTTTTACTCGGATCTTCATGGATTCTGAAGTCAAGAAGAAGACATTTGGCAGTGGGTAATGTTACTAATGCATGCTACATTTCATGGAGTGCCTGTTCCATGATAGCAGAAGAAATACAATTCATCGTAAGGATGTCTTGCTGTTAGTGATTTTAGAACTTTGATTCACAAATGTCATTTGAGATCGACTTAAGCTGAAAGAAAATTTCCCTGTTGCATGGAAAACTGCAGTTGTAGCAATAGTTCGATTAACTGCATTGATTATTCATTAGTTGACAACCCATTTTAGAGTATTGTGTTCTATGTGGTCTTAGGACTGAAGGAAACATTGTGTTGTTACTTGTTGATGATGATGACTATAGTAGTTGGGAGATCCTCAGTTTCATGAATATATTTTCATGCCTTGGTTGTGATTGTATGCCTCCTACTTGGGAGTCTCTAAACTCATTGTTCTCTTGTGCATATTTATGAGAATCTGGCAGTAGAAACTTGATTTAGCAAAATAATTGGTGTTGTTGTTTGTTATAAAATGAAAGAAAGAAAGAGAAAAGGAAAGGGAAGGATGGTAATAGTAATAAGCATTCTTATTGCTAATTTTTCATGAAACTTAAATAAACAAACAAAGTTCTTTCTGGTTTAAATATTTGAACTTTCTAGAAGACTTACCATCTACATCAGTGATTGACAACTTTTTTAAGTTTGATTTTAGTTTCATGGAACAATTCCAAAATTTAGATGGTGAAAATGGTGGTGTGGGACATACATGGTACCTACCAAATTATATGGTGGTGTTGAACTTTGTGGAAGACTTACTGTCTACATCAGTGATTGCCAACATTTCGAAGTTTGATGATGTTAGTTTCATGACACAATTCTAAAATTCAGATGGTGAAAATTGTGGTGTGGGACATTGTTAACTATAGGGAGGAGGAAGAAGAAGAAGAGTGAGAGAGAGAGAGAACCGGTTGTCAAAATATTATTATTTAGTCATAGGGCTTTACATCATAAGCACATATATTTATACTAATAAACACTAACACATAAGTACCAAACTACCCTCACATAACACTTTAACACTACCCCTCAAGTTGGTGCAAATATATCCCTCAGGCCCAACTTGCAACAAATAGGGTGAAAGACCTTATGACTAAGACCTTTAGTAAATATATCTGGCAATTGATCTTCAGACTTCACATAAGGCATACATATCAAACCCTTATTCAGTTTCTCCTTAATGAAATGTCTGTCGATTTCAATATGCTTAGTTCTATCATGCTGAATAGGGTTGTGAGCAATATCGATGGCTGCTTTGTTGTCGTAATACAGTGTCATGGGCTCACCACCAATGATTCCGATATCACCCAACAAGGACTGAAGCCACATAAGTTCACATGTACCATGTGCCATAACTCTATATTCTGCTTCTGCACTAGACCTGGATACCACTCCTTACTTTTTACTACGCTAGGTGACTAGATTTTCGCCCACAAAAGCGCAGTAACTAGAGGTAGATCGTCTGTCATCTATAAAGCCTGCTCAATCCACATCCGTGAATGCTTCTAACCTTAAGTGACCATGCTTAGAAAACAAAATCCCTTTGTATGGGGCTGATTTAAGGTATCTCAAAATGCAATACACAGCATCCAAATGAGTGGCACGAGGCTCATGCATAAATTGACTTACTATTCCGACTGCATAGGCAATATTTGGACAAGTGTGGGATAGATATATCAGTCTTCCCATAAGTCTCTGGTACCTGTCCTTCTCCACAAGTTTACCAATACCATTACAAAAATGATAATTAGCCTCAATGGGCGAATCAGCTAGTTTGCAGCCCAACATGCCAGTTTCCTTAAGAAGATCTAAAATGTACTCCCTTTGAAAAATAAAGATGCATTTGTTAGATCTGGCAACTTCAATTCCAAGAAAGTATCTCAATGCGCCGAGATCTTTGATCTCAAATTCCTTAGCCAACTGCATCTTAAGATGTGTCACTTCTTCATCATCATTCTATGTCGCAATTATGTCATCCACATATGTAATAAGCACAGTTACCTTATTTGTATTGTGTTTGACAAACATAGTGTGATCTGCGTGAGAATCATTACCTGTAGGATCAATCGTAACAGGATGTAGAGCTGGCATAAGGGATGATGATTGACCTGGTGGCGCAAGCAAAAATCTGCTCTTTTTGAAGCCATGAATAAGTCTTAAGATCAGCTCTGTCCAAACGGTCACCAATGTCAGGCTCCACATCACGAGAACCATTAGGCTTCTCCTTACCACAAATAACAGTCTTCTAACTAGGAAGAAAAAAAGATAACTCATGTTGCTATGACTGCTGAAATGACTCATCTGCAATCTCATCCAGAACACACTCCCCCTGAGAAGATAGCGGAGAAGACGTAAAAAAGACTTAGATTCACGAAAGGTGACATCCATACTGACAAACACTTTACGAGTGTGAGGATCATAACATTTGTAACCCTTCTGAGTAGCAAAATAGCCAATAAAAGCACACCGGATAGCCTTAGGATCAAGTTTTCCACAAGCACGAGATTGCAGATGAACGAAATAGACACATCTGAAGACCTGAGGAGGAAGAGACGAGGTAGGATAAGTCACAGGAAGAAGCTCAAGAGGAATTTGGAACTGGAGGACACTAGAAGGCATGCGATTGATAAGGTAAACAACGGTAAGGATGGCATCACCCCAAAAAGACTTAGGAACATGCATGGTAAACAAAAGGAAACAAGCAACTCAAGAAGCTGACCGTTCTTATGCTCAGCAAATTCATTCTGTTTAGGAGTGCCAACGCAACTAGTTTGGTAAAGAATGCCATGCTCCTCAAGGTAGGCCCAAAAAGTGCCATCAACATACTCAGTCTCGTTATCACTCCGAAGAATTTTTATAGTAGCATTAAAAAGATTGGTTACCATTTTATGAAAAATTTGAAAACAAGAGAAAACTTTACTTTTAGTTCGAAGTAAGTAAATCTAAGTCACACGAGAATTGCAATCAATAAAAGTAACAAACCACCGATACCCAGAGTAGAAACCATAGGGGAAAGCCCCCACACATTGGTATGAATAAGTATGAAAGGAAAAGTATTTCTTTTATTAATTGAAGGATAACAAGTATGTTTATGCTTAACAAGTTCGCAAGCATCACAAACAAAATTATTCCTAGGATAATGTCGAACTAATAAAGGAAAAAGTTTCTCTAAAATACTAAATGAAGGATGACCCAAACAACGATGCCATTGATGAAGGAGCTGGAGAGAGAAGCCAGTAGTGCACTGAAGAGCTTGAGAGAACAAAGGTAAGGCAGGAGGAACAACATCCAGAAAGTACAGACCACCTTGGGTTCTACCATTGCCAATCATTTTCCCTATAGCCAGTTCCTAAAAGACACAATGAGTAAGGAAAAAGGTCACCGAGCAATTAAGAGAAGTAGTAAGACTACTAACAGATAGTAAGTTGGTGGAAAAATTAGGAACATGAAGCACAGATGAAAGGGAAAGTAAAGAGGAACAATGAACTAAGCCCTTGCCAGATACAAAGGATAAAGTGTCATCCGCCACTTTAACCTTATCTCGCCCAGAACAAGAAAAATAAGAATAGAAAAGACTAGAGGCACCTGTCATATGGTCGGTAGCACCAGAATCAATAATCTAAGGAGATGATAAGGAAGACTAGAGGCACCTGTCACATGATCGGTAGCACCAGAATCAATAATCTAAGGAGATGATAAGGATGAGGATGTACTAAGTGCACTAGCAGGAATACCTATGTGAGTAAAGTTGGAAGAAATAGTGGAAGAAGGAGCTATGGTAGGTGAAGAATCTAGCCGATCCATCAAACGTCTGAGAGTGGATGGCTTATCCTGAGAAATAGGACCAGTATCAGCAGTGGTGCTAGCAAGAATCTTGGACACGTGCTCGGGGACGATTGCCACCACCGGGACCACGGCCCCTAGTGGGACAACCATTCAATTTCCAACAATGATCCTGATCATGTCTGTCCTTCCCACAATAATCACACTTCAAGTGATCCCGATCAATCAAAGAACCTCTACTACCAAGCGGAGGTGGACTGGGCTTGGTGTCTTGGGGAGAAGTAGCAACAAGCAAAGCAGAATGATCCAGAAGAGAGGGGTGCACCATCGTACGCCAACTCTCCTCTTGCTGGACAAGAGCATAAGCCTTACGTACGGTGGGAAACGAAGAACGACCCAACACTTGAACACAAATCAGATCAAACTTCAAATTAAGACTAGCCAGAAAATCATAAACACGCTCCTTTTCTACGGTCTGTTGAAACAAAGAAGAATCCTTAGAGCACACAGCTTGGAAGCTCTGATAGTAATCCAATTCTTGCCACAAGCTACACAACTCAGCATAATATACCGCCAGAGGGCTACCCTTCTGATCTAAGCCCCGAACCTTCTTCCTCAACTCATAAGCCTGTTCATCATTGCTCTTTTGAGAGTACATTTGTGTTGCAGCAGTCCAAATCTTATGAGCAGTGTCCAACAAAAGAAGGTTGCATGGAGTTGATCAACCAGGTCATTACCGAAGCATTTTCTGAAATCATAGGGTACACAAATCACCATCATCAGCAGGTTGTGGATGGGTACCATCAATATAGCCATTCAAACGACGAGCAGCAATAACAAGACTGCAGGAGTGAGACTAAATCAAGTAATTAGTACTATCAAGCTTGACAGGGCTAATTTGAAAAGAGGGACTATCACCAAGAGTCATAACACGACTCAATCCACTCTCATGACCCTTAGATGCCTGACTATCACTTTCAGCCATATGATGAGAGAAGTAGAGTGTAGAATCACATCCAGGATATCAAAAAAATTTGAAAACCACTCTAATTGGAGACATCAGCTCACCACTAGAGGAGGAAACAATACAAAGCAACAACAAAATGCATCAAAAACAACACCCAGAGACAGACCACGTGAAGAACTCCATGCCAAATCACTGGTAAAAGCGAACAAGCCTCAAAAACCTTCAAACCAAGGCCACCCAACCCCTCTATAGGGAATTTCGGCTCTCAGGGAGAAGCACCAGAGGGAGAAATCAAAGCAAAATAGGGTCATGAATGGACTTCTAGAAAATCAGCCAGTTTTTCCCAAAAATCAACAAAAGTTGGAAACACAACCCAACCAATGATCAAAAAATTAAAAGCAAAATATGGAGAGAAGCCCATCAAATTTCGTTCATGTGGGGATTATTTTTTTTTATTTTTACGGGTGACAGGAACAGGAAGTTACAAGAATTACAGGAATTGAAGAACAAGGAAGTAAAAGATCCAATCTTCAAGGAGGAAGATAATTTCTGATACCATGTTAACTTTAGAGAGGAAGAGGAACAAGAAGAAGAGTGAGAGAGAGAGAGAACCAGCTGTCAAAATATTATTATTCAATCATAGGGTTTTACATCATAAGCACATATATTTATACTAATAAACACTAACACATAAGTACCAAACTATCCTCAAATACACTTAAACAAACATACATGGTGCCTACCAAATTTTAGGGTGTAAATTTTTTGAACAGTATCTAATTCTATTTAAATGTAACATCAAGTGGAAAGGTTTGAGTATGAAAGGTTTTACAAGAAACAAGGTAGAGCATAAGGGTCTAAGATGGAAGTTCTGGACACAGATTTTGAGATGTACAAATGGTATTGAGCAAAATTAGGACAAAAGGGGAGGAGTAAACATATGAATGAGATATAGTCAGATTTCACACAATGAGTGACACAGTAATTCAGCAGCATTAATGGATATAAATATTGTTGTTGTTGTTGTTGATGGTTTTTATTTTTTATTTTATTTTATTTTATTTTTATAAAAAAAAAAAACTGAGTATATAAATATTGGTTGACTAGCAAATTTTAGCTTTCAGATGCAGTTACAAAATATTCAATGTTGAGATGCAGATGAGGTAGAAAATTCAAGTACTGTATCAATGATATTGTATTCTCTATTAATGCAGCTCAAAACTGCTACATTTTCTGCTTTTGCATTTGGCAGACCATAGCTTAATGAATGGGACAAGATTTGACCAATCATAAAATCGTACATAATTTGAAGTGAAACCAAAATAATCATCTAGAATTTACTTCCTGATATTATCTGAATACATCAAATTCATTCTCCTGTGATGGAATGTATGCATTTAAAAAGTGGTAATCAATATAAATGATTTATTCTCCTGATATTTTTTTTGGTTGTATCATGTCATGTTGGGTCATGTTCGTGTCTTGTCATTTCAGGTTTGTGTCAGAAGTACCTTAACACTAACCCAACTTGTTTATTATTTCATATTATCATGTCATTTTCGGTCTATGTCCGATTCATGTCATATCAAAAAAATTCACCCTTACTTAAAAAAGTGTATGGAAAAATTATAAAATTTCTCCATAAATTAAATCTCATGAAACTAATCTCTCTTGGATGAAATTATTCATAAATATTTGATTTCAACTCAATTCTATTTCCTCAATTTACAAATGCTATATTCTATTGTTATATTTGTTTACCAAATTGACTCTAAAATAGTAGATAAAAAATATATTATCTTAAATTTAAAAAAAAAAAAAAAACTATATTAGCCTTAAAATCTTATTTTACATGCTTTTTTAATCAACTGGATGATATTACATATGGGATTAATAAATGTGATGACACCATTTAGTAGAAATAACATTAAAAGTAACTAATGCTTCATTAGTTATTTGTGTCAACTTCATGTTATGCATGTTCGACTCTAACTTGATCCATTTAATATTCATGTTACGGGGTCGTGTCATATTCGTGTTTGTGTCAAAAAATGGTCAACCTTAACCCGCTTATTTCATATACGGCTCAAGTCATGTTGAAATTTTCCACCCTTAGCTATGGTAACAAAATGTTATAGTTTGTTTGTCAATCTTATTCAAATGGTGCAAATGTCATTTCTTCTATTTTCTTACAAATGCCAAATGCAAGTGCCATCTGTGTACTCCTCATGAGAGAGGTAGACAGAGTGTGAGTTGGAAATTTAGCAATTGCCAAAACTTGTGGCCTTAGCAAATGCTATAATTTAGCAAGGGGTTTAGCACATCATTGGAGAGTTTTAAAGTTAAGCTATTGGCAAATTTTGCAATGACAGCTCAAATAGCAGACCTTTGAAAATGCCCTGAAGAGCAACTCAAAACTGGGTAATAATCCATCGTTGGGTTAGTTTTTGGGAGCCATGGTCTTTGTTGATATCTGGTCATCAGTGGAGTATCTCTAAAATCATTTTAATAGGATTAAAAATTGTCTTCCAATCCACCAAATGCTACTTGAACTCCTATCCCATATCACAGAATCTCTTTGCAACATTTGAAGCCTTTTAGTGACCAAAGCAGGAATAGCGAACAAAGAGATGAAATAGGAAGTTAAACTCAGCAATGTACTTTTAACCAAGTTGAGGTTTTCCTTTTATGACAAATCTTTATCCCAGCAACTGCATTTGGAAATATTCCACATCTAAATCCTAAACATTCCTAGACTTAAAAGATAAACCCAAATAAGTGGTAGGAATGAAATCCAATCTACAGTCAGAAATAGAAGCAAGAGTCCCAATATTTGGTACATCCCCCAGCGGAATCAAATCTGGTTTTCCCAATTTACCTCCAAACCCAAAACAACCAAAATTGTTCATGTGAATTTTGTATTACTCTTTGAAATTGTTAGCTTAGTGTATAAATTTAAACTACTTGTTTTAACTTGAATGTACAATTTTGGTGCCATGAGAAGTAGTGAATGAATGTGGTTTAGGAAACTTTCAAGCTCTTGGTTGAACTTAATTTTTCATGTTTTGTGCCATAAGGAGAAGTGAATAAGTGTGGTTCTGTTTGGGGATTTTATGTTGTTATTGTCCATTTATTTTGAATACCAATCATTGCCTCTCTTTTTTTCTTTTTTGTTTTTTTTTTTTTGCCTCGCTATTTCAATGACATTATTAGACTTATGTCATTATCTGAATGCTTGCATATAAATTGGATTGTTCAGATAGCTTACCTTCAGGACTGGGACTCAATTGAAAGAGATCATACTAGTTCTTTATCTCAGGCAATTAAAGATCTACAGTCAAGCACTCTTCGTCTTCCTGTTACAGGAGGGGCAAGGGTATGGCTGTTCATGAAATTTCTTTGAAGTTGATGTTTGAAATGATTCAACCATGAATTAAATCTCCATTTTTACAGGGAAGTATTGAAACTGTGAAGGTAGCTGTTTGCTCAGCCGTTGATGTGATGCAGACAATGGGATCCTCCGTTTATTCTATACTCTCACAGGTGAGATTCATACTTATTGTTTTTTGTTTATGACATATCTATTATGTCATATATAAATTTGTATTAGGTTTTTTCTTCTTCTTGGTTTAGTCCCAATATTTATATGTTCTAATTCCTCTTGGCAATTTTAACGCAATGCACATGTCATCATGCATTTCTTTTCCAGGTTTTTTGTATAAATAAGGTTGATGGGTTATGTAGCCACAAAAATATGGCCTATTTGTGGGAAATCATATTACATTATTGTCTGGTGGTCACAATAGTAGAACCACTTTCTACATTTTTATTAGGAAGTAGTGCATTTTCTCAGTGCTATGGAATAAAGTTATGGGTGTTAGATACCATATGTAGCTTCATATTTGTATCCTTTTAATACTAAAATTTACTTGATAAAGAGAAGACCAAAGGAGCAAAAGGCTGGAAACTATTTGATGGTTAGGGAAAAGCTATTTTAACTATATGTATTAAATCAGGAAACTATATGTATAAAACTCACTTTTTTGGAAGGTCACCACGGTTCGTGTTGTGTCATACACACGCACATCACACCTACAAAGGGGGAGTCTATGAAGCATGGACACCTCTCTGGAGGTCATGTACCAGTGTCCTATGTTACATGGACTCAGGTATGAGTATCAGGTGCGGGTGTGTATCCAAGCGTTAGACCATAAATTTAAATCTTAAGATTTTGGGGTATGTATCCAAAATTGGATATGGGTACGGGGACACGTCACATGCACATATATATTGCATATTATATAATATTTTCGGATGATATGTTTTAAATTATGTAGAAATATATTAGAATTAAATATGATTAGGCCTCGTTTGGGGACTGGCTATTTTAGCCAAAAAGCCAAAAAGCCAACTAAAACTAGTCACATCACCTCTCTACTTTTCTGCACATCTTTTCGTAAAAAGCCAAAAAGTTACTAAAATAGCCTGTTCCCAAACGAGGCCTAAGTAAAAATATGAAATTTCTATCTAATTCATCTATAAGCCTAAAAATATTGCTTTACTAACAAATATGATTTTCTTCTTCGTCATGTATTGTCACAAATTAAAGGATCTGAGTGTCTAAATTGGATACGAGCGTCAGACACATATCTCACACCCTTACCCTTGTCATATCCGGTGGACACGGGTACTCTGGGGGAAATAGAAGAGTCCGTGTAACATAGCCAGTGTTTGACATGAGTCGGACATGGACACACATGTTGGATGGAGTCGGACACACTCCATTATTTTATTTTTTTACCGAAATAGCGTACCCAAAGTTGATGAATTTGAGGAAATTAAAAATTTGATATAAAATTAATATATAATATAAAAAGATATGACATTTATTATATAAACTTAAATTTTTTGCATGTGTCCCCAGCCTGTTATGTCTTGCATTTTTTGAAAATTTGCGTGTCACACGTCCATGTTTGTGCTTTTTTGGAGAGAGAGAAAAATGAAAGAAAATGTTGCAAATAGGCTGGCTTATGTTCATACACATGTTGAGAAATTAATCATGTTGAGTTATTTGCTTATGTAGTATGGATTTGATTCCAAGGAACAGGTGCTTTAAAGTTTAGAGTGGTGAACCTGTTCCAAAATAAATAAGGCTCAGGGAGCTTTACAAGCTTGATGTGATCAGGGATTTGGTGCTCCATGAGCCTTCCTTCCCCCTCCTTGATCTGGAGTGTCATGCTTCACTGTTCTTTCGATATGCTCAATGTGTTCCATCTTGCATTGAGGGCTAATTAATAGATGCAACAATATTTAATATTTCGCAGGTCTTGTGTTGCTTGCCTGCGAAACAGCATGCCAACTATGGCATGATTGGCCTTGAGCCTGCAGCGCAGCTGGCCCTCACATCTATGGATGCTTAATAAGGTCCAATGGGACTCATTTGAATGAATTAGATGCTCTGGGGCTCCTGGATTGGGAACAACACCCAAGTGCACCGCATATCCACGTTTCTTTTCTGCTCTCCCTTTGATTTGCTCCATCCTCATTTGAAGCCCAGAGTTTTAGATTATTCATCCAATAGGTCTGTCTCCTTCTTGGAAGAATGAATTGTTTACACACCTCACCAAAAATAATTTAGTGTATTTGGTTTGAGTTTTTTGGATTAAGTTTTTTGAAAACTGAGTTTTTTGGTTTTCGTATTTTTTTGTTTTTAGTGAATATTTTTAAAATTTTAAACATTTTTTTTAAACTTTTTTAGATACACCTTATTTAGATATATCTAAAAAGTAAAAAAATATTTTTAAAAATTAATAAATACATAAAAATATAAAAAATGTATTGAATTCTCGGTTTTTTTTTTTTTTTTTTTTTTGGTATTTAGTGAATTTTTAAAAAGTTTTTTTCACAAATTTTTTATTTTTTAGGTATATTTATGTTAGGTATGTCTAAAAATTAAAAAAAATTGCTTAAAATATTAAAAGAATTCAGTAAAAACAAAAAAACACGGAAAATAAGAAAGTAGAATTTTCTGAAAAGTGTTTTTGGAAAACTCTAACCAAGCAAAGTGATTGGTTTTGTCAAAAATAATTTTAGATTATTCTGTGTTTCTTTTTTTTCTCTTTTTTAAATTGATACCATGCTCTCTCTCTCTCTCTCTCGCGCACGCGCGTGCGCGCTCGCATGCTCGTGTGCACAGTAGACTGCTTCATCAGTCAAAATAGTATATGATCTTGCTTAATGAAGTGCAAGAAGTTGCACTTAGTAATTGTCATCAGAAAGTAGTTGCACATAGTAATAACTTATTTTATGGAATGCTTGTCGTACACAACAATTTTGCACTATAGTCTGAGAGTATGTGTGCAAAGATTTGTCACAGATAATGATTTAAATCAAGATATACTCTGAACTTTGCATAGAATTGCTTTATATTTATATTACAATTAACAAGAGAAGAGTTGCAAAAATATATGTTGACAAAGTTTTAGATATTTAGTTTAGGTTTAGACATCGGTTATTCCATAGTCTGGTGCAATTTAATGAAGTTAGTGATTTCCTAATGGAACTTGTTGCGCAGGAGTTGATCAGATGTTGTATTGTATGGAAGCTTATGGTATTTCATTGAAATCCAAACCTGATGCAGTCTGTTAAATTTTGCTATTTTCATATTTTGACCTATTAAAGTTTTTATTGTATAATGGAAATTAAAATTAAATGCAAACCATGAAATTTTGTACAAGCCAATGAGCTAGAATTTTTTCATTGATTTTTATGATTATGAAAAAATCACGTGTTTCATGTCTATATCAATTGATAAATTTTCCGTGCACATTTCATGGGCTCGTATTTAAAAAGAATTTCACTAATTTTTTTATATATGTATTTGAACACCATCATTGTCAAATATTGTGTACAACCATTTTAATATATTTTGATCTACTTTAAGAATTTTTGGCAGTATGCACTCGTCATCATTTTTTTGACTCGGGTGGTGGCCTTGCCTTCCTTTTACATTTTGATTTTGAGGCCCAAACAAGTTAATTTTAGAACATTGTTGATGTGAGCACATTGTTTACTAGGTCAAAGATGTATTTTTGTTTCTTTTCTTAAGTTGCGTAGATGTATATGTGCACACACTTGTGCGCATTATCTATCTATTCTATTATATAAAGCCAACAGGGTTGTTGGTGTGGATGTCACAACATTTTTTATTCCTAAACTACCTATCTACAACTGTCAAATTCAAATACATTTATCAATCCTTGTAACTACAGATTTCAAGCACACATCCATGTGGGTGTGCCCATCTTCTAGTATATGTATATATACATATTATAATCAGACCTACAGACTTAACCAGAGTTGGTCCTGTCAATGTGGAGTATTGGGAGGAGTGGACTGCTTTGAGATGTAGTCTCTGCCTATATTTGCGCAAAGTGGCTTCTCTTAGACTTGAACCTGCAGTCTTAGTCTTGATGGCCAAGTTCTTAATGCTGAAGTCTGAACCAAAGGATGGTGTGTTTGGTAATAAAATATGGATTTTTACATGAAGATGTGTTCACCAATAAAAAATTTCATTCAATCAAATTTATTGGCTTATGTGCTTAAACTTGAAGTACCATTTTTATAAATATATTTGTTACGGCAGATTCAGAATTTTTTTCATTAGTCAAAAAGAGGTAATTGTATCTTTGTTTGGCTAATAGAAACAATGGACATTGGAATTGTTGGGCTGAATCTCAAATTGCACAATCTTATTGATCTCTATTGATTAAGAATTGGATTCAAATGTATGGTATAGGATGTTGATTGTATGAATCTATCTACTCATTGTTGGAGATAATATTATATTGTCAAAGATATCAGAAAATATGAAAATATCATAATATATGGAAATCTCATGATTTGTGCTTTTTAAATTTTTTTGTATTTTTGATTTATTCCAATTCCTTAACTAAAGAGATTTGATTGTATCACCCACTCTATATATATGGTGTATCATGTAAACAAAAGTATTAAATT
This sequence comes from Camellia lanceoleosa, assembly GCA_025200525.1. Classification (NCBI taxonomy): domain Eukaryota; kingdom Viridiplantae; phylum Streptophyta; class Magnoliopsida; order Ericales; family Theaceae; genus Camellia; species Camellia lanceoleosa. The sequence continues at coordinate 45,344,009 of CM045759.1, forward strand.
GAGTGAATGAAAGATGTAGCCTATATTGGCTGAAGCACGTTAAACCTGTGTTCTTTCTTTTCTGTTTTTGGTATCTATTATCTCTCTATATTCAACTTTATTGCCTTATTACAAATTCAACTCTCATAAGATCTGGAGTATAATAACAACGGTACTCGGAGTGGAAATGGATGCTGAAATCAATGGTACTTTGCTATTGGCTGGTACTTGCCCTACAAGACCATTATTAAATAACAAAGTGTCAATTCCCTCTACAATATCGGAAGGGTTTAGAACTGATAGTATTGCTTTTTTGGTTCTTGAAGTGCTTATTGATTTAGTCTTCTTCATATATTTTCTTTAATTTTGTCTCCCTAAATATATTAGCACATTTTGGGCTTTAAAGTAAGATTTCATAAACATGTTGAGCTATTTGGCCTGTGCTGCGTCTTAAGCTTGTGCACACTCCCAACCGAATATTGATTTGCATTTGGTCACTAGCAACTGGTTGCATATCCAATTCTTACTTTTATATATGGTTCATTGGGATTTTCTATGTGCAATTGCTTTAAATGTAGTCCAGAGTGTTCATTTTGATTGCCGAGCACTGCCTTACATCTTTTATGTATTGCAGGTGGAGGGAATGAACTGTCTGGTATCTGAACTGGCTGATGTGTCAGCACAGGAAAGAGCCATGCTTGATGAATGTGAAGCTTTATTGGCTTCAACAGCAGCTTTGCAGGTAAGAACAAATTATTCATGGTTATAAATTTGATTTCATGCACGCAAACACAAACCATACCTTGCTGATAAACTGAACATAATTAGAATTAGGCTGCATAACTATATATAATATTGTCTTCAGTATCTACACATCTATATGTGGATAGTGTATGGATGAGAGTGCCTGTCGTCGAGTTATAGCTGACCAGAGTACTGGTGTGTTTGTTGTGACAAATCAAGGATAAAAGAGATACAAGAAAATGACAAACACACAAAATAAAACCCAAAAGAATAATAATAATAATAATTTAAAAAAAAAAAAAAAGATTTAAGGAACTGCTATGTGATAACAAACATAATAATCTCTTTATTGAATAAATAATCAGAAGGGCTGAATACAATATATATACTAAACTAACAAAACCCTAATATCCTAATTACAAGAAAAAGGCTAAACTACCCTTAAGAGAGACAGAGAATAACAGAAATATAAAAAAATACATATTCACACCCCCCTCAAACTGAGGATGCGAGTGCAGAAAGTATCGAAAGTTTGCCAAGAAGAAAACGAAAACGAGCAGCAGTGTGAGTCTTTGTAAAAAAATCGGCCAACTGAAGAGAGGAGGGAACAAAAGGGAGAGTAATAGTGCCAGCCTGAAGATGCTAGCGAACAAAGTGACAATCTATCTCAATATGCTTCGTACGCTCATGAAAAACGGAATTATGGGCAATCTGTACAGCACTCTGATTATCACAGTACAACGGAGTAGGGGAAGAGATAGAAACACCCATATCAGAAAGAAGCCAACGAAGCCAAACTATCTCAGAACTAGCGTGAGCCATGGCACGGTATTCGGCCTCAGCAGTGGAGCGAGCAATAACAAACTGTTTCTTACTTTTCCAAGAGACAAGAGAATCACCTAGAAAGACACAAAGGCCAGAAGTAGATTTGCGATCGGAGATGTCACCAGCCCAATCAGCATCAGCATAGGCACAGGCACGAAGAACCAAGTCTAAAGAGGAAGACAACAACAGACACTGTAACAAAGTACCACGAAGGTAGCGAAGGGTACAGAGCAAGGCAGCCTAATGAGTGGAGCGAGGAGCAGAAACAAACTGATTGAGTATGTGCACAGCATAAGAAAGGTCAGGACGAGTAACAGTGAGATAAACAAGACACCCAATCAGCTCACGATACATAGTAGGATTCTCAAGAGGAACTCCATCAGATGGAGAAAACTTGGCATGCAACTCAATAGGAGTGTCGACCGTTTTGTCATCAGTGAGATTGGCACGAGAAAGGATATCATGGGCATACTTAGTAGGAGAAGCAGCAACCTCAATACCAAGAAAATACCGAAGAGATTCCAAATCTTTCATTTCAAACTCCTGAAACAACTGATGCTTAACCGCCTGAATAGTGCCAGAATCAAAGCCAGTGATGATCATATCATCCACATACAAAAGAAGGAGAACAACGCCAGCAGAAGTATGATGAACAAATAGAGCACAATCATGAAGACTGGGACGAAATCCAAGCTGAAGAGCAACAGAGTGAAAACGCTCATACCAAGCATGAGGAGATTGCTTGAGACCATACAGAGCACGACGAAGACGACAAACGACACCGGGAGGGTGAGAGAGGCCAGGGGGAGGACGCATATACACTTCTTCAGTAAGATGCCCATTAAGAAAAGCATTCTTAACATCTAACTGAAACAAAGGCCATTGATGTGCAGCAGCAACATAAATAAGAGTGCGAACAGTAGTCATCTTAGCAACGAGGGCAAAAGTCTCGTCATAATCAATGCCATATTCCTGAGAAAAACCCTGGGCAACCAAACGAGCTTTGTACCGTTCCAAAGAACCATCAGACAGAGTTTTGACCTTGTAAACCCATTTACATCCCACAATATTCTTGTTAGCAGGTAATGGAACCAAATCCCAAGTCTTAGTCTTAGCCAAAGCAGTTAACTTATCATTCATAGCAGCAATCTAATTCGGATCATGACAAGCTTCCTTGTAGGACCTGGGCTCAAAGTAAGTATGAAGACAAGAAAGAAAAGATTGATACAAAAAGGAGAAACAGGTATTACCAAAACCAAGTCTGTTTGGAGGATGTCGAGCTCGCTTGGGAAAGCGATATGCAGGAAGAGCGAGATCCATAGAGCCAATGGAAAGGGCGGTAGAACTAGCAGTAGGTGGGCTCGGAAGTGCTTTGCGACGCTTGTAAACAAGAAGAGGAGCAGCGGTAATAGGAGTGGGGGAGGGATCAGGAGTACTAGTAGGAGACAAAGTAGACACCTCAAGATCAGAAACAAATGTGTCGGGAGGAACGACAGAAGGAAATAGATCAATATGAACCAATTCATCCTTGGCAATGGGGACAGGTGGGGAAGGGATAGTGCAATAGGGTAGTTTTTCTAAAAAGGTGACATGTCTAGACATATATAGCTTTTTGGTGACAGGATCATAACACCGATAACCTTTTTGATTAATGCCATACCCTAAAAACACGCATAGGACACAACGAGAACTAAGCTTAGAGCGTTCCCATTTGGAAAGGAGAACAAAACATGCACAACCAAAAACACGAAGAAGGAAGTAATTGGGAATAGTACCAAGAAGATGCTCATACGGAGATGAACCTGAGAGAAGAGTAGGCATCCGATTGAGAAGATATGCAGCAGTGAGCACAGCTTCTTCCCAAAACATAGAGGGGACAGAAGACAAAAGCAACAGAGAGCGAGTTGTATCAAGGAGATGTCGATGTTTGCGTTCAGCACGACCGTTTTGCGCAGCAGTGTTAGAGCAAGAGGACTGATGAATAGTACCATTAGCAGCTAGAAACTCAGTAAACTCAGACAAATAATACTCACCCCCCAAATCAGAACGAAGATTTTAATAGTGGTAGAAAACTGAGTGCGAATCATGAAGTGAAAGTTGGAATATATTTTGTAAAAATCAGATTTGCGTGTCATCAAATAGACCCATGTAAACCTGCTGTAATCATCAATAAAAGACACATAATATATGGAACCCCCTTTTGTAATGATAGGGGAAAGGCCCCAAACATCAGTGTGAACCAAGTGAAAAGGTGAAGAAGAAATAGAATTACTTTTATTAAAAAGAAGAGCGGACATTTTAGCCAATTTACAACCACTACACTCAGAAATATCAGAAAGAGGGAAATCGCCTAAATATCCAGACTTAACTAACAACTTAAAGCTATCACTCGACAAATGACCTAACCTAGAATGCCGTATATAGAATAACGAGGATTTATTGTTTAAACAAAAAGAAGATAAAGCAGTAGAAGACACAGCCAGAGAAACATGCAAGCTTTCCAAAATATATAGGTCACCAACTCTACGCCCGATCCCAATTTGCCTCCTGGATACTCGATCCTGCACAACACAATGAGAAGAAGAGAAAACAACATCAAAACTGGAATCAGATAATTGACTAATAGAGATAATACTGATACAGAGATGAGGCATATAAAAGACATGAGAAATAGATAAATAAGGAGAGGAAATGAAACCAATAGATTGAACACTCATAGAAGAACCATTAGCTGTGGCAATATTGATAGGAGAAGAGGGAGACAAGCGATTACTAAGAAGAGATGTAATAGGAGTCATATGATGTGAACAACCAGAATTAAAAATCCATGAAGTGGGTACACTACCTGAGGTGGATGAATTAGGCAAACCTGACTTAGTAGTAGTCATAGCAGAGGCCTGAGATGAGAAATTTGGATTGGCCACCATGAAAGACTTGAATTGCTCAAACATAGACTACATAGGATCAGACATGGTAGTAGCATGGGCAGTGAGAGGAGCATGGCGAGATGATTGCTGATGAGATGAGGATGAGGCATAAGGGGGGCGATGACTTTTGGACTGCAAAAGCTTAGGACAAGCATGCTTCCATTGACCTTTCTGATGGCAAAAACTACATTCATCCATGGAAACCCAAGGCTGAGGTTTCCCAGTAACTTGAATCAAATTAGAAGCAGCAGGAGTTGCCAAGAAAGGTGCAGAAAAGACAGACTGAGAAGGGGAAGAAACATGTGAGACCTTAAACCGGGTTTCTTCTGCAATAAGCTCACGAACAGCTCCACCAACAGAAGGCAAAGGAGAGCGATGCAAAATAGCCCCCCGAAGAGGCTCGAACTGATCCTGAAGAGCCACGAGAAACTGGACAAGCCGTTGTTTCTCCCGATATCTCATATAGCTATCAAGTGCCTGGAGCTCCGAAGGTTCCATAAGGGCCAACTGATCCATCAACAGAAGGCAAAGGAGAGCGATGCAAAATAGCCCCCCGAAGAGGCTCGAACTGATCCCAAAGAGCCACGAGAAACTGGACAAGCTGTTGTTTCTCCGATATCTCATATAGCTATCAAGTGCCTGGAGCTCTGAAGGTTCCATGAGGGCCAACTGATCCCAATAAGATGTCATCATATTATAGAATTCTTGAACTGACTTATCACTCTGTGTGGCAGTGCGAATAGACAACTCAAGCTCATATTGTTTGGCAAAATTGGATTCCAGATACATAGTCTTCAAATAATCCCAAACTTTCTGCAATGTATCATATTTAGAAAAATTCTGACCAATGGTGAATGCCACAGCATTGTGAAACCAAGTGAGAATCTGAGCATTCTCTTTATCCCATTGGGCAACTGCACCCTCTGTTTCTTTAGTTTCATCAGGTCGTCTTGTAACACCACTAACATAGCCCCACATGCCTTTGCCTACTACAAAATTCTTCATAACATGCGACCAATATGAATAGTTGGACCCATCCAACTTAATGTTAATTGAATTGTGGAACTTATCATCAGACATAGTTGCAAAATAGTAGAAGTATAATATGCAATATCAAGCAGCCCAAAACATATTCTGCACTAATATGAAGCAAATCAAAGTACTCAGCAATGCAAAACAACCAGATAATGAACAGAGAGTTGATCAAACCAGGAAGAAGGCAAAAACAGAGGTTCGACTGCTACCCATATCTGCTCGACTGATCCAGATGAGTCGAAAGTGACTGAAAAGGACTTTCGTAAGAGCTGCAGGTTGCGCTGGGCTGGAACCACTAACCCAAAGGTTGCGAAGTCTGGAGAAAAAACAACTGCAAGAGTCGATATGCCTGGAACAAAAGCTGCGATGCCTAGAATAGATGTTCTAGAAGGATTCGTAGGTCGTATGTGGGAGGAGACTACCTGCGATGCCTAGAACAGATGTTTCAGAATGATTCACAAGTCGTATGGGAGAAGAGAACACCTGCGAAGGACGTATGCAAAGAGAGAAGATGACAAACGAGAGAAGGCTACATTAACGTGCTAAGTCTGCTGCTGTGACCTAGCTCTCATACCATGATAACAAACATAATAATCTCTTTATTGAATAAATAATCAGAAGGGCTGAATACAATATATATACGAAACTAACAAAACCCTAATATCCTAATTACAAGAGAAAGAGTAAACTACCCTTAAGAGAGACAGAGAATAACAGAAATATAAAAAAATACATATTCACACTATGAAGACATTATTATATGTGATGATTACAGCTTTGAACTAATGTTAAAGAGATTTCACTGAAATTTCACCATTACAAAACAGATTGAGTTTATCCACTATCAAATGAGATCTATGAGTTAGTGTCAACTTTGTCATCCTTTCAAATTATGAAATGTAGTGGAAGAACACATACACAAACCAACCAACCAACCAAAATTTATAGCTAGGAAGAAATGAAAGAACTTTCAAAATAGCATACACAAGAATGGGGAAGAAAGAGATGACACCATTTTTTTTTTTTTTTTTTTTTTTTTTTTTCAATGAACATTAGAAGTACTTTCATGCATGTGGAGCTCATCTGGTAATCTGGTGATTCATTGTTTGAGCATGTCTGCCTCTGTCTATGTTACATGGACTCTTTTGTTTCCCCAGCGTACCTGTGCCTACCGGATATGATAAAGGTAAGGGTGTAAGATATGTGTCCGACATCCATACCCAATTTAGACACTAGTTTTTTTTTTTTTACTTATATATGATGTTTGAAGAACAAGATGCTCACATTTGTTTTAAAGAAGAAAAATTTCTAGCTTTTCACACAAATGGGACATATAAATTTTATATTTTTTTTTCTAAATCCTATTTAATTTGAAGTATATTTCTAAATAATGTACATCTTATTCAAGAATATTATACAATATCCAATATATATAAATGTTTGAGACATCATTTCCGTATTCATACTCAACTTTTGGATGCATATGCCAATATTCTAAAATGTTTAGAAAGATTTGACGCTTGGATAAGCACCCAAATACCCCGAGTCCATGTAACATAGGTTTCCATGTAGCAATAGGTGGCATTTAGGACGAAAGCCAATTTATATTATTCATTGGTTTGAGATATGCCTGTCTGAAAATAGTACGTTCTTGTGTCATCCTGGATGGGATGTCCTTAATTCAGACTATTCAATGATGTTTGTCGTCAATAAATACCTTCAATGATGTTTGTCTATGCCTTCGCTGTATCTGATCATCTGATATTGTGGTTGGGGTCAATAAATACCCACTTCAGTCACACCCTCTCAACAATTTCTATAAGCACTTGGTAATCGGTAGTTGTTCGTCATTTGGCAGTTAACCATTGTACCTGCACCAGTTCTAAAAACCATTTTTCTTGTTTCTGTTGGCTACATAGATTAATCACTTCAGTTTATTATAATTGTAAATGTGCAACAATATATCAATTTGGTTTTGTTGGTTAACGACTTACTGATCACCCTTCTCTGCATCATGTTGCTTTTGTATTCTTGCGAATTATATTGGTGAATAGGATGGTTATATAGTTTTTATTTTTATTATTTTATTTTATTTTATTTTTGGTGTTGGCTTAAAGCAGGTAGAGGAATATAGCCTTAGGACCCATCTCATACAAATGAAACAAACTTTGAAGAATGGTCAGCAGCCAATGATGGGGAATCGGAGCACCTACATGACTGCACAGATGCTAAGCTAACAACATTTTGCTTTGCCTCTTCACCAAAGACAAATAACAACACTGTCTGCTTAGGTCTTAGTGAGTGTATATTGAAGCTTTTTTTTTCCTTTATTTATTCTGTGGAGAATATGCATTTTTTCTTCAATTATTTTGTTAAATTTTTTGAAATTTTATTTTATTTTATTATTAGCGTAGAGCTGTTGGCTCCGTGCCTTCCACATGTAATTTTTGTATCACTCAACTGAAAAGAAAATGCATGGCAAAGGTTCAGTGAAGTTTTGTACGTCTTTGCATTTTGCGGTTTTTAGGATTGAACAGACTTTTTGGGATCATCTTCTTGTGACTTTTGGATTCAGCATTACTAGTCCATGACTCAGAAAAATGGATGTCTGCATGTTCAAACAGGTATCTGGTCGAAAATTACCTTTATGTTGGGCTGTAGACAAGTTGAGTCCAGCTTTTCAGTATTCAAGTTCAGTTCACTAATGAGTGTTTGGGGTTTCTCTTTTTTGGTGACTTTTTTGTTGAATTTTTTTTTTTTTGTTTTTCTTTAGTGATTTAAAAAAAAAAAATTTATAAAAACTTTAGGTTTTCAGCTTCTACTTGACTAGATGTATCGGAAAAGTTTAAAATAAAATAAAATAAAATAAAAGGTCAAGAAGGGACAAAAAAAAAAGTGAGAAATAGTTGGTCACTATAATTTACTTTGGTGTCAATTTGGTCCATATAGTTTCAATTGTATCAATTTTGTCTATTAATTTTTCACATTGTGTCAATTTAGTCCCATGGATAACATCTATCAAGAAATTGAACATAAATTAAAGCAAGATGCTCAATTCAAAAGGAAATAGATTATTTCAAATTAGACGCCAACTTTTCAATCACTCAAAGGAGAATGAATGTACTATTTTCCCCTTGATTTCAATACAGTTTTGAAAAGGATATTTTTAATTGGGCTAAATTAATATAATGGAAAAAATTAATACAATTAGGACTATAAGTACTAAATTGACATAAGAGATAAATTACAAAGACTACGACTGTTATTTTCCCAACAAAGAAAAAAAAAAAGGGATAAATTACATTTTTTACCCACGAACTTTCACTTCAATTTCACTTTAGTCCCTCACATTTTAATTATAAAAATTAAGTTCTTAGACTTCAACTTATATTTTAATATGGTTCTCCCGTTATTTATCGTTAAAATTTTAAATGGATGGTGTTCACGTAAAGGCTACATGAGCACATTTTAGGGGCATTGATGGGAAAAAAATTATATAAATATTTACACTTTTCACCTTCCAACTTCTATTCAAATTCACATTGATACCTCATGTTTCAACTTTTAGTTAAATTTTAAATGATAGGATGACAGGAGTTCTACATTGAAATACAGGTTGAACTCTGAAAACTTAATTGTTACCATTAAAAGTTAAAAATCAAAGTAAAATTTAGGTGAAAGTTCAATGTTGAAAAGTGTATAATTTACCCAAGAAAAAATAAGAGGCAAGTATGTAGATTAAAAAAAAGCTAGCTTTATTACATAATATATCCCATAGATGGCAATGCCAACTTGGTCATTTTAGCTCATTACAAAGCACAAAGTAGATGAAGAACTCAAACACTGCTCTTCACTGCATCACTATACCCACTCAGCTTATCATGGTACCTATCCCACAACATAATTCCTCCATACTTAGGCGACGTCTTCACAAACGGTAAAACCTCGGACTTGACAACTTCCGTCGGAATGTGACCGTTGTTCGCGGCGTCTTCCGAAGCCGGCAGGCCAACGAACAACTTTCCGGCCTGAATCGACTGCGTCCACTGCGTCCACGAGTTCTTGAAACTGTTTGGATCACTAGTGCTGTACTCGCACACAGGATTGTTGTAAAATTGTATCCAAACGCTGTCGAAGAGGCCTGTGTTGAGCGAAGCGCTGAGCCACTTATCTGGGAATGGACACTGTGGTGCTGCGGTCAAGTAGACATTGGTTTTTGATGATAAGGCTTTGGCGAGATCGTCATAGTATTGGGTTGAGCCGACGATGATAGCAAAATCGATTCCGTCTAAAATGGCATCACCTAGTGGACGTGTGTTTGATTGGCCGCCGAGAAAATTGTTCCATAAGTAGTCTGCAACTTTCCTGCAAGCGAAAGAAAAGGTAAATTACACTGACATCCCTATATAACATTGAAATCACACGGCCACCTCCCATATTCTCCGAAATTACAGTAACACCCCTAGTTGTGCCATGATAAAATACCCATAACACCCTTGTTTGATTTTACAATTTTCATCAAAGGAATAGAGAAGAAGAACAATCGAGAATGGAGAAAATGATAGAATAGAGTAGAGAACTGAGCAAAGAAGAGGAATAGACAGAAGAAACTATAACCACTGCCATGGAAATATTTTTTTTCAAATATTATGTGAGATGTTGATAATTTTAGTGACCGATTTTTTTATTTTTTATTTTTTATTTTTTTGTAAATGTGTATATCTTTTTCCTTTACTATAGAGGTGTTTAATGAGTTGGCGCGCACGCGCACAAAAAAAAAAAAGAGAAAAAAAAAAAAAAGAAAGACTTCTGATTAGTTAGGTGAGAATAATGGCTAAAAAGTCATACATAGGGTTGATTTGATAATTACCTTTTTAATAGTTGTTTTATTTCATTTTCGAGATAAAGTTTTTGTGAAAAAAAATAATGGGTATGTTTGGTTTGAGTTTGGGAGATGAGTTTAGGAGATAAAAAGTAAAAAAAGTTATTTGATTTGGTTTTTTTGGAAAGATGTTTTGGAAAATTATTTTGAGAAAGAGTTTTGGAAAAAGTGATTGATTTGATGTGTATGAGAGAGAGATTTGTTTGGAAAACTTGTTTGATTTACAAGTTTTGGAAAAATTTGTTTGGTTTGAGTTTTTCTAAAAACTCATTTGTAGAGAAATTTTTCCAAATTTTTTTGGGAAATTCAAACCAAACATACCCATTGTTCCATAAATTTTTAAAAAAATATTTTTTGTTTTTAGAAAAGTTGAATAGGTCCTTAGGTTTTTTTTTTCTTTTTTTAATTATTAACTTTTTTAACTGAAACAAATCCTTTTATTTATTTATTTATTTATTTATTTTTTACCTTCTTAAATAGTCAAAATGTAAAAATTTAAATCACTGAGCCATAGTTAGGTTTTCCCAATTTCCATTTGGTAATTAAAAAGTCAATTTTTCACCAAAAATCCAAGTAAAAAGGTCATGAACTGAAACCAAAAGTTTTCAAATAAGTCATGACCAAAACGATAATAGTCTCCTTTGGTACAATTTATTGTAAGAAAAAATTATATTGGTGATCCTGCTAGTTAGTGTTCTTTTTTTTCTTTTAATTTGGTTCTTATAATTCTAATTGCATCAATTTTATTTTTAAGTTTTTAAATTGCATATTTATTTTAAGAAAAAATTATATCGGTGATCCTGATAGTTAGTTTTTTTTTATTAATTTGGTTCTTATAATTCTAATTGCATCAATTTTGTTTTTAAGTTTTTAAATTGCATCAATTTAGTTCAATTGATAATGTCCGTCAGAAAATTGGAAGAAAATCAAGAACAAAATAATCTATTCAAGAGCAAAAAGAGTATTTCAAATTGGACGTCAAGCATTTAATCACTTTGATGAGAGTGAATTGACCATTTTGCACTTGATTTCAGTATAATTTCTTAAGAGACATTATCAATTAGACTGATGAATGTGAAAAATTCAATATAGAGACAACATATAGAAACCATAAAATTTGCCCTTATTGTAAGCTAAAAGATCAATCCAAAAAACCTCCCCCAACTTTCGAAAAATCGGTATTTTTTTAAAGCTTATTTAAGATATTTTCATGCATAAATTGGTTACACCAAGCAAGGTCAATATATATATGTTGATAAAGGCAAATACCGGGCATCATCAGAGGAAGAAAGGGAGTAGCTCGTAGAGTCGCCTCCGATGGAGAGCATCACCTTGACGCCACCACCCTGACAAGCTTTTATGTCTTTGCTCAAACCGGCGCAACCACCATTCGAACAGTGACCGGCTAGGTTTAGCGCCGGAGTCCGGCCACCGCCGAATGTGGATAGAAAGGCTACGTTCACAATTGCATAGTTTCTTGTGGCACAAGCATCGGCCAAGCTGCCTTCATTTTGGTTTTGGCCCCAGTAGACTGAGATTGTGCCCCCATGAGAGTGGTTGGTAAGAGAAATGAGCACAACAAGGCAGACAAGGATTTTGATAGCCATCATGCTTGGTTTAATTTTGCTTTGCATTTGATGTCAAGTTATGGCCTTATTTATAGAAGGCATTTGAGGGGGTCACTATGATTCAATTCAACCCATTCCATACGTTTGTGACATGGTTCAAATTTTCTCGAGAAATTTTTTAATCACTCAATTGCTTTCCCACTAGTCGTACTCCTTCCTTGGGAAGGAAGTAGTTCAGGAGATTGGGACACCACTCAATTGCTTTTGAAACATTGATTTTTTTACTCACGAGGGCCCTACATAAACCAAGTAATTACCAGGTCAAATCCTGATAGTAGTCTCAAAGAAAATGAGGAATAAATCTCGAGATTCAAACATATTGTTTTAAATGGGAATCATAGACCGGGCCAACTGAGTTGAAATATGGATTACCTTTTGAAAGAGGTGCCAAACTAGTTGAACTGATGAAGAATATTGATATAGCTTAACCAGTAGATCATTTGTGAAACTTTCCACACAATTCATGGACCTTCTTTTCTTGGAAGAATGTAAGGAAGAACATCATGATGAATCTTGGCCATTAACATTGCTACCAATATAGAGCTAACACCGTGTTTGGATTGAATAATTTGGAGAAAAAAAAAAAAAAAAATGGAGAGATATGGGTTCCGTTTGGTGGAGCTTTGAAAATATAGTTCCATACTCGCTTTTGAGTGTAGTGTTTGTTTAAGATTTTTAAAAATTAATTGCACACTCATTTTTTAAAACTCTTCCGAAGGTGAGAAAATTTAAGCTTACCAATCGTCTCACCGGACGTCCCATCCGGCCGGTTGATTGGAATAGTGTTCGGTGGTTTTTTTTTTTTGTTGCACCTGTTATTTTTATATTATAAAAAAAATATTTGTGAAATTTTTTAAAAAAAATTTATGAGCTTTGAATAGAATTTTGAGTTGTATGTTTGGTTATGAGTTGTAAATTTTTGTATCAAATATCGTATGTCACATCACTCAATTCAAATTCAATTTAAAACTCTTTTCAACATCATAACCAAACAAATTTTACACACTCAAGTCATAATTTCAAAACTCACAAATTCAAAATATCAAATCATAATTTTAAAACTCTATCAAACACTATATCATGTATTTTTCTTAGTTGTTTGGATAACTTAAGTGAGGAAAAATAGGAAGAAATTGAGAGAAACGGATAGAAACCCATATATTTCTCTTATAATCGTCATTTTCAATCTTCCCAAAAGTGGAGAGATTAGAAGAAAAAAGAAACCAATAGATTCTTATATTTTTATAATACAAATTTTGTCGCTATAAAAATAAAAGAAATAAAATGATTGGAGATGCTCTTATATAATGAAAAAATATAAAAATGTTATTTTGGTAATATAGCATAAAATAAATTTTTTTTTTTTCCTCTTATGAAATCAAACCAAACAAGAAGGACATAAATTACAATCATTCTTCTTTTCTTTTCTTTTTCTTTTCTCTTATAACTTAAGTAATCATTTCTTTTATTTCCTTTCCTAAATTCCAAACATAGTGCAAGTGTTGCTTTAAGAGAGATTTAAGAGAAAAGTAACTTTTTTTTTTCTTTTAACCAAGCTTTTGACTTTTTTAGACAAATAATTTAGAAAGTTAATAAAAAGTTGCTTTTGATTTTTTTTGATTAATACTTGTTTATGATATCAAATCACAATAAAATGACCAAACTACCCCCCATTAATTTAAAATATTTACAACAGGCCTATTTGGTAAGGCTTATAAGCTACTTATTTCAACTTTTAGCTTAATTTAAATTAAAATATTGTGTTTGGTACAGCTTAAGTTAACTAGCATATAACTTAAATCAAGCTATTTCTCAACTTATCTTAAAAGCTGGTTAGGAAGTGCTTAAATTTTCGACTTAAGCACGCAGTTGGTGTGGGGGGCTAAAATTACTTAAATGCCCTCGTCAATACCCAAATATTAATATTAATTAAAAAAGAAAAAAATCAATATTAATTAAAAAATAAATATTAATTGGTATTAACTATTAATAAATTCATATTGTATATTTTTATATTAATTAAAAAATAAAAAATTGTATATTTCTGAAGAAAAAGAAAAAAATCAATATTAATTAAAAAATTAATATTAATTGGTATTCATTATTAATAAATTCATATTGTATACTTTTGTAATGAATTAATTATTAATTGATGCTAATTAATAACAATTGTTGATTATTAATATTAATTGATACTAATAAAAATTAATTATTAATATTAATTTATACTAATTAATAATTTTACTATTAATTGAGACTAATTAAGCCATTAATTGATACTAATTAATAATTTTAGTAT